>OZ016552.1:2500000-5000000 GCA_963966675.1 Lasioglossum calceatum | reverse complement strand
CAAAATTTTGCGGTAGTCTTCGGTATTGTTTTGTTTATTCGTACAGATTTTATAGCGCGGTTTGCGTTTCTGAACGGTCTCTGTAACGGCGTTCGTTCATTAGTCAATTTTTAGTGTTGTAAGGAAATTGCGTAAATTCTTAAATTGCAAACGATTTCATTTCGTTATCATGCAAATTAGTGTAGTTATTAATATTTGAACATAATCAACAATTCTGTAAATTTTTTCACGATTATAAAACTTCACAACGACCGGTCATGCCCACGATCGACGAGATCGCGCGACCCTGATTTGCCTGATTTTTCGCACGTACATCCAGCACGTGAATACTGAAATGATCTCAACTGTCTCTAATCGCAACGGCGATTATCGAGCCCGCGTTGATCTCTGTCCAACGATTTACCGATTGCGAATTAATAACACGGGCTTTTGATGACACGGGTCGGGTTAACCCGATAATCTATGGCATTCGAGAAGCCGAATCTTCCGGGTACCCGAGTATCGCGATTTTTCGGGTCCGGGATAAATACTAGGGATGGGTTGGTACCCGCAAATTCATTACTAATGTTACTCAATACTAATATTTCCAAGAATAGTGCTGTACCAAACGGCAGCTTAGAAATCTGTAAAACGGCTTGTTGTTTCCGTCACATCGTTTCATCATGCGTCTCCCCGATATCTCTGTTTTGTTCGGGATCGGCGAATTTCGGGGCTCGTCGAAAAAACGCGCGGAATTATTTATACACACCACGATTACGGTAATTAGCAGCCCGTTAACGTTATCGTGTCGACGATAAATCCGTCTTCCGAGACGTTCGATTCGCGACGACTGACGCACGAGTAATTAATTGGTGTGTATCTTCTCTGTTTCAGAAATCATCCTGGCTGGACGTGTTCCTCGCCGAGCTGCTCGCTCAAGTCAGAGAAGGCCGTGACGTAAAAGATGCCCTATCGTTTTGGTAAGATCGCGTGATCCACGGACCGATATGACGAGTCCGATAACCACCGCACGCGTTCGATTCGATCGGGAGATCTTGGCGCCTACTGGTTTACCGGAGAAAAGAGTGAAGAACTATCTTTCTCTGGTGTTCAACTTGGAATCGAACTGGAAATCCCTCGTGCACACCATTTTCTTTCGGGGAATCGCAAACTGCGCGGCAACAAAGCGGAGAAAACGACCAGGCGTTTTTACGACTCGGTCACGACGATCACTGACCGCAGAAAATCCGATCCCGATACGCGATCTCCTGGCGTTCGATCGTTGCCTCTAGCTGCGGTCACTTTCTCACACGTGCACTCGGCGGCGGCTGCACAGATAATTTTTTCGAACGAATTGTTCCTTGTGATAGAATACCAGTGTCCACTGGTCCTTGGCTCTAGGTTCTAGACTCGATACAGACTCAAATATAAATTGCATCATTTTAACGCTAACCTACCGAACAACAAAAGCGATTCAAAAATGATTTAGCTTATAAAAATGACAAGGCTCTACTTATTTCGCTTTTCTTATTCAATTCTTCGAATCAATTTCCATGTAAACAACTTCGTAATTTCAATAATTGTAAAAGGAAAAGTAGGATTAGCGTTAAGTGCGCGTCAGGCTGCAGATTTGCTGTAGCCAGGTCGTTAGATAGGGCCGTGAGTGGACCGATAGTCTGTATCGAGCCTTGGTCTCCTAAACTGTGACACATTAGATAGTATTGAATCCAGCAAACAATTTCCTACCTTAGGAATGTACCTTACTAATTTTTCGAACGTTCGCTATATCTTTTATCATGACGATTGGTCTATCAAACTCGTACAAATTCTATTTATAATATACTATATAATTATTAATTCTATCGAATCACAACTTTTATCGAAGGAAGATAAAGCAGAGTGAGAATGGCCTCATGCCTGCTGACGTACTTTCTACCAAACAAAATCTCGAGTGAAGCGTTCGGATAAAGGAGTCCTCATAGGTGAAAACGATTAGGTAGATGTGTCACGCGCGTTTCAGGGCTGCGTTGTGTACGATGAGCTAAATATAACTTCCAGATTTGCTACGTATACCGATCGACAGCGACACGTAAATTACTAAATCTCGAAACTTCAACTGTTCGCAGTCCACAAGTTCCCGGCCGTTGAATCTGAAATGTTCGCACGGTGTCACAATTTAGGGGCTCGTTGTGTAAACCTAAGCGGAGTCGGCGTAGAACCAAGGACCAACACACTGTGCACCTTGTATCCAAAGTATTCCGGCGCAGTAGTCGTCCGTTGTGACGCGGGTAGAATCGACTTTCGTCACTCGCGATCCCACGTAGAAAACTTCCTCCGAAGATATCGCGTGTTCCACTGAAAACAAGATTGCGTACCGACGCGCGCGGGAGGGTGTGTTCGGACAATAAGCTTATCTGGTTCGCGATAACGGAACTTTTTCTCATCGGATAAGATCGGTTTATATAAAAGACGTAGACCATGGAAATACCCCATTCTAGTTCGGTCGGCGGAGGTGGAGTGTCGACCCTGATCGCCTGCGAATTGCTGTCGGACGTGTACGAGCTTTGCGCGAAGAGGATCGACGAGAACGACCTGGTCAGCTTGAGGAGGTACCTTTCGCAGGATCGTGGTTGGCGTTGTCTCGCGATACTACACTTGCTGGGAGTCCGAGGTCTTTCCTGCGGCAGGGAGCTGGTGGCTTTGCTGGTCGCCCTGTACCCGGTCGCCCTCGAAGAGGAGTCCAAGAACTCGAAGAACGCGAAGAACTCGAGCGACGCCGCGTCGAACCCCTATGTGAAGTTCCACTGCAACGACGACACCGTCGATACCGTCGAGATAGTGCCCCACGCGAAGCGCAAGCAGGGCAGGTGCGTCAGCGACAGATTATTTTCGAGAGAGAGAGATAGAGGTCGAAGACAGACGCTATTTCGCTTTCAATGCCCTCTTAACAATTTTATAACAATATTCAACCTTTATCAATTTTTTCAAACATATTATCAAACGTACTTCTTGTAAACAGGCTAGTCTTTCTGATGCTCCTAACGCAGCAGCTGTTCATTTAAATAATTCGCTAGAAATTGAGTAATTCAATGACGATTTTGATACTTCGGATCGAGATAGACCCTGGCTTCGTCGTAGGAAGACCAACAGGCTTCTCGACAATTGTGCTGTACGGAGCTTAAAATTCTTTGGGCAGAAAGCCCGAACGAAATTATAAAATTATGTACATTACAAAAGCTCATCATTGGACTGCGGATTTTCATGCAAAATAAAAATGGTCTGCATCGTTTGCAAGAAATAGAAGCTACATTGAATTTTATTTCTTCAATTTTGCTACAAATGCATAAAGATCCGCAGCCTACTTATCATGTTCGATGGTGATGTTGAATCATTACTTGACAAGAACGTCACAGTCTACCATGAAGATGAACAGCAGGTGTATTCAAATGTTGAAATAATCTGAAATCGAAACTGTCCAGCAGGTCTATCCGGAACGGTGTCTGCCACGAGGGCAATGCGTCGTCGAGGAGAAGAGCCGGCCGCAGACAGAGCGTGGGCGGCAAGGTGCCGTTGCACCCAAAGCAAAGATCGGTCGGGATGTTCGAGACGCGGAAGAACACGCCGGAGACCGCGAGCAGCGAGTCCGAGCTGCTGACAGACGGTATCGATCAGGCGCGGTCGCTGACCCTGAAGATCCGGCTGAACCCGATGGACTTCGAGTACTTCACATCGGTGGTGCGCAGCGACGAGGAGCAGAAATGGCAGGCGGCGTTGTACGAGTTGCCGACCCGGCCGGCGAAGAAGACGCCGCGGGATTACACGGACGAGAGGATCAAGAACGTGTTGGACGCGAGGATCAGCAACTTCGAGACGAGCTTGCTGATCATCCAGCTGCTGCAGGGATTGAGAGACTACGACACACCAGCAGAGCAAACACCGGCGGTACAGGTGTTGAAGTTCGCGTTGGACGCGTTATGGTCGCTACAGTTCGGGATAGACGGCGCCAGGCAAACCGGGACCGAATGCGCCACGCTGAAAGCAGCGGCTGCTAGATTGATGCTGACGGCGTTGGAACGGGTGCTGAGAGCCAACGAGCCGACCACCACCGTCATCCACAACGGGCTGCTGCCGATGACGCTCAGATTGCTAGAGGACGCCTGCGGTAAACCGGTGAACGTGTTGTCGCCGGAGGAGGGCTCGCTGCTGCAGGAGTTCATCTTCGCGACCATCTACGGGATCGTGACGTTCTTGTACTGCCTGCTACACCAGCAGGGCGCCGCAACCGCCGCGGAGAAGCTCTCCGACTTCCTCGAGCTGTTCCAGCTGTTCACGGAGAGCCAGGACGGCAAGCTCGTCGAGAGAACGATCCTGGCGATCGTCGAGCTGCCGAGCATCGACGCGGCCAAGTCGATCGCCCGCGCCAGGAAGGTTATCGACATGATAGGCGCGTTGACCAGCGGCCTGAAGTCCGTCAGACGCGACATATCGCACGCGGCCAGCTGCAACAGGGCCAAGCACAGATCATGCGCGAACAACAACTTGACGAGTCACCACCACACCGACGTGTTCGGAGCCCCGTACGCCGAGACCGTGATCGTTGGCACCGTCGCGAAACAGGCTTGCTGTATATCCTCTCTGTTCATGACGCTGACGAATCTCCTCAAGGACTCGCACCCGTTCGCCAGCGAGTTGCAGGTCCGGATGATCAAGGTGTGCACCGCAGCGGGTACTTGTTGCTGTTTCCCGCCGAGAACACTCTTGTCCAGCGTTGCCTCTCTGCTCAAGAGACACGATCCAGCCACCTACGCGCCCGCGGTCGCGCTTCTCGAGCGCACCTTCTTCAAGGAGCTGGCCGCTTATTCAGAGTCTAACCTCTGCCCCACATGCGACAGGCCCAACACCTACTCCTGGGACTTCCTACAGGTACGCGGAGATCTTTGCCTTTTTATCTAGAGCAGGCCTGGACGACGCTGGATCGCGAAACAGATGTGGCTACTTCTTCTCTTTGTGTGCTCGGCGAGTCAGTCCTCACGACGTCCACTCCGAGTTCTCCTTCAGCTCGAGCCCGAAGAGGAGTAACTGCAACATCTGTTCCGCGAGCCAGCGTTGCCCAAGCCTGATCTAGAGTTTACTTCAGATAGCTTGATCGAAATTTGTATAACCCAGGTGTACGGGGACCTATTGACCCCGGACGAGCCGAGGCTCTGCTACGTGGTGATGGCCCACCTTCTGAAGATCGGGCCTGGCTCCAGGTTCCACGTGAGGCGGGAACTATTGAGGACGGTATTCCACCCGACGTTCCTCAAGGCGAAGCGATGCTACGCGGCCGACAGGAGCAACGCTACCGCCAAGTTCCTCGTTCAGTCCTGCCTCTCCGCGATCTCCTGCCTGATCGTGAACACACAGATATGCGAGTGGTTCACGGAAGCGAACGGATTGGAGGAGGCGTTGACACTGCTGCCGGACACCACGTTCACCAGGAGCGTGTACGCGCTCCTCGAGGTCACAGTGATCATCGAGATCTGGCGGACAACAAGATCCTCCGGAGGAGTCTCCTGTCCCGAGACTTCTTCGTCGGGGAGGTCCGCGTTGAAGTCGCTTCTCGAATCCCTCGAGAGCGAGACGACGGAGCTGCTGCGAGCTCTGGAGTCTGTGGATCGTCATCAGAGTCCCGACGGAGATCGAGAAGAAACGACGAACACGGGAGACCATGCTCCGGAACAGAAACTCGGGACAACGGAAGCACAAGATCGCCCCGAGGTCGAGAACGACAACGCGGATCCGTACAGGAAACTGAATCTGTACCAGGCCAGCGCTGTGTGGAGAGCCGCAGCCGGGGTGACGTTGAACAGCCCGAAATTCCGCGCGGAATTGTCGTCGCATCCCCTATCAGAGGTGTCTCTGCGGCTGTTCAGAACGTTGGCCGTGCGCATCGCCACGGACAGTATTACAGGTGCGTCTATTCTGGAGTCGCGACGATCCGCGTCGGTATCTGGATTACTAACACGCTTTTCTTTCCACCCCGCTTTCAGATACGAACAAATCAGCGCACAGACTCTTCGAGGCTCTGCTCACGTGCTGCCTGACGTCCCCGTTGTGTAAGTAACAGCTTCGTTTTATATAACGACAGCGTGAATCAGAATGCGCGTCTCTGCTAGCGCGCGTACGTCCGTGCAGCTGCTGCGGATTATAATCCCCAATAAGCTTCGCTCGCCCGCGAAAACAGTTTCTGGAACACTTGACGACTCCGTCGATTCGAGATCCTCCTCTTCTCGTAGAAAATCGCCGGAGCAATTTATTCTTCAGCATAAGTTTCGCGGTAACAAGAAGTGAGCGTGTGTTGTTCGTCGGCGCAGGTGGCTGCGACGTGGTCATGGAGCTGGGAAGAGCGCTGACCGAGATAGGCGTTCAGTTGCGCCGCGGACTGGCCGTGGTCGTCGAAGCCCTGCTCAAAGTCTCGTTGCTGAAGCCCGCCCAGGAGGAAACGATACCGCAGTACACTCGACCCAGAGTGCGTTGCTTTGTGTACATCTGTGGTTGTTAGGAAGAACGCCGCATGTCGCACACTTTCAGTTTCGAGATCCGTTTAAACTTTTGATTACTAATTCTTTGACATAGGACATTGGTTAAATTTTTCTGGTAACTACGCAAATAAATCTAACCGTCAGTACGTACAGTATAAAACTAACGTAAGTAAATCTGTCTAAGAACAAATTTTTTGAAATTGTGACATGTGTGTGCGGCGTTCTTCCTGGCAACCACAGCATAATCGTTGCGATAATCAAGCCGGCGCTCTTGATCAACCGATTCGAACCGGTAGAGAACCGACGCGAAGTTTTTGAAAAAAGTCGATCGGTGATATGAAGGAATTTGATCACAAATCCGCTAGAACTATGGAAACTTTGAATAGGCTCTATCTGAGCGATCGCTGACGATCGAGATTGCGATAAACTGAATAAATGAGGTATATCGCTGGCGATCTCCAACGTCAGCGATCGCGCAGATAGAAAAACTTATTGCTCTTCGAGCTTAAGTTTCTTGCTAGTGTACCCGCACCTTTAGAATCGTCTACCGGTTGAAATGCGTTGATCAGCGTTAGGCCCTAAATCTTTCGGTTCGACTAATCTTGCTACCCGCTGCAGTTGCTGACCATGACGTTGGACGCGATGCCGGATTGCGCCGCGGACGACAGTAGCACGGGGGAGTATGTGACCGCGGATGACGGGTACGAAGCGGACATCGAGGTACCTGGCAGGAGTCCTCGGGCCAACACAGTGAAAAGAAGCAACTCCTTGGGACCGGTGGTCGAGGCCAGAGGGAACGCGAACGCTCACCCGGCTCTGTGCTCGCTGGCGGTCGACTTGTTGATCCACTTCAGCGAACAGTGAGTTCTTGAGGCATCGAAACGAAAGAGACCACGTGAGAAATTCCATTGATGTCCTTGGAAATTCCGCAGGGGCTTGGACGTCGAAAGAGCAGCCATCGTGACCGGAGGATTGAGAAAGGTCGCGGCCACTTGCAGAGAGAGCGCCTCCAGTTGCGCAGCCCTAGCCGGTTCAGGAGTGATCACAAAGCTGCTGAATGGTTTCCGGGATATATTTGCCAACAGAGATGCTAGACATCAAGGTACTATATCCTTTATACGTATTATTTGGTCTTTGGGGAGGTCCTGGTTCCACAATACTATAGTCAATGAGCCAGTGGAGCACCAGCGTCGTTCTGTACACAGCCCGTTGACGTAGACGTCTCTATTGTTATCATTAAAATTGCTTAACGCGTTTCAGACTTGCAACACGCGGTGCTCGAGGTGTTCACATTGTTGGCGACGCAGACGATTTCGCAATCGGAGCTGGTGGCGTACCTGTCTCTGTTCAAAGTCGACGCGCCACCTCTGTTGTCGTTGCTCGAATCGCTTTTCCACCTGGTGGTGGCTGCCCGGCCGCAGCCGAACTTTATCCTCTCGTTCCCCGTACTGGTCGAAACGAAGGAGTCGCCGAAGACTCAGTCGGAGGAGTACAAGAACACGGAGAAGGCAGAGAATCTCGTGAGGAACTTCCGGGAGGGACACCTCGCTTCCGGCGTTTGCAGTCCGTGGTCCGTTCACGCGTCCTGTTTGCCGATCGGTCCTGAACTATCCTGGCCGGTCTGGTTGCACGGTTGCTCGGCCTCCATGTGGCTGAGGGTGGAGAGAGGATCGGCCGCGTCGGCGAAAGGGACGGTGATCAGCGTGTCCCCTTTGCTCGACTCGGACAACGACAGCCTGTCCGACTGGGGCGTCTTGTCCGACAACTGGAGCCGCGAAGGTTGGTCTACCAATCTGCTTGATCATTCGCGAGTAGAATGTACAGGAATATAGTGTATCCCATACTAGACTATGCAAGAATACCGGCGCACAATGGGGCAAAATTCATGTCTCTGTTAATTACACATTATTAATTACAAGCAGAACGATTACGGAAGTCGTACGAATTTCGACTTGCAAAACGACCTAGTTTCAACCTATTTCTATTTTATAGAAACGGCCCACTGTGCGCCGGGTCGTCTTCGTGCCACGCCGGATGCTTGATTTGGTCGTGCACGCCTGACATATAAGTGTGATGTTTTTCTATTTAACGCATGCTCCTCGAATTATCTTGGAAAGACCAATCGTCTGATATTTTCTCCGGTACGTCAGTCGTAGCAGGTTCGACGTCACCGCCCACGCCGACGTCGATCATACACCTGATGTCGATCTCCGCGTTCGAGTCTCTGGTTCTGGAGACCTGGCTGGATCTTCGATCAGGTAATCGTAATATAATAAATCGTAATACGTATAATAAAAAAAAACTGTTGTTCTTAACGTTTCTATTCTTGCAGACAAACTGATCTTACGGTTAACGCGGCCGGACGACAAGACGAATCGAACGGTCTCCGAAACGTCCATAACCGGTATGCTTCCTTCTGGCCGATGGCACCATTTAGCACTGAATTTTAAGGACACTGTTTTGAACAAACGTAGCGCGGTGGTGGTAGTGAGCCTTTGGGTGGACGGTTGGAACGAGGTCAGCGCCCATTTGCCGTTCGATGGTCTGCTAGTCAGAAAACCGGGAACCACGTGCGTCCTGTTGGGCCAGATCGGCTCGAGCAGTATCGGCGCCTGGTATCTCGGCAACTTGATGGTCTTCAGGTACCGTATCATTCTACAGAACTTGCTTTTCCATTTGTACAAATGTTCTTCAATTAACGATCTGAATTGCGGGCTCGCAGGTGTCCGGTGTTTTCGAAAGAGAAGGCCTTGTACCTGGCCAGTCTTGGACCAAATTACACGAACCTCGCCGAGTGTATATTGAACATGGAGAAGCCTGATTTCGCGCCGTTGATCGCGACCGGAGCGTTGGACGGTGTGCGAGAGATCAGATTCGGTAAGCTAAACCAGACCTCGGAATTAAGGGGGTAGTCTCGTTTCCAGATAATACAAAGACAGTTTTTCAGTAGTCGATCGCCCTCAAAAGTCCTACGTTTTCGTTTACGAGGCGTAATTTGCATGATTCGGAAGCGTACAGCTGCATATGTAGCATGTCGCATGTAGCTTTCGAAAATCGGCCGCCCTGAGTCGTTAATTCCGAGGCCTGAGCTAAACGATCCCCTGGAAATGATATCAGAGTTTATTGACCGAGTCCTCGTCTTGTTCCAGAGGGTGGTAAGTTCGACGCGAGCCGCAGAAAATCCTACGGCGGCACGTATCTGAGACACGCAGTGGAGACCAAGGTGTCCGACACGAAGATCGACTGGGATACGGTGATGGACGCTACGAACTCTCAGCTGGGCGAGCTGCAGAACAACTTGTTGCTCAGCTACGAGGCGCAGAACCCGAACATCGTCCACCTGTATCCTCAAGCGATCGGGAACCCTGCGGGTAGGTGTCCGTGTCGGCGATTTGTTGCGCGGCGCATGGTCAGCCTCGAGGCAATCTTGTTAGTTTTAGGCGTATAAAAATATCGTGTACTCGTTTCTAGCAGTGGTAAGAAATCTGTTTCCGGGTCAACCAGGTTTCAGGGTTGTCTCCGCGCCGGAGCACAGGGTGTCGCAACAACCGCCGTTGTCTGTCACGCCGATCCTCTCCGTACGGTTGGAATGCCAACAGTACAGGGGGCTGATACCAGCGGCGACCTTGGTGGGCGGTGTGCCAATATTCCTCTACCTGTTCGCCAGAGTAAGTGCTAAACCGCGACAGCCTTAACCCTTGTGTAGTTAACCAAAAAATGTATAGACACATTACATACATATTACATTTTGTAAATAGTTGAACATTATGATTTTCACCTGTCAATAGGTGGTCGAGCTGAACTCAACGGAGGAGGAGCAAGCGCTGGCTCTCTCGATAGTGCTGCACTTGATACGAAGCGATTCCGAGCTGTTGAATCAGTATCGCTCGGAAGGCGGGACATCGTTGATTCTACGGGTTCTAGAATCGCCACGATGCCACGCGGGTAAACAGATTCTGAAAGCGATCTTGGACGCGGCTTGCGACAGCTCGCTCCTCATCAGAGACATCGGCAGCGGCAATCACGTGGTCTCGCCGAACTGCGAGGCCGTGATCACCGATCCCGAGCTGATCAAAGGCGCCCTCACCGCCTGGAGAACGTGGGCGAGGAACGATGCGTTGAATCTCCTGCTGCAAGGATTGCTGCTGCTGCTGAGGGACCAGCACTCGCAGCGCGAGTTCAACGCGTCGCAGTTGAACAGGGTCAAGATCGTCGACACAATTCTGACGCTGTGCAAGGTAAGCCTCGATGCACAGAGCGGGCAAACCTGGCATGTCTCATTACTCGTTTATACAAAGTATTCGTACACCTTTTAAAAACGAATAACTTTTTCAAAATTGGACCCAACAGCTCAAGTTTTTTTGAGACGGTAAAAGGATCAGTTTTATATCTATTGTCTGTAGCCGCCACTGTATTCCGTGAAATGTAAGAATTGCCTATTGCAGGAACACTTCTTATACGAGGAACTGGGCGCCGTGATCGACTCGACGACGGGAACAGCGGTCGTCGAGCTGATCAGAGCGTTGATGGGAGCCCCGCCGGAGGTCACCTACCTGGTAGCCATCACCGACTTTCTGGTTCTCGTCCATGAAGCCTCGGCGACCTACATCACCCACTCGAGGCACAACATGTACTTTCTGCTGCCGTCGCTCGGCGAGAAGAAGATCGTGAAGATCCCGAATCTGGTGACCACCAGTTCGTCGGAGGAGTCGATCGGCACCACTCTGGAGAACAGCAAATTGAACAAAGGCTTGGCGAACGCGCAGATACAGAAAAACAAAATGCCGAAGAGGAAGGAACGTCGCAATGGACCGTCCCAGGACACCAGCGCTGGAGAGGACTCCGGAATCGCTGCCAGCGACGGCTCCAATCATCACAGCAACGTAAACACTTGCTTTTCCGAACGATGTGTTTTTGAATAGGGACACTAATGTTTAACACTAACCGTACCACGACCGGTTTCACATTTTTTATTTTTTAATTATTGAAATTATGATGATGTTTCCATCAGGAATTATTCAATAAATTTCTTTATTAAATCACGCATTGTTATAAAAATTGTGAAACATCTAAATAAGTTCAGCCTTCGGTACGGTTAGTGTTAACGAAAGCTTTTCTCGCACAGGAAAAACACATTACATGGACGAACGAGAAGAGAGCTTGCCAAGGTCTGGTTTGCGAAGGTCTCCTATTGCTGCTTCGGGACGCGGTTCGACTTCTACCCGACAGTCAAGTTCGGTCGCTGCTGAAGCACGTCCTAAGGGCCGAGCTGCTGCTAGTGCTAGCCAACAACCCTGATGCTAGAGTTCGCACGGCACTGATCAAGGTACCTCTCCCTCAAGTTCACGCATCGCATCTTTGGCTATTCGAAGTGTGACAACGATCTTTCCGCAGGTGGTACGAGCCTACTTCCAACGCGGTGGCGACGAAGAGAACAACAAGTTCTTCAAGCAGAAGTATGCCATGCACCTGGCTAATCAGATATCATTATACCCTAGCAGCGAGCCGTTGTTCGTGGCTCTGAAGAATCTAGCGTTGAGAGGGCCGACGGAAGTGGCGTTGCCATCGTTGATGGCAATCGTCGCGAAAGCGGCCGTCGGCGAGCCGAACATGGCCAGACCAGTGGTGTCGTTCATCACCGACTTGATCGCGAGGGTGAGCCAATAAAAAGTCTCCGACTATGTTCGAGGCTAACAATAAAATAAACTGATTCAACTGTCAATGTTTTAGATGAACGTTCTGAGAAAGCTGCTGGAGCAGGGGCTGATCGAGTCGCTGGTGCAGGCGTTGGTCGCGGGTGCACACAAAAGCGGGTCGGCGGCCCTCTACCGTGATATCCACGTGCTGCTGGTTGCTATCGCGTCGAAGCTGTTGAAGTCTCCGGGTGGCCATCAGATGCAGGCGGTACTGGATCTCCATTTGATCCTGAATCACGTGGAGTTAAAGGAGAAGCATTGCGCGAAGAACAAAAGTTCGGTGGTAAGGGACGCGCAAGTCGCCCTCTTCGACGGCGAGTTGGACATCTTGTTGGCGAAAGTTTCGAGCCAGCCGGGCTTCCGGCTGCGAAGTACCGCGTCGTACCTGGCCTCTGCGTCGCACATCGCTTTGGTGTTCACGACGTCCAGCGATCAAAGCGACCACGGTTCCAGATCGTCGAGCTTCACGAGCTTGCACGGTCAATCGTCGATGGGTACGATGCGCGAGCCAGGCCAAGGGGAGCTTCTGGATAGGTTCCGAGTGGTTTTGACGCGAGCGGTCGAGTTTGTGACGGTGGCGGACGAGTCGCCGTCCGCGAACGAGCTGCAGTTGACCAAGAGGCTATTCTCGATCTTACTACACGGCCTCTGTAACCCGCTCGAGAAGAGGAACCACTGGAGCAATGGCTGGTCGACTCTCAGGAAGTACACGGCGAAGATAATGGTGTGGCTGTTAGCGCCCCATCAGAGCAACAATACGAGGATATTCGTAGTGAGGTCGATATTGGACGAGGCGATGGCTCAAGATATCCTGACCTCTCTGCTGTTAGTGCATCCGCAGGTGGAGCAGAAGTTCACCGTGTTCTTCTGGGACCTGTTGCAAAGGCGGAACGAGATGCCCAGCGCGGACGCGACGATCTGCACCGAGTTCTGGGAGGTGTTGTATCTGTGGGACCTGGCGAAAGGCATGGAAGAGGCCAGCCCTGGGGTATGGAACGAGGAGCTGGCGTTGTTAAGACGCGAGCTGATGAGGGACCGGGATATTTGGATCGACAACAATCTGCCGGCGATACAGAGGATCGGGAACAGGTTCGACGCGATCGCGAAACAGCTGACGGAGAGCGCGATGACCATCACGCGGACGGTCGTCGAGGAGCAGAACCTCGAACGGAAAGTATTAATGGAAAGACTGAAGCACTCGAGGGCGATGGAGGCGCAGGCGGTGGCCAAGTGGAGAGACCTGGCCAGACGTTTGACGCACGAGAGAGCCGCCTGGCACTTCGAGAAGAGTTACCCGAGAAGCTGGGAGCTGGACCCCACCGAAGGACCGGCCAGAGTCCGGATACGGTTGCAACGGTGCCATCTGAACATCGACAAGAAGTTCTTCATGGCCGATCACCAGGAGAAACTGGAAGCGGCGAAGATCGAAGCGCCGTTGTCCTATCTGTTCATGTCCGACCGCCAAGACGCGAAAGCCTCGGCGCTGATCGAGCGGTTGCACACCAGCGAGAGGATACGGAAGATGTCCCAGGCGAAGGTGGTCACGCCCAGTGCCGAGCTTGCCGGCGAAGTCCTGATCGGCGAGACTTGCCTCTACTTCGTACCTGACAACCCTGACGTGCCTTTAACCACCGACATAGCTCTGGGTGGTCTCGACCTGGCTATGGTTGGTGGAACAGCCTGGCGTCTCGAGGACATCCGGGAGCTGCACCGGAGACGGTACCAACTGCAGGAGAGGGCGATCGAGATATTCCTGATCACTGGTAGAACATATCTACTGGCGTTTAACTCGTCGAAGCAGCGGGACGAGTTCGCGACCGAGTTGAATAATTGTAATCTACCGAGGCGTGTACCCGGCGATGACCTCAGCGAAGCGATCACGCTCTGGCGAAGCGGAGCGTTGACTAACTGGGAGTACATCACATGCCTGAACAAGCTCGCCGGAAGATCGTACAACGACCTGATGCAGTACCCGGTGTTCCCGTTCGTGCTGGCTGATTACACCAGCGAGAAGATCGACCTGAACAGCCCGAAGATCTACCGGAACTTCAGCCGGCCGATGGCTGTGCAGGATAAGAAGAACGAGCAGCATTACATCAACAACTACAACTACATGAAGCAGGCATTGTCCGAGGGGCTGAATCTGATCGCGTTGAACCAGGAACCGTTCCACTATGGGTCGCATTACAGCAACTCCGGAACGGTGCTGCATTTCCTGGTGAGACTACCACCTTTCACCAGCATGTTCCTCTGCTATCAAGACAACAACTTCGATATGCCCGATCGGACGTTCCACGCGCTGGCTACCACTTGGCGACTGACTAGCTGCGACTCCAACACCGACGTCAAGGAACTGATACCAGAGTTTTTCTATCTGCCGGAGTTCCTCTTGAACTACGAGGGATTCAACTTCGGTGTCCGACAGAACGGCAACAGAGTGGGCGACGTTGAGTTGCCGAAATGGTGCGGCGATGACGCGAGGCTCTTCGTTCTTGCTCACAGGGCAGCGTTGGAGACGGACCTCGTCAGAGAGGTGTTGCCGTATTGGATCGACCTGGTGTTCGGGTTCAGGCAAACCGGGAAACCAGCCGTCGAGGCGATCAATGTCTTCCATCCAGCGGTAAGTCTTGAGACCAAGTCGAATTAGAGGCACCAGGGCTCACGGATCGCGACTTCTTTCAGACCTACTACGGATTCAACGTCGAGCAAATAGCGGACCCCTTGGTGCGTCAAGCGTGGGAGACCATGGTGCGAACTTATGGTCAAACACCGGCGCAATTGTTCACGACCGCTCACCTGCTGCCGCTCCAGAACATCAGCTCCACCATTCTACACACCTCACTGCCCCACGTGATCGAGGGTGTCGACGGTGAGCTCTTTTCTCCTCAAATTCTCATGATTACTCCGTCTAATAGCAATTGGAAGAACGTATAAATTGTTTTTATAAAATTCTCGCAGGCATCAAATGGGGAAACTATGTGGGCGCGCCCGGAAACGAGCCGGTCCTTTGCTGGAAGCATAAGCACAGAGCGCCGTTAGCGAGTTTGGTTCCTCTAATGACGGGAGACGTCTTCGGACTGCCCAGTTACACCACCCTTCTGCTCGGTTACACGAAAGAGAAAAGTATACCTTGTTCCACCGCGACTTTGCTCAACTCAAGGCTCTTAGAAACGATTAGTAATTTCCAATTTCATTCCAGGCGCAAGCATGTTGAGTGGTACTTCCGTATTGGGAGCTGCTCTGGTATCCTGGAGCGGCACGGATGGGATCGCAAGACTCAAATGCAAGAAGGAACAACCGCCAAGACCGTTGATCAAATCTTCGGGTCTCGACCCGGTGAGCAATTTACAGTTGAACATGATTAGACAGCAGAGCTTTATGCTAAATACAAATTTTCTACCTGAATTACAACAGACTCGAGCGAAATAGAAATTATAACATAACAGCATTTTGAAATTCTTCTAATGTTTCTACTGTTTCATATTACACCTACTCATTTTCGTCATAAATGCATAAAATCCGCTGTCGAAACATGATCAATTCGATGTCGTGCCAGATCTGGTAACATTGAAACGTTCTCTCTTCTATTTTAGATCACTATATTGGCATCAGCGCCAGATTGTGGCAGGCAACTGTGGGCTGGACACCTGTCTGGAAGAGTGACGGTCCACACGTACACAGTTGTGCCAGGCAAAATTGACTTCAGTTCAGCGCCGCCGTGCGTACTGTTGGCTCACAGGAGTAGAATCACGACGGTATCGCTCTCGCGGGCATTCAGCATCTCGGTGACCGGTGACGCGAGCGGGCTGATCGTTATTTGGGATTTGAACAGGTACAAAATATGAATGGGTGACACCGACAAGGTAAAAGGATAAAAGGATAAGACCGCAAAAATACATTGGATGATAGATCTATCTTTATACCAAGTTGGTGCTCCCGATAAGAAATTCTGCCGGGTGATATACTGAAACCAGTTTCTTTTCCAGTTTAACGTACGTAAGGTCGATATCCTGCGAGGAGAATTATCCTATTAGTCTGCTGGCGATCAGTGAGACTCTCGGTGATATTGCGGTCACTTACGAGACCAGCAGGACAGCGGAGAACTCGTCTTCCAGCCAGTCGGAACTGAAAGTATTCACGATAAACGCGAGACCGGTCGGTTCCGTTTTGTCCAGGAGGAAGATCACGTCCCTTTGCTATAGCAATGCGCCCGAGGGAGTGTCCGTGAACGTAATAGCGACAGGATTAGACAACGGTGTGATAAGATTGTGGAGCAGTTGGGACTTGAGATTAGTTCGGGAAATTCTGAATGGTATCAAAGGCTGTGGTGCGGTGATCGCGATCGCGTGGGCATTAGATCAGCATCATTTGTACGCGGTCACCGAGGACTCGACCGTTCTGATATGGGAGGGTTCGAAACGTCTGAGCAACGGCACCCCGAAGTTCGTCAACTTGACGTCCCTCTGATTTGTAAATAAAACAAAACCAAAATGCCTTTCGAGTCCATCGACGCAACGTACGAACTTTTATTTTATACATGTAGCAGCTCGAACAATCGTTTTTATCAATAAGCATTTCTCCAATCGATTTGCCATCGCGTTTCCACCTATAGGACAAACAAATACCACGTTAAAGTATTATTTTATCGAAATGTTCATTGAAATTTTATCTTTCGTTATGTTTCTAGGAACGCGGTTCGCATAGACGTTTTTATATTTTGTTGTATCGGCGACCATACATATAATGCACTTTTACTTAGGAGATAGGTACTTACATGTTGTGTTATTAATATATTTATAAATGGAACAATACTACGCTGATCATATATGGTTCCATCGAACTGTTACACATTCACCAATTTTTTTATGTTCATAAAGTCGCGACGTTTGTATATAAGGATACCAAGTAAATTTGTAAAACATGAAGTTAGAGTTGGGCCGACTTACTTTAGATTACGTTTAAGCAGTCCTCCACAATCTCGAACATCGGATAGTACTTTCCCGTCCTCCTAGCAATTTGTTCAGGCGTGTCTCCACTAGAATTGACCACCTGGGGATTGGTATCTGGGTGTAGAAGGAGCAGCTGCAGGGAACGAGAATTGTGAGAGCTTGCCGAGACCAAATGCAAAGGAGTCTGATCCCCCTTGCTTCTGGCATTTATGTCTGCTCCGTTTGCAATTAAAACTGCGGCGGATTCGACGTTGTTCCAACAACAAGCCGAATGCAGAGGCTGCCAGTCGTCCATGGTTTTAGAATTTATTTTTGCGCCGGCCTGTAGTAGGTACTGCAAAGAAAACATTCAAAGATTAATATCAATGTTCACAAGTGCCAAAGAAGCACAGGGACCCTTACCTCCACAACTTCCACGTGATTGCCATAGCAAGCTCTATGGAGAGGAGTGTAACCGTCGTTATCCGTGCTTTCTAATAATTCCCGATTTTTTGTTATTAACATTCGCGTCTTCTCGAGGTTGCCTTTCTCGGCTGCGTCGAGAATTTCGTTCTCATCGGGCTCTGAAAATAAGAGGTAAAATTTTTAATTCAAAATGAAAGATGCCTGCATCAACCTGTGAGAAACAGGAGAGAGAGAAACGTATTTTATTTTTTCATTAACGAGTTTGATAAATTGGAAGTAAATAGTACGTCAACGTTCTTTTAACCTAAATATGTAAACAAATATTCTCGTTCCTAACCTCTCGCATTCCGCTCAGAGTCCACCCCATCATCGTCATCCTCCCAACCGCTAACTTGCATACGCTCGCCCCGAGGCTCGTTTAGAATTTTATCGCGAATCTTTTCCAGATTCATCAGCTTGTCAAACTCTTCATCGGAAGATGACATTTTGACTTGTGCGACTTAAACGACCGTTCCAGGAACGTCGCGATATCATGGATTTTTCTGCTAGGATTGTTCCCATTTGCTTATTTAGGATTGTTTCCCCGGATTCGTCCTAACGATTTATGTCAGCGCCTGTCAAAATGATCTGTGATCAGTAGACTGCGGATTTTGTGCATTTATAAATAGAAAAAAAATTGACGTCAATATATGATTTCTCCTCAATTAGAATCATTAAAAATATTGTAACATGCAATTTGGTTTCTATCTCTTACAATCGATGCATAACATTTTTATTTTGCATAAAGATCCGCAGTCTATGTACTTATGATCATAAATAAAAAGACTTTAATTTTAATCAAATGCTTGAATGTACACGTTGAAAAAATTATATTACGCCTGCTTATTGATAGACACATTGTAAAATCAGTAGTTTCGGACAAGACCCGAGAGATATTCTCGATTGTTTTATAAATATTAGGTTACAAGGTCGGCTGTCAATATACGATTCGTCTGGAAGCTAGAAAATGGAATGCACAAAGTTGCTGGAGAGTTCGGATCTCCTGGGCGACGCTGGCATTTGCGTGGGAACCGAGCATTCTCAGTTGCTGCGTAGTTCTCTAACGATACTGCAGAAGGAGAATCATTTCCGAAGATGTTACTACTGGGGAAAAATCTACGGGACCCGAAACGATTATCACATCGCTTACGGGTTCGAGAGAGATTGCATGGACGGGCAGGTTTATTATTATAGGTAAGAAAATGTCGCAGCGGTTCTCAATCTGCTTTCATCTCGTTACGACGAACGCCTTTTCATTCAGCACCGATTGTTTCGACTGGTTTCTCCTGCCGAACGCGGACAAATGCGCCCAATTTTTAACGCCGCTCGCGATCAACAAATTCGAGGGCGACCCGTCGATAGTTGCTAACGTTTACAACACCAATCCTCCGTTCCCGCCAAACGAGGATCCCAAGAAATATTACGAGGTAAGATGGCGCCACCGTGTACGTAAACGTGCTTTCAAACTTGAAGAAAAAGGGGTAATGTCTTTATGAAAGTGTTCAAGCATTTTTTCTGAAGACGTCATTTTGACTGGTTTCGGTAGAATTGGGTATATTTTAATTGCCGGTAAATCTAGTGTTAACGTAGTTTGATGCACATGTGCCAGGGCCCCATACCGAGAGAATTAAAAGAAGAGGACAGGCTCGCTGCTACGGTGTTTTTCATTCGAGAAGGCGCCGCGGTGATCCCGCGTGGTGCATGGTTCAAATGTCCGAGCGGTGACGTAATTGAAAATCCTGGTTTCGAAGGACTCGGTCCAGCAGACTGCGTCCACTTCAAGTCCTTTCTGCATGCTCGTCCTCCGCAACAAAAATGGAACACCAATTTGTTGACCAGGCCTGACTACAATTACGCGACCGATTTTCTGGACACGATCGATATGGACGTCCCGCAAGGTATTGCACAACGTATATATAAGATCATTTAGTTTATAAACAATCGCTGTTCGTAGGATGCTGGAGCCTGCAAGTATTACATGAAAAGAACTTGGTACTGTTGCACAGCTTGTATTGGCCCGGGATGACTTTCTATCATAAAATGAACAGCCCGCATCACGGGTACCTTTATTTCGGCCACGGGAAGAAGAATTTAGACGTCGCGTTTATAGTTTGAGAGGATGAGGAAGATCAAGGATTCCAACTGTATTATGTTCGATTAAATGACTTGAGAGTGTTAGAAAGTACGTTTTCTTATTAGGTCAAAGGACTGTGGCGTTTCAGCAACCGTGACGTGACGTCGGACTGTTTATTGTTTATTCCCCGTACCGGCGTTGACCGTGACGAAGAAAGTATATCCTATTTACATGCATTAGACTGGTATGCATCTATTTTTAAATCGATCACGCATAAGCGCATCGAGTATTTCAAAAACAATCTTCATTGTCGCCCGTAATCTCCAGAGCCGTTTCTCGATTGTTAGGTTTTTAAGGTTAACATTCAATTTAACAAAGTTAACAAAGTATTCACAGATTCGTGTACACGGATCCTTATATTTCTTACCACACTTTCATTTCATACAACGTCATGCAAACAAGTTATTTTGATTTTCAAATTGGTTAACATTTTTACATATTGTGCCTTCGGTATTTTTCTAAAAATTTTCCGCCCCTGGATTTTGTCGCTCTGGGATTAGCCCCTATAGCCCCCCTCTAAATCCGCCACTGCACATTGTAATAAGTAAATACTATATTTATATGTATGTAGACTGTAGACTGCGTATTTTGTGCATCAATGAGAAAACTGAAAACGTTCAGGTAATGTGTGAAAATATTCAGGTATTTTTTTCGACTCGTTCATACGCTCAAGGAAATTTTCACTGGAATAAAAGAGGGCAGTTTCGATGTTGCATATAAAAACCCTCGGTCTAGCAATAAGAACCGCGCAGAGTTCGAACGAATTCGACCTTGTCATTTCCATGGGTCTAACAACGTCAGTCGTTCGAAGCGTGTCGATAGGTTAACACTAAATCTACTACTGTCGGTCGAATGAACGATTGTATATTTTTAATCTTACAATTATTGAAATTATGAAGTTGTTTACATGGAAATTGATTCGATAAATTTCTTTATCCAAGCACATATCTGTGATAAGGACGTGATTGTCGTTTAAAGTTTTAATGCGTATAAATTGAACATAGGACATCGGATTGCATTATTTTTTCGAGCCTTTCGAATTTGTTTTCATAACCATTTTTCTGGTAAATACATAAATCCTGAATTAATGCATAAACACTGTTTTTTTGAAATTATGACACGCGGCGTTTTTCCTTGTAGCCACAGATATTGTAATAAATAGACTGCGTATGTTTATAGAAAAAATGAGCAGGTGCAATTTAAAAAAGTGAAAATATTTTCACCACATTTTAATGAAGAATATAAATTTATATCTAGCTCCTGCGTCTTGCAATTTTGATGCAGAAACTTTTTATTTTACATAAACATCCAAGTCGCTCATCCGTCGATTTTTTTTAATTGGTCGGGCGTTTCGTGTGCGTAGGACCTGAGGCTACGTCGCGGGCATTGTGAACCGGCCATGTTGGCGTGAGTCGGTTGCCGCGCAATCGCGCGAGATGGCGGCATCGTTGCGCCGTAGGACGACGAATTTGAACGCACAAGCGCAGTGACCGGCGTACTCGAGTGAAGTGTTGTTGCAAGTGCTTGGGATCCGTATTCCGACGCAATTCCTGAGGATATATCGCCGTTAACGGTAAGTGAAACCCACGCCATCATTTCCGCCGTTCGTTCTTCGCCGGTCGAGCGGTTTTACGACCGTCTGGTCGCTGTACTTCGACCGTTAATTCGACAGTTCCGTAACGGCGTATCGCCGGGTGACGCCGGCTCCGGCGAGAACGTATTTCCTAGCACGTGGATCCTAGCGTAGGTCCCTGGACGAACGTCCCAGGACCCTCCCAGTCGTTTTCGCGGCTTGGGGTTCCGAATTCCGACATGAATTGTTCCGTTCTCGATCTTTGACAGCCGGACGACGCGACTCGGGATTCCAGCTTGCTCTCGTACGAATTACTCGCGTCACCTGACGTCGCCGAATTTTTGTTCTCGTTGCCCTATCGCCCGAAGAACGAGAGAAAGAGAAAGAGAGAGGGAGAGGGAAAGAGGGAGAGAGAGAAAGCCGAGTGCAATCGATGCGAACGGCTCTCTCACAAGATGGTTGGGAACGAAAACGCGAATTTTCATTTTGCATCTCGTCGCGACGTGTCGCAGGATCGCTTGTTCGCAGCCTCGGCGAAACAGTCGCGTTCGCAGTTAGGTTACCGAGCGACCCTCTTGCACAGGCACAGCGAGAGAATGCAATCGAATATAATCGAACATAATCGATCGACCGGTCCGACTCCATCGTTAACAATCACTCGCCGGGAATCATACAACATTCTATTTAAATAATCTCGGCACGACGAGATTCAAGGTTAGCCGGGTCAAAGGGAGGAGTTACTAGTTATTCGTTATTCGGTAACATTTTTCCCCTAGCCAACGAACAGACGAGAACAGCATTTCGCTTCTCCAGCGAATCGGGAAGGTGGGAACGCGGAGGATTTTCCGCGCTCGTGCCGATGCCACCGGGAAATTCCGGTCTTCCCGTTCCTGTGTTTCGAGTTTCCGGGCGATCCCGGTGCAACGCGCTTGCGCCGTACGCGGAAAACCATAAAACCGAAATTTGCATGAACCCGCAATCCGTTAATGAACAGGGAAGAGAGATTCCCTGTTCGCGGTTTCATCGGGATCCCGTGTAGATATTTAGGTTCCTCCATTTCCGCTGTTGTGTCGAATTAATCGGAGCCCGGGACACTATGCGGTGCTTCGCGCTCGAAACTGTCGATTAGGCTAGTTCAGCCGGCGTGTACCGGTCGTTTCACCCGGAATAGGGCGTTCACAGAATCTCTCTCTATTTTTTTAACGAAACGCGCGGTGTAAGTGGGGTACCCGGTTGTCGACATACGGGCTCCCCAGGGGTTCTCATCGGACTTCAAATAATACACCATTTTTGAGCATAAAAGAATTTAAAAAATTTGTAATATCTCTTCGGATGATCTCATTGGCTGACGAAGCAGCCCTTCATATCGTTTCGCATTCGATATTCATTTTTTTATTATTTTCACGTCGCTTGTTAACTGCCAGGGTTATTTCGCGACGGGACCTACAGTTTTTATAAGGTGGGTTCCGAACCACCTTGGGCACCACAGTTTAAATAGCACATGGAATTTCCAGAGGTGAATTCGATATTTATTGTAATTATTTTTCCAATCATTTCTAGAAAGCTCCTCCGAGATTTTTCGCCGTCGGTCGATCGAAGACGTTGCATTATTCCATTAATTCTTTATTACCTCATGAAATAATTCTTTAAGAGAAGACAAATTCGCTTTGATCTCTACCTCGCGCGTCTCGACCAATATTTTCATCAGTTTTCCATATTGTTGCGTGAGATACAGTTCTCATTTTCATTCGAAAGCTCGTGGAGCGACGAGGAACGAATGAATTCCGACCGCGAAAATCGCAGGCGTGTTTCCAAAAGCGAGGAAAATCGGGGTGGCGAGTTTCTCGAGATTTCACCGCGTGGAAGCGGAACAGTTCTGACTTTCTACACGGCGAATCCGACGACTACAATGACTATTCGGAACTGTACTGAAAGGTGAGCCGTTCGATGCTTTCGGACACACAATGATCGAAATGGTGTGGTCATTGTACTCGTTGGATTCGTCTTTTTGTGCTCTACAAGAAATCTAAGAAATTACGTGCTGTCCTCCTGAACCATTCAGGTGCGCTTCTTTACTACATATAGTTGCGTGGCGTCCACAATCTCTCAATTTAATTGAAGACGGTCCGATCAATTTTATAGACAGAATTTCTTGATAATTTTTACGGGTAACAATGATTTTATAAAAAGTTTTAATATTAGTACATAATATTCAGGGAGTTCATGGATTTCTTTTGCTAAATCAGTGTTTTAGTGGTACGTTGTATTTTCAAATGTTAACACTGAAGGCAAGCAGCGAAGTAAATGCTGGTGATTTGATTGTTTTAATTTTTTAACTCTTGTGCCGAATGTCGCCAGCTGAGGGGAAAGGTTCCCCTCTCCGCCAGTACGTCACGTGATCAAGCCACAGCGGAGGCGTGGGGGAATAGCGTCGTAGAGGGGGAAGGTATAGTGGGGGACGTACCATTTTCGGGGGGTCCCGGTGGTTTTGAAAGCGTTTCTTTCCTCTTCGATACACGCCGAGATTTATTTCCATTGCGAAGAAATCAATGACGGGGGCACCGATAACTTTCTCTCTCGCTCTTGCTCCTTCTCCGTTCCTCTTTCTCTCCGTTGCTCCCGGCGAACGCGCGGATAGAAAAGCCTCCGGCTCTCTTTTATCTGATTCATATGCACAGCCGTACATGTGCAATCGTGTAGTCAATTCCGAGCACGGACCGTGAGTTCCGGTTCCTATTCAACCGGTGTATCCTCTTTCTCTCTGTCCTCGCGTGTCTCTCTCCGTTCCACGTCGCGTCTACCGTCTTTCTCCTATTCGTCTTCATCGGCGATCACTCGAACCATCGTCCCAGGATATACATACTTACCGTTCCGTGGCCCGATAGCTTCCTAGCAGGCCATTCGGCCGGCCGATTCCTCGAAAGGACCGTTTCCGCCGAGCATTAACCCGTTTCCATCCACGGGACAGCCATCTCGTCGATAAATCGCCACGAGATGTCTCGAATACGGGAATCGAACGTGAACGAACACGTTCACGGCCGCTGTCACGCACGCGCGATCGCGCTGGCCAATTCGTAGCCGATCATAAAATATACGGAATTCGCGCGATGAAAAATGTTTCTGTCATAGGCTCGAACTGACTACTATCTGATTTTATCCGTTAAATAAATAATCGTCAGGGGCTCAAACCTCTTCAATATCAGCTTGTCCTAAAAATGACTCTGTTTCCACTAAAAAAAATTTTTTACCTCCTACTAATGTCGTAATTCACTGTCACATAGATTAATTCTACATTCTTTATATTGGACTACGGATGTTGTCATTATTATTCGAAATTTGAAACTTAAAAATGCAACTGATCGTAATTTGATAGCAACTTCTATTAATTCACCGTTACATTATCACATCGAATAATTTTTGATATAGACACATACAAATTTGTCCATTATTATTCAAGATTTACAATAATAATAATAATAATTTAATAGCAATTTTAAATTAATTATTTGGAATTTTATCTTCGGGACTGATTCTACGATAAAATTGAAAGCCTTCGCTGTTTCTACTACTTCATATGGCATTAATTTATTCGATCATTTCTTATGAAACGAGTTTCCGCAATTCCAACAATTTTCAAAGAAAAAGTCTGAGACCGGTGACTCGACTTGAACGAGCGTTAACGAGAACTACATTTTCGATATCGCGTGCTGTATAAATGTTAACTGGCTCTGGTACAGTTAAAGACGTCGTTAGAAATACACATTTGCAACGTGCGTGCAGAGAATGTGTTTCGAGTGCGGGAACGCGACAAGAAGTTAACAAAACTTCTCGGTTGCATTGAGGAATTTATTGAGCTGCGTGTGCAACGAGTGTTTACAATGTAACCGATACTAAAAGGAAAGTCCGTGACTGATTCGACTGGCGTTGATAGATTCAGCTCGGATTCAACGGATTGAGATTTGTCTCCCACTCTACCCTTCCCCTTCTACTCTGTCGTGCATGCGTCACGTGACTGATCCGGTACGGACAGAGAGGGGGTAACCTTTCCCCTTGATTCGAGTGAATTCCCCTGATCTGGCCAGTGCTTCGATTGTGCACACCTTTCCTCGCGCATGCGCGGCGATTTCAGCCTCAGTAACGTAAGCTTCGCGATAACATGGGGTTCCTTGAGCACCCCGCAGAATTTTAAAAAATTATATGATTTTATTCTGAAAAATGAATGTATAATGTATTTGTGTATATTTTGTAACTCGTAGGACTCGTCCTGGAGTCTTTTTGTCCGGTAAGATTATTTCGGTACATTCCCGCCAATATAACTGCCTCAGAGTCAGGGCTCTGGCCGTTCTGCTACCCAATAGTAGATACGTTACTGTTTTCTCGCGCATGCGCGGGAAAAGGTGTGCACAATCGAAGCACTGGATCTGGCGACTTTGGTTCAGTTTTGAGCATCGGTTGCGAAATGATTGCTGCAGTATCTGCTTGTAAATCGGGATTTCGAGCGGGAAAGGAAGGTGTTGCTCGCAGGAGGAACGTGTTCTCGGGTTCGAGGGATCGAGAGCGTCGGTTATCGACCCCATGCTCGGTCTTCCGACTCGCTTTGTCGCTCTTTTTTAATACTGTACGACGATCGCGGCGAAATCGCGGCGTAACGGGACCTAGAGTAAACCGTAAAAACCTCGTGGAAACGTCACGGCATTGACTTTCTTTGTTCCGGCAGCGTGAACCTCGCCGCTTCCTCGCAGCCTCGAGCCGAGTACACCGCCATTTCTCGAAAGCCTGGCTGAAGTTCAGGAACATTCGTCAATTGTCTGGACTCCCAGATTTTTCACTGTGTTTTGTCTAGTTGCGATCAACGAATATTCTGCATTTTTCAGAAAGGGGATTTCCATTGTAGATTCGGGACGGGAATCGGGCTCATTTTGAGAAAATAATATCGCCGGGCAATTACTCAGTTTCTAATTAATTCACTGAACAGCTGCTGCGTTAGGGACGATAGAATAAACTTCCCCAATTGTAGATTTATCAAAATGGCCCGCCGTGCGAACTTTAAACATTTCCTTAGGAAATCCACAGTTATATTTGAAGACTGGAATTAAAAAAGTTTCGATTTATTTCGGAGACACTTTAATAAAATTACAATTTGTGGGTCATACAACTTGAAAACAATATGTATCAGCCGTTATTTTTGAAAGCGGTATAAGTCCATTTTTTTCATACATCGAGAGATTTAAGTGTTGCGTTTGAATTAATTTAAAAATATTGGCAAACGTTAATCAATTCGGGTGATGGTTTTAACACTATAAACCTGTTAAATTTTATTATGCAATAACAATTATTAAAATTGTTTTCCGAATAAAAAAATTTCTTTAAATGGAGCATTTTCTTCCATACTAGTTTTGTAAAAAGTTTTATGCGGTTCATCCCTTTTAAACCTCATCCAGCATATTTTCAGTTATTTAATCATTTCTCCGTCCGTATTTTTTTCCTGTTTGATATTGCCTCTTCCTGAGATTTGGTTGAGACAAACTCTTCTTGTTTAATTTCATACTTCAAAATAATTGCAATTAGAAAGTTGTTTAACCATGATTATCAGAAATGGACTTATTCCACTTTTAAAAAAAATATTTTTGCAATAAAATTTTATCAATAAATCGTGCGCCATTGAATGCATGATTATAAATATAAAAATAGGATATCTATATCTTATTAAAATTACCATTAACTCATTGTTTTCTAAAAGTGGACTTATACCACTTTTAAAAAAAAAACGGCTCATACGACTAAAAAAAATAGCCAAGTGAGGGGAAAAATATTAGAACATCAGAAAAATATAAAGAATTCCATTTGCCATTCACTTTTGAAAAAGGAACAACGAACTAACCAATCGTCTGGCTTATTTCACTGCATTGGCGTAGGAGCTTTCATCCTTTTTTTGGTGAAAAAAGAAATTTTTGAAAAAATTGCACTTTCAGCTTCATTTGATTTTTGCGATTATTTAGATTTAGAAATTGCAGAGATTTTCGAGGACCGACAGTGGCGTGCAGCGATCGAGAGTGATCTTGCGCTCGCGCGCGGTCGGCGAATTCGCTCTAAGCCGATCGCGAGCAAGCAATTAGGAACCAGATACGTGTCAAACACGGCCTCTCGAATGACTCATTAACGCTCGAATCGGGCCGAGTGCGCCCGCCGCCTTCCTTCCTTCAGGCCGTTAAGATCGCATTATCGATCACTCGACCCGATCCTATCGCCACCCAGCAATTCTCAACCAGCGTTACGCGCGCTCTTCTACGAAACTGATTCTTCATTATCCCGAGAATTGCAACCTGAATATTTTTCCACGTGAACATAAAATTTCTGATTCGAAGAATTGAAAATATTTAACCTGTCGCTATTTCGTGAACAATAATCGTACAGCATTAAACTTGGACTCGTTTAAAAACTTAATTCTACCTTTTTTTCAATGAAATTATAACAATTTAGATATGACAATTTTCTCCACTCTTCCAGTTGTTACATCATGCAAAAATTTGGACTCGTTTTAAAACTTAATTCTACCTTTTTTTCAATGAAATTATAACAATTTAGATATGATAATTTTCTCCACTCTTCCAGCTGTTACATCATGCAAAAATTTGGACTCGTTTTAAAACTTAATTCTACCTTTTTTTCAATGAAATTATAACAATTTAGATATGATAATTTTCTCCACTCTTCCAGCTGTTACATCATGCAAATATTTGGACTCGTTTTAAAACTTAATTCTACCTTTTTTTCAATGAAATTATAACAATTTAGATATGATCATTTTCTCCACTCTTCCAGCTGTTACATCATGCAAAAATTTGGACTCGTTTTAAAACTTAATTCTACCTTTTTTTCAATGAAATTATAACAATTTAGATATGATAATTTTCTCCACTCTTCCAGCTGTTACATCATGCAAAAATTTGGACTCGTTTTAAAACTTAATTCTACCTTTTTTTCAATGAAATTATAACAATTTAGATATGACAATTTTCTCCACTCCTCCACTCGTTACGTCATGCAACAATTTTTTATGAACACATCGGTGATAGTTTGTGGGAGTAGAGGTTTCGAGCTTGAAAAAAAAATCCTAACTTAAGAAATTACAATAGTTCAAACATCATGGACAATTTTCTAAAAATTACAAGTTTAGTGTCTCCATATCCTGATCCCTTACAACGTATAATCAGTTAGATAGTTCGTAAAAGCAGATTTCATACCAAATTATAACTAGACTGCGGATTTCGTGCATTTATCACAAAAATATGTACGTACAATTTAAACCAGTGGACATGTAAAAAATATTTAAGTACATCAATGTGTCCATTTCAGCTTATTAGAATAATTAAAACGAGAATACAATTTTTATTTGGCTCCTGTGTCCTGCAATCAATGCAAACATTTGTTATTTTGCATAAAGCTCCGCAGTCTAATTACAACTGTTCGAACATCGTCGAACATTTTTCGCAAGCAGGAAATTTGTTGTTCGAATATTTTTGGGATCAGCTGTATGTTCTGCTGAATATAAAACCGTGTGAAAAAGTGTCGGTTGTACGCTTCTTTATTCAAGTACGTACACAATTTCAGCGTCGATAGGCCTGCTAGTGTGAAGGAGGTAGAACGCTATGCGCGGCGCGAATTATTCGCGCGGTTGCGTCGGCGGTTTTTCCGCGGAGTAATCGCGTTTGGTATTCTAATTTGCCGGAAAACAGTCTGATCCGCGTGAAAAGATGGAGGGTAGTCTCCAGTGGTTCTCATCGGGACGTGGTTTCGAGGTTCTGCGGCAATTAGGTCGCGCGGAGAGCATGATGAAGGGCCGGTACGCGTGAGAACCGTCCGTTTAAGGCGCGAGAACTGGTTCTGGGTTGATCGCGGGCATCTTCTTCCCAAGGCCCACTCCTCTCCGCGATGTTAAACACGGCAGAGATGTTACGAGCTCCTTTCGACTGGCTGAAATTAAACGTCGGGGACAAGGAGCCGAGGAGACCGCCTTTTCTCGGCCCTTCCTCGGCCCTTCCTCGGCCCTTCCTTCGGCCCTTCCTTCGAAACGTGCCCTTCCTCCTTCCTCTCCACTGCTCTCTCTCTCACTCGGCCACCCTCGATTCTTTTCCTCGATTTGCTTTGTTTCTTCTCCGTCTTCTTCCTCTTCTCGTTCCACGGTTGCCTACCTGGACCCCCGAACGTTACGAAACGTTCGCCCCGATCGTTTTAGATCCGAGCTGGAATTTCATCGATGAGAGAAGGAGAGAGCAGGTGGGGGAAATCAGAAATACGAAAAACAAGAGAAGCAAGCCTGCCGAAACAATCGACCGATGCTGCCGATTCGATTCGCTCCTCTTTTTCGCTCCGGTTTCACGGTCGCTGGCTCGCGAGAATTTTCATAGAAATTAGAGTGCGCTCCACCACGGCCTCTCTCTCTCTCGAGGAGAGAGAGAGATTCTAACGAGAGTGCAACACGATCTGGACGAAACTCTAGGAAATAGTTTAGCGAACGATAGTCCACCCGTCGTTTTCCCCGTCTGCTGTGATATGGGCTATTTACATTTTCTTTCTTTATTTGGTCTTTAGAATTTATCCACAAGAACACATTTGGTGCATTGTCTTAGCTGTATTTGAGATTTTAGCAGGAACAAAGCCTAATTTCAACGCGCCGATTGCTAGGAAATCTGAAAGAGCAATTTGATACTTATTGGGGGGTTTTTAAAAATTTTCTGTTTTATTTATACTTTAGAATTTGTCCACAAGAGGACATTTGGTACATTGTCTTGGCTGTATTTAAGATTCTAGAAAATTACGGGAGTGAAAACAACCCCCGTATTTTTGAAAAATGTTCTGGAGGGTGTGAAAGTCCGAGAAAACAATTTGAATCTCGAATAAAAATTTTTTATTTATACATTAGAATTTGTTCACAAAAACACATTTGGTGGATTGTCTTAGCTGTATTTGAGATTTAAGCAGGAACAAAGCCTAATTTCAACACGCCGATTTCCGGGAAACCTAAAAAAGCAATTTCACATTTAGGGGGGTTTTTAAAAATTTTCTTTTTTTTTGATTTATGCTTTAGAATTTATCCACAAGAGGACATTTGGTAAATTGTTTCGGCTATATTTGAGATTCTAGAAGCCTGCGGGGGTGAAAACAACCCCGTATTTCTGAAAAATATTCTGGAGGGTGCGAAGGTTCGAAAAAGCAATTTAAATCTGGAACAAAATTTCGCCAAAATTCATTTCACAATACATACCACAGCTCCAGAAGCAGTGTCGCTGGTGTACGATCGATGCGGTGAGATTTCTCTGAAAGGTTGCGGACGAACCACCGAAACACCTTCCGGAGAACCGGAAGAGAAGGAGGGAAACGACGGATTTTTCATTTTCGTTGGCGCCGTTTAATTTAACGCGAGGCGCTTGTTCCCGAGCGTTCCCTACGAGCCTGGAACGAGTATCGGTCGGACGGGCATCACGTGCACTGCGAGTGATTCTCTTCCATGCCGTGGCTCCGTTGTCAAGTGGACAATATCTTCTCGTGTTACAACAATGTTACCGTTCCCGAACAAAACGACCCGCTCCGATGTTTCCTTCTTGCGTGTCTCCGTCGTGTTCGCCGAGCTACGTGTATGTACTGGCCCTCGACGATACGCCGCGTTTCAATTTATTCTGGCTGGTCACCGTCGAAAATTTCGTTCACATTCAGAATCTGTATTCGTGTAATTCAAATGTTTACAGTTGGGAGCAAAACTGATCACACACACTTTAAATCAGAATAACTTTTTTATTTTAACTTTAAGTAATTTAATTTTTATTTTAACGAAAATTTAAAAGATGTGTCTGGTCAACTCGTATAAATTATATACGCTCCTAAAATTTCATCGAAATTGGTTAATTGGTTTACGAGTTATAAACGATCAAAAGTGGTAAAAATTGCGAGAATCTTGAAAAATTGCAATTTTTACCACTTTTGATCGTTTATAACTTGTAAACCAATTAACCAATTTCAATGAAATTTTCAGAACGTGTATAATTTATACGAGTTGACCAAACACATCTTTTAAATTTTCGTTATTGGCCCAACTAAAAAAGTTATAAAATTCAATTTTTACTATCGTTTTTCACAATTGCGACCAAATGCATTTTTTCAACAATTTAGATATCGACAATTTTCTCCACTCTTCCAGCTGTTCCATCTTGCAAAAATTTGGACTCGTTTTAAAACTTAATTCTACCTTTTTTTCAATGAAATTATAACAATTTAGATATGACAATTTTCTCCACTCTTCCAGCCGTTACATCATGCAAAAATTGGGACTCGTTTTAAAACTTAATTCTACCTTTTTTTCAATGAAATTATAACAATTTAGATATGACAATGTTTCAATTTATTCTGGCTGGTCACCGTCGAAAATTTCGTTCACAACATATTTTTTAGACGTCATTTACTAAACTAATTCCTCTAGCCTTACAGAGAAATTGAAGTCCTTTGATCCATTCATAAAAAAGTTATGCTGATTTAAAGTGTGTGTGATCAGTTTGCTCCTAACTATACATTTCTTGCGCATTCGTTAGCTTCACTACCAATCTTATGACACTGCATCTAATAATTACATCACATTCTTCCTGGTGTCCCGAAAGTTCAAGACCAATTGTATACACATTCTATAAATTAATTACTGTCCGAGTACTGAATTTTCAATGTGCACCAAGCGACTTGAATGTTTTTTTGAAACGTTAGGATTACTTTAGTAACTGTGTAAATAATATTTTTTCAATTGTCGTAGAGTACTTCACGGGTGTACAAATAAAAAATAAACAATACTGGAGCCTTCTTCTTCAGAACTTTAACTACCTCGGACAGTAAACATTGTACGAATTACGCAAAATTTTGAAATCGACTTTTTTCCGACTTTTTAGGCTAAATATACACTATGCGCTGATTGTTTCTTGAGGATCGGCGGGCTACCACGAAATCGGTACATTTCATTTGGTCCCGGGCCGCGATCGGATCGAACTGAATCGGATCGTTTCGTCGAGCGAGGTCGTTCAGCGGGAAACGTCTAGTCGATCCGATCGCAAGCGGTTGCCTTAATGGAAAAGAGGGTTGAAGAGGAGCGAGTGCATTGATTTACCGTTACGGAACCGGTGTGCGCTCTCTCTCTCTCTCTCTCTCTCTCTCTCTTTTTCTTTCCCCTTTCTCTCTTGTAACACGCGCCCTCGTCTCCGTTCTGTCGCCACTCGGTATCTCGACGAAGAGACACGCAAGAGACCGGATCGCGTCGATTACCCGGCGTTGATTGCTTTTTCATAGATCACTGAACACACCAGTGGATCGGCCCACGAATTTTCCACCGTTTTATGACGCCCATTGTCGTTCCTGCGACACCAAGTCGTCTCGTAGAACAGCCTCTCCACGGGATGCTACTAACGATCGCTCACAACTCTCCTGAACAAGATAGTTTCATTTAACACCGAACCTGCCGAGTCGTAACATGGTGCAAATTGACAAGATTGAATTTATTTCGATTTCTCTCGATTTTTATTGTGCTTCGTTTTTTTTCTTATAAAAACATTTGTATTATTTTAATAATTCCAACTTCTCAAAAAGTATCCAAATCGTCTGATCTGATATTAAAAAGATTACCGTCCTTCTCAAAGTGTCTGAATATTACTGTGGTTCGCTGTAACATTATATCTACCAAGGGGGGTCAAAATAACTTGCTCCTGATTTGTTCTGTTACAAATATTAAAATGATCAATATGAAATTCTTTCAGCGAACTTCTCTATTGAAGTACGTATTTGAACAAAGCAGATACGAAATCTAAATAAATGCGATTTCGTCGTTATTATAAGGCAAAGTATGTCAGTTGCATCAAGTCCTCGGTAGTTCAAATTGACAAGATTGAATTTATTTCGATTTCTCACGATTTTTATTGTACTTCGTTTTCTTTCTCATAAAGACATTTGTATTATTTTAATAATTCTAACTTCTAAATAAATATCCAAATCGTCTGATCTGATATTAAAAAGGTTATCGTCCTTTTCAAAGTATCTGAATATTACTGTGGTTCGCTGTAACACTAGATCTACCAAGGGGGGTCAAAATGACATGCTCCTCCTGATTTGTTCTCTTACAAATATTAAAATGATCAATATGATTTTCTGGGAAATTGTTTCAGCGAACTTCTCTATTAAAGTACGTATTTAAACAAAACTGATGCGAAATCTAAATAAATGCGATTTCGTCGTTATTATAAGGCAAAGTATGTCAATTGCATCAAGTGCTCGGTAGTTCAAATTGACAAGATTGAATTTATTTCGATTTCTCACGATTTTTATTGTACTTTGTGATTTTTCTTACGAAAATATTTGTATTATTTTAATAATTCCAACTTCTCAAAAAGTATCCAAATCGTCTGATCTGATATTAAAAAGGTTATCGTCCTTTCCACAGTGTCTGAATATTACTGTGGTTCGCTGTAACACTAGATCTACCAAGGGGGGTCAAAATGACATGCTCCTCCTGATTTGTTCTCTTACAAATATTAAAATGATCAATATGATTTTCTGGGAAATTGTTTCAGCGAACTTCTCTATTAAAGTACGTATTTAAACAAAACTGATGCGAAATCTAAATAAATGCGATTTCGTCGTTATTATAAGGCAAAGTATGTCAATTGCATCAAGTGCTCGGTAGTTCAAATCACAAGATTGAATTTATTTCGATTTCTCACGATTTTTATTGTACTTTGTGATTTTTCTTACGAAAATATTTGTATTATTTTAATAATTCCAACTTCTCAAAAAGTATCCAAATCGTCTGATCTGATATTAAAAAGGTTATCGTCCTTTCCACAGTGTCTGAATATTACTGTGGTTCGCTGTAACACTAGATCTACCAAGGGGGGTCAAAATGACATGCTCCTCCTGATTTGTTCTCTTACAAATATTAAAATGATAAATATGATTTTCTAAGAAATTGTTTCAGCGAACTTTTCTATTAAAGTACGTATTTAAACAAAGCAGATGCGAAATCTAAATAAATGCGATTTCGTCGTTATTATAAGACAAACTATGTCAATTGCATCAAGTGCTCGGTAGTTCTAGTATCACTTGGAATAATGGAAAAGAAGACAAGCTTTCGAGCTACTTCGACAGTTGGAACCTCTACAATATTTTTCGAAACGGAGGATAATAATTACTCGGATGAATGGCGTCTCACGGATAGAGTCACCGCGCTCCGATATTTCGTCTGCACGATCGGATCACGTCTGAAGCACGAGAAAAAGGGGAGAAAGATTGGAAGACGCAACCCCATCGAAAGCCCGGGAATATCTGTCTGGAAAGCGTCCGAGGGAGGAGTAAGAGGGAAAGAGGAAGAAAGAGAGAGAGAGGCTGGAGAACATCGAGGAGCACAGAAGCCACGAACTTTTGAACGATCAGCATCGAGAGGAGGAAGGGCGAGGCTAAGCCGAGCTAAGAATGCGGGGGAGAGAGCGAACAGCAAGCGGCGTGGAGAGTAGGGCACGGATGGTGAACAGCTGCCAGTGCCTATGGTGGCCGTTTTGTGTGAACGTGCCCCCATAACCCCCATACTCCCCCTTTCGGCCATTCCCTCTCGTTCCCGTTCGCTCCTGCAGCAATGGCGACCGTAAGCCCTCGTGTATACAGTCATCCATCTATCCCTGGCTGTGTGCTCTCACCGGTTGCAAAGAATAAAGGCGCGCTCGCGACCCGCCCCTGCAACTGTACAAGCTTGTTCTCTCCCTTGCTAATCTACGTGTCCGATCGAGCCGAAAATTCTCTCCCCGAGGACCACGTTTCCTCCAGAACCTTTTCCACACTGGCCCTTACAACGCTTCCACGTTCGCATTCTATCTGAAAACTTCACGTCTAAATATTATTTTTATTTATTATTTAGGAGTCTTTAACGCGTTGCTCCAAAAATATTACTAAATTTCTCTGGATGTCCATTCCTTGCTCGCTAATAATATTAATTTATAGTCTCAAGGGTGGGGTTTTTCATTCGTCGAAAGCGCTAGATAAGTTTTCTCCAGAACCTTTTCCGCACTGGCCCATGCAACGCTTTCACGTTCGCATTCTATCTGAAAACTTCACGTCTAAATATTATTTTTATTTATTATTTTTTATTTAGAGCTCTTTAACGTGTTGCTCCAAGAAATTACTAAATTTCTCCGGATGTTCATTCCTCGCTCGCTAATAATATTAATTTATAGTCTCAAGGGTGGGGTTTTTCATTCGTCGAAAGCGCTAGATAAAAGTTTCCTCCAGAACCTTTTCTACACTGGCCCATGCAACGCTTTCACGTTCGCATTCTATCTGAAAACTTCACGTCTAAATATTATTTTTATTTATTATTTTTTATTTGGGGCTCTTTAACGTGTTGCTCCAAAAATATTACTATATTTCTCTGGATGTCCATTCCTTGCTCGCTAATAATATTAATTTATAGTCTCAAGGGTGGGGTTTTTCATTCGTCGAAAGCGCTAGATAAGTTTCCTCCAGAACCTTTTCCACACTGGCCCATGCAACGCTTTCACGTTCGCATTCTATCTGAAAACTGCACGTCTAAATATTATTTTTATTTACTATTTTTTATTTAGGGCTCTTTAACGTGTTGCTCCAAGAAATTACTAAATTTCTCTGGATGTCCATTCCTTGCTCGCTAATAATATTAATTTATAGTCTCAAGGGTGGGGTTTTTCATTCGTCGAAAGCGCTAGATAAGTTTCCTCCAGAACCCTTTCCACACTGGCCTATGCAACGCTTTCACGTTCGCATTCTATCTGAAAACTTCACGTCTAAATATTATTTTTCTTTATTATTTTTTATTTGGGGCTCTTTAACGTGTTGCTCCAAGAAATTACTAAATTTCTCCGGATGTTCATTCCTCGCTCGCTAATAATATTAATTTATAGTCTCAAGGGTGGGGTTTTTCATTCGTCGAAAGCGCTAGATAAAAGTTTCCTCCAGAACCTTTTCTACACTGGCCCATGCAACGCTTTCACGTTCGCATTCTATCTGAAAACTTCACGTCTAAATATTATTTTTATTTATTATTTTTTATTTGGGGCTCTTTAACGTGTTGCTCCAAAAATATTACTATATTTCTCTGGATGTCCATTCCTTGCTCGCTAATAATATTAATTTATAGTCTCAAGGGTGGGGTTTTTCATTCGTCGAAAGCGCTAGATAAGTTTCCTCCAGAACCTTTTCCACACTGGCCCATGCAACGCTTTCACGTTCGCATTCTATCTGAAAACTGCACGTCTAAATATTATTTTTATTTACTATTTTTTATTTAGGGCTCTTTAACGTGTTGCTCCAAGAAATTACTAAATTTCTCTGGATGTCCATTCCTTGCTCGCTAATAATATTAATTTATAGTCTCAAGGGTGGGGTTTTTCATTCGTCGAAAGCGCTAGATAAGTTTCCTCCAGAACCCTTTCCACACTGGCCTATGCAACGCTTTCACGTTCGCATTCTATCTGAAAACTTCACGTCTAAATATTATTTTTCTTTATTATTTTTTATTTGGGGCTCTTTAACGTGTTGCTCCAAGAAATTACTAAATTTCTCTGGATGTCCATTCCTTGCTCGCTAATAATATTAATTTATAGTCTCAAGGGTGGGGTTTTTCATTCGTCGAAAGCGCTAGATAAAAGTTTCCTCCAGAACCTTTTCCACACTGGTCCATGCAACGCTTTTACGTTCGCATTCTATCTGAAAACTTCACGTCTAAATATTATTTTTTATTTAGGGCTCTTTAACGTGTTGCTCTAAGAAATTACTAGATTTCTCTGGATGTCCATTCCTTGCTCGCTAATAATATTAATTTATAGTTTGAAGGGTGGGGTTTTTCATTAGTCGAAAGCGCTAGATAAAAGATCAAGCTAACAATAAGCCACAATCGCCCCCAAATTTCCTATTTTTACGTTTACGGGGCACCGTTTTCATTATTCGCTAGAGCTGCGACAGCTACATGCTGCCGAATAACGCAAATTACGTTTCGTAAACGTAAAAATAAGATTTTTGAGGGAGACAGCGGTCTAGATTGATGTTTTATCTAGCGCAGGGGTTCTTAAACTTACAGTGGTGGCCATAAGTTTAAGTACGCTCTAAAAAAGACGACAACTATTTTAATATTCCACTATTACGATTTGAATTTTCTTGGGAAGCTAGAGCTATTAGTTTACTACAGGATGTGAAAAGAAACTTTTTCAAAAATTGCAATTGATCCGTATTGTTGAGAAAATACTAAAAGTTGCATTTTCAACTTTTTCATGTGGACCTATATTGAAAATTTAAAAAATACGTTTTGTAGATTTGTGTCGGTTAAACATATTCTGAAAATTTCGTCGAAATCGGTCGACGTTGCAATGAGCTACAAATGTTTAAAAATGGTCAAATTGGCAGATTTTCACGATTTTCGGCATATATCGAAGAAGCTTCCACAGTGCATATAATTGACACAGATCTACGAAACGTATTTTTTAAATTTTCAATATAGGCCCACATGAAAAAGTTAAAAATTCAACTTTTAGAATTTTTCCAACAATTCCGTTCAATTGCAATTTTTGAAAAAGTTTCTTTTCACATCCTGTAGTAAAATAATTGGTCTAGCTTCCCAAAAAGTTCAAATCGTATAGTACAATGCTCGAATAGTTATCGTCGTCATCTAGGTATTTTTCTTCTTCATGTAGGATTTCTATAAAATGGGTTCTTTGAATAAAAGCGAAGAGTTTGGGATGTAAAGTTAATGTCAAAATTGTTTCGCGGACCTCCAGAGGTCCTTACAATCCTGGAAAGGAGACTACCCCCATAAACTAAGAATTTGTGCAAATAGTCAAAAAGTTTTACAAAACCGGTCGTAATAATCAATTAAAGTAAAAATTAAACGTCGCTATTCATTTTGGTTGGCTACGCGAGGGTTATGTTTATTCGATGTAGGTAGTGCTTGGAGAATGCCCACGCAAGGTTCGATTTCCCGTCGCCAGGTTTGTCTCCGTGTGGGCATCGAGACTGTTACCGGAAAAATTTCGCCGAGACGTTTATCGTCTCGAGGATCCGAGTCCATTGAGACGACGCAGAGCGAGTCACGCAGTCGGGATACAGGGGTGGTCACGTTTATTACGCAACCCGAACACGTGGTCGGAATATATCCGAAGAGCTGCTCGTATTTGCCCGAACGAACATAAATCTTGCCCGAGGTCCTCGAGCCTTGACGAGGCGGGCTCGCGACAGGAGTCTTTCCTGGGTCGTGTCTCGAGGATTCCGATGATCGACGGACCCGCCTCTCTCTCGCCCAGGCATCGAAATTCCTGCTCGAATACCTTGAATTTGCTTGCTCTGTCTCCCCCTCTCTCTCTCCCTTAACCCTTGCGCAGTGTGTTGAACGGCCATTCGATTTTTCAGTGTTGGTACAGTATTGTCTCGATACATGGAAATCCGGTAAATTATTAACATTTTACCTACCAGAAGGTTATTAATAAGATTTTTAATACTTGGGCTTTATCAGAAGAATGCTTAGAAAACGTTATTGGGGGTGGCGTGTTGGTTCACAATTAAAATCGCTGTTGAAAGATCCTCTAAAATGTGTTTAGATCAAAGGAAAGCTTAGAAAACGTTATTGGGGGTGGCTTGTTGGTTCACAATTAAAATTGCTGTTGAAAGATCCTCTAAAAAGTGTTTAGCCTTGGAATAATGTGTTCAGCTATGAGACAGACTTTTAAAAATTAAACAATAATCACTGGTAGGAAATAGAGTGTGATAGAATAGTAATAGAATGATTATTGACATTTCAAAATTATACGGATTATGCGACACGAGGCTTGGGAAGAAGTCAGTCACCAATTAAAAATATATCTCGTTCATACACTGTTCTTCGATCCATAAATCTTCTTAGTTTTCGAAGGATTTCTCTGTGAAACTTTGATCAACATACTCGCGACGGTTTTCCGATCAGAACGACACCAAACACGACACAGTTTGGATCTTCTCTACTCGTTTAATTCACGATTCTGTAGACGGTAGGCGTGACCGGACTCGAGTAGGCGTGGTCTCGTGGCCCTTCGCGGAGTCAGAGTGTTTCTCGGAGCAGTTGGACAAAAATTGTCTTCCCCGTTCCACTGTCGACGAATTTATGAGGCTAACGAGCAACGAAACATACAAACACACGAGAGACGGGGAATGCGGTGTAGTCGTGCGATCGCATTAGCCGGGACCAATTACTGTAATTAACTGTAATTAATTAGAAGCGGTCGGACACCGTCGTGGTCACTCGATTCAAAGGTCTACCGCTGGAGGGGCTTTAGTGTCTCGTTCTTTCGCGCCCAAGTCGAAAACGACACGGAGTAACACGTGGTTTTGTAGTTATAATATGTTATTATTGAAGATTACACAAGCTCGTGTCCGATTTGAAAATAAAATTCAATGGTTAAATTTTAAAGATTAGTTAAAGATTGGTCAAATTAAAATTAATAAATGGTTAAATTTTCTACAATTAGAAAAGAATGGTGAAGTTGTACATATTGATTAAAATTTAACCATTGAATTTTATTTTCAAATCGGGCACGAGCTTACGCAATCATCTAATATACATTTATCTTTTTCCTTAAGAATTGTATTATTTGTCATTCAGCTATATGATAGTATGCCTGACAAACATAAACTATTAAAATAGAATAAACACCTGGTTCTCGCGATCAAGCTCGTTTCAACTTGAAATTTCAAAACGCGAGAACCTGATGCAGACAAACCCCTCCCTTCGTCCGATATTTTTGGTTGCGTAAATATTTTACGACGCCACGTTCGAACGCGTCGCGTTTTTAACGAACTCGTTTTTCAGACGATATATGCGAACCGCCCACCGATTCGCCCGTCTCTTGCCTTCCTTCTTCGTCCTGCTTCCTAATTGAGAAAGATCGCATTGACCCTCGGACGCGCCCGGAAACCTGTTTCTCGGTAGTCGAAATTCTATTTTTCTTTTTCGTACACGTTGCTATTTAAAATCGTAGCGCACAGTGTAATATTCAGAGACGACTCCACTGCTCTCCTGAAAAATTGTTTAGAAAAGAAACATTTTAATAGCGAAGGTCAGCCACGAAATAGATGGTGGAACGTGTTGAACCCTGATGCTAAAATAATTCGCACCACAGATTGAAACTCGTCTCCCCACTCTGCCTACTGTTCCCCCACGCTTCCGCCCGGTCACGTGACACGCTCCGCCTCCGTCGTGCGCGCGTCACAGCGTCACGTGGTCCGGTTCTGGCGGAGAGGGGGTACTTCTCTTGATCTACAGGGAAGAAACGGTCTTTGTGGAAGAAAAGCTGCTTCTTTTCCTACCTCAAACATACACCGAGCTTAGGGGAGGGGGTTGCGGAGGGAAAGGTCCTCGCGACCACATTATCGAGGATTTTCCTGGTCCGTGGCGCTCGTCAACGAGGACGTGGCTTAATCCATTATGTAGCTACTGTGTCGGCCCTTCGTGGCGGCTTTTCAAGCCCACGCTCACCACCTCTCTTTCACTCCCTCTCTGTCTCCTGTTCGAGCAAACAGCGATATTACTCGACCAACAACGACCACCGCTGCGAAACGCTCTCGGAAGGAACGAGGAGTAGTCCGCATTTCGCGTGCTACGGTTCACAAAGCCGGAATGGAAGCTGAATAGGGAACGAGGAGGAAATGTGATGCGCTGACCGACAATACGCGAAAACGCTGGAACGGCTTCCCTGTGAACCAGACCTAGGCTAAGAACGCGAGGAAAGTGGAAAGACTACTACGGCAGCATTTCTATCCGCGGAGTGGACTGGCTCCGCGACAGAGATCCAATCTCGATGCTCCTCGAAATTGATCGTCGCTGCTCACCGCGTCGTTTCATTTGCCGACAATTTTCTCGCATCGCGGCACCTCGTTTACGCCGAACCAATTAGTGATAAGCGTCGTATGCATGCGAACTCATTCCGGTTTTCGAGGCTGTTCGCGGAATTTTTTCACGGGAAACTATTGAATCTTCCGCGTCGAGCTTCTGCACATATGTTCACTGGTATTTGAAGTACACTGTCGATTTTTTCCGAGTGAAAATGATCGAAACCACACCAGTTGTGTACTGGGTGTTCGTGCCGACACGATACAGCGTTTTTCTTGCAAATAGAAAACATTGGGAAAGAATGAAAGAGGAAAAAGTAATTTCGTTTTAGAAATGAAGGTCCTTCGATTTTCTAAATGTGATGCAAGGTTTTTTTTATGTTTTATACAGGGTGTTTCGGTTATCTGATAACGGAAATATCTTGTGACGCACTGAAGTTACGAAATAATTTGTTTACGAAAATTATTCGGTATGAAGGGTACAATTGTATAGTTTAATTCTTTTTAGGACTAGAATGGCGGGGAGGGGGGATTTCAAAGTCAAATTAAGTTTTTTAAACGGGATGTCCTATTTTTTATACCACAGATCGATAAAGTATGAAATTCTGAGTATAATAGTGTTGACCTTCATACGTCCTAAACCTAATAGTTAACGAGATATTATCGAAACAATTTTCATTCTTCTTTGGGTAATATCTCGTTAACTATTAGGTTTATGACGTATGAAGGTTAATACTTTTATACTCAGAATTTGATACTCTATCGGTCTAAGCTTTAAAAAAAAGACATTCCATTTAAAAAATTTAATTTGACTTTGAAATCCCCCCTCCCCACCATTCTAGTGCTCAAAAAAATTAGACTATATGATTGTACCCTTCATACCAAACAATCTTTGTAAACAAATTTTTTTCGTAACTTCTGTCCGTCACAAGATATTTCCATTATCAGATAAACGAAACACCCTGTATAAATATACTTTCAATAATTAGGATAATACCGTGGTTAAATAATTTTGGTACGCAACTTTTTGTTGTGAACGCGATAGTTTTCGCGGAATAGTACAATAAAATCGTTAATGAGATTTTATAATCGTAAGAAAACGTACAGACTGATTGCTTATGTTCAGATATTAATAACTATACTAATTTAATTGATAACGAAATGAAATCTGCGCGAAAGTGCTGCGTATACCTACTCGAAAAGCTTCTGCAATGTAAGAATTTACACGATTTCCTTGAAACACTAAAAAATCACTAATGAACGAACGCTGTCTCAGAGACTGTTTGTTACCCCTGGTATATTTTTTACTAAATGCCAGGATTTATCTGTCATATTCATTTTTAAAGAACGCAAAGCGTGCCACAAAATCTCTTTGCTAAAACCAATTGACATGTTTTAGTGTGCAAAAATGACGAGGCTCTATTTATTCAGATTTTCTGCAATTCTTACAACAATATGTGCTTGGATACAGAATTTTATCGAGTCAATTTCCACGCGAGCACCTTCATAATTTCAATAATTATGAAATGAAAGATATAAAACCGATCATTTGACCGCCAGTGATAGGCTCAATGTTAATTACGCGGAACAACAAAAATTGAACGACTCACGGAAGATTTTGAGGTCTGTTTTTTCCCGACTTTTCGGGTCAAACACCCCACCGCGCGACGGTGGCGAGCGTCGACCGTGGGACGGCTTGTTGGCTCGTTTCCTTCTATCTTCCTTTTCCCTCAATTTCCAACGTTCTCGCGAATGAATAAATGACCGGTGGACAGCGACGATTCAACTCGAGCACAATGCCGCGATTACGGAGCGATGCGGTCGCGCCTTTGTGGCCGTTTTAACTCGATCAACTCGGCGAGGCGAGGCGAGGCGAGACGAGGCGAGGCGAAACGTGTGCGTTAAGATTAGACATTAGACCCTCGACTACGTCTGCCTCGGCTACGGCCGTGAACGTCTTTTCAGGGTGATCCACGTCACCCTAAAATAGTTGTCGCGCACGCAGCTCATGCTCTCAAGGTGAAGGTTGGTGTTCTGGAGGGTGACGCGCCGACAGATTGAAGTCCTCGTCGAAGGGGTGACTCGCGTCGAAAAATCGATTCCGCTCTCTCTCTGCCACCGTGAACCCGATACACACACGTGCACATGGTCTTTCCGATTCAGGAATCGCTGCCAATTTTATTCAATATTTCCGCGTCACTCGGTAATTCTTCCAACTTCTCAGAGAAGTTCAAATTCTATAAGTCATTATTAGACAGCGGATCATTATGCGAAATAGAAGCTTTCTACCTGAATTGTAACAAACTGGAATAATATAAAAATTGATTTTCCTTCTTGATGTATACAGGGTGTCCCAGCTAACTTGATCAGCTTGAATATCTTTGTTGTTTTTAAAGATACGTCGAATGCCTGACGGACGAAGTTGAATGGTAAAATGGGGCTCATACGATACCAAAAGAATGTTTGTTTTTATGTAATTCTTTTAACCCTCATCCGTCCCTCATTTCACGAACTGAATCTGTCCCTCGGTGTCAAATTGACACAGTGATAAAAAAAAAGGATAAAATAACAAGTCAAACAGCTACTTTTCGATGCTTTTTTCATTGAAATGGATGAGTTAACATTTAAATCTTAGGTTTTTGCAGTTATATGTTTCGCGTTAAAAAAATAGAAGTCACCGAGTTTCGGACAAATTTATCTACAAATAACAGAACAGTGTAACTTATTTCATGAAAACTGTGTCAAATTGACACGAGGGACGGATGAGGGTTAAGAGATGTCACCTTTATTTTGTTAAATGGAATCAGGTATTTTTTAATACATCAATCGATGCAGCTGGACATTCGTTATAAAAAGATACTAACCTATGTATGTCGAAAATGTAGTAGTTCAGGGAATATTTTAATTTAAATAATTCTAGAACACCATTACTGTAGTACTAATTATTTAAATTGAAATATCTCCTGAACTACTAACTTCTCGACATACATAGGGTAGTACCTTTTTATAACGAATGTCCAGCTGCATCGATTGATGTATTAAAAAATACCTCTTTCCATTTAAAAAAATGAAGGTGACCTTCATATCTCTTAAAAGAATCACATAAAAACAAAAATTCTTTTGCTATCGTATGAGCCCCATTTTACCATGCAACTTTGTCCTTCAGACATTTGACGTATCTTTAAAAACAACAAAGATATTTGAGGTGACAACGTTAGGTGACTCACCCTGTATAACAGGTCGAAAATAATATTTTTTTTTGTATTTTTGTATTTTCTATTTGTTTTTATCAGTTCTACTAAACGTCTGCAAACTTTTGTATAAAAGGACCTCGGTCCGTATATAATAATAATAATAATATAACAGTACTTAAAATTCATCTAATGTTTTTACTTTTCCAAGTTATACCTACTCGTTTTTGTTATAAATGCATAATCCATTTATAGGAAAATTGAGTAGATGAAATTCGAAATTGTACGAACATTATGAAAATTGAAGATGTTAATAAATGATTTCTCGATTCTATTTGGTTTCTATTTCTTGAAATCGACGCAGACAATTTTTATTTTGCATAAGGATCCGCAGTCTAGTCGTTATTGTCCGTTTTATAAATTCTCGGATACCTCGATGATTTAAAAGTCCACGGTGCAGCGAAAACTGTTCGAGGAAGTACTGCTGGTCCACGGGAAAATTAACTAATTGAATTTGCAACTCCTCACCAGCGTCTATCCGTTTTCTGCGGTTCCAATGGTTTGTCCGGTATAATAAATAATCGAGCAATGAGTCGTCGGCCCACGGAGACCGACCGGGCCCGGAAAAAGATCTAGAAACACTGATGGCATCGTCGGCGGTTCGCCGAGTCCGGAAGCGGGGCCGTGTAAAATACGGGTAGTATCCAGCCAACTAGAGAAAAACAGAGACGGCCAACAATAAAATGGACAAAAAAAACAGCTCTATAGCAGCAGAAGTTTGAAATGTTGCGCGTTTACGAGCACACAGAGGATACACATTAGGCGTGTCCCCCCTGAACCCCATAGTCAACCGAGCATGGCGAAACCGGAACTTGAATATATCAGGCTCGGTGCCATTTAACTTCCATCCCGGTGCAGAAGCCAGTCGAACGTAGCCGCCGTGAAATGGAAATCCGCCCGCAGACCTCGGGGCGCGCCGGACAATTTCTATCGACGGCCATTTTGAGCCTCGGTGCCGGACCGTGCTCGAACAATTACAGAATTCTCCCGCTTTCGGTCCCTTTTCTCCATTTTATTTCGTGTTTTCAATTTCGTGACATTTCTCGATCAATTTCAGGATTTTCCCATTTTCACTCTCTTTTTTCCAATATCGCCAGATTAGGGGAATCGAGGGGAACGGTTACCCCCTCTCTTCCAGCACCGGATTAGTCACGTGACAGAATAGCGTCGTGGAAGGGGAAGGTAGAGTGGGGACGCAAGACTTAATCTGGCGACTCCGGCCATAAACGCTCCCATTTGGAATAGCCTTTGAATTTTTGTAAGCTTCTTTTTTAAGAGTAGAATTATTATTAGGTTGGCAACTAAATCTGCAACCTTTTGTTTCGTAATTCTTTTATTGTATCATTATAACCTCATTCAGTGACCATTCCTTTTGAACTGTATATATTGGAAAGCTCTGAATTTTTCGATTAATTGGATAGACCTCATTCAGTGACCATTCCTTTTGAACTGTATATATTGGAAAGCTCTGAATTTTTCGATTAATTGGATAGACCTCATTCAGTGACCATCCCTTTTGAACTGTATATATTGGATAGCTCTGAATTTTTCGATTAATTGGATATAAAATACTCGGGCTTAAAAAGTATATACAGGGTGTCCAAAACCACCTATCCTGGGGTGTTAACTTCTCAGATAAGCATACTCGGTAAAAATGTTTGCAATAAAAGTTGCGTGGATTAATGGAGGACAAATGTCCATGACCTTGTATTTCACCTTCGGGTCCATTTTCAAGGTTATTTGGAGGTCAGTTAATCTCTGCAACTTTTATTCCAAACATTTTCACCGAATATACTTATCTGAGAAGTTAACACCCCTGGACGGGTGGTTTTGGACACCCTGTAAAATGACTTTGTTTGAAAAAATGTCTTAGTTGCCAACCTAATAAATATACATATTTAAACTGCGGATCTTTACGCATTTGTGGCTTATGAAAATGTTCAAAATCTCTGAAGAAAACTTAAAATTCACCGATTGCGATCGAATTAAAAGCAAATTAAGAGCGAACGAGTGCTCCTCATCGTCTTCGGCGTCTCACAAGTCCCAGTGCCACAATTTTCCAGCTTTCATTCTCTGTCCAACAGCTCCGTTCGAAACGGATTCGTCGATGTTGCGCACGAGCGAGATCCCTCTTTTTACCGATCGCGCTCGGATCTGGGGTGGTCTCAGGCTCGATCCACTTCTGCATCGAGTGTTCCTCGTTCGTCTTCGGCGTCGACCTTGCAGTCGCTGCACCGCCGCGTTCGCAACCTTAACCTTAACCTCGAGCGCCGACTGCGCACGGTGGCACGCGCTCGCTCTCGCGCGCCTACACTATTTTAAGGCCGCGTTTCTGCGAGCCGACTCCGAGAAACCTCGCATCCTCCCAACGGGATCGCGGTATACCGTTTCGCGTAACGTTCCGCTCAAAATCCGCGAGTTGCCAATTTTGATCTCGGCTCATCGGAACCCGCTCTCCCCCTTTCGACGCGGGGACGTCGCACGGTGGGATATTCGACCAGAAAAGGCGGGAAAAAGTCGATTCAAAAATTTGCGTTGGTTGTACAGCTTTTGCTGTCCGACGTTGTTAAAGGTCTGAAGAATACGGTTTCTGTATCGTTCCTTTTTTCATTTGTTCATCCGCTAAGTACTCTATTTCATTGAAAGCCTTAAACAGTTCTTAAACAGTCTCCGAAACAACAGCGTTCATTCGTTAGCGATTTTCAAGCGTTTTAAGGAAATTGTGAAATTCTCAAGGAGGTGTACACAGCACTTCCTCACAGATTTCATTTCTAAATTAGTGTCGTTATTAATAGACTGCGGATCTTATGCGAAATAAAAATTGTCTGCATCGATTACAGGACATAGAAACTGTAAATGAATGTTATTTCTTCCTTTAATGATTTTAATAGAGAGATCGTATATTGACATTTTCAATTTTTAAAATTTTCTTACGAATTTGAATCTCGTCTACTCAATTCTGCTATAAATGCATCAAGATCCGCAGTATAGTTATTAATATTTTAACACAATCAATTATTCTGTAAGTTTTTTTACGATTACAAAACTTGATTAACGATTTTGTTACACTATTGAGTAATATTCGGTCTTCTTTCCGGCATCGTTCCATTCGATAAAGATTTGTGAGCATGGTGCGAAAGGAATTAGCCCCAGATTTGCACAGATTGAAGATTTATAACTAGTTTCAGTAGAAACGAGCATCAACACTCGCAAGTGTGTTTCCTGATGAAAATTAATAGTGAATCTTTAAAAATTTCTTGAAATATATATTTACTTATTAGAAAGTTTTATGGTCCACATATATTGCAATTTTTCCAAGAGTCTCTGAAATGAATTGCTGTGCTGCACCGAGTGGAGGCTTAAAAATCGACTCAATAATCCCAACTTAAAAAATATCTTAACATATATATTTACTTATATCGAAAAGTTTGATGATGCACCACATATATGTATTACAATTTTTCTGTGTGTCTCTGAAATGAATTGCTGTGCTGCACCGAGTGGAGGCTTAAAAATCGACTCAATAATCCCAAATTAAAAAATATCTTAAAATATATATTTACTTATATCGAAAAGTTTGATGATGCACCACATATATTGTAATTTTTCTGTGTGTCTCTGAAATGAATTGCTGTGCTGCACCGAGTGGAGGCTTAAAAATCGACTCAATAATCCCAACTTAAAAAATATCTTAAAATATATATTTACTTATATCGAAAAGTTTGATGATGCACCACATATATTACCATTTTTCTGTGTGTCTCTGAAATGAATTGCTGTGCTGCACCGAGTGGAGGCTTCAAAATCGACTCAATAATCCCAACTTAAAAAATATCTTAAAATATATATTTACTTATATCGAAAAGTTTGATGATGCACCACATATATTACAATTTTTCTGTGTGTCTCTGAAATAAATTGCTGTGCTGCACCGAGTGGAGTCTTAAAAATCGACTCAATAATCCCAACTTAAAAAATATCTTAAAATATATATTTACTTATATCGAAAAGTTTGATGATGCACCACATATATTGCAATTTTTCTGTGTGTCTCTGAAATAAATTGCTGTGCTGCACCGAGTGGAGGCTTAAAAATCGACACAATAATCCCAAACACGCAGTGAAAAACAAGCAAACGAAAACATTGAAGTTCCTCGAAAATCCTGAGCCACGGGACATCTAAAAATTCAGGAACAGTCGCTGGTAGATTGGTGGTCTCGACCAGGAAGCGGTTCGAGATTTCGAGTAGACTCGAGGAAACACGAGGCAAGAAGGCCTTCCTGGCTCTCTTCCTTCTTTGCCTACCTGTGCCAGCGGGATTACGCATATTCGTGGCTCAAAGGACCGTCAGGGCCAGCGATTCGACCAGCAACCTTGTGAGCAACCTCTCGGCAGGTATACAGCGAGAGAGAAAGAGCGAAACAAGTCGATACCGATGCCGATGCTGGGATAACCGGTTCCCCGCGATGTACGTTTGTCGAAACGCCTTAATTACCAGGACCTCTGCACGTCCTTTCGCCTCTCTTTCTCGATCCTTCGAGCCTCGCAGGACCGTACCGATGGATCCCCTGGCTGGATCTCCGAAGGCCTGGAGAGATCGTTGGCCCTGCACGATTTTTGCTTCTTGCTAGAACCGTTCCGGTCGGGAGCCAACGAGAATAATAGACGTATGCCAATCATCCGGGGAAAATTGATTCGACACGAAGAAATATTTCCTTTCAGAAATGTAGACAGGAAAGACTCGGGAAAGAAAGAATTTAGGCTCTCAGGTACTATTTTGTTGCATATGAAATTCCCGATTTTCGAATGCGACTCTTAGAAAACGTTTCGGTCAAGAAATGCTATTTTTAAAAAAGTTTAAAATCCGGATTTTATGAATTTTTTATGAAAAAAATGGGCTCGTTCAATTTAAAATGTATTAAAAATGTTTATGGACATGAATGTATCAATTTCAGCTTAGTAGAATAATTAAAAGAAGAATACAATTTTTATTTGGCTTCTGTGTACTGCAATCAATGCGAACATTTTTTATTTTGCATAAAGATTCGCGCAGTTCGGTGTTTTAAGGTAAAATAGAGCCAAATTTATTTTTATTCAATCAATGAACTTTAATGAATAAGATATCTTTCCTTTTGTTCGATGATCTCTTGCAAGAAAGAATAAATAAGAAAATATTTTATCGATTAAAGTTCATAGTTTTCATTTTAAAATACCGAAATTACTTTCTTGCCGACTCAATAGGTTTATTATATAAAACTTCGAGGTGCAATGCTAATCCCGAACACTAAACGTACCACGACCGGTCGAACGACCGGTTCTAGATTTTTTATTTCACAATTAATGAAATGATAAAGACGCTTTCATAAGAAATGATTTAATAAATATCTTTATTATCGCGCTTATTATATACAGGGTGTTCGTTTGAAAACTTTCCAGCCGAATATCTCGAAAAGTATGAAAGATATTAAAAAAGTGTAAAACACGTGTCCAACAATTTCTAGGATGAAAGAGGGGGGCAGTATCAGTTTTTTATTTGAGTGGCGTTTTCAAGGTGAACTTTCTTTTTCCAAATAGAAACCTATATTTTTTATTATGGGATCTTATTGTACGTAAAAAGACCAGCAGTTTTCGTAGCATACTTTTTTTTATCCCCGCACTAGTTTCGGGGATATTAAAATAATAAATTAAAAAATGTTTCACAAACTGTTTTGTAAACTTCTATATATAAAATCTCGACTGATAATTAAAAATGATCTTGATTTTCTAACGCTTCATCTACCGAAAGCCTAGGCTTTTCAAAAATTGTGCTGTACAAGAAGGAAGCTTAAAAATTATTAGATATATTAAAAATTATTACACTGCGTTATTAAAATGAGTTTTGTTAGGTCACGATTGCGGTAGCTGTTGCTGCTGAAGGATCTCTTCAAAAATCATTAGCCACGGCCTTTAGGACTTTTTTTCGGAGCTACTTTTAAAATTGCCGACAGATGTGTCAAATATTAAAATATATTTCTCATTGAATAATTCAACGACCTATTAAACAACGATAAAATAATTTTCTCCGTTTTTTCGGGCCAAATCCCCCACTGTGCTGGGTCCAGTCGCGGTTAGGGAATCCCACATTTAGGGAGCAAGTAAAGCCACGAGCTCGCGGGGTCGATATTTCGCGGATTTCGTTGTGGAAGACCTCAGGGATGATCCTCGAGTGCACCGATCGAATCGCTGACATTATGCTCGGGGAGAGCCGAGCCACTGCGATCAAACGTCGAACGGGTTCCAGCGACGAGCGGTTTACCGTTTTCTCGCGAACCGATCTACTATACGCTACTACACCACTGTACAAGCTGATCCCCTTCTCTTCAGGGTTTCCTCTCGCTCGATCGACCGTGTGCGTGTCATAGAAAACGGCTGGCACGATGCTGTCTCTCTTTCTCAACACCGACCGACCGGTCTATTCACGTGGAGAGACCGGCAAAGATTATCGGTCGTCAGTCGTATGACTCACTCGAATAGCGGCCGGCTATAGAATCGGCCAGCGGAACGAGCTGCCGCGATAATCCGCTCGTCTATCAGCCGGCGAAATATTCGCTTTTTCCGCGAACAACGCGCGCCTGGTTTCTTATCCCGGCCAGGCAACAGTTGCTCCCAACAACGGACGAAATCGACTTCCATTCGTTCCAACGATACTCCTGCGAGCGTTTCTCGATCGCTTTTACGCCCCTTCGATCTTTTTCAGTCCGATACGACCGTTGCGGAACGCGGGAGGAATTTATTCGGTTGTCACGAATGAAATGCTTGATTTTAGGAAGAAACGCTGCGAATCCCGATCAGGAAAGTCTGTTTATTTTCGAGTGAACAACAAACTGTACCGTTTGACTTAAAGAAACAGGGTTGACCTTCATATCTCCTTGATGATTCCATCTATGTATAACACTAAACCTAGCGAGCTTATAATAATGACATGACTCTATTTATTTAGATTTTCTGCAATTTTTACAACAATGTGTGCTTGGATACAGTATTTTGTCGAATCAATTTCCACGTGAGCAATTTTATAATTTCAAAAATTGTGAAATGAAAGATATAAAACCGGTCATTTGACCGGCAGTGGCAGGTTAATGGTAAAGAAATTACTAATGTCAGATGTGGAGTCCCTCGATACCAAGTAAGGTTGGTCTGGGTTAGGTGCGAAGCCGTTTCGATTAGGAAAGACAATTTATTTTCTTCTGACCTTGATTATCCTTCACGATAGGCTATCGTATTCGTCCCGGAACGCACTATCAGCATGTAAACTACGAACCGTACCGTTTCACTTTAAAAAAAACAAACAGAGTTGTTCTCCATATCTCCTTGATGCCACCATCTAAAAAAACTTAGTAACATCAGATTACGAACCCCTCGAAATATTTTCTTCTATCTTCGGGAGCAAGCTGACCCGTTTCAAATGGCCCCACCCTGTATACAGAGTGAGGTCAAATATAAATGAAATATCTCGAGTGATATATCATAAAATATCTTTAAGTAATACGAAAAAATGTTTGGTTCAGTGGGGCAATTAGTGTGACCGAGAAGTTTTTTTTTGTATTCTGATTAGTGAAACATTATAGCTACTGAGAAGACAAATTCGACCATGTATAACATGTTTTACGCAGACCATGTTCATGGTTACCGTACTCTACTAGGGTTCGCTATGTACGAAAGTAACATGAAAGCAACGACTATCCGAAATTAGCAATGGATCCAGAGGCCGAGCATGGGAAAATCGCCTAACCCGAGGGAAAGGAGGGTTCGCGGGAATAATTAATGGTCCTAGACCCTAGCCACGGACAGGGTCAAGTCGATTTTTCAGGGTCACGGGTGTCGTGAACGATGGACGGAGCGTGACGTGGCTCTCCGGACATCCTCCTCGCGAATTCCGGGCCTGTTTGTCGCGAACTGAAGCCCAGACCTATCTCAACGTAGGTCACGGGGGCCAAAGAAACAGCCGGACACGGTCCCGGGGTATCTCCTCGAAGGAATTGCTGCACACCGACTGTGGAAAAACGAGACGTCTACGTGTTCACGGGCAACGGTGAACCGTTCAACGTTCGGCGAACGTCGCTCTCCATTCGACGAGGCTGGATTGAACCGCGAGCGGGCAGCTTCGTTGGACCTATGATAGCATCGTTGTCCAGAAAGATTGACCATTGGATCTGCTAGAAGTGCAGGGATCCTGGCTATTGAACCTGTTAGGATAAAATCGTTTTGGAAGCAGACTAACCATTGGCTCCACAAGAATAGAATGATCTTGCCATTGGTCTTATGATAAAATTATTGTCTGGGAAGATTGACATTGGATCTGCTAGATGTCTAGGCAACCTGGCTATTGAACCTGTTAGGATAAAATCGTTTTGGAAGCAGACTAACCATTGGCTCCACAAGAATGGAATGATCTTGCCAGTGGTCTTATGATAAAATTATTGTCCGGGAAGATTGATCATTGGATCTGCTAGAAGTCTAGGCAACCTGGCTATTGAACCTGTTAGGATAAAATCGTTTTGGAGGCAGACTAACCATTGGCTCCACAAGAATAGAATGATCTTGCCATTGGTCTTATGATAAAATTATTGTCCGGGAAGATTGATCATTGGATCTGCTAGAAGTCTAGGCAACCTGGCTATTGAACCTGTTAGGATAAAATCGTTTTGGAAGCAGACTAACCATTGGCTTATTGTCTGGGAAGATTGATCATTGGATCTGCTAGAAGTCTAGGCAACCTGGCTATTGAACCTGTTAGGATAAAATCGTTTTGGAAGCAGACTAACCATTGGCTCCACAAGAATAGAATGATCTTGCCAGTGGTCTTATGATAAAATTATTGTCCGGGAAGATTGATCATTGGATCTGCTAGAAGTCTAGGCAACCTGGCTATTGAACCTGTTAGGATAAAATCGTTTTGGAAGCAGACTAACCATTGGCTTATTGTCTGGGAAGATTGATCATTGGATCTGCTAGAAGTCTAGGCAACCTGGCTATTGAACCTGTTAGGATAAAATCGTTTTGGAAGCAGACTAACCATTGGCTTATTGTCTGGGAAGATTGATCATTGGATCTGCTAGAAGTCTAGGCAACCTGGCTATTGAACCTGTTAGGATAAAATCGTTTTGGAAGCAGACTAACCATTGGCTTATTGTCTGGGAAGATTGATCATCGGATCTGCTAGGAGTCTAGGCAACCTGGCTATTGAACCTGTTAGGATAAAATCGTTTTGGAAGCAGACTAACCATTGGCTCCACAAGAATAGCATGATCTTGACATTGGTCTCATGATAAAATCGTTGTCCAGAAAGATCGATCATTGGATCTGCTAGAAGTCTAGGCAACCTGGCTATTGAACCTGTTAGGATAAAATCGTTTTGGAAGCAGACTAACCATTGGCTTATTGTCTGGGAAGATTGACCATTGGATCTGCTAGAAGTCTAGGCAACCTGGCTATTGAGCCTGTTAGGATAAAATCGTTTTGGAAGCAGACTAACCATTGGCTCCACAAGAATAGAATGATCTTGCCAGTGGTCTTATGATAAAATTATTGTCCGGGAAGATTGACCATTGGATCTGCCAGAAGTCTAGGCAACCTGGCTATTGAACCTGCTAGAATAAAATCGTTGTGCACAAGCAGACTGGCCATTAGCTCCACTAGAATAAAATCATCTGTCCATTGCACCTATGATAAAATCGTTGTTAAGAAAGAGTGACCATTGGATCTGCTAGAAGTCTAGGCAACCTGGCCATTGAACCTGCTAGAATAAAATCGTTGTGCAAAGAAACCGGCCATTGGATCCACTATTCGAGCTTTCAAGTCGTTGTCCAGTAGCACTTGCAGGCAAACACCGTTGCCTCGCAGCGAGCCAAGAGAAAGAAAAGAGAATCCGAGAAAAGTCGAGCCCGTGTTCCACCAGAGCAGGAAGTATCGAATTAACGCGAGATCTCCCGGCTGGAAGCTCGAGAGGCTTAACCTCTGGACCGAGAGCATCTTCAGGCTTCCTTTCGTCGGCTCTAGTTTTCTGGCATCGTTACGCTTTACGGCTTACGGAGTTGATTCGGCCTTGCAACCTAACCGAACCAGCGAACAGGTTCGTTTCCGCCTTGTCCCGGGTCAGTTCCCCTTTTTAAATAGCATAGTTTGCCCTGTGGAGCCATAAAGCCACGCCTACTTTACGCAGAGAGAGAAAGAGCGATGGGATCAGTCTTTGCTGATCAGCCGGTTGCTTCCGGAGTTTTATCGAGAGGTATAGAGTATAGGATTGCTCTGCGGGCCACTGCTCTGGCTCCGACGAAGTCGAAGCCACGCCCATTATGCAAAAACAGGCAGGGACTAGAGTAGACAGTTTTACAGTCCACTCTCGAAGCAAGTTGCAATGAAAAATTGCTGCTGGAGCTTCATCGAGGAGTTTAGAACAGATTATCTTGGGCATTGGTCTTGTAATCGGAGCAGCGAAGCCACGCCCACTCGGGTTACTCGAAAACCACGTCGAATTTGGAAAGTTCCAGCGAACGAAGGGCGGTCGTTTCGATTCTAATGGATCCTGGTCCATCCTCGCATCCCGAGAAAAGTTTCTTGACAGATTTCGTAACCACGAATTCTCCTGGTTCGCGTCCGTGCAATTTTGTTGCGGAGCTCCGCTCGATTTGACAGCTCGACGATATTTCGCCTCGGAGCCTCGCCGAATCTCCGATCTCTCTTTACGCTTATCGGCGCCTAAATGGCTCCGGGAAATCACGGGGCCACGCCCGAGACCAGCCTTATCGTTGCTTATCGGTCCCGATTAAAAATTGATTGCGGACAGATTTCGGATCCGGTCCATCCCCGACTGCCAGTATCGCGTGTCTGGATCTGCGCGAAAGTCACTCTCGTTATTTGGTTAACGTTCGGGAACGATGCTTCTCCCTCGGCTGGCGGATAACAGTAATCGTTATCGAATAATATCGGGTTGCAACATCCTCCGCGGATACCGCGTTAGGTAACGCTCGCTTCTCGTTACTCACGCGTGAGTAACATATTTATTTATCCGCACACTACTGGCTATTGCCGTGTGTCACCCGTATCTCGGTGGCGGAGCTGTTTGCACTTGAAAATGAATTTTTGCGATGATAACTCGAGACCGCGGCTAATTTCTAGACGTAGCATGGTGACGTCACACCCGCAGAGTAGGTGTAGAGACTGGTTCGCAGAGTACTATAGTTCTCTGGAATTCGTTGCGATTTTTTCTTGCGGATGATGATCTTGTTTGAATTTTTACTGTTTTTGTAAGATATTTAATTCGTGAAGGACACCATTTTTTGAAGAAAATCAGTGTAGTCTTGTATATGCTTGTATATTCAAGTATATTCTTGTATATTCTACCATGTTTAAGCACATTATAGTATATTGTAGTATATTCTGTTTTTGTAAGATATTTAATTTGTGAAGGACACAATTTTTTTGAAGAAAATCAGTGTATTCTTGTATATTCAAGTACATTCAAGTATATTCTACTATGTTCAAGTACATTATAGTATATTCTGGTATATTGTAGTACAGTAAATCCTCTATAAACGCTAAAGCCTCGGGAGGATTCGTTTGCATTTATCGTAGACAGACACTATTTTTTCGAGCTTGGAAGATCGAGCCGAACGTAGAGAAGGACAGCACGTGTAAAGAGACGCCGCGACTCTTTGCCTCTCTTTCTTTCCCATACGCTGTCCTTCCTTGCGCCCGAAACGTTCATCGTCAATTAAACCACTAAATACAGTTGAAATTATATCGTGTTTGGTCTTATTTTAATCAGAAAAATGCCACAAATATATTGGTGAAAGTTTCATAAAAAATTAAGTGATAATAAAAAAGTTTTTATATTGGTGTTACGTTGTGAGGACGCGCGGGCCTTTGAACTGTTCCGGCGACTGCGACTCTCCGCGTCGCATTAGTAGTTGTTCACACCGATATACCAGGGCCGAGATCAGATTACTACAGTGGAGGGGATATCCTTTTGCATTTATCGCGTACAGCCTTTTTGCGACTGTAGAGGATTTAGTGTATATTCTAGTATAATTTAATATATTCGTATATTATGTTCTTGTTTATTCTAGTATATTCTTGTATGTTCTTGCTTATTCTAGTACATTCTAGTATAATCTAGTGTAGAGAGAGTAAGATGGTAAGAGAGGGGGTAACATTTTCCCCTCAATTCCTGCTTTCTCCCCTCATCTGGCAACTCTGCTCCCACTGTCCCTCCAGAGCCTTACGTCATACATGCTAGTATTAAGAATGAGGTGTCTCGGAGATCCCCTCACGCGAATTTCGTGCCATCTTCTCGTGGACCAAGAATGCGTTCATCACATTTTATGCATCCAGAACGGAAATGCTCGTCCAACGCAGTGCCCAAGAGGAGGGTCCGCGTTCCAGAGATTCGGGAATCGAGTTTCCAGACGAATTTCGTGCGTTCCTTCTGAATTTTCCCCGCGGAAGAAATGCGACTTCAATGTTGAAGGTCGCGTGGGCGTCGACTCTGTTTTGAGACGATCGAATCGTTCTCGGAGCCTCTGGTTGTCGACGGTCTCTCGACAGTTTGTCAAATCGGTCTCGAGGTTTTTTCGAATCAATTTTCCAGACGAATTTCGTGCGTTCCTTCTGAATTTTCCCCGCGGAAGAAATGCGACTTCAATGTTGAAGGACGCGTGGGCGTCGACTCTGTTTTGAGACGATCGAATCGTTCTCGGAGCCTCTGGTTGTCGACGGTCTCTCGACAGTTTGTCAAATCGGTCTCGAGGTTTTTTGGATACCGGTGCAACAGGTTTTTGGATCGAATATACGGACACGCGGCTCGTGTACGCACAAGCGTGTACCGGCCGCGTACAGGCTCTCCCGGCTCTCAGTCCCTCGTAGCGCATCTGGCCGCGCAGATTCAAGGCCGGACAATCAACTTCGCGTGGAAGAGGGACCTCTCCTCTCCGACGTATGCACCCGGTGCATACGTACACGATCCTCTCGTATGATACCCAAGGACAAACTGTTCCCCCGATGGCGTTATTTATAATTCTTATATCTCGCTGGAAACCCGAAGACACCTCGTCTTCGAGGCAACGGAGGTCCTGCCGACTTCTCGCAGAATTCTAACAGAATTCTCGTATCGAACCCCTGCCTGTGATGTCCCATGCTTTAGTCTCTCTTTAGGCTGTATGGGAAGAGAATGAGGTGTGTCTCCCAAACAGTAATGATCAGTTTTGCTGTCTTAGCAGCTTGCGCCATTTTGCAGCCAGACTGGTTGAAGAATAATTTGAACAAATGAAATAACGTGGTTACACTGGTATATGTACTCTTATTAATGTGTTAAGAACGGTTTTGTTATTAGTATAATTAGGAAAAGATTTGGTAAAATTAGTTAAAAATTAATATAGTTCACATAATGCCATGTGATTAAAATTGGTAAAAAATCTATTTATTCCAATGTAATAGAAATTAGTAAAACATTTAGAAAATTAGTGAAAAATTCATATTATCCAATGTAATCAAAATTAGTAAAAAGTTTAGTAAAAGTGGTAAAAAGAATCCATATAGGTAATTCTCGATAGAAATCTTGTGATAGAAATTAGTAACGATTTAGTAAAATTAGTAAAAAATCCATATTATCCAATGTAATCAAAATTAGTAAAAAGTTTAGTAAAAGTAGTAAAAAGTTATATAAATATATAATATAAAATCTATTTATTCCTATGTAATAGAAATGAGTAAAAAGTTTAGTAAAAGTAGTAAAAAGAATCCATATAATTCGATGTGATAAAAACGAGTAACGATTTAGTAAAATTGATAATAAATCCATATTATCCAATGTAATCAAAATTAGTAAAAAGTTTAGTAAAAGTAGTAAAAAGTTATATAAATATATAATATATAATCTATTTATTCCTATGTAATAGAAATGAGTAAAAAGTTTAGTAAAAGTAGTAAAAAGAATCCATATAATTCGATGTGATAAAAATGAGTAACTATTTAGTAAAATTGATAATAAATCCATATAATGCAATGTAATAAAATTTGTAAATAATTTAGTAAAAGTAGTAAATCCATGTAATCCATTGTAATCAAAATTAGTAAAATTGGTAAAAAATCCATATAATGCAATGTAATAAAAATCAGTAAAAAATTTAGTAAAATTTGTAATGAATTTAGCAAAATTAGTAAAAAATTTAGTGAAATTTGTAAAGAATTTAGCAAAATTATTAAAAAATTAAGTAAAATTTGTAAAGAATTTAGCAAAATTAGTAAAAAATCAAGTAAAATTTGTAAAGAATTTAGCAAAATTAGTAAAAAATCAGTCAAATTTGTAAAGAATTTAGCAAAATTAGTAAAAAATTTAGTCAAATTTGTAAAGAACTTAGCAAAATGATTAAAATACAAGTAAAATTTGTAAAGAATATAGCAAAATTAGTAAAAAATTCAGAGAAATTTGTAAAGAATTTAGCAAAATTAGTAAACAAAAATTAGAACAGCTTCGACGTCCTGATAAACAGCCGCGAACGGATCGATTTTGCCAGGGAAATGTTCGTGTTCCGGGCGGTGCGTCGTTCGGAGGAGTGTCCGTCTTTTTCGCAGTTGCGCGTCTCCTCGCGAGCAGACTTTACGACGACCATTCATCCCGTCGCTGCTACTTAAAATGTAAATATGCACGGGAGCGAGTGTTGTCTGAGGATGATAATGCGAGCCGAGCAAACCTTGCCCCCCGTCCCGCCAGCGTCGTGCCACTCGAGCATGTCCCACAGTTTTCATAGTCCACGCAAATAGCGCGGAACAAGAGACCGCACGCTAGTCGATCGGCGAAATCTTCCCGAAGTTTCGACTCGATACACCCTGTGTGTTCCGGCGCACTCGGGCTTCGGTATCGCGTTACCTCAAAGATGGCCGGCGGGTCTCGAGAATACCTTTTTCGGCCCCTGGAGCGACCCAGTTTTTCGGACTGGTCACAATTGCTTGTTTCTTTATTACTTTGTTCGCCTGGAGAAAATATTGAGGTAGCAGACTGCGGATTTTTATGCATTTATAAAGAATTTTATTGTTCCTCAACGTGAAAAGACTATTAAGGGATGAAATGAATTTTTATGTAACCACTTCTTCCCACAATCGACGCAGAATATTTTTATTTAGTTATATAAAATATTTGTATCTTGCACAAGAACATATCTTCACTAATTTTTTAGTTTCACTTCGTTCCATAGCTTTGATCAAACAATTAAGCAAATGAAAAAGGCATTACGATGATTTTACATGCAATGCGGATTTTGTGCATTTACAGCAAAAACGAGTTTGTGCAATTTGAGATGGTGATGTTCGCATCGATTGCAGGAAACAGGAGACAAATAAAAATAGTATCCTCCTTTTAATTATCCTATTAAGCTGAAACTAATACATTGATGTCCTTAAACATTTTTACCATGTCCGCTGCTTTAAAATATACGTTTTTCTTATAAATGCATAAAATCCGCACAGTCTAGTGATTCTATTAAAAGAATTTGAGAGTGCCGCTACACTATTTCCAACATGCAACAATTATTAAAAGAAAATAGAGCTTCCTACATGGCGCGGGCAATGTTTACTTTCCGCAGTCCAATTAAAAAAACATTTTCGCCGGCGAGCACCGCACTCTGTTGCATCGGCGCGAGGTTCCGAGCAACAGATTTATGGAGCGTTCCTGGTTCGGGCGGAGATCAGCTCGAACGAGGGTGAAGGGTTGCGAGATTCGACAAAATGGGTCAATAAACGTCGTGTTGGAAGTAGGTTGGGGGTGATGGCTGCTCCGGAGTTCGCGTAAAAGTTGCTTTATCGTCGATCGAAGATTTCCGGCGACGGTAACGGGAGAAATAGGTAAAGTTTCGAGTAGTCTGGTGACTCTGGGCGTTAATGAGTCAGCCTGGGGGTGATTGTTTGAGGAAGCCGGGGGTTCTGGCATGAGGGGGGGCCATTCTAGCGTGGCCTTCGTCTTGTCTAGTATATCTCCCCTTTTCAGGCACAGCAACTGCCTCTCTCTCTCCCTCCCTGTGGTGTGTCCCTCGGTGTTTCTGCAGCGCGTGTAGAAGCTCCGAGGTAGTTCGTGTCTGTCGGCTTAGAATATCGCGGGGGTGGCTCCCATTGGAAAGAGAGCCAGATCAAGAGAGATAGAGGGAGAGAAAGAGAGGGAGAGGCAGCGAGAGACCCCCATGAATCATCCGACGGTGTACAATCAATACCAAAGCGGCGACGACCGACCCTCTCTCGTCGAGTGCCACCGTCGAAACGGTTGGAAGCGTAGTTCGCCTGCGAATCAGTGAACGCGGGGGTGGACGACCACGTCCTGCCACGGTGAACAGCGCCGACTGACTGTCTCTGTCCTTGCGAATTTTCGAGTTTCCTGGAACCGAATCGATACTTCGATCGGGTCGGGACGCGTCCCCTAGCACGAAATTTCACTCGAACGGAATGAACGCGCCACGATCTTGAAATACCCGAAGAAAATTCCCCATCGTCGGATGCGCACCCCTAGAAATAATTCCTCCTACTCGATTCCCTCCGGAATGATTTCTAGGGATGGAAATCTGACATTCGGGGCTCCGAACAGTACGAGTTTTCAAGTTTCCGCCCCATTTCGACTTCGAAATTACCGGGTAAATGATTTTTACGTATTCGATAAGACTCTTGTCGATGCGACTCTTGAACGGCGTTGCAAGAGATCGAGGATAGATCGCCGGCGCTCTTGAGATTCCGATCGATTAGTCAGAGAGTATTGCGTCGACGTCGAACACGCCTTAGTTTTCTCTTCTTTCTATAGATAAAAGCGCACGAGGCGCTATCAGGCCGGTCGGTGGGTGGACGTTGTCTTGACGGGGTCACGGGCCGGATATCGTCGAACGATTCCGCGATAAACGTTCTCCGCCCGAAGCAAAGGCCGCGCTCGTTTATTGCACTTCGAACGGCCCCGCGGGCTAAAGTAAACTCCGGAAGGCGTCCTCGGCGAGTTCGTCGACTGCGGTTTCTCTATAACTTCTCTCTCAGAAATAGACCTGGACGTGTGCGAGGCTTCCGTTTCCTCGGACACGACGTCGAAATGATTTTTCTCGGTCGGGTTATTTCCCCGCGTTTCTTCGAAACGTTATCTTCCAATCCTGTTCGAGTTCTCTCGCCGGGGCTCCTTATCGATATTCCGAGCTCGTCGGCGCGCGACGAAGTCCGTTAACGAGTTCACGCCGCGGGTAAAAGTGGTGAACGGTCGCGCGCTTCCGCCTGGAGATCGGTTCATCCAGCTCGTCCATCAACCACGGCGAGCTAATCGACCCGAGATTGACGTAGAATGGATTAAACGACCCGACAAAACGTAATTCCGACCGCCATTCAGTTTCACTTACGTGCCAAGACGCCAAGCCGCGCCGACCAGCCGAGGCCGTTGCGTGTTCCTCTTCGGAGAGGGCCGACACGATCCACCACGCTCGCAAACGTGACCTGTTAACGCCGTGTGTCGATCTTCCACCTCTCTACTTGCCGCTAAACTTTCAACCTCTTTTTCTGATCCTGCTTTCTCGGACACCGGGAGCCCCTCTAACGAAATTGAGAGCCGCGGAGCCACGCCCACCCTGAACGGGGCGGGAACAAGATAATCTTCTAGCTCTTCCTGCTCAATTTTGCTCTCGTTCTACATAAAGGGAGAGCGGCCGAGCCACGCCCACTTCGCGCGAAGGGGCAGGATGGGCGGTCTTCTGCTCCATTGACTTAATCTTGCTTCCGTATATCCAAAATATTTTTAGTATTCTACGCCAGCCCCGCCCAATCCGTGCAGGAGGGAGTAAGATGGGCGTCTCCAGACGCTTTCTCGGCCGTCGTTTTCCTCGAACTTCTGTTCCATCGACTTAATCTTGCATCGTAGATCCAAAATATTATTATTATTCTACGCTAGCCACGCCTATTCCGTGCGGAGGAGGTAAGATGGGCGTGTTCCCAGGCTCTTTCTCGGCCGCCGTTTGCTCCGCGGTAATCTGAAGGGCCGCGAGAAGAGGAGAGAGAGAGGGGTGCGAATTTATCACGGGGAAAATGAACGATAGAGAGTCGAGGCCGAGCTCGTGGCGATAATTGCGGGCGACAGAGAGGGCGCGGGTGAAAGTTATGTTTCCGGGCTTCCCGAAACGGTTCCCTTTCACGCGACCCACCCCCCGAGGGAAATAATTGACCCGCCGCACGTGAACCCGCGCGCGATCACCGGTGACTTTCGGCCGCCGGTGTGTCTAGCGTAATTACGGAAACGACAGTTTTTCACCGGGAAAGAGTTACGGCCTCGTTAAAAGCGGGAGCCATCCGGCTTAGAACTCATATTTCCGGGTTTAACGAGCAATCAGCTTGGCCAGTGCGAGAGCCCAGGGTCTCTCACGGTCTCCCGTCGAGTTCCGTTAAACGCTTCTTCACGTTCTCCAGCGCGGGCTTACTTACGAGAAACCCGTATGTGTGTAATTCGCGTGTTTCCGCTGTCATTTTGGATTTCCACTCGGGCCGAGTTTCAGTGCACGACTCGCTATCCCGCCCCCGGTTCGACGAATCAAATCAGCATCGAGGTCCCGGCCCGGCCCGACACGTCCCGAAGCCTAATTAGAACTTAATTGCTGGGACGTCGGTGATTTACCGTCTTGCTGGAACAGCGACAACCTCGGGGCCCACCGGGGCACAATGGCCGTATCATTAGCCTTTTAAGCGAGTCCCAGCGAGTCCCAGCGAGTCCCCGCGCAAATTAGGTGCAACACCTGAACGGGAATCGGGCTCGCGACAACGCTACAACCCACGTTTCTGTTTCGATCGACACTTTTTATCGTTAAATTTTTTGGAGAAAGCTCGGTTTGATGTCGGGGCTACAAGGCCACGCCCACTGGTATTTCTTTCTCGAATCTGGTTTCTGATGTGCTCAAGGAACTATCGTATTTGATAATTCGCAAAGTTTTAGAGCTGTTAAATTTTTGGGGGGACGCACGGTTTGATGTCGGGTGCCACAAGGCCACGCCCACTGGTTTTTTTTACTCGAATCTGGTTTCTGCTGTGCTGGAGGAACAATCGTATGTGGTCTTCGCAAAGTGTCGAAGCTGCTGGGTTCTCAGGGGCCAGCCCGGTTAGATTCTAGAGCCATTTGGTCACGCCCACTGGTGTTTTTACTCGAATCTGGTTTCTGCTGTGGTGAAGGGACAATTGTATTTGGTTCTCGTAATGTTTCGAAGCTGCTGGGTTCTCAGGGGCCAGCCCGGTTAGATTCGAGGGCCACTTGGCCACGCCCACTGATGATAATTCGGATTTTCCGGCGGTTCCGAGCGGACTCCACGCAAAAATAATTTCGGGCGCCAGTCGTCCAGAGTTCCGACGGATGCGAGGGCTCTCCCGACGGCGGCCTCTCTTCCTTGATTCGGAAGTGGAGGTTTAACCGTATTGAAATGACGGGTCAGCCGGGTCCTGTTGGGTGGCACGATTCGTGGGTGCGTGGACCGTGATCGCGTTTAAGGCCGCCGGAACCGGCGTCGAATAATATAATATTAGCGGTATGGTTGGCCGCTTTGAAGTCACGAAGGTCTCCTCTTCGGCCCAGGGACCAATCCGTAATTTACTCGGCCGATTCAATGGAACGATTCTCCGGATCGTCCCGGATTGGGATATGGGTAATTACGCTGCAACCCGTTCCGTTTCCTCTTGCCCGATTCCCGATGCGCAACGAGCACCGTCAAAAAGACATTCCTCTCTCGCCCCGGAAAACGTCGACAGTTTCCACCGCGCGGCTCGAAACCATTCTGAAAATAACCTCTTCAAGGATATCTCCGCGTGTACTACGGCCACAACTGGCACAGTAACCCCGTAAAAGCCCCTCGATTTACTCCAAGAAATTTAAGATTGATTCGAAGCAACCCTTTAAATTTGGTCCGAGATATCGACCATTTTTCAATTTTTCAATACATGTTCGAATTTTTCTTGAAATTTCTATGCGCCTATCAGGAAGTGCAAGCTCCCAGCTTTAATTTGAGCGCTCGAACGTTTGAAAATTCCTACGGGAACACAAATTGAAATTGTTTCGAAGCAACCCCTTAAAATCGAGTCGATTTGGTCCGAGATATCGATAATTTTTCAATTTTCCGATATATGTTCGAATTTTTCTACAAATCTCTAGGGGCCTATCAGAAAGTGCAAGCTTCCAGCTTTAATTTGAGCGCTCGAACGTTTGAAAATTCCTACGGGAACACAAATTGAAATTGTTTCGAAGCAACCCCTTAAAATCGAGTCAATTTTGTCAGAGATATCGATAATTTTTGAATTTTTCAATACATGTTCGAATTTTTCTTGAAATTTCTATGCGCCTATCAGGAAGTGCAAGCTCCCAGCTTTAATTTGAGCGCTCGAACGTTTGAAAATTCCTACGAGAACACAATTTGAGATTAATTCGGAGCATCCCCTTGAAATCGAGTCAATTTTGTCAGAGATATTGATAATTTTTGAATTTTTCAATACATGTTCGAATTTTTCTTGAAATTTCTATGCGCCTATCAGGAAGTGCAAGCTCCCAGCTTTAATTTGAGCGCTCGAACGTTTGAAAATACCTACGGGAACACAAATTGAAATTGTTTCGAAGCAACCCCTTAAAATCGAGTCAATTTTGTCAGAGATATCGATAATTTTTGAATTTTTCAATACATGTTCGAATTTTTCTTGAAATTTCTATGCGCCTATCAGGAAGTGCAAGCTCCCAGCTTTAATTTGAGCGCTCGAACGTTTGAAAATTCCTACGGGAACACAATTTGAGATTAATTCGGAGCATCCCCTTAAAATCGAGTCAATTTTGTCCGGGATACCGATTGGGATTTTTAAATTTCCCAGTATATTTTCGAGTTTTCTCACAATCCTCGATGCACCTATCAGGAAGTGCAAGCTTCCAGCTTTAATTTGAGCGCTCGAACTTTCGAAAATTCCTACGGGAATGCATCTTAGAATTTACACTGCAAGCGACCACTTAAGGAACGTGGGAATTATGCAAATTTCGCGGACTTGCCGCGAGTTCCGTAATTCTTTCGATCTACGATTAGAGTGTTCAGGCTTGTCCACTGGTTTTCGCAAGGAACTGGCCGCGGAAGTTGCGAAATTCGCGGAGAAGGTTGCGCGAAGTCGCGGTGTCCGGGTTCGGAACGATAAAGCGCTGCGATAAAGTAGCTCGGACAAATAGTATCGCGCTCGGCTTACCGTGACACGGGTAAATATTTGCGGTCGGAATGGCCGATCGAGAGAGCTTTGCAGAAAATGCCCGGTGAATTTCTAGCAGGCCGTTTTGCGCCGCCGTTCTCTGTCCCGGCCCGGGCTCTCTGTGTGTGCACCGATTCGAAAGCCGCTCGTTACCGGTGCGCGCGCGTCGCTTTTCACGCTGCAACGAACCGCTCCGCTCGTTCCAGACCGGGAATTTTAAATAACAACAGTGATAATGATCACGCTGTTTTAGCCGACGACGCGCGTGGATCGATGAAAGCTCGGGATTCGATCCGCGTCGAACAATCCGCTGTTCTACAAATTTTACGCTTGTCGTACTTCCGACTTGGAACTCCTCGCGGAACAGTTTCATTTTTTATTACCACGCTTATATGAACTTGCCGTGTTGTTGTATGCGTCGAATCTTGAAATCGAATTCTAAACCTCTTCCCATAGTCCAATCTTGCTGAAATTTTGTATACACACTTGCTTCCGATGACAATTAAAGTAGAAAATAAAGTATATAAAAAAACTTTTTAAAAATCATGCTTATATTAAAATGCACTAGAAAGGAGAAAATAATTTCTTTCCTGGTTCCCCATAAAATACCGGATCCCCAGTTAAATGATTAGTAATATTTTCCCCAAATTTTAAGCAATTCAAAATTTCTTCTGCTATAAAATTAGTGTCGGAATAGGTAGAAAAATTTCATATAAATTTAGATAAAATCGTGACAATAAAAATAGAAGCGTGGAGCGCTAAACTATATTGACGTAATCTTCGTGGGCGTTCCACGCTTTTATTTATGGTCACTAATGTCGTGATTTTATTTAAATTTATATTAAATTTTTCTATTTATATTCCGACACTAATATTTTTAATCACATGGGTATAGTGCTTATAATAACCCGCCAATCAAATCTTGCATTCGTACTTTTCGGGTACCCGAGAATTGCAAATTTTAACTCAAGGTACATACTCAAGGCACATATAATTTCTTTGAAGTAGGAGCAAGAGCACAAACGGAATAGAATTTTATTTTAAACTGAAGAAAATTAACTTTTTCCCGCGGTGTCCATTGTGGTAAGAACACAAACGAACGAAATCGAATTTTATTTTAAACTGAAGAAAATTAACTTCTCCACGGGTCCATTGTGGTAAGAACACAAACGAAATCGAATTTTATTTTAAACTGAAGAAAATCAACTTCCACGGGGCCATTGTGGTGCCGCACGGGGCATTTTATCCCCGCACCAGAACTGTAGTTCATGTTCCAATATGGTTTCGCAAATTAACTGTGAAAAATTCAAGAATTACAACCTGGAATCTATAAAAACGTTTGAAAATCCATGGGAACTTCTCTGGACGCTTATGAAGACTTCAGCGGGGCCATTACGGTGCCCCACGGGGCATTTCGGCCCGCACCAGAGCCGTAGATCGTTTCCCGACGTGTTCAATTATTATTTGATGTATTATATCGCCGAACTAACTGTGTCTAGACTTGCATGGATCTATTGTAGTGGGTTACCTGTCGAACTGCTTCTGTTCACCGATGAATCGATTGTAGTCTAGTTCCCTATCAGTGCTTAATTGGCGCAAACTGCGGCGATTGATACGGCCGTTCACCGAGCAAATTGTTAGCACGCGTTCTTCTTCTCTTTCTCTTTCTCTTTCTGTCTTTATCTGTTGCTAGATCGGATTCTCAAGTGCGTACGATCGCGACATTCTTCGAGTACGTTCGCACACACGAACATTGTCGTAGTCGGCGTCGAAGGTGGAGCTTCCGTTTCCGGCAACGGACGTGCCGTATACGAGAATCGACACGTTCGAAAGCGTGTGTTCCTCGGACGTGTCCAATCGGGGGACGTTCGTTCCTTGTTCCGTGGTATTTTCGGAGCCTACCGTTCCGATCCTTCGCAACGATTGCGCGAGCTAGCCGAACATCTCGGAAAATCTTCGAGGTACATCGCAAGGAGTCCATTCCTAACACTTTAGCGATCGGTAGCATAATCAGCTGCCACAGAGCCGGTGAGCCAGTGGTCCAGGAATCCGCTTTTCTTATTATATTTTATATTATTATAGGTCGTTGAATTCGTCTCGATACCGGTCAAAATTTTATGAAGTAGAAAATATATGTGGATGTTTTAAAAATTGAGACGGCCTTCATTTTGTATAAAAGAAAATGTACTTTTTGTACTGAGATTTTTAGAAAAGCGAATAATTACCAACTTTGGTGGAGACATTTTTCTGTCAGATCATCAGAAAAATTTGAAAAATCGTGAAAACCAATGTTCACCTGTTGCAAAAATTCAGAATGTCGTCGAAATTTTCTGAAAAAAATAATAAAATAGAAGAATGCTCTGAAATAAATAATTGTCACTCGACAGGAAAAAATGTTTCCATACATTAAACTTGACAAAATTGACGTTCGGCCATAAAAAACGGGTTACCGGACCAGCGTGCGGTGCAGAGCTGGGGAAAATAGTATTTTAAATAGTAAATAGTAAATAATCCTATTTATTTTCAAATATGTGTACAACTTTGAAAATAAAATATTTTATTTGATGCAGTAATTTTTTTGAAAATAGTATTTTATTTGAAGAATATTGAAAATATTTGTATTTTGTTCGAATTCAATACATTTATGGGTGTAAATCGTTTCTGAACGATAAGATAGACTGTTTGTTTATGTGGTTTCTCAGAGTATTATAACAATGCAGAAAGTAAAATATTTTATTTCGTGTTTCTGATTGTTAAAATAGAAATATTCCATTTCCGGAATGGTATATTTCATTTAAAATACTAGCTTGTTTAAGCAAAATAAAATCCAAAATATTAAATATTATTTGAAATATTTGCTTCTCCAACTAATGTCCACCTCTGGTGCGGTGCCAGAGAAGCATTGCGGCCGTAGGATGTTCAACCACTACCGGTCGGTGAAGTGTTAAATTTTTCTCCGGAACGTGTGGTGCGATTTCCATGAGACACGACGGCGATCGTCTCGAGATTCCGCGGAGAGCGCGCGCGATCAGCGAAACGTGTTAATCGGTCACGAGTCGGCTGCGTCGCTGGGCTTTCAGAGCGGAAACGGTTGTGGTAATAACGTCTGGTGCGAAGTATTACAGAGAAATGAAAAGGAACTGTCTCTCCCCACCTCTTTCTAACTGTTTCTCTCTCTTTCCACGAGCTTACATCGTCGAGTAAACCGGTGCTACGAACAAAGCCATCGAAATTGTAGTGACCGCATGCATTGTTCCTTGATAACGATATCGCTCCGTGGAAACACCGATTCGTCACTGTCCCGTCCCTAATTGGGTTAATGCGTTCCGCGGCGATTCTCTTTTTCCGCGGCGATTCTCTTTTCTGCGGCGCAGCTCCGAACGAATATCGCCGATTGTCGCGACGATTGCAGCCAACAAAAGGCCGTGATTCGAACGATCCGAGATAATTGACGTTAAGTAGACCATTCGCTCGGAGGACTCTCCTCCACCCACTCTACACTTCCATCTCCCTTGATCTTCTTCCTTTCTTCGAAGACCTTATCTCGTTCCCTACGATCAGGTCGTCCAGGCGAAACAATCAGTTATTCTTTTACGTACCTGGAAGGTGGTAGCTGCTTGAACTGATGTCACTGATGAGTGTGAACATAAATATGCATTTATGAAGAAATTAGTTGGGTGAAATATAAAACAGTAAAGGATCAGATAAATTTCAGAATATCGTAATGTTGTTTTTAATGTGACAAAGTCATTAAGGGATGAAATGGAGTTTTATTTTATTCCTGCTTCCCACAATCGATGCAGAACATTTTTATTTTGCTTTGATTTTATTTTCCTTTTATTTTATTAAAGAAATTAGATTACAAAGTACTTTTATTTTATTAAAGATCCGCAGTCTACGTATAGGTCTGACGATTACATGATTCACGATATAAAAAATAGGTGTTTCCATTGAAAGGAATAAAGATTCTACATTTACAATTTTTTGAAAATTGATTTTTATATTTTGTGTGTATCATTTTTTGATATTATTAACGAAAATATTCAAGATGGGCGAAGATATTGCCCCCACCCCGTACATCGTCTCATAATATCGTCGTGGAGTGGCTCTTCCGTTGGCAACTATGAAAATTCGAAGATATAACCAGCCGACGAAAAGGTGCACGCGTGCTCGTTCGAGATCGATTTCCATTAGAATTCGAAGAAAAGCCATTACGTTCCGGTGGCCGGAAACGCACACACTCTCTGTATAGTTCGTCGAGCGGTTTTCAGCGTGAAGTGTGTGCATATCGCGCCGGCTCGATTCCGTTGTCTGCCGCGCGATGAAGCGCGTCGCCTATTAACTCTCGCGGCAACAGGAACAACGGTCGAAGCGCTGCGGCGCGTCGTTACGGTTTCTTCGTCGTCGCGAGTGAGTAACTACGCTCCGGGAATTCTACGTCTCGTTTTACGATCGCGATTCAGACGCTCCGCGAACTGCTGCACCTGTTCTATCGCGGGAATAGAACGAACAATCGAGCAGAAAGAATCTCACTCAGATATATTCATTTAAATGATTTAAATTCAAAGTTATTAAACGTAAAAATTAAAAATAAACTTACCAATTAGACATTCATATAATAATTTATTTCTTGCTAATAATTATAACTTTAACCCCTAATTTATTTTCCGTGTGAATATTTTAAGAAATTTTTATCTTTAAAAGGATACAGATGAAATTCCTAAAAATATTCATACAAAAAAGAATAAATTAGTATTGGTAACTTTATTTTAATTTTTGAGACTAATAACTTTGAATTTAAATTATTTGTTAACTAATTATACATTGATATGATCATTCATCTCTTGCTAATAATTATAACTTCAACCCCCAATTTATTTTCCGTGTGAATATTTTAAGAAATTTTTATCTTTAAAAGGATACAGATGAAATTTCTAAAAATATTCATACAAAAAAGAATAAATTAGTATCGGTAACTTTATTTTATTTTTTGAGACTAATAATTTTGAATTTAAATTATTTATTAACTAATTATACATTGATATGATCATTCATCTCTTGCTAATAATTATAACTTCAACCCCAATTTATTTTCCGTGTGAATATTTTAAGAAATTTTTATCTTTAAAAGGATACAGATGAAATTTCTAAAAATATTCATACGAAAAAGAATAAATTAGTATCGGTAACTTTATTTTATTTTTTGAGACTAATAATTTTGAATTTAAATTATTTATTAACTAATTATACATTGATATGATCATTCATTTCTTGCTAATAATTATAACTTCAACCCCTAATTTATCTTTCGTATGAATATTTTTAGAAATTTTTATGTGTGAAATGATACAGATGAAATTTCTAAAAATATTCATACTAAAAAGAATAAATTATTATTGGTAACTTTATTTTAATTTTTGAGACTAATAATTTTGAATTTAAATTGTTTGAATATATATATTTCTCAATCTCATTAAATTTATAAATATGTGTATGAACAATGACTCGAAGCGGCTTCCAGCTTGTGTCGTTGCAGCAAACATTCCTTTGTCGAGATGTCTTTGTCAAAGATAACGCTATCGAATGAAGATACAATGTCGAACCGAATTCTTCTCGGTAGCGAACATCATGAGAGACAAAGAGAGAGCGAGAGAGAGAGAGAGAGAGAGAGAGTGAGAGGAAGGGAGGCTGGCGACGCAGAAGGTCGAGGTCGACCAGTCCGGAAGCACGTAATCTGGTTCTGTTTCGCGGAAAATCCTTATCCGGGCATTGTTCGACGCGCACAAAAGCGTCCTCGGCACGGTATGCAACGTAGCTGCGGGTCTGGAAATCGATAACCGATTTCCGGCGCGGCAGTGCCAGTATCGATCGACGACAACCGAGACGATCCCAAGTCTTGTGTACATTCCTCGCCGATTACCGATTCCTCGACACGGTCTCGGGTTGCCTTCCGGAGAACCGAAGAATATTCGAGCTACTACTAAATTACTGTCCCATTGCTATGGAACAGATATAGATGTTTTGTTATACAGTCTAATTATACGTAGAATCTGGCTCCGGTGGGGCTGGGGGCAACGAAGCCACGCCCGCCTTTCCTCCTTCACGCCCACCTCCCCGCAGACCACGCCTTTTTCACGAAAGCAAGAGTCGTCGAGATGCAATTTTCCAAGCACATTATAATATTAATCGTTCGGAATCCGAATGAATTCGATCTTGCCACTGTTACAAAACTGTAGAGTCGCATTTCAAGCACAACACGAGTAAAGTATTATTCAAAATGGCACTCGACGTGTTCACTGCGCTTCTATTCGTACCGTTTACTATCGTTTAAGCTATACGAAGTCTTTTTGCGCGTAGATAAGGGTGATTAAGGGCGTAGACTAGGGGCGTGGCTTCGTGTCGCCGTAAGACGACCTTGTTCACGTGAAATAGAGGCGTGGCGTCGTGGTCCTGGCTTGGACGACTTTGTTCTCGTAGAATACAGACGTCCGCGTTGTATCTCCAGTTCAGAGCACTCTGTTCATGTAGAATATGGGCGTGGGTCTGTGGCCCTGACTCGGGCGTCTTTGTTCCCGCAGAATAGGAGCGTGGCCCTGGCTCCGGACAAAATTATTCGCCTTGAGTAGAGGCACATCTTCGTGTCCCTGTCTCATATGACTTCGTTCGCGTAGGCTAGTGGCGTGGCTTCGTGTCTTCGTCTCAAGACGATCTTGTTCACGTGAAATAGAGGCGTGGCGTCGTGGTCCTGGCTTGGACGACTTTGTTCTCGTAGAATACAGGCGTCCGCGTCGTATCTCTAGTTGAGAGCACTCTGCTCATATAGATTAGGGGCGTGGGTCTGTGGCCCCGACTCGGGCGTCTTTGTTCTCGCAGAATAGGGGCGCGGCTCGTGGCCCTGGCTCCGGACAAAATTATTCGCCTTGAGTAGAGTCACACATTCATGTCCCTGTCTCATATGACTTCGTTCGCGCAGACTAGGGGCGTGGCTCCGTGTCTCCGTCTCAAGACGATCTTGTTCACCTGAAATAGAGGCGTGGCATCGTGGCCCTGGCTTGGACGACTGTGTTCTCGTAGAATACAGGCGTCCGCGTCGTATCTCTGGTTCAGAGCACTCTGTTCATGTAGAATAGGGGCGTGGCTCGTGGCCCTGGCTCCGGACAAACTCATTCGCCTTGAGTAGAGCCACACCTTCATGTCCCTGCCTCAGATGACTTTCTTCGCGTAGAATAGGGGCGTGGCATGGTGGCCCCGGCTCAGACGATTAACTTAGACTACAAGCATGGGTAACAGCATGATGGACGCGTGGCTCCGGAGCCGGTGCAGTGGCCCACGGGGCAAACCACGGCTGCAGCCGGCCGGAGCACGGTGAAGTTGGGTGGCACGGTTGGAAATCGATACGATGTATCGCCGGCCGAGTGAGCGGCTGGATGTTGCACGCCGATGAAAAGCGACGGCGATGCGACTCGATGCATCGAAGTCTCTCGAGGACAGAGGAGACAGGGAGAGAGAGAAAGAGAGAGAGAGTTGAACGTGTGTGTCTGCCGGTGGCCGGTCGAAATTCCGAAATTCCGGGCGCGCCGAGTTGTTATCTAACCCGACGTGTCTGCCTTGGCGGGCACGTAGAGCGGCGTCGTTCCTCTCTTCGGCGTGCACCCGCCGCTTTTCGCATTAGTCACCGGGGCCAGGACAAGACAGGGAACAGGACAGGGGACAGGCACGGAGACGGGAAAGGCGAAAGGCGATTGCTCCGCTCGCCTCGCGTATAGACACGACTAGTTGTAGGCGAGCAACGCCGCGCCGTCAGGTTTCTACACGCGCGGTATTTTGTTCCGCTCGAGCGGCCACCGTCGTCGTTGTTGCCCAAACAACCAACCATTTCCAGGTAGAACGCGCACCGGTCGCTCCGAGATTACTCGACGACAACGGCCACCAGATAATCGCCGCGTGACTACGATATATACACCATTCCGTCTCTGCTCTCTTTCTCTCCCGGTGTACAGCTTCTTCTTCGCGGCGGCCAGCTACTCTCGATACTCTCGGCGCTGAACGCCGGATGACTTTCGCGAATCGATTTGCTCCCCTCCCGCTCTCGAACCGAGCACACCGTGTTACGGTAGGTCGTTCACCGAGCTCGCGAATCTCTCCGGTCCTGCGTACACCAATCCCGCGAATTATTATTATTATCATCATCCGATACACATACATCCGGACCACCGCACAGCGGGGTCGCGGTGAAATGTGAGAATTCAAGAGTTCACGATTGTCCCTCAGAAAATTGTAGTTAAGAATATGCTCTTGTGGAATCATTGAGAAATAACGATGTTGAAAGGCTAAGTTGCTAGGGCTTTGTTCTCGCGTATCCGTCAATTTTTCCAGCTTTCGCATGATCGCGTTCGATGATGTACAATGTGCACAAATATTGAAAGCAACCGGACTGAATCCACGAAGGCTCATCACGAGGAGGATAGATCCTTGTAATTCGACTAATTGCAGAGCTCCACTAAATTGTTTGCAACACGCATTCGCAGCTCTCGATGAAATTTACTCCGGAAACTATTAGAATATGGGTATACAGTGAACCACTCACGATTAAATATGAAATTGAATTTATTGAAGGCACGTTTTGAGGCACGTCTTTACTATTTGATATAAGAAATAAATGAGAATTGAGGATCCCATAACGCAGACAGCATAGATACAATGTTCATTTGTATAGGTGCTCGAGTATCAAACAAACTGAATTTGCCTACTAGATAACAGTAGATTATTTTTGTCAATTTGTTTCCTAAATAAATTCCAACAGAAACTTGATCCGGGGTTTCCAGATTTACAAGCAAATCTGAAGAGGTTTGTTCTACTAGCGGTGTCGCAAGCTTGTCTAGAGTTTTATGATAGTGTCCGACGTTTTTGGGACACACTGTAGATCGATCTGACTTATCGTCTGCTCTGGAAACTTGATCCTGGGTTGCCGAATTTACAAGAAAATGTGAAGGGGTTTGTTCAACCAGCGGTGTCGCAAGCTTGTCTAGAGTTTTACGATAGTGTCCGACGTTTTTGCGACAGCCTGTAGCCCGTCTGACATATATATCGTCTGCTCTAGAAACTTGATCCCGGGTTTCCAGATTTACAAGAAAATCCGAGGAGGTCTATTCAACTGTTGATGTCGCAAGCTTGTCTAGAGTTTTATGATAGTGTCCGACCTTTTTGGGACACACTGTAGATCGCTCTGACTTATCGTCTGCTATGGAAACTTGATCCTGGGTTGCCGAATTTACAAGAAAATCTGAAAGGGAAAACTATTGGTGTGGCAAGCTTGCCCAGAGTTTTATGATAGTGCCCGTCGTTTTTGGGACAGCCTGTAGCCTATCTGACATATATATCGACTGCTCGGGAAACTTGATCCCGGGTTTCCAAATGTACAAGCAAATCTGAAGGATCAACTAATGGTGTCGCAAGCTTGCCCAGAGTTTTATGATAGTGCCCGACGTTTTTGGGACAGCCTGTAGCCTATCTGACATATATATCGACTGCTCGGGAAACTTGATCCCTGGTTTCCAAATTCACAAGCAAATCTGAAGGTTCAACTAATGATGTCGCAAGCTTGCCCAGAGTTTTATGATAGTGCCCGACGTTTTTGGGACAGCCTGTAGCCTATCTGACATATATATCGACTGCTCGGGAAACTTGATCCCTGGTTTCCAAATTCACAAGCAAATCTGAAGGTTCAACTAATGATGTCGCAAGCTGGCCCAGAGTTTTATGATAGTGCCCGTCGTTTTTGGGACAGCCTGTAGCCTATCTGACATATATATCGTCTGCTCGGGAAACTTGATCCCGGTTTTCCAAATGTACAAGCAAATCTGAAGGATCAACTAATGGTGTCGCAAGCTTGCCCAGAGTTTTATGATAGTGCCCGTCGTTTTTGGGACAGGCTGTAGCCCGTCTGACATATATATCGACTGCTCGGGAAACTTGATCCCTGGTTTCCAAATTCACAAGCAAATCTGAAGGTTCAACTAATGATGTCGCAAGCTGGCCCAGAGTTTTATGATAGTGCCCGTCGTTTTTGGGACAGCCTGTAGCCTATCTGACATATATATCGTCTGCTCGGGAAACTTGATCCCGGTTTTCCAAATGTACAAGCAAATCTGAAGGATCAACTAATGGTGTCGCAAGCTTGCCCAGAGTTTTATGATAGTGCCCGTCGTTTTTGGGACAGGCTGTAGCCCGTCTGACATATATATCGTCTGCTCCAGAGTCTGAAGTGTCCGAGGATTTTCGGAATGCGGGAATGTCGAATACGATGGGGATGGAAATGCGACCGGCCTGGTGTCCGTACGAGTGACGTGTCGCTGGAAGAGTCTAAGGGTTGTTTCGGATTGGTGACTCATTCGTTTCGAATCTGTTATCGTCCAAGTCGGGAGTTTACGTAGAGATTAGTCAGACGCGATAGCTAGCGGCCCAAGGGCACGGATCGACAAAGGAGACCGACAGGGTCCGGTCGGCTACAGAAATCTCGAAACGCGTAGCGATCGATCAATATCCGATCGCAGGCGAGAGGGGACGAGCGGAGATATCGGGACCGATCGTGTCCCCGAGGGGTGGGTCGGAAAAATAGCTGACCTTGAAAACGGGCATGCTATACTTTCGCCGTAGGGGACGCGTTTCGAGGTAGGGAGAGAAGAGAGGAGCCCTCGGTGTTCCGCGGTTCGGGACCCCGCCCTGGAGTCTTTCGAGGCTCTCTCCAGCCCCTCTCTGTTCCGAGGCAGGGCTGCCACCATCCGGACGAAGTCCCGGGGTGCCGGGCTCGGCCGATACGTTCCTGCCCGGCTCCCGTCTATCCCGGAGCTCATTCTTTCTCCGACCGTCGAGCAGTGCAGAACGCAGAGTGGCCGTAACGGAACCGCAACCGCCGCGATCTTCACCGGTTATCGGAGTTACGCGTAGGAAAAGATAGAAAACCGAGTGAAAGAGACGGGAGAGAGAGAAGGGTAAAAGCTCGTCGAGTTTACATTTAACGGGGAGTAGTATTCGATTGCACGGTGATCTCTCGTCCGCGCGCTCTCTGGACAAAGAGAGGACCGACCGGCTCCTACCACGCAGTGGAAACTCTCTCTTCTCGACGGCGGGAACAAAGGAACGGGAGACACGCGCGCACAGACATAGAGGAGATCCTCCTCCGGAGAGAGAGAGAGAGAAAGAGAGGAGAACGCGAAAACGATCGATCGGGTCCAGCCGAGCCGGTATCTCTCTCTCGTTCTCTCTTTCGTCTCGCACACGCATGGGACACCGCTCCTCGTCGGCGAGCTTCTTATCGGCGCGGTTCTTCGGCCCGCGATAGTGTACCTCACCGTCGATTGATCGATCGCGTCGTCTTCCCCGGTTTCGCAGGGGGTGAGTCTCTCCTTTGGATCATCGTCTGTTTCACAGTGTGCACCGGTGTTCGTTCTCCGCGCGCGCGCGCGCGTTTGGTCAAACGAAATCGGCCTGTGTGTAAATACCTGTTGGTGATTTCGAGGGAGCCCCGAGGTTCCTCTGTGCGTCTCTCTGTGCGTGTGTGTGCGTGCGTACACGAGGTTCGAGGAAAAATCGAGTGAGAGAGAGAGAGAGGGAGCCCGTGGGGGGCAGCAACAGCAGCGGGGAAGAGGAAGAGACGGACTGTTGAGAAAGAAAGAAGGAGAGTGGGAACGAGCGAGCGAAGAAAGAAAGAAAGAAAGAAAGGAAGGGAAGGAAACCAGGGAGAGAGAGAGAGAGAACGAGCAATACGCCGCGCTGTGGTGACAGAAAGACGGCCGGACGGACAGACGGACAGACGGGACCGACAGACGGACGCCGCTTCCCCTCCGCTTCTCTCTGTTCAGTCGGTCGCGCGTTACCGAGCCTGGTGGATGAGTTCGCGAACGCGCTCGCTCCCGCTTCCAAGCTGCTGTTGCGCCTCGAGTCCCCGAGATCCCGACGAGTTTTCGGCGATATCAGTCCTCCTCGACGCCCACGCGAACGAAACCTCGTGTGTGCATGTGCCGCCCTGCCAGCGGACGCGGAGAAAACTCGAGTCACTCCTCTCGAGCCGACCAGCATCATCATCACCACTCTCTCTCGTGTCTGTCTAGACGCCGTCGTCGTCGTCGTCATCGTCGTCTCCGTCTTCGTCTGCGTCGTCGTCTTTTGAGTCTCCTCCGTCTCGTTCGTCTTCTGCGTGTACGTCGTCGCCGCGCGGTCTTCACGCCGATCGGAACAGCCTCTCGGAATAATACTGCTATACCCAGTGGTGTGTTTCTTGTGGCGAGCCGCGGCGAGGGACGCTCTACAAGGGAGAATTCCGCCTCGACGACGCCCTCGACCATCGAGGTGAGTACCGGCGAGCGTGCCACATCGCCGGGCCAACCCCGGACACCGGCTTCGCCGCTCCGGACCCGTGCTCGATCCTTTTTTCCGCTCCGTTTCCGCGACGCGCAGGAAAGCGGAAATCCCAGGCAATCGTCGCCGCGTGGTCAGCCTCTCTCCGGTGCCCCCCCCCCGTCGGTGTCTCTAGATTCCTAGATCGTTGCACGCTCCTGTCCGTCTCTCGTTATCCGCGAGATCCGCCTGCCCGCTCGATAACCGCTCGCCCCGGGGGCTACGCATTCTTTTTCCCTGCCCCGAAACGAGAGAGGGAACGAGAACCAGGGGCGCATAGTTCCCTCGACGGCGGCGGGATTTCGAGCGTGTATCCCCGCGCGCCATTTTGAAGATGGGCACACACCACCACCGTCAATCGATATAGCAGCCGGCGAGCGAGAGACCAGCCGGCTCTCTCGCCCACGGTCTCTTCTTCTTCTCTCGCTCTGCGTTACTCTCTTCGGCTTCCTCGCCGTTGCTGCCGAGAGTTCCTGGGATCGGTTCGTCGGTAGCCCGATCGATCTTTTCACCTGGCCCGTGCGTTTGTTCCCCCGGTCTCTCGCTCTCTCTCTCTCTCTCTCTCTCTCTCTCTCTCTCTCTCTCTCTCTCTCTCGGCCGGCGCGGACGCGATCGCAGGATCGTTGTGAACGGCCGCCGGTTACGCCATCTTGATTCCCCTTCTTCCCCCACCAGGTGTACCCCCCGGTATATTAACCCCCGAACGATCGACCAGGTACGCACGATTTCGAGACCCGCGACCGGTGACCTTTCCTCCGCAGAGAATCGAGAGAGCTCCGGAGGAATCTCGCGCGACCATTCTCTCCGATAGAGATCCTCTATCGAGCCACACACGATCTCCTCTTCAGGATCATCCAGCCCGCGCAGAGGTTTCGACGATGCTTCTCCAAATCCGCCGATCTCCTCTCCAACAGACGGAGAGAGACCTATCCACCCACCCTTCTGTAGCGAAATCGTGATCGATCTGGAAGCTGTGCGAACGAGGGAAACCTGGGGTTCAATAAACCCTGCCAAGCAGTAATTGCGACTTCGATCAGATTTCAGTTCATCTCATCTGATCCGTTCGAATTCCGAGCTTTTTATTGGGGGCTTCTCATTGGGGGTTGAGTTATCGGGGGGTTGACTGTACCCCGTATTGGAAGTTGATAGCGAATTTATATTCATCAAATTTAATTTAACTTGATCTGGTTCGGACCACTTCCGAGCTTCTTACGACGCGGCACGAATAGTCAGGAGCTTGACCCTCTGCTGTTTCGGAACCAGCGAATTCAGTTAATCGAATTCAATTTAAGGGGGTAGGATACCTACGAATCTAACTAGAAAGGAACTAGAATCTTACTAGATTTTGGGTCGAAAACTAGTAAGATTGCAGTTCCTTTTTTGTTACAATCTAAATTACTAGATTTTGGGTCGAAAAAATGGGTTTGCGACCCACGGCTTTTTGTCCTTATTTGAGCAGATTTTGGGCTGGGTGTGGGCTCATTCCAAAGAGGAAAGTTCAATGCGGCGCGCCCAGCTTATTACAGCAGTCAAAAAAGTCTTTAGTGGCAGAAAGATACATTGGAATCTGCGGGTATTTTTTCTCGATTTTTCCTCTACTTTGGACACTCATAATATTAGATATAAACATAATCTCGTTCCATAATAAGCTGGGCGCGCTGCATTTAACCTTCCTCTTTAGAATGAGCCCACACCCAGCCCAAAATCTGCTGAAATAAGGACAAAAAGCCGTGGATACGAAACCCATTTTTCGACCCAAAATCTAGTAAGATTCTAGTTCCTTCTAGTTAGATTTCTAGGTATCCTACCCCCTTAAGGATGTTCTGGAGGTACAATGGGAGACAAAAGTACAAGAAATTCGAAATCCATCAATATATGGGCAATGAAAGCCATTCATGAGTATATTTTGCATTAAACTTTCGCGAATACTGTACCCCCTGTAGCTACATTCAGTGGTCTACACTTGTCGCGCTTCCATGCTAGTGGGAGACAACACGATAAATTTGACGTTTTGTAACAGTTTATAATTTTTTTTCCTCCGTAACTGTTTAGTGAATCCTAATAAATTTTGAACATAATTAATTACATAATTTTTACTACATATAACAAGAAAACTGGAGTTTCTAGTTGCGTTTTTTCAAGGTTTAAATAGGGTTTCAAGTGGAATTTTGTGAATTCTCCACAAGAAGACGTGTTAAAATGCGAAAACTTTAAGTTGCTATGATTCTTAAACGGTGCAGTGAATCGAACCCAAACTTTGGTAATTGCATTAATTTAGTAAGAATTATATCTTGTCAAATTTTCAAAAATTTTGTTGCGTTTTTATATTACCTCCAGAACATCCTTAATTTGATCTCGTTCGGACCAATTTCGAGTTTCTTATGATGCGGTACGATTTATCAGGGGGTTGATGGCTCCTGTATCGGAGGTAGATCGCGATCGGTTTCCATTTTCGAAGGCGACTTGCTCGACTTGTGCGACAAATTCAATTAGGACTGGCGGAGTTAGGGGATCGAGAACGTGCGGAACGCGGCTTTGTCCGCTCGCAGATTTACCGGCGTTCCCTTGTTACCATGGCAAAAGGAGAGGAGAGACGGATAGAAAGGAGATACGTTCTTGCCAGCCCGGGTGCCTTAAACAGAGGCGACGTTTCTGCCTGCCTGCTTGCCTGCCTACAGTCTCTCTCTCTCTTTCTTTCTCTCTCTCTCTCTTTCTTTCTCTCTCGCTCTTTCTATCTGTCCCTCCTCTTCTCTCTCACTCCTTTGTGCCGATTTTGCATAGCAGGCCTCTACCTGCCGCGCATTTAAAACGCAGTCAAGGCTTCCACGGAAGCGATTGTTGTCGGTCGGGGAATGGCAACCGGTGGAGAAAGGCCAAGAAAATGCTGGCCGGCTGACTGGCTGAGACTGGCTCGCAGGCGGCCACTCTCCGCATGCACCTTGGCCCGTTCTTTCACTAGTCTGCTCTTTGCCTAGGTTCGTTCCCAGCTCCTTTTCCTTCTCTCAGGTAGACCTGGGTAGACCGCACAATTTCTCCAGAGACGTTGTCCTCGAGGCGATCCAAGCCTCGAGGTACTCCATCTATCACTGGCAGCTGTCCCGTGGATCTTCTCTTGAGCCGCTGATCGAGTTTTAGAGGATGAGTCTAGCAGAGGCTAGTAGTCTTCCAGAGGTTCTCACAGTTTCGAACTTCTGGCTCTTTCAAGAGTACACCTTCAGTTGGCTCAGACGTGTTTACATATGATCTAGCTCTAGCTAGCTGTTCTATCGTTGTGATTCTCATTCTCTACTAGCTGATCCAGTGTTAGAGGACGAGTCTAGCAGAGGCTAGTAGTCTTCTAGTTGCTCTCACAGTTTCCAACTTCTGCCTCTTTCAAAAGTACACCTACAGTTGGCTCAGACGTGTTCATCTATAATCTAGCTAGAAATTTCTGTTCTATCGTTATCATTCTCGTTCTCTACTCGCTGATCGAGTCTTACAAGGAGAACCGCCGCTCTGTCCCTCACGGATTTAGTTCAGACTTTACAGAGTTATAGATCTCGTTCCCCTGATTACGAAAATAGCCCATTATAGGCGCAGACGCTCAATAGTTTTCGAGATATTTGCAATTAAAGTTTCATTTTAACAGATTTTTAAAAAACAAAAAATATTTGTTACGCTCGGAGAATTATATCAAGAACGGGGGTACAATTTATGACAAGTACAATGCCATTAATCAGTGGACATATGATAGATTCAAAGAGGCTCGTGCAAACTTTCAACAGGTAACCACACGGGATTTGCAACAGTGGGCTCTAGCAGCAGCCAGTCAATACAAAACAGACAGTAGTAATAGATCTAGTGTTTCTTCTATAAAATAATGAGTATCATTTTCAATTAGTCTTTTAGCGAATAAAAATATTTTATTTAAAATTTATTTAACATTGAAAATGCATTTTCCATGAAAAAAAAAACAAAAAATAATTTACCACGAAGGGATTCGAAGAACCCGGGCCTGCGGCGTAACAGTTCAGCTCGCTGCTGTTACGCCACACCACTGCTTGGTAGAAATCTGAACTAAACTGATATTTTACAGTTATTAAACTTTAATTGCAAATATTAGGTGAAGTAAAAAGTTCTGAGCGTTTTTACTTCACCTAATAAATCGAAAACTATTGAGCGTCTGCGCCTATAATGGAGTATTTTCGTAATCAGGGGAACGAGATCTATAACTCTGTAAAGTCTGAACTAAATCCGTGAGGGACAGAGCGGGGGTTCTCCTCGTTAGAGGATAAGCGTAGGACCTCCGGAGCATTCTTCTAGCCAGAGGTTCTCACAGTTTCGAACTTTTGCCTGCTTCGCCTGTTGCGAAAAGAACCAAAGAGCACAGCTACGATTGAGTGACACGTGCTCACCTATGCTCTAGCTAGAAATTTCAGTTCAGTCGTAATCATTCTGCCGCACATACAGGCTGTCCCAAAATATGTTGTACTCCCTTGAATGGGGAGGTTCCTTGCGTCATTCAAAGTAAGCTCTTCCTTCGATATCCTCCGCGGTTTTATCAAGGATTTTGGGACACCCTGTCTGTTCCTGATAACGGACAAAGTTTTCTCGCGATCTATGGCGCTCGTCAGGGAAATATGCCAGCGGGACACGGCGAATAAGCCTGGCAGCTGCGTCAGAATTCGAGTTTCTCCGGCTTCTCGTGGGAGGGGAAAGAGGACTCCTGGAGTCTGGTCTCTCGGCGTTTTCGCAGCCTCGTGCACCTGCGCTCGCATATTGGTCAACGTTTCGCGATTCGCCGCGCATCGCCGCCGCCTCTCTTTTCCCCTCTTTTTCCCTGGTTGCTGCAATATCGGCGGCAACCAGTTTCACGAACGGCGAGTACGCGCCGTCCACGCGATAACGGGTCGTTAACTTGCCCACATCTGCCTTTCTCTCGTTTACGGGAACGAAGAAAAGAGGAGCCGTTCCATTCCGTTCCGTTCCGTGCGAAGCAGACGCCTTCGAAACGCTCTGAGACAAGACCGGTTTTTCGCGAGGAAATTGCCCCCTCTCCTCTCTCGCTCGTTCCTTTGCTCTCGGAAAACGTTTCTTCTTCCTCCAGAGAAACTGTCACAGCCGGAGTCGCCACATCTGAGGGCGAATCTAGCGGGAAATGCTACCCCCTCTCTAACAGTGTTAATCACGTGACGTTAAAAGGCAAGCTAAAATATTAATAAATTGGTACAAGTTATAAAGAGTTATAAATTGGATTTTATGCATTTATGACAAAAAATTCCATTATTTACGGAAATAAATGGAGAATACTATGATTTTTATGGTTTTTTAATGGTTTCCGCCGTTACAATAAAATTTGCGCATATTTTCACTATCATATTCGTAATCAGCACGTCAAAGCACGTAAGAGTCCAGAGTATTAAAAAAATCGGAGGGTTGTCGCTTTCGGAAGTTTATCCCATTAGAAGAATTAAAACATACTATTATATAATTTTCGACCTATCGAATATATTAAGAAAATAAATTTCTATTTCATTTCATGTCTACTGATCACAGTAGTGTCTCGGGTCAGAAAAGACCCAGACTCCACAGTCGAAAAAAATATTAGAACCCCATCGTGCTTGGATTCGTTTCAATCAGGAAAGCGTCGCGAGTGCGTTGCCGAAAGTTTCATCACTAGAAAACCGATTTTATGCACTTATTAAGAAAATGATAATTCGGTGCAATTCGAAACAGTGAAAACGTTAGAAGAATTAAATCATACTATTAGATAATTTTCGACCTATTGAACATATTATGAGAGAAAATAAATTTCTATTTCATTCAGTTTGTTGCAAATTAGAAAACTTTTATTTTGCATAAAGATCCGCTGTCTTCAGTGATCACAGTAGTGTCTCGGGTCAGAAAAGACCCAGACTCCACAGTCGAAAAAATATTAGAACCCCATCGTGCTTGGACTCGTTTCAATCAGGAAAGCGTCGCGAGTGCGTTGCCGAAAGTTTCATCACTAGAAAACCGATTTTATGCACTTATTAAGAAAATGATAATTCGGTGCAATTCGAAACAGTGAAAACGTTAGAAGAATTAAAACATACTATTAGATAATTTTCGACCTATTGAACATATTATGAGAGAAAATAAATTTCTATTTCATTCAGTTTGTTGCAAATTAGAAAACTTTTATTTTGCATAAAGATCCGCTGTCTTCAGTGATCACAGTAGTGTCTCGGGTCAGAAAAGACCCAGACTCCACAGTCGAAAAAATATTAGAACCCCATCGTGCTTGGACTCGTTTCAATCAGGAAAGCGTCGCGAGCACGTTGCCGAAAGTTTCATTAAAAAATCATGAAAATTCTTTACGTATACTGAAACTCTTCGAGTACGGAAGCAAGTACACGAAGAATGACGTTCGCCTGTCGTTCACGAACGAGCTTGGTGCAACATTTTGCTCTAATTGCGGAGAAACAAACGTCCAGAGAAAGATGACGGGACCCGGAGCCCACGCAGGCATCCGGAGCGCATGATCTATTCTTGGATGGCGGGTGCAGCACGCGTGCACCCTTCGACCCCGTGTAAACACATGGGGAACGGACCTTGCCCGCCTAAAGACCCGTGTAAACACTGCGAGATAGGGAACGAGCACCACGGCAAACGCTGGATAAATTCGAGCAAACTTCCGCGTGTGACTCGCGCGAGAAACGGGAACCCCGAACGATCCCCGGGACATAGATCCATGGATCGTTGTAACCAAAATTTTCTACGATGTGTTCGATGATATTTCACTTTATAATTTCAACGCTTACTTTTATGTCTCAACTGTTCATTAACTGCGGAGCTTTGTGTAAAAATGAATGCAAGAAACAGTTCTTTGTTGAACAATATTTAATAAGTATTGGGAACAGTGAATTTTTCAGTGAACAGTAATATTAAAAATAGTAGATAGCGTTAAAGAAGTTTGCCGGTCCCGTGTCGACCCCGACTTGACAATAACTTTTGCATCAATAATTATTTGCGTTCGTCGATTTGCCACGATTTTGGTGTGCAACAACAATTAGTATTTGTGACGAAGCTACGGAATGTAGTCGAACGATACAATGATCGAAGCAGAGCTGGGGAAAATAGTATTTTAAATAGTAAATAGTAGATCATCCTATTTATTTTAAAGAATGTTTACAACTTTGAAAATATTTTATTTGATGCAGTAATTTTTGAAAATAAAATAATTTATTTGAGACAGTAATTTTTCAAAATAAAATATTTTATTTGATGCAGTAATTTTTGAAAATAAAATAATTTATTTGAGACAGTAATTTTTTCGTGTGAAAATAGTATTTTATTTAAAGAATATTGAAAATATTTATATTTTGTATTTATTTTCAATTTTAATTCCAAAATATTATTGCTGAAAATCATGGTTCAGTACATTTTTGAGTGTAGATAGCTTTTTAACGTTAACATTTCTGAGTATTATTACAATGCAAAAAGTAAAATAGTTTATTTCGTGTTTCAGATTGTTAAAATAGAAATATTTTATTTTGTGGATATCAAATTGTTGAAATAGAAATATTTTATTTTGTGGATATCAAATTGTTGAAATAGAAATATTTTATTTTGTGGATATCAAATTGTTGAAATAGAAATATTTTATATTGCCGTTCAGATTGTTAAAACAGAAATATTCCATTTTCGAAACTGCATATCTTATTTAAAATACTATTTTCTTTCAGCAAAATAAAATCTAAAATATCAAATAGTATTCGAAATATTTCTTTCGCCAAATAATGCCCACCTCTGGATCGAAGCAGTCTCTAAAATGAAAGGGAGAACATTGCGGAGGGTAGGAAAGAACTGGAAAGTGGGTGGCCAGGTGTCCAGTTGTTGACACAAGGGTTGAAATATCCGAGCCGCCTTTCCCTAAATATTTCTGTGTGTTCACCACTCGAATACTAGACACTAGACGAAACATGGAACTATGACAGGAGCGAGGGGGGAAAAAAATGGGGATGCACGTGGCAAGGCTCAGGATGGCCACGAGGCTTTTGGGAGGTTAGTATGCGGGACACGCGGCCCCGTCAGAATGCTCGTAACTCTCAATTTGGAGAACAGTGGCCCGCCAGGAGCAGATGTCCTTTTCTCGAGGACCGGCGATTGGCCTAGACCTCGAATACGGCCGCGTCGACTGACTCGTCCCGTGGAAATAATGGACGCGATTGATTCTCTGTGTACATTGTGTCGCGTGGGAATCGGCCAGCGCGCGTCCTCTACTCCAGCACACTTCCATGTGGCGTAAGGGGAAATAAAAGCAGTTTTCATTGAGCTGCATTTTTTGGAAAATTCTCCATCTGATCCGTCCCACGATTTTCCAGTGATTGCACCGAAAGGAATTGTCTTGTACATAATATTCGGACACGTATGTTCAGAATTCGTTCAGTTACTCGAATTAACAATAGAACTACCGGATGAGTCAAAATGACTTGTTCCCGATTTCTTGTGTTAGAAATATTAAAATTATAAATATGTTTTTCTGAGAAATCTTTTTAGTCAACTTCTACATTGAAGTATATATTTAAACGAAACTGGTACAAAATCTAAACAAACGCCATTTTGTCATTAATAATGCAGCTGCACATTCGTTATAAAAAAATACTAACCTCTGTATGTCGAAAAGTTAGTAGTTCGGGAGATATTTCAATTTAAATGAATCTGAAACGGTGTAATGGTGTTTTAGAATTATTTAAATTGAAATATCTCCTGAACTACTAACTTTTCGACATACATACCTTATTCCATAAAAAAAATGAAGGTGACCTTGATATCTCTAAAAAAATTACATAAAAACAAACATTTTTTTGGTATGGCATGAGCCCCATTTTACCATTCAACTTTGTCCTTCAGACATTTGACGTATCTTTAAAAACAACAAAGATATTTGAGGTGTCAACGTTAGGTGAATCACCCTTGTATATTTAGTTAGAAGATTTCCTGAATTGCATAAATGGTGTCTTCCAAGTTTTGCAATAAAATATAAAATAAATTGAATATTGTTTTTTCAATTTGAAGCATTGTAAATTACATATCGAATGGACTTGGGCTGTCCCAAATTTTATGACAAATCTAGTTATTAATTTTGACAGTGGCTTAAGTCCATTCTTGGTAAGAAGACACATATTATTCACTTAATAATTGCTATTATTTTAATAAGAATTGTACATTTAACTCTCTTAGATACACTTAAGGAGTGTGATACGTTGGTATATCCTATGCGTATATTTTTAATTTCATTGAAACGCAAACTCTTAAATATCTCAATTTAAACTTAAATGGACTTAGGCCACTTTCAAAATAAATGGCTCAATTATTGGAGCACTGTTGAAATTGCTGATCCCTAGTGTCTGTGCGTGTTTGCACGTGCTTGTGTGACCCAGTGCCACGGTGGACGACGTTCATGTTCGTTCCTTCTCGTTCCTTCTCGTTCCTGCTCGATTCTGACACCGCGACGGCCTTGATTTCACGCTGCAGCTGAACCGAGCGCTGCAAACGACCGGTTCCGAGGCTTCTGCTAGAAAAATACCGGTCGGCTGCGTTTCCACGGATCTTGCGAAATTTCGATCGTTACGCTCCCGAGCGAATAAGCGTCTCGTTCCGGCTCGTTCTCGATCGCCGATCGACAGGACTCCGAGGAATTTTCTGACTCACGCGATAATCGCCGCGCGCGTTATCGTTCCTCGTTTCAGATTTTCTTGTTTCGTTCGTACCATGACCGCGTCCGATCTCGTCATTTCGACGTCGTTAATGTCGTATAAACGTCCGCGACACGCTCAACGCCGACTTTCCGTTTCGACGAGTCGCCACGAATTTTCGATGATTCATCGAATATCGTTCGTAGCCGAGATGCGCAACTCGCTCTGCCTTCCGAGTGCCGTTCGCCAGGTTTCCATAATTCCCACGTTCCTCGGGAATCGTTAACGGGAATTTTCTAACGCTCCAGGGCTTACATTAATGCGCTGTAAGTCGGTTTCTAGGAAAATTCTGAACGTGTTGAAAAGTTAATAGCTCGGATAAAATTGATTCGAGTTTTAAGGGTTACTTCGAGGCGATTCTGAATTGGTCCCGTAGGAATTTTTGAATCTTTGAGGGCTGAAATTAATGAAAGCTTCTCTTTATGATAGATGCATTTGGGCTTATTGCAAAATTCGAAATAGTATTGGAAAATTGATAGCTCGAGCACAAAATTGATTCGAGTTTTAAGGGTTGCTTCGAGGCGATTCTGAATTGGTCCCGTAGGAATTTTTGAATCTTTGAGGGCTGAAATTAATGAAAGCTTCTCTTTATGATAGATCCATTTGGGTTTATTGCAAAATTCGAAATAGTATTGGAAAATTGATAGCTCGGGCACAAAATCGATTCGATTTTTGAGGATTGCTTCAAATCAGGTTTGAATTATATTCCCGTAGGAATTTTTGAACGTTCGAGGATTGAAGTTAAAGCTGGAAGCTCGTACTTTACGATAGGTTCATTAAGATGTATAGCAAAATTCGAAATCATATTGAAAAATTGAAAAATGATCGATATCTCTGTCAAAATTGACTCGATTTCATGGGGTTATTTCGAGTCAATTTTAAATTGTGTTCCTGTAGGAATTGTTAAACATTGGAGAGCTTAAATTGAAGCTGAAGCTTGCACTTTCTGATAGTGCCACCGAGGTTTGTTGAAAAATTCGAAATAATATTAGAAAATTGAAATATCCCGATCGGTACCCGGACAAAAGTGATTCAATTTTCAGGGGTTGCTTCCATTCAATTTTAAACTACGTTCCCGCAGGAATTCACGAACGTTCGAGGGCTTAAATTAAAGCTGGATTCTCGCACTTTACGATAGGTCCATTTAGGTGTACAGCAAAATTCGAAATCATATTAAGAAATTGAAAATTGACTCGATTTCATGGGGTTATTTCGAGTCAATTTTAAATTGTGTTCCTGCAGGAATTGTTAAACATTGGAGAGCTTAAATTGAAGCTGGAAGCTTGCACTTTCTGATAGTACCACCGAGGTTTGTTGAAAAATTCGAAATAATATTAGAAAATTGAAATATCCCGATCGGTACCCGGACAAAAGTGATTCAATTTTCAGGGGTTGCTTCCATTCAATTTTAAACTACGTTCCCGCAGGAATTCACGAACGTTCGAGGGCTTAAATTAAAGCTGGATTCTCGCACTTTACGATAGGTCCATTTAGGTGTACAGCAAAATTCGAAATCATATTAAGAAATTGAAAATTGACTCGATTTCATGGGGTTATTTCGAGTCAATTTTAAATTGTGTTCCTGCAGGAATTGTTAAACATTGGAGAGCTTAAATTGAAGCTGGAAGCTTGCACTTTCTGATAGTACCACCGAGGTTTGTTGAAAAATTCGAAATAATATTAGAAAATTGAAATATCCCGATCGGTACCCGGACAAAAGTGATTCAATTTTCAGGGGTTGCTTCCATTCAATTTTAAACTACGTTCCCGCAGGAATTCACGAACGTTCGAGGGCTTAAATTAAAGCTGGATTCTCGCACTTTACGATAGGTCCATTTAGGTGTACAGCAAAATTCGAAATCATATTAAGAAATTGAAAATTGACTCGATTTCATGGGGTTATTTCGAGTCAATTTTAAATTGTGTTCCTGTAGGAATTGTTAAACATTGGAGAGCTTAAATTGAAGCTGAAGCTTGCACTTTCTGATAGTGCCACCGAGGTTTGTTGAAAAATTCGAAATAATATTGGAAAATTGAAATATCCCGATCGGTACCCGGACAAAAGTGATTCAATTTTCAGGGGTTGCTTCCATTCAATTTTAAACTACGTTCCCGCAAGAATTCTCGAACGTTCGAGGGCTTAAATTAAAGCTGGATTCTCGCACTTTACGATAGGTTCATTTAGGTTTACAGAAAAATTCGAAATTCAATAAAAAAAAATCGACAAATACTTGTTGGCTGCGGCCCGCGGTGAAAATATCGAGGCAGTACCTTGTGATGATTGGGAGCGGGCGTTGTCGTCGGAATTTTTGAATCTACGAGGTCTGAAATTAAAGCTGGAAGCTCGCACTCTATGATAAGTCCATTTAGGTGTACAGCAAAATTCGAAATCATATTGAGAAATTGAAAAATGGTCGATATCTCGGTCGAAATTGACTCGATTTCATGGGGTTATTTCGAGTCAATTTTAAATTGTGTTCCTGTAGGAATTGTTAAACATTGGAGAGCTTAAATTAAAGCTGGATTCTCGCACTTTACGATAGGTTCATTTAGGTTCACAGAAAAATTCGAAACTATATAAAAAAATCGACAAATACTTGATGGCTGCGGCCCGCGGTGAAAATATCGAGGCAGTACCTTGCGATGGTGGGAGCGGGCGTTGTCGTCGGAATTCGGTTCCCATAGACTGGCAGCGAGCGATCTTGCCGCGACACTGTCGTTAAGCCCTTAATAGTCTTCGACGGCAGTGACCCCTGAATGCGCTTATTAATCTATTGAGCGGATCTGCAGAAAGAAATGTGGCGCGCCGGCTGTGGGCTGTTGGCTGTTAGCTGTTGGCTGGCAGTGTCTCGTTTGTACGGCTGCGATGAATAGATAATTAGTCGGTGGCTCGCTATGCTCTCGGGATTCAGATCGCAGAGGTTTGCCCGGTTAGCCAACGCGGCCACTCGTCGCAGATAATCTGCTTTCTTTTCGAGCCGCCCCGTTTACGCGAAACTGGACGCGTTTCGCAACGCATACCTTTTCGCAATCCGGTTAATCGCTGATTGTTCCCGGTCACCGATTGCCGGCTAATCTAATCGGGCTGCCGATCGTTCTGTGAATCACGCGATTCCCGTCCGGTTTCCTGGAAATCACGCGTCCCTGAAAGCGGGTCGACCGGAATTCGCGAAACGACTACCTCGCTGGTCATTTTTATGCGAAAATCAACAGCAAAAAGCTTGCTAGCCCGAGTAGGCGTGGCCTGGCGCCCGGTGGGCGTGGCTCCCTCGCTCCCGAGAGAACGCCCTCCCGGAAGAAAATGGAATTTTCGCAACGTGGCGCATTATTAGCGTGAAAAGAAAAATGCTGATCGTTTCGGAGATACGGTCTATCGATTCCGAGCCGCTGAATCCCGATCCTCGGATCGAACCAACCGGAAGAAACGCTTTCATCGGGCGTTTGTCTCACGATGCACCGCTCCGCACCGGCGTGCACGTTGATACGCTAAATATAGGAACTGCGGCGACGAGATAAATCGTAGGTGCGAGTGAGTTATGACAGGAAGGGCCACTTTTTTCCGCGGGATGATGCGCTTACATGCTTCCCACGAGACTCACGGAGCTTCGACACGTGTGTCCCGCTACTCCTCCTCGCCACTTTGCGCTCCGTTCGACACGCTAAATCTATTTTTTACCGACGTGTACGCCTCACCCTCTCCCGGGGTTGCACGCTCTCTCGAGGAACGTGGACTAACGTAAATATTTGTCGAGGCCCTTGGAAGCCTGTCTAATCTTCCTTGGGGCTCGGAAACCGTTGTAATATCGATCTGGAAACGGTACCGTTTTCGAGCCTTCGCTCCGTTTGATACACTATTTTATTTTATCAAGTGAACTGCACAAAATTGGACGGGTCTGGGAATTTTCCAGAAAAATACGTAGTTAGAAAATTTGCAGTATAATTCAAGGAAGAATTAATTAAAAAATGAAGGTTCGAGTAAGAAGTTTCAATTAAATGGTAAATTTAGTGTCGGCATCGGCGGTTTATCATTATTAGACAGCGGATCTTTAAAATAGAAATTTGTTTTCTGCCTTAACATGTCTAATCGGTTGAAAATAATATAACTGGTCTGAAATTACACCTTCTCATTTTTCCCATGAATTCATAAAATTAATTCATAAAATCCGCTGTAATCATTATAAACTAATGAAAATTCATCACAGCTTTACCAACGTCCGCCTAACAAAGACACGGCTTTGGAAGAAATTGACTGCGGGTAGGAGGGGTGCATCTCTCTCGATAATGCTCTCGTCTTAATTCGGCGAGCCCGAGGGGTACGAAACGAAGCGGAACAATTTTACTGACGGTAGGGTCCTTTGTCCGGGCAGCATTTGCTCCAATTTGCTCGGGAAATTCGGTTGGATGTTGCGGGGGTGGTTTCCGAGTGCGCCGCGTCCCGTTTTATTACGTCACGTAAGAATAATGGCGTCGGAGGAGACGTTTCCCATTGTGCCGTTCGAAGCCGCTGATACGGATAATGGACGACGAAGTGGGTACAGTACGTGTTCCAGTGTCTCCTCTCGGTCTCCTCTCGGTCTCCGCTCGGCACGGAAATTTCCCCCGTGGAAAATCGGGAAACTATCTGCGGTCGTTCGGCAAATAAAACGCGTGCGAGTCCTCGTGTATATCGATTCGACTGGATCCGAGCACACCACCCGGTACGTGGGACGCAGACCGCGTCGAACGCATTAACGCGAGCGTTGCAAAGCTGTTGCGCACCGCCGACACGAAAGTGCAATGCACCGTGAATAGGCTGCCAGAGACGAACGCTATTATTCGGTGACAGTGATACAAACCGCCGTCCGAGTGAACTTCTCTTTCGCGAAACAGGTCCGCTCGCCGGACACACCACTCATGCTGCCTTTCTCACCCAACTCCCGTCCCAAGGCTCTCGGAAAATGACAGCTTCGTTAACAAGATAATCAGCCGGAGCCACACCCGATCTTTTCACATTTTTTCCGCCGAGACGGAAAGAGATAGCGATATGCAACTTCTCGCATTCGATTAGACACTATTCGCGCTTGCCTTGAGATTTTTTTCAAGTTGAAATCTTGAAAATTGTCGAAAATATGCGGCTTCGAAATTGGTCCTGCTTTAAGGCCTAGAAACATATCGTCACCAGTACTTTGCGAAGTCTCACATTTTCTTCCGCCGAAACAGAAGATGCTATCAATATGCAACTTCTCGCATTCCATTAGACAATATTCGAACTTGCCTTGAGATTTTTTTCACGAGGAAATCTTGAAAATTGTAGGAAATATGTGATTTCTAAATTGGTCCTGCTTTAAGATATAAAATATCGTCACCAGTACTTTGCGAAGTCTCACATTTTCTTCTGCCGATACAGAAAAAGATATCGATATGCAACTTCTCGCATTCTATCAGACACTATTCGAACTTGCCTTTAGATTTTTTTCAAGAGGAAATCTTGAAAATTGTAGGAAATATGTGATTTCTAAATTGGTCCCACTGTGAGACTGAGAAAAATGTCACCACCTAAATTTTATGACAATTCAGATTTTCTTCCGCCGAAACAGAAAATGCTATGAACATGTAATTTCTCGCATTCGATTAGACACTATCCGCGCTTGCCTTGAGATTTTTTTCAAGTTGAAATCTTGAAAATTGTCGGAAATATGTGATTTCTAAATTGGTCCTGCTTCAAGATATAAAATATCGTCACCAGTACTTTGCGAAGTCTCACATTTTCTTCTGCCGATACAGAAAAAGATATCGATATGCAACTTCTCGTATTCGATTAGACACTATTGGCAATTGCCTTGAGATTTTTTTCAATTCGAAATCTTGATTGATTGGCGAAAATATGTGCTTTCGAAGTCTGCCAAGGCAAATCTGACGTCACCGTATGTCTGCGATATTCGCGATTTTTCTCTGCGAACGGTGATAAAGCTATCAGTGTGTAATTTATCGCGTTCAATTCGACAACGTTGGCGCTTGCTTTGTGAATTTTTTCGCACAAAGATTTTGAAAATTGTCGGAAATACGTGGCTTCGAAGTAGGTTCCGTTTTTAACCCACAAAAATATCACCACTTGAACTTCGTGAGGTCTGCGATTTTTTTCCGCCGAGACAGAAGATGCTATCGACATGCAATTTCTTGCATTCGATTCGACAACGTTTGCGCTTGCTTTGGGAATATTTTCGCACAAAGATTTTGAAAATTGTCGGAAATATGTGCCTTCGAAGTCGGTCCCGTTTTTAGACCTAGAAAAGCATCGTCCCCAGAACTGTATACCGTTTCAGATATTTTTCCACCAGGACAGAAGAAACTATCAACATGCAATTTCTTGCATTCGATTGTGCATTGTTTGCCCCCATTCCTACAATTTTTATCTCATAAAATTCTAGTTTCGCATTCGCAAATCAGGAATGATGAAAGAGAAAGCTTCGGTGGCGCGGTTTTTCGCATTCGATTGTCAGTCGTTTCGAACGCAGGTTGGCCCCCTCCGTTTTTTCGCAACCCGTTCGAACAACGGATCGTTTCCTCTTCTCGCCGTGAGAATAGGGGAACCGACCTCGGAACCGTTAGCCATCGGTTCGCGGCCGCTAAACGGTCCGCGAACCATTTTCCTCGGCGATAATTGGAGAGTCCAGGCCTGCATGAACGCAGCTCTTTATCTGATTTTTCCTTAGCTCGGCGCTTTTGTCCTTTCTTCGAACGATTTCTCTCCTCGGGAGTGACGTAACCCAGGGACGAGCAACCGCGACTTCCGTTCGGAACGAGCACGCGACCGGATAGGAAAATTTCTGACGTGGAACGAAGTGGTCGGTGCATCGACTGCTTCAGCTATACTTTGCCGTCATTTTCCTTCTACTGTCATTTGAAAGCTGTGTGAATTATTCTTTCATATTGCGCCGTGAACTCGTTCCTAGGGAATTTTTCCACGTATGTATCGCGTAATAAGTTGAGTAACGCGAAATTTTTCAAAGTGCGACGGTATCAACGACTGGATAAGAGTCTCTGTAAAAACGGCGCTTATCAGCGATCGTAAACGGAGTGTTTACGGTGCCTGTGTGGATGGTGTTGGATCGTTGAAATCGATGCCCATGCGCCTCCATTTCGGTCAAGGAAATAGCGGTGCGCTCCAGTTCTAACTTGCAGAACGCGTTACTGGAATCGGGAACGAAATTGCACGAAATTTTTGTTCATCAATATATCTTAATCATATTGCAAGTTGATACGTTTGGGGTCCATCTAATTTATAGCTTGTTTCGTACGTATTTGTCTCGAAGTTGAGCTCACAATATTGGCAAAGATTCAAAGAATATTTCCGAAATGAAAACTGAAGAATAGACAGCGGATCTTGATGCAAAATAAAAATGTTCTACCTAAATGGCAACAAAGTGGAGTAAGAATTAATTTTCTTTCTTAATATATCTAATAGGCTGAAAATAATATAATGATACGTTTAAATTCTTCTAACATTTTTACTGTCCGAAGTTGCACGTATTAATTTTCGTCATAAATGCATAAAATCCGCTGTCTAGTGTAACGCTAATGCTACATGATCTACGTTTAATGATCTAGCATGCGCGTGGCGGTGAAAGGGACTCGCGCGGAGGTGTCCGAGGGAGATTTGTCTGATCCAGCGACGAATTGTGTGATTGCAGGTCAGTTTAGTTGGGCGCGCGAGCACACCTGATCGACGCAGCATCCGGAAGGCTTGGGAACAAGAAAGAAGGACAGGTGAGACCGAGAAGAAGGATAGAGAGGCAAACGGAGCAAGATGGGAGGTAGACAAAGCAGAAGGTCCGTGGACATAACGACGACGCCGAAGAAGGAGGGGCTACCGGCCGATGGCAATGTCGGGGACGCCGCCGCACCTGGCGATGGCAAGCTGGAGAGGATCGAGGAGACCGACACGAAGCCCACCACCAACGGCATAGCGCCGCACACGGACATCGCCGAGGATAAAGAGAAGGATAAGGATGAGGCCACAGAAAAGGAGAAGGTGAGACATACTTCACGCGTCCACACCAAAACCTCGCCAAAATGTCACAGCGTGTCGAGACACTGTTTCTTAATCTCTAAACAGAGTTGTCAGATTTAGGTACTCGTCTGAGTCACTCTCCCCACTCCGAACTCCCCCCCTCACCAGTCTCCCACTCTCCTCACTTCTACTCACCATTCTCCTCACGAGTATCCACTACCCACTCTCCCACTCACCACTCTTATCATTACTACCTATATAATATAACTATAAATGTAACTATTACCTACTTTCCGAGTCCCCACTCTCTCCATTCCTCCCACAAGTCTCCACTACCCACTCTCTTACTCACTACTCTCCCCACTCCCACTCACCACTCTTCCCACTTCCCATTGTCTTCAATTAGTACCTATACATATAATATAACTATAAATATAACTATTACCTACTCTCCGAGTCACCACTCTCCATTCTTCCCACCAGTCTCCACTACCCAATCTCCCACTTACTACTCTCCCTACTCCCAATCACCACTCACCACTCTCCCTACTCCCTACTATCTCCACTGACCACTCGCTCCACAAGTATCCACTACCCACTCTCCCACTCACCACTCTCCTCACTTCCTATTGTCTTCAATTAGTACCTATACATATAATATAGCTATAAATATAACTATTACCTACTCTCCGAGTCACCACTCTCCACTACCCACTCTCCCACTTACTACTCTCCCTACTCCCCACTGTCTCACTCACCTCACTCCCACTCACCACTCGCTCTACAAGTATCCACTACCCACTCACCACTCTTCTCACTTCACATTGTTTTCAATTGCTACCTACATAATATAATTATAAATATAACTATTATCTACTCTCCGACTTACCACTCTCTCCATTCTTCCCACAAGTCTCCACTACCCACTCTCCTACTGACTACTCACCCCACTCCCACTCACCACGCTCCCTACTTCCCCCTGTCTCACTGTCTCACTTACCTCACTCCCACTTACCACTCGCTCCACAAGTATCCACTATCCACTCTGCCACTCACCACTCTTATCACTTCGCATTGTCTTCAATTACTACCTATATAATATAACTATAAATGTAACTATCACAAGTCTCCACTACCCACTCCTCTACTCACCACTCTCCCCACTCCCACTCACCACCCTTCCTACTCCCCACTGTCTACTCTCACTACTCTCCCTACTCCCCACTGTCTACTCTTACCACTCTCCCTACTCCCCACTCTTCCAGTACCCCCTGCCACGACCCAGTCACGTAACCAATCCGATAGGGAGAGGGCAACTTCCCCCCTAATCTGGCGACTCTAATAGAATCGTGACCACTCTACGGTCTTACTGGGGAAAGTTGGAGTATGCTCAGGGTGCTGGAATGGGCTAGTGGAAGGGGAGAAGGGGCGGAGTTTTGGTCGATTCTAGCGACACTGAGTAGAACCTCAATTTTCACACGATTAAACCAACAAATCTGCCGCGAACTATGTCGTGTTTGGACTCGTTTCGATCAGAAAACCGCCGCAGACATTTTGGCGAAGGTTTCACAAACAAGTTAGAACATAGAAATTGAATGCTTCTTGTACGTCAATAATAATAATGTCGCAATAAGAAAGAGATTTACGCCAGCTCTGGTGCAAGGAGCGCAGGAAGAGCATGAGGCCCGCGTGTCTAGCTTCGCGTTGCACAATCGGCCGGCCGTGCACGTGCGCGTACTATTCTGAGCCTGACCTAGGAGATATGCTACGTGTTTGACGCGTTTCGGATGCTCGGGAAAAATGAAACGCAAAACGAGCGTGAGATAAGCCATTCCCGAACAGTCTCGCGAATATCAGTCGTTTTGGATTCGGTATTCCACGTCATTGGATCAGCATTGTCCCATCGAATTTCTCGTTCTTGCGTCAGGACATTGTCTTCCCAACGCATACATAGAATTCGGTATTGTTCGAGGTTCAACGGCTCTGTTTACGCGACGATCCGGCGCGTCGTTGACCAAGTTGTGCTCACGTGGTCGGTCGCGCAGGCCTGTCTCGAGCATCGAAAGTTTCGAACTGTCGCTCTCGACGAGTCGCGTAATCGTGTCAGTGTATTATCGTGAAATGCTGCGAGCTAGACGAAACTTGATATTTCCTCGATTGAGCAACCCCGGCAGCTGTCATGCACCAGATACGCCGCGCCGGCACGGTAGCACGCGAACGAGAGAAAACAGTGGACTGGAGAGAAAGAGAACGCATAGAGCTCTCGGTGGCTAGGAACTTGCTCGCGAGCCTCTTCCTTTCATTTCCGTTCGACGGAAGCGGCCGGAAAGAGAAAGAACCAAGAGAGAAAGAGAAAAACAGCTCTCTTCTTTCCACGGTTCGGTTCCATCGGATAGCAGGACGACCGAACCCGCTATCTCGTCGTAAGTAGACTGCGGAAGTTTATGCAATTTGCAATTTTTCCAGACGATTTTTAACCCCTTGCCGTACTCTGACGAGCCAGACCCGTGAGAAAGGTTTTCAACAAAGTCTAACAAGTATCAATGTCACGCGTTCCATTTTAGAAAATAAAATTTGATTAGATTGTTGTCAATATTTAAGCATTCAAATAAATGTAGCTATACAAAAAATAGAGGGTGAATCAGCTAACGTTTTGTGGGTCAAAAACGGATTCGACTTCGCAGCCACATATTTCCGACAATTTTCAAAAACTTCGCACGAAAAAAATCTCAAAGCAAGCGCAACCGTTGTAGAATCGAACGTGAGAAAGTACACGCTGATAGCTTTATCGCCCTTCGCAGAGAAAAATCGCAAGTCTCCCAGGCATAGGGTGGCGACAGAATTTCCTTGGCCGACTTCAAAGCCACGTATTTCTGACAATTTTCAAAATCTCTGCACGAAAAAAATCTGAAAGCAAGCGGCGATAGTATCTGATCGAATGCGAAAAATTACACGGCGACAGCTCTATCGCTGTCCGCAGAGAAAAATCGCGAATACCGTAGACGTGAGGTGGCGACAGATTTCCTTGGCCGAGTTTGAGGGTCCGCATCGTTTCGGCGAAGATCGTTATCGCGCGGCGAGCAAAGTGGTACAACGGGCGTAAGGCGCGTGTAAAAATACCCTCTTTCCAGGAAACCAAGTGCACGCCGCTTTTCCCGCTCTAGAAACGCAGCGGCGATCGATAAGGCTATGTAGGCGCGAACAAGTTCGTGGGTCGCGTACGGTGCAGAGATCGTAAGTCAGCGAGCATATATTTCTGAAATCGCTTATTAACTCGACTCTCAAAAATATCGCCACTTGAACTTTGTGAAGCCTCAGAATTTTTTCCGTCGAGACAGAAGAAGCTATCGACATGCAATTTCTTGCATTCGATTCGACAACGTTTGCGCTTGCTTTGAGAATTTTTCCGCACAAAGATTTTGAAAATTGTTGGAAATACGTGGCTTCGAAGTCGGTTTCGTTTTTGACCCACAAAAATATCGCCACTTGAACTTTGTGAAGCCTCAGAATTTTTTCCGTCGAGACAAAAGAAGCTATCGACATGCAATTTCTTGCATTCGATTCGATAGCGTTTGCGCTGGCTTTGAGAATTTTTCCGCACAAAGATTTTGAAAATTGTTGGAAATACGTGGCTTCGAAGTCGGTTCCGTTTTTTACCCACAAAAATATCGCCACTTGAACTTTGTGAAGCCTCAGAATTTTTTCCGTCGAGACAGAAAAAGTTATCGACATGCAATTTCTTGCATTCGATTCGATAGCGTTTGCGCTGGCTTTGAGAATTTTTTCGCACAAAGATTTTGAAAATTGTTGGAAATACGTGGCTTCGAAGTCGGTTCCGTTTTTCACCCACAAAAATATCGCCACTTGAACTTCGCGAAGCCTCAGAATTTTTTCCGTCGAGACAGAAGAAGCTATCGACATGCAATTTCTTGCATTCGATTCGACAACGTTTGCGCTTGCTTTGAGAATTTTTCCGCACAAAGATTTTGAAAATTGTCGGAAATATGTGCCTTTGAAGTCGGTTCCGTTTTTGACCCACAAAAATATCGTCACTTGGACTTTGTGAAGCCTCAGAATTTTTTCCGTCGAGACAGAAGAAGCTATCGACATGCAATTTCTTGCATTCGATTCGACAACGTTTGCGCTGGCTTTGAGAATTTTTCCGCACAAAGATTTTGAAAATTGTTGGAAACACGTGGCTTCGAAGTCGGTTCCGTTTTTCACCCACAAAAATATCGCCACTTGAACTTTGTGAAGCCTCAGAATTTTTTCCGTGGAGACAGAAGAAGCTATCGACATGCAATTTCTTGCATTCGATTCGATAGCGTTTGCGCTAGCTTTGAGAATTTTTCCGCACAAAGATTTTGAAAATTGTCGGAAATATGTGCCTTTGAAGTCGGTTCCGTTTTTGACCCACAAAAATATCGCCACTTGAACTTTGTGAAGCCTCAGAATTTTTTCCGTCGAGACAAAAGAAGCTATCGACATGCAATTTCTTGCATTCGATTCGACAACGTTTGCGCTGGCTTTGAGAATTTTTTCGCACAAAGATTTTGAAAATTGTTGGAAATACGTGGCTTCGAAGGCCGAGGAATTTTTCGTTTCGTCAACTTGCTGTAGAGGAACATTTGGGAACATTGGTATCTCCGGTGGGAACGAACGAGTGTACCGTTCGCCGGCGAGTTTGCACAGGTGAGAGAACCGTGTACCGGTCACTCGTTGCCGCGGCTAACTGTAGTCGCGTCTGTCTTGCGCTTCGTTCATACCTAACTGTCCCAGACAGACGATTTCATTTGTCTGGCTCGAAAGATCGAATCCAGACAACGGAGACCGGGAAAGACGAACATCCCTCTATCTCTCTCTCGGCTGGGATCTTGCAAAATCTCGAGACGGCAGGTGCGCGAGCCACTTGCGAGTCTTCTCGCGGTGAACACCTGTCCCTCTCCTCTTGGTCCCGTGATCTTTTATTTTCTCGCGAGTCCGGCCAGGTTGCACAAGCGATAGCAAGAATTCTCTAGCGAGAACTCCGTGGAAAATTCCACGTAGACTGCAGTTCGTTTCTTAAAAAATCACTCATCTTATATCCGAATTTATTGGTATAAATTAATAAAAATTATGTGAGATTGGAACAAGCATTTAAAAATGAGCATTTTATGAGTGTGATTTTCCATCGAAAAAATTAAGAATTTTCTTTTGTGGACCCTGCCGAAATTATTCAATATTTTTTAAAGTTTTCGTTCTTTAAATGCGGAGCATTCTTTTGCCTTGAGAATGCATACCTCAAATTTCGAATTACAGAGCGCTATTTATTAAATAAGTAATTCTTAATGGCCTAATGAAAGTTGTCGAGGTAGAGTTCCAAATCGTTTCGCATTTTTTCAAATAGGAATATTTTCAGTATCTTGAACAATGCCACAAGAATCATTTCCACCTTCGTTCTTCTTCAGGAATTATTATTGTTTAAAGTGTCACAGATACTTCAGTGGATATTCATATTTATCGAATGCATATTGCTTTCTAAATGTCCTGCACCTTTAAAAACGATTAAATTAATAAGCCTTATTAAAAATTTTACAAGCATTTAAAAAATGAGGATTTTATGAATATGATTTTCGATCTAAAAATTACTAATTTTCTTTTGTGAACCCTGCCGAACCTATTTAATATTTCTAACAAATTTTCGTTCTTTAAATGAGGAGCATTCTTTTGCCTTGAGAATGCATACCTCAAGTTTCGAATTACAGATCGTCATTTATTAAATAAGTAATTCTTAATGGCCTAATAATTAAAGTTTCCGAAGTCAAGTTCCAAATCGTTTCGCATTTTTTCAAATTGGAATATTTTCAGTATCTTGAACGATGCCACAAGAATCATTTCCACCTTCGTTCTTCTTCAGGAATTATGTTATATATTGTTGTAATAATTATATTATTGTTTAAAGTATCACAGTTACTTCAGAGGAAATTCATATTCAAAAACATTTAAAAATCAACATTCTATGGATACGTTTATTTTAAGTCAATCGGTCCAGTACGTTTTCGTAATTATGCTGTTTCGTCGTGACGTAGGCGCGCTCTCGACGCTATAAAAATCAAACCTGCGACGCAAGCTGAATGCAGGTGAAGGAGTGATCTCGATCGGTGATCAGGCTTGTGATTTTCGTACGAGGCGATGGAGAGAGTCGGACCTTACCTTGGCAGCCTTGACCGTGTGATTTAACGACGACGATGCACGCGCGCAACACGATGCACAAGCCCGCGCGTGCATCGCGTGCACTCTCTCGCAGGCCGCCTGCAATTAAAACGCCATTCCGAGGTCGTAAAACGCCGGTCGTTTTCTTTTCCTCGGCTTTTCCCGCGGCGAAATTTCGAAAAACCATCCGCGATAAACGCGATCGCGCTATGCACCCCTTTTTTGCACGTATGCAAACATTTATACAGTAAATGCATCCAGGCAACCCTCGCACGAGAGATCCTAGGGTAACAATTTCTGTTTTTTACTTCTTATCAGCAATGTTTTATTGGATGACGTCACAGTTGAAATAAATACACGAAAGAGATCAATAGACCAGGGATTTTATTAAAAAATTGGTGCATCGAGTGCAAATAAAGGATTTAAAAATATTCTGTATTGCTTTCAACTCTATAAAGTCGTCAAAACAATAATTCATTATAATTTTTATTTCGTATAAGAATGTGCAGTCTAGAGATCAATTATTCTTATATACCGGGTGGTTCGGTAAAAATTAACACTTGAATATCTCTTCAAAGTTATGGCAGTAATAATTTCTTCGGTGCTCCACTTTCTTAAACAGAATCATATTTTTTTATTAATCAGCTGATGCAGTGCGACACATTCCAGAAGAAGTATTTGACCCGTATACGTTTAAAAATTATTAGTTTAGCAGTTTTTAATAATTCATTATTGAAATAATAATTTCAGAAGAAGATGTTACGCTATATTGATTCTAAAAATTTGTTAAATTGTGAACGATATTGCTGTCGATTTTAAACAATGTGTTGAGAAATTCTCAACTGTTGATCTTTCATTTTTAAAATGCAATTAAAGAATTTCCGATAGGTAAAGTGCTATTAACAATGTTCCTTCTTCTACATTGGACAATTCGCGACTGACGTGGTCGCGGTAGACAATCACAACCTCGGAGGACTCTGCATATATCGCTGTTAAAACGAGCTTACGAGCGTAGACAAAGGATCTTCGCGAACGACCTACGTCGCCGGTCAAAGTGTTAAACACGGCTTTGCAGCGCGAGCCAGTCGCGGGAGGAAGAAAGAAAGAAAGAGAGACAGAGGGAGAAAGAAAAGACAAGTTGTTTCCGCATGAATCATCGCGCGCGACGAATAAGAGGGGCGCGAGGGACAAGAGGGACGCGATCGAGTCGGTTTATTAATTAATACGAGGCACGAGTCATCTGTTTGCCTCCGCTAATTAAAGCTGGCGCGGCGGTTGTGGCGGCGGTTGTCGCTCGAATTCCATCGGCGAGGCTTTCCCGAATCTCTTCCCGCGCGAGAGATCGATACAGCTTCGAGATTCTTCTTCTCTCTCTTGATCTCGCACCGAAACGAAAGCAACGCGAGTAGAATGCTGTTAATGGCACGGTTCTCGAAAGGCTGGTCTCGGACGCGGAGGAAACGAAGGCTATCCGCTCGCGGGAACCGAATCGATCACGGAACGCTCCGCCGCGATTATCCGCACGAAACCGCTCGATCCAGCGTCCTTGTTCCCGTCCCGTTTCGACAGTTTTCTTGCCTCGTCCTTCTCGCTCGAGCGCCTCTGGTCGGAGATCTTCGCCTCGGCCTCCGACAACCATTGAATTTCACGAAAACAGACATAATAGATATTTTTTCTGGGAACGTCGACAGAGCTATTGTCTCGACCAGCAGCTTATTGGAAAGTACGTTTGTTGTATTATCTGTACGATTTTTTTCATAAGAAAATCTCAAAAATTGCCCGAGTTAGGGCCTTTCTCACTGACGCTTGCTATGGTGTCGCCAGTTTTAGGCTTGCTCCCCACTCTACGCTTCTGAGCCACTCCCCACTCTACGCTTTAGATCGTCTGAGCCACTCCCCACTCCTCACTGTTTCCATTCCCCACTTTCTTCAATCCCCGCTCTACGCTTTTAATCGTTTGAGCCACTCTCCCCACTCTTCCTACTTCTTATTGTTTCCACTCCCCACTTTCTTCAATCCCCGCTCTACGCTTTCGATCGTCTGAGCCACTCTCCCCAGTTTTCCTACTTCTCAATGTTTCCACTCCCCTCTCTACGCTTGTAATCGTCTGAACCACTCTCTCCCCATTCTTCTTATTTCTCATTGTTTCCCCTCCCCTCTCTACGCTTCTAATCGTCTGAGTTACTCTCCACTTTCCCCATTCCTCTCTGTCTCCACTCCCCACTTTACGCTTTTGATCGTTTGAGCCACTCTTCACTCTATGCTTATGATCGTCTGAGCCACTCCCCACTTTCCCCACTCCTCACTGTCTCCACTCCCCACTTTCTTCAATCCCCATTCTACGCTTTTGATCGTCTGAGCCACCCTCCCCACTCTACTTACTTCTCATGGTTTCCCCTCCCCTCTCTACGCTTCTAATCGACTGAGTTACTCCTCACTTTCCCCATTCCTCTCTGTCTCCACTCCCCACTTTACGCTTTTGGTCGTTTGAGCCACTCTCCCCACTCTTCCTACTTCTCATTGTTTCCACTCCCCTCTCTACGCTTCTAATCGTCTGAGCCACTCCCCACTGTCTCCACTCCTCCTTCTCCCGCCAGTCTCTATCGCGAATGTGTCAGGATGTCACCATCCTGTACTGGCAGAGAAGGAACACCTTTTCCCCTCCAGTTGAAGTCAATTACCCTGATCTGGCGACTCTGCGTAGTGTCCTCAGGTCGAGAAAATCGAGGGGAAATAATGTACCCCCTCTCTGATAACCAGACCAGTCTACGCCACGGGCACCGTGGTCTGCGGTCTTACAATTAGTGCTTATGGTGCTTTAATGGGATAGTGGGAGGGGAAAAGGAGGAGAGGAAAAAGCTACCCGGCGACACTGACTTTGGGTTCCTCTAGAATTTTGATCTAGAGTCTAAATGCACCAGCGTGCAGCATTTCTTAGCGTTTCGTTAGTCTCGGAATGCACTCGGAGTGCATTCAGCATATAAAATTGCATAACACACGTGTGCTCCACAGTTTTCGAATCGTCCGAATTTCCGGATCCGCACTCTACATTCGATTGAACCTCGATCGCCCGATCCAGCAGGTGATTCAAGCCTCGGGAATTCGGATTCGCAGCTGCACCTGCGAGAGGTCGTCCTTCGGAGAGCTCGTCCTCGAGCCGCGAATTTCTTGGTATTCCGATATCGTGCGATAGGCGAGCGTAAATTTTTCATCGGGGTCCGCCGACGCATATCAAACCCGGGATAAATCATTGTCGATCGACGCTGCACCGTGGATCCCGATGGTCAGCATTCTCGAAGAAACATTCGATCGTAGCCCAACGAACGCTCAGCCATCCGAGCATCGAAATCGATCGTGATTAACAGGATTTTTATGCAAAATAAGGATTTTCTGCAAGACAATTCTCTAAAAGCAATAAACTACAATAAGATCCGAAGATTTTTTAAATATTTTCAAAGTTTGCCGTTTCCTCAGTCTGATTAACACTAAATCTACCGAGCACTAAAACCGATCAAAATGTTTTGATTAAAAATGCAGACTTTTTGCATTTTTTAAACAATATGTGCTTGGATAAAAATATTCACCGAATCAGTTTCCGTGTAAACAACTTCGTAATTTCAATGATTGTAAACTGAAAAATATGAAATTGTTCATTGGACCGGCAGTGTCAGGTTCAGTGTTAAAATAACAACATTGAATTTATTTCGATAGTATTCACGGGTCAGGAATGACCCTGTGTGCTCATCTGGATTGATACGGAACTGCAAACAAGTGATTCGATTGAATGCTTCCCCGAAGCGGTGTGCACACTCCAGTTCTCTTCATTTCGCGACGATCGAGCGTGTCCCTCTCACTCTCCTCCCTTTGTTTCTGCTCGGTATCGGTCGCGATACCGCGATATCCAAGACGAACCGACGAGCGGACGTCTCGTCTGGCCGGCCAGAACGAAAATAACCGGATATTTACATAATATAATGCGCGTTCTCTGAGACTCGACACTCTCTCGCCGTTTCCAGACGAAAAAGAAAGGCGTGTGTCGCAGCTGCGAAACACCAGCCGGCTTTGTCTTGACGATGATCGAACCAAGAAATCGATGGATTTTGGCGCGACGATTACATAAACGATTACAGGGACGTCTGCTTCAAGGAGGTCGAACATAATTCGGTTTACGATATATAATTCATTACCTGGAATCTCTGTTTGACGCGACGCAAGTATGACGATCACTACCGCCGCATAATCCGATGATAACGTGTTCGCCGATTGTTTGCTCACGACTGTGACGATCAAATCTCGGAATTACTAACCGATCGAGCGAGTGACGCGAGCTCTCGCTCCTTATTCTTGTTAACGTTGACCTATCGACAGTGCGGCGAACGATGATAACGCGTTCCTTTCGCGAGCGAATCGCTTATTAATTCGTCGGGCAGAGGAGAATCTCCCTACGAGCCCCGACGGACAGACCGAGGGCCACCTGGCCACGCCCTCGCCGGTTGCGGCACGCCCTCTCCGCTCGCGCCACGCCTACTTCTCCCTCGCGGTGGCCCGCGGGCGCAATTTCATTCTTTTAACGCCAGCTTTACGGGAATGCGTTCTAATATTTGAAAATTGTTCGACAATTCGACTGCAGATCTTTCTGCAAAATAATAATTTACTTCACGAATTGCAAGGGACAGGAATCAAATACAAAATTCCGTCCTTCTTTAAACGTTTTAATAAATTGAAAATGCATTGCGGATCTTTTTGCTAAATAATAATTTTCTTCACCAATTCCAAGGGCAGGAACCAAATTCAAAATTCCGTCCCTCTTTAAACGTTTTAATAAATTGAAAATGCATTGCGGATCTTTCTGCTGAATAAGAATTTTCTGCATCAGTTGCGATAGAAAGCAGATAGAAAATTGCTTTTCTCTTTAATCATTTTAATAAATTGAAAATATAATCGTCGTGCTTAAAATCTCGTAATCTCTACTTTCAATTTCATCTACCCAATTCTGTCGTAAAAAAGTTGTTCACCGATTTTGTTGTAGCTTTATTCTAAGAACAGTGGAGCGAAGACAGGTCCCTCTCGGAGAACCACTGATCGCTCTGTGTAATCCGAGAGTTTCGCGGTTTCCTCTCGTACGTGGTTGTCCGATTCGCATAAGTCTCCCGGCCATTATCGCTGGCGAACGGTTCTCCGTTGGTTTTTCGATGTGCTCGAAGCCGAGAAAGGCGATCCGTGCGAAACGCGGACGCTCTTTTCTTTAGAAACGAGAGGAAGAAGAGCCCGCGAGCCTTTTCACCCGGAAAATTGTCGAGCTGTTGAAAACGGAGCTTCCCAACGCTGGACGCTCATCTTCTCGAACAACAGAAGCACTTCCGGAAAGAGGAGAGAGAGAGAGGGGCGGAGCCGCACGTCGAACAATAAAAAGAACAATAAAAAGAGCAAACGTTCCGTTCGGAGAAGAAGTTTTCCCAACCGTCGATCCGCGGTTTACGAGAGACTCGGAGCGAATCGAAGCCGACGGGAAAGCGGTCAACAGTCCCGATGCTATTTCGCAACTTGACACCACTGTAATGATCCGATCTACGCGAAAACTTCTCGCCACCGAAATGTCACTCGTGTCGCGCGCAGACACGCTGTTCCTCGATCTTTTGCCGCGTGCAAGCGGGATACGTTTAGGCGAGGCAATGCTGATCGAACTTTATTTTTCTATGGAACCATCACTGGCACATTCGTTGCGTTTTCCTGTTTAGAATGATACCAAACACGATGCCATTCCGATAATTTTTACTCGCTTATTAATGGAACCTCGATATCCGAACTAATAGGCAAAGGCAATGCTGAACAAACCTTTATTTTTCTATGGAACCATCACTGGCACACTCGTTGCGTTTTCCTGTTTAAAATGATACCAAACACGATACCATTCCGATCATTTTTACTCGCTTAATCCACGATATAGTGGAACCTCGGTTATCCGAACTAATAGCAAAGGCAATGCTGAACGAACCTTTATTTTTCTATGGAATCTTCACTGGCACACTCGTTGCGTTTTCCTGTTTAAAATTATACCAAACACGATACCATTTCAATCATTTTTATTCGCTTAATCCACGATCTAGTCGAACCTCGGTTATCCGAACTGATAGGCAAAGGCAATGCTGAACGAACCTTTATTTTTCTATGGGACCTTCACTGGCACACTCGTTGCGTTTTCCTGTTTAAAATGATACCAAACACGATACCATTTCAATCATTTTTATTCGCTTAATTCACGATATAGTGGAACCTCGGTTATCCGAACTGATAGGCAATCGTGGATTAAACGAGCAAGCGTGCTCCGAATGATGCGGTGTTTGTACTCATTTTAATCGGAGAAATGTCGCGAACATGTTGGTAAAGCTTTCGTGATTATTATTAATCTTAAGATGGCCACTATCATGCAGAGGTAAAAGTTGATGAATAAAATGGAAATGATCCGCCTGACAGCCGACTGAATTGACTTGACATTGTTTCAGCAAGAAGAGGTAAAAGCCGAGGAGACCAAGCAAGAGTCTGCTGGAGAGTCGCCCGCGGAATCGGCGGAGGCCACGACACCCACAGATGCCACCACCCCCGCCAGTCCGAACGCTGTCACCTCCCCAGACAGCAAGGAGACCAAAAAGAAGGAAAAGGTGAGGGAGTTCAACCCTCGTTCAACCCTCGTTCAACGATGGCCATCTTCTTAGTTTCTTCAGATTATTCGGAATTCTCTCTTGGAAAGAGATTTTCTCAATGTTGCATGTGAATTGATCATTTAACTTTAAGTAATTAAGTCTTTAAGTAAATATCACATGTGGAAATTTCATATGCAACGACCTAATAGAAGCATTGTTTATCTACTAGTTTATTAGAACACAGTCAGCTGGAAACCCGTTTTTATCTGGTCAAAATTATTTTAGCGTTATTTCATGGTTTAATTTTATAGTAGGGCGTTGTAAATGTATATTAACATTGAAAAAATCGAGGTGACAGTGGGACTCGCATGAAAAATATATTTGTCAATTACAAAAGTGTAATGAGTGAACAGACAAATTCTGACCAGTGAAAATATTTAAAGAATTTGAAGCTATTATATCATTTTTGATTGATTAAAATCAGTAAGAGAAGGAGTAAATGTCAATGGAGCTACCGTATCTTGCAATTAATGTAAAAATGTAAAATTATAATAAGTTAGAATAATTAATCTCGCTTTGGATTTCTGAATTTTGCCTCCGCACACGTACTCGACTAAAACCGCTGATAATTTAGATTCTGAAGCCCCGAAGTGCTATCGATAGACGTAGAAAAATTAGTTGTTAATATGCAAGTTGTAAAATAGAATTTTGGCCACGAAGAACGGGTTTCCAGTGTGGGTCGCACGGAGACAAGTGAGACGCACGACCTGTTGACTGGTGAATCGCGCGTGTAACGCCCTTAGGAGAGTAAGACGCGAGTAGTAGCTGGTAACGAGAGTCCTTACGATCATTATCGATGCCGTTTCCTCGTTCATAGATGAAGAAAAAGTGGTCCTTCAGGTCGATCAGCTTCAGCAAGAAGGACAAGAATAAGCCGGCTCGCGACGACGCGCCCAAGAATGGAGACGTCACCAAGGAGGAAACTCTCGCAGAGGTGAGTCAGGAGTGTCTTACCTTATCGGGAGCCGTGTCGCGCCCTGAAGAAAACCGACGATATCCCGTTAATTGCCCGGTCGTCGTTTCCCTTTTTTCGGCGGATTCTCCCCGGAAAGACGATCACCGCGTACGTTCTATTCCCCAGACACTCGAGCGACTTCGGTGTCGTCCTAGTCGCCTCGACGCGGTCCGTTTTTAATTACGGAACCGTCTTGCTGATTAATCGTCGACATCGGGCACACCCGGGTCAGAAAAAGCTCTCCGCGACCACGATTATCTGCGGACAGCACGCCGATCGCGCGTGCAAGCTTTTATCTCTCGCACTGGTCCGGAACTGACATTCCCGGCTCGTCGGCTGGAGAATCGGTGCTCGAATATTTACTATTGCTTTCGCGGAAGTAACAACTAGACTGCAGGACTAGGATCTGTATGCATTTATCGGCATTTTCAAAAAATGCTGGAGCATCGAGTCGCACAGAATTTAGTGCTGTTTTTATTTATTTTGGATCTACAATAAATTACTAGACAGCGGATCTTTATACATTTATAGGAAAATTGAGTAGATGAAATTCGAAACTGTTGGAAAATTAAAAAAATTGAAGATGTCAATATATCATTTTTCCTTTATTAAAATCATTAAGGGAAGAATAGCATTCAATTTATTTTCTATTTCTTGCAATCGATCCAGACAATTTTTATTTTGCATTGAGATCCGCGATTTTAGGTTATTACCAATGAAAATTTTATTTGATACCACTTTTTTTATTTGATCCACGCGCAGTCTAGTACTAAAATTCAAGAGAAATGACGGATACTATACAGGGTGTCTCTGTTGAAGGAGGCCACCTAAATATCTCCTTTATTTTTAATGGCAGAAGAAGAATATTTATGGCATAATCTAAATGGTATCGAAGGAGGAATATCGCAGAAGAACAATTTTTTTGTCCGGTTATTTTTTCAAGGTCATCGTTATTTTTTATCGGGAAAACTTGTTTTTTTTAATTCCATCTTGTTAATGACTTAAGCATATTCAAATGTATTTTTTCAGCCGCTATAAGATGGAATAAAAAGAATAACTTTTCCCGATAAAAAAAACAATAATGACCTTGAAACAACTATGAAAAAATAACCGGACGAAAGAAATTGTACTTCTATGATATTCCTCCTTCGATACCATTTAAATTATGCCATAAATATTTTTTGTGCCATTAAAAATAAAGAAGATATTTAGGTGGCCTCCTTCAGCTGAGACACCCTGTATATAATACTATACTATATTATATACTATATACTACACACTACGTATTATACTATATTATTTACTACATCGTAGACAATTTTGTTAAGGGTTCCCCAAACTCCGAACAGCCAAGTTTCAATCTCGAATCACGAAGCACACAGAAATGGACCGTCCAACTGTTGCTTCGAGCAGCGTCCCGTTGATTCATCGCGTGACCCGCGAGGGGTCGATTCACCCTTGCACTACGGACTCTCGGGTAGCGGAATTTTACTTCGTTCCGACTCATCGGACGATTTTTTTCGCCCGGTACATTGACAACGATAAGGATCGACGGGCTATTTCGGTCTGGAGTGCATTCTCTGGTTCTTTGTCCCCGATTTTTCCGCGAGAAATCCGAAGTCCGTTTCGCCTAGGCTTTGCACACATGTGTACTATTTCTGGAACACAGAACTTATTTTTTCAATCCGAAATACTTGACATTGTACGAGCTTTATTCGCTTTATCAGAAGTTTACTTCGCCGCGACCCATCGCACGATTTATTCGGGTGTAGACTTATTGTCTGGAAGAATTTTAGAGGAAATTATGTTTGCCTAGGCTTTGCACACGCGTGTACTATTCCTGGAACATATAAAAATATTGTACGAGCTTTATTCACTTGGTCAGAATTTTACTTTTTCTTTTTTCTTTATTTTTTGGACAGGTTGGGACCTGTGGTCTTATCCTGGGGTTTTTGATTAAAAGTATAATAATTTTTTATCTTTCAGGTTAGATCTAGCTTTAGCTATCTCGATTGTTATTTAACAAGGAAGTTTTCAAATAACTTGTTGAGGCTTATGAGCTATATTATTAATAGCTTCATCTTGAGGGTAATTTGTCAGAATTTTACTTCGCCGCAACCCAAGTGTAGACTTATTGTCTGGAAGAATTTTAGAGGAAATTATGTTTGCCTAGGCTTTGCACACACGTGTACCATTCCTGGAACATAGCACTTATTTTTTCCAAGCTGAAATACCTACAGTTGTACAAACTTTTCTTAGGCATCGGAATCAAAATGAGGGAGCACGAATTGAGGGGAAATAGTTCCCCCCTCTGCCAGTACCGGATTAGTCACGTGACCGGGCGGAAGCGTGGGGGAAAAGCGTCGTAGAAGGGGAAGGTAGAGTGGGGACACAAGTTTTAAATACGAAGTTTGTTCGTTTCCGAAACGTCTCTACTGAAATACAAGAAAGAGACTCTTTCCCATTATTCCCGGCAATACAACGCGTCGAACGGAACAGACTAGCACCATCGAGGAATAAATGGAAGTCGTCGAAGAGGGCGACGAAGGCAGCCGTACAGCGTGATTTGTGCTCTCCTCGATCCGAGGTATAGCAATCTGCCTATAGCAGTATAATCGAGAACTGCCGCGCGATAACCGTCACGGATCGAGAGTCGCGCGCCGGTGTTTAATTGGCCTCGAGACGTCCAATAAATCCTCCACGGCCTCCGCTGATTATCAGAGATTTATTCGAGAAAAATGATAAGCGAACACCGGAGCGAAGTCGCGCGAGGACTGACTCAATTACAACGTTCAGCTGCTTCCTAGTTTTCAATTTTTCCCGTCCCGCTGCTGTCGATCGTTCTTCTCGTTGCTCTATAGAAAAATGTTTCAAATTATTTCTGCGTGCAACTTTTACCGGAATATTCGTGGCACTTCCCTGATTAAAATGACACCAAACACGACACATTTTGGAGACCTGCTTGCTTGAACCTCGATTATCCGAACCAGTGTTTTACATGGACTCTGTTTCGATTTTAACGTTCGGACGTGACGTCAGCAATCCTGCAGTCTACTTGGAAATAGTCGAATTAATTTTATAAGCTTCTGTTGCAAGTCATGGTATCGCAGTCATAGAATTCAGAGAGTCCATTTTCTTTTTGCTGCTGAATTGTTTGACTATTTCATACAGGATGTGCGTCGCATTCGATAAAACATTTTAATGACGAGGTTAAGCAACGAAACAAATGGTGATCTGCCTTGGAAAAACCGGAAAAAACAAAGACTATTGGTTCGGATAACCGAGGTCCCACGGAACAAGCCAACGTGTTCCGAATTGTACCGTGTTTGGACTCGTTTTAATCGGTACAATGTCGCGTGCATGTTGACGTTAATTTAATAAGCTTTGGTTGCATAAAGTCATAGAAGTATTCAGAGAGTCCATCTTCTTTCTCCTGCTAAATTGTTTGACTATTTCATACAGGATGTGCGTCGCATTCGATAAAACATTTTAACGACGAAGATAGGCAACGAAACAAATGGTGATCTGCCTTGGAAAAACTGGAAAAAACAAAGGCTATTGATTCGGATAATCGAGGTTCCACGGAACAAGCCAACGTGATCCGAATTGTACCGTGTTTGGACTCGTTTTAATCGGTACAATGTCGCGTGCATGTTGACGTTAATTTAATAAGCTTTTGTTGCATAAAGTCATAGAAGTATTCAGAGAGTCCATCTTCTTTCTGCTGCTAAATTGTTTGACTATTTCATACAGGAGGTGCGTCGCATTCGATAAAACATTTTAACGACAAAGATAGACAACGAAACAAATGGTGATCTGCCTTGGAAAAACCGGAAAAAACAAAGGCTATTGGTTCGGATAATCGAGGTCCCACGGAACAAGCCAACGTGTTCCGAATTGCACCGTGTTTGGACTCGTTTTAATCGGAAAGATGTGTACATGTTGGCATGACAGAGTCCGGTTTCTTTTCGGTGGCAGCTCGGACAACTAGCATACTCGGGCTGGGTCGGGCCCCGACTCTTTCTCGTTCCTGCGGCTGTCGAGCTTAGCTGCGCGTGTAGGCGATCCGCAATCCGAAGTCTCGGGACTAATCCTCCTCGTTTCTTCGCCACCTTCTTCATCTTCCTCCTCGTCTCTGTTCGTTGCGTTCTGCTGGCCGCAGACTCCCTTTCTTTTTTAGCGAGCTCACCGCGCGACTACAGCCTCAGCCTCTTCTCGGAGAGTGGGAAGAGAGCAGTGACTCATCCTTCTGGTTCGTCGTACCTCGCGAGTTTCGTGATAGGCCGCCATGGAAAACCGGCTTCGACTCACTGAATTATCCTGTTGTGTTCCGTTAACTAGTCCTTTATTACTCCCGGCCCGGGAGGAGCCCGATGCCTGCGCGCAGTGCGCCAGAATCGCAGAAAGCTGGACGGAATCCAAGCTCCTGTTGATTATTAACGGACAGGACTTTCTTGAACTCCCTCGATCATCTGGGAAACTGATCGAAAGTTGGAAACGCCTTTGGAAATCGTAATACATTTATTTAATAGGATAAATATACACTTTCTTCTTGTAGGAAGTTATGCTAGGGTTATGGAAGAGCAATTATTGCAATCTAGAAAATTTAGAAGAGACAGAGCTTTTTTGAACTCCCTCGATCATCTGGGAAACTGATCGAAAGTTGGACACGCCCTTGGAGATCGTAATACATTTATTTAATAGGATAAATATACACTTTCTTCTTGTAGGAAGTTATGCTAGGGTTATGGAAGAGCAATCATTGCAATCTAGAAAATTTAGAAGAGACAGAGCTTTCTTGAACTCCCTCGATCATCTGGGAAACTGATCGAAAGTTGGACACGCCCTTGGAGATCGTAATACATTTATTTAATAGGATAAATATACACTTTCTTCTTGTAGGAAGTTATGCTAGGGTTATGGAAGAGCAATTATTGCAATCTAGAAAATTTAGAAGAGACAGAGCTTTCTTGAACACCCTCGATCATCTGGGAAACTGATCGAAAGTTGGACACGCCCTTGGAGATCGTGATACATTTATTTAGTATCTTTCTTTACAGAAGAGGTCAAAGAAATGCGTTTATGTACACCCCTGAAGGGGGTAGTTTTTTTAGGGGTAGTTATTTATTTAATATCTGATCTTAAGAAAGATCTGTGTGTTCTAAATTTTCTAGACTGCAATGATTGCTCTTTCTTCATCCCTAGCATAATTTCCTAGAAGAAGAAACTGCATATTTATTCCAATGGCGTTTGCAATTTTCCACCGGTCTTCCCAGATAATCGACGGTGTCCTCTGTTTAACTTGAAAATCTTCTGCAATGTAACAATTTACACGGTTTCCTTAAAACACTTGAAAATCGCTAACGAATGAACCCCATTGTTTCAGAGTTTTGTCTTTCGATGAGGTGGAGTACTAGTGAACAAATGAAAAAACATTATTCAAGTTAAGACTTGAATAAGTTCTTCAGCCTTTTAATTACGTTGAACACCAAAAATTTCAGAAGAAATCGACCTTTTTCCAACTTATATATAAGCCCCATCGTGCGTCGATCGCGATCGATTTTCCCGGGGCCAGGCCGCGGCTCCGTGGGGCAAAATCGCCCACGCGGGGGGCCACAATGGCGGCGACTTTCACTCTCTCCCTTCGAGCAGAGCCGGCATTCCGAGTCATTAAAGAGAGTCCGTTCCCGAGCATCGGTGCTCGCAACAACAGCGAGACGCGATTGTGTTATGCGCCCGGTGTTATGACACCGACAAGAGGAATGACTTATTGCTCTCCGGCTCGTTATCCCGCGCTTCGCACGGGCTCCTCTCTCCTCCACTCTGTCTCCCCCTTTCTCAGCTCCTCCGAGTTCCGTTAAAACGTCCGAGACCGTTGAACGCGCATTATCGTGGCTCGCTCGCCTATGGCCACGTGTTCCATATCTAGCAAAAACTTGAACACTCGTGAAAAATGAGTTAATCAAGCGAAGCAATCAGCGGGAGTAAAAATAATTTCAGCCGTGAAGTACTTATGAGCAATGTTTCTGAGAGGAAGTGGGCAATTAGAAGGCCGCGTCGGCGTTCCCACCGGTCGCGAGCATCGACTCGATTTCCTACGGGAAATGAGACGTATCTGGCCGAGAAATCGGCACCCGGCATACTACTCGATACACACATAGCACTCGACGCTTCTGCCAGGGCTCATTGTGCCAACTGGCGAACGCGGTTCAATAGCCCAAACTTCCCGGATACACTTACCTGGAACGCGGCGTGTTATCCATTGGAACAAGACGGTCAGGACTGACACTGTATTATGAAAATGAATCGTGTTCAACGAGGGTAATATCTGTGGTTCTAAGGAAAAACGTCCTATGTCGTAATTTTAAAAAACTCCAGTTTATGCATTAACCCTTTCGGTCAGGAAATATTTATTCCTGGCAAAAAATCATGGCGTTGCTAAGCAGTTCTTTGAATTAAATATCTCGCAATTAATTAAATATCTAAATTGTATAAAATATCTCCGAATAGGTCCTCGAGGGGAGGTGCAACGCGTTCTGAGAATGAGGAGAACGTTTACAATCAATCAAATTTACCGAATTTAGATACGCCAAGCATTTATTTAGTATGTCCTTGTACGAGGACGTTATGACCGAAAGGGTTAATCAGGATTTAGAGTGTAGGATTTACGTGTTTTAGGTTTTTAGTGGGTAGTCCCACACTACCCCCTTCTGGGGTTTACATACTGTATTTTCCCCCACATCCGTAAAAAATTGTAGGATTTACGTATTTGCAAAAAAGAAAAAGTCATGAAATCAAATTCGAAAGGCTCACATAAATAATGCAATTTTACCTCGATGTTATAATTAGGACTGCCATTGTATTACGAAAATAAATCGTGTTCACATCGGCAGGAAACAAATTGAACAAATTCTACCCAAGAAAATTTAATGGTCCGGGGGTGGATCCTCAAGAGAACGCAATTATGACGGCCATTGTATTACGAAAATAAATCTTGTTCAGCCACGGTGATATGGTCCTCTCAAATCGAGCTTGTACGTTATTTCTCGTAACATTTTCACATTGACAGGAAACAAATTGAACAAATTCTTCCCAAGAAAATTTAATGGTCCCGGGGGTGGATCCTCAAGAGAACGCAATTATGACGGCCATTGTATTACGAAAATAAATCTTGTTTAGCCAGGGTGATATGGTCCTCTAAAATTGAGCTTAGTCGTCGAAACAAATTGAACAAGTTGTGAACAATTGAATATTGAAGAAGAAAATTCAACGGTCCCGGGGGTGGATCCTCAACGGAACGCAATTATGACTGCCATTGTATTACGAAAATAAATCGTGTTCACATCGGCAGGAAACAAATTGAACAAATTCTATCCAAGAAAATTTAATGGTCCGGGGGTGGATCCTCAAGAGAACGCAATTAGAACTGCCATTGTATTACGAAAATAAATCGTGTTTAGCCAGGGTGACATGGTCCTCTAAAATGGAGCATAATCGTCGAAACAAATTGAACAAGTTGTGAACAATTGAATATTGAAGAAGAAAATTCAATGGTCCCGGAGGTGGATCCTCAACGGAACGCAATTATGACTGCCATTGTATTACAAAAATAAATCGTGTTCACATCGGCAGGAAACAAATTGAACAAATTCTACCCAAGAAAATTTAATGGTCCGGGGGTGGATCCTCAAGAGAACGCAATTAGGACTGCCATTGTATTACGAAAATAAATCGTGTTTAGCCAGGGTGACATGGTCCTCTAAAATAGTGCATAATCGTCGAAACAAATTGAACAAGTTGTGAACAATTGAATATTGAATAAGAAAATTCAACGGACCCGGATGGCAGGAAACAAATTGAAGAAATTCTTCCGAAGAAAATTTAATGGTCCTGGGGGTAGATCCTTAACAGAACGCAACCGCGCGATGCAAGGGTTGGTTTTCTCGCGCGGATTCACTCCGTTACCGTGGAATCGAGATAAATCCTCCCCATCGAAGGGAAAGAAGACTCTTTGTCGACGGACCAGACGCGGAGGACAATCGAGAGAGAAAGAGAGAGAGACGAGAGGAGAGCCTTCTCTCCCGTTTCCGACTCGTATTCCCGGTTTCGCACCTACGCGAATGTCACATTGTTTCCGAGCATCCACCCTCGCGGTCGGAGTAGCCCGTGGATGGGGTGTGGTCGCGAGTTCTTTGTCCCCTTTCACTCGGCTCACCGTGAAACTCATCCAGCAGGACGTTCTCGAGCGAGAGGACGGCTTATTTCATGCTCCCTGGATCGCGGATTAACTCCGAAGATCGATCTCGAAACTTCTTCATGGACGCTAATGTGTCATTCGATTATTTTCAATTATTTTCTTATCAAGCTTTCGCCAACGTATTCGTGGCGTTTTTCTGGTTAAGACGAGTCCAAACACGGTACAATTCCGGTTACATTTGATAGAACCTCGATTATCCGAACTGAAGTCGCCGGTTGAGGGGAAAAGTTACGCGTCACGTGACCGAGCTGCGGCGGAGGCGTGGGGGAACAGCGTCGTAGAAGGGGAAGCTGGGGAATCAAGTCTCAATCCACTGGTTCTTAACCGGTGTTCCGCGTGCTTTTTATTTATTATTATTTATTATTATTATTATTATAGACACTTTTTACAAGTGTTCTGCGAAATACAGGGCGGTCCACGTAACTTGCACTCCTATATAACTTCCAACGTATACGTTGCACAAAAATGTTTTGTATACAGAAGTTGCATGGTCTGAAGGGGTACATTATGTAGTATTAATTGTTTTCTTGTGGGTGGAATGGTGGAGGAGATCTGAAGGTCAACTTTCTTTTTTTAAATGGAATGTCTTATTTTTTATAACATAAATCGATGGAGTATCAAATTCTGAGTATAAAAGTATTGACCTTCGTATGCCATAAATCTAATAGTTAACAAGATATTATCGAAATAATTTTCCATTGGTAGTGGAAGTTTAGGGATATCAGTTCGAGCACCCAGGTAATAGCAATTATACATATGGGAAATTAAATCGATAATATCTCGTGAACTATTAGGTTTACGATATATGAAGGCCCATACTTTTTCACGCAGAATTTTCTGCTTCATCCGAGTTTGATCAAAAATATTGGGCATTCCATTAAAAAAAATGAAGTTGGCCTTCATATGACCTTCACGCGTCCACCAACAAAAAAGCTACCAACATCAGATTAATGCCCCCACGAAACCAAGCAAGTTCCATCTGATGCATTGTTTCCTAACATCAATAGCAGCCGAGTTATTCAGGTGTCCTGTTTTAAACGCCTCACCCTGTATATTAAATAATTCGAATAAATGCGGAACTAAAAATTTCAAAGTGTCCAGAATTAATTCCACTGGTGTAAGATCTAAATTGGGTCGTTCCCATCAGGAAAATGAATATGCTGGTTAACATTCGACAACAAAATGTTCCGATAAACTTTTCGTTTCCTCGACCGAGGAAAAACCGGTGAGGAGACGATCGGTAGGAGAGCGGGGGAGGGGAACGAGCACGCAATCGCGCGGAACGATACGCAGAGTCCGTGGATGAATTTCATCGGGGCCATTAGGAATGAAATCGAAGCCAGTAGAAACTACCGAGGCGCCTTCCGCGACGAAACAAACCGGTTTGCCAACCGGCTGGTCGTCCGGCCGATCTCTTTGCCACTGTTGCGACGTATTTCTGCACATGCACGGCCGCACGGGTACCGTTGCATGGGCAAACCGCCGACGGACTGCGACATATTTTAAGAGCACCGAGTCCGCCGTATCTCGTCACGCGTCACATAAATTTGTAGCATCCCGGCCGAGCCTCGGAACAAATCGTCCCCTCGCTGTTTTCTTGTCCGATACCCGCCTCGAACCTGTTCGCGGACTATTTGCTATTAGGTCATCCCGCGAGTCGTGCCGTCGTTTTTCACATTCTCGCGACAGCGTTACACTTCACATTCCCCGGTGCACGTTGTTGCTCAAATTCTGCTTAAGAACGGCTCTACATTTTCTCGTTTCGTCCCGGTTCGTTTTGCGTTAAAAACACGATCCCTACAGGGATTTTTCGCTCGGAACCCACCTTAAAAACTGAAGTCCCGTCGCTTAATAACCATAGCAGTTGAAGAAGCGACTAAAATAAAATAATAAAAGAGGGATTTTTGGCCACTCGAAAATAGTTCCTATCATTTTAGTATCAGGTAGGAAATGGTACCTTCCCGACGAATTTTCGTTAGGCTTTGAAGGTCCATCCCTGTGAGGTAGTAAATTTCATGTTAGTACGGTAAAAAATGCCACTAAAATAACAAAAAACATTTTCGAGTCGCCAAAAATCCTGTTGGCAATTTAACAAATTTTAGCTGAATCCGCTTCGACCGATTTCCGGAATTTTACCCGCCCTCGAACCGGGACGAGACTGAAGAATTCAGAGCCGATCTTCAGCAGAGTTTGCACTACCGACAGAGTTTCGTTCGGATTATCGAACAGCTTGACACGGACGAGCGACGCGTGCCAAAAAAGAATGGAGAACGCGGCGGTTCGTGGCCGTGAAACGCGGGACAAAGGAGCCAGTGAAAGTCTTTCCCGCTCGTTGACTCGGTGGCTCGCCGACACCGCCTTCAACTCGTAGTTTCTCCCTTTGCGTCGCGGCGAGGGGGTTGGGTCGCGCGAGACCAACATTTCGATCTGCAACCGCGACTCTCGAGCCGCGTTGATTAATAACTATGGTCTCTTCGAGATGCGGAGGCTGCGAATGGGTTCCGCTTCGAAAATCTAATTCCTGAGTCTTCGCGATTCCGACAAGTGTCCGTCCTCTGTTCTCTACGAAAGCGCGGAACGTGACAGGTGGAACGCGAATAAAAAGCACGAGGAGCGTTGCCCCCGCTCGCGCGCACGCCTCCCCGAGGTTCGACGACCGTCGTATAAATACTCTCGATGTCGTTAGTCAATCGATACCCGGATTTTCTGGCTCGATCGTCGAACGAGGAACGACCGGCAGACGCCCACGCGATTTCCCGTTTCGTCCGGTAGCCTAACTTCGACCTGCACCTGGGCTGATCCACCCTGTCTACCCTGAGAATCACTTTCCCGATCGAACTGTCTCGTGTACTGGGCGAGTCACTTAACTATACCACTTAAATTCACTCGTGACTAGACTGTATGCATAATTAAAATATTCTTTCTTTTTTTAGTTATTCTGAAAAGTTGAAAATGAAGAAGCTTTCATTTTAAATGGCACCGATTTTCTCCAAATGCATCAGCAGACATTAACCTATAAGTAAATCTTCACGTTTCGCGTTGTTGTCGAAGAGCCTAGAGTCGAAAGAGTATCGAATTCTGAGTAAAAAAGTATTATTAAGGTATGTAGGGTGAAAAGGTGATAATGCTGCAGTTACGCGTCGATAAACCAGCACAAAATTCGGCTGGGTTCGTTGGAACGCTCCGCGAGGGGGCGTGGCTTGCGCGCAGGAGGCGTGGCTCCGCCGCTCCCGAGGAGCCGGTGCAACGTTCGACGGGGCATACGGTGCGGGCGCGCGAGACTACGTCGAAATGGAAAGCGAGTTTCCCGCTCGACTGGAACGCACGTAATCTTCTTATTTGGATTACGAGGCGGAGCGAACATTGTTCTTTGTCCTCGACGGAGGCGGAGGCCGTGAGAACGGGAGCAACGCGGTCTCGCGGGCCAGAGATTTTCGTTTGTCTCCGGCGGTGTCGGCGTCGACTTCGGAACGCGGGAAAATAATCGATAGAGGCGTGCGTGAGCTTGCACGTGTCGGCCTCGCGAGTCTCGAGGGTCTCTCTCTCCTAACGAGTCGTGAAAGATGGAAAGTTAACGAGCCGGAGGGCCTCTCAACAATCGCCTTTCAGCCTTCGAGGAGAGAGCCTTGTCGTCTGTCGTCTTCGATTTAAATTCAGTTAAAGTCGCCGCCGCCGTCGAGAGAGACTCGTTCGAGGATGAAAGATCCGTTTGATCGTAACGAGGCGACACGCCCCCGCGATCATCTCTTGATCCTCTCGATCTCCACCGTCCTCTGGATCGCGAGGCGCTAGAACCTGTCCATAAACTCGCCGATCCTGGAATCTATGCAGCGATATTATCATGTGAATGTCGTTTCACATCTTTTATCCCCTCTCCTGTCTCACAAAGAAATTGAGGGGAACTGCCAAGTGAGACAGGAGAGGGGATAGAGCCACGGAGCCACGCCTACTCGGGGCCGGACTTTCGCGAGAGCATTCGTGATCGAGCGACTGCGAATTTTGTACTGTTTTTTCTGCGTTTCGTCTTCGTTTACACACACGATAGAATAGTGCGAGGCTACGAGAGGGGAAATAGCAGTTCCCCTCAATTCCTGTTAGAAGAAGAAACGCAGAGAAAAGCGAACAAAACTCGCAGTCGCTCGATCGCGATTCTCTCGCGAAAGTCCAGCCCCGAGGAGGTGTTTCCCGAATTATCGGTAGTAGGCGTGGCTCTGTGGCTCCCGGAGGAGCCAGTGCCCCAGGTGGCACTCCGTCCCGCCCCCGCCGTCTCGCAGTTATCGACTCGCTGTTTTCCGATGTGATATCGAGTCAAAAGAGCCTCCCTGGAGACGTTTCCGTTGTCTGGGGATGCTGGGCGAACGGAAAAGCCGGCCTCGGGCGGACCGTTTATCTTGTTTACCAGCCGCCTGTGTCAACCCGGAGCCCAGACTATTTCGTTCGATCGAGAACGGTCTATTTGACGCATAAATTGGATCGTCTCAAGTTGGCCAACGTCTGTCCGTGTATGCTCTCGCGTTCAAAGACTCGATATCTCTCTCTCTCGTCCGTTTCCTTGCTCCGACGTCTTGCCCCGTTCCCGGGGAAAACAATACGCAATTACAAGCTAATCAACCGGGCGGGCAAAGCTGTTGGCCACCGGCCAGAACTGTTGAACGTTTTCCTCTCTCGGACGTGTCCGGGAGGCTGTCCGGATTAAAACGGATTACTCGGAGGAGCCTCTGTCATCGATCCCGTCGGAATCGGTTCGGCGACCTTCCTCGCTGGACTCTGATCAGCACACAGTGGGGTGTTTAGGCTGAAAAGTCGGGAGAAACTGTTTTAGCGTTATCTGTGAAGCCAAGGTCGTAATATAGCAGGTCGTTGAATTCATTTGAACGTCAGCTGTAACATTGTGAAGTCACGAATGCATTTTAACAATTGGAAAATCTAAATGTTTCTTATTTTATGGCGGAAAATAGACTCTCGAGAAATTGTCTCTAACTACCTTTACAGGGTGTGTCAAGTCGCGAGCATGGCTATTATTTATTCAGCGAGTTAGATCAGAAATATAAGACCTAGTCTGAACGTGTTTTTAAAACTCGTGAATTTTTTAAAGTTCCACCTGTTTTATTGAAACGGCCCATAGTGCACCGCGGTCGAAACAAAGTGTGCCGGTTGAAAGACCTCGGGGCCGCGGATCTCTCCACCTATTTATCACTTGACGTCATCGGGATGCCATTGTATTAAAAATACGAGCGGCGAATACACGTCGTTTTCGTCTTCGTCGCGCGTCGCCGTCCCCGACGCCGCGCCGGTGCCGACGACCGGCCGCTTCCCTTTTCTTTATTTATAAATGCCGGTATCGGGGCTGACACACTTCGGATAAGCGTATTAAAAAAATACACGAATCGCGCGAACCGCAGATAAAAATGACGAGGCTAAATATAAACTCGGGACACTCGACTGTCACGCGTTTATCAAAAACTCCGCGCGCACGGAGAATTATCGGTCTCCGCGAGCTGCGAGATATCTCACCGCGTTTTTTTTTTATCCCGCGACGGAGAGGACAATTCCACCGGACCGTGGCACACTGGGACATGCTGAAACTTTGCTCTTCCGCAGACGTTTCTCGATACGTGGCCTCCAGATAGGGGCTCCCTCCGTTCAATTGCCAATTTCCGCGGTGGTATTCGACGAGTTTCCCCAGGTTCCTCGGTTCCAAAGCGGGTCCGAGCACTTCTGGGTACTTCCTGGCACTTCTAGATACCTTCAGAACTTTTTGCTTCTCTTCAGGAATTGAAATCTGCACAGGAATACTCGAATTTTCCAAGCTCCCTTGGTTCCAAACCGTGTCTGAGCACTTGAGAGTACTCTTGGAAGTACTCTAAGTACTTCTATGTACTTCCAGGTACTTCCAGGCACTTACAGTTACCTTCAGAACTTTTTGCTTCTCTTCAGGAATCGAAATCTGCACAGGAACACTCGGATTTTCCAAGCCCCCTTGACTCCAAGGCGAGGCTGAGCACTTGAGTGTACTATTTGGAGTACTCTGAGCACTTCTAGATACTTCCAGGCACTTCTAGATACTTCCAGGCACTTCTAGATACCTTCAGGACTATTTGCTTCTCTTTAGAAATCGAAATCTGCACAGGAATACTCGAATTTTCCAAGCTCCCTTGGTTCCAAAACGTGTATGTGCACTTGAGAGCACTCTTGGGAGTACTCCGAGCACTTCTAGATACCTTCATGATTTTTTGCCTCTCTTCAGTAATTGAAATCTGCACGGAAATACTTGAACTTTCCAAGCTCCCTCAGAACCAAAGCGTGTCTGAGCACTTGAGAGTACTCTTGGAAGTACTCCGAGCACTTCTAGATACCTTCGGGACGTTTTGCTTCCCTTCAGCAATCGAAATCTGGACGGAAATACTCGAATTTTTCAAGCTCCCTTGACTCCAAGGCGAGGTTGAGCACTTGAGAATGCTCTGAGCACTTCTGTGCACTTCCAGGCACTTGCAGGTACCTTCATGATTTTTTGCCTCTCTTCAGTAATTGAAATCTGCACGGAAATACTTGAACTTTCCAAGCTCCCTCAGCTCCAAACCGTGTCTGAGCACTTGAGAGTACTCTTGGAAGTACTCTGAGTACTTCTATGTACTTCCAGGTACTTTCAGGCACTTCTAGTTACCTTCAGGACTTTTTGCTTCCCTTGAACAATCAAAATCTGCATGGAAATACTCGAATTTTCCAAGCTTCCTTGTCTCCAAGGCGAGAATGAGCACTTGGGAGTACTCTGAGCACTCTGAGCACTTCTAGATACCTTCAGGTCTTTTTGCCTCTCTTCAGCAATCGAAATCTGCTCGTGAATGTTCGAACTTTCCAAGCTCCCTTGGTTCCCAAACGTGTCTGAGCACTTGGAAGAACTTGGGAGTACTCTAAGCACTTCCTGATACTTCCAGGCACTTGGTTCCAAGGTGAGGCTGACTACTTAGGAGTACTCTAAGCTCTATGTGTACCTGTACGTTCTTCTAGATATTTTCAAATAGTTCCAGGTACATTACAGGCACGCCTAGACACGCTTTAGAGACTTTTAGGTATTTCTAGGTACTTCTAGACACTTCTAAGTACTTCCAGTGTATTGGTAAAAGAAAAGAACCTGAATATTAGTCGATGATAGAACGGTTGCAGCAATCGTATACCAGACTCCCTTTACACCCAGTCTTTTTATTAATTTGCACGAATGAACCACTAAAGAATAGTAGAAGTAATTTTGCTCGGCTAGAATCGCATATTAAACCACTGTGAGCTGCTTTTCTCTCTCTCTCTCCCTCTCTCTCCCGCCCCCTTTGGATTTGGGCGTCGTCGTCGTCGTCGTCGTCGTCGTCTAGTATCGAGCGTCCCGACGCCGGGACGCGCGGAGCTGTTGCCATGCCGACCGACGGGGCTACCAGGGCTTTTCGCATTCACCAGGCTAGCCACCGAGCGAAAGACTCGTGCGACTCGCGAGCAAGAACAAGAAACTCCGCTCTGCGAAAACGCGCAACAAATTACGCGAACTTCGGGACACGTGGCGACCTTCGAATACCCCATGAAATCAATCTACTCCCGGAACATTTTCTTTAGGGGAGACTTGGGAAGACTTAACCCTCCGTAGACACGCTGGGTCGTTCATGCGAAAGTTTCACTTTCGAATCTTTTCGAAAGTAAAGGACTTCTTCCAAATTTAATCCGTAAAATTTGTATCCTTCATCGATAACAGTACTATAGTGGAGTACTATAGATATAGGTGTACCGTCAAATTTTTCGAAAGCCGAAAACAGTGAAAAAACTCCAGTTCGTTGAAATTCAAATTCTTAGTTAGTTTTTTAGTAGCCAATAATTACATAGCCTTTACTTGGAAAATATTTGAAGAATTCGGAAAAAAGCAACCATTATACAATGTGTCCCAAAAATGTACTTCCTCGGCAGAGATTATTCCCGAGATCATTCGAAGTAACTTTTTCCTTTGCGAGAATGTTCTGCGCGGCTCTGTTACCGAGTTACTAACGAAAAACGCGGACCAATCAGAGCGTGGCTACGGCGGGCGGGTTCCGGCTTTAATTGGTCCGCGTGTTTTCGTTAATAACTCCTTGGAGAAGCCGCGGAGAAGATTTTCGCAAAGGAAAAAGTTATTTGAAATCGCCCCAGGAATCATCCCTGCCAAGGAAGTATATTTCTGGGACACCGTGTATAATTGTTCAGCAGGTCCGGGTTTCCCGGCAGGATTTCACCGGGGAATCGTCGATTTCGCGGGGAGAACACTCGAGAACGCGAAAAGCGGATCAGGAAAGGTTCGCAGTCGGCTTTTCCCGAAGGTTGAAGACGTCTGCGAGGGGTTTGGGATCTGGGAACGATAAAAGCAAGCCCGCGGCCGGTGGCTAACGTTTTATTGATAGCGGAGTTCCGGTTGATCCGGCGAAAACGAAAGTCGTGTAAGCAGGATAAAAAAAAAAGGTAGCCAGGGATCGCAGTAAAATCGAGGGCTCTGTATAAAAACGCGGGACGAGTTGTTGTGCCTTTTTTATTGGTCCTCGGAGGATTCGTTTCCGAAATCGCCCCCTTTACTACCCTCTACGACCTTGCTAATTTCGAAGAGGGGTATCTCAGGTAATAATTCCGCTGACGATTTAGTTGATCGGTGACCGTTGATCCGTTCGTTTCGAATAAACTGTGACAGTTTTACTTTCTAACGTCGTGTAACAGTTCTGAATAGTGTCGAAAAGTGTAAGTGTCGTTTCTGTAAATGTGACAAATGACGCGCCTTGGTTTACACCTTGACACTTCGCATGATCGAATCTTAGGTATGCACTCATTGCAAACAGCTGCTCTTTAATCGAATTTTCTTTTCAGATCTGATTTTCGAACCAGTAGAAAATGACTTATTTATTATTAAAATTTATTATTAAAAATTAGTAGGCGTAATTTAAAACAGTAAACATATTATAATATTTCAAGATACTGTTACATTATTTTCTACCTATTGAACATAAATAATTCACATAAAAATTTGTTATTTTGCATAAAGATCCGCTGTCTAATTATTACTTATTATTTGTAGTTTTATGTCGCGTCGATTGCTTGGTTATTATTAGTTATTAGTAGACTGCGGGTCTTTATACGAAATGAAAATGTTCTGCTTATTTTTTCTTTTATTTACATTATTTCTTCATTATTTTCGATTCCTTTTACATTATTTCCTTCTTCTTACAAAACGCAGAACCGTCACAGAAATTTCTATCTGATTTTAATAATTTTATAACACATGGACGTTTGAAAATTGTCTTAATGGTTTGACTTTTTTAAATTACATCCATCCATTCTCGTCATAAATGCATGCAATCCACAATCTAGTGACATCATAAAATAAGCAGTCTAGTTATTAGTGACATCATAAAATAAGTGAGAATACACTACGTTATTTGTTCGTACTTCTGTGAAAGTAGTTTATCGAATGTCAATCTTCCATTCAATATTTTCCAGTCAATATAGTGATTCATAGAAAAGTATAAAACTATCTCTTGTTTGTTTTCCGTGAAAGTAATTTATCTAATGTCAATCTTCCATTCGGCGTGAGCCAGTCTGACATTTTTATTGAACCCTAATCGTACCGAGCACAAATAGAGACCAGAGTCGTCAGATTAAGACGTGTCCCCACAAAAAAAAATACAAACAAACATCGTGGTAGGTTTAACTGTTCCGAAGTGTTACCTGGCGTGGAATGTGATAAAAAAGAATAGAAATTATTCGGAAAAGGATCCTCCTCGCCAATGACTTTTAAATATGTTGTCAATTAACCCTTAACTGAGGGATGACTCAGAGTCACCACTAAAAATTGATACTCCATTATTCAAAATATTGTTTCGATTATTAAATATGTTGGTATCTAATCAATTACTAAACATTTAAATATTGTATGGGGTATTGTATCAATTTCATATCTGTAAAAAGAAAAAAAAATCATATAGAATGGAATTATTTTAGGTCAGAAGAAATGTTTAATTTTTCGAGTTAAAATATATCCGAGTGCAAAGGGTTAATTTCCCTTTCAGTAAAATGAAATTTTATTGGATTCTCAATATTCATTCATTTTTTAATAATTCAAAATTGAGTACGTTGCAAAACTTTCGAACAAGGAAGGTAAGCAACGAAACAAATGCTGGTAGCGAACGTGTTAATATTATTAGGTTGAATTATTAGGTTGAAAGTAGTGTAACAGTAACATTTTTGTCATAAGCGTGTGTTCGAAAGCGAGAATGGGAAAAATGGTAATATGGCGCGCGGTCGCGTGACCAAGGTGACGCGAAGGCGGCGTCGCCGTTTAGTCTCGTGTTCTAAAAAGCTCCGGTTGTTAATTGAGGATCATCGGGCGCAAGCTGCGAGCGACGCATCGCGTGATTTCCCAGGTGGAATTTCCTGTCCGGTGGAAGCTAACCGGTGGGACACCGTCCAAAGAGGACAAGACGCCCGATAACGAGTTTTTCCATCCATTATCTTCTCACCCCGTCGGCGTTCATTGCGGCCGCCCCCTTTTTTCGCGACCGAACCGTCGACTCTACCACGTCAATTCCCACTGTCTTTCGATCCCACACAAATTTATTGGATCTTAGAAAAATACCTGGGAAAAATTCTTGAAGAATTTTCTTCATTAAAATTTTTTAAATTTCAGCAAACTTTATTCACGATTCATCCAATTTATTTGATATTTATGGTCAGAATATTAATTCTCTGTTGACACTAAACCTACTGACCACTAAAAGTGATTAAAATGTTTTATGATTTATGATACAAAAATGACGAGGCTCTATTTATTTATGATTGTGTGCAATTTTTATTGCAATGTCTGCTTGGATAAAGAAATTTGTCGAATCAATTTCCATGTAAGCTACTTCATAATTGAAATGACTGTGAAATGAAAAATATAAAACTGGTCATTTGACCGGCAGTGGTTGGTTTAGTGTTAATTAGACATTATCGATTGTAAACAGAATTTTGTTCGCTCGAATGAGTAGACTTTAGGAAACCACCCTCATGGGGAAGTTTAAAGAATTTAAACTCTGCTAGTTGATTTCAGGGTGGTCCATTTATCTTAGACAGTCAATTATTACGGAAACTAGCAGGAATATGAAAAAATGTTTTATATAAAATATTCTTGATATAAAGTGGCACATTTAATGGCGCCATGCACATTTTTCCATAATGACCCTTTCAGGGTCAGATGAAGGGCAACTTCATTTTTTCAAATGGAAAACCATATTTTTTATTTCATATTCTTATTCTACATCGAAAAGTAATAATTTTCATTCATATGAAGAATATTTTATATAAAACATTTTTTCACATTCCTGCTGGTTTCTGTAATAATTGACTGTCTGAAGATAAATCGACCACCCTGTATATACCCAAGAAATGAAACAGTTACAAAGTTAATGTTAACGAAAGTTGCTGGAAGAAAAGGTCCCATTCACGACAATCTAAAAACGGTCCCTCGCGAGTTGGTATTCCCGAACGAAAATTTTACGAAAATCGTACGGAAGTATAAACGGAAAACTGTGCAGGTTTTTCCAGGAAAAACACTCGCGATTTCAATACTAACCGACTTTCCCTCGCGAAATTTCGACGAATCTCTTGAAGAACAATTCACAAAGAAGGCTCCGAGCCCGACACAATTAAGAAATATCTGTACGGTTGAACGAACAGCGAACGATCCCATCGGAATTTGAATTCGGCGAGAATGGAATCGTTTTCCCGATTCCACGGAATAATAATAAATGCTCGCTCTGTTTCGGGGCACGTAAGAATTCCATTAGCCGGGGCGAAGGATTCACGAGCGTCGAGAGCGGTTCACGGAAATCCTCTCTTTCCCTCCCCCGTTCCATCGTTCCGGAATGCGAACACGTTTGGAATATTTCGCGTATCGGCGAGAGGATTTCCGGTTACAAATTGTGCTCGGCGATCCGCGTGCTGCCCCCGGAATCGAGCCGGGCGGCTCGGGAGGCGGTGGAGAAGGGGGAACGAATCGAAAGGTGTATCGGAAATGAACGCGGATTGCAACGTGCCCGAAGAATAATAGTTTCCGAGACGTCCTCTGCCCCAGATTTCGCCATTTTCGCCCCGTAAGCGATGTGTGGTGCAACACGTCGAGTGCCAATGCCCGTAGCAGTCGCACAAATTCGAAACAATTCATTCAATAATCAGTAGACAGCGGATCTTTATACAATTATAGCGTTTGAACATTTTCAAAAAATGATGGGATATAAAATTTAGTACCATTTTAATTTATTTCAGATTTGAAAAGGCTACTACCACGGAAAATGAGATTCTATTTTATTCCACTATCTCAAAATTTGTCTACAAAAATCGAAAATTGCATAAACATCCAGTATATCCTCATTCACTGTCCAGTGCCTACCCACTCCGCTACTTGACACCATGAATCGAATGATCAAACTTCTTAATTTTCATTATTTTTTTTGTGGGACTTTCACTAACTTATTTCTTTCATTTTTCTGATTAAAACAAGACCAAACACGATACAATTTCAATTGTATTTAGTGGTTTAATCGACGATTAAAATAAAATAAAAATTGTTTTCATCAATTGAAAGACACTGAAGCCATATAAAACTGTCTTTCTATTTTCAACAATTTTAATAAATCGAGAATAACATATGGGCGTTGTTAAATTGACTTAATGTTTTTACTGTTGTAAGTTACATCCACCGATTTTTGTCATAAATGCATAAAATCAGCAGTCTAGTGATCAGAAAACAGCTGAATTTTTCTAGTACAATTTCGATCTTCCAAATATTTTTCGGCCTTCAGCACGCTCAAAAAATGAGAAATAATTGACGAATTCGAAAATTTTCGGTTCGTACGATATCAGGGTTTGTGCTGAAGATTCTCTGGAAATTCCAAGTCGATCAACCATCGCCGTGCAACTACGTTAACTTTCGGAACCCGAGCGAATCCTCCGACCTGCACATTCTGCGATACGAGGAAAATGCGAAAACTGAGAAAATCAATTTTTTGGAAATAGAAAACTTGAAGCATCGCCTTGTCCGACGAAGTCGAGTCCTCGAAGGGTTAACGTATTCCGTCGCAATTGGGTTAAGAGGCGGTCTAGCCTGGTTCTAGTCGTGTCGGGGATATCGAGGCAACGCCCTCGGCCCTAAGGACGGGCCAGGAACGAGTGTTTCAATATTTATCGCGGGGTTGGGGGCCGAGTAGTTTACCGTAGTTACGGTGGGTGCCGTCTAGAGAGTGATTCGCCGGCATATCGCGGCCAGGGTTCTTCAATTATGCAGCTGCCGAGCGAGGATGTTGAAACTCTCTCGTTTCGAGTCGCGGCTGAGATTCCTTCTCGCGCGCCCGTTTTCCCAGGAGAACAAGACGAGACTGTGTAATCGATTTATCATAGAACGAGTTTAGAGTTTTCCGACGCGAAATTCGATTCTGCAGCGCACACACCTGCGGAGGAATTGCTGCTATTCCAATGTTAACGCTAAACCTACCTACCGGTCTTATATTTTTCGTTTTACAATTATTAAAATTATGAAGTTGCTTATCTGGAAATTGATTCGCTAAATCTCTTTATCCAAGACCATATTGCAATGAAAATTGCACAAAATCTAAATAAATAGAATATTGTCTTTCTTGTAAGCCGAAACATTTATTTATTTATTTATTATTAACATTATTTTAGTGTTAACCGGGCTGACAGGGGTGTAATCGGACCCTATACATTTCTGGAGGAAAACATAAAAGAATAATTTGTCTGCCTAAGTATCCGTGAAATTTGATAGATTTTTAAAAAGATAACAGTATTTCATAAATTTGAAAATCTCGGATAGCATTCCTAGAAAATTTATCGAAATTCGTCAACTGTTTCTTTCCGTTTCTATCAGCCCGGGGTGCATTTGCACACGCAGAGGGAAGGTTAAGGGAGCCATGCAAATGAAAAGGAAAACAGGATAGGAAGAAAAAGCGGAAACTTACCCCGGGACCGTCGACCGAGCGATGATTATCGGTGACCGCGCCTCCGTTCGGGTTTCGTGCGGTTGAATCCGCGCGCGTACGCGAATGATAAAATCGATAGCCACCCTCCCTTCGTTTCTCGCTCTCTCGTTCTCTCCCTCTAGCCACGCACCACCCTCGTGTTGCGTTTCGCGACCCTCTTCAAAGGGTGAAGAGAGCGGACAAGAGGGTGAATATACGAGAGTGCGTTGCGTGCTCCTCGGAGCGTGTCGCCGACGCCGCCTCCGTCTACGTCGGCTCGTTCCTGTTGCACGAAACAACGGAGCTTCCCGCCCCCCTGGGACCGGAGGTCCTCCAGACCGCTTTAAAAATAATCAATTTTACGATCCGCCGATCCGAGACCTCCTTTTCGCCGGCTCTCTACTCTTTCCTTCCTTCTCTTCTGTCGTCTCGCCTCATCGTTTACGAGCTCCTGAATATTTCTCGCGCGCTCTTCTCTCGAGCTCGTCTCTCTTCGCGAGATCGTCGGGATTTGAAAATCAGTTTTGTCACAGACGACGGGAATGATTCCGGGAAAGGGGACCCCAGATTCGGGGAATCGATCGGGACCAACGATAACCGTGATTTACGAACCGATAACGATCGCTGCGCCGGCATATTTGTCCCGCCACCCCCGAACTGAATTTACGGCCGCACCACGGGCGGTTTCTGAAAAATAGCTGGAATTAATTCGAAAATCTTCGTGTCTCGAAATAGATCAAAGGGGGATTGCGTGGATCAGGAACATTTCTTTCTATTGCGTCGAGTTTCTGTCAAACAGTTCTTTAATGCTGGATAAATTGTGTCGGTATTATAGATAATGTCTGAGAACAATTTCGGAAGTAAGTTTCAGGTGTTCCATACAAGAATTGAATTGTTCTTTGTTTATTATTTTATAGGAAAAATATCCTATTCACCGTTCTATCACATGGAGTTTTTCTCAAACGAGTTCTTTAATGCTGGATAATTTGTGTTGGAATTATAGCAAAAGTTTGAGAACAATTTGGAAGTAAGTTTCATGCACTCCATACAAGATTTCAATTTTTCTTTGTTTATTATTTTATAGGAAAAATATTCTATTCATCTTTGTGTCACATCGAGTTTTTCTCAAACGAGTTCTTTAACGTTGGATAAATTGTGTCGGAATTATAGAAAATGTCTGAGAACAATTTCGAAAGTAAGTTTCACGTGTTCCATACAAGAATTGAATTGTTCTTTGTTTATTATTTTATAGGAAAAATATCCTATTCATCGTTCTATCACATCAGGTTTTTATCAAACAAATTCTTTGATACTGGATAATTTGTGTCAGAATTATAGCAAATGTCTGACAACAATTACGAAATACAAGAATTCAATTTTGTCGATATAAGATTGAGTTCGTATAAATTGAAAAATATTATAACTAAAAAAATGAAGAATCTGTATCTCTGAACGTCGTGCACGAGAGAGATCGCCGTTAAATTTGCACAGCAACGGGAAAAATGTAAACCGGCAGAGAAAGGTTCATTCGCGTTAGCGCAGCGCATGTTTTCCATTGTTAACGTCGATTAGTACATCGTTCGTAACGAGAGCGCGTCTCCATCTGTACGCACATCCAGTGTGTACGACGAGGGACTCTCTTTTCCTCTCTTTCACTCTCTCGGTTGGTAACCAGCCTCTCCTTCCTTGCCCGGTCCAAGAATAATTCCAAGACGTCTCTTCACGGTCGATGCTGCCACCGGCGATCGTTCACGGAACTCGAAACCTTGCAAGTTCTCGGTCGAAGCTCGTGGAAACTGCTCGCAAGTTCAGATTCGAAGAACGCGGTGTCTCTCGGGTGTTGCTCAGGCCCTTGGCGAAAGCCCTATTTCGGATGATTCACACGGGAAAATTGATCCCACTCGTTCAGTAGTCGGTAACGAAAGCTTTATCTCGGATGAATCCCTCGGGAAAAATTGATTCCGCTCTTCTGGTAGTCGGTAACGAGAGCCTTGTTCTCTTCTGGCAATGAGGAATTTCATTTTACGTTGGGTAGGGCTTTCGCCGGAGGAAGGAATAGGCGAAGGGTGGACAAGCTTCTATCGCCTGCGAGAAGAGATTGAGTAGCATAGGTATGAAGCTAGCTTAAATGGGAATTCGGTGACTGTAGAGCATATTTTCTGCTGTTAGAAGAAGTAGGGCTTTCACCAAGGGCGCTGATAGGCAATTCCTTGTTTCTGTCAGCAAATAGAAAATGGCTAGCCAGAAGAACTTGTTATTCATAGCCTGATGAAGGATTTAAGACATCTGTGAACTGCGTTCTGTTGATGTACCTGACCTAGGGCTTCCACCAAGGGCGTAGATAGGCCATTCCTTATTCCTGTCAGCGACTAGAAAATGGCTAGCTAGAAGAAATTGTTATTCATAGCCTGATGAAGGATTTAAGACGACTGTGAACTGTATTCTGTTGATGTACCTGACCTAGGGCTTTCACCAAGGGCGTAGATAGGCTATTCCTTATTTCTGTCAGCGACTAGAAAATGGCTAGCTAGAAGAACTTGTTATTCATAACCTGGTTAAGGATTTTAGTCGACTGTGAACTGTATTCTGTTGATGTACCTGAACTAGGGCTTTCACCAAGAGCGGAGATAGGCAATTTCTTATTTCTCTCAGCGACTAGAAAATGGCTAGCTAGAAGAACTCGTTATTCATAGCCTGATGAAGGATTTAAGACATCTATGAACTGCGTTCTGTTGATGTACCTGAACTAGGGCTTCCACCAAGGGTGTAGATAGGCAATTCCTTGTTTCTGTCAGCGACTAGAAAATGGCTAGCTAGACGAACTCGTTATTCATAGCCTGATGAAGGATTTTAAACGACTGTGAACCGTATTCTGTCGATCTACCTAAAATAGGGCTTCCACCGAGAGCCTAGATAAGCCGACCCAGTGTATTCAGGCTCAACGGCTTCCCCTCCAGCAAGTGATGTTCGATTCGCGGCGTACCTGTCTCGGCCGGAAATTCGCTGCGTAATTCGAGCGAGCGAGTAATCCCTCTCTGGCACCACGAATCACCGATTGACTCACTCCATGACTAACAGGCTCGGTAAAGGTCAAGCGTGTGTGCAGCGCACGAAGTTTGGAACGGGCTCAAAAATGCTCCATCAGTCTTCTCTCTCGCGGGTCGGTCTCGCGCGACGTTTGGCGTCTTCGTGGTCTCTTCGTGCACACGGTGGTGTCCCTTCTGCCTTTGTCAACGGTTATCTTTCCCATCGTCGTCGTCGTTGTCCTCGTCGTCGGCTCGCCTCCGTTTTTCCTTCTGGCGGGGCGCCTTTCTCTTTCGATCGTCTAAGAATAGAAACGCACGGTGGTTTTGCGGCGCGAATTTTTTCCCCGGCGACGCGCGAACCGCGCCCGCGCGCCGATTTCTCGCCTCTGCTCTCTCCTCTCTCTCTCTCTCTGCTCTCCGCGGATCGAATTCGAATCCCCGGCGCACACACGCGTCTCGAAGATGAAACGCGCGACGGACACACGGGACGGACCCCTCGAAAGCACAAAGCTCCACTGCCTTGTAATCCGCTCAGCTTCTTTCGCATCTCGTCTCTCTCTTCCTGGTCTCGCCGCGTGGGCGGGCTAGGCAACACTCTCTCCTCGAAACTCCCGGCTCTTTCCGTCCTCCCCTGGCTCGACTATCTCCCGCGAGGGATTTCTCCAAGGTTCCCGCCCGATGGAATCCGCGAGAAGAGAAACGAAAGAGGAAAACACGCTCTACTATCTCTGCTGGAGCCTCCTCTAGCCACCCAAAACCTGAAGACGTTCCCGGATTTCACTGAAAATTTCTGATTCGTGGCAGCCTCGGTTACGAAACTGATCTTGAAGCTTCCAGACTGGTTCGTTTCGTGATATCTGTCTTGTTTCCTTGCTTCCGATCAGCAGAATTGTATATTCGCAAAATATGTGATATTATAATATATAACTTCGAGTATTTTTCCTCGATATTAATGAGTCGCGAACTCTTCAAACACCCACAAGTATGACTGCAAAATCCTGACGCGCAGGTACCTTAATAATTCTCCTGGAAAAAATTCCTGTGAAATTGACAATAGATTTAACAACTGACGTGACGATTGAAGACGACATTCGAGCCCTGACCATTTTCCGATCGTAAATGGTGTAGAGTATAGACTTTCGTACCTTGAAAATATTTTAACCAAGAAAAAATTCACTTTTGCAAAATCCTGATGCGGATAGTTGAATATTTCTGCTGAAAAAATTCCTGTGAAATAGACAATAGATTCTACAACTGACGTGACGATTGAAGACAACATTCGAGCCCTGGCCATTTTCCGATCGCAAATGGTAGACCATCGTACCTTGAAGAGCCATATCACCAAGAAAAAATTCACTTTTTCAAAATCCTAACGCAGGTACCTTGATAATTCTCCTGGAAAAAATTCCTGACCATAGATTTGACAACTGACGTGACGATTGAAGACGATATTCGATGCCCTGACGATTTTCCAATCGCAAATGGTAGACCATCGTACCTTGAAGAGCCATATCACCAAGAAAAAATTCACTTTTTCAAAATCCTGACGCAGGTACCTTGATAATTCTCCTGAAAAAATTCCTGACCATAGATTTGACAACTGACGTGACGATTGAAGACGACATTCGATGCCCTGACCATTTTCCGATCGTAAATAGTATACCATCGTACCTTGAAAAGCCATATCACCAAGAAAAAAATTCACTTTTTCAAAATCCTGACGCAGGTACCTTGATAATTCTCCTGGAAAAAATTCCTGACCATAGATTTGACAACTGACGTGACGATTGAAGACGACATTCGAGCCCTGGCCATTTTCCGATCGCAAATGGTAGACCATCGCACCTTGAAGAGCCATATCACCAAGAAAAAATTCACTTTTTCAAAATCCTGACGCAGGTACCTTGATAATTCATCTGGAAAAAATTCCTGACCATAGATTTGACAACTGACGTGACGATTGAAGACGATATTCGATGCCCTGACCATTTTCCGATCGTAAATAGTATACCATCGTACCTTGAAGAGCCATATCACCAAGAAAAAATTCACTTTTTCAAAATCCTGACGCAGGTACCTTGATAATTCTCCTGGAAAAAATTCCTGACCATAGATTTGACAACTGACGTAACGATTGAAGACGACATTCGAGCCCTGGCCATTTTCCGATCGCAAATGGTAGACCATCGTACCTTGAAGAGCCATATCACCAAGAAAAAATTCACTTTTTCAAAATCCTGACGCAGGTACCTTGATAATTCTCCTGAAAAAATTCCTGACCATAGACTTGACAACTGACGTGACGATTGAAGACGATATTCGATGCCCTGACCATTTTCCGATCGCAAATGGTAGACCATCGTACCTTGAAGAGCCATATCACCAAGAAAAAATTCACTTTTTCAAAATCCTGACGCAGGTACCTTGATAATTCTCCTGGAAAAAATTCCTGACCATAGATTTGACAACTGACGTAACGATTGAAGACGACATTCGATGCCCTGGCCATTTTCCGATCGCAAATGGTAACGACCTTGAAAAAGCCATACAACCACGAAAAAATCAATTTTTGAGGTTTCGTCCAGGTTTTGGGACCATTGTTCAGCGGCTAGAGGCTGCCTCTTCGCTCCGCTGCTGTCCACGTGTCCCTCCGCTGGCACACACTGCTCTCTCCTCTCCTCTCCGTGTCTCTGTCTCGGCGAGACGTGGGACGATCCTCTCGTTGGACTCTATATAAACCACCGTGAACTCGCAGTCTGGCCCGAGTAGTTCGCCAACGGCGAACTGAGTCCGTGCGGATCATTCTCTGTTCACTCGACGCGTCAGTGATCGTGCTCAGTGCGTGCGCGATAAAGGTAGAGGGCGAGGAGAGGAGAGGAGAGAGAAGCCTGGAGAGTCGGTGGCAACCGGGATCCACGGGAAAAACGGAAACTGCGCTGCAAAGAGAGATAGAGGGAAGAGATAGCCGTGCACAACAACGATTTTTCGCATTCCGGAATTTTGGAAACGAGATAAACGGTTTCTTCTTTCGGATCTGGTCCAGTTCGTTTTATCGAAGAAGATAGGCGGTCGTTTTTCGCGTGGTATCAATCGCACGTCGCGACGCACCCGCTCTATTAATAGTCAGCGGCCGAATAGCTTGGCTGAAACGGGCTCCTTCCAGTCGCCAATGTACACGGTGTCCCTCTGAATCCCTGATCGACTCCGCGAGAAAGATGCTCTCGATCGAAACGCATCCGCGCAGAGTTCGACTCCGACACCTGCGCACCCGCTATGTCTTCAGAGAAAACCTGCTAGAACTTCCGGTCGATTAATACGCCCGGCTCCTAAAACATCTGTCGTAACGTGTCCGAGGAGAAATTAGTGCTGCCAGGACGTTCTGCCCATTTATTTTAAGACGAGGATCGAGACACATTGGTTGTGTAACATTTCTTCTGGAACACCCTGTGCACCTCGGGAACCTTCGCCAATTTTTCTCGAGGGAACTTGCGGATTCTTTCGAATAGTCTGTCGTACGAGAGACCACAGTTTCACGCGCTTCTCGCACGATTTTCACACGGAACTATCGAGCACGACAAAATGGCGAGCGTAGACACTTAGTCTGCAAGAAATTCGCTGGGTAGATGTTAATCCCTTCGAGTGCACTCTAGATTTCTAACTGCTGGGAATAGATATTTCAATTTAGCGTAAGTTTCGCAGAGGACTTCATTTTTGGACTGATACATGGCGAATCGCATTCTTTACTTGAGAAGTGGGCGAAAGCTAAAGCAGAAGCATAGTGCCACAACTTAGATATTAACCCCTTCGCGTCCACTCTAAATATCTAGCTGCTGGATACGTAGCCATTCCAATTTAGCATAGTTTTCGAAAAGAAAGGACCACAATTTTGAACCGATACATAGCTGCATTCTTTACTCGAGACGTTGGCGAAACATAAGACAAAAGTATAGTGTCACAGCTTAGATATTAACCCCTCCGCATGCCCTCAAAATTTCTAGTTGCTGAGCCTAGATATTCCCATTTAGCATAATGTTCGAGAAGATAGTTTCACCACGCATTTCTCTTTGACGAGCCGAATTAGCGGAACATAAAGCAGACGTACAGTTTCGCGAATAATTTCTGTTAGGATAAGTAAATAGGCTTGGGTTAGTAAAAAAGATGAGGTTACTAAAAAATGTTAGGATAGGATAATTCGGCTGCTAAACGTGATGACTGGACTGCGGCTAAAATAAGAATTGTTTGCATCAGAAAAACTCTGTCACGGAATTTCGACGTGATAACCTCGTGGTTGATCCCGGTTGTTGGACCGACCCCGGCTTGTGATCCGAGGCCAGGCGAGCATCGCGATTACATCGGCGAAGTGTTTATTTCAAGGACGTTCAACGAACGGTGTTTGATCGAAATCCAGAAGAAGGATGGAGTCCATGTCGAGGGCGGGCCGAAGCGTCGGGAGCGGTGTCTACAGAGTGGCCGGCGCTTTTGCACGCGGGGCCAGGAGAGTTTTGTCTTACGTGCCGCTTCTCGGCGTGACAGCGGTCCCACCGGAAGCCGAGGAACCTGGATTTGATGCGGTACGACGCTCGGGGCTTCGAACGAACGTATTGGTCGGCTCTCGCCACGCCCACACCTCCCACCGCGCCGCCAGACACGCCCACAGCCCCGAAACGCTGCGCGCTTAACGAGCTTCCCACTGCGTTACGTATCTCGCGTTGACGTTTCCTCATACTTAAATTCGTGCGACTATATCATCGGTTTCACCCCGTTATTTACGTAACTGTTCGTTGTGTAACTCGGGCCTCAATCGCGAACGTTGGGAACGCCTAACGGCGCGTATTGGTCGCCTCCTGCCACGCCCACGTCTCCCACCGCGGGGCCAGACACGCCCACAGCCCTGACATCAATTGCGTTACGTATCTCGCGTTAACGTTTCCTCATAGTTAATATTCATGCGACTATATCATTGTTGTTTCACTTCGTTATTTACTTAACTGTTCCATTGTTCGGCCGGGGTGGAAACAAAGGTAAACCGACGGTCGGACTTCGAACGCGAACGTTGCGAACGCCTAGCGGCGCGTATTGGTCGGCTCTTGCCACGCCCACGCCTCCCACGGCGGGGCCAGGCACGCCCACTGCCCCGAAATCAACTACGTTACGTATCTCGCGTTAACGTTTCCTCATTCTTAATATTCATGAGACTATATCATCGTTGTTTCCGAAGGAAACGGGGGGAGGATAGACACCGTTATTTACGTAACTGCTCCATTGTTCGGCCGGATCGAAAACGCGCGTCCGGAGCGGAAACAAAGGTAAACCGACACTCGGGGAGGAGCGGAGCGCAAAAATAGTCGTGCGACTACAAGCTCTCGAGCCGCGAGATGCTTTCGCGAGAGCCGAATGGCAGTCGACGACCGAAAATAGCGCGCGAATCGATGCAGTTCCAAGAGCCGTCGTCTTCTCGCCTTGTTCCCTTCGTTTTCGTCTCGTCTGGTCGCCACGTGCGTTTCCAATCCCCTCTCTAGCCATCCTGAAACGCGCGTAGATCGCAAAAATGTTAAAGATTTATTTAAAAAAAGAAAAAGAAAATGGAGAAGTGCGTTTTGTAAAACGGCTCCGGAGGAATCGGTTTCCAGAAGCATCGAGCACGTCCCTCGAGGTATCGAGTTCGATGAGCGCAATGAACAAGCCCGATGCAACTCGTTGCCTGTTAATCGACGCGGAACCGCGCCGGACCGATGGAAATTAATACCTGCGCAAATTGGTCGCGCCGCCGGCCACGGGAAATTTAATCGTTCCGGCAAAACGGGAATCGAATTCGCGAGGACGTCCACCGGTACGAGTCACGCCATCCGGATCTCCGTCCTGTCGGCCATACTTTTTCAACGATCCCGCCGAAAATCGCCCGTCGACACCGTTAAGGGTAAAGGTCATAGTATAGCATGTCGTGGATCTCTTCTCGACACCAGCCAGAATATTACGAAGTCAAAAAAGTGCATTGACATTTAAAAAAATTGAGCTGACCTCCATGTATATTACATTTAAAAAATTGGCTAATCTCTATTTTTGATGGAACAGAATGTTTCCCTGAAATTTTCACCATTGAAATTTGTAGAAAAGCGAATTCTGAACAACTTTTGTTCGAAACACTTTTTCGCCAGACCATGGAGAAGGTCTGAGAAGTGACTTTTCGCGGGCGGCAATTAAAATGCCCGGGCGCGCGATGCACTTCCGGTGGAGAGCTTGTGCATTATCGGTGCGTTAGAACGCGACTTCTCCTCCGGCCCGGACCATTTACATGCCGGAGACCGATATTACCGTCGTCGGACATGCTCCGGTGAACCGGATAAATGCAGCTGTCCTAATTCGATTCCGGGGAAGCTGGGCAAACAGCGAACCAGCGGAACAAATCGAAAAATGTACTCTGTAAAGAGATCGCACCGTGCGGATCCGTTGCTCTAGGAGCGATTCCGCGCGGAGTAGGCGTGGCTTGTGCCCGGTGGGCGCGGCCTCGGTGCTCCGTACGCGTTCAGCGTCTCGATACACGCGTTCTTTCTCGAAAACCGAGTACTTTAATCGACGGGAGTGTAAACGAATACGCCGGAAGCGGTGTCCGCGTTTCCGATCGTTATCGGCCGCCTCTGAAATTTCGACGACAGTTGGTTGCACGCGTTGACATCTGGTCTGGTTTTTTGGCTGCTCTCCGTGTCTCCCTCGGACAGGAAATTGATTCCTGTATCGGCTATGACGCGATCGGGCGCCAGCTGCCGCGGTAGATCACCGGATAATGAATTTCGCTCCGCGTGAAAGCGGAGAGCGAGACTCGTGGACGAGGTTAATCAAGTCTGAAGATACGTTGTAATTCGTCGGCGAACGTCTAATTTTGCGGTGCTAACAGCGGCTGGCCACAGCACGCGACACAGCCAAGTTTGTCGGACGCGCGATCGATTAAAAGCCACCGAGTAATCGGAAGTTTATTACCGCGACGCGTTCCTTTTCCTCCGTCGACCTCGAACAAGCCGGACAATGGCCCGAGACCGTTCTCTGTTTGGCCACCGGCCAACTCTCCCGTTGCCCTTTTGGCCCCCGTCGCGAACTTTCGCCAAATTCGTAACGCGAGCGTGTGTCCCGTTGTCAACCAACGCTCGACACCATGAATCGCGCGGCAATCTCCTTCAACGAGCCCGAGGTGAACGAGCAGAGTCGCCGAACGCTCTTGGCCCCGGGAGCGTCGCGTCCCGGGGCCAAACAGATCTTCTTCGCGCTTCAACAGCGAAACGCTTGAGCGAATCCCTTGCGATGCTTTATCGTAAATTGCTGTTATCCCAGGAACTGGAATACTGAAACTGATTATTATTATTATTATTTCTTGAATACCTCTTTTTATAACAAAACTCTTCTGCCACGCAACGATATCCTGGCAAACGATGAAGAAACTCTCCTCGTATTTATTATAAATATAATTATATGATAATTAGACAGCGGATCTTATATTCAAAATAAAAATTTTCTACCTGATTTGCGACAAACTAGAGTGAAATAGAAATTTGTTTTCTTTCTTAATATGTTTAATACGTTGAAAATTAAATACTGGTTTAAATTACGCCTACTCATTTTTATCATAAAAACATAAAATCCGCTGTCTAACAAAAACACTTTCAAAGAAGCTTCCAAAACTCGTAACGCTTTTCCAAAATGGGGGCGTTTCCGGAGCGATTGGCTGGCTCTGTGTGGTCAGATTAAGGCTCGTCTCCCCACTCTACCCTTCCCCTTCTCCGACGCCATTCGCCACGTGAAAAGCTTCGTCTCTGTCGTGCATCCGTGACAAAGTCACGTGAGTAATCCGGGACTAGCAGGGAGAGGGTAACTTTTTCTCCTCAGAATCGTGCGTGTGGCCGACGCGCTGCCCTATGGGGCAATCCGTGGCCCCAGCTCGAGGATCTCGTTCGCGAGCGGTCCTGCTGGCGAAACACAGGAACGTCTGAGAAAAAACACTCGGGTTCTGGAAAGCCCTTGTGACGACTGGCCCCTTCAAGGGCTGTAATTCTTTAAGCGAATGGCTTACCCCTTATGAAAATGGTGGAACAGGGACCGGGAAAGGGTTTCACTTAGCTGGCCGATCGATACTCGCCGGTCTGGGGACGATAAAGCACGCGTCCGGTTTCCGTTTCCCTCTTCGGTTTCAAGAATCGATCCGGAATATCGACCGTCGTCGAGTGCTCATAAAGTTTACTTCATTAACCCTTTGCACTCGGAGCTACTTCAAATGGAAAATTTAACATTTCTTCCGGCTAGACAGCGGATTTTCTCCGAATTTAGAATTTAAAAATACGGTTATATAATTTTCAACCTATTAAACATATTAGGAAAGAAAATAAATTTCTATTTCACTCCAGTTTATTGCAATTCAGGTGGAAAATTTTTATTTTGCACGAAGATCCGCTGTCTAATCCCAACATAATGGACGACTAATTATTTAAACCTATTTATTTTCTGAAAAATGTGTATAATCAATTCCACAGTGAAAGCATCGTTATAATTTCAATAATTGCAAAATAAAAACCGAGAAACCGGTCATTTGATCGGCGGTGGGGTAGGATTAGTGTTAAACTTATTTTTCAACGTCCGAAGTTCGAACACTTAATTTAATACCGTGAAAGAGAAATTTTTAGAAAATTGCGATTGGTCGGAATTACAAAGAACATAATAAAAGTTCTTGTGTACAACTTTTCTATGTGGGCCAATATCGAAAATTTAAAAAATACATTTTGTAAATCTGTGTCAATTATACATATTCTGAAAATTTCATCAAAATAGACAGATTTATTTCAGATCAATTTCAAAATCTTTCTTGAAATATACTTTCATGAAATTTTCAGAATATGTATAATCGACACAGCCCTGGAAAATATATTTTTTAAATTATCATTGTAGGCCCCCATAAAAAAAATTGTAAGCATCAATCTTTTCAACATTTCTTTTTCCACGTCATGTAGTAAAGTAATTGCTCTGATATTATATTAAAAAAGCTGTCGTTCTTTTAAAAGTGTCCGAATATTATTGCGGTTCACTGTATTCCCCGGAGATGATTATTTTACGAGAAGCTAGTACGCAGGAACTAGTTTCGAACGTCGGGGCTGTCGTTGCCGGTGCATTCGAGCACGATATTATTTTTTGTTCGTCGCGAAGGGTGACCAACTTGACAGTTGTCGCCGGTTTTCTTTTCCCGTCGAGGCGGGGTTAGGCAGGCAGGCACTGCGCGTTTTCTAAGCGATTCAGAATAGAAAGGAGGGTGAACCGACACAGCCTAGCGACACGTAGACAAGAGAGGGGTTCGCAGAGGAGGGTGGATGCCCCTGGTGTGCACGTGGAAACAAGGGGAGGGGAGAGGAGGTACAAAAACCATAGACCCCATGGGGTGCTTGCGGACCGACGACGTCACCCTTTCAGGGGTGGCCAATCGTGTCACTGTGTCAGCGAGCACTACTCCCGTTGTAAAACTCCTGATTGATTTTCATTCGACGATTGATTAGAAGATGCTCGTTTAACCCTTGCGTCGATAATCAACATCTTCGACCATATTCGATCATGTTGCTGTTCGATACACTTGTTGTAGTACATATACATGCAGTGTATCTTATCGTTAGGAAACTGTTTATACTCATAAACGTATTGGATCCGAATCATTATTTTCAGCAATAATATTTAAATTGAATTAATAATACTTAAATTGAAATTGAACATAAAGACAAAATACACAAATACTTTCAATATTCTTAAAATAAAATACTACTTTCAAAAATTACTGCATCAAAACGAACATTGTATTTTCGAAAATTACTGCATCAAATCAGACATTGTATTTTCGAAAATTACTGCATCAAATCAGACATTGTATTTCCGAAAATTACTGCATCAAAACGGACACTGTATTTTCGAAAATTACTGCATCAAATCAGACATTGCATTTTCGAAAATTACTGCATCAAATCAGACATTGTATTTTCGAAAATTACTGCATCAAAACGAACATTGTATTTGCGAAAATTACTGCATCAAATCAGACATTGTATTTTCGAAAATTACTGCATCAAAACGAACATTGTATTTGCGAAAATTACTGCATCAAATCAGACATTGTATTTTCGAAAATGACTGCATCAAAACGAACATTGTATTTTCGAAAATGACTGCATCAAAACGAACATTGTATTTTCGAAAATTACTGCATCAAAACGAACATTGTGTTTTCGAAAATGACTGCATCAAAACGAACATTGTGTTTTCGAAAATGACTGCATCAAAACGAACATTGTGTTTTCGAAAATGACTGCATCAAAACGAACATTGTGTTTTCGAAAATGACTGCATCAAAACGAACATTGTATTTTCGAAAATGACTGCATCAAAACGAACATTGTATTTTCGAAAATGACTGCATCAAAACGAACATTGTATTTTCGAAAATTACTGCATCAAATCAGACATTGTATTTTCGAAAATTACTGCATCAAATCAGACATTGTATATTTATTTTAAGTTGTACACAGAACTTTAAAATAAATAGGATTATTCACTATAAAAAATGCTATTTTACGCAGTTCTGTTGACTAGCAAGATCGATAACTAATCGTTGTGACGTTTCAGGGTGGCGAGGAAGCGGAGACCGGCTCGGCAACGGCGGGAAGTCCGGTGGAGGAGAAGTCTGCAGTAAGTAGTCCATCGGCGGAGGCCGAGGCCGCGCCGGCGTCGTCGGCGCCGTCGACGGAGACGAAGGATGAGGCGTCGTCGCCGTCCGCAGCAGCGACAACAGCAACGGCGGCTAGTAGCCCGGTCGACGAAAAGCAAGAGGAACCCACTCCCTCTGCCCCCACTCCCGTCCCTGTCGAGGAAAAGAAAGAGGAGGTCGTCGAAAAACTCGAGGCCGAGAAAAAAGTAGTCGAGGTCAGTCCAGCCGGTGGTCAGTTCGTATCGGATCCGGTAGAAGTCTCCGTTTTCCGAGTCCAGACAGTCGCTACTACGCCGTCGTCTATCATTGAGAGGAAAACCAGTGAGGACATTCCTTCCCTGCCACCGTCCAGTCCACCACCGACGCCTATAGACCCGTCGCCGTTGCAGCAGGCTCAGCAGGCCCAGCAGGCCGCGGCTACCGTGACAATGCTCGCGGAGGCCCTCAAGTTGCCTGCCGAGGCTGCTGCCGGCGCAGACGATTTCGTTGCACCGCCGACAACAACAACAACATCAACAACAATACCCGTCCTATCCCCCACCTGTCCACCTGAGCGTGACGCATCACCACCCCCGACAACACCATCACCGCCACCGTCACAGTCGTCACCTCTAGCACCTCCGTCACCGCCTACCGCGGAATCTCGCGATCTCACCGCTGCACCCCAGATACCACACGTTTCACCCCCAGACGAATCCCGAACAGAACAAACCACCCCGACTCCCGCGAAGCTAGAGGCTCTGCCGGTGGTAGATACAGTCGTCCTCGTCGATGACGTCCCAGAATCGTGCTTAGACCGCGATCAGAACAAGCTCGTCGAACAGAGTCTCGCCCCTCCGACCGAGCCGAAACAGCAAGTGTCGCCGAAAGAGCAACTGTCGCCGAAAGAGGAAATGGCTGAGGCGCCGCCTCCGTCGCAGGAAAAATCACCGGAACAGAAGACAGTCGCCGCGGAACCAAAGGAGGAGGTCGTCGAGCAGTCGATAGAGTACGAAGTCTGCGAGCTAGGTAACGTCGCTGTTAAACGCGCTGAGCAAGAACACAAAGAAGAAACACCGACGAGTGGCGTCGAGGAGCCGATCAAGCAAGAGATCATCGCGACACAGGAACAACAGGTCTCCCAGGAGGAGCCAGCGATCGAGCCAGCGGTCGAACCGTCGATCTCGATCTGCGATTCGGTGCTAGACTCGGAGGAGGGTCCCGTGCCACTGTCGGAGGAGATGCTTGTCGTAGCGAAACCGGCCGTCGTCATCCCGGAGGACGAGGAGCCGTTGTGTAGGAAATCCGTCGAAGCGATCCCCGAGGTGGAGGAGACACCGGAGGTAAAGAAGATGGACGACGTGGTCGTCGTGCCCGCGGAGAAGGAGCCTCTCCAGGAGGAAGTCTCTGAGAAAGTGGAAGCGATCCCGATCGTTCCCGAGGAACCCACGATCGAGAACAAAGTTGAGAAGGTTCAGGACGAGGATCCGTTGCCTCCTCCGCCGCCAGTTCCTGAGAAGCTCGATCTCGAAGCGGTGAAATCGACCGAGACCGCAGTGCCTTGCCCAGAAGAACGGTCGCACGACGAACCGATGCCCTCTTTAGCTGAACCCAAGGTAGACCAAGCGGAGACGGAGTGTCCGATCGTCGAGGTTCCTTCTTCGGCATCTCCCGCGAAAACGTCGCGAAGCGAGACACCTCTAGAAACGGACAACAACAGTCTCGCAAACGAGGAGGACGAAGACGACGTATCTCGGACGACAGAATGCTCGACCAGCAGACTCGAACCCGTTTCCCTTCGATCGGATGAGCTTCCGCCGGCGCCACACGATACTGTCGCCAGCACAGACTCGTTCGAATATCCCTTACCACCGGAAGAGCTCTCTTGCCCGCTAGCGACCACCAGTAGTTGTAGTATCGAGACGAAGAGCGAGTCGTTGTTCCCGGTTCCTGACAAGGACGCCAAGCCCAGCCTGAGAAACCCGACAGAGACGCTTCTTCTGACACCGCCCAGAAGTCCCAGTCCCTACTCCACTGTCGTCGGCGCGACAAACTCGGTGCCCGATGGCCTGACGACAACGTCCACGATAGACTCCTCGCAGACGCACGTTCACTTAGACAACCACGCACAAGACCAAGACGAGAGCTATCGGCATAGCGAGATAGACCCGAGTACGCCCTGTTCGCCTTGTACCGTAAACGAGCACGACGACAGTGTGTTGAGGAAGACCGTTCTAGCCAAGTCTCCGGCGGAGACTGAGAACCAGGAAGAGAGCTCGATCTCGTGTCAGTTGTCGAACAACAACACCACGTCGTCAGCCACTGTCCAGGAGACCCATCAGGTGACTAACATGTAACACAACCTCCTGGCATGAATTCTGGCGGCCGAGTCGAAAAGCAAACAAAACAAAATCCAATCGAACAAAATCTTTGGTGGCGCCTCGTTCCAAGTATCTCGTCGTTACGGGTCTTCCGCACAGACGTAGATATATATATACCGATCACCTATATCTCTCTCTCTCTCTCACACACTCTCTTTGGTATATAGTCTCTATCTCTCGGACTCTCTCAGAGAGAATTATCCCGGTCTGTCCTATTTACCATCCAAAACCCGATCTCTTTCTCTTTCTATACAGGGTGTTACCTGTAACGCGACGCACGATTCTTCACCCACTTGCAGCAATCTGATAAAAGAAGTTTAGAACAAGAGTTGCAGGGTATGGAGTGCACTATATCAGTAAAAAATTTCGGAAACAGTTTGTTTTCATGGCGAAGTCGAGGTCACCTTGGGTTTCACATATAGGAACACGTATTTTTTCTTTTTCCCACACTTGGAGGACATCGAGACGAATTCGAAGCACATATTACATGATATTTTTACATGTGGAATATTTAGCTTTCCGTCGTATTCGATCTTAGCACAGTGTAAACATTATTTGATAGCGAAGAGGTTGCTAAAGCTAAATATTTCACATGTCCACTATTGTAAATCGAGTAATATGTTATATGTTGTAAAAATATCATGTAATTTGTGTTTTGAATTCGTCGCGATGTCCTCTAAATATGGGAACAAGAAAATTATGTGTTCCTATTTGTAAAACCCAAGGTGACCTCGATCTCGCCATGAAAACAAACTGTTTTCCTAGAGTTGTCAGATAACTGCAAGTGGGCGAAGAATCGTGCGTCGCGTTAGAGGGAACACCCTGTATATCTCTCTCTCTTTCACCCCCGTCTCTCCGACCCCCAAAAGATTCTATTCGATATAATATTATCGTTCGGCGAAACGGAAAAATGAAAAATCGAGAAAACACAAGAACGGAACGCCGTTCTTTATTCGCCGACGACGCGGAACGAGGACGAGACTGACGTCGACGTATGTGGGTTTTTGCACGAATCTCATCCGAACGAGAAACGTACACACGCACGTTGCTACTCCGAATGCACGACCAAAAGGGAGAAAAACACCGTCGCCGATCTAAATCGATCGGCTGACCTACCCGCAACACAAAAACCAACCGTGTACATCTTGTCCCGATCATCCTCTCGCGGCGAAAAAAGGGTATCATCGTGTCTACCGATACATCATTTCTACCCCCAATGTTCCCGGAGCAAAATCGCAACACGTTTCCCGGCCGTCGTCCACATGGGTCTCTCATCGAATGCATCTCCTTCGTGATTAACAAAGAAAAAACCCTCTTCATACTCTGTTGGCTGACACTCGCGCACGCACACATCGTTACCAAAAGAAAAACCACCTATATTTATATGTATATATGTATATATGTGTATTCTTGATATATGTATACGTATATAGATATATATTCTATCGATCCTTCCGACGCTTCCGCTCCATCGACTACCAAAACACGAACCACCATTACTGCCACCATATCACCTGTGTTGTTTGCCTCTTGGTTTTCTTGACGATCATTATTAACCACGACTTGTTATTCGAATCGAGGCGCTGAAAAGTAGAGCGTAATCCACTTTTCTGTCTTTTTTTCTGTTGTTGATTGTTGGTGATCGTAGCTCGACACATAATATAGATACGAGAGAAACCACGAGCGGATATCATTGTGTATCGCTGTGTGTTGCGCACTATAGTTACGGTGACCATACTTCCTCGAGGAAGAAATTGTTTCCTGTTACTCGTGTTATTCATTGTCTTTTTCTTTTTCTTTTAATAAATTGCGTTTTCAAGAAGAAGAATTGCGCAATTCGTGTCGACTTCGCGTTTGGTGTAAACACGTTCATTGGATTTTCTCGCTGGTCCACGTATCGTTCACCAATGAGAATGTTGTAGACCAAATTCAGGTAGACGTAAGAAAATCTCGACGATGTTCAAAAATGTTTTTGAAACGTACATCTTTGTGTGCGAAGCGTTTAAAGAATCGCCGTTCTGGTGACGCAACTTTTAACACTAACCCTACCCTGCCGATCTGACCGGTTTTTTCTATTTCTCATCTTACAATTATTTAAATTATGAAGTTGCTTACATGGAGATTCGATAAAACTAGCACAAAATCTAAATAAATGGAGCCCTGTTATTTTTGTTATTTTTCTAACCTAAAACATTTTTAATCGCATTTAGTACTCGGTAGGTTTAGTGTTAATATACGTCCCAGTGATTGGCAATTAATAAAATGCTTCCTTCGATATTGAGGCAAGTGTGTCGACGAAATTTATGTAAATTCACGAGATAAAGCCATTGTGGAAAGAAGCAAATATCCGAAAGGCCAGAGCCTGTTGAAGAAAAGGACGTATGGTCACCGTAACTATAGTCGAGAACGTAGAAGACTCCAGTTTCCGTAGAGAAAATCTCACACGTTCTCTCTAACGCCGGAACCGCTGTCTGTCACTAATATATCACACGAAGTATCCTGTTTTAGAGCCCGCTCGACCTTAGAAACGAATAATAATCTCTCTTAGCGTGAATCTCATTGATAGACGTAAACAGCTTCTCTTTGATACGCGTCTTAGACGCGTCTTAACGACTACGATTAATATTAATATTAATATCGGAATAATACGGCATTATTATAGACGAATAACTTGTACGTGCGTGTCGAACGAGAGGACGATCGAACGCGAGCGCGTCCACCGTTGATCGTGATCGCTCGAAAATGTCGAGTTTGAATATGTTTGTTATATCAGAAAGTGTTCGATTCTCGAGCTACCACGGACAATACTTGTTCGGCCGTGTTCTCTCGTTTTGCCACCGTTCGACGCGCACAATCTTAGTCATCGATAACTATCATGCTCTTTCCGTAATTGCATCCGTTGTGTCGTCAGCATCTTGTATTGCGCATGCAGAGTTTTCTTACACGCGGGGTTGCAACGCGAGCAGAGGGTTTCCACGATTCTTTGGGCTGTCCGAAGCATGAGGAACGATTCCGTCCGGTTTCTCGTTCGCTTCCTCTGCGATTCCTCGTCTACAAACCAAACTGTTTATATGTACTGTGTCTCCTGTAACGATCCGCAGTGGACGATCCAGTCAGAATCATTAGTGTGGGTGTATAAATATTCGTACACCTTTTAAAAACGAATAACTTTGTTATAATTGGACTCAACAGCTTGAGCTTCTCTCAGACGTTAGAAGGATTCATTTACTAGCTAATGTGTAAATGATTTTTTTTTTAATTGTTATTGAGCGCAATTGCGGAGGAAAAAGTGAAGGTCACATATTTTTTAAAACATGTACGAGTACTTTGTATACCGACTGTATGTATAATCGACACAGATCTACAAAATGTACTTTTTAAATTTTCTTAGCATTTTCTCGGTAATTCCGAGCAATTGCAATTTCTTCAACATTTCTTTTTTCACGTCATGTAGTAAACCAATTGCTCTAACATCTGAAAAAATATCCAAGTCGTATGATATGATAATAGTGAATATTAGACTTCGGATTTTATGCCTTTATGACAAAAGTAGATACTGAAGAATTTAAGGACATCAGTGTATTAATTTCAACTGTATGAGATAATTAGAAGAAGAACAAATTTTCTATGTGGCTCCTGTTTCTTGCAATTGATGTAGAAATTTTTTATTTTGCATAAAGATCCGCAGTCTAGTGATTATAATGATTAAAACTTTTTTATCCCCAAAAATGTCGTAGAAGGGAAAAGAAAATTGATATTTTTTGTATAGCTACATTTATTTGAATTTATGATAAAAATGACCATACGCATTATTTAAAGCAGTGGCCATATTAAAAAGATTTAAGGACGCCGGTGTATTAGTTTCAGTTTAATAAGATAATTAAATGATGAAAGAATTCTTTAGTTGGCACCTGTGTCTTGCAAGCAACGCAAACATTTTTTATTTTGCATAACGATCCGCAGTCTATTGACAAATTTAATTTCATCCAAACAGAAACACTTAACATTCATATTTGTTAGACTTTGTTGAAATCTTCGTGACAAGTTAAAATACGGCAAGGGGTTAAGAAAATTGTAGTCCTTTTAAAAGTGTCCGAACATTACTGTGGTTCACTGTGTGTACAATGTTTAAACCCTCGGACAACTGACGATTTTTATAGCTATATAATTGACAATGCTTTAGGACCTTTCACAGCTCTAATCAATAATTTTTAAAAATTTACTTTTTCCCCTTGCCGTATTTTAACGTGTCACGCTCGTCACGAAGATTTTAAACAAAGCCTAATAAATATGATTCTTACGCCTTTCTTTTTAAATGAAATAAAATTGGATTCGTTCGTAATCAATATTTAAACATTCAAATAATTGTAGCCACACAAAAACTATAAATTTCCTTTTCTCTCCTACGACATTTTTGGGGATAAAGACGTTATAATCGCTGTAACTGTAATGAAAATGATACGGCAAGGGTTTAATTGCAACAAATTGAGTACTTAAACGACAATTTGGATGTTCCCGGTCAAAATAGACTCCGGCACAGTAACGGATTCGAGGAATGGTTTTAGGGAATCGTTTCGAACCCCTTGGTTTCTGCGAGTGACCCGACGGAATCGACCTTTACGTCTTTTGTCCTCGTAGCATGCTGGGATTTGGACTTGCCGCGATCGTCGCGTTCCTATGATAGTAGTCGATGCGACAATCCTCTAACGAGCAGACCTGTGTTTTGCAGAGCACTCCCGAGTCCGAGGCCCCGGTCGAAAATAATCTGGTCCAGGACAGCACGACGGAGAAATCGGAGGAGAAGATCGTCGTCACACTTGCAGCCGTCCCCACCCCCGTACCCGTCCCCGTCGAGACCCCTGCTCCTCCGCCAGCCATCACCGAAGACGTTGCCTCGGTGGCCAAAGTAATTACACATTCTCCTCGTTCGATTCTACTAATTAATCCCTTCAGTTGGCCGAAACAATGGAACCCGCTCTTAGCTAGCGACTCACAGCCTTCGCTCGCCATCAGCTTTTAATGTCACCTCTGGAATCCGCAGAGATGCTTCTTATTATTAGACAGCTGATCTTATGCATTTATGACGAAACTGAGTAGGTGTAATTTGAAACGGTAAAACCATTAGAAGAATTTTAAAATGCTATTTTCAATCTATTGGACGTATGGAGGAAGAAAATAAATTTCTATTTCACCCCAGTTTGTTACAATTCAGGTACAAAATTTTTATTTTGCATAAAGATCCGCTGTCTACAGGGTGTCCCAGAACTCCCCCGGAAATGGGAGGCTCCTTAATCGAGCACAGCCTGCAATCGTACGATGCCAGCAGATGGCGAGCATTAAGCTGTCAGAACGCGCTTAAAGCTGAGGATGCTCGGAATCTGCTCGATTTTGGACAGCACACTCTGCCAGCATAAAGCGATACTTATTCGGACGCAGAAGTATCGCTTTATGCTGGCACGTTCTGGGTTAGGTCCTTCGTTTAAGAGGGCAGCACGGTCGCTCTAATATGGCGGATGTCGACCATGTATATCCCTTGTGTAGTCAACCGGGGTACTCTCTAATATATTAATTTACAGTCTTATAAAGAGAATTTCTGCAAACATGTTCAATGTAGAAAGGTTTTAAATAATCTGTACATTTTGGTTAACTACACAAGGGATATTTCCAACGTCCGCCATATTGGTGCGACCATGCTGCCCTCTTAAACGAAGGACCGAGCTGCCTTCAGTCTGCCCACACCGTGCCAGCATAAAGCGATACTCATTCGGACGCAGAAGTATGTTGTTCTGCTGGAACAGCCTACTGTCCAACATCGAGCATGTTCGCTTACTTGGACGATTCTATTTGTGCGTAAACAGAAATTAGCACCACAGAGAAGGGGAAAGGTCCAAGTGTATTTCCAAATACAGAAAACTAAAAGTTGAAAGAGCACTACTCCTGGGTTCCATGGTTTCCGGCCATATTGTTATGTCGTCTGAATGATGATCGCCAGCAAATCGTTCGCGCTGCGTTAGCGCGAGCGATTCCGAGGCCATTAACGATTCTCCGTTAGTGTCCGACGAAGAATAGAGTGCGAGGGGCCATCTGATCGCTGGTCCTCCTCGTGGATCGTGTAGATCCGATCGTGACACAGACATTAACCGATCTCTTTGCGTTGCTTCTGTTGCAGGCCGTCGAAGAGATGGAAATAAGCGCTAAGGCTGTCGCGGCGGCGACAATCGAGTGCGCCACGACCGTAAGTGTCCCTAGAGGATGATCATTAGGCTGCGGACCTTCATGCAACCATAGACTTTCTTTGAGGTCACCCCTAGAGTCGCTAACTAGTTTCCTACAAGTATCCTGAAGGAGATAAAAGAGTCCTGCGAGACTTTCTTAACGCTTTGTCTAATTTTATAACACCTTTTATGCAACTACCGATTTTCGTATATTAACACGTTCGCTACCAGCATTTGTTTCGTTGATTACCTTCCTTGTGAATTATCAAAACAGTTTAGCCGAAGAAAGTCACGGATTCTCTGAAAATTATACATTCTACTATAACTTTAAACAACGAAGTGCATAAAATTAATTTTACTGTTTTTAAGTGAACTGTCAGATTATGGATGTCACATATTTGTGACGGTGGTAGCGAACATGTTAATCCTCTGCACTTTGAGCTGTCGCCACTGCGGCGACATTATCTCTGCGGTTGAAAAGGAAAACCGCCGCATATCACAATTTCAAACGATTTCAGTTAACGCATTAACCCTTTGCACTCCGAATTATTTTTCAATTTTATTGCCAACAACTCCCTACTACTTTAAGTGTCTCGTTTGTAATTTACTTCAAAGGACAGTTTCTCGACTGCTACTTATTTTAAACAATTTTGTATACTATAATAGTTATTGGACTCCGGATTTTATGCATTTATAACAAACATGAGAAAGTGCAATTTAGAACAGTGAAAATATTGAAAGACTTTAAGAGTGTTAATATATTATTTTCACCACGTTAGAATGATTAACGAAGAATATAAACTTATATTTAGCTCCTGCGTCTTGCAGTTGAGGCACAAACTTTTTACTTTGCATAAACATCCGGAGTCTACTAATTATATTAAATATACCCGTCAAACCTTGCTGTAATTTATATTTGTTTTTAACTAAAAAATAAAACTTAAATAGATAAAAATACACATATAAATACACGTTTCATTTACATTTTCCTTTCTCCGATGTCGAGTCACACTCGACAAAAGAGTGCAAAGGGGTAAACTTTACTTTGCCGGACTCAACATTAGTACCTTTCTCCTACGAATTATGATGTATTTGGTATGTAATCCAATAGATTTGTACCCGGCGCGGATGCAGATCGAAGTTTCGATCCTCTAGGGTCAATAGTTGAGGAGTTATGGTCGCTTAAAGTTGAGCATTTTTGACAGGTAAAGGCACCGCCATATTGGTTTGTAGTGACGACCGCGAGGCGCTTACCTTGCCGCCCCCCTCAAGTCGAGGGCCTCGACCTAATCCTAACCAACTCAGTAAGCGGCGTACGACCCTGCTACAAACCAACATGGTGGCGCCCTTACCTGTCAAGAAACTGGAAACATGCTCAACTTTAAGCGACCATAACTCCTCAACTATTGACTCTAGAGGTTCGAAACTTCGACCTGCATCCGCGCCGGGTACAAATCTACTGGATTACATACCAAATACATACATCATAATTCGTAGGAGAAAGGCACAAATTTTGAGTCCGATGAAGTAGAGAGCAGCCGTGCAAAGGGTTAATTCAGCTGTAGAGTGAAAAAAATTCGGAAGGCTCAAAATAATAATGCAATTTAACCGACGTCCTATGTTCAGAGTTAGTGATCAAAACTACATACTTATTCCAAAGAATTTTCGTAATGGATGCATGAGGTCCGCGGTCGACCGACGATTCTAGTTGCGTATCTGAATGGATCGTTGATTGTTCGCAGGAAATCGTCGCGGACGGGCCCTACGAGAACAACGTGAACGAATAAACGCCCCGCCTAACCGAATTGTAATTTTTGGGAAGAAGAAAGTTCTTTTCTCTCGTTAAAACCAAAAAAGTATATTATATAGATATGTATATTTGGACCATTCCTGCAAACTAAACAGCAAAAAAAAGAAAAAGCAAAACAAATGAACGTTCTTTCGTTACGAGCAGCAACAACAAACAAACAAACAAACAAAAAAAAACATAATGAAAGGGAAAGTATAAAGCACACGCACGCACGACGCAAAAAAGTAAAACAACAACAACAAAAATACGAACAAAAGTGAGGAAGAAAAAGTGAGGGGATAAAAGCGAGTAGATAAAAATGGGATAGTATAACGATCAATGGGAAAACGGCAAACACGGAACAACAAAAAATAATAATAATAATACACGAGTAATTGAAAATAGAGAATGAAACGGAACGGACGACGATGTTGCCGCGACATCGCGAGAGCATTGTAGACACTTTATAAGTAGGCCTATTAATAATTATTAGACGGCAGTTCGACGGCTAGGCGAACGAGGGTATGGCTACGGTCGAGGATTGAGAGCGAGCGAGAGAGCGAGAGCGAGCGAGAGAGTGAGAGGTGGCTTCCGAGAACGCAAGTGTGTTGTCTTTCGAACGGTGTTGTGGCTGATTTTCTACAATTATACAATTTTTTCTCCAACGCGACTTATCCTCTGCGGGAACAAAATTATCGTGCGCGCGTGCATCAGGCGCGCGTGCGAATCGGAACAACAAATCTCTGCCATTGTTAACTAAGCTAAGTCGAACCGCGTGTGGCCATCACGCAACAAGCAGATCTCGAAGGAAACACGAGAAGAACATTCGTTCGAGGAAGAAGTACTCGTCGGATCGCCTCCTCCTGTTGCGGTAACGAGTGTGTGATTGAGAGAATGAGAGAGAGAGAGAGAGTGAGAGAGTAGTAATAAAGATCAAGGACTGAAAGGGGCAAAGGGCGTGCGTGTGCGAGAGAATCGAAGAGTAAGGGGCGCGAGAAAGATATCTGAGAGAATGAGAGAAGAGAGAACGAGAGAGAGTGATCGGAGAACGAGAGAATAGAATGGAGAATTCGGTGTGTGTTATCTTCGCCAAGATACGTGGACGCCGAGAACAAAGGGCAAGGAAAGAGACGGGCGGGAAGAGGAAAAAAAAAATGAATGAAAAAGAATAACGTCGAAGCGCACGAGTAATGAAACACTCGGATCGCGATTCTCAAGGACAGTCGACGATTACTTTGCTCGTATTTCATTCGCGGTCCTTGGATCTTTTTTTTTTCCTTTTGGGTAATTGTACAATCGAGAGAGGTGTTTTACATTGTAACGAGGAACTGCACACACACTTTCTACGTATGACTTTGGTACGCGCGAGCACACTCACACATACACACACGCATACACATTACACGGGAGGACGAGGTACATGTTCGCGAAGACTATGGCAAGGACGATTTTTTTCACAGACGGGATATAGAGAAAGAGAGAGACAAGTACACGCAATACGCGGACACAGAAAACGATCACACAACGCGAGATAAAAATGAGAAAAAGAATGGTATGAATAATAATAATTAATTAATAATTAATAATAATAATAATAATTGAAAAAGAGGGGAAAAAAGGAAACACAGATACACAGAACCACACGCACACCCACGCGTGCATACACAGAGAATCACACACGAAAGCATACACAGTAAGTCGAGACAAGAATGTAAGTGATATATAATCTAGACATAGAGGAAGCGTTTGTGTAAATTCGGCGTTCGTTCGAAATGCTACTTCTCCATATGAGAAACTACTTACGAGGAAGCCTATTCGTAATTTTATAATAATCATTAACTAAAAAAAAAACAGAAAAAAAAGAAAAACGGTATCGCCTAACTACGATTTACGAGACATTGCACAATTTTACCAGCCGAGAGAGAAAAGAGAGAAGAAAACGAGAACAACGGAGATTCGTTCCGCGTACGGATCACACGCGCCCATCGAGTATAAATGATAATTACCTACGAGAAGCTTTCTTTTTTATTAAGAACCGTAGCGTAGATCGTAAAGTTTAATGAATGAAAATGATTAAAACAAACGAAAATGCGCATTACATGTAAATGCTCCAAAATCTCAGAATAACTTGTAAGTGTTAAAAAAAGGAGAAAAGAAACGAAAAAGGATAAAGATGGAGCGAGCGTTTTCTATGTGCCCGCGACCGGCATTGATTTTTAAACGATATATATTATTATTATTAATGAGTAAGGAGAAAGAGGTAAAATTAAAAGTTGTATAGTAAACCATTTTCATTAAATATATTGTCCGTGAAATGATCTTTACAACGAAATTACATCGTTTTTTCGAGACAAGTTTTGGCGACGAGAGCGAACTTTTTTATTTAAACGAAGAGAGAAAGAGAGAGAGAGTGAGAGAGAGAGAGAAAGAGGAAAAAGAAGGTGAAAAAAAAGAAAAAAAACAATCCTTGAAACAACCGACTGATTATCTGTACACTCGCAAAAACTATCGATCGTTGAATTCTGAGGCGTCGCCGACGCAAGCTTCCTCGTTTATTTATTTTGCGCTCCGGAAAGAAAGAAAAAACAAAAGAACTACAAAATTTATAAATGAGATCTTTGAGTCGAAGACGCCTCGGACAGAGAATAACAGTCTTCAGTATCTTCGATGAGCAGTTATAATAGTAATTAAACTATTCTACATTTATCTATAACCTATAATAAACTGTGAAACAAGTGTAAAATTGATGAGATATTTATTTCGTCTTGAAAACCCTTCGTCCATTACATTTAACAATATCCTTCTTCTTTTATTTACAGCAAAATCACTTCACTATGGATTCCACAGTGTTTAGAAAAGTCTCCAGTTCGTCTTTATTTAATTCTAATCCTAATACACGTCGTCCTTCCTTATTCTCAACCATAAGATCCAGCTGAAGAAGAGGTTCTCTCAAAGAAGCCAATTTACTCGATCCCATTACCAGCTACAAAATAGGTAATCACAATGTTATTCGCTACAGAACTGTTCTGGTAATTATTATATAAAACAAAATCATTACTTTTAATCTCCAATCAAAGTCTATGAACGTTTCATAGTTCTCTTTGGAATATTCTTTTAATAAAGCATTCGTAAGTTGTTCCCTTCTCACTCTCAGACAAGTTAGTATACTTTGCTGAATGTGTTCCGGTAGCTCGTGGTACTCTTGAGGCATCTAAACAATAGAGGAATTGATTTATAGAAGATATACACTCCCGTCCATAAATCACCGAACACTTACTTATCTTCAACAAAATGATAATTAAAGAGTATAATATTACGCACATATTACGCATTCAGTTTTTAGAAACATGACAGTATACCTTCTCCTCGGACAGGTACAAACAAGCAGGATTCCGTAATAGAGAAGATATTAATTTGTAGGTCTCCTCGTACTCTCCTCTGCTCCAATCTATGCTACTTGCGAATCGATGATAGGACGGGCCTGGTCTACCACATATTTCGTCCACGCACGCATGCAACAGCTATCATTATATTAGACATTTCTTATCTATTATTTATCGCTGAATGTAACGTACTTATGATACTAGGCTAGGCACCACTTTAACCATACATACCTCCTTCAAAACATGAACCTTGTCTTCGCTGAAGAGGTTAAGATACAAGGGCTGACTAGTTTCCATGATTATTTACGATACTTGCACCTGCCAATTTTTGTATGATATGTATCGAAACAATGTTACGCAAAATTATTCGAAATTCTCTCTTTTTCACATTGCACAGCGTTTACTTACGTTGTGTCGGTGCTGTCCTATTGCTCATTGTTTACAAACGCAGGCACATTTTTGTTGCAGTAGTATTATAACAATCGAACATGCACGTGTCAGTGTTGATACATCAAATAACACGACATCAATATTTTCAGGAATTGAAAACGCTTTGTTGACACCGACAATTGACAGCTTGACAGCTCGCTTCGATACAACGAATAAATGGTGCATAGATTGTCAACGAGCACCATTCGAGTGAAACGGTAAGTGAACAACAACAAACACGAGTGCGCGTCGGTAAGCTACTTCTAGAAATGCGACGTTACCATCGCGATGGTCGCGTTTCTGTCGGTACTTTTTTAACTAGCGAACTATTCGGTAGTTTAGCAAGAGCAAATGTATCTTGCCGGAATTTACATTTTACTGTATAGCATTTGCGGCAGGAATCATTTGCGCGATAATAAAGAGATGAGCATTTCAGAAAATCGTCAAAAACTAATCAATTAATTAGTTTCCGCCAACTTAGAAGTAGAATAGGGATTTAAATAAATAGTCTTTATACTCTCTTTATGCAAAATGAAAATTTCGTACTCGGATTACAACAAACCGGGGTGAAATAGAAATGTATTTTCTTTTTCCATATTTTCAATAGATTGACAATAATGTAATAGCATTTTGGAATTCTTCTAACGTTTTTACTGTTTTAAATCCTCATCTTTTTGTTATAAATGCATAAAATTCGCTGTCTAGTTGGGATTATACTAAAAATATACAAGTTCGCGTCGCATACGATCGATGCAGAAATGAATTGTACCCAAGAATTGTTTGTCAAACACTGTTTTATTTGTTATCGATCAACTTTATTACACTGTAACTATACAAATCCCGCAATAGTAATCGCTCGATTATCCTGTGGAATTGTAGATAGAGAGGGGTGAAAAATGGAAATAGATACGACGCGTCTTTTCTCTGTAAAATAGGCAGTTTCGTGTCGCGGACATCGTATTATATAAATTATCGCGTGCACAACACGTTCCCGAATTGGTAGAATTCACACGACGGTAACTTTTAATAGTCCTCTTCGTCTTCAGTATTGGCAGCATCCTCTTGCACTTCACGGTAATCCAATTCCAAAGCTGCCAAATCTTCCCGGGCTTCTGCGAACTCACCCTCCTCCATACCTTCGCCAACGAACCTACACAACAATTTCCACGATTTCAAGGTACCGAAAGTACATCTTCAGGGATACAAATGATCGAAAATTACCAATGAACGAACGCTCGTTTGGCGTACATCAGATCGAATTTGTGATCAATCCGGGCCCAGGCGTCTACTATGGCCGTAGTATTACAAAGACAGCACACGGCTCTCTCTACCTTAGCGAGATCTCCTCCCGGCACTATAGTTGGCGGTTGATAATTGATACCCACCTGAACAAAACAAAGTCAAGTATACAAAAGACAACGTAGCAAACTTTGAAATGATCTGCTCCGTCTGAAAGTTTTGAGTAGAATTGTGAGAAGGGGAAGGGGCAGCATCCCAGTCAACCAGGCTTGCCCTGAGCCAAGCCGGCCTAAGCTGTCAGAACGCGCTCGAAGCTGAGGATGCTCGGAATCTGCTCGATTTTGGACAGCGCAAAATCTAGCATTTGGCTTACTGGGTTTGTAGTATTGCAAAATGTTACTCGAATTAACCCTTAGCACTCGAGTGGTGACTCATTGTCAGATGGGACCCGTCAAAATGATGGTATGGCGAACCTTGAAGCCGGTGGGACACCATTCGACGAAATGGACGTGTTTCTGCCGTTTGATCATGGCGATCGCCGCGTTCACGTCCTTGGGAACGACGTCGCCCCTGTAGAGCATGCAGACTGCCATGTATTTTCCTCTACGAGGGTCGCAGTTCACCATCTGGTGATTAGGCTCGAAGCAGGAGTTCGTGATCTCTGCCACTGTAATCCTCTCATGGCCGGCTTTCTCAGCGGATATGACCGGCGCGTACGTAGCCTACGGGTAATATTGTCGATCAACAACCGTATCATTTATTTCACAGTTGATGATAAATAGACTGCGGATCTTTTATGCAAAATAAATATTTTAAAAACTTTTTTCTATCTCTAAAAGTGTTAATAATTTGAAAATAACATATGGACGTTCTTAAATTGTCCTAATGTGTTTACTGTTTTAAATTATAAATATAATTTAATGCCGTTATAAATGCACAAAATCCGCAGTCTAATAATAAAATTGGGTAAACTCACGAGAGGGAAATGAATTCTCGGATAGGGCACCAGGTTCGTTTGGAACTCTGTGAGGTCGACATTCAGAGCGCCATCGAATCGCAGGCTGGCCGTGATGGAGGACACAATCTGCCCGATCAAACGATTCAGGTTCGTGTAGGTCGGTCTGTCTATATTCAAGTTTCGCCTGCACAGCTCGTAAATCGCCTGTGAATAACGATGAATCATTAATCAACTGTAACAAAAGGATACTGTTATCTTTATCGCGGGGGTTTACGATCGAGATTCACTGGGGGCGGTAAGTATCGAACGAGTATACGAACTTGATTGTCGACTATGAAGGCCACTTCGCAGTGCTCTAAGGTTGGGTGTGTGTAAAGAATCGCATTGTACGGTTCCACGACGGCGGTCGATACCTGCACGAATTAGAAATAACTTCTTACAGATACAGTGGGTGTACAAAGTATTCGTACATCTTTTAAAAACGGATTATTTAGGACGCTTTCATAATTATGGGCGCCATATGTGCTGCGTGTTCGACGACGGCTGAGAATCTCGTCTCTTCGATATTACCTGCGGCGCCGGGTAGATGCTGAAGGTCAGTTTGCTCTTCTTCGGGTACTCGGCGGACAGTCTCTCCATCAACAGACTGGAAAACCCGGACCCGGTGCCGCCTCCGAACGAATGGAAGATTAAAAATCCTTGCAGGCCCCGGCACCGATCCGTTAGCCTACGGATCCGGTCCAGCGTGATGTCCACGATCTCCTTTCCTGTATTATTATATAGTATTATTATATTGTATTATTATACAGGGTGGGTCACCAAACGTTATCACCTCAAATATCTTTGTTGTTTTCAAAGATACATTAAATGTCTTGAGGACAAAGTTGAATGGTAAAATGGGGCTCATACGACACCAAAAAAATTGTTGTTTTTATGTCATTTTTTTTAGAGATGTCGAGGGCGCCATCTTTTTTTTAATGGAACCACCCTTTTTTAAACATGTACAATGATAGTCCCTTACATTAAGAATTCAGTGACTATAATTACTTAAGTCACTGAATTCGTAACGAAAGGGACTATCATTGTAGATGTTTAAAAAAAGGGTGGTTCCATTTTAAAAAATGAAGGTGACCTTGATATCCCTAAAAAAATTAGATAAATACAAAAATTCTTTTGTTTAACGTAAATCTTTGTCGTTTTCAAAGATATTTGAGGTGATAACGTCGGGCGACTCACCCTGCATATTCCCTGCATTAAACGCTCCGTTGCTTTTCTCTCGAGATTGAAACGGACGCGCGTAAATAATGTACCTATCGTGTAATGTCCACGCGCGTAGTTGTTCGCGGCGTCTTCCTTCCCGGTGATCAGCTGCTCCGGATGGAACAACTGTCTGTACGTGCCTGTTCGGACCTCGTCTGCAATGTCAGAAATGTCTCTCGGTTAGTACTAGACTAGTAGAGAGAAACTCGGTTAGTATACAGTGCGAGTCCCGTAACGTGACGATCTCGTATAACTCGTAAGTTATTTGTTGTACAAAAAAAATGTTCAAAAGTATGTTGCATGATTCCTAGGGGGGCATGCAGTGCCGCCATCTGATTTTTGTTACTTCGATGAAAATGTAAATGTAAATCCACGTTCAAAACCACGATCTCTAGTTGATACACATAGGGAAGCTACGCGATAAATTCGAGGAGCTTGCCTACTACTGTCGGCTCCAGGTCGACGAACACCGCCCTGGGAACGTGTTTCCCAGTGCCAGTTTCGGAGAAAAACGTGTTGAAAGAGTCATCCCCATAGCCCACTGTTGAGTCGCTGGGCATTTGTCCATCCGGTTGGATCCCGTGCTCCAAACAATACAATTCCCAGCAGGCGTTGCCCATTTGCACCCCTGCCTGCCCGATGTGGATGGATATACACTCCCGCTGCGAACATTTGCGAACATTTTGTCAGGTGATTTTACGACTCCTTATTTCTAGGATAATAATATAGATGAGCGCATAAAAGTTCGTGCCCAATTTGTAAAAGAAATTATATAGTCACCATTCTTTTCTAATTGTATAAAGAAAACCATTCTTTTCTAATTGCACACAGAAAACCGTTCTATTCTAATTGTAGAAAACCATTCTTTTCTAATTGTAGAAAAGCTGTATTTTCTTTGAAATTTAACCATTGAATTTTATTTTCAAATCGGACAACGAACTTGTGCAATCATCTAATACAACAAATAATGAACCGATTCCAGAACCATTTATTCATTATTACGGATAGGGGTGGGCGCGGGTACCAGTTCGGGAACGGTTCAAATTCTTCCGGGAACCGTTTCAAACCATCTAGCGCAGGGCTGGCCAACACGCTGCCCGCCGGGCGATTTCATGTTTCTATCGAAACCTTTGTTTCTCGTTGTACGTACAACAAAAAATATTAAATAATGAAAATTTGCATGTGTCATTGTTATAATGCACAAATGCGACGTATAACAATAAAGTGTTATTCATTTTGAATTTGTATCACATTTTTTAAACGCATGTTTGCGGTCCGCTGTAACGTTACGCGTCATCAAAGTAGCCCGTGAAACCATTTTCGTTGGCCAGGCCTGATCTAGCGTGTCCCTAATTTTTTAAATTGTGTTTATTTCTAATACCATACCATCTTCGCAATTCTGATATTGTCTAGTTCCTCCAGCTTGAATGATTGGCACAAACAGTCGGTGAAAATTTATTCGATTCCGCTATTTTATTGCACGCACGAGGTGGAACTCGATCAACGCGGTTCTTCGCGAAAATAAAATTTTTGCAAGGTAAAGTTGAATTATCTTCTCCTTTCCAAGGGTAGTAGAAAGGACGAATTCGATCGTTTCGCAGAAAATCCCAGAGATAATACTGGGACCGATAAAATGGCCACTGTTCTCCGCGGAGTTAGCCGAATCCCAGGTCAGCCGACAAGGGATGATCGTAAACTGACATGTTGATATCTTGTCGACATAAAGCGTTATTACGCCTGTCAGCAAGTCGCTAAGCTTTACCGCCTTGACCTGCCAATGTCTCCGATTAATAATTCAGCCATGCCCTAAAATGGAACGTCTCATCGTGTTGCGGCCGCGTCTGACCCGCATGTTGCGCATAGACACCGATTGTCCTACAGACTTCCGATATGTATATCACGTCCTTTAGAACGTGCCACGCGAAAAATCGATCTTATACAGGTTGACACACTGTAACCATAGCAGCTTGATCGAACACCGACGAGTGCGTGGCATGATTTTGCGACAGATAACATATTTTTCAAATTCGCCAGTTCGGAAGCGCTGTTTCCCTAACGATTACAAAGCCCCCCAGCACGCAAACGTTCCAGTACAACAATTAATCTAATCCGCTGATTAGCCCTTTGCACTCCGAATTATTTTTCAATTTTGTTGCCAACAAGTGTTTCATTTGAAATTTACTTCAAAGGACTGTTTCTTGACTCCTACTTATTTTAAACAATTTTGCTCACTAATTATATGAAACATAGCTCTCAAACTTTGTTGTAATCCATATTCGTGGAGCTCACATTTGTTTTTAACAAAAGAATACGACTTGAATAGATAAAGGAAGAATCAAATATATGTAAAAACAAGTTTCATTTACATTTTCAAAAGAGTGCAAAGGGTTAACGCCTACACAAGTTATTCGATTCGACGGACAAGATTTTGGCAACCGCGTTCGGTTCTCCGAAGTGAAACTTTGCCAGTGACGCTCCTTGACATTCGCAGTATAAATCGCAAAAATTGTGCTAGAAGCATACACCTATGCATTTCGATCAGGCGCCTGGCTATACCTGCTCGAACCATATAATTTACTGTTAACTAGCCGAGGTATTAGCCCGTTATTACGAAAACTATAGTTCACAGATACCCTATTAGTAGACAGCGGATTTTATGCGTTTAAATTCAAACAGTAAAGACATTCGAAGAATTTAAAACTACCCTTATATTATTTTCAACCCATTAAACACATTCCTCAAGAAAATCAATTTCTAATTCACTCGTTACAGTGCAGGTACAAAACTTTTATTTTGCATAAAGATCCGCTGTCTACCTATCACATCTTCGACTGTATCGTTGGAATTACTTTCTCAGAGAATGTCATTTGAAATTGTTCGAAAAACGAACAGCTTGTTATAGATAAATATAGTTTTTAGACTGTGTTTAAGAATTCGCAATAAATTCTAGCGGAAACTCACTCACCATCGTTGCTGATGTGAGGATAGGAGACGTGTCAGGACGTACCGCGATGCGACCACTGTCTGCTTTAGCGGACAGTCAGATCACTGCGATACGCCATATTAATACTCGCAAGTATATAATACTAGCTCCAGCCTTCGCAGGTGACAAACCCGAAGCTATAGCATTTCGCGCGAATTAGTGTATAGACGCATGCACGGAGATTACGCTTCTACCGGCAAAACAAACGTGACTCGCCCACCGAGATAGAACAATTCTTACTTGTACTAACTGCGCCGTTGTTCGGCAAAACAAACTTCAAGTTCGCGGAAATTGTGTTCAACTCCTTGCGCGAACTTTTACATTAATCTTTTTAGTAAATGGTTCTGTATCGGTAACGGGGAGACAGACCTCGATTTCATGCAGTTCAACAGGAACACGAATACACCCTGGTTTTGAGATAGACCAAGTGGCAAAATTGTACAATAAATATTTTATTATACGATATGAAAAAGACGGATAGTATAAAAATAACATTTGCATTGTATATACGATTTCGTTCTGGAATTTTTATTTCTTACTGCCTTTCGGACTCGACAGAGTAATTAACTGCACTCTTCGTGGAACTTTAGCTGGCACCGCTGATAGCGTGTCCGATTTTTTCGGAGTGTTTTTAGCGTCAGCTTTTATATTCACACTTTTACAAGTACTATCTTCGCTATAAACTAATTCAATGTCCTCGGTCTCTTCGGCGACCGGTACGTCCTTCATCTTTTGTTCCGGGGCCTTCTCTGTTTCGTTAGTTTCTGAACTCTTCTTAGGCTCGTCAACTTTCTTGCAAACCGTGATATCAATGTCCATCGCGTTAGAATCTTTGTCTATGGATGCACGTTTCGAAACGTTACCGGTCCTACTCGATACGGCAGACTTTTCCACCGGGATCTTATTTTCGTCTTTATACTCGACGCCGAGCTCTCCTTTTTCGAAGTGTATGATAGAACAGTAGCCATCTGTTGACGACGCTACCAGTATTTTGCCATCGCTTGACCTGCGAAGATACATCTTTATCAGATTCAAGTACTCAAGTGATCGTGCTTATAAAGAAAATTATTATTATTCACAGATCAGGAGAATGATAGAAGCTGAGTACAGAGGAGTCGGTAACGAGTAGACTGCAGATGTTTCTGCAACTTTCAACGTACATTTTAAGAAAGAGGAATTAAATGAAATCTTATTTTCAATGGCAGTAGCCTTTTTAGATCTGGAATAAATAAAAATCGTACCAAATTCTATCAAATTTTACATATAAAATTTTCAGATGCCGTAAATGCATAAAGATCCGCAGTCTAGTAATAAGCAATAAACCAAAGGCAAACACGGGAGGCTGTGTAGTTTAGGATACATGAAATGGAAATGAATATAGAGCAGAAATGGGAGTATTGCGAGCAGTAGTCAAAGCGTATCTCAAGCGTGTGTATGTGTGTGATATGGAAATGAGCGAGTGAGAAAGTAGAATGTAAAACCAAGTCGATTTCTGGTAGAGATCGCGGTTTTGAATGTATACTAAAATACACCGTACACGGATCCTTAAATTCGTACTACCGGTTCACATACCACGTGTATTTCTATACACGTGAAATAGGGATCTCTAATTTCTGGGCTGCGAAGCCGAAATAAATAAATATATATATTATTATTCACCAAGAAACGTCGGTCAATCTGGTGTAATGTATATTCGATATCACGGCGATCGGTGATATCTGCTGCGTGTCGTATATAAGCACAGAATGCTGTGTAGCAACGGCGAACACCATTCTATAGGGTAGCGTTATCAGAGGGACTGGACCATCTTTTTGCAGTTCGAAGTATACGGGACAACATCTCACGGCTATGGTGCTTTCGGTTAAAGACGGTAAGAGCATGAGAGGCCTAAAATTAAAATCGTAGATAAAACTCTGGTAATGGAACAGTCAAATACAATATTGTTAAAATATATTCGTACTCTTTCAGATTATGCCTCGAGAAGACTATGGTTGCGTTGGATATCATCTCTGTGGTCTCCAATGGATCTATTATACCGGACGGTACCATAATTAATTGTCCGTCCAAAGAGAATGCAAGTCTTCTAAAGAAAGATTTGAACGTATCGTCGTAAAACAGTCTAACTGTCTTGTCTTTCAACGGATGATCCGGCGGCGTTGGAATCTTGGCCTTGTAAACCCTCTGCACCGTTTTCTTTGTATTTATATCGAACAAACGGCACATTCTGAAAGTTTCATTGCATAAGATGCATTGGAAAGTAGATAAACGTGTCTCGATCGAAACTTACAACACACCTGTCTGTGCTTATTGTGCATATATACTGATTGCAAGGATCCCACGACACGCCTTGCACAAAACCTTTGTGTTCCGACAGTATAGCTGTAGAACGTCCTTTATGAATGTCCCATAACATTGCTGTATTATCTACAGAGCCTGAGACCAACATGTTAGAGTCTGGGGACCAACTGATATCGTAGACATCTTCCAAATGTCCCCTTAATACCTTCCAAGAAATCCATTGCTCTGTATCCTCGTCAGAAATAATATGAAACTCGCAGTCTTCTTTCCGTTTCCATAAAATGATGGTCGACTCTGTTGGTTCAAGGCATAATTAAATCCTGGTAGATCTATGATTAAATCAATGAAATATACAGATACAAACCATCGTCCCCGGAAGCCAGAATCTCTTTCGAGGGTGAAAATCTGACGACGTTCACTGCTTTTTGATGCCGTTCCAAATCTGCCACGCATCTCACAACTGCGCCACCGGATCCATTCGTCATTAAATACCATATCTGGTGAGAGACACAAACAACTACACGATTAATTATTTATATTATTATTTATATAATTATTAGCCTGCGGATGTTTATGCAATTTCCAATTTTTATAGACAAATTTTAAGAAAGTTCAATGAAATAGAAACTTACTCTTAATGAGAAGTCTTTGCAGATCCAAAACGAAGAAAAGTAGTACTTAATTCTATCGAATTTTATATTCTAGCAGTTTTTGAAAATTTCCATAAACCATAAATGCATAAAAATCCGCAGTCTAATAATTATTCATAACGATTAAAACATTACCAGAACGTGGGAATCCGCACCGCCGGTCGCAAGGCGCCAAAACTTTTCACCTTTCGATGTTTCATAGGTTCCAGTTTGTACATCGATGCTCAGGACTGGATCACGATTGTGCCATGAAATTTCGGGAGTCGTACACCACATAATGTTAATCAACAAATATAACAGACGATTGCGTATAACAATAACAATAACTGGACGAACAGCGTCTAACCTTCAAGCTGTCACATTATTCCCGCCAAAACAGGTTGTGGGTTGTGGGATGTGGGGACCAGTGTAGCCAGACGCCGCGGCTCAACGGCTCAAGTGGCCCCTTACGTCTCCGTCCCTCGCCAAGATGCTCCCCACTCTTCCGCCTGTGGGAGTAGTAGGGAAAATAACGGTTAGCTTGTGAATTCGGTTTACAGCAATTACAGACGTTTGTTGTGGATTGTGCAGTGTAGCAAGGATCAAAGTCATCAAAGTTTTACAGTGCCGTTTGCAGTATTTTATACTACACATTTTTTTAAAGTATTGAGAAAGCAGGTAATGTATACATTGAATATCAGATCATTATAGTTCAAATGTGTAATATAAATGATTATAAGTAGACTGCGGATGTTTACGCAAATGCATATTTTTGGGAACTGAAAGAAAGCAAAGGAGCTGAAATAGAAATTTTTTGAATACTTCAAATAATATAATGACTAGTTTAGTTTAAATATTTTCTATATTTTTACATGTTATGGAGATTCTGCAGCGTTTTGTACATTTAAATTCCTCATCAATGTATAAGCATCCGCAGTTTAATTATAAGCTATTTTTTTTAAATTGTGGACTTACATATATTATGCTTATTGTGTGTGTAACGTATAAAATATTATTTTATAAATAGGTAATATCATGGCTGAATCCAAGAAGAGCTCTACTCCTTGTGTTTCCAGCGATGCTATGAATATATCTATTGAAGGTAATATATTTGTTTATTTAATATTTTTGCACTTTGAATTTAGAGAAGAAAAACATTTTTTGTGTAATATTCATTCTAGAACTATGACGTAAATATCTATATCTTATTTCTGTGGTGTCGCATTTGTGCGTCCGTTTTTTATAAATCATTTAGTAATTTAAATTTTTAAACTTCTATACAGAAACTGATACTGATAGTTATACGGACAACATGCAACCACCATCTCCTAAGAAGGTGAAGTATCCGCAGAAGTTCCGCGATTCGTGGCTGAAGGATCCTTCTTTTATTCCATGGTTGGCAAAATCTGAAGGAAATTTGTATGAGGCGAAGTGTCTTCTATGCAACGTAACGATAACAGCTGGTAAAAGTCACCTTATACGACATAGCTGTAGCAAAACTCATGTTGAGTATATGGCTGTAGCTGACAGCCATACAGGTAATGTATACATTGAATATTAGATCATTATAGTTCAAATATAATATAAATGATTGTAAGTATATAGACTATTATAGACTGCGGATGTTTACACAAATTCATATTTTGGGAATTGAAAGAAAGGAAAGGAGCTGAAATAGAAATTTCTTGAATACTTCAAATACTATAATGACTAGTTTAGTTTAAATATTTTCTATATTTTTACATTTTATGGAGATTCTGCAGCTTTTTGTACATTTAAATTCCTCATCAATGTATAAGCATCCGCAGTTTAATTATAAGCTATTTTTTTTTTAAATTGTGGACTTACATATATTATGCTTATTGTGTGTAATGTATAAAATATTATTTCATAAATAGGTAATATCAAGGCTGAATCCGCGAAAAGCCCTAGTCCTGATATTTCCAGTGAGTCTATGAATATATCTACTGAAGGTAATATATTTGTTTATTTAATATTTTTGCACTTTGAATTTAGAGAAGAAAAACATTTTTTGTGTAATATTCATTCTAGAACTATGATGTAAATATCTATATCTTATTTCTGTGGTGTCGCATTTGTGCATCCGTTTTTTATAAATCGTTTAGTAATTTAAATTTTTAAACTTCTATACAGGAACTGATACCAATAGTTATACGGACGTCATGCAATCACCAGATCCTAAGATGATGAAGTATCCGCAGAAGTTCCGCGATTCGTGGCTGAAGGATCCTTCTTTTATTCCATGGTTGGCAAAATCTGAAGGAAATTTGTACGAGGCGAAGTGTCTTCTATGCAACGTAACGATAACAGCTGGTAAAAGTCACCTTATACGACATAGCTGTAGCAAAACTCATGTTGAGTATATGGCTGTAGCTGACAGCCATACAGGTAATGTATACATTGAATATTAGATCATTATAGTTCAAATATAATATAAATGATTGTAAGTATATAGACTATTATAGACTGCGGATGTTTACACAAATTCATATTTTGGGAATTGAAAGAAAGGAAAGGAGCTGAAATAGAAATTTCTTGAATACTTCAAATACTATAATGACTAGTTTAGTTTAAATATTTTCTATATTTTTACATTTTATGGAGATTCTGCAGCTTTTTGTACATTTAAATTCCTCATCAATGTATAAGCATCCGCAGTTTAATTATAAGCTATTTTTTTTTTAAATTGTGGACTTACATATATTATGCTTATTGTGTGTAATGTATAAAATATTATTTCATAAATAGGTAATATCAAGGCTGAATCCGCGAAAAGCCCTAGTCCTGATATTTCCAGCGAGTCTATGAATATATCTACTGAAGGTAATATATTTGTTTATTTAATATTTTTGCACTTTGAATTTAGAGAAGAAAAACATTTTTTGTGTAATATTCATTCTAGAACTATGATGTAAATATCTATATCTTATTTCTGTGGTGTCGCATTTGTGCATCCGTTTTTTATAAATCGTTTAGTAATTTAAATTTTTAGACTTCTATACAGGAACTGATACCAATAGTTATACGGACGTCATGCAATCACCAGATCCTAAGATGATGAAGCGACCGAAGAAGTTCAACGATTCGTGGCTGAAGGATCCTTCTTTTATTCCATGGTTGGCGAAATACGAAGGAAATCCGTACAAGGCGAAGTGTCTTCCATGCAACAAAACGATAGTAGCTGGTAGAATTGAACTTATACGACATAGCTGTAGCAAAACTCATGTTGAGCATATGGCTGTAGCTGACAGCCATACAGGTAATGTATACATTGAATATTAGATCATTATAGTTCAAATATAATATAAATGATTGTAAGTATATAGACTATTATAGACTGCGGATGTTTACGCAAACTCATATTTTGGGAATTGAAAGAAAGGAAAGGAGCTGAAATAGAAATTTCTTGAATACTTCAAATACTATAATGACTAGTTTAGTTTAAATATTTTCTATATTTTTACATTTTATGGAGATTCTGCAGCTTTTTGTACATTTACATTCCTCATCAATGTATAAGCATCCGCAGTTTAATTATAAGCTATTTTTTTTTTAAATTGTGGACTTACATATATTATGCTTATTGTGTGTAATGTATAAAATATTATTTTATAAATAGGTAATATCAAGGCTGAATCCGCGAAAAGCCCTAGTCCTAATATTTCCAGCGAGTCTATGAATATATCTACTGAAGGTAATATATTTGTTTATTTAATATTTTTGCACTTTGAATTTAGAGAAGAAAAACATTTTTTGTGTAATATTCATTCTAGAACTATGATGTAAATATCTATATCTTATTTCTGTGGTGTCGCATTTGTGCATCCGTTTTTTATAAATCGTTTAGTAATTTAAATTTTTAAACTTCTATACAGGAACTGATACCAATAGTTATACGGACGTCATGCAATCACCAGATCCTAAGATGATGAAGCGACCGAAGAAGTTCAACGATTCGTGGCTGAAGGATCCTTCTTTTATTCCATGGTTGGCGAAATACGAAGGAAATCCGTACAAGGCGAAGTGTCTTCCATGCAACAAAACGATAGTAGCTGGTAGAATTGAACTTATACGACATGGCTGTAGCAAAACTCATGTTGAGCATATGGCTGTAGCTGACAGCCATACAGGTAATGTATACATTGAATATTAGATCATTATAGTTCAAATATAATATAAATGATTGTAAGTATATAGACTATTATAGACTGCGGATGTTTACGCAAATTCATATTTTGGGAATTGAAAGAAAGGAAAGGAGCTGAAATAGAAATTTCTTGAATACTTCAAATACTATAATGACTAGTTTAGTTTAAATATTTTCTATATTTTTACATTTTATGGAGATTCTGCAGCTTTTTGTACATTTAAATTCCTCATCAATGTATAAGCATCCGCAGTTTAATTATAAGCTATTTTTTTTTAAATTGTGGACTTAATATATTATGCTTATTGTGTGTAATGTATAAAATATTATTTTATAAATAGGTAATATCAAGGCTGAATCCGCGAAAAGCCCTAGTCCTAATATTTCCAGCGAGTCTATGAATATATCTACAGAAGGTAATATATTTGTTTATTTAATATTTTTGCACTTTGAATTTAGAGAAGAAAAACATTTTTTGTGTAATATTCATTCTAGAAGTATGATGTAAATATCTATATCTTATTTCTGTGGTGTCGCATTTGTGCATCCGTTTTTTATAAATCGTTTAGTAATTTAAATTTTTAAACTTCTATACAGGAACTGATACCAATAGTTATACGGACGTCATGCAATCACCAGATCCTAAGATGATGAAGCGACCGAAGAAGTTCAACGATTCGTGGCTGAAGGATCCTTCTTTTATTCCATGGTTGGCGAAATACGAAGGAAATCCGTACAAGGCGAAGTGTCTTCCATGCAACAAAACGATAGTAGCTGGTAGAATTGAACTTATACGACACAGCTGTAGCAAAACTCATGTTGAGCATATGGCTGTAGCTGACAGCCATACAGGTAATGTATACATTGAATATTAGATCATTATAGTTCAAATATAATATAAATGATTGTAAGTATATAGACTATTATAGACTGCGGATGTTTACGCAAATTCATATTTTGGGAATTGAAAGAAAGGAAAGGAGCTGAAATAGAAATTTCTTGAATACTTCAAATAATATAATGACTAGTTTAGTTTAAATATTTTCTATATTTTTACATTTTATGGAGACTCTGCAGCTTTTTGTACATTTAAATTCCTCATCAATGTATAAGCATCCGCAGTTTAATTATAAGCTATTTTTTTTTAAATTGTGGACTTAATATATTATGCTTATTGTGTGTAATGTATAAAATATTATTTTATAAATAGGTAATATCAAGGCTGAATCCGCGAAAAGCCCTAGTCCTAATATTTCCAGCGAGTCTATGAATATATCTACAGAAGGTAATATATTTGTTTATTTAATATTTTTGCACTTTGAATTTAGAGAAGAAAAACATTTTTTGTGTAATATTCATTCTAGAACTATGATGTAAATATCTATATCTTATTTCTGTGGTGTCGCATTTGTGCATCCGTTTTTTATAAATCGTTTAGTAATTTAAATTTTTAAACTTCTATACAGGAACTGATACCAATAGTTATACGGACGTCATGCAATCACCAGATCCTAAGATGATGAAGCGACCGAAGAAGTTCAACGATTCGTGGCTGAAGGATCCTTCTTTTATTCCATGGTTGGCGAAATACGAAGGAAATCCGTACAAGGCGAAGTGTCTTCCATGCAACAAAACGATAGTAGCTGGTAGAATTGAACTTATACGACATAGCTGTAGCAAAACTCATGTTGAGCATATGGCTGTAGCTGACAGCCATACAGGTAATGTATACATTGAATATTAGATCATTATAGTTCAAATATAATATAAATGATTGTAAGTATATAGACTATTATAGACTGCGGATGTTTACGCAAATTCATATTTTGGGAATTGAAAGAAAGGGAAGGAGCTGAAATAGAAATTTCTTGAATACTTCAAATACTATAATGACTAGTTTAGTTTAAATATTTTCTATATTTTTACATTTTATGGAGATTCTGCAGCTTTTTGTACATTTAAATTCCTCATCAATGTATAAGCATCCGCAGTTTAATTATAAGCTATTTTTTTTTTAATTTGTGGACTTACATATATTATGCTTATTGTGTGTAATGTATAAAATATTATTTCATAAATAGGTAATATCAAGGCTGAATCCGCGAAAAGCCCTAGTCCTGATATTTCCAGCGAGTCTATGAATATATCTACTGAAGGTAATATATTTGTTTATTTAATATTTTTGCACTTTGAATTTAGAGAAGAAAAACATTTTTTGTGTAATATTCATTCTAGAACTATGATGTAAATATCTATATCTTATTTCTGTGGTGTCGCATTTGTGCATCCGTTTTTTATAAATCGTTTAGTAATTTAAATTTTTAAACTTCTATACAGGAACTGATACCAATAGTTATACGGACGTCATGCAATCACCAGATCCTAAGATGATGAAGTATCCGCAGAAGTTCCGCGATTCGTGGCTGAAGGATCCTTCTTTTATTCCATGGTTGGCAAAATCTGAAGGAAATTTGAACGAGGCGAAGTGTCTTCTATGCAACGTAACGATAACAGCTGGTAAAAGTCACCTTATACGACATAGCTTTAGCAAAACTCATGTTGAGTATATGGCTGTAGCTGACAGCCATACAGGTAATGTATACATTGAATATTAGATCATTATAGTTCAAATATAATATAAATGATTGTAAGTATATAGACTATTATAGACTGCGGATGTTTACGCAAATTCATATTTTGGGAATTGAAAGAAAGGAAAGGAGCTGAAATAGAAATTTCTTGAATACTTCAAATACTATAATGACTAGTTTAGTTTAAATATTTTCTATATTTTTACATTTTATGGAGATTCTGCAGCTTTTTGTACATTTAAATTCCTCATCAATGTATAAGCATCCGCAGTTTAATTATAAGCTATTTTTTTTTTAAATTGTGGACTTACATATATTATGCTTATTGTGTGTGTAACGTATAAAATATTATTTTATAAATAGGTAATATCATGGCTGAATCCAAGAAGAGCTCTACTCCTTGTGTTTCCAGCGATGCTATGAATATATCTATTGAAGGTAATATATTTGTTTATTTAATATTTTTGCACTTTGAATTTAGAGAAGAAAAACATTTTTTGTGTAATATTCATTCTAGAACTATGACGTAAATATCTATATCTTATTTCTGTGGTGTCGCATTTGTGCGTCCGTTTTTTATAAATCATTTAGTAATTTAAATTTTTAAACTTCTATACAGAAACTGATACTGATAGTTATACGGACAACATGCAACCACCATCTCCTAAGAAGGTGAAGTATCCGCAGAAGTTCCGCGATTCGTGGCTGAAGGATCCTTCTTTTATTCCATGGTTGGCAAAATCTGAAGGAAATTTGTACGAGGCGAAGTGTCTTCTATGCAACGTAACGATAACAGCTGGTAAAAGTCATCTTATACGACATAGCTGTAGCAAAACTCATGTTGAGTATATGGCTGTAGCTGACAGCCATACAGGTAATGTATACATTGAATATTAGATCATTATAGTTCAAATATAATATAAATGATTGTAAGTATATAGACTATTATAGACTGCGGATGTTTACGCAAATTCATATTTTGGGAATTGAAAGGAAGGAAAGGAGCTGAAATAGAAATTTCTTGAATACTTCAAATACTATAATGACTAGTTTAGTTTAAATATTTTCTATATTTTTACATTTTATGGAGATTCTGCAGCTTTTTGTACATTTAAATTCCTCATCAATGTATAAGCATCCGCAGTTTAATTTTAACCTATTTTTTTTTTATATTGTGGACTTACATATATTACGCTTATTGTGTGTAATGTATAAAATATTATTTTATAAATAGGTAATATCAAGGCTGAATCCGCGAAAAGCCCTAGTCCTAATATTTCCAGCGAGTCTATGAATATATCTACTGAAGGTAATATATTTGTTTATTTAATATTTTTGCACTTTGAATTTAGAGAAGAAAAACATTTTTTGTGTAATATTCATTCTAGAACTATGATGTAAATATCTATATCTTATTTCTGTGGTGTCGCATTTGTGCATCCGTTTTTTATAATCGTTTAGTAATTTAAATTTTTAGACTTCTATACCGGAACTGATACCAATAGTTATACGGACGTCATGCAATCACCAGATCCTAAGATGATGAAGCGACCGAAGAAGTTCAACGATTCGTGGCTGAAGGATCCTTCTTTTATTCCATGGTTGGCGAAATACGAAGGAAATCCGTACAAGGCGAAGTGTCTTCCATGCAACAAAACGATAGTAGCTGGTAGAATTGAACTTATACGACATAGCTGTAGCAAAACTCATGTTGAGCATATGGCTGTAGCTGAAATGGAAGCCGGAAAAACCACTTCGAAGTCGGACGACACCGACAGTGACATTAATACGCAGTTGATTAAGAAAGCCGAATTGAGATATGTATTAGATATAGTGCATCACAGCAGAAGTTTTAGGTCTTACGAACATTACGTTCCAATGGTTCATGCAGCACATCCTGATTGTAACTGTATTAGTCTTAGAAAAATGCAATTCAAGAGATCAAAAATTGCAGCAATAATAATAAACGTCCTTAACAAAACGATTGTTGAAAGTGCAATAAAAATATTACAAAAGAAAATGTTTACGATCCTTATAGATGAAAGCACGGATATAGCTGGTACAAAAGCTTTATGCATTTTGGTGCGGTACGTGCATAAAGGTTATATACAAACATACTTATTAGACTATGTAAAAGTGAAGGATGCATCAGCAGAAAGTTTATACAAATATTTAAAATATTCGCTGCAAAAATATAAATTGAGTATTAACAATATTATTGGAATTTCAACTGATAATGCAAGTGTCATGTTGGGCAAGAAGAAATCGGTAGTTGCATTGCTGTCAAAAGAAAATTCATATGTAGCAGTTTTTCCATGCATTTGCCATAGCATGCATCTTCTTGCCTCTGACGCATGCAAGACTCTTCCCCGAAATTTGGAAAAATTACTATATAAAATCTATACGTATCTTTCAAGAAGTCCAAAGAGGCAGGGAGAATTAGAAAAGATACAGACAGAGATGCACCTGGCTAAACATAAAATGATTCAACCATCCAGAACCAGGTGGTTGGGATTATACGAATGTGTACATAGGGTATTAGAGCAATGGGGTGCATTAAATACATTTTTTGAAATAGAAGTAACTAGGAAATCAGACAGTGAAACGGAATCTAGTATGTCACAATCGCAATCTGAATCAGGATTATCAGATAATTCCGATGTGGTACAATTAAAAAAGTCTTCGTTCGAAATAGTCAGTGCATTACGTTGTTTATACACAAAAGCGTACCTAGAATTCGTCGATTTCACTTTAAGTACAATAACTAAATTTAATAAAATGTTCCAAACGTCTGATATTTTAGTTCAAAACCTTTCGGAATACTGTAACAAGTTTTTAAAAGAAATAGGTCATAATTTTATAAACTACGAGGTTATTGCAGAACCACTGAACCTACACGAAATCGATCCCTTTAAAAGCGAACATTTATTGCCTCTTGAAGCAATGTATATTGGAATAAATGCGAAAAATACTCTTGAAGAGATTCAACAAGCAACAGATACTTACGAACAGGAAAAAATGACGACATTTCTTCAAAATTGTCAAAAATTTTATCAGACGACATATCAAGGGGCTATAAAGAGATTGCCATTTAATAATAATTTTATAAAGGCTCTGGAATTTTTAGAGCCTTCTGTTGCGTTAGATAGTACGAAACATACAGGCCAAGTAGAAGATATTTTAAATAAATTTGAATCGAAATTCGATAGACCAGCATGTATTGATGAATGGAACATCCTAGGTTTTTTAACTGTTGGTTGGGATGACATGAGAGAGCGTTTACTACAATTACAAATAATTCAATTTTGGGATGAGATTAATAATGTGTATGCCTAATGGTACAAAGCCATTTCAGAATATTTCAAATTTGGCACTGGCATGTTTATCGTTAACACATTCCAATGCTGAAATTGAACGATTTTTTTCAATGGTAAACGAGATGAAAACGCAAGATCGCAATCGACTGCAGCCTCAAATGGTTGCTGCACTCGGTAGAATTAGATTAGAATTTAAAAATTCTCGAATGCAATGTTATAATTATATTATAAACGATAAATTTGTACGAAATTTTAACAGCAGTATGTACCAGAGGGAAAGAATACCGGAAGAGTTTTCAAATTTTATTATAGACAACGACGTGGAATTTTCTAGTGAAAGCGATCGGTTGTAAATATACATTTTTCAAAACTTAATTTGTGTTTATTTAACAATACACGAATAAATTTATTTCGTTATTGCAGTATAACCTATCTTTCCGAGGCGAATCAGCTTGTATAAGCGTACGGTTTTTTCTGCGACACTCGGTAGTGCTACCGAGTCGGCGCGGTAGCGGTAGTGGTAAGAGTGGGGATAGCGGAGGCACCATCTAGGCGAGGGACGGAGACGTAAGGGGCCTGGCGAGACTCGCAGCCGCGAGACTCGCATCTGGCATCCCTGCTGGGGACAGTAGTGAGGTAATGACAATGACAGGTAATGAGGAACTATTTACCACTACTATTACTGGCAGGAAAGTATCGGAAAAGTTCATAAGTTTATATATTATATTTTTTTATGTTAATATTGGGTTGAAAATTCGAACCCATTGAAAATTGAGTTGGTTCGTAGCGTCTGTAAATTATACTTGAAAGCTAAAATTCAGATTCATAGATTTATTCAATAACATATTTTCCATTCTGTTCTATATTACTTTTGCCATTTTCGAGGTAACTTCTCGTGTTATTGAATAAACATATTAATAAATACCAATTTCATCTTCGATAACGCTACAAACTTTCTTTCCAACCCAATACATATTACATTATAACTTTTTAACACTTTTATATACATACATTACTGACGCTAAAAATCGTCGCACATGAGCATGAAACCTGTGTAATATTTCAGCACTGCTCTCAAGTGTCAGTGTGGATCATGCTACTGTAATTTTATTGGTGAAAAATAAAGAATATTATCAGTTCTTTCAGTATATGTGTTCTTTCTTACCCACCCTGTACATGACTATTCGATAGTAGAATTAGATTACTACTGAATTTCGTGCCACCTCCATCGATATCATGTCCTCCTAATACTTTCTCGTTTTTCGAGATTTTCGCCAATTTTCGACCGTCTGACTTGTCGTTGAGTTGCACTACTGAATTTTGTGCCACCTCCTCCGATATCATGTTTTCCTAATACTTTCTCATTTTTCACCATTTCCGAAAATTTTCGACCGTCTGACTTGTCATTGACTTATACTACCGAATTTCGTGCCACCTCCTTCGACATTATGTGCTCCTAATACAAAACTCGATTTTCGAAAATTTTCGGCAATTTTCGGCCGTCTGACTTATCGTTAACTTGTACTACTTAATTTCGTGCCACCTCCTTCGACATCATGTGCTCCTAATGCAATTCCCAATTTTCGAGATTTTCGAAAATTTTCGGCAATTTTCGACCGTCCGACTTGTCGTTGAGTTGTACTACTGAATTTTCGAAAATTTTTCGACCGTCTGGCTTATCGTTGACTTGTACTACTGAAATTCGGATACCTCCTTTGACATCATGTTCTCCTGATACAAAGTTCAATTTTCGAGATTTTCGAAAATTTTCGCCAATTTTCGGCCGTCTGACTTGTCGTTGAGTTGTACTACTGAATTTTCGAAAATTTTTCGAGCGTCTGACTTGTCGTTGACTTGTACTACTGAATTTAGTGCCACCTCTTTCGATATCATGTTCTCCTGATACAAATCTCAATTTTCGAGATTTTCGAAAATTTTCGCCAATTTTCGACCGTCTGACTTGTCGTTGAGTTGTACTACTGAATTTTCGAAAATTTTTCGAGCGTCTGACTTGTCGTTGACTTGTACTACTGAATTTAGTGCCACCTCTTTCGATATCATGTTCTCCTGATACAAATCTCAATTTTCGAGATTTTCGAAAATTTTCGCCAATTTTCGACCGTCTGACTTGTCGTTGAGTTGTACTACTGAATTTTCGAAAATTTTTCGTGCGTCTGACTTATGGTTGACTTATACTACTGAATTTAGTGCCACCTCCTTCGACATCATGTGCTCCTAATACAAATCTCAATTTTCGAGATTTTCGAAAATTTTCACCAATTTTCGGCAGTCTGACTTGTCGTTGAGTTGTACTACTGAATTTTCGAAAATTTTTCGTGCGTCTGACTTATGGTTGACTTATACTACTGAATTTAGTGCCACCTCCTTCGACATCATGTGCTCCTAATACAAAGTTCAATTTTCGCGGTTTTCGAAAAATTTCCTCGAAAATTGAGATTTGTATTAGGAGCACATGATGTCGAAGGAGGTGGCACTAAATTCAGTAGTATAAGTCAACCATAAGTCAGACGCACGAAAAATTTTCGGAAATTCAGTAGTACAACTCAACGACAAGTCAGACGGCCGAAAATTGGCGAAAATTTTCGAAAATCTCGAAAATTGAGATTTGTATCAGGAGAACATGATATCGAAAGAGGTGGCACTAAATTCAGTAGTACAAGTCAACGACAAGTCAGACGCTCGAAAAATTTTCGAAAATTCAGTAGTACAACTCAACGACAAGTCAGACGGTCGAAAATTGGCGAAAATTTTCGAAAATCTCGAAAATTGAGATTTGTATCAGGAGAACATGATATCGAAAGAGGTGGCACTAAATTCAGTAGTACAAGTCAACGACAAGTCAGACGCTCGAAAAATTTTCGAAAATTCAGTAGTACAACTCAACGACAAGTCAGACGGTCGAAAATTGGCGAAAATTTTCGAAAATCTCGAAAATTGAGTTTTGTATCAGGAGAACATGATATCGAAAGAGGTGGCACGAAATTCAGTAGTACAAGTCAACGACAAGTCAGACGCTCGAAAAATTTTCGAAAATTCAGTAGTACAACTCAACGACAAGTCGGACGGTCGAAAATTGGCGAAAATTTTCGAAAATCTCGAAAATTGAGATTTGTATTAGGAGCACATGATGTCGAAAGAGGTGGCACGAAATTCAGTAGTACAAGTCAACGACAAGTCAGACGCTCGAAAAATTTTCGAAAATTCAGTAGTACAACTCAACGACAAGTCAGACGGTCGAAAATTGGCGAAAATTTTCGAAAATCTCGAAAATTGAGATTTGTATTAGGAGCACATGATGTCGAAAGAGGTGGCACGAAATTCAGTAGTACAAGTCCACGACAAGTCAGACGGTCGATAATTGGCGAAAATTCAGTAGTACATCTCAACGGAAAATCAGAAGTTCAGGAAAAATGGATGGTTCAATAAATATATTCGCAGATATGTTATTTTAATAGTCTTTATTTTGTCGTCGTAGATTCAAACATAATATGTTTGTATTGTACATATAAATAACTTATATTCTAAACACTTATAATAAGAATGTAGACTGGCATGTAATATTGTTTGGATACCAGCTCTGTTGTCACTTTGAAATTGTATAGATTTGATTGCATGGAAGCCGCCATGTTAATATCTGGTACAATCTGTGAAAATACAAGTGAACCTATTAACGAATTATTATTTATAATTGTTACTTATAATATCTACACTTGGTAATACTACTGTCGATAACAACTGATAGTTGTCTACCAGTTTGAGAGTTTCACTGCAGGTGGCATCACTATCCTAACCTCAAAATTTGCGAGAGTTTTGACATAACCTTTTCAAATACGAATAAATAAATAGATGTATGTATATAAATAGAATAGGGTTTTCTACAATATGTAATCAAAATATGCTAATACATGTGCCCTGAGCTTTAAATAAATAATCTTTCAACAGAATGAAATATATATGAACCCTTCAGGATGCATACGAAAATATGTGCACAGAAATTGATTTGTATTGTATAAACTGAATATAATAAAGGCGGGTATTACAATGGTTATGTTCTATTGACAGTCTCGAAAATAGCTTAATTAAAGTTCTGTTTAAAAGTTCAACCGAGAATTGACTTGTTAAACAAATAATATGGATAAATGTGACAGAAACGAGGCAGATGTCATCTGTCAAATACAGTATGCATTTCCAATTTTGAATGGAAAGGTTTGTTGACGTTTCATTCATTTTTATTTCATCTTAAAGAACACAAAAATTATGATTTTATCTTAACGTACGTTGCAGCCGGCAAAACTGTGCATAATTAAAGTTCTTGCGCATTTACAGCTTCAAAACGAATGCAGAGATGAAGAATTTACGAAAATAGTTGAGGATGTAAAGGCGTTAAACTTGAAAAATCTGGTCGAGGATATGGTAATTTACCAAATAAAATATCACATGCGACAAAGCATTGCTCCAACATTTTGGAAGAAATTTACATGCAACGTAGACGAACAGCAAGGCTTCGAACAATTCAAAAGCGCGGTGGATGGATTGTACACGCGCATGAGAGAATTTTTACCGCTGTTAAAAAGATTAGAGTACCTTCTACAGGAACAATCGATTTGTTCGTCAGCGAATGAGAGCAATGTATTAAGCAGATTTAAGTTAATCGTGAGATCGACATTATTAAGTCAAATACCACTTGGCTACGAGTACGCGGTCGAACAGTTTTACAAAATTGCATTCAATGTATTTTGTTGCACAGACAATTCTACGCAAGGTAACTGCTATTTACATTTACATTTACTCACTTATTGTTGTACTGTTACCTGTTGCTGTACCATCCATTGTTCCAGTGACTACTGCCAGCAACGATTACCTTCAATGTACTGGCTGCTACCTGGAAATGGAGAAATGTCGATGTCAGCAGATAGTCACTATGTTTCATGAGACGAATAGGAAATTGATCGAACTCGAATTATTGGAGAGACTAGCGGGAAATGTTCTAACGTCATTGATACATATACACATCAAGAATCATGTTAATCAATCATGCGATAAAACGTTCGATGTATCACAGTTAGAGTCATTGGAAAATGTAAGAAGCGCATTGATACAATCTATGGGAAATATCCATGTGAACCTTACAGGAGAGAATGTTTATGTAATTTAATTTTACAGTGGCTGGAAACTGTTGTTATGAGTTGGTTGATAAGAGTATATTCCGGAGGTTTCTCGAAAATCGTTTCCTTGAGCGACCAAACTCGGGATGCTATAAATAAATTTAAACAGAAGCTGTCTCACTTTCTGTATGAAACGTACACGAGATTTCGAATCGAGCAGCTCTTCGATATTATAATAGGTATCTCTCCGCAAGTTCTATCATCTGCTGATTATAGTATGGAATCGATTTACCGTATCACAATTATTTTCCAGAGTATCCTGATTCTCAACCAGCAATAGATGACTTGCGCGTTTGTTTGGAACGAACAGATCTGCGAAAAGTTTTGATAGACAGTTTACAGGAAGCTTTAACAACGAGATTATTGCATCCAGGCGTGAACACACCGGATATTTTAACAGCCTATATTGCAGCCATAAGAGCGCTGAAACAGTTAGATCCGACAGGAGTTCTTCTCGAGACGATAACAGAACCGATCAAGTACTTATCGTTAAGATTAAATGTTGCAATATACATTGGATCGATTCCAAATAAAATATGTTTTGTTCGATCGATACAGAGTTTATTTGAGAACAAGGGAAGATACTGTGCGCTGCGTTGTAAGCGACTTGCTCGATGATTCGTCCAGTGATCTAGCCGATGAATTGGTGAAAGGTGAAACTTTACAATTAGATGATTATTCCGATGAAGAAGAGAACGAAGATTGGGATAAATGGATGCCTGATCCAGTCGATGCTGATCCCGGTACATTTAAATGTCAAATATCTAGCTTGTATCGCTCTTATTCGCAATGTTAATCGAAATTATTTTGCAGCAAAGTCAGCACAACGCAGAGTGTCCGATATAATCTCGATGCTAGTGAGCGTGTACGGCAGTCAAGATTTATTCGTGAACGAATATCGCACGCTATTAGCAGACAGATTACTATCTCAATTGAACTATCATACCGAGCGAGAGATCCGTCACCTGGAATTGTTGAAAAGACGTTTCGGAGAAAATCAACTTCATTATTGCGAAGTTATGTTGAAAGATGTCTACGATTCGAAGAGAATAGACGGACATATACAATCTGATACCAGCTACACTTTGGAGAAAGAAGAGTTCCCCACGTCTGCTTTGATACTGTCGGCACAGTTCTGGCCGCCGTTCAAGGAGAACTGGAAGTTAGAGTTACCGAAAATTGTACAGACTCAATTAAACAAATACGTGAAGGCGTTCGAGACTTTGAAGGGAAATAGAACGCTCTGCTGGAAGCCTCATCTGGGGAATGTTACGTTAGAGATCGAATTGAAGGACCGGAAGTTGGAAATTAACGTGACACCGATACACGCCACGATAATCCTACATTTCCAAGACAAAAGTAAGAGAAGTAGAGAAGCATACCCCGCGAGGGGCCAAGATGCTCGAGCTGTCTCGGTCGCCTAATCCTACTAATCCAATTATAAAACTTCTTTATTTTACATTATTTTTTGACGGGACATTGACCAACATATGATATAATTCCAATGATATTTAGTTGTGTAACGAACAACGAATGTTTCGGACGCAAGGAAGAACACCAAAAACTTTCGAAAACTTTCATCGTTGATTATACACAAGTAAATATGATTGGAATTGCATCATATTTGGTATCATTTCCATTAGAAAAATCCCACGAATGTGTTGGTCGAAGTCCCACAAAAAATAAAGAAGTTTTGTTATTGGATTAGTTATTCTATACTAACATTGGGTTGGAAAAAAAGTTCGTAGCGTTTTCAAATTAAGAATCGAAGATAAAATTAAGGTATTCATTCACATGTTTATTCAATAACACGGGGAGTTACCTCGAAAATGGCAAAAAGTAATAGAACAGAATGGAAAATATGTTATTGAATAAATATCTGAATTTTAGCTTTCAATTTTAATTTACAAACGCTACGAACTTTCGTAGTGAACTTTGTCCTTGGCTGGACCCGTGTTTTGGACAATTATCGCTAAAACACTGTATTTAAATAAACCTTCAACGCGAATAGTTGTAAAAGCATTCGTAACAGTGCTTTTTGAATTGTTTTTGCAGAAGAGTGGACTTTAGAAGAACTGGCGGAAGTGATGCACGCTCCCGCGACCGTGCTCAGGAGGAAAATAACGTTCTGGGTTTCGCAGGGGATATTGAAAGAAAGTTCGAACGATGTCTTCATCTTGCAAGAAGAAAGCTCTACGAAAAGTAGATCTTTAACGGACGTTGTCGAAGAGGAAGAGGTCGAGAGCGTAATGGCGTCCGCGAGCGACCAAAGGGAAGAGGAATTACAAGTATTCTGGTCCTACATCGTCGGAATGTTGACCAACTTAGACTCAATGCCGTTGGAGAGGATTCATCAAATGTTGAAAATGTTTGCGTCTCAAGGCCCCGGTGCGATGGAATGTGGTTTACCTGAATTAAGACAATTTCTTGATAAAAAAGTCAGAGAACACCAGCTGCTGTTCTCGGGAGGTTTATACCGTTTGCCAAAAACATAGAATCATTTTCTCTTGTGGCGAAACTGCCCTACGAACAAACATAAGGAAACACGTTTATATAAAATACCATGACTGACTTTTATTTGTATCTTATATTCATAATATAATAATGAACGAATATACAGCAGTACACTTTTTACAGAGTTCATAGTGAAAAGTGCATAGTTATGGTTTCGTTAATTTGTATATGTATATTTCGTTGCTATGATTTTTAACGAACGATCTATAGTACAATTTATATACGCGACTGGAAAACAATATATATTTATCTTCAGAAAGTTATTGTTTCGATTCAAGTTGATCGCCAACGGACCATCGTTAATCAATACCGAGATGGAAATCATAGTAAACGCGCGTTCGTGTCTGTACATAATTAAAGATCGCATTGATTAATGTATAATTGTCTTACATTATTTTCCAAGCGAACATTATTAAAATTGTACGAAAATAATAAAATGTTAGATTTCTCGCTACATCGAACGTACGAAAATAATAAAATTTCAGGGGTTTGTTAAGTCACGTTGAACGTTTTTGTACGGGACGACCAGAAGAACCCGTCGAAAAATTTATGATTGTATTCTAAACCCGAGAATCGAAAGCGAAACTAACAAACATCGGTTCACAAACCATTCGTTTTGGAAGTATGTATAAGTACTCTACAAGTACTTTTGTAAACTCATGCGGTACTCCGAATTGATTTTCTCTCCTGTAGATTCTTGTTTGTTTACAAGGTGTAGAATACAGTCGAAAATTTTTCAAGAGAATCATTTCCCATGCAAAATTATCGCTGTCATTTGAATTACAGCTCCGTTTATTTACTGGCCTACAGAAATACGATTTTGTGCTGTTAAATATCGAAGCTTGCAAAAATAAGATGAATATTCATGAATCAAGAATGAGAGAACTATTCCTTCTTCAATGCAATAAATTTGTAAAAGTATAGTCTGTAATATAATCCGTTTCGTCCACGTAGCACTACAAAGTAAGAAATGAGAGTCGATGTTATAGTTTCAAGCACTGTTCATCTTGAACACGCATAACTTATTCAACTATTAGTCATAAACTATTTTAATTGTTCCAACTAAAATATAAGAAAATGAATATTGTCTTTTTTTTGTTGTTAGAGATGTAAAGAGTCTTGTTGCAACCCTCGGTGTTTCGAAACACAATCGTGGCCATCTAATACGTGCATTTGCGAAGTGAACATTGTCGAAATGGTACCAATTAAAAAATTCGAGTTGCGTTACTCGCGCACACTCGATTTGTATTTAAAAAGAAATCGAATGTACAGTTTTATGATCAAGTCAGTTTCTTTGGTACTGAAACAATGATTAATATCACGTCGATAGATACAACTAAGGGGGGTATTCACATATTGCCATAAGAAATTAGATGCGCAGCCTACTATCTAAATAAAAAAATTATTTATAGTAAATTGCATACTTCGAATATGAAAAGAAGTGTAGCTCGTGTTTGACAAGCTAATTCGTGAGACACACATATCGAGCGCTCTTCACTTTGAAGAGAATTTCATGGAAAATGATCGCACACACGTTCATCTAGCAAAGAAAATCGATCCGCTACGAATTTCGAAATCAGACTTGAACAGATAAACCTGTAATGTTTCTCCAGAATGTTCTATTCATTTTTCACAATATATTACACCGTTTCGTTTTTATACCTTTTTCTTTACTCTTTATTTTTACACGCTCAGTTGCTTAAAATAATGTCTGCAGTACACCGACATCATCGAGGGCGGAGCATCAATTTTACACAACAGCTTCTGCTCACCTTCCGATAATCTCTCTAATGCTAAAGTATACTCTCTGTCGAAAACACCTGCAACGCGAGAGCAAATTTTCATTTATCTTAGAATAATATATCGTGCAATAGAACCAGAAAAGACATTTTCTAATGAATGTGCTCTGTGTACCTTGATCAATATTCCCTCTACCCAAGACAGTAAATGCCAAAAACAAGATATCACGGTATATAGAAAATAGAGGTTGGTCAGGTGCTTGATTTCTGCTTCTTTCTAAGGCCACTCTTTTAATAGGATCCGCTAGATCACTTCGACGAACGTTCGTGATCACTGACTGCATTAGCCTGTTATAATGAAGTATAATGTAAGCGTTAAACTAAATAGTGAGAATATTTCTGCACGATCGAGAAAAATATGATAGTTGCGTTTACGTTTTATCCTCCGCAACGTTAAATTTCCATTGAAGGTACATAGGCAGACGATCCATATGGAGTCTCTCGTTATCCCACATGGTTTTGACACCTACCGCACCATAGTTTATTTGTTCGTGCTTCTTATCGTTATTTAGCCATAGATCTGGCAGGTGACTCGTTAAATTAATTCGTTCAAGGTACCATATAAGATTCCAATACACTATTGGATGTTCTTCGATGAACTTATGCTTCGTCAGACATGTATCACCTTCTTGGCTTAAGACACTTTCTAACTCCTTCCTTAGAACTAAAGGGTTCAAATATGGCACTGTGGTGGGTTCCAATAACTCTTTCGGTTTGTCCGAAAGTTCAACTAGTGCTCCCATTAGAGGATCGTTCTTCCTTTCGTTTTCTTTGCATCTTCAACAACGAATTTTACGTGAATTTTACAATCGTGCTACCACAGATTCCTATTGTATACAAAGTGAGTTAAAGTAGGAGCAGAACAACCGACAATCAACAGACATATTCGACAGTTCTGCTTTCCAAGAATCACTCTGTATACCTGATCGCCTCTATAAATGTCGCAGGTTAATACTAGAATATATAATTGGATTATAATGAATAGACAGCGGATTGTATGCAGTTAAAAATAAAGAAACAAATAAAGAAAACAAAGTTAGAAGAATTTCAAAATACTGTTACATATTAAGAAAGAGAATAAATTTCTATTTCATAATGAATAATTAATAAAGCTACATAATTTCGAAAGTAATTGCTGTCACCTAGTAGCAACTAGGGCTGTTACTTTCCTTCGAAGGTCGAAGATCTTGAAACTTTCAAGGCGATGAAAATCGAAGTTTCGAAGCTTCGATATTTGATTTTTATTTTTTATATTTGTTGAAAATTCTGTCAAATCTTTCATTTATATTTTCATTTGCCTTAAAAATCATGACATACTATGAAACTCGTAAGTTACAATTTCATACGGTTCAAAGACTTCATGCACTTCGAAGTTCCCTTCGTTCCTTCGAAGCCTTTGAATCTTCGCAAAAGTAACAGCCCTAGTAGCAACTGTTTCTAACGGACAACTGGCCATTGGCAGGGACTGCGACACCTACAAAGACATTATATGTACTGTACCTTTCATTACCTATAGTCTAATATCCTTATAGTCAGCAGAGGTACCGTCGCCTTGTCACAATACTGACAGACCGTGTTTAAATTTGAGTCTTCCGGTTGCCAGCCAGCCATGATCTCTTCGTCGTAGAGTATGGTGGCACAATGATGACATCGACTAGCGCTAGACAGTACAAGCTCGACAGCGATTCGTTCGTCGAGTTCTCTTGATCCTTTCGAATATAAAAATTCCAGATCGTCCAAACAAGAGTCTATATTTCCATCAGCTGTTCGAAGAAAGTTCGTTGAATTAATCTATTCTTGTATACCTTCATTTTTCAGCAGAGGGCGAACCTGCAGAACGGCTACCTTCGCCGATGTGCACAAGAAAAAACTGTAGGTACACTACTGTGCAAAAGAAAGAAGCACCCGGGCATATTCAATAGAAAAGCGTAAAAAATCAAATAAGAACGCAGCAAGTTTTGAAAAAGGATTCCGTAAAGCTTTAAATGCAATAAATCAATCATTATACAATACAATTTTTACATAAAGATATTGTTTGTCATTATATTAAGATATAATTATAATTATAATTATAATTATACCGGGTGCTTCTTTCTCTCGCACAATAGTGTAGCTATTCTGCAGGTTCACCTAGCAATGATTCGAATCGTACAGACCAGACATTTTCATGGCTTCGTTCCGATCTTGCACAGAACCGTCTTGCGAATCCAGCGATTCGTGCGACGCTCCGTGCGACATTCTGTAGTCACGCTCTTTGAGTTTCACGGGCGTGCTGGTCGCGGAAATAGCCTCTTTGATCACGTCGAATTTTTTCACCACTGTCGTGGCGGCCGATTTTAAACTGTTTAAGCCACCGAGTATCAGCTCGTTCGACTTCTTCCCTGTTAAGCTTGTGGTGCTGAAATGAGTACTATATTAAATTATAATTTCCTGGATCGAATCACGACGCTAATTCTTTGTTGATATTTTGAATAAACTTGAAAAAAGAAACAGTTCGACCTACTTAAAGCTAAGTTTCAAACTAGATCCTAGGCTGGACAGGCTGGAGGTGACGCTGTCCTTTTGAGACCAAAGGCTGCTCAATTCTACCAGCCTCTCCCTCTCTTTGTCTTGTTCCCCTTGCTGCGCCACAGAGTGGGGCATTGTTTCGCTTCTTTGTAATTGGCCGCCTATCGCTACGCCGGTCGTTTCGTCTATAGATTGATGAAATGTTGCGCTGCGTGGCAAGACGTTGCTAAAAAACAAAACAAATCAATCAATTTTACACGTAGAGGAAGTATGGTAAAGTCGCCATCTAGCTCCCTGAGGATCTCCACGATCACTGTTCTTTCGCCTACCCCTTCCACTGGGGGGCAACCCCGCGAGGAGCCGAGAAGCTCGAGCTACCGCGCGGTCCGTGTTTACATGCTGTCCTTTTCTACGCTCGGCATCCTTTGTTCTTTCGGCGCGGTCGACGCAATCATAAAAGCTAGATCGCGACTTTACTGTAAATCGAACGAAAATTGACAAACAAAATGTACCTTCGAAATAAAAGCGGCCCTCCCGGCCTCTCCTCAACATTATTAAAAACAGTTAGAGTACACGTTGAGCAATTCGAATCGTTTTCTTCTGAAGGCGAAACGATTGGCGTCTCGTCGTTGATTAGGGCGCCCAACGGGTCATTCTCGGTGACCGGTGTGCGTATGGGACTCTTCAATGGCGATTCCAGGTTTGGAACCAATCTACAAAATTATAACGGACATTTATAAATGATTATAGACCCATATACCCTTATTAAATTAATTCAATTAAGATTAAAATGTATCCTTTTCAATAAAGAAACTCATGATGACCTTTACAACCCTTACAACCATTATTTCATATACCGAATAGTTTACAATTTGTTACCTTTGCGTCATCGGTAAATCATTGAGCTCCTCCATTTGTATAGCGTGCAATGCCACAGAGTCTTTCACTATACTGTTTTGCCGAGGAAGCTTCTTTATTTCGAATGGCCCATATTCCGGCAAATCCGAGGTGGAACTTCCTTTCGTAGCTACGCGAACAAAACGAAACCGTCAATCGGAACGATTGCATCGAATCATACTAATTAGTGCTTACAATCGCTGTGCGCAGCTTCCGTGTCTTGAGAATGGGAGCTGTCCAGGCTGGATCTAGAAAATGCGTGTTCCATATTTGCGATTTTACCGTCGACCGTCGATAAATCTGCGGTCGAGCTCAATCTTCGTCTAGCACTGCGTTTGCCTGCCCTCTTGAACAACGCAGCTCCGACTATGGCATTTCGGAGTTTGTTCCACATCAATTGGCTGGAATTAGTCATGTCGGACGGCCAAGTTGCTTCTAGTACAGCCTACAGTTTCCATCGACGACTATTATTATTATGCATCGAACAAAATTGATAAAGACACGAAATTGACGAACCTTATTGTAAAATCCGTATGTGAGAGCATTCGGTTGGACACCGCTCCGTTTCATGTGAAATAATAATTTCACAGCTAACACAGGTTGCCCGTAAACACCGCAAAGCTGCATCATAGCTCTGTAACAGACCTGTAACCGAAATCTCTCATCGTTAGTTCTTCGAACAAGTGTAAAATTGATTTATATGCTAGGGCTGTTGCTTTTCCGAAGCTCCGATTCTTCGAAGATTCGAAGGATTCGAAGGAACGAAGGGAACTTCGAAGTGTATTTTGTTCGAAATGTAGGAGTGTCTGTAATTGTATCAAATATAACTTAGCAGCGAAATTTCGAAGTTCAAAGCTTCGAAACTCCGTTTCTTTTAATCCTCTAATAATTTACTACGGGGGTCCGAATTTCGAAGCTTCGAAACTTCGATTCTCATCACTAGACTCCGAATGTTCATGTAAAATAAAAAGTTTCTGCATCAATTGCAAGACACAGGAGCTAAATATAAATTTATATTCTTCATTAATAATTAGAAAGTGGTGAAAATAATATATTAATACTCTTAGTCTTTTAATCTTCGACCTTCGAAGGAAAGTAACAGCCCTATTCTAAGCTCGTGAAAGAGCTCTCACCTCTTCGATAGGATCGAGGTGTAACTTCGACATTTTCACTAGCAGATCGTAGGCCTGATGTAAAATTGTAGCTGGCTGGTTAGACACTTGCAACATAGCAGGCAGGTGTAGAAACCAAAGGCTGTAACAGGTGCCGAGCAGACATCTGCCCCACCGATTCGGTTTCGCTGCCTAAATGAAATATTATTGGTAAGTTCGAAGCGAAAATGATATCGAAGCGAAGAGACGATCTTACCTGTTTACGCGCCATCCTTTGCGCTACCTTAATTTCGTGTTTGGTTCTGCGTGCCATGGGACTTCCTGGTATTATACCGAAGGCACTTAAATTCGCGTTTCTTATGTTGAAGTGTTTCTGCGGCCTTATCAAATCGGGATTCAATTTGAATGTGCGATAAACGATCGGTGACTGATTCGGTCCAGCTTCCGGTGGAGGTATAAATACTGTTCGTTCGCTGTGCTGAGATTCGTCCAATTCCAGAAGTGGTACTGAACGATTAAAGATCACAAATAACGTTAAGCAAGAGAGGAAGGCAACGAAACTGATATACAGGGGTGTGCGAGATTCCCGAGAAAAATTTCCGTCCCGACCTGGATCTCGCACACCCCTGTTGATATTACATTAACAATTTTACCATTTTCATCCTCGACACGTTCCGTGCATTCGTCGAAAAACGCTAGTCCCGCCATATCCATGTCGGATACAAAACTCGTCTCTTCTATAAACCTGAAAGACAAAGAAAATGTTAAATTACGGTATTTAACAAACTGAAACACATTGCGGATCTTTATGCAAAATAAAAATGTTTTGCATTGATTGTGCGAAAGAGGAATAACATAAAAATTAATTACATCCCTTAACGACTTTTTAATCTTTTACTGTTTTATATTTCACCCAATCAATTTCTTCATAAATGCACAAAGACCCGCAGTCTAATAATCACGGTCACTGTGGCATATAAACATGAATCAGATATCGATATTATTAATAGGAATATAAGATATCGAGGTAAGGTTAGCGTAAGACCATCGCTTACACAAATACTGAGTAAATGCGTAACGATATCTGATACCAATATCAATATTTGATTTATGTTTCAAGCATCATAATGAGTGGTACAGTAGTGGATAAAAGTATACCGCGTGAACGAAGAAACGTAAAGCTGAAATAATTGAATAAAAACACGCGTGCGCAATTACCTTATAAACATCTGTGTCTTCACTAACATGCTATAAAATTTCGCGTGAGCCTTATCTCGACTTCTAAGAAACGCCTGTATATTAAACAAACTGGTCGGATCCGTTGAGCCAACCGTTGGAGCTTTCGTGATCGGCAATAAGAAAGCGCGATACCCTTTCAATATGGTCGCGGTGAATCTTAAAAAAGCATCTTGTATTTCAAGCTCCAGAGCTTGCTCCTTCCGCTTCTGTTGGAACTCTTTGTCGACGCTGAACTCTTCGTCGTCTATGTCTGAAAATGTTTGCGAGATGGCACTAATAAGTAGACTGAGTGGATCTTCGTGGAAAATAAAGATTGTCTACATCAATAATAACTAGACTGCGGATCTTTATGCAAAATAAAAATGGATTTCATCCCTTAACGACTTTGTTACATTAAAAGCAACATTACAGCATTCTTGTTTTAAGTCTTTTACTGTTTTATATTTCGCCCGATCAATTTCTTCGTAAATGCATAAAGATCCGCAGTCTAATAATAACTATAAAAAGCTGAGAATAATAACGAAAACACTGTGTGTGCACCTTTCATGGACGAATAACTCTTCCCCAAAGAGATCAGCTTCGAGTAAAGATGTTCCAGCCAATTGCGAAGCTGCCTGGCTGCCTTCTTCGGCAGCAGTTTCACAGTCAGATATTTCTTGTCGTCGCAGATCGCTATATTATTCGTATCCAAATTGACGCAATTGACATCGGACGGTGGATCGTACAGATCGAAGAATCTCGAGTCCACGCCGATTAGAAACGGTAACGGAGCGTGCAAAACCTGTAATTTCGAATAGATTTTTATATATTACACCGTAGTAACATTCTCTCGTGCATTGTCAACAATTAAGAGTATAATTTACCTCTGCCAAGCCTAATGGACACAGTGGTATGTACGGACACTGCCACTTGAACGGAAACAGTATCATCGCGATAGCTTCGCTGACCGACGTGAGAACATCGGGACGCAACGAATGTACAAGTATCTTCTGCTCGGTTAATATTAACAGCAATATAAGTAAACAATTGTCAGGCCCTAAATTAGTAAGTAATTGCCGGAAACTGGCGCCGGACCTAGGCAACGCCAAGTCCTCCGGTTGCGTTAAAATTAATCTGTCGTTACTACTTAATTGTACAAGGATTCTTGGTCTCTGCGGGCTCGGAAACGGTATGTCGTACAAAAAATATGCTATATACTTTTCAATAGGAACGTTCTGCGGTTTGTTGTTAACCATGCTATGTAGAAAAACTAAAAATTTCTCGAACGTGTCGAAGAACGGCCAGTGGGACAAGATGCATATCGATTTACTGATGTTCAACGACTGCGAAGCGGGATCCGTCAACTGCAGCTTCTCCAATTGGAGTTGGGTAAGCTTCTTAAGTATTCCGGTCTGCTTAAGCGCTTTTACTTGCGACTGTCCCTTATCGATTTCTGTATGGTCAACTGGAAGAGAGACAAAAAGAACGAACAGTCAACGAAACGTAATTCTTCGCACGTTCGACGAACGGTCTTATTCACCTACCAGAATTCTGAATGTTCTCCGCGAGGATGTCAGGCAATTGTTGATTCTCTTTCGAGTTGGAAATGTCCATTTCCAGTTCGACCTCCTCATAAAACGTAATCGCCGAACCATAGATTTTCTGGGCTGCGTCGGCAACGGTTAAAACGAACGTCGAGAACACCGGTTTCGGTTTGCTGGCCATTTTCGGCCAACATTCTATCGTCGCTCCCATCGGCAAACAGAACATCGCGACGGAATTTGGGAAAACGAAACTATTGTAATCCGACATCGGATATTTGTACAGCACGGCTGGTTTGAATGATATCAGGTTCGCCCGATTCATCGACTTCTTGTAACACAAATACACGTCGCTGCCCAGCATGCCTTTGTTCAAGTTCTTATTGATAACGCAGAAAGCGTGCGGAGGTGTTTCACCTTTATTCGTCAAGATCACGCATATGTCTGTCACGACTAAAGAGTTGCAGGACATCTTATGACTTGCCCGTCTGTACGTCACGAAGATCCTCGACGTCGAGTTGTTCACGTTTGCCAAATGTCCCTTAGGAGTTTCCAACACCATTTTCGCATCTTGCATTATCCGTTCTTTGCCGTCGTATATAACACCTGAAAGCGGTGTTTCTCGTTAAATAAATTCTCCTAATTTCATTTGAATACATTCACGATTGGTGTTGACCCTTGTGTAGTCAACCAAATGGTTTTCGATAGATTATTTAACACTAAACCTACCGAGCCTTAAAAGTAACTGGTACACGTTCCCTTATAAAAATGACAAGATTGATTTTATTTAGACTTTGTGCAGCTCCTATTGTAATATGTGCTCAGCTAAAGATATCTATACAGTCATTTCTTATGAAATTATTTTTATCGTATCGATAATCATAAAATAAAAAATCTGGAACCAGTCATTTTGACCGGTGATGGTAGGTTTAGTGTTAAAACCTTTCTGTATTTCACATGTTTGCACGAATTCTCGCTATAAGACTATAAATTAATATATTAGCGAGTGACGAATGGACATTCAGAGAAATTTTGTAATATTTAAAGAGGGACATTAACAAATTGTTGAAAGAAATACAGTAAATGGGTACCTGGGTACCTGGTTGACTACGCAAGGGTTAATATATCGTAACTCGTCTCACCTATATCAACTAAAGGAGGTTTGTCTCTCCCCCTCCGATAACATAAATAACATTCGTTCGTTCTCAAGCTACCGTGATTTAAATCAGCTGGTAAACCCGAAACGGTTTGTGCTAACAAAGTATATCCTTCTGGACATTGTTCGCCTAACGCCGGGAATATAATGACGAGATCGGTGATTGGAGGTTTCATGTGCATGTCCTTGACATGTGTTCCCTCTTGATACCAATCTTCCAATTTCTCTTGAGTTTCGTTGTCATTCTCAAAATCACTATCTTGACCAGGCAAACCAGCGATGACAAAATAATCCGCTACCCTCCTTTCGTCCATGACTACCTACACACGTACGCACACACAGAGAGAGAGAGAAATTAGAAATATTATTAATATATATAGAGCTAATGGAATCAGCGTTCACAATAAATAAACAAAGTTACCGACTTTAACCAAAAACTTCTTCACATGGTATTGAAATAATCCTCTGCGAATCTCCTCCCATGTATTTCGAAATGATCTCTGTTACTTTCGTTTCCTAACGATTCGACTAAAATAATAATCGCCGATTGAATTATTTTGTAAAAGCATCCTACAATCAGCTGAAATTAGTATTGAATTAATGCGACTTGCGCGTATATACTCGAAAGAGAGACGGGGCGGTAAAAAATGCGATTAAATTACCTTTGACAAGAGAAGGTTGCACGGAACATTAATATATTCCCGATGCAATTCTCGTTTCGAACTGATCAAGGTTATTATTTGATAGATGCATCAAACTTGATTTTTCACAACAACAGCGATGTATTTACACTGTTCGGCGGTCACTTCGCTAAAAGTATGTCTTCTGGAAATGCACAATCAAACGCATACTGATTTATATTGTTCGTAGGTTTTCTTGTAAATACAACGATTTATAGGATAAATAGTTATTCCTCTTGGTGAACGAATAAACAGCGTGCGAAACCGTAGGGCGATAATCGAACGTAAACGAAGTCAACGTTGAATACCACTTGCACTGATTCACTGATGTTTAAAACGTCTTAATAATCACATGAAAACCTTTTCCACAAATCGTTTTGAAAGTTATGCGTTTCTAGGTTATGTGTCATGCCATGTATATTCCGTGCATTTACTTCAATCGCGAATGGCATTATCGAAATGTCACAGAAATTTTTAATTGTAAACCGATCCGTTTCGGGTGTTAATTGTTTTTTTTATACGCGCGGCCAGAGCAAAAACAATTCCGTTAAAAATAAAACATATAACACACGCTCGTATTCAGCTAAAAATTATACGCGAGTAGAAACTTTCAAACTACAAACGGGTCGCGACGTTTTCTGCCATAAGTATAGAAATCGAATTTATTATTTGAACTTTCACGGTGTATGTACAATTGTTCGTTACACTTATACTAACTCTTGAAAAATACGATTGCAGAACATATTAGTAAATGTCATGACCATACATATCAAGTTTAAAAAAAGTTGTAACCAAGCGTATATAGTTAAAAAATAAATAGAACCAAGTTGTATATAATGTGATGTATTCCGTGCAATTCCGTGTATGCAACATGTAACGCGTCTACTCGACTGTTTTTATCACTTATTTCCCTAGTACGATAGCGCGCGATACTATAATCATTTTATCATTTTTTTATTAAATTTTCCAGAGAAATCAACGCGCTGGTATATATATGTATCTCTTTCTACATGTACACCGTACTTTGATTATTGAAACATAAAGATTACAACTTTCTCCCGCATATAAATATAAATTTCTGCGCAGAGTTATTTGATTTTTTATACAGTATATAGCATATATTGTGGTTGATTGCGGTACGTATCTGCATCTGTCTGCTATGTTTATAAGTTTTCAAAAACATAGAGAACAATAGTTTATAATGTTGGATACCATGGACGTGAATTCATTTATATAGTACATATATGTGTACATTATGTACATACGTGTATGTATATACATATGTACATGTGTATAGCTCTGTTTGTACTGTAGATCGTGTTTATTTGCTCATTGAAAATGTCAGAATAATTCTAAATATACTGACGCGAATGACAATGTCAATAACAATAACAGTAGTTTCAAGAGAATCTCGATGTAACAATTATAGATGTGTGCAGATATCTCGTCCATGCTACTAAATAATTCATAAGTATCAACATATATAATGTTAAAATTGAAAAAACAGAACTGTAATGATTAAGAAAGGTCTTGCAACGCTAATGTATACATGCTACTAAATACGAGTGCAACGGAACTAATGTAAATATCAACGGGAGCATTCCCCGTCTTTTGTTCTCCGTGTTGTCCTTGATAAACATACTGAATGAAGGACATGTGAAGGGCGTGGGGTACACCTTCAACTCATGGGCATTCTCGTTCATTGGACCCTAAACGACCGCGTCGATGAAAGGCGATGATTTTTACCTTCTACCTTCCAAGCGAATTTCCGAGCGCATACGCATTGTAGCATGCTTTTCGGAATTCTTACACAATTAAATTCCCCATTTAAATGATGCCCCCCAAAAATGATAAAATTCATGAAAATTATTGGTTTAGCAAGAAAGTAATTTCGGTATTTTGAGGTGAAATAAAACTGAATTTTTAATGATACATATAGTAGTTGTTTGATACATGACAGAGAAGGGTTCATGCAATTTGTATTTTGAGAGGGAAATTTGAACGTATTCTTTCGAATTTTTTGGCAATTGTTTTTTTTTTAGATCGTAGTCAATAACTAACACATCTCTATAATATAATGAAACATAGAAAATTTTTTATTTCCACTAACGATTACTAATTCTGTGCGCTTACATCGGCAACAACGGCCTACTTTATGTTATTATTCTATTTTGCTTACACTCGATTATCCCGGTCATACTCCTGGTCGATCTGTTACGGGTCCTAATTAAAATACCGTGAGTAATTAGCTCCTCGAGTCACGGTGATCAACGACTCCACACAGCAACGTAAACATCATGTGGATACCTATATATACTATTAATTAAAAACTTCTCTCCGTCTGAATGGAGAACACCCTCGTTAATTATAGTTATATGTAGGAGTTTATATTCTTAAATGAAATGATTTGTAAACAAAAAAATATAACAATACCACTCACTATTCATAATTTTCAAAACAGTAGTAAATTTAATAGTTTTATTAATACAGAATTTATGTATTTATTTCATCGTTATTATTATATTTAACATATTGAATGCTTGATTCATTTTTGCAGTTGTATTTGGTTTGAAATTTTTTTTTCTCATTTTCATTAGACTTTTGTTACGATCTGTAATACAAGTCTAATTCAGATATATACAACGCGTATATTACTGGAAAATTGACAGACCATGTTTATTTCTGTTACAAAAACTACCATGAGTTATGTTAATGCTTACCATATAAAAAAGATATTAATTATAAAATAACTAATTTCCAACTAATAGCAAGTTTACATTCCATGATTGGAGAACGTCGATTTTCTCTCACTCTCTCTCTCTCTCGCTCTCTCTCTCTCTTTCTCTCGCGCTCTCTCTCTCTCTTTCTCTCTCTCTAAAAAAGTAAAAGAACTTGATCACAAACTTTAAATTCTAATAAAAAAATTCAAATGTATAGTTTTATTGTTGTTACAGCTTCAACAGCGTTACTAGTAAAAGTCCATTTCTTAAAACTTTTATATATCCGACTCTTCCTTTTATGAAAGTATCAAAAATATCCTTTCTTGTATTCATTCCCCAACAGACAACAAAAATGAAACATTAGATTCATAATGAAACCATTAAAAATATAATTAACTCGTTTAAAATAGATGTTGCCTAATTATTATACAGGCCCTTCGTCTAACACTCATTCTACCCCCTTTTCCAAAAAAGGTGAAATAACCAATAACAATGCAGATCATCTTGCTTAACTCTAATTCGACTTCAAGATGTAGAACTAAGTAAAATTTATAAATATGGTACAATTGATAATAAGCTTATAGAGCACTAATAGATTAATTACAGATACGTATAAGTAATAGCATTGTGTCGTTGAATCTTATGGCGATTTTTAAGTCCCCTGCTTACAAGTAATATAATCAAGGATTTAATTAAATGTCTGTTCTCATATTCAAATTGAGTATGTGTCATTCAGTCGAACAACCACACGCACCAACCACCACAGTGGACTAGCAGCCATCTTGACTAGCTTTTTTCAAATCTTTGCTGTTTCCTCCCATTTTATTCCCATCGAAATGAGAGTCTTCTGGGCCAGCAACAAGTTGCATTGTGCTCTTCCATATTCAATGGGTATAAATCAATCCCCAGGATGCTCGGGGCAACTACGATTCACTTGAAACCATTTATCAATGCAGCTGAAATATATCAATTACATTCGGTTGGTTTCAAATTACACATGGAATTCCATCATTAACCCTAGAATGACATTGTGGAGTCGCTACAACCTTGCAAAAAGAAAACCTGCTAACGAACATTAGGATATAAAAGTCTTTGCTACTTCCCAGAACTTTAATAATACTTTACAGAAACTATAAGAGGAAAATAATATTTGTACGTACAGACATTTGCATGTAGCTATGTGTCCCAGTGAAAAATGTCACCGTGTCTTTTTAGAGTTAATACAAAAAAAAAACAACAACAAGAAGTATAATAATGCTTAAACTTTATAAACATACTTACTTTTTATGATATATACAAAGGCATGGTAAACGGGCTATAACATCACCAGGTTGTAAGTCTTCCAGACAGATAACACATTCGCCTTTCTCGTCAGATAATACATCTTCTGCAATGCGATACAAACAGCAATACGTTAAATTCCTTTCTTCCATGCATATACATTATAATGTTGCAACCACAGAAATATAAATACAAACTTACCATTGTAACTAAGACGTGGTTTGGTCAGGCACATGACCAGGTGACATTCTATATCATCCGGTAGAATAAATTTGGAGCATACAGGACACTTTAGACCTTTGAAAGAAAACAGATTATTCATGAATAGGAACTGGGAATGCGATGATAAACGATAAATCGTAAAAAAATCGTGTAAACTGTACCATAAAGAATTCTTCTCACTTGATTAGTTGGAACAACCTCAGTCTCAGACTCATTTAAGCATGAACTTATTATAATTCCCATAATAAAATCGGCATAACTTGACCCCTTCCATCCCAAATAGTAAAATTTTGTTTCGATCTTAAAACGTCATTATTTGTAAATTTACACTTTTCCACGATCGTGATTTAAAATTTACGCAACTACGTTTGATCAGGATTGATTTACATGTGGTTACCGGGACAACTAGCAGACAACATGCGCCAAACAAATGTCCGCCGCCTTTTGCTCACAATTAATTTAAAGCTTTTCAATATAAAACGTGATATCACAACATAACCTAACTTTTCATCGCGCTAAATCCGATTATAATACGCGACACGAGAAATCCTTTCGCACGTCAACTTCTCTCGAGAGATCGAAACAATTTGAAAACATTCAATAGTTCTAACAACAATAACAACAACAATAGAACGTATCGTGAATATAAACATTCAATGAACTACTTATTTTTTTTTCTTCTATTTAAATACGGAAAATGACGTTTCATCTTATTATGATAGCTACACACAAACACATCTATATATATATACACACACACGCGCGCGTAACAACAGGCAAATACGTACGAGCTCAACACTGTTATGTAATCAATAATAAAATCTCTGTTATTACTAAATATATTAAAAATCGATATGTATATATGCTATAAATTTTCATACCTCGTGCGTGAGTATACAAATGTACGCTCGCGTGCGCGCGTATACGTAAATGTGTGTTAAATTTTTATATTTGTGTGTGTGCTTTTGTATATATCTATACATATACATATGTAGATGTATATGTATATATATATTGATATCATAGAATATTACATTCACAAACATAACAGAATATAATGTTTCTCTCAGCTGTTGCTTAATTCGTTATACAAAGAGTTCGAGCCATTAAACTCACCGTTGACGGACCAAATATGAGAAGGCAAGCTATGGGCAGCATAAACTCGTCCACCGTCTTCGTCTGCATCGTCCGAATCGAGTTGCGGCAGACCGAGTGCTTGGCCGACTCCGACACCGACGGAGGAAGCCAGACTGCTTTGTTCTTCGGAGGAAAGGTCCGGCACTGAACTCAATGAGCGAGCGCGTTGCCTGCTATCTCCCGATACTCGAGAAGTCTGAGACTGATTGCCTTGCTGATGTTGATGTTGCAACATGCTAACACCTTCGGGTAGAGAGCGGAGCACAGAAAAACTCTGCATGGTAGTCTCGTTCTCTCCGGTAGAGGATTGCCCATTGCCTCCAGCAGATTGTGCTACGGCGCTTGGTTTAGCTCCCATCCCAAATATGAAATAGTTTTAATAGTTTTGTGTTTCAATAGAACCGAGTTCTCGTGTGATAGGAAAATTCTGCCTGGTAATCAGAAGAGATATTAGTATTCCAAATATTGGAGTTGGCAGTAATATACACGCACTGACACAATTCTTGCAGAGACAGTCTATCCCCCTGGCTCTTTCCAGTTTTTACGTTCAGAAGGCTCGTCGAAATTTGTCGATCTTCGCATCAGCAATGTTACAACACTCTGGGATTTAACGTAGGCCGGAATTTTGCAGACATGCACCACAACGAGCAAGTCATATCGTCCGAAAGCATACCAGCGGCTTGTCACGCAAAATACCCCCCGACATCTTGTGAGAAACTTCCTAGAAGTCAGTAATCAGCTGCTAGGTATCCATTATGAATTTACGCTGCGTGGTCCCGATTCGTTTGATTCGTTCTGTACTCACGCGAGCGCACCAACAGCATTTGCCTTAGTACGGACGGCTGATTGGTCGTATCAGGGAGAAGTACAGCGTTTCGATTGGCCGAGTGTACGAAGCTGTCACGCGCCACCAATCGGAAGCCGTTCCCTAGTTCCAAATCCTTTTACCGTGCTCACCGAAATCTAGAACAAAATGAGATTCAAATGAATAATTTCAAATAACCTGAAATAACCGCATCACAAAGATGCGAGGGCCCAACGAAGATCGGCTGATCCCAGAAAACGACGGCGTCCCGGAAGGGAGGACACTCCAGACAGATGGTCATGGTGGACAGTGGCCAACTTCTCATGCATCATAGTTGATCATAGTTGATCATAGTCAATCATAGTTGATCCAAGTTGAAAGTCATCCGGTTGGATTGGAGTCAAACGCAGTGTTCCAAGATAACGGAGCATCTGATGCCCACAAGTTACGTCACAAGATAATTCAAAATTATGGGTAGCGATATAAAAGCGAGGTATACAAGTATATTTATGCATTATTTCGTAAACATTTGGAAAAATAAACTACAAAATCGTGATATAAATATATCTTTTTCAAAATATAGCATTTTGCCCACATCCATCATCTGGTAGATGATGTAATCTTGGAACAAGGCATGTTATCTGAAACCGGGTCTATAAGTATATATGGTCTATGCTCAGAGTATTCTGAAATGGATGTTACATGTTCCATGGGAGTTTCGCTTCTACAAAAATCATTATCCCGATTCGCAGTCATTCGCAGACAACTTCACTGCGTCAGACTGCCCGATCAAATTTATATAGTCGATCTGTCTTAGCACGTCGTGGAAAAGATAAATTAAGATTTTCTTGAATTCAAACTAAAACGAAACATAAAAATGTCTGCGTGGAGACAAGCAGGATTAAAGTAAGACAATTCTATTGAAATGTGTCTACTGCTCTAGCACATATTAATATTATTTCATATATGTTATGTAACATCGAAGAGTATTTCACGTTAAATTTTGTATTGTAGTTACATCAATTATTCGCAAATTGCTGCGAAACTTGTTAGACAAGCTCTGAAAGCCGACGCCAGGGCAGAGGCAATGAAACGTGACGATGTAAATGTAAGATTTACTCAGTGGAAAGATGGTAGACCAGCTAGTAAGTATATTCAGAAACGATATTATAGTATCTAGTTAATTTCGATATAATTTTTCATCGAGGTTTATTTATTTTATGTGTAACTTTAGGGGGCCAACTCTGAACGAGTATTTCTTTGTACAATTACGTGTACAGGGTGTATAAAAAGTAATGGTCATCCGTCCTGGGGATGAATCTACACCTCTGGATCGGTGGACATTCGTAAAAGAAACTTGCTGCAAAATTGTTGTTAAAGTTTGTATTTACATCAACAGCTTCTACACATCGAGAAGAGAAAAAGTTTGAAAGGAACCTTATGTCGTATACAAATACTTATTAAGATATATAAGCTGTTGAAGTTTTTGCAAAATTTAATTGAGTAGAGTTATATGTATAGACAAAAGCCTACTACTACAGTCCACAAACGAAATTTAAAGAGACATTTCTCGCTAGGCCCGAACCAGGTAATTTTGGTAGATTCACCCCTAGGATGGATGACCATTACTTTTTATACACCCTGTACATATAAATTTCTTTTAACATTTGATTTTAACAGAAAAATTTAGTTTCCTATAGTTATGCTCCCATTTGAACTATACAGTTCACTTGCCTAAGCAATGTACTACAGAAAAATGTTTAATTACAGATGAAAAGTAATAGATACGAGAATTTGTAAGTTCACAGTTCCACGTAATGATTGGTTGAGATTTGTGTGAAATTAACCCTATTTGCGAGAGTGCACAACTACTATTTACAGAAACAGATTTCGATACAAGCCCGGATACGATTGATTTTCTTTTTGCGTGACAAATTAACGTTTTACCATAGCATGTCATTTAACAATATTGTACTGTTAGAAAAAGTAAACCGTTTTAGTTTCTCTTTATTAACAAATGCAAGAAATGTAATAATTTACACAAATTACATTCTGTTGACGCTATCTGTGTTTGTTGCAGAAAAAGTCTAAATTGGGATATCACAGATGAGAGGAAGTCATCCTTTTCCTAGGTTCACGTACATTACGCATGAAAGAAGAAACGGCAAAGTTTAATACAGTAGTAACTTGTATATGGTAATTCCACACATGCTCATCTGAAGTAAAAATATTTCTCTCCAAGTTCCATGTTCTTTTTTCCAAATTGACCTACCTTTATCTATTAAGATGCATCACCTTATGGTAGGGCAATGTGCTTTACAGTGTACTGGAAAGATACGTTGCTGCATTTAAAACAACTTTGCTTTGTATTAGGTTGGAGGAGAAGTTCTGTCATAGTCGAAATAAGCAGGTAATTTTGCTTGTAAAACATGGATTTTTATAAATCGATTCAAATGTTTTCTTTAAAATACGACAGAATATAACGTCCAGCCTAACAATTTGTAAAGACATCGAACGATACTTACCGATAAATTCAGAAACGAGATCGTTATCGCTATCGCCACGCATTGTTCCTGTAATTTCTTCGTCTTCCACCATCGGTAAAAATAAGTGAACGAACTCGGTTGTGTACGGCGGAGCAATGGCTTCTAATACCTAACGATAAAATTTAATCAATGCAATTGTAATGTATTCATTAATTAATGTTAAAGAGATTCGTACCTCTGTAACGAAGTATCGAATTAAGGAAACATCGGTATCTCCTCGTTGCCAACATTGTTTAATATAACACACCACAGGTACCACGCAACCTTTGCTCAGTAGATTGACCATTCTGTCGATCAACATCTTTTTCATCTCCAACTGTACAACATTAATATAAAAATTTCATTCGAACGATAAAGAGCACTTAAGAATGCATTTTCGTATATTCATACCTGTACAAGTATCTCTAGTTCGTCCTGTTTACTTTCGAATAACTGTACAAGAAGTTGCAACACTTTCGGATGCAACAGAGGGTGGCAGACGACCACCTCGTCCAGCAGTGCAAGGTGTACAGGACAGTGTTCCGTGCACAATTTGAAGTATGATGGTTCTGTTACGGTGCATTCTACCCACCTAATTACACCTACACTCACGACAGGAAATCTGAATAAAAGTATATGAGGATTAACAAGTTTCTACATTTACATTTACATTAATAAATGGTAAGAGAACCCTTCATTAAGCGTACCTTATGCATTGGTATAAGGTATGCAATTCGGCGACCAATTCTGTGGATCCTTTATTAATGTTGCAGATATTATGCACTTTCTCAATCGCCTGAATAGTCGTTTTCAAATCGTCTTTGTTCAACTTGCGCGCGTGACCTTTTTTAGGGGGGATGTCGCACACGCTGGCTGCGTAAGCCAATAAATAAATATACTTCGGCTTATGCTCGGGATTAATTTTGACGCTGGGCTTGAAAAGCGCATCGACCAACAATTCTGCGACAAATATGAAAATGTATTTTGATGTACTATTTTTCAAATAACAAGTTTCTTACCTAGGAATTGCGGGTTTCGAAGTAACTCTATCGGAGGTGGTTCCGCGGTGGAATAGTTACGAAATAGAACACTAATGTCGGCAGGATTTAGAGTGTTCCGCGATAACATAGACGCTAACGCCAGGCACGCGCTAGGGCTACTCGAAGCTCCGTTTAACGCCATCGTTATCGGAGTAACGTCGTGGTGGCTGAACACGTGGTACATGATCAATAGAAACGTATAATACCTAACCCTTACACTGTAATACGTTAAATCGTTTCTTCTTACTTTTGCTGAGCACATTTCGTGATCTCTTGAGAGAGCCTTTTCATCATGAATCCACCGCGTGCTTCTTGTGCCAAAATTTGCAACAACACTTGACTGTAGACGTAGGTATGTTGCCCATGACATACCATTTTCTACTAACAGAAACATCGTATGTAAATATTCTTGTAGAATCGCTGAATGTTAACAATGAAATCAGAGAGGATGCGACAAGATGAAATCGCCGTTTCCATGCGTTAAGTGCATGATCGCATTACTAACCGCGCATTCTTGTATGCTGGATTGCCAATCCTCTGTATTTTGTAAAAATCCAGCGATCGCAGTTTTTAAAACTCGCGAAAACACTTCGATTTGTTGGGCTGCCGTCGAGATGCTTGTTATTTCACCTTGGAAGCCCGCGTCAGATATAAGCTAGAGGGACAAAATGAATTCAAGTGTAAAGACTGACAACAAAGCATAGTTCCGAAGAGTTATTATTAAACTGCAGATCTTTATGCAAAGTGCAAATTGTCTGCATCAATTGCAAAAAATATAAACTAAATTAAATGTTATTTCTTCCCTTAATGATTATAATAGAGGAGAAATCATATATTGACATCTTCAGGTTTTTAAACTTTCCAACACTTTTGAATTTCATCTACTCAATTTTGCTATAAACGCATAAAGATCCGTAGTCTAGTTATTATAGGTCTATACCTTTATAGTAAAGTTTAACATCAAACAATCAGGATACTCTTCTGCGAGCCTATAAATAAGAGATCTCCATGTGGGGTGCTGGATCATCTCTGTTAACCAGGCAGGAGTCTAACGCAAAAGACATTCATTTTTAAGTGTCTCTCGAATTAACAAAATTTGAAGACCAGAGTTAATTACGTCAAATTATTTGAACATACTTCACCCTCCTCTGTGAAAATTTTATCTGCCTTCTTAGGGTCAAAAGTCTTCAATATCATATCTTTCAAATTATTCTCCACCATTGCTTGAACATCTGAGACCTTCACTCCAGCAAGAATTAGCCATTCTGCTAAGAGATTTGCCATCTGAGCACAGGCAGTGTAATTTTTCGATAATAATTCTATTACTTGTTCAGGATTACCGCCGGCTTGAAAATATCTAAAAGAATATATAAAGTATATTTAAAAACATATTTCTGGAGATACATTGTACCTCAAAGTATACCTCACCTTTTGAGTTGCATAAATATACCGGGTTCCATGATATAATCTGGAGTTTTGAACTTATCTAAACACTCGTTTAATATTTCTTGAGGATTATCGAAGCTGTCTTCTCCCCCACAATCCTCGTTGGTCCTGGCCATTTCGTCCGTCCACCCACCATGGTTTTCATCGTAATCGGACTCCATTGTTGCTGAAACATTAAACGATTTACATAATCTTTAATTTTTTGTAATCAGATTTTAAGAAAGTGGAATCAAATAGAATCTTCTTTTTGGTGGCAATGGCCTTTGTAGATACAAAATTAATAAAAATCATACCAAATTGTACTGAATTTCATGTTTTGATATTTTTTGAAAATTTTCATACGCCATGAATGCATAAAGATCTGCAGTCTACTAATAGATTAATGGCTACATTAATTTTATATAAATACAACTCAGAGGATATCTGAATTATCTTATAATTAGAATGTGGATCTTTATGCATTTATGGCTCCAAAAATTTAAAAAAATGCTATTATATAATTCAACAGAATTTGATACGATTTTTATTTATTTCTGATCTATACAGACTACTACCACTGAAAATAAAATTTTATTTGTTTCCACTTTCTTAAAATTTGCCTAAAAAAATTAAAAATTTCATAAACATCCGCGGTCTACTTATAATTAAGATTTCTATACAATTCACATAAAGGGGAATCCTATATAGATTCAAATTAACACATATCAACGCGAATAACGCAGAAACTAAAAACAATGCATTTATAAAACAGATCATACAATAAGGTTAAGTCACCATCAATTGTGTCATAACATTTTGTGATCATCGAGTACTCACTTGTATTTATTTTTCGGAGTAAAACTGAATCAACGAATAAAAAGGTTCCTACGTTTTATGAATTATCTACAATACGTCACATAAACACGTAAAGATAAAAAACAGAAACTACTAAGCTTCTTCGCCTGTCTACACTAACACAAAGTTTTATTGATACTACATATAACCTCCCTTTTTGCATCTTCCATAGTAGTACGAAATTTAGATTTAGATAGAGTCTATGACAGTCTATGTAATAAATCGAAAAATGTAAAAAACAAATTGGTAATTCGTAGAATGTAATCGTATGATAATAAACGACATGAAAAACAATAATTAATTTGACTCGAGAACATTTTGACAATGTCATATAGATCTGCTGAAATTAATTCGGAATTCATAATAGGATTTTTCGAAATGGATCGTTTAAAGAATTATAAATACGGAGCATAAAAGAATAATACAAAAAGCAACATATTGAATGCATGTTTTTACTGTTGCGCTGTGTATAATGGCTCCAGTTACCTATAAATAACTCACAGGGCGGGAGCAGGATTGGTCATGCGAATTTCGTGAGTAATCAAAGCATTGCAGTCCTTCAAATGATTCTTTCAAACAGCAATGTTTGAATAAAGCTTCAAATGATAACGCTCGGTGCTATTCAGTGCTATTGTACTCTTGTACTCTCACGTCGTCTCTGTCTCTCATTCCTTCTGTATATAATTGTATATAATCAGTATATAATATAGGTCGTCGTAATGAATAGCATTTCCATCTATGACACGATGTTTTATGGTGTACAGACACCATGGCCACAGAGTATGCACAAGGAGCACTGCCACAGAAGCGAAACTCAACAGAAACCGTTCTTACTGCGCATGCGTTCCTAAATTGTCCCCTGCGAAGATAGCCAATGAACTCCATATTCAATTCAAGTGCGCATGTGTTCAGAATTACATATATGTATAAAATAAAAAAGAATAGTTGAATTATAAACATTTTCACAAATCGTTCACGAAAGTTCATTCTGAGCTGTGTTCATAGTGCACATATATTATACTTATAGACCCGGCTTCAGATAAATGCCGTGTTCCAAGATTACTTCATCTGCAAGATGACGGATGTGGGTAAAGTCTGTTGAAAAGTTGCAGTACCACGAAGCTAAAGTCCGATACATAGAGAATTGAATTCTATCGGCCGCTCGGTCATTTATAGCGTGACAATCACTTTTCAACAAGGTCACTGCTGGAGACTAGTACCTTAACAGTTTAATGACTCTTTTAAAAAGAATCTCAACACAGTTAGACCGGTTCTTCGCCCATGTCTCTATTATATATGCAAGTAATGAAACGAACAACCGCCAAAAGAATATTAATTACTAGCTCTGCCACGTACGAGCCGAGCGCTGCGCACCTGCCATCGAATATCACAACATAAGAAAAAGCTTTCATTTTTCTTGGTGTCTCTTGGTGTCTCTTGGTGTCTCTTGGTGTCTCTTGATAGCCAGAGAGGGGCGGAAAAGTATATACATATATGTATATGTATGTGTACTCCCATCGTCGGTGTAGCAGTTGAAGCAAAGTCTATTTGTGAACGACATTTTAAGAGAACGGAGTTACATTGAACTTCCATCAGCGTTTTATGTCATACGCGACGGTTTTGCACAGATTTCCTCAATCCACCATCGAGGTTTGCATCCGACGAACCAGAAGCTGAAGCTTTCGTTAATTTCTGCTTGTTTCCAGCAAACCGGAACTCACGATGATGTCGAAGTTTTTGCTACTCTTCTGCTTTACAACGCTTTACGTTTTGGGTATGATTCTTCAAACGTTCCGAATCCGTACTCTTTCGTTACGAATGACAGTTAAGCTCGGCGACGCGACATAGAAGAATTTTCGTTTCTGTTCGAAAACGCGTGTTGAATTTTTTTCATTTTACGAATTCCAATGCCACATATTCTGTTTCTTTTTTTTCCTCTCCGATTACTCAGGGTCCCCTTATCGTTCTCTATATATTATTTTATAACTACCGTTTAATCTGTATCGCACGATTTGTTAATTTACACGAAAATCTTCCGAAACACAGAGAAACGACGGTTAAAATTTTCGTAGCCATTTATATTGAAATATAGCTGTCTTTGAAATTCGTATCGGTACTAGTAAGCTGTGTACACTAATTATTTATCCGCTAATTAAAGTGTATTTTGCATGTGTTCGTGTTTAAACGAATAAAGTGTTCTATTCGTAGTAAATATTTTGTATGTAACAAAGAAACGTATTTGTTAACTGTAACATTGAATAGCGTTTGATAAAAAATTTGATATTGCATGCTGCTAGCATTTAGATCATTCAATGCTCATTTCCTTGCTCCTTAATATACATATATTGTTTTAACGATAGGTGAGGGACAAGGAAATACTACCCCGATAAAGAATGACCCTGTATCCGCTGCAGTTTCACCTCAAATGGACAATGCTGCACAGGATTCTGAAGAACATCCAACTGATGAAGCATTGAAACCAGGCGCAGCTGTGTTGACACCATCGGTTCACGATGATAAGAAGGAAGATGCGACTGGAACTAACACAACCACCCCGACAATAACAACGCCTAAACCCACTCCACCAACCACCACTCCTCCAACGACTACCACACCGTCAACAACTACCACCCCGAAAACAACTACCACGCCAAAAACAACTACCACACCGTCAACAACTACCACCCCGTCAACAACTCCAACTCCTCCAACGACTACCACCCCGTCGACAACTCCAACTCCTCCGACTACAGTTAGCCCAGTGGTGTCTACAACGCCATTACCCCCCCAGAACCCTGCCAAATGGATAGTCAGCGAGGGCAATACCACCTGCATTGTGGTACAGATGTCTGTACAGTTCAACATCACTTATCCGAAGGCCAACAAAACGGTTTGTAACCAGACAGAATTCATCGGAGTCGAATAGAAATTCTTTTCTCTGTCTCGCATATAAATCCATGGTCTAATTATTCGTGAAGAAGCAATAACGAGCAACCAATACCATATTTCAGGTCTCCCATATAACGTTCGACATGCCGATTGACAATGCAACCACCATTGCAAGTGGAAACTGTGGGAAACTCGAACAGGTGCTCACACTGAAGTGGTCCCCGAAAAACGCGCCTATCGGCAACATGTCGCTACACTTCACGAAAAACGAGACCACAAATCATTATTCTCTTCACCATTTGGAGGTCTTTCTTCCAGTAACAGATTTTCTGAACACAACATTGAGTAAGATCCTGCAATCTCGTTAAAGATATCCTGAACTCGTGTGTTACCGGACGTACACATCTTATTCTTTTTTAAATAACAGATCAGTCCATGATTCTGATACACGAGCCGACCAACTATGCAGCTGAATTAACAAACTCCTATAGATGCTTAAAGAAGCAAACATTGAACCTGAAGATGAACGGCACCACCGCCGACTCTGGCACTATTACTGTATCAGGATTGCAATTCCAGGCGTTCAAGACAAATAATTCTACAAATTTCGGTTTAGGTGAGTTGTGAATCCTTCGAACAAAATATGTGGATTGTATCATTGATCATTCTCTTTTTTCGGAGGATAGTTTTCAGCAGTCACAATCGCTAGATGAAAGATCAATCTAGGCCGCAGAGCCCTGAAAAGTCGTATTTTTACGTTTACGAGGCGTAATTTGCGAATAATGCAAAGTAAGTAGAAATAGGACTTTTGGGGTGATTGCGGCCTAGATTGACCTTTTATCTAGCGCTTTTGGCTACTGAAGAACCCCATCTTTGCATTATCGAGAAATGAGAACCTTTCTACCACCCTTGCAACCCTGGAAACGCTAGTCTAATCATTAGACTGCGGATCTTGATGCAAAGTACAACTGTTTACCATTGATTGTGGGAAAGAGAAATAACATAAACGAGACTACCCCGTTAAATCGAATGAAATATTATCACAAGGGAACTATGACGGTATAACTATAATGTATTTTCTCATGTTTCAGCCAAGGATTGCGCTTTTGATACACCCGACGTTGTACCGATAGCGGTAGGCTGTGCACTCGCAGGATTAGTAATCATAGTTTTAATTGCGTATTTGATTGGTCGTAAGCGAAACCAAGCTCGTGGCTACCTTAGCATGTAACTTTTCTATTATTTTTTATCTCTTCTTCATTATGTCGATAATCTATGTTTATGTACTGCATGTTAATACCAAACAGATTACTGCTTTTTTTCTTCCCTTTGTTCTCTTTTTTTTTAAAACGTTAGAATTTATTGTTCGAAAGAAGATCATTTCAATTAAAAATGTTTCTTTCCGACTACCAACGGACTTTGAATCGAATGTAGCAGCGACTACGATTTTTCTTTCGTGGAAATTGTTCTTCCTTTAAGTTAATTACGTGTACAGGGAACTTTGTAGTAACGATACTTTAATTATCTGAAATAATGTCCGATAATCGAACGAGAAGCATCATTGGTCCATTCGTGCTTTCCTCATGTCGGACTGTGATTAATGTTTCAAGCATACGTTTTTTGACATTTATGTGATGTAATTAGGTTGCTCGCGAGACGTGATGGAAAAAATATTTTTAGGGAGTAATGAAAAAAACTGTAATTCGAAACTACGAAGCGAGCTTATTACGACAACATCGGCGACGTATGTGCAATTTCCGGCTGTTCTTTCGAATTACTGAATTCGCCATTTCGATTTTCCAACGGTCCGACCCTCTCGGTTTTGGTAATTCGATGAAATTGATACAGCATACGGCTGAACGAAGTATATACGTTTTACTGTGATAATATTTTAATGAGAATTAAATCGATTCAGAAGAGTATCGAATTCTTTGCTGAAAATCTGTTAATCTGTTAAGAACTCAATTTTCCCTATATGAACATCGTTTATTCGTCAAACAATATGTGTATAATATATATTTTACTTTTTTTTTATTAGTAGTAAAATAACATTAATAATTCTAGCAAAAAGAAAAAAAGAAAGAAATATTATAATATAAAATAGTGTCCGGTTTTTAAGTATAAGCCTGTCTTTATCAATAAACAGCTTGGTTGCTAATAAATTACAATATATTTAAGGATTATGTCGATCATTATCATACCCGAATAACATTCTCGACAAAATTTCCTCTACAAAGAATTATAAATATTTATTTATTCCGTCTGCGAGAAATATGTATATATATAATACTTCGCAGATATTGAACGAATAATCATCGGGTATTTCTGGTAGATTGGTTCGTCGCTGATAACGTATATGTATAATGTATATATTTTTTTTTGTTAAATACGCGGGGAACGTTGTCTGACATGACATTCGTTTGTTTCGAAGGTAACTATGAAAACATAAACGTCGAGGCCGACCCGTATGACTATAGAATTTGTTAGATCATTGTAGGAGCCGTCTATTGTGCGTAGTGACGACGTTATCTCTGTGTTTGGCCACAGGGATGATCCTACCTTTACTGACAACGGGTGACATAACCTAACCTATGCACCTGCGTACAGTCATGTATTAATATCTCTACTGCTTTGTAAATAAATGAATACAGCAAGCAGGTTGTTACGGAAAATTCACACCACGAGTCTTGACATCTCTTTTAAAACCTGCAGTCGTGAAGCTAAGGTAATCGTTCATTATTTCCTCTCTTATTTATGTTTTTATTTATCATGTGTGATTCTTATATTGCGCAACGACATTCACAAAATCATTCTCCGCGTTTTCTCTCCGAATTGTTTTTCGAATATTCTCTCGACATAATTATACGAGACGAACGTTCACTATTTAAATCACGTTCTACGTTTCGAGTTTTAATTTTAGTACGTCGAGGAATACTAGCGATTTCAAAAGTTGTAAATTTCAGGTTTATATATGTATTTGTATACGATTTTGTTCTTCTATCTGTGTGTATATAATATATTTACAAGTATAGCTATTTTTCTCGTCAGAAATCTAATTACGTTTAAACTGAGGGGAATCACACAATGATTAATGATTAGACTGCGGATCTTTATGCAAAATAAAAAATGTTTGCATTGACTGCAGGACACAGGAGCCAAATAAAAATTGTATTCTTCTTTTAATTATCCTATCTAGCTGAAATTAATACACTGATGTTCTTAAACCTTCTTAATTCATCCACTGGTTTAAATTGTTTGTGTCCATTTTCGTCATAAATGCATAAAATCGGCAGTCTAAAATTAATGATGCGTTTATGTAAATAAAATGGGTAACAATGGAATTAATCGGATTGTAAAATTCTGAATTAACATTATCCTAGTATACAGTTAAACAAAAGAGTATACGAGGAATTGATGCAAGTATACGATAGTACAATAAAATGATAAAAATGTAATTCTGTGAAATTTCCATGTTATTTTTACACAAGGAGTCAAGGCAATAAATCCGACGTTGAAATCATTTGACGCGATTGCTTTTGTATTATATGGAAAATTGTATAAATCGAAGGTACGTCTCGTTAATTAAATAGAACTTTCATATTCTTCTCCTGAATTTAGGTTAAAAATATTTCCACAGAAAGTCATGCTCGAAAAGCACCGATTATGTTGAGTTTCGATCTTTTAATGCTCAATATTAAATAATCGAGTGCGCAGTCCTGTATTATTTCTTTGCGTCGATCATTATAATAACAACAATAACAGGTTAACAATATTCTTTTACGTAAATAGAAATATGTTCTGACAGAGGTTATGATCGCCAATAGGATTGAAGCAAACGCTCTTACAAGTCTTACATAGAAAATCAGATATCTTACTTGTTTAATTACTTGAAAAATGTTATGGACTCGTAGAATAAACAAAATCAAATTTATTGGTCGATTTGCTACTGTAAAAACAATATTGTCCTTGTGACTTTCACAAGAAGACGGTAATAGACTGAACAATTCATGAAAATTGATTTTCTATTGACTATCTTGGACAGTGGCGACCAAATATAATTAATTTCTGCTCTTATTAAATTTTTTTATCGGTATATGAATAAAAAGGAGATGTTTAATTAGTTTAAAAATATTACGAACTCGTATAAAAAATAAAGTCTAACGATTTATTGACTGATTTGCTACTACATATAAAAACAACATTGTCCTTGTGACTTTTATGCAAAGACGGTAATAGACTGGATGTTCATGAAAATTGATTTTTTATTGACTATCTTGGCCAGTGGCGACCAAGTAATTAATTTCTGTTATTCTGACCTAGAATAATTCCATTCTATATTAATTCTTTTCTTTGTATGAACATGAAATTGATATACCTCACACAATACTTAAATGTTTAGTGATTGATTAGATACCAACATATTTAATCGCGTAAACAATATTTTGAAGAATGATGGAGCTATTTTTAAATTTCTGAGTGGTATTTGATTGGGAAAAAATTCGCACTTCAATCGGGTTTTGAATTGACGAATCGCGAAGTTAGCTATCGCTGGAGTTTAGAATCCGTATAAACATTGATAAAATCATGATTTATACGGGATGATGTCTGTTATCTTATCGGCGGCAAGCTGCAGAAGGATGCATGGCAAAACGACGCATCTGATCGCGTTTTTCTGTCGCTTCTACTGTTTATATAATATGTGAGTCGATGTTAAATTGATTTTGGTCGAGGAATATTTTCGTTACGTTCATTACGGGTGCGGTAGGTCGAGCGACATATTCGGATAAGATAGACCGGTTAGAAAATAAAAAATCATTTTGGTACGTGACTCAATATTTTCGAAAATTTCATTAGAAACTTTCCCTATTGCGTTCACGCTTCGATATCATTTTCGTTATTATCAGATTATCTAAAAACCCTGGTAACAAATCCTTTGAAACGTTTCAACGAAGTTCTCGTTTCTCTCAGGCTCTCCCAGGCCTTTTAACAACACAATGAAATTTTTAATTGATTTTAATCTCTGCTAATTAGACGACAACTGCCTGCATAAATGTCCGCAGCCTGATTGTTTTTACCTCAGAGTAACGGTCAAAGAAATAAGCGTAGCGTCATTAGTGTCTCTTGTGACGATCTGTTGACAAGGCAGTGAAGTTTTTATTTCAATCTCTCTGAATTAGGTGACGCTAATTTATACCGTGCATAAATATTAACCGTCGTGTGTGTCGTTAATCGATTTCTACTAATCGCTATGAGGTGAGATTGTTTAACAATATTTAGGTAATTGGTGCAGCAAAATGGATATTGATTTTAAGTAGAAACAGCCGGCGATTGTCAGACACGGCTAACCGTGCTGGACGGACAAGTGGTCGTCGTCCGATTTCATTTGAATTTCTCTCGACGACCCACCACTACATTTTATTTATTTTCTATTAGATTCTACTATTTTTTCCACTTTCTCGGGGAACAGTCAAAAATGTTCTGGTCAAACCCACAAAAGAAATTGCAACTTGTAGCTTCGTTCAGCTCCATTGCTGCAGAATATCCATCCTCAGCTTCTTCATACTCGAATGTTCTCAAGGAAGCTATTCTCCCTCGATTTTTAACAGAAGGTACCTAAAAAATTGATAGATTAGAATCGAGTAAGTCTCAAGTGCAATTACAATGTTTTGACTTATCTTTCACAAAAGCGTCGCCCATGAAATGTTCGCAAAATTCGACTTTGTTTTCCGCAATGTTCCATTTTGAGTCTCCATCTTGGAACTGAATTCGCAGCAGAAGATACCTGACAGAAATCGGTGAATTAGAGTCGTTTAAATTGAACGTATGTAACTATTAGCTGTACAAACAAGTTCGGTGCCTTTACATATATTCAAATGTGATTGCATTTCAAATTGAAATTTTCTCCCAACGCTTTGGTGTTTTAAAGCATCAACCTTACCCTACTAAACGCACATTTTACGCTAATTGGTACATAACCTCAAAAAACAATACTTCGCACCATGCCATTTAAGAAACAGCACATTCGACACTGTATTCTTTTCGCATTTGAGTCAAAGAAAAATGCTACGAAAATGATTTGTTCCGCGTTAGGAGAAAATGCTGTAACGTATGGAACATGCAAGAAGTGGTGGCAAAGGTTTCGTAGTGAAAATTTTGATCTCAATGAGGGGGAATGCAGTGGAATGCCGAAAAAAGTGCAGGGCGAGGAATTAGAACAATTATTGAATGAGAATCCTTGTGAAAGAAAATTGCTGAGGAACTTTGCGTAACTCAACAACTGAAGAAGCTTGGGAGCTTCGAAACGTGTATTCCTTTTTTTTATAAAGATCACAAGGCACCGAACTTATTTGTACACCTTTTTCATTAGCGTAAAAATAGGAACTCGAAAATAACTGGACTTTCCCCGTGAGGATTTCCCGAATTTCGCTAGCATAATCTCATACACTACCCTAAAAGTATCGCCCACGAAATGTTCGCAAAATTCGACCTTGTCGTCCGCAAATTTCACTTCGAGTCTCCATCTTGAAATTGAATTCTCAGCGGAGGATACCTGAAAGCAATCGGTGAATCAGAATCGTTTAAATTGAACGTAAATAATTATGATGTTATCGCTCACCTGTTCCGTAGGTATTGTTCAGAAAATATGGCTGGACATTTCAGTGAAAATTTCCGAATTTCGCTGGCATATTCTCGTACACTTCCCCAAAAGTATCGCCCGCGAAATGTTCGCAAAATTCGACCTTGTCTTCCGCAATATTTCACTTCGAGTCTCCATCTTGAAACTGAATTCTTAGCGGAGGATACCTGAAAGAAATCGGTGAATTAGAGTCGTTTAAATTGAACGTACCTAATTACGATTTTTGTTGCTCACCTTTTACTCAGAAAAAACAGCTGGACTTTCCTTGTGAATATTTTCCGAATTCGGCTAGCATATTCTCGTCGGAAACCGACATCCAATAGTGGTTCTGATTTATCCTCGTCTCCGCGCATTCCAAGATAACTGCGTAACCCGGTTTTGAACCGTTTACTCACCAAGGATGACTCGTTATCTGTCGTCTCGACGTGACAAATCTTCGAGTTCCTTAACTTATCCTATTAGCGGCGGCCGTCATTAACACCAGCCGATTAAAAATTACGACTTCGACTTACGGAGCGTTCTATTTAAATTGCGAATCACCTGATCGTGTGACTCCCCGCATAAAGTAACGCGCAATGTGGTTGCGAGAACTGATTCGCTTGTGTACCGCGACGGAAAACGTCGATCGACCACCTGGGTTCATTTTTGATAATCAGTGGATTTGATTTGATGCATATTACTCACAAGGGAACATATTGAGATGAGACAAGCCGATTTTGATGAAACTTATGTGAGCTATAGTTCTTCGAAAAATATTTGACGCGTGTTTTTTTTATCGGCAACCATCCATTTTGAAGGGGTGAAAAAAACCCTCAAAGTTGCGGGTCAATACCATATTTGTTGAGATATCTCGGAAACCAGAGGTCGAAAAAATTTGAATTTTTTAAAAAATGGTGTGTTTTTCAATGGTAAATGTAGTCGTGCAAGAAAATTTGAACAAAAGTTTTCTGTTTAAACAATATATTAAAAATTGGATAGTAGCAAAAATAACGAGATTACGTACCATTTTAATTAAAATTTCAATAATGGCATAAAGAAAAATTCTAAATCGGTCGTTTCCGGAATTTTTAGTGGAACTAAAGAAAGTAAAGATACCAGTGGATTTTTATCTGGCTCATGTTTGGTGTAATTGATGCAGAAAATTTTTATTTTGCACGGAGATCCACAGTCCAGTGATTAGAAAGTATTACCTTATAAAAATTACGAGATTGTGTACAATTTTTATTACAATTTCAATAATGCAGAAAGAGTTCTTACTAGAATTAAAGAAACTAAAGATACCGGCGGATATTAGATAAATACTATCATCCGTATCGAGAGCAGTATTTTCTCGAGATTTTTGCGAACCGCGAGTGCATGAAGGTCTGTGCGTCGTGGAACGAATGCAACTTGAGCCGAAGTACGATTAATAATAAACAGATCGATTGTAATCCTATCCAGTCTTCGTTATCTCGACGTTAGCGGGATTGCTTGTCAACAACGTTTATGCTACTCTTGAAAGATGAATTTTCCAAAGTTTCGTTCAGCAATCCTCGAAGATCGTCAGGGAACTTGATTTTCCCGTTTCATTACAAACATCATCGAATATTCGTTACGAAACAGTCGTTGTCGGCATGAAGTGCAGAACAATACTGCCTTTAGAAAAAGCACTTTCGAAAAGAAAACGCTGATGCAGCCAAAGTCCCCGAGAAGATCGAGAGAGATCGGTGGATCATCTCGCGGGATATCTCTGTGAACTTGGCTTCACGGAAGCGCTATTGAAAATCCATCATATTGTGTAATACTGCTGTACGACGTGCTGAAATTGTTACATAAGGCTGCTTAAATCACCATTGCGGAGCATGTATTATAATTGTCACATTAATGCGTTCGGTAATTTGTGCACGACAAACAGAGTCAGCCTGTCCCGTCGAGAGGTACTCTGATCCGTGGCGTTTGGTCGTTGTTAGGCTCCGGGAGTTTCCCGCGGAGGATTTGGTTTGCTGATCGGTGGTCCAATTGTGTTTGCAGACTCTTTGCTATGATATCGTCCCGTGTTCAACCGCTTGCGTGTCCGGAGTAGCGAGCAGCAAAGTGGTGCCGCGGGATTCATCGAAGAACAGCATCTTCCGGTCGCCCCGAGTCGCTGCAACGAAGGCCGACCATTGCGATTTCATGGGAGCCGTCGTCCAGCAGCCGTTCTACCACCAGACATCGATGGAATCGTTTTTCGAGACGTACTACAACTCGAACAGCAGCTGCGAACCGCCGTCGAACGATTTCGAACACTCCGACGACGATTCGCAGTGCATCAGCGAGGACGAGTGCATCGACACCAGCATGTCCTTGCAAGATAAATGCATCGGAGACCGGCAAACGTACAAAGCCATGAGACAATGGACCAGAGTCAAGAAAGGTAAACCCACACGATTCTCGGAATACGATCGTACACGGTTTTCTTCCTTTCCACAGGCCCTGGAGATTAAATCGGGAACACCATTTTCAACGTCTCTCCTCGTGTTTCTAGCGAGATCTTCCGAGGGAATTTTAGGGAGTAGACTCCTTTTTCCAGGATTGCAGGGGTGCGGGGATTCGCCTTCTCATTTCTCGATAAATATTGGGTTGTGTAATGAATTCTCGCGTTTTTTGTATTTTATTTTTTTCCCGCAATTTTGTGTTTTGTTCGGTGAAGCATAGATATGCATTCGCAAGCCTTTTTCCTGCTCTACAAACCTATCTGCTTCAATTTGTAGAATTTAATTAATTTTAATCAATTTTCAGGCTTTTTCAATGGAAGTTCCAGTCATCTCACTCAAGTTGCGTGGCACTGACATGGGTTTATCACTTACCATCGCTAACCATCTTCACTCCACTGGCTTTACTCAAAAACTTGGAGCTTGGATGCCACACAACTTGAGTGAGATGTCGAGCAGATGTCGAAAGTGAATTTTTATGTCTCCTGGAACTTCCATTGATTTTTACGACCTTTTTAGCTGGGCCAATAACGACAATTTAAAAGATGTGTTTGGTCAGCTTGTATTTATACAAGCGTATATAAACTTTATATACGCTCCGTAAATTTCGTTGAAATTGGTTAATTGGTTTACGAGTTATAAACGATCAAAAGTGGTAAAAATTGCAATTTTTCAAGATTTTCGGCTTTTTACCACTTTTGATCGTTTATAACTCGTAAACCAATTTACCAATTTCAATGAAATTTTCGGAGCGTATGTAGTTTATACAAGTTGACCAAACACATCTTTTAAATTGTCGTTATTGGCTCAGCTAAAAAAGTTATAAAAGCCAATTTTTACTATTGTTTCTCACAATTTCGATCAAATGCATTTTTTCAACATATTTTTTAGACGTCATTTACTAAACTAATTCTTCTAGCCTTACAGAGAAATTGAAGTCGTTTGGTCCATTCATAAAAAAGTTATTCTGATTTAAAGTGTATGTGTGTGATCAGTTTTGCTCCTAACTGTATATACTTTACCTAACAAAACACAAAATTGCGGGAGAAAAATAAAATACAAAAACCGCGGGGATTTATTACACAACCCAATACAAACACGGGATTTTTCAGTAGTCAAAAACGCTGGATAAAAGATCGATCTAGGGCACTATCTCCGTCTAAAGTCCTATTTTTTCGTTTACGAGGCGTAATTTGCATTATTCGGAAGCATACAACTGCGCGTGTAGCTATTTTCATAGCTACATGCTGCCGAATAATGCAAATTACATCTCGTAAACGGAAAATAGGACTTTTGAGGGAGATAGCGCCCTAGATCGCTATATCTTTCATCTAGCGTTTTTGACTTCTGAAAAACCCCGTGTTTGTATATATAAATAAATGTTAAACAAGCTACTGTAAGAAACTGCAGTCGTCAAGGTAGATTCCGATCGACGAGTCGATTTTGTCATAAATGCATAAAATATTAAATACAGACATTTTCTGCAAAATAAAAGCTGTCCAAGTCGATTGTAAGAAACAGTAGTCACAGAAGCTTCTCTTTCTCTTTGGCAATTTTAATAAGTTGGCAATAATGTACTGACATTCTCGAATTCTTTTAATACCTTCATTATTTTTTAAATTCTTTAATACACAAACTCATTTTTGTCATAAGTAAGATAAAAGTAAGTATAAATAAGTAAGATAAAAATTGAAAGAGCTATTCGCCAAGTAGGTGAAATACAAAACATTAAAACAGAAATGATCGTGATCAAAGCGTATTTGAACGCTGGTTAAATGCTATTAACACCTCCCTCGACTAGAAACACGAAGAACATCGAAAAATCGTGAGTGGTCCCAACTTTTTGGCCAGACTGGGAAAGCTAGAATGGATAATCACGACTCTGATGTTCCTTTGAACGTTTTTCAACTTTTTGCAGAGAAGCTGGCATCTAACTCCGAGGAGTATTTCATTCTGCGACTACTGTCGTTCAACATTTTGGCACAATGTCTGCTGGATACTTATCCATTTCTGTACAAGACTCACGACAAACGGGCGCTGTCTTGGAAGATTAGGAGGCAGCTTGTCTTGAAAGAGATTCTCGGAGCGCAGGCTAATGTTAGTCCTCTATGCACATCGATTGGTAGACTGCACAGACCTTTGTACATTCTAGTGTTCAGGAGAATCGCTGTACAGTGTTTAACGAAATGTCTGTTTCAGGTGATATGTCTCCAGGAGATGCAAGAAGATCACGTGGAAGAGTTTCTGGTTCCGTTCAGAGACTTAGGGTACAATTACATTTACAAGAAGAGAACGAACGAGAAGAAAGACGGTCTACTGTTTCTGTATCGTGCCGATCAATTCGTTCTTCTGGATTACGCGAAAGTTGAGCTGTACCAGTCAGGTATAGAGCTTTTGAGTAGAGACAATGTTGGGATCATTGCTAAGTTAGCGGTTAAGGACAGTCCCGACATACAATTTGTGATCGCCACCACTCATTTACTTTACAATCCCAAGCGAAACGACGTGAGATTGGGACAAACGCAACTTCTCCTGGCTGAGATCGAGAGGATAGCTTTCCTGGAGAACACACTGTGAGTGGGAGCCTCTTGATATCTCGAAAAGTCGAATTTTAGCTCGCACACGTTCGTTTAAAACCTATGCCAATTCTACACTGTTAGAATTCGACAGAAATTTAATTCTGTGCGTATCTTGTACTGCATGCGATCTTTAAAAATATGCACTCTTTATGTACTCTATCTAATTGCTAGACTGCGGATGCGTATGCAATTTTAAATTTTTGTAAACGAATGTTCTTACTTTGATGAACCTTATTTTCCATAGTAGCAGCCTTTTTAAATCTGAAATAAATGAAAATCGTAGTAAATTCTGTCATATTTTATATCCTAGCATTTTTTGAAAATTTTCAAAAGCCATAATTGCACAAACATCCGCAGTCTACTAATTACAGAGAGTCCTCGTCTTACTATCCTCTAAATATTCTTTGATGCAACAAGCGATGGGTAAATTCAGTACAATATCGTTTATTTGATCCATTTATAGTTCTATTATATTGACGTACAACTCACCGCGTGCAGCGTCGTTGTTTAACCATTTGCTGTAATTGGTCCGTAGGACAGGTGCCAAATATTTGCCTACCATACTGGCCGGAGACTTCAATTTAATACCATACTCTGGAGTGTACGAGTTTCTCACGGAGGGAGTGTTCAAGTACCAAGGAAAAGGGAAGAACCTTGAGCACACGGAGTTCCGGTCCTTGACGAACTCCTTGATACCGCCTCGATTGTTCATCACAGACAACTGTCAGCATTTTAACGTATTAAAGAAACGGCTGCGCGGAGAAGGTTCTGCTAAAATTATGGTAGGCTCATCGCTGGACGCGGATTTTTATGCAAAATAAAAACGTTCCACGTGAATTGCAACAAGCTGGAGTGAAATAGAAACTTATTTTCTTTCTTAATATGTTTCGTGGGTTGAAGGGAATATAACAGTAGCCTTAAATTCTTCTAAATTCTAGTCTTAAATCAGAACCACTCGTTGTTGTCATAAAAATGCATAAAATCCGCTGTCTACTCATCACTGTTCTGGAATATTCCTCGAATGGATAACGCGTTATTGTTTCTCGCGATTTGACGATCGTTGAATGACATCGATCGAATGAGTTCCCCGCGAGCGAGCATCTAATTGTTGGTTGATTTAATTTGTTCGTAGCTAGAGAACAGCGAGCAGCTGAACGAAGGAGAGAAGTTAACGGAGAACAGTACTAACGCAGACGGCGAGGTGAACGTTGACACGTCGGACCAACAAACCGTCGAAGTTGTGCGTGGCTATAAGGCAAAGTTCTCTTCCGGTACCCTGACGCATCCGTTTCATTTCTCCAGTGTATATAAACACCGGAATCATCAAGGGAAACGAGAAGCCACGACCAACCAAGGATCGTGGATCACAGTCGACTACATTTTCTATAATAATCTAGTAGAGCCGTTAGAGAAATACCGATTGCCCACAGTGGAGGAATGCAATCTGTTGCCAACTATACCTAATTTCGCGGTCGGCAGCGACCATCTTTGTTTAGGAGCGACTTTTAAATTACGCAAATCGAAACTCTAGACAGAATAACTTCCGAACGATTTAAAATACAAAACGAAAAGAAAACCCCTCCAGAAAAAAAAATCTCTGTTAATCGCAGATAACAAAAATTCCTTTGTATCGAATCGTATCAATGTAGGACGCCGTTACACGCAAAATGTTAGTTACTTTTTATTTCGAACGAACGGAAATTCAGTTGATTTTGTATTTCTCGAATTTTATCAATGTTATAAATTATGTAGAGTCACTTTTTACTTCGAAACGAACGGAAATTTATTTGATCTTGTTTTTCCGAAAAAAACCCACGTGCAAAATGTTTATTGCTGTTTCTAATCTTCCACGGGCTGTAGAGCTATTGTACAAGTTATCGGTCGAGGTGTCGACTTGAAATCTAGAAGGTAATTATTTAAATCAAAGTCGTTACGTTTTAAGTACGATAGTTATGTTACCATTATCCGCACGGAATCATAGGCTGTTAGTACCCGATTTAGGTTGTCTTTCTTTATAATATAATATATACATATATAGTACATATGCGCCGGTGATTTTTGAAAGCGGATCAAGTGATGTTTTATTTTCTCGAGATGACTTTTGCGTTTGAAAAAAAAGATATTTTACCGCGACAATGTTTAATATGTAATATACAAATTTTTAATTCACAATTCTTACCGAAAAGATCGATTTGTTTGGAATTTTGACACGCGCCACTTTCGTAATCACCGCCGCGTATATACGTATATATACAATACGGAGAGAACATTTTTTTTAAAGAGATTTGTGATACAACACTTTGAAATTGATCATACATCGAACATTATCAGATTGCATTCATCACCTTCTCGAAGCAGATTACACTTTTTCAGTACAAAAGAAACTTTCGTTACGTGTAATTAGATAGACGGAAAATGTATCAAATATTTTTGTATTATCTGTGATGTGTAAGCTAATAAAAGGTAGCAGGGTTAGACGGAATCTTGTCGTTATCGTTTCATATTTTTCTCCTACGAGCAAAATCGAACCCTTATCAATTATACGGTGAAACTATGTTGCAATTGTTGTACACTCTCGGTTGCAAAATTCAAATGTTTTCAGATTAGGGAATAGTATAAGAGAAATTTTCTTCCGCCCATGCATCGGCGGACGCGAATCCTGGGGCATTTATTCGATCGCCATTTTTCCTGGTTTACAAAACGTTTAATATATATACTTGGCAAAACAATTCTGATCATTGACGAAGTCGTTGCTCATATTTTTATGTTACATGCATTCGTTTTCTAGGTGTACTGCTGCTATATCTCATATTTATACGACATTTAATTAATGCAAATATAGACGGACGTTAATCACTTAACACATACGTATATTCTAATTAATTAAAGATAATAGCGTTACAATTGAGAAGTACGCATAGTCCCTTTTTTTGTTTTCGAATCTGCGATATCGGTTGTTGAGATATTGGCGTTATTTTATTATTGTCGTTTGCTGTTTTGTTGTTAAGTTTGATTCGAAGTCGATGTCGAAGGTCGCGCGTACAGTGTCTGTGAGGTAACTGCCTGCAACGATGACGCTTCGCATAGTGATCGAAGAACAGCGTTGTGTCTCCCGGTTGGTTTGATATCGACTTAAGTAGATATATCTTTATTACACATATATTATAAGTATGTATTTAAAACTGTGTACAGTACAAAAAAATGTGAAGAGTATTCATCACCTTATGCATGACAGCTGCGTTCATGCTAGAATTTGTTAGCGTTCAGGGGAAGCCGGAGACCGGCCGACCAATTTTGCAGACTTCAAGGTACACGTTAAAAATATTTGGTATACATATATGGAAATCATAAAGAGATTAGTATACTTTACGAGACAGTACACACGGTAAGTTATTCGAAAAATATACATCTACGTCTGTAATATAGTTAATAAATAGACTGCGGGTCTTTATGCATTTATATATGGTTCATAAAAATTTTCAAAAAATGCTGGAGCATCAAATTCGACAGAGGTTAGTATGATTTTTATTTATGATGACCTGACATTGCACTTGGATCAGATTTTTACCGATTAGGACCTGAAGTTTTACGAGTACGGAATTGTGAAGCTACCAGAAAGATGGCAAAAGATCATCGAACCAAATGGAGAATATAAAATATATTACAGTTCATTGCTTGAATAAAAAGATGGGGTTCTATTTCACCTTAAAATACCGAAATTATACTTTCTTGCCAGCCCAATATTTTGGACCTAGAAATGTTATTTTCTATGTAAAATAGGATTTTATTTCGCATCGGTTTCTTAAAATTTATCTACAAAATTTGAAAATTGCATGAACATCCGCAGTCTATTAATAAATGTTGCACTGGAAGCATAGTGATTCCTAACACCTTCTGATGAGGTTATTATAAATTTCACTGCGGTATGATTTGCCGGAGATTCTCTTTGTTAATTGCAACTGTGCGTTATGTTTTATTATTGACGACAGTCTTGTGTATGGTGTAACAAAAGAAATTTTTGTCGATTACTCTCTGTTCACCTCTGTATTATACGTGTTGAAAAATCGAATTTTTTAACGTGGAAAATTTACGTGAAACTCGAACAAGACTCGTTCGTCCGTCGGTTGATAACCACAATCAAGAGTAAGTAGCTTTGTTCTTTATGTATAATATATGAGAAAGAAGATTGCATATATATCGTCGTTATTGCACTAAACGTATAACAAAATCAACCTCGATTTCTGACTTCCCCGCTTCTACATACGTTATAAATATTTGTATTTCTCTTATAGAATTATATATATATATATATTTGAACTTATTATTATTGTATTAAAATATGCCTAACGCTACTTTTAAGCTACAAACGTAAGTAGATTTCAGATCATTCTAAATACAATTATATTATGAGATACAATTTATGTACATAAAGTAATAGTTACCTGTCCTTAAATATAACAAAGAGAAATTAGGGGTGCTCGCTTATTGGGCGAACACATATTAGACAGATCTGTTAAATATACACAAATCGATACATAACAAAATCGTCCGTATTATTACATGTACATATGGCGAATTCAGTGAATAAACAAAACAAACTTTGTATATATATATATAATTGTTATATTATTTGTAAATAAATCAATCTCGCATATATTCTCCTATATATCTAGATGATTATTCTATATATATAGATATATATATATATATTTATATAGTATATAATAAGTAATTACAAATAGCTTTTCGATTTTGCAACAAGGGACGTAAAAATAAAACATTTGTGCTAGAGAAATTGTTGCATCTCGTAACAATAGAATTTTCTCAGTTAACAGTTCGTTAAATAAACGTTTGTACCCTATACATGTATATATGCCTTATAAAAAAATATACTTTTGCAAGAGCTCGTTTAAACTATCAAGATCGAAAATAGTCAATGGATGATTTCAATGTTTTTTTTGTTGTTGTTGTTGTTGATTGCACCATAATATCGTACGACAGGATTTTCAGAATTGTAGAACATTCTCAGATAAATGTTCCCTCGTTATGCGATTAGAGATTCATTTTAGTCATGTAACAATATGAAATATGTTAAACAAAAAAGAAGAGAAGAATAGAATAAAATTAGTATTAGACTTAATTAATAATTCGATGGTTTTTTGATTTTTTTTTTCAACGATCATTCGATTGCATGTGCGTCGATTCGTATATATATATATATATATGTGTTTGTAAACTTAATAAAATTATTGCAATATTTCACTACTGATAATCCCATTAAAATTCTACATACTCGATTGGATCCACTCCAAATCGTGTAACTTACGATTAAATTTTGCGTCTAACAGTTTCAATATTCATTTTATATATTTAAATAATCGATTAATGTATTCAATCACCGATATATATAAAACCGTAAATATCGCGCTCTTATGTAACATATTAAAACTGTTGCGAAACAGAAATATCATTTTCGATTATTCGTTCTCCCGTCTTATAAACGGTAGGGCGTAGACTTAACAATTAATTTCACGTTCGCATAAAAAATATCAAAATGAAAACAGATTTTTAAATTTCATATTGCACCTATTACATTATACGAACATGCTACTCGTTTCATTGTACAAAATACATTATATATATACTATTTTTCAATTTCTCGTCTTATTTTCTCTTCAATCTGATGTTTTCTATATCAATATTATATATATATAAGTACTAAAAAAAATTAATCTGTCCAGACACAGTGAGAGAAAACTCGTTATTATATGTATATATATCTATGTAAAATTTAAACTTATCGCCTGACGTAATCGTAAAATCTTGCTCGCTTAGAATACAGAAGGTGTGATACAACAGAAACAAAGTTCAATCGAAAAAGCAACCCTTTCTTCCACTCTTCTTCAAAAAGAAATCTTTAGCTATGCACACCCTAGTTACACCTGTAATAAAATATAAGTACCTGTCCTGTAATCGACTACCAAACTGCCTCAACATCTACGATATTCAATGGGCGAATCTTTTCAAACTAATCAGAAAATTGTTCAAATTCTATTACAGAATACACAACGCTACGGCTTGGTTTTTCGCATACTTTATAATACTAAATCGGTCAATGAAGTACTCTGGAGTAAAAAGAAGTGTCCAGCGAACGAAAAATGGATTTCATACTTTTCATACTTTCGTGTCAGACGAGACATCGGAGCTCTGACAAGCATAACAAAGCTGTAGCTTTGAAAAGACTTAGTCAACGTTGGGTACACCTCGTATCTGAACGAGTAGACCAGGCATGCACAACTCGCAGCTCCAAGAGCGGCTCCTGTTGCAGTTCTCCCCATCCTACGTGTGCCACGAGCCGAGTCGAGAGCTCGCGCTCCCAAATCGCCCAGTTGTGCATGCCTGGAGTAGACTGTGGATTTCTCTGCAAAACAAAAATCTAACAATATTCTCGAATTCCTCTGTGGTCTTTACAGGCTTGTCTCCTTTCGCATGAACGCAAAAAATCCGCAGTCTATAAATGAGTATTGAACGCATAGCAAAAGATACAGAATTGCTGGAGGCGATATTAATTTCACAATGATGCATGACAACGCGTTTTCTGATTATATCACACCTTAGGAGACGTCCTCCTCTCCTCCTTGCAGGGACGCGAAGGGAACTACAAGATTCGTATCTGAACAATAAATAAGTTAACAATCTCTAACGTTAGAACTCGAACCGTTCCTCAGATGCGAAAGATTCTACCCAGATAGCACACGACTTCTCAAAGACGTCCATTTTACGTCTATTTTTATACTTTTTAGTCCGTTTTTAAAAATGTTAGGTCTGAAAGTCTTACGTCCTAAAAAGACGTACTTAGGGTCACGAACAGTGTGGTTTTTATATATCTATGATGTAACAGTGTTAGCATTGGTATTGTTTGTTCGAGTTAGTGTTTTTGTTTCAATTTAAATTTCTGTTTCAACTTCAACTTCAACTTTTTCAATTTCAATTCCAACTTCAATTTCAATTTCAATTCCAACTACAATATCAACTTCAATTCCACTTCAATTCCAACTTCGATTTCAATTTTTATTTTAATTGGAATTGTAATTTTTATTATTTTTATTGTGATTTTAATTGCAATTGTTATTTTTATTACACTTTTTATGTCAATTCCACATGCGTTCGTCTAATAAAGCTTTTAAAATTTAAAATTGGTTTAACTTTAAACTCGTTCTTGTCGAAATCTATTTTTACTATTCCCTTCTTCTATTTTAATTAATATTTATGCATCTTTAAGACTTCTTAAGGACGTCTTAAAGACCTCCCGAATGTCCTATGAACGTCTTTAAGACGTACCGTTTTCTAACAGAAGAAGGCGTTCGGGAGACGTTCGTAGGACATTCGGGACATCTTTAAGAAGTCTGAATGTCCAACTGCACACGTCTTAGACATGTCTTTGTGCTATCTGGGTATACGAGAAATCAGAAAAACTGTGCTTCTTTTCAGACGTAAGTAAAACTTGAGTAACTCGGTACTTACAGGACCAGCGAAGTGATATCGTTACACGGAGATGATGATACGGGGGGCGGGCACACAAAAGAAACTAATAATAATAAATTACGTCGGTAATCTTGTTAATACTATGAAAGATTTTCCATGTTCAAACGAACCACACAGTAACACTAGAAAAAGAGTAATTTTAACGTAATATAAATCTCTTTTTTAAATACGAGGCTCTCCCCTCTCTGTCTTGGGAGAGAGAGAGAGTGGGAGAGATTGTCGCTCGTTCAAATTGAAAAATTCCACGGTTTCTCAATTTGAAAAACTCGCTTCTTTCTTGTTCCGGATAATTCCTGCACTCGAGACTGTACACGCTGTGACATATGTTATTTTCTTTTTGTTGATGGATATATATATATAATCTGTTCTCGCACCGGAACACGGTCGAAAACATCGAGAAGTTACACAATTTTTTGTTTCTCGAAAAAAAAAGCACGGAAAGGATACAGGATGGATATAATAACTTGACGAACAGGGCTGGTGATGCGAACGACGAAGGTGGTCATCTTGTTGGTGAATCAATCGAACGCGGATGTTGTTCCAGAGTCCAGGTGTTAGCACTGGGCGAGTGGATTCCATTGTTAGCACTCCAAGCCTATAGGCCATGGGCAACCAATGTTAAAAAGAAAGAAAAGAAAAAAAACAGTTTGTTAGTTGATTTAATTATGACTGATTCATGTTAATATCAAGTCTCTGAATAGTACAATAGTCGAGAGAAACCTAGTTAGTGGGAAGCAATGCTTTAGCTTTGGAAATATGCATTGAATTCTATTTTTATTTTCTTGTTTATCTTCTAGTGATATCTAGTTAAACGGTATGATCCTTCTCTGACATATATGCAAATCGAATACCAAAACGCGAACACTGAGCAACTGCTTCGCACCCTTGTTTTAATCGATACAGTGTGTCTTCAAAGTTTCGGGCCTCGACTGCTTGTCGGTCGTTAGCCTTCTCCGATCATTAACCCTCTAATTATGAATTTTGTTAATCGAATTGGTTTCGCTCGAAGAGAGATTTTTCCACCGTGCAAATCTCCGTGGGAAAATTGAATGATCGCGCGGACAAGAGAATTTTCTTACGCTTTGAATATAATATATTGTTTGTTAATCGATGAAGTCGATCAGAGATTGAATTTGATTAGAGGGTTAAGCGATTACGATTTAAAGTTTCATGAGATCGTGTATCCTCCCCGCATGTAGGATACCCACGAGAATAGATGGAATTCTAGAGCATTATTACACGTACATAGTTATCGAAAGACACGAATGAGTACAAACAAGCAGATTCCGAATAGTGATCGTAACAAAGTTAAGTACATTCTCGTATTGACTTTATTTTTTTGTTTAGATATAGCTTGGGTGTGCACCTGCCACCATGTATAGCAGAGTTAAAATATAAAGTGATATATTGTACATACGTTTGACTTAACATTAAATGCGTAAACTGAACATACGGCTATTACTGGAAATCAGTTTAGCTTTTGATTATGTATTAATTAATCATCCTGATGATGCAACAGAAGCGAAATGAACATATATCTCCGTGATATTTTATTGTGTTTGTCAGGCATTTAACTTAAAGTCACCCTTATGCATACATATTATTATTGTATTATTATTTCTCTTATTATTCCTCGACGAGACATCAAAATAAATAGTGTACAATATTTATATACGCAGGGTGAACATTACAAAGCGTTACAGACGATTATCTCCAAACATAGTGATTATACGCAAAAATGTTTCAGATGAAAGTCGTTCAGTACCGAGGGGGACGTCATGTGGTGGAACTTTTATTTTTCCCAGTGGACACTCCAAGGTGAGATGAAGGTCACCTTGATTTTTTAAAATGGAAACACCTACTTTCTGTATCACGAATAGATTGACTATCGAATTCTGAGTAAAAATGTATTGACCTCCATATGTCCTAAATGTAATAGTTGACGAGATATTATCGAAACAATTTTCTTTCTACTTTGGATAATATCTCGTTGACTATTAGGTTTAGGACATATGAAGGTCAACACTTTTATACTCGGAATTCGATACTGTAACGATCTATGGTACAAAAAATAGGACATTCCATTTAAAAAAAGAAGGTTGACCTTCACCTCACCTTGGAGTGTCCACTGGGAAAAATAAAAGTCCCACAACATGATGTCCCCCTCGGTACTGAACAACTTTCATCCGAAACATTTTTTCGTATAATCAACATTTTTAGAGATATTCGTCTGTAACGCTTTATAATGTTCACCCTGTATATGTGTGACTATATAAATATAGAAACGTTAAGTTAGTGTCAACTTGGCCATGTGGAGCATTTTGGTTAGTTTCGTAAAGACAATGCATAGTTATAATAAATAAAATACAATAGGTACGTAAGTTATACGATAAGTAAAATAAAAAAAAAATAAAATGCGTGTTTAACAAAGGCGTCAATTATCAATTATATATGTTTGTGTGTATGTGTGGTAATTGTTAGTGGTGATACATAAAGAAGGACAGGATGAAACTTCAGGAACGATTTTGTATAAATAAGCTATTCTTTTTCTTTTTTTGTAACTCGAAAGATTCAACGAAAGCCAGAAGAAAAAAAACAGAGAAAAAATTCCTGAAAAATCATTCGGAACGGTCAGAGAAATATGTTTGCAAATTACGATTAAAATTAGTTGATTAATATCTCCTTGGATACTGAAGAAAAAAAGCCACAACTGAATATGCATGTGAATTTCTGGGGTATAGTTGTTTCTATCCGATTGATATTTCTTTTATTTTTTTGTTTAATTAATTAATACTGTATTTTTCGAGTTATGCTAATGATATCCTGGATACACATGGAATAGAGACATCCGAAGTTTGGAAATTATTCTGATCGAACATTGTATATCGTGTGTATATACATATGCAATATTTAAAAAAATAATAAATACATGTATCTATATACATATACACACTGTTTCGAACCTTCGCATCGTATTACTGTACCACCCCTGTTTACCTTCATTTGAAATAAAAAAAACACTGTTTTCAATGCTTCAATAGGTGCATTTATTTAAAAGAGATATATATATATATTTTTATATATATATTTGTATATATACATCACGCACGCGCGCATACAATACACGCAATAAAAAAGGCAAATTAATACGTGTTCCACAGGCACAAGTTGCTAAATAGAAATCTCCGCGAATGCAATTCCCTGGAGAGAGAGAACGTTATTGCAACAGGACGACACGGTGTGTGTGCGAATTTCGTCTGAGAGTTCATATTCCTTTGTTACAGATGCTCGAAATATTTATTGTGTTCTCTGTGCTCGAGCACACGTTTCATGGATTTTCTTTTTGTACACGTTCCATACAAATTTTGGACTTTTCCCATCGTCAGCGGAAATCGCCGACCGAGGAAATGATTGAAGTAACTCGGGTATAGTTGTGTCGAAAATAGGTAGGTGCGCACCCGTACCTTTTGTTCTTGCTGCAGAAAAGCTCGTCACGTTTTCGAGCTAGATCATTTCGAAAAATCAGTGACCGACTACCGGCGGGCGAAAACGTGACTGCAAAGAACTGCGTGTATGCATTCGATGCACCTAATTGCGGGGAGTTAACACAATACTGAAATTTTAAACTTCTGTTACATTTAAATACACATAGATTCTTCGCGCGACTCTGCGTCAGAGAGAAAGCAATATATGTGTATTCATCTGTGAAAAGAAAATATTATCGTGGTTTCTCGTTTCGTTCTTTTTTTTTTGTGAAACATCGATCCATCGGGTTGCTCGTTCTCGAAGCGCGATTTCGAATTTTTCGGGAACACGGTTTTCCTCTCCGTGAAATTTCCCGTGGGAGTCGGACAGGGGTCGAAACGGTTCCGAGGATAATAAACAATTGAAATATAATCATTTTTCTTGTAGCAATAGACTAGTATATTATTTATATAAAATATTCGGAATGTGAAAATTGTAGAAAAAGGAAACTAAACATCTAGGCGGCATTAAAGAATGTTAAAATAATAAGTTCAATATTCTTTCCAACGTGAACAGTCTTTCTGTATGTTAATCTCTTCTTTGGTAAAGGAACTGGCAGGACAATGATTGACAATATACAGTGAGTTTAAAAAGTATTCGTTCGCCCTTCAAAAAAAGAATAACTTTTTTGTAATTGTACCGAACGACCTGATTTTTTATAATCGATTAGAAGCATTGGTTTACGAAATGATATGCAAAAAGGATTTTCTAAAAATTATAAATTTACAAGATTACACGCAAAAATAAAAAGAGGGCCCAAACAAAAAAGTTTTAAAAAATTCCTCTTTTATTTCTGCATGTAACCTTGTAGATTATAATTTTTGGAAAATCTTTTTTGCATATCATTTCGTAAACCAATGCTTCCAATCGATTATAAATAAATCAGGTCGTTTGGTACAATTCTGAAAAAGTTATTCTATTTTATTTTACACTCGCTGTAAATCGTTTTCGCAGAAGAGAAAAATGAACGTGGATTTTACGGAATGCACAAAGCGTCCCCCAAGTCTAATTATAAACGCCGTTTCAGTTCTTGTAACTAGACTGCGTATGTTTACGCAAATGTCTAATTTTAGACGGCAATTTGCGGACAAGAAACTCAGCCATGAAATTGCAATAACAATTATATACGAAATTATTCGACTAGCACTCGAATTGTTAGCTCGCCGCGTTTATTAAGATTGAGAGATTAAGAGCTGCCAGAAATGCATAAACATCCGCCATCCATTTGGAAGAACCGACATGGTCAGGCGTTATAATTAGAACTTTGACGCAGACTTTGTGCATTTATAGCGTTGGAAAAAAATCGGAGAATTATCAGAAACGCAAGCTCGGAGTAAACGTTCCTTGAAATCGGTGTCCATCACTCGGCATTTTGTAGGACGCGAAAATAAAGCAGAGATAACAAGCGTAACCGTTCCATTTTCTAGAGCGTTGTTCACAATAATTTTGATCTTCAGGAAAGTGTAATAAAATATTGACATGTAGACTATACTCTAAAACCTTTGAGAAAATATTTAAAAAATCCCCCTGGGAATTCTCTTTAAAATAAGAAATACTTTTGCTTCTTTTACGAATTAGCTGATCAAAATTATCAATCTATTTGCGTTTATAGTACAGTAAGAACTGTACAGAGACTTCTGTCTTGTTAAAGACTCGAAAATAAAGCAGAGATAACAAGCGTAACCGTTCCATTTTCTAGAGCGTCGTTCACAATAATTTTGATCTTCAAGAAAGTGTAATAAAATATTGACATGTAGACTATACTCTAAAACCTTTGAGAAAATATTTAAAAAATCTCCCTGTGAATTCTCTTTAAAATAAGAAATACTTTTGCTTCTTTTACGAATTAGCTGATCAAAATTATCAATCTATTTGCGTTTATAGTACAGTAAGAACTGTACAGAGACTTCTGTCTTGTTAAAGACTCGAAAATAAAGCAGAGATAACAAGCGTAACCGTTCCATTTTCTAGAGCGTCGTTCACAATAATTTTGATCTTCAAGAAAGTGTAATAAAATATTGACATGTAGACTATACTCTAAAACCTTTGAGAAAATATTTAAAAAATCCCCCTGGGAATTCTCTTTAAAATAAGAAATACTTTTGCTTATTTTACGAATTAGCTGATCAAAATCATCAATGTATTTGCGTTTATAGTGCAGTAAGAACTGTACAGAGACTTCTGTTTTGTTAAAGACTCGAAAATAAAGCAGAGATAACAAGCGTAACCGTTCCATTTTCTAGAGCGTCGTTCACAATAATTTTGATCTTCAGGAAAGTGTAATAAAATATTGACATGTAGACTATACTCTAAAACCTTTGAGAAAATATTTAAAAAATCTCCCTGAGAATTCTCTTTAAAATAAGAAATACTTTTGCTTCTTTTACGAATTAGCTGATCAAAATCATCAATCTATTTGCGTTTATAGTATTATAAGAACTGTACAGAGATTTCTGTCTTGTTCAAGACGCGATAAGGAATATTCGAGGGAGGCGGAACCGATTCGAAACCGTTTGCAACCCCTGGTAGGGACGCGCGTGCGAGCCGATCGAGAGTGATGTCTGTAAAGTGAAAAATTGAATGTTTATAGAGAACTAACCTCTGTGCGGAGGCGCGTACAGTTATAGTGATTGCGCTCTCCGTATTCACGACAAAGCACCAGCCCTTTGATAAGGGTGCTCGCGAATCTGACCCAGGTGCCTACGCTGTTTCGCAGCTGCCGCTGCCGCACCTGTCCCCAACATACAAACGTCAATAACTCATCTGCACGTGGCCACATGTATCATTTAATTTTTCCACTCCTTGGAAAGTCTCACTTAACTATTCGCTATAAACAACAATAGAGCCGATTAATACATGTCCAGACACAGGCAACCCCCGCGTAACCACGAGGGTACGTTCACCATTTTTCCTTCCTCTAAATAAGATTTATAACCTCTTTATTAAATTCTCTTAGCCTCCAATATTTTGTAAAAATACCGAAAGCGCTAGTTTTGTTGAACAAGCTTCACTTGTACTGTTGGGAGCTCCTATATTTTTGTCAATTCGTTGAAATGCATTCTGTTTACGAGGGAGTTGCCTGCACAATATGCACGAGAGACCATGATCGAAGAGTCAGCACTCCGCAGAGAGCAGGTCTGAGATTTCTCCAGCGACAGAAACACAGATCCCATGCGGTCTTTCTACGATCGTACGCATGCAAACTATAATCCGATTTACTGAAAAAACAATAAAACATTGGTTAAACTCGTGTCGTCGAATTGTTCGAATGAGAGTGGAGAGAGTCACTGTTGGTAGAATAACAACATTTTATTATTCCGATTTCTATCAGTTCGCATTTCGATCCAGCCCCCCTTCAGGCTTGGAATAATATCGAATATTTTGAAACATAGTCTATTTTCTAATCGTATAGAAATTGGTAACACAGTGAAGCCTCGAGCGAAGAAAATGGGAACTGTACGATCTACGAAAAGCGAATATCCCCTCCACTGGGCACGCGGCTCGGTCGCCGAGCACCACTACTAATCCAATTGCAAAACTTCTTTATTTTTCATTATTTTTTTATGGAACTTCCGCCAACTTATCTGTAACTTTGTATTTCTGACATTTGTAAGTTTATTTTCTTAAACACGACATAATTCGAACTGTATTTAGCGGTTTAAGAAATAGTTGAATAATGATTTTTCTTAGATCAAGGCTTCACTGTATATTAATTCTAAACGTCGTACAAAGTAACGAATAATGAGAGAAGGATGCAATAAATGGTGAATACCTTGCACATATATAATACTATTTTAAATACACGGTACGCATCCATCGTATAGATCGGAGCAAAGATTTAGCCATCCCGATTTTCGCTAAGAACGAATCGTCCGCACTCGTCGATCGCGTAAAATATGAATAAATTAAATAAAAGACTCGGCCGCGCGTGTGTGTGTAAAATCTCGACCGAAAAGTTAAATAATAATACTCGAAGACGCACAAATCTTCGTTCCGAACTAAATTATAAATTAAAATTCTATTCGTAGAGACTACCGTATAAGCCATTATTTACAATTCAATTTGTTCACTGGCGTGTACTTTGCTTAAATTACTATTCGAATATCGTTCGTAATATCTTTCTCGATTTATAATTAATAATATCCTCGAACTCGTTTAAGCACGTTCTATATGTCTCCAGCAAGATCGTGGGGGGATTATGTTTCTTTGTACATTGTATTCCCATCTTCGATTACGCTATCGGTAACAATTAAATAATCTATGTGTATAGTATTGCTATTTTAGAACGCAGCTACCTCGACGAAAAAAAATCTCTATCAACACCTTTCCTGTTATGCTGGTTCGAATGCGATATGCCAACTTTGCCTGTGTGTGTGAGACTGGACATTAGAATCGTAACACGTCTGCTAATACTTAAACAAGAGAGAACGAAAAATTAATGACAGAATCTCGCGTTCTGCGCGTTTCCACAGACTTATTTCATACTCGATACGAGGTAAAATGCTTAGCGCTGGTATTTCGTTCGCGTTTCGAATGCTCACAGATTATGCGATCGCATGGTGGCCCGCAATAGTGATCCCACACACAACGATCAAAATCGACAGATACCAATTGTTCCTCTGATCATTTTCCTGTTAAAGGGCTCTTCTAACATTTTCACAATGTTAATCAATTAATCAATCAATTTTTCACGACATTCCGAGAGTCGACTATTTTCTGCATTTTATTAAAAGAATTATTCAAATGTTCTACTGCACAGAAAAACTCTATTTAGGGTATAATTAATTCGATTGAATTCTCGAATGCGGTAATTAAGTAACGTGTAATCATCCAATGTATGCAATGAAATGCATTATGTGCATAAACACTTTTGTGAGCCACCCGTTGGTCTCTAAGAAAATGATCCACTTGGTCCCTAAAGATTTTCCTATCTGTACAACTCGAACGAGCTCGTTAGTTGGACTTATCTTCGCCAAGCTAATCGTGAAACCCTTCGCGACACTATCTTTAATTGATTAACCCTAAATATAAAATCGTTTAACCCCTGAAGAGTCCTCCGCGTGTCAGCTAAATTAATGAGTTCCGAGAAAAACGAGTCGAAAGAAATCAAGCATGCTTCTTTTCTCTGTGTGTTTCCGGTTGCTATACTTTAAGACAGAAAGATAGAGAAAGAAAAGCAGAGAGAGAGAGAGAGCACTGACAATGAGAGCAATTTTTGTTCAATAATGTGCGATACACCTTTGTAAAAGCACCACTATTATTTTAATAATTGTAGATCAAATGTTTTATGTAATAAGCCTCGACTATAGTCGGCTGTATTTCTCGTTTTACTTCCGGGATATTTTTCTTTTGTTCGTGTAGCTACTTATTAATTAGGGAACACTTGGTGTGACGAAACTATTTAAATATGTTAATGCGAATCAATGAATTAATCCTCACGCATTCGGTGATTCTGTTTCTGGCAAAAACTTATATGTATATAATCTCACCCCCGCAAGAAAAGTGACACAAGTCAAAAAATGGCAATTTTGAGATTATGTCGTTGAAAAATGTGTACGAAGTGCCCCAACATACACGAAAAGCGTCACATCTTTATCTCGCAATTTATCCACCTGAGAGGAAATTTAAAAGAAGCTTAAACTATTTCGATAGAAGTTTTATAGTGTTCTTTATGTTGATTTTTCTCAAATGCTGCATTTTTGAGTTGTGTCACTTTTCTTGCGGGGGTGCGATATATCGAATCCGAAAATGGCACGGTGAGTTGATCAACTTCGTGTGGAAACTAAAGGTTTCTTTTTCCGCACGCGGTAACGTGATTAGTCGAATTAATCATTGCATAATAATGACGGGATCTTTTTGCCAGGAACAGCAACTCCTTTTTCCACGCTTTCTCGAGACTGTCTCAACTGATCGTTTATCTGAACTAGATTCCTACTATTTTCACTGAACTAAGAAGAGATAAAAGCATATAAAAATATGTATCTTTAACTTACAAAATCATTCGTGTGTTGTAAAAAAAAAAAGAGAAAAACAAACGAAACGATCGCTACGTTTAAATATATAAATAATATTTTTGTACAGTTTTACAGACTCTTGCCCGACGCAAGATATATATTCTTCCCCGATTTTACTACTTCATTGCTTTCTCATATTCCCTGATATAAATATTCCATTAAAAAAATTAATTTGTATACTCTCGAATCTGCGTATTTAAAAAAAAATATCTATTGCTATAAATATGAGTATTTATACGAAGAGTAATTTTAAAAGTATCGTAAAATATATAAAAATATCAGAAACACAAACAATTCCCTTTCTTATAACAAGGAAATTACACTCTACATTAAAGATTTACAATATGCGTGCGTATAGTGACGGGAGAGCTTCAATAGTGCGAAATTGATTAATTTAAAGAATTTTTAAAAAAACAGTTTACAAATTGTCCTAAAAAGAATTCAAACCCGAAAGCTGCCTGCTAGAAAACTTTTGGACGCGAACGAATTATTTTGTAATTTTCTGAACATTGCGAGAAAGTTCAATCAGTGGCCAAAAAATCGAAGACAATTTTTTAAACAACTTTTAAGATGATCACACAACGAAGCTTTTCCAACACATTACTTCTATGACGATCTATTTTGAAATCTAATCGCACACACACACACACATACACATTGATGTGTACTATAATATAAATCATACTAAACTTCCGTACAGTAAGTCTTTGTATAAATATATTACGCGTTCGCTTAACGTTACTTAATTTGCTATCGATAATAGAAAAATTTAATAAATAAATATGACACCAACTGCAAATATGACGCGTGAGTTTACTTATGGCATAAAAATCGTTCGTTTCCCAAACGTGAACGTCGTCTCAACTACATTCTGCTACGAGATTCGCTACTTTTCCGCGATTCGAAATAAGCGAATTTCTCATCGTTCTCAAACATGCAACGCGCACGGTACACCACTATAATTTGCGTCGATACTCAGAAAAGAATGAGTAATAAAAAAATATATGCTTTATTTTATTCTTACTAAGAAGAATGAGAATAAAATACTCATTCGAATGCAGCGATGTACCATACGAAAATTTTGCATTGTAATAATCCTGACTCCCGGGATAATTATTGTAAATACTTTGTTAACAATTCTTGCAATCTTCTATAATTTCGTCTCATTTTTCTCCGGCGATAATAACACTGTACTCAAGATTTCATTGACAATTTCAAATATCTAGTTGTACGTAGAATTCAGAAGATACTGAGTGGATGATTAAACTCTAAGGGAATAGTAATTAATTTGCTTGAAATGAGAAATCGGCTTATTTCACTTCCTATCTCTTACTCTACGGATATAATCGCTAAAACTAACGAGTACGCATAATGTTTATGCCACTAAATGTACTAACATGTGAATGCACCAAAGAAAATGCAATAAGCGATGGTACGTTCGAAAAAAGATACCTATCACCAATTAAAAAAAATAATCTACCACGTTTCTTTTGAACACGATATTCGAAAAAACTCGTTTATACAATGACGTGATACTCTCGCGTAAATAAATTATTGCGATTACATGCTTATCATCATCCAAGAAAAATATTGCCATTGCATATTTATGTACTTTTATGTACAAGCATTTCACTGTTTTTCAAACATACCATACTTATTTAATCGACACAGATAAATGTATACTTTCTGAGTAATGGTAACAAATGTATGGAGAAGATTTACCACAATCGAAAGACTATGCTTTGCAAGAGACAAAGAAAATTCATCTTGTATATACTTCTAGAGAATATATGCGTGTACCATACTATTATGCTTGTATGTACATATTTCCGTATGTACTCTAACGGGCAGATATAATTTCTATTTACCAGAGCTAGTTGCACGAATGCAAACCGGTGAAAGTAAAATCTAATACTTCTGTACGAATACCATTTCGAGCTACTGTAAATATATCGACACGTGATTCGATGTGTTTGGCATTTCCTTTTTTTTTCGTTATTTAACAAGAAATAATTCTTCCTTTTAAATTAGAAGTTTTTTCCCCATTTACATATCATCGTTTTCTTTCTTTACTTCTTTTTTTTATATTACACAACTTCTATTTCTTAATATGAACTTGTCGTTTCATAAATATACGTATTTATATTAATATCGATTACAATTACCATTAAATAATTATCAGCACTGACACGACTAGTAAATGACTGATCTGACTCTCTTAAATATGGACACTAGATATCGTACTAACAGTGATGCTAATATTGCTGCTTCAATAAATTTAACGAGTCACTTGAATTTGTTCGTAAGCATCGAATGTCAAGAATTATCATTAAGTTCTTTACGTTAAGTGGTATTCTGCCTTTATACTCTCTAATAAGAATTTCGAGTAATGACACGATGGTGATCGATGATAATGATCATGGACGATGAATGACGACGACAATGACGATGGCGATGATACTCAATGATAGTCTCGATAGAAAACAATAGCGAAAGAAGTAACGATTCTAATAATCTTGATAGATGATAACGAAAACAGTAATAATAACGGTAGTATAATTAATACCTTATTATAATAAAAATAATGATAATCATATTAATAATAACAGTAACAACAACCAGTCACACATGCGACCAGACCACTGGGACTATCATTTAAAATCGATACTGTTTGACTGTGGAGAACATTCGATTTACGTTAACGCTAGCACAGGCTTGGGCACATTTTATTCCGAGCTAAACAAACGATTAACAATTCAGAAGATTTAGAAACAACGTAGCAACCTTTGCCTTTCTTTGCAAGAATATATTATTATAATCTTTATTGCAGTGTTGCAGCCATGAAATTTGCTGCATAAATAATGCTCAAATAAGAATGTATTCACAATTCAGAACACTGCGTTATTCCAACTAATTTATTATTTTTAGTTTAGAAACAATGTATCAACCTTTGCCTTTCTTTGCAAGAATGTATTATTATAATCTTTATTGCAGTCTTGCTACCATGAAATTTGGACTTGCACATATCTACCTTATTTCATACATTCAAATAAGAATGTATTCGAGTTTAATATATTAATCATTTCTTAAAAATACTATACGACCAATGCCCAAGTCTGCGCTAACATCTAGAACTCCTATGTGAAAAAACAACAGAGCATTCCACATACTTCTGGATCGTACTAATCTCTGCGGACGTTCTTTCTCTTTCTTATCACATATTGATAAATAAATTTCTGCTTATCAACAATCCGTTAATAAATAAATTTCTTCTCTCTGTAGAAAAATACTTCTTTCAGAAGAACAAAAAAAAACACAATCATCTTCCTCGTCATACAAAAAAATTCAGTGGTGCATCCTGTATGCAGAATTGCACAATTTCTTCTGTCCCTGACCCTACACAGTATATCATAATAATTAACCGTATACCAAACGTATAAAAAAAAAAGAGAAGAGATTCTCCACAAAAAAACATTCAATAGAAAAAAAAAGAAGAAGAATCGTGAACAGAAAAGTGTTTGCTTCATTTGTCTCTCTGTCTCGCACACATATTCTGACTTTCTGTTTCTCTAGTGCTGAAAGAACACACAACGGGGCCTAGATCTCGAAAAGCCGAAGTGCTTTTGTCTCTCTCGCAGACACATACTGATTTTCTCTAGTGCTGAAAGAACAAGGGGAGATCAAAAAGCAGTAAAACTGTTGTTGTCGTTGTCGTTGGTCGGGGGTGTGTTCTGTATCATTGGTCAAAGGACATAGAGAGAGAGAGAGAGATAGAGAAAGAGAGATTGAGAGAGAAAGAGAGAGAGAGAAAGTATACTCGTGGAGAACGATCTTGCAACTAAGATCAGCGAGCAAACAACCCACCAGAATGATCAGCAGTCGTGTACTCCGTGAGCAGAGGTGATCCTGCCAGGGCTGCGTAGTTCGCATAGTCAGCGTACGGTGTGTAGATCAATCCATGGGGGTCCCCGGCTGACAAAAGAGAACCTGGTGGGCCCGAGCCGTTCAGAAGAGAGGCAGCAGTCGTTGGCACAGATATCCGTGGCGAGAGGATCAACGGTGCACCTAGTGGAGCACTAGGTGTCCTCATCGGCGTGGCCAGACCTGGCAGAAGCCGTTGCGTTTCTGCTGCAGCCGCTGCAACGCGTCTCCACTCCTCGTCGCAGGCTGAAACGTTCAGTAGATCTAACCCTAAATTATACTATTGTTGAGACTCACTGTCCTAACCACTACACTTTAACTACTACGCTACTACATTACTATTAGAGCAAACTATACAGCCATTCTCTTTGAAACCTTTAGCATAATTTGTGGCATGCTTAAAGAATATGTAAGAATTATTTTGTTGAAAAATATACAGCGTAACTGGATTTCTATAGGCATTCAAAATAAACGCATTTAGATATGTACCTGTAACTGCAGCTACTTTTGTGTTGGAATCCCGGTAGGTACCGTTTATAATAGCAAGCTCCATTAACTGTCGCTTCTTCAGTTCATCCTCCCCGTCAGCCTGCTAACAATCAACATGATTGGTAAGAAATACATAACGTCGAGCAAAAGTGAATGGTATATAATTTTAACTAGACTGCGAAGCTTTCATTTTGATCACAGTAAAAGTAAAATGGCTATTGGCTTCGATTAATACATACGTTATAAAAATTCGCAGTCTAATTGTAACTACTTAAGGCTACGCTTTCTTTAAAATGTGAACTATATCGAAATTTCATTATTAATGGATTAATAAATGTCTACAGATAATTGAACATTCGAGGTATTCAAGACTGGCAATTTTATAATCAAGATTAACGACAAAGAGACACGAACAGAGAACACAATTTGCATCAGATATTACAGAATTAAAGGAAAAGTGAACGACGATATTGCAAATTGGTTATAGTATTTAATAATAGGAACTTTCTCACCACGGGAACAAGGAGTTTCTTGACTTCCTCCACAGCTCTGGCAAGTTTTAATGTGGCACGATTTTCAGTATCATCGACTGTTAATAAAACATGCAGTTCATCGGTTAGGTGCTCCCAGTTTGGTTTACCTCGGTTTAGCTCCTCCTATTGAACCAATTCAAATCAATTAGCACTGCATTGTGTACAGAATACTCTGTGTGCAATCTTAAAAATAATAATACAATTTTCTACAGGTTTTACTGTGTCAAACATTTCTCCTACGATACTTTCAAAGAAAAGGAAAACATAATAACAGAACTCCGAGTACTAAACTCGGTTGCATACAAAATGAAATTCATAACATTTTCTACTGCTTTCACAGCGACACACATTTCTTCTATGATACATTGAAAACAAAAGGAAAATGTAAATAGAAAATTCTGGAGACTAATTCGCAAAATGCGAGTGCTCGTTTTACACGTCCACAGAAATAACTACCGTAACTTCTCTCTCATATGTACTTACGATCGAATTTTCTTTCTTTCATCGTACGCAGCTTGAAAAAGAACAGGGAAGGGTGAAATAGGTGAAGAGAATATGAAGTTTTGCCGAAAAACGAAGATACAGTTTACACCAGCTGACATAATGTTTCTCATTCTTTGAAGGAAATACAAAAGCCAGTCTACCGAAAATAATTCCTGATCGCCTATTTACCGAGCTTTTTGTAGCTTGCAAACGAACGTGTAATACTATATTTTTCGACGTGCAGGCTTGTTGAAACAAAAAACCGAAACCTCCACAGCCTGCACTCTCGGCTCCTCTAAAAATACTCTGAGACCATCAATTCCAGACGGATTGTAATCAGTATGAATCTTTGAGGGACATGGATCCATTCCCAGGAGAAACAGTGAAAATCAAGCCCGAGAGGATTTTCTCTAAAAGTTTGCAAGAATGCTCTGAACTTTTTCGATATTTCTTATTCAATTCTAAAAGGATTATAGTGTTTATCGATTTTCATACACAGTAAATTCAGCTGCTTTAAATGTATTCTTAAATGCATTTGCTTGATCGATTTTTTAGGCAATGGAAGGGTCTCTACATATGTATTCGAAGAAATTTATAGCTCGCTATAGGAATTGTTTATACCTTCTTTTTGTCCCTCATAGAGCCTTTACCCCGCACCATAATTTTGCATCCTGTTTCTTGCTCCAATTGCTTGGCTGTCATCCCACGTGGTCCAAGGATTCTCCCGACAAAGTTAAACTGCAAATGAAATAATTAGGTAAATAATTTTACTCTTCAAACACATCCGCAGCATGGCTACAAGTGAATACTTACGTCTGGGTGTTCTTTAACAGGTACATAAACTTTCTCTGTCAACGTTGTGATCTCGCCCTCTGGTTCTGGCAAAATCAGTGGCTCTTTCTTGACGCCACTGATTTGAAATAGACTCGCCCGCACCTTCGCGATTTCTGCAACAGAAAACAGAAAATTCTGTAGACATTGAAAGAGTTACAAATTCTCTTGTACACAAAATTAACAATATCTTCCGGAAGTATCTCAACGCTTAACACTAAACCTACCACGAGGGGTCAAATGATTCATTTTCGAATTTTATTCGACAATTATTGAAATCGTAAAGGTGTTTTCATGTGTGGGAATTTATTGAATATATTTTTTGACTCTAGCATACAGGGTGTCTCAAAATTCCTTCAACATCCGGAAATAGGAGGTTCCTGAGATCATTTGAAGCAACATTTCCCTTTGCAAAAATGGCGTCCGCGGTTTTGTTAAAGAGTTATTACCGAAAAACACGGACCAGTCAAAGCGCGACCTAGACGCGTGTTGGCACAGTCGGCCAATTAACAGTTGGCGCGCTGGGCCGACTGTACCAACACGCGTCTAGGTCGCGCTCTGATTGGTCCGTGTTTTTCGTTAATAACTCTTCAACAAAACCGCGGACGCCATTTTTGCAAAGGGAAATGTTGCTTCAAATGATCTCAGGAACCTCCTATTTCCGGATGTTGAAGGAATTTTGAGACACCCTGTATATTATAGTAAAAATTGCACAAAATATAAATAAATTTATATAATCTTGTCATTTTTATGATACTATACACATCAGTCACTTTTGATGGTGGGTAGGTTTAGTGTTAAACTTATCGCTCCCGACAAGTGGAAATGAATGGAAATAAAAACGGTCGGTTTCTCATTGAACCTTTCTGTTTCGCAGAAAATGGCAGCAATGTGGGAACCGAGCGCTATGGTTCAAGTGCTTGGCATAGTCGAGCAGACTTCCGCCAGTCGAAGACGCCGATTCCTGTTCATCTAACTTTCTAAACCCTCGCTATTTTACGACCTTCTGCGACTCCGAGCAACCTGGCGATATTATTCGCCTGAACTGCGAACAACGTTTGCGCAAACCTACATTTTTTACGGAACATTTCTACATCCTTTTAACGATCCTGTCGCGAGACCAACGAGAACCCTAAACGACCAACCTATCGTTCATTAAACACGCAAACAAGGCCGAACTATTGGGTTGGCGAGAAAGTAATTTCGGTATTTTAAGGTGAAATAGAGAGCACAATCTTTTTATTCAAGCAATGAACTTTAATAAATAAGATGTCTACCCCTTTGTTCGATGATTTCTTGCCAAAAAGAATAAATAAGAAAATATTTATGAAGAAATTACTTTCTTGCCAACCCAATATTATTTTAGAGTAGACTATTATTATTATTATTCGCAGAACTGCTGATTTCTAGAAATACCTACTTCACATTATTCTATAAACATAAGCATGTCGCACCCCGCAAGAAAAGTGACAACTCAAAAATGCAGCATTTGAAAAAAATCAACTTAAAGAATACTATATAACTTCTATTGGAATAGTTTAAGCTTTTTTTTAATTCCCCCTCAGGTGGATAAATTGCGAGATAAAGATGTGACGCTTTTCGTGTATGTTGGGGCACTTCATACTTATTTTTCAACGACATAACCTCAAAATTGTCATTTTTTGACAAGTGTCACTTTTCTTGCGGGGGTGCGATGTGTCTATCCAAATTTTTGGCCATTTTTCCAATAATATATACCCAAAGAAAGAAATTTGGAAAATAATTCCTCAGGAAGTATCTTTACAATCTTAATAATCGCAAATTAAGAATATTAGGAAATCCAGTGGTAAAACCGTGCATGTAACACCCGTGTAGCGTTTCGGTAGATCATTTTTATAGATTTTAATTTTTATCCGCTTTTGAAAATCATTTTCTGCCTCAGTTTTTTTAAAATTCAATTTTCAAGACGAACTTTAAGAATTTGTTCTACTGCAATTGGAAATGATTTCAATGTGGTAAGTACCGAAATGAGTTTTGGAGACACCCGAGTTTCCCAGCGGATACTTGCGCGAGCATAAGCGCCGCAGTCGAATCGTGAATAAAGAAACGTTCGATTGAAACAAGCTAAACTGGTCTAGAAATCTCGTTTGCTGTTCCTGCTGCATAGAAACTGTGTTCGATCGACAGTATGTCATTTGATTTTCAAATGCGAATTTGTCTACGCTAGAACAGTGTCTTGTTGAAATATTGTTGGAATTCTTTAAGATTCAGCGTGAACCAATTCTGGCAACTTCTCGAGAAATACTCGAGTCTTTCAAGGGAGTTATTTCTCTTTGGAAGTGTCCAAGTATTAATGGGTGTGACTGTATGCGTTCCGACGATGAATGGCAGGTACGCACGGCGACTATGGAGATTTGAACGAGGAGAGAACGTGCGAGCGGAAAGAACACAGACTCATATCCAGTTTTAGCAACATTGCTCATTATTGCTGACATCAGCCGCCTCGCATTCTTCGCTTTCTTGAGCGATTCTTCTCGTCACGCGCTCCTTTTATCGCGATACACGCAGTTAAATACATCCGACTCATTTTCCACACGATTTCCAAATAACACGGAAAATAAATTATACATACACAGCGGATCTAAAAAGTATACGAACTCTAAAAATTTGTCGATGTTTAAGCAGCGATAATTTCGTTAAAACAAATAGTACAACAACAAACCCAGTCTCGTTTTAAAGCTCAAACCTTCTACTTTCACTAGCCATCGTTAATTTTCGTCAAAGATAATTTTGCGAGACGTGACAGCTGGAAAACCGAAGACACGTTTTCTCTCGAAAATGCTACCAACTCAAGCGTCTCTAAAAACATTGAAAATTTTATTTCCGGGAATGAATCTTCTATAGGTTTGAAGATTGAAGTCTCCCTTTTACAACGACACCAAAAAACTTGATGTACGATTTTTTTTAGTCATTCTATTAACGTTTAAACAAGAGGTGTATCGTTTACAGCACAGAACTTGGCCCTCGATTTTGTTGCATAAAATAATGAAAAGAAATCGTACATCAATTTTTAAGGTGCCGTTGTAGCGAGGAGGATTCGATCTTTATATCTGTGGAAGATTCGGTCACGGGAAAATTTTTTAAATATTTCCACAGAGGTTTCAATTTATAGCATTTTTAAAGGAAAATGGGTCTTCGGTTTCTTATCTGCAACTTACTGTAAAAATATCTTCGAGGGAAAAAAGTAACGGCGATCGAAAGTAGAGAGTTTGAGCTTTAAAACGAGTCCAAGTTTACTGCTGTACAATTATTTTTCGCGAAATGACAGTAGGTCGAATATCGTCAATTTTCTCGAGTGTCCGAAATTTTGTGTTCCAACATTTTTTGGGTCGACTGAGCAATAAAAATGTTAGAAAAATTTAAAAACACTATTAAACAGGTTGAGAAGGAAAATAAATTTTCATTTTACTCTAGTGTGTTGCAATTCGGGTGGAAAATTTTTATTCTGCACAAAGATCCTCTGTATAATGAGATCAGTGTCGCCAAGACTTGTGTCCCCACTCTATCTTCGGTCACGTGACGTGGAGGGGCAACTTTTCCCCTCAATCCGTGCTCCCTCCCCTCATCTGGCGACACTGCTAATGATAAGTGATGATGACAACTGTTAGAACTAAAAACCACTGATCAACGACGCTAATACTCCAAGTATTCGACTTAATGAATTTATGATTCACGATTTCATGAATCATTTAGTGTACCAGCAGCGATTCACGTCGTCTTCGCCACAACTCGTCGCTGTACTAATGTTTACAACGAACACTAACGCCTTGAATCATCGATTATAGTCTACAAAGCAGCTTTCAGTATGTATTGCACACCAATTAAAGTAGCTGTGTTGCAAAAGTTGGCACAATGTGTGCACTGTAAACAATATGAGTATTATTAATCGGTATAATTGACAAAGTCATTTCGATTACCCACCAAGTTGTTCGTACACGATAATGGTATCTATCCGATTGAATTTTATCGATTTTTGATGGAGCATAACGTAAAGTTATTAATTATTTATTAATTCAAGCTCTCGATTAATAATGCTCGGTCAAATAATCGGTTTTATATTTTTCATTTCACAATTATTGAAATTATTATGTTGCCAACATTGAAATTGATTCGATAAATTTCTTTATCCAAGCACATATTGTTATAAAAATTGCACAGAATCTAAATAAACAGAGCCTTGTCATTTTTGTAACTAAAATTATTTTAATCGCTTTTAGCGCTCGGTAGGTTTAGTGCTAAGAACACTAAATAACTACTTGAATCGTTTCGACAAAATCACAAAGAATATTAAAATGAAGGAAACAGTTCACCGATCGATTAATCATTTAAATTTTTTATTCATTTACTTCGGTTATTCGAATATAAAGCGTAGTACTCCGATCGAGTAAAAACGACGGAATAAGATGAAATGCCAGCTAAGGATCTATGGTGTAAAAAGTTTGCTCATGTCGCAACGATATACATAGATCTATCTAAGCATGGGCAATGGATGTTGTTAGATCGGTTGGTATAGGTGCAGCATTTATGACATCACCGCTGTCGTAACCACGAAGACTACAATCCGTGACATAGATCACGTGCTTAAAGAAAGAGATTTTATTCTTGGAAGACGAACACGGTCGGTTTCGCGAGCAGCGAACGCGCACACACTATTTCTCCAAAATTTACCATCACGGACTGGAGATCTTTCAAGATCAAATTGAAGATTTTCAGAATTTTTAATATCCATTTCACGAATTCAAGTTCGATCTTTTTAACATTAAACCTACCATTGCTGGTCAAATGACCGGTTTTATATTTTTCATTTCACAATGATTGAAATTATTAAGTTTGCGTGCATGGAAATTGTTTCGATAGATTTTTTTACTCGGGCACATATTGTAATAAAAATTGTAAGAAATCTAAATAAATAGAGTCATGTCATTTTTGTAAACCAAAACATTTTCATCGCTTCTAGTGCTCGGTAGGTTTAGTGTTAAATACAGTGGGACCTCCATTAAGCGGCTTGATCGGGACATAATTAAAATGTAAATTATATTCCAAATAAATTTGTTATTTTTAGAAATTTGTTTCCCTTCATAACATAATCATATTTAAACGAATGTTTGTTTGTAATAGGGATCCAGTTAATCGAGGTCCTACTGTACAGAGAACCACAGTAATATTCGGACACTTTTGAAAGGACGATTACTTTTTTAATAATATTGGACCAGGGTCGTCAAATTAGGGGAATTGACGCGAATTGAGAGGGAGAAAGTTACCCCCTCTCTAGCGGATTAGTCACGTGACATGTGACACGTGCCGTGGCGGGAGACAAATCTCAATTCTGACCAATTGCAATTTTCTCAAAATTTTCTTTCATTTCTATAATAAACTAACTACTCTAACTTCTCAAAAAAAATCGAAGTCGTATGATCCGATGTTAAGAAAGTTATCGTCGTTTTAAAAGTGTCGGAACATCATCCACTGTATGTTTAATAAAATATAAAAATAAAAATACGAAACTCTTTTATAAAATGCAAAGCTAAAAATAGTCAAATTAAAACTAAAATTTTAAATAAAATCTATAAAATTAATTTAATTGTCTTCATGTAAAATACAAGAAAACACAGTGCAGGCTCTGCCCTCATAGTTATTTCATTCTAATAAGTGCAAAACGTATACTCTTATAAAACACAAGAATAAGAATAGTTAAATTAAAACTAATTTCATTTCCTTCAAGAAAAAAAACAGTGTTCCTTTCTACAACTAAAATAGATCGTAACGAACGTGAATTCGCGTACAGGAATAAGCATTGTCGTTACTTACAGGCTGCTGTTTAATCGAATACGGCATAAATTGGCGTTATAGCTCCGGTGGCCACGCCTCTTGAGCAATTCAAAACTTATTTTCACACAGTGAGTCACATGGATATATTTATAAAGCGGTGCCCAAGAAATTTAATACTAACGTTAAATTGTGTCTACTAAAATCTGTGTTACGCTTACACCGATACGACAGTCAAAAATAGCGAGAAATTGGAACGTTCCGAAGCGAAACATTTTTCACAACGATCTCGCGTCTTCCGAACCGAATAAAACCCCCGGGGAATGTGAACGGGCAACGATCTACTGACGCGCGAGCACTGGCAACCGGAAATATTATTTTTATATTTACAGACAGATAAATGACACACAGTAATTTATATAATCGACGCACCAGTTTCACTACGCGAAAAATCACGATTCTTATATCCGCCGCGACTCAAAATTCGCAACGCACGGTTCAACGTTCGCGAAACAACTGAACCATATGTCGCATTATCTATACGTCGACCCATTTTCCAGGTAAAATCGTGGGTACGATCTCCCCATCCTTATCCAACGAAACGAGGCAGTGCCTACCTGAGCGGCTTTGTTTACATTTACGGCCTCGTCCCGTTGGAGAAGGTTATAGGATCGACGATATAATTCAAATTCCCATAATTACTCCATAAATCCTGGGAGTGAACAACCTACCATAAAACAACAATCTACCCTCATTCATTTCGATGCGTAAAGTCTCTACTTTTTACCACGTTTTTATTAGCTCGCTTTCTTGTCTGTCTGTTTGTTTGTCTGTATAAATTTTGCAATTGATTTTACATGTCCAAGTCGGTTTTTTGTATTTTCGTACGCGTCTTCACGATGTGTGCAAGAGAGGTGGCCTCTTCTAATTTAATTCGTCGATTTTAAAAAATTGTACAGGGTGGAAAACATTTTTCTAGTAACTCAAACCACCGTAGATTCGAAGAAGGAAACTTCCCCTTTGCAATGGGACTGGAAAAATTGATGTACGATTTTTTCACGACGTTTTATTAGGGTTTGTATGAAGAGGGACACCTTGGTCCGATTTCTTCGAGTCAGAGTCGTCTCCCCACTCTACGACGCTATCTCCACGGCCCGGTCACGTGTCGCAGTGTCACGTGACTAATCCGGTACGGGCAGAGAGGGGGTAACTGTATTCCCCTCAATTGGAGTCAATTCTCCTGAACTGGCGACTCTGCTTCGAGCAGATGTTATTATCTCTTCGATTCAATCTTCTAGAGTCTCCTTAGGCGAACGATAGAGTACAGTTACATTATTTTTTAACATTATTTTAACATTAGAATTTTAACATTAGAACTATCAAGCCCTAAACGAGACTGAATTCCCTTATAATAATAGCAAGATTTAATTTATTCGAATAACATGTACTTCTATCAGAGTTGGGCAAAAATTTAATCAACGATTGATGAATAAATATCTACTTCAATCGTTAATAGCAATTAATAATTAAACTTAACGGTTACATTCTTTTCAATTGTAATCGTCAATCGGATAATCGATTAATGATTAACTGCTGAAATTTCGAAATGAAATACAGAATCGAAACTGTATGCATACTGAAAAAAATATAAACAGAGTTTTTGTTGAGATATATTTCTGTCCTTATTATCCTTATTATATTATTATCCTTATAATTTCCTTATTATAATTTATGGATAAACCGTGTGGCGATTAACTTCAATAATTGATTAAATCAGTCTCAGATTTTTTATGATTTCTTTTTTAATCAACGATTGACGATTAACTTCATCAATCGATTGAATCAATCGTCCGTTTTTCAATAATTACCTTTTTTAAATCGTACACATTAATCAATCAATCTTGGTTAACATTTTAATCGATTAATGCCCAACTCTGACTTCTGCACACTAACTTTCCGAAGAAAATATGTCCATCGCTTCAGGAATCGTAGAAAGAAAAATCCGCCATTTTGACGGACTCGCTAATGAGTCTCGTTGCCGTGGAAATTGCCGATTAAAAAGAAATTAGAGGCGCACCGCGAACCATTCGATTAATCAATAGTTGTTCAGCGAAGGATGACTTCGATGACGAGCCTCGGGAGCGATACAATCGTCATCGCCGTTTATGTCACTGTCGAGTGGCTCCGCCGGTCATTCGCGAGCCTAATTCGTCACGTTCATTGTGTCATAGGCTTTTCGATCCCGCGATAGAAACTGTCATACTTTCCAGACCAAGCGCTCGCGTCGGGGGATAAACAAACGTCGGAATGTCGTGTGGATCTTTGCGAACGTTTCTCGCCTCGAATCGAGCTTGCGACGCTGCCAATGATTTTCTGACTCACTGTATATTTTCGAAAGTATGCTGAAAACTGGTTCCCCGTGGCCAATCAAACGGGAACGTGTGCCCGGTGCGCCTAATTAATAACGGGGCTGAGTTTACGGAAAATCACGAGGCTTTGATATAATTGGGATAGTTTATCTTTTTTTGAAATGTTTAAAACCAGCTTGAGTTTCTATTATTATAAGCTAATAGATTTTTCAGCAAAATCACAGTTTTACGAATTGAAAATCTTTTGTTACAAAATATATTCGGTGAATAACAATCGTAAGACAAATAGTACAGTCATTGGCACATTTGCAGAGTTGGACAAAAATTTAATTCAAATTTATTTAATTCAAATGAATTTAATTCAAATTTAATTTAATTCAAATTTAATTTAATTCAAATTTAATTTAATTCAAAAATAAAAATTTCAAATGAAATGGGTTTTTTCCAAGTGGGTTTTAAACCCAAAAATGATGAAATTTTCATTCAAATAAAATTTTAAAAATAACAGACCTCTATTATGAAAACTTACAACGTTGCTTTGAAATATAAATAAGCAATAAAAAATTATTTTCTATACCAGAAATTCTTAATATTTGTCGTTTACATCAAAAGTGCTAATAACTACTGCAGCGCCAGCAACAGTACAGTTTACCCTAGATGCTTTACAAATTAGGCAGTGATTATTATAAGATTGCATATTCTATGAAAATAGATCAGATGCAGTGAGAAAGCATTAAAAATATTTTTAAATACTGTTCTATCATTTTTAGTTCACTGTCCCCACTCTACCTTCCCCTTCCACGTCGCTATCGTTTCTACCGTTCGATACTGGCAGAGAGGGGGTAACTCTTTCCCCTCGATTCCTGCTCTCTCCCCTCATCTGGCTCTGCACTGGAGTCATTTAACATTTAACCCTTTGCAGTCGGAGCTATTTTAACTTGAAAATTAAATATTTCTTCCGACCTAAAGTAATAATACCTCATACTTAATCATTTTTAAGTGATGACTCCGAGTTACCCCTCGACTGCCGAGGGTTAAAAAATAAATAAATACCTATGCAATTTTTATCCTGCATAAAAATCTGTAGAGGTGACAATGCGGATAAGACCTTAACAAAGGATTGAATAAAAATTTTCGAGTTGTTCGGTTTCCCAGTGGATATAAGACTGTCAAGCAAGAAATGCAGTTACGAACAATGCAACCAGTGATAATGCAGCGATGCAGCTCGAGAATCGCGACATGGGGGAACTTAAAAAATCGGGCAATGTTCAAGAATCGAACAGAAAGTTCAGCTCGGAAATTTGCGATTATAGTTGCAGTTTTGCATTGTAAAAATTGTCGATTTATAGCCGACGGTGTTTCATACCATTTCCTGATAAGCGAGTGAAATTGATTCGAGAGATGAGAGGTGTATGGCATGTTATATTTTGTGTTCGTTTGATATGTTTATCGCGACGCGGCAATAGGATCGTCGCAAAGCGAAGTGCACGACTCAAATCTATTTAACACAAACGATCGGCCTTGCGGAGACGTCTTATGCATCTTATGTTACGCGGCACGCAGCGAGACTTGAAATGCAGCTAGACACTGTCAAAGGAACGGGACGTTTCAGGCTGATCTCACCTCTTGAACTTGAACCACCTCGAATGAAAAGGTACACGACCAATCACTGAACCTACCATTGCCGGTCGAATGACCGGTCTTACATTTTTAATTTTATAATTATTGAAATTATGAAATAAATTGCAATAAAAATTGCACGAAATCTAAATATAAAAAATTTCATAGAGAATTTAATATTATTTTAAAATTGCACGAAATCTAAATGTAAAAAATTTCATAGAGAATTTAATATTATTTTAAAATAGCACTAAATTGTTAATTAATTTTATAGGAAATTTAGTAGTAGTAGTATGTATAGAGCCTTGTCATTTTTATCAGCTGAAACATTTTAATAGCTTTCAGTGCTCGGTACTTTTAGTGTTAACAATCCCCTTTGGTGCAACACCGACTTACTTAATTTTCTATGCGTTTGAACATATCAATTATTTCTAATTTTTCTACATATGTACTTGAAGAAATTGGCAACCTCAATTTTCAGAAAAGTTGATTGTCACTATTTTTCGGATTCTCGGTGGTGACATAATCATTTCGAGGTCCAGAGGTCTATTGCACAATAGAGAACACGTTTATAATTAAACCGTGCGTGGTTTGTGCAATCCTCAATTTTTGGAACGCGGCGAATAATGGCAAATTACGACAATGAACAATTTCTAGCAGGTACCAAAAATAACAGTTGTTCTAAAATTTTCTACGATAGAAATCATTGATAAAAAGTTGATTATTATTGAATTTTAAGATAATGTACACACACAAATTTAAAGAAAAAAATTGGAAGAACAAAATGATTAGAAAATATCGATTTTTATACTTTTTGGATACAAATAACTAGACAGCGAATTTTATGCATTTATGTAAAAAATTAGTAGGTGTAATTTGAAACATTCAGAAAACATTATACGAATTTAAAAATACTTTTATATAATTTTAAACCTATTGAACATATTGAGAGAAAATGAATTTCTATGTCGCTCCGGTTTGTTGTAATTCAGCTGGAAAATTTTTTAATACTTATAAACCTTATTCGTAACCAATACGATTTTAGTCGATGAAATATTTGTTATTCTATGACTTTTTCTCTTTTTGGTTATAACAGTTATGGTCCGTGATCTCTACGAAGCCTAACTTCTTATCTCTAAAAAAGAAGAACGCCCACTCCAAGAGAAAAATGAAAAATAGAATGCTAGGTAGCCGAGAAAGGTTGACGTCCCAGGGAAATCGTCGAGGGTTTAGGCTAGCTGGTTAGGGTCTTTTCGACCGAGGATCAGCCCCCTAATTCTGGTAAGTCGAAGGGGAACCATGGGGGACTAACCGAAAGAAATGTCGTCGTCTATTTCTCGTCTGGCGAGTCATTCGGATTCTCGGCTCCGCTCTCTCGTCGAGGGGTACGTCCAGCTAAAATTGGAAAGGCGATATCACGGGGAGAGCGTCCGGAACGGATTGATGGGTGTAAACCATCGTTCCTAACATCGCATCGTCCGAAGACGACACCCACTGGGCCAGAGGCAACCGAACGAAACCAGAGGAGGTTTTGACGTCATTCAAAGCCGGAAAGTGACCCTGACCAGTCGACACTTTTGGCACCGGTCGTCAATATAGGAGCCGTGTGGCTCCTCAATCCGCCGGAAATCTAGATATACAGGTAACCCCGTGTGTCAAGAGACGCATCATCTACTCGGAATTCGGCTAACCGGGCCGCGTGCCGCGATTATGCCAGTTTCGAATCGGTACACAGCTGACTTTTTACGAAACCTCCATCTTCTGGCATCCTCGATTACCGTTTCCAACGTTTCAAGAACGTGCACCTACAATTTTCGAGCTAACATTATTTTTTAATTCGTAGTACGCAGTGCATTCTCTCAACGGGGTAGACAGACTCATTTCTCGATAATACAAACACGAGGTTTTTCATAAAGACGCTGGATAAATGATCAATCTAGGGCGCTATCGCCATCAAAAGTCCTATTTTCCCGTTTACGAGGCGTAATTTGCATTATTCGGAAGCATACAACTGCGCGTGTAACTATTTTCATAGCTACAAGCTGCCAAATCATGCAAATTACGCCTCGTAAACGAAAAATAGGACTTTTGAGGGAGATAGCTTATGTGACCGCACGTTCCGTTTTTAGGTACATATGTAGTGTGTCCCGTGGTCCCCGAGCACATATTCGGGACGCCGAAATGTCTCGTTTTTAGAAAGAGAGACCCACGAATGAAGTGACAATTTCAAAAAAGGACGCGAAAAATCTAAAAATCATCCGACGGTGTAGCGTCTAATCTAGCCTAGGGCATGCCAATAAGTAGGGATGGAATCAAGCTCAATATGTATTCGCGGATCCGAGTCAATTTCAATAACCAGGTTTCATTTCATGAGTTTCGATTACTTCTTAAATGCAATAATGATTATATTTGACGGGATTCGACGTTGAAAGGAATCGAATCTTTCACAAGTAGTACTCGAGTTTTTTATTCTTTATTAAATTCGTAACTATTTAAGAATAATATTTCATTTACAATACTTGGTTTCATCCTATTTCTTTTTTTATCCAGGGACGACATCATTGATTTGAAAGGTAAAACAAATAATGATTAGGAAAATCAGAGAATTTTCGGTACGATATTCATAAAAGTTTCGAATCTGTTCGGCCAAGATTCGAATATACTTGCAAGTATTATTACCGTTGACCAAACTACTTGTAAAAGGTTCGAAACTGTCTGGCATAGGTTCGAGTATACTTAGGAGTACTGTTTCTGTTTGTCGAAGTACTTATAGAGAGTTCGAATTCAATCAATCAAGGTCCAAACCTGTTTGCGAGGTACTCGATCCCATCCCTACCAATAAATCTCACACATTATAAGTCGACAGAAGCCTGCAAGTTCGCTCGCTCCTCGGTTGCGAGTACATACGCTGAAGAGTTTGTTCTTCAGAAAAATATAAGACCACATAAATTATTTATTTTTACGCGTTCATTCCCGTTTTTTTCATTAATAAATAGAAACTATGAAGAAATATGAGTTTTCTTGAATAACGTACTATTATGTACCTAAAAATTAATAGATGTCCCGTTTTGAGGAAGAAAATAAATGGTCACGTTAGTGTATTTGAATACTGAAAAACCCCGTGTTTGTATCATCGAGAAATGAGAAGGCGAATCCCGCACCCTTGAAAACAGCAAACACAAATTTTTACACCGTACAATGGTGGGAATAAAATGTTTAACGATGCCAATCATTGCTAGTTCTTTAGTCGTTTAAAGGACTGTTCACTAGAATGCAAAATTGTGATATTTAAAGCTGAATATTTCGTGGTAATTTAATTTTTATCGTGACCTCCTCGAAGATTAATTAGGGGCGGGTTCAAATCAGCGAACAACACTCAATTTTCTTTGCATTTATTTCAACTTTCATTTATTCCTAAAAAATTCTTCTCTGTCTCTCTCTCTCTTTATTCTTCATTTTAAACAACTTTGTAACGTGAATTTTCTTGTTTTTTCTCTAAACAACCAAAGCAAATCCAAATTGGGTCTCAAAATCAAATGTTGTTAATGATAACGATTATCGTCTTGCAACTCTCGTACAATAGTTGCAAGACAAGGTTACAACGTTATTATTAATTTATTACGAACCTGTTAGGAGCACACGTCAGGAAACAGTAAGGGAATACGCAAAGAGATTATAATTAAGGGGATATTAACAGTATAAATATCAATTAGGATCAACGCACGCTTGTGCAGGCGATCGATCGTTTTGATAAAAGTCGTCGCTACTCCATTCTAGTAGCTTCGAAGTGTTCTCAATAACGTCGGAACGTTATCGAGGTGAAAACAAAATCGATCTTCGGCTTATCTGACCTCCATGGAAAAATGATTTTATCGTGTACCGGTGATCGCGTGTCAGTAATCTTCCTCGAGTGCGCAACATCGAAAAAATCGGCTGATTACGTTAAGTGGGTATCTAGTGCAATACTTAACACCGTATCGAACTACAATCGACAGAATATAATCGCGCTCATTAGTAGATAATTATCTCCTTGCAAAAGCAGAACTCGGCGAACAGTCTTCCAACAAATATTTTTAAGCAACTAGAAATTCGTATAGATAGTGAAATTTACTGGAAAATCTCTGCACATTAACCACAGATTAAAACAACAACAGAGACAAAAATTCGCAATAGAGAATTAAAAGAATTAATTAATAATTCGATAAACTACAGGTTTTCAAAATTGAAACCTCTTAGGATTCTAACAACTGAGATTTGTCGAAGACAACTCAATGAATTACCAAGAAAATTGTTAAAAATTCTCTGGAGGGAATTAAACATTTTCAAAAGATAACTCGATAAATCACAGATTTTTCGAAGACAAAACGCACGATTGGAGTCGCCGAAGCTGCCAAGGAAATGTTTAAAAAATTCCCAGCAGTGGATTAAAATAATTGATAAATAATTCGATAAACTACAGGTTTTCAAAAATTTATTGAAACCTCTTAGGATTCTGACAACTGAGATTTGTCGAAGACATCTCAATAAATTACCAAGAAAATTGTTAAAAATTCTCTGGAGGGAATTAAACATTTTCAAAAGATAACTCATTCAACCACAGATTTTTCAGAGACAAAACGCACGTTTGGAGTCGCCGAAGCTGCCAAGGAAATGTTTAAAAAATTCCCAGCAGTGGATTAAAATAATTGATAAATAATTCGATAAACTACAGGTTTTCAAAAATTTATTGAAACCTCTTAGGATTCTAACAACTGAGATTTATCGAAGACAACTTAATAACTTACCAAGAAAATTGTTAAAAATTCTCTGGAGGGAATTAAACATTTTTAAAAGATAAACCACAGATTTTTAAGATCCTAACGGCTGCGAATCCGATATTTTTCGAAGCCAATTTAATAAATCACCAAGAAAATTGTTAAAAATTTTCCAGGTGGGAAATTAAACATTTTTGAAAAATAATTCGACGTGTTTTCGAATATTTATAGAGCCCTGTCGATTTTTCACGGGACAAATGACGGTCAGTGGGTGAAGTGTTTGAAGTTGCAATCGTGAAAGTCGAGAACAGCTCCGTTCTCTCTCCCTCTCTCTTTCTCTTGGTCCACAAAAGTTGAAGTAAATTCGATCAAGTAAAGCCGCGTCGGAGAGCATGAGGGTACACACGCTATACTCTCGGTATAATGAGCGGAGGAGTTGCCAGGAGTGTGCGAGTGTACGAGGCGACTCAAGGCAAACAGAAAGAATGATAAAGAGAAGAAGAGTGCCGCTTGGAAACGGAGATGGTGGAGAGAATTCCTTTCACCCTACTTACTTTTCGAAGCCTGAAGCGCGAGCCTCAAAACCGACCGGGAGAGCCAAGCCAAAGAGAAAGAGAGACACCGAGGGAGAGGGAAAGGCTGAAGGATGGAAAGGCCGAGGTAAAAGGGGGTAAAAAATGTTCAGGAACAAAAGAGGATGGAAACGGTCAGCGAACGAACAACAACAATCAACCATCGATCTTTTCAATACTTCAAAATACAGTACAACCTAGGAAGTGTGTAGATAACTTCAAAAAATTATTTAACCCCTTGCCGTACCATTTTCCTCACAGTTACAAAAATGTTCTACAAGGGAAAAGAAAATTTATATTGTTATTTATATTGTTATCAATTTATATTTATATTTGTATGGCTACATTTATTTGAATGCTTAAATATTGATTACTAAACTGCGCATCTTTATGCAAAATGAAAAATGTTTGCATTGATTGGAAGACACAGAAGTGAAATAAAAATTTCTTCCTTCTTTTAATTATCCGATTAAGCTAAATACGCTGCTGTCTTTAAATCTTTTTAATATGTCCACTGTGCTTTAAATTATGCTTACCCATTTTTTCATAAATGTTTACGATTACTAACTATTGATTACGAACGAATCAAATTTTATTTAATCGAAAATGAAACGCGTAACATTGATATTTGTTAGACTTCGTTAAAAACCTACATCACGATTCTGGCTCAATAAATGTGTAACAATTTTTTCGTTGCGTTTTTCGAGGGTCTACCGTGTGTTTCGGATGTTTTGTGCGGGCCGGGACCTCCCCTCGTCTTTCTATGATTAGGTTTCTTCACGGGCGCTTTCTACAGCGATCTGGGGACACCTAAGAGGCCGTAGATCATTTTGTAAAAATACCCTTACAGGAGAGAGGCTGTATTTTTAATATATGGAGAGCTTGGGGAGGTTCTTTTTTGTTCAATTTTCCAACTGTAACTTCTCCAGACAAAAAGTTTTTCAAAACGTACTCTGCAATAAAATACGTAACTCGTGTAATTTTGAATATTTTCGCGTGAAAAAAATCACACGCGTACTTCGAGCACCAATAAACGCTTGTGCAAAATCCCAATGCAAAGGGTTCGATAGTTTTTCGTGAAAAAAATCGTAAAAAACGGCCTCGAGAACCAGAATACCCTCCCAAGAAATTCGTCGGGCAGTGTTCATTCCCGACGATGCTCGCTATCCTCCAGAGTCACGAAGAGAAATTGTGAGCGCGTGCACGTGTGTCGGCGTGCCCGAGGAGGAAACAAGCACAAGGGCCAACGTGAGCAGAATCTTAATTCCAACTCGGGAAAAATATATTCCGGTTTACGAAAAAAGTATTTTTCACGATGCTAGGAAAAATCTGTGGCTTCTGCGATGCTGTGCAAGGTTGCGCGGGGTTCTGCAAGGCTCTGCAACGCGGCTCGAGAGGCGTAAGAGCGGACAAGCGAAGATACAACCGCGCAAAACACCGGAGAAAGAGAGGACACGGGAAAGAAAGTGAGAGAGGCCGGTGGGAGAGAGAGAAAGAGAGAGAGAAAATGACGAGAATGGAACGAAGCTGAAGTGGCACGAGCCCGCCCGTTGGTGGATGCCGTGCGGCATGGAGCGAACTGCAGGTCAATCCGGTCATCGGCCCCTATAAGCTCCCAAGGGCCACCGCAAGAAGTTCCGTAACACTTTTCCCTCGATTCGAAATCCCCAATTTTTAACCACGTCCCCATCGCCGATTTTTAACCACATTAAACACTTAACTCTCTTCCCGCAATTTCGACGAATCAGACTCTTGATGAAGGTCTTTGCCGAAGTCTAACAAATATGAATGTTACGCGTTTCATTTTAGATGAAATAAAATATTTGATTCGTTTGTAATCGATAGACTGCGGATTTTAATGGAAAGAAAATGGACACGTACAATTTAAAATGTACAATGTAAAATTAATACAATGCATTAATTTCAGCTTAATAAGACAATTAAAAGAAGAATACAATTTTTATTTGGCTCCTGTCTAATCATTAAGCATTGTGTGATCTCCCTCAATTTAAACGTAAATAGATTTCTGACGAGAAAAATAGCTTTATAAATATATTTTATACACATAGGTAGAAGAACAAAATCGTAGCTGCATATATAAACCTAAAATTTACAACTTTTAAATCAGTGGACGAATTAAGAAGATTTATGGACATCAATGTATTAATTTCAGATTAATAAGACAATTAAAAGAAGAAAGAAATTTCTATTTGGCTCCAATGTCTTGCGATCAATGCAAACATTTTTTATTTTGCATAAAGATCCCCAGCCTAGTAATCAATATTTAAGCATTAAAAAAATGTAGCCATACAAAAAATATACATTTCCTTTTCCCTTCTGCGACATTTTTGTGTATAAAGACGTTTTAATCACTGTAACTGTAAAGAAAATGGTACGGTAGGGGGTTGAACAAAAATCACCCCTCTGGCTGTTCGAGCCCCCTCAAAAATATTACTTGACCGGCACTGACCGGGAATTTTTCGGAAAATGATCTTGGATCAATTTTGCAGTCGATGCAGAGGAATTCTTATGGTGGCAATATGTCCCTTTAATTCATGGACGAGTAGCAAATCGTTTCGAAGGTATTTCCGAATACAGATTTTTAAAAGTGTGGTTTCCTCAGATAGAAATTATGAAAATGTGTGCCCTTTCAGTAATAGGACCAACCCTCTTCCTGGTTTGAGGTCTAAAAAAGTTATTGAAGAAGTGATCAATTATTTTGAAAGAGTTTCTGAAGAGGTTCAATTTTTTTAAGGTGTATAGAGTTTTCCAGATAGAAATTATGAAAACGTGTGCCCTTTCAGTAGTACGACCAACCTCTTCCTGGTGTGAGGTTTAAAAAAGTTATTGAAGTGGTGATCAATTATTTTGAAAGAGTTTCTGAAGAGGTTCAATTTTTAAGGTGTGGTTTCCCCAGATAGAAATTATGAAAACGTGTGCCCTTTCAGTAGTAGGACCAACCTCTTCCTGGTTTGAGGTCTAAAAAAGTTATTGAAGAAGTGATCAATTATTTTGAAAGAGTTTCTGAAGAGGTTCAATTTTTAAGGTGTGTTTCCCCAGATAGAAATTATGAAAACGTGTGCCCTTTCAGTAGTAGGACCAACCTCTTCCTGGTGTGAGGTTTAAAAAAGTTATTGAAGGAGTGATCAATTATTTTGAGAGTTTCTGAAGAGGTTCAATTTTTAAGGTGTGGTTTCCCCAGATAGAAATTATGAAAACGTGTGCCCTTTCAGTAGTAGGACCAACCTCTTCCTGGTTTGAGGTTTAAAAAAGTTATTGAAGGAGTGATCAATTATTTTGAGAGTTTCTGAGGAGGTTCAATTTTTTAAGGTGTGGTTTTCCCAGGTATGAAAATGTGTACCCCTTCAGTAGTAGGTTTCTCCAGATAGAAATTATGAAAACGTGTGCACTTTCAGTAATAGGACCAACCTCTTCCTGATTTGAGGTCTAAAAAAAGTTCTTGAAGTAGTCAATTATTTTAAGTTTCCAAATTGTTTGATTTAAGATGCTTCTCCCACAACGTAGACTCAAGTGTGAATCTCCGTGCCATTTAAACGGCACCGCTCGTTTTCGCTTGATAAATACACAAAATCGGCGCTCCAGTATTATTAGGAACATCCTAATCTAATCTGCACTGCGAAGAAAAATGAAGGGAGCTCGACCGAGGGGGTTCTCCAAAGAACAACAACAGAAATTCCGAGGAAAACACAAGTGGCAATGCACTCGGCGACGCGCTTCCCGGCGAATCTCGCAAGTCGGCGCCAAGTATCGACGCGAATAAATGAACACAACAAGAAAAATCCGGCAAGAAAAGCCGCTGGATGGATGTAAAAAACTATGTAAAACGTGAGCGTGCAAGTTTTGTTCCATTGGTATGGATCTTCATTCATTTGGAACGGTCACGACTATGACTAATGTCCATATAGGAACGTTGAACATTAACAGTTAGCCGAGGAATCTATATATGGCAGCCTTGCAGGATACCTCTTTGGTAGTCTTTCTGTGCAGGCGTTTGTGTACGTGTGCGCGTGTGTGTATGTGTGTTTGTGAGAGAGCGGGCATTACAAGAGGCTCTTCGTGGCGACGTAGACGAAAACCATACAGCGTCGACCATGGCGAACAGAGACCGCTGAAGTGGGGATGCGTAAGGCATTTCCTTATTTAGAAACAGAGAAACGTCTTTGCTAGTGCACCGACTATTGCGGAGAACACGTTCGGGAAGAATTCGACAGGATCAGACTCTATTCTACGCGACGCTCCTCCATTTTCAACGCGACACACGGCCTTAAACAATTTTTTATTTCCTAGTACAACACATTCTTTAGGGTAATTCCCCACCGGGATTGGTCACAATAGCTTTTAGAATCGTCGATTACTTTTTTTTCGTCGAGTTTCGACTCCTTTAAATCGGTTTTTGTAGCATTTTCGGGAAGCTATAATTCCATCAGCAATTTTTTACTGCATATTAAAACACTCTTTAGGAAAATTAACCACCAGGATTGGTGACACTAGCTTTCAGAATCGTAGACTATTTTTTTCGTCGAGTTTTGACTTCTTTAAATCAGTTTTTGTACAGAGGGTTTTCGAGAAACTGTAATTCCATCAGAACAATTCATTCATTTTTTAATAATATTAGGAATTTTTTACTGCATATTAAAACACAATCTTTAGGAAAATTAACCACCAGGATTGGTGACACTAGCTTTCAGAATCGTCGACTATTTTTTTTCGTCGAGTTTTGACTTCTTTAAATCAGTTTTTGTACAGAGGGTTTTCGAGAAACTGTAATTCCATCAGAACAATTTATTCATTTTTTAATAATGTGTGGAATTTTTTACTGCATATTAAAACACAATTTTTGGGAAAAGTAGCCACCAGGATTGACGACACTAGCTTTTAGAATCGTCAACTATTTTTTTTTCGTTGAGTTTTGACTTCTTTAAATCAGTTTTTGTACAGAGGGTTTTCGAGAAACTGTAATTCCATCAGAACAATTTATTCATTTTTTAATAATGTTAGGAATATTTTACTGCATATTAAAACACAATCTTTAGGAATATTAGCGACCAGGATTGATGACACTAGCTTTTGCAATCGTCCAACTATTTTTTTCCTTCGAATTTTGGCTCCTTTAAGTCAGTTTTTGCACCAAGCATTTTCGGAATGCTATAGTTCCATCAGCAATTTTTTACTGCATATTAAAACACACTCTTTAGGAAAATTGGCAACTTAGGATTGATGACACTAGCTTTCAGAATCGTCAACTATTTTTTCTCGTCGAGATTTGACTCCTTTAAATTAGTTTTTGTACCAAGCATTTTCGGAAAACTGTAATTCCACCAGAAAAGTGTATTCATTTTTTAATAATGTGAGGAATTGTTTACTTATTACATACATATGAAAACACATTGTTGAGGAAATTTAGCGACCAGAATGAATGAAATGAGTTTGCACAGTCGTTCAATAATGCCTGTCATATTGAAATCAGCTTTGCAGTGAAGTATGGAACAATAGCAATTTGTTAACCAGAACAGGTAGATCACGTTTTGAACAAAAGGATTCGGCAATTGACTTGTATAATCGTTATTAGTACCGTTCGAAAATGTGCTCGAAGTGGGGTGGCCTCTTGATGAAATTAATGTATGTAAAGTGTATGTAACGTACCCCGGCGCGGTAATTAATATTTAGTGACAACAATAACTTACAAATTGCGTGTATAACGATACTAATGAGGACCGGTAATTTAAGGAATTAGCGTATCCTCGCGTGATTATAGCGAACACTAACTATTCATTGCTTACTTATTATTTAACTAAATCTTCCCAACACACGCGTGTACTTTGAACACGCTTTTCTCTTCATTCCTGCGAATCATTGTTACCGAGCATTACATACTCATTAACCTCTTGGTCAACCACTTTGTATGTATCTTGGCCTGAACATCAAAATTGGGAATCTTGAATCAACTCTCAAGAAACAAATGTGCATTCGAAATTTATACGAAATTCAATGCCTATTGCCTCAAGATCCAAACGGAATCGAACAGAATTTAGAAAAAGAAAATGGAATAGAATTATAATTCTATTCTTCTGTAGAATAGGAAAGGAAATGAAGTGAAACTAGAAATTTATTCCAAAGAGTCAAGAATAGATATTCTGAATCAACTCTTACTAGCTCAAAGTTCAAACGGATTTCAAATAGAATCAAATAGAAACTAGAAAAATGAGGAAAAGAAAGAAATGGAATAGAATTACAAATTTATACCAAGGAGTCAAGAATAGATATTCTGAATCAACTTTTAGTAGTTTAAAATTCAAACGAATTTCAAATAGAATCAAATAGAAATTAGAAAAATTAGAGAAAGAAAGAAATGGAATAGAATTACAAATTTATACCAAGGAGTCAAGAATAGATATTCTGAATCAACTTTTAGTAGTTCAAAATTCAAACGGATTTCAAATAGAATAAAAATAGAAATTAGAAAAATGAGGAAAAGAAAGAAATGGAATAGAATTACAAATTTATACCAAGGAGTCAAGAATAGATATTCTGAATCAACTTTTAGTAGTTCAAAATTCAAACGGATTTCAAATAGAATAAAAATAGAAATTAGAAAAATTAGAGAAAGAAAGAAATGGAATAGAATTACAAATTTATACCAAGGAGTCAAGAATAGATATTCTGAATCAACTTTTAGTAGTTTAAAATTCAAACGGATTTCAAATAGAATCAAATAGAAATTAGAAAAATTAGAGAAAGAAAGAAATGGAATAGAATTACAAATTTATACCAAGGAGTCAAGAATAGATATTCTGAATAAACTCTTACTAGCTTAAAATTCAAACAGATTTCGAACAGAATCAAATAGAAATTAGAAAAATCAGGGAAAGAAAGAAATAGAATAGAATTACAAATTTATATCAAGGAGTCAAGAATAGATATTCTGAATCAACTCTTACTAGCTCGAAATTCAAACGGATTTCAAACAGAATCAAGAAATTAGAAAAATTAGGAAAACAAAATGGAATAGAATTAGAATTTTATACCAAGGAGTTAAGAATAGATATTTTGACCCAGCTCCTACCAGCTCAAAATTCAAAAAGATTTGCCCATTCCTCCGCTATCAATATTTACTCATTAAACAAATAACGTCACGGAACGAAAGGACAATGTTCCTTTCGAAAACTAAAGTTTCAACCACCACAACTATGAAAAAATCCAGATTCGACAGAACGAACGGTTAATTCCACAAATTCGAAACCCAGGAGCTACACAGTACATACAATACACGGGAAAATTCTACCGATTCGAAAATCGCAGGTAAATCAGCTGATCGACAAGCTGTATGCAAACACCGGCTCTAAAAATAAGAGCGATGAAGGAGAAGCAGAAGGTTTGAGAAATTTCATCGTCGCCTATAAATGATAGCCGTGTCGGACAATTACACACGGCCTACAATTTATTAAATTACAATATAGCGGAACGATCGTCATAAGAACGACAATTACGTGCGTTAGTCGCGAAGCAAACGAGTACCGTAGAATATTAGAACACAGCGTTCGTTTCGCAGAAACTAAGGATTCGATTGGAGAGAAACGAGCGTTTCCTGTATAACTGTTCCCCGCGAAACAACTATTAGCCACTCGAGCAGACATTATTTGCTTTCGCGAGTAAGTAAACAGAATTCCACTAATTCTTACCGTTTACGCTATAATGTACGTCGGTCTACGGCCGGCAAGAATCACAGGCGTACACTGTGTGCGTGCCTGTGTGTACACGTGCATGGATGTACGCGTCCGTGGATGTACGGGATGTATGTAAACTGCACGCATACAGTATCAGGTTGATCGCTAACGGCTATGTGTAACCAACCCAGTCAAGTAAAAGGTAGAGAAGCGAAGAGGCATGAAGAGGAAAGAAGGAATGCGGCCGCTACCCGCCTTTGTCGTCACTGCTGTCGCTATTGCTGCCGCCGCCTTGCTACTCGAGCTCATACCAACAGAAACCATAACCCGGACCCAAACGAAGACCTCTCTTTAACCTCTCTCCCGACCAATCGAATTTTCAATCATCCCCAATCGCCGTAAACTATTTTTCCGCGAGTTACACTTTCTGGGAGGCTCGGGAATTTTTCTTCACAATAAATAGCTTCTTTGCTGCTGAAGCTTCTTCGACAATAAAAATTTCCTGAGCTCTTCAATGACTCTAACCATTTTTATAACACTTCCAACATTTGGATAAAACGTTTTCTGGGAGGCTCGGGAATTTTTCTTCACAATAAATAGCTTCTTTGCTGCTGAAGCTTCTTCGACAATAAAAATTTCCTGAGCTCTTCAATGACTCTAACCATTTTTATAACACTTCTAACATTTGCATAAAACGTTTTCTGGGAGGCTCGGGAATTTGTCGATTTTTTTTTCTGCTGGCACAACAGATAGCTTCCAACTCTCAACGATAGAAATTGTTTCTAAGTTCTTCCATGACCACGATCATTTTTCTAGCACTGTTAACATTACGTAAAAAATTTTCCGAGATGCTCAACAGCAGAAATATTCTTTTTACCATCACAATAATTTTACGTTCAGAGTTTGAATATTTTCCGAATTGTTTACGACGTTCAATAATTTTGTCGAATTTGATTAAAATGAAAAATCGCTGAAGGCGAAGAAAAGCTTGCAAAAAAGTACAGTTAAATTAAATTAACTTAATAACTTTTTTAATATTGTCTACAAAACGTATTTTTTAAATTTTCAATATAGGCCCACAGAAAAAAGTTGTAATATGCAACTTTTAGTATTTTTTTCTACAATTCCGTCAATTGCAATTTTTTAAAAAATTTCTTTTCACATCCTGTAGTAAGCAAATTGCTCTAGCTCCTCAAAAAGGTTCAAATCGTATAGTACAGTATTAAAAAAGTTATCGTCTTTTTTACAGCTTCCGAATATTAATTCGAGTAACTGCATGTAATTTTTAAATCATTCCGTGTTACATAGAAATGAATGTAGACGGAAACTCGGCGCCGAAATATATTATATAATCCAGCACACATATTTAAATAGATTCACGACCTAGAGATATCAGCTGTTCGATAAACAGGTGTGTGTTTGTCTGTTTGTTCTAAGATTCTTATAGATACAGCACCTGACGCGACAGCTGACTGTCTCTTGGATTATGCACCATTCACGTGCGACATTTATGTCAATCGATATATCTACCATTTCGAATGTCATTTTCAACTTTGAAGACACTGGTCGACCTAATTGATTGCACAGCGTATCTAATCTTAAAGAAATGTAATCCGACGCTTCGGCAGCGATCACAACTGCTTCCCTCGATTAAGATTCGAGTAGACGCTAAGTGCTGGATATCCACTTAAAGTTATCAGCTCGAGTATCACGTAATCCCATAATCATAATCAATGGCGAATTTCCGCCACTGCGACTGTCCACGACATGCGAACATTTTCAAAATGCAATTTTTACTCTGATCTCCACGAGATTTGCACATAAAAATATACAAAAGATATTCTACCCTGTAAATTATAAAAACTTAAAATAGAATAACTTTTCTATTATTGTACCAAATGACCTGATTTTTTATAATCAATTAGAAGCATTGGTTTACGAAATGATATGCAAGAAAGGTTTTCCAGAAATTACAATTTACAAGGTTACATGCAAAAATAAAAAAGGAATTTTTTAAAACTTTTTTATTTGGGTCCTTAAAGAAAATTTAAAATATATGTTTTGTAGATGTATAGTATTTTTTGTATATTATTATTATTATTTCGTATACCAATGCTTCTAATTGATTATAAAAAATCAGGTCGTTTGTCACAATTATAAAAAAGTTATTCTGTTTTAAAGGGCGTACGAATACTTTTTACACACTCACTGTATATACAATACTAAATATGTAATATTTATGGAAATCAATATTTCCTGTGCTTTGAGGAAACCATAAAAAACCACTTCACCCTCCAAAAAACACATGAAAAATAATTTGCGTCGCTGATAGGAGGTGATAATAAATAAATGGATATTTCTAACTGCAATATTGACGATTGACCCTGCGGAAACCAGCAGCAAAAATTCCGTGCCCCGGCATGTTCGAAAATTGGCGTCCACTCCGGTTAGAAAAGGCTTCCGGCGTCCGAGACGCTAAGAAACAGAGAAGAATAATTTTTCCTGCAAGCGGATAGCATTCCCGTGACTTTTTTGTACACAACCGCACTCGATCTCTGCCCGGCCGTGACTGATAGGTCTCCGATTCGAGGACGCGATGTGAAAACACTAGGGACACCGATTTATAAACACGAGGGAGGAAAAACGTGTGCGAGCAAGTGGGTCTACACTGTATTGTGTTTATAGTTCCCTCCTTCTCGGTTAGTATTACATTCCCTGTGCCTGTTCCGTGCTGCACCAGATAATCCTCTGTTTGCTTTATCCTTTCGGAACAACCCCTCGCAACGCGCACCCTTCAACGGGACAAAGAACCGACGAATAAAGGCAGCGCAACAAGAATAGAACACCTCGGAAATCATTCTACAGGTCCCTGTCAACTTATGCTAATGTTGAACCTGCTGATTTTTAGCTCTTTAACCGCTCGGGTCGTGGGACACAAAAGCGACCCCTGAAACAATTTTTTATGGCTGTATAAAAAATCGTACGTCAAGTTTCGGGGGATCAATGTAAAGGGGAAGCTTCGATCTTCGAATCTGTGCGAGACTCAGCCGGAAAAAGAATTTTCTAACAATTTTATACTCGTTTGAATTCGTCCATAAACATCTCGGAATCATTCTACAGCTGATTTTTAGCTCTTTAACCGCTCGGATCATCGGACACAAAAGCGACCCCTGAAACAATTTTTTATGGCTGTATAAAAAATCGCACATCAAGTTTCGAGGGATCAATGTAAAGGGCAAGCTTCGATCTTCGAATCTGTGCGAGACACAGCCGGAAAAAGAATTTTCTAACAATGTGAAACAATTTTTTATGGCTGTATAAAAAATCGCATATCAAGTTTCGAGGGATCAATGTAAAGGGGAAGCTTCGATCTTCGAATCTGTGCGAGACTCGGCCGGAAAAAGAATTTTCTAACAATTTTATACTCGTTTGAACTCGTCCATAAACACCTCGGAATCATTCTACAGGTCCTTCTTAACTTATCCTAATGTTAAACCTGCTGATTTTTAGCTCTTTAACCGCTCGGGTCATCGGACACAAAAGCGACCCCTGAAACAATTTTTTATGGCTGTATAAAAAATCGCACATCAAGTTTCGAGGGGTCAATGTAAAGGGCAAGCTTCGATCTTCGAATCTGTGCGAGACACAGCCGGAAAAAGAATTTTCTAACAATGTGAAACAATTTTTTATGGCTGTATAAAAAATCGTACGTCAAGTTTCGAGGGATCAATGTAAAGGGGAAGCTTCGATCTTCGAATCTGTGCGAGACACGGCCGGAAAAAGAATTTTCTAACAATTTTATACACGTTTGAATTCGTCCATAAAACGAGTCCGGGATTTTTCCGAAAATTTGAAATTGTCCGTGTCACTTTCCCGAGCGGTCTTCTGCGACACCGTGTAGATCAGAGAAGATTATTCATCTGGTCGCATCGTTCATGATAGTTCGAACGTATTGCAATTGTGTACGGGGCGGTCTATTTTGAACACGACGTAGCAAGTTTTCTCAGTGACCTAGTGGCGTGAATAGAACTCGTTGTCAAGCACGTCCTTTCGAAACTGTCTAGCGAAAACTTGGACAGACACGAGGTCTAGTTTTCTTCTGCTACTGGGTCGTTGCGCCTAATCGGCTTCGAATTCGAAACGGATAAAATTATGCTCCCTCGTTTGAACTGATACTGTGACCGAGCGACGCGGAAAATCGTCGAGCTACTCTCGTGGATCTAATACGCTCTCATCGCAGACCCTATTCATCGTCTGCCAACAACAATTTGTTCGAGACATTACCAGTGGTTTTGGTACGCCCCGAATCCAAATCTTAAGCAAAATAATTCTGTGATTGATGGACTTTTATGCGTTAGAAGAATATAGGAAAAACACTATTTTTGAACCTATTAACCCGTTCCCTTACGATTTATTTTATGGTTTCAGTGATTAGAACTTTTTTGTAGTTTGTACACATTCCTAAAAACCGAGAAAATTTATATCTATTGTATGCAGAGTTGTGCGAAAATTTTATTTAAATAGCAATTTCGAAAAAATGGGGTTTTTCCGAGTGGGTTTTAAACTTAAATTTTTATTCAAATAAAATTTTTGCCCAATTCTCATTGTATGCTTACATATTCTCTATAAACCTAAGTAAAATAAATAAATAAATCTATGAACCAAAGAAAAATTTTATTTCGGTTTGAAGGAACTCTGTTCAGTACTAATTCAACTAAATTCACTAAATTCGCTAAATTAAGTATAATTAATTCAATTACTCGAGTATTATTGGAAAATATTGTTTACCAGGACTCTATAAACAATTTGTGTTAAATTACTGACCGAAACAGCGTCTCCAAGATTTGTGTCCTCGCTCTAGCTTCCCCTTCTGCGACGCTATTCCCCACCCTCCCGCGGCACGGTCACGTGACGCTCTGACGTGCATGTGCCCGACACTGGCAGAGAGAGGGTAACCCTTTCCCCTCAATTCATCCTCCCGCCCCTCATCTGACGACACTGACCCGAAACGATAAATTCTCTCATCGGTTTCAAATCAACCGCGCCGCCAATGCATCTCCGGAGAGCATGCGTAGAAACTTTTATAGCGAATTTCTAAAAACGAAGGTAAATATGTTGTCTATGCAACGCATTCCCGTTCGTTTTCTGTCATCATTGTTCCTCGCGATATGCAATGCACCAGTGCAACTTGCGTCGAAGGGACCGTCTTACGGACGTATTATGCAGGAATGCACGCGTTGCAAAACGCGCGTGTGCACACTTCACTGGAAAATATCCGATCGCTTATGGCTATTTTCTTTGTACCGTTAAGAACAAATTCAACATTTTCTTTCTACCGGAATTAAAAGCAGGTACAGACGATGAGCCACGAAAATATTCGAACGCCTTTTAAAAACTAATAACTTTTTTATAATTGTACCGAACGACCTGATTTTTTATAATCAATTAGAAGCATTGGTTTACAAAATGATGTGCAAAAAATATTTCAAAAAAAATTACGAAATGATATGCAAAAATAAAAAAGGCATTTTTTTAAAACTTTTATTTGGGCTCTTAATGAAAATTTAAAATATATGTTTTGTAGATCTATGTTAGTTATAAATACGCTGAAAACATATGCCTTTTTTATTTTTGCGTGTAATCTTGTAAATCATAATTTTTGGAAAATCTTTTTTGCATATAATTTCGTAAACCAATGCTTCTAATTGATTATAAAAAATCAGGTTGGTACAATTATAAAAAAGTCATTCTGTTTTAAAGGGCGTTCGAATACTTTCGTGGCTGACTGTACGCGTTGCCTTATAAAAATAGCATTGGCGTGCTCAAATAAGAAAATGTATTCGTCTATTTCTCATGGAAAGATTTTCATAATTTGAATACCTACGGAATAAAATCATCGGAAAGTCGACTGGTTGGTTTAGCGTTAAAAAAATGTTGGTTTATCTCATACATTCGCCGATTTTCATTTACTGCGACGACTAGTCCGTGTTTACGGGTGCGGAAAATCGCGATTATAATCGGCGCGAAAGTGAAAAATGGCTAGCCGGCGTTTCGCGATTGAATAACAAAATGTCCACGTATTCGGTCGGCGGGAAAAGGTAAAATAAAATTCTTCGCATCAACAGGACTATGTCCACAGGAATGCGAGAGGTCCGAGAGCTTTCGTAAAACCGGTTCTGCTCGTAAACGTCATTTGACACATTTCTTGTGAAACAGTATAAACCACTCGGGCCTGGGTATATTGTAAATAACGAATACAACAAAAGTACGGATAAGCTTTCACCCGATTTCCAGAAAGAAAAAGAGGAGGGGACCGGGAATAATAAACTAGGCGTCGCGCGCGTGTTTCGCGTCCGTTGTACCGCAAACAATGAACGTGTCTGTCGTCACCGAATGTAAACAACAGACAAGCCGCGATAAGGGATCGGGTAGCTTCATTAAACAATTCTACGCCGGCCTGGAGCCTATTTATAAAAATAATTCGCCAATGAGCTTATATAATTCAGCCCGGCGCCGATTAATTAATTCGTGAAAAATAGATTGAGTCGACTTCGTTAAAAAATAAGGGGCAAATTTGAAATATTTCATTACATGTTTAAAAATTATAAGAAAATAATATTTACTATCCACACTCAGATTCAAATACAGAGTGTTCCAAAAATGTTGCATTTACAAAGGGTGATTCGCTGACGTTATTTCAAGTAACTTTTTCCTTTGCGAAAATGTTCTCCGCCGCTTCGTTCAATAATTATTAACGAAAAACACAGACCAATCAGAGCACAGCTATAGTGAACGGATTTCGACTCGGCCAATGCCAACGCCCCTCTCATCTGTAGCCGCGCTCTGATTGGTCCGTGTGTTTTTCGTCAATAACTCCCTAACGAAACAGTATCAAATTCTGTATCGCACGACAAAATGAAAATATTTATATTCTGTTTACTATTTCGAACATCTATTTTTCCCCAACCCTGATAATTATAATAAATCAATATACAACGAATTACGCAACAAGTATTAAATAAACCAATTCATATATCACCAGCTTATAAATTGTATAATTAAAAGCCAGTTGGGAAATAATATTTTGCAAGCGTCCATTGCGAATTTTCTGCAGACCCCCCAGAACGCATAATTACAAAGAGCCTGAAATATTCATACGTTCGCAGCTCGCCGAAATCTCATTATAAAATTGTCTAATCACAGCCATCAATTAATCAGAACGCATACACTACATATATACACACATGCCGACGCGTTGCAACACGCGAGTTACCCACAACGAGCTCTAACCAATTTTCATCCGTTTGTCACGCAACACTTTCATGTTTCTTTTTTTACGTAAGATCCATTATCCACGAAAACGTTAATAAAACCTGAGCGCTCGAGTCGCGTGCGAACAACGCGAAATTTTATTTTCAAGCGAAACGGCGTGGTTGCGTCGGTGCAAATATTCCCAAAATAGACGACGCGCCGGCCAAAATGGTTCCCGCTATCACGAACACGCTCGAGGAACACGAAAGAAGAACGGCAGGGAAAAAGAATGAAATATGAAACCTTACTACTTAGATAGATGAACTATTGTACAGGATATCTTCTCGTTCCACTGACAGTCCACGACTATGGTCGTTTTCGAATCGTATCTGACTTCCTCCTGGGTTACAGTTCGCCACAAAATGATAAAACGCCGACGAACGTGCGTCGCGTTTCTCGAAATCGAGTCGCACAGTGATTTTACAATGTCTAAATAGTGATTTCAGAACGCGCACTTTCAGAACTTGAACCCTTTTCAATGGTGATCCGATTCCGGAGATCGATAAATTATAAAATGGCAGAAAAATAAAGAAACAGGTTACACATTTCCAATCTTGTGAAATAAATCACTTTTCTCAGGTTTATTTACCGGCATAAATAATGTTTGTTGGACACCGTCGCGTTCCACACCGTTTCTCCGGTGTTGTACATCTTGTAAATTAAGGTTAGTGCTACGCAACACAACTGGCGGGAAGATGCTCAAATTTGAATCGAAGTTACGACGGAGTACATAGAATGTATATAGAAAGCTAATGAATTAATTCGGAAAATAAACTGTATGTTGTGCTTTCAATGACAGTGAAATTGTACATTTTTTTTACTGTAATTTCCGGAATCCTTTAATTATGAATGTACGTGCATAGAGTGCGTTTAATGTAAAATAGTTTGAACGGCAATTACTAGAACGTGGTAATTAGACTGCGGATCTTTATGCATTTGTGTAGCAAAATGGAGAAGATGAAATTCGAAATTGCTGAAAAATTTAAAAAATTGAAGATGTCAATATAAGATTTCTCCTCTATTAAAAACAATATCCAACGTCGTTTCTATTTCTTACAATCGATGGAGACAATTTTTATTTTGCAAGAAAGATCCGCAGTCCAGTGATAATTATTAGGGATGGGCGGGCAGAGTTGGGCAAAAATTTTATTCAAATAAAAATTTCGAATAAAATGGGCTTAAAACCCAGCTGGAAAAAAAGCCGCTTCATCCGAAATTTTTATTTAAATAAAATTGTTGCCGAACTCTGTGGGCGGATAGCCGGCCGAAAAATTTATAATTTTCGGGTACTCGAATGTCGGACATTCGGGTCCCGACACTACCAAACTCGTGAAAAAACGAACCGAGGTTTGCCCGCCCACCTCTAATAATTATTCTCGGTGTTGTCTGTTCACCGTCTCTCGGACACTGTCGTTCTGCCGCCGACATAATTCCTGGAAAACAACATAAATAGTGGCCCCCTCGCGTGTTCCCGAGGAAGTGACTCTGTCTACACCGGAGAGACCATTCACGTTAATTTTGTCAATAGAGTAACTTAATAATGCGTTGTAGATAGCCGAGCCCTCGCACAGGCAACCGAAATCTGCAAACGATTCGACATTTAATACTTGTCCGAACATGAATGATCATCGCTGTAAATGTCCGATCGCGAAAGAAGCGAAACGAAGTTGTACATGCGTACTTACAAAAGCGGTGCTTGTAAGATACAGAGGCCGTTTCAGAAATCGTAACCTTTTGTAGAGAACGTACACAGGAACGCGACGGTCCGCGATCATTTTGTGGCGCATTTGAACCGAGAGACCGGTATGAAAATTGTGGCTCTTTCGTTCGACTTACGTCCGTGTTCGCTGGGGCGGAAAAATTCGAGAAATATTAAATAACCTGGACGGAAGAAGAGAGCGGGCGCCGGGACGCACGTGACATGTACGGAGGCACACACACACACGGTCAAATAGAGACAGACAGATAGTCGAACAGACACACACGGCTGGTTCGAAGCAGTCCGTTGCCGATTATGGCAAACTACGAGGCAACACGAGAGAGAGAGATCTCCTCTCGCGTCGTGATACCAGCACAGACACACACACACACACGGTATTCCTTAACGTTCCGTTTCGTTCCCTTTTTCTCACTGGCACCGCTCTCGCGCGCGCACGAGAGCTGCGTAGACGCGTATGGGTGCGTTCATGCGTGTATAGGTGAGTGCGTATGTCGACTGTTGCGATCTCCACGAACTGTGGCGAAAGTTTCGCGGTCATAGAGAGAAGAGAAGAGACATGCTTGAACCGAGTACTCGATGCGTCTCTATATAGGCGTTAATCATGCAAACTACGGTAAGGCGTGTCACGGAACCAAGTCAGATGCATTACTCGAAGATAAATTATACAGAGAGAAAGAGATAGAGAGATATTAGTGGATTAATGGTTGCTTACCTTCGTCTAGTAGGCGCTCTACATGTATGAAGACATTAGGGAAAGCAGCTAACTGCTTTCTGTCTTTTAGTAACTGTGACAAGTAGTCCGCTATACTCTGCGTCGTCGTGTTAGTATTATCACACATTGCAATTACTTGATTACTCCTATGGCGGTCACGTGAAAAATAGTAGATGGTTGGAGATAATCCAAAAAAATATTTGACTCGCAAATCGGGGGGAGAGACGAGAAGAAAGTCAGATGGGATATATATATTTGTATGATATATATATATATGAAAAAGAAAGAGAGTGAGATAGAGAGAAAGAGACAGTAAGTGAGCAAGAGGGAGACGGCGTTGCGATTAAAATCCAATACAACTCTCTTGGCTGTTTTCACGTTCAGTTCTCGGGCACAATACGGTTTATACGTCGATCCTTTCTCCGTTCTTCACTGCCGTGTATAATATGTTCACTTCGATAACCCGTGTACTCGCACAATTTACTCGGTAGTACAACTCTCGGTATATATTTATATATATATGTTCGTACGTCGCGCCTCCTCACTCGTGGTTTCTCTCTGGCGCGCTCCTCGCATACGTCGCCACGATTGCGTTACGTTTTTAGAAATAGCGGAGTCAGTATACTATGTGTGACGGCGAGGAGAGGAGTAGGAGGTGGAGAACGATGATCAGGAGAAGTAGGAGGAGGAGCGAAGAGAGGGATGAAGAGAGTAGGGGGATAGAGAAGAAAGAATGAGAAAGAGAGAAGAAAAAGAGAGAGAGGGAGAGAGAGAGAGAGAGAAAAATATAGAGAGGGTACAGGCCTCTCTCACGAGTCGGATAATTCTATTGTCGAAGGAAAATGATCTATATAGTTTTCGATCGTCGATCGCGAATATTAAAAACAAACACGCGCTGCGGGATTCTCGGCTGTACTGCACCGCCCGTGCATGTGCCGCGACAAGCTACCCGAACCAGCCGCCGAGTTTACAGCGGCGCGCAGCTTTCGCACCGCGCATGCGCCTCCCACGTATTAGTTCTTGCGTGCCTCTATCGGCGCGCTTCTACCGCCCACTACCATATACGGCCTCTGCGCGTACGCGCGAATACTGAGGTACACGCCATACCATCGTCGCATACAAGTTGGATAATTCAGGGACGCGCTCGACCAACGCCGTGCCCTGCATCTTACAATTTTAGACACCCCGAGAACATAATCCATTCCACCCTGATCCACTAACCGAACGCTCCCCGGAATCCGCGGAACCAACGCAAGCGTACAGAGACGCTGCCCGAGGGCACGATCTATTGCGCTGCAGCCGCGCAATATTGTTTACACCGCTTACCGACGCTTTCTAAGACGCACCCGCGCCTACATAGATTATGTAAAAGACTCGCGCGGCGTTCTCACTAGATCTGTTCCATGTTCAGAATAAAGGTTGCGATTTTCTATAGATCCTCGTCAACCCGTCCGTACCGTATGATACATATTGCTTTTTTTTCAGTGAATATTCTCGCAATTGTTCCCAGCTTGACGCTTTGACATTGACCTATTTCGGTATTTACATTTTGCAATCGGAGAGACCTTGGCGCGTGAACACCAACCTGGCAGTTTTATTAAAAATTCCAGTCCGAGTTGCATACAGATTTTTATGTATCACAACTTCGAAAAATTTGAATTTGGGCATTAATTGGGGGTTTATACAGTGAGCGAAATTCGTTTAAACGCACATACAAAAATAAGGATTTTGGGGCGAAAGGTTCGAAATTTTGATAAGAACCGTTTAACAATGACTGAGGATTATAAATACATTTATATGTATACTATTAGGTGAAGTAAAAAGTTCTGAGCGTTTTTCGCTTTATTTCGTAAGCGAAAAACGCTCAGAACTTTTTACTTCACCTAATATAATATTTGTACATATGTATATATTTACCATGACATTTATGTAAGAATTTTTACAAACGAAACCATACTTCACGTGCGAAATTCGTTTAAACGCACATGTAAAAAAAAAATTTGAAATTAAAAATACATAATCATTACAAATTTAATATTTTGTATGGCCGCCATTACTTTGAATTAAAGCGAAAATTCGATTTTAACACGTTTCGCTCTGCGACATATTCTGGCATGTAAATACGGAACATTTCAAAGCATAGATGTTGAAAGTAAAGGTTTAGCAAAGTAAATAACCCCATTTAGATAACATCATTTGCCCTTTTCTTCTAAATAAGTATAATTTGTAAATTTTCAAGTGCGTTTAAACGAGTTTCGCTCACTGTAGGATTTACGTATGTATTTACCAGAAGGAAAGTCATGAAAACAAATTCGAAAGGCTCAAATAAACAATGCAATCTAACCGATGTCCTATGCCAAAGCGTTAGTGATCAAAACTTTAGATACTCAGAACTTTAGATCAGATGTATTCATGTAAATTCGGATTCCGCACACGATCATTGAAGAAATTCATTTATCTCGGCAGACCATCCGTACAAAATGAATCACTCCGACACCCGTTGAAAAGAACATTGGACAGAGATCGTACAGGTGCGATCAACCGGCGGACATTCGACGCGAAAATGCAATAAATACGTCCGAACGCAACTAATTCGCGACTTGTATAAATCTCTCTGTTCGCCCGCTAATAACGTAACCGCATCTCCGTCGCGTCTTTGCTTATGCGCGACGGCGATGTTGCAATAAATTTGAATAATACGTTTTACGTGCAATTGTAATGATTTATATTTGCACCGGTAGCACAGAGAGCGAGCTGCGAGATCCTTTTTAACGAGTCGCGAATTGTCGGCGACGCTCGACGAATCCTAACGCTCGGACTGATTGACAAAGACGTTGTTAGGATTCGCCATTGTCCGCGGGAGCTTATAAATAAACAGAAACAACGGTCCGCGGAGGACGACGTCGTCGTCACGAGTTTATCAGTCGCTGAAACGAGCGACGCGTTTCGGAAATTCATTTTTCCGAGGACTGGCATGTATCTTCCGTGGACCTGCTTGTTTGCGTCCAGAGATGAGAGAGAGAGACTTGTTTACACGAAATTATAACGAAATCCGCGTTCCCAAATTCGGCGAACCTCGATGAGTAATGTCGTGGAACGATTCTATTTCTGTCTCATTCTCGCGATATAAATATTACCGGATAACAATTGATTTTTTCGTTTTCGCCGAGACCGCCATTATTCGTCTTATTTTCAGCTCGTTATTGTTGTGCAATCGGGCCAACTGTATCGCGCGCACCAAGGGAAAGATAACAAGATCGTCTTGAGCGAAACGAGCAAAAATAAAACGCCTATAAAGCACAGATACATATTTATGCGTACGTACTCCCGACAGTGGTCGGTCGCGTTCTGTTTGTTTTGTAATCGCGCTTTTCTGTCAATAAGTGAGAGGTTACTATAATATACAATTCGTTCTATCTTTTTGCTCATTAGTTCTATGCAGAGTCGCCAGATTAAGGCTTGTGTCCCCACTCTACCTTCCCCTTCTACGGTCCTAATTCCGCCGCGCCCCGGTCACGTGACGCGTGACTAATCCGGTGCTGGCAGAGAGAGGGTAATATTTCTCCTCAATCCGTGCTGCTTCCCCTCATCTCGCCGGTCTATTCGATTGTACGCAGCGTGATCATTTTGTTGTGTTCTGGAAGCGGCGTGCTTTTGAATGCATAATTTTACCTACTTTTATTTAACGAGACGTGTCGCGTTACAAATTAGAAGCGTCGAAGGATAGCCGTTAATTAAACTCCAATGCATACAGTAACCGGCTGTTTAGCAAAAGCACACTATTTTTCTGCACGATAATTTCTAATATCGAAGTACATACCAGAGTTTTAAGCGACTTTTATCAATTTATGGAATCGACACTTCTCGACGGTAGAAGTAAACCGAAGAAGTAGTAAATATCGCAACGGAAGTGCATGATTCGAGTGCATGACTCAAAATTTCATATTTCAGGCTGGTACTTCGGTCTACTATTTTCAGTATCCTTCGCATAAAACGCTATTTTTAGACGCCATTTTCGAAACTTATTGCAACGAATGAGACACTGTACACCCACGATTACAATCAACTAAATTCACCAGGCTTCTGCATATACAATTTTGATTGTAATTAGTAGACAGCGGATCTTTATGCAGAATAAAAACTTCCTAGTTCGATAGCAACAAACTGCAGTGAAATAGAAATTTATTTTCATTCTTAATATGGTGAATAGGTTGAAAATAATGTAACAGTAGCATTAAATGTGTCTAGTGTTTTCGCTGTTTTAGATTACACCTATTAATTTTTATGCAAAATGAAAATTTTCTACCCGAATTGCATCAAACTGGAGTGAAATCGAAATGGTGAATAGGTTGAAAATAATGTATTTTTAATACTGTTTTAAATTTAAACCACTGTTTTAAAATTTTAATTTAATTCTATATTTAAACACTGTTTTAAATTGCATCTACTCATTTCTGTCATAAATCCATAAAATCTTTATGCAAAAAAAGGAGGCAGGAGTTGAATAAACTTTCATTTACATAGATACATCGAAAATAGCTAATATTCGAGAGAACTTCATTTTAAACCGAACCTGGATTCCGTTTATGCAGTTCGCCGACTGAAATAATATCCCGGTGCAACGGTTGGTGCAACGATTAAACCCACGTGCACGTTCGTTGCACATTCTTTTTCTTTTACCGTGGGCTTTTGTGTCATAGTTAGCTTCTGTTTGCAGCCGAGGCTCATACTCTTTCGAAATGGCCAGGCTCGCGAGCCTCGAAGACCGTTTTCGCTCGGATCAGCCGAAAATTTCGACGGTTGCGCAAAAACCGCTGGAAGAAATCGCGCGAAACTTGGCGTGCGTGTACAGGAGAGTCGCCGGATTGAAAATTAGGCTATGTGGTGTTACAAAACCATATGTTCGCGGGTCGCAAACACGTCGGGTTCGGTCCGAAATAACTTCCGCCGTGCATCGCGAAAATATAACGAACTGGCAATTAAAAGTGAGGCCGCGGCGAAGGTCCCTAAACATTCTTCGACTCGTAAATGGAAAAATTGATTTTTAACTCGACGGACACGTCATTCGTGTACTCCCAATTACAGTTATTTTTCATTGATCTGCGAGGTAACTAAAATATTCTGTCGACGTACACTCCCGTCCATAAGTCACCGGATACTTATTCGGATTGCAGACGATTTTTTTACGGAGCTCTAGAAATAACTATTACACATTGGTTCATAAACATAACAAGTGTATGTGTCCATCCAAATTTTTGGCCATTTTTCCAATGATATATAACTATGTCCACCTTGAATATATCCGTTATTTGTAATAATATGGAAAAATGTTATAAACAAAATTTGCACGGTACAGAGGGGGGCATATTGTAACATAAAAATTTTCTGCGTGGGTGGAGGCATAGAGGAGATTTCAAGGTCACCTTGATTTTTTTTAATCGAAACACCTACTTTTTGTATCATGAATCGATAGACTATCGAATTCTGAGTAAAAATGTATTGACCTCCATATGTCCTAAATCGAATAGTTAACAAGATATTATCGAAACAATTTTCTTTTTTCTTTGGATATTATCTCGTTAACTATTAGGTTTAGGACGTATGAAGGTCAGCACTTTTATACTCAGAATTTGATACTCTATCGATCTATGGTATAAAAAATAGGTAATTCCATTTAAAAAATAAAGGTGACCTTCGTATCTCTAAAAAAATTACATAAAAACCAAAATTTGTTTGGTATCGTATGTGCTCCATTTTACCATTCAACTTTGTCCTTCAGACATTTGACGTATCTTTAAAAACAACAAAGATATTTGAGGTGGCAACGTTAGGTGACTCACCCCGTATACCCAAAGAAATTTTACTAAATAATTGCTCAGGGAAGCATCTTTACAATCTTAATAATCGCATATTCAAAATATTAGAACCCGTCAAAATGACGTAAACCTAGTGTTAAAGGACCTATTGTATATGATGAAATAAAAATGGCACTCATTAATTTTTTCTAATGTAGAGAACATGTAAATCAAATCCAACCAAAATATCCTATATTTTCTAGTTTTTAAAATTCAAGTTGGGTAATTGTTTTCCAATTTGGCTTCTAGAGCTGCCCATAATATTATCTCATCATTTCTCAATCTCTTTTTTCCAACATATTTACTCAAACAGTATATGTGTTACTTGATTTTAATATCAAAAGAAAACAATCAAATCAAGCTGGCAGCTTGTATTCTTTTATTACCATTTTGTTAAAGGTAAATATATAAGTATCTGGAGATTTATAGACGGGAGTGTATATGAATTTGAAACGTTTTAAATAAAGTTTACTGTAAAATTATCGTAGAATTATTTGTCTAGCGGAGATTGAAAACGATCAAATCACAATGGAGAACAGGGTCGCAAGTATCGCGTGGTTGAACGTTTCTGTTCGTTCCACCGGTAGTTATTACCTCCTCGCACTGTCTTTCAATTTACGTGTGTCTAAGAATTCGCTGACTACACTCTCGTAAAGCTCTTAGAAATGAACTGCTAAACGACCTTGATCGGGTTTATTCATTTCCAACCGAAATGCTGATCGTTAACCCCTTGTCCTATGATTTATTTTACGTTTTCGATGATTAGAAGTAGGCTTTGAATGATTCTTTGTAGTCAGTGGCGGCTCAAGTCAAGTGGACGGTCAACATTTTGGGGCCCTCAAACTCAAATTCGAAATAGTAGTTGCAAGAAGACTCTCATAAAGTTATTAACAAAAAAGAGAAGTAATGACAAATTTTACACCGTTACACATTAAATAAATTTATTTAAAATTCGTGGCCCCACGCGGCCGCTTAGTCCGCTTACCGTTAGATCCGCCACTGTTTGTACAAGTTCGTAATTTCCTAAAAAAGGAGAAAATTTATATCTATTGTATGCCTACCTGTTCTTCAATAACTATAAATTAACGAAACCAAAATAGAATTTCATCTCGGTTTAAAGGAGATTAATAACATACATAAAGGGTTATCCAAAATAGACTATAGGTCCGTGATCATTGTAGGTTAGAAATACAAGAAAGTGACAGGAAACAAACATGGCGTTTGACAGATATTCTCATCAATAAAGGTACTTTTGGATAACCCTATATATACAGGACTCTGTTCAAAATCTTCATCACGAATCTGACACGTTATTATAAGAAAAGGGGTTAAAGATTGCAAAATGATTTTGCGGGTAAATATATATAAATTGTTTGCCATGATAGATACAGGTAGATGAATTGTTGAGAGTGTTGCTGGAGGCTGTTGCCGCTTGCGCGACGTTTGACCATGTTTGGCCACGCGATCCTTCGAAATTTCAGTCCCCGGGCATTATCTATTTCATACACATTGCTGATAGGAACTCGGAGAGCCAGTGATCGAAGGCTGCGACGAATTCTATAGGTTCTCGCCTTAGTATTCTCCCACGAACATTTACGTTCGCGCCATATCCAACGCGTCTACCCACGTATATTGGTTAATGTAAAATAGCGTTGACGTCATACAACATGCGCCATACATGGTCCTACAGAGAAGCAACGTAGGTGTCGTGTGCTATAAAGTAGTCGTCTTTGATACGTTTTTCCAATTAATAGACGGACGCGACACTCCTTTTTCTCACAAACACGAAAAACCGTCCGTCGACCGTGCAACATTCATTAGTTTATTTAACGCTCTCCCGACAGCCAGCTACTTCAGAATACTTCGCAAATTGAAGATAAATCATTCGGCACTTCTTAAGAAATCGTTCTTCGAATGCTATTATTTTTCAAAAATATTATCAAGCTTCTTTTCGCACATATTATTATTATTAAAGAATTATCAAGCTTCTTTCGGATGTATTAGTTATTAAAAAGCTTTGAAAACGAGGATTTGTTCGAATATTAATAATATTTGTTTGCGAGAATTGGTTCGTATATTAATATTAAAGTTCGCGAAGAAAGTACTGATATTTTATTATTTAAACAATGAAATTATTTGCCCTTCTTCCGGATGTAGTTATTGGAAAGCTTTGAAAACGAGGATCTCTGCGAGAATTAGTTCGTGAGGAAAGTACTGATATTTTGTTATTTAAACAATGAAATTATTTGTCCGCAACTCTGTGAATTAAATAATATATACACGATCCTGATGCAGTCAATATGGCGACGTTCGTCCTTATATAAAGGGTTAATAGGGTATTTATGTAATTAAAGTGTTAGGTTGAAGAAACGTTCGTCTTGTCAGGCGAATTATGTATACAATGGTATTTTTGAAGACAGATTGAACTTTGATTGGATTAATGACTCTGTGCTTCATTTATCTCTTTTGGTTTTCCACTGGCGGCGATCTATTCGTGGTCAGATCTAGGCAATCGGTATTGTGGGCGATAAATCATTAGGGATCGTGGATAATATTAAGCTAAATGTTCGACTATTCTGAATTTTCTTTGTCTCGACATACTTTTCAAACGTAATTTAGAATATTACTACGAAGAGAAATTATATCAGTTCACTTGAATCATTAAACACAACGAATAATATTTATTTGTATCTTGAGTGGACATTTTTCGGAATATTTCCGAACTGAATATAATGTAAAATGTTATTCGTACTTACATGTAATAATCCTGGTGCACAGTATAAATTTATTACGCGACATATTATCGTATTAATATCACGAAATACTGCTAAAAGAATTTTCGGAAAATTCAATGAACTTCCAAAGTGGATATCATTCAGTAAGATGAAAAAATAAATATTTCCCACCAGTCAATTTTTGTAATGTGTAAAATGAATTTAAGTCACATACAGCGCCATCTACAGCAAAACTCTCAAACAGTTTATCAATTAGTTTCACAGCTTCGCTGCGAGATGATGTGATCGCGGCAATTCATGGCGGTCTATTTGAATTGAATATTTGAATTACTTTGGTATGTTAATAATATTTGCCCTCGACCGCGTTGTCTTAGTTAAAAGAATAATTACAGGAGTCTAGGGAGAATAGCGTGTAGTAAATTTATTCTTGGTGGGAGTTACTGTACAATTGATGTGTTAAAATGTCTTTCGTTTATTAAACAAGTGGAAGCTCTAATTATCTAGCGAACTGTCGATTGTCAGACGGCTTTTTCTGACGGAAAGTTTTGGTACGATGCACTTGTCTTTCCGAGTTTGGATTGTTCATACCCTTCAAGTAACCATAACCGCCTTCGGCTAACCTCTTTCGGGGCCGTGAGTTCTTGCTCAATCCTACTTCTACGACGAGATTATGTTAAGGATAATTAGATTTATATTTACAGGAATCTCGAACCTCGTTACGTGAAATTGACGAAGATGACACATTGTGCTACTGTTAACAATCACCCACATTGAACAAACGAAGATCGAAGACTCTAAACTTCTCGATATCAGTTCGACTATCTCGAAAGCGAACAAAAATTTGAATCAAAACGAGAATTCTCTACGAGACATACCAACCTTGATAAACAATTCACTACCAAATTGTTTATATATTTCTTTTAAAAAAGGATACTCAAATCTATAGCTGGCGGTACAAGGAAACCAAAGGATTTCGCGACTTTCGCTAGATCCAAGGTTTCAATATCAAAAATTTGTTTCAAATGGTGGGAGTCGTACGCCCTCACGTATGCTTTAAATGCCTCTTTCGCAGACATGTTCAAAAAGTAATTTTTCGAAATTAACTTTTCCAGCTGAAAGAGAATCAACGATTTACGAATAAGCGGCAAGCCAGCTACTTATCTTTATTCGAAAATAATTTGTTGCACTTAGTCCAGAATATTGTAAAATCGAAATTTTTCATTTTGTTCCTTTTACGGAGATTTAGAAGATCGTACAATACCCATAGGACTATTCGATCTCGATCTGTAAAAGTTGCGATGTTCGAAATTAAAAGAAAAATTAGAAGCTCACCTGCAACTGGATGTCAGCAATTTTATTCCATGAAAAATCGAATTCGTTTACTGGAACCTTTGCTTGTTTGAGATATCGAAGAAAACCAAGCTCTTCTGGTCGCAAAATTAACAATGCGTGACCACTGCTGCCTTCTCCTCGAGCTGTTCTACCAACCCGATGAATGTATTCCTAGAATAGCATGTACAATTCTGTGTAATTGGCTATTTCCACAAATATATTTCCCTAGTTACAAATTTTAACTCTGCGAAAGCACTCTGCCGTTGTAGTCTTAACGATTGTAGCGTAGTCCAACAAGACAGTGTGACATTGCAGAATTAAAATCGATCAATTTTTGACCAACTAACCTTAGGATCATCCGGTGGATCATACTGAACGATCCAATCGACTGCAGGAATGTCAAGGCCACGCGCTGCTACATCGGTGCAAAGAAGTATACCGGAAGTCGCGTTGCAAAACTGGAAAAACGTTGTCGTTCTCTTTGTTTGCTTTTGCTTTCCCTGATAAACAGAAAAAATGCATAATCAAAACAAATCTTGCATTTCAACGTGTACCGATCATTCTCATGTACTCACGTGTATACTTAACACAGGTAAATCGATATAATTTAGAAGCTCGTGATGGTATTTAACCGACATACAAGAGCTGAAGAAGACCATCACTTTTTTCTTTCGATTTTTCTTCAGGAAAGTGAACAACAGTAACAATCTTTTCTCGCTGGGACAAACCACGTATCCCTGTTCCAAACCTTCGACCGTCGCTTTGTCTTTGTCGTCGTCGACGCCAACGTAAACCGGTTCTTTTCTCAGAGCCAAAGTTGTTAACGTCTCTGTTTTCTTGGTTTGCGTAGCGCTGAACAACATCGTCTGCCTTTTTTCTGTAAATAAAACAATTCGATCAATTCCAGCTGCATTAAATTCTGCTGATCCTTCCGCCATGATAACTAACTTGGTAAAATGTTTATAATTTGCTTGAGCTCTTCTTCAAACCCGATGTCCAAAATACGATCGGCTTCGTCGATAACCAGACACTGCAGATTTTTGAACAAAAAGTCTGGTGTGTTTTGCAGATGGTCCAACAATCTACCGGGCGTAGCTACAACAATGTTGACTCCTTTAGAAAGTTTCTGCGCTTCGGTTTGCCTGTTCGCGCCGCCCATTAATAAACCGTATGTGTGATAATGATACTTCATCAGCTCCTTTAAAACTCCGAAGGTTTGCATTGACAATTCTCGTGTTGGAGATATGATTATACAGCCTGTGCCTGTAAACGTTCAATGCATTCAAATAAACCGAAAACGCGATTACAGTCGTCCACATCGTTTACATACCATTACGAGGCATAAATTTCAGTTTATAAATCAGCTCGATGGCTGGTATTAAAAATGCCAATGTTTTTCCCGATCCGGTTTTAGCAGCACCCACTAAATCCCTGCCTTCCAACAACGACGGTATCGCTTTCGCTTGAATCTCAGTCATGTTTGCGAATCCCATATCTTGGATTGCTTTCAAAGTGTTCTCGCACACGGATTTGTTTAATACACCAAAACTCGTGTCATTGGTTACCTCCAATCCTAATGCCGATCCAGGCACTGAAAAAAATTAATTAAGTATATGTACAATATTGTTTAACTGAAGACTAATTGCATTAAACCTACAATCTGCAGTGTCCCTATTCGTATTTTCGTCGTCTGTGCTTGGTGGCGCATTGTCTTTCGCTTTCTTTCTTTTCTCTGGAATAGAATACGAACATTTAGCTGTGCATGCAGTTCTTAAAACCATCTTTGGATTATTGGTAAACAGCGGATTTCATGCAGTTATAAGAAAAATGAGTAGGTGTTGGAACCATATTGTAACGTGGTAAAACGGCCACGTCCTTTCCAAATTAGAGACGAATCTCTAACTTTAAAGTCGAAAGGACCGGATTACCCTCTAACGTGTCAATCGCAGGAATATGTAAAGGCTGCAAGCGCTCTCACTGGTAAATATGTTCAGAAAGAAAATAAATTTCCATTTCATTCCAGTTTGTTGCAAATCAGGTAGAAAATGTTTATTTTGCATAAAGATCCGCTGTCTAATTATCAGATACAAGTGTTCCACTGTTGTGACTTACTTTTTTTTGGAACATCGTCTGCGGAATCTTGTTCGAATCCATTCGAAATTTTTATATCGTTTTCCTTGCTGTTTTGCAATTCACTCTCGTCTTCAGCGATATTTTGAACATCACTTTCGTCTTCTGCCAACGCACAATCAGATATTAATTGAAATTCCATTAATGAATGATCTGGTAGAACGAAAAGTCAACTACGAAATTTCTGTTTACCATTTTGCGCTTGCCTTTCTCGGTCTTTCAGTATCTGCAGTTTCCTCTTCTCCCTTTTCTTGATCTTTCGCATCAGAACTTTCTCAGGCACAGACATCTTTAACTGTAATATTATTACTGGAATAAAAAACTATTGTAAAATTATTAACTGCAATAATATCCAACAGCAAAACACGTTCCACCCATGTGGTACAGTGGTCTAACCTCAATATACAAAGCAGCAAGATGGAATTACCACAGACGAGGTCTATTGTACTTCTGTTGACTTCTGTACACCATCAGATGGGGTTCCATGTCAAACAATCTGAAATACCGACAGAAAATGAATTTTAAATTTGCACTAAATCAGAAAAAATGTACAAAGTAATTGAAAGTAATTTAGCATTATTCGGAAGTATAAAGCTGCGCATGTATACAGCTATTTTCATAAAGCTGCAACAGCTACATACTGCGGAATAATGCAAATTACGCCTCGTAAACGTAAAAATAGGACTTTTGGGGGCGATTGCGGCCTAGATCTTATCTAGCGCTTGCGACTACTGGAAAACCTTATCTTTGCATTATCGAGAAATGAAAACTATACATTTTATGCTATGCCGCGCCTATACTGTATACATGCACTCTGCATTGAGATCGAGGCCACAATTAAAGCCTTGAGGTTTTACCAAAGTGAAAGGAACTTCGGATAATATATCCGGTACGTGGATGCCGCATTCTCAGTCTTGTTGGGAACATTACACAGGTTTTTCCTAGTCGAATACAATAAAATCCTCGTATTTCAAGTAAGCATTAATATATGAAATTTCTATCGCATTCGATTTCTTCACGCTGATACATATTCTAATTTTAACTTACAACAGATGAAGCTTTATTCCGTTTCTGACGGACCACCGTCCCTAGCATGTCGCCAAGCATTGAAAGCTCTGGGCATCGATTATGAATTGGTGGACGTTGATTTCGGCAAAGGCGAACACATGACAGAGGAATACGAGAAAGTATGTATCCATCGTACGATTAAAAATCTCCAGTTTCAATAAACACGAACGATCATTTCTTGGATTCTTTTACAGTTAAATCCGCAAAAGGAAATACCTGTTTTGGTCGACGGTGACTTGGTAATGGGAGAAAGGTATTTTTCTATAGGAAATATAAAGAAAGTATAAAATTATCAGTAAGATAATCAGGATATAATGAATAGTCTTGTTATTTTATAAAATTGCTGTGGGAGTAGTTCACCAATTTACATTCGTGTCATATTATTTAAAACTGTGATTCTTGTATGTCAGAGATTATTTTGAGAAACTTGTTTTTGTTCCTCTGGTACTCGACACGTCAAAATTAATGTTATGCAATTTCTTTTTGCATGGGCGCATCAGCAATGCTATTCTGCAATATTTGGGCGACAAGTACGATAAAGATGGGAAACTGTACCCAAAAGATGCAAAGGCAAGAGCGACTGTCAATCATCGTTTGTGCTTCAATCTGGCCATGTATTATCGCAACATTTCCGAATATGTGGTACGTATACGTGTCTGGAATAAACATATATAAACATAAATAAATATACACTAGTATTCAGCGAGTATTTCATCTTGTGCAAATGTTATTCTTATTAAACATTGTTCACAGTTGGCTCCCATATTTTTCGATTATAAAAGAACTCCCTTAGGACTGAAGAAAGTGACGATTGCTTTAGGCGCTTTCGAAACGTATCTGAAACGTGAAAATTCCGAATATGCTGCAGGAAGTGAGTTTCTCTATATATTGGGTAGGCAAGAAAGTAATTTCGGCATTTGAAGGTGAAATAAAAGCGAATTTCCTTATTCAAGCGACGAACTTTAATCAATAAAATATTTTCTGATTTATTCTTTTTGGCAAAAGATCAACCAACAGAAGGGAAAATATCTTATTCATTAAAGTTCATTGCTTGAATGACAAAAATTGGATTGAAATTACTCTCTTGCCATTACAGCACTTCTGTCTGCTAACGAATAATCATTTTGACAGACACGTTGACTATCGCCGATTTCCCACTGTTCACCGCCACCCTGTGCCTCGAAGCAATCGATTTCAAACTGAACCAGTGGCCCCACGTACAGAAATGGTACAACAATTTTAAAAGAAAACATCCGGAGTTATGGGAAGTCGTCGAGAAAGGCATGGAAGAAATTCAACACTTCGAGAAAAATCCACCATGCTTGGGTGACATGGATCATCCGATTCATCCAATTCGCAAAAGCAACGCGTAAAGTCAGTCAGTGTTTCACATAAAATGATTTCCTACGTACAATCATACTTTCTCTGTCATAAAATTGAACAAATATACATATATGTACCTTGATGTCGCGGCATTCTCAATTTTTCAGTCGTGTATACTCAAACGTTGAAACTGAAACAACGAATAAAATGAAATATAAATGAAATATAAATGACGATAACGGTGAATGTTTTACATAAAATTATACCTCGATATTGCAGCATGCTCCGATTCTCATTCACGCACTCAAGTGTTGTCACTGCAAAAACAAATGAAATAAAGCGTGCACGAAATTATAAAAAAATGAATATTACTTATTTTGTATAATATAATATAATATTAACTTATAAATCACCTAGTCTGGATAAAAATTCATTTCGTTTGCTACGAGTTTCGTTATCACTGTATTGATACAAAAACCGTTTAAACAAACATTGAAGTGCATAAAATCTACAATCTAACGATCATCGGAAAATGTTTCGATAACATAATAACTATAGGGGTGTGCGGGAACCCGAAATATCGGGAACCCAATGGTCGGGACGAGTTGAGTCGGGTCGGGTTCCCGAAAATTGTCGGGTACCCGTTCCGATCCCGAAAAAATTTCGTGTTCCCGACCCGACGCTATATTTCGGGTTCTCGCACACCCCTGATAATAACAAGATATGAAATAAGTAATCAATAAGAACAAGGGGGTACTGATGATTATCAGCGATTATTATTACCTTATTTGAATTACACTTTGAAATTGAATCCCAAAGTCAACAAAGTCTGTCGCTGTTAACGCGATATCTCTATACTTCTAAAAGGAGGAGTGAACAGGTGTATCAGGAAACGCGCGGTTCGTTCGACTCCTCTTTGGAAATTATAAAAAAATTTGACAATGTGTGCACGGGGGCACGATGAGCAGCGTTTGACACAGGTACACGATAAACGAAAGTCGACTCTAAGGTGTGTAATTGACTCGCGAGATTGTTAAACGTATACTTGGTGGTAGAAATACAGTGAGAAGATGAATTCCCGTTTTATAATCTGCGATATGAACAGTTCGAACAATCGAAGTCTAACAGCATAGAAAGATCGGTAGGCAGTTCCAAGCAGTGACACCCGCACCTGAGATCTGAAACTGTACAAGAACGTTCTATCGTGAAGCATCTCTCGTATCCGAACACCCTTTCTCTACCTTCGAAACGATATTGTATAAAAATTTGAAAAAATCGTCGACAGCTCGAAATTCACCTTCGAATTTCCATCCCTTTAATCAGAGACAGAGGAGGACTAGTTCGGTAAGTAGACAGCGGATTTTTATGCAAAATAAAAATTGTATACCTGAATTGCAACAAACTTGAAATTTACTTGTTTCGATGTTACTCTGTCAGCTTACAGCGCTGTTAAATTATTCTAACTAATCCGAACGTTCTAAAACGAAGCCGTCTCTCCTTCTCGGAAGTATACAAAACATGTCAAAATTGTTTTATAAAATTCGCAAAATAGCCTCGCGCATTTCAAAAAGAGGTGCATAAAAATATACATATAAAACGATATCAAGAGATGATTCGATTCTCGAAAAAGAATTCAAAAAATCGCCCTCAGAATGCACTTTTTGAATACATCAACATGGAAGTAAAAATAATACCGTATTTATAATTGTGTACTCGGTATTCGATCTTTCCTAACGTCTGCGGTCTAGACTCGTTATGGAATTCTACGTGAGTTAAGAACATTTTTAACAGCCCGAAAAGTACAGGACGTGAGAATGTTTAAACAAAACGGTCAGTCTTCACGGTCTCTATTTGCATAAAGACACATTGTATTGATTGTTCTGTTACCGGAATACCTTTGTTTCTCTATAGACTCGGATACGAGAGGCTCTATCGTATACGAACGAATTTGTTGAAGTTCTACACACGCTCCTCGAAAGTAAATCGTTCAACAATAATTTACGTATTCCCCGTAGGAACAATTTCTTCTACCAAGTATACAAGTCGGCGAAGACGTGTCCGGGTGTCACGCAATCAGGAAATTCGTAACTTAATTTCGACTATCGACGGTAACAATTGCGCTCGGTACAATTATATGCGTAATACAAGAACACCAGATGTAATTCTACCCTCCTCTCAACCTATAGTTTAAATATTCACAGAAATATAGCTCCGCTACCATTCAAAAGATTATTTATAATAGTTATTGCGTGTCGCATGCGCGATAGCGTCTCGAACAACTGTCGCCTTGACTCTTTTTATCGAGCCATTCTAATCAGCTGTAATTTAGCGTCAAATTCGTAACAGAACTTAGCGCAGTTTCCACCGATTTGTAAGATTTTAATCACTTTAAAAATAACATCAAAACAGGAAACAGATTTTTGCAAGATAATTGCGAGAAATTTTCGAGACCCTACTGTACATGAAATTTTACAATGCTTACGTTGGAAGGCACGCTACCGCTCGAGAATATTTACTCGTTTATAATTTACAATATTCGTATATATACTCGAGGAGAATGTAAATAAGTTATTCATTAAAAGGATAAAATATTTTCGAGCGATATTGTGTCAGATCGCTAATCCTGCGTTACTCGTGTAAAGAATGTTTTCTTTTTATTCGTTCCAAATGAACCGAAATGAACCATTTAATTAGACTGCGGACGTTTATGGAATTTTCAATTCTTCCAAGCAAATTTCAAGAAAGTGAGAACAAATAAAATCTTATTTTCTGTGGTAGTATTAAATTCTGTGGAATTTTTTATGCGTAAACGCATAAAGATCCGCAGTCCACATTTAATGAAATGTCTCCAATAAAATAAATACGAACGAGCAACGCAGAATTGATTTGAACAATCTGTTACGCTATTACGTACAGCATTAGTTAATTGAAAAATATACGTGTTAAAGTGTCGATATTTTATTAAACGCTGAAGTAAAACGAATGATAGTGAAGATTCATATTTTTACAGCAATCGAGAATCTAAAAACAGGCTCGAACAACTTTGCCAGTGAAACTGCCCCCATAAAACATAGTAACAGCGAGTGAGCCCCTGTCCGGGCGTGAGTTGCACGAGCCTGATTCTAAAGATATGTTTAATGTTAATAGGAGTAAAAGATTTAATCTCTACTTGCACGTGAGCTTCTTCGACTCGAACCCTCTCGACGGATATAGTCGCGTGATTTTTATTGTACAGTACGTCGCCGCTTTGCAATGTATTTCGAGAGATAGAGAGAAATTGCTTTGATCGAAATTGTAAGTCTGAATAGTTCGTAACAATCGTGTTAACACTTTACCTATTAGCAACTGCGCCACTACCTCTAGCAAGAAATACATCATCGATCGAACCAAGCGTCTGTTATCAAAATTACTCGCTAAGTTACGGAAAAATTCGCGCTAAAAAAAAAGATTCTTATCAAAAGAGATCGTTCTCTTTCATGATCGATGGTAATTTTTGTCGATGGTAACGTATAGTGCTGATCGGACAGTCTCTGCCGGGGGTAATAGATCACGTAACAAGAAACGACTTATGGTTGACGAATTGTTAACGCATTTAACGCTAGGTCTACTGTACATTCGAAATTTGTAATTGCCGACAGTAATGGTTTAAAAGAGATTGAGAACGCTGTAACTGCTCGGTACGTATATGTATCGTTAAAAACATTATAATTAGACGTAGCTTTAACACTGAAAATACCAAGAGATCGAACTGACAGTGATCGATCGTACATATAAATTATAAAAACGCATCTGTTAAGATCTCGATCGACTTTCTCAAGTGGCCTGTATACGAACGAATTGATCTACCGAATAAAAATCCATAGAAGTACATTTGAAATGATTTGAGATTTGAAATGTGTCATTTGGACTTCTCTGGTAGTCTAGTGTTAATGAGAGTTTAAAAACGAGTCGCCTGAACTGCTCGGTACTTATGTATCGTTAAAAATATAATACTATTATTATATATACGTATATATACGAGATCGTTAAGAATACATTGTACGGTAAAGTGTTAACGCACGACTGGAAAAATCGAAAATACCGACAGCAGTGTTGGAAGTGAAATGATCATGTTTCATTCATTGTGAGAGATTGTATATGTGTCCAGAAGACATGAATCTATAATAGAACGAACATGTGAAGCGACGCGATCAAGATTTCGATGATTCTACGGTCGTATTGACGTCTCTTCTCGCTGGTCTCGCTGATCTTCCATTCGTTTTGGCATTTTCTATTTTGCATTGCTACTGTCTGAATAGTCCACCGGTCACTTAGTCACCTAACTCTTCCCGATGGTGAACGAAGATGGGATTTTATGTAACCGGTCCGATAATCGATCACGTCGCGTTGGGTACCACCCGATACACCGTGTCCGTGTCTTCTGCTCCATCTGCAATTAGATCTCAGGTCGATTATGCTATCCGAACGTGCCACTGTGGGGAGTCTTTGCTGCATGCAAATAATCACATTGCTTCACAGTTTAATCGGGAACCCCTTGATACCCGAGGGGTCCCTTTCGGAAACAGTCTCGGAAATTCGCGGGCGGTATTTTTTCAAACATTCTTTGAAACGAAACTTTTCATATTAACCCTTGGCACTCGAATGGCGACTCTGAGGAGTCACTAAAAACTGCTGCGTCATATTCAAAATATTGTTTGCATTATTAAATGCAGTAAATCCTCTATAAACGCAAAAAATATCCCCTCCACTGTAGTAATCTGATCTCGGATCGGGTATATCGGTGTGAACTACTACTAATGCGACGCGGAGAGTCGAAGGCGTCGGCACAGTTCAAAGGCCCATAACGACTTCACAATGTAACACCGATATTAAATCTTTTTTATTATTAGTTATTTCTTTATGAAACTTTCACCAATATATTTGTGGCATTTTTCTGATTAAAATAAGACCAAACACGATATCATTTCAACTGTATTTAGTGGATTAATTGAGGATGAACGTTTCGGGCGCAAGGAAGGACAGCGTGTGGGAAAGAAAGAGACGCGGAGAGTCGCAGTCGCTTCGACCGCGCGCGGTTTCTATTTACACGCGCTGTCCTTCTCCACGTTCGGCTCGGTCTTTAAGCTCAAAAAAATAGTGTCCCGTCTACGATAAATACAAACGAATCTTCCCGAGGCTTTTGCGTTTATAGAGGATTTATTATCAGTATCTAATCAATATACAGCCGATGTTAATGCAAAATAAATATTTTCCACCCGAATTGTAACAAGCTGGACTGAAATAGAAATGTGTTTTCTTTCGTAATATGTTTGATAGGTTGGAAACGATGTAACAGTATTTTTAAATTCTTCCAATGTGTTTACTGTTTCAATTTAAATTGCATCTACTTTATTTTTATGGTAAATGCATAAAATTCATTAAACATTTAGGTATTGAATGAGGTATTATAGCAATTTCATATCCATTTTAAAAAATCATAGGGAATCGAGATATTCTAGGTCGGAAGAGGTCTTTAATTTTCGAGTTAAAATAATAGCTCCGAGTGCAAAGGGTTAAATGAAATTATGATTGGCACGAGCGTTCCTTTCAAACGATTAATTCAAAAATATGTGTATCGATAAGTGAATATACAGTCTGAAGTTGAATTTAGAATTATTTTTGCCCGGAGAACGAGAAAAACCATTTTTTTTTTAAATAATTTTACGGTCAGCGAATAAAATGCTAAAAATTCGAGCAAGCTGTTTTAATATATTTTATGCAACAATCCGGAAATTTCGTGGACTGCTTCGACATGTACATTGAACTATACTTGAATCAAAGGAAGACGATCAATTGTTGACTCGACTGAAATAGTATATTGTAAGATAATCAATTAACGAAACGTTCATTTTTCTCAGCGACTGGTTCTCTCTCTGATTCGAGTATAGTGCGACGAATAATATGACGAGACACAGAGCAGCATGACACCGGTCACAGTGCTTCATTCCAAGTACGTAATGTATAATAATTAATGTAAAATAATTGCTCGACACCCGAATAAGATATATATATATAGGTATACGTAACAGGAGAATATGCTAACGGACTTAATGATTAAACTACGATTAAACAGACGGTCAAGTTACATCGTTAAACAATTTCTAAAGTCATTCCTTAACGCAGGCATATTGTATATATATTATATATGTACTCTAGCCAGAACAAATGCATAATTAATATATATATATATATCACATAATATATACAGGGTGAACATTATAAAGCGTTACAGACGAATATCTCCAAAAATAGTGATTATACGCAAAAATGTTTCAGATGAAAGGTGTTCAGTACCGAGGGTGGCATCATGCGGTGGGGCTTTTATTGTTCCCAGTGGACACTCCAAGGTGAGGTGAAGGTCAACTTTCTTTTTTTAAATAGAATGCCCTATTTTTTATACCATAGATCGATAGAGTAGCAAATTCTGAGTATAAAAGTGTTGACCTTCATATGTCCTAAACCTAATAGTTCACGAGATATTATCCAAAGAAGAATGAAAATTGTTTCGATAATATCTCGTTAACTATTCCATTTAGGACATATGGAGGTCAATACATTTTTACTCAGAATTCGATAGTCTATCGATTCATGATACAGAAAGTAGGTGTTTCGATTAAAAAAATCAAGGTGACCTTCACCACACCTTGGAGTGTCCACGGGGAAAAATAAAAATCCCACCACATGGTCTCCCCCTCGGTACTGAACAACTTTCATCTGAAACATTTTTGCGTACAATCAATATTTTTGGAGATATTCGTCTGTAATGCTTTATAATGTTCACCCTGTATACAGGGTGTCTCAGCTGAAGGAGGCCACCTAAATATCTCCTTTATTTTTAATGGCACAAAAAAAATATTCATGGTATAATTTAAATGCTATCGAAGGAGAAATATCATAGAAGAACAATTTTCTTTCCCGGTTACTTTTTCATAGTTTTTTTCAAGGTCATCGTTATTTTTTTATCTGGAAAGCTTATTTTTTTTATTTCATCTTATAGCGGCTGAAAAATACATATGAATATGCTTGAGTCATTAACAAGATGGAATAAAAAAAAAATGTATTCCCGATAAAAAATAACGATGACCTTGAAAAAATCTATGAAAAAATAACCGGACAAAAAAATTGTTCTTCTATGATATTCCTCCATCGATACCATTTAAATTATGCCATAAATATTTTTTTTATGTCATTAAAAATAAAGGAGATATTTAGGTGGCCTTCGGCTGAGACACCCTGTATATACATATAAAGGGTATCCGGTTACGTTAGAATCGGAAACGCAAGGTAGCACTAAAGATCAGCAAAATTGAATGTTGGCGAATCTAAGACACAAGGGTAATACACATCTACTAAGAATATAATAATTGGGTACAATTTTAGAAGGACTCTTCTAGTTATGTACACTACTTCCGTTCGTCTTGTAAAAGCAATTCGTTTAAATTCACAACTCTCTTGCTACAACGTTCCGATACACTTTAATTCTAGATTTAATGTATTCACAGTCGAATGATTAATATTCGAATAATCTTGTTCTTTTTTTTTTTGAAAAATGATTATATCAAATGAAAAATGATGTATCAAAATATTGCTGTTGCTTCTACAAGTGTAACTCGGTACGATCTACCGGTGGGGAATATCAAAGTTCATTACAACGTTACACATTTGTTTATCGATAAATAACAAACGTTACTAATATATATATGTACTTCTCGTATATTGCTCGATCGTATAAACACAGAGACTCAACCTAAACTCGGTATAACATGATTTCCACCATTACAAACAAGATCTTCAAGCTAACACACGATTATTTGTTACATCTATATATATATGGTAGAAAAACAAAGAAATTGTTTCTTGGGGGAAACTGACCTGGATCGAAGACATTGAAAGAGTCGCGAATTCGTAGCAACAAATTGGTACACGGTGTACGCAGAAAAATTCGACCGAATCGGCATTTAATAGAAATCGTCAAATATCGAAACAATGATATTGTCCCGCGAACAATATATTATACCATTCTCGTTTCGATCTTGAGAAACAGCAATTTCTGATTGTCCTCGATTTTTCCGGAGGCGTTCGCGGCCCTCTTTGTCATCACAGAATTTTCACTGTTGAGGATCTCGCGCGCAAGCCGTGTCCTTTTCGAATTTGCAAATACTGTAGGCGACTTCGTCAAGGATCTGAGGACACACTGATAATATAATCAGACTGCGGATCTTTATGCATTTATAGCAAAATTGAAAATTGTTGGAAAATTTTTAAAATTCAAGATGTCAAAATACATATGATTTCTCTTCTATTAAAATCATTAAGGGGGTATTCTCGTTTCTAGGATTATAAGGGTGCGGGATGCTCCTTCTCATTTCTCGATAATGCAAAGATGGGATTTTCCAGTATAGCCAAAAGTGCTAGATAAAAGATCAATCTAAATATCCGCAGTCTACTGATAATATAATTATCAGACTGCAGATTTATGCATTTCTGACGAAAGCGAGTCGTTGGAATTGAAGGCAGTACAAAGATCAGAAGAATTGAAGAAAGTCGACGCATTATCCTCCGCCAATTAGGCTGATTAAAGTCCAGGCCTGGGCAACGCTGGCTCGCGGAACAGATGTCGCTGCTGCTCCTCCTCGGGAGGGAGAGAAACAGCTACTCCTCATTCTCTGCGCAAGAGAAGGAGAGAAGCAGCCCCATTTGTTCCGCGAGCCAGCGTCGCCCAGGCCTGGATTAAAGGAAGAAAGACGTTTCTACTGGACTCCTAACTCTTGCAATTTTAATTTCGCACAGAGATCCGCAGTCTATTGATTACCGTAAGACACCGCAGTGTCTTCTGACACGAAGATCCAGCTCGAAAAGGACAAGGCTCAGGAGCGGAGAGGCTGAACAGCGATTTCCGAGCAGAGATTGCAACCGAATCGGGACTCGTCCGAGGACGATGCGCGCCGTTGGTCTTCTATCTTGTCCTAAATGTACACTCATACCTTGTTATTGGGTCTGTAGGCCAGGAAGATGGGAACGTTGATGATTTTTCGTCGTGGTCGAGGTCGAGATCGCGATTGAGGTCGAGATCGGGGTCGAGATCGGGGTCGTGTACGAAATGGAACTAGGAACACGTCGAGGTTGGGGTTCGAAGTTGTTCTGTTGGGAGTTATTGTGCCTGTGCGTTAGGTTCGTGGTTGTCGTCGTCGTTGTCGTGGTCGTGGTCGAGGTCGTGGTCGGTTCACCTTGGCTCCCGTTACTCTGATTCCTGTTAATGTTGTTAATCGGTAGCAGCATTTGCCCATCACCATGAGCCGCAGGTACCCCGTAGCTTCTCAGACGATACTGACGTTGCTGCAGCGAGGAACACCGGCTTCTAGCAACATTGCTCCTGTGCTGCTGGGTGCCCGTGGTACTGCGTATATCAACCCCATAAGTATCACCGTACTCCCCCACAAACAACCGGTTTTTTTTTTTAATGGTTGTTGTTGTTGTTGTTGTGCGGCTTCGTACGTTTCGGCGGCGTCGTGAGCGAGGCGTTTAACTCTCGAGTCTCTCTACCGTGCTCGTTTATCAGTGTACTGGCAACACGAATCTCGTTGCAAACAACATTCAACAACGCGATTCATCTGAAAGACCTTCCTTTGCTCCGTCGCACAGTGTTGCGATCAATGCTAATTAGCTGGACAAAACTCGTAACGTAATTCCGTGAAAAATAGATGCTATAGTCGTATGAAGTAATGTCTAGCACTAAACCTATACCGATGTTTGTGCAATCTTGAATTTTTGTAGACAAATTTTAAGGAACCGGTGTCAAATAAAATCTTATTTCCAGTGGCAATGGCCTTTGCAGATACAAAATTAATACATCGTACCAAATTCTGTTGAATATCGTATTCAAGATCTTCAGTCTGCTAATAATTAAGCACACAAGTGCGTCTTTAACACTAAACCTGCCGAGCCTTAAAAGTAACCTTAAAAATAACTTTGTGCGGCTCCTAGCGTAATGCGTGCTCTACTCAAGATATCTGTACAATCATTTCTTAGGAAATCATTTTTATTATTTCAATATTTGTAAAATAAAGAATCTGGAACCGGTCATTTTGACCGGTGGTGGTAGGTTTAGTGCTAGACAGTAAGAATATTAACATTCCTCTGTTGGTAAAACTCCCAAAGTCTTTTTTTGTCGACAGAACTATGTCTAAGCATTTTGAATTCATTATTTTCCTACATTTTTAGTTCCTAGCGAAAGTTCGTTTTGTTGTCTTAATTAATTCCGTTAATTATATTATGAATAGACTGTGGATCCTTATGCAAAATAAAAATATTCTGCACTGATTGTGAGAAGCAGAAAGAGAATAAAAATTAATTTCATCCTCTGATGACTTTGTTACATTAAAAACAACGTTACAGTGTTCTTAAATTTTTCGAATCTGTTACTGTTTTATATTTCACCCAATCAGTTTCTTCAAAAATGCATAAAGATCCGGAGTGTAATTATAAATATCAATATTGAACAAACTCAAAGTAGGCAATAAACATAATAAACGTAAAATTGTTGTTGATAACATTAGAGCAGACTTGAAACTTTCTTTTTATGTAAATTTTCAAATGCGGAAAGCGGAAATTAACAATAAAATACAGGTTAATATTTCCAATATTTGCACACTTTGTACATAGTAATAATAAAGAAGGTTATGTCCAGCTAGCACGAATCGCAGCATTGTGCGTGGCCTTGAGAAATCGGTTCCCAAGACTATAATTTCATTCTTCGCCCGCGGAATGGCAAATTTTAACGTTTCTCACTGCGTTAACTGGGGAAGCTGTATAAACAATTAACTCTTACATACATAGAACGATTCTGTACACTCTCCCGAACAAATATTATATTTTTCTTTATCTCTACGGACAGTAGAATATATATTTGAACACTCTTGAACACGCTCGAACAATCTTTCAAGTTTTATTTTAAAGGATAGGCAAATTTTAACATTTTTTTCTGCTTCAACTAGGACAGCTATAGGAACGACCCTCACGTAAAACGATTCTGTGTACTCTCGCGAATACAATCGATTTTCTAAGACACTGTTCCGTTTCTCTTGAAAATAAAGGGTCCCGGGGAAAATCGAACTATATCACGCGGACAAGTTAGAACGCAGGATTCGTTTCGACTCGGCAAAATCAAAGTTTGTAGTTGTAAATTTAAAGAAAAAGTCAGGTGTGTGCGTAAGCAAGTGGAAGTCATGCTTTTTAATCAGCACGAGTCAAGCCGATGCGTTTTGGTTTCGTTTGTGTATCCACGCAAACACAGAATTCACACAGCAAAGTAGAAAACCATGCAGTTCTTCACATTTTCTCGTTCGTCGTTCATAAAAAATTCATCGCGAGACGCGTCGCAAAATTGCTCGAAAGAACCAGGGATCGAAAAAGCATTGAAGAACCTTTTTAAATAACAAAGATATTTTCTTGAAGGAACAATCTTTAGATTGATAGGAAACCCTTTCTAATAAATGTTCTACAGAAGCTAATTTCCAACTTTCTTTAAAAATTCCACTGAAACCAAAAAAATCGTGCATAAATTTTCAAAGTGTCGTTACAAAGGAGAGACTTCAAATCTGTAAGATTCATTCACGAAAAAAACGTTCACCATGTTTTCAGAGACGCCTCAATCGGTAGCGTTTTCGAGAGAAAACATGTCTTCAGTTTTCCACCTGTCGCATCGTGCCAAATTGGCCTAGGCAAATATCGTTGATAAAAGTAGGAGCTTCAAGCTTTAAAATGGGACTAGGTTTACTGTTGTACTAATTGTTTCAACGAAATCGTCGCGGTTTAAACATGGACGATTTCTCGAGACTGGGAGAAGTGTTCAAATACTTTTTGGATCCACTGTGTCTAAATATTTATACGTATCTTTTTCCCGGATCGTGCAAAATCATGTAAAAAAAAAGAAAGATTATTATAGTTGGGCAATCGATGCATATATGCCAGACGGAATATTCTTTCTCGAGACTAGGGGAACGGATGAATTTTTTACGCGACCAACAAGAGGATGGCGATGTATTCTCTTACCTCGAATTGTGACTCATGAGGACTATGTTTCTGTAACAGCATATAATGCATCCTGATTGTTGGGAAGCGAGTGATGGAGTGTTGACGTCGATCCACACACAACACAATAAGCAGCTCAAGCAATTTTGTTAATCTCTCGTTTATTTCAATGGTTTTGCGACTCGGTACTCGAACAATTCAATCTCGAATGCGATTATTTACTTCCCTGTAGACTCTACGTTACTCGCATAAGTTAGCTCGGAGTGAACTAAATATGTCCGAATTTCCCGTCAATTTCCAATGTTTCCGAGCTATAGCAGAATTCGATAGAGAATTTCAGTGGTTTCCGGAAAAATTCATTCAGTCTCGAGCTCGAGGATGCTGCCAAGAGTTTGATCGAAATGATCTCTCGGTGTGGATTCATCGATCTAACGAACGTGATTATGTTCAAAGACTTGTGTAATTTTCACTGTTCGCTCGTTAGCATCGGGACACTTGTTCACACTCTTTCCAGGAAATTTTTCAACAGTTTTTTTGGCACGCAAACAACAAGTCGCTACTTCGGAAGAAAACCGACATAACTAAAAAGCTGCGATTGTTCGCTTATTAATTCGCATATCCGGCCACTAGAGTGCAGTTGAAGTTTTTTTTAAAGAAAAGTGTCACATGTCTAAACTCTAAACCCTTAGGGTTAATATATCGGTTAGAAGAAAATAACAAAAGTTACCTCTAAATATGTCCTACAAAGTACAAGATATTGCTGATGTGATTTTCTGGAGATAAGTGATATTCAGTGGGATTTTCTCCAAACTAGTGGTTTTCGAGTTGTGCCAGTTTTCTTCCGAAGTAACGAAGTGTCCTGATTCTTGCGAGCAGTAATGTACTTATGTTTACTATTCGCAGTTGCCTCCTTAACTATACATTATTATTACATCGACAGGTATATCACTGCTTTATACCCCATACTATTTATGTGTTTTCTGCAATTTTGTTTCACCTATTCGATCGATTAACAATTAACACACGTAACTTAACACGTATAAAAAAGGATAATGTGCAATAAAGTATTGAAATAATGTTTCTCGACCGTGATTGAAAAAATGCTTTACATCGTAGACGTTGAAAATTATCGATTGGAAGAATATGCAATGACAATATCAAATGTGAACAGTTTTCTTTGACAAAACTCGTGGGAGAACGTTGCCTAGATTCGTTTACAGTTTATAATTTATTTCGTGATCCTAGTAAATAACATGTCGTTTAATTAGCTTCTAGACTCGGTAAAGACCTACATAGTAGAACTTTTCAATGTACTCTCGCTAACTTTTTTTTTTTGTTAAATTCGAAACTCTATTCAGTACTGATTTAGCTATACTTTAAACTTCTTGCATATTCCAGGCATCCTGTAAAACAATACGAATGCTGGTGTTTTATTTTAGCGACCTAGGGAACACACACGAAGTATCACTAAATGCGAAACAAAATTTCTACAGTCTGCTTTGTAACACCTTCTATGCAACTAAAGTAGAAAAACTTGAAATAAACTGCGACCAGTCGGGTTGCCACCTTTTTCGCAATCGTTGATGCAAAATTAATCGATCAAAGAATTCATTAATTAAAAAAATCAACCAGCCGAAACACCAACTCTGCGCCACATGATAAAAATAATCAGTGAGAACATCAGAAAAGTGACAACCACAAGTCACATTATTTTTCTGTACTTCAAAGCGAGAAGCAACCCCACCTATCATCCTGATTCCTCAATTCTTTTTATTCACCTAAACAATTTCGAATCGAGTAAGAAAAAATAGAGAGCAATATTTTCTAAAGAGCGTTTAGTTCACGTTAAAACGTGCTTGCAATCTCAGAGAGCATCTTTCTATTCATGTTACAAACTCTTCTGTAAATTGAAGGGACTCCAAAGAAGTTAGTAAATGATATATGTACAGGTTCTAGGATTTATATATGTACATTTGTGGAGAATTCTTCGTGTATCAAGCATATACTACGTCGGTGAGCTACACAGTAGTTCTAATTTAGTGCAAAACAAGATAAACAGTAGTTCGATAATCTTGCAAAAGTAGAAAGAAGAAAGTATAAATGTAAATGGAGATTCGTGTAAATATATATATATAAATATATTGTGCAGCATCTAGAAGAATGTGTCCGACTGCTTTACTTTCAACTTACGAAGAGAGAACATTAAGAAAAGTTATAGTATCTCGAAGATGATATGCAATGAAGAATACAGAAAATCGTTTAATATTTCGAATATTCATTTCGAGAATAATTATCCCCAAGATACCATGTTTTTCACCTTTCTTAATCCAAGCTGAAAGTTTCAGAAAATCTCTCGATATTGATTTTGGACATTGGCTCGGAATTTCAAGTGCAATGCAGATGTCCCAGTGTACTCATTCTGGATACCCACCCTTTATGTAGATATACGTACACACATGCGTTTAAAACCAGCAATCTGATATCTCTTTTACTCGTGGAAACTGAAAATGATTCCAAGTCTACGAATACATTCCATAAACTAGTACTAACAAATACGATAATAATAATCAAAATTTCGATGCTATCGCTCTGCGAATTCTCTAATCTACTAGATTCCATCTAAATCTATACGAATATCTTAATAATGTTTAATACTATTTTTGTCTCGGTGAAACTATGTGTTCCCTGGTCTGTGAATTTTCACATAATACGAAGAAACGAGTTTCCGTATTTCCAGTTTCTGGACATAGAAGGGACATGTCCGCGACCGGTTTTAAACGCACGTTCAAGTGTATTATGTGCGCTCGCGTGCGTATTATGCGATCAGACGTCGCGTGTATAGTACGTAGTCAGAGATAAAACATTAGCAAACCTACTACGAAACTAAAGACTAAGAAAGAAATTAGGTTGAAGTAATAGAAAACATACCATAAATCATATTTGCAAAGTGTATTCGAAAAAACATACCGAAGCAATCTGGTTATATAGTCGGGCCAATTGTCCGGGAACATCACAAGGAAGAAGCCGACTGCTATGAAAATCATCCCCGCTAGTTTCATGCCCACGAAATTCGCTCCGTACAAAACAACGTCCAACGCTGCAACACAGAGAGACGTCGATCAACATTTCATGTTTATAATTTCAAGGTTTAATGTTAAAGTTAAACATTTTACGTACCAGCAGACACAGGTACGGCTGTGATCAATCCCAGGGTGATGAACAGGTCGTATGTCAGAGCGATACTGAAGTTACCAAGCATGTTCGCGACTGTGGAAGGACAATAAATCGTTGTAAATATGTTAAACAAGTTAAAACGAATTTGGAGATGTACCTAAATGGAGAATGCTCGCTAGAAGCAATGCTGTCCACGGTAACCGCTCCCAGTATACGCTCTCGACCCCCGTAAAGTACAGAGCCAAACAAATTGGCCATAACAGCATCGCATTGCACAGTCCGATAAGCGAGAAGAACAGAGACATTTGTCCGAACGTTGTTTCTCCTATAACTTTCTTAAACAGCACCTGATCGAACATCGTTGAACATTCTCAAAATGGATCGTACAAAATAATGTACAGAGTATCACAAAATTATATGTCGCGGACACCATAGCGCGATTCTACATCCCCGATTTAGTCGAAAACGACATAAGGAACGTGAAAAACAAGGTGGAAAAATCTTGGTTTCTTTACCTTGTTTTTCACGTTCAAGGTCAATTTTGCGGGGGGTTCCTTGTGTCACTTTCGACTAAATTGGTGGTGCAGAACCGCGCTATGGTGTCCGCAACATATAATTTTGTGACACCCTATACATTTACAGCTTGAAATTTTTCCTATTCAGTTTTCTCACAAATTCATGGAATCCGCAACCCGACAATAACCGCGGAAGTGAATTATCATAATACTGTGAACCCTTTGCACTCGAAGCAATTTCAATTCCAAAATCAAGAAATAATTAACATAATGGTACAGTTTTACTCAAAAGGGTTGATATCGTCGTGACGTTGATGATTACCTTGTAAACAGCAGAACCAGCTGCTGCACACGTGGCTAGAACGACACCCCCCAAGGTTGGACTTCCGGTTATTCCGTCCATGTACGCTAAAAGTGCAATCCCAGTGTTGCACACGATTACCGCTACTATCTGTTTATATAATAGTTACATGATAGTTTTCTATGGAACGGATCTCTGTGAATAACGATACTAACCCTTATACCGACGAACTGCTCGTGAAGAATAACCCACGACAATAAATAAACGCATGACACGTTCGTCGCGAAAAGAGCCATCACGTCGGTAGCCAACAATATCCTGAGCGAGTAAATGTACATGTAATTGGTGACTACCCAGAGTCCACAGAACAGGCTACATCTTCTCAGAAAACGACCGCCGGTGAACCCTTTGTCGCGGAAACCGCGCAAATTCTCCGCGATTATCTCCGATGGAGTGTTGCATTTGATTCTCGCTGCTTGGCAAATGAAATAAATCGGATAGTAGAGGATTTCCCAGTTCGTGCAGAACCACGTTGTGAAGAAGGGTGCGTTATACGGAACCTTCTGAAACATAGTGGAACGATTAACGAATCAATCGGCGAGACGAGCGTCAGCGAAACGAATTATTAACAGTAGAACTACCGCGGTTCTAGTGTTAATAGACTGCGGATTTTATGCATTAAAAGTAAAAATATTGTTGCAACACTATTTCTTTTAACTCATTAAGATTATTTAGAAAAAAGTGGACGTATATACCTCCTGTGTCTTGCGATTAATGTACATGATTTTTATTCCGCATACAAAACCGCAGTCTAATAATGAATGTAAACGAACTCACATGCTGTTGATGCAGTCCCGTCACTGACGAATTCGAAGACGATAGATAACTGGGACTCTCGAGTTTGTAAAAATATAAATATTTAATGCAATGCGTCGCGCCGACCCAGCTTGCTGTCACGCATATGGTTACACACACTCCGAAATATATCTGTAATAGGTTGATTAAAATTTCGAAGCACAGCCAGCAATCTTGAAGGGGCTACAGCGTTCGCAGGTGCACGGTTACATTGTTCAATTCGTGGGGGAGTATCCTCTGTGCATTTAATAAATAGACTGCGGATCTCTAGTCACAATTTTTTGTTCTGCCTTCTTTTAATCATTTTAACAGATTGAAAATAGCTTTGAAATTCATCTATCCAATGTCGTCATCAACGCATACAATCCTCAGTCTAGTTACAAGCAAGAGTTTCAGATTCGAACAATGAAAGTTTGAATAATTTGATTCGGAAAAGAAGTCCAATTGCGCAAGTGAAATTGCTGTAAGCGTCGCTGCATGCACTTTGAACGATGGAGCTGAATCCTCATTGGAAACAGTGCAAACGATGCAAATTAGTACGGGAACTAGATCACATCTTAAATCATAATAAAAATTAAAAAGGGACAGAAGGACGTAAGCGAGCCGGTTGCCCACGGAGGGTTAATTACGAAAAATGATATGGACCTTTTTGGCGGACTCGGCGCAACAGGATGCGTAGCAAGCTGATAGGGAATTGGGCCTTTGTTGATAAGTGACAGAAGGCGGTGAGATGTGTTGCTGGACTTGTATTTGGCTGGCGGTGTGTCCCTGGTTGCCTCCAGCTCCTTCGGCGATTCCTCCGCTTCCGGTTGCCTCCATAGTACGGCAGCTCGGAGCAGAATCGCCGCAGCCACCGGTGACGCTGCATCCTTGTTGTTGTTCGCATCCTAAACGATAGAACCGATTAGTCGGGATACGCGCAAGAGATTTCGCTATTATCGAAAAATATAACGTCTTGAATATTGAATAAAATCGCTTTGTGGTACGGCTATAAATGATACAGTAAAAGAAACACAAGTAATCGACACATTCAGTTTTGAACAATGAATGTTGAAAAGGCGCACGTAAGTTAACGAACATAACACTCGACACGCTGAAAATGTAATGCTGTTATCCACTTCGCGTTCTCACAGAGACTGTACACAGGATTTCGATCTCAAACAACAACGCGCAAGCGACACGTGATATTTACAGAAACTTACACAGGCATTGTGGATGCAAACGTGGATCAACGAATGTGGCGAGAATATTCTACGATGTTCAACAGGTAACGGAGGATGAAAAATCTGAACACACTACGGTCGTTACTCTACTGCGAATGATCGACTACCCATAGGACATGACAAGGCACCGTATGCTATTCAACCACGTCAGTAAACTGCCAAAGCTAGTGCGAAACTGAACATTCACAACAGACAGGTAAATATACATCAAAGATCAAAATTAAAGGACCCTCGGATCTTGGATAACAATTTGCCAATATCTAGTCTCTTGTAACTTCGTGAAACAAAATCTGTACATCTATCTAGGCTATTTCAAAGCCTGAAACTTTGACTTTCATTTCCCTAAGGTCTTTTCTTGGAGACGTGAAAGCTGAGGCGACATACGATTTCATTTTCACGGTGATAGAGCAGACTGAACATCGATCATTTATCACTAGACTGCGGATTTGATGCAGACAGATTGAAAGAATCTAAGAGTATAGATACATGAGTACACGCAATTTTGATTTCGCATAAGGATCCGCAGACTAATGATCACGCAAGATTAAGCGGACCTTCGATTTTGATTGCTAATCTATGAGAAAAGCGATAATATAATACCACGTATTGTACAGTATATTACAATTGTAACAAAGGAAGGAAATTCGAAGAATGAAATTTAATTCAATGAGCACTGTCATTGAGTCCTGGCACGGGCACGGGCGGTCTGCGGTGCGCTCGATCAAAGGCAAAGGCAAAACTGCTGACACTTGTCATCACCAGGGCTAAAATTGATAGCGAGAGATTACAATAGAGAGAATACAGCGTCGTATGCTTAGTATAATTACTAGACAGCGGATTTTATGCGTTTATAGAGAAAACGAGTAGATCAAATGTTGCATTACTTTATAATTTTAACTAATTGAAGTGAATGCAGACCATTTTTACTTTGCATATAAATCCGCAGTCTAATAATTACTTGTATATCTGTCCAGTAAAAATACAGCGAAGTATCAGCAGGACTTTTTCAAGGATTGAGATAAACAGTTGATGATTTCTTAAAAAGGACTCTACGGTTCTCCGCTGCATTGTTACCTCCAAGCGTATACCTGAGTATACAAACGGGCTCACTCTATAATAGACCCACTCTGAAAAACAGAATCGAGTGACGGAAGATAAGAAACGTGCGCCTTTCCATTTCCTATATATCCATGGACTTTTCTCCTTGAATGTCAGTGCTGTGCAGACAAGTCTACATATATAGAAGTGCTCAAGAAGATGCTGTGCTCGCTCAGTCTTTCGTGCGCTGATCCTCTCCGATGTGCATTGTGTAATGGGACCTAATCTTGGAACAAGGTATGAATACTTTGAGGAATACTTGTGTGATTCAATCGTATCGAAAATGTCAATTATAAAATGAGCAGAGGCGATGCAGAGTATAACATTCACTTAAATGTTCCTTGAAATCTAAGGGGGGAGCCTTGTGCGACAAGTTTGAACATTTCCTTGCAACGTCTTGATACTTGTCCAAGGTTCCCTCCTTGATATTCCTTCGATTAAAAGGCGTGTATAACACTTGTATTTGTCTTTGATTGAAAGAAGCACGAGTACGTGAAGTATGTAAAATATTAGATTAGTTTAAATGCCAAGTATAATTCGTGTTTAAATAGTTATTGTCACATGCTTACCAGAATTGTCATGAGTAACTTGACCAATACTGCTTTGGGGACCATGGTTCTGCTGATTGTCACCAAGAATGATATTTGAAGTATGAGTTTGTTGAGGATGAAATATTGTTGGAATGTCCCCGACTCCTCTGCTACCCATGCTTAAGTTTGTTCTTTAAAAGATGTTGTAACATTTCTTTTCAGTATACTCGGACAAATGTACAGCTTATCTCTACCTTACGCTGTGCAAAAGATCTTATAATACGGAAGAAATGTGCATTGACATAAAGTGTTGATAAAATGTTCCACAATTCGAACGGAGACATTTCTTTTGATAGAGCAGCATCGAAACACAGATTTAATCATTACACACAAATGATCCATTATACTACTCAAACCAGAAAATGACGCTCGAATGAAATAATCCTCGTGATTTGCCTAGCACTTTCCAGGAACAACGAAGCGTTATTTGGGCATACTCGAAAATCAGAAATAATTATGCTGTGTTATCTACGGGGTGATGAACATATTACACCAAGTACAGGGTGTCCGAGGTTTTCTCAATCGACAATAACTAGGGCAGATACTTTGGCTACTCCTAATTTAGACACCCTGCCATTCTAATAAATATCAATTGCTCAACTCTGTGACTATCTAGCCTTTACGTATAAGCAGCTGCATTCGTCTCAGTAAAATCAGGCTGTTCTGAGAATAGGAATGCATTTTCTTTTCCTCTGAATGTTGTGTTCCAATTTGTAAACGAGAGAAGAGTAAGCTGTTTTCCTTGCAAAATAAAAATTTTGTTGCTTCAATTGCGAGAACCATGAGTTCAACAACAATGTTTTGTCATTGTCACGATGGATGAAAGTGGACCGTGGATACAGACCATGGAAGGGCGCAGATCTTGCGTCGCTACTCAATCCTGTTCTCAGAGTGGCCAATCTCTAAGTGTATCCCTGTTTACGATATTTTCTTTACTGAACTATAGTTGCAATGGTAAAAAGAACGACAAATACACCTGAAAAACAGACACACAACATTGTCAAAATGTTTGGCTTCTACGGTAAGTATGCTGGTCTGCAGACACCTGCCCATGACAACAATTCTCGTCGACGATCAACGTGACAAAGTGAGTTCTAATCGTAGATTCATTTTCGAAGTAAGCAAATTAAGTAACTAATGAAATCAGTATTATAATAATCTGTTGAACTTGTGTACCTTGACTTACCTTCCTTACATCTTTCGTCGAAGGTTACGACATGCTTCAGATTCGGTGTATTCATTGTTAACTGTTCACCGAGTTTTGCATCGCATGCACTGTCATAGCAAAATTTATTGTCGTTCGACCTCTATAGATTCCGATCGTTCACCACTCCATCGGTTCTGCAAGTTGAAACGCTTGAAAGATCACTGAAATGCGGTAGAATAATTGTCAATTGGAATATATCTGTACGACACTGTTAACACAAATTACCACTATCGAGATAAACACGGTAGACCATTGTCTCTTCACGTGTCGACGACAGTTTCGTTGGGACAGTCGGATCTCACGGGACACTACATTGTGTCGCGAGACACATTTCTCCGTGCGAGATTGATCGCGAGCACATTGGCGATTTTCTTAATTAATTCCCCGTGATTGAACGTGTAGCATGTTTCGCCATTGATTGCCAGTAAACTTCGTACTACCACCTTTTAGAACGCCCTAGTTGCGACTGCGCCCTATTTGTTTTCCACCTGCTTCGTTGTATTCCAAAAGAGCGTTCAATATGTAAATTGATATTTAAATAACCCGAATACGTGCCTAAAAATACCGCAATTATATATTTAAAAATATTCAAAGCTCCTTCCCTACATCCCTTGTATTATATACCTTCTGTCTCTGTCCACTTTCCCACGAAGTCTCGTCGGATATTATCTTTCGATCGAGGAAGTATAGCGAAAATCAAACTTTCGAAATAGAGAAGAAATATTTGAAAAGCAATTGTTCGAATATATTTCAATTGACTTTTGTCGTCGATAATATTCGCGTTTCTGCTTTTATCGGCCGTCGATTAACAGCCGCAAAAGGGGTTGGAAAGTAGGGATAAATCTATTACACGAGCTTAAGATGTTAGTGTACTTCAAGTACACACCAATTAGCATCCGACATTCTAATAAATTATTGACCCTCTTTCTCTTCGTTCCATTGTTTCACGATTCAAATAATTTGCCTGGAAATAACTACCACTTGAGATCAAAAGAAAACCGTGATTTGCATCTCTCAGAGTTGCAGAGATAAAAATATGTATCCTCGTTTAGTGGCTGTACAAAGTATTCGTACACTTTTTAAAAACGAATAACTTTATTATATAAATTTGTACCCAAAAGCTTGAGTCTTTTTAAGACGTTAGAAGGACTAGTTTACTAGCTAATATGTAAATCATTTTTTAAAAATTGTTATTGGTCGCAATTGCGAAGGAAAAAGTAAAAGGCGCGATTTTTAAATTTTTTATCTGTGCCCCTGTAATACATTTCATTGAAACCGATTGACGCATTTTTCTTCGCGTTGGGACCAATAACAATTGAATAAAAAAATTATTTACATATAGTTAGTAAACTAATCCTTCTAACCTCTGATAAAAACTCCAGCTGTTATATTAGATCCGATTTTGATCTTTCAGTACGAATACTGTGAGAAGATGACAATTTTTATTGTTGAACGACGAGTATACTCTATCTCTAAAGAACCATTGGGGTGACAGAAAATAAGACCACCTGGTTACGACAAAAATATTTTATTCTTTATTCTTCTGAAATAAGAGATTTTTATTTGTTTTAAATAATACGTCAACTAAATATTATCGAAATCGTTTCATATTAATACTTGAGGTTCTTGTTCCGTTATCTCTACACGATCTATATGCCTATTTGTGTTACTTTGTAAAAAAATTGTAAGTACAAATACACAATCATATAAACAGTACAGTTGTACAGAATAATAATTCACGCAGTAAATTGCAGATGGTCAAATTGCGAATCGTATCAATACAAATTTTCGTGTACTGTGAAACACAGCACGCCTGATTAAAAGGAACAGCTAATATTCAAATAAAAATATGGAAACATTGTTCTCAGTTTTCCTCGTAGCACTCCCTGCACCCTACTTAAAAATATCGTGTTCTCTGTCTTGTTGTTCCATCTGTATTTACTGCATCGTGTACAAAATTAGTTTAAATAAATCAAATATTATAACAATAACAATTAAATTTACGGAATAACCAATTTTATTATAGAATAACACCAGTGGAGATATTTGTAAGATAATTAAAACAAGATACAAGACTTTATGTTATTCTTTCTCTTTTTAAAAAAACGTTTAAAAATGTTTTCGCGTATATTGTAATTGTTCGTAAAATCTATCACGTCTTTCGATTAATTCGGCTATGATGAATTCCGTGTTATTCTACAATAAATGGCTCACTTATTCTTAATAAGGCAGTAAAAGTCTTTCTGGATATCACATTTTTAATGATAGATAATGTCAACAGTTTTAAGTCTTTTGAGCTATTCAACAATATCGTGTCTACTTAAGAATGATGTGTGTAGTCAACTCTCAGAGTTGATATTTGTAAATACATGCGTCAAAGCATATATAAGAGAGAAATTACAGCGGTTTGCGGCCTCGCTAAAACAAAGCATTACGTTCAGTTTTCCTAATAAACGCTTAAGAGTAATCTCTGCAGTATGAGAACTAAACATAAATCATAATACGCATTATATAATTTGATTTGAAAGGTAGCTCTCTAAATTTCTTCATATCGGTATATATATACATGCCTCGAATTTGTCGAAAATATCCTCGTGATACGTTCGATATAAAAGTTTCTATCAAAAGAAGCTTGTATAAATATGTACGTGTGTTTTTCCGTTTTTTTCCTTTTTTTTTATTGAATTAAAAGTAACATTTACACTCTCATAAATACTATGCAGCATACCACTGTATGTATCAAATATATTATCTGAAATAATCTACGTTTATACTTGTCAATGTACTGGCTACTAGATGAACATATTGGTAATATATGTTGGTGATGTACTTGATATACGCATTTTACAGGCTACTCGTTAAAAAGTAAAAAGTAGACAGTGAGGTCTGCTAATAGTCCGTAGTTACTATTGGTAAAACCTTAAATATGAAGAAAGAGTGAATTAAAAGTACAAGGAGACACGTAAAGTAAATAGTTTTAGATCTCCCCCTGCCCTCCCACCAAAAAATTAAGTTAAAACATTATCACAATGTTCTAATATCAATATCGTACACGACCCTCGATTAGCCAACTCTCGAAAACAGTAGCATTGCAAATTGTACATGTAGCCGTGTCTAAATTTTTTGCAGAAATATCCTCGTATTATGCGAATCTAATCTCAGACTGTAGAACAACAGACTCGAAACGAAAAGGTTCTGTTAAAGCACACACTGCGTTTTGTCTATAATTATAGAAAATTGATGCTTCTTACTTCTCGAACGGTACAATGTAAAAAATATATATGTATATATATATATATATATATTTCAGTAATATCACTCTTGTTTTCTCTATCGGCTATGTTACACGGTACATATTCGGTGACTTAATAATTATTAGTTTAATTTACACAATATACATGTTCTCTTATCTTCACGTTCTGCACACGCTCACGTTAACAATTAATTCCTATGTACAACTGATCATCGATCCTCTCTGTTTTATACAGATCTGTATAAAGCAATAAGTATGCTTAGGTTTACAGAAGATAACTTTGGGATTATTAATGATTCTTATTTATTAAATGAGTGACTGATGTAAATTATTTACAAATACACAACAAATGATTTAATATAAACACATGTAATTAACTATCTACGACAACGCTTAACAATGAATAATTAAATACAATCCATACATAAAGTATTTCTGAAATTTGTTTTTCGTTTTTTTTTTCGTTTTGTTGTTTTATCGGATTCTAGGATCTTACTTTTTCATTTCCTTGTTCGCTAGGTCACACTTCAAATGATAACAGATACTTCTCCACATATATATATATGATATATATATGGACTTTTTATCTTCCTAGGCTGACAATAAAATAGAAGGTAAGATGAACAGCTATGCACTCTCTTCGTATAAATATGTATGTAATCTGGAGAACACACGTTTACTCTATTCCTAAACAAAAAAAACACAGATAATGTTTTCCCCCTTCCTAGCGAATAGTATGCTGATTTCGAAACAAAAACTCTAAAACTAAGAATTGTTGCTTGCCCTAAGTTTCATCTACTCTCGTCGGAAACTAATGTAAAACTGTTGAGACTTCAGTTTTCTATGACACCTTTTATAGGAACATTAAACGCAAGAGACACCGTTAAATTAAAATGTTTCTTTCTCTCCTCGACTGCCGCGTAACTCATTTGGCGTGGTCATTTCTTTGGAACAGAATTGTTCAGAGTATAAATGCTATGGATAATATCGAGTGGATACGGTTTTTCTCTCTGACAAAGAGAGGTCCTCCAGCGTAACAAGGATTTTTATGTTTTATATTGATAAACGGTTATTCAGATTTTGATAAGAAAATATTCGACATTCCGTAACCTGCCCCTATTTCAATCTAAAAAGAACGTATGTCATAAATATCTAATTATAAAAAGAAAGCTTTAAATTATGCATCAGACACTTTCGTTACGTCCTAAATTCATCATTCGCGTAACTCATGCTTTAAATTAAACATCTCCGGTGTACAACAAAATGCATCCGCTAGTTCAACATTTTAACAGCTACGACACCTTCGGTCCTTTCCTTGCGAGAAGAATAAATATTGAAACACTTTGGAGCCACCGATTTCAAAGCAGAATAAGATACCTATTTGCTAATTGCTATTTCAATAGAAAATAGTTTTGGTTTGCGTCGTTCTATTTATGGAATTCTCACCGACGAATCATTGAGATTTTATAAAATAAAAAATGGACATACAATGCGGACATCTTTCGAGAACACTTATGACAATAAGGGAGAGTTGTCTACATGGTATTAATCTCTTAAATTGTACCTCATCCATACCTTCGTAATGAATAAACTTAAGAAAAGTACATACCGATAAAAATCTAAAATGAATGAGCAATAAGAAACACAGGGAAAAAGTTTCCAAATTGCATTCTAGTTTGTGCATGCTACAAACATTTAAAAATATCCCGAAACACGATCGATTAGCACACATTCTTACGAGCTGTCCAAAAATTGTCTTACACTATTCAAATTGGAATACTTTCCAAAGTCAAAAGACGAAAGATTTTAATCGGATACAAAATAAAATCTTATATAATTCTTATCTTTAAAAACAAAAGATTTTATATGGCTTCATTATTCTTTTTTATATACACACTCCGACTAAATTTACTAATTTTCTTTTAAATATATTTAAGTATGCGAGATGTCAACGATTATTCAAGACGTTTAAATTATTGTAGGCAATTGGTGTAACAAAATAAAAAATATTGAGATAGATTACATTCCTAATTACTTAAAGTATCACAATATCAGAACCATATGTACATATTGTTCTTATGAGAGAATTCAAATACGTGAATTGTGTATACATTGTAAGTTGCAATCGTTATTATTATAAAGCATTTTCAATATTTGTTAGAGTCAAATTGACTTTGTGTTTTACCTTGCGACCCTGCCTCTTCGATGCTTTCCGTGAGATTTTAGATTCTCTGGTATCTTGCACTTGTTTCCCAAGTCCCAATCTAAAACGCACAGGCACCTTTGAGTCCAGGGTAGTTTCTTCTGCAAGCAAACAGAAATGGTTAGCGTCAAGTTATTTCTTAACTATTGAAACGTCAAGATCCTCATCAGCCTCCATAAACCAACGTTTCGCACAGCACTAGTAAAACCTATTTTAATTAAAACCAGGGACTCTTAATACCGGTAAAATTTTCATACCTGTAGTATGCAAAGAGGCTGTACCAAAGCCGAAATAATACCGAAAAATCGTTAAAATATCTGTTCCGGTATAACCGATATTCTACCGAAACCGAAATAAATACCGTTATTGTTTCGGTTCCGAACAATTGGGGCGTGCCACTTGCCCCAGAACCGTCGAGAAGCATAGTCACATAAATTAGTTCAGTATACACAATACATAAATACGTCCCGTCGTAAAACCCTCCGTGCGAAGGAACAATGCAAGTCCGAATTCAGGTAAACTTCCACCGACTATCTATCATGGCCGTCATAAAACAATAAAATAAGCCAAAGACCTTGCAGATATACCTCCCAATTAAGTGATTTTTAAACATATTTCATAATTACGTTTGATAAATATATTTTATTATTGAAATTTACTAAGATTTGTATCAACATCAATGATTAACAAGATATGTGAGTCGCGGAATACCTTGTTTATGATAGTGAAGCAGTTAATGTATCCTATACATTGGAAAAACCGAAATTATCGGTAAATATATGCAAATATACCGATATAAGTCCCTGAATTAAAACCCCTTACTGATAGAATTGATTAAATAACATACAAAAAATAATATAATAGATACAAACCTTCCGAATCATGTAACTCAGGTATTGAACGGTGAAGAACAGTTACCCTTCGAACTTCTTTTTGGCTAGCTGTAAAAAAGAATCTCTATGATTCGAATCCGGGAATATTTACATACAAGAAATATATAAATTAAAATCCGTGTGTATCACTTACATTTATCATCTGCTTTAATTAAATGTCTTTGATTCGTTTTCGCATTACTTTTAACAACCCTGGAAAATAGAAAAAGACAATGAATAAAGACACGGAAACGGTGCATCTGATGAAATCAATATTTTATAAAACAACATTAACTCACTCATTAACAACGCCCTTGAAAGCAGACTGTACTAATCTCGCAGACTGGATCGGTACTGTCCTATTCAATCTTTCAGCTCGTCTTCTACTCAGCTCGGTTCTCAAGTCACTTTCCTCGTCGACCGTGATGTCCTCGAAAATCGCGTCCACATCGTCGCTCGGTCCGTCCGAGAGAATGTCCTTTCGCTTTTTACACTTCTTATCCTTCCCGATCCGCTCGGACAGTGGTAGTTCGCTTTTCAACTTTCCCACTTGATACAATTCCTTGTCGCGTTTCTTCTTCTTCTTCGAAGTCCTATCTTTCTCGGTCTTCTGCGGTTCTATCTCGATACACGAGTTCACGGTGCTTGTGATCGCTATGGGAGAAGTATTCTCCATACTCTCCTCAAAGTCTTCGAAATCGTAATGAGTATCTAAACACAAATCCGTCTCCTGAACATCGAACTCCTCTGGAGCTGGAGTCTTGCTCACAGTCTTCTTTAAATTCTGTTGTTCTCCCTCGACAAGCTCTATCTTCTTGTTCGTGTTCTCCTGTTTGCTCAGCTTTATCTTTTTGTTCGCGTTCACAGGATCTATAGGCTTCGAACATTCGAACTTCCTTCGCCTAGCTTCCAGTACAGGATCGGTGATCGGCTCGGTAGTTTCCTTCTCGGTAGCAGCAACTTTCTCCAAATTTTCCTCCTTTTGTTTCTTCACACGGTTCACCTCGGGTGATATCCTAGTCTTAAGCGTCGGAGAGGACTCCTTTCCGTACAACGGACTACCAACGTCCTCTAAACTGACCGATCTTTGCCTCGCGTGTTTGCGAGGCGGCTCTTTAGGCGACCACCTGGGCGATCTCCGTCTTCTAGGCGAGAGACGAGGCGAATTTCTTGGCGACGACCATGGCGACGTGTGCGGTGACAATCTAGGCGACCTGGACCTCGGAGACGCTCTTCGCGGCGACAATTTCGGCGACATAAGACGCGAGAAGCCTCTTCTTGGCGACAACCCTGGCGACTTCGATTTCGGCGGTGTTCTCCGGCAAGGCGACATTCCTCGCCTCGGAGACAGTTTAGGCGATCTCGATCGCAGAGGTGACTTAGATTGCGGCGATAGCTTCAGAGGAGAATATTTGGGAGAACGTGACCGCGCCAGCCTCGGCGATTTCGTGATCGACGATTTAGGCGAACGTATCGGCCTCGGGGACTTCGAGTGTCTCGGCGATCTGCCTCTTGAGGAGGATTTCTTGATCGGCGATCTTCTGATTGGAGACCTGTTCGGCGATCTACGCGGAGACAATCGTGGCGATCTGGATCGCGGCGACAACTTTGGTGAACGTGAACGAGGCGAATATCGCATCGGTGATTTTCGAGGTGATCTATACCTGGTTAGTTCTCGTTGGGACTTCTTTGCCTGTCTGATCGGAGATCTTCTGGGAGATCGTCTCGGTGATTTCTTTCGCGAGCGTGACCTCGGCGACAGGGATCTACGTTTTTGCGAAATTCGGTTGATGTGTGGAGACATGGATCGTCTTTCATTTTTTAAACTCGGGACCGGCAGGGATGGACTGTAGCACTCTTTTCTATTACTGCTACTACCGTTGTCCTCTATTCGAATTTTCTGATTTATAATTCTGCTTGTCTCCTCCTTTTTCATCGCTTCCTTGCTTCCCTTTTTGTTGTTTTTCTTCTCTTTTCTTTCGGAAGGCTTGTCGACGTTCATTTCTCGCTCCATTTCATCCATCAGACGCTCTAAACTATCCTCCTCTTCGAGGTCGGCCATCAATAGGATGTCGTCATCGTCGTCGTTAGTATCATCTTGATCCTCCTCCGTTTTCTTCGAACTTTCCGCTGTCTCTACCGGGCTCTCCACCGCTGCCGAGGACGATTCGACTTGCGCGTCGCTCGTTCCGCTAATCTGCTTTATCGAGTTTGTGTTTATTTGATCTTTGTTGTCTTCGTCGTCCGAACCACTTCCGCTGTCTTTGAAACGATGGAATTTTGATACTTCTGAAAACGTTTTTCGGACGTGTGATTATTTTAGATCGAGTAATTACTACAATTACAGGAACTATTGGGTTGGAACGAAAGTTCCTAGTGTTTGTAAATTAAAATTGAAAACTGAAATTCAGATATTTATTCATAAATTTATTCAATAACATATTTTCCATTTTGTTCTATTACTTTTTGCCATTTTCGAGGTAATCTCTCGTGTTATTGAATAAACATACGAATAAATACCTTAATTTTATCTTTGATTCTTAATTTGAAAGCGCTATGAACTTTCTTTCCAAAAATTTGTATCGACATTCTGATATTTAGGTTTGTTTAACAGTTAGGAAGAAATAATCAGAAAACATCACTATGATATCGGTGTAAGTCCCTGCTTTCTGCGATGTATGCGCAATGTTTTACGTACCTACTGAATGAGATTTTACACATGGTGCAACCTCATCTGTGGGACAAGCTGAATCAGTCTGTTGAAGTAGTGAAGGTTCGTCTACAGGAACTATTGCTATCAAGTTTGGATTCCGTGGACTTTGGTAATACAAATTCTGTAATCGATATAACATAATATGATACAGTACGAATTCACATTCTCTTTTCCAATTATATTATTGGTTGTAACGTAAATTATACAATGTAAAAACTATTGAGTACTTACGCCATTCTGCCGCTTCTGCAATTGATTAGGGAAATACCCTCTTCTTAGAGGACGCTGACCCTTGTACGGTGGCCGAGACGTTTGTGTAATTTCAGGGATTACTTTCTGCAGTTGCGGCGGAGATTGTTTTTTGTAATGTATAGTATCTTTAGCTCTTAAAGACTGAAGTGCCGCAAGCCGCAGTGCGTCTAAATCTTCGTCGTCTTCATCGTCGTTCTTTGTACTTTGCTGCAAAGACAAAACGATGGATTTGAAAATAAAAACTGAGATGACCTATATATATATATATATTGCAAAGAAAAGTAATTACATTCTACTACGGTCGATTACAAATTTGTGTACGATAAAGCGCAAGGTAGCTACATTTAGAAGCTAATACAGAGGATAATGATATGCAAAAATTTATTTATATATTTATAATTCGACAAAAATATCGTTTTATGTTTATAGTGACACGCTTTTATATCTGAATGTTTTCGTGACGATAAATACGCGAATGTATAATATTTTCTTGATCGTGTCGTATGAAAAGACCACTGTAAAATCATACATACAGTAGTAATCTTTAAATGACTATGAAACGATATTTTCTGCATAATTTGTGACAGCGTTATATCACGTATAGAATCCGCGATATCGTTCGTTCACGAACAAAACATTCGAGTAGATTTTCTGTGATCTGTAAAATCGCATTTGAGCTTACCTTTTGGCGATAATCCATTTTATCCGAATTACAATTGTGGAAAAACTTGTAATTATCACTAACAACACAAAAGTCCAACGATTGCATGAATAACTGTATAATAATCACGTTCGTGTACGATTCATCACAGAGGCAATTACATTTTCGGTTGTTGCTACATTACAGAAAACAAGTATTTTTTCTCGCTCAAGTTTTTAATAATTGTAAATTTCAGGGATAATGCTGCACACTTTGTTGCCCCCCACCACACGTAAATAAAAATGGCGTAGGTATCCATAAAATCAAAGGTCCCCGAACTACAGTGTCACATAAGATGCGCGACGAATTACCAGTTTTATGATTAATATTACATATCCTCATAATAAATAATACTGTTCTACACACATTCCCGAGGAATCATGTTTGCTCACGGATCATGATCGGTCTGTTACAATATTAATCGATAAGTAAATTTAGAGGAGCGTTTAAATTTAGTAAAGCGACGCGAATAACATTTGTTCACTTCGTGATATCGAGAAAGCAAGTAGCACGCACGCTGCACACGCTGTGACGCCTGTGACTGGCTGTGACGAAATGACGAAATGCGAAAGATACTGAAGTGCACTCGTCTATATGCCTGATTGGCCAATGCAGGAGCGAAACTGATGCCTCTATCGGCGCAGAGGTGAACTAATTGTAAGAATAAAGATTACGAAGCAGTTGATTTTTCGATGAACTTACAACATAACTTTGTGTAGCGAAGAAGCAATATTTTTTGATAATTTTTCTGTTGAAATATTCTCTGTATTATTCCACATCTTCGCATAGAGGCCTGTTTTGCAATTTGGTTCTTGAAACTCTGTAAACAACAGAAGTGTATGTTTTTATAGAAGACATTTTTTTCTGTACACTTTTTCCAAAAAAGGCCCTGTACGAAGATGCGGTATAATACAGAGAATATTTCAACACAAAAATTATCAAAAGACATTGCTTTTTCGCTTCACGAAGTTATAAGTTCATCGAAAAATCAAACTGCTTCGTAATCTCTGTTTTTGACGCATTCTAAACATTTTTCTAGATCGAAATATTACGTATTTTTTATTTACATTGCAACAAACGAAATTGCAATTGCTATGCTATTTTCGATAGTTTCGCCTCCATTTATTCTCGTACTCTGTACTCTGTACTCTTGCGGGAAGCGACACTTCCATCTATAACATGAAGTTCTGTGACTATCATGACGGAGCTCACAGCGCCATTTTTGAATTTCAAAAAGAACTGGAACACGACGCATTCATGAATTATTAAATAATCAGTAGAAAGAGCCAGATTTCGTATTTATTTATTTTCTCGTCGGGAACGAAAACAATAGCCTCCTATGTCTTTCGAAAGATCTATGTATCATTTTAACATTAAACATATTAACGGAAAGGTTCAGACACCATTATTTTCGACGTCCCTTTATAAATTGTAAAGTCTTTTATTAAGATTTACGGTTCTCACATATAAAATAACTTCAAAATACCAAAAATAGAAAAACTTCAGGACAAACTTTCTATTTTAGATAAGAACATACATCTGGTCATAAAAAATGCGTTTCCATTCTTCCTCTCAGTCGTAGATCGCGAATCGCAAAAGTTAAATATATATTACACTAATGTTTCGTACGTAACGATAATTGGGAATACTTCTTTGTAACAATGCTAGTAAAATACCTTAAGTTTAATATCGTATAATAAAATAATGTTCTTGCACAACCGCATAAGAGTATCTACTGTAAACAATGTTGTTCCTCAGTATTCTTCTTTTTTTTTTGTAGTAGACTGTTTAGTACAAACCAAATATACGTGTGTTTGTACATATACATATATATTTACATACATACATACATATATATATGTGTATATGCCCTAATAATTTATTACGATAATCTTTTCATATATAACATTCCATGTACAAGATCGAATCCTACGCCGGCAAAGAAAGGCAACTAAACCAGAAAAACATACAACATCAGTTACACGCGCGTAAATCATTATCAAAACTTTAATATAAAATCGAATGATTTTAGAAATATACAGGAGAATTTTCGGTGCAACGAGAAAAATCAATAGAAAATAAGTGGCAATATCGAACCCGAGACAGAACGTATGCACGTATATAAACAAACCGAAGGAATCGTATCCTAGTTAGCTGGCGATATTACAATGTGCAATTTGAACATGTCTTTGTTTGGCCCTACTAAATAAGGAGATAAAGTTTCCGGCGGAGAACCCTGTTGCGGATTGAGCTCCTCGAACGGCAAGAGATCTTCTAAATTAAGAACACGTTCTTCCTGACTAAATCTATGTATGACCTCGGTCACTCTCGTAATATGTTCGACACCGTCTTGCAGACCATAAATTAGAACGCCTATTTTGACACGCATATCGGTTTGGTCGTTTATCGGTGGTTCCTTGCAGGTGAACGACAATCGGACCGATCGTTTGATGTGCTCGGGCATCTCGACCGTGCCCTGCCACACGATTAGAAAAAATTTCTTGAACCAAACTCCTTTCGGATAAATGTCTACGACCCATTCGCACACACGATCGCCAGCGTATTCCGCCAGACACGAGTGACTCGAGAATACGAGTGTCCTGGTATGATAAGACGGTAAACTATGAAAGTTCTCTATCGTAAGCAGCGAGCTGCATGTGTCGACGGTATACAATCTCGGCTCGAATAACAGCGCGCCGTCTTCCTCGTTCAAACATATTTCCTTGATCCTGTGCAGCTGATTCGAGTGGAACGACATCCCGATGGACAAACGCTCGACAAAGAATTCTTTATACCTCTGCGTCAACGGGGACAACAACAATTCCGCCAGCTGTCGAGGAGACATCATCGGAAACCTGACCGGTGTCATCACAGTAATCACCAATTGTTTGATCGTCGCCTTGAACTCGTCCGCCGACAATTGCGTTTTCAAACGAGCCGTCTGATGATCCAACCAAGACTCTAGGCACTTGTACAATGTCATCTCGTCCTTTATCACTAGACTACTCTGGTGCAGCAACGACACCAAATTGTCGAGATCGATGTTCCCGAAATCGGCGGTCTTGAACACCAACTCCAAGTTCCATTTGATGAAATTTTGACACGCCTGTGTAATATTGTGATGGCCACAGTTCGAGGTGTACTGGAGCCACGATGCTAAAGTGCAATGTATGGCAGCTAACGCTATGTGATTTTGCATGTAGTCGAGGCACAGCGATATTAAATCCCTCACGTTATACTTATCTGCTAGAGATAGTATTGGCAGAACAACACCGCAATTGATTCTTATTTGACCGGTGTAAAAATATCGTAAAAATTCGCTGAATATCGGTGCGCACTGCGGTGTTTCTTGCAGCGTTACTCTGCTCTCTTGGGATTCGCTCCATTGCGGGCTCATTAACATCACCTGCGTTCAAGAGAAATAGTGGATGAAACGTTAACGACTTGTTCGTTACGTTCAGGGATTTAATACAGGTACGTAAAATATTTTAAAATAATTTCGGTTTTTCCAATGTATAGGACACATTAACTGCTTCACGATCATAAATGAGGTATTCCGCGACTCGCATGCTTGTTAATAATTGATGTTGATACAAATCTTAGTAAATTTCAATAATAAAATATACTTATCAAATGTAATTATTAAATATTGGGAGGTACACATCTGGAAGGTCTTTGGCTTATTGTTTTATGACGGCCATGATAGATAGTCGGTGGTAGTTTACCTGAATTCGGACTAGCATTGTTCCTTCGCACGGAGGGTTTTACGACGGGACGTATTTATGTATTGTGTATACTGAACTAATTTAGGTGACTGTGCTCTTGACGGTTCCGGGGCAAGTGGCACGCAGTTCCTTTTCATTTAGGGCTTCCTTTGCATTGGGAAAACCGAAACCTTACCGGTATTTATTTCGGTTTCGGTAGTATATCGGTTATATCCAAACCGGTATTTTAACGATGTCAGTCTTCATTCATTTCGGTACTATTTCGTATTGTTTATTATGAAAATTCGACCGGTACCTGTGCTATGCAAAGGACGCCCCAAGTAAATGGGATTACCTTAATTATAGTTAGATATACACAATATAAATACGTCCCGTCGTAAAACCCTTCGTGCGAATTACAATGCGAGTCCGAATTCAGGTAAAAGTCGACGGACTATCTACCATGGCCGTCATAAAACCTTCCGAAGACCTTCGAGATGTACCTCTCAATTAAGTCATTTTTAAACATATTTAATAATTACATTTGATAAATATATTCTATTGTTAGTAATAGAATTTACTAAAATTTGTATCAACATTAACTATTAATAGGACTATTTGTTAATAGGAATTAGGTGAAGCAGTTAATGCTATACATTGGAAAAATCGAACTTATTATCAGCATAATATTTCGATTTCTATAACAGTTGGGAAGAATACCGGTATTTTACGTACCGGTATAAGTCCCTGGTTACATTCGAAGACATTGAGATCTACTCACTTGAAAAACATCGCTAGATGCGCAAAGTATAAGACGGTGTGCTGGATATTCTATACCATCCACGACAAGACAAATGTCGTTCATAAGACGCTCCGCGTAGAGCGTCGCTATTTTCAGTAGGACCGTACGCGAATTATCCACCTGTATCAAAAAATTATCATATTATCTTCCCTATAAAAGATTGAAGTTTGTTGAGAGTATTTGCAACAACCTCTATCGAATCCGAATTTTCTGGTTCTTCTACATTTTTCGATACAGAACTTATTTCCTCCGTTTCCCTAGGAGTATCCATTTTACGAAACCCAGTCATTCGCCCGAAAGTACTTTGTCACGTCTGCACATGTTTCATTTGCCTGTCTTCGCTGTTATTTATCTTTTCACGCCATTGCAAGAGTTGCCCGATAAAGCAAGCTTTAACATGCGCTCCATTGATGAATAACAGTTTTGAAACAGAGTAACTGTAAAGGAAAAAATGTAGATATGTAACGACAGTGCACAGGCATGTATTTTGTTTGTAATAAATAGGTATCGCTAAAACAGACGGGAGAACGTTGCAACGATGTACGTAAACGAACAATGTTTTCAAACGAAATGATAAATAATCGAATAATTATTACAGAAAAATTAAGAGTTTCATTTTTTATGACACGTAAGATGAAAACAAGATCAATTTTGGTTCACGTTACCTTTGTGAATTAGAAATTACTACAGCGTATGGAGCAACACTACAATTTCAACTTAGATATGATAGCAACACTGTGTAAGATAATGTCAATAGATACTGTTATCATAGGCATGATTTATTAGAATTAATTGAAAAGATTTTTACCAATTATTGTGATATACGAAGCTGCGAGTGAATTGTGAAATTATCCTTGTCATGTAAAGTTTTCTATCGAGTGACAGAATGATTCCTGTATCATGTAATTTTCATCAACACCATTTTTCTTTAATAATTAAACTGCATCGTATCAATCGTATGCAATCGTATGGTATTATGGTATCGTCCTGAAATAAAAACTGGACTGATTTGAAAGTCAGTCGTATAAGTATACACACTAGGCATGGTGAAGGTGGAATTGATAGCAGCGGGCTCTGTTACGTCTAGCGGGAATTTCAAATTTATTTTGAATGTCAAAAATAAATATATTTCCACGGTCTTCTCACATTATTTACGATATGTAGAAGTTTATTCGTACATTCGAAAATTTTGATTAAATAAATGACACGCAATGGAAAGGATACGATAAAAAAGGGATTGATAAAAAATTGAAGAGTCGAACAGAGTTATAAATGTTAGAAAAGTTTATTATACCATTTACACTCGGTTATTTCAAAAGGAGGCTGCCACATTCTATTCGTTCTATCGCTGAGAAATCTTATGAACTAAATTACACGATGTGAGAGTGATTTTTTGAAAGAAACATTTAAAATAACTTCATTTAAACATTTAATATAAGTTCATGTTACAGAATATCGAAGTCGTTGGTTAACAGGAATGTTTCAAATCAACACGTACACACATTATAAATTCGTAAGAATTCACAAAACAGGAACTTTTAATTGAATCCATGCTGGATACTGATAAAACATTTTTTAATTGTTACTTCCCAGTACATTTCATAAGGCTTTTCCTATATACTAAGTTTTCACTTAACACTAAACCTACCACCACCGATCAAAATGACCGGTTCCAGATTTATTATTTACAATTATGGAGATAATAGAAAAGATTTTATAAGAATTGATTGTATAAATATCTTTAGTACAGCACGTATTATAATAGGAGTTGTGCAAAGTCTAAATAAAATCAATCTTGTCATTTTTATAAGGGAACATGTATTTTACAGTTACTTTAAAGGCTTGGTAGGTTTAGTGTTAAAGCTTAGAGAGCACTTTGAGGTAAATGATTCGTGCAACGTCAGAGACAGAAATGATTCTACATCATTTTTCTCTTTTGATTATTTAAATAAATGTCCGCATTTAATCTCCGAGAAAATGTATCCTATGGCACTGTGAGCTGTTTTTGAGCGGTTTGTGAGCTAATTACACTGTTTTTCCATTAAAATACAATTACTATAATAAATTATCAATGATATTCAGTTCCTTCTATCTTACAATTAGAAAACATGAACAAGCTCATGAACATGTGTCCGATATTATGCATGAATGAAAATACAATGTTCTATAAAATTAAAATCTGCTTTCATAAAAATATGAATTAGATACATTTTTTTATGTACAATGTATAACATGTATATGTACCTACACTGCAATCATTTCAGTTTCTTTATTTACAGTTGCAGCAATAGCTTTCGATAATTATATAAAACTCATAGTGCTCTCCGCTGTATGAAAGCTTTCTTTATCGTTTAATTCCTCGATATTACCATTGTTCAAAGAAAACAATTCACGCGGGGATCTTTCACCGTCCTGTATTCTTCTCTCGCTACATTGTAGGATCACATTTTCCAGAGTACTTCCATTTTCGTTAAATTGTAAGATACTTGCAATTAGCTTCTCTACTACCCAAAGATACGAATTGGCCGACACATGAATCTTGACTTTATGTTCAAATGCTTGGTACTGGTGTTTGAATTCAATGTTGCACAACAAACATACCCTATCGTGAAACTTCAAATAGTGCAATCTGTAGGATTGCGTGTTTAAGAATTGCATTAGGCACACCATACAATTAAAACCATTGTTCCTTGGATCGTTAAACCTTTGGTACTCGTAAAGAGTGATAAGACGTTTTAGCCCTAGACGGTCTACCACATTTTGCTGAATGTCTTCTGCTCTGTTGTAGCTTAATTGTGCGTCAGTATTGTCTCTCGTCGAGTTGAAGTCGCTCGTAACAATGTGGCGATCCATTAGATGTTCAATTAACTCGTTCGCGCTGTAGAGTCGATTGCAAAGCTCGCACACTTCTGCATTAGTCTCGTGCCAATTTTCTAGATGGAACTTCATTTGTTTCCTTGTGAGACACACTATATCGCAAATTTTACATTTGAACATCTCTTCTGTATCAGACTCTAACGATATACTCGAGCTGCTAAATTTGTTCAAGAATATATTAGCTGCTTCTGCGGGCCTGTTTAAATCTGTTCTGTCCTCATTCACGGAACTAGTGGACTTATCATTTTCTGAAACATACTCAAAATCATCTCCGGCATTAGCATTGCTGTTGCTTTCAGTATCGCTTCCGGTATTGTTATCTTCACCGTTTAAATTGTACGGTAGATAATTCTGCGGACATACAGATGCATCTATAAAATTATTTACATTATTACAATCGTTAGTCGGCGAATGCACGGATTGATGTTTCTCCAGCATATACTGCGTAAGAAAACTCGTTTCGCACACATCACACGTGTGTGGTCCTGCTGTTTCGAAATGATAATTTATATTATGTTGCGCTAAATATGTACCGTTTATGAATTCCAGATTGCATCTCCTGCAACTCCAAGAAGTGACGTTGGTGCACCTATGAATGTTCACCATCGCAACTGAAGTGAGAACTTTGTTGCAATTGTCGCAGACGTGGACAACAGTCACGTCATTGTGAATATAATATTTGTGACGTAAATAGTTTCGAATTAAAGCAAAGTTCTCCTTGCATAAATTACAGCGCCACTTTTTGTTCCGTTTGTTTATGCTACAGTCGTTAAGCATCTCGCAAATTACGTTCTCGTACATTCTGCCCTCTTCTTCTCCTGTAGGAATGTTATCTTCGCTTCTTGAATTTTCATCGCGTTCTGTGGACACGCTTTCCTCTGCGGTGTTATTATTGCTATGGTGTAGGTCAAGCAAATTTAATACTTCTCGATCTTCTAAGGTAGAATCGTGTAATAAGAACACGTGCTCCTTCAATATTTCTTGAGAATTAAATTTGATGTCACATATTTTACATTGTATTTCTTTTTGCTCGTTAGACACAGCTCGCATGTCTCCATTAAATGTAACATTAGGCTGATCTACATAATTTGGAAATAAATTATCCTTGGTTCTATTTGTTAAAGTTTGCTGTACAGTACTATCTGTTTTCAATTTTTTCGAAATATTTACATTACATTTAATAAATTGCTGTCTCTTCTCACCCGTTCTTACTGTTCTTGTACAATTTACATGTAACATACAATGAAAATCAAGTGCATTCTTTCCTTCCAACACCCGTTCTTCGTTGGTATTTTCTTGATCAGAGTTCTTAAAGTTTTCAGGAATTGTTTCTTCTGTTGTACGATTACATTCTGCTTCTTCTGATTTCTCCTTTAAAGCAGCAGGAGGTAATGCATCGTTATAGCGGTCGTATGACGAATGTACATTATTTTCAACTTTGCTCGAATCGTTGTCTAAACTTTCTTGTAATGTTTTCTCATTTTTCCTAGAGTTATCCGAATTTGCTGAATGTTTCAACATATGTAAAAGAAATCTATGTTTTGTCTTATAAACTTTAGTACAAATTTCGCATTGGAATGAATTTCCTTTACGAAGTGGTTTTGATTGCTTCTGGCTACTTTGATTATCAGTAGAATTTAAGTTTGAACTTTCTATTACTTCTTTCTGTGCCAATTCCGCCTCGCTCGTTTCCACCTGGCTTTCTTCGGTATTTACATTCAAATTAGCATTATTTAATACATTTGTACTGTCTTGTACTCCATTAAGAAATTCTGTTGTGTTATCTACAGTCTTAGGAATGAGATTTTTGTTTAAAACATTGGCTTGTAAACTCTTAGCAAATTCTTGCATTTTAACTGATTTCGGTGTATACTGGATACTAAGAGAACGATGTACATGCAAGATATGTCGTTTAAAATTACCATGCTGATTGAATGTTTTTAAACAACAACAACATTCGTATATCGCTTTTTCCTTCCTTGGCTTCTTTGCTTTCAAATTAATAACATCAACTGTATATTTTGTGTTCTCTTTTGTGTAATCTCTCGACGTTCCCTCACATTGTAAATGTGCATCCATTAAATGCTGTTGGAAACGTGATAGAGAATAGATGTGCACATTGCAAAGCGTACATTCAATTTGTATTTTCTCGTCCTTCGTAAAATTTGTTTTCCCCGAGAATTGTTGCAAAAGATTGAATACTTGTTTGCATTTACTGCAAATTGCTAGTTTTTGTGGTATCTTGAACTCTTGTTGTTTCACCCTAATGAATTTCTCTACAGTGTTGTCGTTATTTACCTTTTTTATTTTGTTTTTCAAATAGAATTTATAAATGTTTTGTAATAATATGTTAGACTGCAATTGGGAATCACGATTTTCTAACATTTCTCCTTTATCAACTTCATTATCTATTGATACCGTATGTTCATCTATTTCTAAATTCGAACGTTCAATTTCTGCATCGCTTTGTTCTGGAATAGTTTCATTAGAATGTGTATGTTCCTCATTTAATACTGACTCCTGACTTTCATTTAGCGAATGTTCATTTTCAGCGACTTGTTGACATTTCGTAAAATAATCCAACGAACTCAATGTATCGGAACTATCCTTTGCCATCTGTTCCCTTAGCCTTCCTGCAATTTCCTGAGTTGAGCTCCTGCTTTCTTCTTTATTTTCACAGAAATCATGTTCACCTTGGTCTTTACATTCCTTCAGATTGTTGTGCAACCCATCGAATTCGCCATTCTTTTTTATTTTGGTAACTGTACTGTACTGCTTGCGAATAATAGTGCACTCTTCTGTGCTGGTATTTCTTACTGTATATTGCTCTTCTTTCTTCTCCGAAATTTTTATCTTCTTTTCAATATATTGTGGAGAACCTATTAATTGAATTAAGTTAGCTAAAGAGAGATCCTCCAATTTGACTAATGGTATTATCAATTCTTTCTTCTGAGAATATTGATTTACCTTAACTTTATTTTTACGTTTCTTTGTGATGGCTTTAAACGACTTTATTGATTTTCGTCTCTTTATCGTTTTCGAAACAAACGTTTTCTTTGTTGTTTCGATAGCATTACGTTCACATTTTTTTAACGAATCATCCTGTGCTTTCTTCCTTATTTCAATATGGCATTCCGATTCTATTATCTCTTTCTTCTTTATACTGTTGTGAACATTCATTTTTGAATTGTCGATTTTAACAGACTTATTCACTTTGTATTCATTTTTCTTGTTCACCTCCATAGAGATATCGTAATCGTTCTTTAAATTCGAGTCAACCAAATGTTGAAGATTGCTTTGTAAAATAGTTTCCGCAATGTCCGCGTTTTCTTTTAGTTGCGAATGTAAACCTCTCTCTTGTTTTCTATTGTCCTTGGTTTCTCTATCGATGGAAGAATTATTATCGTGCAAATTGCACGAGAAAGTATCGGATTTACTATGAAAATGTGTTGTCATTTGCAAATTCTGTTGAAATATCGTTTCTTCTTTAACTTCGATCACGTGTTTCTTTTCGTATTTATTCTTGCGAGCTATCTGATGATTTACACTCCATGGTATACGCTCCATTCGCCCCATTGATCTTGTTTTCATACGTCTTTGGAACGGAACTATTACACAGTCTCCGTTAGACTCTAAAATCGAGTCCTCATTCTTCCTTGTTTCATCTATAGAACCTTCCAGTGTTCTATCGTATTCGAAATTAGGAACAATTATGTCAGTCTTTTCTCCAGAATTATTCTCGCCATTCTCGTCATGCGATTGAACGAGATTGGAATCTTTTCTTTTAATTTTCTTCTTTCTTGACGCTATTGGTGTCTTCCTTTTTACGATTTTACTTTCGGTAGCCTTCGGTTTCGAGATATCATTCGCCGGTGTACTCAAATGGGTATTTTCAGTCTGTAAATTATTCTGTTCTAACTCTTGATTTGGAGATACTAAATCTCGATTCGTCTTACTCGCGCAAGCCGTGTCGGTACCCTCAATGTTGTTCGTAGTTGTTGGAATATTATCCTTTTCATGAGAATACCCGAACACTACTTCCTTCAATTGTTTCTGTCTGGATTTGAAAGATTGTCCAGCAATACCATGCGACGAATCGCTACAGAAACTACTATCAAGTACTTTAGAATTACAATGCGAGAGAGATGAATAATCTACAGATTGCGAAAAGTAATTGAAGTCCTTGCTGTAATTACTATCGATCGTATTGGATAACTGAAGTTTGCTCGAACTGTTTTCATTCTGTTTCGATCTCAAACTCATAGACACCTGTACATTCGGATCTTCCTTTTGTTTTTTCTTCATTTTGATAATATTATCGTTCAGTATCAACTTGCTATTCAGACTCACTGCATCTTGTTCTCGAAGTATGATGGTGCCAGCATGATTTTTCGGATCGAACAAGTTCTTCTTGTGTTTGACCAAGTTCAATTTCTTCTTAAATATTTTATGGGACTCCAACTGATTATCAAATTTCGACTTCACAAACTTCTTCATCGTGAATTCGTTGTCAACAATCAATACTGTGGCTCCAAAAGTTCTTCACATGATTCGTCTACTTCACGTACAATCAATCTAAAATTATATTATTTTTTGTTATTATTCACTCGTACATTATTAAACAAACGCCACACCTTAAATATAAAATTTACAGTACAGTAAAACTATATTCCTGTCTATAAAGAAAACTTGTCCTAGCATTAACATTACTCAAACAACACAAATATAACATAAACATTTACCAGTGCAAGATGTTCTCGTGCCCCGAGAAGGTTTCCGTTGCAATCAGTACAATTATTCGTTAATTGAAACGAATAAGAGCTTCCTCACTCCGTTTCTCGTTTATGTCGAGCCGTGACAATTACACCAAACACTATGATTGTAATACCTTTCTGCTTGTACGGTTGGAACATGAATTAGTGTTATACAATTAAAACGAATCCATGGAAAATGATGTATACGGCGCTGAATATAACGCTGTTATTTACTCGTGAGACAGTGTGAAAAACAGTGTCCCATCTATGTTGTTGTTAACCTTGTAGGCGGGAATGTTCTTTAAACGTCGACTTTAGTGAAGATGGCTTCCATAGGCCATAGATGCGCGTTTCTAACCCTGTCTTTTATTTTCTCACCAATTGTGCAGAAACTATTTTTAAAATGGCGAGACACCCGTCGAAAATTTCAGTGTTCGTCACTCCAAAATTATTTAGCTAAACACGGAGGTGACACGGAGGCTATTGTCACTTTTGTAAGGTGATACAGTTCGATTGAAATGTACGCATGCGTGAGGTCAGAGATATTCGAAACGCAGTAAATACATATATTTCATGAACTGAATATTATTATTATCAGTATCACATTATTGTATAATTTTTAAATAAAGTGAAAAAAATATTTTTACAAAATCAGATACACAATTCTGAAGCTATATTCACGGCGTACAAGTTGCGTACGCTTGCGCACCAGTGGTGAGATATTGTGACAGATTTCTCGTCTAAAACGGCCAAAACAGTTACACTGAGTTACACTAACGCTCAAAAGCACCGAATCTCGTCGGTGTCAAAAGTATCTGGACACTTCCTTCTTTTCTACAAAACGTAGTGAAAAATATTTAGAACAATTTTGTCATTTCTAATTATTATTATTATGTATATTGTGGTATCATAGCACAATAGGATTTATTTTTATGTACAAATTGTATATAATGAAAATGCAATAATATAATTTGAATCCACAAATACGAAATCTAGTGGAACTTGGAACTTTGGAACACGGTCTCGGTGCTTGATTGGTGCTTGAACTTGAAAGGATTACAAGTTTCACGTTTCACCAGATATCCTCTCTGGTTTCACTTTGTTTCATTTCTAAGGTGCAGGTGCAGAGCGAATTCAGAGAATTTTTCGATACAAATATTGTTCCATTTTCCTAAAATTCGTCTACAAAAATTAAAAATTGCATAAACACCCGCACCGCAGTCTACTTATAATAAAATACTAATAGAATAAAAAACTAATAGGAAGATTGCAGCGATTAGTGCAAGCCAATCAATATCTAATCGCGATGGATACGTCAATGAATCTCGTATCTTATTATTGTTAGTCTAATATTGGTAAGTTTCCACATAATTGAAAACGTTAGATATTCCATAAGAAAGTAATAAAGATCGATTTTAGTCACTATTTTTTTATGCGTTGCTATTACACATTTTGCAAATGTCCAGATACTTTTGAGCGGTAGTGTATAAGTGCATGTATATAATTGGCGCGAAAGTAATATACATTGTACTATACCGATATTTTACGGGGTGTTCAAGCCTTGAACTTCAAGGTACTCATTTTATCGAGAATTTTACTTTACTGAGGCTAAAATCGCCGTGCATGCGCGAGAAATCTTGCACAATATCTCACCAGTCTCACAGTCTCACCACTGGTTCTCATCTCATTTGTATCAGCGAAGTCAACAGTCAAAGTTACGGTGTGTCAACAAATGTGACTGATAAAAACATTACTATTGAACTTCTTTAACACTTCGTCATTAATATTCAATCATCGTGTTAATTACGTCGCAGCTGTTCCGTAAGGTAAGAGCAATCGATTCAGTGTATCAATTGATAAAATGTTATTCATTGTGCTTTCATTGTCATTTTTGCAGGTTATACCCAGAGAATGTATGCAATACACTGTGCTTGTGTTTTTCTAATTATTTTCTTGACGATTCTCGCGAGAATATGTTTCGTAATATTTCGAACATTTAAGACAGAACGTATGCAGATTACTTCTGTCGACCGTGTGAAAACGTTGATAATATTGGGATCTGGTGGACATACCGCAGAGATGATAAGAATTCTTACTTATCTAGATTTCAAAAATTATTCACCCAGAATATATGTACACGCTGATACAGATGCGATGAGTATGGAGAAAGTGAAGGAACTAGAGAAAGATAATACGGATTATAGGATAATAAAAATTTGCAGGAGCAGAGAAATTCGTCAGTCGTATTATACATCCGTTTATACTACACTGCGCGCAACGTTAGAGTCTGTACCGCTGTTGTGGAAGGAACGTCCACGTTTGCTTTTGTGCAATGGTCCAGGCACTTGCGTCCCTTTGTGTATCATTGTTTTTCTGTTTAAAGTGTTCTTTATCACACAAACTACCATAATATTTATCGAAAGTTTCTGCAGAGTGCATACGCTATCTTTAAGTGGGAAAATTTTGTATTTCATAGCCGATCATCTGCTTGTACAGTGGCCGTCGTTAAGCAAACCTATGTACAAGAAAACAATTTATGTATGAGTAAAATAATTCTAATACAAAGTTTATTTCTCTTTTTTTTTTAGCAATACACCTTTGTCATTTTTGGATCATGTATAAAGACATGTTCGTCGCGAGCCTGATCCCTTGGGAATTAATGGGAACCTTGCCGGATTGTTTACCCATCGAAATGAAAACACATTTGCTACCGATAGCAACAAGACTGAAAGAATTCTGCGAAAATGAAATGTAAAGAGCTTTCGTATATACTTAGTTCATTCTTAGAGTTGAAATTACATAATGAATACACATTCGGCCGCTCTTTGCGCAACTAATGTAATCATTTGAAAAACAGAGATTAAGAGATTAACTGTTTTTCTTTTTGTAACAGAGATTTATCGATAAAGTGGGTAGACAGTTCACTAATTTTAGTCGAAGCGTGTTTGGACAAAACATGGGAAATATTAAACTCTGGTTATTGGAAGTATGTTCCAATAGAGTACCGATATTGTTATTCATTATGTACTATTTTAAAGGTATTTTAATAGTTAGACTCCTACCGAAGATTGTCTTATAGTAAATACTGATATCTAAGTTGAAATTATGAATTAATAGGCTGTTTTACTCGAGATTCAACATCACAAGATCAACGACAAAAACTTCTCGAATAACGTGACACTGTTAAAAAGTATCGTGCAACAAATTGACAAAGGTATTTTATTGGGATCGCCGCTTCCTAATGCGCCTGACTTGTTACCAACGATTGCTTCGCAGTTAAACAGTTGTAGTGTCTGTAAGTATTACAATAAAATAAGTCTTTACGAATCCAGCGATTTATATATTCATTGTAACATTTTCAGCACAAGTGTCGAAAGCTTCGTCATTGAAGGAATTGATCGGTGGCTTTGAGAGTATAGTTGATGTTACGCTTCCTGGATTCAAGAGCATTTCCGAGTACAATGAACCATCGATGGAGTTCTTTTACAAAGAAATGTTTATGCCCAAGGTTCCAGCACTACTGAAAGGTGATTTAAAAATTCTTTTAGATTAATCTACTTAAAAATTCGTTTATTCTGCTGTTTAATGTATTTGTTTCATAATTCTAGATTGCATTCAACATTGGAAAGCTTTGGAACAATGGCAAAATATCAATTATCTGAGTAAAGTAGCAGGACATCGAACAGTACCCATCGAAATTGGATCGCGATACACCGACGAAGACTGGACACAGCAGCTTGTTCTCTTCTCCGAATTTTTACAAAATCATATATTGTCGAAGCACGATAGAATCGGGTACTTGGCTCAACATCAACTGTTCGAACAGGTTTTCATATATTCTTGTAAATTTATCGAGAAGCTATTTTAATCTAAAACCGTGTAATAACGATTTCAGATTCCTGAATTAAAAGACGACTTCGCAATACCCGAGTATTGTAATTTCACCGACAACGAGGAGGTGGAACAGCCAGACGTGAATGCATGGTTTGGACCCAGTGGGACCGTTTCGCCATTGCACTTTGATCCGAAAAATAATCTGCTGTGCCAGGTACGAAATTAATTTTAATTAAATCTTTTATATAAATTGAATTTCCAGCTTACGATCTTTCGTGCACGAATACATGAACCCTTTGCACTCAAATGGTGACTCCCAGGCGCCATTAAAAATTGCCAGACCATTATTCAAAACAGTTTTAATATTAGTAAATTCGTCTGTATTCTATAAATTGTAAAAAGCTCAACTGTTGTATGAGAAAACAGGTTCAATTTGATGTGCACAATGTAAATCAGATTGCATAGATTAAAATGATCTGGGTTGAAAGAAATATCTTGATTTTCGAATTAAAATTGCTTCGAGTCCAAAGGGTTAGCTCGCTCGATAATCTGAAAGTTTAAAGTACGTGGGTGGAGAACGACATAGCGCGAAGCTGAATAATAAATGGTCTTTTCTCGAGACGATTTTCGAACATTCATTGTGTTCTTTGGGTTTTAGGTTTTTGGATATAAAAGAGTTATCTTGTACGATCCAAAAGATTCATCTAATTTGTATCCGTATGATACGCGGTTACTAAACAACACTGCGCAAGTAGACCCTTTAAATCCAAACTATGAGCAGTGGCCAAATTTTCGAAAAGCCACAGGGTTCGTGAGTTACTTGAAGCCCGGAGAAATGCTTTATATTCCTCCAGAATGGTGGCATCACGTAACCGCTTTAACTCCGAGCTTTTCAATAAGCTTTTGGTGGAATTAAGTAATAAAGAGACTGCGGATATTTATGCAATTTCTTTTTTTAATTGAAACAGCCTTCGGAGATCTAAAACAAATAAAAATCGTACTGAATTCTATCGAATTTCATATCCTGGTATTTTTGAACATTTCCGTGAGCCATAAGTGCGTAAAAATCCGCAGTCTAGTAATAAATGAATGACATTAGCATAAGTGAATACAGAAAAGTATTACATATAAGCACCCTTTGGTAAAAAAAACCTGTGATACCATGGACAAATAAAACAAGTTACGATTTAAATACTATACTTGTGGAGTTAATCTATTCACTAAGGAGCGACCATTTTACAATAAAAAGAGCATTATATTGTAGTCACCGTTTTCTAAATGATTACAAAAACGTCCAATCTTTTTTACCGAGCAGAGTTTTTTAACTTTCAATCAGTAGTCACCTAGAATTGTTAATTAAACCCGTTTCGGGGCGTGTTTAAACGATCATTTAACCCTTTTAACCAGCGGGGGTGAATTAAGAACGAGAAGAACGAGCGTAGACTTGAATTTTCGTTTCCGAACCGGGCATTTTTCGCGAGTGAATTAACATTGGGAGTGGAATGGAATATTAGAGTAAAAATCAACTGTTATCGGCGGGTTCGAGCGATTTAAATAAAATAGGTGTACACAAACCGCTAAAGCAAATGTAGCACAAAAGCGTGTATGAGAATAAAACACAATGCTATAAATAACACCTGACCTACGTTTTCAGTATGGGGCGTAGAAAATATACGTATATGCAAAGTCTGTCAAACGAAACACACAGTTATTATTTGGGAATGACGACAGAGGAAGCATTTCCGCCGATCATTAGGCTCCAGGTAAAAATGTGTGCTATAATACTTGTCAAACTTTTTCTCACGCGTACCCGTGGCCGCGTTTCTACATCGACACTTGCTCCGTATACTTGAAACAATGTTTTCCCTACATTTATGTCACGTCAGGTGAAAGAAGTTTCGACAAACTTTTAAATAAAAATCCCGACTAAGGAACCGACGGTCTCAGTGTTGTCCCCGTGCAAACATAACGTCGCGACGATCAAAATGCTTCGACGGACACATTTTTCTACGATGTGACATAACAACAAAATATCAAACAGATTTTTCGATTGGGGATTCGATCGTGCGTCCGATTCGATAATATAGTGTCGGTTAAAATGATACAGTATTTACACATGTCGTAATATTGGCTAAATCCCAGTGTTTAAGAAGTTCGTAAATATTTTTAGAAAATCCACGTGAACAGCATATTAATTTAATCGGTGATACCTCGACGTGAGAATACGATTTTTACTGAAATAACAGTTTCATAGAGACTGGGAGATTCGTATAATAATTCGTACAGATCAGAAAGAGAGCAGGACATATTATTGTTCGATGCTTCGAAACGTTTAATTAAATGTAATTACACTAATAAAAAACTGTGTTCACGGATGTATTTTATAATTTTCTACAACCCATCACACGGTGTCGATTTCATCGTGGTTCGTTTAATGACGAGAGAATGAAACCTCAATGTGAATATTTTTATTAAAAATATTCGCGTTGTTTCAACACCTGAGCTTGAGTCACAGCGCTTCCGGTTCCAACTTTAAATTATTTATAATTCGCAGCACTGTCTTCTAAAATACCCGAAAAATAATAAATTTAGACTACTCAAGCTGTGATTAAATGCAACTTGCACAATTAACAGGGCGTTGAGACGAGCTCGATCGAGTGTGAAATTAATCCAGAAAGTTGGAATTTATTTGTGGCTTTAATTCTTCAAGAAATATCAGCTCTTCGATACTCGAATATTCGCACAGCGATTCCTCAAAAAATGCTTCTGCAGATCTTCATTTTCGACTTATTTTCACAGTTAGACAGACCTCCGTCAATTACATCACCCCTACGTCAACCGGAAGTTATCCGAGCGCGTCCGACAAACTTTCAAATTCAATTTCCTCGAGCACGGGGCCTGGAACCGAACAAACCACCCTCCACTCTTAATTCTCCCCGTAAATTCATGCAGGAGTTCATTAATCGCTGCTCAATCATTAATTGCACTTATCGATTAAATACCCTCCGATTTTAACCCCCAATGGAGTAATTGATTAACCGCTGTGATTTGTTTAATACTGAAAGTAGCATTTTGGGTTGCTTTATTTATCGCCGAACCTGCAAACCCACCAGTCGAGCTAAGCGACTGGTTTTATATATTTGATTTTACAATTATGGAAATCACAGAGACTTAATTTCATCAATGAATCATAATTAACTTGATCGATCAATCCGAACTCCAGTGCACAGGTGCGATACAAAGCTTCGCGATGAGAAATGTCGCCGGGTCGTTGCTGGACTGCGGAACTTTATGCAAATGTCCGTTTCCATAGAATATCAAGAGTCAAATTTTCTGAAATCAGAGTTTAGACATTCGAAATGAAACGATTACGCTTCTCCCAGAAACTCTGCTAACATTCCCTCAGCATCGAAACTGTTATTGATTTATCATTCTCGAGAGATCGATTTTCCTTTTTTACATTCTCTTTACGCACGAGCGTTGTAGAATTTAACCCCTTGCCGTACAATTTTCTTTACAGTCGCAGCGATTAAAACGTCGTTATCCCCAAAAGTCTAAAAAAGAAAAATAAAATATTCCTCGTATGGCTGTATTTATTTCAATATGCTAAAATATTAATTACAAACGAATCAAATTTTAATCCGTTTAAAAAGAAAGGCGTGACATTCATATTTGTTAGACTTCGTTTAAATCCTTCATGTGACTCGTTAAAATACAGTCGCAGCGATTAAAACGTCGTTATCCCCAAAAGTCTAAAAAAGAAAAAGAAAATATTCCTCGTATGGCTGTATTTATTTTAATATGCTAAAATATTAATTACAAACGAATCAAATTTTAATCCGTTTAAAAAGAAAGGCGTGACATTCATATTTGTTAGACTTCGTTTAAATCCTTCATGTGACTCGTTAAAGTACGGCAAGGGGTTGAAGAAAGATCGGGATATTTTTCAAAATACCCCCCACAAAAACAAAAACACATAACTCCCGTAACCCTGATTACTTTCTGGAAAAAATCACACGGGTCTTCCAAACACCATGGAATACACCATGGAATATTGTGCAAAATTCAATAGTTCCGAAAAACAGTTAAAAAATTCATGGAGAACCGTCTACCACTGAAACGACGACGGTCCCAAAACCCTAACCAGTCTCGCCAGCATTAGCACGAGGGACATGCACCCTTCGGATCCCTTCGCCTATCCGTCATCTATTTTTCTCTCGGCCCGCAAATTGTTTACCGCTCTGTCGGTATATAACTCGTGGACGTCGTGTGTGTCACCGGGTTCGAATCTTGCATGTACAGTGAGGAAGGGGTTTGCGGCGAGGGGGAGGAGGGGTTGAAGACGGACTAAGAATGCACCGTGTGTCCCTGTATGCATACTGTACACCCCGTTCGAATGGCGCTTGCGCAACCCCGCTTGCGTACGATAAAGAACGTCTCGGCACCGGTCGCCTTGTCTCCGATCAGAGAAGGACAGGTGCGAGGGTTGATCGAGTGAGGGGTGGTGGCGAAGAAGAAAGGGGACAGCCCCGATGCAACCCCTGTTTTTCCCGTAATCGTTGCCGCTCGATTCTGCGCCTTGGCCGTCGTACGGGGGCGGCTCCTATACTCCTGTTTGCGTTCGGCGTTACTCGAGGAACGCATGAATGGTGATTTCACGGTGCGCGAACCAACGGGACCGACGAAAAACAAAAGCCTCCGGGTAACTATCTGTGTCCGGCGACTGCCTGGACAGGTGAGAAAGTCGAGAGTCACCGGGTGAAGATGGTCACGGACACCGCCAGCCAGGTAACTCGCTTTCTCTCTCTCTCTCTCGGCACACCTGGCGTGTACGCCGGGGTGTCTTCTCTCTCTGTCGTTTGCCGGTGTGTTGTTCCGTTTCCCCCGGTGCGAAGGGTGTGAACACGACACCATCGGGATCCAGGGTGTCCCCTGGAAACCCTATCGATCCCAGCCACCCAGGAAATCTCCGGGAAAAGAATTTCGCGTACGGTTTTCCAAGTCTCGTACTGGGTGGTTTCGTCTCTCTGTCAAGTCACCCCGTATCCGCGACACCGGGACCTCCAGGGAGGGGATGATTACGAGATACACAGGCTATAGAGATGACTATAGAGAAAGAACAGGTTTCATAAGCCGGCTGCTGCTGCCGTACGAATGCTGCAGCAACATCAATCCTTCCGAACTTGGTGGTAGCTGAATGTAGAGGAATATCGTGTTGTACTTCGATCGATCTGGATCCCTCGATCGTTAGGGATCGACTAGATGGATAACCTTTGGGGATCACTGTCGGGGTGGGCTTGGATCTTCTGGGGAATGGTGTACAGCTTTTCGATTCTGCTTGGCCTGTTTATTCGTTAGGTGTATCTTTCTTCTTAACGCGTTCAATGCGGGTCAGTTATGGAACTGACACACGGACCTAGCGATTTCCGCTCGAAATGTTTGAGAAAAAATGTATTGGGTTGGCTAATAAGTTCGTTCGGTTTTTGTGATTATTCCACTGTAAAAAACCGAACGAACTAATTTGCCAACACAATATTTATTTCGTAAAAGTGATTTCCAGAGAGGTAATATTTAGATTTCACAGAAAAATTAGAAAAATTCGCCTTGGGGCGAGTTTTAGATCGCCAAGAACGCATCGAAAGGGTTAAATGAAACACTGAAATTATGTTCGGAGTTGAAATTGCCGTTCTAATCAATTTTTCCAATTTTCTTCGTTGATCGTTTCGTTGCAATTTTCAGTTTCAATATTAGCACTGTTCCCTTTGCAAGACAGCATAATCTCCTGCGAAATGGCGAGGATTTAAACGTATTCGCGTTCCTAGTTGACATTATCGCTTCACGAATAAGTAGAGAATTGTTTCATGGGAAATATAAAGTTGTTGGATTAATTAAGAGATACTGCATAGATATTTATTTCTGTTTTTAATCGTTTCTGTCTGTAAATTGTTTGAACGTTCTGCTTTTTGTAAAGGCATCAAGTCCGCAGTGATAAATCGGTGCGGAATTTCTTGTACGAACACTCACCGGAGGACGATCGTATAATTAGTTAAAATTCCCCAGACGGAAATCGACACCCTTGACACACACGTTTGTTTCTAGAACCGGACATTGCGTGTATAAGTATTACAGCACGTAATTGCGACTTACTATGTCGATTATACAGGGTGTTTCGTTTGTCCGACACCTTTTTCAACTCGAAGGTGTACACAGGGAAAAGTTATCTAATTCGTACGAAATTTATGGTGCTCTACATTTCACAGTAAAATTGTGAGTCGCAATGTTTATAAACCTGGTTGAAAATTGATCGATACACGAAGAATGTTTGTTTAAACGTTGGCTGCGTTAAATTCTGGTGGAAAATTACAGATAAAATAATGTGTTCTCAATTTTACAGTTTCACACACAATTTTATTGCAGTTTATAAACTTAGTTGGAAATATTTTACAGTTTCACAATTTTATCCCAGTGTTTATAAACCTGGTTGAAAATTAATCAAAAACGAAGAATGTTCGTTTAAACATTGGTTGCGTTAAATTCTTGTGGGAAATTACAGATAAAATAATGTGTTCTAAATTTTACAGTTTCATGATTTTATCGCAATGTTGATAAACCTGGTTGAAGATTGCTAAAAAACGAAGAATGTTCGCTTAAACATTGGTTGCGTTAAATTCTGGTGGGAAATTACAGATAAAATAATGTGTTCTAAATTTTACAGTTTCACAATTTTATCGCAATGTTGATAAACCTAGTTGAAAATTGATCAAAAACGAAGAATATTCGCTTAAACATTAGCTGCGTTAAATTCTGGTGTGAAATTACAGATAAAATAATGTGTTCTAAATTTTACAGTTTCATGATTTTATCGCAATGTTTTTTATAAACAACCAGGTTTACCCTGGTTGAAGATTGATCGATACAATTGGCTGCGTTAAATTCGGGTGGGAAATTACAGAAAAATTAATTAAATAAATATTCTCCAGATACTGAAGAACGTTTAATTCTACGGTTTAAAGGGTTGAAATATTTTAACGTCGCGTTGATTGTCCCCGATATTACGTAAAATCCCAGTGTTCCGGGCTCACGTGGAAATCGAGGACTCCACAGGATGGTAGGGGGTTGTTTAATGTACCAGGCCTGGAAAGTTGAAGTGTGAAGGTTGTGTTCTTAATTAATTCATTCTGTTTTCGGCACAGGCTGACGACACGACAGCATTCCTTCGCGCTGCTCGGTCTGGAAACCTTGAGAAGGTGGTCGAATTCCTCAACACCGACTTAGATATTAATACAGCGAATTCGGTGAGTAACAATATAAATACACGAGTGTACTCTTGCGTTGAATTATTCTCCTCTGTGTCTGACGAGTTGCTTTTAAACGCGAGTTGCCCCCAAGTGATAATCTGTGTTGTCTGGAAACTTTGCCTCAACTAGATACAGTCAGTGATGGACATACACGCGAACCAGTTCAATTGATCAGATCAAAAACCGTGAAAATCGCTGTTCATTTTGTTTAAAATAGTTTGTTTGTTAAAAATAATTATTAACCCTTAGCACTAAAAATTGCTGCACCTCATTCAAAATATTGTTTACATTATTCAATATGTTTTAAAATATTCTACTTTAAATATTTAAATATTGTACGAGGTATTATATTAATTTCATATCCATAAAATGAAAAAAATGCGGCTCTTTAGTTTAGTACTCAAAATTTGTGCCTTTCTCCTATAAATTATGATGTATTTGGTATGTAGTCCAGTAGATTTGTACCCGGGGCTGCTGCAGATCGAAGTCTCGATCCTGTAGGATTAATGGTTCAGGAGTTATGCTTGCTTAAAGTTGAGCAATCTTCAGTGTTTTTGACAGGTAAGGGCGCCGCCATATTGGTTTGTAATGACGGTCGCGCGTCGCTTATCGAGCAGAATAATTAATGAGTTGGTTGCTGATTAATAAGCGGCTCGCGGTCGTCACTACAAACCAACATGGCGGCGCCCTTACCTGTCAAAAACACTGCAGTTGCTGAACTTTAAGCAAGCATAACTCCTGAGCCATTGATCCTATAGGATCGAAACTCCGATCTGCAAATACATCATAATTTATAGGAGAAAGGCACAAATTTTGAGTACGGTGAAGTAAAGTTTACCGGAAAAAATCATATAGAATGGAATTATACTAGTTACAAAGAAATGTTTAATTTTCGAGATAAAATAGCTCCGAGTGCAAAGGGTTAAATAAACACTATATGTTACATCGGTTAGAAACTAGAATAACTTATTTAAATTTATATGTACAAACACGCATAAAAGCGAGCAAAAACAAATCAACAAATGGAAGGGATATGAAGGTTTAACGAGGGGTGCCAGAGAGTCACCCCGAGCGCTTAAAAAAAATGATCTTTGGGAGAGCAATAAAATTGGGAGAAAAAAGGACCGCCTTCCTGCGGTCCTCAGGTATAAAAAAGATATAAATATTTAGGGGATGCGAGCGACCGCGGGCGAAGGGTCGCGTTTTTCAGATTACCTGGATAGTGGAGAGGGGCTTTCTGTAATTAATAACTGAACTCTCGAATTGCATGAATATTTGTCATTGTATCGTCAGCAGTCTACGAGAACGGGAGAATTGCACAGAAACACTATCTGAATTTTTGCGTGGCTCTGCACCGAGCTGCGAATCGAAGAATGCAATTTTTTCGAATAACATTTAACGTGAATTTATATCAATAGAGTGTGTACTTAGAAATATATTTATTTTTTACCACGTTTTTATTAGCTCGCTTTCTTGTCTGTCTGTCTGTTTGATTGTTTGTTCGGTACAAATTTTGCAATTGATTTTAAACTAACTTCCCGATGAGCTAGAGACTTGTTAAATTATTTGCTGCAATTTTGAGAGAATTAAATCAATCTAATGAGATTCAGTTAGTAAATGATTGGAGGTATGATTTTTTATTTTGGATAACGAGCGTTATAATAATCGAGTACATTTCGCGCGTGTTCCAGAACGGTTTAAATGCTTTACACTTAGCATCGAAAGATGGCCACGTCGAGATAGTAACGGAGTTGTTGAAAAGAGGCGCCAAGGTTGATGCAGCTACGAAAAAAGGCAACACCGCGTTGCATATAGCTTCCCTAGGTAATCATCTTCATAAAGTTTCCGTAGAATAAAATACTAATTCGTGCAGAAAATTTACGACTGATCAATTTATTTGTTCGCAGCCGGCCAAGAGGAAATAGTTAATATTCTGATCCAGTATGGAGCCGCAGTTAACATTCAATCGCAAAATGGTTTCACGCCCTTGTACATGGCCGCTCAAGAGAATCACGATCAAGTCGTCAAGGTGTTGCTGAGCAATGGAGCCAATCAGAGCCTCGCAACCGAGGTAACAATTTTGCAACTCGCAATTTTCCCCAACTTCAGAGTCCCCAGATCGACCGATAAAAATCTGAAGTTGCACGAACGTTTATCAACGAAGCTATCACCATTTTGCAGGATGGATTCACGCCCCTTGCTGTGGCGATGCAGCAAGGACACGACAAAGTTGTCAGCGTGCTCCTGGAGAATGATTCCAAAGGGAAAGTCAGGCTACCGGCGCTGCACATCGCTGCCAAAAAGAACGACTGCAAAGCCGCCGATTTGTTACTACAGGTGGCAAATAAATCAATCTACAAACACGAGCCGTTCAATGCGGAAATGGCGCAAGTCGAACAGTTAATTGCAAAAGGAGGAATTAAGAAAAAGTTCTATAAAACGAAATAATAGCGACAGATATTGTCTTACGCAAGCTAATATTTAGACTGCGGATTTTATGCATTTATGAAAAAAATGGATACGTACAACTCTTAAAGCAGTGAACATACTCATATTTAAGGACTTTAATGTATTAGTCTCAGCTTAATAGCATAACTAAAAGAAAGAATACAATTTTTATTTGGCTCTTGTGGCCTGCAATCAATGCAAACATTTTTTATTTTGCATAAAGATCCGCATTCTACTAATATTATATTACAATTATTTTAGTCATACCTTTCGATATTAACACATTACCTACCGGTGAGTATTTCATAATTGTTGAAAGTCTGTTCATGATTTTTTAAAAGAATCCTTCAATAGCAACAGCAATTTTAATCGTACACCAACAACCAAATCCAATAATTTCCTTCGTGATTATTGCGTAAAAGAAAATTTTTAAGCTTCTATTTGGTGCAGCACAATTATTGAGAAGAATTATTAATAGGCTACCGGTAGACAAAGTGTTAATATCGGCTTACGCCTCTTTTGCATTGAACGGCCCGTAGAATTGGTATTTTCTGAAATGACTTCGATACTGATACAAGCGTTCTTCTTCCTCAGAACGACCATAAACCTGACGTCACTTCGAAAAGTGGTTTCACACCTTTACATATCGCATCTCATTACGGATACGAGGAGATAGCTCGTTTGTTAATAAAACGTGGCGCTGATGTGAATTATTTAGCGAAGGTAACACGCCAATTTTATATTTCTTTAATTTTCATTCAGAGAGCAGTACGCCTCGAACGAGATCGACTAACACAGCTGTCTTTCTTTCTCTTAACAGCACAATATAAGCCCGTTACATGTCGCCGCGAAATGGGGTAAAAACAATATGGTGAAAGTATTATTAGAAAATTCTGCACAAATCGATGCTAAAACTAGGGACGGCTTGACGCCGCTTCATTGTGCAGCTAGATCTGGACATGAACAAGTGATCATCACGCTTCTCGAACACTCTGCGCCTATCAGTGCGCGAACGAAAGTACGTAGAACACTGTCAACAATCAACGCCGACTGTCAGAAATTAGTATACTCATTTTGGAAAAGATTACACGCAAGCTAGAACCATTATGCTCTCATTCAGCGTTAACCCTTTGCTACTTCAATTTCAAAATCAAAGTTTACGATGCTTAAATATTTAGCGGCGTCTCAGAGTCGCCAGTCTAGTGGATTAACCCCTTGCCGTATTTTAACGAGTCAGACTACATGGAGATTTAACAAAGTCCAGCAAATATGAATGTTATCCCTTTCTTTTTAGACGAAATAAAATTTATATCGTATATTTTGTATGGCTTATAAATTAGCAAAGAATATTAATTTTCTTTCCACTTCCACGACATTTTTGAGGATAAAGTCGTTTTAATCACAGTGGCCGTAAAGAAAACGGTGCAGCAAGGGGTTGAGTAGTAAATGGAAAATATCAGAACGCGTCCCGTACACCTAGTTCGAAGTTAGGCCATTTTCGGCAGAAACGCATAAAGTCCGCAGTCTAATCACGGCTTCCGCTTTTCGCAGAATGGTCTCGCGCCGTTGCACATGGCATCGCAGGGGGATCACGTGGACGCTGCGAGGGTATTGTTGTATCACCGTGCCCCCGTCGACGAAGTAACCATCGATTATTTAACATCGCTCCACGTCGCCGCGCATTGTGGGCACGTTAGGGTTGCGAAATTGCTCCTCGATCGAAAAGCCGACCCGAATGCACGCGCGTTAAACGGCTTCACGCCGCTGCACATCGCGTGCAAGAAGAACAAAATCAAAGTCGTCGAGCTGTTGTTGAAACACGGAGCGTCTATCGAGTCTACGACCGAGGTAATCGGACATGTCAGAGTCGCACACACTGTGTTTCTTTAATTGTGCATGCACCTTGATACCGACTATGACGCATTCTCGACGCGTTGTCCTGATAAATGTGGACGTCGAGACGCATCGGCGACTTTCAAAGTATTTTTTCACTATTCGTTTCATCGAACCGAGCTTGCTAGAATATTTCAGTGTGTTTGCTAGTGTATTTGTTCTTGTACATGTAGTATCGTCGTGGTAGTGTACAGAATCTGATCTGTCTAATGCTAAAAGAACGAGACAGGACGAACGATTTTTTCACTTGAGGGTCGATGAATTATTTTTCTTTATTCAAAGACTGGTTAATAAATGCTGTCTTGCTCGATAACTGGTTATTTTGATGTGTGCTACGTGTTAGTGCTATAAGTGTTTGGATATGTTTGTGTTCCAAGGGTGTGCTTGCATCCTGGAAGGAGGAGGCTATTTGTTTTACTGTGTTAATGAAACGTGTCTATATTTTACAGTCTGGACTGACTCCGTTGCATGTGGCCAGTTTTATGGGATGTATGAATATCGTGATATTTCTGCTGCAACACGAGGCGAATCCCGACGTGCCCACCGTCAGGGGCGAGACACCGCTGCACCTGGCAGCTAGGGCTAATCAGACAGACATTATTCGAATTTTATTAAGAAACGGAGCTAAAGTCGATGCTCGCGCACGGGTAAGTCATTGAATCATCTAGCCCGAAGACACGTGAGTCTTTCAACCAATCATTCGATCATGTGGACCTCCGTTGAACGTCGCGGAACACCATTGATACCAGACACCTTCAATATCTCGTAAACCATCCAAGATAGAAGAACAATTCTTATTACAAAAATCGTTTGGTATAATGATCAACAAAACATAGCATACATCGCGTTTCTGTTTGTGGCTTCGTAGAGGAGATTCGAAGGTCAACGTAATTTTTTAATAAAATTGTGGGATAGATTTTTAGATGTTCAGATAGTTCTTCGAACACCGAGTAACTTTTACATGAAACGTTTCTCAAAATTTCGTACGTGTAAAAAGTTACAGGGCCGTAACGCTTAAGGGATGGAACCACCCCTATCGTTCAAGCCGCCGTAACTTTCGACGAGCGTGGAATCTTGAAAAATGTTTCGGGCAAAAGCTACTCGGTTTCGTGAGTACTATAAGCACACAAAAATTTGTTCTAGAATCTGCTTGAAAAGATTAGGATGACCTTGAAGTCTCCTCTATAATGATGGAGACAAAAAATCTGTTTACACTCAACGATGTATCCTTCCTTACTGAACAACTTTTGTACCAATCATTTTTCCGTACTGTCAATAGTTTACGAGATGTTTTGTACAGTATAAGCGACATTATAAACATATATAAATAACATGCACATACAAATACACATTCACTCAGTTGTTTAGCATATATACAGTCTATTAACCAGTCTTACTTCTCGCGCTTCTTTTCTGTTCACGTTTATCGACAGAACTTTTCCCCGAATGGTTAGAGGTTAGAGTGTTATAAAGTGATCAGGGCATTGTCCAGCAAATTTCCGCTTTCCACGAAGCGTGAAATTCTGTTGGACAGTTATCGATAGCACAGTTCCCGACACGGACGTCGCCGGTATCGTTCAGCGTGGCTGTATATAATTTTCAGGAGCAACAAACGCCGCTGCACATCGCCTCGCGATTAGGAAATATTGATATTGTTATGCTACTTCTGCAACATGGCGCGGCCGTCGACACCACCACGAAAGATATGTACACAGCCCTGCATATTGCGTCGAAGGAGGGCCAGGAGGAGGTAATGTACAAAGAATTCACAGAAATAGCGGAACATATCTGCACGCAAAACGAAATCTATTTATTTTGGACGAGACTACGCGAATACCTTATATAGCCACTGCGACACCTGAAAACTTTATTATTATTTTCTCGTTCTACATTATATATTATTTATTCCTGTAAATCTCCATCACTTCTCGCATCATCTCGCGCGTCATCTCACGTCTCCCGTCACGAAATTTTTATTTTGCGCTCGTTATACTTTACGTTAAGCTATTTACATGTATGGAATTTTAATAAAACGTTTCGTCACATTGATTACTATTTATGTTGCCTTACTTCAGTTTTACAGTTTCTGCATGTTTTCTTTGTTTTTTCTTTTTCCTTTTTAAATTAATGTCCCCTCGTTGTCACACTTGTGTTCCAAGCACCGAAATCTATTTGTCACCGTTTATGTAACGAGCAGGCTGTGGATTTTTGTGTAATTTAAACATTTAATGCGATATTTAATCATCGATTTAATCCAGCGCTCGGATTTACCCTGGTTTTAGGTATTTGGACTGAAGAAGTGGAAAAAACTATACTAATTTAGATGATAACAAAGTGAAATCTATGCGAAAGTGTTCCGTACACCCTCCTGTACAACTTTTGTAATACAAGAATTTGCACAATTTTCCTTAAAACACTTGAAAGTCGCCAATGAACGGACGCTGTTTTAGAGACTGTTTAGAGACTATTGACTTACGATGAAGTTTACTACACCACGGGTGTACAAATAGGAAAAACAATATTGCAGCCTCATTCTTCAGACCTTTAATTACAACGGACAACAAAATTTTGATACCATACGTAAAAATTTAGAAATCGATTTTTTCCATTTTTGCAGGGCAAGTACCCCACTGGCCGGGCGTCTCGCTCCCCGTGGCGGCCCTAGTCCCCCCAGACGCCACGAATAGCGAGTATGGAACGCCCCTGAGGACCTCCGAACTAGGGCCGCCACGTGGAGCGAGACGCGCGGCCGGGTCGAGGAGGCGTGGCCTTCGAAACTCGGCCGTCGCGAGTAAGTAAATCCGAGCGCTGATTTAATCCGTAGAAACTGCAGCCTGGCTACGAATTAAATTATGTATAGTATGTCTGTAACAAACTTAGTTTAATCTTGCGACTAGATATGTTATTGCAGTTCTCGCGAAAGTGCTTCTCACATTTTTGGAAACGATCTGTTCCCGGGTGCACGCCCTTTCGCGAGGACTGCTGTGTCTCGTAGAAAAGTCACGTCTGTGTTAATCAAGTATCATCTCGTTTCTTGCATCCTGTAAAAAGTCAAATGTGAGAGTAGCGTTCACGAGCTTTGTCATTTTTAGCTGTTCGAAGGTAAGCTATATATAAATATATTTTTTTACAATCCGTTTTTTAATTTGCCTGTTGTATATTACATCTTGTTGGACCTGCTAATCATTCTCTAGGCTTCATTAACACGTTCCCTAACTCGATGTTCTCTTTCAGTGATTTAACAATTGAAGGGGTGGATGGATAAAGCTGTTAAGTAACAAATTGTTTGTTTTCTGTAAGAGTTTTTAGTGAGGTATGTTGTCCTTTTTTTCATGGATGAAGAAGATAACACAGATCAATTACAAATTACATACAGGGTATTTCACCTAACTTGATACCTTAAACATCTTTGTTGTTTTTAAAGATACGTCAAATGTCTGAAGGACAAAGTTGAATGGTAAAATGGGGCTAATACGATACCAAAACAATTTTTGTTTTTATGTAATTTTTTTTAGAGATATGAAGGTCACCTTCATTTTTTTCAATGGAATGTCCTATTTTTTATACCGTAGATCAATAGAGTATAAAATTCTGAGTATAAAAGTGTTGACCTTTACATGTCCTAAATCTAATAGTGAACGAGATATTATTGAAACAATTTTCTTTCTTCTTTGGATAATATCTCGTTAACTATTAGGTTGAGGACATATGAAGGTCAACGCTTTTATACTCAGAATTTGATACTCTATCGATCTATGGTATAAAAAATAGGTCATTCCATTGAAAAAAATGAAGGTGACCTTCATATCTCTAAAAAAAATACATAAAAACAAAAATTGTTTTGGCATCGTATGAGCCCCATTTTACCATTCAACTTTGTCCTTCAGACATTCGACGTATCTTTAAAAAAGGACAACATATTTTGTTAAAAACTCTTTTACAGAAAACAAACTTGACAACTTTATCCATCCACCCCTTCCATTAGATTGCGGAATTTATGCTGTCTCACGAACATTCGACAATTTATATTCGCATAAATATCTGTAATCTAGTAACAACTAACACGTTGTACTTTTAAATTCCAATTAACATTCCCGAGAGTTAAAGAACAATTGTTCAAGCGTGGGTTTATGATACAAAAGTTTATTTCCGAATTCAGTGAAATTTTTGATTGAATTCAAACATCAGCGAATTGGAAGAATCGATTTGGAAACGAAAGATTGACTTTTCTATTTGAAACCTCGTCGTTTAAAACATTGTCCGTAAAAATTTATTTCAAAAAGAAATGAATGTTTTTATACGCAGGTGGCCGCTATCCTTGTGGAAAATAACGCTTCCCTTAACGCTACGACTAAGAACGGTTTTACTCCTTTGCATATAGCGGCTAAGTATGGCAACATGAGCGTCGCGAAGATACTTCTGCAAAGGAACAGCGTGTTAGACGTTCAAGGAAAGGTTGGTGCAATTCATCTACATTTTCTTCACTTATTTAAATCTCAACTGATTAAAGAACAGAGCTGGGAAAATAGTATTTTAAATAGTAAATAATTCTATTTATTTTAAAGTATGTGCACAACTGTAAAAAAAAAAAATTTATTTGACGCAGTAATTTTTGAAAATAAAATAATTTATTTGAGGCAGTAATTTTTTAAAATGGTACTTTATTTGAAGAATATTGAAAATATTTGTACTTTGTTTTTATTTTCAATTTCAATTTTAAATATTATTGCTGAAAGTAATGGTTCGAATTCTATACATTTATGAGTGTAAATCTTTCTAAAATTTTTCAGAGTATTATAACAATGCAAAAAGTAAAATATTTTATTTTGTGAATCAAATTGTTGAAATAGAAATATGTTATTTTGTGGATTAAATTGTTGAAATAGAAATATTTTATTTTCGAAATCGTATATCTTATTTAAAATACTATTTTCTATAAGCAGAATAATTATTTGAAATATTTGTTTCGCCAAATAATGTCCACCTCTGTTAAAAAAACCTTGGAAAAAAACTCGTCGAGAAAACGCAACGTCGAACTCGTGTCTGACCATCGACTGCTGATTCTACTTGAAAGAATAGCGACGCGGTTGAATATTTCTTCCGCCTGTTCCGCTACCTTTTATTTGCTTATTCGTACCAAATTACTGCTAAAAATATGTGATAATAATTTCAATAAAAAATAAATTTTAAAATTTACATTTTTAATCGTGGACTAAAATTCGATTGTCTTTTTTAATCAATGACTCTCAATGGTTCTCGACGACTTCTATACAAAAGTCTAAATTTTTCAAAGATACCTTTTCTAATCCACCGAGTACACTAAAATGGAGGATGCGGAATGTTTCAGAACGACATCTCGCCGTTGCACCTGGCGTGTCACTATGATCATCCGAACGTGGCGAATCTTCTGCTGGAGAAGGGTGCATCGCCGCATCTCGCTTCACAAAATGGCCACACACCCCTGCACATCGCGGCTCGCAAGAATCAGGTAACTGAAATTCATCGAACAGCTGCTTTGCATCCGAACGATAAAAAAATAACAACTTTACAATTCCCAGATGGAAATTGCTTCCACCCTTCTGGAAAATGGAGCGGACGCGAACGCGGAATCGAAGGCAGGGTTCACCCCGTTGCATCTCAGTGCACAGAAGGGTCACTACGACATGACCAATCTGTTGATCGAGCATGGTGCCGACCCTAATCACAAGTCGAAGGTAACGTGTCAGACTGCTGCTACGAATAATTAGTCTCTTCTGTTAATTAAGAATTTTTCCCCGAAAAACTACTAAACCCTTTGCATTGAGATTTTGCACACGCATCCATCGCTATTTAGAGCAGATGTGTGATTTTGTTCAAGTAAAAATATCAAAAATTACAAGAATAATATTTTGTAGAGTGTTTTGAAAAATATAAAACTTCCTTAAAGCGGTGACGTCTGATATAACAATTGATTGCTATTTTTAGAACGGTCTGACGGCACTGCATCTATGCGCCCAAGAGGATTTCATCAGGGTGGCCTCGATTCTGGTGAAAAATGGCGCGAACGTTGAAAGCGAGACCGAGACCGGCTACCGTCCGATCCACGTGGCCGCCCATTTTGGAAATCTGTCGATGATCCGGTTCCTTCTCAAGCATAACGCGGACATCAACGTGAAAACCAATCAGAACTACACGCCGCTTCATCAGGCTGCTCAACAAGGACATGCTCACATTGTTACCGCTTTGTTGGAAGGGAATGCGTCCCATAAAGCGCGGACTAACGTGAGTTAAATGTCCACGGAATTCTGCACTTCGCAGTCTCCTAATGATAACGATGCAAAGGGGTGGATTATTAAATGTTTCATTGGACTTTTCCAGGACGGTTTAACCGCGCTGAACATAGCTCAGAAATTAGGATACATATCTGTCACGGAAGTGTTGAAGGGACTGTCGTACGACACCCTGGCACCTGATAACAAAAATTGGGACGAGAAATACAAAGTGATCGCACCCGAAAGTCTGCAAGAGACGAGCTTCATGTCCGACTCCGATGACGAAGGAGGTTCGAATTATTTTAACACGACACCACTCAAGATTTAACATCAGATGATTGCATAAGTTCGTGCCCGATTCGAAAATAAAATTCAATGGTTAAAGTTTAAAGAATAGAGTTTTATTAACAAGTAGAAAAGAATGGTGACTATATATAATTGTTTTACACTCCACCGTGCAGTGCAGTTTGCGACGTTTATGAAAATATGCAGTCATCTGATAGAATTCCGTCCGGTTTCATTTTATCAAATGCAGCGACGAGGAGAGAAAACGTCGTTGTCTCCGAATCTTTTCGTTTATGATAATGTTGTTCTTCAACAATTCTTCAACAATTAATGTATATAGTTCTGTAATTTTTCGTTCGATCAGCTAATCGAATTCGTGCGTTTCCAGGTTCAGACGCGCTAATTAGCGAGCAACCGTACCGCTATCTGACCGCGGATCTAATGAAAAGCCTGCGAGACGATTCTCTTCCTATCGACGTGACGAGAGACGATCCGATACACAGACAAGGTAACGTTCACTTAAATCGATCATTATGAAACCTCACGTTCCTGTTTTAATGAGTTTTTTCATTGTCAGTGACGAAAGAAGGCACACAGGAGTTCACGCAAAGTAATAATTACTGTACCGCAGAGAATTTCGACACGGAGGGCTACAATCTAGGGTACGTGTGCATTTATTAATCGGTAGACAGCGGATCTTTATGCAGAATGAAAATTTCCTACCCGAACTCCAACGAACTGGAGTAGAAATGTATTTTGAAACTCTTGATTTTTGTCATGAATGCATAAAATTCGCTGTCTAATAATTGGAGATGCGATTGATGAGTTCAGCGATGCGCTGCAACGAGAACATAACGCTTCGTTTGAAGATTAATGTCGACTAATAGAGAAATATTTCTATTTTTAGCCGACTGCATTTCAGATCGTAAGTAAATTCGACTACTGTCGACTTAATTAAAAATATGAACACTGTAATGAACAATGGATCACAGAATAGATCACTCCTATTTTTAAACTGAAAATCTGAAGCTTGAAAAAAATAGATGGCGTTTGGAAAGTATGTGATCCATTGTGAATATAGAATTTGTTATCTTGTGGCGTTGCGAGTTGTTAAACATTTTTCGGAAAATAATGGACGTTTCCAGAGGATTTGAACCGTGTGAATTTGCAGATTTTTAGTGAGCTTTTTGGTGGATGCACGCGGCGGTGCAATGAAAGGGTGCAGGCACAGTGGCGTGCGCATCATTGTGCCACCTCGCAGAGCAACAATGCCGACCCGTGTTACCTGTAGACTGGTAAAGCCCAGCAAAGTGACAAATCCTCCTCCTCTGATGGAGGGAGAAGCTTTGGCGACTCGCGTAATCGAGATGGGGCCGGTCGGTGCAGCATTCCTTGGGTAAATCATCCCCGAACACTATAAACAATCAATTTTTCACAACGATCAAGACCACAAAGAATTGTTTCAATTCTGAGGGGACAACTTATTTCATAAACTGCTTTGATCTCGTTTCAGACCGGTTTTAATAGACATACCACACTTTGCGTCTATCCAAGGCAAAGGAAGAGAGATTATTATCCTCAGAAGCGAGAATGGAGAGACTTGGAAGGAGCATGACAACTCTATCGAGAATGATCAGACTGTGTGGGCTCCGTTCGGTACTGCCAACAAATCTAAACTATTTAATCCTTCTATATTTATAAATGTTGCTACGAACTTTGCTGCTCAGACAATTATTTAACACGTTCTTCGAATGCGCAGATCCCCAAATGAGCGCCACACACTCGGGAAGAATCACTCGCATAATCACCACGGAATTCCCGCAGTATTTCGCCGTGGTGACAAGAATCAAGCAGGAAGTCCACGTGATCGGTGCCGAGGGTGGAATTTTAATATCCAGCGTGGCCAACCACGTGCAAGCAGTCTTTCCACCTGGAGCATTGACCAAGAAAATCAAAGTCGGATTGCAGGCAAGCATGATTTCGTATGATCAGCCGAGTTTTTCAATGTAACAACGATTATGTTATAGAAATTTTTATTTTCGATCAGGCGCACGTGATTCCTGCAGAACTGACAGCGAAATTGCTCGGCAATTGCGTCGCTGTGTCCCCCGTGATAACGATAGAACCCAGAAGACGTAAATTCCATAAACCTATCACCCTCACTATACCGGTGCCGGAGGCTGCGAACAAGGGGATGATTAATCAGTACGGCGGAGAGACACCCACGCTGCGTCTGCTTTGCAGTATTGCAGGTAAACTGGCCGAAGCAGTCGCAGCATGATCAATTAGACAGTGTGAATGCAAATGTGTGAATGCAAATTACAGTATTATTTCGGGAAAAATTGACACAAGGGACGGATGAGGGTTAACGGGTATTAATAATTATGAATTTTCCTTAGAGAAAATACTGAACCTTTTGCATTGGGATTTTGCACACGTATTCGTCGGTATTTGAAGTGCATGCGTGATTTTTTTCAAGTAGAAGTAATCGAAATTACACGAGTTATTTGACAAAATATGAAATTTAGGTGGCACGAGTGAATCGCAATGGGAAGACGTAACCGGTTCGACACCGTTGACGTTTATGAACGACAGAGTGTCGTTCACCACGACAGTGTCGGCTCGTTTTTGGTTGATGGATTGTCGAAACATAGGGGCGGTCTCAAAGATGGCGACCGAATTGTACGAGGAGTCTTTATACGTGCCGTACATAATCAAGTAAGCCGTGCCAATTGAATCTGAACATTACAAATAAATATCTGCACGCTCAGAAATCATTTCTCATTTTTGCAGTTTTGTAATTTACACGAAACGAACGGACGTGTTCGAAGCGACATTAAGAATACTGTGCATGACAGACGGAAAGGAAGGCATGCACACTCTGGAAAGGCAAGAGGAATTTGTCGAAATTGTAAAAAGCCGCGACGTCGAAGTAATTATTGTTTATCACATAATACTTATCATGGTTCATTTATTAGCATGCAATAAACGGAATTTTTTTTCAATTATTCTTTCGTATTTGTTTCGTTTTTTTTTTCTACAATAGGAACTATAATTTCTTTTCTTTTCCTTATTCATTTTCCTCGATTAAGTCGATTATGTCTTTCCCACGCACACGAACGATTTTTATTTTCTTCTTCGATTTAATCATTATGTAATGAATTATATAACGAACACGTTGTGCTCTCGATCGCGTCACCCGCTTTTGTCCACTTTCGTTCGTTTTTCACGCCATTTTTCCATCGATAAACCTGATTTACACGGCTTTACACCGCATAAAACGAAACCACGAGGAAAATGTATCGCTCGCATAAATCGAGGGATAACGTAACAGTCGATCCGACGTGGTAGACCGCAGAAGTTTATGCGTTTGTAACGTTGACAAATTTTTGTATCTTGCTGTGGTTAATGTTTCTCCATCGAAATACCTGAGCAATTTGAAATCGATGCATGTCGGAATGTAGATTATTATAATAATGACGGTGCTTGCAGGCTCTCGACGGGAAAGATCTGTACATTGAGTTTAGCGGGAATTTGGTCCCGGTGACGAAGTCCGGGGTGCAGTTGAAGTTCACGTTCAAAGCTTTCCGGCAGAATCGTCTGTCTTTCCATGTCAAAGTGAAAGATCCTTTGCTAGACCCTGTCGCTAGGATGCTGTTCATGAAAGAGCCGAAGGTGGCCAAGGGCGAACCGCCCCAGCAACCGATTTGCGTGTTAAATATCGTTCTTCCAGAAAGCACCACCAAACTCGACGACACAAAGAAATTGAAAGGTGATTATCTAACGTGGACAGACGTTATCTTCAGCGTGTTAAAATTATTAAGAAGAGAAATTTATATTTGATATATGTATATTTAATTGCTACATATTTTTGTTGGGCTCCCGTCTCTTCTATCAAACAAATATTTCTAACAAAACTGAAATTTAAAACAGTGGGAAGATTAACCTTCTCTCTGTGTGCTGCTAAGAGCAAACTGGAAGAAACAATTTGTCTGCATAAGTATCTGTGAAATTTTTCTTCAATTTGAAACATATCACAGATAGGATTCCCAGATAATTTTTGAAAATTTTCCATTGGTCAACTGTTTGTTGCATTTGCACCCCATGCACAGAGAGAAGGTTAAAAGAATTCTCAAGAATGTGGAATACACTATTTAACACGTTCTTCTCCTTGTTGCAGAATACGAAGATTCGAATATCATAAATCAGAAACTGGATGCGTACGAATCCAAGTACAAAGGAGAGCAAATGGAGAAAATGGATGACCTTCAGGAAACCTCACCGTCGGAAAAGAAATTCATAACAGATACTCTGCAAAAGGAACGAACAGGTATGACGCTCACCTGCATCTGAAACTGCAAACAGCTTTGCTGGACGAGTTGGACCACTTCAAACGTCTCTGTCAGAAAAATATAAATTATTGATCTTTCGACTATGTCTGTAAATTGCCGACGCCAAGAGAACGTGTACGCAAGGATGTAATTTGGATCTCCTTGCCAGAAAGAACGCAATTAACATCAGCTTGAGCGATATTGGCGAAGCAGGAAGGTTCAAGCTCGCCCGGCAAAGCTGTCTAAGCCGATTTGTAGAAGTAGAAGAGACAAGATAAATATTGACGAGCTTGTCGATCAAGAGAACCGCAAGCGAACGTGGAAATTGCATCGTCTTTCTTCGGAAGACGAGCTGATAACGACCCGCTAATTTCTAGTCGAAACAATTCAAAGCACCAGGTGCAAAAACGAAAACCCATCTATACACACGCACACGCAGAGACATCGATATTGAATATCAATTACCCTGATAATCCTAATCGACGTTATTACGCAACGAACACGTAACATGCGAGAGCGAACAATTAAACGACGATCCACACCGATCGTGAAATGATCTCGATTTCAGCCGGACGATAACCGTGATATCATCGTCGGCCGATCATCGTTCGAATCAGTAATATCACCGTGAACATATTGCATCGCAATGCTATTTTCGTTTACGGCGACAAAGACAAACAAATCTGCTTACGGCCCTCGAGCGTTCACTATGGCTTCCCTAACTCAATTACGCATAATAGTATCAACAAACGGCCGCACCGAACAAAAAAATAATGCGACAGACACGTTTAGTTCGCAGCGAACCTTCGATGGACGTCTTTTCGCGATAAGCTGTCGCCTTCCTCCGAGCATAACACCACCGTGATCACACGAATGTGAGTTTCTTTTACGTCGAACGTTTCTGTTCCGTCTTTTTATCGTTTTTCTGTTGAGCTCTCTTTCGTTAACCTTTTCGCTGTAGCAGTCTGTACGTTGCAAAAGCCAGGCATTCGAATGTTCCATTTTATTAGGAGTATTTATCACGTTATTATCACAAAACCGAATAGCACAGATTTTAAAGTAAAGTTTGAAACAGTCCGAAAGATTAAGCGAATTTTTCACAAGCTATAATCACGATCGCGTGAACCAGCAGCGAAAAGGTTGCCGCATCTCCGTCCCAGCTCCTCACTTCTTCTCTCTGGCTCTTCAGTTTCAGGTTATTTTAATTTGTTTATCAAACCGCGCTAGAGACGTCCCGCATAATCGTTAAAACCCACTCTCGGAGCGTCCGAAAATGGAGGGGGAGAATCCGGAAACGAACGGGCACAGCGCCCCTCCGGAAAAGCCGGCGGAGGCGATAGATCCTCCGGAGGCTCTGATCAATATTCCGAGCAAGGCTCCTCCGCTGAGTCCTTCTAGTCCTTCGAAGCAGCCGACGAGTCCTTCGAAGCTGAAGGACGGCGTGACAGGGACGAAGGTGAAGCGGAAAACCCGCAGGAAGTTGAACGCCATGGTGAGCAACGCGTCCTTGCACTTCTCGGACACAGACTCCGAAGGGGAGTTGACGACCATAACGCCTGCGGGACGGATATCGAGACATTTATCGGACGTGCCCCATCAAGCTCCCATGATCTCCGTCACCGCGGAAGAGAAGGACGACGAGGACACGCAGCCAGGCGACAAAGATGACGCACTCGATGAGAATAGCAAGGACACCCTGCAGTGCAACAACTTCGTTGAGAGTTTGACGGACGTCGACGAGATCTACGCCAGCGAGACTGAGAACGAGATCAGAGAGAACAGTCCCAGCAGCCTGAACGTCGCCGAGAACTGCTGTACAGGAGAGACAGACCTTGAGGACTTCGAGGCCGACGAGGAGATCCAGGCCACGATCTTCGTGAAGCCGAGGTCCGACATCTTCTGCGAGTACAGCGGAGAGACGATCACCACCAAGGAAGGCGATGGACCCTTCTCCGTCGAGGTCAGGAACAGGATCTACCTCGAAGAGACTCCCAAACGACAGGCTCACAGCAACACACCCGAGATCACGGTTCTGATTAACACCGACGAAGAGGACATGACCATTTCCGACGAGGAACTCATGGAGGAGGCTTGCTTCAATCAGAAAGAGGTCTTCGAGGATCTGGACGTCACCACCGCCTCGCAGATCGTCATGAAGAACGTTAGCAAGACCGACAACCTGTTGAATGTCAAGGAGGCCAGTGACGAAGCGATCAGCGATTGCCACACAGATGTTGAGGACGTTGAACAGGTCGAGTAGGGAGGTTAGGGGACCGGTAAGAGGATCCGTGGGGATTTCTCGTTTATCCAGGTTTCACTTCTGGTTGGGGATGTTTCACCCCTTGCAGAGGGTATAGTAAGCAATGTGCATCGTGGAATTGATGTTCAGATTGAGACTCGCTTGCTGTTTCGTTGGTGGTTTTGCTGTTTGTTGCGGCGTGATGATTAGCCTGCGGATCTTTATGCGAATATTCCCAGACAGCCAGGCCAGTGAAGCCAGACTGAGGGAGGGATGATGAAATGATGTACCCCCTCTCTGATGACGGGGAATGAGTGGGGCGAATGGGAGACACCGTTGCGCGTGCGAATAGAATAGTGGAAGGGGAAAGTAGGGGAGTACGGGAGATTCGTGTCCACCGCCATCTGGCGACACTGGAAGGGGAAAGTAGGGGAGTACGGGAGCTCCGATTCAACCTCAATCTGGCGACACTGAGCCAGGCCTGCCTCGAGCAGACATCGAGCACAGCCTGCAATGGTACGATGCCAGCAGATGCCGAGCATCAAGCTGTTGGAACGCGCTCGAAGCTTAGGATGCTCGGAATCTGCTCGATTTTGGACAGCACACCCTGCCAGCATAAAGCGATACTTATTCGGACCTTTTTTCTCTCCTCCTTTTCCCCTTCCACTATCCCATTCCACTGTCATGAGCACACTCCAGCGTCCCCCACTAAGACCGGAGACTGGCCACACATTACTCTGGTTATCATAGAGGGGGTGCATTATTTCCCCTCGATTTTCTCGACCTGGTGAGTCACCAGTGGCGACACTGATTCGGGCGCAGGAGTATCGCTTTATGCTAGTAGGATGTGCTGTCCAACATCGAGCATGTTTGCTTACTGGGTTCTGCTTTAAATGATCTTCTTAAAATATTTTTATCTTTCTACTATTATACAGTGAACCCACTTTTGTCGTGAACGCATAACATCCGCAGTCTAGATTCTTTTTTCTTTTTCTTTGAATCCTCGTGTGCTCTTCAGGATCCCATTGATCTTAGAACAACGATTCGCCCGTTTATCGTTGCACACTGTAAATTAATTGGTCTGTTCCTATTCGCGTTGCAAAATGTGTTCCTTTGAGATGCGATGGTACGAAACACAAATGGTTTCCGTAAGAGGGTTGAAGTAGTTTTCTTTCTCGGAGTTGCTTAGAGAAGTATATCTTTTTATTGTCAGTCGAAGTGTGTACAAACTATTAAAGCAGTCTTCGAGTTCAGTAGGCTGAAAAATTATTCTTTTATTTTTTAAAAATTACTTGAGCAGTTTGCTCAGAGGACCCTCTCGAAGAACGGCAGATAAATAATTAAAGAATTAACAAATAATATTAATATTTAAAAAGCAACAACAACTAAATTCCGTGAATACGTAAGTATGATTAAAAATCAGAGTTCAACCATAAACTTCTAATACCAAAAACGATGAACCATCGACAAGAAGACAGGAAAGAAACCCACCACGGAATCCTCAAGGTGAACCATAATTTATCTTCAGCGATGCACATTTTCGGTTTTCCAAGCTAACATCTGAATTGTTTGCGATCGTTTAGCAATTCCACTGTAAACTGACACATACTACCAAGATCTACCATCCGCCACAGTTGATTTCCGGTTTGTTCTGTCCATCGTGATCGACCGCCATCTTTTTTACTTTCTTTTTGCACCGTGCTTTGAATGAAATGTCTCTTGCTCGAAACTGTTCCGATATAACGAAAGACCAGCGGAGAGCGAGAAAGCTGTCTGAAAAATTCTTTCGGGAAGTCTAACGAGGAAAATCTGTATTTGGAAATATGAGAAAATATGTTATCTAGGATTTTGTTAATGAAACAAAAACAACCCGCCCCCGATGGTCGACGATTGATGATTAACACAATTTTCTGTACTTGTACTTGCAGACAAAACTGCCGTCCTGAACATTATCATAGACAACCGTATGGGATATTAAATATTAAAAAAATGTCGATGGATACTATATATTATCTAAGGACGTATATAAAAAAACAGTGAAACCTTCGTAGAATCTGAAGGAACTTAGACCTATCTCGATAACTATACTCTATCTTACACAGACGTACACACACATGAATATATATGAATATATATACATAAATATATATAATATATATAGAAAGAGAGATAAATACATATATATTTTTCGCTTACACTTGTCGCATGCATGTTACACGTTCAAGGGATAATTGATATCTCGTTAATTAATCTTCTTGACATAATATGCCGCCTATGAGCAAATTGTTGTGTGCACAGTAACAGAGTTTATCTTCAATGTTAACAAACTTACCGAGATTCTAACGGAGATTAGTCCAGTCAACGAAAAGTTGTAGAGGGAAACGGAAGGAACACAATTCTTAACTTTGGGACTTTGTTTGGACCAGTTACGAGGTGATTATACTAAATGTCCCCACTCCTGAAGGTCCCCTCTTTCGGTTTTTTGTTTATATCTTAGAAACTATGCGCCCTAGCGATAAGACCATTCTATACAAAATTATAGCTGACAGAATGTGCCATAAGATTGATTGCATTCAGTTTTTCACTATCTCGCGTAGTTTCCGAGATATCAGCGCTCAAAGTTCGCTAATTGTTAAAAGGAAAGGGTACAGTCGGATAAGATAGTAAAAAATGCCCTTGAACCGAATTGTATCGACGATGTGACATTTGGTAGGGCACCAAGAAAACACAGACTGTGCAAAATTTCAACCCTGTATCTCGATCAGGAGGGTAGTTATGGGGTAAAATCGAATACAGTAATCGCTCCTTCGTTGTCCAAAATCAAGGGCACGATCGTTGTCCAGTGCCTACCCATTCCACTGCCTGTCAACGCCGAGTCGCTCCGTAGGCGGCGTCGATTGATGTCGGCTCGGGTATATCGGTGTGAACACCACGACATTGACTCGAGTAAACCGAATTTTCAAACTTCTTAATTTTCATTATTTCTTTATGGGACTTTCACTAACTTATTTCTGGCATTTCTCTGATTAAAATGACACCAAACACGATATAGTTTCAACTGTATTTAGTGGTTTAATCGACGGTCTAAGTTTCGAAGGCAACGAGCAACAGCAACAATGTGGGCCTTTAAACTGTGCCGGCGACGGCGACACGCTTCGGTCACCCGATCCGTATCTCATTCTGTCCTTCTCTATGTTCGGCTTCCTATTGAAGTCGCTCGGCGCGATATCTAGACGCAGTCATAAATCAAAAATAGTGTCCGGGCAGGCTCGTTGTCCGCTCAGCCCCCCGGCCTTTGGACAACGAAGGAGCTTTTACTGTAATCAGTTTTTGGCCTATTTTGGGTGGTCTTATCGCTAGGACGCATAATTTCCGAGATATAAGCGGAAAACCGAAAAAGGGGACCTTCTACGTGCCCCCCTGCACCCCGCTCACCTCCTAGGAGTGGGGACTTTTAGTATGTTTACCTCCTAACTAGTCCGAACAAAGTCCCAAAGTTAAAAATTGTGTTCCTTCCATTTCCCTCTACACCCCCCTTATGAGCATTCATTGACTGGACTAGATACACGTTCGACACCGATAAAAGTGTGACGCTCGTTGAAAAAAATGGACTGCGACTCCTCACGACAAATATAATTCAAATATAAACTAATTCCGCTGCAGTTTATGATATTTCTCTTCGTCGAGTATCGAATTGACACCGAGGTCTAATCGTAGTAGATCTTTATACATTTGTTGCATATTTACAAAACCGCAAAAATACTCGTATCAACAAACTATTTTTCATTATCAGACCGAATGGTATAATTTTAATTTTTTAACAATCTTGGACTTTTACTCGGAAATTTAATTTAGTTGGAAATAAAATGATTTCCCATTTTCGCATAAAGATCTACAGTATTCTACAGTCTGGAAGTCAGCGGCCAAGTATGGAATGTTATCTAATTTTTTTACTTCCGGTACAATTAACAGGTTTGGTTGTTGTTAACAATCTTTCGAGGATGTTATTCCAACGTTTACTTCGCCCGTAGAACGTCATTCCCGGTTGCAATCCAAGAACTGATCGATTACATTGAAATGACGCAGCCGCTGCGTCATCGGTCTTGAAGGTGTCGACGAATAATTTCGAACGACTTTTTCCATTTAGTATAAACAACGACGCATAATCACGGACGTGTTCAACGTCGCTTTAACCCTTGCGTCGATAGAAACGTTAATATTTATATTAAAAAAAAAATTGACGTTTTACTAACTTAACTTCTTGGAAATAAGAATTATCAACGCAAGAGTTAAACAACGTAACCATTTGACTGCGGATGTTTATGCAATTTTCAATTTTTGTAGGGAAATTTGAAGAATCATGTAAAATCTTATTTTCAGTCTTTGTGGATCCGAAATAAATGGCAATCGTACTAAATTCTGTGGAATTTTATTTTCAAGCATGTTTCGTAATTTTTTGGATGCCATGAATGCATAAAGATCCGCAGTTTAATAATCACAGTCGAACAATTCGCGATGTCCAGAGATTTGCAAACGAAGTAACTGATTCCATACAGAGCTGGGGAAAATAGTATTTTAAATAGAATATTTTACCTGATGCAGTAATTTTTGAAAATAAAATAATTTATTTGAGGCAGTAATTTTTTTGAAAATAGTATTTTATTTGGAGAATATTTAAAATATTTGTATTTTGTCTTCACTTTTAATTTCAATTTTAAATATTATTGCTGAAAACAATGGTTCGAATTCAATACACTTATGGGTGTAAACGTTTAGTAATAGAATCTTACAACAATGCAAAAAGTAAAATATTTTATTTCGTGTTTCTGATGGTTAAAATAGATATATTTTATTTTGGGGATCAAATTGTTGAAATAGAAATATTTTATTTCGTGGATCAAATTGTTGAAATAGAAATATTTTATTTTTAGGTTCAGATGGTTAAAATAGGAATATTTTATTTTCGAAATTGTATATCTTATTTAAAATACTATTTACTTTGAGCGAAATAGAATCTAAAATATTAAATAGTATTTGAAATATTTGTTTCGCCAAATATTGCCCACCTCTGATTCCATACTTGTGCATACATGTCCTCGAGAATCGCGAGGTCCCGCAGTCCACCTAACCGCGACCATAACCCAACCGTCCGTCGCGATCTCGACGCAGCTGCGATTGTAAATACCCTCTCTCTGTACCTAGACAACAGACATATGCGCCGGCTGTACTGGTTGAATAAAAGTGTCGTAACGTGAGCATAATTCTTGGTTGTTCTAGATGCAGTTACTATTCATGAATCCCTTGCGCAAAAACCGGCTTCTCCCCTAGAATCTGTAGATGCTAGTTATCCCAGTAAAGTAGTCGGCCACGAGCAGGATCTGTCGCCGACCGTCGAGAGGCAGACCTACTCGGAGAAGAGGAAGTTCTGGGAGGACATCTCACGGAAACGCGAGAGCTACCAACGCTCGGAGTCGGACGTCTCGCGGACGTCCGAGATAACGGTGAACGAGAGCGACAGCCTGTACGTCACGCAGAACATCGCGACCGACGGGACGACGGATGCCGTGCCGCAGATCGACAAATCGGAGACGATGGAGGACCTGAACGTGCCGGACATCTCGGAATGCTCGGTCGCCGAGAAGGCGCACTACTTCGAGGAGCAGATACAGAAGGAGATGACGAAGCTCCCTGGCAAACAGCAGCAGCAGCAACAACCCTCCGTCATGTCCGAGAAGACTAGGGACATGGACTACGACGAGAGGAAGGAGATGGTGAAGACCATGCTCTTCGAGAAGGAGGAACGAGAGAGTAGGGAGGGCGACTATGCGACCGAGAAGACCGACGAGCCGGAGAAGCTGAAGAGAGACGAGCAGGAGGATAGAGAGGGTTTGACATCGGAGGAGTTTGAGGTTGCTGAAGAAGGTAGGGTTTTGGTGAAGATCGAGAGGACCGAAGAGAAGGTTGTTGTGGAGACGAAGGAGGTGGAAGAGAAATTTGTCCAGGAGAGGGAAGAGGCGAAGGTAGAGGTAACTGTGAGAGACACGAAGGAGGAGAAGAAAGTGAAAAAAGCTGTGTCAGTTGTGGAGAAAGATATTGCAGAGAGAAGGCAAGACGCGAAGGAAGTTGCCGAAGAAGAGGTCGCGAAGATTGTGGAGAAAGCGAAGGAGACCGTGGCTGCGGCGGAGAAGAAACGAGAAGAGGCTGTTGAGAAGGAACCTGTAGAGAAGGATGCTGGGAGGAAGCAGGAAGACGCGAAAGAGGCTGTTAGGGAAGAAGCTGCGAAGGATGCTGAGAAGAAGCAGATAGAAGTGAAAGAGGAAAAGACAGTAACTGAGGAGAAGAAACAAGAAGAGGTGAAAGAGAAGGTTGTAGAGAAAGAACAGGTGGATGTCAAGGAAAAGGTCACGAAGGATGTAGAGAAGATACAAGAGGGAATTGAGGAAACTGTTAAAGAAGAAACTGTGAAGGTCAAGGAGCTGAAACAAGAGGTCAAAGAAATTGTTAAAGAAGAAGTCAAAGAGGTTGTTAAAGAAGAACCTGTGAAAGCTCTGGAAAAGAAGCAAGAAGAAGTTAAACAAATTGCTAAGGAAGAGCCTGCGAAAGCGGCAGAAAAAATGCAAGAAGAAGTTAAAGAAATAGTCAAAGAAGAGCCTGTGAAAGCCCTAGAAAAGAAGAAAGAAGAAGTTAAAGAAGAGCCTGCGAAAGCTCTAGAAAAGAAGAAAGAAGAAGTCGAAGAAGAGCCTGCGAAAGCTCTAGAAAAGAAGAAAGAAGAAGTCAAAGAAGAGCCTCCGAAAGCCCTGGAAGAGAAGAAAGAAGAAGTCAAAGTAGAGCCTGCGAAAGTTCTAGAAGAGAAGAAAGAAGAAGTCAAAGAAGAGCCTGCGAAAGCCCTAGAAAAGAAGAAAGAAGAAGTCAAAGTAGAGCCTGCGAAAGTCCTAGAAGAGAAGAAAGAAGAAGTCAAAGTAGAGCCTGCGAAAACCCTAGAAGAGAAGAAAGAAGAAGTGAAAGAAAGGCCTGCAAAAGCCCTAGAAGAGAAGAAAGAAGAAGTCAAAGAAGAGCCTGTGAAACCATTAGAGAAAAAGCAAGAAGTCGAAGTGGTTAAAGAGGAGCCCGAGAAGGTCACAGAGAAAGTGCAAGACTTAAAAGAAGTCGCCGAAGAGCTTCCTGCAATCTCAAAACCGAAAGTAGAAACGAGTATATCGCAGGCAGAACTAATTACGGAGGTGAAGCTAGACAAGCTAGTGAAACGAGAAGGGATCTTAGAGCCGCAACTGACGATGGAAGAGGTGATAAAAGAGAGGTCGGCAGGGAAGCGTATCATCACGGAGGAGACGACGATAATCTACAAGGTGCAGAAGGATGGGTCGCTGGTTCAGGAGCAGGTGACGAAATCGGTGCAGATTGGCGACGAGAGCGGCAAAATGCAAACGATAAGCGACGTAACGCAGGACTCGGACGGGACGGAGCTCTTCCACATGATTAGTGCGGAAGAGATACGGGCGATGCAGATGCAGCACGACGCTGAAAGGAAGAGGCTCGAGGACGGAGAGCCTGCTTCAACAAAACCGGAGGAGCTTGAAAAATTGCTCGGAGATCAAGTAGTTCCAGCTGAAGAAGATAAAGAGCAACCAACAGGCGTGGACGAGGTGAAAGTCGAAGAGGAGTTGGCTCCCGAGGTGAAGCAGGTGAAGAAAGAGTCCCGAATCCCGATTTCGACGTCGATGAGTAAGAAAGAGACCAAAGCGAAATCCCCAGACGCGAAGACACCCAGCAAGTCCGAGTCCTCCAAAGAGACGAGTCCGGAGAAGACAGAAGCGGTCTCGATCACGGCGAAGAAGAAGGAGTTCGAGTCTCAGATACCGAAACGCGTGGTAGACACGAAGCCGACGGAGAAGAAGGACACCCACGTGAGAAAGGAGAGCGGGACGTACACGATCACCGAGAAGAAGTCGAGCGAGGAGGTGACCTCGAAGCTGGAGCAGCACTCGACCACGAAGAGCGAGACGTTCTCGAAGATCTTCGCGGACCCTCAGGAGGCGTTCAAGATGTTCGAGGGCATGGACACCGGGAAGCCGGATTATTCGACGGTGACGTCGAAGATCGATCAGAAAACGTCGAGCATGCTCGAGAAGAAGGAGGTGAAGTCGTCGGAGATCCTGACGGGGACGGACAAGATAATCACGCACGAGGAGAAGGAGCAAGTGGAGAGGAAGAAGTCCTCGGAGTCTCAGCTGCGGAAGGAGTCGCCGACGGAAACGGTGGAGGAGAAGAAGAGCAAGCGGGAGGAGGTGGACAAGGTGGCTGTCCAGAGGATGTCGATGAACCTGACTGACAAGGAGGAGGTGATCGACGCGTCGGCGTCGGAGTCCCGTGCGAAGACGAAGGAGGAGAAGACGTTCAAGAAACTGTCGGACAAAGAAGGAGTGACGACACACGAGGCTGGCAGTAGTTTGATGAGAGAGAGCGACGCGGACGTGGCGATCAGGATAAAGAAGGACGTGTCGGACTTGAAGAGCGACGACGTGAGATTGATCGAGGAGCCTGCGAAGGATTCTCCTCAGGTAGAGAAGCTGGCGCACGCGGAGTCGCACAAAGAGACGAAGGAGAGCTTCGAGGTGACAGAGTTCGAGCCGAAAGAGAGATCGGAAGCAGATCACGCGGAAGAAGCGGAAGAGGCGAGAATGGAGAGCTTGGAAGAGCTGCAGCGGCAGAAGTTCAAGGAGATCGAGGCGCGCACGATCGCGGAGACGTTGATCCAGTCGATCGAGAGCGAGCTGGAGGCGAAGTCGGCCGAGACGTTGAAGACCGAGCTGTTGACCAAGGGCTACCTCGAGCAGATCATCAAAGAGGGTGCGGAGATGGACCACGAGAAGCTGGCCGACGAGTTGACGCGCAAGTTCGAGGGTATCATGAAGAAGTTGGCCGACAAGGAGGCGGACAGGTCCGCAAGGGAGAGAGGGTCATTCCAGGAGGAGTCCTGCGAGAAGAGCAGTCTGAGCGACGACATCACCAAGGACGAGGAGTCCTCGCTGCATGAGAAGGAAGAAAGCTTCCCTCTGTCGTCCTCCCAGGCGAGATTGTTGGACAGAGACATCACGATGAGTCCAAGCAGCATGTCCGAGCAGATCGACTTCGAGGAGACGATGGACGTGGACACGAACGAGCTGGAAGACCTGTCGAAGCCGACGTTGAGCCAGTCGGAGAAGCAGGAGAAATCTGGGAAGGACGCCGAGCAACAGGAGAAGATCGTATTGGAGACTTCGGACGCTTGGGTGCTCGAGGTCCTGGAGCCTGGAGCCGACAGTCAGTCCAGACAGGACTCGGTGGACGTTCCCTCGTTGGAGATGGACGAGCACAAGATCTCCGAGCAGACCAGCCGAGGGATACCCTCGTTACGGGACACGGACTCGTTGGAGAAGATGGCGAGGTCCAGGGACATCACTGTGAGCCCTAGCACGGTGTCCGAGGACACGAACGTGGACTCCTCGCTGGTGCAGGAGTCGTCGCTGGAGAAACGGAAGGAGCCGAAGCGGACGGACAGTTTCGAGATAGAGAGTCCGCCGATGATGTCCCCGAAGCCGAAGCCGCAGGAGCTGGAGGATGAGAGCGGTCCGCCGTTGATGTCGCCGAAGCTGAAGCTGCAGGAGCTGGACATCAAGCCGATCAATTGGATGATCGGGGAGAAGAAGGTCGAAATCACAGAAACGCTAGAGCCATCGCAGATCTTCAACCAGGAGCTGGAAGCGTACGAGTCGATGCAGCGGAAGAGGCTGTCGTCGCAGGAGGAGTCCGTGGATCTCGAGCCAGAGTCGGGGACCAAGTCCTCGGAGGAGGTCAGCGTGATAGAGTCGACGAAGGAGATCGACGGGAGAACGGCAGGCAAATCGGAACAGGACTTTGACAGCGAGATGGTGGAGAACAAGCTGGACGTGAGCCTGCAGGAGTTGGTGGACATGCTGCAGCGCGAGAACGACGAGAAGACGTCCATGGACGACTACTCGAAGGAGGCTGATGATCAGCAGGAGAAACCGAAGGACGAGGACCTCGGAACAGAGGAGCAGGACGATCAGACAGGGACATCGGGGGCGGAGGACGTCGTTGAGAAGGGTGCGGAAGAGGCCAGCGAGAAGGAGATGAAGACCGACGATGTTTCGAAGAAGGACAGACCCTCCCCGAAGCCGGACGTCGAGCTGAAGCTGGAGAAGACGACGTTGGACGGCGAGAAGAGCGTCGAAGAGGCGAGTCAGCGCACCGGTGACGAGCTGAAGGAGTGGACGGAGACCTACCTGTCGAAGATGAAGCCCTCGAGCGAAGACTACAAGAGGCACATCGAGAAGACGACCGAGAAGCACGAGAAGCCCTCCGGCAGGTCGTCGACAGCAGTTCCTTCCGACACAACATGTGCCTTCAAGATTAAGAAAGACTATTACCCTAGCGTCGATTTAAGCGCCCGTTACGCGATAACCGTGCTGGACCAGGTGGTCAAGAAGGAGATCGCCGAGGTGAAGGAGTCGCTGGAGGCGGCGAAGCAGGACCTGATCGAGGAGCTCAACGAGAACAGCGAGACGGTGATACAGATCAAGGACTCGCCGTCCGAGTTCCAGTTCATGCTGCAACCGGAGTCGATACCGAACGATCTGCCGCTTTTGTACAAACCGCCGTCGCCGGAGCCGGTTGACGCTGCCGAGGCCGAGCCGACGACGAAGAGCAGCGACTCGCCGGTGGCTTCGTCCCACCTTCATCTTCACCCGGAGCCGGTCCGATCGGTGTCGAAGGACAGTACGGAGCCGAAGACGGCGTACGACGAGTCGCCGTTCAGCAGCTTCGAGGAGCCGATACACCTGACCAAGGAGTCCATGCCGCTGATCGTCACCGAGAAGCCCGATTACCCGGAGGCTGGTTCTACCGTCCAAGACGACTCCAGAGACGAAGAGGAGGATCGTCCGAGTCCCATACTCGCCAGCAGGTCCGGCTCCGACGTAGACAATAAGGACGAGAGCTCATCGCTGGCGCTGCCCAGGACTGTTCTCAGAAGAAGACACAAACCCAGCAGAGCCTCCAGAAAAGTGACCTCCGAGAGCGAGGCGGACGTTGGCTCCAGCTCCGGGGACAGCAGCAACTACCAATCATGCGACTACGAGTACGGCAGCGGCAGCAGGCCCAGCTCCTCGGACATGGAGGCTCTTCAATCCTGCGGTATAGCTTCCGCGACGGCTTCCGAGTACGAGACCGCGGTGATGTCGGTCGATTCCTCGTCGAAGCCGACCTCGCAGGATTACTTCACGGCGGCGACCACCATGAGCTCCAGGGAGTCCATGAAGTCCCTAGCGTCCCTCAGCTCGGGTCATCTGGGCAGCATCGACAGCACCAGCGAGATGTCCGAGACTCTGGTGGCTTCCGAGGCTGACGACGAGAAAGAGGAGGAGGATAATCTGAGGGACGGTTTGGAGGACGAAAGAACGGAGCAGTCGGACTCCTCCAGCAGCGACATACCCATCGACGAGTCCACGGACAAGATCGACAGCCACGTACCTTATCGCATGAAGCGATCCTCCGAGATGATCTTCCCACAGGTAATTCAATTATTTTACAATTAGACTACGGATCTTTATGCAAAATAAAAAATGTTCGCATTGATTGCAGAACTCTGATGTTAATACACTGGTTTGCGAGCTCATTTTCGTCATAAATGCATAAAATCCGCTGTCTAATAATCATAATTCACGAAGTATAACACCATCGTGATCGTACGCAACTCTGCCACAGGGGCTGGAGGGCGACGCTGCTCCCGAGGATCGTAAAGAATCGGTAACGAAGGACGCTAAAGGCGTCGACTCAGCGACATCCACGGCGTCCGCGACGCCCGGGGCGCTTCAATCGGTGGACATCATGACGTCCAGAGTGTCCGAGGACGGTGTCCAGAGCGTCTGCACGCAGGTCAGCTCTGTGCAAGCAACGGAGGCGATAGAGTGTCCTCTTCCTCCAGCTTCGAGTCCAGCTTCGAGTCCAGCTGCGGAGAGGAAGATCTCCGAGTCCGAGGCTCTGGAGAAGGACGCCGAGCCGGCGTCGGAGGCTCCGGAGTATCCTGAACTGAAGAGGGCGACGTCCACCGAGAGCCCGGAGCTGTCGATGCAGACGTCGACTCCGTCGATGATGCAGCAAGCGAGCATGTCCACATCCTCGGCGTCGGCGGTGTCCGTCAGCACCGTGGTCGGCAAGGACAAGCTGGATCGTCGTTCGCCGGACAGCGACTCGTTCGAAATGGTGGACAAGCCGGACATCATCGACGACTTCGTCGTGGTCGAAGAAGTCGGCCGGGAAGCCGAGGAGTTCGACTCGGAGGGCAAGAGCATCCGGATCAGCTCGATGCCGCAGGTCTGCAGCAAGAACTACGACAGGGAGCTGGAGAACCTGATCGCGAGCGAGACCAAGGAGGTTGTTCAGACGTCGACCGGAAGCCAGCCGGTGAAGAGGGACGATCTGTTCGACTTCGAGTCCGAGGAAAGTCCTCCGCAAGCGTCGAACGAGGATCAATACTCGCAGTCCTTATCCGACGAGGAGCAGTACGAGGGCAGCAAAAAGTGGATCGAGATGCAGTTCCACGCGGATCCCAGGGGCTACGATATAGAGTACGACCGGGGCCCGTTGGAGGACATCAAGGAGGAGGAGATCACCGACTTCGAGGCCGGCAGCAGCAGGTTCGCGGAGTTCGGATCATTCGGATTCGCGTTATAATTGATATTACGTTGTAGTTGCATACAGTGAGGAGCAAAATTGAGCAGAACAACTTTGCTCCTCGCTGTAAATCGAACCGTCCAATTAATTAAAAGCGTTATTGCATTATTTGTAAGTAATTCTACACAACTGTGCAGGTTCGGCAGCCTGGGCAGCCACAAAGAGTCGATCGGCAGCGTGGGCAGCATGCGAGGCAGCTTCGGGAGCACGCCCGATTACGACGTGCTGGCCGGAAAGAAGTACTTCGTCAGGCCCTCCGACCACGACAACGTGTCCCTGAGCTCTCTGCAGGAGTTCGAGCACCTGGAGAGCGCGGTCGCGCTGGAGAACTCGAAGAAGTTGCAGCAGTGCGGCTCGCACGACTCGGTGAACAACGGCAGTCTTCCGAGGCGGTACACGGCCAGCAAATCGGGCCACGGGGACGACGTGTCTCTGTCGTCGTTGAAGGACTTCGAGGGCTTGGAGAAAGCTTGCAGGGAGGCGCATATGATCGAGCTCAGAGCCAGAGAGGAAGAGGATCTGCTGGAGCACGAGAGCCCCGAGAACAAGTTCAAGCTGGAGAGCCTGAGGGCCAGGGCGGACGCGAGCACCGCTGCGGCTGCATCATTCAATCCCAGCACGTCCGGCTCGGATGATTACGAGAAGAGGATCAAGGAGATCGACGAGATCATTCGCATAGCGCAGACGAACGTTGAGAGATTCGACAGGCAGGACGACACCACCGAGGACATCTCGCAGATCGAGATCATGGACACTGAGAAGACAGCACCTCTTCTTCCGGCGCCGCCCGCCTTGAAGGAAGACGTCAAGGATCCTAATCAGAAGGAGGGGAACGTCATGGAAACCAGCACCGACTCTTTGGAGCTAGAGGATAACATGGACAAGACGCATCATCCGCTTTGCAGAAGCTCTGATTCGTTAGAGATGAAAACCACTTTGGACTTTCCGTCCCTGAGCTCCGACTCGTTGAACAACGTCAGAGACGGGAAAGAAACCCAGCAGGATGTCGTCGGTTATGCGAATAATCTTAGGCGTATCTCGTCCGATTCACTCGACATGCCTCATATGGAGCCCCCCAATCTAGAGAGCCAGGCCAGAGCCGAACGAGAGCCTTCCGATGGCCCTCCGTCGGACAACTCCTTGGATCAGGGACTCGACACTACCGAGAGCAACGTCAGAACTGATAAAACTAGGACTTCACCGAGTACTGGGACATAGGAATATTTTCGTAGGTATGGCTAGCGTTAAGTCATTCAGATTTGGTCCAGAGCAGGACCCTTTTGTTTTTGAATCCGTATTTTTGGAGTTGGGTCTTGTGATTATGCAATCGTGGCTGTTTATACACATTTTCTAAGGTAATTGTCGGAAACAGATATTACATAAAAAAGTACATTTCTTTCAATAATTCAAAAATTCTTCTGTCTTCAGAATTTTGTCTTTATTTATGCATTCAGTGTTGTCATAAATGCATCAAATCCGCAGTCTTATAATTATTAGAAGCTCGATTAGATTTTTTACACAGAGAATTTTTAATCATATCGACCTGACACTTTACATACATGCTGCATGCTTTACATTATTTTTGAAAGCAAAAATATTGATATAGAAATTGTACAATTAATTCTAACTGGAGCGACAATCCCCGCCATATTTATTTAGTCGTGAATCAAAGAATTCCTTGTCGTTGCCGGTTTGTTTCAAAAGAATCGTTCGTTGAAGGGTTAATAGGCTTCTTAACGTCTCAATCGAGGATCGGTAATTTTCCCTTAATTAGCCATTCCAGCATCAATTGTTGGATTACGTTGCGCGGAATGACTTGCATGCACCTCGGATCGTAATTGCTACGGATATTGAAAAAAATTAAGAAGTCCTTGGCTTTTAATCGTTGTTTCGCAAAAGACTATTAACTGTCGGTAGACGGAGCATTAAATAATGAATTTCATTGACATCGATCAACGTGATCACGTCGGGTGACACGATGAACGAAGCTGATTCTTTACTTCGTCGATCAGTTTATTTTGAATAAAAAACCAAGAGGCATCAATCTTCAAGTCCGGTTTTAATTTATAACAGTTTTTAGGAAAATGGGTCTTGAGTTTCTTATATGCTACATCGTGTAAAAATACGTGGGAAGAAAATGAATAACGCTGTGCGAAAGTAGAGGCTTCAATCTTTAAAATGAATCCAAGTTTATTGTTGTACGATTTTTGTAAATGAAATTACAACAGGTTGGATATTTTTGAGAATCGGAAAACGTTCAGCAGCTTCCCCGCTGTCCCTTCACGTCCCCCACTACCAGTGTACCGGTTCCCCCACTATCAACTATTTCATATTTCCCCTACCTTGCTTTGTACTTATACAGGGTGTCCCAAAAAGGTTGCACCTCCTTGAAAGCAACTTTTACCTTCGCGAAAATATTCTTTCGCGGCTTCGTTCAGGAGTTATTAACGGAAAACGCGGACCAATCAGAGTGCGGCCACCTCTGGGCGTGGCTCCGTCCACATAAGCAGCGTTCTGATTGGTCCGTGTTTTTCGTGAATAGCTTTTCCGGAATGCAGCTGAATGATTCAAGGAAGTGCAACATTTGAGGGACAGCCTGTATATACTTGGATCCAAATAAGAAGGTACTTGTTCTGCTCATGTCGTTGCGCGTCAGCCTTGTTGTAAAGTCCCCACTACGTCATTAATATTCATATACCAAGTGACAAAAATTTGTAATTGTTTCGTCTTAACCTCTCAAACCGGTTTGACGTTTGTACGTCTACGTAACCTTATTACCTGTGGCGGTTCGACGTATGTAAATAACTACTCTTGTACCTTTCCGCTTTCTTTTAATTAATCTATATTGCACAATATAAACAATATTAATCATTCAATATTTCTCTAAATATTACGAACACACGGTATTAGGGGATTAGCCAATGAACGAGTTCCGTTAGAGTCATATGTCGGCTAGTAAGTACCTTCTTATTTGAGTACCTTCTATGTATAATCTCCCCACTCCTCCTATACTTCACAGTCGTTTGGTGGGGAGGACCCAGGAGTAGGAAGAGTTGCCAACAACGTTAAGGGATGTTAACAACGGTTGTTTCGTTTGCAGATAGCGGACCATCACGGTTAAATTGTCACAAGATCGGCTCCGGCCACAACGATGCATTATCGAGACACCTTAAAACTGCTTTCTGTGTACAACATACATACGAGAATTTTTACAAGTTATCGAGTACGCATTTGTCTTCGTTTTGTGCAATATCTTCTAAGGGACGTTTACCTTATTATGCTTAAGTAAGATATTTATAACCCTTAAACTATAAGGTTGTTATCGAGAGGGAGAAAAAGAGAGAGAGAGAGAAAAGAACGATGATAGTAAGAAACAAAAAAATAACAAAATATAGATGGGCGCTTAAGTGTTTCGTGATTCGATATCCTGGATCGATATTCGGCTCTTCGGTTGTTCGTTTTGTTCGTGTAAATGGCGATTGGCGGAAATGTGTACGGTCTTGCTTGATTGTTCCATCGATCGTTCCTCGCGATCGATGACTCTGTGTATATTCTAAGTTACATTTTATCAAATTGTATCTCGAATGTTACTCGCCGTATCCTATTTGTATAAAATAACAGTGTTATATAAAAGAAAACGAAAGAGAGAGAGAGAGTAGAAAGGGAAAAGGAAAAAATAGAAACGAGGTGTGAGTGACAATGCGTTGTCGAGAGAGAAAGTTTTTTTTTCTGTTTGGCAGAGTCGTGTGTGTTCGTGAGTACGCTTTTCCGTAAGGTGTTGAAACGTGTTTGTTCGCGAATCGATTTATAACCAGGCATCCGTTCTCGTTCGATTATTGATTACGATCGTGTTCACGGGACGAGGAAAGGAAAACAAATTTATATTAAATTGAATAGAAGATTTTATACGCAAATTGTAATATTTAAGATTTTAAGAGACCCGGGAGAGGAAACAATTTAAGGGGATAACCAATTTTTCTGTACTTAATAGTAAGGGGAGGAGAAGCAGAAAAAATGGAACATCGTTCGAACCATTGTTTTTGTAAATCAGCGATGGGCACGGTAGGGGCCCCCTCGAACGCCTGCTTCCCCCACCAACCTCTTTTTCGTAACGGCGAATGCTGGTGGGGGACAGTGGGCGCTATGGTGGGGACGATTTTGTCTCGATTGAGACTAGAATACCCATCCCTGATGTGAACAGTCAGCAAAAGATAAAAAAAAATGCGAGCAACTCGTTTTCCATTCTGATTGCCGACGAGACAGAGACTTTTTAAACAAATAATATTGTCGACGTTGCGTGCCTTTCCGTTGCTTTCAGCACATGGCAATAACCGCTTAAACACTCCGTTGTCGCTCATTCTACCGTAAGAAACGTATGGCAATTTACTTTCCGACACGACGAACGAGCTCTCGTGCCTCGGCTCTATCATACAATATTTTCTTGCCAGCGAAGACATTCAATGAATCGACGTTGCGTGCCTTTCCGTTTCTTCTGAATGGCAATAATTTGTTAAGTACCCTTTTATTTATTGTTCCGCCTGTACAAGGGAATCTTATTTCAAGTAGCATACGATGCTGAAAATGCCCCCAAACCAAATCGATTTTTGGTTGAACAATGTCTCTTTACTGAATTTTTATGAAACTGGTATCGAAAAAACTTCAATACGAAATATGTATTTTTTAAAAATATTTTTAAACCTGGTAGCAACTAACATAATAATATAAACGTGGCACTCTGAAAACTACGTTAGAAAAACGGTAATTTTATGCTTCCGGATTTTAAAAAAAATTGATTTTGCAACCAAAAATTCTGAAATAATTCACTGCCGTGTGTGCTGTTAGGTAGAATGCTCGTGAATTTTTTTATAATTTTTTGTTGAGCAGAACAGAAGAAATAGAGCATAATTCATTAAACCGTTTTCACCCTATAACTACCCTTGTGGTAGGGGTACCAATATTAAACTTGTCACAGAGGGTTTTCTTTGGGAGTTCAAAAATCAATTTGGTTTGGGTGCATTTTTCAGCATCTTATCCGGCTACTTTAGCAAATGTTTACCATTACCATTCTCTTACTAACGAAGAATCTTAATGAATCGATGTTGTGTGCCTTTCTGTTCCGTTCGTTTTAAGAAGGCAATCGTTTCTTTCCCAAGCTTTGTTACTTCCCGTTTTACTATAAGAATATCATAAGCATTTTGCAAATTACCATTTGACTTTACTAAATCAATGTTGTACGCCTCTGTTCGTTTCAAGAAGGCAATCATCTTTTTATAAGTTTGTTATTCCCCTGAATTTACCGTAAGAGAATCATTTAGACTCAACGATGACTCAATCAATTTAGGAGACGTCCAGTACCATTTTCTTACCGGCGATGAATTTTGATAAATGTTGTGTGCCTTTCTGTTTCTTTTAAGAAGGCAACAATTTTTTAAGCTTTGTTACCATTTATTCTACTGTAAGGAAATCACGAGAATCTCGTTTGCATGTAGCGTGGCTGCGAACATACTGAAATCCGTCGAGGACCATGCTGAAAAATGCCGAGTCGAGCCATTATTTTGCTTGGACACTCGACAAGTTTTGCAAATGTCCATTTTCTTGCTCACTATCACTCATTTCATATTGCCCTGATCTCCCTAAAGTCCCACACTCCGCATAAGTGGGGAGGACCCAGAAAGTTGCACAGGCCCAGTATCGCCAGATCAGGGGAATCGACTCGAATTGAGGGGAGTACAGTTACCCTCTCTCCGCCATCACCGTGTTAGCGCGCGTCACGTGATCGGTCCGTGGCGGAAGTGGGGATGCTCGCCGCCAGTAAGTGGGGGAATAACGTCGTAGAAGGGGAAGGGTAGAGTGGGAGACAAGTCTCAATCTGGCGACTTTGTCCAGGCCTGTGGGATCGATGTTCAATAATTTTCATAAAAACATTGTTATTTACAGATTTTGCAAATAGGATCCATTTCCACGTTCTTGCCAGCAAAGAAATCCAATAAATCAATGCTGCGGGCTTTCCTGCTTCGTTCGAGGACGATAGTAATTTTTGAAAATCTTTTCCATCGCTCGCTCGACTATACCGAATGGGAATTTGGTTCAAAAGGTATTTCGTTGAAAAATCGAACTGTATCATGATCAGAAAAATCTGGCCGAGTTCGAGTCATCGTTTTCTTGACTCGACACTCGATTCCCGACGTGTAAACATTCCGTAAATTCGATTCCGATATAAACTATATACAATAAGAGACGAATGACGCCGTTGTACGTACTGTAAAGTTGTTCCGAGTAACATCGCATTTGGTCACATTGTTATTATATAACAACAACAAAAAAATCTAGTCAATTGCTTGTTTAGCCGATACTCTATATTTATTAGCTCTATTTCTCGATCGATTTGTTTCGGAGACGCTCCAACGATGAAATCGACATGATATAATACATTTAATGATAATAAACACCTGTGGGACACGTTTATAAGCAAACGCATGATTCAATCGATGACCCTCACATTGATCTCATTCCGCGTCGTTCTTTTTCTAATATTAAAACGTTATGTACGGGCAACCCTCGAACAATGCTAATTCCAGAAATAATTTAACATTCGTTCAAAATAATTTACCGGGACTGCCAAAATTTGCAGCTATATGATTATATTCAGAAAATTGTAAGAATTGATGCAACATAACTGTCTGAGATTATTATTGAAAAGAAATTCAGAGAGACGTTATCAAACTTAACAATTCTTATCTAATGCACCGGTCAAAAATTTCGGGGCCCCCTCGGAGAAAAGTTTCAAGAAAACTCTCATTAGTCATAGACAGGAAAGAAAAGTAATCAAAAATTCTACAGAGTGCAACTTAGAGGCCATACACTTAACATTTTGATTTCAGATTTGTTCGATTATTTTACGCTGAGGCCCTACAATGAATGTTCTTTTTTTGCTTTTTTTTTAGCAAAAATATCTGTTAATGGTAGGCATCTGTTACACAATGTGACAAGCCAAACATTTTCTGCTGCAAGCGCGGGGCCCCCAGAACCGTCCGGGGCCCTAAGCGGCCGCTTAGTCCGCTTACCGCTAATCCGCCCCTGCAATACACTTACTACGAAAGATACTTGCAATAAACAGAACTAGTTGGGGCCAGAGTTGGGCAAAATTTAAATTCAATTACAATTACAATTACTTACCAATTACTGTAATTTGAAATTGTAATTGGTAATTGCAATTACTTTGGCTCAACCAGCAATTGTAAAAGGAGTAATTGCAATTACTTAACACGATTACAGTAATTGTAATTGACTCTAGCAATTACTTCAGTGTAATTGTTCTTTTAAACCATTAATTTTTATGTTTTTGACCATTTAACCATTTGACCATTTAAATGTAATTAAATACTCATGTAATTAATTATTGCCCAACTCTGGTTGGGACCTTGGGCAAAGTAGAATTTAGGGCCCTCGGAGAAAAACGTAGAATTTGGATCTTGGTTTGTGTTCGGGGCCCCCTTTTGCTTTGGGGCCCCGGGCGTTTGCCCAAGTTGCCCATAGGGGAACTCGCCACTGGCAATAAATAAATTCGAAAGCGTGTTATTTGAGGGTTGGTGCAATTTTTATGTAATATGAATTTTCATGAACTTTTACGGCTTTTTATGGACTTTAAGTACCGCGTTGCTCAAGAGTTGCCTGTATTCGGTAAGTAAGCTCGCACGCTGATACAAACTCTGGTTTACAATACTTGTCGCACGCACACAACGCAATTAACTAATGTACGGATTTACTATCATGTAAACTATATTATGCGGCAAGAAGACAATAATATAATATATATGTACATCTACATATATAACATTATATATGAGCCGTCGTTTTCGAAAGCGGTATACATAATTCCATTTTTGGAAAGAATGAGCAATGATACTTTTAGTCAGATATAGACATGAAAAATTTTTTTAAAAAAGTTAATAAATAAATGGACTGGTAGCACTCGCGAGAACAACGGCTCATATATCGATTATACAACTGTTCTTATCGGCATCGTAAAGCCACGAGCGACTTTATTCCGTTCTCACAGTTCTTCTCGATCTAATTTCGCTAAGGAAACATAATAGCCAAACGCAACAGGATGCAACGTGTGCATAATATATGTATACATTTATTGAATTATATACCGTTGAATAACTTAAATAAACGATGCATCGGATCAGTTCCATCACGCCAGCGTACCTCGACTTGTCGAACAGCAATCCGATCGTTGTTAACGCGAACAAATCGTTCGCGATCACCAATCCCGAGGACAGGGAATTTGTGTCCTGCAAAATGACGATTTTAAATCATGCGAAATTTCAAACACGACAAAATTTCATTTCACACCCTGTAGTAAACTAATTGCTCCAGCTTCCGAAAAAAGTTTGAATCCTATAGTCCAACATTTAAAAAAGTTACCGCTTTTTTTAGAGCGTCCGAATATTAGTGGGACTCACTGTATACGAGGACGCCATGACCGAAAGGGTTAAGGAGTTATTAATGAAAGACACGGACCAATCAGAGAGGCCCGGCACGGCGGCAGGTTTCGCTGAGCGTAGCGATGGTGTCGCGCCGCGGTGAAATAGTGAACAATAGAAGTTTATACGGAAAAACCGAAAAAGAGTTTGTCCTTTTACTCGGAAAAAATTAGAAATGTCAGGTATGGCGTTTATGAATCTTTATTGCCCTACACCTCCCTTAAGAAACTTTCTAAACGGACAGATTTTTTTGCGAACAATTACCCAACGACTCTGTTTACCAGTCTGCAGAAAAACCGAAACATGTGGTTGCCATAAATCTTACAGCGGTCCCTCTCGTGTTTTGTTTTTTGTCTGACCACCCCGTCGTTCGACATGCATCATTCCTCCCCTCCCTAAACTCTTCCCAATTGAAATTATTGAAATCAGTGTTGTTTGAACCGCGGTAGAGAGAACGTCTCTGAAGACGTGTCAATTCGAAGTTCATGGTTGTTAATATTTGGTTTTTAATAGTAGCAGTGTGTTTAAAGTGAAAGTGGTATACGTGCAATTAGTTGCCTTGACTGTTTGTGTATCTGTGCAGTTCGTCTCAGCAACTTTATTTACGGCTAAATAAGTGAGTTTCGTTGAAATTTGTTTTGAGAAACAAAATTAATCTATTATTTCACACAAGGAACGATCGATACAATATCAGTTTATTTCAGTTTGTTTATGAAACCGTTGGTTGTTTGATCATCACTTGACGTGTTACATTCAAATCGTAAAGACGTGGTTTGCTTGTGCTTTTCTCGTTATTGAATAAATTCCGTTGAGTCAATTTATATTTACAAAAAGTGTGCGGATTATTTAATTATATAATCTAAAAGTTTTTAAATTAAATCTATTTCTGCTCCTTCTCTTGTTCGCTACTTTACCACGGCGCGACGCCATCGCTACGCTCAGTGAAACCTGCCGCCGAGTCGTACTCTCTTCGCCGTCGCGTGTTGAGACTACTCTCCGATTGGTCCGTGTTTTTGACTTAACTTCACCTCGGGAAACCGAAAACTTTTAACTTTTTTAAATGTAATCCAGTAGATTTCGACGGGAAAAATGCCGAAAACCCAAGTTTTGATAGGAATTCGCTGGTTCAAAAGTGACGCGGAGTGTACTTCCGAAAAGCCCATACCTCCGATCTTTTTACACTCTGGATTCTTACGTATTTTGACGTGCTGATTAGGAATAGTGAAAATTAGCGCAAATGTTATTTTCATAGCGGAAACCACGAAAAAACCATAAAAATCATAGGTTTTTCCGTTTATTTCCGTAAATAATGGTAATTTTGAAAAATACTTCAAATGAAAGTTGTAGCTCTCATCGAAATACACATTTCATGTCGTATTTTCGGAAGTTTATCCGTGACGAGTGTGTAAAGTTGCGAGCGATCGTCAGCGCTTTTCTTTGAAAGCGGTTCATTAATATTAAAATGAACAATAATGGAATGTTTACCTCGGCTTCGTACAGCTGTAGATGATGGTACAGAGCCATGCAGAAGTGTACGATTGCATAAAGATTTTGCCAGCTAGGCAGGGACGTGTCGTACAGAATCCTAGACGTGACCTAGAAGGAGCAAGAAGTGGCTATTAAAAACGAGAGAGACAGAGACGTTTCAGCGGTCGTTGAAAAGCCGAGATAAGTCTGTCTATGGTCGGCAGTGTCAGTGTGCTTCTAATAGAAAAGCCGCTTCATAAAATCAAACCGGTTTACTCGATCATTCCCGTGATGCATACATAACCGGTACTTAGGCGTGAGTTCGTTGTAACGCGTAAGTTTAACCGTGCATCCTCAATGAATCGACAGAAACATTTATTCGGTGATAATTCAGCTTTTTTTCTCCGTCAGATTTATCGTACGCGGAAAATCGAGCGATGCTTCCGCCATTAATTATCGCAACAGTTCGATCAATAATCGGAAAAACATTTTTATGATCGACAGCAAGAGGAGGATTTCTCACACGTCGCTCATAATCGAGTTGGCAGCTTCAGCCAATTATTTGATAACGTGAGTACTTGTTTCAGTTAATTAAACGCTCGACTCGTTCCTCCGCCATTAATAAACTGGTTTTGTTACATTGTATAGACAGCGGATTTTACGCATTTATGATAAAAATGAGTAGGCTAATCTTAGAACAGTAATAACATTTAACGAATATGTAAAAATGTGGAGACGTTATTTTCGATCGATTAATCACTCTGAGGTGACACTAAAAATTGCTTTACCATTTATAATATTGTTTAAATGATTAAATATGTCGGTATATAATAAATTACTAGACATTTAGGTATCCTATGAGGTATTATACCAATTTTATACTCGTCAAAGAAAAAAGTTAATATATAATGGAAATATTCTAGCTCGGAAGAAATGTTTAATCTTCGAGTTAAAGTTGCTCCGAGTGCAAAGGGTTAAAATTAGTTACGTAAGAAATAAATCTTTATTTAGCTCCATTACTTAGCTCCATTTCATTTTATTTTGCATAACGATCCGCTGTCTATTTATCAGTAAACGATCCAGAAAAGTATCTTAATGATCGACTGCAATACGACAGAGTTGATGTTAACCGAGTCGCTAGATGAGGGGAGGGAGCACGAATTGAAGGGAAAAGGTTACCCCTCTCTGCCGAATTAGAGAGTAGAGTGGGGACACAATAATAATGTTAGACAATTATTTCATAATGTCTTTTTCAGTTAACTGAACGCCCGGCTGCTTTCTACTTTACCGGACTCAAAATTTGTGCCTTTCTCCTATAAATTATGGTGTATTTGGTACGTAATCCAGTAGATTTGTACCCGGAGCGGCTGCAAATCGAAGTTTCGATCCTGTGGGATCATTGGTTCAGGAGTTATGCTTGCTTAAAGTTGAGCAATCTGCAGTGTTTTTGATAGGTAAGGACGCCGCCATATTGGTTTGTAGTGACGGTCGCGCGCCGCTTACCGAGCAGAATAATTGATTAGTTAAGTAAGTGGCTCGCTCAAACCAATATGGCGGCGCTTTTACCTGTCAAAAACACTGCAGATTGCTCAACTTTAAGTAAACATAACTCCTGAACCATTGATCCTACAAAATCAAAACTTCGATCTGCAGCTGCAGCTGGTACAAATCTACCGGATTACATACTAAATACATCATAATTTATAGGAGAAAGGCACAAATTTTGAGTTCGGTAAAGTAAAGTTTACCCGAACGCCCGACTGGCCCTGTCATTTACAATTGAAGCTTCTTCATCGATGGACGAAAGAATATTTTCATCACCAGCAACAGGTACGAAAATGAATAAAATAAGTTTCTTCGGATTTTTTGAACAGTTCAAATATTTAGAAGAATATGTCCTTACGTTTATTTTGTGTTCATCAAGGCCCAAACGAGGCCCACCAGGAAACCAACTGGGTCCTTTCCAGAAAACAGCCAGTTTGTCAGTAAGTAACTGCATTTGTAAACTTTTCCGTAGCAATTGTACATTGTAAAATATCTGCAAAAATATTTAGAGGTCCGTGAACCGTTAACAAACATTTCTCGAACATACATAGATAATTAACATAAATACAATATTAATCGAAATAAACAGAAACAATTTACTATATTTTTTAAAAGAAAGCAGTGGATCCAAAAAGTATTTGGAGAAATCGTTGATATTTGAACTCTCATAATTTCGTTAAAAAAAATAGCACAACAATATACCTGGGCTCGTTTTAAAGCTTGAATTCTCTACTTTTGCCACCCATTATTCATTTTTATATAAAATATTTTTACATGGAACAGCGATTAAGAAACCGAAGACGCTTTTTTGGTCCGAAACGTTACAAATTGGAACGTCTATAGTCTATATAAACATCGAAAAATTTTTCTCGCAAATGAAACCAGCACAGATTTAAAGATTGAAGCTTCCCCTCTGCAACGAATGTTCAAAACTCTATCTCCGATTTTTTCTAGTTGATTTATCGAGGTTTGAACCAAAGGTGTACTGGCATCTTTGCAATAATATAAGACAGGCTTACATCGTGTACAAATATTTTATATAAAAATGAACGATGGATGGTAAAAGCAGAGTCTTCGAGCTTGAAAACGAGTCGAAATTTATTGTCGTACTATTTTTTAATAGCCGAAAAATTAACAATTTCCCAAGGATCAGAAATGTCGAAATACTTTCAAGATCCACTGTGTGTGAATAGAAGTCAGAAAATATCGGACTACTTTACAGAGCAACAATAATAACAAAAAACATTGTCGCGAATGTTCAAGTAGAGGTACAAACATCGATTAGAGTGAATCATCGTGCAGATATTTTCGAGAGAGATAGAAAAAGAAGAAGAAAGATGAAAAAAGACGGCGGACAAGTCTAATTATTTTGTAACGCGACGATACGCGACGGGACTTGATGTACGAGCTAATTATTCGAAATCGAAACGCGAATCCTCATTACAAAGATGAATCCGCGGTGAACGTTTAATATCAATTGAATATCCCGCCGCGCTCTCGGTTTATTTGCATATAAGTGATTCACACTTTATGTAACGGAATGATTGTGCGTTCGATCAGATAGGCGCGCGGCTCGATGGACATATTATGCACGAGTTTAATAAGAGAAACAACGGTTAAACACTTTTGTGTGTGTGTGTGTATGTGTGCCGCGGCCTGCGCACAGCTTACCTGCAAATACAGGGGATTAAACGATTGAGGACTGACAACCAAGCCGTAAATTATATCCTCCTTTTTATTCTCCTCCACGAACGTACCGAACAGCTTATCCCATATAATGAGAACGCCACCGTAATTCTTGTCCAGGCAGTACAAATTACAGCCTGCAAGTCGTTCCGAATAAATTATTACACACTAGCTCCGAATTATATAATTGCAGCTAATGTCTTACATCATTAGTTGTACGCAATCGGCTAATTTATTTACAAAGATCTTTCGAATTATCATTGTGACGAGACCGAGGATCTTTATGGTAAATGATTGTAGTTGCATCTCTTTTCCATAAATTTTATATCACAAACTACATACAAATCCATTAATAGAATTATGATGTATTTGGTATGTAATCCAGTATATTTATACCCGGTGTGGATGCAGATCGAAGTTCCGAACCTTTAGGATCAATGGTTCGGGAGTTATGCTTGCTTAAATTTGAGCAATCTGCAATGTTTTTGACAGGTAAGGACGCCGCCATATTGGTTTGTAGTGACGGTCGCGCGCCGTTTACCGAGCAGAATAATTAATTAGTTGGTTGCTCATTAGAACACTACAAATATGGCGGCGCCCTTGCCTGTCAAAAACACTGCAGATTGCTCAACTTCAAGCAAGCATAACTCCTGAACCATTGATCCTAGAGGATCGAAACTTCGATCTGCATCCGCCCCGGGAACAAATCTACTGGATTACATACCAAATGCGTCATAATTCGTAGGAGAAAGGTACTAATTTTGAGTCCGGTAAAGTAAAGTTTCCCCTAAAAAACTAATAACAAATGCACAACACCATAGAAAAGGCAAATAAGTTGTACCATTAATTTTGCCCAAAAAATATATTATTACCATAAATACTATTAACAAATTAACGTTTATTGTACTACTGTTTAAGGCCTCGATGCGCCCGGTTGCGTTCCGGAAGTAATTCAGAACGAATAGGAATGACAGATCGTGCAATTACGCGATAAATATAAGATTTGCATAAAAATGCGGAGCTGGAATAAAATATTGCAAGGGATCGTCGTTGAGGTAAACAACTGCAGGGACAAACGCAACAATGCAACGATGCAGCGTCCGGTATACGTGACATTGAATCGAAATGCAGAATCATCTGTAATCGCTTACCGTGATGCACACGATGGTGTTTCGGGGTATTGAATATTAATTCTAACGGGCCGAGGTCGTCGATGACTGTCGTATGAATCCATAATTGGTAGATCAAGTTGAATTGGTTGTGCACAATGAAATGCGACGGTGGCAGAACGAGGGCGAGGGGTAAGTAGAACATCTGCAAGCATAGTTCCCTCGTTTATGCATAGGTTTGCATGTGGAAAAGGAATTTTAAATTTTTAATCTTATTGCAATGCTTCGATAAATAAAATTCATTTTCAATGAAAACATTTTTATAATTCGGACAATTGTGAAAGGAAAATGGCTACGTTAAAGTAGAGAGGACATGAGAGACCTCACGTCCAAGGTCACGTCCAAGGTCACGGCTTAACATGCTACAAGGCTTTTTTAAAAAATTTATTACGTGTAGAAATTACTTCGGTGCCTTTTTAAAACAAACTTAGTATTTATTTATAATCTGATCATATATCTGTTATTTTTCGAAATAGTTTCCATTATTTTCGACGACTTTGGTCCATCTTTTAGGCAACTGTCGAATTCCTTGACGGAAAAAAGATGGCGGTTTCGATGTAATGAATTCGTGAATACTCTTTTGCACATCTTCCAATGTTTGGAAATTTGTACCTTCTAAATGATGCTGGAGTGATTGGAATAGATGAAAATTCTAGCAGAATTCAAATCATTCATCAAAATCAAAGCAGAACATATTCTTTCTGCGGCTTCGGAAGTATTTATCATTAATTGAAAGGCAAACAGTATTCAGTGCCATATGTGAGAGTCTTGTCAGTCGCCGCCATTCTTGCTTACTAAAAGTTTATGTTTCGACTAGATCTCAAATGTTTCATAATAAAACGTTGGAAAATGGCGGACGATTGTTTGCATTCAAACCAGAGTTATAAATAATTTAATATCAAGGCACCGAATTAATTTCTACACGTAATAGAATGACGTCTCTCAATGGAAAACCCTACAGCATAATGTAATTTGTTTTCTCGCGCGGCTCTCGGCGTAACAAACAAGCTGCATAATCAGGCATCCGTAAGAGACTCGATTGTACTTTCAATGGTTAATCGAGACGACAATTTTCTAACCAGCATAATTACATAGGACGAGATCCAGTCGTGGTTTTCCTTTTTTTTCGTGAAAATCACCCGGCGAAACGGTAATTACACTAACGAGAATAATTCAAATGCGGCTCTAATGAGTACTATATTTATGAATTCTATTTACATGTAATTAGGCTGCTTATTTTCAATACGCGTTCCAGCAAAAGTGCCACACGTGTCCTTGAAAAGCGTCCTCCGATCGTTTCCCGTTTATGCTTGCGAAACTGAAGCTTTTATAACAAGGTCAAATTCAAATAAAAATGATTACTTTATCTTTTTTATTCGAATTTGACCCTGTTATAATGATTAATTTATCTTGACAGACAGAATATACAAAATTGAACCAAGTATTGCACAATTACTTTTTTTAAAATGAAGATCCAGGAGTCTGCATTAACAAAGATAAAAATGGTAAACTCGAAGAGGTGAAGCCAGAAGAAAATGGCAGCAATGCAGATTAGTTTAAATCTTGTTATCAAAACTGCATCGAATAAAAATATCACTGCTCCTTCTTAAAACGAAGGGGTCCAGGCATTTTCACCAACAAAAATAAAAATGGCAAACTCGAGAAGGTGAAGCCAGAAGAAAATGGCAGCAATGCAGATTAGTTTAAATCTTGTTATCAAAACTGCATCGAATAAAAATATCATTGCTTCTTCTTAAAACAGAGGAGTCCAGGCATTTTCACCAACAAAAATAAAAATGGCAAACTCGAGAAGGTGAAGCCAGAAGGAAATGGCTGCAATGCAGATTACCTCCAGCTCTTGTTAACAATAAAATTCCGAATGAAATAGCATGGAGTGAGAACACAATCCGATTAATTTCTCTGAAAAGAAAGATTAGCTGATCGAGTGCCAGTCAAGGGGATTGCAGCGGATTGCAGTTTGCAGTTGTGCAGGCGGGTTCGGAATAGCGAATCGATTGCGCCCGCAGTGCACAGTTGCGGTGGTAAACATCCGCAGAATAATCCCGTATACACAATGTTGGGATCATTATAGCTGGTGTACATGCATGTGTTAAACGGAGGCATGTGTACGTTAGGTATCGTAATACGAGTGATACTCACGAAATTACACCAGTGTTGCAAAATGGACTGCCGCAGACCGACCGCGAGAGTGAACTCCTCGCTGCTGTGATGTACTTGATGGTGACTCCATAAAAAGTGCACCTCTGGAAAACGGCCGAGAAGAGAAACACTATAAATTCGTCAACTAAGATGGCTACGCGACTATTTCACACACATGGTTGATGATAGGAATTTAACCGTGGTTACTGCGGTGAACCCAATAGTAACAAAAATCCACGCCGACTGCGGTGATGCACCAGGTCCACGCCGAGTCCCATGGCAAGCCCCACAAACGATATCTCTCGTGGATCACGATGTACGCGTAATACTCTCCGCCGCGGAACAAGATCCTGCAAACCACACCAAAAAACAACATACACACAACCCCCATTTTTTCATCGTTTATAAGTAGACAGCCGATCTTTATGCAAAATAGGAATTTTCTAACTGAATTGCGAATATCTGGAGTGAAATATTTACTATAATTATTATAACAGTATTATGAAATTATTCTAATATTTTCACTATTTTAAATTACACCTACACATTTTAATATACACCTACACATTTTAAATTACGCCAATTCTTCTAATATTTTTACTATTCTAAATTATACCCACTCAAATTAAATTACACAAACTCTTCTAATACTTTTACTATTTTACATTACACCAATTCTTCTAATATTTTTACTATTCTAAATTACACCTACTCATTTTAAATTACATCAATTCATCTAATATTTTCACTATTTTAAATTACGCCTACACATTTTAAATTACACCAATTCTTCTAATGTTTTTACTATTTTAAATTACACTAATTCACCTAATATTTTTACTATTCTAAATTACACCAATTCTTATATTTTTACCATTCTAAATTACACCTACTCATTTCAAATTACATCAATTTTTCTAATATTTCTACTATTTTAAATTACACCAATTTTTCTAATGTGTTTACTATTCTAAATTATACCTATTCATTTTAAATATTCATATTGCTTGAAATTGTTGCATAGGACTGGAAACTTTTAGAGCACTCATCCCGACTCTTCTTAAAACTAAAAGAACGCTCTTTCAGATGACACCAAAGTCGGGAAGTAATTCGAATTCAGTCAGAAGTTATGATCGCAGGAAAAGAGGGGGAAGGAACTTATTTGCACGCCTAATATTTCAGATCTACAGAGACTCCACTTTCTTAAATCGTGCACATACCGCGGACCCCTACGCATTCACAGCATTTGCAACAATTGCAAATCAATGAGACACGTTGCTGAAAATATTAATGGAATTCGGTTTCATTTTGGTGACAAGGAAATCAATTTTTCTCTAGCTCGAAATTTTCTAAAAAATAGGAATTCGTTTCTGCGAACGCGTGTCTACCCCCGAAGTATTTTGTGCGTTCGGAGACGTCGCGCGTCGGCTCGAGAGTGCATCGAGAGATCTGCTCATGAATTATGCATGTGATTTAGGCGTCGAGGAGCAATAACAGTTGAACAATATAAGGCTACATTCATCACCGGTCATTTACCTATGCTTACCGGCCACTCTCGTGGAACAACCAATGGGACAACGAAGTCATCTGATCGTTCAGACGAAATTTCTTTTTCTTCGAGGTCAGTATCACTTGCTCCAGCACGATCAGTACGAAGAACGGTAGCCATACCTGCGCAGACAGTTTATCTTTGATAATCTGCAATGATATGTGCACCGACGCGACAATTTCATTCGTCCACACTGTTACGCTCGGATAACCGCGAAGAACGAATCATTTCATCGATTAGGAATCACTATAATCGGGAGGACTGGCCAGACTGCGGGTCTTCGTGCAAAATTGAAGATTTCAACAACACATATTAGGTGCACAAATTAACTTTCAATTACTCTTTAGCATTTCCAATCTTGAAACTTGAAATGTACTGCTTCGCGCATAAACAAAGGTGTAAAATGACCGCCCACACATTGTTTATTTTTTAATTATTGAAATTATAAAGATGCTTCCATTAGGAGTTATTCAATAAATTTCTTTATTCGAGCAGGTATTATTATAAAAATTGTGAAAAATCTAAACAAATTCCGTCTTTTAATTTGCATAAAACAATATACCTACTTATTTCCGATACATTATTGGAATTATAAAGATACTTCCATTAGAAGTTATTCAATAAATTTCTTTATTCGAGCAGGTATCATTATAAAAATTGTGAAAATTCTAAACAAATTCAGCCTTGTAATTTTTATAAAACAATATACTTATATCCGATACATTATTGGAATTATAAAGATGCATCCATTAGAAGTTATTCAATAAATTTCTTTATTCGAGCAGGTATCATTATAAAAATTGTGAAAATTCTAAACAAATTCAGTCTTGTAATTTTTATAAAACAATATACAATATATCCGATACATTATTGGAATTATAAAGATGCTTCCATTAGAAGTTATCCAATAAATTCTTTATAAAAATTGTGAAAAATCTAGACATTTCAGTCTTGTAATTTTTATAAAACAATATACACATATATTCCATACATTTTCGATCCGGTACGGTTAGTGTTAAAGTAGTTATTTTGATGAATAAAAATTTAATTATGTTGGAGTCTTCTAAAGTTCCATGAAGATACATATAATTGAAGGTTAATTAATTCGTGGCATTGTTTTAAGGTATTTGATCGTCATTTACGAACAATCAAAACATATTCTAGGCTTGAAAATCATCCCCATCATTTTCCATACAGTTACACTCTTTCACAAACGACTGATGACCCCATTAAAAAATTTTGATATAAAACAGTTAAAAATAATAATTGCGAGGGCCACGAATGAATTTGTGCACCTAATCGAATGCACAAAATCCGCAGTCTAGCTACCGCTTCTCAGCGCCAGAATTTTTTAAATTTCACCGACACTAAACAAATGAAATAGATTAAATGGCGCACTTTAACCCAAGTGCAAAGTCCGGTGCACACATATCCAACGATGCAGAAAGACAAAGTATCGCTATCCGAGAAAAAATACAATCGGTAAACGATAATGCAATTGTGATCGATAGAGCGAGCAACATTTCCCCGGGGCAATAGTTCAATGCATTCAATTAAAACACAGAATAGGAACGAATAGAATTTGTACGGTGTTGGTGACACACGTACAGCGATAGAAGTACTGGCACAGTTAGCTTTCAATTACCCTAATTTACGATCTGAGGATGATTATGTCTTTAACGGAGTACACACAAAATATTACGTAAACTAAGTCGATAACACTGTCCTACTAAACGTTGTAAACGAACACGTTTGTTTGGCCCCCGATGCACATCGTTTGCTTTCCTTCGCCTCGCGATTAGATAAGCGGTATATATAGTCCATATTCTAAAATTGTGGACACATATCGCTGACTTTGTTTCACTGAGGAAGGTGCAGTCTAACCTTGCAGAATACATAGTACAGTTCTATTTCTCAAATATTTAATTTGCCGCAAAATCGCTCGAGAAAACGGGTGAGCCGGCTCTCTTTGATAATTATGTAGACCCGTTTAAACGCGCATAACAGTGTAATAAAAATACCATAGCATGCAGAACAGTCTACAGAATCACCCCCGCATCTTTTACCGTTATGACACAAACAATTCTGGAACTTCAGAAACAGTGAACGAGAAGAACGACTGACAAATTCGCGTTTGGCTCATCACACACACATAACACTATAATGAAAAAATTCCATAGCATTCAGGAAGGTCTACAGAATCATCCCCAACAAGAATCATCCCCCTATCTTCTACAATTGTAACACAAAAAATTGTGGAACTTCAGAAACAGTGAACGAGAAGAACGACTGACAAATTCGCGTTTGGCTCATCACAAACACGTAACAATTTCATGAAAAAATATCATAGTATTCAGGGCAATCTACAGAATCATCTCCCACAAGAATCATCCCCGTAACTTCCACCGTTGGGGCACAAAAAATTTTGAAACTTCAATAGCAGTCGTAACAGAAGAACGACTGTCAAACTCGTGTTGGGTATAATTCTATCATGAAAAAAATTCCAGATCATTCGGGAGAGTCTACGGAATCATCCCCAACAAGAATCATCCCCGTATCTTCCACCGTTGTGACACAAAAAATTCTGAAACTTCAAAAACAGTCGTAAAAGAAGAACGACTGTCAAACTCATATTGGGTATAACGCTGTCATAAAAAAAATACCAGAGCATTCAGAACAGTCTACAGAATCATCCCCAACAAGAATCACCCCCCTATCTTCCACCGTTGTGACACAAAAAATTCTGGAACTTCAGAAACAGTGAACGAGAAGAACGACTGACAAATTCGCGTTTGGCTCATCACAAACAGACAACACTATCATGAAAAAATACCATAGCATTCAGAACAGTCTACAGAATCATCCCCAACAAGAATCATCCCCCTATCTTCCACCGTTGTGACACAAAAAATTCTGGAACTTCAGAAACAGTGAACGAGAAGAACGACTGACAAATTCGCGTCTGACTCATCACACACACATAACACTATCATGAAAAAAATACCATAGCATTCAGGACAGTCTACAGAATCATTCCCAACAAGAATCACCCCCCTATCTTCCACCGTTGTGACACAAAAAATTGTGGAACTTCAGAAACAGTGAACGAGAAGAACGACTGACAAATTCGCGTTTGGCTCATCACAAACAGACAACACTATCATGAAAAAATACCATAGCATTCAGAACAGTCTACAGAATCATCCCCAACAAGAATCACCCCCCTATCTTCCACCGTTGTGACACAAAAAATTCTGGAACTTCAGAAACAGTGAACGAGAAGAACGACTGACAAATTCGCGTTTGGCTCATCACAAACAGACAACACTATCATGAAAAAATACCATAGCATTCAGAACAGTCTACAGAATCATCCCCAACAAGAATCACCCCCCTATCTTCCACCGTTGTGACACAAAAAATTCTGGAACTTCAGAAACAGTGAACGAGAAGAACGACTGACAAATTCGCGTTTGGCTCATCACAAACACACAACACTATCATGAAAAAATACCATAGCATTCAGAACAGTCTACAGAATCATCCCCAACAAGAATCATCCCCGTATCTTCTACCATTGTGACACAAAAAATTGTGGAACTTCAGAAACAGTGAACGAGAAGAACGACTGACAAATTCGCGTTTGGCTCATCACAAACACGTAACAATTTCATGAAAAAATATCATAGTATTCAGGACAATCTACAGAATCATCTCCCACAAGAATCATCCCCGTAACTTCCACCGTTGGGGCACAAAAAATTGTGGAACTTCAGAAACAGTGAACGAGAAGAACGACTGACAAATTCGCGTTTGGCTCATCACAAACACACAACACTATCATGAAAAAATCGTAGCATTCAGGTCAGTCTACAGAATCATCCCCAACAAGAATCATCCCCGTATCTTCTACCATTGTAACACAAAAAATTGTGGAACTTCAGAAACAGTGAACGAGAAGAACGACTGACAAATTCGCGTTTGGCTCATCACACACACATAACACTATCGTGAAAAAAATACCATAGCATTCAGAACAATCTACAGAATCATCCCCAACAAGAATCATCCCCCTATCTTCCACCGTTATGACACAAAAAATTCTGAAACTTCGAAAACAGTCGTAAAAGAAGAACGACTGTCCAACTCGTGTTGGGTAGATCGAAGTACATATATCGAGATCCACAAGAACGATCTATCTGAAAACACAAAACGAAAGGTCTTCCAGACTTTTCCTCCGGACGGTTCCTCGAGTTCGCGGCGTTCGCTACGTTTTCGGCGCGGTGCGGGCCGGCGAAAGTAGCGGATAAATAAATTACCTGGCGATGATAGTCGGGCACCTGATGGGGAAACTGGAAGATCGTGTCGCAAGGGTTCACGAGATAGAAAAGTTTGCCCGCGTTCCAGAGCGGGTCGAGAAGATCGACGCGCGAGACGTTCATTTTCTACACTGGCACCTAAACGCCGGGGTTTCTTCTCTCTGTCTCTGTCGTCTGTTTACGGGTTTCGGTGGCTACGGTGCAGCCGGTGCTCTCCTCGGTCATCAGTTGAGAGAAAAACAGTCAACAAACACACAACACCGAACTATGCCGACGCCATCGGGACAACACTTGTTTCAATCATCGTGCGGCGGCATGCACGCATCGTTTATATATGTAAGTTCGCGTCGCGGGACCGAGGACACGTGAGTATGCGGCGCCATGCGCGCGCGATGTCTCTTTCACGGCCGTACTGTGATAAAGGCGCGACAATGAAGATACAATCGAGCTCTCCCGTCCCGACCCGTCGCTAATTAATCCATTGACCCGCTAACGAACCGCGCCGAGTCTCCTCCCGCGCCGGACCAAATTTCTTCACAGTCGAAGCCGATTTTTGATAATTGCCAGTAATTAATTAACACTAAACGTACCAGGCCTTTACAGTAACTGGTAGATGTTTCCGTATACATTTAAATGACAAAGATTTTATTTAGGCTTTGTATGGCTTCTGTTGTAATACGTGATCTACTAGAGCTATCTGTACACTCATTTCTTATGAAATTATTTTTATTGTTTCGATGATTGTGAAATAAAAAATCTGGAAACGGTCATTTTGACCGGTGGTGGTAGGTTTAGTGTTAATCCCCTCGACCGGAGAAGCTTCCGACTCCTAATGAACGCTGCATTGTTCGATGATTCGTGGAAATGATTTTATTCGGTATCCGTGTTGTACTGAGTTATACTGCGTTGAATCACGGTATTTAGAAAATTTATTGGATCGTTTTATACAATTGATCGTTTTGAAAAATGATTTTATGAAAATTTCTACACATTTTGTACAAATTAATTTGTGGAAAATTTATACACATTTTGTAGAAATCAATTTGTGGAAAATTTATACACATTTTGTATGAATCAATTTGTGGAAAATTTATACACATTTTGTACAAATTAATTTGTGGAAAATTTATACACATTTTGTACAAATTAATTTGTGGCTCTCGTGGTTAATCAATTGTGACATGATCTCAACTCTTTTAATCATTATACTAATTACTAGACAGCGGATCTCTGTGTAAAATAAAAATGTTCTACTCGAATTGCAACAAAGTTTGAGTGAGCTAGAAATTAAATTTTTTAATATGTTGGATAGATTGAAAATGATATAACAGCATACTGCATGATACTGCATATAATAAATGCATAATTTATAAATGCATAATATCCACTGTCTATTCATTATTTACAAAATATTAGAAGAATTTGAAAATACTTCTATAATAGTTGTTTGAAAAGATAACTATTAGATGTACAAATTAATTAGGTGTATAATAAATGCATTTTTAAAATCTTGTATATTTTTACTGTTTTAAATTACACCTACTCATTTTTGCCAGAAATGCACAAAATCCGCTGTCTATTAATTACCTACAAGAACTATTAAATGTGTGAGATTATTTTACAAAACACGATTTATGTTAGTTGTTTATGAACACTGAATAAATTCCGAATACTACGAATTAATTAGGTTGATTCGAATGAATCATTCAGCTCGAGAAGAAAATGAAAGCACGCGAAGTTCCCCTCTTGTCAATTAATTGTTATTAATCGGTTGAATTGTTTGTTCGAAGGAGTCCGCTCTGCGATCGCCTAATGCCGAGGCGTGGGTCTTTCTGTTTGAACGCCTAATCGCTTACTGAAGAGGAACATGTTAAATAACGATAGCACACTCGTTTCTGATAACAGCTGCGTGTTTATACAGATTGGGTTAAATTCCTCTGTGAATTACCAAATATCGAGACAGCCGAAACTCGATAACAAATCGTTTAAAAATTGTAGAAATTAATAATTAGACTGCGGACCTTTCTGCATTTATGGCTTTTGAAAATTTTCAAGAAATAATCTAAAATAATATAAAATTCTACAGATTTTAGTACGATTTTTATTTATTCCAGATCTGCAAACGCATACCACTGAAAAAAACAGATTTTAAAGTTTCCACTTTTTCAAAATTTGCCTGCCGAAATTGAAAATTGCATAAACATCCGCAGCAGAGTTGGGCAAAATGTAATTTCAATTACAATTACAATTATTTACCAATTACTGTAATTTGAAGTTGCAGAAATAAAATTACAATTACATGTAATTGTAATTGGTAATTGCAATTACTTTGGCTCAATCAGTAATTGTAATTTTGCTGACCACAATTACAGTTATAATAATTGTGAAAGGAGTAATTGCAATTACATAACACGATTACAGTAATTGTAATTGCGTCTAACAATTACTTCAGTGTAATTATTCTTTTAAAAACCACTAATTTTTTGTTTTGGGCCATTTAACCGTTTTCTTATTGTAATTATAGTCCACGTTTGCACATGCAATTGAAGATGTAATTAATTACTGCCCAACTCTGATCCGCAGTCTATTGAAGAAAGCGTCCCTGTGATCTCTGATGCCGGCGCAACTGCATCTTGTTTTCAACATACCTCGAGAAAATGGAGGAATCAAATATCATTCGTGAGTCGTCGATCTTTCGAATGTTTACTGGTAAAAACGCTTATTTAACAAAATCCACGTGAAATGCAACAAGCTCGTTAATTGCATCATGAATCCGTTCGAGATGTAGGAAAATAGAGTGCATAGAAGAAGAATAAAAAAGAGAAGTCGTTGTTACTCGTAAACATGAAAGTAAGATGTAAATAGAGTCGGCGAATGTTTCTCGCGACGAGGAAGATCGACTGTGCAGGGAAAATGAAAAATTGTTGACGATCGTAGTCAATTGTAAATTAAGAAGTGGCGAAATTGGAACTTGTTCTAATGCAAGCCAGTGCAAGCCAGTGCAAGCCTTCGGTATGTCGGAGAGTGCACTGGCGGCAGACGGCGTGTTTCATAACGCGCATTAATTATTCGCGCGACAGTGGACGAACCGATAAATTGTTATTGCCATGCGTGAGTCTCCTGCAGATATTCACCGTGTTTGAGTGAGTCTGCTAATTGAATTCCTGTTCACCAGTCGGTACAAACATGATTCCGATCTCGCGCATCTCACTATAAATGGAACGTTATCTTATCAGTTGTTGCTGAAACTTTGCAATTAACTCGCTCGCCTCTGTTTCAATTTTCGATGTTCTATTTAATGGTTCATATGTATTTTCTGTTCTGTCTCGTTGTATTTGACTGGCGATTGGTTAATGGATCCGAATTTATAGATTATGTAGAGGAGAGTCGTGCAGTACCGACCAGCGTTATCATATTTTTATCTCTCTATCCCTACCGGCCCCTTACCCTTCCGCCTCTCGCCCAGTTTCGCAGCGTAGCTCGTCTCACGCGTACCGTAAGCCAGCGTGTCGCCACTGTCGCCAGCGTGTCGCCACTGTCGCCAGCGTTAGTGGGAAGAGTGCAAAGACGAGCTACGCTGCGAAACTGGGCGAGAGGCGGAAGAGTAAGGGGCCGGACGGGATAGAGGGATAAAAATATGGTAACGCTGAGTACCGACGGCTCCAAGTTTTCTTGTTATAGGTGGACTATAATATACAGGGTGAGGCATTTAAATGGGAACACCTAAATATCTCTACCGTACAATATTTCAAATATTGCCGCGCTTTTTTGATCACGCCGTCTGGCGTTCGACTATCGAAAGTCACAGTAAAAAAAAGCAGGTTAGTGGAAAGCAGACTAGACATTTACATTTGCAACCAGGGGGACTTCGTACGTGTATCAGAGAATATACTCTCTGCATGTATATTACATACTAATACGCCTAAGATTAGGCTAATACGCCTAAATCCGCGAACTATCGGTAACATGGAAAGCGACACCGAAATCAACTCTCTGGTGGAAGTTCCAGCTCTTTTGTCAGCACGCATGCGCGCTCACACTTCGTGAACGTAATATTTGAATTTGGTTGTACATACTTATTCTTTGATATCTATGAAAATATAAATATAAAAATTCTACGAACAGTGTAAAATCAAATTTCAATCTTAAATCAAATTAAGTCCGTAAAATTATAAGGATTTCTTAAATACCATTTTATAGAATACTACATTTCATATATTGGCGCGGTTTCAACAGTTTTCAAGTTTTTACACGCAGTCTACGCAGAGTGTCTCTTTCCTCTTGTATCCAGTGGTCCATGAAAGATGATGGATAATGATGGAGATACATATCAATACATATTTGGAATAAAGATCACGAAATCGAGGTTATATTTTGATATAACCGTTACTTTAGATTTCATGAAACCATTCTACATATACCTTAGGTCCGTCCCTCGTGTCAATTTGACACAGTTTTCCTGAAATAAGTTATATGTTATATACTATTGCTGTTATCTGTGTAGATAAATTTTTCCGAAACTTCGTGTCTCTTATTTTTCTAATGCGAAACACGCAACCGAAAAACCTAAGAATCAAAAAACATTGAAAAATAACTGTTCACCTTGTTATTTCATCGATCTTTTATCACTATGTCAATTTGACATCGAGGGACAGATTCAGTTCATAAGGGATGGATAAATAAATAAATTGACGGCGGGAATTTTAAATTTTCCTTGTGCTGTGTGGAGACTTGGAGACACAGACAAATCTCGACGGTGGTGGTGGTGGAGATGACAAGATGAGCCCCGGGACGGCACAGAGGCAAGATGGGTCTATCGTTCTGCATAGTAGTAGCAGTAGTGTGTGTGTGTGACCGCTTCGGCCAAATAGAAGGCTCGCTCCTTCCAAACTAACCAATCGGCCGAGTATTCTTGCAACGTCACCGCATTCCTGCAACGTCACCGCATTCCTGCTTGTCATCTCCACACAATATTTGTGTGTGATATTCGAATTCGAACGAAATATAAGTGAAGCAGATTTTGCCACCGAAAATGACGGTCTAGTTAACATATACTTAATGCTCGTATGAATATAAACGTTGCGCGCCACATAGGAACGCGTTCGACGCGTTGTTCTGTAGAAGACGTTCATCGGTGGAGAGAGCTGAGTGGAACTTTGGATCATGAGTACCGTTACCTGCATTGCACCTGTTAATATTGCTGTGATAAAATATTGCAAGTATTCTTCTTTCAACCTTTTATAATTACTGCAAGATAATTACGTGATATTACAAAATTTATTTCTTCGAAGTGTATGCGGCAAGAATTTATCAAACAAATTTTTTTCTAGCATTTCAATTTTATATCTAACAGTAATCAAACCGGAATATTAGAATTATATTACAGCTTCTTTTTCGTTTATTTTATTACAATAATTAAACGCATTACAATTATCAATTATAATTCGGATTTTCGAATGCGCGCCACGTTGGAATTCAAAATTTTGTTTTCTTTCAAATATTTCTCTATCGAACAAATAACGTATTCGAGCTAAAAATTCTAAATCGAATTTGTTTAAAAATATTTTTCTACCGAACAAACGCCATCGTAAACTCCAAGGTTTCAAAAAAAAAATCACGTTTTCTTACCGACTATATACTTTGCGTTCGGAATAATATACATCTACAAGTACTATACGCGATTTTATGTTCGCGGCCTCTTGCAATGTTTTGCATTTAAATGGATACTTTTAAGTATTATTCAAATAGGATCACAGATAGGAAAATGTGTGGCTTGAAATTTACAATTCATTGCTTCCAGGGGGCAAAAGAGATGAAACATTGATACTACCAGCAAATGATTCTATAAGTGCCACCCTAGATACAGATCAGGTATACATATGCGATTTTCTTATCGAAAGCATACCAGATATCAACAAAATTTATTTTTTGTTCCAGCTATGTGCGAAGACCACTGTAATGGCCAGTCCACATTTCAAAGAAGACTGTATATGGCTAAATGGAAAGTGAGTTTCAATACTTATTACTAGACTGTGGATATTTATGCAATTTGCAATTTATGTAGACGAATTTTAAGAAAGTAGAATCAAATAAAACCTTGTTATCAGTGGCAGTAGCCACATTGTAGATCTGAAACAAATAAAAATTGTACTAAACTCTGTCAAATTTTATATTCTAGCATTTTTTGAGAATTTTTAGGAACCATACAAATCGTCTGCATCAATTGCAAGAAATAGAAACCAAACACAGAATGTTATTTCTTCCCTTAAGAATCTTAATAGACGAGAAATCATATATATACATCTTCAATTTTTTAAATTTTCCTACATCTTTGAATGTCATCTACTCAATTTTGTTATAAATGCATAAAGATCCGCAGTCTACTTATTAGTTATGAATATAAATTATATTATATTTTAATTGTACATTTTTTTTTTTAGAGAAGAAGACATCAGAAATCCCAGATTACAAAACTGTTTAGCAGAATGTAATTAATTATTGATATATTGAGATTTTTGAAAATTTCGTAAATAACATTACGCATTGTTTTAGTTAGAAAACGTGCGGGATCTTCCGACACTTTAGGAAAATGGAAAATCCATATTTGCTCAAAGAATAATTTTCCAACTGCAGCTGGTTTAGCATCCAGTGCAGCTGGTTATGCTTGTTTGGTAGCAGCCTTGGCTAAGTTGTATGAAGTGGAGGTATTATCGATAGAATATAAAATGTTACAAAGTAAAATAAATGTGGTATATTTTAGGGTGATATTAGCTCGATAGCTCGTGTTGGCTCTGGATCAGCGTGTCGCAGTGTTTTAGGAGGCTTTGTAAGATGGCACATGGGTTCTGATCCGAAAGGAACTGATAGTATAGCGAAGCAAATTGTGCCTGCTTCTTACTGGCCAGAAATGAGAGTATTAATATTAGTTGTAAGTGAAACAACAAGTTAAATGTTATTTATATTTAATCATTTCAAATTCAGATATTCAAGATTATATATGTTACCGTAGGTGCATGACGCACAGAAGAAAGTCTCTAGTGCAGTTGGGATGAAACGAGGCATGGAAACATCGGAGCTATTGAAATACAGAGTGAAGCACATTGTCCCAGCAGCAGCAAATAAAATGCAACAGGCGCTGATTGAAAAGGATTTTAAAACTTTTGCTGAACTTACTATGAAGGATTCGAATAGTATGCATGCAGCGGTCTTAGATACATATCCACCGTGTGTCTATTTGAATAATACTTCGCATGCAGTTATTGATTTAATTCATTCTTATAATAATGCTGCTAATGATACAAAGGTAATATTAGTACTAGAGTGTTTCTACTGAAAATATTCAGAATCTGTGACAAAATTTAGTTTGCTTCAGGTTGCGTACACATATGATGCAGGACCAAATGCTACTTTATATCTGCTGGAAAAAGATGTTCCAGAAGTTATGGGTGTAATAGATTATTTTTTTCCTCCGTCGCAAGATAATTTAGTTGAATATAGGAAAGGATTGCCTATTGAGACAGTTAAACCTTCACAAGTAAATTATTCAGTTTTCTATACTTTTTATCATTGGTGTGATTAGAACCTTTGTCAGGGGCAGGTCCCCTCATTTATTATCATAACGCTCCCCATCGAGCACCTGTATATACTTTATACTATATATACAGTGTGCCCCACGAACTCTGTCTGCTTGTATTCTGAGTATAAAAGTATTAAGATACAGTTGTCCTAAAACTTGTTTAAAGTTAACTTTAAGATAAAAATGTTTACATTTGACGTAGTGAGCATATCCTCGAATACGTTCCATAATGAAAGTAATAGAATGAAAACAGTCAAATATCTCAGCAATAGTAAGTTTTAGGACAAATGCATGTTATTACTTTTATACTCGGAATACGCCAATCTATCGAAATCGAGCATAGAAAATTGGATATTCCATTTAAAAAAACAAAGGTCACCTGTATATCTTCTGTACGCCTTCACTTGCATGGATACCATTTATATCATATTATGTAGTTTCTTAAACCCTACAACTTCTGTAAGTAACATTTTCTTGTGTTGTTTGAAATAACCAAGATATTCAAGTGGACAGAGTTCATGGGACACACTAGACTAGACGACTATTTAGACTGTATGATGGGACCAAGCCTACCTAACACCAATGCTTTTTGCACACTAAAATAATGATATCTATTTAAGTGAACCTATTTCTTAATTTGTTTCAGGATTTGTTAAACAAGATGAATATTCAAAAACATGAACCAGGATGTTTTAAATATATTATTTATACACAAGTTGGTCATGGACCTAAGTACCTGAATGATCCCAAAGATCACTTGTTAAACAATCAAGGATTACCCATTCGTTAATCGTATAAATTATCGATATTAGAAATTTTAACTATAGAATATAATAAATTATAATTATTTATGAAATGATTTTGATAAAAAATATTGTTAATTGGCGCGAGAAAATACAGTTCTGTTATTCATTTGGTTGTATTTACATACTTGCTTTATTTGATGGAACATGTGCTTTCATGAACGAACGTGACAACTGATAGACAGCGGATTTTATGCATTTATGACAATAATGAGACGATGTAATCTAAAACAGTAATAATTAGACTCCGGATTTTATGCATTTATAACAAAAATGAGCGAGTGCAATTTAAAACAGTGAAAATATTAAAAAATTTTAAGAATATTATTATAATTGTTTTCACCTGAAGGATATAGATTTATATTTAAATAGTTCCTGTCTCTTGCAATTGATGCACAAGCTTTTTATTTTGCATAATCATCCAGAGTCTAGTAATAATATCAGAAAAATTTTAAAATATCGTTTATAGTAGTTTCAACTCATTAAACATAATAAACATTTCCTGTTTCGCTCCAGTTTGTTGCAATTCAAGTATGTATGTACATAGAAATTTTTTATTTTGCATAGATCCGCTGTCTACTGATGATACCATATCAAAAACACAATGAATGTGTAATTTATATATCAGAATCGTTATGTATCTGTGTTGTTTAATTTATGAACTAAAAGTAATTTCGCAGTGTGTCGAAATGTATTCTGTTTATAGGTTACGTTCGTTATCCATAATACATATATTTACTTTACATATAAGTACCTCATGTCGTATGTAATGAGTGGTAATGAGAAGCTGAATAAGCAATATTAGCAAGTAAAAGAAATGTGAAAAAGTTCAAACTTTTGCAGTCAAGTATTTATTGAACAAAGAAGTGTAAGATCTATATATTTATACAATAATTGCATTTATCAGTCGTGGCATTGAATAAAATCATCCGGCTGTGTAAATAATAATAATAATAAATAAAATAGTAAATAAAAACAAATAAAATAAATAAAGAATAAATTAAGAAATACACATTTACAATTGTATTGTACACAGTAATAAATACAGAATATGTTTAAAAATTATTGTGTTCTTATTTCTCAACCTGTATAAATCAAAACCTCCCGAAAACTATTTGGAAACCTTGAAAACAATTTTTCGAATGGCTCACTCGACGTTGACTTATACTACTGAATTTCGTGCCACCTCCTTCGACATCATGTTCTCCTGATACAAAACTCAATTTTCGAGATTTTCGAAAATTTTCGCTAATTTTCGACCGTCTGACTTGTCGTTGAGTTGTACTACTGAATTTTCGAAAATTTTTCGAGCGTCTGACTTGTCGTTGACTTATACTACTGAATTTAGTGCCACCTCCTTCGACATCATGTTCTCCTGATACAAAACTCAATTTTCGAGATTTTCGAAAATTTTCGCCAATTTTCGACCGTCTGACTTGTCGTTGAGTTGTACTACTGAATTTTCGAAAATTTTTCGAGCGTCTGACTTGTCGTTGACTTATACTACTGAATTTAGTGCCACCTCTTTCGATATCATGTTCTCCGGATACAAAACTCAATTTTCGAGATTTTCGAAAATTTTCGCCAATTTTCGACCGTCTGACTTGTCGTTGAGTTGTACTACTGAATTTTCGAAAATTTTTCGAGCGTCTGACTTGTCGTTGACTTGTACTACTGAATTTAGTGCCACCTCCTTTGACATCATGTGCTCCTAATACTTTCTCAATTTTCGTGGAAATTTTTCGAAAACCTCGAAAATTGAGTTTTGTATCAGGAGAACATGATATCGAAAGAGGTGGCACTAAATTCAGTAGTATAAGTCAACGATAAGTCAGACGCTCGAAAAATTTTCGAAAATTCAGTAGTACAACTCAACGACAAGTCAGACGGCCGAAAATTGGCGAAAATTTTCGAAAATCTCGAAAATTGAATTTTGTATTAGGAGCACATGATGTCAAAGGAGGTGGCACTAAATTCAGTAGTATAAGTCAACCATAAGTCAGACGCTCGAAAATTTTCGAAAATTCAGTAGTACAAGTCGACGACAAGTCAGACGGCCGAAAATTGGCGAAAATTTTCGAAAATCTCGAAAATTGAATTTTGTATTAGGAGCACATGATGTCAAAGGAGGTGGCACTAAATTCAGTAGTATAAGTCAACCATAAGTCAGACGCTCGAAAATTTTCGAAAATTCAGTAGTACAAGTCGACGACAAGTCAGACGCTCGAAAATTTTCGAAAATCTCGAAAATTGAGTTTTGTATCAGGAGAACATGATGTCGGAGGAGGTGGCACGAAATTCAGTAGTACAACTCAACGGCATGTCAGGCGGCCGAAAATTTTTGTTTTTCAAAGTTTCGCTAATTTTGCAATTTCAAATGTGTATTGTGTATAGGAAGTCCAATGACAAGTTACACAGGCTTAGGTTTTTACGTAAATCAGTAGTATAATTCTGTGACAAGTCGGACGTACAGGAAAAATTGGTGGTTCAATAAATATATACGCAGATATACTTTTTATTAGATAGTCTTTATTTACTCATTGTAAATTCATACATAAAGTATTATACGCCTTCGTATAACATACACATATACATGTATAACAATACGCGCCGTAGTCGTTGATGCGTCCTCTACGCGTGATGTGTGGTGATGTGTCTTCGCAGAAGGATTTGATTCGCACAGCGCGAGGAATCATTGACGGAGAGGACCACTACTTTTTCAGTCTTTTGATCAAACGATAGCTGGATCGGCGTGGAAGATCAATATGATCCAGTTCTCGGGCACAATATTCGCGAAGAGTTTGTTTTACTGAACAATTAGGTTTTTCTGCCACCCCGCCAGGTGTGGTAATTAGGGGTAAAATCAATTAGATACACGACCTTTTCCACGGTTAGAAATTATTTACAGATATTTATGCAACCTCCAAGAATATTCTAACACACGTGCATCACGTTACGTCAACTGTCAAAATCAGACGAATACATTGTGTCGTGAAGTGCATCAAGCTGACACGCGTTATTGACAGGTGACCGTGGATGTTAAAATATTCAAAGAAATTGTTATTCAAAGGCTAAAAAAATTGGTGGGAGTATACTGGAGAATCCTCTATGTCTGTATTGTACATTGAAGATAATTTATTCATGCAAAATGAAGAGTATTTGATATTCATTACAGCAGCAAATGATTCGTGCCGCTTTTCCCATAAGACGCTATGTTAATTCCGGCACGAATTATTTGCTCTTCCTAAACGTCCGTACAGCGCCATTCCGTGCAGCGGCAAAACGCTCAAACTGTTAGCCAAATTTAGTTCCGAACCCACCGCTAGATGGCGCTGTTCCGGATTGTTCGAACAGCGCCAATTCGTGCAGCGGCAAAACGCTCAAACTGTTAGCCAAATTTAGTTCCGAATCTACCGCTAGATGGCGCTGGAAGTACCGGCCGGGGTTCCACCAGGTTCCACTGTGAGCGATATCACTGGCAGGTACTAACAGCGCCATCTAGCGGTAGATTCGGAACTAAAGTTGGCTAACAGTTTGAGCGTTTCGCCGCTGCACGGAATGGCGCTGTACGAACAATCCGGAACAGCGCCATCTAGCGGTAGATTCGGAACTAAATTTGGCTAACAGTTTGAGCGTTTTGCCGCTGCACGGAATGGCGCTGTACGGACGTTTAGGAAGAGCAAATAATTCGTGCCGGAATTAACATTGCGTCTTATGGGAAAAGCGGCAAGAATCATTTGCGCGAATATCAAAGAATAAACAGAGCTTCAGAAAATTATGAATAACTAATTAAATAATGCAAACACTAATGAAAAATTATATGTAGAGATGCATGAGGGTCCAGTCTAGCAGTTTCAGTTGCAAATAATACTTACCGGTGTTTCCGTATCACAGACGAAGTATAACCTCGTCGGTGTCCGCGTATGATGCTACAGCCAGCTCGGCAAGAATCATTCGCAGCTGTACGAAATGTGCACCACACACGAGATGCTCATGTTTAATTTGTTATTAACAAATAACAATTATTTCCCACGCAATTCTAGCCGGGTTCTTCTGTACGGTATAAATATAGGATAGTCTATTTAACAATCTACCAGATGAAAATACTTTTTATTACGTATCATCAATATTACTATGGACTGTTTTTAATGTGGCTGTGTAAAAAGTTTCAGTATCGTTGTCGCGCAATCCTGCTCTACTTGTCTTACACGATATTGACATTTTACACCGTAGTTAGTTAAAGAACTGTCCATCGAAGTTGCTAAGTGAAAATTTCCGAGATGTTCCGCGTGGAATGACACACCCGCAAGCATTGACACAACGGTTTACCTTAAAATATCCGTATATTATACTTTATTACTGACATTCGAAGCACGTGTGTTAGTTAGCGTCGATACAAAGAGAAGGATCGTCGCGTGTTCGATAAATAAATTATGGATACGATGACAAAGAGTAAAAATCGTAATGCGGATAGGCGTACGCAGCGTCGTAGGATCGATACAAGTAGCTAAATAGTACAGTATAGTATATAGTGTACAGCAAATCCTCATTTACTGTCCAACAGCAGTGTTCTGCACGGAGAGTGATCGTATAGGGACACTATTTTTTTTACGACTGCGTCTACCTAGCCGACGCGCCGAGACTTCAATAGAGAGCCGAACATAGAGAAGGACAGAATGAAATACGGATCGCGTGGCCGAAGCGTGTCCTTCCTTGCGCCCGAAACTTTCAACGTCGACTAAACCACTAAATACAATTGAAATTACATCGTGTTGATCTTGTTTTAATCAGAATAATGCCAGAAATAAGTTAATGAAAGTCCCATAAAAAATATAATGAAAATTAAGAAGTTTGAACACTCGATTCATACCCGAGCCGAGATCAATCATCGCCGCCCTGCGGCGCGGCGTTGGCCGGCAGTGAAGTGGGTAGGCACTGGACAGTGATCGCACAGTAAATCGATCGGACAGTAAATGAGGATTTACTGTATACCATATACTATATAATATAATTATAATATAATATATACTATATACTATACTATATGTATTCTAAATAGTACAGCGCTCGGATTTACTTACTCGCGACGGCCGAGTTTCGAAGGCTACGCCCCCTCGACCCAGCCATGCGTCTCGCTCCCCGTGGCGGCCCTAGTTCGGAGCTCCTCAGGCGCGTCCCATACTTGCTATTCGCGGCGCCTAGGAGAACTAGGGCCGCCACGGGTAGCAAGCAGTGTTGGGATATTGGGCGGGTTGCACGCGCGTGCGCGACGATTCTAGCGCCAGTGAAGTACAAAGTTGGGGTACCTTGGTCACTCCGCATAATTTCGCAAATGTTTTTTTTTATGGAAAGGTCCCAGAAGCGCAGGGTTTTTGGGGAATAGCAATTACAGTTGTTCGGTTTTATCCACAAAGGCCAAGGTACATACTGTCGCATAGTTTAATCAACACTGGTAGCGAGATGTGTGGCCGGGTCGAGTGGGCGTGACCGGGTCGAGGGGGCGTAGCCTTCGGAGCTCGACCGTCGCGGGTAAGTTTATCCGAGCGCTGATATAGTATATAGTACAGTATATACCTTAGAATAGGAGCTACGCGTGTCCCGGAATTCTCGCGTTACTGTAGCGGCAGCGATAGAAGAGTAGAAACGACGCAACGACAATGGGAATAATTAATAATAATAATATAATAAAAATAATAATACTAAAATAAATAAAAATGATTGTACGGGCGAGCACGTGGCGAAGGAAATCAAAGGAGCTACGGGCGATCGATCTGCTGTCGCGAGATTCGTACCGAAATAAATACAGGCTGCCAAACGACGCTCGCGCGCTCGTCAAAATCGGCTTCTGTCCGCGAGATGCGCGTCCCGATCCGATTGTGGATCTCGGGAACGACTCCCAAGGGAATTTGCCGATCGATTCCGGCGCTCTCAAAGTTTCGATTTACTCTCGCGACGATGCGGGACAGAGCGCAGGGATCGATCGTCGATCGGGACACGATCGATTCTGGAGACGATGTATCGGGTCGGCAAGAAAGTAATTTCGGTATTTTAATGTGATACAGAGCCCAATTTGTTTATTCAAGCAATGGACTTTAATGTATACGATATTGTCCCTCCTGTTCGATGATCTTTTGCCAAAAAGAATAAATAAGAAAATATTTTATCGGTGACAGTTCATCGCTTGAATAAAGAAATTCGGTTTTATCTCACCTTCAAATACCGAAACTACTTTCTCGCCAACGCAATAGATCCAACCCGGGCGGGCATCATGCCCCAATCTAGCGCGACCCGACTGAAAACCGTTCGACGAAGAAATTGTTTTTCAGCCGACAGAGACGTTCGCTACTACATACGTAATTCCGTGGCGCTTTCGCGAGGTTCATCGAATTCCGTTTCAAGACGAAGGACTTTGTGTCTCAATCTTTATCTTCTTTCCCCCCCTTTTTTTGTCTGACAGTTTTGTTACGTTATCGTTTTTATTTCGCTTTTCGTTATTCGTTTTCGTCGAGCTGTCTTGAAACGAGTAGACGTTCGAAAGAATATTTTCCTACAGAGGCTTCCGTGTGGATAGAGACCGGCAGAGGCTTTAATACAGATAGTTCTTCGGCTCCTCCGTTGGTTGGCCGCAAACCCCGTGGTACTTTTTCGTGACTGTGCTTCGGCTGCGACAATCCTCGATCTCGAGGAAACACTCGTTGCTGTACGTCATCCCGTCGGTGCCGCAAACGGGGTCGTAGTAGTTCGGGCAAATCTTCTGGCAGCCGCGGAACTGGAAGCCTTGCATGCATCTCTTCATCGGCACCACGTACACGTGTTTCCTGTGCAGATTTAGTCGTGTTAGAAAAGCTTCTTCAGCACGGTGGGGTAACCGACCGATTTAGGAGTGCAAAATTTTAAAAAACAAGGAGGTTTTCCAGGAGGTTTTTGGAAATTCATTTCTTAAATTTGTTTGATATTCGTCAATATTCGCGTTAATTTTTGCATGAATATTAGGAATGAAATATGTAGTTCAGTATAATTTGAACATTCATCTGATTTTAATTTATCGTTTGTATGTATAATTCGTTTTAAACAATTTTTACCTTTACGTAACTTCCTTAACTTTATTAATAATCAAAAAACGAGGCCTGAACCAACATTTTGGTAAAGGAAAAAGTTCTTCCGATTCACCTCAGCAATTATTATATAGTATTGTATACAGTTAGGAGCAAAACTCTTATCACACGTCTTGGATTTCTCTGTATGGCTATAAAGGACGCCTAAAAATATGTTGAAAATTGCATTTGGTTGGAATTGTGAAAAACAATAGTAAAAATTGATTTTTACGATTTTTTTAATTTTTAAAAGATTTTAAAAGACTCTTAAAAGATGTGTTTGGTCGAGTTGCATAAATTATATACGCTCCAAAAATTTCAATGAAATTGGTTAATTGGTTTACGAGTTTTTGATTACTAAAAAACCCCAACCCTGCATTCTCGAGAAATGAAAAAGCGCATTCCGCACCCTTGCAGCTCTTGGAAGAAGAATACCCCTCTAATGTAGGACACGTTGATCATTAGTAGCGTTTAGAATTTTGCACACCTAAATCGGTCGTTTTCCCCAGTGTGCATCGGCGCGATTACGCACGGTGTCTGTAATAGAGATCTTACCCGCAGTTGTCCCTCTTCATCACGCATTCGTTGCGATATAACTTGTTGTCGGAACCGCAAACAAATTGGCGCTCCCCGCTGCAGATCTGGTTGCACAGCGCGGTGGTGCGACAGTGTTGCGCCGGAACTTGAACCACCCTCTGACCGCACGTCTCGCGCTGTAGATGGCAGATGGACCTGCAAGAGAGAGAGAAAGAGGGGGGGAATCAAGCGCGCGTGATCAATCTCGAGGGGCACGAGGCAAACGAGGGCCTCCGCCGAGAGAATTAGGAGAATCGAGGGACGTCGAGTGGCGGCCGACGATGACGAGCTTTCTAGGGCGCCTCGAGCCGATTGAAACTATTTCAAACGATTGTCGCGGTGGAACGCGCGCACGCGGCAATCATCTCAAACGAGAACAAGAGAGAGAGAGATTGGCGCGGCGTATAAAATTTTTCGTCGGAAGATACAGTCTGTCCTACAAGAGCGTGTCGGCGACATCTCCGAAATCTGTCGCCCAATGAGGGGAGATAAGGATAATGTAAACAAACGAAGATGTCTTTGATGAGTGCAGCGTACGCGAAACCATCAATTTGGTACCAAATGGAAAGCCCCTGAAGCGAACCCAGTAGAAAATTTGTGGTCCATAATGAAGGGCAAGCTGAGAGGGAAACATATTACAGTAAAGTCGCGATAGTTGTCAACGACCGGGTATGCGATAGTTGTCAGGTGCCTACCCACTCCACTGCCGGCCAAGGAAGGACAGCGTATGGGAAAGAGACGCGGACAGTCGCCGTCGCCGGCACAGTTCAAAGGCCCGCGTGTCCTCTTTGATCCGTACTTACATGCTGTCCTTCTCTACGTTCGGATTCGATTGAACCCTCAGCGCGGTAGACGCAGTCGTAAAGAAATAATGTCGGTATGCGATAGTTGTCCGTGCAGAATACAGGCAGTGTCAGTGTCGCCAGATTGAGGTTGAAACCAGTGTGCCCAGATGAGGGGAGTCACGCAAAAATGTGTACCCCCTCTCTGATGACCAGAGCAGTTGCGCGACTGCGCGACCAGCCTACGGTCTTAGTGGGGGACGTTGGAGTATGCTCATGGTAGTGGAATGGGTTTGTGGAAGGGGAAAAGTAGGGGAGGAAGAAGCACCACTTTTGGTGCCTCTCTGGCGACACTGAACACAGGCTGGTAGACAACTATCGCGACGAAAATAAGAACTCTCGTGCACCATATTTGGAAGATACGAAGGTCGCTACCTGTACTGTACGCCGCGAACTACGACCCCTCACTAATTGTAAGTAAAAGCGCATTAATGTTTGATGCATAGATTCGACTGATATAAAGTTTGTCACAAATCCATGAATATTTCCAGAAATATCGTCGACGCGCTCTTGTGGGACAGACTATAATAGCGGATCGGAGAACAACGTTTTTTCGTAAGGATCGAGCGACCGCTCGGTGATTCGCGCGCGCCCTTAAAACTCTCGGCGCCGGACGTCCTGGAATCCGAATAACGCTCTTTTAATCACCGGTAAACGTTCCCGTCGCTTCCACAAACTGGTTCCTCGGGCACTTCGCTGCAGTCTTCGGGGCAGTGTTCGGTTTCCTTCAAGGTCGTGCACTCTCCGACGTGAGCCAGCTGAATGCCCTTTCTGGAAAACGCAACCGTGGTTGAACAACGCGTGATCGACGTATCGTTCAACGACGCGCAGCCACACAGCCAACGAACGTCACGGTGGTAATTGCTTCCTGCAACACCTATCCCGCTCCTTCTCGCCTCTCTCGACTGTTTTCTGCCGTCTCTGTTCCCTCGCGGAGACACGGAGACGCGGAGAAGAACGAGAGGGACGGAAGGCAACGTGCTCCAAGTACTTACAAGCAAATGGCGACGTTCAAGTGACACTGATTCGTGTAAGTGTTCGCGTCACTGCCGCAAACTGGATCCACCTCGTTCCCGCAACGTTGCTGCTGCTTCATGCACTTGCTCAACCTCGGCTGACACTTCTCGAAGTCCACCACGCTCACCTTTCTCCTGGCTTGCCTGCTCGAAATCAACGATCCACCGTTAGATAAGAGAAGAACTGATTCGAGTAGGGTTTCGGGCAGAGATCGTGGTTTCAACAGTGATCGTACCGGGTACGAAATGTATCGGATATACACTACTGTGCAGAAGAAAGAAGCACCCAGTATAATTATATGATATAATGACAAACAATATCTTTACGTAGAAATTGTATCTTGCGGTTTTTATTATAAAATCAAAAGAACAAAAACCGCAAGAACTTCCTTTCCGACCTAATAAATTCATTGATTTATTAGATAATCCGCAATAACACATTCTCAGAAATATTCAATTAAACAGCGGAATCCTTTTTTAAAACTTACTGTGCTCTTATTTAGTTTTTTACGCTTTTCTATTAAATATGGCCGGGTGCTTCTTTCTTGTGCACAGTAGTGTACATCGTTTTATAAAAATTACAAGACTGAATTTAGGTAGATCGTTCACAATTTTTATAATAATACGTGCTTGAATTAAGAGACTTATTAAACAATTTCTGAAGGAAGCATCTTTGTGATTTCAATAATTAGAATATAAACAATGTGAAAGCGTTAAACGTGTTAAACGTGTATTAACACTGAGCACTCGAGTCAGTTTTACTGGTGACTCAGAGTCGCCAGGAACAATTGCTGTACCATTCTTCAAAATATTGTTTACATTATTAAAATCATGTTGGTATCTAATCAATTAATTACTAAACAATTATGTATGAGGCATTATATCAATTTCATATCCACGAATAGATAAAAATCATGTAAAATGGAATTATTCTAGCTCAGAAGAAATGTTTAATTTTTTAGTTAAAATAGCTCCGAGTGCAAAGGGTTAATAACGCCCATGTGGACCAGGACACGTGTACTATATCACGTATATTTAAAGGAGTAGACTCGTTTCCAGGATTGCAATTTACGTATTTAAATACACGTGAAATAGCAATCTCTATTTTCGGAAAACTCTCTCCTTCTCTGCAAACCGACCCGCAGTTCAGCATCTTCATCTCGCATTCGTTCTTGTAGACGCTGCCGTCCGATCCGCAAGTCGGTGACTCCGCTTCGTTCTTGCAGTCCAGGGGACAGGCGTTCGCCTGGCCGCCAGCCGTTCGCTGCAGCGACACGCAGAACGACATCGGCACCTCGAACACGTGCTTGCTGGAAGAAACGAGACATCGTGCTGGATTAGAGTTCTGCTAAGTTAAATACATCGTAATTGAATTACGTGCTATAATTGAAATACAATATAAATTACGGCTCGGGTATATCGGTGTGAACCACTACTAATGTGACGCGGAGAGTCGCAGCCTCCACAATTTAATACCATAGACGAGATATAGGAATGGACCTGACACCTTATGGGACTTGGTGTCCACAGGAATCTGTACCGACACCTTAAAATGCCAGTGACAGCAATAATTTTCTTTAAATTATATCCATAATTTGCTATGAAACCGGCTATAAATATTGTGCTCCTAGAAATAATAATAATTAGACTGCGAATTTTATGCATTTATGACGAAAATGAGTCGGTGTAATTTGAAATAGCAAAAATATTAGAAAAATTTAAACATACTGTTATATTACTAAACATAATAGGAAAGAAAATAAATTTCCATTTCGCTCCAGTTTGTTGCAATTCAGGTAAGAATTTTTTATTTTGCAAAGATCCGCAGTCTAATAATAATACATCTTTTTAATTCTATAGAGGTGTTAACACTGAATGGTAATGGGGCTCCAGCCTGGGACACCAAAATACATTGAGTTGCAAGTCTATTCCTATATCTAATCTGTGGTAATACCAATATAAAAATATTTTTATTATTACTTATTTTTTTATGAAACTTTTACCAATATATTTATGACATTTTCTGATTAAAATAGTACTAAACACGATATAATTTCAACTGTATTTAGTGGTTTAATTGACGATGAACGTTTCGGGCGCGAGGAAGGACAGCGTATGGGAAAGAAAGAGACGCGGAGCGTCACAGTCGCTTCGGTCGCTGTCCTTCTCTACCTTCGGCTCGATCTTTGAATCTTAAAAGAATAGTGTCCGTCCACGAACTTTGCGAACGAACCTCCCCGAGGCTTTCGCGATTATAGAGGACTTACTGTACCCCACTGTGCATCGGTGAGTATCTCACCACCTCATCATCGCTCGGACCTCGGGGACAGAAGCTCGCCACCGCGATGCACTTACCCACAGTTTTTCGCTCGCATTTTGCAGGTGTTCGAGTAGAGGATGCCGTCGCTGCCGCAAGCCGGCTTCGCACCTCTCCAGCAGGACTCCCGACAGTGTCTGGTCGTCTGACAATGCTTTTTGTTGGTGCGCACGACTCCTTGCCTGCGGGCCCACGTAAATTACATCGGCTAATTTTGTTAGTACCAAGAGAGAGAGTGAGAAAGAGAAAAATATACAGGGTGTCCCAAAATTCTTTCAACAGCCGGAAATGGGAGGTTCCTGACGTCATTCGAATCAACAATTTTCCTTTGCAAAAATGTTATCCGCGGCTTTGTTTAGGAGTTATTAATGAAAAACACGGACCAATCAGAGCGCGACCTAGACGTGAGTTGGCACAGTCGGCCAATAGACAGTTGGCGCGCCGCGCCGCACAGTGGTCCCGGAGCCCGCTTTTTGTGGCCAAAACTATTGTAGCGTTATTTCAAGGTTTAATGTTATATTATTATAGGTCGTTGGATTCGTCTTGATACCAGTTAGAATATTATGAAGTAAAAAATATATGTTAATACTTACAAAATGGAGGTAATCTTCATTTTTTTATAAAAAAAATTTTTTCTTTAATTTTTTATATTGAAGTTTGTAGAAAAGTGAATACTGATCTAGTTTTGTTCAAAACATTTTTTTCATATCATCGGAAATATTTGAAAAATTGTGTTAACAATGCTCACAGTGCATACTACGGTCCAGAAATCGCGAAAAAATATCCAAGATTTAATTCTTCATAAGAATTATAGGAAATCTAGTATTGAGGGGTGTTGGGGATCTCTGATTACGAATCTGACATTAAAACTTCAAAATTCAAAATTCAAAATTCAAAATGGCGGATTCAATATGGCATACTAATACTTAATAATTTTTGCTGGATTTGCATTATATACAAAGGTATTTATTTTCGAATGTGATTAATTTACGTGTGTAAGTTTAAAATGCGTGACGCGTCCAGAACGTAGCATTAGAGCGCGTACTTCGAACGTCTGCTTGTTAAAATAGATGTAGAATTATAAACGGCAGGAACCGGCAGCTAAAATTTACATGTGTATATGTTGAATGTCTAAGCTTTCAGAAAAACCAAGTCTGAATGCTAACGTTTTTAAACGATTTTTTTTAACCCTACCTAAAGTTTACATTGCACTTAAATTTATATCCTTAGTATGTATATTGATTGAAACATGCTTATATTGCCATTAAATATCTGAAATATAGCTACTCACACATACGAAAATATAGTACAAATTTTCATTTCAGCATTGTGTAAGGAATAATTAAACTATTTAGTTGTTCCTCCAATTTCATAATTTTGAACTTCAAATGCTATATCTGCTCGGAAAGTTATCCGAAAGACCTAATATTTTGAATTTCGAGGTTTCAAAGTGTTCTTGTTTGAGAGAAAAAAAATTTTGTTGAAATTCGAAAGTCGAAAAATTGAATTTTGGCCACAGAAAGCGGGCTCCGGGACCACTGTGGCGCCGGCCCGGCTGTGCCAACTCGCGTCTAGGTCGCGCTCTGATTGGTCCGTGTTTTTCATTAATAACTCCTAAACAAAGCCGCGGATAACATTTTTGCAAAGGAAAATATTGCTTAAAAAGATCTCAGGAACCTCCCATTTCCGGCTGTTGAAGGAATTTTGGGACACCCAGTATACAGTTGATAGCAAATCCTAGAGACACGGGACACGGACGAGTAAATTGCCTCTTCGAGAGTACTTACCCGCAGGTGAGCAGCTTCATCTGGCACGTGGACTTGTAGACGTTGCCGTCGCTTCCGCAGATGGGCCCGTCGAGGGGAGCGAACTCGCAGGATACCGGGCAGTTCTCCCTGTGCGCGGAAATGTTGTTGCACGGGCCCAGGTGGGACAGCTCGATGCCGACTCGGCAGATCTCGACCCTGAGCATGCACTTGTTCAAGTACGTGCGACCGTCGGTACCGCATACCGCATCCTCATCGCCCGGGCAACGATGCTCGCACTTGCTACCGGATGACCTCAGGCAAGTGGTCTTCTCGGTGGCCACGGTCACGCCTGTGCAATTTGTAAACCACCGATAATTACCGGTCCCTACGAGACCCTCCTCGACCTGCCACGACCGGTCCCGGCCGTTTCGATCGACACAAGCAATCCTTTCTACGCTCCACGCGCTAATAGATTATCATTAACCCCTAGCCGTGCGATTCTCCAACGCGGACGCAACTCTTGCGGCCCGTTCAGACGATCCCAGTCAGCAACACCTGATTGTGCAGAATTCCTGCCATCGTACTTTGCAGAATTTGCTCCGCATTTGCTCTGAATTCATACCAAATCAAGAGCAGATTGCTTACTGGGTGTTAGCTGACGAGGAAACCTCTACACAATCATCCCGGTACCTGTTTATCGCATTTCAATAAGTTCTTAATCTTCTAGAAATATTATTGGGTTGGCGAGAAAGTAATTTCGGTATTTTAAGGTGAAACAGAGCCCAATTTTTTTATTCAAGCAATGAACTTTAACGAGTAAGATATTTTCCATCTTGTTCGATGATCTTTTGAAAAAAAGTATAAATAAGAAAATATTTTATCGGTTAAAGTTCATCGCTTGAATAAAAAAAATTATACCGAAATTACTTTCTTGCCAACCCAATATTTATTCAGTCTCAAAATTTGTGCAGTAAATGGTAAATACCAAAGTTTGAAAATTATTTATATATTTAATAATACTGTTATGCTCCCTCTGTTCTATAATAATAGTAGCAATACATAAAATATATAAATACATAATAGTAGTAAATTATGTTGTAGCGCAAAATTGCGAAGCCTTCAATCAAAATCAATGTTTCATGACATATGTCATTTGTTTTGACACATCTTTCAATTTTTAGGTTAACCTAATTATTACGAATTATAACTATTTTTCTAGTTTCATCCGCTGATCGAATATCAACCCATTGTAAGAGTAATATGAAAAAACACATGTTATGCCGGAAGCAATGAAGAACGATGGCTACAATAATTTTGAGCTCACGCATATAGGGAAAGCAAAGCTTCGCAGCCAAGCGATGATCCTACCTACTTACAAATTTAAAATTCAGTAACGCGAAATTATTGAAAAATCCAGAAACTATCCGAACACTCAAAATAAAAATTAGAAGTACGTAATATTTTTAATTTATTGTTTAATCTAATCTGGTTTTTTGATAATAAATGTTGCATTCTATATATATTTTCTTTGGATATTATGCCGGAAGATATGAAATTTGGAACATGTTATGAAGAAAGTGGAAGAACCTCAAATATAAAATTTTAGCTTCGGGAATCATTTTGCTACTATTATTATGGGACAAATTAAATTAATCAACTCCTACTATTATTATGGGACAGAGGGAGCATTATTTTCAACCTATCAAGCATAATAAGAAAGAAGATCAATTTCTATTTCCCTCCAGATTGTTGCAACTGAGCTAGAAAATGTTTATCTTGCACAAACCCAGTCAGCAAAATCTGATTGTGCGGATTAACCCCTTGCCGTACCATTTCTTTCACAGTTACAGTGACTGGAACGTCTTTATCCCGAAAAATATAAATGGCAACATTTATTTGAATGCTTAAATATTGATTAAAAAACGAGTCAAGTTTTATTACATTTAAAAAGAAAGGCGTAACATTCATATTTACCAGGCTTTGTTAAAAATCTTCATAACGAGCGTGACTCGTTAAAATACCTCAAGGGGTTAATTCTTCTAGTGTCTTTACTGTTATAAATTGCAGCAACTCGTGTTTATTACAAATGCATACAATCCGCTGTCTAATTATCATATAATACATAAATTTCTTATGAATTAACCGACCATAATAATTGCGGGTTGGACATAATGAACATTCATTGGCAAATTATCAAGTTCTGTCGTAGGCTCTATGTCGAGGATTCATAGACAAAATCGCCAACCACAAAAGCTACTGGGGTACGGCAGATTTCGTTGGAGAGATCGTCGCGACAAGACTCAGCCTCGATATTATATGGCGAAGGGTTAATGCCGCGCAGCGGACGTTGTAAACCAGCAGGTTTCGTGCCCCCCTGCGCTCGCCGCGCATAAAATCGTGTAAAATCGCGTAAAATCGCGTAAAATCGCCGGCGAGGCGTAACCGCCCCCTGCGATCGTAATTATTACGGGGCGGAACTCACCTTTTCCACACATCTTCTTCCGCATTTCGCACTGCGACGCGTAGATCACGCCGTCGCTGCCGCACACTGGTTCCCCGCTGGGCGGACATATCCGGGGACACGCGGCGCTCGCCAAATCTGTCAACAGAATCGATTAGGTTCATGAGATTCGGGTCAAATTCTTCTAGACTCTAGAGTTGATAGACAAGAACAGGCGTGGGGTTAGCTTGTACATCAAACGGCCGGGAGAAATGCGAAGAGCGGGGCCCCGGCCGCTCCACATACGAGCCTGCAGATGTGGGAGGAAAGGGTATAAGTTCTGGGCGATGGTTGTTTTAGTGGGTAGTGGGGGATCCGACCATCCGATCCCCTGAATTCCACACTAACCCCTTCAGGGGTGCGCGCAAATGCATTTTTTCCATCATTCTTAACAAAAAAAGGCCTGCTCTAGAGCAGTGTTTCCCAAAGTATGGCACGCGTACCCCTGGGGGTATAGGAAGAGTTTGGAGGGGGTACGCCACTGATTCTAGTGCAGGCCTGGCCAACACGTGGTCCGCCGGGCGATTTTATATCAGATGATTGCCTATAACAGGGATGGGCATTTTTGCCTCAATTGAGGCAAAGCCGTCCCCACCGTAGCGCCTACTGTCCCCCACCAGCTTCCGTCGTTAGTATGAAAGAAAGACGCGCATCGTCCGTCGCAAGCAGTGCACAGGCCTCGTGCATCGGAGCCGCGAGGAGCGCCACGGAAAGGAAGCTTGGTGGGGGAAGCAGGCGTTTGAGGGGCCCCACCCGTGCCCATCCCTGGCCTATAAGTTCGTGCCCGATTTTCATAGATGTCGCAAACAGGGATGTCATATGCGAGTCTCGCCAGGCCCCTTACGTCTCCGTCCCTCGCCTAGATGCATGCCTCCGCTATCCCCACTCTTACTTAATGAGAGAACTTACTAGAATGAGAGCGGTAGCATGCTACCGACTCGGTCGCGCCAGCGGTAGTGGTAAGAGTGGGGATAGCGGAGGCATGCATCTAGGCGAGGGACGGAAACGTAAGGGGCGTCGTATGGCAACCCTGGTCGCAAACTGTACTACACATTGGAGTGTAAAAAATTATATAGTCACCATTCTTTTCTAATTGTAGAAAATTCTTTTCTAATTGGTAGACAAGAATGGTGACTGTATAATTGATTAACAAAGTCTTAAATTCTTTAAAACTTAACCATTGAATTTTATTTTCAAATCGGGCCTGAACTATGCAATCATATAATATTGCTATTGAAACTTTTGTTTCCTGTTGTATGTATACAAAAAATAAATGAAGGGTCATTGTTATAATGCGCAAGTGCGATTATGAACTCCAGTTCTATATTTGATATCATACCGATTGTTGTTAACGGAGAAGGGTAACTCACAAGGGAAGGACCCCCACTGTCCGACTTCGATTTTGATAATTTATTTGTGAGATGATGGTATATGGAACCCTAATTATGTATGCAAAATATTAGGTGTAGTTACTCAATAGTTTTAAAGATATAAACAATTGAACTTTCACGTAACTTGCTTGCACGGCTCCAATCAAGGCAAATCAACAAAGTATGAAACTTTAATTGTTTATATCTTTAAAACTATTGAGTAAATAAACCTAATATTTTGCATACATAATTAGGGATCCATGTACCATCATCTCACAAAAAATTATCAAAATCGAAGTCGGATACTTGTGGTTCTTCCCTTGTCGGTGTTACGACAGTTATAGAATGGGTACGCGGATGTCGAAACTTTGGGAAACACTGCTCTAAAGTCTAAAGAGGCCACCGCCGATGCTGATCTACTCTGCTAATAGGCGATCTCGTGATCGACAACGACAAAAAGCCTAACACAGCATCGGCGGGTCGGTTGGACGCCGTGGATCGAATAAGATCACGATCCAAACGATCCGAACGCGCATTCCACTGTGATCACGGAACGATAATACATTAAAGATTGACATAATAACGTTGCGCGCGCGCGTCGTTCAATCTCGCGGAACGAAACACGACGGCTGCTCCCGCGTAACGAAGAAGAGCCCGTAAATCGTAAAACGGAATAACGTTTACTGTTACTTTAGTTTATTGCGAGCCATCAAGTTGAGAGTGAGCCGCGCGCACCGCGTCTTCCGTATGAAAGGAGTAGTACCCCGTGGGTTAGCGTAATCGTTTACTTTTAATGACGGGGTGAAAACCAAGATGCGCGAACCTGCAGCCGATACAGGAAGAAGCGGCACAACGTGTTCGAAGCCGCGCCGACCAGAGCTTTGCGAGAAACTTTATGCAAAGCCGCCGAACTCGACGATCCTAAACCATCGATCATCGATTGACCATGGCGCACCCCTTCCCCGATCAACCCACCACACCTTGAGGCTACCCTCGCTTAACCCCTTGTATTATTCTTATTTTTTAATTTTATTTAGCTTGGTTCCTGATTGGTTGCTGATTGGTTGCTGATTGGTTCTGTATGGGGCTAGTATGTATGTGTCCCGAAATGGGCCAGGTAAATTCTGTCGAAACTCGAATTGAATTTTGGGTCGTTGGAAAGGAGAACACCCCTTAAATTCTACATCTTCGTCGACAATTATTTATTTCAATGAACGAAGGACGAAGTTGCGGTTTGATGAAATGGCTAACGGGCCCACCTCGCGGGACGGGCCGGGTAAATTCTGTCGAAAGTCGAAATGATTTCTGGATCGTTGGAAAGGAGAATATCTTCGTCGATATTTATTCCTTTGAATGAACGATGGTCGAAGTTGCGGTTTGATAAAATGGCTAATGGGCCCCACCTCGCGACGGCAGAACGGGCCAGGTAATTCTGTCGAAGGTCAAATTTATTTTTGGATCGTTGGAAAGGAGAACACCCCTTAAATTCTACATCTTCGTCGATAATTATTTATTTCAATGAACGAAGGACGAAGTTGCGGGTTGATTAAATGGCTAACGGGCCCCAGCTCGGGGGACGGGCCGGATAAATTCCGTCGAAAGTTGAATTGATTCCTGGATTGTTAGAAAGGAGAATATCTTCGTCGATATTTATTCCTTTGAATGAACGATGGTCGAAGTTGCGGGTTGATAAAATGGCTAATGGGCCCCACCTCGCGTCTGCAGAACGGGCCAGGTAATTCTGTCGAAAGTCAATTTTATTTTTGGATCGTTGGAAAGGAGAACACCGCTTTAAATTCTACATCTTCGTCGACAATTGTTCATTTGAATGAACGAAGGTCGAAGCTGCAGGTTGATAAAATGGCTAACGGGCCCCAGCTCGGGGGACGGGCCGGATAAATTTCGTCGAAAGTCGAAATGATTTCTGGATCGTTGGAAAGGAAAATATCTTCGTCGATATTTATTCCTTTAAATGAACGAAGGTCGGAGCTGCGGTTTCATAAAATGGCTAACGGGCCTCACCTAGCGGGACGGGCCGGATAAATTCTGTCGAAAGTCGAATTGATTTCTGGATCGTTGGAAAGGAGAATATCCTCGTCGATATTTATTCCTTTGAATGAACGAAGGTCGAAGCTGCGGCTTCATGAAATGGCTAACGGGCCCCACCTCGCGGGACGGACCGGATAAATTCTGTCGAAAGTCGAATCGCTTCCTGTTGACCCGCGTGGCGGATATCTACGACCACGCCGCCGGTCCCGGTCTCGGTCCAGCGATCGCCGGGTCAACAGCACACGGGATTTACCGCGGTCGTCGGTGCACCGGCTCTCTCGCGCATAATATGTAACAAATTATAAAATCGAAGGGTACAGTTAAAAGATAACCGAACGAGGCGCGGTCGCGATACCGCCGGACACCGGCGAGAGCATGCATGCTCACGCATACAGGAGAACGAGAGAGAGAGAAGAGGAGAGCCGAAGCTCTTTCCTCGCCGCACGATCACGCGACTAATCGAAAGCCGCACGGAACATCCTCGCGATTATAATTCAGTGGCCCCTTCCGCGTCGTCTCCGCCTCTCGAGATAACGTCTGGAGTCCCGCGAGGATCCCAACAAGCCGACTCCTCTTTTTCCTTGTCCTCTTCATCCTCATTCTCGATTTATCGGCCGCGAGCATCTGCCCCGGCTCGGAAACTGTTCTAACATCGATTTCGGGTTCTCTCGGGCCGTCCAAGTGTGTTAACACTTTAACTACCGGTTGCCTATTAACCTTTTGCAATCGGAGATAGTTTTACTTGAAAATTAAACATCCCTTCCAAACTAGAATATTTCCATTCCGTATGATTTTTTAAATTTTACGGATATGAGATTATATTATAAGTATAACACTTCGTACAATATCTAAATGTTTAATAATCTATTTATTGTGAATATAATTGTGGATGAGTTGTTAGTTTATGATTAAAGTTACTGTTACCATCCAAAGATTCTTTCAAAAAATCCTCAGCCATGGTCCATTGACTTTCAACAATTAAGGAACAATCACCGGTAGACAATTCGATGTTCGAGTGATCGCAACAAACGGGACGCAAACTTTTATCTTGACTCGTGCATGATTTGCGAGGGTCCTGGGAGTGGGCGTGGCCTGGATGCTCTCGTTCCCCGACGATGCCCCAAAGGGCGATCCGTCCCCACGCTCGGTCTAGATCCTGGTCCCCGGGATACAATTTTCTAGAATCTGGTCGCGATTCACCGCCTTCCTAGACTCGAAGCGCGGGAGATAGGGAGCGCGAGATACGCATTGTAATGGGACGGGGTTTCTTCCTGAAACGCTGGCGAACCCGCTTCGAAGCCGCCTCAAAGAGGCCTCGAAGACGCCGCAGACATCGCCGTAATAATCGGTCAGATTCTCCTTCCTGCATCTTCGCAGGGAGCCGGCTAATCATCGATACGGGAGATAAGCTGGCCAGACGACCGTGATCGCCGTTTGCGATCCATCGATCGGCGGCTTCGGCTGATCCTCGGCTGATCTTCGAGCGTCCTCAAGCTCGGACGAGAGACTTCGCGTCGTGTTTACTGTGCAATGTGTGCCGGCAGATATCTAAATTGAATTTCCGCCGAGCTGGACGTAGTCGAATGACCTAAGGGATCACGGAGATTTTCTTTGTCGAGCGTCTTTGGTTCTGTGGAGAAGCTTGGTTCTTTGAACGAGCTTGGTTCTTGGAACGAGCTTGGTTCTTTGGAGAAACTACGTTCTTTGGAGAAGCTTGGTTCTTTGGAGAAACTACGTTCATTGGAGAAGCTACGTTCTTTGGAGAAACTACGTTCTTTGGAGAAACTACGTTCTTTGGAGAAGCTTGGTTCCTTGGAGAAGCTTGGTTTTTTATCGAGCACCCTTGGTTCCTTGGAGAAGGTTGGTTCTTTATCGTGCGCCCTTGGTTCTTTGGAGAAGCTTGGTTCCTCGGAGAAGCTTGGTTTCTTGGTGCAGCTTGGTTTCTTGGTGCAGCTTGGTTCCTTGGAGAAGCTTGGTTTCTTGGTGCAGCTTACTTCCTTGGAGAAGCTTACTTCCTTGGAGAAGCTTGGCTCCTTGGAGAAGCTTGGCTCCTTGGTGAAGCTTGGTTCCTTGGTGAAGCTTGGTTCCTTGGTGAAGCTTGGTTTCTTGGTGCAGCTTGGTTCCTTGGAGAAGCTTGGTTTCTTGGTGCAGCTTACTTCCTTGGAGAAGCTTGGTTCCTTGGAGAAGCTTGGTTCCTTGGTGAGGCTTGGTTCCTTGGTGAAGCTTGGTTCCTTGGTGAAGCTTGGTTCCTTGGTGAAGCTTGGTTCCTTGGTGAAGCTTGGTTCCTTGGTGAAGCTTGGTTCCTTGGTGAAGCTTGGTTCCTTGGTGAAGCTTGGCTCCTTGGAGAAGCTTGGTTCCTTGGTGAAGCTTGGTTCCTTGGAGAAGCTTGGTTCCTTGGTGAAGCTTGGTTCCTTGGAGAAGCTTGGTTCCTTGGAGAAGCTTGGTTCCTTGGAGAAGCTTGGTTCCTTGGAGAAGCTTGGTTCCTTGGAGAAGCTTGGTTCCTTGGAGAAGCTTGGTTCCTTGGAGAAGCTTGGTTCCTTGGTGAAGCTTGGTTCTTTGCAGAAGGTTTGTTCTTTATCGAGCGCTCTTGGTCCTTTGGAGAAGCTTGGTTCCTTGGAGAAGCTTGGTTCTTTATCGAGCGCCCTTGGTTCCTTGGAGAAGATAGGTACTCTGTAAGTTGGACATTTTCGGGGTTCTTTTCAGCGTAGCAATGTGAATGGAGAGAGCCGTGTTAGCGCGGCGGGACCGTGCACCGGTGCTCTTCCCGTCCACAGCGGGTCGAGCAGGAACAAAAGTGCCGAGCGCATTGTCTGTTTTATTTACGAGTCGCGCGGCTTATTCGTATCGAATCGTTCCGGTTCGTTAAACAGATCCTTATTTCCCTGTTATCGATCTCCACGATGCGCATCCTCCCTCTCCCTGTTCCTTCTCCGTCCCACTCTCTCTCTCTCTCTCTTCGTTTCACCGTTTCTCTCGGTTTGGTGGACAAAAATCCAAGGAGCAGCATCCACCCGGTCGCCGTGCATCCTTGCCGTGGTTCAGCGACCCGCATATTTCTCTCTACCCCTCTCTCCCTGTGACACTCTAACTCTCCACCCCTCTCGATCGCCTCTCTTCCATCTTCCTCTCGCTCTCTCTTTCTCCGGATCTTTGTCTCTGTTTCTCTGTTGCTGTTGGTCCGAGTAGCGCGCACCCAGTGCACATCTCGCGCGCATGCATACATGCACGCGCGTCGACCGGTCGCCCGCTCGCTCGTTCGTTCTTGCTCGTTCTCCCTTCGTTCGTTCTCTCGTGCCGTTTCCACCCGAGGATATAATTCGATCTGCATTGTTCGCCGATCGTCCCCCCGACACTCGCCCCCGCAGCCGCAGACGTCCCCCGTTATTGGCATAATTGATTCACTTAATCGCGCCCGTGGGAGTGACGGACACCTCCTTCTGACGGCCCTCAACGCGCTAATCACGCGTCCACTTGGCCAGCCGACGTCCGCTCGAAGAATCTCGGTCTTTCTCCTCCCCCCTCTCTCCTCACCGCTCCTCTCTGACCTCACCGACTCTGGAAAGCTTCGTCCTTCGGTTTGGCACCAGTTTCGACCGGCGAGATCGTCTTTCAGCTCGCGAGGAAAGCATCTCGATCTCGACGAGCTTCTTAACCAGATTATAAGCTGGCAGCTTCATTATCGAGCTTCCAACAATTGTTATTAAGAGTGCTCAGCAGTCTCGTTATTGCTAAACAGCGGATGATATGCAGTTATCACAAAAATTAATTTTAATGAAGAGACGAGAATGAGTGAATTAGATGTATTTAAAAATACTGTCATATTATTTCCAATCTATCGAACATATTAAGAAAGAAGATATATTTCCATTACACTCCAGTTTGTTGCAATTCAGGAAGACAATTTTTATTTTGCAGAAAGAAGATGCTGTCTCTCTCTTGTTATTTATAGACAGCGCATCTTTATGCATTTATGACAAAAATGGACACGTACCATTTAAAGCAGTGGACGAATCAAGAAGATTAAAGGGCATCAGTGTATTAATCTCAGTGTAGTAAGACAATTAAAAGATGAAAGAAATTTCTATGTGGATCCGGTGGCTTGCAATCGGTGCAAACATTTTTTATTTTGCATAAAGATCCGCAGTCTTGTTATTAACAATGCTGTGCAGTCTTGTTATTAATAATGCTGTGCAGTCTTGTTATTAGTAATGCTAAGCAGAATTTGTCTCCAGTTTCTTGCAATCCAGGAAGAAAATTTTTATTTTGCCTAAAGATCCGTTGTCTTGTTATTACTAAAAACTGAGCAGTCTTGATATTAATAATGCTGTGCAGTCTTGTTATTAATAATGCTTAGCAGTCTTATTGTTATTCATAATGCTGAGCAATCTTGTTATTAATAATACTGAGAAGTCTTATTGTTATTAATAATGCTGAGCAATTTTGTTATTAATAATACTGAGCAGTCTTATTAGTCTATTTCAAAAATATCGTGGATCGAAAGAAACGTTCGGTGTTTCGTTTTATCAAACTAACTGCGAGTGCAAAGGGTTAACAATATCGATCTCGATCGAGATCATCCTCGAACTCCGGAGCGTGTCCTTTCGCATGTTCGCGTGCGCCCCTGAGAGTTGCCCCCGGGGGCAAACGGCAGCTCTTCCAGGGATACGCGGAGCCGATCCGAGCAAAGCCGAACTGGCCCGAAGGGTTCGTGCAGACTCCGGCAATCTTGACGGCGCGCGGCCGGCCGGCCGGCTTCTTTATCATCGCGAAACGATCTCGTCTTCCTCATAGCATTGTCCGGTAACACGTCCACGATGCGTTGCATCGGCGAGCCTTTGCTTCTGCTACCGAGCACACGCAACCACTTTGCGTGTTTAAAGTTGAGCAATCGGCAGTGTTTTTGATGGTAAGGGCGCCGCCATATTGGTTTGTAGTGACAGTCGCGCGCCGCTTACCGAGCGTTAATTCCCAAAAATTTTTTTATTTTTAACTCGAACATTTTTCTGTCATCGACGTCTGTTCAGCAGCACATTTGGGTAAACATTACTTTGCCCGACTCGAAATTTGTACCCTCTCCTATAAATTATGATGTATTTGGTATGTAATCCAGTAGATTTGGATCCGGCGTGGATGGAGATTGAAGTTTCGAAGCTCTAGGATTAATGGTTCAGGAGTTATGCTTGCTTAAAGTTGAGCAATCTGCAGTGTTTTTGACAGGTAAGGGCGCCGCCAGATTGGTTTGTAGTAACGATCGCTTACCTTGCCTCCCCCCTCGACCTAATCACCAAACAACTACCACCTAGCGGCTCTGCTCGGTAAACCGCGCGACACTACAAACCAATATGGCGGCGCCCTTACCTGTCAAAAACACTGAAAAATGCACGACTTTAAGCAAGCATAACTCCTGAACCATTGATCCTACAGGATCGAAACTTCGATCTGCAGCCGCCCCACGTATAAATCTACTGGATTCCATACCAAATACATCATAATTTATAGGAGAAAGTTTACCCATAATAATTTCAAGTGACAAAATTGTTCTAAATATTTTTCCTGTTATCTTAAACTACGTTTGGTAGAGAAAAAGGAAGTGTCCGGATATTTTTGAACAGAGCCACGTAGATAGCAGCCACGCAGATTTGTACTTCTTCTCATAATAATTTCAGTCAGTCGATCATTTTGTCCTCTGTTCGTCCAGCGATCGCAGACGGTGGTCCAGCGAGTTCGAGAAAAACATTTCGATCCGGTGCGTGTCCGATAGATCGTGCGAACGCGAGGACGCCGCTCCGGCTTCGTTCTTTACGACTTTATCGAAACAATAGCGCAGGAAACGAGATCCTTTGATCGCGATACGGAAGACGCGATCCCGAAGATCCTCGCCGGAGAACAGCGGAGTACGGGAAATTCAATTCCATCCGGAAACACTCCGTTTTCATGCGGCGCGCGATTTTTCAGACAGCCGAGACCAGCGCGGCAATTAGCCGGCGCTGTTCAAGGCCGCTTCCTCCGCGAAAGTAATGGCCGTTTCCGTGCACGAAACTACCGTGCAACCTCCGCTATTCGAACCAACGGCCGTTAATTAAAGCCCCTCGGATCGGCCGATTTTCCGATAGCGGAAACAATCGGCGTTCGGGACTTTTTCGAAGGTTCTTCGCCCGGACGCCGCGACTCTTCCTGTAGTTCATTCCTCTCCATGGATTCTGTACATCTTAATACGTTAACCATCGGGGATTATTTCATAATTTTTCGAAGTGCATGGCTGAGGATTGTTTAAACCTTCTGCAGCCAACTGGGTTCCCATTTACTGCATTTCTTTCAACAATTTGTTAATGCTGCTCTAGAAATATTATAAAACTTCTCCGAATGTCCGTTCTTTGCTCGATAATGTTAACCATCGGTGATTATTTCATAATTTTTCAAAGTGCATGGCTGAGGATTGTTTAAACCTTCTGCAGCCAACTGGGTTCCCATTTACTGCATTTCTTTCAACAATTTGTTAATGCTGCTCTAGAAATATTATAAAACTTCTCCGAATGTCCGTTCTTTGTTCGCTAATATAATAATTGGCTGCTATTTACGTTATCGGACTCAAAATTTGTGACTTTCTCCTACGAATTATGATGTATTTGGTATGTAATCCAGTAGATTTGTGCCCGGCGCGGATGCAGATCGAAGTTTCGAACCTCTAGGATCAATAGTTGAGGAGTTATGGTCGCTTAAAGTTGAGCATATTTCCAGTCACTTGACAGGTAAGGACCTGTCAAAAATGCTCAACTTTAAGCGACCATAACTCCTGAACCATTGATCCTAGAGGATCGAAACTTCGATCTGCATCTGCGCCGGGCACAAATCTACTGGATTACATACCAAATACAGCAGAATTTATAGCAGAAAGGCACAAATTTTTAGTCCGGTAAAGTAAAGAGCAGGCCATTTCGCAAGTGTCCGGATATTTTTGAGCGGTATTGTATGTCTGACGATTTTTATACTGCATGGAGATCCTATCGATCACCGTCAATCTCCATGGTTACGATTTACGAGTTGCTGTTAGCGATTCCGACGGCCGGCTTTAAGTGGAAAATAATATCTACGTTGATTTCGACCGATTCGTCGGTTTGAGCGGTTTCGTCTGGACAGCAGCGACGTTAGATACGCTCGCTATCGGAACAGAATATTCCCCGGCTGCAAAAGGAGCAATTACCGAAGCGCAGGCTCGCCGCTAATCGAAACAGGTTCCTCTAGTATCGCGCGCGCGGCGAACAGCAAACGGCGAGCATCGCACCGTTGAAGAGGATCGCCACGCTACAATTCCCCCGGCTCGATTTCCGTCGAGACAATGCTCATAAATGCTGATCACAGGGTACCGGTTCCAGCCGATCTCCCGGCAGCTAACTGTATAGCGGACAGCGTCGTCGATCCGGCACCGGCAAAAACCGATTAACATTGTTGCCACCGGACAACGCCGGGCGCGAGGGTGTGCAAAAACCGTTTAGCGGAATCGATCACGGAGCAATCACCGATCCACTCTAACTACCGAATAATTGCTACCACCGTGTACCCCACTTGTATCTTTTGTCCGCAAAACGTTCGAACTCTTTTTCTCTCGCAAAAAGCGAACCCTTCGCGCGTATTAAGTTCGCGAACGAGGAAAAACCGATTCGCGAGGTGACGTCGTCGAAGCGTGGATCTCGAGATCAAGAGGATCAAGAGGATCGACGGGCAGTCGCGTGGCTACCGGCAAAAACGCCGGTATGTGTGTCGCGTTGATCTTGAACGAGCACGACAAACGAGTCGCGTCCCATAAATCGTCGGGTTCGGATCTAAGTGGTGTACGGTAAGTGGAGTACTGGGGCGAAAAACTACCTCCCAGATCGACGCTCGATCTCCTCGGAGCGCGAGCCGATCCAGTCCGTTAGATCGGAGAAACCTTCGATCGCTCGGGGACCGACGCTTATTCTCGTTCCCCGCTTCTTCCTTCTCCCCTTCGCCCTTATTCCTTCATCCTCTCCAACGTTCGAGGCACTCTTTTTTTCCCCGAGAGCGCGAGCGTGTTCCCGTTCGGAAAAATTCCGAAGCGTGCGCGCAACTTCCTCCAACGGTGCGCACGCGTCCGTGCCGCTTTCGCGCGCTTCGTCCTTCGATCGCGGGTATCACGATTTTTCTGGAGGCTCTAGACGCTTTTGCAACCGCTGCAGCACCTCTCTTTTAGAATTTTTCTCGTTGTAATGGGGTCCGCCATTTTTTTCTGGGACTTGGATCTCCTTTGGATAAAAGGGTCTGATCGATACATGCCCATAATCGCGTTACTTGGACTCTAGGATCTTTTCTAGAGGCTCTAGATGCTTTCATAACACTTCCAGTACCTCTCTTCTAGACTTCTTCTCGTTGCCATGGGTCCCACAATTTTTCCTGAGACTTGGATCGCCTTTGGATAGGAAGGCCTCGAGGATAGGTGTCCAACATCCTGTTCGTTGGACTCTAGGATTTCTCTAGAGGCTCTAGAGGCTCTAGATGCTTTCATAACCCTTCCAGTTCTATTCTTCTAGACTTCTTCTCGTTGCCATGGGTCCCACAATTTTTCGTGAGACTTGGATCGCCTTGGGATAGGAAGGCCTCGAGGATAGGTGTCCAAAATCGCGTTCGTTGGACTTTAGGATTTCTCTAGAGGCTCTAGAGGCTCTAGATGCTTTCATAACCCTTCCAGTTCTATTCTTCTAGACTTCTTCTCGTTGCCATGGGTACCACAATTTTTCTGAGACTTGGATCTCCTTTGGATACGAAGGCCTCGAGGATAGATGTCCAAAATCGCGTTCGTTGGACTCTAGGATTTTTCTAGAGGCTCTAGACACCTGGATAACCGTACCAGGACCTCTCTTTTAGAATCTGTATCGTTGCCATAAGCCCCACGATTTTTCCTGAGACATGGATCTCCTTTGGGAAGCAGGGTCTCGAGGATAGGTGCCCAAAATCACGTTCGTTGGACTCTAGGATTTTTCTAGAGGCTCTAGATGCATTCGTAACCGTCCCAGTACCACTCTTCTAGTCTTCTTCTCCTTGCCATGGGTCCCACAATGTTTTCTGAGACATGGATCTCCTTTGGGATGCAGGGTCTCGAGGATAGGTGCTCAAAATCGCGTTCGTTGGACTCTAGGACCTTTTCTAGAGGCTCTAGATGCATTCGTAACCGTTCCAGTACCTGTCTTCTAAACTTCTTCTCGTTGCCATGAGTACCACAGTTTTCCGGGGATTTGGAAGTCCTTTGGATAGGATGGCCTCGAGGATAGGTGTCCAACATCCCGTTCGTTGGACTCTAGGATTTTCTAGAGGCTCTAGACACCTGGATAACCGTACCAGGACCTCTCTTTTAGAATCTGTATCGTTCCCATGAACCCCACGATTTTTCCTGAGACATGGCCCTCCTTTGGGAAGCAAGGTCTCGAGGATAGGTGCTCAAAATCGCGTTCGTTGGACTCTAGGATTTTTCTAGAGGCTCTAGACGCCTTCATAACCGTACAGTACCTCTCTTATAGACTTCTTCTCTTTCCCATGGGTCCCACAATTTTTCTGAGACATGGATCTCCTTTGGGATGCAGGGTCTCGAGGATAGGTGCTCAAAATCGCGTTCGTTGGACTCTAGGATTTTTCTAGAGGCTCTAGACACCTTCATAACCGACTCAGTACCTCTCTATTAGAATTTGTCCCGTTGCCATGAACCTCACGATTTTTCCTGTGACATGGACCTCCTTTGGAAAGCGGGGTCTCGAAGATAGGTACTCAAAATCGTGTTCGTTGGACTCTAGGATTTTTCTAGAGGCTCTAGACACCTTCATAACCGACTCAGTACCTCTCTATTAGAATTTGTCCCGTTGCCATGAACCTCACGATTTTTCCTGAGACATGGACCTCCTTTGGAAAGCGGGGTCTCGAAGATGGGTGCTCAAAATCGTGTTCGTTTGACTCTAGGATTTTTCTAGAGGCTCTAAGCCACCTCGTCGCCTTCTTCCTAGATCGAGTCGCGATTCCCGGGTCGATTCGTGGCCCCGCGATATTTCAATCGTCGCGTGCGCGACTCCTTTCTTCCGTGTCTCGCGTGGCCGAGCGAGCCGCGCGTGGTCGCGCGCGCGGTTTGTCTCTCCATCGGCCACAAATCACTCCGTTACGCTTCTTCTTCTTCTTCTTCGTTCGTTCAATCTCGACGAGAGAGAGAGGTCTCCAACATCGTTCCCGAAGGTCCCAGGTGCCCGGCACCGTGTGCTCTTTGGAGAACGGCAATAACGATCCGTCTCTACGTCCTCCTTAATCGCATCTAATCATCTCTCGAGGCACTTCCTGCGCGCAAGTTTTCCTCGCAGCCGCTCGAACGACACACGCCTCGCCCTCTCCCGCTAGATTCTCAATTACCGCGTATCCCTGACGAGGAACCGATCCTTCTCGCCGCATTCCGAACACCTTCTGACACGCGTCTCAACTCCAATATCAGATTATTCGATCCTCGCTAGTTTTCTTTCTCGTTTACTCCCGCCCCCGCTGGCTTATCTTAATTCCGTTGCTCGAGACGCGCAACTTTTACACGCTAATTATTTTCTATTTCCGTCCCGCCTAGTCTTATCTCCGCCGTATTCGCCTGCTCGAGATAATCCGCGATATTCACGGTCCATTAAGGCTCCGTTCAAAACATATTGCTGATTGCGAATCGCTTTGCCGTGCTACTCTTCGTGCAACTTGCGAAGGATTCGCAATCTTACGGCGTTTATACGAGCGTTTATCTTTCTCGCTAATGGATCTCATATTTTACGACTCGTCGAGGATTTTTGAACGTCGCTCTCTGTCTATCTCTCCGTCGCGAGGTGGTACGGTTCTACAGAATAGAATTAATTAGTTACGGCCGATCAAAGTTTATAGGTCATTTTAAAATTTCATGTTTTGTGGTTATGAATAAAGATGGTGCTCAGGGCGGGTTTGTAGTATTTCCTGAACATTAATAAATTGCGTGAAACAAGGGTTTTCTCGTCAGCGATCTGCTCTTGATTTCGTATGAATTTGGCACCAAACTTTTCTGAAATGAACTTTCGGCACCAAAAATCTTGTTCGAAGTTCGTAATCTTGTTCGTAAGGTTTGTAAATATTTAAATTATTGAAAATGCACGACACTTATAATTACATAATTATATTTAATTATGTAACTTATAATTACGTAATTATATTTAATTATATAACTTGTAATTACATAATCATATTTAATTATATAACTTGTAATTAAATAATTACATTTAATTATATAATTTATGATTACATAACTATTAGACTGCGGATCTTTATGCAAAATAAAAAATGTTTGCATTGATTTCAAGCCGCAGGAGACAAATAGAAATTTCTTTCTTCTTTTAATTGTCTTATTAAGCTGAAATTAATACACTGATGTCTTTAAATCGTCGTAATTCGTTTACTGATACGACTACTATCCTTTAGTTTCTATAATGCATAAAATCCACAGTCTAATATTTAGAAATTTAAATAAAATTCGATTTTCCCTCCAACAGCAGATTGCTTACTAGGAATGTTACGCGCTCAACGATTGCGATGTCGCGGGCCCTCGGGGATCGCGAAATTTCTAGACGTTGCACGAATCCCTGAAATCTGGTAAAGAGCTCACGGAAGCGTGAATGAATGATATTCGCGTGAGCGTGTCGGTGCACCGTGACCGAACCGCTAGTGTAAATGAAGCTCTCTGTTTGCATAAGTGGAGGCACCTGATTACCGTAGCTCTCGTCGAGCTGCAATGCACGCGGTTGCGAGTCCAATGGAATTTCACGGTGTGCACGGTGGTCTGGAAAAGTCTCTGTCAAAACGAGAAACGCCTCGGCCATTCATCCATTGTATACTTGTACTCGGTCCAACCACCATAGACAGTTCGTACGATCAGTCTTTCATTCATTTGTTCTTCGACGAAGTAATTCCCATTCCCAAATCTTTATAATCACTTCTGGAACACGCTTTTATAGAATAGGTACAGTTCTTTCATGGTTTTTCGTTCCTCGAGGTAGAAAGTGTTATTTCTCATTGGTCTACAATGTCGAGTCCAGAGGTGGGTATTATTTGGCAAAAAAAAATATTTGAAATACTATTTGATATTTTAGATTTTATTTTGCTTGAAGAAAATAGTATTTTAAGTAAGATATAGAATTTCGAAAATAAAATATTTCTATTTGAACAATCTGAACCTGAAAATAAAATATTTTTATTTCAAGAATTTGATCCACGGAATAAAATATTTCTGTTTTAACAATCTGAAACATGAAATAAAATATTTTACTTTTTGCATTGTTATAATACTCTGAGAAACTGCTTAAACATACAGTCTATCTTATCGTTAAGAAACGATTTACACTCATAAATGTATTGAATTCGAACCATGATTTTCAGCAATAATATTTAAGATTGAAATTGAAAATAAAGACAAAATACAAATATTTTCAATATTCTTCAAATAAAATACTATTTTCAAAAAAATGACTGCCTCAAATAAATTATTTTATTTTCACAAATGACTGCCTCAAATAAATTATTTTATTTTCACAAATTACAGCATCAAATAAAATATTTTATTTTCAAAGTTGTACACATGCTTTAAAATAAATAAGACCATTTACTATTTACTATTTTGAATATTAAAATTCACAATTATTAAAATTCTGAATAGACTCTAATAAATGTGTACATTATTAATTTCCTTTAAACTGAAATGAAATTCTCTTTTGTTGTAGTAGATATATAACCTTTGGAGAAAACATAGACATACAATAAATATCAATTTTCTTTTTTCTTCTATGAAATTCTGAACGATGAAGAATTTCTGAACACTATAACCACAAAATAAATAGTAGTGCAAGGGGTTGAAAGTCACGATGGAGTAATAACAAATGGAAGCAATGCCATCTCTACACGAAAAACAAAATTACTTTCCGATCGACCTAATAATTGGATGTTCTACAGCATTTAGAAATTCAAATAATTCGTTTCGCTCTCGGCTCCACGATTTTGTCTGATGCGTTCACGGTTACGCAAGTAAATAACAATGTTGTCCGAGATCGATTTCCCTTTTCGATGACCAGTGGAGACGGTTAGTATACAAGTCACAGCCGAATAATATGTGCAAGCAGGGGTGATTCTACATGTAAAGGTAGTTTTCGAGAAAATCAGGTTTGAAAATCCATCGGGTTAACGTGCTTCAATATACAAGGGTGTTCAATATACAGGTTGGAGAAAATTTCACTAAAACATGTAACTAAAAAAATGTAACTAAAAAATAAAGCCAACATTGCAATCTTTTTATTCTTCATTTTCGTCTTATATTATTATTATTATTATTAATTTACAGTTTATTTCAACGTGGTCGTATTAACAGCGAGGTCATTAGAGACCACGTGATTCACAGTCGTAGAGGATCACCCCTTTTTTCTCCCACCTGTAGACGGACACGCTGTACACATGCAGGAAGTAGAATCGGTTGGTCATGATCAGACGCGCCGGACGATTCCCATTTAATAGCACTCGTTCCATTTCCGAACTCGATTTTTCTCAAAAATGAAAATATGGATGACCAAATTCGATTCCACAATTTTTTCCTATATTTCCACAAATTGATTTCACGTTTAACCCATTGCAGCCGGAGCTATTTTAACTTGTAAATTAAACATTTCTTCCGACCCAGAATAATTCCATTGAATATGATTTTTTCATTTTATGCATATGAAATTCAACATAAGAACATATGATATTCAACAAATGTGTAGTAATTGATTAGATACGAACATATTTAATAATTTAGACAATATTGATTCTTCAATTTAATAATGTTTTCGGCGCAACTGTTTCGATCGCTCATTAAATCTAGCAATTTTGCAATAAACTTGTTTTCTTTCCTAACATTTCGGTTCAGTTTCGAACCTTTTTCAAAGGAAAAAATTGCATTTACAATAAAATATACAGGGTGTCCGAAAACTCCTTCAAGTCCGGGAAATGAGAGGTTCCTTAGGTCATTTGAAGCGACATTTTCCTTTGCAAAAATTACTGCCGCGGCTTTGTTTAGGAGTTATTAACGAAAAACACGGACCAATGAGAGCGCGACTTGGCACAGTCGGCCAATAGACAGTTGGCGCGCCGGGCCGACAGTGCCAGTTCGCGTCTAGGTCGCGCTCTGATTGGTGAGATTGGTCTGTGTTTTTCGCTAATAACTCCCAAACAAAGCCGCTGAAGCCATTTTAGCAAAGGAAAATGTCGCTTCAAATGACCTAAGGAACCTCCCATTTCCCGGACTTGAAGGAGTTTTGGGACACCCTGTATATATATTAAATACAGTTTTAAAAAATGCGCCGAAAACATCATTAAATTGAACGTTCAACATTTACGATCGATAATCGGGATTATTTTAATATTGATTCTGTATCTATTCACAATAGTGATTCTGAATCATCCCTCGACTGCTAAGGGTTAAAGTTTGTTCACTTTTGCCAACCGGAAGTCGAACAAAAAGGAAGTTAGAACACACTGGACTGTGTAAATGAATTTCGGACGTCGTTTGATCGACAGGAGACGATGCGTCTCAGGTTTCGAGAGAATTTCGCGGACATCGGCAGGCCACGTGGACGGTTTTCGCGTGGATTCGGGATAACGGGAGTAGGGAGGACGGTTACGCGGCTGGATCACGGTAACGTTACCCCGAGACGTGGATCAGGAATTTCGACCGGCTCGCCACGGACTCGTCGAACCTTTCTCCGAGAGGTCTCCGCCGGAATGGTAATTGTATCGCGACGAGCAGGCATCCGGCCGCGATTCTCGACGTAGTCGAATCGGTCCCGGTCTCTCATCTTTAAACGTATGTAGCTCATTGCAATGTTGACCGCTTTCGATGAAATTTTCAGTATGCATATAAGTTACCGAAAAGTTACCGAAATTTATAAAACGCATTTTTTAAATTATCGTTGCAAGCCCAGATAAAAAAGTTGACGAAACATCATTTTTTGAATTTTGTATGATTCCTACGAATTGCAATCTTAATAAATTTTTGTTTACTCATTCTCTAGCGAGCTAGCCGGTCTAACATCTTTAAAAAGTTCAAGTCCTTTGGACCAATTTTTAAAAAGTTATGCAATTTTTAAGGGTGTCCACTTTATATTGCCGCTGACTGTATAAAGAAACATCGATGACTTGATAACTCCGAGAACAATGAGCTTCGGAAAAGAATATTCTTGCCAGATATTAGGTGAAGTAAAAAGTTCTGAGCGTTTTTCGCTTATATAAATAAAGCGAAAAACACTCAGAACTTTTTACTTCACCTAATATTTGGTCCATTGACACCATGCAGATTACGTAACAAATATTTTTTGCATCAGAATAACCGGAAGAGATATTTAGGTGGCCTTATTTAGACGGACCACCCTGCATAATCTTTTTTAAAATTGAACCTGTTCTCTCGTACATTTGAATTTTTAGCAATTTCTAGAGTACAGAATTGGATTGGGAATTGAATAATTTAAAAACTGTTTCAAATAATGATATGGCAATTTTGACAGGCTCCTCAGAGTCGCCATTCGAGTGGAAAGGCTTAATTCATTATAAATAATCACTCATGTACTGAACAATTCGGTACAGAATACGACTAAAAAACATGAATTTAATACAATACCATTCTGCGTTCTAATAGTTTCAACCAGAGTTGGGTAAAATAGTATTTCAAATAGTAAACAGTAAATGACCCCTTTTAATTTAATTTTTAAAGTTGTACGCACACCTTAAAATAAATAGGATTATAATTTCGTTCATGCAACTCGAGTGCAAAATCCTTCGTCGCGTCGGTTCCCCTTGAATCGCCGACCGAGAAGAAAAGAAAGAAGAAGAAGAAGAAGAGGTCGGCGTGAGAAGCGCGCGAGCGATTGACCGTGCACAATTTTTTAAGGAAATCGCGTATTAAAGGTAATTAGAGTAAAACGAGGTAAGAGGGACGGCGCATTCAGCGATTAAGAAGAAACGCATCACTGCGTCCTGGAGAAAGGGTGATTATCGGCGAAGGCCGAGCGCAGTGGCGATCACGATGCAACCGCAGCGATGCAACAGATCTCGCGTATTCCTGCGGGGAAACTCGGGAGAACCAAACGGCATGACAATGAGCGCGAGGGTGCGCGGTTTTACTAAACGATATTCTCGCGACGTCGCACCCTAATTCAATAATTAGTAGACAGCGGATCTATATGCGAAATACAAATTTTATACCTAAATTGCAACAACCTGCAACAGTCTAGTAGATTGAAAATAATGTTCTTTCTAATGTTCTTTCTAATGTTCTTTCTAATATTCTTTCTAATGTTCTTTCTGTTTTAAATTACACGTAAATGCATAAAATCCGCTGTCTAATAATTAGGAGACTGCGGATCTTTATGCAAAATAAACTCAAAATTTGTGCCTTTCTCCTATAAATTATGACGTATTTGGTATCAATGTAGGACCAATGGTTCAGGGCAAATGCAGGTCAAAGTTTCGATCCTGTAGCATCAATGGTTCAGGAGTTATGCTTGCTTAAAGTTGAGCAATCTGCAGTGTTTTTGATAGGTAAGGGCGCCGCCATATTGGTTTGCAGTGACGACCGCGAGCCGCTTACCGAGCAGAATAATTAATTGGTTGGTTGGTGATTAGATCAGGAAGAGGGAGGGGGCGGCAAGGACTGACGGTTTTGCAAGCCAATATGGCGGCGCCCTTACCTGTCAAAAACACTGCAGATTGCTCAACTTTAAGCAAGCATAACTCCTGAACCATTGATGCTACAAGATCGAAACTTTGACCTGCATTCGTCCCGGGTACAAATCTACTGGATTACATACCAAATACATCAGAATTTATAGGAGAAAGGTACAAATTTTGTGTCCGGTAAAGCAAAGAGCAGCCACTGCAAGATATAATAAAGAAATTCACGAGATTAATTAACTTTTAATGAAATAGATATATTATAATAGATTCCCAATAACATTAATTGAAGTGTAGAACGAAAATGGGTGAAATATCACCCGAGGATCTTTTGTGTAACTATTTCCGAGGAGCGTATGAGGGTTAATAAACTTTATCATGATTTATTAAGTGAACGGCTGAGTTTTTCCCCCTGGTTGCTTTTGCACTATCCTTGTGACGAGTAGGAAGTCACAACGAAAAAAATGGTTGACTTTCTACCTTGAAATTCAAGGTGAATGTGAATTTGAACATATCTGAACGTATACCTTGTACATACACCCTGTACATTTACCTTGTACATTGTACATACCCTGTACATGTACCGATCCCTAAGACCTATCGAAATTCAGAAGCGTCGTCCACAGCATCGAAAAAAATGCCCGTTTGTCGCGAGTTTCTCCGTTCGCGAGGTATTTATGCGATCGACGACATGCTCGTCACGTTCCCGTCGCGTCGCGATACGTCGGCCGACTTCGAACGGCAGGAATCGCCGGGAACGCTGTTCCCCGGCTATCGAACCTTTGATTAGCACGCTGTTTCTTCTGCGTTTCGCTCGGTGTTTTTCTGCCGCGGGAAAACGCGACGTAATGATAAGCCTCGGGGATCAGAGAGTGATCGGAATACCGAAGCGCCGGGGGAATAGAATATTAACGAGCGGGAAACAGGCGGAGGCTGTAATAATTAATGAAACTCGAGATCATTGACGCGCGATGGCCCAGAAACCGAGCCGAGATTCCGGATGATACTCGTCATTACGCTTCGCGATCGTCCAATTGAGATCAAACGGAATCGAGAGATTAGACATTGGTCTGGAGATGTATTGTAATTAGACTGCGGATCTTTATGCGTTTATAGGAAAATTGAGTAGATGAAATTCAAAATTGCAGGAAAATTTTGGAAATTGATGATGTCAATGTACGATTTTTCCTCTATTAAAATTATTAAAGGAAGAAAGAACATTCTATTGGTTGCTATCGATGCAGATAATTTTTATCTTGCATAAAAATCCGCAGTGTAATTATAATGTATAATATTATACCTATGTATTTATTATATAGTGTACTATAAATTATATTTACTACACCCTCGGTTTGGTGGCAATTAATTTACGGTGTTACGAAATTATATTGAATTTCAAAGACAAAAGGTCAACAATTTTTGTATTGCATTGTTTTCTAGGGATAGAATAATTGGGTAAACTTTAATTTACCGGACTTTACAAATCCAGTAGATTTGTACCCGGCGTGGATGGAGATCGAAGTTTCCAAGCTCTAGGATCAATGGTTCAGGAGTTATGCTTGCTTAAAGTTGAGCAATCTGCAGTGTTTTTGATAGGTAAGGGCGCCGCCATATTGGTTTGCAGTGTCGACCGCGAGCCGCTTACCGAGCAGAATAATTAATTAGTTGGTTGGTGATTAGATCAGGAGGAGGGAGGGGGCGGCAAGGACTGGCGGTTTTGCAAGCCAATATGGCGGCGCCCTTACCTGTCAAAAACACTGCAGATTGCTCAACTTTAAGCAAGCATAACTCCTGAACCATTGATCCTACAGGATCGAGACTTCGATCTGCAGCCGCCCCGGGTACAAATCTACTGGGTTACATACCAAATACATCATAATTTATAGGAGAAAGGCTCAAATTCTGAGTCCGGTAAAGTAAAGTTTACCCATTAAAAAAAATTGAAGTCCATTTAGCAATCTTGAAACATTAAAAATAATATATTGGTCGTTTAAAACTCGCAACTCTACAATATTATATCTTTCTACGATCGGACATTTCATCCGCAACAACGTAATACACTGTCGCGGTTAGATCGACGTTTATTTGCGACATCAGCGCGGTCGATCCGCGGTTCGAGCCTCGTTCGTATTTCTCTCGTAGTGATCTGAAAAAGAAACGAAAGATGCACCGTTCGATGAAGATGCACGGTGACCTCGAAATCTCGAATGATTAATTTCGACCCAGCTGTGCCGTTCGAATCGACAGAACGATTCGATCGTTCGTCGACCGGTTCGTCGATGAGCAGCATTCCGTGCAACAGCGGTAGCAGTAGCGGCTACGAGGGAAATTTATCGATCGACCGAACGATCGCCGACGATCTCTCGATCGCTCATTGATAGCGATGCGATAGGATGCGATGGGCGACCGGACGAAGCGAAAGCTTTCACGCGGCTATTAATTCGAGGGGAATGGGTCTGTGGTTCAGCGGGTCGGAAGATGCACGAAAGCGACCTCGACCTTACCTCCATACCTACTTAAGTCTAGGCCAGGGTTTCACGGCCCTCGATCTACCGCGGAAAATCGCCGGTAATCGGACGAACGTGGTCAAGAGCTGGAGAAAAGAAACAAACGCTCTGCGGTGTGCAAACGAATTACCGTCGTTTTCTATCGCGATCCCAGCTTTCTCGTTCGCGTGATCTCCGGCGATCCTTCTTTTTCGCTTGTAATCATCGGAGAAATCATCGGCCACGCGGAAATCGGAAAAGTGGAGCGTGAAACCGACAGCCGGGATGCGCGCGAGTCCCGATTAATTAACCCGGCGACCGATTTTCTGCGATTTTCAAGGAGAGCCCTCGAAATCCACCAGTTTTGCGGATCGTATTCATCTTTTAATCTTTTTGTAAATCGAGTCCATTTCGCGAGTTAAACTATTTTATCTGACTGCGTTGAGTAACAACGAAATTGCATCGATTACAGGTCATTTCAAGGTCAAAAGATCAACAATCTCTTTTTATTGTATCGTATTCTATTAATTAGATTTCTATCAATAGAACACGATGCAATAAAAATAAAAATATTTGACCTTTTGACTGTGAAATTCAAGGTCAAATGGCCAACAATTTCTTTATTGCATACAGTAATCGCTCCTTCGTTGTCCAAAATCAAGGGCACGATCGTTGTCCAGTGCCTACCCATTCCACTGCCTGTCAACGCCGAGTCGCTCCATAGGCGGCGTCGATTGATGTCGGCTCGGGTATATCGGTGTGAACACCACAACATTGACTCGAGTAAACCGAATTTTCAAACTTCTTAATTTTCATTATTTCTTTATGGGACTTTCACTAACTTATTTCTGGCATTTCTCTGATTAAAATGACACCAAACACGATATAGTTTCAACTGTATTTAGTGGTTTAATCGACGGTCAAAGTTTCGAAGGCAACGAGCAACAGCAACAATGTGGGCCTTTAAACTGTGCCGGCGACGGCGACACGCTTCGGTCACCCGATCCGTATCTCATTCTGTCCTTCTCTATGTTCGGCTTCCTATTGAAGTCGCTCGGCGCGGTCGGCGCGATATCTAGACGTAGTCATAAATCAAAAATAGTGTCCGGGCACGCTCGTTGTCCGTTCAGCCCCCCGGCCTTTGGACAACGAAGGAGCTTTTACTGTAGTATTCTAGTAACCCTAGGACAACCGACTATTTTTATAGCTATAGAATTGGCAATGCTTAGGACCGCTCACAGCTCTAATTAATCATTTTTAAAAATCTACTTTTGATGATATCTCGTGCAGACGCGTTACTCTTTTCGATATCCTCAATGAAACTGCTATTCAGTTAGTTTAGATGCCACAAATTGAGTACTTGAATGACAACTTGGATGTTCCCGATCAAAATAGACTCAGGCACAGCCGTCTCTCTCTCTCAGAGGGTTAATTATATTTCTATTAATTATTCGGCTGTTCTTTACTATACCGGACTCAAAATTTGAGCCTTTCTCAGACGAATTATGATGTATTTGGTATGGAATCCAGTAGATTTGTACCCGGGGCGGTTGCAGATCGAAGTTTCGATCCTGTAGGATCAATGGTTCAGGAGTTATGCTTGCTTAAAGTCGTGCATTTTTCAGTGTTTTTGAACACTGCAGATTGCTCAACTTTAAGCAAGCATAACTCCTGAACCATTCATCCTAGAGCTTTGAAACTTCGATCTCCATCCACGCCGGATCCAAATCTACTGGATTACATACCAATACATCATAATTTATAGAAGAAGGCACAAATTTCGAGTCCGGTGAAGTAAAGTTTACCCAAATGTGCTGCTGAACTGAAACCCTATACGTCGATGACAGAAAAATCTTCAAATTAAAAATAACAAAATTCAAATTTTACTACAACGCAATCAAGGAACTCGTCATTCATATATTGTATGAACCTAACATTCCTACAGTGGCCGGGCGAAAGACTATAAAATACATTCCAGGAAAGTGCTACCCCCGAAGCAACGGGAAACCGTGATTATGTTATTTGCAAGAGACTGCGAAAATTGCCGTTCTAACAGCTCTGGAATGCTCGAAATCGAATTTCCATGGCTGCGAGCCTCTTTTAATCTGGTCGGGAACAATCTAACGACGTTGTTAACCAGTGACGAGTTGATTGCCGTTGTCTGCAGCGCGACTGTCGCGTCGTTTACACGATCACGGAGAAAGAGAGAAGCGGAAAAATAGCGCGTGCCGTGCACCGGTTTGAAATCGATCCTCCAATTAGTCGGGGTCTCTTCGATCCGCGAGGCGCGGAGAGCACAAGCGAGCGAACGGGAGCAAACCTATTGCGATCGACCTCGACCTCCAATCAGCGGCCCTTCGATCAACGCGTTAATGACCGGCGCGGCGTTGGAAGCGACACGAAAGTGTCCTCGATTTTCCCCCTCATTCGATCTACGCGCGAGCCTCATAGACAACCTCTAGGTGTGTACGGGGTGACCCGACAACGGTGGTTCCTTCCACGTTCATGAAGATGAAGATGAAGATGTTTTATAAAATCTACCGAAAATACAGGGTGGGGCACTTGTTCTGGAATATCTCGAGAACTTAATTCCAGAGAAAAAAATATTTCAAATAAAAAGTTTAAGTAAAGGAGGGGCTGATGCAGCAGTCATATCCATTTTAAATTTTCATCATGTTTTCAAGGTCATTCCAAGGTCAATTTCATTTTTTCAAATGGAACGTCCTATTTTGTATACCGTAGATCGATAGAGTATCAAATTCTGAGTATAAAAGCGTTGACCTTCATATGTCCTAAACCTAATATTTAACGAGATATTATCCAAAGAAAAAATAAAATTGTTTCGATAATATCTCGTTACAGGATAATTAAAAGAAGAATACAATCTTTATTTGTCTCCTGAGTCCTGCAATCAATGCAAGCATTTTTTATTTTGCATAAAGATCCGCAGTCTATTGATTAGAGAATTAAATTTTATTTCGTCTCAGAAGAAGGCCATAATAATCATATTTAGCAGACTAAATATGGCTCAAGGTTTAAATATGGCCGGGTGCTTCTTCCTTTCGAACAGCAGTGTCTATTCGAGAGTCCCTAACATTCTCTGGAATCAAATTCTCATCTCATTTTCGTGTTCTCGCTGCGCAGCTTCGTGACGTTCCGAGTACACTCGGAAAAATGCCACTTCTGGTCGGCTCTCGACGCGATCTCCGACCGCGATTCTGATACTCGATTCTGAGGAACTGCAGCCCGTTCGATCGATAATCCAAACCAGTCCGCTGTCCTTTCGGGAACGGCACCGTTAGCTCCTCGATCCGATACTCGACTTACATTCGCTGACCCAGTGAACCCGCACCGACACGTTTCACTCCTGCATCTGTCCTCGAACTCTAGGACCTCGAGACCCAGCCGAAAACAAACGCTCGCTTTCGTTGCTGGCTCTGGACTGTCCAATTACAGAGTGTTCTTATTTCAGAGTGTTATACCGGGTATTTCACTTAACTTGACCACCTTGAATATCTTTGTTGTTTTTAAAGATATACGTTTGTAATATGATATCAAAAAAGTTTTAGTTTTTTTGTAATTTTTTTAGAGATATCAAGGTCACCTCCATTTTTTTTAAATGGAATGTTCTATTTTTTATACCATAGATCGATTGAGTATCAAATTCTGAGTATAAAAGTGTTAACCTTCATATGTCCTAAACCTAATAGTTAACGAGATATTATCCAAAGAAGAAAGAAAATTGTTTCGATAATATCTCGTTAACTATTAGATCTAGGACATATGAAGGTCAACACTTTTATACTCAGAATTTGATACTCTATCGATCTATGGTATAAAGAATAGGACATTCCATTTTAAAAAATGAAGGTGACCTTCATATCTCTAAAAAAAATTACATAAAAACAGAAATTTTTTTGTATCGTATGAGCCCCATTTTACCATTCAACTTTGTCCTTCAGACATTTGACGTATCTTTAAAAACAACAAAGATATTCAAGGTAGTCAAGTTAGGTGAAATACTCGGTATAATATGGTCGCACGTGACGATCACATTGATCAACAATCAATTTAAAATCCAAATTACCCCTTAGCAATCAAGGGGTGGTTCAGATTCACCACTAAAAATTGCTGTACCATTATTCACAAATTTGTTTACATTATTAAATATGTCTTGATCAACAATCAATTTAAATTCAAATTACCCCTTAGCAGTCGAGGGGTGGTTCAGATTCACCACTAAAAAATTGCTGTACCATTATTCACAAATTTGTTTACATTATTAAATATGTCTTGATCAACAATCAATTTAAATTCAAATTACCCCTTAGCAGTCGAGGGGTGGTTCAGATTCACCACTAAAAATTGCTGTAACATTATTTTTTTCGCAATATTCTTTACATTATTAAATATGTCATCAGTTTAAAATCGAAATTAATCCTTAACACTAAACCTACCAAGCACTAAAAGTATCTGGTAAATATTGCCTTATAAAAATGCTAACTCTAAATTTATTAAGATTGTAATTTTAAATGCAATAGGTGCTTGCACAAGGAAATTAATTCCATTGTTTTCTATAAACGAATTTTCATAATTTCCATAATTAAAACATATAAAACCAGTAGTTCCACCGTGGTAGGTTTAGTATTAAGAGTCCCCGCTCTACTTTCCCCTTCTACGTCGCTATTCCCCCACGCTCTCCCCGGTCACGTGACGCGTTTCGCCTCTGTCGTGCCTTTTTCCCCCCATTTCGCGCTCCCTCCCCTCATCATCCAACTCTACCACAGCCGATCGCGCGGCAGGCCATTGTCCACGGTTTTTTCTTTCGGGCACGAGCGGCTATTCACCGTTCGAAGCGATCAGGGTTAATATGAACGTAGCTCGGACGGTGCCGATCATCGATCAAACCGTAAGCGAATGATTAACGAGCCAATAACAAGAGACAACGGACAGAAGGATCGTTACACCGATCGTCTATCGCCGTTTCTCCAGGATCGATTGACGTGAAAACCGACTGCCGGTGACACCGAGCATTTGTCAACGGGACCGATAGCGTTCGGTTGCGAGTAACGCCTGCTCGTTAATCGAGCAAGTAGCAAATGCTGGCCTGTCGCTCTGGCTACCGAGTATAATAAAGTAGCTGGTATTATACTCGGCTCGCTCGCGGATAACGATACATAACGCCGCGCAGATGGCATCCCGACTGGATCGTAAAGAGGACTCGAAGAAGGTCCTCGCAGTGGCGAGTCACGATAACGCGGCGCGATAGCAACTTCTACTTTCTTTGGTCCTGGAATAGTCTTGCTCCTTTAATCCTTCTACTTGCTACACGGTTCGGAGAACGTTGTTGAGACATTTGTGCGTCGGTTGATATCGCGTTCGATCATTCGATATCGATAATAGCGTTCATATAGTATTCATCCTTCGCGGTTCAGCGTATTCCTTCTCTTCTACTTCGGAGCTCGCTACAAAATTATATAATTCAATTGTATTTCAGTAGGTAGCTCTAGTAGTCTGTTTAGAACGGTTAGGGAACGATACTATTGTTCTCAAGTACCCTGCAATTGTGACGTTACTGAAGAATATGGTGGAAACCAATAAAATGAAGTTGTGCTACCAAAAGGATGGCTTAAAGCTTACTAATCATTATTAAACTTTGATAAAGCTAAGAGGATCTACATAGATCACGTCACTGGGGTGTGCTGAAGGGGTTGCTAAAATACAATTGTTCTCAAGCACCCAGGAATTGTGACATTGCTGAAGAATATGGTGGAAACCAATAAGATAAAGCTATGTTGTGCCAAAAGGAAGCTTGAAGCTTATTCAACATTATTAAACCTTATTAAACCTTAATAAACCTAAGCAAAACTATATGGATCACGTTATTGGGGGGTGCTGAAGGAGTTATTAAAATACAATTGTTCTCAAGCACCCAGGAATTGTGACACTCCTGAAGAATATGGTGGAAACCAATAAGATTTAGCTATGTTGTGCCAAAAGGAAGCTTAAAGCTTACTAATCATTATTAAACCTTGATAAAGCTAAGAGGATCTACATAGATCACGTCACTGGGGTGTGCTGAAGGGGTTGCTAAAATACAATTGTTCTCAAGCACCCAGGAATTGTGACATTGCTGAAGAATATGGTGGAAACCAATAAGATAAAGCTGTGTTGTGCCAAAAGGAAGCTTGAATATTATTCAACATTATTAAACCTTAATAAACCTAAGCAAAACTATATGGTTCACGTTATTGGGGGGTACTGAAGGAGTTATTAAAATACAATTGTTCTCAAGCACCCAGTAATTGTGACATTGCTGAAGAATATGGTGGAAACCAATAAGATTTAGATATGTTGTGCCAAAAGGAAGCTTAAAGCTTACTAATCATTATTAAACCTTGATAAAGCTAAGAGGATCTACATAGATCACGTCACTGGGGTGTGCTGAAGGGGTTGCTAAAATACAATTGTTCTCAAGCACCCAGGAATTATGACATTGCTGAAGAATATGGTGGAAACCAACAAGATAAAGTTATGTTGTGCCAAAAGGAAGCTTGAAGCTTATTCAACATTATTAAACCTTATTAAACCTTAATAAACCTAAGCAAAACTATATGGATCACGTTATTGGGGGGTGCTGAAGGAGTTATTAAAATACAATTGTTCTCAAGCACCCAGGAATTGTGACACTCCTGAAGAATATGGTGGAAACCAATAAAATGAATTTGTGTTGCACCAAAGGAAGCTTAAAGCTTATTAATTATTGTTAAACCTAAGAAGATAAATCTAAGAAGAACTACATAGATCATGTTACTGGACGGTGGTGAAGAAGTTGCCGGGGTTGAAGAAGGAGTTGAAGAAAACTCTCCAGCCATGTCTCAAAGACTTTCAAAAAAATTGAGAACTAATCACCATCAGGTACGATATTATAAAAGAAAGAACTGTCTGGGAAGGTTTCAGTGGTTCCTACGAAATCGTAGCCGAGGGAACGCGTTCGAACCTATTTAGAGCAGTCAGGGAACGACGCAATTGTTCCCAAGTACCCTGCAATTGTGACATCACTAAAAAATACGATTATACTACGGATCGTTACACAAAATAAAAACATTTGCATTGATTGCAAGACACAGAAGCCAAATAAATTTCATTCTTCTTTTGATCACCTTGTTAAGGCAGCTAATACACTGGCGACCTTAAATCTTTTCAATACCTCCACTCTTTTAAATTATACGTACCCCTTCTTATCATAAATGCATAAAATCCGCAGTCTAAATCAGGGCTTCGGAGTCGGTAGACAAAATTCTTAACTCCAACTCCGACTCCAACTCCTCTTTTTTTTTACCTCCGACTCCGAATCCGACTCCAACTCCGACGCCGATTTCGACTCCGACTCCGACTTCGACTCCGATTCCGACTCCGACTCTCCAAATTGAAAAAAATATGTACTCAAAATAATTAAGTGTTGTAATACAACTGAATAAATAGTTGAAATATTGTATTAAAATCTGAGAATATGGAATAGATAACTCTGATACAACACAACACTTGTTTGTTACTTTCTCACTTTCAGGAAATAGTTAGAAAATACTACTACCATAACTTTAACTGTTTCTCCTTTACATAGTGCCGAGGTATATACATATACAATACGTCTATACTGTAGATCGAAATCTATTAATGATTTATAAACAAAAGAGCCACAGTTGGAGTCGGAGTCGATATATTTTTTTCCGACTCTGACTCCGACTCCGGAAGTCGATACATAGCTTTTTCTAACTCCGGCTCCGACTCCAGTGATTAGCAATTACTCCCAAACTCCGACTCCGACTCCACGACTCCGACTCCGACTCCGAAGCCCTGGTCTAAATATGCCGGAAACCGATAAAATAAAGTCGATTAAAATAAACTAAACTGAAAATATATATAACAAAACAAACTATATATTGTAGATCACGTTATACTGGGGGTGCTAAAAGAGTTACATATTCAAAACTCTTCAGCCCTGGCTCGAGCACTTCCAAACAAAATCGGCAAGTAGTCAGCACCAGGTACGAAATTACAAACGAAAGAAGCGTCCCGGAGGTTTCAGTAGTTCTTACGAAACCGAAGCCGAGGGAACGCGTTCCCGGAAAATGACAATGAAGAGAATCCAGAATCGAGGTTTCGACATGATCGGACAGGTCGCTGGCGCACCGGTTAGGCGACACAGGTGAGTCGAAGCGTCGGCTTATCAATCCGGTTATCTTGTCGAGCGTAGCGCGATGCTCGCTACCGCGTTCGACTAAATAATAATTGATAGTTTAGAGGAGAGCTAGAAACGAGTCGAGCAGGTTGTTGTATTAATAGCGCGCGTAAAACGCGGCTGCTAATAATATCCGCTAGGGCAACCGGTATGCGCGCGTTCCTATCGCGAGATATCGCTGTTCGAAGCGAGCTTCGCGAGTCGACGTGTCGAGACACGGTCGCCAGACTATTTGCTTTACGGCGGTTCTCGGGACGCGGTTGAAAAGTAGGGCGCTAACGAGGCACCCGAATAGACAGTTGCAAAGCGAGTACGACGCGTCGGTCGGAGAGATGAGAATGAGAAGAGAATGAGAAGAGACGCGTCGATTACGGCCACTTTTGCCATCCTTTCTCCGGCTGTTCCGTTCTCCTCTCTCTCTCGCTGTGCGATCTCCTCGGCTCCTCTTTGTGCAGCCGGCGCACTCTCAAAGAGATCGTGGACGCATTAAACGTTGGTCACGCGCGGTTAGCGAACACAGAGCCGGCTGAAAGGGCAGACTCGTTAATAACGGCCACGGGAAACGGATCTTGAATTATGAAACGTGACCGGCAAGGACCGCGGCCGGCCCGAGTGGGCCCGAGTCCAAGCGGTGTCGCGGTCCGGGCGAATTTATAACTGAAATCCGAGTACCGTTCCCCACCGGCACCGCGGAACCACGTATCGCGGAGTAATGCTAATTCATGTCCGTTCGACTGCCCACGCTTCGAATCGCACGATGGAGCTGCTGATTACAGGATCAACATGGTCGTCGACGGCGTTAGGGTACACAAAGCATTGGCAGTGTCGCCAGAATCGACCGAAACTCGTCGATTTTCTTCCTTTCCTTCTTTTCTCGTTCCACTATCCCATTCCGGTAGTATGAGTAGACTGCGGATGTTTATGCAATTTTCAATTTTTATAGTCAAATTTTGGGAAAGTGGAATGTAGTAAAATCCTATTTTTCATGGGAACAGTCTTTGTAAATTTCGCTTAATAACGATAACCGTGGCAGTTGAAGAAGCGACGTAAAACAATTTAAAAAAAGGCCTTTCTAGATGTAAAATAAATAAAAATCGTACTAAATTCTATCGAATTTTATATATTATAGCATCTTTTATTATTATTATTATTATTATTGTACAGGGTGTCCCAAAATTCCTTCAACAGCCGGAAATGGGAGGTTCCTGAGAACATTTGAAGCAACATTTTCCTTTGCAAAAATGTTATCCGCTGCTTTGTTTAGGAGTTATTAACGAAAAACACGGACCAATCAGAGCGCGACCTAGACGCGAGTTGACACAATCGGCCAATAGACAGTTGGCGCGCCGGGTCCACAGTACCAACTCGCGTCTAGGTCGCGCTCTGATTGGTCCGTGTTTTTCGTTAATAACTCCTAAACAAAGCAGCGGATAACATTTTTGCAAAGGAAAATGTTGCTTCAAATGATCTCAGGAACCTCCCATTTCCGGCTGTTGAAGGAATTTTGGGACACCCTGTACACGGACCGAGGTTCTTTTATACACGAGTTTGCAGATGTTTTGTATAACTTTTGAAAATTTTCCTAACCCATAAATACATAGACGTCCACAGTCTAACCATGGGCATACTCCAACACCCCCCACTAAGACTGGTCACGTATTAAGCTGGTTATCAGAGAGGGGGTAAAACTGTATCCCCCTCGATTTCCCCGATCTGGCGACACTGAGCATTGGAGCTCTGCGGCAAACAATGAAAGCGGTCGGAGCGTAGCGTCGAAATGCAATGTGTAATTACTTTTATACTGGAAGCGTTCGAGTTGGAACTGCGCTGGTTGTTTGCAGTCGGCCAACAACGTCGGTTCTCTGATCGACGATCGACTAGCTTCTATCGCAGCAACAATGCACTCGGCATTTCACTAGATAGCGTTCTAATAGATAGCGTTTATGTCGTAATATGGCCCCCTTTATACCGTGTAAGTCTACCTTGAATATCTCCGTTATTTGTAATAATATGGCAAAACGTTATAAACAAAATTTGCACGGTATAGAGGGGGGCATATTGTGACATAAACATTATCTGCGTGGGTGGAGGCATAGTGGGGATTTCAAGGTCATCTTGATTTTTTTAAATGGAAACACCTACTTTCTGTATCATGAATCGATAGACTATCGAATTCTGAGGGAAAATGTATTGACCTCCATATGTCCTGAATCGAATAGTTAACGAGATATTATTGAAACAATTTTCTTTCTTCTTTGGATAATATCTCGTTAACTATTAGGTTTAGGACATATGAGGTTCAACGCTTTTATACTCAGAATTTGATACTCTATCGATCTATGGTACAAAAAATAGGACATTCCATTTGAAAAAATAAAGTTGACCTTGGAATGACCTTGAAAACATGATGAAAATTTTAAACGGATACGACTGCTGCATCAGCCTCTCCTCGACTTAAACATTTTATTGGAAATATTTTTCTCTCTGGAATTTAGTTTTCGAGATATTCCAGGTGGCCAGGACAAATTCCCCACCCTGTATAATTGATTAATATAAAGCTGTATTCTTTAAAATTTAACTATTGAATTTTATTTTCAAATCGGGCACGAACTGATGCAATCATCTAATATTATACATAATGTATGGTATACTGGGTGATTCAAAACAGCATGATCAAAGATAGAGAAAAATCATAAATGAAATAATCATATGTCAAAATACGTCCTAACTTCCTATGCCCTTATTTTTTTATGCGCCGATGCACCCGCCAGGTGAAATTCCACGTTATTCTTTAATGCAACTAAATTTTTTCGATAAATCAATCGACCCCTTTTATCATCCTACGTATAAAAGCACTAACCTAAGGCCGAGCGTAGAAATAGGATTGTTATACCATGGAAAGATTCACGTTGAAGGAGCGAGTAGAGCGACAATCACCGAGTCCGATTCGTTTAGGTAACTTCGAAGCGGTTTGATCGCGATGGGCACCGGTGTCGAAAGCCCCCGAAGACTCGCAGGGACACGAAGAAGAATACAACGCGTGACACGTAGTGCACGCAACAGCCTCGACCCAGCAAGAGCCGGTTTCGGTGTCACAGAACCAGGCCGTACAAATATTTTCTAAGCATTTTCGAGTAACGGGAACGAACGAACGCTCGACCCTCCCGGGGAAAGGAATCACGGGACAACGTTCAGACTCTCTTATGACTCGATGGCCTACGGGACGGAGGCGTGGTCCCCTGCGTGCACCCAGGGCTCGCTGCGTTCGAGCAGATAGATATCTGAGAGTTTGTCCCGTTTCGAGAACGCTCACGGACAACAAGAATCGAGCTGGAATTTCATTAACACCTTCGTTAAACCATTGCTAGACTGCGGAGCTGTCGGCGAGATAAAAATTGTCAGAAACAGAAGCCAAGTACAATAAAATTGCCATTTTTCTTTACCCCTTGGTGCATTTTAACGAGTCGGACTCGTGATGAAGATTCTAACAAAGTCTAACAAGCGTGAATGTTATGCGTTTCTTTTTAGATGAAGAAAAATTTGATTCGAAAGAAAGAAATGCAGGATTTTGTTCCTTTGTTTTAATTGCAATTTTATACGAATAAATATTTACCTTAATTTAATGGGTTATATGTCATTTTAAAGCTTGTTTCACGCTCTATTTAATTATGCCTTCGATAGTTAGTTTTGTTCAAATTTTTATTAAATTATCTGGCTTTCATTTGAGGATGTCAAACCGCGATTTTCGCATTTTTTTGGTTGAAACTAGGTCGAAACTAGGTCGGAATATCAACGAAGTATGGTGCGGAGGAAGTGCCAACGAAAATGCACAGTTTTATATTTTTAAATAATATTAAATTCTCTGTAAAATTAATTTGTAATACTATTCCCCTCAATAATATTAAAATCAATTCTCATAATAATTTAATGTTAAATTTTCTATATAATTAATTTTCATATTATTGTTTCTAATTAAAACAATTTTAATAAAATTGTTTTATATGTGGGTTATAACTAGACAGCGGATCTTTATGCAAAATAAAAATGTTCTACACTAATTGTGGGAAGCAGGAATAAAATAAAATCTGATTTCTCATCCCTTAATGCTTTTTTTACTTTAAAAGAACATTGCAATATTCTCAAATTTCTAAAATCTTGTACTGTTTTACATTTCGCCCAACCAATTTCTTCATAAATGCATAAAGATCCACTGTCTAGTTATAACACTTAAAAAACATTTTAAATCCTGCATTTCTTTCCTTACAACCTAATAAATGTAGCCACACAAAATTCTACGATATTCTTTGGAAGAAAGCCGCGTTAATCACTGTAACTATAAAGAAAATGTTACGGAAAGCCGTTAACAATTTCCACAGGACGAAGATCCTGAAACAAAAATATACTCGGGACGTCAAATGTTCAAAGCATTAACGAGAAAAAATAAAAAATATTACGAAGAAAGAAATCCAACTGCAGGCAACACGGAGGGTTAATTTGCTCCAGCGGCGATTAGGTTTCTTTCACAAGGAAAAACAGCCGAGAGGCGGTTGCGCCAGTGAAAAGTAACGAAACCGGAAAGGTGGTTAATCGATGTGGCCTGCGAACGGCTCTCGATTCGTACCCACTCGCGGAGGAATGTTTCCTGTAATTTACAGTGAAACGCGAGCTGCCCAACGAGATCTTGATAAAACTAGGCTAATTGCGAGGACTAGGTTAAAAACCGGGACCATTATCGCGCACCACGAAATGGAACGCGCCTCTCCACCCACGGTGGCAATGGGAAAAACCGCTATCTCTCCTGGCGATCGTGGGAACGACCTTGAATCCTCGAAAAAGAAGGTGCCGAAATCGATGGTGGTTTCACGAGATCCATCGTTTCTCAGAGTCACCGTGCTACGTGAACAGCGGATGTCCGAACGAGCGATCTCGCCCGTTATACATGTAATTACACGCGGCCGGCGCTAATTGGCACGCGCGCACCGTTTTCCATTTTTCTGTAAATCACGATCGAGAAGGTGCCGGCTGGCCTGTGCGGCGTGCAGGCTCTCGGTAATCGTCCGCGATTACCAGGCCCGAGGCGGCCCGTGAGACGAATTAATTAGAGGCGACAGGACTGGCCGAGCTAATTCCGCTGAACAGGCGATCCTCGGCGCGGTGATCAACGCGGAACCTCCCTAAAACGAGATTTTCTTTCGGCACAGATATGTCGCATTTTTAAATTGCATGATAAACCTGTCGAGCACTATAGCCGATTGATTTGTTTTAGCTTAGAAGAATGACAATGCTCCATTTGTTTCGTTTGTGTGCTATTTTTTATTACAATACGGTGGACTCGCGATGAGAAAATTGTATCTATGTCTTTGGACATGTACTTGTCATTTACTGCAACATACAATACAGATATACATAACACTTTTCACTATTTTTCAAGTACTTGCGATGATCTGACAAAAAATATTTTAAACAAAAGTTGATCAGTCTTCGATTGGCTATACATTGCAATAAAAAAAGTTGGAAATTTTTCTTTTTTTTTTAGTATTGTCAAGGCTACCTTCATTTTTTTAAATGGCACTTTGTATTTTTGACTTAACAGTATTATAGTCCGTATCAAGACGAATTCAACGACCTAGTATACCTTGACGTTCGGATGACCTTGAAGTACCATTTTCAAAAATGAAGGTGGCCTTTTCACGGTTTTTCAAGTACTTGCGATGATCTGACAAAAAATATTTTAAACAAAAGTTGATCAGTCTTCGATTGGCTATACATTGCAATAAAAAAAGTTGGAAATTTTTCTTTTTTTTTTAGTATTGTCAAGGCCACCTTCATTTTTTTAAATGGCACTTTGTATTTTTGACTTAACAGTATTATAGTCCGTATCAAGACGAATTAAACGAGTATACCTTGATGTTCGGATGACCTTGAAGTACCATTTTAAAAAATGAAGTGGGCCTTTTCACTATTTTTCAAATACTTGCGATAATCTGACGAAAAATATTTTAAACAAAAGTTGATCGAAAAAAGTCCGAAAATTTTCTTTTTAATTATTGCCAAGGCCACCTTCATTTTTTAAAATGGTATTCCGAGGTCATCCGAAGGTCATGGTATACTAGGTCGTTGAATTCGTCTTGATACGAGCTATAATACTGCTAAGTCAAAAATACAAATTCATTTTAAAAAATGAAGGTGGCCTTGACAATAGTAAAAAAGAAGAAAAATTTCGAACTTTTTTTATTGCAATGTATAGCCAATCGAAGACTGATCAACTTTTGTTTAAAATATTTTTTTGTCATATTATCGCAAGTATTTGAAAAATCGTGAAAAGTGTTTTATGGGACACCGTGTGTATACAATCTTTTTAAACAAGTTTTAAAAAGGAGTCTACTGTATGTGCTCAGATAAAGATATTTATTGAATCAATTTCCATGCAAGCAACTTCATAACGCACCCCCACAAGAAAAGTGACACAACTCAAATATGCAGCATTTTAGAAAAATCAACTTAAAGAATACTATAAAGCGTATATTGAAATAGTTCAAGCTTCTGTTAAATTTCAGGTAGGTATGATGAATTGCGAGTTAGAAATGTGCGAGTCATACATATTTTTCAACGACATAACCTCAAAATTGCCATGTTTTCCAATGATTACAAGATGAAAAATATAAAACCGGACATTTGACTGGCACTCACGGTTTGGTGTCAACAATTTCCCCCTAACCAAATACAACGGCGTACTTCTCGATGACGTTACAGGCATTTCAACACGTTCAGATGTGTAAAGACTTAGGGCCGCCATTGCGGTTCGAACATCGTTGAAATATTCATAATCTCGTGAAGAATCGCACCGTTACATTGTTGGAACTACGGAACAAATCTACGTAATGTAAAGGCACATAATGATACGCAAATAATGTGTCTAGACGTAATCATTTTCCAAAAAAGGCGCGATAGATAAATATAGTTTCTCGTATTAATTAAGAACAAGCCAACCACGAAGCATTTACCACCTATGTACTCTGTTTCTAAATTAGATTTTTAGGTTAGTTTCGTTACACAATCAGAGTTGGGCAAAAATTTCATTCAAATAAAAATTTCGAATAATGCGAGTTTAAAACCAACTTGGAAAAACCCACTGCATTCGAAACTTTTATTTAAACAAAATTTTTGATGATGTACCGCAGAAGTTCCACAAACGATTAAAGCGGAAGCAGTGCTTTTCAACCAATAGTTGACCAGCTAAGAAATTCTCTTCGTGAATAATAGCAAATGACTCTACGCGTGAAGAAGTTGTTTGAACTTCTTATATTGTGTACAGAGTTGAGCAAAAATGTTATTCAAATAATTCTTTTTATTTTTATGTAAAAAAATAAAAATTTTTGCCCAACTCTGTACACAAAATGTTATTCAAATAATTCTTTTTATTTTTATGTAAAAAAATAAATATTTTTGCCCAACTCTGTACACAAAATGTTATTCAAATAATTCTTTTTATTTTTATGTAAAAAAATAAAAATTTTTGCCCAACTCTGTACACAAAATGTTATTCAAATAATTCTTTTTATTTTTATGTAAAGAAATAAAAATTTTTGCCCAACTCTGTACACAAAATGTTATTCAAATAATTCTTTTTATTTTTATGTAAAAAAATAAATATTTTTGCCCAACTCTGTACACAATACATATAAGAAGTTCAAACAGCTTTTTCACGCACAGAGTCATTTGCTATTATTCATGCAGAGACTTTTTCTCAGCAGGTCATTTCGATTCTATTCTATTTGTGGTTTCGCTTTAATCGTTCGTGGAACTTCTGCGGTTGATCATCGCCGAAGAGGAAGAACCCGAAGTTGGACAGCGTCGTGAATCCGCGATTTAGCAGGCAGAAGATCCTCGGGAGGAATCCGAGCGTGGGGATTTCCGTTCGGGCGAGCACACGAGTCCTTTCGAGCGTGAAAAACCGTTCCGTGGTTGACGTGATTACGACACACACGGTAGAAACTCGTTTATCCGAACGCGCCGGAGTGCAAGGCCGTTCGGGTGACAGGCATGTGTCTTCGTATAGACCAAGTACATAATACACGTGTAGGTTCAGCATTGATTGATTCGTATAAACGACCCTTTCTTTCCTCATTCTCCCTTTTTCTTTTTTTTCCAGTCGTTGGAAAGGAGCACGCGTCTCGAGCCCGGCCGTTTCCCGTGGGACGGACAACGAGGGGAACCGGGTCACGAGGATGCCGAACGCTCCTCGGAAAGTCAATGAACCGAAACCGTAACGCTTTTCGAGAATCATCTTTGATCGAGGCGCCTATGGGCGACGCTCTCAACCCGTTTCTCGGTGCGAGCTCGGATCGGACGGACGTGCCTCGCTTCGCAATACGTGTACAGAGCGAGGCACCTAACTCGATCGCCCCGAACCACTTCTAAATTACACTGTCCAACAAATTTCAACTTTTTTTATGATTTCAATATACTAAATGTGTTGATTATATCGACCGTATATTGTTGTTAAGAACTTTTTAAATGCTTTCGGCGCACTGGTTCGATCAAGTATGCTACATACACTATTTGCAAATTTTCATCAAATCTCTATTTCAACGTTTCGATCTTTCTTTAGATCATTCTCAAGAAATTTTAAGAAATGCGTCTATAAAATAACAATAAAGGTTGTATTTTTTAATTATATTTCGATATACTGTTGGGTCCTTCTCATAGAGTTTTTTGTATATATTTTTTGACTAAACAATTTCAATTGTTTCGAAGATGTTACGACAGGGATCAGTTTGCTGTGCAATGATCAAAATACTGGTTCTTAAGTTTCCTATTTCTTGGAGTGATAATGAAAATATTTTGTCCAAATATCATTTATTATAAACACATGGATGAGCTGCACAAAATATTGTATTCACGTTCATATAGTATTAAATAGAGATCCATCTGTTTTTAATATTCAATTGGGTCCTCCTTATAGAGTTTTTTGCGCTGGTTCCGAATCTGTCCTTAATTTTTCTCCTATACGCACAGTTTTTGAAAAACATGGCTTTGAAAAAAAAAACATATCTTTCAACTTTAAACAAATATTGTGATGTTATTATAAAAGATACTGAATTGTTCTTTACAGCAAAAGATTCTGTAGACTTTCCCGAATCCAGCGATATATACAGGGTGTCTCACCTGATTTTGACATCTTCATTTTCTCGCTATTGTTACTCGTAGCAAAAAATTTTTCAGCATAGGCTTGAATGGTATCGAGTGGAGCATATTTTGACGTTATTAGTTTTTTCGTGAGTGGACGCGTAAAGGTCATATAAAGGTTAACTTTTTTTTTAAAAATGGAATGAGGTATTTTTTAATACATCAATCGATGCAGCTGGACATTCGTTATAAAAAAGTACTACCCTATGTATGTCGAAAAGTTAGTAGTTCAGGAGATATTTCAATTTAAATAACTCTAAAATACCATTGCGGTCGTACTAATTGTAAGACGTTACATAAGTAAGTAAACGCTAACGTCAAGGTGTCAAAATCAGGTGAGACATCCTGTATAATATTAATACATTATGATTGTTTAAACCCAGGAGATATTTCCATTTAAATAACTGTAAAACACCATTATACTGTCGTACTAAGACATTACACCAGTGACTCTGCTGCGACACGCAAATATTTCTGTTCGCAGACCCTTTCAAGGTCATTCAACATTCAAAAATAATGACACCACCTAACAGACTTTGTGAAACCCTACTATGTTTGTATCAAACATTTTTCCAAAAAATAAATACTTCCCGAGATTTGAGTATTCGGCAGCTCGAATTTGTCATGTTTGATTGATTATAACTCGATAACTGTCCATTATTGAGCATTGTGCCCAATACATCTTTTGTTCAGTAGATCATAAGCTACAACATATGAAAAATCCAATTGATTTTACCGGGATAGATTTTCCATATGATTAGTGCGGGGTTCTTTCTCGTCAATACGCAGTCGGCTAACGTTGTTGTCAAACAATGTTACTGTTGGTTGTTACTGTGGTCGTCTCAAGTCGTTGTCGGTGAATATCGTTGTCTGTCAAATCTGGAGTCGGTGAAATTTCGGCGAAAACCGTATCGGTGATTTCCATGGTACCCAAACGAAACACCCTGTATATTGAACTTGACCCATCCCTACTCGATGCCACGGAACGTCTGCAGAAATCGCTTTCCCGCAGTACGCATAATTTGGAAGTTATCCAAGGTGATCAGGTTAGGCGCCTGCATATATATGAATGGTGGAACAGCTTCACCGCCGATATAGAAATCGTACCGCGGAAGGTAACTGACCCCCGCGTAAAACTGTACTCGCTTTAAAACGCGCGCGTTTACAGCTTCGGTGGATCATAAAAAATAATAAAGCAGTTACGGCATACACAAGGTGACCCAAAACTCCTTCAAGTCCTTCCTTAGGTCATTTGAAGCGACATTTTCCTTTGCAAAAATCACCGCCGCGGCTTTGTTTAGGAGTTATTAACGAAAAACACCAATGAGAGCGCGACTTGGCACAGTCGGCCAATAGACAGATGGCGCGCCGGGCCGACAGTGCCAGCTCGCGTCTAGGTCGCGCTGTGATTCGTGAGATTGGTCTGTGTTTTTCGCTAATAACTCCTGAACAAAGCCGCTGCGGCCATTTTTGCAAAGGAAAATGTTGCTTCAAATGACCCAAGGAACCTCAGGGCCACCTTAACCACAGGGCTAAATGGGCTAAGCCCCGGGGCGCAAGCCTTTTGGGGGCGGCAATTTTGTATAAATTTTATGTTCTTTTATAGTGTAATGGTAATAAATTGACTTTTTCTAGTTCTGACACTTTTCTACAGGGTGTCCCAAAATTACCTTAGTTTAATGAAATGGGAGGTTCCCGAGATCATTTCAAGCGACATTTTCCTTTGCAAAAATGTTATCCGCGGCTTTGTTTAGGAGTTATTAACGAAAAACACGGACCAATGAGAGCGCGACCTAGACGCGAGTTGGCACAGTCGGCCAATAAACAGTTGGCGCGGCGGGCCGACTGTGCCAACTCGCGTCTAGGTCGCGCTCTCATTGGTCCGTGTTTTTCGTTAATAACTCCTAAACAAAGCCGCGGATAACATTTTTGCAAAGGAAAATGTCGCTTGAAATGATCTCGGGAACCTCCCATTTCATTAAACTAAGGTAATTTTGGGACACCCTGTATAACTTTGCTGGTCACCCCGCTCTCGCTAGCCATCCCGTGTAGTTTCTTATGAAGAGGGGCGCATTATTTTTAGTATCCCACGGGCGTCGAATATCTTAAGACGGCCCTGAGGAACCTCCCATTTCCCGGACTTAGAGGAGTTTTGGGACACCCTGTACAGAATCGGCGGAAGAGCCGTAAACGCTGCGGTGTAGAGTTGTATCTCGATAAAATTGTTAGTGCATACAAGCGGACGTAAAAGAACAGTGTCCTCGTCCGTTCGTGTTCGGTCGTTCAAGTCTCCGGTGATCGAACCCGCAAACGAGACGACACTGTTCGTCCCGGTATCGGGAGAACGTTGAAGATCGCATTCGAAACGGATTCGACTTTCCTCGGAACGCGTCACGCCGCTCGAAGACGAACGATGAACGATCCTCGGCTCGTAAATCCGATCCACGCTTTTACAGAGATCTCGATACGGACTCGAGAGATCGAGGAATTTCCCAGCGAATGTGAAGCCAGAAGACGGGGCGCGCGAGCAGACGGACACGGCTCGAGTTACGCTCGTCTTGGCGAAGCTTTAACGGACACGAGGGTATCGGAACTCGTTAGCTCTCTCGTTCCCCGCCGACTTTCCCGAACCGCGTTCAGATACGGTGCTTTGGCACTGGCTTTGAATTAATTGTCGAATCGTTAATTCCTCGGAACGACCGATTTCATTAGCCAGTCCTATAAAACGATTCGAGAAACTGCGAGGTCGTGTTATCGGGCCCGATATGAATCGACCGGACCAGTTCTACGACGAGGATTCCGAGATTAGAGCACGCCCAGCTAATTATCGGCGACGATTTCCACGGTCATTCTTATCGGCGCCGGCTCCTTTTCGCCTCAAAGTCTCAATGCCGAGACGGCGAGAACCGGACGATTAGCATACTCAATTTCGACGCGCACGGCGACACGCTCGCCACGCACGGATATGGACAATGTTCGGTCGGAGACTCACTGCGATCGCGGTGCGATGATCAATACGCTGCTCGACGATCGAGAATGGTGGAGGTCACAATGGTTGTCGAAAATTAATTTCGATGTTGCACTTTTGAAGAGTGCCGCGGCAATGTCTGTGGAGGTCACGCACAATCAAAACAAATTATTTAACACTAACAAGGGAAGGACTCCCAATGTCCGACTTCGATTTTGATAATTTTTTGTGAGATGATGGTATATGGATCTCTAATTATGTGTGCAAAATATTAGGTTTAGTTAATCGATAGTTTTAAAGATATAAACGATTAAAGTTGATATACCTTGTTGATTTGAATTGATTTGAGCCGTGTAAGCAGGTTACGTGAAAGTTCAATTGTTTATATCTTCCAAACTATTGAGTAACTACACCTAATATTTTGCATACATAATTAGGGATAGATATAGTACTATCTCACAAAGAATTATCAAAATCGAAGTCGGACACTTGGGGTCCTTCCCTTGTAAGCACCTGTCAAAATGACGGGTTCATTTTCATTCGCGAATTGTATTGAGATTGTAATCATTAGAGAGAGAGACTGCGGATCTTTGTACATTTATCAAGAAATTAGTTGGGTGCAGAGGCGAAACAAATTTAATATTTTAGATTTTATTTTGCTTAAAGGAAATAGTATTTTAAATAAGATATAGAATTTCGAAAATAAAATATTTCTATTTTAACAATCTGAACCTCAAAATAAAATGTTTCTATTTCAACAATTTGATATACACGATATAAAATATTTCTTCTTTAACAATCTGAAACACGAAATAAAATATTTTACTTTTTGCATTGTTATAATACTCTAAACTGCATAAACATACAGTCTATCTTATCGTTAAGAAACGATTTACACTAATAAATGTATTCAATTCGAACCATTATTTTCAGCAATAATATTTAAAATTGAAATTGAAAATAAAGACAAAATACAAATATTTGTAATATTCTTCAAATAAAATACTATTTTCAACAAAATTACTGCCTCAAATAAATTATTTTATTTTCAAAAATTACTGCATCAAATAAATTATTTTATTTTCAAAAATTACTGCATCAAATAAAGTATTTTATTTCCAAAGTTGTACATATGCTTTAAAATAAATATGACCATTTACTATTTACTATTGAAAATACTATTTTCAACAGCTCTGGTTGGGTGTAATATAAAACACTAATATGTAGATTAGAAAAATTCAAGAATACTGTGATGTCGTTTTTAACGTAACAAAGTCATTAAGGGATGAATTTATAATTTTATTTTGTTACTGCTTACCCCACTCAATACAGAATATTTTTATTTTGCATTAAGATCCGCAGTCTAGTAATCATGTATACGTCAGAAATTATTCAATAAATTTATTTCTTTGGTTATACGGTGCGTGTACAAAGTATTCGTACACCTTTTAAAGACGAGTTATTTTTGAGACGTTATATATACAATATAGGACAGGCACAGATATAAAATTTAAAAATCATGACCTTCACTTTTTCCTCCACAATTGCGACCAATCCCAATTAAAAAAGAAAAATATGTACACAGTACCTGGTAAACTAATCCTTCTAACGTCTCAAAAATCTCAGGCTGTTGGGTCCAATTTTGTAAAAGTTATTCGTTTTTAAAATATGTACGAATATTTTGTACAAGCACTTTAAACTGTTTTAAAAATGTCTAAAAATTTGCATAAATACATTCTCGTTATTTTGTTCGTTCTGCACAAGCCGAGTGTCAAAAGACAATGTTTATCGCAACAATAATTTCTGTAACACTCTCAAAACCGTCAGATCTTAATAAAATTCTTAATGAAAAATTGATTTTCAAATTTAGTAAAAAGATTGTTGCGCTGATACGTTCGCGGCACTCAAAATGTGAAGCACTCGCGGTAAACTAGTTAACTTTTAAGTTACTCCGCACTCGCGAGAAGGGGTACACACCCTTCGACGTCCGGAAGCCGACTGAACTGTCCTTGTCTACCACGTGTTTACGGACGGGCCATTTTACTACGTTTTTTTTCCTTAGAACGGTCCAACCGTAAATTCGAACCCGGAAACAATGAATCTCTACCTGGGCCCGCCCCGAACCGCGTCACGCATGGCGGGTCGCGCGCGAAAATTACTCGAATGGTCGAATCGCAAGCTGACACGCGAGGAAGAGTTTCTTAGCGATTTCAGATCTTTCGGTAGATCTTTCGCCGTGTGTGAGAATCCTAACTGTTCGAGAGCGGGCGGGTTCCGTGAGAAGGCGAGGGCAACCCTTTCGGGGCCGGTATTCATTAAAACTCGGGACACTAATTGGCAGCGCCGGGGATTATCCGGCCGATGAACGGAAATTCAAAGTATCGCGGGACGCGACCGAACGATTTTATCTCGCGTTTCCGATTCACGCTTTCCGCGCGCGTACGTGTTACCGCGAATCGCATTCTTTTTCCCGCGGTTTCCCTAGGTCGCCGGCGCGGCACCTCGCGTATCGATACGTCCTATCGAGAACCGCACCCGCCTTGGGATTCCTCGGTTAATCGTACGAGTCGAGGAAAATCGATGATTGAACGAACGGTAATTTAAATTTTGTGGAATCAGATCAAATACGAGGCAGAAATTTTATATAATTATATTTAATTTAATTAATTAGCTTTATATTTAATTTAATTAATTAGCTTTATATTTAATTTAATTAATTAGCTTTATATTTAATTTAATTAATTAGCTTTATATTTAATTTAATTAATAATCATATTGATTGTTCCTCTCTACTTGCGCAAATCAATTTCTATGTACCCAAACGTGTATTGAGAACTAGAGCAGGATTTCAAACACTTAAAGCCAGATCTACTTATGGATTAATTAATCCAATAAATCGCATTATAGCAGACTCTAGCACTCTCTATAATCGTATTGATTTCTTTACTGATGAGTCTTTGCACAATTTTAAAAAACAATTACGCAGGATTATAGGGTAATACCATATCGTTTGTGCCATTATTTTCTGTGCATGTCCCTTCTTTGTAAACATTTATGTAAAAGGACCTCGGTCCGTCCATAATAAATAATAATAATAATAATTAAAAATTTTTGACCAATTCTGGTTGTCGCATATGAAATTGCTGATTTTTAACGGTGACGATAACAGACGCAACATCTTTCTAAATAAACCTATTCATTTTAAATCAAGCACCATTGCCATCAAAGTATTCTGTTGAATACATTATGAGATTCTGGATTACATTCTGGATTCTGGATTGCAGTAGAAATCGAATTTTTTGGTCATTCGCGATAACGCGACCAGAAACTGATCTATCGGGAAGTCAAACACGACTTGGACTGTTGTATGCACATTGTGCAATGCGAGTACACTTCGTGAGAAGCGATCGTTTTTCAAAATCACGTTACAGTAAAGTCGCGTTTACTGTAATGTGACCATACGTCCCGTTTTGAACGGGACCGTCCCGTTTTTAGGTAGTCTGCCCCGTTGTCCCCAAGCACATCTTCGGGACGCCGAAATGTCCCGTTTTTAGAAAGAGAACAACCAGAGGTGGGCAGTATTTGGCGAAACAAATATTTCAAATACTATTTAATATTTTAGATTTGATTTTGCTGAAAGAAAATAGTATTTTAAATAAGATATGCAATTTCGAAAGTGAAATATTTCTATTTTAACAATCTGAAACAGGAAATAATATATTTTACTTTTTGCATTGTTATAATACTCTGAGAAACCGCATAAACATACACAGTCAATCATTTGCACTCATAAATGTACTGAATTCGAATCATGATTTTTAGCAATAATATTTGGAATTAAAATTGAAAACAAAGACAAAATATAAATATTTTCAATATTCTTTAAACAAAATACTATTTACAACAAAATTACTGCCTCAAATAAATTATTTTATTTTCAAAAATCACTGCATCAAATAAAATATTTTATTTTAAATAAATAGGATTATTAACTATCTACTATTTAAAACACTATTTTCCCCAGCTCTGAGAACAACCCACGGTAACAATTTCAAAAAACGACGCGAAAAATCTAAAAATCATCCGACAGTAGCGTCTGCTCTAGCCTAGGGCATGCGAATAGTCTCACACACTGTAAATCGACAGTAGCCTGCTATTTCGCTCGCTCCTCGGTTGCGAGTACATACGCCGAAGAGTTCGTTCTTCAGAAAAATATAAGACCACATAAATTATTCATTTCCACGTGCTCATTCCTGTTTTTTTCATTAATAAATAGAAACTATGAAGAAATATGAATTTTCTCGAACACACAGACTATGTATTAGTTCGGAAAGAAAGTTCTTGCAGACATTATTTTTTATAACTGCGTCTACCGCGCCGAGAGTTCAAAAGAAAGCCTAACCTAGAGAATCACAGCATGACAGCGGAGTGGGTAACACCGGACAGTGATCGCGTACCCGATCGCGGACAGTAAACGTGACTTTACAGCAGAGCGTTGCTGAAATGTTTTCGCAGAGGCATCGCACCCGACTTGGACTCTTGAACTATCAAAATATTGTACGCTCTGGGACGGTACGCTACGTGCGTTTGGAGGGTAGACCACGACCTATGCAATTAACGAAGAATAAACGAATAATACCCGAGGGAACGAATAATATACGGCGAGCGGTAAGAGTGGAACCGGTGCAGCCGCCGCCGTACTCGAGCGAGGACTATAGAGAGCCTGCCGGAGAGGAAGAGGAAGGAACTCGCCCCCGTGAGCGTAGAGCTCGTGCACGAGCCGTTGCGACCGCGCGGGAGATTAAAACGAAAAACCATCGGTCCTCTTTTTTCCTTTGGTCTCTGTTGCTCCCCGACCGGAGCGGTCGAAGCGGCAGAAACGACTGAAAGAGCATCGCACTTGGCCGCGCGGAGAGATACCGGGGGCTCCCTGCGGAGAATTCAATGGGGCGCTCCGGCCAAAGCCATTTGCCGAGAAAAAGGGGAAAAGGGGGCGGCGAGGAGGTAGCCGGGGGTGTTCGAACGACGATAGAGAAACATCGACGGCCGCTCCGGAAGGAGTTGGTTTTGTTGCGCCAGGTTTCGAGCCTCGCGGGGAACCTCGTTGGAGGAACGACTCGCGTATTTCAGGCGGTGCCAGCACCTTGCGTCCGTTTTCTGCCCGGCGACTACCGTTACAGCCGGAATGGACCGCGGATTCTACAATGGACGAGCGGATATTAATGACACCGCGACGCCGTTAATTCCGCTCACAAAAGCTCCGGCCGAGTCTGGCCGGGTTTCGCGCCGAAGTTCCGCGGACTCGAAATAAATCCGAACAATGGAGAGAGCCGCTCGTTTGATTTACAGCCTGGACAAGCGCGCGCGGACCGTTCTATTTGCATTCCGGGCTCGGGATATCCCGCTGGCCCTTTCAACTTCGCGAGCTCTCGGCTGACCCACTTCCTCGGGATCGATTACCCGGCGGGAACGACGCCGGTTATTTCGGTGCATCTCTCGGCCGGCTAATTAGCTAATTGCTCGGGGAACGCGACTCGACGCGACGGGATCGGCGTGTTCGTTACAGAGGCTCGAACGTCTCCCAGCGGCCGTGTCGGATTCCCCCGAGCTCTCGATTGAAACCGTTCGCTCCGGTACGGCGGAAGCAGCGTCTTATTCGCGAGACGAATCGCGTCGGATCGAATCGAATCGATCGTTTTTACGCCGGTTCGATTATCCCCGGTTAGCGCGTCGAGCGGCTCCCAACGTGCCTCCAGTGCGCACACGTTCCTGAACGCGTTACAGAAAGAACTCGGTGCGATGCCATACTCTTTTGGTATTTCCACACATTTCGGAATTGATAAGACATTCAAGGCAATGCTTGTTAACAAACCGAAGACAGTATCTCGCTGAGTGTAAGCTGAGCGACACGCACATGCGACAAGGAGACGGCGGATCTTTCCTAATTATTTCCTAAAACTCCGAACCAGAGGAAAGCGTCTTCTCGCGTTACACAACCTTACGCGTGCCATAAACGCGCGTAGATCCGCAGTCTAGAGAGAAGTGACCGCGAGACTTGGTCAGCTTGGTAACAGATGCAATGATTTCGCATTGGTCGAGCGATCGGTACGGGCGTATAAGAAAATAAATGAAAACGAGATATCTCGTGACCCTAATACGCGTGTTAACAGGCCGTCGAACGAGGAATCGCGAGCGGTTCATAGTCGACTGGCTCGCGCGCCGAGTATAATGAACGGTCCCGTCGTCGCGTCGGCCGTCGTCGGTGCGTCGTTCGTCTGTTTCTCAATTAACCAACCGTGAAACCGTTGAAATTGGTTGCAGCAGACGGGAACGAATTATCGATCATTTTCGCAGACGTAGAATTTCCGTGCGCGCAGGCGAGCCACGGGAAACAGGAAGCGGGAAACGAACGGTATCCGCGAGGGAGGTCGTCCAGGGTGAAACACGCGAGGGTGTTTGCGACCCGCGACCGCATGCGCGCGCTCCCGTTTCCTCGTTGGCAAACGAGGGACAAGGTTTCGCGAGAGGCGCGAACACGGAAAGGAGGTTGCGACCTGTTGCGACTTTCACCGATGCGGGACAAGATCGAGCGGTCGATCTAGCGGCGGCACGGCGCGGCGCGCGCGCGGCTTAAAAAGTGATACCGACCTTGAAGACAACACAGCAGCAGCGTGCCGGCGACGAGGTAGACGTGACGGTGCATCCTTGGTTAGCGACGGCGTGCCGTTCCGATCCGTGGGGTTATACTTGGCCGGGCAATCACGAGTACGAAGACGATGACGAAGACGTAGAGGACGATGTCAAACGGCGACGGCGGGTTTTACGAAGACAACTATCTCGGAGCGCAGTAGGCGGACGTCTGCGAGCGATTATCTTATTGCGTGGACTCTCGTGCCCTCTCGCCACCGGTTGTCAAGCAGGATAAGGCCGGAGCGAGATGCAGAAGCAGGAGCAGGCGGACGCGCGGGCAAGATGCGCTCACGGAGAAAGGAGACGGTGTGTTGCGGTGGTGTGTGGCGCCGTGAGGAAGGAGAGGAGGAAGTGCCCTCTTCGACCTCTATCGTCCTTCGAGGTCCACGAACGACTGAGGCGCGCGAAGCGACGTCGGTCCGGCTATAGCCTCCCCTTCCTACTTTCACGTGGCGTGCTCCCGTTTCCAGTGGAGGCGCGGACTGGAGAGCCTCTCCATGGGCCATTTACCATTACCATTACCATTACCATCGTCGTCGACGACGCGACGGCCAGTCGAACTGTGGAGGGTTGGGGGGAGGGGGACGCACGTACGGTTCGACTCTAGCTGGACGAAGCCTGAAAACGACCACGAACCGATCCGAGATCGGAGAACCGTCGGTTTCTAGGCCAGCTCTTCCTCCTCCACCGGAGAACACCTCTTACTCTTCCTCTTCGACCTCTTCTGCCTCTGCTTCTACTTCCTCCTCTTCTTCGGCCCGCTTCCTCCTCCTTGTCCTACCGCGTGTCCACCTGTTCCCTTTGCTCTCTTCGCGGCTTGTCTTGCTTTCGATCCTGGTTCCGCGGAACCTACAAATCGTAGAATAATCAACGAGAGGTCGAGTGGGAAAAGTAGGAAAGACGGTCTTCCTGTACGGAACGCGAACCACTTTGACGAACCTCAGGATCTCCGGATCCATGCCAGGCGTTCCTCGTCCTCCGAGGCTATCCGTTTCCTCTGCTTCCTGGTCTTGGGATCGTCTCGCCATCGTTGTCGACGCGATCGCACCAATCGAATCTGCAGAGAGATCGAGAAGTGAGGAAAGAAGGAAAGACGGTTTTCCATTTCGGAGAACGAACCACCCCGATGTATAATTAATAGGTCCCCGTCCGATGGGAAACCTGATTGAGAAAGTTAGACGATTAATAGAATAAATGTTCCGACGATGGTAGAACGTTCTCTCGATCGCCTCGTCGATTTACATGCGAACGGGTGCACTTTCTAATCGAACGATCGCGGGGGAATTTTCTTGTTACCGACAGCGACATTAGTCTCCTTTCCTACTTACATTCTAACCGGCAATTTCACGTGCGAACGATGTACTCGCGCGCGCGCGCAAGCGAACGGCCGCTTCTTCAAGACAGCATTTTCCCGCAATCCGTGATTAATTAATAAAGAGATTTCGCGGGCAGCACGCGAGTCCGCGAGCGCGGCGCTAATCGATTCGCCGGTGAAATGATTCCGAGAACTTTCTCGTAGAACGGTAACCGCGTAATTTCTAATGATTATTTTCATCGTGAAACGCGCCGCCGCGCTCGGGACATCCAGGGTTCACACCGGTCGTGGATCCGATCTCACCGGCTCGTACACCTTTCCTAGATTCGACGAAATCGCTCTCGGTGCTCCAGTTGCCGGTCTCCTAATGCCCGAGAACGGCCTCTGAAAAAAGAACCGTGCAGCCGGTCGTTACACACGAAAGTGTGGCAGCGGCCCGAGGCAACTGGAGCCGAATGTGTAGCGGGGCATCTCGCTGTTGCTGCGGTTGATGTTGCAGGTGCATCCCGAACCTTCTCCCGCGGACGAGACGCGCGAGATCGGAGGGGATCGTTCATCGGCATCGACCGTCCGAGAATCTCCCGACCCGCAAAATCTACGTACAGGGTGTCCCGTTTCGATCCGCCATCCTCGATCCCTGGACTGTACAACGAGGCCGACAGAGTTGGAGTCATTCTTCTAGAATAGTTAGCAAAGTCCTCGGGATCAAACAATGCGACCAGAAGATGTGTTTGACGAAGACGCCGATCTGCAAAATATGGACGAAATATAGGTACGTGAATCTCGTTTGTGAATTCTAACGTTAACCCACTTACGCGTTTCACGTGGTTGCTGCGACTGAGACACAACCGTGCTCGATTCTTCTGGGATTGCTTTGGACCCCGAAGATCCAAGCTCGCTGAGAATCATCAAGAAAGATAAAAACTGGTCATGAATTGGACAGACGAGTGTTGCTCTAGTTAAAGTCATCCTTCTCGAATAGGTAGCAAAGTCCTCCGGATCAAACAATGCGACCCGGAAGATCCAAGCTCGCTGAGAATCTGCAAGAAAGACAAAAGCTGGTCATGAGTTGGTCAGACGAGTGTTGCTCTGCCTGCTGGTTCGACGCGTAAGCGCGCCTTTAGGCTCGCGAGCGTGAAACGGAGAGGAGCAGAGTAATCGTTCGGCGTTCTCACCGCGTTCCTGTAAAAACCGTCGATCAGGTATTCCGATCTGCCCCCACCGGGAGCAACCGGGCCAGGTGACCGTCTACGTGTAACGATTCGCATGTTTTTGCATGTGCTTCACGAACGACGGCCTTAAAACAACGAAACGGCCGAGCAACGACCTCGTTCGCCGGGTCGTTCCGACGTCGTTACGAAACGCTTGGTCCTGGACGAGCAGCCTTTCCGAAAGAAGGCGACGCTTCACGCCGGTGTCCTTGCTCGAGGACCTTCGATTCAACACGGTGAATACCCTAAAACCGTAGCGGCGGGTCGGCTCTCTTTCTCTCTCTCGATTCGCGAACCGTTGCGCGCGACGGTTAAATCGATTTAAATCGGGCTTCCACCGCGAATGATTTATGGGAGACAAAGTGTCCGCGAGCCCGCGCTCGTCCCGGCTCGATGGGAATCATAAATTTTCACAGGCAAGAAATAATAAATGATGACGAGAGGGACGCGTTCGCGCTCGAGCTCGGACTCGGGCTCGCGCGTGCATCGTGCATCGAGCTTCGTGCATCGTGAATCGTGCAGCCGGGAATACCCTCCGAGCGAATTGAATTTGAATGGATTCATTATCCGCGTCTATAAACGCTGCATCTTACGAGCATGTCCCGTATTTTTCCGAACCCGAGAGACGGCCGTTGCGTTTGCGTTTACGTTCGCGTTCGCGTCGGTGCTGGCGCACGGCTCGCGAACCGGCTTTCTCGCCTCTATCGCGGCTTTTGTTAGCGATCAATCGCGATCGACCCCCTTTTCGCCGCTTTTCAATTGCACCAAGAGTGCAACGAGAGTGAGAGAGAGAGAAAGAGAGACTGCGCTGGTCGACACGCGAACTGAACCGACTCGATTCGGCCGGCAGATTAAGTTATTAAGTGGCGCGCGTGTTAGCTGCCCGCGCCTCAACCCCGTAATTGCGTATAAACGTACAAACGCGATCGCCCGGCTTGTGTCCGATTTAATGGCCGCATTTTCCGGCGTATTTCCTTTGGACACGGTTCGATAAGCCTCGGGAGGATCAAAGGAGCCCCACGCGAAACCGATACCGATCCGACAACAGGATAATTTGACGGCGCGTTCGCGTTTACGTTCGCGTTCGCGTTCGACGCTGCCCCACGAAGGTGATCCACTTCGGTCGATCACGGATCGAACGGAACACCTGCGACCGCTCTGCTCCGTCCGGCCACGGTATCGTACATTATTGCAACATTATCCCGGGCAACCTCTGCACCGTTATGCGCCGATTAATTAATATCCCCCGGCTCGCCGCGTTTCGGATTCATTAGCCGTGTGAAATCGAGTCGAAACTGTTTCGGCTCTGATTCGGCCAGGAATTCAACATCGATCCTGTGTTCCCATAATCGGTTTCAAACATCGACTGCATCGTCGAATCGCAGGAATAGAAATTCGTTGGACGGCGTTATTAATTCGTCGCAAATGTAAAAACGGAGAAATTTGTGGGACGGCGTTATTAAACCGCAGAGGCGCGGTGGACCGCTCGACGCACCGTTGACCCGTCCTTATTAAAGCAAACGCTCGCGATACATCGCGTCGAGGACCCGATTTCCTCGCGAATAGGCTGTCGAGTCACGCAACGCTACAGGATACGCTCACCGCGGTCCCATTAACTTATCGATGATTTACAATACCCGCGCGGCGCATAGCGAAGTCACGAGCAACCAGACGTTGATCGATCGATAGAGGAATATTAATAATCGCGGTGTCGCGTCTATCGGAACGAGCGCATCTCGAAGAAGGCCGCGGTACCGCGCCCACTTCCGTCCGATTCGCTCGTGTTTCACGCGAGTACTCCGAGCGGATCGAATGGAATCACGAAAATCGATACCGAGCTTTTGATCGCTCAATCGAAAGGGATCGCGGACTCTACTCGACTCGACTCGACTCGCCGTCGAGCCGCTGTCGATCCGTTTCGGCAACGCCCTCCTCGTTTCATCGCCAAGGACTGCGCTCGAAAAATTACAAAGCGGATCGGATCCCAACGACCGGTCCACTCGGTCCATTCGTCTTGGCTAACGCGTCTGTCCGTTGCTCTCAGGATCTTCTTAAGAGGGTAGACTCGTTTCCAGGATTGCAAGGGTGTCGGATGCGCCTTCTCATTTCTCGGTAATGCAAGATGGGGTTTTTGAGTAGTCTAAAGCGCTAGATAGGAGATCAATCTAGGCCGCAGTCGCCCTCAAAAGTCCTACTTTCACGTTTACCAGTCGTAATTTGCATTATTCGGCAGCATGTAGTAGAGAAAGCGCATCCCGCACCCTTGCAATCCTTTTTAATCCCTTTTTAACCCTCCGAAATACCAGAAAATGCTCTCGACTGGTCGAGCACCCTGCGAGTTTCTTCTACCCTCGAACGGCCGACCATTCTTGTAAGTACACTGCAGATCTTCCTGCAAAATAAAAATTGTTGGCATCCATTGCAAGAAACAGTAACCAAGTCAAAGACAATATACTGATACTCTTTTTTAAAACGTTTTTACTGTGTTAAATAGCTCTACCTGTAAAAATTGTTCCGAGAATACCCTCGTGTTTGTTACGAATTAAATTGAACCTCTTCTATACTGGTCTACTATACTCGATGCAACGAGACGAGTCCGTTCGCCGCCAACTATCCGCCAAATGAAACTCGGACTCCGTCGTTGGACGAAGCATAGACGCGTTAAAGCGACTTGAACAGCGTGGGAAAATCTCGGTAATCCCGGTGCGAAGCTTGTATCGTTAGGAGACATCGACGCGAGTAGAAACAGCCGGCGATATCCAGACAAATTGTGGCTGCGATTTCTTCGGCGGGCGCGTAAGCATCCCTCGTTCTCTCCCTCTGCACGCTTCTACATTGTACGCTCTGCAGTGTACAGGTATCCCGCGTGTATTTCATAGGCTGGAGAGTTCCGTTGGACGGGAGAAATGTTTAGGCGGTTCGAAGATGTACGAGCGACGAGCAGAGCATCGAAAGAAACGAAAGGAGTCGCGGGGGCCGAGCCGAGCCTGGCCGAGCGGAGCCGAGAATCGAGACGGGCCGGACCGGGCTGGGCCAGGCCGTGTAAGCTCTCTCGGTGAGCCGAGAATCGGGATATTCCATGTATTAAATAAACATTTCGCCGCTGTCAAGGCAAAGTATAGCGGCGCGGTATAGTGTCCCGTGTTCGTGACCATACAGGGGAACTCGTAAAGTATGCGACCGGACAAGGCGAATGCAACGCGTTTGCAACCAGGACAGAGCCGGCCATGGCGCGCCGTTGCTCTCGGCCGTTCTCTAAATTACTATCGGGTCCTGTCACCTCTTCGCTCGCGGTAATATCCAGCTTGGTAGCGGGTTAGGGGACGACGCCGATGTTTAACGACCTTTTAAACGTCTCCACGGTGCACCTGTTTGTTAACCCCTTCGGTACAGCCACCAATTTTTCCTCGCTTTCCAAGAATTGTTCCTAGAAAAAAAAGCGAAATCTGGATCATCCGTCTGGGGGTGAATACATTGTTTACCTAGGGTTGCCGTACTCACGAGAAGCAAAGACGATCCGGGACATCGTTCGCGAAAAGGAAGAATTCCGCTGTTTCGATACTGACACCGATTTTTCCTCGTTTTCTGCGGTTTGTTCCTAGAAAAAAAAGAAAGAAGTCTGCATTATCCGTCTGGCGGTGAATACGTTGTTTACATAGGGTTGCCATACTGGCGAGAAGCAAAGACGATCCGGCACACCGTTCGCGAAAAGGAAAAATTCGATCCCGGACATCTGGTAACGCTATGTTTACACGGATTCTCTATATACTTAGACTAATGGGCTCATCCTGCCGATAAAGAGCAAAACGTGTCATCGTACGGCGCAAGGAGGCTCCGGTGCGCGTCCGAGTCGTCCGGTTTTTTCCGGGTTTTATTTTCCGCGGAACCTGTTGATTCGATTTGCCGGCGGTAACCGAACGGATCACCCGGCAGACATAATGGGATTGACACCTCCGTCGTAAAACCGGACCGTCGACTCGACTCGGCACGACACGACCAACACGATTCCGCGGGCATGTTTCTTGTTAACCGGGGAATGTATCACGTACGGAACCGATCGGGCAAAGAAGTCACGATCCATTTCTGCCACTTCGGTCCCCGTCGTTCTGCTCGTTTATTGCCGCAAATTAAGGCCTCGGCTACGAGGAAACCCACGGCGGAGAATAATTTCCGAGACATAAACGTTAGTTGTGCCCCGATCGCTTTCCTACTTTCCCGCAGACCGTTACTCTTTTTTTCGGTTGCGTTCGTTCTTTCGTTTATCCTTACCAAAATGACGCGCAGCTTCGGCTCCGGTAATGCCGCTCGACTATGCGAGGTTTGATAAAAAAATTTCCAGAGCTGTATAAATCCAATTGCTACAATGGATTTTTGTTGTGTTGTATGTTGACATAGGTTAGGCCATATTGGATGCTGCATCTGTTGTTGGTTGTCGAAAAGGTTTTTAGGTGTGCTCGGCGATTTTTTCTTCACTGCTTGTTCGTGAAGTTTTGGCGAAAAACAATACCGTTATGATGCCTCAGCCTCCTTATCCACCGGACATGGACCCCTGCGACTTCTTCTTATTCCCGAAACTGACGGAACCGCTAAAGAAGCTAAACATATCGAAAATTGCGTTCGAGAAGTGCTTCGAGGATTGGAAAAGACGCTGGCATTAGTGTAATATATCTGAAGGGGAGGAAAAACTAAAATACGCGTATTTTTTTATCAAACCTCGTACATAGTGTATTCCAGCCTGATTTGTTCGTTTAATCGCGTCTGCTTCATCCGCCTATGATATAAATGCATGAGATCGTCCGTCTAATTGTCGCAAATTATCCAGAAACATGAGTCCGCGCGAAAATAGCTAATGGCGTCTGCAATTAACCACCTGTCGCGTCTGAAACGAATGTGTTTACGGCCGAGTAATCGGATATGCTGATTAAACGGCTGTTCGATAGCGATTCTTCATACGCGCCGCGCAAAGTTGTACACTTATCAAAAGGTTGTCACGACCAGGCCGCGCATCAAACGCAGCCCGGCGCGGCGAAACGAGTTACGTAATTGCTCTCCGATAGGAGATCGCAACGTTTTACGGTGAATCGCTTAACACGCGCAACTTGCCACAATCTGCTCCATTTATGGGGAGGGTAGATCATTTCTACATAGCTGTGATTGAATACTATTGACGGGTTCGCTACCTCGCGTTAACGAGGTTAGCGGACGTCCAACGGGAGCAGGACGCACCGAAACGCAGTCCGTCGTAATTTCCGCTTGCAACTGCAGAGGGCCGACGAGCACCGATTCGAATTTCGAAAATCTTGTTCTTTTCACCTTGTTTTTCACGTTCAACATCAATTTTTCCGGGGGATTTCTTGAAACACTGTACAGTGACTCCCATTAATATTCCAGATGCTCTAAAAAAAATAACTTTTTTAAAATTGGACTGTACGATTTTAAGTTTTTTGGGAATCTAGAGAAATTAGTTTACTATAATAATAATTTGCTTTATTTCAGCCTTACAGCTGAGAAATGTGTGACTTGGTTTACATTAACCTATCTGTCCAAAGCTATCTTATTTCACACATTCATTCTTACCCTGTCCTACTCTTTTAGTATCCTAATTATCACTAACCCACTTAATTCCATACTTATTGCTTCCCTCCCCATTCCCTAACTTTTGCATTTTCTGATATTCTCTTTGGTTTATTTATGCTCTCTTTTCTCTTTTTTTTCTCAACTTCTCCAACCACTCTTCAACCTTTCTATCTTTTTCCCCGCTCACTACATCCTCGAGCTTGATCATTTCCCCCATTATCCGAGCAATTAGTTTACTATAGGATGTGAAAAGAAATTTTTTCAAAAATTACAGGTTTCAAATTTATAGTATTGTTTGTACGATATGCTCATTAACTGGATCCCACCACTAAAATTTTTATAAGCCATAAATGCATAGAGATCCGCAATCTGCTTATAACTATCGAAATTCATCCGAGAGCTACGCGCTTAAAATTCAAATAGCTACATACCTGAGAGGACCTTCCTCTAAAAAGCACTCTCAAATGAACTCTCGAGAGCAACTATCGACGGAAACTCTCAGATGGACGCGTGCCTTTACACCCGAAACAATCCAATGAATGTAGCGTCGACCGCTAATGAACTGAAAGAATGCTTCTGGGGCAGGATTCCGATGATCGCTCCACATAACATTTAAATTCCGCGATTAACGTGTCCCGCCAACGGAAAGTACCAGATTTGAAATCCAATGAAACGTAACGGACCGAACCTATTCCGCAGAAAACAGTGGCGGCCGGGAACAGTGGGGTGGAGAGACACCGACTACGCCAGACTGCTTCTTCTAGCTGGAACTCGGTCGCACTCGACATGCGAAGGTAACGATCACAATGTCGAGGACACGACGTCTGTGCAACCGGCAACGATCCCTTGGACCGTTAACGCAGCCTCCTTTAGCGGGTCTGGCTCACCGAGACTCTTCCATTATTTATCGAGCACCAATTTACTATTTATTTATTTACTTCGTTCCTGGAGCATCGGTTTCCCGTCAATTCCGTCCGCACTCTCTTTCTCTTTCCTTTTTCATAAACTATTCGATCCGAGCGTTGGTTCACGGGTAATTCGTGATTTATCGTTGGACCTCGAGTTTACAGAATTTGGAAAAACGTGTAACGAAACTTTCCCTTTGGTTTCTTTACCGACCCGAGAACCGATCTGCGTTATCGACGCGTTACCGACGGCACTAAGTATGCGGTTATAGAGATAGTAAAAAATGTAAGAAAATACGAAATATTTTCATATTATAAATATAAATTGTGGTGTCATATAATATTTGAAGTAGGAAGTGTTGATTTTCCGAAAATTATGCTTCAATACTTTCTTACGTAGAATATTTCAAGGAATTTCTTGCTGCTAATATTTTTTCTGCTAATATTTTAAACCTAAAAAAGGAACTGCACCGACGAAATGTCGTCGGTGGCCTTCTGTATCTCACTCCAGCCTGCTCCAGCCGGAATATGTTCTAGAGGGCGTAAGAAAACAAATCTCCCGTAAGGGCTGGCAGTTTTTAATGTCTTTGCCGACGGAGTATGGCGCGCAGGTTTATCGACGCGCGGTAAAGACGACGCTCCTCGAAATTGATCTGTAATCCGACCATGGAATGCAACCGGCGCGCGAATTCCCTATGATGCTCTCATAGTGTCCTCCAGCTGTCACTCCATCTACAGTTATCCCGATTCTGTCCGACCACGCACGGTTCTTACCTCCATAAAACTGCGCAGCATTGTTAATCGTGTGGCGTGTCGACGATTAGCCCTATTGAAAATGTGGTAAGCCCTATTAACGTAAGCCACCGTCTAGTTACATTCACGGACACCTGCCTTGTTTACAAACACCGCGGCGACATAACCTCCAATCCGTGGACCCACATAACCTGTTAACAGCCGACTATATGGTGCGTCGGTGGAACGAGATATAGTGACGCTCTTGAAAACAGCACGGTGCCGAACGGAAGCGGTTTCCGGTGACGAAACGTCACGATTACTCGAACGGTCCTAAGTCGATTATTTTTCGAGTCCCGGCCTGCGGTACAGGGTATTTCGGACGAGCAAGTGATAACGATAAGAGAGACGACAGGAAAAATGTTCCGCAGGTCGAATTCAACGGACCCGCCGAGAAAGCGAGTTCGAATCGGCTACCAAAAATGTCACCACAGTAATGTCCGGTTGCAAGTCGTTTCTCGGTTGTGTTGCGACCTAGATAAGGAGCGGGACACTATTTTTACGTGGCTTCAAAGACCGCGCCGAACGTAGAAAAGGACAGCGAAGCTCGAGAGACCTCGGTCGCCGAGAAGTGTAAACATAATTTCATTACTTCGTTATTTTTCGTTATTTTTTGGTGGGACTTTGAGCAACACATTCGCGGCATTTTTATAATGAAAATGATACCAAATATGACATTGTTCCAATTATGTTTACTCGTGTAATGAATAGACCGAGCCATATAAACATATTCACAAGCTCAGACAAATTCTACTGTTTTAAATTGCATTCATTTTTCCCACAAATGCTTAAAATCCGCAGTCTATTGTTGTTATTCCACGCATACAAAACGAGCACGCGACAATCGCACTGATTGATGTTGAAATCAAATCTACTGGATTGGCAGAAAGTAATTTCGGTATTTTAAGGTTAAATAGAGCCCAATTTTTGATTCAAGCAATGAACATTAATGAATAAGATATTTTCCCTTTTGTTCGGTGATCTTTTGTCCAACGAATAAACAATAAAACAATATTATATTGAGTAAAGTCCATCGCTTGAATAAAGAAATTCGGATTTATTTCACCTAAAATACCGTAATTACTTTCTTTCCACTCCAATAAAAGGGAATTTAAACGCATTGCAACATTTGCATTCTAAAATCGGACATTTCATATGCAAGAACCTAATAGATCAGGATTATGCTGCGTGTTTACACTGCTCGGCGACCGAGGCAGCTCGAACTTCTCGGCCCCTCGCGGGGTATGCCCCCCAGTGGATCGGACAGTCAAGCTTTCAGCAAGACTTACAGTCGGACATTGCTGAATGACTACACTAGTTCCCCCGACAACCGCACCTGACACGAGCTTGACGATCGTTCGATTTTGAAGATGCACCGGAAATCAGGAAATGGCACGATGGTCGACCGTCCTCTCGGGAGTGTTCCTGGCCCTTTCGATGGTCCTGTCCCTTGGCAAACTTCTGATGCTTGCCACCGGAAACAACGGGGACCTCACCGAAGCGGACCAGTGGCTCGCCGAGATCGGCCTGAAACAGTACCGGACGCTCTTCCGAGAGAAAGGTCAGATATTCTAATCCGCGAACTTCCGATATACATATAACCGAGCTGCACCCGTTCATTTTGCACACGCCACGTGTTGCATCATGCATGACGATCGTTCGGTAAACTGTTCCTATTTTTAGATCGCACGGGCGCGAAAAGAATCGACGTTCATTAATTCGATCGAAGGACGCGAGCCGCATAGGGACATTTGTCGGCTTGCCTCGGTTCCTAACGCGATCTCGATGGTTTCCGATTTTTGGTTACCAGTCGGCCTGAGAAACAGTTTTTGAAAATGATCACTAGACTGCGGATTTTGCGTTTGTGGAAATAACATGGGTAGGTACGATTGAAGGCCACAGGCCAATTAAAAGAATTTAAGAACGTTAATGTATGTACGATACTGTATTAAATGTATTACACACATGTTTACATACATTAATGTATGTAAAATACTGTATTAAATGTATTACATAGATTAATGTATGTACAATATTGTATTAAATGTATTACATACATGTTTACATACATTAATGTACGTAAAATACCTTATTAAATGTATTACATACATTAATATGTGTAAAATAGTTTATTAAACGTATTACATACATGTTTACATACACTAATGTATGTAAAATACTGTACTAAATGTATTTTACATATTTGTTTACATACATCAATGTATGTAAAACACGTACATTGATGTACGTAAAATACTGTATTAAATATGTTTCACAAACATTTTTATGTCACGTACATTAATGTACATACATTAATATACGTGTGTTAAATGTATCACATGCACACAATAACGTATGTAAAATAAGTCTTCGCCTGTTAAAAAGGGGAAAGATATTTTGGCTGCAGTTCATTAGTAATCGACAACAATTTCCACTTCTCACAAAGATCCGCAGTCTAATAATCAGGTTCATTCCGCGTTCCACCGACGCAGGCGGAAATCGATCGTTATCGCGCGGGGTGCATTGTCTATTCCATCGCGAGAAGGAGTACCGGATGCTATCTATTGCCGGCAAAGTTATCGGTCTTCCGGAATGCATAAATCGAGTAGCAACAAGAGCCTGGTATCCGTGCCGCGTGACTGCTCGTGCAAACGTTATTCATTAGTTTGGCGAGAGCTCGTGCACTTCGGAATTCATTAACATCTCAAAGACTGGATGCCAGGCTGTAGTTCGGCAGTACAGCTCGTGTTGCACCTGTAAGTGAGCGGAGTAGAACGAAGCAGGAGCAGCAGCATCTCTGAAAAGGAGTTTCCGCGACTGTCTTCACGGAAGAATAAAATCCGCTTCGATAGGGGTCTGACAATACGAAGAAGAATAAGAGTAAGAATAATCCAAGGAGACGATAGAACTGGAAGACGCTTCACACACGTTTGTTCGTAACAAGTGTACCTACCACGGCGAAATGGAATCAGCGAGCGAGCCAATACTCTGTGCATCCGCAAGTTCTCCGCATCGTGTATGGAGCCCGAAGCGACACGGAGAAGCTGATAAATCTGCGTCAGTGTCCGAACGGTTATCTCGTTGGCCCCGCTCGGTGCCAAGAGGGTTGGCGCTTGCGCAGCTGCGTCCTCGGGCCAGGATTTCGCCAGCGCGTTATTGGTGGGACGAGGCGGATGGGTACCAAGTTCCCAGCTGCGGCAATGTCACTGCGCGCTGTTTGCATTTGCCGCACCACCTCCCCCCGATCATCCCCCTGGCACAGCGGCGTTTGCGTGCACACGGACGGGCCACTTTTTGCGACGCGCTGTCCATCAGCTTGTACGGCTGTCGGTGGCTAAAAGGGTGCTGCAACCGCTGACCGATAGACCGCCAGGCCACTAATGGCTCTCTCGGTATTCCCACTGAATAATAAACGTCCCCCGAAAACGAGCTTCCCTTCGCCGCGGCGACGAGTGGTCCTCGCTAACGATGTTTCCCTGTCGCCAGGATATCCACCGGAGCCGCGGGATTCAGCGGACGACCCCGATACGAGAAAAGTTCGAAGGTATCAAGGTCTCGCGGAGGAAAAAAAAGCGTAGCACGTTCGATCGCCGCATCCCAATCAGCTCCGAACCTAATGCCAACGGATGTTCCCTTTCTTCCCGGACGAACAGTTTGTAGAAAACACCGCTACAACTCGAGATGTTCTTTTTTGGCTCTCGTTCCGTATCGATCCCCTGCGATTCCAGCTAATTCCGTGTCTCTTTCTATTTGTCTCTTCTTTCTCCAATCTTCCGATAGGGTCACCGGAGAGGTATTCGCGACGGTTCGGTAATTTGAATCCAGTTCGACGAGGGAGAGAGAGAAGAGCGGAAGAGAGAAACGGGGACAGACAGACTTTGAAGGATTTCCGAGTGGCACAGAGTTCCGTCGACGCGGCAGAAAGCAAGAATTGGTCGATCGAGAGGAAACGAGACGGCTCGCTGGCGTCAGCAGGTGGTAGTCGCTCGGCTCGCCCTATCGACCCTGGATCGGCCGAAATTAAGCGTGTCTGGATGTCGAGGGCGTCCGATGCGGCAACGAGAGCACTTCTTTCCGATTCGACGACAAGTGCGCCGCAATTATCGGAAAACTCCGGTTTCAGGTCCGACGAATACCTTGAACTCGACTCGGCGTGTGGAGGCCCCTCGAAAACTTGATTCCCAAACGCATTATCAGAGGGGAGATCTCCTCTCCGGTATTATTCAATCGACCGGGCCCGTACCTGTCCCGAAACCGGCCAACCGAATCCGCACGTCGATTCCTGTCTTCCGAACGAACGATTTCCGATACCTTCGGGAACGCCGTGCGGACTCCCTGAAGCAGTATCCCGGAAGTGAAATCGTCGGGAAGATCTCACCGTCGACCGTTCCGCTGCTGAGTCGTTCTATTAAGATTGTTGCGTATGAAATGTCCGATTTTAGATTGCGAATGTTGCAATGCGTTTTGATCGAGAAATACTATTACATACTAGACTGCGGAGCTATATGCATTTGTAAAGAAACTGGTTGGGTGAGATATAAAATAGTAGAAGATTTAAAAAATCCAAGATTGTTTTAATGTAACAAAGTTGTTAAAGTCGAAACATTTTTATTTTGCATAAAGATCCGCAGTCTAACTTTTATAGTCGACAGGTTCATTGTACATACGTCACTTTCAAGTACAAAGCTTAAGATCCTGTCTTCGATTTCAATTTACATACAGGGTGTTCATTTGAAAGCTTTCCAGCCGGATATCTCGAAAAGTACATATGAAAGATACTAAAGAAAAGTGTAGAACACATGTCCAAGTATTTCGAGGCGGAACGAGGCGGGCAGTATAAGTTTTTTATTTGGGTGGCGTTTTCAAAGTCATTCGAAGGTCAATTTTGTTTTTTCAAATGGAAACCCATGCTTTTTATTGTACAGGATTTGTACGGGAATGTAGAGCTATTCCAACAGACACTTTCAAAAATGTTCGTTCAGAATTTGAGAATTGTCCATCGGTGCGAAGCGGGTCAGTGAGGTGGGGATGAGTCAGAGTGGGACCGCGTAGTGGAGTCACGAACCTATGGACTGTGCGTAATTCTGCGGGGGCGTCGAGCGAGCGGGGAGGGATGATTGACTGCGGCCATGTTGTGTTGCACAATATCTGGTGCGATCTATAGTCGACTTTAAATACTATTGTAGTGTCTGTAGCACGTGATCTGTACAATACACGCGATCTTGGTACGCCACAACCATTTTGTGCCCGGTAGATGTGCGGTAAAGTTGGTGAATCGTCGTGGCTTTATGTTTTCTGCGCGTTGATACACATTAATTTGTAAAAATGCCAGTGTGTATTGTGAAAGGTTCTGTTCCATGCTAAAAATGTAGTACAGAGTATTTAAAGTCGCCTATAGATCGCACCACATTGTGCAACACAACATGGCCGCAGTCAACCATCCCTCCCCGCTCGCTCGCCGCCCCCTCTCACCCAGAAGTCTACTTTACGCTCAGTCCATAGGTTCGTGAGTAGAGTGGGGAGCGCTGTCGTGCGGAGTGGGGATCGCCGAACGCGATCACGTACTACCGAGCGCCGCTCGAGGAGGTGTAACGGTTAAATTTAATAGTTTATCTCTCCTAAACGCATAGGCTTTTCAAAAATATTTTTTTTAATATTGCATTGTCATCCAGGTCTGAGCCATGTTTAAAATTTCAAGTCTCTGGCTCATCGGAAAGTTAGTTTAAAATCAATTGCAAAATTTGTACCGAACAAACAGACAGACAAGAAAGCGAGCTAATAAAAACGTGGTAAAATAGGACTTTCGAGGGTGATCGCGGCCTAGATTGATGTTTTATCTATCGCGTTTGACTAGTGCATCCCGCACTCTTGTAATCCTGGAAACGAGTCTATCCCCTTAAACGCCTCTTCCTCGTTCGAAGGGTATCGAGAACGCTTGGAGAGTATATGGTGCACGGGGTATGGGATGGCGTGGCAAGAACCGCGGTAAAAGTAGCTCGGCGTGGCGAGGACACGGACGGTTCGGCAAGAAAGGACGTTTCCCAGCCCGGTTCGTCTGGTGGAGGTGGGAGGAGGTACGACCGAACGGGTGCCAGAGGGTGGCTCTGGCCGCGTAATCGTATCGCGTGCAGTCGTCTAGCGTGAGTCCGCGCGAACGGACCGTCGAATCGAGCCGAGTCGAGTCGCATCGCATCGCATCGCTCCCGGTCGAGAAGCACGGGCGCCGAAAGGTTCTCGCCCGAAGAAACCTAACAGAGTTAGCTCGCTCGTCGGCCTACCCTCTCGCGCCTACCCTTCGCTCTCGCTCGTGTTGCGTCGTCGTGGACCGCGAACCATCAAGCCTCGTACAAACAGGTTCGCGTTCGTCCGCGTGCTCCGAATTGCCAGGGATCGAACGAACTCTCGGTTTGTAAAAACTGTTCCGCTGAAATACGTTTAACGCGTTCGTCACCACCGTCACACGTGTGTCCCGCGGCCATGAGTTCGTAGTTTACATGAAACTAGGCGAATAAGTTTTGTACACGTTCTAGTTTGGAATTGTTGAACAGAGCATCATATGCGTGAACTACAAGGCTTCGCTGAGTTCTTTTAATATTTGATAGGGGTGCGACGTTGCGTTTAACGAAACGAAAGCGATGGTGGCGAAAGTATGTTAGGAATTGTGGAATTCTTGAACTTCTTCGAACAGTGTCCTCGTGGACTTTCGAATCTGTGTGGAACTTCCATAAAAGAAAGTTATGTCAGGATGATTTATTGAAGGAATTGTTAATGTTGAGGTCGTACTATTCATCGAATAACATTTGTTATGATCGGTGGATTTATTCTACATTTTTCTAGTTTTTTAGGAATCTCTCACGATCTTCGATTTAAATAGAACGCGTTATAAAATGCTCTTCGATTCGATCCCTGGAGAATTCGCGTGGGCAGTCGATCGGGGCGAGGAATAGCTATAGTTCGCAACCCCTGTAGCATGTACTAAACGCGACGCTGGAAAGATATTAATACTCGAGGTCTATGTCCTGTGCGGTGTATGTCGATAGACACTTCCGGATAGATTGAACTTGCTCCGTGACTGGAACATTTCCGGATTAAACGCGTGTATTTCATGGAAACGATCCACTGTACGCTGGTCCACGAAGGAGTCGTTGCCTGCACCGGTTCATATTGAGTTGTCCGTCGGCCGTCGGAAGATTCGTCCCCGACGAATGCAACACGAGCTACACCGCTGCGAGAATCGGCAGCGGCGCACAGTGGGGCGAAACGACACCATACTGACAGCGATCGGAAATCTGTATAGAATATTTTAATGATGGTGGTTCGTTTCATTGTCTGAAGTGCGACTGATACATCAGGCAGCGCTTGAAAAGTAGCACAATGGAGCATTCGGTTCTTTTTGCTTTTAAGTGACAGAGGTGTTCTTTCGATGGTGTTAATTGTTAATTGGATTCTTCGCAAACGGTTGCGACTCTTGAAAACTCTTGAAGAAGCGGACGATTTTGTTGAACCCTAACTCCTTTGCCTTGAATACTATTATAGAGAATCTTCTAAACAGTATGATTTCTCAGAACCACGAATTATAAAGCAACCGAATGGTTAGACCTCTTGATGCACGCTGTGATCTTCTCCGGACTTTATCTTGCCAGAATAGTTTATCAATTAATTCTTTCTCGAGTAACATCGAGTAACAACTTTTCGCTTCTTAGAAACAGAGGTGTTCTTTCGATGGTGTTAATTGGATTCTTCGCAAACGGTTGCGACCCTTGAAAACTCTTGAAGAATAGTGTTCAACTATTGAATCGTTGAAAAAAACGGCGAATCATTCAACACTGTTCAATTCAATTTAATCGGGAGACTTATTAACAAATTATGCAACTAATTTATACCTTCCACAGTAAGATTTCTCAGAACCACGAATTAAAATAACGAAATGGTTACACACCTTGGTGGACTTAATCTTGACAGAATAGTTTACTAATTGATTCTTTTTTGAGTAACATCGAGTAACAATTTTTGGCTTCTAAGAATCAGAGGTGTTCTTTCGAAGATGTTAATTGCCTTCGTCGCAGACAGTTGCGACTCTTGAAAACTCTTGAAGCGGAAGATTTTGTTGAACCCTAACTCCTTTGCCTTGAATACTATTATAGAGAATCTCCTAAACAGTATGATTTCTCAGAACCACGAATTATAAAGCAACCAAATGGTTAGACCTCTTGATGCAGGCTGTGATCTTCTCCGGACTTTATCTTGCCAGAATAGTTTATCAATTAATTCTTTCTCGAGTAACAACTTTTCGCTTCTAAGAAACAGAGGTGTTCTTTCGAAGGTGTTAATTGTTAATTGGATTCTTCGCAAACGGTTGCGATTCTTGAAAACTCTTGAAGAAGTCGTTCAATTCGTCATCGGGAATCTTCCATAGTAAGATTTCTCAAAACCATAATTGAAGTAACAAAACGGTTAGACTTCTTGATGCTGGCTCTGATCTTCTTCGGACTTTATCTTGACAGAATAGTTTACCAATGAATTCTTTTTGCCTTGAATACTATTCTAAAGAAACTTCTAAACAGTAAGATTTCTCAGAACCACGAATTATAAAGCAACCAAATGGTTAGACCTCTTGATGCAGGCTGTGATCTTCTCCGGACTTTATCTTGCCAGAATAGTTTATCAATTAATTCTTTCTCGAGTAACAACTTTTCGCTTCTAAGAAACAGAGGTGTTCTTTCGAAGGTGTTAATTTCATTAATCGCAAACGGTTGCGACTCTTGAAAACTCTTGAAGAAGTCGTTCAATTCGTCATCGGGAAACTTCCATAGTAAGATTTCTCAAAACCATAATTGAAGTAACAAAATGGTTAGACTTCTTGATGCTGGCTCTGATCTGCTCCAGACCTTATCTTGAAACAGACTAGTTTACCAATGAGTTCTTTTTCGCGTGCCATCAATTCTTATCTGATTCGCAGGATATTTCCGATCGCTGTCAGACGGTTTCGCTTGACCGTGCGGCGGTGTTCTAACGTTGGTTTGTTTTGGTTGCCGGAAGGAGGAGGCCGGGACCGATCAGTGAGCATTATGCGTGGTATCAGGGGGCGCGTCCGCGTCGACATCCACAAGAACCGCGTGCCTGCGAACAACGGTGACGCCGTGAACGAGCCACGGATGTTTGTGTGTTCACGGGGCCTCTGACACGCTGGCCCGTCCTCTTCGGCATAGTAGACGCGCGCCGTTGCGTCGCTCGTAGAAAAGAATCTCCTCGCGTTCTTCAACCCCTGTCCACCTGTACTCCGTTCTCTCTGTACACTGTATCGCCTCTGTAAACCCTCTCACGTTCTCTCTCCTCCCGCTCGATCTTCGCTTCGCGTCGTCCGAGCGACCGGAAGGTACGCCACGGCGAAAACCCAGCACGTTAGTCAAACAACGGTGCGCAACATCCGTTGTCCCGTCCTCGAAGACTATTCCACCTTATCCAGACGCCTCGTAGACCAACGTAGTTCGTTATACATACACGTACACACCGGTTCCATCCGTGAACGCGACAAAAGACGCGCGAAAGGGTTTTCTCGTTCCCGTCCCGGAAAAAAAACCCGCCTCGAAGCCGATCCGAGCGCACAACACCGCGCCTCTGAAGCCTCCAACGCTATTCTCTCTCGTTACGAAGGTGTCCAGTTCTGTCCACGAAGCGAGAACACGCCGCAATCATCCGCGCTCTGCTCCCGCGGGAAAACCACGCTCTTCTGCCGACAGGACGGAGAGTCGAGCCGAATTTGTAAGTCGTTATCGATGCATGGCACTCGTTTAAGGACGGTACAGCTTGCTCAGGAAAGCACCGGTCACCAATGCTTAAGGATAGGGAGCCCGGTCACGGAAATTCGGGCCGGATTTCTCAACGGAATTTATTTTTCGCCAGGCCTTTCCTGGCACCGACATCTCTCTCGACGAGGGTCAGGGCTGCCTGCTGTGCGCGGTACAAAAAACAGAAAAATAAATTCCGTTGAGAAATCCGGCCCGAATTTCCGTGACCGGGCTCCCTATCCTTAAGCATTGGTGACCGGTGCTTTCCTGAGCAAGCTGTACCGTCCTTTATACAGGGTGTCCCAAAATTCCTTCAACAGCCGGAAATGGGAGGTTCCTGAGATCATTTGAAGCAACATTTTCCTTTGCAAAAATGTTATCCGCGGCTTTGTTTAGGAGTTATTAACGAAAAACACGGACCAATCAGAGCGCGATTTAGACGCGAGTTGACACAGTCGGCCAATAGACAGTTCGCGCGCCGAGCCGGCTGTGCCAACTCGCGTCTAAATCGCGCTCTCATGGGTCCGTGTTTTTCGTTAATAACTCCTAAACAAAGCCGCGGATAACATTTTTGCAAAGGAAAATGTTGCTTCAAATGATCTCAGGAACCTCCCATTTCCGGCTGTTGAAGGAATTTTGGGACACCCTGTAGACATATTGGGATTGAACTAAGCTCTATCGGCCCTGCCCGTGATCGGAACAGAACTATAACCCTTGAAAGCGACTGTTCGCATCCTCTTCGAGAGGGTGGTCTCGATAAAAGCCGGCAAACGATCGTCAGAGTTAAGCCGTGATCTGTGGTAACTAGACAGCGGATCTTTATCCAATGTAAAAGTGTTCTACATGAATTGTACCAAACGGGAGTGAAATAGGAATTTATTTTCTCTCTTAACCCCTCGCCGTAACATTTTCTTTAAAGTTATTAGAACGTCTTTATCCTTATAAAAAGGATTTTTAAAAAAAAATGTATTGAAAGAGAAAACGTCTTTATCTTTATTATATTTATTATTTGAATGATTAAATATTGATTATAAAGGAATACAATTTCATTTAAAAAGAATGGCGTAGCATTCGTATTTGTTAGACTTTGTTTAAAATCTTCGTCACGAGTGTGACTGATTAAAATACGACAAGTGGACAAGGGTTGTTGTTATTATTTATTTTGTTTGACTAGTTTGACTAGTGATAAAGATTTTAACAAAATTTAACAAGTACGAATACTACGCCCTTCTGTTTAGATGAAACACAATTTGATTCGTTTGTAATCAATATTGAAGCATTCAAATGAACGTAGAAAAACAAAAAATATAAATTTTCTTTTCTCTTCTATATAAATATAAATTAGTAAATTTATTGTAATTTATATAAAATTGAAAATTAAGGGAAAATTTTAAAGTAAAATATAAATTATTGAATTTATTGTGATTTATATAAAATTTTAAATTGAGAGGGAATTTTAAATTCAATTATAAATTAGTAAATGTATTGTGATTTATATAAAATTTAAAATTAATAGGAGATTCTAAATTAAAATGTAATTTATTAAATTTATTGTAATTTATATAAATTTAAAACGGAAAATTTTAAATTAAAATATAAATTACTTAATTTATTGTGATTTATACAAAATTTTAAATTAACAGGAGATTCTAAACTAAAATATAAATTAGTAAATCTATTGTGATTTATGTAAAAAATTGATAGGAAATTTTTGGGGATAAAAACTGTGATTGCAAAGAAAATGTTACGGCAAACGGTTAATCATTCCAACGCGACTCAAACAAGAGTATAAAAACATTATTAAATGTCCTTACAACCTTGTAAGATCTTGATCAATCCGCAGTCTAGCTATCACGTCGCCTACACAGGAAATAATAATACATATTTAGCTCACACTCTAACAACGTCACGAGAAATGACTTTCGATCGAATAATCACGAATAAAGATCGCAAGATCGAAGCTCAACGCCCGAATGCGCGATGAAATATGCACGCTCGCGACGTTGTTTGCTGCCGAATGCTGCACCCGCTCTGGGGCCATCGAATTACGGTTCTAATTAAACGCGCGACGGCCAATTTAAATCCGACACGGTGCTCGCGTGTCGCGCGTCATCCCCGAGGCTCGCTTAAATCGCGCTCCCTTTATTATTTCGAATTTCGCACGCGACCCCCCGGAACTGGTTCGTTTCTTAATTACACCGGGTCACGGGAACGTTCGAGCGCGCTGCAGTCTTTCAAAATATTTCCTCGCTTCCGGAAACGCTTTCCCCTGGTTCCGTTAGGCTCGGTACACACTATGTATAAATTTGCGAAAGCGTTCGAGGCTGCTCTTTACCGGACTCAAAATTTGTGCCTTTCTCCTATAAATTATGATGTATTTGGAATGTCAAAGTTTCGATCCTGTAGGATCATTGGTTTAGGAGTTATGCTTGCTTAAAGTTGAGCAATCTTCAGTATTTTTGACAGGTTAGGGCGCTGCCATATTGGTTTGTAGTGACGGTCGCACGCCGCTTACTGAGTTGGTTAGGATTAGGTTCGGAGGTAAGCAAGGTAAGCGACCCGCGGTCGTCACTACAAACCAATATGGCGGCACCCTTGCCTGTCAAAAACACTGAAGATTGCTCAACTTTAAGCAAGCATAACTCCTGAACCATTGATCCTACAGGATCGAGACTTCAAACTGCAGTTTCTCCGGCTACAAATCTACTGGATTACATACAAATACATCATAATTTATAGGAGAAAGGCACAAATTTTCAGTCCGGTAAAGTAAAGTTTATCCACGTTCGACATTTTCCGAGACAGTTCAACGATGTCGTTTCGCGCTGTGTACTTCCGGTGCGAGGTAACGCGGTCTGAGGACTCGTCTCGAGAGCTTCCTCGGCTGCAGTCGCAGGTCCATTTGAATTTCTAAACCGGCGCTCTCGAGCCCCGGAAATTCGCCGAGTAAACGGAGAGGTCATGGGAAACCGGAAACGCGACACCCGAGCGCTTCAACGTCGATCGGAGACCCTAAGAGACGACTGTATCCTCGGAAATTTCAATTCGTTTGTTATCGGTTACGCGGCCTCTGGGACCACTCGTTCCTGGAAAATACAGCCGGCGATCGGATCGCAAAGTATCGGTTTTCGGATCGAACGTTTGCTCGACTAGTAGGCTGTCGGCCATCGGTTTCTCGACTTTTATTCGTTTCGTTCGCCCGTGTTCGACGGCGACGCGCGGATCGCCCGAAGCTACCCTTTATTCTCGGTGCATCCTGCATTGCGGCACTTCAGCACCGATATCAGGTTTTCGCGGAACGACATTTTGTCGGCGGACGTTCGCGGGAATATTTCGGTAGCTGATATCGTGTACGTTCCATGAAGACTGCGATTAGGGTCTGCAATCCTGCGGGATTAAGGATTTACTTCTTCAATCTAGTATGCATATATTTAATAAAGGAACAAATTTTACTTAATGAGATAATCATCTCTTTAATCATAAAAATCTACTTTAAATTAAAATAAATCTCTTTCTGGAAAACAAACTATAACTGAAATATGCAGTTATAACTTTTAATTTAAAAGATGTGTTTGGTCAACTTGTATAAATTATATACGCTCCGAAAATTTCATTGAAATTGGTTAATTGGTTTACGAGTTATAAACGATCAAAACTGGTAAAAATGCCGAATATCTTGAAAAATTGCAATTTTTACCAGTTTTGATCGTTTATAACTCGTAAACCAATTAACCAATTTCAATGAAATTTTCGGAGCGTATGTAATTTATACAAGTTGGCCTAGCTATAATACAAAACTCGTAAAAAATGTTTACTGTTTTTCACAGTTCCGACCAAACGCATTTTTTCAACATATCTGTATACATATATATACATATACATATTTGTGTGATAATATAAAATATATAATAATTCGTTATATCTGATAATTATTAAAAGAAGGTATTTAAATAAAAAATTATTATATCAAGAAGGAAGTTACGATACGATATATTATAATACATTAAAATATAATATCTATAAAACACGAAATAATTATTGCCGAGGTGAATCGAAAGAATTTGTTCCTTTACCAAAATGTTGATTAAGGCTTCGTTTTTTAATTATTAACAAAGTTACGAAAGTTAAGTAAAGATAAGAATTGTTTAGAACGAACAATGTATAAACAAGCTGTCTGAAAATATAACTTTGATAAAATTAAAATTAAAATTAGAAAAATGTTCACATTGTAAAACAAAATTTTAATTTGTGGAACTTTATACGTATATATCTCAATTATAGTTTATTTTCCAAAAAAGATTTATTTTAATGTGGATTTTGTTTGTATTTCGGTTTCTTTATTAAATATACATATATTAGATTGAAGAACTAAATCCTTAGCCCACGGGATTGCAAACCCTATTCCGAAGGACACGGTTTCCACCAGGAAGCCTCAACGAATTTCATCACGACTTCCTCAAAAATAAAGCAGATCAGAAATTTTGAATTTTGAACAACTCCGAAGAATTAGCGCGCCGCGGAGGAGGTTTGCGCCGTCGAGCGGGAAAATCTGGGCAAGCAGGGGGTGGCAGGGCCGATAGAGGTACATCAGGGCACGCAGGGCCGACGTCTTGGGAATCGTGGAGGGGGTTCGCGACTCCCCGTGATAGGGGTAGTCGGCCCGAATGGCCCGGCCCTGTGCAGAAATCTACGGCGCACCGGCCAAGGGGAAAAGTATTGATCTTCCTTGGCGGCGGAGCGCCGGCTGGCCTTAACCTTTCGTGTTTCTACGCAGAGAAAAAAATTTCGCCCCCGCCGTCTCGTTTCGTGAAACCCTTTCCGACGCGTGGGGCATTAATTGCCGCCTAAGAAGCGGCCGGGTCGAGAAAAGCAGAGCGTAGCAGGGCGGAGTAGAGTCGCGATCGAAAACCTAACAAGCCGACGCGACGTTTCACGCGATCCATCGTCGCCCACGCGACGTCTTCGTCGTGACATTCGCTCCGACGCATGATAAGAGCGGACGCGTGGGTGGCGACGGGATGTATAGACAGCGCCGTCGAACGCTGCGAAACTACAGCGGCGCCGGCGGGTTGCCTATCTTCGGGGGCAGGCTAGAGTCTATTAGCTCGATCGAACAGGATCTTCGCGTATCTTAACGCGTTGATTGCCACTCGTTTCGCACGGGTCTCACCTGTCTCGTTCGTAGAAACGATCAGTACTGCAATTTAATTCCTATGTCGTTCATAATTTATTATAAGAAGCGTGTCTTCTACGTCGTCCATGATTAGACAGCGGATTTTATGCATTTACGGCAAGAAGTGGTGGCGTTGTTTAAAACAGAAACTTTAAATGAATTTAGAAATTGGAGATATTCCAATTTTGCATAAAGATCTGTTGTCTATTCATGATTTCTTAGAAGAAGAGGAAAGTCTTCTATGTAGTTCATGATTAGACAGCAGATTTTATACATTTATGGCAAAAACACAATTTAAAACAGTAAAGACATTAAGTGAATTTAAAAACTGAAGATGTTCAGAACGAAAATAAATTTTTATTTCACTCCATTTCATTATAATTGTGGTGGAAAATTCATATTTTGCATAAAGATCTGCTGTCTATCCATGATTTCTTAGAAGAAGAAGAAAGCCTTCTATGTAGTTCATGATTAGACAGCAGATTTTATACATTTATGGTAAAAACACAATTCAAAAACTGAAGATATTCGCAACAAAAATAAATTTTTATTTCACTCCAGTTCATTAGAATTTAGGTGGAAAATTCATATTTTGCATAAAAATCTGCTGTCTATCCATGATTTCTTAGAAGAAGAAGAAAGTCTTCTATGTAGTTCATGATTATACAACAGATTTTATACATTTATGGCAAAAACACAATTTAAAACAGTAAAGACATTAAATGAATTTATAAATTGAAGATATTCAGAACGAAAGTAAATCTTTATTTCGCTCCAGTTCATTATAATTTAGGTGAAAAATTCATATTTTGCATAAATATCCGCTGTCTATCCATGATTTCTTAGAAGAAGAAGAAAGTCTTCTATGTAGTTCATGATTATACAACAGATTTTATACATTTATGGCAAAAACACAATTTAAAACAGTAAAGACATTAAATCAATTTATAAATTGAAGGTATTCAGAACGAAAGTAAATCTTTATTTCGCTCCAGTTCATTATGATTTAGGTGAAAAATTCATATTTTGCATAAAGATCCACTCTCTATTTCATGATTTCGTAGAAGAAGAAGGTACGTCTTCTTTGTCATTCACGATGTCTAACAAGAAGAGAGTATTTCCTATCGAAAATTTATGGTGTCACGATCGATGTTCCTGATCCCATCTAGCATTATTGCGCCGTTGTTTTGTTCGCAGTCATTTCGGGTAGAGCAGCTCGGGAAAGGACAGGGTTAAATCAATCTTGCGACCCGAGCCCACGCGAGATCTCGAGTCGCGAGGATGAATCACTGGCCGTGGAAAACAACTGGCGCCGTTGGCGTGTTCCAAGGAGCTATATGCACTATATAATCCCCGAGGATTATGTAAACGCGGCGCAAAGTAGCGCGAACTTAGCGCGACAGACCTCGAACCGACTTGGAAAGTCGGCTAGCAAGTTGGACCGCTCGGAAAAGGAAGCTAACGCTCGAATGTGTGCCATCCGTCGATCATCGGGAAAGTTCCTTCGAGTCCGCGTATAATACTTTCGTAAGTTCGCTGTCGAGTCCTTCGTCGTGGTTCCCACAAGTCGAATTCATTAGAAATACACCGCGAGAAACGTAGTCCGCGGCGGACCGATTGAAACCCAGCGGACTCGGTAATCGCTTCGCTCTACCTGGAGGTATACAGGGTGTCCCAAAATTCCTTCAACAGCCGGAAATGGGAGGTTCCTGAGATCATTTGAAGCAACATTTTCCTTTACAAAAATGTTATCCGCGGCTTTGTTTAGGAGTTATTAACGAAAAATACGGACCAATCAGAGCGCGACCTAGACGCGAGTTGGCACAGTCGGCCAATAGACACTTGGCGCGCCGGACCGACAGTCCCAACCAGGGCTACCATATTTTTCTCTCGCCAGGCCCCTTACCCTTCCGCCTCTCGCCATGCCGTGCACCGTACCTCGTCTTTGCACTCTTCCCTCTAACGCTGGCGACACGCTTGCTGGGAGCCTCCCACTCTTCCCACTAGTTGCTGACGCGACCGTACGCAAGCGTGTCGCGGCTGTCGCCAGCGTTAGTGGGAAGAGTTCAAAGATGAGGTACGGTGCACGGCATGACGAGAGGCGGAAGGGTAAGGGGCCTGGCGAGAGAAAAATATGGTAGCCCTGGTCCCAACTCGCGTCTAGGTCGCGCTCTAATTGGTTCGTATTTTTCGTTAATAACTCCTAAACAAAGCCGCGGATAACATTTTTGTAAAGGAAAATGTTGCTTCAAATGATCGCAGGAACCTCCCATTTCCGGCTGTTGAAGGAATTTTGGGACACCCTGTATAAGTCTAATCGCTGCCGGCTATTATACCCTAAACTGGAGTCAATTCCGTAAAGTTCCGTATAAAAGTTGCAAGAGGAGACAACATCATGGGAACGAACATTTGCGGTGTACAAGCAATCGATTATGCGCTTCGATTACCTTTGGCGTTAGGGTAACTCGCCCGCAACAGAGAAGTGCCTGTCGTCGACGAGGTGTATAGGAACCACTGTCTGGGAATTAGCACTCTACAGCCTTGTGCCTTTCATTTTCTCCCCGCTGTCCCGTTGACAACCTCTTCTTGTTCTCGCAGACTCCTTCCTGGAGGTGCGAACAAAACCAAGTTTGCCTAGACCCGTTCCGGGTGCCGGGATTCCTTAGCACCCGATCGTAACGCTTCTTAATTCCTTCCGTATACCGTTCTTTTTCTCTCGAGCCGCTCTAACAAGCTGGTCTTTTCAGACTGCTCTTGGGAGTCCATCCCAACCCAGTTTTATCACCCGATGCCGACGTAGTCCAGTCAACGAAAAGTTGTAGAGGGAAATGGAAGGAACACAATTTTTAACTTTGGGACTTTGTTTGGACTAGTTACGAGGTAAACATACTAGAAGTCCCCACTCCTAGGCAGGGTTACCATACTTTGAGGCAACCGAGATACCCGATACCCGCAAAATATGGTAACCCTGCTCCTAGGAGGTGAGCGGGGTGCAGGGGAGGGGGCACGTAGGAGGTCCTCTTTTTCGGTTTTCCGATAATATCTCGGAAAATATGCGTCCTAGCGATAAGACCATTCTGTACAAAATTAAAGCTGACAAAATGTGCCACAAGGTTGATTCCATTCAGCTTTTCGCTATGTCGCATAGTTTCCGAGATATCAGCTCTCAAAGTTCACTAATTTGCGAAGAAGAAATTTTTGCCTCACGTTTCTTGTCTTATTTGACTAGCTAATTCTTGGATATCTCGGAAACTATGCGAGATAGCGAAAAGCTGAATGCAGGCAATCTTATGGCACATTTCGTCGGCTTTAATTTTGTATAGAATGGTCTTATCGCTAGGACGCATATTTTCCGAGATATTATCGGAAAACCGAAAAAGAGGACCTCCTACGTGCCCCCTCTCCCTGCACCCCGCTCACCTCCTAGGAGTGGGGACTTGTATGTTTACCTCCTAACCAGTCCAAATAAAGTCTCAAAGTTAAAAATTGTGTTCCTTCCATTTCCCTCTACACCCCCCTTATGAGCATTCATTGATTGGACTAACGCGCGGATCTTTATGCATTTATGAAAAAATTGATTGGGCGGAATATAAAACAGTAGAAGATCTAAAAAATTCAAGAATGTTGTAATGTTGTTTTTAATCTAACAAAGTCTAAGGGATGAAATCAATTTTTATGTTATTCCTGCTTCCCACAATCAATGTAAAACATTTTTATTTTGTATTAAAATCCCCAGACTAAATACGAGTAGACTGCAGAATGCATCTTTATGCATTTATGAAGAAATTGATTGCATGGAATATAAAACAGTAGATCTAAAAAATTCAAGAATGTTATAATATTGCTTTTAATGTAACAAAGTCTAAGGGATGAAATCAATTTTTATGTTATTCCTGCTTCCCACAACCAATGTAAAACATTTTTATTTCGCATAAAGAAATTGTCTGGCGGAATATAAAACAGTAGAAGATCAAAAAATTTCGAGAATGTTATAATATTGCTTTTAATGTAACAAAGTCTAAGGGATGAAATCAATTTTTACGTTATTCCTGCTTCCTACAACCAATGTAAAACATTTTTATTTCGCATAAAGAAATTGTCTGGCGGAATATAAAACAGTAGAAGATCAAAAAATTTCGAGAATGTTATAATATTGCTTTTAATGTAACAAAGTCTAAGGGATGAAATCAATTTTTACGTTATTCCTGCTTCCTACAACCAATGTAAAACATTTTTATTTCGCATAAAGAAATTGTCTGGCGGAATATAAAACAGTAGAAGATCAAAAAAATTCGAGAATGTTATAATATTGCTTTTAATGTAACAAAGTCTAAGGGATGAAATCAATTTTTACGTTGCTCCTGCTTCCCACAACCAATGTAAAACATTTTTATTTCGCATAAAGAAATTGTCTGGCGCAATATAAAACAGTAGAAGATCAAAAAAATTCGAGAATGTTATAATATTGCTTTTAACGTAACAAAGTCTAAGGGATGAAATCAATTTTTACGTTATTCCTGCTTCCCACAACCAATGTAAAACATCTTTATTTCGCATAAAGAAATTGTCTGGCGGAATATAAAACAGTAGAAGATCAAAAAAATTCGAGAATGTTATAATATTGCTTTTAATGTAACAAAGTCTAAGGGATGAAATCAATTTTTACGTTACTCCCGCTTCCCACAACCAACGTAAAACACGTTTATTTTGCACAAAGGTCCTCAGTCCAGTTATGAGTTTAGTCCAGCTAATTAGCATTGATTGCAACACTGTGCGAAGGGAGAAAAATAGGGTGCAAGGAAGGTGGGGGCGCTGGGAAAACGCGGAATCGATCTGTCCTACCTTCGTAATACCGGCAACCCTCTCATGCATAATCATGAGAATGTATGACATACGTATGCCCTGGTTTCCCTGGCCTCCCCCGGCCAGCCCTGGCGCACGCTCCCTCTCCAGCCCCTCTCAGCCCCTTTCAACCCCTCCCGGTCCCTCTCAGAGCGCCGAAAGGATCGTTAGCACGAAGCAATGCCGGCGAAGGATAACCGTTCAGAAAAGGTCAAGAGTCCACGGCGAGGTCGCCGTGTTTCGCGGTTCACTCCTCCATTGTGGCGATCGTGGCGATTGTGGCAGCCGCGAGTTCTTTCTCCGCGCTTCTCTTTTTGTTCTCGCGAACACGAGAGGGAGGGAGAAGGGCAGACCTTCGCGTAGGGATCCTCCTTTTCACCTTTGAAACACTCCTCGCCTTTGACGCGCTCGCTAATGGAACGCTTATTCCTCGATGTTCCGTAACACCTCCGCGAAAATTCGCCGCAGTTTTCTCGTTTCTGCCGCGACACCGCGAGCTATTGGATCACTGCGGATGTTCTCCGCCTCCCTCCACTATTGCGCTCGCACACACACGATGAAAGACGCGCTCCCAATTCGGCCGAACTACCTCGCGAGTCCAAACAATTGCGTCTCGCGAATTCGGCCGAATTTCTTCTTCGAAAATCAGTAGAAAAATCCCACCCGGTATAATTTTGACCTGCGACGTCGCCCAAGGATGTTCGGAACTACTCGGCGGATATTAGACAATGGAGTTCAACCTGTTGTATGGTTGGCAAAAGTTCGCGACTTCCACATTTTCGCAAACAAAGTCATTTATGTACAGGGTGTTCATTTGAAAACTTTCCAGCCGCGTATCTCGACAAGTATGAGAGATATTAAAAAAGTATAAAACACGAGTCCGAGGATTTCGAGGGGGAACGGGGAGCAGTATCAGTTTTTTATTTGGGTGGCGTTTTCAAGGTCATTTGAAGGTCAACTTTGTTTTTTCAAATGGAAACCTATATTTTTTATTATGGGATCTTATTGTACGTAAGAAGACCAGCAATTTTTGTTGGATACTTTGTTTTATCTGCATTTAAAAACGCCACCCAAATAAAAAACTGATACTGCCCCCCCCCCCCCTCTTTCCCCTCGAAATACTTGGACACGTGTTTTTCAGTTTTTAATATCTCTCATACTTTTCGAGAAAGTCGGCTGCAAAGTTTTCAGATGAACATCCTGTATATTTTTTAAGCACGAGTGTTTTATATCGAATTAATCGCAAAATTCAGAGCTTTCCAGTGATAATTCCAGTTCAGAAGGAATGGTCACTGAATGAGGTTGTAATGATACATTAAAAGAATTACGAAACGAAAGGTCGCGAGTTTAGTTGCCAAGCTAATATTATTAGGTCGTTCGGAAAGCCGTCTCTCATTTTCTCAAGGGAAAATCAAAGCTAATTTTTTAACATTTAGAATAAGCTTTGTGACATTTTGTTGTATGACCTTTCGCGATTTCTCAGGAAACTTAATGATCCCGAGCACGTAGAATTTCTGTTTTCTACGGGGAAAAGATTGAGTTATATGAAATTTGACGACTTTATTTGAAATGGAATTTGCACTGCATAAAAAATGTTTAAAAACCGGAAAAATGGTAATCCGATGGTAAATCGTCTGAGTAAACGGCACATAATTGTCTCATTCGTGCACTGCATTTTTAGTCCTAACTAGTCCAAACAAAGTCTCAAAGCTAAAAATTGTGTTCCTTCCATTTCCCTCTGCACCCCCGTTAGGAACATTCATTATAACTGAACTATTGGTGCTTTTACCTAGTACAGTAAAAGCTCCTTCGTTGTCCAAAGGCCGGGGGTTTGAACGGACAACGACCGTGCCCGGACACTATTTTTGGTTTATGACTGCGTCTTTAGTGAAACGGCTAGTTAAATGACAAAGAAAAGCATTCGCAATCAAAAACAGTCAACTGTTTGGCTTTAAAAAACTCCTTATTTCCTTGCCATATTCCTTTCCTATTGTTCTCCATTCTGCTCCGGTCTAGACAGTCCTGGGACACATCTGGCGACCAGATCCACGCAGGCCTAGTCCTCTCGTTGACAGGCAGTGGAGTGGGTAGGCACTGGACAACGAAGGAGCGATTACTGTATACTCGGCGAATCGTAGAAAATGGAGTTTACCATGTTCTAACGCAGTTCCCTCTGAAGTAACATCAATTCCCTTGAAAAATCAATTTTTTATGTAAGTCCTACATAAATCGACATCGTTCGAAAGCAACCGGTGCCATCAAGCAACCGCTCGATGCAGTTCGCAAAAGTCCGGTGATGTGTTTCCGATTTCGAGGCAGTGGCGCAGCGATTCACCGTGGCGAACGGTTATCGATTAACGGGGGCGGGCGCGCGGGCTTCCGGCCGGTTGAGTTTCGGCGTTGGCAATCGTTTTTTCTGGCGGGCAATCGCCGATAAATTGCGCACGGAGAGCGAGAGATGAGCGGCGGGTAACGCGGGTGCGACGACCCGGTGTCGACCCCGACTGGACTCTTGACCCGGTTTTCGCCGGCGTTTAATTCGCGTGTAGCTTGTCGCCGTCGCTGTTGATTAAACCATGGCCGGTGGTCCGTTCGATCAGCGACCGTTTAATTGACGTCGTTACTCGGCGAGAACCGAGAGAGCCAGGACAATGGAGAATCGTCGGAACGGCTATCAATCTCTTTTTTCCGGATCTGGGTCAGCGTAGCCGCCTGGAGCGCTCGCTTCCTGTAACCCGGAGAGTCCGCTTTCCTGCGCTTGATCCTGGAATTTAAAGAGCAGTCCCGCGAGAACGCCGCGCCCGCTGCTTTCTATTCTACTCGGTTCGGAAATTGAATTTTCCTATTTCGTCGAAAGATATTCGACCTGGTTTCGCGATCCGCGTGAAACCGCGCGGAATAATCCGCGCGATACAGTCCCGCCGCCGGCAATCGCGAGAGAGAACGCGAGTCGAGGAATAACAGCGGGCCAACGCGATTGTAATATTTAAGCGAACTATTTTATGAAGTAATTTCTCGGGAAACTGTACTCTCAAAAGATGTCGATCGAATTTTTACTGAATGCTGTCGGGGAGGACAGTTGCTGAATTATTGGACCGCGGATCTTTGCATTTATGGTTTATTCTGGCTAAATTCGACAGAATTTAGTACGATTTTTGTTTATTTTGGAGCTGCAAATGTTATTGCTAGACAGCGGATTTTATGCAGTTATGGGAACAATTAGTAGGTGTAATTTGAAACAGTAAAAACATTAGAAGAATTTAAAAATGCAGTTATATTGTTTTCCACCGATTAAACATATTAAGAAAGAAGACAAATTTCTATTTCGCTCCAGATTGTTGCAATTCGTGTAGAAAGTTTTGTATTTGGTATAAAGATCCGCTGTTCTAGTTATTACTAGAAAATAAAAAATGTTTGCATTGATTGCAAGACACAGGAGCCAAAGAAAAATTGTTTTCTTCTTTTAATTATCCTATTAAGCTGAAACTAATACGTTGATGTCTTTAAATATTTTTAAAATGTCCACTACTTTAAATTACAAATACCTATTTTTGTCATAAATGCATAAAATCCGCCGTCTAGTTATTACCAATGAAAATAGGATTTCATTTGGCACCACTTTCTTAAAACTTGTCTACAAAAATTGAAAATTGCTTAAATATTCGCAGTCTATGAATATTACAATGCTAGTTTGTGCAATAAATAGTTTTGCTTACGGGTTCCCTTAGATTGAGGTTATTAAATTATCGCTTGAGTCCCCACTCTATCTTCCCCTTCTATAATGTTATTCCCCCACGCTTCCGTCCGGTCACGTGACACGTTTCATCGTACTGATAGAGAGGGGGTACCTGTTTCCCCTCAATTCGTGCTCCCTCCCCTCATCTGACGAAATCCCCTCGTAAGAGACTTCACAACTTCGAAACATCCTTTCCCAAACCTTCGAAAGAGATTTCCCTTCATTCAATTCTTTTACTTGGTCCACCTGCATACAATTTCGTTTCACCGAGAATAAAAATAATGTTCCTAATTTAAATAATTTTAAATTGCCGAATCGCTTGCGGAGTCGGAAACAAGCGAGCCGCGATAGAAATCGCGAGCTTCTCGCACCCGTGACCTCTCCCGTTTCGCTCGACTAATAATCGGAATTAATCACATTTCGTTAGCAAGCACAATCCCCTATTGTTCGCGGCGGAGGAGTGATTAATGTCGGTCAGCACTCGTGGCCGCAGCATCCCTTTGTCCGCGCGCAAACACGCCCGCGGAATTCGTCGCGAAATTCCGGCTAATTTTTCCCGGTGGTCGCGCGATCGGTATTTCGGGGACGTCGGTCGGCGATGGAACTATCGAAAGCGTCTTTGCAGTCCTGATCGTTCGGAGATGAACTATAGAAAGCCGTGAGCTAAGGGATGAAAGGCATTTGCTATTATTCACGCAGAGGATTTTTCTTAACTGGTCAACTATTGATGCTTTTACCTTAATTTAGTATATTTAAATAGCAATGTGGATAAAATTAACTTGTCTTTGAGTAAACTGCGAGATTGTGAACGTCACAAACGTCTCAGAACATCAATTTATGCATTTGGCAATTGCTATTATGCACGCAGAAGATTTTTTTGAACTGATCAATTGTAATTATTGGTGCTTTTATCGTAATTTAATATATTTAAATAGCAATGCGTATATATAAAATTAACTTGTGTTTGAGTAAACTGCGAGATTGTGAACGTCACAAACGACTCAGACCATCAATTTATGCATTTGGCAATTGCTATTATTCACGCAGTGAATTTTTCTTAACTAGTAAACTATTGATGATTTTATGTTAATTTAATATATTTAAATAGCAATACGGATAAAATTAACTGGTCTTTGAGTAAACCGCGAGATTGTGAACGTGACAAACGACTCAAAACATCAATTTATGCATTTGGCAATTGCTATTATGCACGCAGAAGATTTTTCTGAACTGGTCAATTATAATTATTGGTGCTTTTATCTTAATTTAATATATTTAAATAGCAATGCGTATAAAATTAACTGGTCTTTGAGTAAACTGTGAGATTGTGAATGTCACAAACGTCTCAGAACAACAATTTATGGATTTGGCAATTGCTATTATCCACCCAGTGAATTTTCCTTAACTGGTCAACTATTGATGCTTTTACCTTAATTTAATATATTTAAATAGCAATACGGATAAAATTAACTGGTCTTTGAGTAAACCGCGAGATTGTGAACGTCACAAACGTCTCAGAACATCAATTAACTCGAAATGCACGAGGTGGAAACTTCATTATCAAGTACACAATAACAACTTCTAATAACTAGACTGCGGATCAGTATGCAAAATAAAAACTGTTTGCATTGATTGCGAGACACAGGAGCCAAATAGAAATTTCTTTCCTCTTTTAATTGTCTCATTAATCTGAAATTAATACACTGATGTCCTTAAATCTTCGTAATTCGTCCACTGCTTCGAATCGCACGTGCTCATTTTTCTCATAAACGCATAAAATCCGCAGTCTACCAATAACCCTGATCGTTTATACGAACAAGACTCGTGCGAAACATCGGAAATCCCCCGCGGCGGTCAACGTGTTAAGGAGAAATGTCTGAATGTTTCGGGGGTTAAAGATGACCTCGTGACGCGGCGAGCGATGCGACGGTGAACGAAAAGGGAATGCCCTGTAGTCGATAAAACGCTGGCGAGCCAGGACAAGCCGCGAGGAATTATGCCGGACAAAAATCCCTACCGCCGGAATGGACACCCCGTCAGCCATCTGTTTGCAGACGAGATATCGTCCATCGGCATGTCGCTGCGGCCCAGCGGCAGCGCTCCTTCCGGTGAGTACGCATCAAACGTCCGCTGGACAATCATCGTTTCCACTACTCCGTGATGCCTGTACACCAGTTTATTTATTCGATTAAAATCCATGCAGGAATTAAACATAACAAACCATTAAAACACTGAAATACTTCGAATTAATCCGTGCAGGAATGAAACGTAACAAATCATTCAAATACCGGAATACTTTTCCGAAACTTAGAAGAAGGCTCAGGCGGACGTTGAAGACCGTCGCCGATCGAAAACCATTAAAAACTAAAATACAAGAGAACTTTCCTAAAAGTTGGAGGATGAAGACAGTGGCTCCTCGATCCTCCTCGGCTTCCTTGAAGACCGTCGCCGATCGTTTATTTCATCGATTAAACCGCGCGAGGATTAAACTTTAAACCATTAAAAAATATAAGAGAACTTTTCCAAGAGTTGAAAAAGTCTCAGGCGGACTTAGCTCGAAGCAGGTACCGGATGAGGTCGGAGATGACGCGAGCGTTCGTGCTGCGTCGATCCTTGTCAGCGGTGAAAGCCACGCAGTTCACCATATTACCTATCGCTTCGGTGCACTGGTTCTGTAATGGCGCAGTCTCGGCGGTGAGCAAACCGGTCCGAAGTTGTCCGAACAGGTTGAAGAGCACGCACTCCTTGAGGGACAGCTCGGATCGGGCGATAGCGGGGTCGTCGATGGCGCAGAGCCAGAGCAGCTTGTCCAACCACGGTCCCTCCTTCTCGCTGGTCTCGGTCGCGTAGCTCACCCCGTGGTCCCGCATCCACAACGTTAGCTGCGGCGTTCCGAAATCGATACGCAAAGGTTACCCGAGACGCATAGAAAACGAGGACGTCGTTCTCGAATGGAACGAGGACGTTGTTCTCGGAGGATCTGGTTCACGAGGACGACAGATTTTCCTCTTACCTTTCCTCGACACTGGAAGGTCAACGGGTTCCCGAAGAAGTAGACCTTGTCGATGCCTCCGGGCAGGCTGGCGTAGTCGAAGCAGGTCAGACGGTTCTGTCTGACGTCGAGACGCTTCAGCAGCAACATCCTCGAGAATATCGACGGGCTCAGGCTCGTGATTTGGTTGTAGGACAGGTCCAACTGCTGCAGGTACACCGTGTCCCGGAACCAGTCCTCCTTCACCACTGAGATGTTGTTGTGCGGCAGACTGAGCTGTCTCAGGTTACCCAACCCGGAGAAAGCCTCCGCGTGGATGTCTCTTATCCGACACTGGTGGATGTTCAGGGACTTCAGGCTCGTCGAGAACCGGATGAAAGCTCCTCGAGGAATCTCTCCGAGAGCGGACCGGAAGATCATCGCCGCTGCCACGTTCGACGACGTTGCGTTCATTAAAGCAGCCAGGGTGGCATTCTGGCATTGGATGCGGTCCCCGGATTCTGAAACGCACAGTGCTATCGTCAATATGTTGCTTTTCCGTCTATTTAAAAGGAAATATGTAAATTGAAATTCGTAAGCTTTGTACCTCGAACTGACATGCAATGAACCTGTCAACTGTAATAGCATTGCAACATTTGCATTCTAAACTCGGAGATTTCATATGCGACAAGCTAATAGCTTATTGAGGTTATCAAAGAAAGAATTACCCGCGGTGTCTCACCTCCTTCGTGTTTGCTGGCGGTGCATATAGCCAGCACGACGCCGACGCACTTGGCGATGCACAGGAGAACGAGCAGCAACCTGGAGCACATTTTCGCGGCTCGACACGTTTCCGCGGCGCACGACGGAATGGCGACAGAGAAAGCGGAAGCTCGCAGAAACGACGGTTGCGATTTATCTGAAACGCTTCCCGTTTTCGACGGGAGATACACTCGCCTCGCTATCTCGCCAGTCCCGGTCGCTAATTAGAAAAACGACGAGATAACGATTCGTTGGAATTTGAAATCGAATGTGTACAATTTTTTTGTAGGCATCTCGTCACTCGCGAGCTGCGGCGACGTCGACGCGCTACCAGAACTTCCGGCGCAGGATGAAGAACGCCTGCAGCGCGCCGCGCGCCAACTGCTGCAGAGGCTGGTCCTGCTCGAATGGCTGCAGGACCATGGCCTGCACAACTACTATCAAAAGTGAGCGATTGTCCTCTTCACTGGAACCATGCTTTCTCTCCTTGGTTGCTTTGAAATGAGCTTTTCGAATTTCTCAAAGGCTGATGCAGATGGAGGTGATGTCTCTGGAAGATGTGTACTGGGTGGAGGATAATGCGGCACGGTCGGCTCTTGGCAAGGATCTGCCGCGATGGAGAGAAGCCAGACAGACCTTGCCCACGTCCAAGGAGGATCTAGAGACGCTCAAGGCTGATCTCTGGAGCGCCGTTGTCAAGAACAGCCAACACCAACACGCCTGGACATGGGGTAGATTATTATTTCGAGATCGGGTCTTGTACAGATCCACGAAATTGGTTCGAAGGACTTGGATCTTTTTAAGATGTTGGACAGACTAGTTTGCTAGAGATTGAACAAACACAAAATTTGTTTAGCCAATAAACACAATGGTTAAACGCAAGATTTGTTTAGAAAGAATTATGCTTTTTCAACTTTTTTATCTGAACTTGTAACGATAATTTGCAATTTCAACATTGCAATGAGCTGCATACGTTTAAAGATGAGAGCTTAAGGGTGAAAGTCGAAGATTTTCAACCTTCTCAGGGAATTTGGCCCTTGAGCTCTCATCTTTAAACGTTTACAGTTTTAATCTGCAAGAAAAAAACTCCAGAACGCATTTTTTAAATTGTTGTTACAGGCTCAGATAAAAAAGTTGACTGAACAAATTTTTGTTTACCCATTCTCTAGCAAAGTAGTCAGTCTAACATCTTACAAAGATTCAAGTTCTTCGGACCAATTCACGAGTACTTTCAGAAAGGAAATCGATACTTTCAAGTAGACTCGAGCGTTTGTTCAAGCTTGTTCAAGTTTGTACGCTTCCTCAGGTGGAATGCTGGTGGTCTCCGTGTCGATGGCAGGCCTGGTGATCCTGGCTGCCATGACACAGCCTGCCCTAGCGCCGGAAGCCAAGCGCACCCTGCTGCAATACGTAACCGGGAAGTATCTACTGCCTAGGAACTGCCTAGTCCACTTCAAATGGAACGAGCCGCAGCTGGTCGGCGAGACGATGACGTTCACCGTCAAGGTACCTTCCCAGTTAGTCTGTTTCCGAAGTTCCTTCTTCCGAACCGGTGTACCTTTCAGTTTTACCAACGGAACGGTCAGCCGTACCCCATCTGCGACAAGGACAACCTGATAGTGGACGTCACCGAGGGTTCCCGAAGGGTCGCGACCCTGATAGAGCTAGGAGGCACCGATCCGCTGGCTGCGAACACCGCGGTCGTCAAGTTCACCGTCCGCCATGCTGGACAATATCGAATAGCCGTGTTGATAGGGACCTGTCACGTGCGCGGCAGTCCTTTTCTTAAGAATTTCCTACCCGGTATGCCATCTCGCCATAACCTTTCCTAGATTAGAAAACGCATGAGATTAACAGCGAACATTTCACCTTAATTGAACAGTTAATAAATATACCGACCGCATTGTTCCAGGCCCTCCGGATCCAAACAAGACCATCTTCGTTCGACAGAGTTCCACGGTGGTCTGCACAGCCGGAGTCCCGCACAGTATGACGATAGAACCGCGGGACGAGTATGACAATCTGTGTGTGTTCGGGCCCACGGACAAGCCTACGGAGGGCTACCGAGTCAACATCACCCAGGTAAGCTGCACGCGTCGGAGTGGCCGAATTGTGTTATCTGGTTTCTGGAACGATAATAAAACTCGTTGTTTTAGCAGATCGGCAATAACGTGGACAAGTCGAACGTGACCAACTGCAGCGTGCAGCTGGACTACGACACCCCGAACCAGAGAATCCGCGTGAAGGTCAGCTTCCCGAAGGGCGGCTGCTACCACGCGACCGTCAGCCTGTCCGGCCTACAACTGCACAACGGCGACTTCGACATCATTGTACTCGAGAGTACGAAGCCTCTCCATTTCAAACCCAGTCTTGACACTTTATCTACCGGAAGCCTGTTAAGGATGTAGATCTGGCTCGAGCGAGAGTGTGGTGGCACACTCGCACACCGCTAGACACTGTATACGTACACGCTAATGCACATTTAGGGCCCCTACATAGTCACAATCGCTAGATAAAATTAAGTAATTTTATGTTAGTAATTTGCATTATTCGGTAGCATGTAGCTGTCGCAGTTTCATGAAAATGTATCACTCGACAGCCACGATAGGCGGCAGCACTGTAGACAGTAGACAGCAGACAGTGCTGCCGCCTATCGTGGCTGTCGAGTGATACATTTCCATGAGACTGCGACAGCTACATGATATCGAATAATGCCAATTACGCCCCGAAAACGCAAAAGTAGGCCACTTTGGGAAGCTTGCGCGCTAGATTGATCTTTTATCTAGCGATTGTGACTACGTAGGGGCCCCAAATGTGCATTAGCGAGACGTGATTCGTCGGAAGCAGGACCCTTGCAATCCTCCTGTACGTAAATGTCTAGCGGTGTGTGAGTGTGCTACTACACTCTCGCTCGAGACCGAATCCATTCAACAATTGTGCTGTACCCAAAGGAAGCTTGAAGATCATATGTTCTATAATAATTCTAAGCAAAACTATTAAATTAGGTTATTGGGGGTGAGCTGTAGGTTCACAATTGAAATTGCTATTGCTGTTGAAAGAGCTATTACAAAATCCTTAGCCATGGACATAGGCTTTCAAAAATTAGGAAATAATCGCCGGTAGATAATGTGTCAACACTAATGTGCTAAACTCGTCGGTTCGATTGAAGCTTATTTAACCGATGACTGCAGGTGATGTCGCGAGGATGGTGCACAGCAACGTGGCCTCGAAGGACCCAGACATCTGCTACGCGGCGAAGCTGTTGGGCATGCAGGGCGAGCGGTTCTCCAAGCCGAAGAAGGTGGTCTGCTTCATCTCGCCGAAACAGCTGACGATCAAAGAGTACTTGCTGCGAATAATACCGAAGAGACTCGTCACGTTCAGGCTCTGCCCGTCCACCAAGGTGAGCGATTCGAGAAGAACCACTCCTCAAGATATGGATCTATGGATAGCATTGATTCTACATTGTGTATGTGATATCTTTCAGTTCCACTTTAATTGCTCGAGCAACCAATACGACGGCTACGACTCGTTCTCGATCGACGACGGATGCCAGCCGCCGGTCGAATTAATCTCTCTCTATAGAGACATCATAGCTGCTACCTTCACCTTGTTTCTACTGAAGAACATTGGCGGAAGCGAGACGTTCGCCGACAAGCAAGACTTCTTTTACCACGAGGTGCGGAAGCACCATCAGAAACACTACCACGAGAAGCTCGCGATGAAGGTCCAGCGGGACAAGCTGCTGGAATCGGTAAATCTCGAATGAAGAGACTCTTCTGTTAACCCCTTCGCGAACACTTCCAGTTGCTGTGTTTGCAGCATTGCTAAATTATTTAGTGTAATACCGGTATTAAGTTCCTGCTTGGGTAATACAGTGTTCTCTCGATAAATGTCCCAAATGATCGGCCTTTAATTATCCCAGAGCCATCCCCACTACCGCGGTGTATAGGTACCTCATGAGGGGCCAAGAAGCTTGAGAGGCCACGGTCGCCGAGAAGTGTACATAACCTAACCAACCATAACTAATAGAACCACTACTAATCTAATAACAAAACTTCTTTATTTTTTTATAGGACTTTGAGACTAGCATATTCGTGGCATATTTCTAATGAAAATGATACCAAATACGATATAATTCCGATGATATTTACTTTGCAATGAACGATGACAGTTTCGGACGCAAGGAAGAACAGCGTATGGGACGCCCTCTGAACTGTGCAACTGTCCAAAACTTTCATCGTTCATTACACAAGTAAGAATAATTGGAATTATATCATATTTACAATATATTCGTCAAAGTCCCATAAAAAAAACAATGAAAAATAAAGAAGTTTTGTTATTGGAGTTATGTTTACACTTCTCGACGACGAGGCAGTAGTCAAGGAATAGTATCCCTGGCCGGACCCGTGTTTTGAAGAACTATCGAGAAAACACTGTAGCGAACTATGACGCGAAGGGGTTGAAAAGAACGGTCGATCCTGACCGATACTCCACGATCTCGTTTCCCGTGCAGTCCATGAAAGTCACCAAGGGATTCTCCGTGAGCGACTGGTGCAGGAATTTCGAGATCACCTTCCAAGGAGAGCAGGGCGTCGACTGGGGCGGAGTCAGACGAGAATGGTTCGAGTTGATTTGCGCAGCGCTGTTCGATCCTGGAAACGGGTTGTTCGCTTGCTTCGGAGAGTCTCCGCAAGCCTTGGTCCACCCGAATAACAAGAGGCCACCGCATCTCAAGCTGAAGCACTACGAGTTTGCGGGTCGCATCGTGGGTAAATGCCTGTTCGAGTCCGCCCTCGGTGGTTTCTACCGTCAACTGGTGCGCGCGAGATTCACCAGGTCCTTCCTCGCGCAGATCATCGGCCTCAGAGTCCATTACAAGGTACGATATCCCATCGTTATACTCCCGAGTCATCCTCATTTTCAATCTTTGCTTCCCACAGTATTTCGAGCAAGACGATCCGGACCTCTACCTAAGCAAGATCAAATACATCCTCGAGAACGACGTGGAGGAGATGGAGCTGTACTTTGTGGAGGAGGAATACGACAAGGACGGTCAACTGCTGAAGGTACGAGCAGCCCTAGCTGATCCTGATGATTTAGACTTAGTTAGACCTTTTGAAATATTCCTCAGAGTCAGTACAATGACTGAAGGTGTTCAGCCAATTAATCAACCCACCTCTGTCCCGACAGGTAGCCGAATTGATCCCAGGCGGCAGCAAGATCCGCGTAGTCAACGAGACGAAGCTGCGATATTTGGACGCGTTGGCGCAGCACAGGCTCGCCAGTTCCATCAGGAACGAGGTCGAGCACTTCCTGCGCGGCCTGAACGAGCTGATCCCTGACAATCTACTGGGTATCTTCGACGAGAACGAGCTCGAGGTACGAACACCTCTATGAAACGCCGTTTCACGTTCTACAAAGTCGAAAACGCTTGCTCATCTCTTTGATCCGTCGGACAGTTGTTGCTGTGTGGAACCGGCGAGTACAGCGTGGCGGATTTACGGGCGCACCACATCGCAAACGGAAGCTCCCCGGAGTTTCTGCGTGTTCTGGACTGGTTCTGGACCGCGGTCAGCAACTTCACCCAAGAGGAAATGGCCCGGTTACTGCAGTTCACCACCGGCTGCTCGCAATTACCGCCCGGCGGGTTTCAACAGTTGAGCCCGCGGTTTCAGATCACCGCTGCGCCGACTTTCGCTAACTTGCCCACAGCGCACACATGGTATAACAGAGTTTCCCGGCTAACATACTCCCCGTGCCTCACAAGTTGTTCCTCGAGGCCGTGACGTCACATACTTTAGTCAATAATTCGGCTAGAACCGGAATTCCTTTCGAATTCCTGCCAGAAGACAACTTGTGAGGCATTGAGAGCACACGGGGCCTTCAGTCGCTGCCCATTTAACCATTATGTAGTCAACCAAGATGTATAGATTATTTAAAACCTTTCTGTATTAACATGTTTGCGCGAATTCTCATTACAAGACTATAAATTAATATATTAGCGAGTAAAGACTGGACATTCAGAGAAATTTTGTAACGTTTTCTAAAGGAAAAAATTAACAAATTGTTGAAAGAAACACAGTAATGGGTACCCGGTTGACTACACAAGGGTTGACGACTGTACAATCGACTCTGGAACCAATTTAGGTTCGAGAAGTCGCTCCGCAAGCAGTCGTTGGACGGATAGAGGCCAATTTATACTGTCCGCACAGACGCAGAGCATTTACAATAGAAGCGCAGATAGTATGCATTGACCTTGAACCGGACGTCTATAGGCAAAGATCGATGGATCGTTAAACTTGTGTTAAACACGTTTTTGCAGCTTCAATCAACTCTGCTTACCGGACTACGAGTGCTACGATCACTTCGAGAGAGCTCTGCTATTAGCGATCAGCGAGGGCACCGAAGGCTTCGGCATGATCTAAGAGAAGAGATCCAACAACGTTCGATCGTTTCTAGTCTCAACCCACAAACGCGATGATCATTAAAAAAAGCGATTATTTATTTGTCGATTACTTCCTCGTTTAGTAACCGGAGTTGCGACCCCGTGACGTGACGCTCTTTCTCACTCGCGTGTCCGTCGAGTGCGCGAAATAGAGGGGAACCCGTCGCAACATTTTGATACGCCCGGAAACAAACGGCCGGGAACTTGTTCGAATTTTCCGTTCCGCCCGGAGAACTATCAGAGAACAATCGAAATCGCTCGAAACCGTAAAACGACGATGCAATTGATAATTTTTACTCATGGACCGCGCGCGGTTTTTTTATAAACCGGAGGACAGCGAGTCCGACGAAAACATCTGCATCGCTGGATCCATCGAGACTCGTCGTAGATTAACGTGTTTAGGTTATGTTGTTACGCGATAACCTGTTAACCGGTCACCGACTTTTCTACCACGAGGGCCCGTTGCGAATAACCGCGTAGATCGATCGTCTTAATCTGGTAGGGAATATATAGTTTAGCCGAGAAGAGTTAGAGAATCGTGAGTCTTTGGAAAGCCGTCGGATAGAGGAGCGTAGGCGAACGATGGACGAGTTAACTCGTCTCCTTCCCCGGTTAACAGGTTAAATGGGGAATATGTTTGAAACCGAAACGGATCCGAGCAAGTTCTTTTTGTAGTTGCCTGAAGTAGACAAGAGTAGAGTTTGCCTGTACAGTCTGCGAGTGTTCCTCGACGATTGGTCGAGACGCGAACGATGATTCCTCATTTGATCTCGAGGGCGAACCTCGTGGCCCTCGTACACCTCTTTCATATCACCGTCACGCGCATGATTCCGTGCTGGAAACACAGTATCATTCGAGAAACCAAATGATACGCGACCGAGCGATACACATGATCCGAAACGAAACGCGAGGGGACGACTACCTAGGCTTCTTCTTTCACCGTAGACAAAGACGCGCGACGTCGCGTCGTCCCTGAACGACGGTTCGTTGAACTTAGCACGCGTTACCAGTAGAACGGACATCCACGTATCTTCGCGAGCACCGTGTTTCTTTCCTCTTCTTTCCTTTCTCTGGTTGCAATCTTGTTGAACGGTAGCGATGAATACCTTAGGTCGACTAGCGAGTACCCACAACGCGTGTACCGCGCGCACACCGGCGTTATCTCCAGCGATCGTACATGCTCGAACGCGAAACGACTTTGTGATAACGAACGAATTTTTCCAGTGAAATTTCGTGCCCTGATCAACCACGATCGGCGAGAGGCGTCGCGACGATTACTATTGTTACCGAACGAAACCGTGGAATCGTAATTTTATCTTGTATCTAAGTACACAATAATGAGCATTGTGATCAGACGCGGCGCACTCGTTTGCGTCGCTCGCGAGTTACTTAGACTTGACCGACCTGTTCGTGACGCGTTTTGGAAAAATAATATACCGTGGGTATCGCGCCCTGTTATATATATGCATATATATATTATATACAATGTGTATATATATGCCTTTTTTCGTTTTTATCAGTAGCGTGAAACGCGTAGAAGTTGTGTAAAACGCGCTCGGCCACGATCGCATGTATATACATGTTTACCGGTTATGGAAATGTGTTTGCTGTTGATTTGCGACTCGAGAAACGATTTAGTTATTATTTAATGCACGGCGATGCTGACGGTACCTTATTTTTTAACGCTCTGTCATGTTACATCAGAAAAAAGTGTAAAATATAGATTTGAAAAAGCACGCAACAAGCGATATATATTTATTTCATCCATCCTCGTGTCATTTATGTACTCCTCTCGTTTATGTTTCGCGTAAAGTCTTTAGTATCAGAATATATTACCAAAAAAAAGAAAGAAAAAAAATTACAAAAATAAAGCGTCCTAATTTTTGCGGTAAAAAAGAAAGAAAACGCCAATGCAACTGAACTCGCGCGCGATCTTTCGCGATCCTCCTCGACCCTTTCTCTCCTCGGCGCTCGTCCGCCATCTTTGAACGGCCGTCGTCGTCTCAGACGTCGAAGTTCCACTTCAACTCCAATTACACCTGGAATTCGTTTCTTGAAAGAAAAGAGGAACTTTATTGGAACGTGTCAACTGGTATCGACAGCGCTGTTGATAGACTTCCCATTGGGTAAAGCGTTACCGCGTCATCCTAAGCTACGACTACCTTTAAGAGGTCATCACCGGCCCCGTGGTGGACAACAGACTCCTGAGAATGGCACCTGGGGCGCGAACGACCGTGCCAGCGATTTGCAGCATTCTGCTGCTCCAACCCCCATCCTGAGACTGCCTAATCAGACGATCCCTGAGCTCGTTCAGCTCCAGTCTGCAATGTACATCGAGACGTTAACTATATAGCCTCTCTTCCCATATCGTCGAAAATATCATTATGATCAGACTGCGGATCTTTATGCATTTATGGAAATTTTCAAAAAATACTAGAATACTAAACTCGATAGAATTGAGCACGATTTTCATTCACTTCATATCTACAAAGGCTATTACCACTGAAGATCAAATTACATTTGACCCCACTGTCTTAAAGATTTGCCTCCAAAAATTGAAAATTGCTTGAACATCCGCAGTCTGCTAATCATTAACTTACAGCTGCGAATTGCACGTTGACTCGACGCGCTTCAAGACTACCTCACGGTCGCTCAGCTGGGATTCCAAACGCGCCGCTCGCAGATATAGAGACCTCTCTAATTTCTCGCTGTTTTCCAGCCGATTCTCTAGCCTGGCCTTTTCCTCCTCTTTGATCTTCAACTCCCTGAGAACGCGGTCCCTTGTACTTAGAAACGCTCCCATCGACCCTGACCTTTCCGAAAAATTACTTTATGTATCGCTGCATCTGCTGCTGCGAGGTTTCGGCCAGAACGGTTTGCACGGTCAGTTTCTGCTGCAGCTCCTCGGCGGTCGACTCGGCTTTCTCCGCCCTCGCACCCCTTTCCGTGGCCAAAGTCTCGCCCGCTGTCACCTAAGCGAACGGTTCAAAGGTGCAGATGCATTAACTATCACGCTACATACAGAGGAACTAATAATTATGGCTCAGACTCTAAGAATGTCACGTCGAATTACTAGTTTCCACGTGACGCGATACGTGTGTGTACCCCTAGATTCAGATTCCGAGTATCTTGCGTATAAATTCCACGGAACGATCGATAAATCGTCGAGATAAACGACACGGAATGCTCGAGTAATCTGCAAGCTTTCGAGCTGCGAAACGGTAACAATCTCGCGCGATTTTCGTCGGTGATCTCTGATAAGTAGAAACTAAATGGGTCAACGGCATCGATCCCTTTTCCAAGTACCGAACGAATGCCGTAAGAGATTGAGTCACCGATGGTCGAAGAAACGTGACTCAACGTGGCTACGCTATACGGTGCAACCCCTAATGTATTCATCTAGCGAAGCACCGACTTCAATTAGCCGTCCTCGTGCCGCGGAGCTTTCGACAAAAGGGAAGCGGAACCGAACCGAGCCGAACGCCACGAGCGCGATCGTTTGGCGCCAGGGATTGAACTCTGGCCGAGTTCCGTGAACTCGGAAGAGCAGCGTGATGACTCATTTTCTCGTAGAAGGCGGTAGAAAATCGCATCGAACTCGAGTCCACCCTCTCCGCGGCCTCGTCTGCCGCGAGCACGGCAATGAGTCATCCGGTGAAATCAATTTTCGCAGCGACCGGCTCTCGTGGCAGCGTTATGGCAGGCGTTATGGCAGAGCTTTTGCGAGCCGCGTCGCGCGTGTCCTCTCGAAGCTGTAAAGTCCTGTGGTTCGCGATCAAAATACGGAAAGAAATCAAGAGTGACAAAAGCCTGACCTTCTCGAGGAGCATCCTTTTGTCTTCTCGCAGCTTGAGCAGCTTCTCGCGGTCCCTCGAGATCTGCTCGTCCAGCGCGCTGACTTGATTTCGCGCCGTGATCAGTTCGTTCTGCACGTTCTCGACGGCGACCAGCCTTCCCTCGGCGACCTCCTGCAGCCGCCTCGTCTCCTCCTCCATCTTCTCTTTCTCCTGCAACAAAAGGGTAACCCAGTTTGTTAGATTATGTATACATGCGCGCGGATCGCACGGCAAAAAGTATCTAGAACTCCCGGTTTTATCTATTTCGACCAACGACGCCTCGACGCGATACAGTTCCTTCTTTCGCTTCACAATTAGCCGTTGGACACGTGCCAGCTCCGAGCTCGCGCGTACACCGTGCACGCTAATTAATCCTCGAGCTACGCCTATCGGTATATCGATAGAAAGCTGTCCATTATTCGCGAACCCATAGCGATCGAGTTCTCTTTCGATGCTTCGTCGCGCGATACAAATGACGAAAGGAGAAATCGGTCACTGCAAAGATAACATGGCTACGCTATTGTTCAACGAAAGCTGCGGAACGACGCTAAATTTGAACGGGCAATTATCACAAAAGGTTGGAGCTTTCTTCGGTTCTCGAGGACCGCTTCTCAGCGGCTCGGAGAATGTCGGAAGCTCCATTCTTTCGGAAGCCTTGTTATCGAGCGACCCCGAAACACGTGCCGCTCACGGTAGCGTCATCCCTCTAGTTAGATCCGCGTCATTGAACTCTCGCGTTTCGAGCACGAGAGCCGAGACGAGCGTTCAATCTCGCGACGTCGCGTCGTCGTGTTGCAACGGCTAGAAAGCGGTCCATCGAGTTTTCTCCGATATCGTTTAAACGCTTCGCAGAATGGATTACCCTTTTGAGAGCGTCCCGCTCTTTCACGGTCTCGTCCAAATGAAATCTCAGGCGGTTCGTCTCGCAAGTCAGCCGACCGACACGGTTGTTCTCCGTGTCGATCAACCGGCGCAACACGGAGATCTGCAGCTGTAGATGTCTCGTGTTCTGCGTCAAATTGTCGATGGTACCGCGTAGATAGCGGGTCTCCTCGCGCCTGCGCCTCCACGCGTTCACCACTAGCACGCGGCACACCAGGCTCGCTGCTTTTCTTGGATTTTGAAAAAATCCCGTGCCCCCTTCGTCGGACTCCGCCGACACGAATCCGTCCATCCAGTTCTTGATTCCGACGCCCAGGCCGACGTCGTTCCCCTCGTAAACTTTGTCGCTGTCCTCGAGCTTCTCCAGGGTCGAGCTACTATCCGACCTAAACGAATAGGAACATTGTCAATCTCGGCCGAAACAGTGCCTCGGGACTCCACTCGAAGTCTGAACCATCCACCGAGAAAATCGGGTGTGGAGGAAAGACTAAGAGTAGATTTCCATACATATATATGCAAAATAAAAATTGTTTGCACTAAATGCAAGACCTATGAACCAAATAGGAATTTATTTCTCGTTTTAGTGGGCTTGTTAAGTCGTAAGAAATGTGTTGATATTCTTATATTAATCATAGTAACCCTATTCAACGCTGGCAATCATTTATTATTTATCGAAGTAACTATTTTCAAAATTTTAACCTATAATTTACTAATTGCAAGACCTAGGAACCAAATATATATCGGGGAATTGATTTCTCGTTTTAAATGTGTTGGTATTCTTAAATTATTCACAGTAACCTTATTCAACACTAGCAATGTATTATTTATCGATCTATTTTCAAAATTTTAACCTATAATTCCAAATTCAAAATAGGAATACATTTCTCTTTTTAGTGGGCTTTTAAGTCGTAAGAAGTGGGTTGATTATTCTTCAATTAATCACAGTAACCCTACACAAAGCTAGCAATCATTTATTATTTATCGATATAGCTATTTTCAAAACTTTAACCTAAATATAATTTCCTAATTGCAAGACCTACTTAAATAAAAATCAAACAGGAATTTATTTCTCTTTTTAGTGGGCTTATTAAAACGTAAGAAATGTGTTGATATTCTTAAATTAATCACAGTAACAGTAACAAGTAATTTATTATTTATCGCGATGTATTTATTTTCAAAATTTTAACCTATAATTTTCCATTTAAACGTTGACCGAAGCCCAGTAAAGGATAAAGTCGGTCCAAGCGATTAATACATAATGGCGTCCAAGGCTTACCTAAGATCGCCATTTTCCATGTCCATGGTGGACTCGGTGAGATTAATCATCGACAAGCTCTTCTTGCAGGAGGAGGAGCCGATCGCGCGAAACATCGGCGAACATATTAAATTATCTGGGCAGCTTTTCGCGGTGTTGATCGAGCCGGTGCAATTGATCGCGGCTAATCCGAGTCCGGTCAATCTCAGGGAAGTCCTCGGCGGACGATAATAGGGGCTGGACCTGTGACATCTTACTGGTAGCTGGGAATACGGTTGGAATTTCCGTCGCACGCATCGCGGCAGCCTTTTTCCATCGGGAAAGTGGCACGCCTCATCCCTCGAGCCGGTCGAATTGCTCAGGGAAGACAGACTCTTCGGCGAGATCGCAGTTTCTGGCATCGTTCGCAATGTTTCAGAGTAGACGCTCCTTCGCAGTACTATGAAAAACGATTGTTTGCTACCCTCGTCATGGAGACCGGTCGCGACAAACGCGCGTCGTCGATCTTCCCTCGTTATCTTCGCGTACAACGCACGGCCACCTATATTCACACATGCTTATAGTTATCTACCTGGCATCGGTGTCCCACAACTTATTTCATTCCTAATCGCACTTACCCTGACATTCTTCACGAGTGTTCACGAGCCTGACGTACGAAGATCATGTTCATGCTTAGACCTTAGACTCTGAAGTTCAAAAACCGTCACCTAGTTTCGGCCAGGTTCGAAACGAACGTTCACAAAGTTATTAAAGATAGTAAATTTATATACACGCGATTCGAGCTCGTCGGAATAAGATACGGGAAAAATGGAGTCTAGGAAGATCACGTTACCTTCGCGAATAAAGTGAAAACCCGATTAAATCTTGTTTCCCGCAATTCGAATCGCGCTCGATGTACCGTTGCGCGCCGTAAACGTACACGCGTGACTATTGCGATAATTCACACGCCATCTGTTGAATATGTCGGGTAATCCGTCTTCCGGAAATCGTTCGCGAGTTCTCGGAATCTCGAAAGGATGGCGCAAACAATTGCCGGTGCGAGATTCGAGTATATAGATTTCGATCGTGTATCCATCTGAAATCTAAATAGTGCCGCTTGCTTTGAAGCAGCCTGTACAATACATACAACTACGTACTATACTTAAGTATATTACGCTTCCCGTCAACAACCTTGTGATTCTTGTTCGATAACTTCAATTATTTCCAACAAGACACGCAAACTGTCGCGCGCTTCGAACGTTCTAGTTCGTGGAATCGCATAAATCAAATATACGTACATGTACGCATATAGATAATATAAATACGTACACCTACGAGCACGACGGTACGCACAGGAAACGATTAGAGCCTTTACGTAACGCTTAGATCTGATTCGCAGCCATTGACAACCGTCTTACCCTGTTAACCGTGGAGAATGAGGAAATACAGGAGGCGAAGATTATTTTTTCGAAACGATTTGCATGATTCCCAGCAGGTTCCTGATTACCTAACGATCTTCGATTTCGGACGATAAAACAGGATCGCGTGACGTGTGACTGACGTATGAGTCACCGATGGGCACCTGGGTGCCGCGCGATGCACCTACGCCCCTGAATCGTAATCTACACACGCGATAATTCCAGGATCATTCCAGCGAACCTAAGACTTATTACTAAAACTTCATCTCCGAAGCCGTCCGCCATTTTCTCGCGCGCTGGGCCGATGCCAAACACTTTTTCCCGAAATCGAAATAATCTTGACACGATATATGACACGTGTATCTAAAAATTAGAGAAGATCTAGAATCTAGAATCCCAGAGAGAGAAAGAGGGAGCACGATGTTAACACTAAATGATTTTTATTGTAATATATATATAGCAGAATCAAGAAATATATTCGATCAATTCCCATGAAAACACCTTTATTTCTATAACTGACCAGCAAAAGTCACTGATGTGTATAGTATTATGAAAATAACAAGATTAAACTTATTTATATCTTGTGCAATTTTTATTATATAATATATACTGGGGTCAAAAAATGTATTCAATCAATTTCCGTATTGCAAAAACAACGAGATCAAATTCATTCATATTTTCTGCGATTTCAGAAAACATATTCAATCAAATCCCACGAAAACACCTCTGTAATCTCAACGATTCCAAACTAAAAAATCTGAAAAGGGTCATTTGAGCGGCGCGTTTAGCGTTAAACAAAGTGGCAACAAAGGCGCGCGAGAATAAATCTATATGCTCGCGTGCGGAGTTCAAGAAACGTGTACTGACGCGAATGCATTGCATTCCATCGCGATCGGTGTCGGTGGTCGCGCGAGGATCTGTTAGATCGTTAGATCGATCGATCGGACGTGCATCAAATTCGTAAGTGGCAACGTGTTCGAGCCAACAAATACGAACAAGGCGTCGAATACTGTATTCCTTCTTCGTACAGCATATTTCAACTCGGTTATCCGAAATATCCGATCTACACGAATGCAATAAATTCGCCAATGAGTCCAGCACTCAACCGCGCAGGAGCGTAGATTGGTAGATTCCGCAATGGCGAGTGCGCGTGTTCGTGTTCGCGCGTGTCCATGAAGCTGATACATATTGGACGGCTGGTATACATATATGCACGTATACTTGTAGGAGAGCGCGTTCGAAGCGGCGAGAGAGAGAGCATGCCAGTGCCGATGCAAAAGTTCGGGCGAAATGTTGCGTCGGGTTAGGTCTCGTTTCTAGTCTCGTCCCCGTGCACGCTTTTGTGTCGCGTGCGAGAGCCCGTGTTGCGCAGCGCCAATCGGGAACATTTGAATCGCGGAATACTTTCCGCGTCTACGTAGTTGTCGAACACGGACGAAAGTTGATTTTATTTGAAAGAATAAAAAAACACGAGAGAAAAAAAACGGTAACCCGAGCGACGTCTCGATAAAGGAGAGGAATAATCCGCGTCCAAGAAAGTGCTTACTATGTCGATCGAGTTGCAGGCAAGTCTTTCTCGTCACATTGTCCTACGATAGTTTAATTATAGCTACACGGCTGGTACGGACCTAGGCTCTCCCAAAATAATGATTGGATCAGCGTGGCATCCCTCCCCGTTCACTGCTCTCTCTCTCTTTCCTTCTTCTTTTCTCAGTCTCCATCCTTCTCTCTCGCTCACTCACTCACTCGCCGTGTCTTATTTTCTTGCCGTTTCCTTCCCCACGGGACACTTGTGTTGCAGTGCCTCTGGGAGTATACCTGTGAACAGCTGTCGTTTCGAAGTACATACATCACACCACAACCACAGCATTCCGAACCTCTGTCCATGCATGTTTTACCTATTTACACGCGCGATTTCTCCAGATCGGTGTTCACCGTAAAGCTACGCCTAACTCGTCCCGCGTGAACCGTCGCTATATATTGCGACACAACACCTATTCCGAGAAGACGATTGAAACGCCGCTCGGAATGCTCACCGAATGAACCGGTCCAGCCGATTTTCACCTCCACGCGATCGTCACGTTCTCTTTCTAAATAGACACGCTCTCGCGGGTTCTTGTCCGGATTCGTTGCAGATCGAAACAAACATGTTTCTCGTGTTGTTGTTACTTTGTTGTGCACGTGATTCCCGAATAATGGTGCAGCACGTCTAGAGAGCTGTTCAAAGAAGCTGTGTATCCAAATAACAACTGTTTTCCAGATGGCTTCTATCCAGTTCGCTAACCACTAAGAGGCATGGAACAGTTCCCTGGTATGAGTGATGGGAATATAAATATTAGCGATGTCAGTAAGTATCTCTGTGCCAACTTTCAATTACTGTTTCTGTGAACATTGATCGATTTGCTTCGATAGTTGAAGTCATCCAAACCGATCCTGAATTCGCCGAGTCTACGAGAACTCTACCGCCGATGCAAATGAATGCTGGACGGCCGTTGCCGTACGTCGAGATACTAGAACAGCCGGCTAGCAAAGCTTTACGTTTTCGCTATGAGTGCGAGGGCAGATCTGCTGGTAGTATACCCGGCGTCAACAGTATGCCGGATAATAAAACGTTTCCTAGTATAAGAGTGAGTATCGACAAACATGTACCATTTACTGATCGTTCATCTTATGTGATAATAATTAATGTGTGGTAAAAGATAGCGGGATACAAAGGCCGAGCCTTAGTTGTAGTATCGTGCGTAACGAAAGATCCGCCGCACAGACCTCATCCTCACAATCTTGTCGGAAAGGAAGTATGCAAGAGAGGTGTTTGTACAGTAGAGGTGTCGTCGGAAAACATGACGGTGACGTTTGCGAATCTTGGTATTCAGTGCGTTAAGAAAAAGGATATAGAAGAGGCACTTAGAATAAGAGAAGAGATTCGCGTAGATCCTTTTCGAAGTAAGCTGAGAATGAAACAGGAAGTAATTTTATCTTTTTCGATAAATCAAGATCATGTACGATTCTTTTCTTTTCTAGCTGGTTTCGAACATAAAAGACAGCCTACTAGCATCGATCTGAACGCGGTGAGATTATGTTTCCAAGTTTTCTTAGAAGGATCTCAGAAGGGAAAATTCAATGTCGCGTTACCAGCGGTTGTGTCCGATCCTATATTTGATAAGAGTAAGTTCAATCGGCTGTCGCGCGAATTGTATTTATTTTTAGAACCAGCCATTCTACATCTGCCTTGAATATTTCAGAGGCAATGTCGGATCTTGTGATAACCAAGCTCAGTCGTACTAGTGCCTTGGTCACGGGTGGTATAGAAATGATTTTACTATGCGAGAAGGTTGCGAAAGAAGACATACAAGTCCGATTTTTCGAAGAGAAGGACGGGCAAATGGTGTGGGAAGGATTTGGTGATTTTGAGCCTCCTCATGTACATAAACAAGTACGTTTTACGCTTTTGTAATCATTAGACTGCGGATCTTTATGCGTTTATGAAGAAATTGGTTAGGCGAGATATAAAAGAATATTGTGATGTTGGTTTTAGTGTAACAAAGACTTGCTGCTCACCAGCAATGCAGAATATTTTTATTTTGCATAAAGATCCGCAGTCTAATAATCATGAACTCGATATTCCAGTATCGCGGAGACGTTTAACGATATTCTATGATTGTTAACAGACTGCGATAGTGTTCAAAACACCGACTTACCGTATACAACAAGTGGACCAGCCCGTTCAAGTATACATTCAGCTGAAGAGACCATCGGATGGAGCAACTAGCGAAACGTTACCGTTTCAGATGGTACCACTTGATGCAGGTAGGCCTGCATTCTGGTCTTTGCGGAAAGCATTTGCCCGAAAGAAAACAGATCATAGTACATTTGGTAAAATCTTAGCCACCGAGTCTGCCTTACTCTCGAACGTTGCGCCTAGATACCCGCGCAATTTCGATGACTTTAACAATAACGACTTCGACATTAAGAGGTCGACTAACAAAATCTCTACCTTACGCGCTTTGAACGATCTGTATAACGTAAAGAATACATTAGACTCTTGTAACGGAAGTGCCGAGGTGAATCGTAACGTAGCAGAAAACGTGAACCCCTTAAAAACTACTATAACAGATTACCAGAACAACGAGATACCAAACAATTCTAAAAACGAGAACACAAATAAGATCTATAAAACCGGTAGCAGTCGTATCGACAAAGAAACGGTCGATACCAATTCAGGAACATTAACTTACGGCAAGTCCGACACTGTCGTTGACAACATGGACATATTAAAGAGCTTAGAGTCTCCGAAAAATAAATCCGACTGGTTCGACTATTCGGAAGTAGGCAAATGGGTGCAGAAAGGCCAGACGTGTCTGAAAGAGAAGGATCAGGAGGTGGATTTTAAGACCGAGACAGAGGATTGCAATAAGTCGTTCAACGAGCTACTGACCCAAGTGGCCGAGCTCGATCAGATTTACGCTGACACGCACGCAAAGCTGGTGCATGCTGCCCTCGAACAGAATAACGCCGATCAATCGATGGATATAGACGTTTGCGACAATCAAACGTACACTAGTTTGCAGATGGCCATGAAGAATCCCATAGAATTCGTGGATCATCTGAACTATAGAAAATACGAGGACGTAGCAGTACCGAAAGTAGATCTGAATCATTCTTCTCCCTCTCCTCCGGTGACTACGAAGAGGGATGGAGCGCGCGAAACCGAGGAGAGACTGCCACCTTTACCTCCGAAACGTATCCGAAAAATGCCTTCTATGCCTCTTCTGCCTCGCCCTATATCCTCTCACACGACACCCGAGTCTTTTGTCGAAGCGCCGAACAAGAACCTGCCTTCTTTGCCTGGGACGCTCACCAAGTCCTCGAAGCAAGGACTCTTCTCGAAATTATTCGCCAAGAAAATCAAGAAAGACAAAGACACCGTCTCGAATGCTTCCTCCAAGGGCAGCAATCCCTCTTTAAGTGCCTCAGGAAGCATCACGTATTTGCCGAAACATAGCGTACCGGATGCCTCGCAGTTGCAATGTCCAAGACCGAGCGCGATAAGCACCACTAGCGTGAAATCGCTCCGACTCGACGGCGATGAAACACCGCCATACGGAATGGAGTTGACAGAGGCTGAACACTATGCATTGTACACGGCCATGGCTCCGCATGCAACTGCATCCGAGTTCGATGAAATGTCTTTCTACTACAGTCCCGTGGAGGGAGGGAAGATCTACTCGGAGAAGAAAGAAACATAATCTGTTTGCTTTGATAGTTTACTACTACTACTACTACGTTTGATACACGAGTACTTCCACTCGAGAGTGACATGTTTTTGTCCCCAAGCATTACCGCCTAAATATGTATGCTCATATTTTGAAGAATACTCGTACAAGTATATACATTGTGATTCGGCCGGGCTGCTGTATTTGCGATTGTGCGTTTCTACGAGTTGGATTTTTCGCAGCCTCGGCACGCTCGCGATCCCATTGCGATGCATTTTGTACATGTGAAAACGATTTTATAACGAATTGTCGAAGGAACGCGCAAGCGAAACGACATACACAACTACTAACGCTTTTCTAGTCGTGGTACAAATTGTTATTCTGTTTCCATAGTCTTTCATACAGATCTTAAAGGATAGCTGAAGCACACGCTCGGCAGAAACTTGTTGTTTATTAAGCGAAGGATTGCCTGGTCCTTTCTAGTCAGACTTTAAAGTGTTTATTATACCTATATTCTTGCTTTTTACTATTTATTACACGTTGTTAAGTTTTCTTTTTCTTTTATAGCGATCCAAGTTTACACGCATATCACTTTGTTTCTAGTCGTAGAGTAGATGTTTAATTTATAGCCGAATGGGAATATAGTCGTTTGATTTGTGTTGCGATTCGGCAGAAGTATTTGCAACCAAAGATATATTAATTTTTGTGCTTTAGGGTGGAAAAGAGATTTCGCGTGACTTTTTCTAGGGTCCTTGTCTTCGGAGATACTTCATGTTGATAACTGTTCAAACACACAAGATTAATGTACAATCGTTTATAGATGATCCTCCGGATGCGTTAAGGCGAAAGCGAAAAAAGTATGATAACAGTCCAAACGCGCTAGTTTTGAAGCACATACAGGCAGAAGCTGCTGAGAAGCGTGAGTATCTTTCTAAAATTGTCCTCGATTCTACATACAGCTTTGCCGGGAGTGGGTTTCAATGGCGTCATTGGCATTGTCGCATTGTCGCATCGTCGAGATTTATTGAAAGCACACTTTTGCTATATTTATATTCAATGCCGAATTCCTCGGGTCCTATCTTCTTCTTTTTTTTTTTTCTATACCGATACTAATTTTCATGTTGACATTTTGTATATATTAGGGGTACCGGAAAGTAATGTCGTATTTTTTTCATAAAATTAAAGTAGTAAATCAGTGAAATAATCGCCATCGTTATCAATGACTTTCTGCCACCTAGTAAGTAACTTTTCAATCCCTGATCGGTAGAATATACTGATTGGTTTTCGATCAAAAAATGTAGAAAATCCGGTTTTTAGCTCTTCCACATTTCGGAATTTTTTCCACTGAAAAAATGCTGCATTGTCCTGAACAAATGATCATTAGAAGGTGCGACAAGGTGGATGTGGTAACACTTCCCGACCTAACTTTTCGATTTTGTTCGAGTCTTTTTTGACTGCAAGTCTGCAACTCTTCTGGACTTGAATCGGTCATTTCGCACATAACCTCTAAAAAACAATATTTTTGTACAGAACAGTACTAAACTAGTTTCCTGCAGCCATGTACTGAAGAACGTAGGTGTACGAAGTTAGATGTTATTATCAGTCAAATGTTGACTGGCGTAAAAACGACATTACTTTCCGGTACCTTATCGCAAAACGAAAATACTTTCTATTTAGCGTCTCAGCGATGCCAGTAAAGCGGCCTCTAGACGTTCAATAATATTACGTCCATCAATAATATTGACGAAGCGCATTGAAGGGCATATTGACCGTTTAGAGGGGGTTCAACGCATTGGTAAATATATTGAAGCATATTGATAGAAATTTTGATTGAAGCGCATTGACGTTTAGGAGGTTTATTGTCAATATTTCGTCAGTCTCACTAGTCAGTCATGCGAAATAGCCATATTGATAGCTAGATTGACGAGAATATATAAGCCTATTGATGGGAGTTTCAATACTACTGTCAACCTACATTCACAATATTATTGAACATCTAGAGGCCCCTTAATAAGTACTCTCCCCTTTGTGCATTTCAATACGGGACACGTGTTCTCCAGTTGTTGTAACGATTGTTGTAACCGAGTCTAGTAAATTTGTTGGAAATTCCAGAGGTGTTTTTTGGAATATACTTGTATACATGTGGGGGTATGTTGATGGTATATCTCCTTTATGAATCTCCAAGTATACACTTGTCGGAATATTAAATGTTTCAGCGTTCTCCAGTCGCGTCACACACTAACCACAGAATTAATCATCTATCCTTTCGCACAGCGGGAACATTGGATGTTTATAACGTTTGTAATTCACTATTTTACGCGAACCAGTGCCTAATTGCCACTAATCACTACCGTGGAACATAATCATTGAGAATTTCCACTGTGCGAAGGAAGATACCTTTTCATTGTATTAAGAAATGCTATACATATACATATATATTTTCACACACCGACGAGGGATCTTGTTTTGTACTTTTTTAAGAACATATTTTGTACGAACATTTGAAATTTGTATTCGAATGACGTGAGCGAGAGAGAGAGGAAGAGAGCAGTGGCCTTGTACATTTTGAGAAAAAAAATATTGTATTTTTATAATCATTATCAGTAATTACTAGATAAATGAATGCTGTTTTCACAAAGAATGGAGACTAGTATACATATATACAAGTACTCTGCTCCTCTATGAGAATGTTGTACTTAAGAACTCAGCAATAATAAGAAACTATGTGCAATATTTGTATGGTAGTACATACAGTTTTTTTATAAGCTGCTTCTTTGACAGAGAAAAGCTATATCTATATATTGTATGACTTACATATGCATAATATATCTATCTATATATATATATATACGTACAATCATTTAACAATGTGTAAACCGTATTTGTTTATTTCGTTCCCGAACAATTTCAGATCGAAATAATGTTATAGAGCTCGCAGGTACGATTCGATAATATTCATTTAGTTTTGCTGATTTTTTTGCTAATCCCGTTTATCGTATTTATTATTGCAATACGAGTTACACATTTTTCTTTTTTAATTCTTCGTGTGCCGTTCAGCGTGAAAATATATAAAATCGCATGAAATCATCTCCATTACTAATCATCCCCATTTTCTACTAATTTAACGCTTCGCTTTCTCGATCCTCTTTTCCTCGTGTTATTTTGCATGAGAAAATTAACACTGTTCCACGCGACAATCGAGGTCGAAAATATTGTAAGTATTTCATCGCAATAACAATAACTAGCTAGCGAAATGCGAACTTACCTTAAACCGATGTCGTCGATGGACTTGTTCATTCGTTTGATGGTATTGTAGATCCTGGGATGTCGAATCAAACTTATTTTAACATCAAGCCAGAACCAAACGATAGGATATCTCCCTACGGGAATCCATGTGCGAGCGGAGGATCGCCTCCGCTTTATCACTTGAAGACGTCCCCGCAGCATTATCCTGCAATGCAGACATTAAGGTAAACCAATTAGTAAAATGTCAAATATTTGCATAGCGTGAACGCGCGTAATTTGTACAACTTGAAATGTGTTACACAGGTCTCCGGTTCTACCGCAAGGTCATCCACCATCGCCCTTGGTTTACTCTTCAACCTTCCACCCGAATCTAATGCAGCCACATCTGCAATCTCAATACCCGTCAACGAGTAGTCACTTAGAACAACCATTCGCATACGCGCACGGTGCGTCCCAGGAACAATTGATAATGGGCAGAGTGACACCCAGTTATCAAGGATTAGAGCTGGACGCTGCTGGTATGATTGACAACGTACAGCTACTACATTGATATTTCGTGCAACGAGATCCCGAGATTCGTAATTAATAGACAGCGGATCTTTTGTGCAAAAGAAAAATTTGCTACTTGAATTGCAACAACCTGTGAAATGGAAATTTATTTATTTTTTTTTCTTTTTCTTAACATGTTCAACAGGTTGAAAATAATATAACAGTATTTTTTTACATGCTAATGTTTTTACTGCTTTACACCTGCTTATTTATTTTTTTTTCGATTCATCAAATCCACTGTTTATTCATTATATATGGATATGCGATTCAGCAGGTATAGCTGAAGGAACGGATGTCACGAGCGTGTTAGACATGGACAATCAACAACGATACAGTTTCGAGACAAGTCTCGGCCAGCTTAATTCAGCAGAACTCGCTGCCATTGGCATCGCGCTTTCCGAGAACTTGTCCACTGGATTGTCCATCTCGGAAGCCCATAAGGTATACTTTGATATATAGGTATCAATCTCATATCGTTCGCTACTCACTCCTCTGGCTTTTGACAATTATCAATTAAAGAACAAAATAAATAGTTATTGAATTTAGCCCGAAACGAGCAAAGGGGAAAACCAAGGGAACAACGAAGAGAGCAATAGCATGACTGACAGTTTTACGAGAATTACTGCGGAACTCAACACTTTAAACAGCATGTACAAACCGAGGCGGGAACTTGACGACTAAAAAAGATCGGAAAATTCTTAACAATACTATATTAAGTGCGAGCAGAAATGTACGTTGCGAGAAACGTTATCCGAACATTTTTTTTCTTTTTAGGAGGTATACAGGATGTCCAAAACTACCCGTCCACTTAACTTCTCAGATGAGCATATTCGGTAAAAATGTTTTGAATAAAAGTTGCACGGATTAATGGAGGACATATGTGTCCATGACCTTGGGAACCATTTTCAAGGTTATTTGGAGGTCAGTACGTATTTTTTAAATGGGAACCCTTACTTTTGACTACGGATTCTGAAAGAGCTCGAAATTTCACGTCCAGATATGTACTTACACTAACGAGCATAACTGATTCAACACACTTTAAATCAGAATAACTTTTTTACGAATGGACCAAACGACTTCAATTTCTCTGTAAGGCTAGGAAGGGTAAGGGGCCTGGCGAGAGAAAAATATGGTAACGCTGGTACTGACCTCCAAATAACCTTGAAAATGGATCCGAAGGTCAAATACAAGGTCAACGAAATATGTCCTCCATTAATCCCTGCAACTTTTATTGCAAACATTTTTACCGAATATGCTTATCTGAGAAGTTAAAAACACCCCTGGACGGGTGGTTTTGGACACCCTGTGTATACATATTTTATATATATGTTATAAAAGTGATTAGTATTTAATTGGTTGTGATAAAATTGCATCACCGATTATGTATATTACTGTAAGTTGATCGTTTATTTTAAACGCTGTTAATAATTTTGTACGCTTTCCGAGATTCATTGTTTTTTAACATCACAAATTAAAATATTTATCGATCTAACTAATATATAAAATGCTGTGACTGTGATCAAAGTGTAATTTTTGAAATCTACACGTTCTGCCGTGCATGCAAAATGTCTCGACAAGCACCACGATTATACGAAATAAAAGTCTTATTATATAATGAACAAAACAAAAAGGGAAACGTACATATTGTGTATTGTAAAAGACAATCTGCATGCAACATTCGTACAAACTATAATTGTTTATAGGTAAGACGAACACCCCGTTAATAAACAATGTTTCTTATACATCTATGGTATACGCTTATTCAAGTAGACGAGTTTTATTGTTTTTTTTTACACATTTATATTTACTACAAACTTGTAAATATAGTTTTCATATCGGTAGATCGAATATCGAAGCACAAATGCTCTGCTTCCATTTTTTTATTGTATACCCCGGTATATAAAAACTCCAATACACATATTCCGTCCAGGCACGTTGATTCGTCTTTAAATAAATATCTGTCCCTAAACACAGAGCAGAATCATGTTATTTTGCAAACACATGAAGAAAAAAATGTGATTTTCTTTTTATCGTAGATTATTAACTACATATATACACAAAATACACATTCGCGACCGTATAGTATTATCCCGGTAGCATTCGCTAAACTAAATATATCATATATCTTAAAGTCATTATACTATAATTACAAATAAACGGTATCTGATACAAATCAAATTATCCACAGGTACATACATTTAGTACATATATAAAATTACATCTAAGAGTATAATTTATAAATTGTACATACATATAATTTATAATATGCTTAGACAACACGGTACGTTGAACCTCGGTTATTTCATTTAGTCAAATGTATCACATACTCATTACGTACATCATTATAATTTTATTGTGAACTGTTTTTCCTTAACTATTTACAATGTATATGACACCTCTCACAATTCTCAATTCTTATACTTATGTACAATGTGAAGTAAGAATATCGTATTTATTCTAGATTAGCATAGTAGTAAAAGTAAAACTATATATAATCGTCCAAGAATTATAGACTAATATATATATTTCTAGGGAAGAGACTCGTTCCTTCACAGATACGTGAAGAATAAAAAACCATTTGTGTTGTTTTCCAAAATGTATTTACTTAAAAATACAATGAAAGTTCAATTCTGATGGAATGGGCAGAAATATAGTCTGTGGTGTTTACTGTTACGTCGAAAGTGATGATGCGATGGTATCCTGTACAAAAGTAGTTTGAACAAGACTTATGAACACACAAACCAAATTCTTAGCCTAAGATTTTGTTTACGTTTAAATCGTGAGACACGTCTCGTTACCAGATTCACTAAGATCCTGAAATTCCGGTGTTTCTATATCGTTTTCATTTCGTTTTCAATGCTTACCTAACAAACGTAGGGTTGTAACGGTATCGGGGCTATCTGCCTGATTGATTGATTGATTAAGACCCGTTAGCACCAGTAAAGAATTTTCAAAGTCGCGTCTAGCAGTCGAGAGGGAGATTCGAGAAGATCCCTTTTTTTATTTTTTTCGAAGCTCGATCTGCAGGACGCGAGTCCTTCTTATTTCCCTTTACGGACACGTTGCAAACGGGGCTTGGTATTTTGTATTAATAAAATTAAATGGACCTATGCTTACAGTGTATGGTATTGTATACTATGAACGCTAAAGTACTCATTTTTGCTCAGGCACCTGTAACTTGAAGATAGTCCTTTGCCAACATGATCGCCAAAGGTACTATCTTGAAGTGAACACGTGGTAAATACAGCAGCGGATTGTGTATAAAATCGTCGAGTAACAGAGTTCCGGAGATGGTATGGCCAGTAAAACGGTACAATGATCGATTATTAATTACGCCTCACGCGTCATCTTTTTAAAACGGTGTACACGCTCCAATGACTTTGTTGCCACCTATCGTTTGTGAATACATCGAATGAAAATATGGTATGTTTGTATATCGTGCGAACAAACGCGCGTTATGCACGGTCCATTCCATCTCCTTGGATTCAGTGTAGCAGGATTCAGTCCACGAACAGCAGTTTTTTTTTTAATCTTTAATACTGCCATTTCTGTAAATTTGTCTCCGGATGGTAAGCCCATTACTACTCACGAGAACGAATCATTTTCTCTGATCTAACTGCGTTTTATTTAACTATCTCATTCGAAAATATTTGTACATTAAAACGTGGGACATCGTCTCGCATTCAAATTATCGTTACCTTTATTTATTATGCAGCTATGGTACAATGGTATCGTAACCGCAATGTCTCATCACCCTTCCTTGTCTACCAGTCTCCCGAAATAGGTGGTGTGTGTGTGTGTGTGTGTACGCGACATGGACAATCAATTAGCAACAATCCACCGACTCTAGTATCGAAAAACATATATTCCGATCATTGGTAACCAGCCACGAATCAAGGGAAGAATTCATTGTCGAACGGAAAAGAATTTCTTTTTTTTTCATCTGGGAAGAGGAAGATATGTAGTAAACGAGAATACTGTCACACTCGTTCCGCGACAGTCGACGAATCATTGCTATGAGCAGTCCATGACGATTCAGTGTCAAAATAAAACCACGGTACGTAAAATACAACTGAATTACGTTCGCGCGAGAGCAATTGAATAGGGAGAGCGAGTGGCTTTTTTTTGCTATTTGGTTATTCGGCATTGTCATAAACGATATCTGTTCTTTCTTTTGAAAACACAACACAATCGACAATACGACTCTGCTGAATTCCTTTCACGATACATAAACTTAAATATACGGAGAAGAAACGAGAAACACGGGGCCCGCGTTCCTCGACGAAATAAAAAAAATATTCCACAACCTCCGTGAAATAATTGTGATTCTCTCCCTACTCTATGCCCGGAGTCTAAAGTGTAACAACCTCTCCACATTACATTACGTTACATAATGTTATCGTTAATAATAAAATGTTTCTTATTTCATAACTTTATACATGCTATGTATAATTATTATGCAATGTTAAAGTCACACATTACTCATCCACACTAACCTGGCGCGAGCGTTGCAGTAACCTTAATGTCTGTTTTCCGATGAAAACAGGAGCACGAGACACAAGAGTTTTTCGAGACCATTTAAAATTCTCTTTTTCATTAAATAATGGTTATACATCAAATGTAATTCCACACGAGTTTGTTCAGTTACTTGGCTACTCTCGTCGGTTTCGTGCAACCGCTCTAAGCAGCTCGGTTCAACACGACTCGTTTTCATATATTTTTCTTTCTCTCTATGAAATCGCTCGCGCTCCTGCAGTATCGATTGCGATCGTTCTTTCTAGGTCGAGAAAAGGAAAATTAATCACGCGCACAAGGTGAGAGACATTCGTCGAAACTACAAACGTAAATTTGATTTCAAATGTAAAAAAATCATCACCCACAAATGTTCATTTTACACTATTTAAATACAATAGAGCTTTTTTTATATCTTAAATAAGTTTTCGTTATAAAACTGTCCCGCGAAGAGAAGCCAGATGACGGCAAATACCAGTTAGCCGGTGGTTTGGAGAAAACAATGGATTCGCCGGAGAAATCGGAAAAACCCTGTACGATCGGTACCCGAACGAACGGTCTGCCTCGCGTCAAGTACTTGAAACGTGATATTAAACGGAAAAATCGACGCGCTCGCACAGTCCAGCGACGACGAGACGAACCAATCGTTTTCATACAAACTACCTAACAGCATTTGGTGATGGCTAGACGACCAGAATTGCGAAGAGCCAAGACTACAGAATTGCGGCTGCCTCAAATGCGTGTCAGCCCACCACAACTCTGGTGAGGTGGTAATCTTTTTTTCTTTCGTAGGTTGGGAGGTTCCAGCAATTACGGATTTTCGGGCACGATGGATATATCAACATTGCTACCAACCACTCAATATGAGAGTAAGTGTTTGCTGAGAAGACTGCCGTAGATCGACGACGACACCATGTGCCTACCTCCCTTCTTACTTACATACTTCCTTCCCTTTTTTCATTATGCGTCTTCCTCTTCGTCTTCTACTTCTCCTTCTACTTCACCTTCTGCGTCGTCCTCCTCTTCATCTACGAAATTGCACAAACAAACATTAGCGAAACTTGTCTAGTCCACGAGTACATATACACGCGCGGAATCCTGCAATACCATCGGCTGACAAAACGCATACACACACATCATGCACACGCACACGCGCACGATCCTCAACGTTACCGGAAGTTCTTTACTCACCTTCGCCCTCTTCTAAATCTTCCTCGCCTTCTGGCATGTCGTCTTCCTCGTCGTCTTCTTCACCATCGCCGTCGACTTCTTCCTCCTCTTCAACCTCCTCTTCGATCTCCTCTTCCTCTACTTCTCCATCGCCGTTCTCCTCCTTCTTTTGTTTCTTCGTGTCTTCGTTCTTTTCCTGTAACGCGAGAACATCCGAATTAGATTTCTGGTTCCGCGCAGCAATCGGCGGAGTGTTTCAAAACTATCGTATCGGCCGCGTTCGTTAACTCTTCGCGCGCGACACGTAAACAAAAATAGAAATTGAACCACTTCCGGTCGAACTCTCTCGCTCGTCTCTATGTAGATTTGGAAGTTAATCGGAAACAAGTGGGAAACCCCCCCTCGGCAATACGGCCGAGAGATGAACGGGTGGGGAGGGAAACGGATGAAGAGGATTCCCTTCCCGCCAAGAAACGTAAGGACACGGAAAGGAAAGTAGGGGGACCTTCCGTTCAAATATGGCGGAACAGGAAAACAGAAGAAACCATGGGGGAATTGTGCTGGCTGGAAGATAACGAATATTATGCGTGTACGCGGGTAACGCAGTCGTCGAGAAAACCTGTTAAAAAAATCATCGGAATCGAAATAACCGTGCAGCTTATTATAGAACACGGACGATAAGCGCGCCGGTTTATCTCGTAGCGAAAGTTTTGTATCGTTGATATCTAAAGAAAGCGTTACGCGCCGACGCCTCGGTATTTTTTTGAACGTTCTGGACAATTTTGTATCTGCTCCGAAGCTGTAGTTGTATTGCCAGGCTCTTTATTTATTCTGGAACGGAAAAGCTTAGGCCCGGTTCAATCTTATCTGCTCGCGTGTCCGAGAGAACCGAGGAGGTTGTGATAAACGAAACCGAGCAGGCGGAGAGGCAGACAGTTTCAAAAAGTACGGGACGGCTTCGAACGATTCTCGAAATGCCGGTGTACACCTTAGACTCGTGTTCATGCAGCGTTACTCTCGCGATCAGGGTGGTGGTTGGTAATGGTATATACACACGGGCGCGCGTGTATCGCCGGTACGAGGAAAGAGGGCATAGAAAACTCGGAGAACTGCATCGTCCAATCAAAGGGAGGAATCGACTAAGAGACTGGGATGGTGGGAGAAGCGTAGGGATTGGCAGACACACGACTACGACACATGTTTGTAGAAGGGATGTGTTCGTGCTGCGTATAGCACAACGACGAATGGCGCGGAGGGGGCGAGGGAGAGACAGAGAGAGAGAGAGAGAGAGAGAAGCACGAAACAAGCCGTTGCAAAGTTTATTCGGAGGAAATAAAAAGAATGCGTAATTCGAAATTGCAAACCTCGCGCGAAAGGGCAAATATCCGAATGAGCCGGTACGATTCCTCTCGGGAACACCCTCTAATCGCATCGCATTAAAATTGTAACGAGACAGTGTTGCTTCAAGGTAACCGTGTCTCGTATTATCGAGCGTCCTTATCAAACGGAACGCAATATCTCGTTTCATGGAACCAAGGCGTGACGTCTAAATATCGGTTCGCGGTCCAATGAAACCCGCAAAGACGATGCGTTTCGTTAACGACCGTTTACGAGCACGTAATTACGATGGAGCGTGAATGAAATTATGCATCGGTCCCTGGGTGGGGGTGGTCAGAGGGGAGTAGGAGGGTGCGTGTCTCGGAAATCAATGGAAAAAAGCAGCTTGCAATTCATGAAGCCATTGTATGTCGGACAGAGGCGTTATGACGCGCGACATCTCTCTGAAACTTGACGCGCCTTCTTCAAACCGTAAAATCCGTTGGCAACTACCGCTACACGGCACGATGGCGTTCGTTGTCGGGTGGTTTACACCGAACGGCAAGTGACAGTGACGTACAGACGCCGTGCCAATGGTCATGAAACGATTCTGCGATGATGTCTGGCCCGTTATCCCACAGACACGATTACCTATCGACTCGTTGCTAATCACGAGGTCTTCCCAGATAACCCAACGTTCATAACCTATCGTACACGCTCGTTCCCGCTCGATTCGCTCCGGCCGTCTCTGGTTATACCATGATCAATCGTTATATAATTCGTTGAGAACACGAATCAATTTAACCATACTCCGAGAGAGCCACCGGAGGAGGCGTCTCTGTTTACCGACGGAAAACCGAGTCACCTGTTCGATAGGAAACTCTACAAGAGGCTCTCGTACCATATTAATGTAAACCGTGAGAGGCAAGCAGGTCGATTAATCTCGATGAACGTCGTTCCTATTATTCCATCATCGAAAATAGTACGAGAAATATCGAACAATTAGTCAACCGAGCGAAGCGACGCTCGATGGATATATCCTGGAGTCACAACCGATTTGTTACGTCACCGTGTGTAACTTTGTGATTATCGTAGTTACACACGACGTTCGTAATTCCCGCCTTTTCCTTTCCTTCCACGTTACTCTTAATACGTCGCGCGCTTGCGTCACGTAGCGTCTCTGCGAGAGTGCTAGATAATATTCATTGAATTTGCTAGGTGGCTACGTAATCGGAGCACTGGAACGATGATGCATCAATCGTTCGACTGCGAACGAATTTCGTATTAGAATCGAGGAAAAATCGATCGGCCCGGAAACGGTAAACGTGGGAAGAAAACCGGCGGGCCGCGCGTTATGGTATTTTTCCTATGTGCCAGCCGGAAAATAAATGATAGGTGCCACAATATTGACAATAATAATAATCATAATAACAATCATGACGATAACGATGCCTCGATCCGTTTCGTGGCAGACACGACGTTGTGTGTCGTCGTCCACGTGACATATTATTGCCGCTCCGCGAGGACGCCACACAACCACGATACTTTCTACGATACACACGCCGTGCGTGCGGTGTACGACGAAAGCGTGGGGCGATGCCGGGCATTTTCGTTAACGAGTTTTTCACCTCTCTCGCGCGCGATCCCCGTAATAGAGTTACGCGCGCGTGGACTTCGTCGTGCAACGCGGCATTATCGACCAAAAATAAAGACGCCGCTGCTATCAGGGATACGTGGAACGACGATGGGTCCGATTTAAGATGAAAAATCGTGTCGATGTTTTCTCGAAGGTTCGTAACACCGCGCGGCATACTACGAAAGAATGGGGAGGCAGGAGAGACATGGGTATATAATACATGGCGGTGCCGCTGGCTGCGCGCGTGGGGTTCTCGAGGGAAAGAGAGAGAGACACAGTTCGGTTGAACACCGGTAGACTCGAGGACAGAAGAGGGGGTGGGGACAGGGAGCGAGTGAGCGAGAGAGAGAAAGACAGACAGAAAGATAGCAGGAGAGAATAAGTGAGGAGGGGTGGGAGGGAGGAGAGGGAGAGCAAAGCGAGGAAGGAAGCCTTCGGCGCGGTGTTTATGCACGCAGATCGGTAAACAATTTCAGAGCAACACGTCGACCTGAAAGAGATACGTGGTAGTCTATCGATCGTCCGTCAGACACGATTAACCCTCTTATAACGAATTATCGATCAATTACGACACGTAAAGTAAGAGCGAGAGAGAGAGAGAGAAGGGAAAGGATAGGATAAAGGGAGGGAGAGAAGATGGAACAAGCGGGAGCGAGATGGCACAATGAACGCGGGCTTGGTTTCGGGCGCCATAATGGAAACCCACGACGGCGGTCGGAAAAATGCGCGGGATGCTCGCTTTTCCTATCTATAATCTCTGATATTCTACATTAAAAATGGCGTCCATCTTGTAGATGCGATAAACGTAATGATACATAGATTGCGCTCGGATTGGAGTAGATTTATAAGATAGAGTCGGCGCGATCGCTAAGAGGACGCATAATAACGAAAACGTTTATGAATCGAGCACATGGCGCTGGTTACCGATGATATCCCGCTCGAAATTTTCCGAGGGGTTTTCTCACAGCGAAATGGAGTGGCATATAGAATGACGTTCGTTCCGATATTAGACGGTAACGTGAAATCCAGATCGGTAATTATAGACGGCATTGTAACGACAGGGGTGATCAACCGAACGATCCATCGTGCTCGTGGCAGCCACGCGAAATACGATGGCGTCCCTTTCGACTCTGTACCGGGGAAAACATCGTAACCGCGTACCACACGCGCGTTTCGGAGCGGGAAAATGGTCGCGTTTCGAGTACACGGTATACGACACGAACGTTTAGAACGGAGTGAAAATGCCGGCCGGCATCCAATCTTCTTCCGCGCCGTCAGTCGGTCGAAACGGCCACTCGACTGCCCGCCGCCCACCAGTCTGTTTCCCGAGAGTACGATACGTATCGTGTATCGAGTACAATATTTCCGATAACGTTGCAACGAGTATATTAAATGCCACGAATATTTTCGGCGCGAACCATTTTGAGCGGGAAAACACCGTAATGGCGAAGAGAAACACGATCGAGATCCCCCTGAAATACCTTATCGCGGGCCCCGTATTATGATCGCGATGATTCCATGAAATCCTAGACGATGCCGTGACCGTGCAGCGTGGCGCGGAAGCATGGTGTATACGCCGGTGTGTGTAGTAGTACGTGCATTTAACGCGATAGGTGTATGCCTTACGTACTAATTACGGGAATTGATAATGTACACGATATATTACGAGAAATCGAGCGAGAAAGAACGGAGTAGGGCGCTAGAGTGAGAGAGAGGAGGAGGAAGATAGACACAGATAGAGTTGAGCGAGGGAAACGGAGAGAGATGGAAAGAGAGATAGAGAGAGAAAAAAAAACAAGACACGACTCACCTCGGCCGGCCTCTTGATTCCTTTGATCTCGCACTTCGCGTCCCCGGAAGCCTTGTCGTTCTCGGTCACCTTCTCGACAGCGACCTCGCTGTTTTCCTTAGTACTCATGGTGGATTGGTGCGTGTTGGGCAAAATGCCTGCGTGTCCGCTTACAAAACGGTGGAAAAAGATATAGAGCGGTGGCGTGTGTAACACGTAACGAAACTCCGTGTGTCCTCGCGCGGCGTCGGTTTCCGGCGAAATGCCCGAGAGAGCAGCGTCGTCAGGCGAAAACCCAAAGGGCGGAGGGGGGAGAGACAGAGAAAGAGAGAGAGGGGAAAGGAGGGTGAGACAGAGTCGAACCAGTCAGGAGTGGAGAGTATCGTGTACCGACGACTGTGGCGCGAATAGCGCAAAGCTGACTACTACCCGGTCTCGGTCCGCTCCTAGCACATCCAACCTGGCTTTGTTCAAAAATGAAGATGGCGCGGGTTTGAAACTCGATAAATGCCTGATTGGTTGAAACGCTAATGTCGTTCCGGGACGTGTCACTGCGCCCAATTCGCAACGTTATAACGCCGCGTAATCTTTTATTATTTCTTATGTACGTTTTCCACGTAGTCCGTCCACCTGACGTATAAATAAAATTAAATCCTGCCGAGGACGAGGGGTTCGAGAGTTCGTGGCCTCGATTCGACGTCCGGTTCGAGGCTAAGTCACTCGATTCGAATATGCTCCGTCGCTACGATTCATTTATATTCTTTTTCAACTTGTCCATCGCGGAAAATCGATCGATACCACATGGAAAATCAACATTTCCCAACAATTAATAGCATCGTTCAGCCGATGCCACGTAATTGATCGATCGAACCGTGGATTCGAAGGCAACATATTGTAGAGACCGTGGCGGGAATTGTCTCGTAGGCGACAGAATCGAGGTTTTCGAATAACCTGGCCTCGCACCTGACTCTGAAAAATTCAATATTGAGCACACGCTTTTTTCCAAATAGCAGATTTTTATTCTACCGATTTCTAACTCCGTGGAAAATTCGAATTTGAAAATATAGGTCGTAAGCGATCGAACTTAACCTAAACAGTTCGATAGAATACTGAATTTCTAACTAGAAAACTAAATAAAATATGTAGCAAGTCTCGCTTGGCACGAGTTTCATTTTATTTCGCAGTACGCATCGTTTCGTCGAGTTCATTATAATTTCGAGTCTGTATTCGTTAGTTTGCATTGTTAAAAAACAATCGATTACTTGTAAATTGTAAATAAACAATAACTAGGAGAAAAACATTATACACAATTGCTGTTATTGATTGGGAGTCTTATATATTAAACCGATTTTGACGCCGGCTGTTAATGGCGTGTATGCAATCGAAATTTTATGTTCGTGGTAGAATAAAAAAATTATATCCACTTTTCCGATAATATTGCACAAGTCGAATTTAACTGAACAGTATTATATTAGCAATTGCATTAACGTACACGTGAAAATACAAAAAGGAACATTAAATTTCCAAATTCTGTACAACGCATGACTACAAGCGCATGCGCGGTGCGCGTTTACATACCATTTTCCGGTTTGAGTACGTTTCCTTTTCTTTCTAAACATCCAAGATGGTAGGTAGAACCGCGATCGAAAATATGTTTATTTCATCTAAAATTACCGCTGCGATCCTTCGACAATGCTATTTACAGTGTTTAGATTCGAAGTGTGCATATTATGTTCTGAAAAGTGAATGCAATATTTAATAATTCCGCTGAACATCGGTAAATGTTGTCTCAGTGAGAACATAACCTCGATAAATGACAGAAAACACATATGATCTTTTAATCTTTACTACGAGAAAGTGTGATAAGTGGCTTGATCGAGATGAAATAAACTAAAGAACAAGAATATACAGCTATTTCGAAATGTCTAGTCGAACTGTTATTTTTGTAAGGTAATCGATTTTCTACATCAGTGTGATTTATATATTTTCGTGTTTTCAGGTGAACGTACCGAAACAAAGACGTACCTTTTGCAAGAAATGCAAGGTACACAAGCCACACAAAGTGACACAGTACAAAAAGAGCAAGGAAAGGCATGCTTCTCAAGGTAGAAGACGTTACGACCGTAAGCAGCAAGGTTTCGGTGGTCAAACCAAACCTATCTTCAGGAAGAAGGTAAGCATCGATATTTGCTATTACGTTTCATACGAATAATCCTGTGTATGCATTTCTCGTAGGCAAAAACCACAAAGAAAATTGTACTGAGGATGGAATGCACAGAATGCAAATACAGAAAACAGATTCCCCTGAAGAGGTGCAAGCACTTCGAGTTGGGAGGTGATAAGAAGCGAAAGGTAAGCGTCTCGTGGAAAATACCTGTAGACGAAATCATCGTAGGAATCGAACGATTACTTAATACATAATATTTAATGTTTTTCAGGGTCAAATGATCCAGTTCTAGGGCGAAGTTATATACATTGACTTTCTGTATGTATTTAATAAGAAATGAAATAAATCTTTTGGAATTTGTATAGTTTATTTTATTAATCGTCTTATAATGCAAAAATATTTCTCACGCTTAACACCTGAATACAACTAATCGTTTAATCTCCTTTCTCACCATTATTTGTAGACTTCGGCTTAGAAACTATTTGCTGGGAGTGACTGTCAAGATAAAAAATGAGCAGCATTTCAACACACCGGACCATAGTTACAAGATTAGAAATGATTTAAACGTCGGATCAGAGACATTGAAATTATCATTAACTATCTCCTATTCGTAGAAAGTTTGTTACACCTTAATGTCTACGGTAGATGCGATCTGTACTATTATTACATAGAATTGTAAGCTATAGCTTGAATGATTTACGTTCTAAGTCAAGTTAATGAGAACTTACTCCAATATAGACGAGTCCAATCCTTGTTCCATCTTTATCTTAACTGCTTCTTTCGGCACATCGACGTGCACCATTTTAAAATACTTTTCGTATCAGGGATCTTTATTTACAGATTGTTCTTTGGTTTCTGTATTTTTAGGCTCATCTTCTGTAGTGGTATCTGGTTCCCTGAATACAACTAATGGTTTAGTTTCCTTTCTCACCATTATTTGTAGACTTCGGCTTAGAAACTATTTGCTGGGGGTGACTGTCAAAATAAAAAATAAGCAGCATTTCAACACACCTGACCATAGTTACAAGATTAGAAATGATTTAAACGTCGGATCAGAGACATTGAAATTATCATTAACTATCTCCTATTCGTAGGAAGTGGTTACACCATAATGTCCACGGTAGATGCGATCTGTACTACTGTTACATAGAATTGTAAGATAGCTTGAATGATTTACGTTCTAAGTCAAGTTCTGAGAACTTACTCCAATATAGACGAGTCCAATCCTTCTTGTTCCATCTTTATCTTAACTGCTCCTTTCGGCACACCGACGTGCATCATTTTGAAATACTTTTCATACCGGGGATCTTTATTTACAGGTTGTTCTTTGGTTTCTATAATTTTAGGCTCATCTTCTGTAGTGGTATCTGGTTCGTCTAGTGTTGGTGTACTCTTTTCCTCTTGTGCATTGTCGTTAATTTCTATGGGAGTCTTAGCAGTCTCTTGATTCCGCTCCGGACTAGGCACAGACGACAACTATAAAACATGTTACATAGATTACTTATAACTGTAGGAATTATGAGCGTTCTAAATCATACTTGGCAACTGTACTCGACAACTCCTACATACCCAAGATTCTAAAATCTCTAAAGATGCTTCTATTCTTTGTAATTTATTTTCAAATTCGAATAATCTCTCTTCGCAGGACAGTGCGAATTTATTAAGGAACGTGACAGTGTGCGCGATGAAATGATTGATAAATGATATAGTCCTTTTCTGGTTAATTGGCGGAACCTAAGGTAAACCAAAGAGAAATCTAAGAGAAATGTAGAATTATTCTATCGTGCGATAGCATTGTAAAAACGAGATAAGAAAAAACAAAAGAAAAAAAAGGTCGAAGACGAATATTTGCACCTTCGTGTAATCGATAGTCGGCTCGATTATCGGAATTTTATAATCATTCATTGTATTTTTCAAATGTTATTTCCTGTGTTTATTATCCAACTGTCAAACGTCATAAACTTTCGACGCATCGCTCGCACAGATCATGTAGAACTCATGCTAGCATGGTGTACGGAAATACCGCAATTTCTCCACTATAGAAGGTACACGTATTCCTTTCTGAAACACTCTGCAGATAACATATGAATGGCGGGACGTTTGAATTTCTGTTACATCACAAATCATTTTCAAACTTACGAATCACAAGCGTCCGATAGTCCGATCAGAAATAGTATATGAACGTACGATGTTTACAGATTCAGACTCTCTTGTGATCATGATTTATCGGTGCTTATCACGATACGACATAAATTTATCAATTTTGAATGAAATTCTATTTCCATAGCTTTCATTTCGAATTTTTGTGGTATATACAAATAATAACGATAAAAGACTAAAAGCGACAGCATCGTTGAAACGGGACACTCTGTCAAAAATCTCCTATAATTGAATTTCCATTGATAACTCATCAGTAATAATGTGGGATAATAATATTTTATAAATTATTTCTAATTCACTGTTAATCCACCTACAATGTATAAGCAGATAATTTTCTATATACGAATGTATTTTGCGTTATGTGTTTTGAGCGATTTAGACGATTAAATGGTTGGAAAGTAAAAATTATTTGCTGTAAGTCGATAAAGCAGAATATGCGCTGACAGCGTGAATGAGAACTTTTTCGTGGTGGTACAAGTTGGTCTTATAGGTTGGATGTGGGTCTAATAAACGCGACCGTTCTGTTGTCAGTGAGAGAACTGTATGGAGATTACAAAGAAAACGAATATTTTTTGAAGAATGGAGTTACCACCTGACCTGGAAACCGTCTACCAGGCCGTGTATTCTTTGTACAATTATTCGGATCCGTCGAAAACATCGCAATGGTTGGACGAATTACAAAAATCGGTGAGCTACTTGTTAGCGGTCTTTCATCGACTCTAGCCAACTATTTTCTGTTCTTATATGTTTTGCAATGATTATGTCTCGTTACCGCGATGATCGCACGATCGTCGTCGAACCTGTATCCGAACAACCACTTAAAAGTACAATTTTAAAATAAGAACAAGCCAAGTAGTTTCTAACCTTACATACCGTGTATTCGTATTTCCTCGTTTGAATTATCGCGTAAGAAATAATAAATTGTTTCACTTGCGTTTTACTTCAGGTTTTTGCATGGAAAATAGCCAACGAGATGTTGGTGCAGAAACGAGACGTACACTCTTGTTATTTCGCTGCACAGACAATGCGTACTAAGATACAACTGTGTTTTCAAGAGCTACCCGCAGACGCCCATGTGGCTCTGAGAGATTCTTTAATGAATCACATATCGCAAACCAATGAAAACACGAATCTGGCCATTGTCACGCAGGTTTATAGATTTCTTATCAATGTTTTACATTGTAACGTCTCTGTTCTGTCGTGTAATTACAATTATAATTACAGTTATGTTTGGCACTGGCTGATCTCGCTCTACAAATGTCCTCGTGGCAGAAACCAGTTGTAGATTTAATCAACAGATTCGGAGGATCGACTAGTAATTTATGGCCATTGCTCGAAGTAATGACAGTATTACCGGAAGAAGTTAATTCAAGATCTCTTAGGTATTAGACTGTCCTAGCCAGAACTATAACACATAGGGTCCCATGCAAATCGCCGATATAGGCTTCACCGATTCCAGATTTGACCGACAATAACTTTGGACGACAACGAATTTAACAGATGACAGTATTATCCGATAGTAACATCGTTTCTAAAGATAGTGGACATTTTATCCTTTAACTATTCTGCACTGACACTTTTACTTTTGTATAAACATACAATTAGACTGCGGATGTTTATGCATTCGTGGTTTCTGAAAGTTTTCAAGAAACGGTAGAATATAAAATCCCACAGAATTTAGTATAATTTTTATTTATTCCAGAACTACAAAGTCTGCTACTTAAGATTTGCCTACAAAAATCGAGAATTGCATAAACATCCGCAGTGTACATATAATTATTACACTATAAGAATTGTTGTCAAACGATGTTAACATCGAATAATACTTGGTGAAATCTGGAGTCGGTGATTTTCATGGGACCCGATACATACCTAATTAATTTCTAATTCAATTGTACAGACTAGGAGCCAATCGTAGACAACACATATTACAAGAGCTCAATGCAAGCGCGGATACAGTAACAGAGTTTTTTGTGAGTAGTATGAAACTGGGTGAAATAGTTTGATATTATCGCTCGTTAATTCGTATTCAATTTTTAGAAAATGTGTTTAAAAAACGGCGGAGACAGTACACACATTCGTGCTACAATTCTCAGATGTTTTACAAGTTGGATCGCAGTGCATGCTATTCCTCTTGTACCAACGAGCGATGTTATTGTATATACTCTTCAAGTAAGTTATCTAATTAATTGTAAATTGAAATGTGACTTTCGAAATCCAATGTCCACTCGATCTCCAGATACTTGGGAACCATTTGACTGTATCTCCGCTACACGAAGCAGCTGCGGATTGCATATGCGTGATTTTACAAGTCCTAGAAGAAGATAGTAATAGCAACCGTGATAATAATAGCGAATCAACTATACAATTGCAACAACTGCAACTATGGCTTTTTACTAGCGTAATAGCATTGGAACAACCTTACCATTTATCCGTTGCATGTGAAGACATGGACAAGTAAGCAATTCTTACTACTTTCATCGAATCAGTAAGCGTAGCTCCTCCAAGTGTTTGTGACAAACATGTTTTTATTAATTATAAAAATTCGTTTAGGTCGGTAAATTACTGCCGAATTTTTACGGAATTAGCTGAAACGTTTTTAGAAACCATGATAAACGGCTGTGTCGGAGGGAAGCAGCATTATGCGATTAAAATCCTAGACCTTGTTTTAGTGTGCGTCGGCCATCACGACTACGAGGTATTTGCACTACTTTAACGGGGTAAACTCGTTTCGTTTTTCAGTAGTCAAAAGCGCTAGATAAAAGATCGATCTAGGCAGCGATCGCCCTCAAAACTCCTATTTTTACGTTTACGAGACGTAATTTATGAATAATGCAAATTAGGCCTCGTAAACGTAAAAATAGAACTTCTGAGGACGATCGCGGCCTAGATTGATCTTTTATCTAGCGCTTTTGAGAAATGAGAAGATCCCGCACCCTTGCAATCCTGGAAACGAGTCTACCGTCTTAAATGAAATGCTCTCTGCTCTCGATTTTTAACGAAAATTTCTCTTTATATCAGGTGGCGCAAATAACATTTAACCTGTGGTATCGCTTATCCGAAATTCTTTATCAAAGAAACAGCGATGACCTGAACGCTGTATTTCGACCTCACATCGAGAGATTAATCGGTGCTCTTTGTAGGCACTGTCAAATGGAGCCGGACCATGTCAGTAATCAGTATTTATGTAGATTAATTCTGTTCGACTCCTGACATTACAATGTATAAATTTCGTCCAATAGCTGGGTCTAGTAGAGGAAGGTGCTGGCGGGGAAGAGTTCGCCGATTTCAGAAATCGCGTGTCCGAGCTGATAAAAGATGTGGTCTTCGTTGTCGGAAGCAGTCACTGTTTTCGACAAATGTTTTCTTCTCTAACGGGTGGCCCAAGCCCGCAGGGACAACCTAATCACGTACCAACGTGGGACTCGACTGAAGCTGCATTGTTCGTGATGCAGGCAGTTGCAAAAAATATTTTACCGTGAGTCTCCTCGGGTGTTCGATAAGGAACAAACGTCTCCCTCACGTTTCACCAAGATGTTCTGTTTGCAGAAAAGAAAACGATGTAGTTCCAAAAGTGGTGGAAGCTATCTTAAATTTACCCGAGAACACACACATAGCTGTACGCCATACGAGTATTCTTTTATTAGGAGAACTCTGCGAATGGATAGATAATCATCCGCAATCCCTAGGTAAACTTTCCTATCGTCGTAGCGATCGATGCGACTCTAACAATCTTTTAAATCGTTCTAGAACCTGTTTTAAATTTCCTCCTGACCTGCCTAAGTCAAAAAGGTTTAGGAAGCGCGGCCTGCGGTGCATTATTGAGTATATGTACAGCTTGTCCTATGCACATGGCCTCGCATTTTCCAGGATTGTTGCAAATCGCACGTTCCCTCGACAGTTTCGCCATCAGCAACGACGCCGCCATCGGTTTACTGAAGGGTAAGACTATACACGATATTTCGACAAAAGGAAATTACCGAGAGGAACATTTTTTGATGCATTTTATTCTGCAATAGGCGTAGCAATAATCATGTCTAGCTTACCGCGCGACGAAATTACTCAAGCAATGAAAGAATTATGTTGGTTCCAAGCTAGGCCGCTCTGCGAAATCATGGAACGTAGAATTCCAATTGAAATAGGAACAAAGACTGATCCTTTGATATGGCTAGATAGATTAGCTGTTATATTTAGGCATACTGACCTTCGAATCGATGACCCTAACGAACCTCATCCTTGTCAGAGCGCCGTTACCGAAGTAGGTCTTGGAAACGTAACATTAACAAATTAATATCGCCCGTTAACGAGGGATCCGAACGTTCCTCATTGTTTATATGTTTTATCGATGACAGATGTGGCCGATACTGTCGAATGTATGTACAACATATCAACAGGATGCGAAGGTGATCGAAAGATGCTGTCGTTGTTTGAGATTCGCAGTGCGTTGCGTAGGAAAACATTCCGCCCATCTTCTCGAACCGCTCGTCAAACAGGTCCGTATCCGTAATATTAGATTGATTGCATAATTGTGCTGCATTCTTCTCTAATTGTAGAAATTGAATTTTATTTTCAAATCAGACTGCGGATCAATTTTCTTTTATGTCGATCGGAGATTGTGTAATTAATCAATTTGATGATTTCGGCGCACAGGTTCGATCGATGTTAAAACTAAGCAAATTTTGCAATTTTGCTGAACGATTAATATAACTTATAGTATGTTACAGACGCAAATTTCTCTTGAAAATGATCCACATTTGGATCGAAACGTTGAGGAAAATCTAAATTGCAAAATTTGCTTCGTTTAACGAATCGTAAACGAATGAAAATCCGCAGTCTAATAATCATTCCAACGCAGTTCTCCACTTCAACGGGCTGTATCAATTTTCAGATCGTGCAATTATACTCGGCGCATCAACACAGCTGTTTTTTATACCTCGGTTCAATATTAGTCGACGAATACGCCATCGATCCGGAATGCGTTTCCGGTTTGTTAGCGATGTTAGAAGCATTTATCGGGCCTACCTTTAATCTCCTCCAACAACAGGACGGATTGAAAAATCATCCGGACACGGTGGACGACCTTTTTAGATTATGCGCCAGGTAGGAAACCCGCTGCATTATTCTACACCAGATTAGGAAAATAGTAATAGTCCTTCGGGATCTTATCCTTGAATAAATACGATTTCTCGTCAACAGGTTCTTACAAAGGGCTCCCATTCCCTTTCTACACTCGGCTATAATAGGTAGTATAATCGACTGTGCCTTAATGGCCTGCAGTTTAGACCACAGAGACGCAAATGTTTCGGTGATGAAATTCTTTTACGACCTTTTCCATTGCGGCCGTAACAACGAGGTAATGTTTCGAGATCAACGCTGTTGAATTTTTTCATCGTATAAACATCGATTTTCTCATTGTTCTACTTCAGAACCGAAGCGACTATTCGATGCGAAGAGAATTGGTGCAACGTATATTGCGAGAAAAAGGACAAACTTTGGTTATGAGACTGTTGCACGCGTCGGTGTTCTCGTTGTCTTCTTACATGCTGTCCGACGTGGCAGACGTCTTCGTTGAATTGTCCCTATCTAATAGAGAGGTAAGTCGACGATAAAAAATTCGAATAGAACTTCCGGCAGTGATCTATTCTTCAACGAGGATCATTTTTCCCGTTTAGTTGCTGTCGAAGTGTCTAGAAGAAGCCATCAAGACGATGCCGGCGCAAAACGCGGGCGGTTCTCCCACGGCTCAACCGGAGCAACTATTTGATTTTCATAGTACGGTTACAAGGTACAGTAACAAATTTTGGTGTACGAACGTGTACACAAAATAAATACATACAGGGTGTCCCAAAATTCCTTCAATAGCCGGAAATGGGAGGTTCCTGACGTCATTTGAAGTCGGCCAATAAACAGTTGGCGCACCGGGCCGACTGTGCCAACTCGCGCCTAGATCGCGCTCTGATTGGTCCGTGCTTTTCGTTAATAACTCCTAAACAAAGCCGCGGATAACATTTTTGCAAAGGAAAATGTTGCATCAAATGATCTCAGAAATCTCCCATTTCCGACTGTTGAAGGAATTTTGGGACACCCTGTACAACACAGATAGAATAAATGTCGATGTTATTTTACAGGGCGGAAACAGCAAAATCCGTGAATGTGGCCTTACGAAATTTTGCACGTTTATATCGTTGATATATTCTAGCGTAAATCTGACGAAGAACATTGAAATTAAGAGAACAGCGAAGATCTTCCAGGATCCTTGATTTAGGCAACACGCTTGAAAGATGTTTAATAAAACAAGATTATTGTGAAACGGTGAGTTCATGCTGTATAAAACGTATATTTAACAGAAATTTTAAATACCTTTTACTTGTTTACTATCTACACATTCCTTTGCAAAGTATGTAAAAGCAAAACAAACAATAATAAAGATAAGCTTATTTTTCTTCTTATAAAATGTAAAATACAATAAATCGAATTCACAATAAAAAAACGTTCGATTTTTTATTGTGAACTTTTTCTTCTTTTTACCATGTATATATATAGTTATATATATATACAGAATAATTTCTTTGTACGAGGATCTGCATACCTTTGGACGAACTGTATTAAGTTTCGTGTATAGCTTCGTCGCGTCTCTGTTCCCACATAGTCGCTGAACGTACAGCGACTCCCACAAATATTCGGACACTCTTAAAAAGATAACTTTTTTAATCTTGTACTATTCGATTTGAACTTTTTTGGGGAACTAGAGCAATTAGTTTACTACAGGATGTGAAAACAAATTTTACCAAAAATTGCAACTGATCGGAATTGTAGAAAAAATACTAAGAGTTGCATTTTACAACTTTTTTATGCGGGCCTATATTGAAAATTTAAAAAATACGTTTTGTAGATCCGTGTCAATTATATGCACTGTGAAAGTTTCATCGAAATCGGTTGACGCGGAAAAAAGCGACAGGCATTGAATTGCAATCTGCAATTTTTACCATCTTTAAACGTTTGTAGCTCGTTGCAACGTCGACCGATTTTGACGACATTTTCAGAATATGTTTAATTCGCAAAGATCTACAAAACGTATTTTTAAAATTTTTAATATATGCCCGCATAAAAAAGTTGTAAAATGCAACTTTTAGTACTTTTTCTACAATTCCGATCAATTGCAATTTTTGTAAAAAATTTTTTTCACATCCTGTAGTAAACTAATTGCTCTAGCTTCCCAAAAACCTTGAAATCGAATAGCACAATATTGAAAAAGTTATCGGCTTTTTAAGAGTGTCCGAATATTTGTGGGTGTCACTGTACATACGATACCCATGCATAGAAAGTGATAGCTGGATTACCTACTGCGTTAGGTATAAGTCTAGTCAACCGCTTGAGGATAGTTAATACTTTGCAGATAACGTGCAGGTAGTAAACATTGGGAAAATCGGAACCGATTATACCACGTTTTTTTTTTATGCTTTTCGTTTGATTTGAACGGAGTATTATGCAATTGTTTTCGGCGAAACGACCGTGAAAACGATTCGGTCGTCGTCTTCGAATGAAACGCACCGAGATATCCGTAAGAATTAAGCTTTTAAGACTCCAACTGTCCTGTCGCAATTTGATTTTATAACCAGAATACCTACAACCGAATGCAAACGATTTATGTAAACACGTTGAACGCCGGACGTGCGGATCTGTACGAATTTCAATTGACATGAAATATAAAGCTTGTTCGCACTTGTGTACCTCCTTCGTGTGGCTTGCTCGAATTATAAAATAAATTTTATAACGATCCGGATCATGCTTGAGGTGTTACAGTTTACAGGGATGTGATACGTTACGTTTATATTGCGAGACAGACTGTACACGTGTGTCGTGTTTCTGCTATATGAATTGCATACTCGAAAAAGTGAACCGCTTAACAGACCTAAATGTCGTTAAGTCGTAAGTTGACTCGTGCTCGGATGTCGGAACAATAGTTCGACAACGGAGCTATATCATAGTATACACATACATAAACGTAAACGTTAACGGTTCGAGCGTACCATTAGGGGACTCCGACGTAGCCACGGGAAGACGAGAGTTCACCGAACAATAACTCATTGGGACACGGAAATATTAACCGAATAAACGATACAAACACACGCTCATTTTACACGATAGCGAACTTTTATTGTACAAATAGTATACGTATGAGAGAGCGTGTAATGTTTTACAGTGCGTTTGTGTACAGATGATGTATTGACAATTGAGAGTAAGCATTACGATTGGTAAGGATTTTAACTGTAAGGTTGAGAATGATTAAACTGTACGAATACTTCGACGAGTAGCATTAATTTTAGCATTTACGCTAATGTTTTGCTTTATAACGACAAATTTACGTATTTCGAATAAAACGATATTTTTTACTTAAAACGAATCACCGAATCTTTCGTCGTCCGAACAGTGTACAGTACTTTTACGTTTGTGTTTACGTTCGATAAGGGTCCCACGAAAATCACATTTTTCAACAACCGACAACTTCTAAAGATGGTGCTGACATTTTGTATAAAAAAATGAATTGCAAAATTTGTACCGAACAGACAGACAGACAAGAAAGCGAGCTGATAAAAACGTGGTGAAATATAATTATCACTAGACTGCGGTTCTTTATGCACATTTGCGGCTTATGAAAATGTTCAAAATAGATTAGAATACAAAATTCGATAGAATCTTGTACAATCTCCATTTGTTTTGGATCTACAAAGGCTGTTTTCGTTAAAAACATGATTTCATTTCATTTCTCTTTCTTAAAATTCGTCGACGCAAATTGGAAAATGCATAAACATCTGCAGTCTAATTATTATTACACCATAAAGTCGTTGTCGGTGAAATATTGCCGGTGATTTTCATGGGACCCGTTTCGCCCGTTTACTAAAGCGTTTAGAATCCCGGCAGAAATCTAAACGAGCTCGGGGGCCGCTAGTATAATTCTCGGCGCACGTTCTGCAGGTAAGAACCGCCGGGACAGAGGCCTAACGGTCGCTTTACGACGGTCATCGATCGTTTCGTGCGATAAAGGGCGTTTCTTACAGGAAACGGACTCTGCGCCTACGAGAAAGAAAAGATCGTCGCGAACAGCTGTACGAGGAATCGTTAAGCGACCCAACCGTACGGAACATTCGGGTACAAGGTGAATCCGGAAATATTTGGGTCGTTGAGGAGCCAGCAGGTGCCGGATTTTCAGTTTTTAATCTTAATCGCGCCTCCTCGCTGCGTGACCATCGTGTACATATTCTTCCGAATAAATTGCAATATTTTAATATCATTACATCTCGACGCAGGTTCGCCCGAAACATACAAGTCTCGCCGTCTTTTTCTACCGGCACCGATCGCAATTTTCCCGGGAAGATTAACGGATTGATGACTGGAATGAAAATAAGGCTGCCAGTGCTAAAATGGAAATTCCAGAGAGTTTATGTAAAACTTGGAAGATCGTCTTGTGACTCACTCAAAAGTTATAACTAATCGTCAGGGGACTCAAACAGCCTCGTTTGATTGCATTAACGATTTCCTTAATACTTTATATCCCCCAAAGTTGTTCCAGCTAACAATTTAACCCTTGTGTGTAGTCAACCGTATTTTCTTCAACAATTTGTTAATGTTCCTCTGAAAAATTTAAAAAAATTTTTTTGAATGTCCATTCTTTACTCGCTAATATACAGGGTGTCCCGTAGTAACTGGTGGTACAAGCGAGTAGTGATTCTACGTGGAAAATTGAATCGAAAATGTAGAATAAAATGTTTTCATGTGACGCTTTATTTTCGAAAACAATAAGCTTGAAAAATTTATCGAGTACGCGTGTACTTGATTTAGCTTCGGTTCGACGGATTTTACTATCTTACTGTTCCGAATAGGAGAGTACTTCGTGCTTCTACAATGAAATCCGTCGAGCTGAAGCTGGTCCAAGTGCACGCGTACTCGATAAATTTTCAAACTTATTTTTTTCGAAAATAAAGCGTCATATGAAAAACTTTTATTCTACATTCTCGATTCAATTTTCCACGTAGAATCACCCCCTACTCGCTTGTACCACCAGCTACGGGGCACCCTGTATTAATTTATAGTCTTATAATGAGAATTTGTGCAAACATGTTAAATACAGAAAGGTTAAGGGTTAATTATTGAACTGTTGGCTGGAACAACGTTGGACGATACAAATTGCAAATTTTACAGGAGAGCAGGATTTGATTAAGGAAATTTCATGTCCAACGTTGCTCCAGCCAGCAATAGAATTTTTGAAAAAATCAGGCCTTCGGAGTCTGGGAGTAATTGCTGATCACTGGAGTCGGAGTCAGAGTCGGAAAAAAATATATCGACTCCGACTCTGGCTCTTTTGTTTATAAATATCATTAATAGATTTATGTATACATAAATAAATTGCTAATATACGATCCACAGTATAGACGTATTGTATATGAAACAGTTAAAGTATGGTAGTAGTATTTTCGAACTATTTCCTGAAAGTGAGAAAGTAACAAACAAGTGTTGCCTTGTATCAGAGTTATCCAGGGCCGTACTAAGATATTCGGCGCCCGTGGGCTACTAAAAATAATGCGCCCCTCTTCATAAGAAAATACACGGGATGGCTAGCGGGAGCGGGGTGACCAACAAAGTTATACAAAAGTGTCAGAACTAGAAAAAGTCAATTTTTGTCAATCATATTGATTGTTCCTCTCTGCTTGCGCAAATCAATTTCTATGTACCGGAACGTGTATTGAGAACTAGGGCAGGATTTCAAACACTTAAAGCCAGATCTACTTATGGATTAATTAATCCAATAAATCGCATCATAGCAGACTCTAGTACTCTCTATAATCGTATTGATTTCTTTACTGAGTCTTTGCACAATTTTAAAAAACAATTACGCAGGATTATAGGATAATACCATATCGTTTGTACCATTATTTTCTGTGCACGTCTCTTCTTTGTTATTCTTTGTTATTATGCGTATAGTCCCTTATCCTTTTCTATTGTAAACATTTATGTAAAAGGACCTCGGTCCGTCTATAATAAATAATAATAATAATTTATTACCATTACACTATAAAAGAACATAAAATTTATACAAAATTGCCGCCCCCAAAAGGCTTGCGCCCCGGGCTTAGCCCATTTAGCCCTGTGGTTAAGGTGGCCCTGGAGTTATCTGTTCCATATTCTTACAAGGAGAACCCCCGCTCTGTCCCTCGCGGATTTAGTTCAGACTTTACAGAGTTATAGATCTCGTTCCCCTGATTACGAAAATACCCCATTATAGGAGCAGACACTCAATAGTTTTCGAGATATTAGGTGAAGTAAAAAGTTCTGAGCGTTTTTCGCTTATATAAATAAGGCGAAAAACGCTCAGAACTTTTTACTCCACCTAATATTTGCAATTAAAGTTTCATAACCGTAAAATATCAGTTTAGTTCAGATTTTTACCAAGCAGTGGTGTGGCAGGCCCGGGTTCGAATCCCTTCGTGGTAAATTATTTTTTATTGTTTTTTTTCATGGAAAATGCATTTTCAATGTTAAATAAATTTTAAATAAAATATTTTTATTCGCTAAAAGACTAATTGAAAATGATACTTATTATTTTATAGAAAAAACACTAGATCTATTACTACCGTCTGTTTTGTGTTGACTGGCTGCTGCTAGAGCCCACTGTTGCAAATCCCGTGTGGTTACTTGTTGAAAGTTTGCAAGAGCCTCTTTGAATCTATCATATGTCCACTGATTAATGGCATTGTACTTGTCATAAATTGTACCCCCGTTCTTGATATAATTCTCCCAGCGCAACAAATATTTTTTGCTTCTTAAAAATCTGTTAAAATGAAACTTTAATTGTAAATATCTCGAAAACTATAGAGCGTCTGCGCCTGTAATGGGGTATTTTCGTAATCAGGGGAACGAGATCTATAACTCTGTAAAGTCTCAACTAAATCCGTGAGGGACAGAGCGGGGGTTCTCCTTGTTAGACTTTAATACAATATTTCAACTAGTTATTCAGTTTTATTACAACTCTCAATTATTCTGAGTAGGTACATATTATTTCAATTTGGAAAATCGGAGTCGGAGGTAAAAAAAGAGGAGTTGGAGTCGGAGTTAAGAATTTTTTCTACCGACTCCGAAGCCCTGGAAAAAATGGCAGTCTTCAACCCGGTATTTCGTGTTGGTTGTAGGGCGAGCATCGAGGAGAGCAGGTATATCGGTATCCGACGGTGATATTCTCATGATTCAGGTTCCGATGCCACGTCTTCCCGGGAGACATTGCTAACAATCTCCGAGGCTCTGAGTCACTGAACGGTTGCGTTATGAGTCACACACAAGTCGAACCTTATTGGCCAAGGAATTGGTTTCTAACAAAGGAATGTTGTTGTAACGCGTAGCCGTGTAAACGCGAGCCGGTCGATGTATTTTCGTGCCGCGTCCGATCCCGCCGTACAATGCCGGGTTCTTCTAAATATTGACGCTCCTCGACGCGTCGCGCCGTGCCACGCCATCCCATGCGCGATGCCATTCCGGCCGCTATGCATTTTTCGAAGGCGTCGATGCATCAAACGCATTGATCGCGCGACAGGCCACGTCGCGGTAGCGCGTCGCAGCGCCGTCGTTATTTCGCTACACGGCCATCCTTGCCATTAATACACCCACGTGCGCCGACTGCCGATGGAATGATCTCACATCGGCCGACCATTGACTCGGACCATTAATAACTTTCGTATTATTATCCGTCGCCCGGCGATGTCGTCGATCGAGAGAACCCGCCGCCGCCGCGTCTCCGAGCAATTAGCGTTGCAATATTCACGCGATGCGCTACCGTATGGCAACGGCGCGATTCATTCAGGGGGCATTGCACCTCGCCGGCAAAACGATTCCCCGTGAGAACGAACCCAACGGGAACTACCTACCGAAAGCCCGAGATTTCGTCGGGCGCATCGACGCATTCGCGATTCATCGATGTCGCACCACTCGAAGACGCATTACCATCGCCTTTTATCGCGTACGCTGGGAATAATAATGCGTACACCAGGCTCGCACTCTGAGAATGTCACGTGACGCGATGGTGAAGGACCCAGGAAGATCACCGACACAGGTTCACCGACAACGAAGGAAATTGAATGCTCTTTCCAAAAATGAAAGAAGAAAGTTCTTAGGACCCATAGTTTTTGAGTAATAGACGAAAAACCAAAAAAAGGTAACAAAAATCGTGGCTTTTACCCCTTCCCGAAGTTAGCACAGGGTCGTCAAAGGTCGAAAACTCTGATTCGACACCCCAGAGTAGCCCTAAATGACGTGTCAAAATTTCATTGAGTTCGGAATACTTTCCAGGTAAAGGTACCTGGCGACTGGACTAGTTTCGAAATTGAGTACAACACTTTTTATAAATCGAAAAGGGTTTCCGCTCACTACGCTACTGTAGACCTTTCTGAAATAAAACCCTTTTCGATTTACAAAAAGTGTTGTACTCAATTTCGAAAGACTTCCTGGTCCTGAATTCGCAAGAGGACAAAATCTCCTACTGCTGTTTCGGCAGCTCTATACAGTAAAAGCTCCTTCGTTGTCCATAGGCCGGGGGTTTGAGCGGACAACGACCGTGCCCGGACACTATTTTTGATTTATGACTGCGTCTTTAGTGAAACGGCTAGTTAAATGACAAAGAAAAGCATTCGCAGTCAAAAGCAGTCAACTGTCTGGCTTGAAAAAACTCCTTATATCCTTGCCATATTCCTTTCCTATTGTTCTCCGTTCTGCGCGGGTCTATAGTCTATACAATCCTGGGACACATCTGGCGACCAGATCCACGCAGGCCTAATCCTCTCGTTGACAGGCAGTGGAGTGGGTAGGCACTGGACAACGATCGTGCCCACGATTCAGGACGACGAAGGAGCAATTACTGAACAATCATTGAAACATTATTGGCATTATTGAAACCTATAAATCGGAACTTGGTTATTGAAATTGACTCGGATTCCTGAGTACATATTGAACTCGATCCCATCCCTACTTCTGGCCTCGTCTGATCCGTTGCCTCGGTCTGGTCTAGTCTCGACTCGACTCTGCTCGTCTCGTCTCGTCTCCTGGCGGCCTTCCGCGCCCCTGGCAGATCGGCAGACAGCAGTCTGACTGTCTGGTTGCCCGGCAACGCGCCGCTGCCCGTCGCCGTCGATCAGAGAGGGTGAACTCAGCGATAGTTACGTGTCGCATCATGCACGAGCAAATGCCCGCATCCACGGGACACCGTGCACCCTCGGAGGAGCCGGTGCAAGCCGCCCTCCCGGTATTTCGAAAATTATTATTTCCTATCGTCATGGTCCCAGAGACCTCTTCGCTACGGGCACTTCCGAACACGCGAGCCAAGGAGGGTAACGTCGTGGTCGAGGAGGGTTGATGGAGCACACATGCGGGTCCGCACTTGCACGAGCAGGTGGAACCGTGTCTCGCTTTATCGATGCCCCACTTTACTTCTTTCTCAGCAAATAATTAGCAATTACGGCGGCTTCCTCTGCGACGATAGGGGTTGTTGCGTGCCCCCGAATTAGCAATCCCCGTGCGGGAAAGAAACTACCACGACTTCCCTGTTCCTTCGAGAACAAGCTCGCTCGGCAGACGTTCCCATCGCCCGCTACCTCTGCACGACCAAAGCCGTTCGCGTGGGTGTTAAAGGTTAAAGTCGTATGCAGCCGAGACAATTCCGAGACGCGCCAGTAGCATAGAAATCCGCGGGGTTAAATTTAGGTGACTCCGTTCCCCGGAATACGGACTGGCGGTTTCACTCCGGCCTCTCTGTCCGGCGCGATCGATCGACGCTTCCGATTCCAGAAGCGGGAGCCGATAAAAGGGAAGACTGCAGAGGACACGCACGAAATTCCCGGTTACCACTTAGCACCGCATCGACACCGTAACCCTAACAGCACGCAGCGTCGATGCTCCTCTTTTTAATGGGAATACGCTGATGTTGGTTGGTGTCGTGGCGGACGCATTACCGTCACGTCACGCGATATTCTCAGAGTGCGAGCAACGTGTATGCATTATTATTTCCAGCGTGTGTGATAAAAGGCGATAGTAATGCGTCTTCGAGTGCGCGACGGCGGTGAATCGCGAAGGTGTCGAACGCGGGTCCCATGGAAATCACTCTGCCCGACAACGATTTTAACCGATGCACAGTGATCGATTCCTCGATTCTAGGTGGACGAAATGATAAATTTGATCAACTTGAAATGTCTTCGCTGCCGTTCTATTTTGTTTACGAACATTTATTCGTTCGATATATATCCAAATATTTCGATTACACGTGGTTATTACGATGTAATACGGCGTTAAAGTTTTGCCTGTGCGAAATACTAAAAATAAGCTAATTCTTCTTCATCGTATAACTTGTTTGTTTGTTGTTTAAATTATTATCTAAAAAATGGAGCGTGTAAGCGAAGGTAAGTACGTGATTTTTACATATCGGTATAATTTTATTTTGCCGTGTAAATCATATAAAACACAGGTTAACTAATAATACTATTTAAGAAGAGGTCAAATTGTATAACTTCTTTTCCCGGACTCGGCCGGACTTCGTTCTTTGATAGTTTTGAAGAATACTTATTTCAAAGTAATGATACTAAATATCGCTTGACCGTTTTTGCCCGTTCGTCATTTATATCATTTTTTAGTAAGAGGAAAATTACTAAAAAATGTTCTAAATAATTAGCAGCAGAGGCAAAGAGTTTACTCAAATCACCTTAAAAAAGATTACACTTTATAATAATTTAGAATATGTACCTTTGTCATGCAAATTCCTTATTATAATTTTGTAATTTTATATTATATTTCTGTAGAACTTTATCTAATTTTTAAATATAAGTTAAGATTAATTCTTTCCATTTTGTGTATTGTTTATTCACGTATTTAAACAAAAACTATAAAATATTTAATTTATGTTATTTTATTTTATTATTAATATATTTATAATATATGTAAATATTTTTTAAATATTTATTTTATGTTGCGTCCATTTTAAAGAAATGATATACATAATTCTTTTAAGGTCATGTAGTTTTTATACACTTGTTTTAATTATTACTACAAGAGAACACAAATTTTGTGTTTTGTCCACCCAGAATTGAGGAATCGATCACTGTGCGATGACAGTATTATCCAATAGTAACTAGTAACATCATTGGACAACAACGTTTACCAAGTGCATCTAACTTGTTACAGAGAGAGAGTGTAATGATTATATTTTTGTAGATAAGTAAAAGCGTCAGTGCAGAATAGAGTTGAAGAATGAAATAACAGCATCATTTTTACAAACGATATTGCTATCGGATAATACTGTCGTCGACTAAAATAGTGTGTACCACCGAAGGTACACGTTAAAGTATCCATTTAGGCTGCGTGCACAACTTCACTTATTATTCTATGCCTTCTTTCTTTCCGGTTATAACTAGACTGCGGACCTTCATGCAAAATAAAAATTTGCGATTGTAACAACTGGAAACCAAGTGGAATGTTCATTCTTCCCTTGATAGTTTTGATCGAGGAGAAATCATATATTGACACGTTTAATTTTCGAAACTTGCCTACAATTTCGAATGTCATCTACTCAATTTTCCTATAAATGCATAAATATCCGCAGTCTAGTTATGGTCCCTGCTCAGCAGTACTACAGTAATCGCTCCTTCGTTGTCCAAAATCAAGGGCACGATCGTTGTCCAGTGCCTACCCATTCCACTGCCTGTCAACGCCGAGTCGCTCCGTAGGCGGCGTCGATTGATGACGGCTCGGGTATATCGGTGTGAACACCACAACATTGACTCGAGTAAACCGAATTTTCAAACTTCTTAATTTTCATTATTTCTTTATGGGACTTTCACTAACTTATTCCTGGCATTTCTCTGATTAAAATGACACCAAACACGATATAGTTTCAACTGTATTTAGTGGTTTAATCGACGGTCAAAGTTTCGAAGGCAACGAGCAACAGCAACAATGTGGGCCTTTAAACTGTGCCGGCGACGGCGACACGCTTCGGTCACCCGATCCGTATCTCATTCTGTCCTTCTCTATGTTCGGCTTCCTATTGAAGTCGCTCGGCGCGGTCGGCGCGATATCTAGACGCAGTCATAAATCAAAAATAGTGTCCGGGCACGCTCGTTGTCCGCTCAGCCCCCCGGCCTTTGGACAACGAAGGAGCTTTTACTGTATTTCTATTTTTCAAAGTATTTATAGAGAGTTCGAATTCAATAAATCAAGGTTTGAACCTGTTTGCGAGGTACTTGATCACATCCCTAGCCAGAAGAGTAGACGACCGCCGTCAGACAGAGAGGACAATTGGAGCAACGCGGACCGACGAACTTGCCGGAGCAAGAAAGCGGGAAGATAGAGCCAAAGAGAGAGAGAGAGAGAGAGAGGGAGAGAAAGAGGGATCGAGGACCTGGTATAAGCCAGGTGTAGAGGGAGTAAGGTCGTCGTTGGAGGGGTAACCCAGACCATTTGACCGTAGGACGAGAACGAAAGCTCGCTGGATGGAGAAGGGTGGAACGATCGGCGCGGCACGGCGGCTAGAGCAGAAAAGTTGCGGGTGTTCCTGGCGTCGGCGTCGGCGTCGTTACAGTGGGGGATCGCTGGCACGATGCTGCATCGAAGGGACAGAGGAAAGTTCGCCGAGAGGCGTCGGGGGCGGCCGAGAGCTAGACGAGTCGAGTCGAGGTCAGTTATCCGCCACGCCCGACGCCGACACCGTCGTCCCGGCGCACCGCATTGCATTTTCGGCGCCACTGCTGCCGCGCTGCGTATCACTGCATTGCCAATCTTCCCCTACCCTCCCCTCTCTCTCTTGCCCTTTTCCCCGTTCCACCGTCGAGCCCTCGTCTCCTCTTCTTCTCGTTCCACGGTTCTTTCAACGATCTTACTCTCTGTCTAATCTCTTTCTTCAGAAGTTCAGAACATGGACACCGCTTCTGCTCGTCAACGCTAGCAGCCATTTCGAGATTTCCGCACTCACCGGTCGACGGTGGTCCGTTCCGAAGGGAATTTTCATTCTCGCGAGCAGCAGGGAAATACAGCCGGCACGAATCCTTATTTACACAGGGTCAGTGGCGGCACTAGTCAAGTAGAGGCCCCAAGCGGTATAAATTTTGGGGCCCTCAAACTCAAGTTAGAAATAGAAGTTGCAAGAAAACTCTCATAAACTTATTAACAAAAAAGAAAAGTAATGAAAAATATCATATCGTTACACATTAAAAAAATTTTTAAATTTAAAATTCGGGGCCCTATGGTATCCCGGGGCCCCACGCGGCCGCTTAGTCCGCTTACCGTTAGATCCGCCACTGCACAGGGTCTTTCAAGCAAAGCGATAGAACTGTGGATTGAAACAAAAGGAAAAATACGGAAGACAATCTAGTAATCGCTGCTTTATTTTAAAGTGCATTCGAAACGGCATTATACCGGGTCGGCAAGAAAGTAATTAAGGTGGAATAGAGCCCAATTCTTTTATTCAAGCAATGAACAATGATCTTTTGCCAATAGGAATAAATAAGAAAATTCGATTGATTAAAGTTCATAGCTTGATTTAAAAAATTGGGTTCTACTTCACCTTAAAATACCGACATTACTTGCCAACTCAATACATGAAATACGATATCACATAAATGGCCACCACGATCGCGTTTGGTGGAGTTTTTCATTCTCGCGAGCAGCAGGGAAATACAGCCGGCACGAATCCTTATTTATACAAAGTCTTTCAAGCAAAGCGATAGAACTGTGGATTGAAACAAAAGGAAAAATACGGAAGACAATCTAGTAATCGCTGCTTTATTTTAAAGTGCATTCGAAATGGCATTATACCGGGTCGGCAAGAAAGTAATTGAGGTGGAATAGAGCCCAATTCTTTTATTCAAGCAATGAACAATGATCTTTTGCCAATAGGAATAAATAAGAAAATTCGATTGATTAAAGTTCATAGCTTGATTTAAAAAATTGGGTTTTACTTCACCTTAAAATACCGACATTACTTACTTGCCAACTCAATACATGAAATACGATATCACATAAATGGCCACCACGATTGCGTTTGGTGGAGTGAATACCACAAACCTAATTTGAAATTTGAGAAATGCGGCTGTCCATGATCTAGCGACTTGACGCCATTAGACTTCTTCTAGTGGGGCCATGTTAAAGTCTCTTCTTTATTCCAGTAAAACACTATTAATGATCTTAACCCTCATCCGTCCCTCATTTCACGAACTGAATCTGTCCCTCGGTATCAAACTGACACAGTGATACAAAAAATCGATAAAATAACAAGTCAAACAGTTACTTTTCAATGTTTTTTTTCCTTGAAATTGAGGAGTTAACATTGATAACAAAAGATGTGATATTACATCTACTTCTTCCAGTTGTGCAGCTGCTGACTTTAATTGATTAATTAAACCTTCAAATTCCGTAAAATGTTTTGTTAATAATGTATCATTTTGTAATTTTAAACATAGTAATTTCTTTCGGAGGGCCAGTTGACTTGCAAGACATGTTCAAAGATCTCTACCATTTTAGGTTTTCGCAGTTATATGTTTCGCATTAAAAAAATAAAAGTCACCAAGTTTCGATCGAATTTACCTACAAATAACAGAACAGTGTAACTTATTTCGGGAAAACTGTGTCAAATTGCCACGAGGGACGGATGAGGGTTAAAGTAAACATAATTCGTGTAATCGGTGAGATACGACCTGATATATCCGCCAGAGTCATCGAAAATCGGGTTTGTCGTGTTCATATTGTAGTTCATGTATAATACCATATACTTTAATGTACTAATGTACTTTAAAATGAAGCAGTGTGTAAATACTAGATCATCTTCCGCGTCTTTCGCTTTATTTCAATTCAAAGTTCTATCGCTCTCATCGAAAGACCCTTCAGATGACTCCTGTTGTCAGAGTTCCCTGAGCTTTCTTACTTCAGCCTGTCTTTAGCCTGTCTTTGGACAGGCTCTGCTCGGCAGCACTCGAACTGGTTCGATTGAGAAAATGATCCCCGTCGTCCCTAGCAGGGTTGCCATATGACGCCCCTTACGTTTCCGTCCCTCGCCTAGATGCTGCCTACGCTATCCCCACTCTTACCACTACCGCTGGCGCGACCAGGGGGGGCAATCTCCCATGTATAATGTATGGACCTTAGCACCGCCATCTATCCTAATTCCCTCAACTAAAACCTATATATATAGCTATACTATTTTATAACACATATACACTGATATACACATACACCAACATACACAGACATATACCTACTGTACAGCACTGCACAGTACGATTACTTTAACGTTAGAAGTAAAAGGACATAACATGTTTTGTAACAATAGTTCATTTTAACAATATTTTATTATATAATAATACATATATACATAATACAGAATAATATTATAATGATATTAGATGTTTCAATTTTTATACTTGCTGCTGCACTCCACATCTGCACCTCACTATCCTTTAAAAAAATGTATTATTATGCACAAAGTAAAGTTCGAAAAATAAGTTCTAATGAAATAAGTTCACCGAGTGTCGCTCAATTTTGAAAAATTATTTCTACAATTGATTTGACACTCGGCAAACTTCCTTTTTTGAAGCTTATTAATCAAATTTTCAACACAACATGAAAGAATATAAAAACAATATAAAAATGTCTTCTATAAATTGAAAAATCGTAGTCCGCAACAATGGTCGAGACTCTGTGATTGACAATTGACAGTGATTTTGGAGGTTATAATCAAACACATGCAGTAAGAACTTCATGATCAAATAGTAGCGACCAATAGCGCCAGGGATTCAACATCAGTCATGTCCAATCATGGTTAATCACGTGATGTGCTGTGATCGTGGTGCCATCTATCCTAATTCCCTCAACTAAATCCAAGCAGTCCAAGGTCATACATAAGAGTTTTCTCCCCCTGGGCGCGACCGAGTGCTAGAATGAGAGCGGTAGCATGCTACCGACTCGGTCGCACCAGCGGTAGTGGTAAGAGTGGGGATAGCGAAGGCACGCATCTAGGCGAGGGACGGAGACGTAAGGGGCCTGGCGAGACTCGCATATGGCATCCCTGGTCCCTAGACGAGGAACACAGGAGTCCTCGCCAGGGTTGCCATATTTTATCCCCTCCGGCCCCTTACCCTTCCGCCTTCTCGCCCAGTTTCGCAGCGTACCTCTTCCCACTAACGCAGGCGACAGTGGCGACACGCGACGAGTGGGAAGAGTGGGAGCAGGTAAGGAAAATAACGGGTGTACTTTTGTTCCACGCGACGCTACGGACGGCTTGGCTTGAGTGAAGTGGTTTTCGAATTCAGTTTACAGCAGTTTACAGACTTTGGTGTGCAATCTAGCAAGAATCAAAGTTTTAGAGTGCCGTTTGCAGTATTTTATACTACGCATTATTTAAAATTATTGAGAAAGTTATATTACATAACCTAAAATTCAATGTATACATTACCTGCTTTCTCAATAATTTTAAATAATGCGTAGTATAAAATACTGCAAACGGCACTCTAAAACTTTGATTCTTGCTAGATTGCACACCAAAGTCTGTAAACTGCTGTAAACTGAATTCGAAAACCACTTCACTCAAGCCAAGCCGTCCGTAGCGTCGCGTGGAACAAAAGTACACCCGTTATTTTCCTTACCTGCTCCCACTCTTCCCACTCGTCGCGTGTCGCCACTGTCGCCTGCGTTAGTGGGAAGAGGTACGCTGCGAAACTGGGCGAGAAGGCGGAAGGGTAAGGGGCCGGAGGGGATAAAATATGGCAACCCTGCTACCGACTCGGTCGCACCAGCGGTAGTGGTAAGAGTGGGGATAGCGAAGGCACGCATCTAGGCGAGGGACGGAGACGTAAGGGGCCTGGCGAGACTCGCATATGGCATCCCTGGTCCCTAGACGAGGAACATAGGAGTCCTCGCGTATCTGCGCCGCGGGAGCTCGAGAGCGCACCGATCTGGGTATCCTTCGGCGTGTCGCGTCTGGTCGCAAGCAAGCAAACACGCACGAAGCGTCTCGAGTGTTCGCGAAACGCTTACTCGGCCGTCTCGCGGTTGTCTGGCCGGTCGGACTTTGTCAGGGTCGTTCCGAAGAGCGAGCACCGTGACGATCGTTTCGCGTTGCACTCGAGCCTGAAAGAAGCGGCGTTAATAAGATAAGTACGTCGCTCGCTATCGTCTTTGGGGGCTGGCCAGCGTTTCAGCATTCTTCCGGAACGCCGGGATAAAAAAGAAAAACGAAAGACCGAACACAGAGAGACCGGCTAATTGCCCCAGGCGTAATAACCAGCAGCGGGAGTCGCTTAAACTTTTACACGAATAATTAGCGTTGCGTCGCGGCCGTGAATGCCCCGAGGAATCGCGCCGCCCGTCTCCCCGATGATCCAGCCTTCCAATAAAGACGAGAATCCTGCGGTTTCGCCGGGTCTCCGGATTACACCTGGAACGAGCCGAGGCTGCGGTCGCGCCGGATGCGATTTCCGTGGGACGCGTGCAGCACCGACGCTCGTTTCGATGCGTTTCCGATGCGGTTGCAGTTGCCCTAACGGACCAGACCATTCGGAGACAAAGAAGAGTCCTACCCGAATTGAGGAGCGTCCAGAGGGACAACCGTAGGTGGAGACGGTCAGTCGGTTCGTGGAAGAGAGGCTTAATAGAACGTGTTTTGAGAACGAGAGCAGAATTTCAACCAACGCAATCCAAATCCTAATATGGAGTAATGAATGAATCCTATAAATCGGATTATTGCGAGATTAAATACACTTTACAATATTATTGATTTTTTAAATGGCACGTTACAGGCATTCAAAACAAAATTATGCGCGATTATTCGCTAATATCGTACCTGTATTTGTGGAGTTCTGCGCTTGTCCCATCGAATGTATATTTTAGGTTAAGAAATTTTTCTTTTTTTTCTGTGTTCTTTTTGTATATTTTTGTTATTTTCTATTCGTTATTATCGGATCTAGTGCACTTCGTCGAAAGACATTTCGTCGAAGAGACATTTCGTCGAAAATACATTTCGTCCAGTTTCTTGACCCAAGTAAACCAAAACCAAAACCAAATACAAAACAAAAAACAAAACAAAAAATTAAAACAAAAACTTGGGTCAAGAAATTGGACGAAATGTATTTTCGACGAAATGTCCATTCGACCAAATGTCCATTCGACCAACTGTCCTTTCGACGAAATGTCCATTCGACCAAATGACTTCGACGAAATGTCCGAATTCGATTTTCGACGAAATGTCCTTCGACGAAATGTCCGGGTCCCGTTATTATCAGTTATACAAAACGTCTGTAGTGCCATAGCGTCAACACGTGTCTCATTAAAATTCATAACATGAAATAGTATTTTATATTGCACTAAGCAAGTAAGTACAGTGCCGGATTAAGCCAGCGCGGGGCCTGTAGCAAATTTTATCACGAGGCCCTAGGCTTTGTATCAGGGCCGCTTGTATGAATGACCTTTTTTCTTTTTTAGCAAAAATATCGTTAAGGTTTCGGCGCCTCTCCGATAAAATGCCCGTGTGCAGGGCCCCTTTTTGTATGGAGCGGGGCCCCCAAAAGCGCGGGGCCCGTAGCATTTGCTACTCCTGCTACGGGGCTTAAGCCGGCCCTGAGTAAGTAGCATCTGTCCTAAATTGAATTTAAGTCACATAGTTAATATAATTAAAAAATACAACCTTTATTATTATTTTATAGACGCATTTCTTAAAATTTCTTGAGAATGATCTAAAGAAAGATCGAAACGTTGAAATAGAGATTCGGTGAAAATTTGCAAATAGTGTATGTAGCATACTTGATCGAACCAGTGCGCCGAAAGCATTTAAAATTTACGTCTGTAAAGTAATTTATAAAAGGACCCCATATAAAAATAATAATAATAATAATAGAGGCATCCATAATATCATTTTAGAGAGTCCAATCGAATCGACTTCCAAAAATATTTTATAAGTCTGCCGAACAGTAAAAGCGATTAAAATATTTTAGCCTGCAAAAATGACACCTCCTTTCGAAGATATTCTTATCACATCACACAGATGGAAGTCCCGAAACATTCGAATATTATTCTGTCAACTATATGTCTTTTGACGATAACGTGTATACTAATTCGACTGTGTTAAACCTTGAGTTACTCGCACTCCACTTTCTACATAGCTGGTCACATGGAACTTTATACGATTGCAACATTTTTATTCGATTTCTTTCGACAAAATAAAAATTTTTATTCGAAATAAATATTTGCTAGCTCAATCGACATCTTCGTTCATGCCTGAAACACTAAATTTAAAGTCTCGGGATTCTACAATAAATACTACATGCGAGTGATTAACCCTTCACACTCGGGTTTATTTCAACTCGAAAATTAAACATTTCTTCCGACCTAGAATATTTCCATTCCCTATGATTTTTGAAATTCTAGGATATAAAATTGGTACAATACCTCATACAATATCTAAATGTTTAGTAATCGATTAGATACCGACACATTTTGTAATGCAAACAATATTTCGAATAATGTTACAGCAATTATTAGCAAAAGTTAAGGATGTTCTGGAGGTACAATGGGAGACACAAGTACAAGAAATTCGAAATCCATCAATATATGGGCAATGAAAGCCATTCATGAGTATATTTTGCATGAAACTTTTGCGAATACTGTACCCTCTGTAGCTACATTCAGTGGTCTACACTTGTCGCGCTTCCATGCTAGTGAGAGACAACACGATAAATTTGACGTTTTGTAACAGTTTATAATTTTTTTGCTCCGTAACTGTTTAGTGAATCCTAATAAATTTTGAACATAATTAATTACATAATTTTTACTACATATAAAAAAAAACTTTCTAGTTGCGTTTTTTGAAGATTTAAATAGGGTTTGGAATTTTATGGATTCTCCATAAGAAGACGTGTTAAGATGCGAAAACTTGAAGTTGCTATAATTCTTAAACGGTGCAGCGAATCGAACCCAAACTTTGGTAATTGCATTAATCTATTAAGAATTATATCTTGTCAAATTTTCAAAAATTTTATTGCGTTTTTATATTACCTCCAGAACATCCTTAAGCAAAACTGCGGGGTCGTGCTCGTCACTTATCCGTGACAGCGGCAGCGAATGAAACAAGAGGCTCGCGAGAATTCGTATTTTCGTCCCGGAGGATCGATGAGAGAAAGGATATCGAGCAAATTCGAGAGCGATTCGAGTCGGGAGAGGTTCGTCGACGCAGGAGTCGGTGAAAGTAATTTCGAACTTGGTTGTTGCACTAAAAATACTTACGGCCAGCTCGGCGAGAGGCAGTAGCGTACGAATACATTTTTCTCCCGCTGGCGCGAGCTTCATCGCGTGGTGGAGGATGAGGGAATGGGGCGGGCAGCATGTTAATTTCCCCGCGTCTGGAGGCCTTGAGCGTCTATAATTAACGCCCGGCAAAAATGAGCGAAATTCTTCGCGAGTCGGTCTCATTGTTCGTCCGTTGGGTAGCATTTGTTCGCGTTACCGAGATCTGCTGCGGACATTCCGCGGTGGCAGTCCTCGAAGGACGACCGATGTTTTCGCGACAGGTAGAAAGGAAAGTCCCGAAGGAACGTGGAGAGAAGGGAAACGTAGAAAGTATGCGGCGCAGGGGGCAGGTTCGAGCGGTGGCTAGCCGTTCCCAGAGCCGAAAGTTCCCCGCTGCGACGACGTCTGGCCCGATAATTTTTATTATTCCTCGCCCACGGACGACGCGCCGCCGACCTTACGCGCTCTTTAGTAGGGTCAGAGAGGATATTCTCTGGTAGGGATATCGTGATCAAGTACCTCGCAAACAGGCTCGGGCCAAGTTTCCGATTACGTCCATGCTTAGAATTGGATGAAATTTTGGAAATAGGTTCTTTTTTGACTAAAATCATGATTGTCAGAAGGATTTTTGGCGACTCGAAAAAAAATTTTTTACCATATAAATGTCACTTTCTACCTTACCACTCTCTTTTACAGATAAATACAGTAAATTCTCTATAATCGCAAACTGGGCATGTACGATAAACGCCAATGAAATATCCCCACCAACTCAATACACTGATCTCGGCTCGGTATATCGGTGTGAACCACTACTAACGCGACGCGGAGAGTCGCAGTCGTCGGCACAGTTCAAACGCCCGTGAGTCATCATAACGTTATACCAAAATTCTAGCTTCTTTATTTTCCATTATTTTTTCATGGGACTTTCACCAACATATTCCTGGCATTTTTCTAATGCAAAATGATACCAAACACGATATAATATGAACTGAATTTAGTGGTTTAATTGACGATGAGAGTTTCGGACGCAAGGAAGGACAGCGTATATGAAAGAAAGAGACGCGGAGAGTCGCAGTCGCCGGCACAGCTCGAAGGCCCGCGCGTGGTCTCGCGTTACACGCGCTGTCCTTCTCTACGTTCGGCTCGGCCTTTGGTTCCTTCTCTACGTTCGGATCGGCCTTTGAAGCTCGAAAAAAGTAGGACCAAGATCGATAAATGCAAACAAATCCCCCCGAGGCATTTGCGATTATAGAGAATTTACTGTATAAGTATATAATTAAAATAATAGTTAGGTTGTTTTTGTAGAAACAGTTGACGAGCTGTCGCATCATGCTGACGCGTACGCACAGCACTGACATAAAATAAAGAGTCTTTAAGTCGGTAAGGTAGAAGGTGACATTGAAATGGTAAAAAATTTTGTTTCGAGTCGCGAAAAATCATTCTGGCAATCATCATTTTAGTAAAAAAAGAACCTATTTCCAAAATTTCATCAAATTCTGAGCATGGGCGTAATCGGAAACACAGCCCAGGCTCGAATCTGATTGATCGAATTGAAAAGAACTGCGAAAATTAGAAATGCTACTCCCAAGTATGCTCCAACTTGTTGCAGATAGTTTCGAACCTTTTACACGTACTTTGGTAAATGGAAGTAATACTTGCAAGCATTAGGGGCACGGTGCATTATACAGGTGTGCCGACTTAGCATCTCTGTAACGTTGACGTTTTGCGATAGATGGGTAGTAATTCTCTGGCACATGGGTCGTAGGTACCGTACGTGCGCGAATGAGATTGTGTGTATTCAGCAATACACAATTGTATATTCACATACATACAGGGTGGAGCACTAACTATGTCCACCTTGAATATCTCCGTTATTTGTAATAATATGGCAAAATGTTATGAACAAAATTTGCACGGTAGAGAAGAGGCCATATTGTGACACAAACATTTTCTGCGTGGGTGGAGGCATAGAGGACATTTCAAGGTCATCTTGATTTTTTTAAATAGAATGTCCTATTTTTTATACAATAGATCGATAGAGTATCAAATTCCGAGTGTAAAAATTAGAAAATTTCTTTAATCCTGCTTAAAAATATTTTTCATCAAATCTAAAGCCGATTTGAAGATTTTAAGAAGACTATAAAAATTATAAAATTCTTTAATCTTGATTAAAAATATTTTTGCAAGTAAAATAATGTTATGGAAGCCTCTATCAACTCTGAAGTGACGCTGTTCTTGCCACTGGAGTCGCCAGATGAGGGGAGGGAGCACGAATCGAGGGGAAAGAGTTACCCTCTCTCTGTCAGTACCACACACATTCACTACAAAGAAGGAACGCGTCACGTGACATAGCTAAAAATGCAGTATTCTCACAATAACGATGTTAAGAAGACTATAAAAATTATAAATTAATCTTGCAGGAAAATATTTTTCACCAAATCTACAGTGATGCCGTTCTTGCCACCAAAGTTGTCTGATGAGGGGGGGGAGCACGAATCGAGGGGAAAGTTACCATCTGTAAAATGAAACGAATATTTTCCAAAGGAGGTGTCATTTTTGTAAGCTAAAATATGTTAATTGCTTTTAGTGTTCGTTAGATTTAGTGTTAAGAAAATAATCAAACTTATCTTTCAGAAAACTATTTGTGGAAGTAAATTCTATTGGACTCTCTCTAAAGTCTAAAGCGTCGTTCTTGCCACCAGAGTTGTCTGATGAGGGGAGGGAGCACGAATCGAGAGGAAAGTTACCATCTGTAAAATGAAACGAATATTTTCCAAAGGAGGTGTCATTCTTGTAACCTAAAACATTTTAATCGCTTTTAGTGTTCGGTAGATTTAGTGTTAAGAAAATAATCAAACTTATCTTTCAGAAAACTATTTGTGGAAGTAAATTCTATTGGACTTTCTCTAAAGTCTAAAGCGTCGTTCTTGCCACCAGAGTTGTCTGATGAGGGGAGGGAGCACGAATCGAGAGGAAAGTACCCTCCATCCGTAAAATGAAACGAATATTTTCCAAAGGAGGTATCATTTTTGTAAGCTAAAACATTTTAATCGCTTTTAGTGTTCGTTAGAATTAGTGTTAAGAAAATAATAAAAATTAACTTGTAGAAAATTATTTTTGGAAGTAAATACTATTTGACTCTAAAGTCTAAAGCGTCGTTCTTGCCACCAGAGTTGTCTGACGAGGGGAGGGAGCACGAATCGAGGGGAAAGTTACCCTCCATCCGTAAAATGAAACGAATATTTGCCGAAGGAGGTGCGTCGCATTGAAACACTTTACGAGCGGGAGCAACGAAACAACGGCTGGTGGCCGACGTGTTAAACAATTGGCAATATCGTCGCGACAAGTGAAATCACGCGGCCCCGAGAGGAAAAGTACGACGACAAAGCGCATCGTTTGCCTCTCGGGCAGATGCGCATATGTTTTCAGCACGGTCAGCTGGCAACGCCCGCACAAATTTGCACGCACGGGAGAAAGAAGACGCTTCGGAAGACGCTGCGCCGAGACGACGACGCGACAAATTAACCGCGGGGGAGGGACACGCGGGTGCGTGCACTTGACTTTAAATTATCCGCTCGAACGTGACGGAGATCGTCGTTTTTCTCGGCCGTGTCCCGGTCTCGCCACGGTGAAAGTTTCCGCGTATTGTTCCACCGAACAGAACGCCACCCGAAAACTACACCTCTGAATATTTTCCGGGCCATTGACGCGAAACGATCGATCGCCCCGATAAACCTCCGCCGCTAATTCGCCGCGTGCTCCACGGTTGCCCGCGTTGCGGCATTATTTGCCGATCGCGGCGACGATCCTCGAACTTCGCCGCAACCGAGCCAGATGTTCCGTTGGTAGATATCCCACCCCGCCAAGAATAGCGGTATGTATCGCTAAAAAATTCAGTATTCTCGCAATAACGATTTTTTAACGCTGAAAATACCACTGCCGGTCAAGTGACCAGTTTGATATTTTTTATCTTACAATTATTGAAATTATGGAGTTGCCTACATGGAAATTGATTCGATAAATTTCTTTAGCCAAGAATGTAATAGAATGTGATAAAAATTGCCCAGAATCTAAATAAATAGAGTTAGTGTTAGTGCTCGGTAGATTTAGTGTTAAGAAAATTATAAAAATTAAATAAGTAAAGTAAAGAAGTTCGATTGGCTCTCTAAAATGATATTAAGGATGCCTCCATCAACTCTAAAATGATACAATTCTTGCCACCAGTCGCCTAATAAGGGGAGGAAGCAGGAATCGAGGGGAAAAATGCAGTATTCTCCCAATAACGATTTTAAGAAAATTATAAAAATTATAAAATTGTTTTAATCTTGCAGAAAAATATTTTTGGAAGTAAAATGATATTATGGATGTCTTCATTAACTCTGAATGACGCTATTCTTGTCACCAGAGTCGCTATATGAGTGGAGGGAGCACGAATCAAGGGGAGAAAGTTACCCCCTCTCTGCCAGTACTGGACACATGTACAACAAAGAAGGAACGCGTGACGTGACATAGTTAAAAAATGCAGTATTCTCACAATAACGATTTTAAGAAAATTATAAAAATTATAAAATTGATTTAATCTTGCAGAAAAATATTTTTGGAAGTAAAATGAGATTATGGATGCCTTCATTAACTCTGAATGACGCTACTCTTGCCACCAGTCGCCTAATGAGGGGAGGGAGCAGGAATCGAGGGGAAAAATGCAGTATTCTCACAATAACGATTTTAAGAAGACTATAAAAATTATAAAATTGATTTAATCTTGCAGAAAAATATTTTTGGAAGTAAAATGAAATTATGGATGTCTTCATTAACTCTGAATGACGCTATTCTTGTCACCAGAGTCGCTATATGAGTGGAGGGAGCACGAATCAAGGGGAGAAAGTTACCCCCTCTCTGCCAGTACTGGACACATGTACAACAAAGAAGGAACGCGTGACGTGATATAGTTAAAAAATGCAGTATTCTCACAATAACGATTTTAAGAAAATTATAAAAATTATAAAATTGATTTAATCTTGCAGAAAAATATTTTTGGAAGTAAAATGAGATTATGGATGCCTTCATTAACTCTGAATGACGCTACTCTTGCCACCAGTCGCCTAATGAGGGGAGGGAGCAGGAATCGAGGGGAAAAATGCAGTATTCTCACAATAACGATTTTAAGAAGACTATAAAAATTATAAAATTGATTTAATCTTGCAGAAAAATATTTTTGGAAGTAAAATGATATTATGAATGCCTTCATCAACTCTGAATGACGCTGTTCTTGCCACCAGAGTCGCCAGATGAGGAGAGGAAGCAGGAATCGAGGGGAAAACGTTACCCCCTCTCTGCCAGAACAGCATCATAGAAGGAGAAGCTAGAGTGGGGACACAAATCTCAAATATCAGCCGCAGTTGCTTTTGATAATTCTAAAGACAAACAACTGAGGCTTCGCACCTGCAAATGTATTTTGACTACAGGCTCGCATCACACAAGCATCGTTGCAAGTCCTGAGATTGAATCCCGAGGGAAAGACTAAAAAAAAATGGCTCGCAATGCAGAACGACGCACCATCTTGCAAAACAGAAGCTCGTATTCGCGCATCAGGTAATTTTAATTACATATTTAAACCACCAAGTAACCACGCCTAACGTTTCAGCATTAGATGCTCGTCTCCTGGCACTCTGCGGCTCGTTAAAATCGGAGTAGGAGAGTTTCGCGTGGCCCGTGAGTTTCAGTTGAGCGAGCGAGATCCGAATTTGAAACGAGAGAGTCTGGAGGAGTAGGGTGCTGGGGTCGAGTGGCACGGGCCTGCAGACAGCGAAGCATCCCTGCGCCCCGCGGACGTCGGGCCAACCACCAAACCCTCGCCACATCTCCCATCTGCCTTGGTGCGTTATTGGCACCGGCTGATGGCCGATGCGAATTTGCCGTGGCTGAAGAGAGCGAAGAGCAGAAAGAGAGGAAGGGAGACAAAGGAGAAGCGTGGAGGTCGGGACGAGCGGAGTCGAGGAGCAGAGATAAAACGCGAGAAGAATAAAGAGTAACGAGGCAAGAGAGAGAGAGAGGAGGCGAGAATAGTCGCGCCGGTACGCACCGGGGTCGCGCGTAAAGTTCCAAAAACGGCGAAGGTGCGTCGGCAGAGACGACGAGCAACAAAAATCGCCCGATCCGACGAGTAATTTGCCCTCGGCGGAGTCTGTTTAACCAGGGTGGGAGGGTGCGGGGGCTGGAGGATAGTTTTCGAAACGACCCGCGAAGGATCGGCCGTCGCTCTCGCATCGCGGAAATTAATTGACAATTTCAGTTGCGGACGTTTCCGAGCGTACGCGCGTTTGCTCCGCGAATGAATCGACAGACAGATATAGATCGGTCGACGTGTACGCCGTTCTGCGCCGTGCAGCGCCGCGCCGCACCGCAATCTGGCGCACCAAGTAATAGCCAGACTGCAGGGCAAATAATTGCCCGATGTACAAATTTCAGCTTTGATCGCCATTAACCAATCAACGAGATTGGCCGGTGCTCCTTTTCGCGGCGTATTTACCGGAAAAGTCGACCCGGAGAGCCGACGATCAAAGAGCAAAGAGAGGAGTCCGCCGCGCGCCGAACCAAGTAGACACGGCCTACGTTTGATCAGCCAACGACGCGCGAGCTCCGCTTTGCTTCCCGATCATCGAAAGTCGCACGGGGCCGGACCGCATGCTTAATTAAGGTGCTTTTATACCGAAGTCCGCGGCGGACTTGAGTCCGCGGACTCGGCCATAAATTTCGAGCGTGGCACAAAAAAAAAGGTCTCTATGGGCTCCACGACTTCACGGTACGTTAAGTTTAGGGAAACGATAGCTTCCCTCTAAAGCGGTAGGATAAAGAGGGAAGCTATCGTTTCCCTGTGAAGCCGTGGAGCCCATAGAGACCTTTCTTTTTGTGCCACGCTCGAAATTTATGGTCGAGTCCGCGGACTTCGGTATAAAAGCACCTTAACCGTTCCAACGCCGCGCGGTCTTTTCCTTCATCGTTCTAAAAAGCGCAAGAGAGAGAGAGAACGAGGAAAATCCGGTCGCGCACGAAATGCCAGGAATTTGCGGAATAGACGCGTTCGATCGGAATCCGGTTGACGCGACGGTCGATGATTCAATTCGCGCGACAGGCGCGTGAATCATCGAAGAACGCCGTGGTCCGCGCCGCGATGGAGCCTGCGAGAGGTTCTCGCGATACCGCGCGATGGTTAATGGAGGCTGTCGCGAGACGCATTCGTCGCGTTCGCGTTTAAAGGGCCGCTTTCAGCGCGACCAGGGTCGTCGACACCGCGCGTATTCGTCGGATACTCGCGTCGATACGCGGCGGCCGATGCACGCGCGCGTTCTCGTTATCGTCGACGACGAGAGACGCATCCTCGCGGCGCGAGACGAGCGTTGTCCTTGCGAGAGGGAGGTCTGCTGCGATAGCGAACGCAGACGACGACACGGGAACGGTATTGCCCGCTCGGGACTCGCCTCGGCGGTATCTCTTCCGCGCGACAGCTTTACCGCGTCGCACCGGCGATCGTTCGTGCGTTGAACGCGCGTAGCCCGATGGCTTCTCGGAATAGAGAACCTGTCCCGGGCCGGGTCGCGGGCCTCATTCCGTATTTTCATCCAGCGAGACCGGCGCGCGTTTCTCCTAGGAACTGCGAACAAACAGCAGTCCGCGAGCGTCCGCACGCGGGCACTTTGGCAACAACGGTGTTCCATTGGCGCCTCCTGGAAAAAAGATCTCGGTGCAGAAACAGAGATAGAGAGAGCTTTGGTGTCGCGCGATCCTCCGGGCGAGAGGGTTAGGGTCCTTGCCCACTAGACCGTAACCTCGGCGCGACGCGGCGGAGCGGCGCGCTGTTTCTTTGTACTCTGATCAGGTATAGTGGGCGCACTCCCATTGAAATACACAGAAGGCAATCCAAAACAGCGCGGCGGAGCGCTGTTTCTTTGTACTCTGATCAGGTATAGTGGGCGCACTCCCATTGAAATACACAGGAGGCAATCCAAAACAGCGCGGCGGAGCGTTGTTTCTTTGTACTCTGATCAGGTATAGTGGGCGCACTCCTATTGAAATACACAGGAGGCAATCCAAAACAGCGCGGCGGAGCGCTGTTTCTTTGTATACTCTGATCAGGTATAGTGGGCGCACTCCCATTGAAATACACAGGAGGCAATCCAAAACAGCGCGGCGGAGCGCTGTTTCTTTGTATACTCTGATCAGGTATAGTGGGCGCACTCCCATTGAAATACACAGGAGGCAATCCAAAACAGCGCGGCGGAGCGCTGTTTCTTTGTACTCTGATCAGGGATAGTGGGCGCACTCCCATTGAAATACACAGGAGGCAATCCAAAACAGCGCGGCGGAGCGTTGTTTCTTTGTACTCTGATCAGGTATAGTGGGCGCACTCCCATTGAAATACACAATAGGCAATCCAAAACAGCGCGGCAGAGCGCTGTTTCTTTGTACTCTGATCAGGTATAGTGGGCGCACTCCTATTGAAATACACAGGAGGCAATCCAAAACAGCGCGGCGGAGCGTTGTTTCTTTGTACTCTGATCAGGTATAGTGGGCGCACTCCCATTGAAATACACAGGAGGCAATCCAAAACAGCGCGGCGGAGCGCTGTTTCTTTGTACTCTGATCAGGTGTAGTGGGCGCACTCCCATTGAAATACACAGGAGGCAATCCAAAACAGCGCGGCGGAGCGCTGTTTCTTTGTACTCTGATCAGGTGTAGTGGGCGCACTCCCATTGAAATACACAGGAGGCAATCCAAAACAGCGCGGCGGAGCGCTGTTTCTTTGTACTCTGATCAGGTGTAGTGGGCGCACTCCCATTGAAATGCACAGGAGGCAATCCAAAACAGCGCGCCGCTCCGCTCCGCCGCGCTGTTTCTTTGTACTCTGATCAGGTGTAGTGGGCGCACTCCCATTGAAATACACAGGAGGCAATCCAAAACAGCGCGGCGGAGCGCTGTTTCTTTGTACTCTGATCAGGTATAGTGGGCGCACTCCCATTGAAATACACAGGAGGCAATCCAAAACAGCGCGGCGGAGCGCTGTTTCTTTGTACTCTGATCAGGTATAGTGGGCGCACTCCCATTGAAATACACAATAGGCAATCCAAAACAGCGCGGCAGAGCGCTGTTTCTTTGTACTCTGATCAGGTATAGTGGGCGCACTCCTATTGAAATACACAGGAGGCAATCCAAAACAGCGCGGCGGAGCGTTGTTTCTTTGTACTCTGATCAGGTATAGTGGGCGCACTCCTATTGAAATACACAGGAGGCAATCCAAAACAGCGCGGCGGAGCGCTGTTTCTTTGTACTCTGATCAGGTGTAGTGGGCGCACTCCCATTGAAATGCACAGGAGGCAATCCAAAACAGCGCGCCGCTCCGCTCCGCCGCGCTGTTTCTTTGTACTCTGATCAGGTGTAGTGGGCGCACTCCCATTGAAATACACAGGAGGCAATCCAAAACAGCGCGGCGGAGCGCTGTTTCTTTGTACTCTGATCAGGTATAGTGGGCGCACTCCCATTGAAATACACAATAGGCAATCCAAAACAGCGCGGCAGAGCGCTGTTTCTTTGTACTCTGATCAGGTGTAGTGGGCGCACTCCCATTGAAATACACAGGAGGCAATCCAAAACAGCGCGGCGGAGCGCTGTTTCTTTGTACTCTGATCAGGTGTAGTGGGCGCACTCCCATTGAAATGCACAGGAGGCAATCCAAAACAGCGCGCCGCTCCGCTCCGCCGCGCTGTTTCTTTGTACTCTGATCAGGTGTAGTGGGCGCACTCCCATTGAAATACACAGGAGGCAATCCAAAACAGCGCGGCGGAGCGCTGTTTCTTTGTACTCTGATCAGGTGTAGTGGGCGCACTCCCATTGAAATACACAGGAGGCAATCCAAAACAGCGCGGCGGAGCGTTGTTTCTTTGTACTCTGATCAGGTATAGTGGGCGCACTCCCATTGAAATACACAGGAGGCAATCCAAAACAGCGCGGCGGAGCGCTGTTTCTTTGTACTCTGATCAGGTATAGTGGGCGCACTCCTATTGAAATACACAGGAGGCAATCCAAAACAGCGCGGCGGAGCGCTGTTTCTTTGTACTCTGATCAGGTATAGTGGGCGCACTCCTATTGAAATACACAGGAGGCAATCCAAAACAGCGCGGCGGAGCGCTGTTTCTTTGTACTCTGATCAGGTATAGTGGGCCCACTCCCATTTAAATACACAGGAGGCAATCCAAAACGGCGCTCCGCCGCGCCGAAGGTACGGTCTAGTGGGCAAGGGCCCTTAGGGTCGTCGCACACTAGAACGCCCCGCCTGCTCTCAGGCACCACCCACCTCCGCTTGTTTTGGGTTTCTTCTATGTAGTTCATAGTTCTATGTTTTACATCACGCATGGGCAAATTTTTGCTCGATCGGAGGCATTTTCAGGACATACGGCACTACGGCCGCCACGGGGAGCGAGACGCGCGGCCGGGAGAAGTGGGGATATCCCTTGAAAATGCCTCTGATCGAGCAAAAATTTGCCCATGCGTGATGTAAAACATAGAACTATGAACTACATAGAAGAAACCCAAAACAAGCGGAGGCGGGTGGTGCCTGAGAGCAGGCGGGGCGTTCTAGTGTGCGACAACCTTTAATCGGGAATGCGGTTGTGTCGCGCGCAAACCAGGCTAACGGCAGTGCATACGGACGTTGCATGCGATGCCCGGCGCATTGTGCCAGATCAGTACGATAATAATCGCAGACCGGCGGTCCAGCAAAACGCAACCGGCAACAGCAGCAGCAGCAGCAGCCACCGCTGCGCAGCGCGGCGAGGAGCTATTCGTTCGGTTCGTTCCTCGGGTGAAAGACCCAGTCAGTTTCTCCCTCTTCCCTCTTTCTTACTCTCCGTCTCGCTCTTTCTCTCCGCGGTTCTCTCCCACGTGCCCCTTCCACCGGGCAATCATCGTTCTCTTTCTTCTCCGTTCGGTTCGCTCCGGTTCCCCTTTCTGGTCTCGTCCTCCTCCGCGTCGGTCTTTCTCTCGCTTTCTCTCGATCATCCTCCATCCGTTACCGCCGCATCCCCTTGTCACCTATCTGCCTCCAGTGATCCTTGCTCCTCTCTCTCTCTCTTTTTTCTTTCTCGCCCTACACGGCTCCCATGTCCGCTATCAGCTATCCGCTATCAGCTATCCGCTATCCACCGTCGCGCTGCATTCTACCGCCCCGCAGTCCATACGCATCAAACGATCTACCTCCTGGTTCCTCGAATTGCGATGTCCGCCAAATGAAATTACCGCAAGACCCGCCGCCTCGGACCACGGGCCCGAGCGTTATCTGTTTTCTCACAGAGACGCACCGTCGATGCTACTCAGCGAGACCCACCCTACCACCCACTCTTCTCATAATTCGCGGCACCAGAAAATACGCAGGCTGCTGTGGAAGCGAAACGGTTCAATTAACGGACTCCTGAAAGGAATGCCGATCTGAGACCTTCGAGTTGCTACACGTCCATGAATTATAGGATATAATCGCCGGAGTAACCCTCGTGCAGCCAATTGGGTATCCATTTGTTGCGTTTCTTTCAACAAATTGTTAATGCTGCTTTAAAAACGTTACTAAATTTCTCTGAATGTCCATTCTTTGTTAATAGGCCGCTCCTTACTTTACCGGACTCAAAATTTGTGCCTTTCTCCATTAAATTTGTTATGTAATCCAGATTTGTATCCGGCGCGGATACTGATCGAAGTTTCGAACCTCTAGGATCAATGGTTCAGGAGTTATGCTTGCTCAAAGTTGAGCAATCTGCAGTGTTTTTGACAGGTAAAAGCGCCGCCATATTGGTTCGTAGTGACGGTCGCACGCCGCTTACCGAGTTGCTTAGGAGTAGGTTCGGGGGAGCGGCAAGGTGAGCGACCCGCGGTCGTCACACGAACCAATATGGCGGCGCCCTTATCTGTCCAAAATACTGAAAAATGCACAACTTTAAGCAAGCATAACTCCTGAACCATTGATCTTAGAGGATCGAAACTCTACTACATACCAAATATGTACATCGTAATCCGTAGCAGAAAGGTACTGATTCTGAGTCAGTTAAAGTAAAATTTACCCTGCTAATATATTAATTTATTGTCTCGACCCCTTGTCGTATTGTAACGAGTCAGATTCAGGACGAAGACTGTAACGAACTCTAACAAATATGAATGTTACGCGTTTCTTTTTAGATGAAATGGGATTTGATATTCGTTTGTATTTTTGCGGATACAGACGTTCTAATCACTGTAACTGCAAAGAAAATGATACGGCAAGGGGTTGAAATGAGAATTTGTAGAAATATGTTGAACACAAAGGGTTTTAAATAATTTATACATTTTGGTTGGCTACATAAGGGTCAAGATTCGTCTCCCAGACAGGGAGTCTCCACCGTGTGTACTACTAAATGATTGTATTTATTGTATTCCAATCATTGTAAACTACTAAATGATTGCCTCGATTCAAGTCAATTCCCCTGATCTGTCGACACCGGCCCAAAGAATAAGGTCGCTCCACTCGGCCACGATAAAATCCTCGACTCCGCTGCAAAATATCCCACCTTTCGAATCTGGAACAATGCAAATTCGCGGTTATGATCGTCGGATTTTCTCGTCAAACTTCCTCGAGCGTCTTACTTTGTCGTTAATGGCTGGATGGGATCGGCAATTATCGTGCCGCGCGATCGCCGCGTTTCATCGGCAAATGAATTCAGTCGCCGGGGTGAATGGGAAGGCAAAGAGAGGGAGAAAGATAGAGCCGCGGCGTCTCCTCGCTCGTTAATCCCCGCGATCGTAACGGGAACAAAGAGCTCCTTTGTGCAATCGTTTCGGAGATGTAAACTAAAAATCTCGACGACTTTATTGGCTGGTTTATTAACTGACACTCGGCGAAAACCGTTTTGATCCCTCGCGGCTCCGCGGCCCTTTTAGACCGGCGTGCCTCCTTTGTGCCAAAGGAGCTTTATATTATTCGCTCATCGTTTATACTTTCCATTTACGTCGGGTCTCGGTGCCACTTTAAAATCTCGCGAATAATTGGACACGCAATCCTTTGCATATCGTTTATTAACGGCGCTCGAGCCTCGCCCTTGCACGCTATACCGTCTTCGCCGTTTCATCCACTAATTAAGGCATTGTACTCGCTTCTTTTTTATCTTGCTGGGAGACGGAGCTGCCTCTTTCGATTCTTCGTCCTTCGGCAACCGCTAGGACAGGTGACCGTGACGAAGCTGGTCGCTCGCAGTTGCACAAGATCGCGTAATAATCGAGACGAAAGCCCTCGGTGCATGTTCCTGTAGGTGCACTGCGGAGTCCTCGGCGCGTGCTCGAGCGCGTGGGTGAGACGCGAAACAAAGTCTCCGAGTGTGCGCGTTGCATCGCAACAATTTCCTTGATCGATAGGTTTGGCAATAAGTACGAAGATCTCCCGGTGGCACGCCGCGGAGTTGCACAGGTTCGCGTAAAACTAATTTCGCCCTGTCGTGGGCGGCCCTGGCGGTGTTGCCTTCCCGAAAGAAAAACGATAACGGGACAGAACCGTTGTTCTCCCGAACCCACTGTTCCCGATATCTTCAGTCGTGAAAGAAAGCCACGCAAGAACAACAGAGCTTCCGCTGGAAAGTCCGGGATGAATGGAAACGAGCATCTCCGGGAACGCTCGACCCTACGAACTTCACAAAAATGCCCCTCCAACTTCTTGGATGAGAGGTTCTCCAGCGTCCTGCCTGTGGACCTTCCTCTGACCGCGACTCCCTGCTCCGAAGTTGCCTAAAATCGTCCACTAACGAGGTTAATCATCGAACAAATCCGAAACAACAATTCTAAGCTGAACGATAAACTAAATCGTTCTGGGAAGAACCATCTTCGATTCTTCGCGAGGATCAAAGTCACCTCCGATCCATAGAGCCTTTATTTTGCGGAAAAGTTCGCAGTGTAGCAAGTAAAAAAATGAATCTTTAAAAAATACCACGTTTTTAAAACGGACTGAAAAGTATAAAATAATTAAGATGCGGGGCGTTAAAAATTTATTTTTATTTAAATTATTCTATACTTTTTAATCCGTTTTAAAAACGTGGTATTTTAAAAAAATTTATTTTTACAGTAATCGCTCCTTCGTTGTCCAAAATCAAGGGCACGATCGTTGTCCAGTGCCTACCCATTCCACTGCCTGTCAACGCCGAGTCGCTCCGTAGGCGGCGTCGATTGATGTCGGCTCGGGTATATCGGTGTGAACACCACGACATTGACTCGAGTAAACCGAATTTTCAAACTTCTTAATTTTCATTATTTCTTTATGGGACTTTCACTAACTTATTCCTGGCATTTCTCTGATTAAAATGACACCAAACACGATATAGTTTCAACTGTATTTAGTGGTTTAATCGACGGTCAAAGTTTCGAAGGCAACGAGCAACAGCAACAATGTGGGCCTTTAAACTGTGCCGGCGACGGCGACACGCTTCGGTCACCCGATCCGTATCTCATTCTGTCCTTCTCTATGTTCGGCTTCCTATTGAAGTCGCTCGGCGCGGTCGGCGCGATATCTAGACGCAGTCATAAATCAAAAATAGTGTCCGGGCACGCTCGTTGTCCGCTCAGCCCCCCGGCCTTTGGACAACGAAGGAGATTTTACTGTAGTTAAATAATTTTTTATGTGTAGAATACAACGCAATAAAAAAATTTGATCTTGAAATTCAGTGTTTATCGTAAGAGCACTTTATAGTTTAAAAAGAACACGAATAAACATGGAGAAAACAATATTTTTTTGATCAAGCAAGAAATTTTTTACTATGAAATAGAACTACGAGGTTTGAAAGAAAAGATCCGAAATCATGAAGAAGAATTGTTTAATCTTCGCAGCTATCAGCTCGGTGTGATTGTCGATTTTTAATATTTTATAAAGCAACTGACCTTCGCGAAAGAAAGTATTATTAACCGAGAATCACACCGATTGCCCGGGTCCCACCACGTGGAGGTTGCTGCGAGGGAGACCCACCCACCCGCTGAACACTAAACCTACCGAGCCATAAAAATTTAGATTTTGTGCAGCGCTCCTATTGTAACGTTCCACTGAAGACAATCGTAAAATAAAAAATAAAATAAAAAAATCTGAAACCGGTCATTTTTGACCGGTGATGGTAGGTTTAGCGTCAGTATTTCTTTAGGCCGCGCTCACAGTAGCTCCGACGTCGCACGATTCGGCCGACGTCCGACGTTGTGTCTCTTTTTCGCGCGCTCTAAAAAAGAGACAGATGCGTCGGACGTCGGACCAAATCGGCCGATATCGGAGCCACTGTGAGCGCGTTCCTCTATCGGCCCACCCGACGGAAAATTACAAGTTTCCAAAATTACAAAATATAAAAAAAATCTCTTTTTGGGTTATACTCTTCCTAATACACATTTGACAGGGTTCTATTTTTGACCACTGTACAAACGAATATGCAGTAAGTAGAGCCTGATGCGAGCCTACCCGTCCGACCCCCTAAATTTTCTATACTGTGTAGTATAGAAACTGGTTTCCTTATTTGAATTTTTATTTTCTCTTTATTTATTTATTTTATTTAATTTATTTATTTTCTGGTTTTATTATATAAGATTTTTGCATATTTTTTTCACTTTTAGTGATTTTTTCGTATTATACGTAAAGATTATTAATTTTCTTTAATTTTTCGTCGAGTAGAAAATGCACAGGAATTACATAAAAAAATCACAAAGTTTTTCATATTTACTTTCACTTTGTGATTTTTCATCAAATCCCCATGTATTTTGTAACTCGAAAATATTTTATGTTTTGTGTATTATGTATGTGTGTATAAGTGTGTACAGGGTAGCTAACCCAATTTTGCTGAAATGAAAATACAGTTGATTAAATGAAGCATGCAAGAAAAACGACAAACGACACCACATGCAACCATACACAGATTACAATCTACATAAACAATACAACTTCTACGACAATCACAAAACTATTAAGTTGAAGACGTCTGAATCGTTGAAGTTTCCAGTGTTTCCTCTTGGCTGATTTAATTTCGTGGTAAACAAATGATCTGGAACAAACTTAATTTTGAATTATCACACCAAAAAAAAAAATTAAAAAAAGATTAACACCTTTGACATACAATTGTCCACTCGATGTATCCTTCGAACAAACCCGCGAGTGGACCATTTTCTCGCAACGCTAATTTACAAAGGACGTATTGAACGTCTCGAAAAAAAACAAACGCGATCAGTGCATCATTATTCGTGATGTTAATTTAATAAATATGTTCAACATGAAAAATTCCCGTGCAGTTTATTTTTTATGCGCAACACTACAGGAAATTTTCACGGGCCGCCATCTTATTTGTCTTACCTCAGGGACGAAGTATCTGAAACAGACTTAATCTTGGGTTAACACATTTAAAAAAAAAAAATAAAAAAAGAATAACACGTTTGACATACAATTGTCCACTCGATGTATCCTTCGAACAAACCCGCGAGTGGACCATTTTCTCGCAACGCTAATTTACAAAGGACGTATTGAACGTCTCGAAAAAAACAAACGCGATCAGTGCATCAATATTCGTGATGTTAATTTAATAAATATGTTCAACATGAAAAATTCCCGTGCACTTTAATTTTTATGCGCAACACTACAGGAAATTTTCACGGGCCGCCATCTTATTTGTCTTACCTCAGGGACGAAGTATCTGAAACAAACTTAATCTTGGGTTAACACATTTAAAAAAAAAAAATAAAAAAAGAATAACACGTTTGACATACAATTGTCCACTCGATGTATCCTTCGAACAAACCCGCGAGTGGACCATTTTCTCGCAACGCTAATTTACAAAGGACGTGTTGAACGTCTCGAAAAAAAACAAACGCGATCAGTGCATCATTATTCGTGAGGTTAATTTAATAAATATGTACATGAAAAATTCCCGTGCACTTTAATTTTTATGCGCAACACTACAGGAAATTTTCACGGGCCGCCATCTTATTTGTCTTACCTCAGGGACGAAGTATCTGAAACAGATTTAATCTTGGGTTAACACATAAAAAAAAATAATAAAAAAAGATAAATATTGAGAATAGTTGTCCACTCGATATTATTTCAAACAACGCGCGAGTGGACCATGTTTGCGCAACGCTACTCTACAAAATATTCAATGAGTAATGAGTATCTCAAAACAACGCGAGCAGTGCATTCTCTACCGCGACGCTAATTTATTTGATCAAAAACAGAAAACTCCCGTGCACTTTCGTTTCTTTTCGCGCGACTCTAAATGGAAACGCGATATATAGTAGCCATTTAAATTTACAGGGAGGAGTCGAGCCGAATCATTCTTTCGCAACGCTAATCTACAAACAATAAAAAATAAATATCTCGTTGAGAACGCGAACAGTGCATCTTTTGTCGCAACACTATTTTATTAAATTCGGTATAAAAAAACTCCCGTGCACTTTAATTTCCTTTTACGCGAATCCAAGGGGAAAGCAATGGCTACGAGTATTCAGCGTCAGCCACACGAGTACTCCGGAGCAGTCATATCAGGGTGCAGTGTGGCACTTTGTTTATCGCAACTCTAAAAGGCTGGATTTTCTAGTATTTGCATATTGGAAAAACTTTCACGTTAAACGATTCGATTCAGTTCTGTGAACTCTCACCGTACACGCGAGAAGGAGACTATACTTCGCGACCTCGAGTATTATTATAGATTCGGACATTGCAGAAACCAGTTTTGCAGGGCGCGATGAACACCAAATTCCGTCGACGAAGCTACTGCGCGAAACGTAAAGATACCCCGTCTTTTACCTTGCGGGCCGACGAGGCGTTCGATACGTTGTACATACACGGTGTGTATGATCTAGTAACGCGATCGAACCACTACGTTGTGGGGGGTTAGTCCAAAAAGTATACATGCTGGTGAAACGCAGTGGTACGCACCCTGCATTTAGCACTCGCACACCATCGAATGGCTAAAGGCACACGTCGCTACGTCCAGGTAAACTACAGTGTTTTCCGCCATCGCAAGTCACGCCCAACACCATGGCTTGCACCGCATTAGATGCTAATACAATGCTCACCATGGCATTGTCGTGCATACCGCCACAGGTGACGTAACTTAATACGTCTTCTTTTTGCGTACGGCATTGTCGAACGACAGCGGAAACACTCGTCCCATTGCTGGAACGGCAAACGAGTCGTGTGTTATGGCACACCGCGAGGAGTTGAACGTGGCAACGTGCACCGTGATTTTGCGCTAACTGCTTGCGGCAACTTGGCCTCGGAACGTACCAATACGTTTCTACTCTACGTAGTGGTCCGGTGGGACTATGCTCCACATTTTTACGGTATCAAGAAAACTAAAGTAATATCCAAATACATTTGGATATCCATAAAATGTCTTCGAAAAATGTTCCATGCTCCGAGCTCGACTGGTCCTGCAATGTCAGTCCTCTACTCTTTTCGAGGTCGCGACTCTTATAATTAAATCTGATGCTTTTAGGGAAGTGTGTTTTCCAATATGCGCGTACTGTAATCCCGTCTCAAAACAACGCGTTGGTATATTTCGCGACACTAAGGCAATCGCGACAACAAATTCTCGCAACGCTAATTCGTAACGCAGAGATGGTGTTTCGCGGTCTATTAATTCATTCGCGGCATGCATTAAAAATGGCAAAGTCTACTAGTGAAGAGGACCCGGTTCCTTCACTATCTCTCTTTGCCATTGTCAAAATCGGTAGTTAAGCAAATCCTAGTCTAATCGAAATGAAGTAGAGGCGCGGCGAGATAGCTAGCGACTGGGTTTCCAAGCCCATAGGATCAACCCCGGATCCAAACGCAATGACACCATCCACCTGCCTGGACGTCGTAACGCCAGGACAGATGCGCCCCTTCGCTCAAAGCGTTGGTTCAACTGGCGAGTATACACTCCACGAGCTGGCCGCTTTGAGTATAGACCGAAGCCTAGTAACGCTGGCTTTATCAACCAGAGATGGTGCCACGCGGTCACGTGCTGCGAGGTCACCCCTACTTGAAGAGTAGATGCGGACCTCCACTAATCTCGCCCCAGACATTCTCTACTTCAATTTCGATTTCCACAAATTCTACGCTAATTCAACCCGTTATTATTCTCTCGCAACTCTAATCGAAATCGCGAATGCCTACACCACACCCGGCAGCCGTTTCGACTGCGACCACGTTTGCAGTGGTCCGTTGCAGCTGGAGCATGGGCGCCTGAAATGTCGAAAGACTCGAACGCAAACGCGATTTTTTTCCACGCAACGCTAATTCAACGAACAGAGAGAATTAAACTTTTATAAAATTGTTATATCTTAAATATTGCTCCAAGCAGCAATAAAAATGAAATGTAATTAGAATCGCGACTATTTCATTCGCAACGCTAAACTTTAAACAATCTATATTGATATTAATGGAAACCGCGAATATTTGCGCAACACTGACTTCGATCTCTGTTCACAATCGACTAATGCAATACGCGTGGATTTTTTCGCAACGCTATGTCAATCGCGGACGTGCCCATCTCCGCTGATCGTTGGGGCGGCGAGGCCTGCCCATATGTACAACTATCTACTTCTACTACTACTATTTTTATAGACAAGTACAGCGACACGGTAGTAACGAAATGACTTCGCATCCGCAGATGCGAGGTCATCGTAGTTGCCCTCTTGAGCGACAGTTTGTCGGGGCCACTTCGGCATATAGCCTCTTCTTTTTCTTCGGCGGTCCGCCAAACAGCTGAAACCCTAAACGTGCTCGCAGGGAAAACGGTCGACGACTTTCGAAACGAATCACAAGTTTCGAGAGAAGCCGATCGTTCCGCTGGTGCGATCGAGCAGGTGCGCAACGTTTCGAGACCCTAATCCGCGCGCGTTCGCGTCCGCGTCCGCGATAGCTACGCGAGCAGGAAGAATCGAGCACGAAGCATCCATTCGAACGTCATGCCTCGTTCGATTTAGCTTCGAGACGAAACTTCCAGCTCTCCCGGTGACTGACCACCGCGCGAATCGCGGCCTACCCGAAAAGAGAAAACGGTAGCCAGCCCCGGTCCCTACCTACTTAAAACGAACAGTCACACCAAGAAGGTAAGCTACCTACCTACCTAAACCTATATTTAAAAAGTGGCAAAAGACACAAGCTCTCCAACACATTCACAACACGATTTTCACACAGACGCCAGGGTGCAAGAACCTAACACCTAGAGAGAACGTCCCGGGACGCCTCCGACACCCTAACGTTGAAATCTCACACAAGCACACTCTAAGGTACGTACCAGTTTCCTTGAAATCGACTGACAGTGGCCGTGATCATTGCGAAATTAATCAATAAATTGAAATCACAGCTGAATTGACTCTGAATTAAATTACATGTAATTCTGAATATTACGCGTTGTTTTTAATGAATTGAGAAAACTACTACACGTATTCCACGAAGATCCATGTAGCATGTCACAGATCAACAGGAATATGTGATACTGAATCTAGTTTAAATAAGCGACGCAATTCCACTGCCTATCAACACACACACACAAGTGGAAAATACGTCGTGCACGATACACTAACCACTGTCAGTCGCCACATATGTGATGGGAAAACAATATTCCATGTGCCCGTTGCTCTCACCCTCCCGAGTAGCGCCTGGGCACGCGAGAGGACTCGAGCAACGAACAGGGAATCTTAATATCCTGAAAATCCTAACTAAAAGAATCCGTTAGATTTTGTACGAGCTAAGGTTCTTGTATTTTTGCAAAATTGTTCTATTTGCAATTCAACATTTAATCTCAATCACATATTTAATTATGGAAATAAAATGGTAATGCAAAGCGTAATACATACAAGTTTATTTGTAATCTTTAATGAAATGAATTCTTTAAATTCTTTAATGAGCGTTTAATGAATTTTAATCTTTATGAAAATATTCAAAAATCCTCGGACGATCCTTTAGACTTTAGACACAGCAAAATTTCGGAATAATGGAAAAAATACTTTACTAAATGTAAAGTACTAGTGAAAGTAATATAGGGTTAATTTGTTTGGTATAAAGGATCTATCCGTCGCGAATCGTCTTTTTGTACATGATATCAAATGTTTTCGAGCTCCATTCAAAGTAATTTTAAAATAAAAAGGATTATCTTGATGATGAAAAAAGTGACTGTAGTGTGTTCCAAATTACGGAAGATTTCTATCTTTTCGCAAATTGGAGATTCGATTATTGAAATTATTTATATTTATGAAAATACAACGCGACGTACAAAAAGACCCTACCTAGCTAGGAAACAGATCACTACCCGCGGAAAACGCCTGGCGTTTTCCACGGTCACTGTACTTGTCAAAATATACTACTAATCAAATCTAGTAATAAAAATGGCAGTTGTTTGTGCACTCACGAACTCTTACGAACTTATTGGGGGAAAAGTTGCCCTCGAACTCGGTTATCGTTGTGGTCTTTGGTCATCCAGGTATGTAGACATCCTTGGAGTATTCCAACCCTTGAGGCTCTGCAACATACAGAACAAATTCATTTAATTTCAATCGACCAAAAGTGAATTAATAATTCGTGATTATTAATTTTTTATTATTAATTTGGGAAGATAAATGTTCAACAACAAAGTTTAATTGGAAAATTATAATGGTACTCACAGCCTCTCCTGCTTGAAGAAAGAACAATTCATTGCGTCTCGATTTCGACTATCGATACCGTCGTTGGATCGATGGATTCTCTTTCCTCACTCTCTGTGACAGAAAGAACAAATTCTATTTATTTTATAGAAATATATTAGAAAATAATATTCGGAATTATTAGGAAATAATATCACTTCGGCACGACCGAAGACGCATTGCATACCGTAAATTAAACCATGAAATATAAACTCTATACCTATGTGCAATAAAAAAAAAAGGTTCAGGTACCTAAATGCTATCGAGTTTAATGAGGGGTATCATAATAACAAATAATCAATAGACTACAGATGTTTATGCATTTTCCAATTTGTGACGACGAATTTTACGAAATTGGTAATTTTTTTTTGTGGAATTTTTTTATCTATTTTTTAAAAATCTCATCTCTATGTTTTCAATGGGAACAGCGTTTGTAAATCCAAAACAAATGAAAATTGTACAAAATTCTAACGAATTTTATATTCTTATCTATTTTGAACATTTTCATAACCATAAATACATAAAGATCCGCAGTCTAATAATCAATATTATTTTCCATTTAAGAAAAATGTAGGGGTCCTCCTTTGTCCACCAAAAGATAACCTCAAAAAAATTTAATACGTACTAAAGTATTGATCTGAGAATCGTTTTTATTACGCAGAGGGAGGGGACACAACGATATCCTACTATTTTAATTTGTGACAAACTATGTAATTTTTTAATTTTTAATGAATCCACAGTAAATTAATAATTGAAAAGAATGTTCAATAATAAAAATGGTCAATAATAAAGTTTTATTGGAAAATATGTTGGTACTTACATTGTCTCCACCTTGAAGCACGATACGTTCTCTCGATCTATGCTATCGATATTATCTCTGGTTGGGTGGATGCTTTTCCCTTAGACTCTGTAACAGAAAAAAAAATTCATTTAATTTCATTCGATCAATCGTCGAACAATAAATACGAATTAATAGAAAATAAATCGTTCAAGTTGAATGTAAAATCAAAATTAAATAAATTTGATTTATGTTGGAGGATGAGACACAAATGACAAATTCGATTCAATTCAATCCATCAATCGTCAAACGATAAATCCGAATTAATGCAAAATAAGGTTGTGTACCTTCGAAAACCAGAAATTGTTACCTATTTCTTATGTAATTCTGTAGATTTTTGCGAGAAAATGTCAAAAGTCCAAGTTTCAATCCTAGGAGATCAATGGTTCCAAAGTGTATACGTGTTTAAATAGTTTAAACTTGATCGATTCGAACCGTCGCTGACAGTTGACAGATGAATGCACCGCCATATTGGCATGTTCTCAGTTTCGCGGGTCGTCTAACGAGCGAAGCCGCTAGATAGTTACACAAGCAAACTTTGAAACTTGAATTTTTAGCATTTTCCCGCCAGAATTTACACAATTAAATAAGGAAAATTCTTCCATTTTTTTGGTTACCGAACATTACAGTGCAGCCAATAAATCATTCAAGTTCAATGTAAAATCAAAATTAAATAAATTTGATTTATATTGGAGGATGAGACACAAATGATAAATTCGATTCAATTCAATCGATCAACCGTCAAACGATAAATCCGAATTAATATAAAATAAGGTTATTGTATCTTCGAAAACCAGAAGTTGTTACCTATTTCTTACGTAATTCTGTAGATTTTTGCGAGAAAGTGTCAAAAGTCCAAGTTTCAATCCTAGGAGATCAATGGTTCCAAAATGTATCCGTGTTTAAACAGTTTAAACTTGAACGATTCGAACCGTCGCTGACAGTTGACAGGTGAATGCACCGCCATGTTGGCATCTTCTCAGTTTCGCGGGGCGTCTAACGAGCGAAGCCGCTAGATGGTTACACAAGCAAACTTCGAAACTTGAATTTTTAGCATTTTCCCGCCAGAATTTACAGAATTAAATAAGGAAAATTCTTCCATTTTGGGTTACCGAACATTACAGTGCAGCCAATAAATCATTCAAGTTCAATGTAAAATCAAAATTAAATAAATTTGATTTATATTGGAGGATGAGACACAAATGATAAATTCGATTACATTTAACCGATCATCGTGACGAAAGAGAAAATTGTCGTGGAAAGGCAACGACGCAATGCGAGACCAAATTTAGATCGGTAAAAAATAAATTATTCCCTTAAACACAGAATTAATTAAAAAAATAAATAATCATGATTCCTAACGAGAGGATGAAATAAGAAAAGGTACTTACGCACCACGTAATGATCATATTGCGTCGAACTCTTGTAAATACATACACCTCTGCGTCTTGATAACAAATGACGGGGGAGACACGAACGCAGGGTTACACGGTCATACTTGGAAATAGTGAAATTCGCGTGTATTTACTTTCACTCTCAATATACTAATGATACCGAACCCTCGAGTCCGCGAGGGTCGTAAGAAAGGCGTAGTGGTGGGGGCTACCCTCGCGAATTTTTATTGCGAACAGAGTCCCTACGATCGGCGATTGTTTCCGAATTGGAACCAGTGCTGAGATATTATGCAAAATTTCTCGCGCATGCGCGGCGATTTTAACCTCAGTAAAGTAAAATTCTCGATAAAATGGGGTTCCTTGAACACTTCGTAAAATATTGATACTTTCACATAACTGCCTCGTCATGATAGATACGTTACTCTTTTCGACGCGCATGCGCGAGAAATCTTGCACAATATCTCAACACTCGGCGTTGATTGGGACCGGAGTGTAGGGGAGAGGAGACAATTGGTCCATCGCATCGTCGATTCAGTATGGTGGGGGCTTGCGCGATCGAGAAACGGGTTAATAACTGCGTTGCACGAAAAATGCCTTTCGGAACAACACGTGACGTCACGTTCCGAGAACTGTTCCCACTAACCTAGCAATAGACAAGGTGACTACGTGTTGTTACGTTGTTAGTGACATTCAATTCGTAACGTGGACCGCTTCTGTGTACGATTGAGAAGTGAAAGAAAACGCCAGCTTCTAGAAAATTGTGTACGATTTTAAGGGAAAGTTTCGAGCTAATGTTAGTGTGTGTTTTTATTGGAATTTTCGAACGTTTGAGGGTCAAATTGAAGATGGAGGATCGCACTTTGTGACGGGAGCATCTGTGTTTAAAAGAAGTGTCAAGGTGTCAGCTTGAACAGAATTGATTCAAGGTAAGTGCTACTTGCTTGACGATTTTTACATAACCATACCTGCTACAAAATGTGTCAGATATACAGTGTTTTATAAAAATTGCAAGACTGAACCTATTTAGATTTTTTACAATTTTTATAATAATACGTGATTAAATAAAGAAACTTATTGAAGAATTTCTGATGTGTGTAGAAGCATCTTTATAATTTCTATTTCTATAATTAAAAAATAAAAAATGTGTAATCGGTCATTTGACTACGGTTGGTACGGTTGTGTTAATGATCATGAATTATGGATAGAGAGATGTTAACCTTCACTCTGCGTACATTCTACATATAATCGCACCCCCACAAGAAAATTGACACAAGTCAAAAAATGGCAATTTAGAGGTTATGTCATTGAAAAATATGTATGTACATATAAGTTTTATAGTATTCTTTCAGTTGATTTTTCTCAAATGCTGTATTTTTGAGTTGTGTCACTTTTCTTGCGGGGGTTCGATATATTCTAATGTTCACCCCGTACTGGAGTGAAATTATAACCTGTGCATGTTTTCAGTGTAAAATGTAAAGAAAAAACTTTGACTAAAACATTGACAAAACTTGAACTTTGAATAAATAAAAATAATAAATTTAATAATTTTCATTTTGTTAATCATTTGTGAAATTCGTTATTACAAATAGCATTTTATGTACGTTTTCATTAATCTGGTGTACGTTTGCACCTCTATATATGTATATGCAGAGTGAAGGTTACAGTTAAAACGAAGGTTAATACGTCTACATTAGTTTCTAAATGTTTAGCAATGCCAAGAATGTCGATATTAATGAAAAATATAAATTATAATTAGAACAAGCATTTAAAAATGGACATTTTGTGAATACGATTTTCGATCGAAAAATTTACATTCGTGAACCCTGCCGAATCTATTTAATATTTCTAGAAAAATTCTTTTTACGAAGAGCATTATTTTACCTTCAAAATTTTCAGACGGTATTGCGACCGCGTCCTATCGAAAACAAACGCCGTGGTAAAATGTCAAACACAAAGGTTCGACGGAGAATCTCGGTGTAACCGTTCTTTCGCTTGGTAAACAAACATTATAGTATAATAATACGTAGTAACTTTGTAAACACCGGATGGAGCTCGAACGCACACGAGCTCCTTCGGTGCGAAGCGGGTCAGTGGAGTGGGGACGCTGAATTCGATGACGTACTACGTCACGCGGGGGAGGTGGTTTAACGGTAAAATTTATTAATAATTTATATCTCCTAAACGCATAGGCTTTTTAAAATTTTTTAAAATATTGCATTGTCATCCAGTTCTGAGCTATGTTTAAAATTTCAAGTTTCTAGCTCATCGGGAAGTTAGTTTAAAATCAATTGCAAAATTTGTACCGAACAGACAGACAAGAAAGCGAGCTAATAAAAACGTGGTACATAATAAAAATGGGTACGTGTATACCCGGTTGCTTACGCAAGGGGTTCGCGCGTTGCATACGGCAGGGGTCACCGTATGACTCGACGCGTCTTTGTTTCTTCCTTGAATATCCAAGAGAAGGTCTTCTGGCATCTAGGAAATCATTCAAAATTCTGAGGATCGAAACGTTTGAAGTTCTGCAGGGAAAATTTAACACTAGGTTTTATGGCACCACCGGCCAAAATGACCGATTCTTTTTATTTCACGATTATTGAAATGATACATAATGATTTCGTTAAGAAATTATTGTATCCTAATACAATCATTGTATACTGTTACAGAATTGTATCCTAATACATACAATCATTGTATACTAGTAAATAATTGTATCCTGATACAATCATTGTATACTACTAAATAATTGTATTAGGATACAATCATTGTGTACTACTAAATAATTGTATCCTAATACAATCATTGTACACTACTAAATATATTAGGACACAGTCCTTGTATACTACTAAATGATCGTGTCCTAAAATAATCATAGTATAAAATGATTGTATTAGGATACAATCATTGTGTACTACTAAATTATTGTATTCTACTTTAATCATTGTATACTATTAAATGATGGTGTCCTCTTACAATCATTGTGTACTACCAAACGATTGTATTGATTGTATTACAATCATTGTATACTACTAAATGATTGTATTGATTGTATTACAATCATCGTATACTACCAAACGATTGTATCGATTGTATTTCAATCATTGTATACTACCAAACGAATGTATCGATTATACAACAGTCATTCTATACTACTACCCGATCGTATACAATGCAAGAAGTCTAAACAAAATGAATCTTGTCTTTTTACAAGACAACATAGTTACTTTTAAGCTCTGTACACACAGTATTGAAGATTCGTCGGGGAAGTAATTAGTGGGGAGATTCGGGACGGAAGCGGGCAGGGCAGGTCGTTGAGGAGGTCGAAGAAGGCTGGATTAATTGTAAATTGAAGGAATAAATGGCGGAGCGGTGCGGGTTTGGCAAGGCCTAGCGAGACGTTGGCCGCGACGCGTTCTCGTCGTTTCGCGTCGGTGTGGTTGCCGCGCGCACGGATAAAGGATCGACCGTGGCGATTCCGGACAGGAATTCCCGATGAGATGGGCGGAAAGTACAAAGGTTCGACGCGCTTCGGCGGTTCTCGGTACGGGAGGGCTTCCGGTCGAATTCGGCTAGCTCCGATCGGGCTCGTGCTTGCTCGTCTAGGATCGGGCCGGCCGGTGGGGTCTACATCGTGCAGGACGGGTAGTAGCAGGCGCGCCGCGAGGAGACCGGCAGTTTTGCGCTCCGTGCAACGGCCAATCGGCCAGTTCGTCGCCGGCTGTTCGTGAAAGAGGTATTTTCGCACATCGTTCTTGCGCTCGCTCTCGAATCGGAGGACCTTCCGCTCTCTCGCATCGATATCTCGCACAGTCTTTAGCCATTTCGTCCGTTGTACTCGGGTCTCGGTCCGTTGATCTTCCTCGTGCCCTTCTGTCTCTCGCTCTCATCCCCAATCGCGTTCCTCTCTCTCTTTCGCTCGATCTATCTCCGTCGGTAACATCCGCGACATTTAATTTGTCTCTCACCCGAATCCGATCTTATTCTTTCGTCCCCTCCGCAACGTGTTTCGACCTCGGTCACCGACCGGTGGTTCTCCTTCTCTCGCTAGAAACATCTCAAACCCGGCCCTGGAATTTGTAAGTGCTCTGCTCATCGTATTTGTAGCCGTATCCATGCCCGTTCGCAACCGGCTGCCACGTATGTTCGCATCTCCGAGCGAAATTGCCCGAGTGTGTTTGGTGACGTGTTAAATACGCGGCCATTTCCACCGGTCTCGAGCGAGATACAGAGAGAGTGTGTCTGCGAGTGTGTATCAGAAAGAGAGTGAGAATGAGAGAGATAGAGAGAGGGAAAGAACAGATCGAGTCAGACTAACAGCAGTAAAAAGAAAAGAGATATCGTAATCTCTTTTCGTGGGTATTCTCGGCGAATGCTCCGAATTCCGCGAATCCGCCGCCGATAGAGGCCGTTATCGTGACCGGACCGGGTACGTTCCGCGACGTTCCGATCGTGTTAGTAGATCGCGATTCGTCGAGTCACTTTAGTCGTGATCGTTCGCACCGTGGAGAAAGATCGAGCTCTACGTGCTGCTTCTTCAGAGTTGTCGCGATCGAATCTCCTCGATTCAATCTGCAACGGAATTCGATTGTGAGTAGGTGCATTGAAAGGCCGAGGAAATTTTGATTTTCCGGTAAAAGTTTTTCGCGAGTCGGCAGATGGTGATGCCCCTGCATAGTTGGTGAGCTGTATGGACGAGAGCGAGTGCGTCCGTGTCTGTGTGAAAGAGAGAGAGAGAGAATGAAAAACGGAGAGCAGCAGCCGCCGCCGGCCTCGCAGCAAGCACGCGGGGGTAAAAGTCCGGTCGAAAATAATTTCGAGACGCGGCTACTGTCACGCGTACATACGTACCGGCTTATGCCGCATTCCGGTTCGGCTTACGAAACCAGACGGAACGGAACGGGACGAAACCATTTTTAATTCGCACACAAGTGATCATCGGAAACTGCTCGACTCCGTTCCCCTTTGTTTCTTCTTCTTCTTCTACTTTATTCTCGCTTTCTTTCGACGACATCGGACGATTATCTCACGGAGGACAACCGCGGATCGATCGATGTGGCGATTCTAACCAAACCGAAGGGAAAACGTCACGTAATAGTGCCTGCGCCACCGGCTAACCTCGTTCTCGCTATTCACCGGAAGAGGTAAACCACGTGCGCCACGGACAGACACAGGTAAATTAAACCCTCTGTTTCTTTTTTTTTCTTTTCTTTCTATCTTTCCTTTCTATCTTTCTTTCGCTTCTCTCATTTCTTTCACGAGACATCGGAAAGCATCGTGTCGGGGAAGTATGCTCTCCATTGACCGCGTCGCGAGAACGTCATTGTTTACGAAATTCTATGCAACAAAAACTGTATCCAGATTTGTGTACAGTGGTGCGTGAATTTTTTTGTACACGCGTTTTTTTTCTCCTCGCGGAAACAGCTTCGTGGAAGATGATCGTGATGAACACATTCAAGAATTTTTAACACTGGACCTATCACCACCGGTCGAAATGACCGGTTCCTGATTTTCTATTTTACGATTACATTGATATAGTAAAAATAATTTCATGAGAAATTAAGGGCCGCACAAAGTCCAGCAGGTTTAGTGTTAAAGACGCACTTGTGTGTTTAATTGTTAGTAGACTGCGGATCTTTATGCATTCATGACGTATACAAATTTTGAAAAAATATTGGAATACGATATTCGATAGAATTTTGTACGATTTTTATTAGTTTTGTGTCTACAAAGGCCATTGCCACTCGAAATAAGATTTTATTTGATACCGCTTTCTTAAAATTTGTCTACAAAATTTAATAATTGCATAAACATCCGCTGTCGAATTATCAGACAGCGGACCTTTGTGCAATATGATGCAATATAAATTCATTTTGCTTTTTAATGTGTTTAATACATATCATTAAATTATTCTAATGTATTTACCGAGTTAAATTATATCTACTCATTCTTATCATAAAATCCGCTGTCTATTAATTATCGCGAATTCGAAAAATGGCGATCGACTCGCGGAGAACGCGAGCCCCCTCTCTGTCGCCAGCTAGTTCATGGTTATTGCTGCAATTACGGAGCGATCGAATCGTCCGATTTACAATTTCCCGTGAAAATTAACCTGTAAACTGTTTGCGTCGAGTGTACTCGTCATTAAACCAAAAACTGCCACGACGAGTATACTGACGCAATTAACAGGTAATCGGGAATATTCATGAGAAATCGGACGATTTTATCGGTTCCGTAATTGCAACGATAACCATGAACTAGCTTGCGGCAAGAGTAAAAGATTACGGTAGAAAAAACATGGAAACACGTTCGCCCGGATATTACTTTGCTAAACGATCATGCTCGACACAGCTTTGTCTTCACTCCCCTTTGCACTTTGCCGAAAAGTTTATCACGGAACGCTTATCGCCGATTTTACGTAACTTTTGAAATTTCGTTAAAAAAGACAGAATTTCTCCTCGCAGTGCAACCGTGCATGCTATTTAACGCTATGGAGTCTCTTTGGAAATATTTAACGTAGAGATCGCGAAGCTGAATTTTATTCGTGACGGGAAAATGTTTATTCGTCCCGGACGTTGATCGCTTTTACCCCGACACCCATATTCTTTTTTTAGAGTCCCGATTTCTGGAATATTCTTTAATCGTGACGCGGCCGTTATGGGAACGGCTGCGAGCAAAAACTCCGTAGATGTGTCCACGGAATTAAATATTTTCTGGACATAGAAGAAAATCGGATCGCATTTTCGACACGTGTCGCACGTCTGTCACAATTACCGATACTCGCTCGCCGGCGAGAAACATATGTCGAGTTATTATACACGTAATCGGTTCAGGCGATATCTAAATAATTATACCCGTGTCGACACGTTTGACGTCGCACTCTTGCGCGGAGAGGTGTGAACCTGTATAAGGTTAAGCAGGCGAGTGCGTCAGACTTCTACATCGTTTCTGTATCGAACAATTATCTTGTTCATTTCTCGTTTTTCTGTCGAAAACTTAACATTTCGACAATTATCGAAGAACTTCCACGGCGGTTTACGGTGACATCTACGTGTCCTGTCGCAAGGCATCCCGGCACCCGTACTTATCGACCGGCGCGCGAATAAAATCCTGCAATTATCGATGGAATCTTTGAATTTTTGATTCTCGTTGTCCTCGAGAGTTCCCGGTGTACCCGCATATTCTCGTAGTCGTCGTTTCCAGTTTGAAACGGTTGCACTCTTAGACACGGGACAAATAATTTTCCTTGAAGAAAAGATTAATTGAGTTTGTGACGTCATATTTTGCAAAGATGGACCATTGGCTTACGCTTACACAGTACGCGGAAAGAATGGACAGGATAATTTCAAAGAATTCGGGATTTCATCATGAAGTAATCAATATGTAAAGTACATTTCAGGTACAAATGTTTATTCTATATGTTTTATTAAGGTATTACAATGAAGTACGAAGTAATAATCGTATTATGTATTAACCATTTTAGATGATTTTAGAAGATCAACAACTTTCGCATATTATTTACAACATTTCAAGCGTCGGTCTGCCGTGTCAGCCATTTTGAAATTATCTTGTGACGTCATATTTTCACTGATCTTTTCTTCACCGGATTCTCGGCTTTCCTATACGCATGCTATTCCTATGCCGTGTCTATAAGTGTATCTGTGGTTGTCAGGAAGAACGTCGCGTGTCACATAATTTCACTTTCGTTAAAGATTCTATCACTAGACTGCGGATTTGATGCATTTATGACAAGAATGGAGAGGTGTAATTTCAAACATTGAAAAAACATTAGAAGAATTTAATAATATTACTACATTATTATCGACCTGTCAAATATATTAAGGAAGAAAATAAATTTCTGCTTCACTCCAGTTTATTGCAATTGAAGTAGAATATTTTTATTTTGCATGAAAATCCGCGATCTATTGATCGCTAATGCTTTGACGTAGGACATCGGTTATAAATTGCATTATTTATCCGAGTCTTTCAAATTTGTTTTCACAATTTTTTTCTGGTAAATACGTAGATCCTAACCTATGAAGCTCAATTACTGCCTGAACTCGAATTCTTCGAAATTGTGAGATGTCTAAGGTTGTACTGGAGTAGTTATTGGGAGGATATTTTACCATTTAAAGTTTTGGACCACTAATGCTTCGACGTAGGACATCGGCTAAATTGCATTATTTTTCGGAGCCTTTCGAATTTGTCTTCACGACCTTTTCTCTGGTAAATACGTAGTGAATCCTATAAAGTTCAATTAATGCATAGACTCAAGGTTTTTACGTCGTTCCTCCTGACAACCAGAGAAATGAATCGTAGACACGGCAAAGGGAGCAGACCCTGGTTGGAATTGAAAGCTAGAAGAGGGCAGGCGACGAATGGTAGTCAGTCAGTCATGTGGGCTGAGGGAATTCGCCGGTCGTAACGTTCGTTCGGTACCGGGACGGTCTCGTGGTACGTATACCGACCGCTGGCCGATGTGTCTGTGCGTACATGCGTGAGTCTCTCTCTTGGAGTGTTTCTCTTTTTCGCTCACTCACTCAAAAAGGCTCTCCCGTACATGTGCGCTGATGTCAACGCCTGGTGGGTCGCCGTGCCCGACGCTGGTTTTATTTAATCACGCTGCTCTGCCCGGCTGCCGGCAGGCCTGTTGCTAGGCACCCTTCTCCCCCTACCTCCTGCCTCCTGTCTCCTTCCATCGAGCGCGGGGCCCTCCGCGACGTGCCCCGCCCCTGTCTGCACCTCCCTCCATCCAGCCGTGTCCCGAACATCGCCGGCTCTCTTCCTCTCCAACCGCGTATACTCGTTTTCTTCCTCCTTCCATCTGTCTATCCATCTATCTCTCTTTCTCTCGCTCTTTCGGATCCTCGCGATCGTTCTCCACGTTCCGTCCATTACCGGATACACCGACGTGTCGCGGTCATCGCGAAATCTTCCTCTGCTCCCCTCCTCGGCTGTCTGGTTGGCCGGCTGCCGGTTGATTCCCCTTAACCCCTCTCGGCACAGGGTGCTCCACCTTTCGAGGTGCAATCTCGCCGAGGAAATTCACCTAGGGGTTCCAAAGCCGTGATTCCTCCATTTTCCGATCGGACCCCTCTTGACAGGTGCTCCGATACCCTATAAAGATTTCTCAGGATGTGGCGAGCGCCACGTATTTAACTCGGAGCTGGTTTAATTCGAAAATCAAGACATTCCTTCGAACCCAGATCGTTTTTATTAAATTAATTTAAATTGAACCTATTTTCTTGTACAACAGTCGAGCTTTACACAGTTTGTAGAATACAGACGAATTTAGTGATGTTAAAAGTTATGGTGTGGCTCTCGGAGGCAAAGGGTTAACACTAGATCTACCAAGGGCGTCAAGGTAACTTGTTCCTGATTTGTTCTTTTAGAAATATTAGAATTATAAATATGTTTTTCTGTGAAATTGTCTTAGTGAGCTTCTCTATTGAAGTAACTACTTGAACAACACTGGTACGAAATCTAGATAAATGCAATTCAGTCTTTATTATAAGGCAAAATATGCCAATTAGTGAAATTACGAAGTTGCTTACGTGGATATTAATTCCATAAATTTTCTGAAGCCAAGCTCATATTGTGACAAAAATTGCAGAAAATCTAAATAAACAGAGCCTCGTCATTTTTGTAAGTTGAAACATTCGAATCGCTTTCAGTGCTCGGTAGGTTCAGTGTTAAATTACTCGACATTGCGAAAGCCGGCTGCCAGTGGATTCCCCTAACACTGAACCTACCACCACCGGTCAAATGACCGGTTCCAGATTTTTTGTTTCACAATTATTGGAATTATAAAGATGCTTTCGTGGTAAACGATTCAATAAATATTCTACATAACTGGTTACATGGAACTTTACATAACTCCAGCATTTAATTAAATATTTCCTAGAGCGGTCGACACCTTGGTTTTTACTTGAGACACTAAATTCAAAGTTTCAATTTTCTAAATACTGTATACAAGTAATTTTAAAAGTTCAAGAGCCCTGAAGTAGATTTAGCGTTAACCCCTCGCAAAGGTTGTCCCACCGTGCCCTTCCGAGGTGCAGTCTCTCCAAGAAAATTTATCTAAGTCTTCCAAAGTCTTCCTTTCCGAAAGATAATAATTCCTCGATTTTCAGATCGGCCCCCCAAGTGTCCCGATACCCAACGAAGATTTCCCAGGATACGGCAAGCGCCACCTATTCAAATTGCTCGAACACTGCGAAAGCCGGCTGGCGCTATCTGTCGACAATTGTGTCTCCGACCGGAAGATCTATCCACAACCGATAGTGTATCGGCTAGACGAGTTCTCGTGTTGATAGGAGGGGAGGAAGTTTGCGAAGAATGCGGCCCCCGACGCCAGAATAACGCTCGTCCGCCTGCTTTCCTCGGATCGCATTCTGCGGGCGTGCACGTGTCCGTGTCCGTGCTCGAGAAACGTTTTCGCTAGGCTCGGGCTCGGACCGATGCGTTCAGGATGCGCGTAGCCGACGACGACGGGGAACGAGTTCCGAGCGAACATCTAATTGGAATGTCGTCGGCGGCGGCGAGCGGATTCTGGGCTCGGTCGGTTCGTACCGGTCTTGTCGATGGAATATCTATGCGGATTCCTTCCCGCTGCAGCTGAAATTTCTCATTTAAGGTGGCGTCTCCTAAGCGCGTCTGGACGCAGCGTTTTGCGATCCGCGCTCCACTCGGATATAGCGGAGCGGTGAAGATCGCGTCAAAATCAAACCAATGTAATTAAATGCATAGTGGAGCAAGTCTCCAGGATCGCAAAACGATACAGACGCGTTCAGGAGATCCCACCTTTCAGACCAGTGTTTTGAAGAAACGCGACGGAGACGCGGAAAATCGAAAGGATGTAGTCTTTTTTTCTCTTCGGCAGCCTCGACGATAGTCTCCGGGCTGGCGTAGGCCAGTGGACAAAGGGAACGGAAATGGCATGCGAATCCCGATGACGTCAGCCGTCGCCGTGAAAGAAAAAGAAACGTATACCGTGTGTGTATACGACGGGACGAGACGAGACGGGACGAGACGAGAGGAAGGAGAGGGAGGGAGGAGCAGAGCAGAGAAGAAGAGGGGCAACGAGGAGAGAAGACAGAAGACGGAGCAGCACGGAACGGGACGGAACAGCGCGGAACTCTGGGGCCGAGCAGGAGGGGATAAGGACATCGGGGGATAAAGGAGAAAGAAAGGGAGGAAGGAAGATTCCTGGATCTCCTTTTTCGCGCAGCCGGTTTCGCGTAGACGGCCTTGAAATTCGTGAGAGATCGGAGAACAATCGGGTACGGGCGTCCGTCCGTGCAGGATGGTCCACAGTGGCGCCGACTGGTCTCCATCTTGCCCCACCATCGTCCTCCACGGTTCGTTAAGGACCCCACCATACGTCGGGAGCAGGTTTCGGCTCGAGGCCTCCACGCCCGGTGTAGTTCGTTCCTGTCCGCTCCTGCCGACTATCGTTGAACCGTTCCGGCCCGTCAAGGACACAGTTCGGTGTTCAGTGCCGTGCAAAAGAGGGTCAGCCGCGTAGACGAAAAGTTTCAAGGGCAGACACCGCGCCGGGGACCCCTCCGCTCGCGCTCCCTCTCTCTCTCTTTTTCTCATTCTCTGATTCTCTCTCTCTCGTTCCACGTTCCCCGTTCCTTCCCGTGAAATTTCAAACTGCGCGCGCCGTCCTGCTCGCCCGACCTCCGCGCGACATTGAATTTGGGACTTGAGCGGTGTCTGACCGATGCGAGGCGTCTCCACTTCCGCCGGCCTCCCGACGTCTTCGCCCACCACGAGGACAACGGATCAACCTCGTAAGAAGCTGTTCACGGCGATTCCCAGTGGCGTAGCAACGGCTCTCGGATCCGACAGATGCTCTCGCTCGAATTCCCGAGGCAAGTGTACGATCGCGGACGACGAATCTTCGCGTGAATCTCCGCCGGTTCTCGCCGGTCTTCGCCGGGATCCAGTGTGGCGCGGATCGAACAGTGTCGAACAGTGCGCGGACTTGTTCTTATCTGTGCGCCGGGGTCATCGACTCAATCTGCTCGAGTAAGTACAGAGGCAGACACAGTTATCGCGCTCGCGTATCGTCCAATTTGCAGTGACGCGCGTGTACCCTAAAGCTCCGTTCCCACGAACCCGGTGCGTGCACAGCCGTCGACGTCGCCGTCACCGTCGCGTCGCCCGGTATATTACGGTTCCTCGGTCATTTTTCATCGGGCGTAATTCCCGAAGAATGCGGGCGGACGCGCCGTACCTCGTCGAACCAGAGAAATGGCAGACGAAGAGAGAGAGAGAGAGAGGGGGAGAGGGCGGGGCAACGATAAAACCACTCGACGGCTACGTCTTTCATGAAAGCAGCTTCTTGTTTCTTCGCCGAACGTTTTTGCGCGGAGCGCGATCGCTCGTGTTCGGATCTCTGTTATTCGTGCGAATATATTCCTGGCAAATTCCGTTGCACGCTTATTCATCGTCGCTCGCATCTCATTTTCCCGTCGGCGTGAAACACGTTGTCGGCCGATACCCGGTATCTGTAACAAACTCGTCCGGCGCGTTGCGAATTTGCAATTCTAACTTCTGTACTAAGTAACAGTGCTCGACGAACTTTACATTCGACGATTGCACCGCGATCGAGCGATCCCCGCCGCCATATTTGAAGAGATTCCGCGAATCGAGAGCAGCTGGGAAGAGGGAGAGAGAGAGAGGAACGGACAACCGGGAGCAGAACGGCTATTTTTGCCATTCCGTCGGTGCCTTTCTTTTCTCTCTGTTTTTCTGCGGGTTCTGGAAATACGGCCGCGCCTCGACCATCGAAATAGCAGCGTGTATCGACCGCGAGACCTCCAGCCAAAGTCTTCTCACTCGCGAATCGACGATCGAATTCCAACGTTTTCGGGAGAGACCGGCTGGCTCGCTTTCCCCCGCTGATAATAGCTTGAATTTCGAGTGGATAATGCTCAGGCATCTTATCGCAATCTTATCTTTCTTCGTCGGGCCTCGCCATTTTGCCTGTTTAAACGATTTATCGGTGAATCACCCGATTCGGTGATACCGCGTCGGCGTAGCTTTGCGCGGACCCGCGTGGGACCGGTCCGAACGCGTCCGTTCACCGACGACCGCTTCTACTTGAGCGGTGACGCAAATCTTTCGTGTTCGATTACTGCGAAACCTCCTATAACGGGTCACTCGTAACACGGAGCAGAAGTTGCCAAATTTAACGCGGTGCGAATTAATCTCGTTACGGGAGGATCGATTTTGTCCGGCTACGAATTTTATATACGTCCACGCTTTCACATCGACCGTGGTAAACTCTATAGCGGAGTACTCTCCTAACGCGGAGCGAAAATTGCGATTTTTACCAAATTTTATTTGATCTGAAATGAACTTAAAGTTCATCTCACGCGGTACGATTTAATCACGTTACAGGAGGCTGGACTGCGTCCGGCTACGAATTTTATGTAGTTCGAATCCTCCTATACCGACGTACTCTGCTAACAATTTTAATGCAAAAATTGCGGTTCGATTTTTGCCAAATTTCATTCGATCTGATTTGAACTTGAGTTTCATCTAACGCGGTACGATTAATTAATAATTAATCATTAATGTCCTTACGGGAGGATCGACTGTGTCCGGCTACGAATTTACTACACTTCGAATCCTCCACATCGATCAAGGCAATGCGGCACTCTCCTAACGCGGAGAGAAAATTGCTGTTCGGTTTTTACCCATTTGATCTGTACTTGAGTTTCTTTTAACGCGGTGCGAATTCATTGCGTTACACGAGGTTTCACTGTGTTCGCGGCTACGAATTTTCTATACCTCGAAGCTTTCACATAGGCCGCGGTAAACTCTATAACGGAGTACTCTCCTAACGCGGAGCGAATATTGCGATTTTTACCAAATTTCATTTGATCTGAATTGAACTTGAGTTTTATCAAACGCGATGCGAATTAATCACGTTACAGGAGGCTCGAATGTCTCCGTGAAGTCTATGAATTTGCTGTACTTTGAATCTTCCGCAGAAGAACATCGGTCGTGGTAAGAGCGAACTCCCGGAACGCGTAGCAAAGATTGCAATTTTTACCAAATTTTCTTTGATCTGATTTGTCCGGTGGTTTCTTCTAATGCGGTACGAATTAATTACTTTAAACTTTAAAGGAAAGTCAACTGTGTTCGGTTTTCGTAGGAGTTTCCTAGACTTTGAATCCTTCAAAAGAGCATCGCTTGTGGTAAAGCCTCTTATACCGACGTACTTTTCTAACGCGGAGCGAAAATTGCGGTTTGATTTTCAGCAAATTTCATTTGATCTGATTTGTCCTGTAGTTTCTTCTAACGCGGCACGAATTAATTACGTTAAAGGAAGGTCAACTGTGTTCGGCTACGAATTTGCTAGACCTTGAATCCTTCAAAAGAACGTCGGCCGTGGTAAAGTCTCCTATACGGACGCATTTTTCTAACACGGAGCAAAAATTGCGGTTTGATTTTTACCAAATTTTATTTGATCCGATTTGAACTTGACTTTTATCTAATGCGGTACGAATTAATTACGTTAAAGGAAGGTCAACTGTGTTCGGCTACGAATTTCCTAGACCTTGAATCCTTCAAAAGAACGTCGGTCGTGGTAACAGCGAACTCTCGCAACGCGTAGCAAAAATTACAATTTTTACCAAATTTTCTTTGATCTGATTTGTCCTCTAGCTTCTTCTAATACGGTACGAATTAATTACTTTAAAGGAAGGTCAACTGTGTTCGGCTACGAATTTCCTAGACCTTGAATCCTTCAAAAGAACGTCGGTCGTGGTAACAGCGAACTCTCGCAACGCGTAGCAAAAATTACAATTTTTACCAAATTTTCTTTGATCTGATTTGTCCTCTAGCTTCTTCTAATACGGTACGAATTAATTACTTTAAAGGAAGGTCAACTGTGTTCGGCTACGAATTTCCTAGACCTTGAATCCTTCAAAAGAACGTCGGTCGTGGTAACAGCGAACTCTCGCAACGCGTAGCAAAAATTACAATTTTTACCAAATTTTCTTTGATCTGATTTGTCCTGTAGCTTCTTCTAATACGGTACGAATTAATTACTTTAAAGGAAAGTCAACTGTGTTCGGTTACGAATTTCCTAGACTTTGAATCCTTCAAAAGAACATCGCTCGTGGTTAAGCCTCCTATACCAACAACGCATTCTCCTAACGCAGAGCAAAAATTGCGGTTTGATTTTTACCAAATCAAATCTCATCTAATCTGATTTGAACTTGAGGTTCATCTAACGGGGTACGAATTAATCACGTACAAGAGGCTCGACCGTGTCCATCACCGAATTTCCTATACTTCGAATCCTCCACAAGAACATCGCTCATTGTAGAGCCTCCTATACCGACGTACTCTCCTAACGCGAACCAAAAAATCGTGCGGTTAGATTTTTACCAAATTTCATTTGATCCGATTTGAACTCGAGGTTCATCTAACGGGGTACGAATTAATCACGTCACAAGAGGCTCGACTGTGTTCGGCTACCAATTTCCTATGCTTCGAATCCTCCACAAGAACATCGCTCATTGTAAAGCCTCCTATACCGACGTACTCTCCTAACGCGAACCAAAAAATTGTGCGGTTAGATTTTTACCAAATTTCATTTGATCCGATTTGAACTCAAGGTTCATCTAACGGGGTACGAATTAATCACGTCACAGGAGACTCGACTGTGTTCGGCTACCAATTTCCTAGACTTTGAATCCTCCACAAGAACATCGCTCGTGGTAAAGAGCCTCCTATTAATCCTATAAATTGCGGTTTGATTTTCACCAAATCAAATTTCATTTACCGCGATCTGTACTCGAGCTTCTTTTATCGCAGTACGAATTAGTCACGTTATAGGAGGATCGACCAAGAACATCGCTCGTGGTAAACCCTCCTTTACCGACATACTCTTCTAACGTGGAACAAAAAATTGTGCGGTTAGATTTTTACCTTGATCTGATTTGAACTTGAGGTTCATCTAACGGGGTACGAATTAATCACGCGATAAGAGGCTCGGCAGTGTAAATCACCGAATTCCCTACACATTCGAATCCTCCATATCGGTCGTGATCCTCGCGGATATCAACGGAACTTGTCGGCCGTCTAGAAAGGTTGTCCGCGACGTGTTTCCATTGTACGACTCTCGGATTGCAGCAGCAATGCCGTCTGAAATCGATCCGTATAGCGTTTCTCGGAGCTAGACGAATCTGCGAGACGACCAGCAGAGGCTCGGTATACCAACCCGCGAACGTTCTCATTCCTCGCCGCTTAGTCATCTCGACGACCGGTTTCGTGTCTTCGAAAAATGTCTGGCCGAATGGGTATTTCCCGAAGTTCTCCGGCGGTCCCCAGAGATACTCGTTCGTCGAAAGCCTCACGCGAGAGCCACGTGAAAAATGACTCGCGAGAAGGTGCGCATTCCCGTGAAATGACTCACGCTTGAACGAGCCTCGTCGAACGCTTCGACTTTCTTGGCGAGACAGACGCGTACGTGCGCGTCGGCAACCGGTCTTTTTTTCCGAGTAATCTTGACTCATCCGCACTGGCGCTTCGAAACGGAAGTTTCCTAACGGTCGTTACGCGACAAGCACGCGGTCGTCGGCTGGCCGAGTGCATACGACTTCCGGTGGACATCGACGTCCGATCTGCTGTGGTATTCGTTCCTCTTTCGCGGAAAGCTGCTCCGAGGTGGACGGTGCCGATTCCTCTCTTCTGGAATGTCAATCGAACTTTCAAGAAAATTCAGAGAATTCACCCAGTGAATTTAATTAACCCTTGTCAACCAAAATGTATTGATTAGTTAAACCTTTCTGTATTTAACGTGTTCGCACAAATTCTCATTATAAGACCATAAATTAATACATTAGCAAGTAAAGAATGGACGTTCAGAGGAATTCTGTAATGTTTTTTAGAGGAGCATTAACAAAATGTTGGAAGAAGAAAGAGGAACTCGTTCCTCTTTCTCGAAAAGCTGTTCCAAGCTGAACGGTACCGATTCCTTTCTTCTGGAATGTCAATCGAACTTTCAAGAAAATTCAGAGAAATTCACTCAGTGAATTTAATTAACCCTTGTGTAGTCGACCAAAATGTATAGATTAGTTAAAGCCTTTCTGTATTTAACGTGTTCGCACAAATTCTCATTATAAGACCATAAATTAATACATTAGCAAGTAAAGAATGGACGTTCAGAGAAACTCTGTAATATTTCTTAGAGAAGCATTAACAAATTGTTGAAAGAAATACAGTAAACGGGTACCCAGCTGACTACACAAGTTAATTGTGCTCTGTCCGACCTGCTGTTGGGTTAACACTCGTTCCTCTTTCTCGAAAAGCTGTTTCAAGCTGAACGGTACCGATTCCTCTCTTCTGGAATGTCAATAGAACTTCCAAGGAAATTCAAGTTTCCCAAATTGCACAGGATCCTCTGCAAATCTAAATGTGCTATTCCGCGATACGCATGCACCGTCTGTTTGCGCGGAGAATTTTCCTAAAGATAGCGGGAGGTTGTGCAACGACGGTATAGACTCCGCGAGAGCCACGATTAATAATTATCGGTTCCGATTCGGGCCAGTCTCGCGTACTTTGACCGAGCGTGCTCACGCGGGTGGAAGAACGCCGGCGCTATCTTCCCTTGTTTCCGTATCGATTTCGAAGCATCTGGAAAGGCACTCGAGATTGTGATCGATCGATCGGCCGCGTTGTTAACAATGTCCAGAGAAAACGGTTCGCGGAAAAGTTTCCCGACACGGTCGCGCGGAATTCCATTGAATCGGCGAACGAATCGATGCGCATTGTGGCGACACGAACGACGTAGAGTTATTTTTAAAAACCACCTACGGACTTTTCCTCGACTCTCTTGTCTTGCATTTCCCTTTATTTCGGCGCGATGTTGCAGCTTCTCTGCAGTCAGAGTTGGGCAAGAATTGTATTTGTATGCATTGTATTAATACAATTGTATTTAAATACATATTGTCTTTAAATTGTATTTAAATACATTGTCTTTAAATTGTATTTAAATACATTGTCTTTAAATTGTATTTAAATACATTGTCTTTAAATTGTATTTAAATACATTGTCTTTAAATTGTATTTAAATACAAATTTCGAATAACGAATAAAAGATACAAATTTGTATTCGTTATTCGAAGGTTCGAATACAAAAGTATCTTTTATTCGACTTTTATTTAAATAATTTTGTATTCGCCGAGAATGTATTCGATGAAAAATAGTTACAAATTTTATTCGATGCTTCGAATACATCCGCTTCGAATACAATTCGTAACTATTATTCATCGAATACATTCTCAGCGAACACAAAATTATTTATATATAAGTCGAATAAAAGTCGAATAAAAGATACTTTTGTATTCGAACCCTAAATAACGAATAAAATTTATGTATTTTTTATTTCGATCGCGGTATTTGTATTCGAAGCTTCGAATACATCCGCTTGGAATACAATTCGTAACTATTATTCATCGAATACATTCTCGGCGAATACAAAATTATTCAAATAGAAGTCGAATAAAAGATACTTTTGTATTCGAACCTCCGAATAACGAATAAAAGTTCTGTATTTTTTATTTCAATCGGTATTTAAATAATTTTATTGGTTGGTTAATGGTTTATTCGTGACTCCATATCGTAGTACAGAGTTGGCGTTGTAGAGTCGAGGCTCTATTTGCCCAAATCAAGCCCGTCTATACATTCCAAGTGGTACAGAAGTATTTAAATACTGCCCAACTCCGTCTGCAGTGGCTCGAAGAGAAACGTGCCACGTCCGAGCAGAGTCGTATTTCGATCGAGTTCTCGCGAACGAAACCTCGAAGCTGTAAGTCGATTCCTAATGGAGCGGTCTAGGGGAAAGTCCCCAGGCAAAGCGAAGCAAAGCGAAGCAAAGCAAAGCAAAGCAAAGCTCGGCTGTATCTTGCGCCGAGAGGAGACGTCTCTCTCGGTCGTCGCCGTCAGTTCCTCGCAACCTTGCCCCCACCAGACGCGCTGCGACTTTTATCCCCACCTCGGACGATTCATTCGATCCTTTCCCCTTATCTCGATCCGAACGATACTCTCCTCTCTCTTCTTTCTCTCCACCCCCACCCCCGCTGTCTGGCTTGTTCGCTTTGATTCATCGGGATCTCGGTTCTCGCCCCCGCGGCCCTCGGCGGTTCCCGGCCTATTATCGTCGCTCGTTGACGAACAACGGCGAAACAGGCAGTGGGACGAGACCGCGGAGAGGGAGGTAGACTTTCCTTTACCTCCCGTCGACGAGAGTGGCAAAGGTTTCAATGTCAACGACGCGAAGGCTCTGCGAAGGCGATTCGCAAACTCCGGGCGACCTCGCGCTATCAAATCTCTACGATTTCGCTTGCTCGCTGGAAAATTTCCCGTCGAATCGCGATCGCAGTACTCTCCGTGCCTCGCAAGAAGTCCGGCAGGAATTCGGAAGGAATGCGGCAGCGAACCGTCCGATTCCATTCCACCAGACTTTCGGTTCCAGCAGAATAATTATGTATTTGCTAAAGTGTGTGACGTCAGAGCTTAATCATTGGCTGAGGAATGCCTTATGAGTAGACTGCTGATCTTTATGCATTTATGGCTTTTAAAAGTGTTCAAGAAATGCTGGAGTATAATATTTTACAGAATTCAGCACGGTTTTTACTTTGAAAATTTTTTTTTTAATTTAAATTAGACTTGCAGTTTTAATGAGGTGGGTTCCGAACCACCTTGGGCACACGATTTTTATTTATTTTGGATCTACAAAATAGGACTTCCCTTGGTCACAAATTTTTAAAGTTTGCCTAGAAAACTTGAAAATTCCGTAAACATCCGCAGTCTACTTTGTCTACTCACGAGTAGGCAGCGGATCTTTATGGAAAATAGAAGTATTTTACGCGAGTTGTACCAAATTTGAGTGAAATAGAAATTTATTTAATTTCTCAATAACGAGTAGACTTGTTAGTAGTCTTATGAGTAGACTGAATAGAATTTTTTTACACGAGTTATACCAAATTTGAGTGAAGTAGAAATTTATTTAATTTCTCAATAACGAGTACACTTGTTAGTAGTCTTATGAGTAGACTGAATAGAATTTTTTTACGCGAGTTATACCAAATTTGAGTGAAGTAGAAATTTATTTAATTTCTCAATAACGAGTAGACTTGTTAGTAGTCTTATCAGTAGACTGAATAGAATTTTTTTACGCGAGTTATACCAAATTTGAGTGAAATAGAAATTTATTTAATTTCTCAATAACGAGTACACTTGTTAGTAGTCTTATGAGTACACTGAATAGAATTTTTTTACGCGAATTATACCAAATTTGAGTGAAGTAGAAATTTATTTAATTTCTCAATAACGAGTAGACTTGTTAGTAGTCTTATGAGTAGACTGAATAAAATTTTTTACGCGAATTATACCAAATTTGAGTGAAGTAGAAATTTATTTAATTTCTCAATAACGAGTAGACTTGTTAGTAGTCTTATGAGTAGACTGAATAGAATTTTTTACGCGAGTTATTCCAAATTTGAGTGAAACAGAAATTTATTTAATTTCTCAATAATAAGAATAATTAATAAAAATAAATAATAAGAATAATTTGGTTAGAAGTTTGAGAACAATGTAACAGTATCTCTAAATATTCCGTATATTTTTACTGTTTCAAGAAACACCTACCAATTTTCGCCATAAATGCATAAAATCCGTAGTCTACTTTCGAGGCACGGAGAGTAGATGGGAGCCCGCGAAGGGCTGGCGAGTGCAACGTCGCGTCGTCGAGAGCGAATGTTAACGACGTTGCATCGATCGGTTTCTTTCATGTTGCCACGTGCGACCGGAACGACGCGTCGACGAACAAATATAGCCGGAGCGATAAATCGTGTTGCGCGAGGAACACAGCTGTGCTGTCCCGTTACGTTTAAGGATTCGAAAGCGGCTAGAGTGCTGGTCGATTTCGGAGCAAGATGGAAGGAAGGCGTCTTCCGAAGATGCAGAGACGACGGGGATCGATGGATCGGCGTGGATCGACGCACGGGGGACCACCTGGGCTTGTCGAGCTCGTCCGGATCGATCACGGACAGCAGCTACGTGTGACTATGTGTCGTTTGCGACACGCGTTACTCGGGTACTTCAGGCTGTGCCAATTTCGAGTCAGTCAGGTACCTGAAGTAGCGCGCACTGCGGCGAAACCGGTACATCGTTTTTCTCCGGCACGAGGTCTGGTTCCGGTGTTTCGCGGGAGGACCCCCATCAACGGAGAGAGAAAGAGAGAGTGTCTGTGTGAGAGAGAAAAGAGAGTTTGCGTGTGAGAGAGAGAGAGAGAGATCGTAGAGGAACGGACACAGAGAGAGAGAGAGAGGAGGAACACGATGGTGTTCGGAACAACTGTGGAGGCTGCATGTTAATTGTACTTCATCAGGTGCTCTGGTGAACTCGATACCCGGCACCTGTTGGAGCGCAATTCATATGACTGTGCCCTGCTGCCTTATTACATCGCGACGAACCGAAACGTAGATCTGCTACCGAGGACGTAAGTCGGGTCGATCAGAGTTCGCTCGTCGCCTACTCTACTACGGTCCCACCTTGCGCGTTTATCCGTCGCGTTCGCAGAAACGTCGGCGTAGACGCGAAACTAAAATGTGGGACGCGTTAAACTGTTGCACATGAAGTCGTTTCGAAACGCACGTGTTGGGAATGGACTGCACTTGTGACAGTAATGGGTACCTGTAATTTGTATGTACCTGTAATTTGTACCTGTACAAATCAGTGGCCATATGTTACTTCCAACCTGATCAAATGATTAAGGGAAGGAAGACACTTTTAAGTGGATCGTGTATCTTGCAATGAGTGCAGACAATTTTGATTTTGCATGAAGATCCACTGTCCAGTCATAAAGTGTTTTGCTGAAATTGTTAAGGGAAGAGAGACATTCTTAAGTGGCTCCTGAATCTTGCAGTGAGTGCAGACAATTTTGATTTTGGATAAAGATCCACAGTTTAGTCTTGAAACGTTTTGTTCAAATTATTAAGGGAAGAGAGACATTTTTAAGTGGCTCCTGAATCTTGCAATGAGTGCAGACAATTTTGATTTTGCATAAAGATCCACTGTCCAGTCATAAAGTGTCTTGCTCAAATTATATTATTAAGGGAAGAGAGACATTCTTAAGTGGCTCCTGAATCTTGCAATGAGTGCAGACAATTTTGATTTTGCATAAAGATCCACTGTCCAGTCATAAAGTGTTTTGCTGAAATTGTTAAGGGAAGAGAGACATTCTTATGTTGCTCCTGAATCTTGCAGTGAGTGCAGACAATTTTGATTTTGGATAAAGATCCATAGTTTAGTCTTGAAACGTTTTGTTCAAATTATTAAGGGAAGAGAGACATTATTAAGTAGCTCCTGCATTTTGATATGAGTGCAGTCAATTTTGATTTTACATAAAGATCCACTGTCCAGTTATAAAGTGTCTTGCTCAAATTATATTATTAAGGGAAGAGAGACATTCTTAAGTGGCTCCTGAATCTTGCAATGAGTGCAGACAATTTTGATTTTGCATAAAGATCCACTGTCCAGTCATAAAGTGTTTTGCTGAAATTGTTAAGGGAAGAGAGACATTCTTATGTTGCTCCTGAATCTTGCAGTGAGTGCAGACAATTTTGATTTTGGATAAAGATCCATAGTTTAGTCTTGAAACGTTTTGTTCAAATTATTAAGGGAAGAGAGACATTATTAAGTAGCTCCTGCATTTTGATATGAGTGCAGTCAATTTTGATTTTACATAAAGATCCACTGTCCAGTTATAAAGTGTCTTGCTCAAATTATATTATTAAGGGAAGAGAGACATTCTTAAGTGGCTCCTGAATCTTGCAATGAGTGCAGACAATTTTGATTTTGCATAAAGATCCACAGTTTAGTCTTGAAACGTTTTGTTCAAATTATTAAGGGAAGAGAGACATTCTTAAGTGCCTCCTGAATCTTGCAATGAGTGCAGACAATTTTGATTTTGCATAAAGATCCACTGTCCAGTCATAAAGTGTCTCGCTCAAATTATATTATTAAGGGAAGAGAGACATTCTTAAGTGGCTCCTGAATCTCGCAGTAAGTGCAGACAATTTTGATTTTGCATAAACATCCACAGTTTAGTCTTGAAACGTTTTGTTCAAGTTATTAATTGAAGAAGGACATTATTAAATAGCTCCTGTATCTTGTAGTGAGTACAGACAATTTTGATTTTGCATAAAGATCCACAGTTTAGTCTTGAAACGTTTTGTTCAAGTTATTAATTGAAGAAGGACATTATTAAATAGCTCCTGTATCTTGTAGTGAGTACAGACAATTTTGATTTTGCATAAAGATCCACAGTCTAGTCATGAAGCGATTTACCTAAATTATTAAGGGAAGAGAGACATTTCTAAGTAGCTCCTGAATCTTGCAGTAAGTGCAGTCAATTTTGATTTTGCATAAAGATCCACAGTCTAGTCTTGAAGCGATTTACCGAAATCATAAAAGGTAGAAGGACATTTTGAAGTGGCACCTGAATCTGGCATTGAGTGCAGATAGTCATGAAGCGTTTGAAATACGATTGTATCCCGAAGATTGATTCATTATCTGAAGCTGACCTTGAAGGTCCAGTTCCAGTTCTTCCGTAGACGGTTTCTTCACACGTGTCGGTGAACGAAGATCGCCTTTAATATTCGCAAATAATTGCTGACGACGATGCTCTGTCCTTGGACTTTGATTCGAATCCATCATGGGACCCACGAGAGCATGCTCCCTCGCCACAGCGACGGTTTTCGGAGAACTCGATCGAAACGAAGCGGTCACTGCCTTTGTAACGCGATTAATGGCCGGCGTCGGTGAACGACGGGATTGAATTTTCAGCGTCGTTCCTCGTTTAATCGGCAAACAAAGTTAGACCGGCACCCTGTTGTTAGTCGACCGGCCTGGATGCCGATGTCAGTGCTATCGTTTCTCTCCGGTTAGCTGGACCAGGAGAGAGAGAGAGGGGAGGAACGTCGTTGTAATGTCGCGAACTAATGGGATAATGGTGTTACGGTGGGGTCGCGTGGCGGTACCAGCTGAAAGGGAAAGGGAAAAGTAGAGGAGATAGCCGGTAACGCAATTATTCGCCTCTTTGCTCGATTCCGATATATAATAGTCCGACGAAAACTGTCCGCTGCGGTTTCGCTGTTGCTCTTTCCGCTGCGGCCTGCGCCTTCGATCATGAAACGACTCGCATCTCTTCGGTATTCAGGCCGGGATAAAAACGTCGGTGGACCTTGAAGAGGTGGTTCTTCAGGCTATACGAAATGCCAAAACTGGACTGCGGAATTTATGCATTAATAACAAAAATGAATAGGTGTAATACAAAACATTAAAAGGATTTAAAGACTTTAACTGTTTCGAAATACTATTTTGACCGTATCAAAATGATTAATGAACAAAATTAATTTTTACTTGGTTCCTGTAGATTGCAATCGATGTATAAAAATTTTGTTTTGCATAAAGCTCCGCAGTCTAGCCGTGACTATTAGTTAAACAAATTAATTCGTGGCGATCAATTAACCATTATATAGCCAACCAAAATCTATTGATTATTTAAAACCTTTTGTATTTAATATACTTGCACAAATTCTCATTCTGAAACTGCAAATTAATATTAGGTGTGCAAAGTATTCGTGCACCTATTAAAAACGAATAACTTTCTCAAAATTAAGCACAACAAGTTGTTTCGAGACGATGGAAGAATTAGTTTGCTGGCCAATGTGTAAATAATTTTTTCTTTTAATTGTTATTGGTCGCAATTGAGGAAAAAGTGAAGGTCGCGATTTTTAAATTTTTTCTCTATGGTGTTTTTGCTAAATGTTTTCATAAGAAATTACAATTTTTCATGCAAATTTTACTTACCTTGAATACCAGATTAAACTCACAGCCACAGGATATCAACACGGGTTCTTCTCATTTTTTAAAAATCTTTCATACATTTAAAAAAATTACTTTTACACTAAGAGATTAGTCAATCAAAGACAAGTGCAAGTATTTCATGAATACGGGATTCTACGGGATATTATACGGGATGCGTCTACCGTAACATACAAGTCTACGCAACTTGCAAACCTATGTAACTTCCAAAGTATGCGTTGCAAGAAATAGTTTTGTATATAAAAGTTGCATGGACTGAAGGGGTACATTATGTAGTGCATTTATTATTTTTACAGGTGGAAGCGTTTCGGAGATTTGAAGGTCGACTTTGTTCTTTTAAATGGAATACTATATCTTTTATACCAAAATATGGAAGAATATCGAATTCCGAGTAAAAAAGTATTGACCTTCATTAGCCCTAAACCTAATAATCAACGAATAAAATTTTCAGGAAATAAACTGAAATTACTCGTTAATTATTAGGTTTAGTGCTAATGAAGGTCAATACTTTTTTACTCAGAATTCGACATTCCTCCACATTTTGGTATAAAAAATATAGTATTCAATTAAAAAAAACAAAATCGACCTTCAAATCTCCGAAACGCTTCCACCTGTAAAAAAAATAAACACACTACATAATGTACCCCTTCAGACCATGTAACTTCCGTGTACAAAACTTTTTCGTGCAACGCATACTTTGGAAGTTATACATATAGGTGTGCAAGTTGCGTGGACCACACTGTAGAAAATAATATTAGGTGAAGTAAAACGCTCAGAACTTTTTACTTCACCTAATAAATGACTTTGCAAAGGGCTCCGAATTAGAGTCTGCGAACTGCTTAAGTTCGAGTCGACGGCTGTCGGTCCACGGTTTGGCTGAATACTAAGCAAGCGCAGGCCAGTGGAAAAATAACAGTGGTGCAAGCGTACGGGCGGCGGTAAGCTAGATGAAAAATGGCCTCGTTACCACCCGATGAGATTACGAGCGACGCTAACGAGGTGCGGTAACAGATGTGTGGACATAGCTCAGCGTGCTCCGCGTAGCAAAGCGTGCCGGTGAAAGAAACGGGAGAACAGCGACACTCCAGAACAGATGATAAAAGAAACACGGAACGGGGGCATTACGAGTCGATGGACCGTGCATGTATGAACTGTATCGACGAGCCCGTAAAACGACGGAGAGGGACAGGTTATATGATGTTCAACGAAACGGCGACGTGTCCGTAAAAGTGTTTTTATTGCTTGCGTCTAGCGTCTAAGCGCGACTTACAAACGCATCAAGTGTCGATAGTTCTCTGTCCTAATCGACTATTTGTACTCGCATCGAGACCGAGGTACGTTTCTCTCGGACGATCCGAAGCCGGAGGACTCCGGGGAAATTCCTCAAAGCCATTGATACATTAAACTTACATAAGGCCGTGTTTAATGAATCGGCCAGCGGCGAATCGATTTGCTTAACACATTACCGACCGGTGATTATTGTATAATTTTCTAAAATTTATGTAACATGAGTAGACAGTTTTTAATGGAACCTTCAATAGCAACAGCAATTTTCATTGTGAACTAGCAAGTCACCCTTAATAACGTCATCTAATAGTTTCATTTAAGATTGGAATATAAAAGAAAATTTCTATGCTTTCTTTTGATACAGCACAATTATTGAAAATCCTATTAATAGGCTACCGGTCGGTAATGTGTTAAAATAGACGTCGGGTGAACTTTACTTCACCGGAATCTAAATTAGTACATTTCCCCTACGAATTATGGTGCATTTGGTATGTAATCCAGTAGATTTGTACCCGGCGCGGATGCAGACGAAGTTTCGATCCTGTAGCATCAATGGTTCAGGAGTTATGCTGGATTGAAGTTGAGCAATCTCCAGTGTTTTTGACAGGTGAGGGCGCCGCCATATTGGTTTGTAGTGACGACCGCGAGCCGCTTACCTTGCCTTCCCCCGACCGAATCATTAACCAAGAATCACCTAGCGGATCTGCTCCACTTGCAAACATATGGCGGCGCCCTTGCCTGTCAAAAACACTGGAAAATGCTCAACTTTAAGCAAGCATAACTCCTGAACCATTGATGCTACAGGATCGAAACTTCGATCTGCAGGTTCTCCGGGTATAAATCTATAGGATTACATAGCAAATACATCATAATTCGTAGGAGAAAGGCACAAGTTTTGTGCCCGGTAAAGTAAACAGCAGACGTCTGGTCGAAGGTGCGAAATTAAGTTGGCTACCTGCGAAACCCTCGAGAGCGGCTCGAGCTCTCGATGCCGCTTTCGGTTCAACCCTTTCGCTCCTCTTGGGGTACGTTTTGTTTCAATTGAACGTCAGACAGCGGATCTTTATGCAAAATAAAAATTGTCTAGCTGAATTGCGAGCAACTGGAGTGAAATCATCAGTATATTACGAGACTGCGGATGTTTATGCAATTTTCAATTTTTATAGACGAATTATAAGAAAGTGGGATGAAATACAATCCTTTTTTTAATGGCCACAGCCTTTGTAGATCCAAAACAAATAAATTATAAGAAAGTGACATGAAATAAAATCCTATTTTTAATGGCAACAGCCTTTGTACATCCAAAACAAATGAAAATTTTACTAAATTCTATCAAATTGTATATTCTAGCATTTTTTAAAAATATTCATAAGCCATAAATGCAGCAGATCCGCAGCCTATACAGGGTGGTCCACCTAAATACGACCACCTAAATATCTCCTCCAATTGTGGGGGTACAAAGAATATTTTGTGTACTATCTGAACGGTTCGAAGGGACCATTATATTGCAAAGAATATTCTTTTTCGAAGGTTATTTTTTTCGGAGTTATCAAGGTCATCGATGTTTTTTTATACATAACTACATTTTTTTTATTAAGTCGTGTAACTGATCGAAAAATACATTCAGATATGTATAATAACATGACATTGACCTTGATCTGAAGGTGAAACTTTAATTTTCGAAGATCAAGGTCATTTCAAGGTCATGTTTTTATAAATATCTGAATGTATTTCTCGACCATTTACACGATGAAATAAAAAGAAAAATGTAGTTATGTATCAAAAAACATCGATGACCTTGATAACTCCGAAAAAAAATGAACATCGGAAAAAAATTTTCTTTGCAATGCAAAATATTTTTTGTACCCCTACAATTGGAGGAGATATTTAGGTGGACCACCCATACATTACAATAAGAACCCCACAAAGTCTGAATAAATTAAATCCTGTCATTTTTATAAGGCAACACGTAATTATTACTTTTATACTACGTTTAGTGTTAAATTGGCTCACGATTAGACTGTGGATTTGATGCATCCATAATAAAAATGAAAAGTCGTAATTTCAAACCGTAAAAAAATATCGATATATTATTTCAGACAGCTGTAGAAAATGTTTATAAAAACCCGCAGTGTAGTCGCACCGATCACCGCAAGGGGCTGAACAAATACAAAGATGATCTGGAGCGAAAGAGTTGAAGATCAGGCCAGGGACCATTTTGGTCGAGCTTGCGAGAATAGATTGCGAACGGAGCATAATTTCTGCGCGATAACGAAGCGGAATCGAAGGCGCGGAGTTCTCGCTGTCGGATCGATCCCGCTCGCGCGTGTTTTCGATTACTCGCGGGAAATCAACGCACGGTGGTTCGAATATGTATTGGCGATTCCGATTGCCGGCGTGAAATAAAAAGAAGATATTTGCGTGCTCGGAAATAAAGAGAAATCGCGTATCTATAAGTACAGGGTGTATGTACAGGTTTTTCGACCGTGAGCATACTCGCGGAACGTTACGCTCGCAGAATACTGGCCATCGATAACCGGACGAGCCTCGGAACGCGTCGATGTAACGTGTACACGCGAGAAACTCGAGCAGTTGTTCTCGTGTAACGATAAGCGACGGGTTCTCAACCAGCTTTCCAGCGAAAAGAAGCTCGCGAAATTTCCGAATCGATTTCTCTCGTTTGGAAGATGGTCGAAGGCTTCTTGTGGAAGCCGATCGACCCACGCGTCGTTGTTATGGACGTGATCAATACCTCGGAAACAGGTTCGAACTTTGATCGATTGAATTCGAACTCTCTACAGGGTGTCCCAAAATTACCTTAGTTTAATGAAATGGGAGGTTCCCGAGATCATTTGAAGCGACATTTTCCTTTGCAAAAATATTATCCGCGGCTTTGTTTAGGAGTTATTAACGAAAAACACGGACCAATGAGAGCGCGACCTAGACGCGAGTTGGCACAGTCGGCCCGGCGCGCCAACTGTTTATTGGCCGACTGTGCCAACTCGCGTCTAGGTCGCGCTCTCATTGGTCCGTGTTTTTCGTTAATAACTCCTAAACAAAGCCGCGGATAATATTTTTGCAAAGGAAAATGTCGCTTGAAATGATCTCGGGAACCTCCCATTTCATTAAACTAAGGTAATTTTGGGACACCCTGTATATGTTGTAGATAGTACTTCCAAGTTTATATTAGACATTAGATGATTGCATAAGTTCGTGCACGATTTGAAAATAAAATTCATGTTAAATTTTAAAGAATACAACTTTATTAATCTTTTAATCATTCTTTCCTAATTGTAGATAATTTGACCATTTTTTAATTTTAATTTAAGCAAGTCTTTAAAATTTAAACATTGAATTTTATTTTCAAATCGGACATGAACTTATGCAGTCATCTGATACTTGAACGTATGACAGATAGTTTCGAACCTTTTACAAGTACTTTGGTATAAACAGAAGTAATACATTCTTGCAAGTATATTCGAATCTTGGGCGAACAGATTCGAAACTTTGATGAATATCGTACTGGAAATTCTCTGATTTTTCTAATTATTCTCTTTACTTTTAAAATCAAATTTTATTCAACATGTAGAACTATAAATTCATAGTCTACCGGATTTTCATGTGGACACATGTAGAAAAGAAAAGAAATAGACTAAAACCAAGTACATATTGTAAATGAAATACTGTTCTTAATTAGTAGACTGCAGATCTTTATGCACTTATGACTTGTGAAAATGTTCAAAAAAAGCTAGAATATAAAATTTGATAGAATTTTGTACAATTTTTATTTCTTTTGGATCTACAAAGGCTGTTCCTATTAAAAATAGGATTTTATTTAATTCCACTTTCTTAAAATTTGTCGATAAATATTGAAAAATGCATAAACATCCGCAGCCTGTTAATTAGTTACGAATCTAATAAATGAAGTGCTTAACACGGGGCACCAAACACAATTGGCATACATTGCCTTATATTAATGACAAAATTGCATATATTTCGATTTCGTTTCAATTTTGTTTAAATATTCGCTTCAGTAGAGAAGTTCGCTAAAAAAATTTCTCAGAAAAACATATTTATAATTTTAATATTTCTGAAAGAACAAATCAGGAACAAGTCATTTTGACTCACTCGGTAGTTCTATTGTTAAAACCCACTATGCACTTCTGATTACCAAGATTCGGGTACTACTTGTGAAAGATTCGATTCTTTTAAACATCGAAGTACTTATAACTATCCTTTCAAAGCTTGCAAGCACTCATTCCCAGGTTCGATGTCAGTTTGTATAAAATTAATTGACTCGGATTCGTTAGTACATATTTAAACTTGATCCCATCCCTAGTCGTTGTTCAGACTCGCGATCTGTATCACAGCAAGGCGCAATTTTGGGAAAACTGGAAGCTGTCTTTCGATTCGAATAAAATATTTTATGGCTCACGGCGTCCTCCGCTTTCTACGAGCCAGGCGCTCTCAACCTGTCCCGACGTCCCGACTCCTTCGCTAAGCATTGTTAACACTAAACCTACCGAGCACTACAATCGATTACACTGTCTTAGCTTACAAAAATGACGAGGCTCTATTTATTTAGATTTTGTGCAATTTTTATTACAACCTTTGCTTGGATAAAGGAATTTTTTTAAATCTATTTCCATGCAAGCAAGTTCATAATTTCGATAAGTGGTAGGGTTAATGTTGACACGTTCGCTGCAGAGCGATCTTGCCCAAAAATCACAGTATTTTAATCGTTGTAATCGAAACTGTAGAATTAACACCAGAGTTGGGCAAAAATTGTTAATATCGTACCTGTATTTGTTTAGTTTTGCGCTTGTCCCTTTTTATGTAAATTTCAGGTTGACTATTTTTGTTCCTTTTGTTATTTTCTTTTTGTTTTTATCAGTTCTACTGTAAACGACTGTAAACATTTGTATAAAAGGATCTCGGTCCGTATATAATAACAATAAAAATTTTATGCAAATAAAAATTTGGAACGAAGTGGGTTTTCTAACCGACTTCGACAAAGGAGGAGGTTACTCAATTCGATCTGTATGTGCTTTTTTCCAAGTGTTCGACCACGCCGAGAGTTCAAAAGAAAGCCGAACGTAGAAAAGGACAGCATGACAGTGGAGTAGGACAGTGATCGCGTACCCGATGGCGGACAGTAAACGCGACTTTACTGTATTGTGATAAAAATTGCACAGAATCTAAATAAATCCTTGTCATCTCCTTGTCATTTTCGTAAGCTAAAACATTTTAATCGCTGTTAGTATTCGATAGGTTTAGTGTTAACGGGCAAGGGCGCCCGTCGATGCCAGCGGGCACAGCTACGGACAAAGCTATGGACAAGCGATTTAGTTCAGCGCTCGGATTTACTTACTCGCGACGGCCGAGCAACGAAGGCTACGCCCCCTCGACCCGGCCGAGCAACGAAGGCTACGCCCCCTCGACCCGGCCGAGCAACGAAGGCAACGCCCCCTCGACCCGGCCGAGCAGCGAAGGCAACGCCCCCTCGACCCGGCCGAGCAGCGAAGGCCACGCCCCCTCGACCCGACCGAGCAACGAAGGCTACGCCCCTTCGACCCGGCCGAGCAACGAAGGCTACGCCCCCTCAACCGGGCCGCGCGTCTCGCTCCCCGTGGCGGCCCTAGTTCTCCCAGGCGCCACGAATAGCGAGTACGCCTGAGGAGCTCCGGACTAGGGGCGGTAGTGGGCCGCGAGGGACGAAGAACTAACGGCAATGCGAAAAGTGTGGGCCCTTAGTTCTTCATAAGCTCGGGCACCAACTGTTTAGTAGAGGGGCGGTCCATTGAACGTCCCTTGGGTGGGTGTTTACGGGGCTTCGCCCTCGGTTTTAGCCTCTCCCTTAACAAAAAAAGGGGCGTAGCCTTCGAAACTCGGCCGTCACTAGTAAATAAATCCGAGCGCTGACTTAGTTAGAGGAGTGAGGGTAGGCACGAATTATATCACTATACATCCGCCGATCGTCCGATGCTTATTCTATCTCACCGCCCGTAGAGGCGTGACTTAATTCCCGCCGTTCTGCGTATGCTCCAGGGCCGGATTAAGTCCCGTAGCAGAAGTACAAAAAGGGTCTCCGCACACGGGCGCTTCATCGAAGAGGCGCCGAAACATTAACGATATTTTTGCTAAAAAAAAGGACATTCATTGTGCCTGTTTAAAAGGATGCGCCACATTTGCACGCAAGCGGCCCTGATACAAAGCCTAGGGCCTCGTGATAACATTTGCTACGGGCCTCGCGCTGGCTTAATCCAGCACTGGTATGGCCAGGGCAAGAAAATCGCAGACGCTGAACAGCTGTGCGCTAGAAGCTGCGCTGGTTCGTGCGATTCTCCTGGCGCACTCCGGAGCGCACGGTGTGTATGATCGGACAATTGAAAAATAAAGAGACAACCGACACGTCGATCAACGTTTCAATTTCTTTATTCAACCCTATGCACGTAGAAAGTCGCAGTACTAAAAAAGGATGAAAAAGAATTCCAGTCGGTGGAATCGATACTATCCGGGGCTATATTACAATCGCGAGCGGCGGTCGGACACAGGAAATTCTTCCGTCGCGTCGGTCCTTAAGCCGCGTTCCCACGCGAACGTTGTACATCTCTGGCGCGAGCTCTTTCGTTTCCTTTGACCCGTTCTCGACCGAACAAGAAGGAAAGTCTGTTTCTCTGACGGCTATAAAATAACAAATTCGTTAAAATCGTTCACACTCGGCGGGAATGCGAACGCGTGCGCACGTGGGAACGGGGCTTAACGCCGCGCACGCACCGGACACACGCGCAGAAATGGATCGTTCGCAGAAATCCTCGAGCGGTTTCGTGGCCGCCGCTTTTAAACGTTCTCTCGACGGTCGCGTCGAACGGCGTGTGCGTGTGCGTTTTAAATGGGTCCGGTGTTCAACCTTGACTCGATAGCTTTCGAGTTATTTTGAACGGCGCGTTGCGGTCGAAAACGGCTCGACCGAGGACGCCGGTTTCGTTTCGTTTCGTTTCGTTCACCGGCGTCTCTCTTCTCTGTCTCTCTCGACGTGTTCGCCGCTGAATTTCTCTGTTTTGCAGCGAGCCGTGCACCTCGCTAGGCCCGATCAATAAACTCTCTTGTCGGTTGCCACGTTTCGTGCAACGACCACGCCGAGAGACGCGTGCCGATCAATTCCTCGGGAACCAAGATCGCGAGACATCCTCTCGGCGGAACCTTTCCCAGCCGGCCTCGACGATGGGACTCGCGTCAACCTCCTCGAGGACGAGCCCTTCCGGCCCTTCGTCGAAAAGAAATCGCAGTCGACCCTCCTGCACCGCGATCAACCCTTACGTAGTCAACCAAAATGTGTAGATTGTTTGAAACCTTTCCGCTTTCTGCATTTAACACAATCAATTTTGATTTGGCATAAAGATCCACAGTGTAGTTATGAAGAAGCGTTTTCCCCAAATTATTAAGGGAAGAATCACATTTCTAAGTAGCTCCTGTACTGTGCGGAGCACGAGAGAAAACTAGCGGGAAGGGGGAATGAAACCTGACCATTCAGATTGCCTCTGCGTTCCCCTTGCGCCGTTCCCCTCCCGCTAGTTTTCTCTCGTGCTCTGGAGAGTATCTTGCAACTGGTGCAATCGATTTTGATTTTGCGTAAAGATCCACAGTCTAGTCGTGAAGCATTTTGCTCAAATTATTAACAAAAAGGGGATTTCTTAACACTTTACCTACCGAAATAATTATGTAATAGGATTTTCAATAATTGTGCTGTACCAAAAGGAAGCATAGAAATCTTTTTTCACATTGCAATCTTAAATGAAACTATTACATGATGTTATTGAGGGTGACTTATTAGTTTACAATAAAGATTGCTGTTGCCATGGAAGGCTCCATTAAAAAGTATTCAGATTTCTCAAAATTGTGCAATTTTTTACCAGTGAGTAATGTGTTAACATGTTTGCACAAATTCTCGCTATAGAACTATAAATTAATATATTAGCGAATAAAGAATTCATCAGCTTCATAAAGAATTCAGAGAAATTTTGTAACGTTTTTTAGAGGAACATTAACAAACTGTTGAGATAAATACAGTAAGTGGGTATACCCGGTTGACTACACAAGGGTAAATTCGTACCGCGTCACGAGAAACTCGGTACGAATTATATGAAAATTAATTTACAAAACCAAACCGCAATTTCTGCCTCGCCTTACAGGAGGGTATACTGTACTCGATCAACAACAACGTCGGATTCCGGAGTATTAACCCCTCGCACTCCGAATTACTTTTCAATTCAGTTGCCAACGACTCCCTGCTATTTTAAAATATCGAGTCACACTCGACAAAGGAGCGCGAAGGGTGAGAAAGCTCCGATCAACGCGGAAACGGAACCGTAGAGCAGGGGTTGATGGGAGCGTGTCGTATAAAACAATGATTATCTTACACTGAAGGTTACTGGGCAAGAATCGATACGATTCGCGAGATGACGAGATACGATTGGGATCGTCGAGGAGGTTAAGCCAGTCTAGAGCAGGCGTGGGCACAGCGCTCTTCGCCCCGGAGCGTCTCGGGTCGCCTCCGAGGGGCGGAGCTCCGTCGCTGCGGACAATAATGGAGCTGGGTCCGTGCCCCCCGGGGCAATCGGTGTCCATGCCTGCCCCAGAATTCCAGGACGATCTAGAATCCGTCGACCCCTGTTCTCCGGGAGCTTGAGATCCCTTCTACACGAAATCCCCGTGGATCTCTCGTTGGAACCATCGGCATTCGTTCTGAGGGGCGAACTATGTCCTCCTCTCTGCGCACAGTGGGCGGAGCTTCGTCGCTCCGGACAATAACGAAGCTGGGCCCGTGCCCCCGGGGCAATCGGTGTCCATGCTCCAGAATTCTAGGACGATCTAGAGTCCATCGACCCCTGTTCTCCGGGGAGCTTGCGATCCCTGGATCGTCTACTCGAAATCCCCGCGGATCCCTCTGCATTCGTTCCTGGGGCGAACTATCTCCCCCTCTCTGCGTACAGGGGCGGAGCTTCGTCGCTCCGGACAATAACGAAGCTGGGCCCGTGCCCCCGGGGCAATCGGTGTCCATGCTCCAGAATTCCAGAACGATCTAGAGTCCGTCGACCCCTGTTCTCCGGGGAGCTTGCGATCCCTGGATCGTCTACGCGAAATCCCCGTGGATCCCTTGTTGGAACCATCGGCATTCGTTCCTAGCGGGAGTGACGTTCCTCCGAGGATTTCCACGGGCTTTGCAGATCGTAGCTCGCGCGAGAGACGAACGAATGGTCCTCGTCGAGCGAGAGAAGGAGAATCTCTCGCGTGGAAACGAGCAGAAAAAAAGGAGAGGGAGGATGACGAAGTCGGCGGAGAAGAAGAAGAAGAAAGAGATCGTCCGCTGGTCGGGGCTCAGCCAAGGTGGAAGGGGCAGGCCGACGTCGGCGTGATTCTGGCCGCTGCTGCTCCTCGTCGCAGACCTTAGTTCGAGGCGGAGGGCGTCTTGGGTTGCTGGAAGGGGTTCCATTTCAGACACTCCGGATCGATCTCTCTGTAGACGGGCCCCCGTCTCTTCACCCTCTCCTTGTAGTCGTCGATCACGTCCTGGAAATCATTTCAACGGTTCTCCCAACGGTCCTTTTCCTTTTTCAACCGAGACACGGCCTCCCGGAAAATCTATCCGAGAGACCATCCCTCGATGAGTTTGTTTATTTTATCATTTAACATTTAACAAACATTTAACGATATGATTGGTGATGAGATATCGATAAACTATATTTATAATATACATGTACATTTTTTATGTGTTCAGAATTCTGTCGGGAAGGTTCGTTCTCAGTATAAATGTATCATTAATTTTCATAAATGTTTTGTTGGTACGAATTTGTCCACGAAAGGTGCACAAATACTGTACACCCGATGTCTCGAGTTATCGTTAAATGAAATGTCCGATGCAAATCTTGCAAAGCGTTCTGATCAAGAAACACTATTACACGTTTATTATACAGGGTGTCTCACCTGATTTTGACATGTTGACGTTAGCGTTTACTTACTTATGTAACGTCTTAGTACGACAGTAATGGTGTTTTAGAGTTATTTAAATTGAAATATCTCGTGAACTACTAACTTTTCGACATACATAGGTTAGTACTTTTTTTATAACGAATGTCCAGCTGCATCGATTGATGTATTCAAAAATACCTCATTCCGTTTAAAAAAAAAAAGTTAACCTTTATATGACCTTTACGCGTCCACTCACGAAAAAACTAATAACATCAAAGTATGCTCCACTCGATACCATTCAAGACTACGCTGAAAAATTTTTTGCTACGAGTAACAATAGCGAGAAAATCAAGATGTCAAAATCAGGTGAGACACCCTGTATATCGATCTACAAAGCGGACCCTTAAGGTCCTGTCAAGGTAAATTGCAATTACAACTTCGAACACAATGCGATTGTCGTGCACTCTTGTTATACCAGTGGAAAAATAATTGACAATAACATTCTGTCATATCCGGTGAAAATGTAAAAGGTAAAAGGTACTGCAAAATGGATATGACAATCCTGTCCACGAAGTAATGGAATTAAGAAACGTGTAATTGATAGCATTGAAACAAGTTGCGATTGTTGAGCGTTATTGTTCACGAGATGTATGCAGAATGTATCGCACTCCGATAAGAATAGTGACATAACTAAAAAATGCAGTATTCTCACGATAACGATTTTAAGAAACTTATAAAATTTCCATCGACATGACCTTTCAATTTTTGGGTTAACCTAATTATTACGGATTATAACTATTTTTCTAATTCCATCCGCTGATCGAAATCAATTGTTTTATTTCAGTTGAATATCAACCCATTGTAAAAGTAAGATGAAAAGAACAAGTTATGCCGGAAGCAATGAAGAATTCCAATAATTTTAAGCTCACGCATATAGGGAAAGCAAAGCTTCGCAGCCAAAGGATAAAAATGCAGTAACGAAATTATTGAAAAATCCAGAAACTATCTGAACACTCAAAATAAAAATTACGAGTGATACTTTTAATTTATTGTTTAACGTGATCTAGTTTTTTGACAATAAATGTTGCGTTACATTTATTTTCTTTTGCAACTATTATATTATTATGGGACAGAGGGAATGTTACGGATGCCTCCATCTTCCTGCCATTACAGATATGAACTAGCACAAAAAGAAAACCTGACGTAACTCCCCTCGATCGGTTCAATTAGGAGTTAGAAACATGACGTTCTTCCAGCACGTAGAGGCCAAGTAAACGCATCTATCACTGTTCCAACTTCAAAATCGTTATTTTCCGAGTTACGTCATCGTTCTTGCTGGGGTGCGATACGTACAGTACAAATTAGTGGACAAATCAGATCGACTAAGGGGAAACTTACCTGTTTCTTGAGAATGATATGCTTCCCCTTCCAGTACTTCATCATCCCAAGGGCCTGCAGGGTGCTGACGATGTCGTACGAGTCGATCGCCATCTCCTTGCTGATATCTGCAAGACAATGTTCTCTTGTATCCGTTATCGCAGCGGAACGGGGACAGATTGCCCCGTGGGGCGTCACTCCGGCTCCGTTGCAGTTCGGAGGAGCGAAGCCACGCCTGTTCGGGGCAAACGTCCTCCAGAGTGAACGTTTCTGTATTCAATATTCGGTCCAGTGTCGCCAGATCGAGGAAATTGAGGGGAATACAGTTTACCCCCTCCCTGATGATCAGTCTAAGGACTTATTGTGGGATGTTGGAGTATGCTCATGGTGCTGGAATGGGATCGACCAGTTTTGGTCGATTCTGGCGACACTGATTCGGTCGAGCCGTTCGCGGACCAAATCAATTTCTTTGGGTTCTCGGATCAAAAGAATCGAGAGAACAATTTTACTGTAGTATTTCGCGGATCGGTTTGGCAAACGAACGGCCCTCCTCGTTCCTCCTCCCTGTAGAAACAGCAGTACCGTTGAAGGGAGGGGGGTCTGGGCTTTACCTTTGACGGAGAGTTCTTTGCCCCCGAAGTTGCAGAGGTACTGCAGCAGAACGTCCTTCCAATAGCTGCGATACGAGATCAGGCCTAGATCCGATAAAGGTTTCTCCGGCGAGCCAATCTTTTTCTCGACCCTGGTCAATAAGTAACCTGCGCAGAAGTACATACGCCGTTGTTCACGCCCGTGAATCCTCGAGAAACGGGATGGATATGGTTATCGACACCGCCATCGAAGCTCCGTTTAGGAACTACTGTCTTCCCTCGCATAGTGTCACTTTCGTCTCTACGGATAGTAGTAACGCGATAATGTAACACGATCCGGGGCCGGATATCGGTGAGCTACTTTTAGTTATTTGTTATTTCATTACGGAAACTTTATTGATGGATTGGTGAACGAATTATGATCTATTTCTTCTGTTCTGCTCAATGAAAAATTACGGAAAAATTCATGAACGTTTTACCTAGTGGCACACACGACAGTGAATTATTTCAGAATTTTTGGTTGCAAAATCAATTTTTTAGAAAATCCGGAAGGATAAAATTGTGGTAGGGTCCCCAACCTTAATATCTGGGGTAGAGTACACACAAATTATGCTCTATTTCTTCTGTTCTGCTCAACAAAAAATTACGAAAAAATTCACGAACGTTTTACATAATGGCATACACGACAGTGAATTATTTCAGAATTTTTGGTTGCAAAATCAATTTTTTAAAAAATCCGGAAACATAAGATTGTGATAGGGTCGCCAACCTCACTATTTGAGTTAGACTACACACGAATTATGCTCTATTTCTTCTGTTCTGCTCAACAAAAAATTACGAAAAAATTCACGAACGTTTTACATAATGGCATACACGACAGTGAATTATTTCAGAATTTTTGGTTGCAAAATCAATTTTTTAAAAAATCCGGAAACATAAAATTGTGATAGGGTCGCCAACCTCACTATTTGAGTTAGACTACACACGAATTATGCTCTATTTCTTCTGTTCTGATGAATGAAAAATTACGGAAAAATTCATGAACGTTTTACCTAGTGGCACACACAGCAGTGAATTATTTCAGAATTTTTGGTTGCAAAATCAATTTTTTAGAAAATCCGGAAGGATAAAATTGTGGTAGGGTCCCCAACCTTACTATCTGGGGTAGAGTACACACGAATTATGCTGTATTTCTTCTATTCTGCTCAACAAAAAATTACGAAAAAATTCACGAACGTTTTACATAATGGCATACACGACAGTGAATTATTTCAGAATTTTTGGTTGCAAAATCAATTTTTTTAAAAATCCGGAAACATAAAATTGTGATAGGGTCGCCAACCTCACTATTTGAGTTAGACTACACACGAATTATGCTCTATTTCTTCTGTTCTGATGAATGAAAAATTACGAAAAAATTCATGAACATTTATCCTAGTGGCACACACGACAGTGAATTATTTCAGAATTTTTGGTTGCGAAATCAATTTTTTAGAAAATCCGGAAGGATAAAATTGTGGTGGGGTACCCAACCTCACTATCTGGGATAGGCTACACTCGAATTATGCTCTATTTCTTCTGTTCTGCTGAACAAAAAATTACGAAAAAATTCACGATCGTTTTACATAATGGCACACACGACAGTGAATTATTTCAGAATTTTTGGTTGCAAAATCAATTTTTTAGAAAATCGGGAAGCAGAAAATTGTGGTAAGGTTCTCAACCTCCTTGTCTACATACATATGTTCGGCAAACGTCAACGAACATATGTGATACCTCTACGCTTTTTGAGCCTCCATACCCCCGAGGTAGTAACACTATGCGAGGGAAGACTGTAGCTCTACGCTTTCTGAGCCTCCGTATCCCCGAGGTTGTAACACTACGGGAGACAAAACTGCATAGTGAACGTCCTTGGGCCGGGGGATTGCTAAGCGGACTATGAAATTCCAATTGCACGCGAGACATCGAAGCCGCATAGGTACGGAGAGCCGCACCGGCTGTGCACGCATGCAAACACGCACACGCGTGCACACAGGCGCACGTCGCCGGCCAGAATCGACGCCACCGGTATAAGCCGTTTCTGGTGTCAGTGACCGACGAAGGATGAAACGCCGCGACGTCAGTACCGTATCGAAAATAATTTCCAACCTCCGAACCCCGCGCCCTTCTAGCGCCGCTGCCATTTGCATTTATCTCGATCGCCGCAGTCGATTCGCACCGATTTGGCACCAAAACGACGCGGTCGACGTTCCACGCCTCTCAAGCTTAAAACGATACATCAGCCTCGCGATCGACTAACCCATTTGCACACGAAGTAATCCCCGCGTACGACTATCGATCGTTCGGATTTAGACTGGGCGTCTATCTCGAGCTTCGATGCGGACTCTGATAGCGGTGGCTGGGTCTATTTTGACCCATAGCACATGGATTTAGAAGATAAGCCTTCCAAGATGTACTTGAAACATTGAAATTCAAAGATATACTTAAAACATTGAAATAAAAATTCTTCAAGAAAACCAGTGATTTCTCAGAATTTTTAAAAATATTTTCCAAGAGAACGATTAAAAAAAGAAATTGTTCAAGAGAACGAGTGATTTTCCAGAATTTTCTTAAAAGATTGTCCAAGATCGAGAATGAAATTTTTCTTAAAAAATTCGCCAAGAGAGAACCAGTGGTTTTATAGAATTTTTTAAAAATATTTTCCAAGAGAATGAGTGATTTCAAGAATTAAAAAAAACAATTGTTCAAGAGAACGAGTGATTTTCCAGAATTTAAAAAAGCAGTTGTTCAAGAGAACGAGTGATTTTCCAGAATTTTCTTAAAAAGTGATTCCTAAGAATTTTCTTAAAAAATTGTCGAAGAGAGACTAATGGATCTACAAGACGTACCTCGAAAATTATATTCAAAAATTAAACAGTAAGCAGTAAATGATTTTAAAGAATTGTCTTTTCGGACAACCATTGAACATACGGGGCCCTCTTCAGGACATGAACGGATAGCCTTGAAGCACAAGTGCTTTCCTTTCGTTCAACTCCAATTATTTCCGGGATTGCAGTTTTCCAGGCGAGTCTGATTTATCGCGGAGAGGTTTCCCGGTGCGAGTCGGACCAATCGACTAATTAGATGAATCGATCCGCCGACGCGGACGTCGCGGGTCTAAACCGATTTCTCCGTTTATGGGTCATCCGTTATGTTCGCGGGAACCAGACCGCATTGATACCGCGCCGGTATGCGGCCGCGCTTGAAAAGACTCGCGAGAGAGCCGGTCGGAGAAGCAGAGAGAGAGCATCGATCCGTACGTATGTATTCGAGCCGTTCGATTTTTTCGCGGAGGTTCTTGCTAGCGATAAACCTCTATCCGTTTGGCATAAGCCCGAGGAGACTAGAGCAACGAGAGACGCGAGCCAGGAGTCGAGGCGCCGATTTCTTTCGATCCTGTAGGATCAATGGCTCAGGAGTTATGCTTGTTCAAAGTTGAGCAATCTGCAGTGTTTTTGACAGGTTAGAGCGCCGCCATATTGGTTTGTAGCGACGACCGCGAGCCGCTTACCTTGCCCCACCCCCGAACCTAATCCTAACCAACTACAACCTAGCGGCTCTGCTCAGTAAGCGGCGCGCAACATTACAAATCAATATGGCGGCGCACTTACCTGTCAAGAAACTGGTAATATGCTCAACTTTAAGCGACCATAACTCCTCAACTATTGATCCTAGAGTTTCGAAACTTCGATCTGCATCCGCCCCGGATACAAATCTACTGGATCACATACCAAATACATCATAATTTATAGTATAAAGGCAGAAATTTTGAGTCCGGTAAAGTAAAGAGCAGTCTTTTATTTTTTTGGAAAATACTAGATACTATACAGGGTGGAAATCATAAAGCGTTACAGACGAACATCCCCAAAAATATTGATTATACGCAAAAATGTATCAAACGAAAGTTGTCCAGCACCGAGGGGGGCAAAAATATAAATCTTTTACCACTGTGTCAATTTGACACCGAGGAACAGATTCACTTCGCGAATCAAAGGACGGATGAGGGTTAACCTCGCGATTTCCCTGCAGGACGAGGAAGGATGTCGAATCTCGGTTACGTCGAAGCCCGTTTTCCAGAACCGGAAGCGGCGTGCGGTTCAACGACCAGCGTGGTGCCGGGGGATCCCCGCGGAAGCGTCGCAGCGCGCCCGAAATAACCGCGGAATTCTCATTACCCGAATAATCGAGATCGAGACGATAGGCGGAGGTTTCCGCGTGTCCGTTGGGACGACAAAGGGAAAAAGAAAGGGGCCAACGGTGGAGAGACCAAAGAAGATAGGAGAGACAACGATAGATAGAGAGAGAGAGAGAGAGAGAGAGACGTTGGTCCCAGGTGTCGGTGGCGAACGTTGGACCGGTGCGAAGGGGGTGGGAAAAGAACGGTAGACGATTTTCGCAGAGTGTGACCAAGGCAGTGCCGCGAGGACCGGTCCTGTGTCGAGCTTATTCCAGGACGTCCTGGAGTCTGAGGGGTTCAATGACCATCCTTTTCCTCCTCTTTCTCCTCCAGCCGCTGGAGCTTCTCCACCTCCTCGGCGAGGTGCTCCTTCTCTGGACCAGGAGCGAAAGGACAGAGTCTCTCTACCCTCTATCTCCGCAGCCGCCATCGCCATCGCCATCTCCGCCTACCACCCTCTGCCAATTCTTTTCCGCCGGCTCTTTCTACGGCGTGGCACGATTCTCTTTTCCGCGTCTCCCTTCCAGCAGGGCCAACAGCTTCGGCAAGAGCGCATTCATTACGCGTCCGTTCAGTTTGCAGAGTTTCGGGGGCGTCTAGGTGGTAGGGGATGATGCCAGCGACGGTAGTGCTGCTGCTGCTGGCGTAACTGGTGGTGGGGTGGAGAGGAGATCGGGGAAGGAGGAAAGCGCCGGTGACTGGGAAGGACGAGAGAACAACGGCGACGAGGGTTGAAGAGGAATCGGGAAGAGGGGGGGCGGGGGAGGGTTGTACGGACGGATCGGTGTGACAGCAGTCCGCCAGGGGAAGGCTCGCGGACTCCTCTGTCCCTCTCGCTGGGGAACCTAAGCGAGAGAGCTGGCTGGCTGGTTGGATGGCTGGTCTACGCACGGAGGAAAAGGGCGGCGATGTGCCCTGGCAATTCTACGCCCTACGAGGGGCGAGGTCACCGGAGGTCATGCGATCGCGAGAGCCCTACGCCGCGCGCTCGCGCTCGAATCGAACCAGGTGGAAACGGTGCTAGACTTGCCGAGAACTGCGAGGGCTCGAAGGGACGCTCGCGCAGGGTGTGTCCGACGCGAACGCCCGCCAGTTCCTTAACCCGTTAACCCAACTGCGAAAAAATCCCAGTCGACCCCGCTCGTCGCCGTCTCCTCGAAACGATAATATTATTATTGCGGGTAGAGCTGGGATTATGACGGGCATTGTTATCCCCGAGACACGCGTGGGCAACTGGAATGTAACCGTTGATAATCGCGGTAAAAAAATCGAGGCTAAACTAACTACCCTCGAGGTTTAACCTACCCCCATCCTCGAGCCTCTTTCTAATCTATTGTACAGTAAATCCTCTATAGGCGCAACAATTTCTACACGATACATGCGACCAAGAATCATATCCCCCACCCCCAACTTACAAGGAGAACCCCCGCTCTGTCCCTCACGGATTTAATTCAGACTTTACAGAGTTATAGATCTCGTTCCCCTGATTACGAAAATACCCCATTATAGGCGCAGACGCTCAATAGTTTTCGAGATATTAGGTGAAGTAAAAAGTTCTGAGCGTTTTTCGCTGTATTTATATAAGCGAAAAACGCTCAGAACTTTTTACTTCACCTAATATTTGCAATTAAAGTTTCATAACCGTAAAATATCAGTTTAGTTCAGATTTTTACCAAGCAGTGGTGTGGCGTAACAGCAGCGAGTTGAACTGTTATGCCGCAGGCCCGTGTTCGAATCCCTTCGTGGTAAATTATTTTTTATTGTTTTTTTTTCATGGAAAATGCATTTTTAATGTTAAATAAATTTTAAATAAAATATTTTTATTCGCTAAAAGATTAATTGAAAATGATACTTATTATTTTATAGAAGAAACACTAGATCTATTACTACTGTCTGTTTTGTATTGACTGGCTGCTGCTAGAGCCCACTGTTGCAAATCCCGTGCGGTTACTTGTTGAAAGTTTGCACGAGCCTCTTTGAATCTATCATATGTCCACTGATTAATGGCATTGTACTTGTCATAAATTGTACCCCCGTTCTTGATATAATTCTCCCAGCGTAAGAAATATTTTTTGTTTTTTAAAAATCTGTTAAAATGAAACTTTAATTGCAAATATCTCGAAAACTATTGAGCGTCTGCGCCTATAATGGGGTATTTTCGTAATCAGGGGAACGAGATCTATAACTCTGTAAAGTCTGAACTAAATCCGTGAGGGACAGAGCGGGGGTTCTCCTCGTTAGTACGGACCTGAGAATGATACATCGAGTATCACAAGGCCCCAATTTAAACACCCTAATACCTTAATTTCTTTCGCGCCGTCCTCTACGTTCGGCTCGACCTTTGGAGATAAAAAATAGCTACCCTATACGATAGATGCGACCAAATACCCCCGTGGCTGTCGCGTCTATAGAGGATTTACTGTACCCGAAAACATGGTGAAACGTCGCGCAGTGCGACGACACGCGTCGAACGGACACGTGGTCCCGTGCATACGAGTCGCGCGAATGCTCTCCGATCGTTGCCCTAATCGCCGGTGCGCTCGAATTTCCGGCTGCGGCTCTGCGCCAGGAATTCCTCCGCGGGACAGGGTGCATTGGACACACCCCGTGTGCGCCAGACGAGACCAGGCGAGACGAGACGAATCCCGACGCGCTCTCGCGTGTGTCTGTGTGTTGCACGCGTGTCTGTTTTGCGCGGGCGATGGTGTGCTCGTCGGTGTGCAAGCCAACAGCAGGTAGAGAGAACGTCGTGGGGGTCGATCGATGCGGCGAGACGCCGGGCGTCGCACTTTCCGCTAACCATTCCACTCCGACCTACACTCCACTATCCGTCACCAACACCGGCACACGGTGATCGTTCGTTCCCACCACCACCGGCGCCACTGCCACCACACACCCTCTCTCTCTATCTATCTCGATCTATCTTCTTCAACTCCCACCCCCGGTTCTCTCTCTCTCTCTCTCTTTGAACCCCTGCGGAAAAGCCGCCGCAACCACCCCCGCATACCGCGTCCCGCACAACAGCACTACGATTCCCGACGACTTCGTCCGCATAGTACGTCGACCCACAACCCCAGCCACCTAGGGGGTTGCTCGTCGACGACGTGCCACCCCTACGATCGCCCGCGACCCACACTTTCCACCTCCAACCCCCTCACCCGCTTCCTCCGCCTCGTCGGCATCAATGAAAATGACGTCACGGCAAAAAGCTCGCGTTTAATTATCAACGCTGCGCTCTCTTTCGCGGTGTACACGCGCTCTCCGCGGGTGGGAGAGGGAGAGAGAGGGTGCGATCGAGGAAGGAGATTCTCTGTTTCGCTATCGTACGTTTTCCCCTCGTTTCTTTCCGCAACGACGCGTTCCCAGACGCGTAAATAGGGGACAATGAGAGCATCCCGGTCGTTGGATCCCGGTTTCCGCCGCGGGGAACCGGCCAACACCTCCGAATGCGCAATCGATCCTCCCCCCGCGGCTTTTTCGGTTTCTTTGCTCTCCGCTGCGGTACTTTTCGCTCTCCCGTTCCGCCCCTCTTCGGGTTGCCAATTTTTGTACGGGATTCGGGAAGGTCGTAAGGTGAGGCACCGGTAATTGACCTCGTATCTGTTGTTGACCATTTTTTCAGGAATACGTGAGAAATAATGTCTCTGCAGGGAATGTCGTTTGAAAAAAGGCGTTATAGGTGAATATTGTTTCTCTTATTAATTGTGGTAATAATTATGGAAGTGGTCTAAGTGATAATTTTTTAAAAATGAGCTCTCTTATCAGTTATTTTACATTACATTATGTTAAACTAAATTAATTCAATTTAATCTTTACGATACTGTCGAAAATGAATCGATAGATAGTGCTTGTTATTTCAACATTATATGGAATTCATTTAGTGTTAATATCCTTTTCCTTTCTCTCATATTTTCATTCACATATTACTTCATTCAATCACATTATTTTAGACTAAATTAAATGAATGTAATTTTTACGACTTTGTCAAAAATGAATCGATAGGTAGTGCTTGTTATTTCAACATTATATGGAATTCATTTAGTGTTAATATCCTTTTCCTTTCTGTCATATTTTTATTCACACATTACTTCATTCAATCACATTATTTTAGACTAAATTAATTCAATGTAATTTTTACGATACTGTCAAAAATGAATCGTTAGAAAGTGCTCGTTATTTCGACATTATATGGAATTCATTTAGTGTAAATATCTTTTTCCTTTATAAATATCTTGAAACAAGAAATATATAATTTAGACCACTTTCATAATCATCTTCAATTTTTTAAATCTTATTAGCGATTCAAATTGCATCTACTCATTTTTATTACAAATGCGTAAAATCCGCAGTCCACTTATAAGTTTTGGGTTGGTGCGTGTGGAATGCCCGATTTTAGTATGTTACGATTTTGATCTAGAAATACATCATAGTCTGCGGATTTATTATACAGGGCGCGGTCGAATAACGCGTACGGGCGGGCAGGGGATGATTATTCGTCAGACGATTCCTATTTGATAGCTAGACTGCGGATCTTTATGCTAAATATAAATTGTCTACGTTGATCCTAACGGATACGTTCATTGTACTAATAATTTTAATTAGCCGAAAATAACATTTTTGAAATTTTGTAATGTCTGCACAGTTTTGTATTGCGTGCAGTCATTTTCTTCACGAATGCATAAAGATCCGCAGTTTACTAATTGAATTGAAAAATTTATTTTATTAATTATAGATTTTTAGTGTCTTCATGGTCCCCAGGTTTTACTTAGATATTGAACCCTTTGCAGTCGAAGCTATTTTCACTTGAAAGTAAAATATTTCTTTCGACCTAGAATAATTCCATTGTACATACAGATTTTTTTATTTTATATGATTTTGTTCATTCCACATGATTTTGTTAATTTTACATGATTTTGAATATGAAAATTTATAAATATGAAATTGATATAATACCTCGTACTTCATACAATACTTAAATGTGTAGTAATTGATTAGACACCAACATATTTAATAATGTGAACAATATTGTGAATAATGGTACAGCATTTTTAGTGGTGACTCTCTGAGCCACCCCCAATTGTTAAGGATTAATTTCGATTTTAAATTGATGACATATTTAATAATATGAACAATATTGCGAATAATGGTACAGCAATTTTTATCGGTCTAATCACACCTCGACTGTTAAGGGTTAATTTTGAATTTAAATTGATAACACATTCAATAAAACGTGAACATTATTGCGAATAATGGTACAGCAATTTTTAATGGTGACTCTGAGTCACTCCAAATTGTTAACACTGAACCTACCACGGTCAAATAACCGGTTTTATATATTTTTCAATTATCGAAATTATAAAAATCCATTTATGGAAAATAATGGAATAAATTTCCTTGTTCAAGCATCTATTACATCGCAAAATTACAGGCGATCTCTATGAATTTAGCGTTGCCATTTTTATAAGGCAATATTCACCAGATACTTTTAATGCTTGGAAGGATTAATTTCGATTTTAAATTGATGACATTTTAATAATATGAACAACATTGTGAATAATGGTACAGAAATTTTTATCGGTCTAATCAGACCTCGACTGTTAAGGGTTAATTTTGAATTTAAATTGATTGCTGGTCAATGCGATCGTCCTATGCGACCTCGTTATACGAACAACTACAGCGCTGGAAGATCGAGTTTGAAGAATTAGCGAATTACATATCGGCATTCAGTAGCAATCTCGACGAGCGATCGCGACGGCTCCCGAGCAAATGTGTGAGTCAGCGCGGATCGCAACCGGAAGTCGTAATTCGTACACGCGTCACGCTGCCATTCAGCGAGCACAGGCGAGTCCAGTGTGCCCCGCTGACGGATAAGTGCGACTGTACTTTCGTTGACGCTCGAACCGCGGGATTCCCGTTTAATTGTAACCGGGACACGTGTCTTCTGCGATCGACTTTCACCGCGTCGCTCACGATCGCAAACTGGCTTTTCTAGCGGACTAGATCGCGCGAATCGCTGAACTTTCGAGCGGGCGAAACGTACACTGGGTGTGCGAAGTAAAAACGAATGACTTCTTTAAATTTCGATCCAACAGCTTCAGTTTTTTTGAGACAGAGTTGGGAAAAAAATTAATCGTTAATCGCAATTAACAATTAAACTCCTACTTTAGTCGTTAATTGCGGTTAGCGATTACATTCTTTTCAATTGTAATCGTCAATCGGATAATTGATTAATGACTAACTGCTGAAATTTCGAGATGAAATACTGAATTAAAACTGTATGCATACAGAAAAAAATGTAAACCGAGTTTTTACTGAGATATATTTCTGTCAACTCTCCATTTCCGTTCTCTATTTCGCTCTCCCTCCTTATTACAATTTATGGATAGAACGTGTAGCGATTAACTTCAACAATCGATTAAATCAGTCTTCGATTTTTCAATGATTACCTTTCTTAATCGTACACATCAATCAATCAATCTCGATTAAAATTTTAATCGATCAATTCCCAACTCCGCTATTGTGCAATTTTTTAAAAAATTGTTATTGGTCGCAATTGCGAAGAAAAAAGTGAAGGTCACGATGCTTAAATGTTTTATCTGTGCCTGTGCTCGGTAGTTCTAGGCACGGGAACGTTCAAGGTCTCCGATTAGGTTGAATCGCGCAAAAATTCGCATCGCGTCGAGACGCGCGGGGGCGGTTCCCACTCGTCCGGTTCCTAATTCGGTCGTCCTTTCGGTTTCGTCGGCAGGATGTCGTCATCCTGTGTCCAAGGACACGCACCGATCGCCGGAGGAATTAAACGATGGAAAAATATGACAATTCTTTTACGATCTCTCTAAGATTTCGTTTCAAAACGCATCTCCCTCGATATTGAGTGCGATAGCTGATTCAGGGGAATTTCGGAGAAGACAGTGAACCACAGTAATGTTCGGACACTTTTCAAAGGACGATGACCTTTTTAATTATTTGCAGGCGGAGCTATTTTAACTTCAAAAGTAAACAATTCTTCCGATCTAGAATTATTCCGTTGTATATGATTTTGTTCATTGTGTACACTTTTGTTCATTGTATATGATTTTGTTCATTTCATATGAATATGATTTTGTACATTGTATATGATTTTGTTCATTGTATATGATTTTGTTTATTGTATATGATTTTGTTCGTTGTGTACGATTTTGTTCATTGTATATGATTTTGTTCATTGTGTACATTTTTGTTCATTGTATATGATTTTGTTCATTGTATATGATTTTGTTCGTTGTGTACGATTTTGTTCATTGTATACGATTTTGTTCACTGTGTACGATTTTGTTCATTTCATATGAATATGATTTTGTACATTGTGTATGATTTTTGTTCGTTGTGTACGATTTTGTTCATTGTATACGATTTTGTTCACTGTGTACGATTTTGTTCATTTCATATGAATATGATTTTGTACATTGTGTATGATTTTGTTCATTGTATATGATTTTGTTCCATGTGTACAATTTTGTTTATTGTATATGATTTTGTTCGTTGTGTACGATTTTGTTCATTGTATATGATTTTGTTCATTGTGTACACTTTTGTTCATTGTATATGATTTTGTTCATTGTATATGATTTTGTTCATTGTATACGATTTTGTTCATTGTATACGATTTTGTTCACTGTGTACGATTTTGTTCATTTCATATGAATATGATTTTGTACATTGTGTATGATTTTGTTCATTGTATATGATTTTGTTCCATGTGTACGATTTTGTTCATTGTATATGATTTTGTTCATTGTGTACGATTTTGTTCATTGTGTACGATTTTGTTCATTTTATAATATATGATTTTGTTCATTGTGTACGATTTTGTTCATTGTGTCATATACAATCATATACAATGAACAAATTCATTTGCAATAGAAAAAATCATATAAAATGAACAAAATCATTTGCAATAGAAAAAATCATATAAAATGAACAAAATCATATACAATGATGAAAATCATTTGAAATAGAAAAAATAATATAAAATGAACAAAGTCGTGCACAGTGAACAAAATCATATACAACGAACAAAATCATATATAACGAACAAAATCATATACAACGAACAAAATCATATACAACGAACAAAATCATATACAACGAACAAAATCATATACAACGAACAAAATCATATACAACGAACAAAATCATATACAACGAACAAAATCATATACAACGAACAAAATCATATACAACGAACAAAATCATATACAACGAACAAAATCGTACACAATGAACAAAATCATATACAACGAACAAAATCATATACAACGAACAAAATCATATACAATGAACAAAATCATATAAAATTGACAAGATCATGAAATGATTTCTATTATTCCGGATCGGAAGTCACGTATAATAATCAAGATAAAATAGCTCCGACTGCAAAGGTGTAAAAAAATAATCGTCCATTTAAAAGTGTCCGGAGTCCGGACATCACTACGGTTCACAGTAAATTCATCAGGGACATGTCTACTCACTGAAATCGATCAGGAGGCGGCCGTACCCCTGTCGCTGATAAGGCGGAAGCGTCAGAATGCAGGACACGTTGTAATTGAGGAAAGAGTTCTTTTCCTGGAACAGAAAAGGAGGTCGGGTACTGAGTTATCTGTCTGGAACGTCGTCGCTGATAAAACGGCCGAACAGTTTCGAGATCGTGTTTTGGGGGAACGGTGGTAAAGCGTATGGAAAGTTCTCGAACCAGGCTCGATTCAGCGCTGCGCTCTCCGTGCACCTGACCTTCGACGGTTCTTTTCGTCGGAGTTTCAAGGCGCGTCGCGGACGTCGTCGTCGACGTCGACGATCGCGCTCCGACGACTTTGGTTTATGCACCCCCTTCATTAAAGTCAACGTTCATCCTCTTATTGGAGTTGATGAAATTGGGTTGTTTCGTGTGAAATATCTTTGTTCATAATAGAACATTGTCTTTTAAATATTCTTTCTGATAATATTCGATGTTTTTAATTGTTTTTAATATGGCCACTGCTTTAAATTGTCCTGCTACAATAACCACGGCGGACTGTGTGCCTTAAAATATATTTAAGGAAAAAGTAGAATAATAAATAGCTAAATTGTGGTGTAGTTTATAACTAGACTGCGGATGTTCGTTCAATTTTCAATTCTTGTGGACGAATTTAAAAAGAGCGTTGTCAAATAAAATTCATTTTTCATAATAATTCTTCGTTCATAATAGAACATTGTCTTTTAAATATTCTTTCTAATAATATTCGATGTTTTTAATTGTTTTTAATATGGCCACTGCTTTAAATTGTCCTGGTACAATAACCACGACGGACTGTGTGTCTCAAAATATATTTAAGGAAAAAGTAGAATAATAAATAGATAAATTGTGGTTGTTTTTATAACTAGACTGCGGATGTTCGTGCAATTTTCAATTCTTGTGGACGAATTTAAAAAAAGCGTTGTCAAATAAAATTCTACTTTCATTGGTAATAGCATTTGTAGATTGAAAATTAATAAAAATCATTTTATATAAATGAGTCACAAATGCATAAAGATCCGCAGTCTATTTCTAATTAATGTACAGAACAATTAACCCAGTATCGAAATAACAACGAATTATTTCACATATTTCTAAGTCAACGATATACAATAAGGAAAATTGGTAATTTCAGGTAATTTTCAAATGGTTCTCATGTAAAATTTCCTGTTCTCGATTCATGTCGCTTCTCTTTTGAATGAACGACGTCATTAAGCCGAGTCAAGTCAAGCTTTAAATCCTCCGTACTCATTTTGATCATGCAGAAAGTTAGTTGATTTATAAAGCGTTTCTATTAAGACAAACAATTATATTCTCGAATGCTTTTAATATATTCACTGCTTCAAATTGTACGCACACATATTTGTCGTAAATGAGTAGAATTATGCAAAAAAACAGTCTAGTCATGAAGCGTTTCGATCCAGAAATACAATAACGTTCTTAAATGCTTTTAATACATCCACTGCTACAAATTGTACGTCCTCATATTTGTCATAAACGCATAAAATCCGCAGATTCATTCTAATGGCATCGTTCCAAGACGAAGAGCCGATCGTAAGCCCTCGGCGACCCTGCGCGGGTCAATCTCTCGTCCGATCGAAGGTCACTTTTCGGGAGGGAGCGACCGTACGGAGGTTGGATAAAAATGGGCTGGAGCGAAAGAAGCGTGACTTTCGATCGGGTCTCTAGAGCGAGGCGTTGTCGCTCGATCGGTTAAATATAGAGTGCCGTCACCGTGACGGGTCCGTGCGTCAATTTCTTCCCGGGCGCGTTGGTTCTCGGAGTGACGCGTTGCGCGTCGCATGGTGGGCGTACACCTAAGCGTATCGCGCCGGTGAGATTAGATAAATTTCGCGTGAAATTACATCGCATCCCTGGGTCCGAGCAGTTTTTCGGGATTCAGACCGCTGCGTTTTATCGCTCTCGTCCGCCCATCCTAAAATGGTCTACGTGTCTGCGTGGACGGGCATCCACGGTAATTAACACGTTAGCTGCCGGTGTTCCATAATGTTTAAATTGTAGGTACAAGCTGAAGATATTTTAATAGATCCTGCTACAGCAATAACAGCTCCAACGCTATTTAATAATCTTGTTTGGGATCCTAAAACACGATTTCTAAATTCCCATTCGGTACAGCACAATTATTAAACTTCCGGTAGCTGGATACAGAAATGAAGGAACAAAATTAATTACTTTTTAGTCGAGTACAAAATGTAATGGAAAGTATTCGAAAAAGAAATTTGTTCGTGAAAATTGAAGGTCACCTTCATCTTTTTAAATGGCACTAGTAGGAAATAATAATTTTTAAAAGTACAAGCAGAAGATTTTTTAATAGATCCTCCAACAGCAACAACAGCTCCAATGCTATCTAATAATTAGACTGCGGATCTTCACGCATTTATGAGGAAATTGGTTGCGTGAAATATAAAAACAGTAAAAGATTGGAAGAATTTAAGAATATTGTGATGTTCTTTTTAATGTAACAAAGCCATTCAGAGATGAAATCAATTCTTATTTTATTCCTGCTTCCCACAGCACATTTTTATTTCGCACTAAATCCTGTTTGCAGCACAATTATTAAAAATCACTTCCGGTAGTCAGATACAAAAATGTTTGGAACAAAATTAATTACTTCTTAGTCGACTACAAAATTGACATAGAAATAATTCGAAAAAGAAATTTGTTCACGAAAACTGGAGGTGACCTTCATCTTTTTAAATGTCACTACATATTGAAGTGAAACTTCTTTTTTTTTTAAGTGCATAATACGATTGCTTATGTCAAGACAAGTTCAATAACCTAGTATACCATGACCTTGACATGACCTTAACAGTAAGGTAGGCTCGGTAGAGTTGTTGATATCGATCTCCCGAAAGAAACTCACGGGAGCGTATAAAGAAATTGAACGACGAATTAATACGACCACGCGCGATCTGCTTTCGGTGGAAGCGGCTCCATGCGAGGAGCGTAAATGGAGTTATTAATCGCGCGAGGGCCAGAAGCGGTTCTTCGTGGTTATTAAGCCGATCCGCGAGCAAATTGCGAGTCGCCTTTCGGAAATTATATCGGAGCACGCGATATCGCCAGGGGAGTGAAACGGATCGCGACCGGGCCTCTCGAATTTTTTCTTTTTACGATTCGTAATGAGTACACTGCGGATTTTATGCACTTAAGGCAAAAATGAGTGGGCACAATTAAACACAGTAGGACGGTTGCAACGATTTAAGAGTGCCAATCTATTTTTCTGAGCTCGTTAAAATTATTGAAGTAGGAATAATCTGTTTATGTGGATCCAGTGCAAGCAATTTTTATTTTGCAGAAAGATAAAAGAGATTACAAGAATGTGTAAGAGTATCAATACATTTAACTTAACTTAATAAAACCACTAAAGAGAGAAATAAATTTCTATTTGTTTCCTACGTCTTGCAATTAATGCAAACATTTCTTATTTTGCATAAAGATCCGCAGTCTAGTAATAATAATAACCGCACGAAGCCTAAATTTTTGTAATTTTCATATACTCTCAAGGCTCGGTAGGTTTGCTGTTGAATGATAGTCTGGCAATATTTAATTTGACAAGAAAGGAGGAAATTTTTGTTTGATCCCCGTGTCTTGCGATTGAAATCAATTTTTATTTTGCATAATGTGAGTGGCCAAAAAATTTAATTTCTATCATAATGCAATCAAGAAATGTGTGATTCTTCAATCAATAAAAAATAGTTGCGATTGTTTAAAGTTACTGTTCAAAATCGGACATTTCACATATTTACAACGTCCTAATAATACGTGCTCGAATAAAGAAATTGATTGAATCGTCTTTAAAATTACAATAATTACATAATAAACAATATGAAACCGTCATTTGACCGGCCGCGGTACAATTAGCGTCAAAATCGGCACAATCGATCGGCAACGATCTCGATATCCGATCCAACGGATCTCCTCGAGGCGGATCAAAAACCAGCATACCCAACCTGGGTCCCGTTTCCTCGGGCCTGGGCAGGGCCGGGCCCGGTACAACTCGGACACCCGGTATTTCCGGCCACGGGCGGCGAGCTTGTTGCTAACTGGCGAGTGGGGCAGCAACGGTTCGAAGGACACACAAGCAAGAGTCCTCTCGAGCGTGTTCGCGCGTGCATGTGCGTTTCTGTGCTGGTTGGTGGAAGCAAAAGGAACCGATCGCTTAAATCCACGGCCGGAGAGCCGGCTCGAGGAAAAGTCTGGAGCACCGAGGATCTCGGACGCGCGAAAGAAATTTGTCCCTCGCCCCGCGATTTTTGTAGCAACCGTTCGGCGACGAAGGATAGTCTCGAGCGGAACCGAGGGAGAGGAACGAGGCGACGGGCCCGACGAGCCGGCCAGAGCGAGAAGAGAAGAGGAGAGGAGAATCTGGGCCCCGCGACGTCCTTGGGCCACTAGTCTCCGCTCCGTTCAGGGACGTCTCGACGTCCCCACCTGGCGCGATCACCAAGAAAGGCCCTCGCGCGTCGCTTTTCCTCGACCATCCTCATCCTTCTTTCTTTCTTTCTTTGATGGCCTGGGAGTTTAAGGATAGAGGTCTAGGATGTTCAACGCGTCCACTGTCGAGGAATTTGAAAAACGGCCACCGCGAGCGTCGCTTTTCCTTCCAGATCCTCATCCTTCTTTCTTTCTTTCTTTCTTTCGTCGACGTACTTGAAGTTTAAGGATATAAAATCGTCCTGGGATATTCAACGTGTCCGTTGTCGAGGAACCTCCTTCTTCCTTTCTTTCTTTGATGTCCTAGGAGTATAAGGATAGAATTCTAGGATATTCAACGCGTCCGCCGTCGAGGAATTCGAAAAACGGCCATCGTGCGCATAGCTTTTCGTTCCACATCCTCATTCTTCTCTTTCTTTCTTTCTTCGACGTCCTCGGAGTTTAAGGATATAAAGTTGTAGGATATTCAACCTGTCCGCTGTGGAGGAATTTGAAAAATGGCCATCGCGCGCATCGCTTTTACTGCCAGATCCTCATCCTTCTTTCTTTCTTTCGTCGACGTCCTTGAAGTTTAAGGATATAAAGTTCTAGGATATTCAACGCGTTCGCCGTCGCGGAATTCGGAAAACGGCCATCGCGCGCATCGCTTTTTCTCCCAGATCCTCATCCTTCTTTCTTTCTTTCGTCGACGTCCTAGGAGTTTAAGGATATAAAGTAATCCTAGGATATTCAACGTGTCCGCCGTCGAGGAATTCCAGAAACACCCACCGCGTGTCGTTTTTCCTTGCTGATAATCCTCTTCCTTCTTTCTTTCTTTCGTCGACGTCCTAGGAGTTTAAGGATATAAAATCGTCCTAGGATATCCAACGTGTCCTTTGTCGAGGAATTCCAAAAACGGCCATCGCGTGTCGTTTCTCCTCGCCGATCCTCGTCCGTTTTTTCTTTCTTTTGTCGACGCCCTAGGATTTTAAGGATATAAAGTCATCCTAGGATGTTCAACGTCGTCGAGGAATTCGGAAAACGGCCATCGACGTCCAGCGACAAGCATGTTTCCGCAGATATAGTCGCGAGGAATCGATACCTGGCCTCTCTCCACGCTGTTCTCGTCTCCTTTCGGCCGTGGTTTAACGATCGCCGTAGCCACCGGCAACCGAGTCGCGCGACAAACGCATCGATCGACTCTCGATTTCGACAGAGCCGACGGAATGCCCCACGGAGCAACCTCTCTGTCAGGATACTCTGTATCTTCGAAGTACGCAGCTACCTCGCGTGGGCACGGTGCAGCTTCGTGGGCGTGCTCCGGGATAGGTAGGCGTGGCTTCAGCGCTCTTCACGGAGCCTGGACAGTGCTCCCACGGTAAACGGTTCTCCATGTTGACCTTTCTCACAAGTACTGCTTTTATCACACAGTGAACGTCTCGAAATAAATCTGTTTTGCTCGATAATGGGGTTAGCGCCGCTAAAAATTGCTGTACCGTTGTTTAAAATATTGGTCACGCTATTGAATGTGTTTAACCGATTAGGAAATGTTTAAGTACTGTACGAGGAGTTTCATAATGTGTATAAAATGAACAAGATCATATAAAATGCAGAAAATTATATAGAATTAACAGAATTATATAAAATGAAGAAAATCATATAGAATTTAAAAAATCATATAAAATGAACAAAATTGTACGTCATATAAAATTGTATAAAATGAACAAGATCACATAAAATGTAGAAAATCATATGGAATCAACAAAATTATATAAATTATATAAAATGAAGAAAATCACATAGAATTAACAAATTCATATAAAATGAACAAAATCATATATGTACAATGGAATTATTCTAGGTCGAAAGGAATGTTCAATTTTCAAGTGAGAATAGCTCTAAATTCTATATACAGTGTGGTCAATGAGTACAACCGGAAAGGGGGTGATTCCGCATGAAAAAAAGTACGAAATATTAAATAATAAAAAACAAGAACACAGTAAATGAATAATAAAATCAATTTTCGAAGGTTCGCTAAAAATTGTGCCATCCATAGAGGTAGCAGTGAACGTGTTAATTGCGGCTAGCAGTCTGTCTAGCCCGCTAGCTCCTGTTCGGTTCATATATGCTGGGCAACCTACTGAGTACGGTACACCCTCGATGAGAGACTACTCAAAGTCCCACTCGATAGACGGGCGCGTCGAGCGGGCAGCAGGGCCGTAGGAAACTCGGCGGACACCCCGTATGTCAAGAGGAACGCTTTGTTCGGTATAAAGAAAGTGGAGGAGGAAACTCGGTGCATCTAAATATAGAAGTGACCGTCGCGAGGAGCTGTATAACCTTTAAGCGACGCTCACACCGTCGCGGTTCATCCAGGAATCTCGCGAGCCGAGCGTGCCTCGAATCGGCCGATCCGGTCGCTCGACATTCCTCGAGTCGATCCTCCACGTTCTGCTCGATTCCTCGAGACAAAGTCGATCTCGAACATATCCGTATGCACGTTGGAACTCGATATCCGACGACGGCCCTGGTTAACGCTCGCTCCGCGGACAATGTCAAACGCTTCGATTACGGTTATCCGCATACTTTCGAACTTTCCGAGCACAATGGCTGCCAGTGTCGCCGGGCACCCAACACCGAAGTTTCTGTGCGCTCGCCTTGACACTGAACCCGGGACACAACCCTCTTCTTTGTGCCCTCCCCCGAACGTAAATACCAACGGTCCTCGAAAATTCGCCTCGGTTTTTCGACGCCTTTGTTCGATTTCCGTGGAACGGGATCGAGCGGCGCCGAGACGAGCTGACATTCTAACGACGGATCAATGACGAGAGGAAGGAGACACAGCCGCGGACAATTATGTGCAGACGTTCCTTCACCTACGCCAGAATCTTGCACACCGACGTCGCGGCGACCGGTCGACGTGTTTATGAGCGCTCGAGGAACCCAGCGGATATGTATACGATGGATGCCTGGCGAAGAATACCCGCTCCATCGGACTCGTTCCGATGCTGCTATCGTCGCGCGAAGATACGCGGAAAAGGATGCCGACCGATCGCACCAAACCTTTTACGATCCACGCGATCGATCGACGACGAGCACGCCCCATCGGGCCTCGAACGCTCTCGTCCTATACGCTGGGACTGTCGTGTCTAATGGGACTAAACGAAGATTTTATGCAGAATTATTAGAGGAATCGATTTTGTATATGATTTTGTTCATTGTATATGATTTTGTTCGTTGTACATGATTTTGTTCAATGTATACTATTTTGTTCATTGTACATGATTTTGTTCAATGTATACTATTTTGTTCATTGTACATGATTTTGTTCAATGTATACTGTTTTGTTCATTGTGTGCGACTTTGTTCATTTTGTACGACTTTGTTAATTTTGTACGACTTTGTTAATTTTGTACGAATTTGTTCATTTTGTACGATTTTGTTCATTTTGTACGATTTTGTTCATTTTGTACGACTTTGCTCATTGTGTGCGACTTTGTTAATTTTGTACGACTTTGTTCATTTTGTACGACTTTGTTCATATTATACGATTTTGTTCATTTCTTAATATATGATTTTGTACATTGTATATGATTTTGTTCATTGTGTGCGACTTTGTTCATTTTGTACGACTTTGTTCATTTTGTACGATTTTGTTAATTTTGTACGATTTTGTTCATTTTGTACGACTTTGTTCATTTTGTACGACTTTGTTCATTTTATACGATTTTGTTAATTTCTTAATATATGATTTTGTACATTGTATATGATTTTGTTCATTTTGTACGACTTTGTTAATTTTGTACGACTTTGTTCATTTTATACGATTTTGTTCATTTCTTAATATATGATTTTATACATTGTATATGATTTTGGTCATTGTATATGATTTTGTTCATTATACATATATGATTTTCTTCATTTTATGTGATTTTGTTCATTTTATATGATGTTGCTATCTAATCAATTATTACACATTTAAGTATTGTATTGAGGTATTATCTCAATTTCATATTCATAATGAAGAAAATCATAAAATGAAGATTTTGTTCATTTTATATGATTTTGTTCGTTGTATATGATTTTGTTCGTTGTATATGATATTGTTCATTGTATATGATTTTGTTCATTGTATATGATTTTGTTCATTGTATATGATTTTGTTCCATGTGTACAATTTTGTTTATTGTATATGATTTTGTTCGTTGTGTACGATTTTGTTCATTGTATATGATTTTGTTCATTGTGTACACTTTTGTTCATTGTATATGATTTTGTTCATTGTATATGATTTTGTTCATTGTATATGATTTTGTTCATTGTATATGATTTTGTTCATTGTATATGATCTTGTTCATTGTATATGATCTTGTTCATGTTACAAGATCTTGTTCATTTTGTGCATAATCGCAGTCCAGTAATAAAAACCCAAAAACCGGTTATGCGACCGCCACAAATGGACGAAATAATATTTCGCTCGTTATTCGGCCGATGCTCAAGTCTGCTCGGTCAACGCGTGGGACCAATGCCCGACCAATAAAGGGCGCAGTTGCGCTAATTGAATGATATCTAATTTAATTACGCTGCACTCGAATTCCCTGGCACATAACTCGATTGTGGTCGAATTAAATCGGACCTCCGAATTACGAATTACGACGTAGGTGTACTCCAATCGAACACTACTTTGTAATTATAATTCCCGGAGCAGTCCAATTGTGATTCTGTGCGGGCGACTTGCTTCCGCGCGTCTGTGTGCAACCGTCTGCAACATTCGGGACCGATCGGAGAGACTGTGCCAACAAGCGATACCGATCGGCTCCGGGAACGAAATAGGAAAACGAAAGAACTCGTCCCTCGGAATTCCTGGCTGCGAGTCCAGACGAAGGGCGCGTCTCGAGGGACGCTGGAAATTTATCAATGGCGGGTACTCGAGGACTCGAGGGTCGAACAGGGCCGCCGCGCAGATTATCCCCAGTCCAAAGAGAAATTGTCACGGTCCCCCGATCGGTTCCGTCCCTGACGGATTTTATACATTTATCGCGACAAACGAGTTCGTGCTATTTGAAACAGTCTGAGGACGGCGGTATATTATTTTCAATTTATTAAGAGCATTCAAGGCGAAAAGAAATTGTCAGAATTGATCCAAACAATTTTTATCTTGATATTAATCCATAATTTTTGGGATGTGGCCCATGAGAATCTTTTCAAACATCCTCCAAGAGCAACTTCTACCCTTAATCTCACCCTGGATGACGTAAACTAATAATTCCGTTTGGGATTGTCGTCTGAAAAATTTTTAAGCTTCCATTTTCTATGGTACAATGTTTATTTTGTAATTAATCCACAATTTTTGGAATGTGGTCCATGAGAATCTTTTCAGACTTCCTCCAAGAGCAACGTCAACCCTTAATCTCACCCTCGATGACGTAAACTAATAATTTCGTTTGGGATTGTCGTCTGAAAGATTTTTAAGCTTCCATTTTCTATGGTACAATTTTTACTTTGTATTTCATCCACAATTTTTGGAGTGTGGCCCATGAGAGACTTTTCAGACATTCTCCAAGAGCAACTTCAACCCTTAATCTCACCCTGGATGACGTAAACTAATAATTTCGTTTGGGATTGTCGTCTGAAAGATTTTTAAGCTACCATTTTCTATGGTACAATTTTTATTTTGTAATTAATCCACAATTTTTGGAGTGTGGCCCATGAGAAACTTTTCAGACATTCTCCAAGAGCAACTTCAACCCTTAATCTCACCCTGGATGACGTAAACTAATAATTCCGTTTGGGATTGTCGTCTGAAAGATTTTTAAGCTTCCATTTTCTATGGTACAATTTTTACTTTGTATTTCATCCACAATTTTTGGAATGTGACCTATGAAGATCTTTTAAGAGATGTTTCAACAACAACTTCAACCCTAATCTCACCCTCGATGACGTAAACTAATAATTTCGGTTAGGATTGTCGTGTGAAAGATTTTTAAGCTTTCATTTACTACAGTACAATTTTTTTTTTGCAATTACTCCATAATTTTTGGAACGTGGCCAATGAAGATCTTCTAAGAGATGTTTCAACAACAACTTCAACCCTAATCTCACCCTCGACGACGTAAACTAATAATTTCTTTTAGGATTGTCTTGTAAAAGATTTTTAAGCTTCCATTTGGTACAATCATTGAAAAATCTATCAACACTTCAGGACAATGTTTTGTCAATTTGCTTCTCTGTGTATTATTTCGATGTAAGACCATATCTTTTCGCAACAAGAAAATCTCTATCCCCTCTTCTTCTTTGAAGTTGCCCGCTCGACACGATTTACTGTCAGAACGAGAAGATATGTCATATTGTAGACTGTAATATCTTCCAGACAGCATTATGGAACCCATAACCTCTCAGCCCACTCAAGATCAATGTCAACATCGTCTTTTATCAAAAGAAAACAGATGTTGAAATAATCGTTTGAAGATTTAGATTGTTTGGAATATTCCTCAGAGTCAGTACAGCGCACTGAGGTCCGAGGGTTTTATTAAACTTCCGGTAGATAAAGTGTTAATTGTCCTCCTCCCTTCCTCTCGAAGAGGAACGAGACGAGCGAGAGAAGCGTCCGTGGTTCGAAGACCCCCTGTAGATCCGCATTCTAGGGGTCCCTGCAGAATAGAAGAAATTCCTCGAGGGGCCCGATGCTGCCCGAGGCTCGTATATAGTTGCCACAGAGGCGGTCCTCGATATTTCGGCCCTATCGCAGACACCTAACTGAAATGCATCACTCGTTGCACCGTATAAATGCAGACTTCATTCGATGTCCAGTCGAACCACTGTGATTGCTGGATCCGCAACTGGATTAACGTAAACCCAGCTTAACCCTTCGCGGACATCGGTACTCGGTCGTGTTAGTAGACACGGTACATATACTGTATTATTCACTTTTCGGAATTAATAAACCGTAATTTGATAGCGTTTAGATATTTTTGATATTTCTCAAAGGTATGTTTATAATTTACTTTCTAGAACTAAACGTGTAGCTGGGCCATTCATATGATAATATTTTTAGTAGATACTCTTATGTTTTCATTGTAAGAAGATGGAAATGAGTTTTCATCGGTTTGTTAGTTCGTTAATTTAATGAACAATGGGTGACGCTTGTTTCTACACGTGTCTGTAAAATCAACAATTTATATGAAGTTGAAAATCCTTTTAGATTTGTCCATAGGTTACTAGAGACTAAAAAATACGGTTTGTAAGTCTGTGTTCATTTTATATGATTTTGTTCATTGTGTACGATTTTGTTCATTTTCTTTGATTTTGTTCATTTCATAATATATGATTTTGTATATTGTATATGATTTTGTATATTGTATATGATTTTGTATATTGTATATGATTTTGTATATTGTATATGATTTTGTATATTGTATATGATTTTGTATATTGTATATGATTTTGTTCATTTTATATGATTTTGTTCATTTTATATGATTTTGTTCATTTTATATGATTTTGTTCATTTTATATGATTTTGTGTGATTTCATTCATTTTATATTACTGATTATTTTACATGATTTTGAATATGAAATTGATATAATACCTCATACTAGCTTATCGCAGCTTATCTCGCAACGTTGACCGATTCTGATGAAATTTTCAGAATATCTATAATATCTGTTTCCTTGATCTCGATCGACAATTTGTTAATAACGAATAATAATGATTTCAGCGCACTGGTTCAATCTGACATAATATCTATAATATAATTGACAAAGATCTACAAAATGTATTTTGTAAATTTTCAACACAGGCTCTGTGATAAAAAAGTTGTAAACAACAACTTCTACTATTTTCTCTATAATTCCAACCAATAGCAATTTTTTCTAAAATTTTGTTTCACGTCTTGTAGTAAACTAATTGCTCTAACTTCTCAAAAAATATCCACAAGTCGTATGATCTTGAATTTAAAAAAGTTATCGTCCTAAAAGTATCGGAATTAAAAGTGTGGTTCACTGTATGAGAAATATCAAATAGATCTAATCGCTACAGATCACAGTTAGGCGGCTATTATCATCCAGAGAGAAATGGAGATCGTCCGTAACCCCTAAGGATTAAATATAGGTTGGATAAAAGACGTCTTATAAAAATGGATGGAAGGGTTAAAGGGTTAAAGAACGGGCATTCGATCAGAGGTGCCACGAGTGTCTTGTGGTAATCTAATTACTTTAACTTCTCAAAAAAAAATCCAAGTCGTATGATCTGGTATTCAAAAAACGATCGTACTTTCAAGAGTGTCCGAAAATTACTGTGGTTCACTGTATGAGAACCATCGAAAGGTCTAATCGCTACAGATTGTAAGATGGCTGTCGTTAGACTGCGGATCTTGATGCATTTATAACAAAATTGAGTGGATGGAATTCAAAATTGAGTGGATGAAATTCAAAATTGAGTGGATGAAATTCAAAATTGAGTGGATGAAATTAAAATTGAGTGGATGAAATTCAAAATTGAGTGGATGAAATTCAAAATTGAGTGGATGAAATTAAAATTGAGTGGATGAAATTCAAAATTGAGTGGATGAAATTAAAATTGAGTGGATGAAATTAAAATTGAGTGGATGAAATTCAAAATTGAGTGGATGAAATTAAAATTGAGTGGATGAAATTAAAATTGAGTGGATGAAATTCAAAATTGAGTGGATGAAATTCAAAATTGAGTGGATGAAATTCAAAATTGAGTGGATGAAAATAAAATTGAGTGGATGAAATTAAAATTGAGTGGATGAAATTCAAAATTGAGTGGATGAAATTAAAATTGAGTTGATGAAATTCAAAATTGAGTTGATGAAATTCAAAATTGAGTGGATGAAATTCAAAATTGAGTGGATGAAATTCAAAATCGAGTGGATGAAATTCAAATTCAGTGGATAAAATTCAAATTCAGTGGATAAAATTCAAATTCAGTGGATAAAATTCAAATTCAGTGGATAAAATTCAAATTGAGTGGATGAAATTCAAAATTGTTGGAGAATTGACCAAATTGAAGATATCAATACATAATTTCTCTTCTTTTAAAATCATTAAGGCTATCATCGTCCAGAAAGGAATGAATGACCGTCCGTGGTCCCGGAAGGGTTAAAGATGGGCTGGAGAAAAGACGTCTTCTAAAACTGTTATCTAAGGGTTAAAGGGTCAAAGAACAGGCATTCGATCAGAGGTGCAACGAGAGCGCGAAAACACGGCATTCGCAGAGGATTGCGGGGTGTCTGCCGGGACGACGGTGTACCCGCGGAGACGTTCTTCCGGGAAGGAGGCTGGGAATGACCGGGGAAGCCCTGTCGCGGTCTTCCCACGCGAATTCTGGACACTCCTACCGTAGGATTTCGCGATGCCGGGGAACAATAGGCTTTTGTGCATTCGCGTCGCGTCTCGTCTCGTCTGTTGGCGTCGTGGTCGAAGGGAAACCTCTCTCTGGCCGGCGAGAGAGTCGATACATCGGATCGATGGTAACCGGGACCGGTGACCGGCGGCGGCGGCGGCGATGGCCAGGCGTCGCGCATCGTGTGTCCGTTAATTCCGTGTCGTAGACAAAACGCGATCGATGGGTTCGCGTTTTAATCCCATCCGCGCTGTGCTAGAACACAGAGGTTACCATAGCTACGTTCCCCGCGCTGTGTAGTAGTCTCTCGTAGTCGAGGGGCGAGAGAGAGACACAGAGAAAGAGAGAGAGAGAGAGAGAGGAGAGAGGACGGACAAGCGGTCGAGAGGGCTGCGGCGAATTAATAACGAAATCGAGTTTTACGATCGGCAGCGGCAGCCCCGGACGCGCACACCTCTCGTTTCACCCCTTACAGCGATCTCGGGGGGCCGGAGCACCGCGCCGCGCCAGAGAGAAAGAGAAGAGAGGTCAAGGTCCGCGCGAAAGGAATCGAGCAGCCCTCTCGGCCGTCTATTCCCCGAGCGTTGAGCTTCGGAGCGTCGTCGTGCGTCGAGCAGCGTCTATTCCGTCTCTCGGTAGCGGAAGGGCGTCGAACTCTCTCTCTTTCTCGTCGTTCGCTCGGGCTACCGCACGCTCTATGTATGTATAGAAACTCCTCCTCGCTTCGCGACCAGGCAGGAAGCTTAGCAGCCACGTGGATTTTTCGTGGCCGTGAGGAATCGCGAGGGGGACGATGCGTTCTCCTCGTCCACGGAGAGAGGAAGGTGTGCGAGAAGGGAAACTGGAAACCAACGCGCCGCGGCAACCCGGAGAGGCGTGGAACGGATCCGAACAGAGTTCTCTTCGTGGTGTACGCTCGCTTTTGCGGCTCCCTGTCGCGAGAGACGCGGAGGATAAAGATCCGTTTCAGGTTAATAGGATTATTAAACTAATAGTTTCTTTGGGATTGTCGTGCCAAAGATTTTTATGCTTCTATTTGGTACAGTACAATTTTTATTTCGTACTTAATCCACAATTTTTGGGATGTGGCCCATAAGAATCTTTTCAGACATCCTCCAAGAGCAACTTCAACCCTTAATCTCACCCTCGATGACGTAAACTAATAATTTCGTTTGGGATTGTCGTCTGAAAGATTTTTAAGCTTCCATTTTCTATGGTACAAGTTTTACTTTGTAATTAATCCACAATTTTTGGAATGTAACCTATGAAGATCTTCTAAGAGATATTTCAACAACAACTTCAACCCTAATCTCACTCTCCATGACGTAAACTAATAATTTCGGTTAGGATTGTCGTGTCAAAGATTTTCATGCTTCTATTTGGTACAGTGCAATTTTTATTTCGTAATTAATCCACAATTTTTGGAATGTGGCCCTTGAAGATCTTTTCAGAGATCCTCCAACAGAAATTTCAACCCTAATCTCACCCTCGATGACGTAAATTAATAATTTCGTTTAGGATTGTCGTGTCAAAGATTTTTATGCTTCTATTTGGTACAGTACAATTTTTATTTCGTAATTAATCCACAATTTTTGGAATGTGGCCCTTGAAGATCTGTTCAGAGATCCCGAAACAGAAATTTCAACCTTAATCTCACCCTCGATGACGTAAATTAATAATTTCGTTTAGGATTGTCGTGTCAAAGATTTTTATGCTTCTATTTGGTACAGTACAATTTTTATTTCGTAATTAATCCACAATTTTTGGAATGTGTCTCATGAAGATCTGTTCAGAGATCCTCCAACAGAAATTTCAACCCTAATCTCACCCTCCATGACGTAAATTAATAATTCCTTTAGGATTGTCGTGTCGAAGATTTTTATGGTTCTATTTGGTACAGTACAATTTTTATTTTGTAATTAATCCACAATTTTTGTAATCTGGTCCATGATACTTTTCAGAGATCCTTCGACAGGAACTTCAACCCTAATTTCACCCTCGATGACGTGAACTAATAATTCCTTTAGGATTGTCGTGTGAAAGATTTTTACAATGACTCCATAATTTTTGGAATGTGGTCCATGAAGATCTTTTCAGACATTCTCCAACAGAAATTTCAACCCTAATCTCACCCTCGATGACGTAAATTAATCATTCCTTTAGGATTATTTGGGGTGTGAAAGATTTTTACAGTTACTCCATAATTTTTGGAATATGGCCCATGAAGATCTGTTCAGAGATCCTCCAACAAAAATTTCAACCCTAATCTCACCCTCCATGACGTAAACTAATAATTCCTTTAGGATTGTCGTGTGAAAGATTTTTAATCTTCCATTCGGTACAACCATCGAAAACTCTATCGTCTCTTCAGGACGATTTGCTCAATTTGCTTCTCTGTGTGTTATTTCGCTGTAAGACTATATTTTTCCGCAACAAGAAAATCTCCCGACAGTTTTACTCTCCGATGTGCACGTACCCATAAAGGTACTGGCATCGTGGTCGCGTAGAAACCCAAAAGAGAGAGAGAGTAGCGATGATAGACACGCTCGAGTAAAACTCGCGGTGAACGTAGTGCCGCGATGCTAGGGCTAGACGATACCCTACCCCAACTTCTAGGGAGAGAGCCTGTGTATTCGGCGGGATTTGCTCGTGTGAACAGGACTGTCTGGCATCGATCGCTCGCTCTCGCCCGGTCTCGCCGCGTCGAGCTTTTCCAGGGTGGAACGGGGAGGAACGGGGAGGACCGGGGAGGGGCCCAGGGGAAGTTGGAACGGGTCGACGGCTCTGGGTGCGGGTACCGGCGTGGGTACGACTGCGGAGGAGCAGAGACCAGGGTTGGGCGAGCCTACCCCAACCTCTTCTCCAAGAGGCCGCCGCGTATCGTATCGACGACCTCTACTACTACTACTATTACTACTACTACGACTACTACTACTCGTACTCGTCCTCGTACTCCGCGTTACTCTACGTCATCCCTTTCCTTTTCTACCCCCCAAAGCTCTCTCCCACCGACGCCGACGTCTCCAACTCTCCTGCTCTCTTCCACCCTCGCAATCCCTCTCGCGTCGACCCCCATCCCCTCCCAGCCCCGTCTACGGGATATTTTTAAGGAAAATTGACCGACCCTCTGACTGCCTTTCTTGCCTCCCAGTCTCCTCTCTTTGTCCGCCACGCCTGTCTTCCTCTCTCTCTCTCTTTTTCGCTGCATCGCACGGGGATGGAAACCCTCTTTTTGCGTTTCATATTTTCCATAGATTTTGTACACAGTGATCGATAATCCTTGGAAACTTCAAATTCTGAAAGATTAGCCATTTTAGGTAATCATGGGTGCGGGACATCGCTCCCAAAATTCTAGAAACTGATTGTACAGAAATAACTAACGATGTTGTATATTTTAATAGGCGTATATTGTTTAGCGAATTAGTTCCTGAGCTTTATTTAATCCCTGTAGAAGTGCTGTAATATTCAGGACAGAGCTGTGCAGAATTACAATTGAATTACTCGAGGAATTATAATTAGAAAGTAATTGAATTACATTGTAATTCAGTCATCTTGTAATTTATAATACAGATCTTCATTCAAGTAAATTACAATGTAATTCGTAATCCAATTGGAGGACAATTATAAAATACTTTGTAATTAAATTATAATGTAATTCAATTGTGTAATTGAATTTTACAGTGTAATTGAATTTTACAGTGTAATTGAATATAACAGAGTTGTGTAGAATTACAATTGAATTAATCCAGGAATTATAATTACAAAGTAATTGAATTACGTTCAATTGTGTAATTGAATTACAGTGTAATTGAATCAGCACAACTCTGATTTAGAACTCAAACTTTGTCTTTCAAAAAATGTTCAGAGCAAGCTCAAACATTTCAAGCACTGTACCTGCAACTTTTAAAGTTACGCGGTATTTTTTCCCCTTAAAAAATATAGATCACACCTCGATTCCTTAAATTTCAACGTATACTTTCTTGACTTAATAACGCTGAAACAATTTCAGCCAGAATAAACGAGTCGGGCGACACCCCGGGGGAATTCGTTGATGAATAAATCGTCCTCCGAGTTCGATTTCTCAAAGACTTGAGATCTAGCCGGAAGATCGGCACGATTTTCCGTGAACTTTTCTTTGTTTCCGCGTGGCCTTTGTCTTCTGTGTCGACGCCGTTTCTCTGTACCCGTGTATCGGGTTCACGATTCTCCCGTAGGAATTCGACAATAAATAAATTCATCCCCGAAATCAGATTTCTCTCGGCTCAAAGAGATCCTCCCCGTCCTCGCCGTCTGCACCCTCGTCGCCGCGATCCATTCCGTCTTTGCGTGGTCGGAGGGGAGGTTATAAACGCCTCGGGGTCCAACTATTTACGCGTTACGCACACCGCGGCCCTAGCGTTCTTTGAAAGGGCCGAGCCAATTCTGTCTCGCTAAATTTACGTCTTTCAGCTTCGAATTACCGCGGGCCGCTCTGCAAGCGCGCGAACTCGGGCCTCTGCGCGCCCCGCTCTCTCTCTCTCTCTCTCGGATATTCGAATTCGTTTATCCAAAGACCGGTGCGCGCACGTTCAATCCTCTTTCTCTCGAGTTTTCGGGAATAAACTCGAGAAACCGGGGATAAACGGGCATAGAATTTTGCGGAACCGGAATTCCTCTCTCTCGACGGGGATCTCCTCCGACGATCCTCTCCATCGACGAAGCCATTCTTCCCTTTTATCCGCCATGGGGCACGCTTCGCCGAGGATCCTCTCTCGGAGACGTATAAACGTTCCTGCCTATTTGTTAGGTTACGCGTATCGGACCATCGTTCCTCAGGGGTCCTCTCCACCGGCAGTTTCGCTTCCCCGTTGATCCTTTCCTCGTTTCCCCTTTCGCGATTTCTTTCCATTTCTTCTCTTTTTTTTTTACAAACCGCGATCTCCCTCTAGCCGCAAGGTCGATCTCTCTCTCGCTCCTCTCGAGCGCGCCGCTTCGTTCCTAGAAGGTACGCTCGCTCCATTTCTGCATGCATTATTCAGGACCGTATACAGTGGAACGGTTCGTGACGGGCTAACTGGCGCACCACCGGAAGTTAGTCAAACGAGCAGGCCCGAGTGCCCGTGGATCGTCGCGTCTCCACGGATACACCGTCTGCTGATTTCCAACGGCCTCCTCCGATCGAATCATCCTGCGACTCCTCCTTCTCATCATCGTCCTCCTCCTCCTCGTTTTTATTCTTCCTCTTCTTCTCGAGTTACAGCGACTCAAATAATTGATTACTTGAAATAATTGAATATATTTCGATTTGTTACACGTGGTCGTGTTTGTATGCGCGGTACATGTACTTTATTATTCACTTTTTAGAAGTGATTAAGTGGAATTTGTTAGCTATTAGACATTTTTGATATTTCTCACAGTTTCTAGATATTTTCTCTTTCCAACGGCATCCTCCGATCGAATCATCCTGCGACTCCTCCTTCTCATCATCATCCTCCTCCTCCTCGTTTTTATTCTTCTTCTTTTTCTCGGGTTACAGCGACTCAAACAATTGATTACTTGAAATAATTGAATTTATTTCGATTTGTTACACGTGGTCGTGTTAGTATGCGCGGTACATGTACTTTATTATTCACTTTTTAGAAGTGATTAAGTGGCATTCGTTAGCTATTAGACATTTTTGGTATTTCTCACAGTTCCTAGATATTTTCTCTTTCCAACGGCATCCTCCGATCGAATCATCCTGCTCCTACTCCTTCTCATCATCATCCTCCTTCTCGTTCTTCTCATCATCATCCTCCTCCTCGTTCTTCTCATCATCATCCTCCTCCTCGTTTTTATTCTTCTTCTTCTTCTTCTTCTCGAGTTACAGCGACTCAAATAATTGATTACATGAAATAATTGAATATATTTCGATTTGTTACACATGGTCGTGTTTGTATGCACGGTATATATACTTTATTATCCTTTTTTTAGAAGTAATTAAGTGGAATTCGTTAGCTATTAGACATTTTTGGTATTTCGCACACTTTTTAGATATTTTTTCTTTCCAACGGCCTCCTCCGATCGAATCATCCTGCTCCTACTCCTTCTCATCATCATCCTCCTTCTCGTTCTTCTCATCATCATCCTCCTTCTCGTTCTTCTCATCATCATCCTCCTCCTCGTTCTTCTCATCATCATCCTCCTTCTCGTTCTTCTCATCATCATCCTCCTCCTCGTTCTTCTCATCATCATCCTCCTCCTCGTTTTTATTCTTCTTCTTCTTCTCGAGTTACAGCGACTCAAATAATTGATTACATGAAATAATTGAATTTATTTCGATTTGTTACACGTGGTCGTGTTATTATGCACGGTACATGTACTTTATTATCCTTTTTTTAGAAGTAATTAAGTGGAATTTGTTACCTCTTGGACATTTTTGCTATTTCTCACAGGTATGTTTAATTTACTTTCTAGATATTTTCTCTTTCCAACGGCCTCCTCCGATCGAATCATCCTGCTCCTCCTCCTTCTTCTCATCATCATCCTCCTCCTCGTTCTTCTTCTTCTTCTTCTCGAGTTACAGCGACTCAAACAATTGATCACATGAAATAATTGAATATATTTCGATTTGTTACATGTGGTCGTGTTAGTATGCACGGTACATACAACCCCTGGCAGAATGTTTCCGATCAGAGGCATTGATACGCATTTTAGAGAAAACATTCACAATTTAGAAGTATAAAATATTACTTTATGGAGTTAAAACTGATGGGAAATGAAAAGGGGCTTATCGAAGAATGAAAAACAATAAAGTAACATAAGCTTCCATTTATTATAAATGTAGGGTGGTTTCTCAAGATAAAAGTCTGCTCTATCGCGTGGTATAGTTCGATTTCACGCTGGACACTTATTATTTAAGACGAACTGAAAAATATCCTCAACAATTGATGCAAAGAAGTGGTGTCTCTCCATCTGTAACGATTGTTCAAACATGTTTACACAATCATAATGTATTAATTAATATTGGATATCACTGTATTCGGGAAACTCTACAGAATCTTCTGCTGCAAAGAAGAATCCAATATCTTTTATAATAACATCATAATATTTGTTTAAAGTTGAAAAATATGTTTTTTCTTCAACGTCATGTTTCTCAAAAACTGTGCGTGTAGGAGAAAAATTAAAGGCAGATTCGGAATCAGCGTAAAAAGCTCTATAAGATCCACCCAACAGTATATTGTTAAAATTTTTGGTGTTGGATATAATTGACCAAATAAGACATTGAATATAATACGTTGTCCAGATCCGCTTTGTAGGACAACAGCGGTGAAACAAACGCGAGCCGCCGACGCGACGATTACACTTTCCGGAAATATATCACCAGTACAGCAAAACACCGTGCAAGAGGAAGCGTGGAGCGATTAATTTCCTTTTCTTTCGAACATTTGATCAGTTGTTTGAGACGCCGTATCTTCCTCGTCCGCTGGAACAGACTCGATGGCTAAAAATCGGCGGGGAAGACGCGCAGGTGGATAAAAAGCGACGCGTGAACTCGTTCTACCCGGTTAACAGGATAAAGGATACTCTTTCATCCGTATCGCGGTAGTGGGAAAAGACAGGGCATCGGTGGTGTAGGCGCCGACGTTCGACATGCGTGTCGTGTTCCTCGGGTCTTTTTCCTCTCTCTCTCTCTCTCTCTCTTTCTCCGCGTGTGTCCTATTCCAGCGGGATCCTGTCTGGAATACCCGCGTAAGAGGATACGTTGTCCTCTCGTTTGCTCGGGACACGCCGCAGCTAGCGGACGGACGAGTCCTCCCGTTTCCACCGATCGAAAGACGAGGTCGGTCGCGAGCTGCCAACCTCCGAGACTCCTGCACCTTCGTCTTCGACGAGCTAATTGCCAGGCTTCCCTGCCAAGTGGTGTCTCGAGTTTCCAGGTGTACGCACCCGATCTTCTCTCTTCCGTGTGTCGCAGAATTTGGTTCAGATCCCTCCTCCTCGTCGCCCGAAACTTTGGACCATCCAGTCTGAAGAGAACAGGCGACGAGACACGAAGCTAGATTGTCCCGGGCGATCGATTAATCCGGATGACGCAACCGGAGAGCCATGGTGTCGCAGATCCTCCTCTCGAAGGATTCGGTCGATCCTCTCGATTATACGAGAGGGGGACGCTGCGAGGCAGAGACCATGACCGGAGAGAGTCAAAGGAGGCTATCAAAATTCTGGTTTCGCTAGAAACTGGCTCGAGGGGCCTCCACTCGTCCTGGCAAAAGGCGCAGGGGGCAAGGATTTCAGGACCAGGGCACCGTTGTTGCCCGTATCTTGGACCCGGTGGCCCCGAGAACCGGTTCCCTCCGGATTTCACGCGACAAACCTCGCTCTTTCTCCTTTTTCGGGGCAGATCCCAGCCACCTTCCAACGCACGGAGAACCGCCGACCAGCGGTGTCGCGTTATGATTACACGTGTCGGGCATATTATCGACCATCCTCGCAGCAAGGTATCGGCTAGAAGATCCTCCTGACCAGGAGTGCCAGCCAGGGACGAGGACCCGTTTCGTAGATTTGTCTTTGGAATTATAGGTCGTCGCAGTTCTTAGCGACCATCCTCTCGCAGCTAGCGATCGACTAGATCCTCCTGGCCAGGAGTGCCACCCTGGGACGAGGATCAGTAGAGTTTTCCCGTTTCTTAGCTTCGTCTTTGGAATTGTAGGTCGTCGCAGTTCATAGCGACGTTCCTCTCGCAGCTAGCGATCGACTAGATCCTCCTGGCCAGGAGTGTCACCCTGGGACGAGGATCAGTAGAGTTTTCCCGTTTCTTAGCTTCGTTTTGGCATTGTAGATCTTCGCAGTTCTTAGCGACCATCCTCTCGCAGCTAGCGATCGACTAGATCCTCCTGGCCAGGAGTGCCAGCTAGGGACGAGGATCAGTAGAGTTTTTCCGTTTCGTAGGGTCGCTTTGGCATTGTAGATCTTTGCAGTTCTTAGCGACCATCCTCTCGCAACTAGCGATCGACTAGATCCTCCTGGCCAGGAGTGTCACCCTGGGACGAGGATCAGTAGAGTTTTTCCATTTCGTAGCGTCGGTTTGGCATTGTAAATCTTTTCAGTTCTTAGCGACGATTCTCTCGCAACTAGCGATCGACTAGAAGATCCTCCTGGCCAGGAGTGTTACCCTGGGACGAGGATCAGTAGAGTTTTCCCGTTTCGTAGCTTTGTCTTTGGAATTATAGGTCGTCGCAGTTCTTAGCGACCATCCTCTCGCAGCAAGATATCAATTAGAAGATCCTCCTGGCCAGGAGTGCCACATAGGGACGAGGATCAGTACAGTTTTCCCGTTTCATAGCTTCGCCTTTGGAATTGTGAGTCGTCGCAGTTTCATACAGGTCTCATTGTTAACCCTTTGCTGTCCACGTGTTTCTTCATTTCTACTTCGGGACTTGCGGACCTGCGGTGTCACGTTATGATTACCCATATCAGGGGTCCATTAGCGACCATCCTCTCGTTGCAATCAATGGACTAGTAGTCAGTTCTAGAAAACTAGTTCGATCCTCGCGACCAGGAGTGCCTAGCTTCGCCTTTGGAATTGTAGGTAGTCGCAGTTTCAGACAGTTCTCATTGTTAATTCTTGCGGTCCACGTGTTGCTTTTCCCCGACTTGCTACAAAATTATATAAATCGATTATATTTCCACTAACCCGTGTCGAACGTTTAAGAAACGAATTGTTCTTACATACCACACGACTGCGACATTATTTCCGAATATAATGGTAATCGATGAACTCAAGAATTATTGGTGCACAAGTCAATGTATGACCGTAAAGGGTGAAGGCTTTCTGAAGAATTATTTCGCGAAACGTGTTAGGATAATGATTCCTTCAGGACACGGTTCACCCCCGAAGTCTGTAACGTTTCGTTCGAGTCCAATCGAACACGTTGTCGAAGGACTCGCGCGATAAAACGGTCCGGGAGCTTCTCAAAAATATGTTGCAGACTTCTCGGAGCCTAGGGACGATCCATCGACCCTTACCCCTGGCTTGTAAATGTGCACGTTCGTTGGCTCGTTGAAAATTGCAGTTTCCTTTACCGTTCTCTTTGCAAAGCTAGAAGCTGCAAACGTTCACGTTTCAGCCGCCACTTGGCATCGAATAAAATTGATAAAAATTCTATGAAAAGAGAAGAGAGCTGGTCGACGCAGAGAGAAAGCAGTCGTCGAGGGTGCAAATTTCGGGATTCCAGCATCGGTTTCACCCCTTCGAGAGTCTTTCTCGAAACGGCGACCGTCCCCTCGACTATGGGCGTCGAATCGTTCAAGGTCGCGGCTAGGATCGTTCAAGGTCACCGTTCGCAGACATCTCTTTCTCACCCCCGCGTTAATATAACGAGACGCGGGGTGAGCGTGCGGGTTCAACGGCCGGATTACTCAAGGTCAACGGCCGCCACGCCGGGTCAATGGCCTGGAGGCTCAAGGCCAACGTCCGGATTATTCGAGGTCAAGCGGAGGAGACCGCAAGACGCGCGAGGAAGCGTCCGTGCACGCGTCGATCGATCGGTTTCGCTATGCGGCGTCGTCGTCGTCATCCCCTCCGCTTCTCTCCTCTTCCGCGAAGAACGCGTCCAAGAAAGATCGTTCGACGGCTATGAAAAAAAAAACGACGGGAGTGACTCTCTCTCTCTCTCTCCCTGCGACATCGTTAACACCCCCGCGAAAGCTAACTCCGGGTTAGCGGAGTGCAGCTGTGCTTCGAACACCGCGGGGGCAAGGATTGCAGAGATAGGGGGTGGACTCGTTATTCAAAGCCTTCTCATTTCTCGATAACGCAAAGACGGGGGCTTTCGGTAGTCAAAAGCGCTAGATGAAAGATCAATCTAGGTCGCAATCGCCCTCAAAAGCCCTATTTTTACATTCACGGGGCGTAATTCGCAATATTCGGAAGCATAAAGCTGCGACAGCTGCCGAGTCATGCAAATTAGTCCTCGTGAACGTAAAAGAAGGACTTTTGAGGACGATCGCAAAGCCCCATCTTTGCATTATCGAGAAATGAGAAGGCGCATCCCGCAACCTCGCGGTCCTGGAAAAACGGGTCTACCCCGTCAAGTGGACGCGCGAGGATCGCAGGGGGTGAAGAGAGTGGGCGTCGCTAACGCGAGCGACCGCGTCGCGGGGAATAAAAGACGAGCAGCGGTAGCTAGCCAAGAACTAGGGAAGACGGGACATAAAAGATTCGAAGGAACTCGGACATTGCGGACGAGTCCGGGGGTGAACAGACACCGGGAGATGAGGGAGCAGAGATCCAGCGCGGTCGAAGGAAACGTCGACGACGACGCCGAGAAAAAGATACGAGAAGACGCGCGCCAGAGGCGGAGGAAGAGGAGTAGGAGGAAATAATAACGACCCCGACGTCGCAGTGCCGCAGAAAGGTTGACGACCCGATGCCAGGCGACGCCCTCTCTCCCCTGTCGGCCTGCTATCCCCTCCTGGCCGTCCTCTGCAACCACCATCCCCTGCAGCAGCCACCACCACCGCTGCCACCATCGCCGTCGGCATCCCCCACTCAGTCTAGCCACCCACCTGGCACTGCACGTAGTCGGCGCATAGCGTGCGTACGCCAGAACCACCCTAACCCCCTCGCGTTCCTCCCTCTCTTTCTCCCCTTTCTCCCTTGCTCTATCTCCGCGTCGCCATCGCCACCGCACCACCACCACCAACCACCACCACCACCACCGTCACCATCACCGCCACTAGGCAGCACCACAGTCATCCCACGACCGTCTGGCCAGGGTCGGGGTCATTGAACGTCTATAAAGATTTCGACTCCGCGTTACCGCTGCCGCTGAAGCCGACGCCACTGCGGATGCAGCCAGCGTCGCCCTTCGAGGGGTACGCCCTTCCTCACTTCCTTCCTTCCTTCCTTCCTTCCTTTCTTCTGCAAGGTGTGCGACGCGTTCGCTACGCTCTGCCCTCTAAGAACCGGCAGCCAGTAGTCGGCCTCTACACCGGCTGCTGGCCTTCTTGCGAATTCAGAACCGAGGGGGGGATCGATATCGAAATTATCAAGCTCTCCGGGATTTTGCGAGGCGATCGCAACGCTGCCGCCGGAATCGGGGACGATGAACCCACCCCCCTCGGGGTTCTAGCTGCGAATTATTTCGGGGATCCTGCCGGATGAATCGCGCAATCTCCTCTCGAAATAGAGACACCGGTCGATCGCCGGCACCCTGCTCGTTCCTCATTCTCCATCTTTATTCCCAGAGATCCTGTTTTCACAGACTCGACGACATTTCTCGTAGACCGTCAAGTGTTCGAGGCGCTAGTCGGATTACACGCCACCCCCGAGCCACCCCGCCGACAAAGAGATAACCGGCTACGTCGCACCCCTTCCACCACGGGGATAAGAACGTTTTCTCGAAGGAGGACGCGGGTAGAGGGGCTAGGGGGAGGACAAAAGGGAACGGGGGTAAACGTTTGCTCGAAACCGACGGAAATTTTCGTCGACCCTCATCCCTCGGTTGCCACCCCTACCGCCCCTTTCCGTCTCGGTCCGGGGGTGAGGATTTGCCGCGTCTTGCGCCAGGGTCAGAGGTCGTTGAACGTCGGTAAAGATTTCAACTCCGGCGATGCTGTTCCGCGGTAAATAGGCGTGCGTGGAGGGCTGCCGCGTTTCTCCCACCGCGCCCACCGGCTCTGCGAGGGCTCTCCTAGGGCTCCGAACGCTCCGAGATGCAAGACAACCCCCTCCGAACGCGACGCACGCCCACGGATGTGTAATCCGTGCACGGCACGCGGCGCGGAGCCGATTACCAGCCGCCGTAAACCGCAAAATAGGAGCAAAAATCGCCCTTGCACCAATCCCCCGCGAATATATTAGGTCATCCGGTAACGACGGCTGCGGATTCGCCTTTAACCCAGACCCCTAGTGTTTCGTACTCGGATGCCGGACGGTGTCGATGATTGAGCGGATTGCAACCTTGCATCTCGTGCAGACAGTTGTTCTTAATTTTGTTTTCTAACCCTCGTGTAGCCAACCGCGTAATGTTCCTCTAAAAATATTACAAGGGCCGATATTTTGGGTGTACAAATTGATTCGTGGCCGTAACAAGTAGGTAGAAAGTGTCCTTCGAGAAATTCCAGAAAATAGGACTACGAATTAATGTGTATAGCTTTTGTGTTAGATGATTGCATCAGTTCGTGCCCGATTTTCACAGATGTCGCAAACCGTACTGCACGGTGGAGTGTAAAAAGAATTATATAGTCACATTTTTTGTAATTGTAGAATTGTAGAATTGTTTTCTAATTGTTCTACAATCAGTCCCATTTAAGTTGAGATCGTAAAAAGTCTCGAAGACGTGATTAAAAAAAAATACAAACTGACACATGTCCTTTAGTGTTTGGAGTGGAGTAAACCCATATTTTTTATATCGGGATCACATTCACAAAAAGTTGTGCATCTTTTTACGTAGAATGTGATTCCGAAATAAAAAAATATGGGTTTATGATAAAACAAAGACAAAATGACCTTGAAATAACCTTGAAAACGCCCACACATTAAAAAACTAGTGGTGCCATCTGACTCCCCACTCGAAACACTAAAGGACGTGTGTCAGTTAGTTTTTTTTAAATCACATGTCTTCGAGATTTTTTACAATCTCAACTTAAAAGGGACACCCTGTATAATTGATTAATAAAGCTGTATTCTTTAAAATTTAACCATTGAATTTTATTTTCAAATCGGGCACGAACTTGTGCAATCATCTGATATTTTTCATGGTACTCTCCGTGCCTCACAGGAAGTCTCCCGACAGGAATTCGAGAGGAATGCGGCAGCAAGCCGTCCGATTGGGTCATTCCACTGGCACTTTCGGTTCTAGCCGAATTATTGGCTAAAGTGTGTGACGTCACGGCCTAACCATTGGCTCCGAACGAGGATCCCCTTTGCCCCTGTGCCGCCTTGAGGGACAACTTGCAATCCATTGGACTTCATGTCACACTCAATCGCATAATTTTTGATTGAAAGTCATCACCAGGTGCTAGGGAATAGCCAGGTGTTACCTTTGAAATGCGAGAGTACCATTAAAAGTATTAGGTATACGCATTAATTCCGTAGCCATATCTTCTAGAATTTCTCAATAGGCAGTCACTAAGTACTTGATCTAGATCCACTGGACTTCTTGTCGCACCCAATCGCACAACTTTCGATTTAATGTCATCTGGGTGCTGGGTCAGAAAGGACCCGGCCGAATATCCCAGTATATTCTTGTATATCCTGGTATACTCTTGTATGTCCAAGTTATGAATAGCAAGCGGCAGGCTTCGAAGAGCCACCGGCGACTTTTGTTCGTCGATCATTGAGGTCGTGCCGAGATGCTGTCGTGCGAGCATCTCGAATAGGAAGAATTGTGCGACGTTGAGGCCGGTCTCGTTCCGCGGCACGGTTCCGAGCGGTTTTAATATTATCCTCGGGTGTTGTTTGCGAGACACCTACCATGCGAACGTGGGCCCCGTCGTTTACGCAAGTGCCGGCCGACGCAAGCGAGCACACACGGGATCGTATCGTGAGCGACACAGTCGCGCACGTACTCGCGCGTGTCTCGCATTAATATCTCCGCTAGTGGATTGTCGCAACGAGGCCTGGAACCAACAAGAAGCGACCGCCTCGAGAGGGAGAGAGAGAGAGACGGAACGCTTTCTTTGGATATCTCAATTTTATTTTTCAACCGGCGGTCGTCTCTTCCTCGTGGCTCTGTCACGGCCCTGAGTTCGTACAGAGCAACCCCGAAGGATACGACGAAGGCGATCGGCGCGATGAACCGGAGTAAAAAAGGATATCGTTTTGTTCAGGGCCACACGGTACGCGCGCGCGTCTCCGATTTCGTCCCGAAAAAGGAGGGGATAAGGCTCACCTTGCTGAAGTAGCCGACCGTGTGGCACCCCTCCACGTCCCCGATCGTCATCACGTAGAAAAGGAAAGGCTCCACGTCGTAGTACAGCGTCTTGTGGTCCAGAAAGAACTTGGCCAGCAAACAGAGATTCTGGCAGTATTGCTTGTAGCGTTTCCCGTCGACCTCCCACACGCCTATCTTGTCTTTCCTGTACGGCAAAATGGTCGGGTTATAATCTCAATCGCAAACGATGTGCCAGTAGAAGTGGACAGTCAGTGATCGGACGCTAACCTGTACACCTCATGCCCAGGAGGATGCCTCCACAAGCATTTCTCTCTGTGCCGCCTCAACACCTGACGACTCTTCGCGTAGCGCAAACAGTACTCGCACAGATAGAGCTTCGGAGCGCGGCTGAACTCCTCCGGATAGGGGCTCTGATACCACACCTCCATCTCCCATTTGCCCATCTCGATCACCCGCGTGCCACCCACGTTCCTGCCCTCGCCGTCGTAGTCCAACTCTTTCAGTTCCTTCTCCTGCGGTCAAAAGTTTGAGATTTGTAAATCCTTGACATCAACCGATCGACAATCGTGCAAAAAGGAAACCTACGATCTTCTCGCTGGCGATCGCCTGCGCTTCCATGAACAACTTCAAGTCGTAGTCCGGCGTGAGGTTCGTCAACCGCGGCTGTCGGTCTTTCTCGTTTCCCTGCAGCTCGCTTTCGTTGTCCGTCTCGTTCCCGTCGCCCGAACCGCCCTTCCATTTGTTCCTCTGCTCCCGGACTTTCAGCTGATAGTTGCGCTGCTCCGTTGTCTGGTGCACACCCTTCGGCGACTTCTTCGCCAGGCAGGAAACGGCCTTCTTCCGTTCCTCTTCACGCTTCTTTCGATCTTTGAAAAATTCCCTGCAAGATTCGGTGTCTCGTTAACGATATACCATTTCTTTGCCCTGTGGGGCACCTAAGGGCAACGAAGCCACGCCTCTCCGTAGAGCACCGCCCACCTATCCCCACCATCTGTCGAGGTGATAGTGGCCCACAGGGCGCTCAACTTGGAACAGAGTTGCCAGATCAAGTCTTTACGCTTCCCTGGAAGGAGAAGGTGAGAGTGGGTTTGAAAACCCGGAGAGGAGGAGTATAGTGAGTATTACGCGGCCCTTTTTCCAAGCTGTTTTGAGTCCCACGCTACTCCTCCTCTCAGCCAAAGAAAAAGGTCTCATTTACGTCTGGTAACCCTGCTCAACACTCGCTGCCCATGCCCGATTCAAAAAGAAACCCAGGCTACTTACTAGAGATCGCGGTTTTGAACGTGTACTACAATACACGGGTACACGTGGTACGCGAAGCGTGTAGTATTTACGAATTTAAGGCTCCGTGAATATGGGTCCATGTACACGGATCTGCGAATTCGTATTCGGCACATACGAGTCAGAAACAATAACGCATCAGTTGTCGGACTCGAACGGATCCTTAAATTTTTACTACAAGGTTCACATACCACCCGTGAAATAGGGATCTCCATTACTTACACGCAAGCTTGCGGCGTGGTGTTGTGGTACAAGGGGCAAGCCTCCAGGGTGAAGTGCGATTCGAGCTTCCCGGAGAGGTGGCCCCTGGAGTCGCATGCCGGCGCCAACGGGCATTCCCTCTCCTTCGTGGCGCGCGCACGAGCGTAATTCCCTTGGCCGGATCTTCCGCCGGTAGCATTGTTGGAGACGGCGGTGTTTTGCGGCGGACGATTCGTACCGGAAGCTTGCCTGGCTTGGGTGCTAGGCCCAGCGCGTTTAACCGGCGATTTGCTGGCGCTCCTCTTGCTCTCGACTACTCCCGATAAATCACACCGGATCAGCGGAATTTGCAGGATACGCTTACACGCTACCGTTTCCGTACCTGAGAACCATACTGCCGCCGTAAGCAAAAAGACTGTATCTGCATCTTAGGACACCTTGGACACATGCTTTCTGTTTTTTTATTTCTTTTTTTTTTTGTTATTCTTTTGTTTTGTTTTTTTCTATAGGGTATATCGTTTGTCCCATCGACCACTGCACCCCCTACAGGCCACATAATATATATGTAATGTTATATGTCCAATCCATCCATCCAGAACCGCAAATACTGCTTTTTTGTGTTAAGGAGGCAGCATAGAGTCCTAACTCCACCGTCTGCAGAAATGTAAGTCTCTCTCTAAACGCCTCTTTTCTCGATCGAACTTGTATCTATGCTTCTCTGTTTCGCAGCCTTCTACAGGATGTCTCGGTAATTTGCGACGCGACCGAACATGAAGCTTGGTTCCTCGTGCGAAAGCAAGCGGGAAAACTGCGATAGTCGTCCATACAAGACCTAGTTTCCGGAGAAATTGAGTTTGTATTTGACTTAATCGAATTTCACCGGAGCCTTGTACCGGCAAACTAGTATTACACAGTTTCGACTTGTTTCTTTTTCACAGGGAATCGTCTTCGTTCAGGCTGCATCACGATTATTCGAACATCCTGCGTTTTGCTCGCTAAACAAACGTACACGAACGCTATGATTGAAACGGTGGTACTAGACTTTTTACCTATAGTGTCTAGACTAATAGGTATCTCCTTTGTTTCAGCGAAGGGTCGGCAGGAGGGACTGAACTCATTGGAAAAGAACTAATGTCCAAAACAATCTCACCCTCTCTCTCTCTCTCTCTCGTACAGCGTAGAAGAAATCAATTGAAAATGAAAAGAAATTGTAATGGGTGGATAACTAAAATATTAAAATACCATACACAAAGAGAAAGAAACGAAATCTCCAAAAGGAAGGATCTAGAAGCGGGGGGCATTAGCGATACATCCGTACCTGCGTCAGATTCCGAATCGCTGGCAGCTTTCGCTTGAAGCTGTATCAATTTGCTGCCTTTACGGGTTTGCAGTTTTCTTTTGCCTTTCGTTGTCGCCTTCGAAGCGGCGGTCTCCCCGTGCTCGTCCATTTCTTTTTCGCTAGCGGACGCGTCGGCTTCATCTTCGCTTTTCACCGTGTCTGCAAAGTTTTCAGAAACGATGTATGCACCAATATTCCGCGAATGAGATGTTTCGAGTCACATTAAGGGGGCGGACTCGTTTTCAGGATTGCAAGGGATGCAGGATGCGCCTTCCCATATGTCGATGGGGTTTTTCAGTAGTAAACGTAAAAATAGGCCTTCTGAGGGGTATCGCGACCTAGATCGATCTTTTATCTAGCACTTTTGACTGAAAAACCCCATCTTTGTATTATGGAGAAACTAGAGGCTGCCTCCCGCATCCTTGCAATCCCAGAAACGAGCCTCCCCCTCAACAAAATGAATTACTTTGTCGTTTTGTACACTTCTGCGGTTTCACGGGAGCAACCGTTGCGGATGGCCGCTTTGGTAAAACGCTAGTCGCGGCGGTCACCGTCGCGCTCGGTTGAACATCTTTCTTCTTTACCGGAGGCTGAGGGCTCGCTATACTCTCGGAGGACTCAGAGTCCGTGCTGGTGTCCGACGAACCAGAGGAACCCGATCCCGCGGAACAGCTTTTCGAACTCGCGGAACTGTCGGACTTCTGAGGCTGTACAGCTTTCGTTAACAGACCTAAGGGAACCATGCTGTTAGGTCGCAGAACCGCGGTACGATCGCGATGTTAATCAAGGGCTACCGACTAGATCTACTTGGAGCTGCTGCTTTCTGTTTCACGTCATTCGGCTTTGCCTTAGGCTGCTGAGTTTTCGTGTACTTGGCAGAGTTATTGGTCGACTTGGTCACGGCAGCTTTTGTGGGAATACCACTGTCGCTTTCGCTGCTGTTCTCCGGGCTGAAGATACTCTTCTTCTTCAGCTTCTTTTGTACAGGCTCGGACGTTGCCTTCGTCGATTTGTCTATCGCTTTTCCATTCGCGCTTGTGGATGCTGCAAATTAGTACACGTTCACTGGTAAACAAGAAATAATGTCTTTGCTACAGTCATTAGTAGACTGCGGATCTTTATGCAAAATAAAAAATGTTCGTATCGACTGCAGGACACCAGAGTCAAATAAAAATTGTATTCTTCTTTTAATTATCCTATTAAGCTGAAACTAATCCATTGACGTTCTTCAATATTTTTAACATGTCCACTGCTTTAAAATGTACATACCCATTTTTGTTATAAATCCACAGTCTAATAATCATTGAAACATTATTGCTTTTAAGTAGTAATCGAAACCCATGAATCGAAACTTGGTTATTGAAATTGACTCAGATTCGTGAGTATATATCGTACTTGATCCCATTCCTAACAACCATGCATCAATCGAATATTTACCAGCAGGTTTATTAGGCTTATTGCCAGCTGGTTTAGGGTTCGATGCATTTTTCTGTTGAACAGAAGCAGCTGCAGACTTGGCAGGCGGTCTCTGCTGTTTAACAACGGGAGCTACCGTTGCTGTAGCCTTGGGTTTGGCCGGTGGTTTCCTCTTGGCCGATTTAACTTTGGAAGGCGAGTCTTCCGACTCCGACGAATATACAACAGACCTACTTTTCGGAGGCACTCTCTCCTTGCTTTTCGCTTCGGACGACGGGACAGATACCGTCTCAGCCTTAGACTTGCCATGTCGGTTAGCGGGAAAGGTGGGTTTCTTTTTTGTTCTCTCCGCATCGGAAGCTTTTTGACTGTTGGCAGAGCTACTCGAGTTCTCTGAATCGGACGAGCTAGACTCGCTTCCGGAACTGGAGGAACTGCTGGACGAAGAACCCGAACTGGTCGTCGAAGTAGATTCCGAACTGGTTGTCTAATTTGTTGTAAGAATAGTTAATTAAATGTTTGTTAAATACGACTTAAAGCAGACGCAACTGCAAAGTGTTTCTGTGTATAACCTATGTAACGTTTATGTACCTTTCGTTTTGGAGTCATTTCTGTAGGGCTACCTCTTAAAGAAAGAGCGAATGTCTTTTAATATCATTTCTGTAACAGTTCCTAGTCTCCTCCACAGCCTGTATACTGTAAGAATTAATTAGAGCTTCTAAATAGCTTGTTTGAGGCAACAACTTTCCATTTTCTACAATCTTATTTATACACTTCAAAACAATACATCAACTCATGACACACAGAGTTGCTCCTCTATATTCACGTCGCAAACATTATAGTGCGAAATATCCTGCAGATGATACGCGTTGTAACTAGAATAAAATCCCTAGGTATTCTTATCACCCCAAAAATTTTGAACCTTATTCATGATTTTCTAAATATTACTTATTTACTTATATTACAGATTCAGCTCATTTTAGCTAATCAATTATAATATCCTCAGCCAGCCCCAGCGTTGAACTATGCAAATGATACATGCCGCCGCACTTCCCATAAGGCTCCATACACATTCCGGCAAGAATCTTCTGCTCCGATCAAGTGTACGTACGTCGCCAATCCATTGTAGCGGCAAAACGCTCAAACTACTAGCTAAACGTTGTCTATGGTTGATTACTGTGCGTCGGTAACTACGGTGTCCACATATATGTTTCAAATATATGTTCAATATATAATGTAATTCGTTTGGTGAAAAATAAAGAATATTAGTTACAGCAGTTAGTGTTCTTTTTTTACCCACCCTGCATAGAATAAGCGTTATTAGAATTAGATTAACATCTTCGAAAACTTCGGATAAAAATTTGGTGCCACCTCCTACGATATCATGTTCAATTTTCGACCGTCTGACTTGTCGTTGAGTTGTACTACTGAATTTTCGAAAATTTTTCGAGCGTCTGACTTGTCGTTGACTTGTACTACTGAATTTAGTGCCACCTCCTTCGACATCATGTGCTCCTAATACAAATCTCAATTTTCGAGATTTTCGAAAATTTTCGCCAATTTTCGACCGTCTGACTTGTCGTTGAGTTGTACCACTGAATTTTCGAAAATTTTCGAGCGTCTGACTTGTCGTTGACTTGTACTACTGAATTTAGTGCCACCTCCTTCGACATCATGTGCTCCTAATACAAATCTCAATTTTCGAGATTTTCGAAAATTTTCGCCAATTTTCGACCGTCTGACTTGTCGTTGAGTTGTACCACTGAATTTTCGAAAATTTTTCGAGCGTCTGACTTGTCATTGACTTATACTACTGATTTTCGTGCCACCTCCTTCGACATCATGTGCTCCTAATACTTTCTCAATTTTCGTGGAAATTTTTCGAAAACCTCGAAAATTGAGTTTTGTATCAGGAGAACATGATATCGAAAGAGGTGGCACTCAATTCAGTAGTACAAGTCAACGACAAGTCAGACGCTCGAAAAATTTTCGAAAATTCAGTAGTACAACTCAACGATAAGTCAGACGGTCAAAAATTGGCGAAAATTTTCGAAAATCTCGAAAATTGAATTTTGTATTAGGAGCACATGATGTCGAAGGAGGTGGCACTAAATTCAGTAGTACAAGTCAACGATAAGTCAGACGCTCGAAAAATTTTCGAAAATTCAGTGGTACAACTCAACGACAAGTCAGACGGTCGAAAATTGGCGAAAATTTTCGAAAATTTCGAAAATTGATAAAGTATTAGGAGCATATGATATTGAAGGAGGTGGCACGGAATTCAGTAGTACAACTCAACGGCATGTCAGGCGGCCGAAAATTTTTGTTTTTCAAAGTTTCGCTAATTTTGCAATTTCAAATGTGTATAGTGTATAGGAAATAGGAAGTCATTGACAAGTTAGACAGGCTTACGTTTTTACGTAAATCAGTAGTATAATTCTGTGACGAGTCGGACGTACAGGAAAAGTTGGTGGTTCATTAAATATATACGCAGATATACTTTTTATTACATAGTCTTTATTTATTCATTGTGCATTCGTACATCAAGTGTTACATGCCTTGGTATAGTCGCGCCGAATACATTTCATCGTGAAACGCACCAAGCCTACACGCATTATTGTTATTCGACAGGTGAACGTGGATGTTTAAATATTCAATGAAATTGTTATTCAAAGTCTAAAAAAATTCGTGGGAGTATACTGGAGAATCCTCTTTATCTGTATTGTACATTGAAGATAATTTATTCATGCAAAATGAAGATTATTTGATATTCATTACAGTAGCAAATAATTCGTGCCGCTTTTCCCATAAGACGCAATGTTAATTCCGGCACGAATTATTTGCTCTTCCTAAACGTCCGTACAGCGCCATTCCCTGCAGCGGCAAAACGCTCAAACTGTTAGCCAAATTTAGTACCGAATCTACCGCTAGATGGCGCTGAAAGTACCTGCCGGGGTTCCACTGTGAGCGACACTACCGACAGGGACTGTCAGCGCCATCTAGCGGTAGATTCGGAACTAAATTTGGCTAGCAGTTTGAGCGTTTTGCCGCTGCAGGGAATGGCGCTGTACGGACGTTTAGGAAGAGCAAATAATTCGTGCCGGAATTAACATTGCGTCTTATGGGAAAAGCGGCACGAATTATTTGCGCGAATATCAAAAAATGAACAACGCTTCAGAAAATCATGAATAACTAATTAAATAATGCAAACTCTAATTGAAAATTATTTGTAGAGATGCATGAAGGTCCAGTGTAGCAGTTTCAGTTGCAAAATAGTCACGGAAGTGCTTGACATATAGAGAATTAATGTTTATGTCCTGCATGAAAAATGGAGTTTACATAGGAATCTGTCACGTGATAAAACGTGTCGCTCCATTCCATTGTAGTTGACCAGTGACGTATTGTTCCAAGTTTAAGACGAATATATCGTCTGAGTGCATTCGCTCACACATAGATTTTTTTTTCAAACGATCATTAAATTAGTTATGGCCCTTCTAGTTAATATATTTTTACCGGTAAGTTTATGTATTTTATTATTCCATACAAGCGGCGCTGAGAATAAATATTCCGCGGCGGCGAATGAACCAAAACATGAAGAGGATCCTTTGGAAATCCTGACATCACTTCGCGATTTGGACAAGCCATTTCGGATGGCAAAATTAAATGTATTATGGGTTAAAGCGAAAAACGTGAGTACCGTTTTGTTTTCACGCATGTACAATTCCTATTCGTTTAAAGAGACTCGGCTGTAATGAATTATTTAACAGCGTTTGACTGATGCCAAGCTCCGGTCAATCTTCAGTGATTTGAAAATCCAAGACAAGGAAGAAATTGCATATAAACATTTCAAAGGCGATGGTAACGATGCAAATGGCGAAGAGGAAGCACGGTTAAGGAAAAAGCTTATAGGTAATTAGATGTAGACTAGCATAATTCCCATTTAAAAATCAATGGCTGGCTTATTTGGAGGTATGCCACTAATTTATTTTTAGCAATTAATCCTGAAGGATTTCCGGAATAGAAACATGTTGGTGCATCCCTCTGGGCTTCAAGATTTTTTTACTGTTACAGAGGGCAGAGAAATAATACTAATTTCATTTTAGCACTTGATCCTGAAAGATTTCCAGGATAAAAACATGTTAGTGCATCCCTTTGGTCTAACGACTGTCTGTGTACCAAGTTCCAGCTTTCTACATCTTTTGTGCTTCGAGATTTTCTTACCATTGCAGAGGAACTGACAATTATGTACATAGATGATTCAGATTATTTTGATGACATGAAGACATTCTTTCTTTCTCTTTCTGTTTCTGAAGGAATTATGAGCACATATGGGATACTGGATCATTTTAACGACACAGAGGATCCTGCGTTATTAAAGAAACATAAAGCATTAAACGATGGCAATAATTACGTTACCAGAGATATGTTCAAAGATAGAAGGTTGAATAATCTGTGGAATAAAGCAGAGCTAGCTGGTTTTACTTGTGAGCAATTATTGTCCATTTTGTAATCTTCTTAAACCTTCTGATTAGAAGTAAGTCGTGTAATATCTTCTTTTTGATCAGCCGAAGAATTAACGACTTTGAAAGAAGAATTCCAACATCATCAAGATAAAGTTGACGAATATATGAGTCTTTTGAAAGACGTGAAAGCTGGGGACCCAGACAAGCATGAAAGTTGGTAACTTTTAGCCTCTATACAGAATAAATAATTAATTCATATATTAATTTACATATTATGTACATAGACAGTTTACATCATAAGCCAGAAAAATGGAATCTCTTAGAAGAACGAGAAGAAATGACTAATGAATTACCTGGAAAGAAATTGGATCACGTTGAAAAAGCAAGACGACTTAGGTAAACATTACAATAACAATTAGTCATTTGTTTGCATTTTACATGTAACTTGTTAATCACTTTGTCTGTAGGGACAGGCACCAGGAAATCCAAAGTGGATTCGATAGATTGGATAAATTGACCGGTGAAGGTCCGAACCACAAAGACTTTGTGGAGCCTAAAGTACAAGGGCTGTGGAGGATGGTGTTAGAAGGACAATTTTCTCCAGAAGAACGTGCTTCGTTGAAAGTAACTATTCACTGAATTTTTGTTTATAATTAGTGTAACTCTTTATATATATATATATATATATATATATATATATATATACAATGCGAAGATACTTATATATGGTTCCATTGTTTTCAATAGGAAGAGCTACTCCATTACGAGGGAAGATTACTGAAATTGCGCCACCTACACACGGAAGCTGCGCTGGAAATCACACGAAAAAAGAAGCCTAACAGCGGAGATAATTCCACCAAAGAGCAACACATCAAGAAGCATGCTAGAACAGTTCAAAAGCTTCACATGGATCTTGAAACGAAAATCCTGCAAAAGCATACCGAACTTTAATGTGCAATAGATCGAATTTTTATAAAGAATATTTCCGATAGATGTTTTAAAAAGTACATTATTTTATAATTATATTTACATGCTATTTAAAACGAGTTTGAGACGTTTATAAATTTTATCATGTTTGTTATAATAAATGTTTCCTTGTACAATACTCTCGTATTTGTTCACTGTTCTATACACTTGGTAACGCTTGATGCATCAATGTTGCTATGACGATTCCTAGATTGTTACAGTTTCAAACTTCACTTCACGGTACACGATAGGATTAATTATTACTCGATAACGTTAAACTGCGTGCGAGAATTCAAATAAATTTCGCATCGCACAATTGAACCGCGAGACAGAAGTAATGGCGACAGCGATAAAGGATAGAACTATACCTACCTTGGATACTTTGGTGAAATATGACAATCCAGTGTTGGACGCAACTCATCCGGAGAAGGTTCGATGATTAGATTTCTTTCCGTGCTGTAATTAAAGGGGTAGACTCGGATTTTTCAGTAGATAAAATATAAATCTAGGCCGCGATCACCCTCAAAAGTCCTATTTTTACGTTTACCAGGTGTAATTTGCATTATTCGGTAGCATGTACAGTGACTCCCACTAATATTCGGGCACTCTTAAAAAGACGATAACTTTTTTATCTTTTGATTTGAACTTCTTTGGGAAGTAGAACAATTAGTTTGCTATCATCTTTGGATAATCGAGAAATGAGACATTGCAATGCTGGAAACGAGAGTCTACCCACTCAAGAGACCGAGAGAAATAATAACTTAACTCTGTGTTCGATGATTGCATCAGGCGAGTAAGGAGACAGGATTAAAAATTGGATCAACAGTCTGCAAAGTGCAAACCACTGCACCAATTGTTGAGGCACGACACGAGACTACAGATATCTTGAACAGGATTTTACCACCGAAGAAATGGGAAGAGGATGGCCAGACATGGACTCAACAAGTATGTAATTCGATTGGTAAAAGTGTCTCGATGCAATTGGCAATTATATGTTTGCTCATGCATAGGTTTCAAGCACACCTGCAACAAGATTGGATGTTATTAATCTGCAGGAGCAACTTGACATGAAATTGCAGCAAAGACAGGCAAGAGAAACTGGCCTGTGTCCTGTTCGCAGGGAGCTTTACACTCAGTGTTTCGGTAATAGTTTCTTTGTTGCCATTTTCAATCCTCCGCATCAATTCGAACAGCATATTACTTTCTAGACGAGATAATACGTCAGGTGACTGTGAATTGCGCTGAACGTGGTATACTATTACTTAGGGTACGAGACGAACTGAAAATGACATTGGCCGCTTACCAGATTTTGTACCAAAGCAGTATCGCTTTTGGTATGCGTAAGGCGTTACAGGTGGGAGTTTGTAGGCGTCTATAAAATGAGAAACGATTCTATGAGAAGAACTCTTGTAGGCTGAGCAAGGGAAAGAAGATTTAATAGCTAACGCTGACGAATTGAGGGTGCAAAAATCTGAATTGGAGAAAACTGTGGCGGAATTGAAGCAGAAATATGATCAGGCTCAGAAGAGGTCGACCGAATTGAGAGAAGCTGAGGAGAAGAAGCATACCGAAGAAATACAATTCCTTAAAAAGACGAATCAACAACTTAAGGTATTAACCTTAACCTTAATACCAACAACCTAAGATATGGTGCTGCATGAAAGATGTTGTTAGTCTACTTCTCGATGAATTACTCTTTTTTCAGACTCAGCTAGAAGGTATCATTGCACCTAAGAGATAAAGTTAAGCTGCAACAGAAGATAAGAATACACACGTTAATCTATATAAATACATTTCTACATTTTATTTACTTTAATACAATACGAGGATCGGTATAAAAAATTGTCGAAAGTTATATCCACTTTCTTACTTATTTAAAGCATCGAAATCAATTGTAAGGTTTCCCGCAGTTGTACATTGTTCAAGGTAAATTTGCACTTACGTATTACGTAATTCTGTTTACAAATTCATGTGTGTAACATTGTCAAAAGTATAAATATTGCTTAATAGAAAACAGATATATATATATTTATATAAACATATATATTATTTTTCATCCTATAGTACCAGTATTCTTCGCTTTAACATATCGCGGTTTATTTATCACCAACGTTCAGCAATCTGTTATTGTTTCGTTAAGAAAGAATGCGAAGCTGTAAAAGTATGTAATAATTATTATCATTACCACATTCAATGTTGATGTAGAGTACCCATTGTATGCAAGATTCGTTTATGAATGAGAAACGTAACGATCAGCTGATAATAAAGCAGTATAAAACATGATTCTGTAGCACGTCGTTATAGTGTTAAAAATTTAGACAACGAGAACGAAATGCTCCAACGAAATTCGATCAGATTCGAAAATTCTTAACACTGTAACTGTTACAAAGTTTTCTGTTACATTCGGAATTGTATATTCCACAATTATAATAATGGCGACGTTTATTTCGTATACGTGACGACGACTTGTTTGCTGTATATATAGGTTTCCTAGAACTCATTTTGTAAATAAGTCTTTTTCATTTTTATATTCTACAGAGATATAATTATATAATATTGGCACTTTACCATTTTCGTTTGAATAATTTTGACAACGTTAGCATTAGATTCATCGCTAATTAGTGTAACATGGACACCGTACACGAACTTAGATTTAACGGACATATATAAAGAAGTGTAGATTGCTTTCTTTTTTACTTTAATATAACATTACAAATAATGTAGTGATTGGTCCCGCTCCCATAATCGCACTTTACACCGTAATTAATTAGTGTGCTTGTTTCTGTTAATATCGGTTACACGCTATTATGTATTAATTTTAAGGACTTTTAACAAAATACGATCTCGTGTTCTTAAAAACAAAAATTTCTTTTAATTTATATATATATATATTGCATTTTCGAATTCGACAATTGATTTTCAGGCAGGCATGAGATTATAAATACTGCTACTTGATGACATGAGACATGCCATTATTTAACGTACACGATTATGCCAAAGTGAATATATAAATTATTCAATCGTTTAAATTCATTCCTATTCATTCATGCATCGTAAGATAAAATATGCCAATGAGAAAATATAACAAGCGTTAGCATAAATAATATAAAACGAGTAAAAATCATAAAATAAAATCTTGAATAGTATAGTACCTATACAGGGTGAGTCACCTAACGTTGCCACCTCAAATATCTCTGTTGTTTTTAAAGATACGTCAAATGTCTGAAGGACAAATTGTTGAATGGTAAAATGGGGCTCATATACGATATCAAACAAATTTTTGTTTTTATGTAATTTCTTTTAGAGATATGAAGGTCAACTTCATTTTTTTAAACAGAATGAGGTATTTTTTGGTATCGTATGAGACCCATTTTACCATTCAACTTTGTCCTCCGGACACTTGACATATATCTTTAAAAACAACAAAGATATTTGAGGTGGCAACGTTAGGTGACTCACCCTGTACATCAAACATTTTGTAAGATCAATAGTCGTATTTATTACAAACGGTGGCAACGTTCACATTAAACCGAATCATTTAAATTAATAATATTTCTTCCTAAAACATGAATAATTAAGAACTGTTGGTACTCAACAATGAGATTAAATACATAATGTGCTTTTAAAATGAGTCTCAGTGTGAATTAAAACAGTATTATTATTATTATTATTATCATTATTATCATTATATATATAACACATATATTAATTTACTTAGTTCTAAAGAAAAATAAATAAAATACTTTACAAACCACAGTTATATACGTGGTTCACGTTATTAATTTAATTTTGATGCTAACTAAATATAACGTATGTTACAAATGTCTGAATTGCCAATTGTACAAATTCATTGAAGTTTTAAGAAAATATTGTTCTCCTGTATTTCGCCTATATGTTCTTCTCATTAGTTCTCATTGGTACCGCTTGTATTTATTAAATACAAGGGGACGGTCTAAATTAGTACCAATTCAAGATCAGAAATATTGATATCGTTGTTGTTCAATATAACACAACAAAAAATTATAAAAGGGAATGTGCATCGTTTCACGTAGATTAATGTAATATTGAAACGGATGATACTCTCTCTAAATGTATTTCACGAAATACACAAATGGTACTAAAATGACAGTAAAAATACTAAATTCTCGACGTTACATATACTTGTTTTCACACCAGTGATATCTCAACACCTCCAAGATCATTCTATACAGTTCGAAAAATCGCGCGACTCAAGTTACTGTAAAATTAGTGATTCTATAAAATATGAAACACGAGAAAAGGAAAAACTGATTATCGATTATTATACTGCACCAGTCCACAGATAATACGATATACTAATATTAATAAGAACGGTACGTACGTTATAATACCAAAAATTATAGCACGGGTCGTGATGAAAAATAAATGTACTTTCGACTGCACCTAAATTGTAATCAGTGGACAGCGGATTTTACGCATTTATGACAATAATGAGTGGGTGCAATTTCAAGCAGTAAAAACATTAGAAGAATTTTGAAATACTGTTATACTTTTCGCAACTTGATAAACATATTACGAAAGAAAATAAATATCTGTTTCACTCCAGATTGTTGCGATTCAGGTAGAAAATGTTTGTTCTGTATAAAGATCCGCTGTCTAGTAATTGGCTGCATAAAACGATGGGTAGAAAAGAAAAACGGTATCTTACGTAGCGTAACGCGCATAAGTGCGCCGTGATTCGGACAATGCACGACGAAGGATCTGTAATACTACATGCACCAATACAATAAGGTTTCCGAGTATGAAGTGGATGTGTTATTGGAATACGCTTTCGCGACGGTCGTTATCGGAAGGAGATTCTCCACTAATTTTTTTCCCTTGTACCTGTCTTTTAATTTCTGCACCGATATTATACCTTTGGTCAGTGGCGACCTTTCTTTGAACGTTTCCTTTTCTTTTTCTTGGACGTGACGATAGTGTTTGCACTGATTTTAGGAGCGGCACCTTCAGTGGCACTTGTAGTTAGAATCGTTTCGGTTTTCTCTTGCGGGGTACTCACGGCAGAAGACTTTTCGGTAATCTCTTCGCTCTCGCTCTCGCATTCGCTGGCTCCTGTCCCAGTTATGCTTTCTATCTCATCTTCCGCGTTACTTAATTCCAGTGAAATAATCTTTTCTCGCAGAGTTTCAACCTGGTTGCACAAACGAACGTCTTGTCAATTACACATACCTACCACGCGTACCACGTTCAAGTAAAATATTTTACATTTACATAATTGCCAAGTCGTTGTACATCGAATGAATATATAACGTGAAGTTCAACCGTGAAATTTTACAAGTAGTGTCACCGCAATAATTGTACATACAGGTTGTTTCGTTTATCTGATAACGGAAATATCTTGTGACGCACTGAGGTTACGAAAAAAATTTGTTTACAGAAATTGTTCGGTATGAAGGGTGCAATCATATAGTCTAATTTTTTTGAAGACTAGAATGGTGGGGAGGGGGATTTCAAAGTCAAATTGAGTTTTTTAAATGGAAACCCCTACTTTCTGTATCATGAATCGATAGACTGTCGAATTCTGAGTAAAAATGTATTGACCTTTATATGTCCTAAATCTAATAGTTTACGAGATACTATCGAAACAATTTTCCGTCTTCTTTGGATACTATCTCGTTAACTATTAGGTTTAGGACATATGAAGGTCAACACTATTATACTTAGAATTTGATACTCTATCGATCTATGGTATAAAAAATAGGGCATTCCATTTAAAAAACTTAATTTGACTTTGAAATCCCCCCTCCTCACCATTCTAGTCCTCAAAAAAATTAGACTATATGATTGTACCCATCATGCCGAATAGTTTTTGTAAACAAATTTTTTTCGTAACTTCAGTGCGTCACAAGATATTTCCGTTATCAGATAAACGAAACACCCTGTATATACAGGGTGAGTCATCTAACGTTGCCAGCTCAAATATCTTTGTTGTTTTTAAAGATACGTCAAATGTCTGAAGGACAAAGTTGAATGGTAAAATGGGGCTCATACGAAACCAAAAAATTATTGTTTTTATGTAATTTTTTTTAGAGATATGAAGGTCAACTTCGTTTTTTTCAAAAGAATGAGGTATTTATTGGTATTGTATGAGCCCCATTTTACCATTCAACTTTGTCCTTCAGACATTTGACGTATCTTTAAAAACAACAAAGATATTTGAGGTGGCAACGTTAGGTGACTCACCCAGTATATACCATTTACCCAACTACAACAAAGTATATCACTCGAAAAGAATAGATATATATATGTACTTACACATGCTTAGAGGAAACTATTAGATAAGAAAAACCAATAGTAGTAGTAGCATTTACCAATAGTGTGAGTAGAGTTTGTTAGTGATCAGTGGAAATGAAATCAATTGCTCAAGGTGGTGCAGCTTGCACTTCCATGGTCAATGTTGGATTCTTGGAACAACAAACGTAACCATTGTGAACTAATTGAATAATCTTCTGTTGTATCGTGTGCGTGTCGAAGCAAGTAAAAAAAAATACAATGTTTGTTTAACAGCGGCATGCACACACGCACGTAAACACCCATACGCAGCAAACATACACGCAAAAGTGACTCGCCAGAGATATGCAACCACGATAACACAGAACAAACAAAAAAGTATGTAAGTTCAAATCTGGAAAAATGTTTGTACAAAGTATTTTTGGCTACAGATTGTGTGTGTGTGTGTGTGTGTGTGTGTGTGTGTGCGATCGCTTTGGTTCAATTTCAATTGTACCCGAGGGGCTCGAAAGTTTCAGCTACGGTGAAAAAAAGGGGATACTCGGATGGCTATCGACAGACTAGCCATCAGACCATCATTTGTGTGCCGCTCACTCAAACCGCTTCTAATTGGTGAATACGTGATGTATATATATATAAATATAATATATCAGAGAGGAGATATGCCTGGTGCTTATGTATTCTGTGCAACAATTTTAGGAATCTATAGTACCTGTCGCTCAATGAGCTTCTCGACGTACTCGACTGTTCGCACGCGACGTTCACCCGTCACCTCATCCACATACTCTTCGGTACGTCGAGTGACCTTCTCGTCCACTACTTTTTCCGATTCGCGTATCTCTTTAGGGGGACCCACCTTGCTGCGTACAGCAAGTTTGGGGAAATCTGCGCTAGACGGCCGTAACGTAGTAGCGAACTATATTGGTAAGGCAAGACAAAGAAGGTGGTGTTGTAGTTACATTAACATCAAGGTAATCAACAGAACGAACACTAAAATGTTAGGAGCCACAAGACGAGAGCAAAGAAGTAATTAGTAAATAAATATCTGGTTAAATCGACCGGGTATCGCGGTTTGTATCAGTGATGCTGGTTAATTCGTCTCTCAGACACGCATAACTTAGTTAGAGGATTCAAGTAGTTAATCGACTGATCGTATAATAGATCTCAGTGGATGCGAGAGCATGATCCCCGCGTATGCTTACGTCGGCTGGCTTTTCTGGTTCCAGAATAGGACTGACATCGTCCGTCGAATCCACTGCTGTGTCTGTTTTATTCTGCGTGGTGTCCATCATCTCGCTCATTTTCTTTATTACTATCTGCGCCTGGAGCGCATCCTACAAACAAAGTTTACAATTAGTACGAAGATCACTTAAGAACATTACAGTTACCAGAATACCTGAGAAGAAAACAGAAAGATTACTAGCGCAAGCAAGAGGTCACTAGAAATATGGAAGGCAATATGGTTATGCGAACATATAATAATAAAATTGATAGTAAATATTGAGCATGAGGGTATCAGAGGAAGCGTTAGAATGGCTGAGGAAGCTAGGGAGAAAAAGGGAAGAAAAGAGTAGAGACGAAGACAGGAAAAAGATATCTCAAAGCAAAATTGGTACGAAGATGTGCAGAAGGATGTGGGAGTTAGCAGGAATTGTAAACTGAACTCCCTTTTTATGGCCGGAAGGCTAAAAATAAAGCATTTCTATTCTAGCTTCAAGATTATTTAAATAGCAGGGATCAACGCTAAACCCACCATCACTGGTCAAGCTACTGGTCTCAGAAATGTTTTACGCTTTCATTAACACATTACCTACCAGCGATCATTTCATGGTTTATTAGAGTCCCTGGTTTGTCGCTAAGAATTTTTTAAAAGATCTTTCAACAGCAATAGATAGGTAACGTGTTAAAATTACAAGTTAGGTGGTGGTAGTACTCGGTAGGTCTAGCATGAAGGATTAGATGAAACGAAAGAAGGAAGAAGAGAACGTATACTGTACTTGTTCGAGGGACTTTAAACGCGCCTGTCTCCACGCCGCTCGTTTCTCTGCTCTGAGTGCTCTTTGCTCAGCAGGACTCAAATGATCCTCTTCATCCTCATCCGATACGATGCCCTACAAATCAAGAAGACCGTTAGCAAGCTAATGTTACTTTTGCAGTGGAGATTTCTTTACTGTTCACCGGTCAAAGTAAATATATATGTATCTCTCTGTGTCTCTATTTCTTCTTATTCGCATTGAATCATTTCAATCGATCACTAAATACCATATATATATATCGCAGTGTATCGTTTAGATAGCCTTGTCGAGAAGATTTACTTAGAAAGCGAGTCTCGCACTTGGACTTGTGTCCAATTCTGTTCGGAGCACGGTGTTTGCAATAGACGTAGTACACATGACCATTTCTTTATATACATGTACATCGTTAACGAATTACAAATGATTAAAAAGAGATTAAAAAGATTCAATATAAAATCAATACCTCCTGTACCAATCTCTCCTTCAAGCGACGTTCTGCTTTCGCTGTCCGTACACTGCTCGGAAGGTTCTGCAGAATGGGGATCGAACTTCGCGAGCTCAGTCGGCTACTGCAAGGTAACGAGCATGCACACTGACAAATCATATACATGTGCCAAATGTTTGAATGTTTATTCGTTTGAAGAGAAATAAAAACGAGGTACAAAAAAAGCGACGTTCAGGTGTGTACAAAGGCGGAAGAGAAACTAAAAAGAAAAGGTAGGATATTACATGACTTATATACAAACGATAAAAATTACAGAAAAAAAATCAGACTACACTACAGAACACCTAAAATCTATGTAACAGAGCGTGTGTAATAATAGGTAGGTGCTAGGAGGACTCTAAGAAGTAATTCTAATGCGCGCGCGACAATTTTGCCTTGTTCAGGGGATGCGCTTTTGCTCTTCTAAAAATAATACCATGGATAGAATAGATGTTAGTGTTAAATAAATAACGATGCTGACCACGGATGCGTATGCGTTCACAGATATATCATTCTAGCGTGAGCCGGAAGCTTTTCTTCTCACGTGGGAGAATGTCAATTTGCATAGAGATCCGCGGTCGAGTTATAATTAATAATATTTATAATGGTTTTTTTAGGTGCGCTTGCTTGCAGTGCGTGTGATGATCATGTGCTGAAGCATACGTTCTCTCTTTTTGTTGTTGTGCGGGTGGAAAAAAATTATAAAATTTCAATACGCATAATCCTCGTAAACCTATCACCTTGTCTTAATCAAGTGAGATATGTAATTTTATTATGCAATTGTAAGCATAACCACAACCTTAACTGCAAGGTACAACGTGAATCTCGTCAGTCTATGTACAAATATACGTTATTCGATTAAAAAAATAAAGCAATCGCTAACACATATCAAAATTACTTGTACGCTGGATCTAATGAAGCATGCATAATGTGATCAAACAATAGTCAAAACAATAAGCACCCGTTTACAAGATATATAATATATAATGTGTATATACATATAGGAATTTGAGATTGTCGCAGATATACAAAAATACTGATATGTACACGGTGTTCAGACACACTCTGTATATGCCATTGCATTTCTCTTTTCATGTATAAACTTGGCTATATAAAAATAATATATCTGCATTACGTTCTGAACTATTTCGATCGATAATTAATCAATTTTACAATCTTCATTTATGTATTTAACTAAAAAAAAATAGAAAACAGCTGCCTCGAGAAATACTTATACGTAATAAAAGAAAGAAACAAAATCGAGATCGAACACCTTACAAATGGAAAGTGTAGCTTGTATAATTACATCGTTTTACGCTTCTATGTACAAAGGTACGTGACAAGCTACTATAACGTGAATTAAGTAGAGAAGTGCTGTAATACTCGTGTGAATACACTAACCTAAATTATGTCTCTTTATACTTTTTGTCACAAGTGATCGAGATCTATTTAAGATCTATTGAGATCCAGCTCGCTACGATAACAAGTTTCAAACAATAGTACACATCTTACAAATGAATGGAAATTATGAATATTCTTTAGTTTCCGAATTAAGACGATGAACGTATTTCATCTCTAACGAAGTTCAAGATGTAAATTTTGTTTCTGTATACAGTTTGGAATTGTCGCATTCTTTTCTATTCTCTTCTCATTCGTATCATTGAATGGTATGCAGATATGTGAAGAGATCCAAACAAAGAAAGAAATAATAGGGTAAAAAGAATTTTAATCACCACACTGTCAAATGCAGAATGAGTACAACTTAGCTTACTTAGGCCGTCGATTATCCCGATCTTCGAGCGATTCCTCCAAATCTTCTAGACCTTCGTTTTCATCGAGCTGCGCCCAGGATTTTAATTCATCCCGTGTTAACGTTGCGATTTTCTTCTCTAAATACAATAACGATAATAATATGTAATTATTAACGATTTGCATATCGAAAAATATAGTGGAGAAAGAATATTCACCTTCTTCTTGTTTCATTTTCTCTACCTCATCCTGACTGAGGAAACTGAATACTTTGTCTAAAATACAGAAGAAGAAAATTCAGTTTTCCAATATCACGAGAGTTTAGTTAATTCAATGCTTCGATTAATACCAAACCTGTTTTAGGGGAAGGTTTCAAATGTTCCTCCATGGCACTTTCAAACAATTTCTTCTTATCGCTAACCGACATCTTCACTAACGGTGGGGTTGGTGACGTAGTTGGCGAAAGCTGTATTTTAAAACTTCATATTACCAACAAAATCATATAATATCATTCGTCAAAATAATATAACAAACTTCGAACGGAAGTGCATGCAGTAATATTATTCGTTAGAGTGTGTTTTCATCCTATTGTTAATACAACTGGCAATGTTTCACCCCATACTTCCACCTGTTACTGTTTTACATGCTTGCTAATGCATGGACAATTCCCAAAGTGTATCCGGTGTGTAATGCACTTTATGTAATATTGCTATGAGAGAGATACCAGTGGAATTATCTCGATTTCTAATGCGCCATGTAAACTTCATCATGGAGAGAGACAATTCCATCGGTGGCTCTTACCGTGGTCAGTATAAACGAGAAAGAGAGTCTACGAGTCAAGTAAGAAAACGTACCAGCATTCTCAAGTGCTGAGTAAGTCAAGTAAAACCGCATAGTTAGAGCTAGTTAAACATGCTTGTTGAACCCACCTCAACCTGATTATTCCCACCAACAGAGCGTGCGTTCTGCGGTTTGCTAAAGGAGGTCGAAGTGCCAAGATGCCTCGTAGGTTCGGGAGCAGTCAGAGGCGTTGGAGGAAGTTTGAAACGCGTGCGAGTCTCTGCAGGGATCTGATAAGAGACCCTTTTGTGAGAAGAGACTCCAGTTGGCAGAGGAGTAGGTTCGGACATGAGTTTCTCTTTGTTGATGGGAGGACTATGGTCGGTCGACTCTTTCGAGAGAGGAGGAAGATCAGCGAAGGTAATGCTACGCTTTGGTATAGAACTTTTTTTCTTTGGCGAGGGCAAGGTAGTGGCAGAGACTTGAGACTTGCTCGACGGATAGTCCACTGGTGTCCCAGCTCTTTCTTTCCTTAGCGACTGAGTAAATAACACCAAGAATTGTATTAGTATTATCAAGTCGGCGAGGCCTCACGCACAGAGCTAATCGTACAAGAAAAATTTGGCAGTTGAAGCTGCTATTACACTTGGAGAAGCTATACTTGAATGTCTACGCTAGGCAAATTCTACGCGTTGGTACATCTCCAACTGTGGAGGGACTAGCGGATTATTATACTTTAAAAACAGATTTATTTTCAGTACTACATCTCATACAAAATCTATATCAGAAAATGAAAAATGAATCGGTTTCGAACTTATTTATGCAACCGTCGTGATATTTTTCTTTTGCATTTTTTCACGTTCCTTTTCTCTTGCCTTTTTTTACCATCTATACATTCAGTATTATATATCAATTGTACTATTATTGCAACAATTCATGCAGCTTCGCGCATAATCTTGTTCTCGTTATACCCTTCCGTTTTGTTCTTTTATAAAGTTACTTCGCATTTGTACCCTATTCTTTCATCCCTCCGCAACTCTCTTTGTATCAATGCATCTCAAGAAATTCTGAAACGATGCTACTATTATCGGTTAATCGTTCTTTCTTCCGAACAGACTCCGACCGATTAACAGGAACTGTGTGTGTGTGTGTTTGTGTGTTGTGATCTCTTTTCCGTGTCACTACGAATATGAACATGAAAAAACGTACTTCTCCCGCGATCTATAATCTTAATATGATAAAGATAATAATATATATGTATATATGTATGTAGAACTATTTTTTTTTTCAGAAGAACCTGGCGCATTGACACATCCGATTAATAAAGCACTGCATGTATCTTTCGTTTTATTACACGTCGGTCAACTGGAACTTCAACATTAACATCGTTTAATATTTTTCTCTTTCTTTGTTTTTCTTCCATAGCATTTCTTTTTTTTATTTATATTTTTTCTTCTTTTTTGTAAGTTAGATAAATACTATCTTACTCTGATACTTCGTAATAATATATAAACATCTGGTCCATTAGATTTAATGTCAACATGTAACATTTATAGAAAATTTGTAGAATACAATAGTACACTGATTTATATTTCAATAATGATATGAGTTTACTGCAGCCAGTGACCATCCAATGAGTGCTAGCATTTGTAACTCGGAAAGTATGCTAGACGTATAGACACCTTATCAAACAATAATTTTCTCACGTCCGTTGCGGACGTGTCGTCCACCTTCCTTGCTTCAACTGTACAACGTTCTATAATAAGGTAATAGTAATTAAAACCAGATATTCTTGGGTACACCTTTCTAGTTAGTGATACATGCATCGATCGTCTACTTTACGCTTCAAAACTTTTTTGTGCAGCTATAAAATAATCTTTACGCTTCTGTAATATAAAAGACAACATTTCGAAACAAAGTTTCTCTTTCGATAGAAATCTAGTCTATTGATCTGTCTTGTTGCTATGTCATGTATCACAAAAGGGAACACGTTAATGACAGTGACAATTATTTCCTGCGTGGAATGCAAGTCTCCGGTATATTGGATGTAGCAACAACTTAAAAGTAAATTAATACACTTCAACTTGTCACTCACGCATTCACGAGTACCGTCACTCACGGAAGCGAGTATACATGTGCGTATGTGCGAACAGAATACCGAATAATCAATTGTTTAGTACTTTAGTTCAGTGATAAGCAAGCCGCGGCCCGCGGGCCGCATTTGGGCCGGTAGCAATCGGTAGCATACTGCTTACTGCCTGCGATTTTCAATTGTTACTTCCCGACTGTTGTTTCTAGTATTTTACACTAGGAGACCGTAGCGTAAACACAGACTGAAATACTGAAATTGGAGCTGGCGACGCAACAAAGTATGTATTCAATATTGCGTTCGTTGCCAGTTGCGGCCCGCGCGTAGTCTTATGTTTCCATTCTTGGCCCACTGCAGTCCGCGGGTTGCTCATCACTGGTTTAGTTCAGGGGTCGGCAAACTACGGCCCGCCGCCTGTTTTTAATCAGGCCCGCGAGTTTAATGAACACGAAAAAATAAATCAAATTACGTAAAATAAAAAACACTTATGTAAAAATATCTAATAAAGAAATTTTGAACCTCTGGTTTTTTTCGTTGCTCTAAGAGTAAAATTAGCTACCCATGTAAATATCTAAGAGCCTAAAGCCTTTACGCAGAATGAATGTTTCTGTTTTACTAGAGCCTAGCTTAAAAATTTTACGTTCTGGCCCTTTTCAAAAGAAATTTGCCGATCCCTGGTTTAATTAATCGAGCGTAGCCTCGGTTCTGTGACTGACAGTACCAATTCTCCAGTGTCATCACGGTTCCTCTTTCTTTTGTAACTTTCGTCGTGGTACCCAGTAGAAGTTCACACAATATTCTCTTAAGCTCAATACATTTTACAACAATCACCCGTCGTACATACATTTCTCTAACATTTTTCATCAGATAGACTGCAAAACAATTCTAAGAATCAATGTACAAATATAGCTAAAAAATATCCGTTAAACACGCGGGAACGTTTTTTGTCTATTCGACTTCTGTCTACCTATCACAGAAATATTTTCTCTCATGTTCTTCATCTCTCAACCGATATGTACAGGCTGATTCAGCCAAGTGTGCCACTTGAAATACTTATAAACCGTTTGGTATGTGAACAGATGTTTCATATACCAAATAATCGACAAGTAATTTCGGTGGCACACTCAGCTGAATCGGCCTGTATAATATATGTATATATATATATATATTATTTATATATCCACAAACGAAGGAGGCGACGATATACATACTTATATGTACACGAGAGTCTGTAGCTAAGGAAGATATATCACATTCTCTGTGACGATTATAATTCTTATCATCCCTCGTCTCGGGCCAAAAGCAAGAAACCAATCACAGAACCAATCCAGCCAGTCAGCGTGTTCGCAATAATACACTTAACATTATAATGGCAGTTTCAGTAACAAACGGAGTAACGATAGTTAAAATTGTATAATAGTCTGATGCTCATGGAACGCAATAAACAATGATTATATGCGAGAGATTAAGGGGTCTTCCTACTTCAAGCTCGAGAATAATCAGTCTAGAACCTGCAACTTCCATTTTACAGACAGATATCGATTCGATCGACACTGCTCTCTGGGACGTTAACGAGAGATAAGCCTAATTTTCACAGAGAACAAACAATTTTCAAAGGACAGATATAGCCAAGACCATTGACGATTCAGCGCGTTGCTGTAGAATGCGACTAAGTTCCGAGTTGTTCACACCTGAAACGGTAGAAAGACCTCTTAACGATATGACTATTCCTTAGAATAATTCATTATAGCACAGTCCTGCGGATTCAGAGGTATGGACGTAGACACAGGGGAAATGAGTAGAGGGTCGAACGACTCACTCCTGTTAGAGGGCAGCCAAAGTAGCGCTATCACCTTCCACTGTCTGTAAACAGGTGAAATATCTCTTGTTTTTTGCTGCTCAGGAGAGCATGCGACGCTAAAGAACACTGACAAAATTGTACACTTTCATGCGTCACATATGTATGAACAAATAAGTAATGAGAGTCTCGTGTCCGGCGTACACGATGAAACGGGGGCAAATAATACAATGATTCGGTATTCTAGCGACGAAGAATCGGGGGAAACTCAATCCAACATTTACTGCGAGCGTGAATTCAAAGTGTCGAAGAACTAATATATCTCGATGTGTCTTTTTGAGGTCACTGGGCTCATACTCTCATTTTATCCTTCCTCTATCGATATCGTTTTATCCGATGAATTGCGAACACAGATCGGTCAATTTGTTTTTTCAAAGAGAACTAATGAAATACATTTAAATGAGAACTACTACGGTTGTTCATGCTTTTATGCGAACACGTATAAAGATGCGACAGATGCGTAATGTACAGTCCGATGGTATGGGATGGAATATTCGATTCTACGAGCTGTTAGGTAGGAGCTGTGATTTCAATCGGTGTCGTTGTACTATAATCATCTTGTAAGGTTCGCCTTCGTGAAATGAAATATTTTGGTACGTCCCTCCTTTTGTTCTAATGCCATTAATAAAGAGTGTAATCGTTTTCTGTTAATAAATTATACATATACGTGTATCCGCAGCGTACACAGTATGAGGAGATCGATGTATGATTATTAACTGTTAATCAAATGTAAAGACCATGCGCTCTTTCTAGAAATCAAGCTTCAAATAAGATGCAACATCGATCTACGTTGTTCCATCAGTAAAATATAGAATGTTGCAAAAGAAGAGGGCAAAACGGTTCCGCAAAATGAAAATTTAGTAATCTATGTATATCAACGTCTCGTACATCATAAACACTGGCTTAACAAAATATCAAATCATATCGAAACCATCTAACGTACTCTAGATACAAAACTACAAAATAAAACACGGAAAGTTCGTGCGTTTTTTAATGGATGTAAATTGTAATTATTCTTCTGTTTTCCTGAACTTAATTGTGTATTTTGAAAGACTAATATTAATAGAGACTAATGGAAATTACGTCGTTGATTAAATAAATCATTTTCTGAATTTACTTCGAATAGAAACGCACGAACGTTCCGTTCAACCGAATGCTATATCCATACAGAAACCAAGAAGACTTGTTAGTAAAATTAACCACTGCCTGAATATATTAATCGATGCTATCAATACCATGCGTACACGTACATCTCAATACGAAAGAACAGGGATACTCACATTTGTATTTTGCGGTGCTAAGGTGTGTTTGCTCATCACGATCGTAGTCGTTTTGAGATCCTTGGTGCCACCCGGTGATTTCGGTGGCACCATGTCCACGGGACTGTTTGATTTGCTGACTAATGATTCAGCTGCTCTTACTACGTCTAATACCTGCGCGTGTAATCGAATGATTAATATCGTCTTCCACCTCTACAAATATATGAGGGAGAAAGTAAGTTTATACTTTTTCCGGTGTAGATTTTTCTCTGTGCTCGATCAGAGCACGCTCCCTTTCCTCTTGTTCCCACGCAACGAGTTCTGCCTTCATCTCCTGCTCCTGTCTGAGCGTCGCAGCCTCCTCGTCGTCCCGATCCAAACTAGAGACGCTCTGCGACAAGGACTTGTTGCCATCCGCCGAGGGATCCTTCGAATCCTTCGACGTCTTCGACTCTTTCGACTCTCTTCCGTCCGCCACTGGAAAAAGAGGCTCGACGTCGCTCTTATCGTATCCTTTACAGACAACCAGCGTGATCGTGTTCCCAGAACACCGAAGTATGTTGACTGCCTCCTGATGAGTCGCGCCCAGCAACGACGTACCGTTTACCTCCAATAGTCTCATGCCCACCTACAATTCCAGCAATGTGATTTTAATTTCACGAAATGCAATACTCTTTATTCACTGAAACTACAGAAATATCGTGGACTGTACAAGCGAATACAGTAAAGTCGCGATCTAGCTTCCTGAGGATCTCCACGATCACTGTCTTTCTTCGCCTACCCCTTCTCTTGTACTTTCGGCGCGGTCGACGCAGTCATAAAAAAATAGCTTCCCTACACGATCTCTGTCCCTGCTCGGAACAGGCGATGGAAGCTAGATCGCGACCTTACTGTACATTGCACCAGTCGGAAAGTACCTTCAGTCTTCCGTCTCTTTTAGCTGCGCCGCCGGAATTTATTTTCGATATAAAAACACCCTCGTCCGTGTGATCCATGGGATTTCCCTTCTGTCCTCTCAGACCACCCTTGATGTGCATGCCCAGCTTCTCGCCTGGCTCTTTCGTGATGACCAATTCCTAAAACATCGAAAACAATCAGCATCGATTCTACTGCACACAATTGAACAGCTTGTACACACCGACTATTAATTTTTACGAACGAGTTGTTGTTAGGTCGTCCCATAAGTCACGTTATTCCTTACCATATCTCAAGTACACTATTTTAACACATTTTTAAAAGAAATATACATCCAAATAAATAAATTTGTCGAATAATTCCTCAATTAAAAACATTAGACTAGAGTTGAAGCGTTGACGAATAGACAGCGGATCTTTATGTAAAATAGAAATGTTCCACCTGATTGTCAGCCAACTGGAGTGACACAGAAATTTATTTTCTTTCTTAATACGTTCAACAGGTTGAAAATAATATAATACACCTACTCATTTTTGTTGCAATTGCATAAAATCCGCTGTCTATTGATAAATGACACGCAACTTACAGGATGATCCAGTATACGTTACAATTAAGATTTAAATGGCAATTAGAGAGTTCTATGCGATTCCAGCCTAAGCATGAAAGCGATTGTTCGTGATTCAGTGGCGAGCTTGCTTGCAGAAGCGGATCGGAAGGGATGAAGCGCAACACACCGAGAAATGAAAACGATTGTAGGTCAAGTAGATTGAGTACTTACTGTCACAGGGATGTACTCTATTTCGACCAGCTTGTGGAACAAATTATAGACAATGGCATTAAGTGTGAGGATCGATGAGAGTGAAGCACCGAGTGCCAGAATGTTCTCGCAGACAATAAAAACCGATCGGTAAGCATAAAAAGATTTCCGATCGGTCCGACAAACGTGAAGTGCACGAGAGAAATCGATAGACTTTTATACTCGTTTCATCTGTCTATACAGCCTACTTTTCTTCGGATAGAACGCGAGATTGCTATTCAACTTGACGTATTCGATATCCGAGTGAAGCTGTGATACAGCACGCGCATTCCTTGTGAATATTCGTGGTCTGTAGAATTGCACTCTGAAGCGTGTTCGAACTATAGAAGCTGTCTCATAGTTAAAAAGCAGAATTGTTGTGCGATGTTAGCAAGCGCTTTAAGCGAACGTATTCGAAATAACAATTACCTGATAATTGTCTGGCAATGGATCGTGTTGAACAGTGAGCACAATTTGATCCCCCGGCCGTAGAAGTTCCATCACAGCCTCTTGGTGTGTGGCTTTTGTTACGTCTGTGCCGTTCACTTTCAATATTCTATCACCCATTCGCAACTTTCCTGACTTCGCAGCTATGCCACCAGGAACGACCTAGAGAAAAGTAAAATTAGTACCAATTGACGTGCGTCGTCTATGAAATTATTTAACACTAGGTTTGCAGGACTCTAATGATTAACAGAATTATTTCTTCGGGTATTACATTATTTAAGCGGCTAGACTCATTTCTAAATGGGGGTTTTCAGTAGTCAAAAGTGCTAGATTAAAGATAAAAGTCCTATTTTTACATTTACGAGGCGTAATTTATTGAACCGTCATTCTATGAACCTCGAATAACAGATTGACCTTCTATCTAGCGCTTTTTACTACTAAAAAACCCCATCTTTGGGGGTCCAATTCCAATTCTGGAAACGAGAGTCCACCCTCTTAAGAAATGGTTGAAAATTTGTATACCTTGTTATTTTTACGAAATAGTCATTTTTCGTGCTCAGTAAACCTAGTGTTAAGAAAAAGTTCGGTGTGCTTACGTGAGATATAAAAATTCCAGGTTCCTTCGCACCGAATGGCGTGCAAGAGTGATCCGTACCCCCAATGATACTGAATCCTAGAGATCCTTCTTTGACAAGGACTACATCCTGAATAATTAAAGTTTCGGTACATGAATTACTTGAACGGATCGTCTCGACGGTGGAATATATTTTCTGAATGTTTTAAACGAAGTGTGACAAGTAAAGACGAGACGAGTACAATGGATTAGTTTGAAGAACATTATAGAATCGTAGAATGAATGGAGATAGATAGAGAAAGTGAGACAAAAGGATTGTAATAATATACAATTTTGTAAACTGTATTTACATGCGCGATTGGTTCAGCCTGTGAAAGGTAGAAGAGAAGAATATTCTTGGTATATACTACTTACCTATTTCCATGCCAGAGGATAAGCAACCAGTGTCAAACAAACACAACAACCCATGTAACAAACCAAATTGTTCAACAAATCTTTTCAACACATCGAAATTATACCAATCGAATCAGCATGCAGTAAGTATAAATTAATGAAAATCATTTTCGTAACGATGTTCGATGTTTCCCCGACCAAGCTTCTCGGTCGATTAAAATTTTAATAAGACGTTCCACCGGATGGATCTTATTTCACACTTCTGAACCAGATCATGAAAGTATAATTTTCTTGCTTCGTGCATGCAATAAAAAATGCAGACCGCATTACCACCAACGTTTTCGATTATCCGGGACAGGCAACGAGATGTTCTTCGGAGGGATTACTGTCGTCGTGACTGAGTTTCGAACGTGACAACATTTCTATCGTGTTTATCATCCAAGCATGGAAATAAGTTATATCGAACTGCACATGTTAGTATGGAAGTTCTACTCGAAGATGTGCTCGACTCTCCCATATCAAAGACAAAAGAGAATAACTCTGACGAGTATCTCGAACAATCTTTCAGCAAGTTACGTCGGAAAATGTCTCTGCGAATATATCTGTGAATTTGCTCAATCGAAAAGAGAGAAAACATGAAAACAATCCCCCCCAACAAAAAATAGTAAGAAAGAAGAACGTCATGCGTCTAACTACCAGGCACATACCTCGATGATCACCGGTTGTACCAACTGGTTGTCGGTCACTCTAGTCACGACGGTCTCGGTGAGAGTGCTCTTTGTGATGGTCTCAGTAACTTTACCAAGTGTGGTGGGAGCCGGAGGGAAGTTAACGTCTCCGGGTAAATTATCAGGCTGCTTTATCGTCACCGTCACGATAGGGCCTTGATGGAAATCTGGCGATGGCGAGGATGTGGGGGGACGTAGGAAATGAGCGGGAATCATAGCCTGAAATTCTTCGTTGGTGATTGGCTTCGGTACCTGTATGTCCTCCTGGGGCGAGGTCGATCTAGGCTCTGTGGTGGGCGTGGGCGTGGTGCTCGCGGTCGTGCTCATGGTAATCGTCGGCTGTGAAATGCTATGTCTCGGGGCGGGTTGCGGATGAGGTTGGCTATTTGTCGGACTTGGCGATATCGAGGAGGCGTGCTTAATATTCCCGGACTCTGTGACGCCGTTCATTTTCGGCACATCGGCGCTCTCGATTTTCATAGGCGGTGGCGTTTTCGCTGTCGGACTCGGCGACAAAGCTCTGTCGGCGTCGATCGAACGCCTTATTGTGTAACCTGGTCTATTCGCTATATAACTATTGGCATTGTACAACCCGGTGTACGGTTTCGGCGCACCAATCACGCGCGGCGATTTCTCCGAAGGTGTTACCACTATCGTCGCGTTCGCCTGCGAAACCGGTATTTCACGCTCTACCACCAGACGAACGAATCTCTCCAAACCCGTCAACAAAGCCACCGCCTGCTCGTGCTTCGCACCTTTCATCTCCACTCCGTTTATCTGGAAGAGAGAACGAGTCTTCCGTGAGACACGAGGAACTGACAAAGTCGATCGATCCTGCGAATTAAACAGAGAGTCCACTCACAGATATCACTTTATCTCCAACCATCAGTTTACCGTCCTTCTGCGCTACACCTCCGTCGGTTATTCTCGAGATGTATATCGCCTAAAAATTGTACGAGCGTTTTAGAAAGCGAATACAGAAAAAGATACGTTCTACCCGTGGCAATGAGTCTGAAAACAAACTTCCAAACTTATTGCCAGTAGGGATGTGATCAAGTACCTCGGAAACAGGTTCGAACTTCGAACATCGAAGTACTTACAAGTATCTTTTCGAAACTTCGATATCAGTTTGTATAAAATGAATACTTTTCAAATACAATCATTGAAACATTATTACTTTTAAATAGTAATCGATACCCAAGAAATGAAGCTTGGGTATTGAAATTGACTCTGAGTCGTTGAACTTGATACCATGCCTAATTGTCGGAGCAAATAACAATGATTCGTCTTACATCGCTATTATCCTTCAACGGGGGGGAACCTTCTCCTCCGGCGATACTAAATCCAAGTCCATTTTGGTCCCGAATTAAGGTTGTATGAACAAGAACCGACACCATTGGCTCGCTACTTGCTTTGACCGTGGATATGGGTTCCGGAATTTTCTTGGACTGATGAAAAGAACGAATGAAGTTCAAATACATATCTGTTCTAACGATCACGTTTGCGAACGCATTGGCCAAAGCGTTGTGCATACCTTAATTCCATCGTGGGGTAAAGAAGCGTCGCCATTTTCTAAATTATGCGGTAAACCGGTGGATGATACGTGGGAGGTCGCGCTTGGAGCTCTACTTGTGCTCAGACTAGAGCACACCGAGTCCTTCCTCGACGACGTCTGCGGAATCATCATAGAGACAGAGCGTTAAATATACAACGGGTACTGTACATTCGTAAATATAGTACCTGTTCGTACGGCGGTACTATCCTCGTCACTTCTCTCTGAACTACTAGTACAAGAACATTTCCGCATGCTTTTAGAACTTCTACAGCGTCATAGTGGCCTACGTTCACTACTGAAACTCCATTTACAGATAACACTTTATCGTCTACTTCCAAACCTGCTAAATCTGCGGGTCCGCCTGAAAAAGTTGAACCGTGTTCGTGTTAGAATAGCAATTGAAGTCGACGACTTTTCGGTGAGCCTGGAGAACAGCTATCTACGCTTCCGTTATCAACAATTTTTTTCTTTCTATGATAGCGACACGATAAGTACAAACATAAAATTCATTGAAATCGGTAGGTAGCTGTTCCGCAAATTCACTCGCATTTTATTCGGGCTTTGTGGGCCGAACGGATTTACCTTCGGTAACTCTGGAAATAAAAATGCCTTCGTCGTCACCCTTGAAAGGGGTTGAACCGATACCACCGGCTATTGACAATCCAAGACCGCCAGTTGTTCTCTCTATGTGAATCTCATATTGTTCCTCCCGGACTTCTATCGTCGGCTCAGCGTCAGATGTCGCATCTGTACAAAGATTAGATTTATCTCAATATCCCGTATATACCATACGCGTAATAAATAAGCGTCAATCTCGCGTTGTCGTTTGAACCGTAACTTTTCTTCTTCCGTATGTAACATTTGTATCTTCTGGGCATATTTCTTTTTTTCGAAAATTCCTATCAACGTAAACAGTGTCGCCTATCGCCGAGATGTTCTCTTTTTTTTAAAGCACACTCGTCGGGTAATATTCTGCTCGGCCGAGTAGATTCGCCACAACTACGAAGTAGATGGGTAATTGGACTAGAGATAAGGTATCGGATAAGAGGGGAAAAAGCGCGAGTGTATCTTATCGTGGTATTTCTGTTTGCACTCGGTGATTAAGAGGCGATGGCGCGTCAGTTCGCGAGCGTTCTCCATTCGACGCAGTGTCGGGACGCGTAACGAATTCACCGATTGCAACGACAGTGAATAACATTCCGGAAAAGATTGTGCTACGAGATTAGTACAGTGTCACGCGTCGAATCCGATCGCTTTACCTTGACTATGCGTGTCGTAAACTTCAGTAGATTCTGTGACTGCGGGCGTGGGCGCAGGAGCGTCATCGTTCTTCTTCATAAGTGCCTGTGTCAGAAACAAAAGAAGCATAAGTGCACCGATCTGTATTGCCACGCCTTCAATCGGTGAAAATTTCTGTTTTAGATAAGGAAGCACTACCTGCGCGATGATGGAAGCCACCTTCTCCTTGTCCACGGACGCGTGAATGCGTTTATTCTTTAAATGATGCGGAGTGTCTCTACGATGAAGCCTGTTGGGTCTGTTAGCGTCGCCGGCAGATTCGTAGTCGGCTCCTTCGGCTATCGAAAATTCAACGTGTCTCTGTCCCTCTTCGCTTTCCGACTCGTCATCCTCCTTATCGTTCCTGTCCTTCGACTCCGATACGTCGGTCCTCGCGTTCTGCCGAGATATAAAGAACAACGCCAATTGTAAACAAACAAATAAATAAATAAATCGATCTATCACCGATGCAACCACATACCGCGTACGTATCTGTAGCATATTGATTAGGAATCACTTCAGGCTCGACGCTCGATTGAACGTCCCCGCTACCGTCCGCTCCAGGTACGTTCTGCGTTTCCTCGTTCTCAACGAACTCAGGTTTCGCTGGCTCCTGCTCCGAGGCGTCCAAATCCAAGTCGTTGCCTTGTCCAAATATATCGTTCTCGGCCTTGTCCAGGCCGAACGTCTGAGACACGTCCTGAAAGAACAACACCGCGTTCTCAGAGTGCTCTTAGACAAATAGACAGACAGTTTACAGCGTCGAGTTCCACGAAGAAGTTACCTGCTCGTCGGTAGACGCGGACCGGCTGTCGCTCTTCCCTTTACTGAACAGTTTGTGAGCTTTGGCTTTCAGTTCTTTCGGGTGCGGCGTGTTCTGTCGCACGAACGGCGTCTGAAATGTAACGGCAAAGGACGTTGCGTGAGCGTGTCAGCGGCAGAGAGCGACAAAGCGACAGAGCGAGAGGTTGACACGTGGTTTTCTTGGGTGCGTGAATAAGACACTATCGTTTCGTTTCTTAGTTGGTGTAATTATCATACAGCGAGTCGTACAGGTAAGAACGCCTCCAACAGCACGTCAGGTACCACAGTAGCGTCCGAAACTTGGACCTAATGAATCTAGGCGCGCTTATTAGCAGCTTGCTCACCTCCTTATCGGTTTCCGGAGCTTCGTCCGTGAACTTGACGGAATGAGTTCGCGACGCTTCCTTTTCTTGCCAGCCCTCGTCGTCGCTGCTTCGAAAATCGCCGGCCTCGATGGCTGAACAAACGCGGAAATTCAAATAGATGTCAGACACACGGCGAAAGCGACAACAGTCGGAATAATATCGACGCACTAACCATCAGGATGGACTTCTAATTGCGGCAACAGGAAACAGGTTAACACTTCCTGTTCCGTTTCCTCGTCGATGTCGGTTTGAAACGTGAGCATCGGCTGAGCTTGGTTCTCGCTCAGCCACACCGCCTTCAGGTTCAAATTGATCAACGTGTATGGCAAGTATTGTAATCTGCGGGACAGAAACACGCTGTTAATCCCGGCGACGCCAGAGAAACCAGAGCGCGATTATTAGAGAAAGAAATGTGCGTACTTGTTACCGGATACGTCGAGGACGTGCAGGGCCGTGCACTGTCCAATCTCGGGCGGAAGATACTGCAGTTTATTGTTCCTTAAAAATAGTACGCCCAACTTCTTCAAGTTCCCTGAAGACAAACGAACGGTGCTATTATTATGCCGGACTGCAGTGTCTCCCAAAGTGTGGTACGCGTACCCCTGGGGCTACAGGAACAGTTTGGAGGGGGTACGCACTGATTCTAGTGGAACAATCTGGTCCAGCGGGAGTCTACTCTTGTGTACAAAGGATGTACACGCCTGCTACTTAATACCGATTGTTCTTAACACTAAACCTACCACTGCCGGTCAAATGACCGGTTTTATATTTTACATCTTACAATTATTGAAATTATGAAGTTATATTAGGTGAAGTAAAAAGTTCTGAGCGTTTTTCGCTTTATTTATATAAGCGAAAAACGCTCAGAACTTTTTACTTCACCTAATATATGGAACTTGATTCGATAAATTTCTTTGTCCAAGCACATATTATAACAAAAACTGCACGAAATCTAAATAAATAGAGCCTTGTCATTTTTGTATGCTACAATGTTTTAATCGCTTTTAGAGCTCGGTAGGTTTAGCGCTAACGGGGGATTACGACAGTTACAGAAGGGGTACACAGTCGAAACTTTGGGGAACACTGCCGTATTGGAACACCATTTCTCTCTGATCCAGGAGACTCCCTTACCGATCTCGAGCGGCAACGACTTCAGCTTGTTCTCGTCCACGTTCAAATTATTTAAATTATGAAGTCTCCCTATAGTTACAGGCAGTTCTAATAGATAATTTATAGTAAGAATTAACTCCTGCAGATTCTCGCACCTGGTGGACAGAAAAGGTACCACTGTAATCTGTTGTTTCGAAGCGATGCACAGTGGGCTGGACGAACGCATCAAATCCGCAGTCGTGGAAAATTGAACAATTAAAATTTACCCACGAAAAACAGGTTTCCAAACCACTGTGCGCTTTAAACAGAGGTGCAAACGCGATCTCTTCTCACCTGCCTATGTTCGAATTTAAAGTAGATAGCCTATTCTGATCGACCTTGAGAATGGTGAGCTTTTTAAGCTGCCCCAGGCCGTCAGGTAACTTCTCGATGATGTTCTGCGATAAATACAGGTCCGTTAACGACTCCAGACCGCCGATCTCCTCGGGCAAGTCTTCCAGACGGTTCTCGGAGACGTCCAAGCACGCGAGCGTCTTCAACTCGCCGATCTCCGGCGGCAAGTGTTGCAACCCGTTATGATCCAACCATAATTCCTGCAACGCCGGCAAGCTGCCTATGTGCGGCGACTGAAATGGAAACAGGAAGACGGTCAGGAACCCGTGGGTTTCTCTTTTGGAATGTTCCAGCAACGATTTCCTCAACGTTAGAACCACCGGGTGGCCTGAAAGACGGAAATCCTTCCACTGGAATTTCAGCCTCCTGCGCTGTAATTATCAGGTTAAACTGAGAAGTGTTATTTGTAAGTTACCTTACACAAAGATGACCACGTGTTTAAAGACGCGATTTTTATTAGAAGTTGCGGTTAAATAAAGAAATTTTAACGATCGTCTTTCGTGAAACGATTTTTCTAATTTCGATAATAACTAGAACCGGTCGTTTGAGAGAAATTTTCACGATCATCTTCTATGAAACGATTTTTCTAACTTCGATAAGAACTAGAACCGATCGTTTGAGTAGCTTTAGCGTGAACAAAGTCCTTAGTAGTGGACTATGGAGAATAATTGCAAAGGTACGAATCCGAAGTGGGTGGTTTTGAGAGAAATTTGTTCGACCATCTTCCATGAAACGATTTTCCTAACTTCGATAAGAACTAGAACCGATCGTTTGAGTAGCTTTAGCGTGAACAAAGTCCTTAGTAGTGGACTATGGAGAATAATTGCAAAGGTACGAATCCGAAATGGGTGGTTTTAAGAGAAATTTGTTCGACCCTCTTCCATAAAACGATTTTCCTAACTTCGATACGAACTAGAACCGGTCGTTTGAGAGAAATTTTCACGATCATCTTCCATGAAACGATTTTCCTAACTTCGATAAGAACTAGAACCGGTCGTTTGAGTAGCTTTAGCGTGAACAAAGTCCTCAGTAGTGGACTATGGAGAATAATTGCAAAGGTACGAATCCAAAGCGGGTGGTTTTGAGAGAAATTTGTTCGACCATCTTCCATGAAACGATTTTTCCAACTTCGATAAGAACTAGAACCGGTGAGTAGCTTTAGCGTGAACAAAGTCCCTCAGCGGTGGACTATGGAGAATAATTGTAAAGGCTGCGAAGTGGGTCGTTTCGAGACTCCACCGGTGGTTCTAGTGTTCGCGAGCTCGCTGTACCAGTTCGTCGATCTCGTTGTAGCCAAGATCCAGCCGCTCCAATTTATGAAGTTGCGACAGCGATTCCGGCAACGATTTGAGATAGTTCTCCCTCAGCTCCAGCGACTGTAATGCCTCCAGACTACGAGCAAACAAGAAGAACAAGGTACATACATAGTCGAGTTTACAGCAGAATTCAGTGAGAAGTGCAGCATAACTATAAAGGGTCGTTACCATCCGATATCAGGCGGTAGATTTGTTAGGGACATGTCATTGAGCCCCAGAACGGTTAAATTCCTCAACTGCACGAAGCCTGCTGGGAGCCTGCAAGGATGATCGTGCATGTATTATTTTATTCCGTGGTGAAACGTCGATGGAAAAGAATGAACGCACCTTAAAATCGGATTGCTACTGAAGTCCGCGACCTGCAACGCCCGTAGATTCTTGATGTTCTCGGGAATGTCTTCTATGTCTGCAAAGAAACATGATTAGTCATGACTTAGATCATTCCCCGTCGATTTTGGGTGTGTAAAAGTATCGGTGCAAGGACAACGCGAGAGTCATCGACTTCCGGTTCGCCGGGGCGCTTTATCGCGAGATAAGGCTTCAAGTTCTTCGATAAGTTTATCAGTTGCAGTAGAGATTGCTCGACAATATTAAACTTCGAACGGTGGGAGGGGTAGAATAGGTTGTAGGTGCGTGGAAAATACAGAAATTGACATTTAACAATAAATAATGATATCATTAAGCCTCGCATTCATGACCTTGTCCGTGGAAAATTGAGAAATTCCCATTTAACAATAAATAGTTATATTAATAAGCTTCAAATTCATGATCTTGTGCATGGAAACTTGAAAAATTCCCAATTAACAATAAATAATTGTATTAACAATAAATAACTGTATTAATAATCTAGAAATTTTTTCATGATCTTGTATATCGAAATTTACTCGACAATATTAAGCTTCGAAAGCTGGGAGGGGTAGAATAAGTTGTAGGTGCGTGGAAAATTCAATGATTGCCATTTAACAATAATTAATAAGTGTATTAAGCTTCACATTCGTAATCTCGTGCGTGGAAAATTGAGAAATTCCCATTGAACAATAAATTACATTAATAAGTTTCAAATTCATGATCTTGTATATGGAAATTTGCTCGACGATATTAAGCTTCGAGAGCTGGGAGGGGTAGAATAGGTTGTAGGTGCGTGGAAAATACAGAAATTGCCATTTAACAATAAATAATGATATCATTAAGCCTCGCATTCATGACCTTGTCCGTGGAAAATTGAGAAATTCCCATTTAACAATAAATAGTTATATTAATAAGCTTCAAATTCATGACCTTGTGCATGGAAAATTGAAAAATTCCCATTTAACAATAAATAATTGTATTAATAAGTTTCAAATTCATAATCTCGTGCGTGGAAAATTGTGAAATTCCCATTGAACAATAAATTACATTAATAAGTTTCAAATTCATGATCTTGTATATGGAAATTTGCTCGACGATATTAAGCTTCGAGAGCTGGGAGGGGTAGAATAAGTTGTAGGTGCGTGGAAAATTCGAAGATTGCCACTTAACAATAATTAATAATTGTATTAAGCTTCACATTCGTAATCTCGTGCGTGGAAAATTGAGAAATTCCCATTGAACAATAAATTACATTAATAAGTTTCAAATTCATGATCTTGTATATGGAAATTTGCTCGACGATATTAAGCTTCGAGAGCTGGGAGGGGCAGAGTAAGTTGTAAGTACGTGGAAAATTGAGAGATTGCCATTTAACAATAAATAATAATTGTATTAAGCTTCACATTCGTAATCTCGTGCGTGGAAAATTGAGAAATTCCCATTGAACAATAAATTACATTAATAAGTTTCAAATTCATGATCTGGTATATGGAAATTTGCTCGACGATATTAAGCTTCGAGAGCTGGGAGGGGCAGAATAAGTTGTGAGTACGTGGAAAATTGAGAGACTGCCATTTAACAATAAATAATGATATCATTAAGCCTCACATTCATGATCTCGTGCGTGGAAAATTGAGAAATCCCCATTTAACAATAAATAATTATATTAATAAGCTCCAAATTGCTTTTTCATGATCTGGTGTATTGCTCGACAATATTAAGCTTCGAAAGTGGGGGGGGGGGGTAATAACAAGTTGTAGGTGCGTGGAAAATTCAGAGATAAGCCATTTAACTTACGAATTTGAAATTCATAATCTGCCCAATAACGTCGTAATGTCCGATGAATTTTTCAGGATCGATCGGCGAGATCGATGAAAATGACTAGAATATTTCGTACCGTTCCGGTGGTCCAATTCGGCCGAGTTATGCAGCGACCCTAATCGCGAGTTCCCGCATCGAAAAACAGTCTTCTGCAGCGCAGGGGCTTTATTCATTAAATTCCTGAGCCTCGGCAGCGGGGACGGCAGGAATGCGGTGTGATCTCATACAACACAGAGCGTCCCGCATTCTTATGCAATGCCGGTGTTTAGCCGGTCATTTTTCGCGAAACCGTTCGTCATCTGTTGCCAAAGCGGCGACATTACAGCACCGGCTTCCTGTAATGCCGACGAGTCAAGGCGCCTGCGTGTCGTTGCGTGCGTTAATTACGCAACGCGATTGGACAGGGTGTCGATTCGACGAGATTGCGAGCCGCTTCCGGTCGGTTTGTTCGACGATCGATCGATCCGCTTCTGGATCCCGGCGATCCAGACGCGGTCCCTTCGAAATCGATCCGTTCAACCCTCTGATAACTCTGATGAAACATTTATTACTACTAACCCCTGCACTCGGTTGTCCTCTCTGAGGCAACACTAAAAATTGATGTATCATTACTCAAAATATTGTTTACATTATTAAATATATCGGTATCTAATCGATTACGAAACATTTAGGATGAAATTTCAAAAATCATAGGGAATGGAAATATTCTAGATCGGAAGAAATGTCTAATTTTCCAGTTAAAATAGCCCCGAGTGCAAAGGACTAAATATACAGCCTATCTCGAAAATGTCGGAGAACTTTGACAGGGCTGGTTCCTTACGTCATTTCAAGTAACTTTTTCCTTTGCGAAAATGTTCTCCGCGGCTTGGTTCAGGAGTTATCAACGAAAAACACTGACCGATCAGAGCGCGGTTACAGTGGGCGGGTTCCGGCTCGGCCAATGCTGACGCTACACTCACCTGGGATCCGCCCACTGTAGTTGCGCTGTGATTGATCCGCGTTTTTCGATGATAACTCGTTAACAAGGCCTCGGAGAACATTTTTGCAAAGGAAAAAGTTACTTGATAAGTTCAAAGGAATCACCCCTTTTAAGATAGTACACCATTATGGCATATCTTGTATATATTTTTTATTACTACTAAATATAATATGGTACTAAAATATATCTACATTTTTATAGATCTAGATTTATACAGATAATGTACATTTGAAGCATTTATGAGAATAACGAATCGATGAAATACGAAATGATAATATCTAGACTGCAATTTTACTCACGGGCAATTTTCTATCATAAGCAAAAATCTACAGAATAGTTTATAACAGATTTTCCATGCAGCTCAACTTCGTGCTCATTGATTCGCGTTACTTTGCTTTGCATGGTCACGGGAAGAATTGACCGTGTGACAGAAGGGTCGAGACTATACATCCGATCGAAACGCGTGTCATCTCTCGTTCGAACAAAGAGACATATATCCCAGAAGAACGAAAGGGGAATCCGGTTTCTCGTTCCGTCTGCCGGAATCACGGTTAGATTGTAATTGCTCCGCGTCACTGTCGTTACGTTCGCCGTGCGTGCATTCGTGACACAGTGGCGCGTGAGATATGAAAGTAGTACGTGTGCGTGTGCAACTGCACAAGATGCATCCGTCCGCGGGACACACGTGGTCGCAGGAACATCGTCCTGCGGTTCCCAATGTAGTTCGGAATGGTTCGAGTACAGTCTAGGTCGTGTGCGTCACACAAGTCTCGTTTACTGACTACACACAAGAATGTTTACTGTCATTAATTTTATGACAATCTGATATTCCGTGTCGTTAATTGTATGACAATCAATTATAAGCAGCAGAATGATGCTGGTCATCAGTGACCACCATGGCGTTGTCAACGTGTTAGAGTCGTTAGAGGGTCCACAAGGAGGTCTGACGGATCCATGGGAAATCCTGGAGGTTTAAAGAGAATCCTGAAGGTTTCAAGAGAATCCTGAAGGTTTCAAGAGAATCCTGAAGGTTTCAAGAGAATCCTGAAGGTTTCAAGAGAATCCTGAAGGTTTCAAGAGAATCCTGAAGGTTTCAAGAGAATCCTGAAGGTTTCAAGAGAATCCTGAAGGTTTCAAGAGAATCCTGAAGGTTTCAAGAGAATCCTGAAGGTTTCAAGAGAATCCTGAAGGTTTCAAGAGAATCCTGAAGATTTCAAGAGAATCCTGAAGATTTCAAGAGAATCCTGAAGATTTCAAGAGAATCCTGAAGGTTTCAAGAGAATCCTGAAGGTTTCAAGAGAATCCTGGAGGTTTAAAGAGAATCCTGAAGGTTTCAAGAGAATCCTGAAGGTTTCAAGAGAATCCTGGAGGTTTAAAGAGAATCCTGAAGGTTTCAAGAGAATCCTGAAGGTTTCAAGAGAATCCTGAAGGTTTCAAGAGAATCCTGAAGGTTTAAAGAGAATCCTGGAGGTTTCAAGAGAATCCTGAAGGTTTCAAGAGAATCCTGAAGGTTTAAAGAGAATCTCACAGGTTGAAATAGAATTTAACAGGTTGAAAGAGAATCCTAAAGGTCCTAAGAGAACCTAGAGGGCCAAAGAGAGTCTTCTAAAGATCCAGACGGAGTCCTAGAAATTCAGCAAGAGTCTTAGAAGTCCAGCAGGTGTCTTAGAAGTTCAGCAGGTGTCTTAGAAGTCCAGCAGGTGTCTTAGAAGTCCAGCATATAAACTTTAATTGTTTATATCTTTAAAACTATTGAGTAACTACACCTAATATTTTGCATACATAATTAGGGATCCATATACCATCATCTCACAAAAAATCATCAAAATCGAAGTCGGACACTTGGGGTCCTTCCCTTGTTAGAAGTCCAGCAGCTAAGAGTCCTAGAGGTCTAGAGAGAGTCCTAGAGGTCTAGAGAGAGTCCTAGAGGTCTAGAGAGAGAGAGAGTCCTAGAGGTCTAGAGAGAGAGAGAGTCCTAGAGGTCTAGAGAGAGAGAGAGTCCTAAAGGTCTAGAGAGAGAATCCTAGAGGTCGAGAGAGAGAGAGTCCTAGAAGTCTAAACAAAGAGTCCTAGAAAAGAGTCCTGAAAGTCTACAGAGAGTTCTAAAAGCCTATAGAGAGTCCTAGAGCGTGTACAGAGAAGTCTAAAGAGAGTCCTAGAGGTCTAGAGAAAGTCGTAGAGGTCCTCGAGGTCTAGAGAGGCTCCCAGAGGAGCAAGGAAAATCCGAATGGTCCACTGATTGGATCCATAGGGTTGAATTGGATCCTGACACGATAGCGTCTCTCGAACACACCGGTTGCTCGCCCGACCGCGCTATGCGCTGATCGATCGAAAACTCCGCGATGTACCAGTTAATGCTACGCCATCTAATGGTTCTAAGACGAAGATATCCGATCGGATTGATAAGACAATATCAACGCGCCGCGGATATTTTTAATGCATCTCTCCGCCTCCGTTTCTTCCGCTGAAGTGCAAACGAATATTCGAGAGACCGGGGCGCAAGCGTGGGCCACGCGGACACAAAACCAGCCGAGTCTCCGATCTGCTGGTCTTCTCCTCTCTTTTCAAGTGCGTTGCACATGCACGCGACACACACAGAATGATTGATTCAACGTGTATCGAGGTCAGGTTATAAAAGATGCCCGCCGCGAGGAAATGTGTTGCGAGAGAGGCGGGAGAACCGCGCGCTGAATAATCGGCCCCCCCGAACACCGCGGGGACGAGAGCGCGCGCGTTTTTCGTGGAAACCTTAGACACGCGAGAATCGTCGGCCGAAGTCGTAAGCGTTCCCGCCGGTATGTTCTTGCTGGCCCATTGTCGCAATAAAAGAAAAACGTCGCGTCGAACAACGTTGTCGCAATCCGGGGAACGTGTCGCAATCGGGCTCGCTTTCTCGAGCGAACCGATCGATCAAACTATTGTACATATTCTCTCATCTTTCGGTCGACCGCGACCTTCGCCACCGAACATTTAATCCTAACCCTACCGACCAGATCACCGTTTCAGATTTTTAAGTGAAAACTTAGTTGCTGAGCAGTGAACGAGTCTGATCCGTCACGCTCCTAGGTGAAACGCTGGCGGATGTGTTTTAGGTCATTTTTTGGTGGGGTGAAAAGAGAGCTCGCAACATTTTTCTAAATGAGAAGTAGCATTGCTTTCTTGTTTTTGTGATACACTTTGCGTTACACTCAATACAATTTAGGTACTTGAACATTCTTCATTTTAAAATTGTCAAGATTACACGGAAAAGGGAAATTATCGGAGAGCAAAAATTCTCCTCTCTCAGGTGGACCACACAGTGAGATTTTTAAGTGAAAACTTAGTTGCTGGGCAGTGAACAAGTCTGATCCGTCACGCTCCGAGGTGAAACGCTGACGGATGTGTTTCGGGTAATTTTTTGGTGGGGTGAAAAGAGAGCTCGCAACATTTTTCTAAATGAGGAGTAATATTGCTTTCTCGTTTTGTGATACACTTTGTGTTACACTCAATACAATTTAGGTACTTGAACATTCTTCATTGTAGAATTGTCAAGATTACACGGAAAAGAGAAATTATCGGAGAGCAAAAATTCTCCTCTCTCAGGTGGACCACACAGTTAGATTTCTAAGTGAAAACTTTGTTGCTGGGCAGTGAACAAGTCTGATCCGTCACGCTCCGAGGTGAAACGCTGGCGGATGTGTTTCAGGTCATTTTTTGGTGGGGTGAAAAGAGAGCTCGCAACATTTTTCTAAATGAGAAGTAGTATTGCTTTCTTGTTTTTGTGATACCTCCCGTTACACTCAATACAATTTAGGTACTTGAACATTCTTCATTGTAGAATTGTCAAGATTACACGGAAAAGGGAAATTATCGGGGAGCAAAAATTCTCCTCTCTCAGGTGGACCACACAGTGAGATTTTTAAGCGAAAACTTAGTTGCTGGGCAGTGAACGAGTCTGATCCGTCACGCTCCTAGGTGAAACGCTGACGGACGTGTTTCAGGTAATTTTTTGGTGGGGTGAAAAGAGAGCACGCAACATTTTTCTAAATGAGGAGTAGCATTGCTTTCTTGTTATTGTGATACACTTTGTGTTACACTCAATACAATTTAGGTACTTGAACATTCTTCATTTTAGAATTGTCAAGATTACACGGAAAAGAGAAATTATCGGAGAGCAAAAATTCTCCTCTCTCAGGTGGACCACACAGTGAGATTTTTAAGCGAAAACTTAGTTGCTGGGCAGTGAACAAGTCTGATCCGTCACGCTCCGAGGTGAAACGCTGACGGATGTGTTTCAAGTCATTTTTTGGTGGGGTGAAAAGAGAGCTTGCAACATTTTTCTAAATGAGAAGTAGCATTGCTTTCTTGTTTTTGTGATACCTCCCGTTTACTCAATACAATTTAGGTACTTGACCCTTTCCATTTTAGAATTGTCAAGATTACACGGAAAAGTGTAATCTCTCAGGTGGACCACACAGTGTGAGAGTACCCAAAGAAAGAGACACTGTCAAACCGATGGCCCCTTTAAATTTGGAGTCAACGCTCGTCGCAAACAACAGCATCTGGAACAACCCCTGGAATAACCAGAAGACTGCACACGGTAGATGGTGAAGCGCAAAAAAGTTACAAAATCTGCCGCGATTAGTCACGGGGGTGGTTTTTGGCTGCTGAAGGGTCGCACAGTGGGGTCGCTAAAATTGTACGACTCGTGGAAAATTTTGAAATCGACTTTCTTCCGACTTTGCGGAGAAAATACCCCATCGCGGGTCGTCGAAGATATGCAATCTGTGACGCAAGAGCGTGGAAGCGAGTGGAAATAAAAATGCTGTTAGTCGGGCAGAATGATATTAAAGCATTTACTTGAAACACTGGGACCTGGTGCGTGTTCACGTATCGGTGAACATATCCCCCGGCCACCCCCGCACACGCCTGGGACGTCCTCCAGGCCTCCTCCTCGTCCTCCCAAGGTAAATTGCAAAGGCCGAGGGTGGATGTTTCGCGCTATTTATAATGTTTACGGTGGTGGATGCGCTCCAGGTCGAACATGTGCTATTTTGTGTTATTTACTGGTTGCTTAATTACAGGTTGCCACGGTCGGCCGTGGGCGTGTGTGGTAATCGACCGCGATTCGATTCGTTTCGATTCCGTAGCCAAGGAAAATCGGCGGACAACGTCACAGAAGGGGATAAAAGAAGGGCGTGACCGACGAATTATTGCGGGGGTGCGGTAGGAAACGATTTTGTAATAAAACCGGTGTAATTCTTCCACGAACCGCTCGTTTCTCTTCCCGCCTCTCTTTATCTCTCCCTCTCCCCCTGTGTCTCTTCGAGCGACGGTATAATTCGATAAGCATCGTTATCGAAACAAGCAAAGTGACCATGGAAACGTTTCTATTCGCAAGCAAATGATCGATTTGTTACTCAACGCGTTGTCCGCCGACTTGTCCAAGCATTTGCTTTCGACCGTACCCTGGGGATACACTAAAAATTATTATAGCAGAGGCTAAAACAATTTATACGTTGTTAAATAATTCTCTAGGTTCAGCACTACCTCTTGTTTCTTTTATTCAGAATCATCCCCTTTCGAGAAATAGGTTTATTGAATAATCTCACTTCAATGCATCTTTAAAATTTTAACCAGGGACCAAAAATAACAGTTGTTCTAAAATTTTTGTTGATTATTATTGAAATTTAAGGCGATGTACACAAAATATAAAGGAAACAATTCGAAGAACAAAATGATTGAAAAATATTACGTTACAAATAACGAACGGTTGCTCTTTACTTTACCGGACTCAAAATTTGTGCCTTTCTCCTACGAATTATGATGTATTTGGTATGTAATCCAGTAGAGTTGTACCCGGGCCGGCGCTGATCGAAGTTTCGATCCTGTAGGATCAATGGTTCAGGAGTTATGCTTGCTTAAAGTTGAGCAATCTGCAGTGTTTTTGACAGGCAAAAGCGCCGCCATATTGGTTTGTAGTGACGGTCGCACGCCGTTTACTGAGTTGGTTAGGATTAGGTCGGGGGGGGGGGGGGTGGCAAGGTAAGCGGCTCGCGGTCGTCACTACAAACCAATATGGCGGCGCCCTTGCCTGTCAGAAATTCTCAACTTTAAGTGACCATAACTCCTGAACCATTGATCCTAGAGGATCGAAACTTCGACTGCATCCGCGTCGGGTACAAATCTACTGGATTACATACCAAATACATCATAATTCGTAGGAGAAAGATACGAATTGCCATCAGAGCTCTCCGAGAAGAGCTTTCAGCATCTTTATCTTCGAACTCTTTCTGGAATTCTTCTGAACTTCCTCTCCAGGGACGCCCCTTTCCACTCCGAGGCCCCAGGCATTCGTCACCATTTCTTGATCATGATAAATTGTTTAACGCTCGTTGGAAATTGTGGGACGTCGAACGCGTTTCGCCGGAGTAGAAAAATTACATTGACGAGTTTCTCCCTCGTGTTTGCAGCTTGTTCACGTGTTGCACGTGTTACATAAGATCCGCGAGGCTCTCCCACAAGCTTTTCACCCCTGTCCCACCCTTTTCTTTTTTTACTCGCACGTGCCTCCCTTCGCTCGTTGATCGCACGATATACAGGTCGGCCGAGATCCGATAAATCCGTACCGCGAGGACTATTATTGGCGCGCAGAGAGATAAATAAATGCGTGTTCCGGTTGGCGCGATTATTATCGCGTCGAATCGGACGACTCGGCGATCGATCGATGGATTACCGATCCACGTGGACCTGTTATGCAAGCTGGAAGCGGCGGAATCTTTTATCCGTAACCTTTCGAGTGTTTCATCAAGCGTGCGCTGTAATTAAAATTTCATTGCTTCGCGATCTACTTTTATTGTTCTACTATACTTTCTCTGTTATTCTCTGCTATAAATCTACTCATCGTTGTTGAATATTACCCATGCTTTTCTTATAAAAACGAGTCAAATGCAAAATAGTAAAAATTACCGAAATTTGTTCACAATTCAATACGCAGCTTCTGTGTTTTGTAATTAATTCAGACAATTCTTATTTCGAATAAAAATCCGCAGTCTAATCATTATTCTAAACTGTTACTCCTTGCATACACATTGACAATTTATATTTATCGTATTAATTGGTTAAATATTGCCTGCAGGATTTTATTTCGTGTTGAAGAATAGTATTCAGTTGATTTTGTTTAAACGTAAACCTCGAAAGGGTTAACGCGTATTATCCACCACGTGGAACAATATTCTCAGAAGTGAATATCCCTTGTAGTTCACGCGGCAGAAAATTACAGAGAGCCGTGGCTTTGCAAGCTGTTTTCCTTCCCCCTTTCTGTCTTGTTGAATTCAACGAACAAGCTACAGTAATTGTTGCTACGATAAGGTTAGGCGTTCACCCTTTGCGCGCGAGAATTTTCCAAAATCACTCTTCGAGACCGAAGAGAGAGAGGGAACAATCAGTTCCGCCAAGTGAATTCAATCTTCCGATTTTTATCGGGCCACTTGCAGATCAACCGGCGTTTCTGCTCCTGCTGGTTTAGAAAGAAACCTGAAGGTGTACAAAGAGTTCTAGTTGCCTAGAAAGGATCTAATGGTTCGGAAAGGATTCTAAAGGTCCGCAGCCGATTCTAAAGGTCCGCAGCCGATTCTAGAGACCAACAAACAGCCCCAAAATCCAGCTAAAATAGCCTTGAATGAATTCCAGACCCCAAGCTATAGATTCTTGGAGATTCCTGGAGGTTTAGAAGGTATCCTTGAGCACCATCAAGAGTCCTAGATGTTCAGAAAAATTCCTAGAGGTCCACAGAAATCCAGAATGTCCGCTATTCCCTCCCACAGCGAAACAACCAGGGATTGCAATCCCGCAAAGCGGGATCCCGCGTCGAAATTTCCCGAGTTTCATGGCTCTGCGCTCTTCACTTTAAAAATTAAAATTTTTTTTCTTATATATATATATATATATATATATATATATATATATATATATATATACAGGGTGTCCCAAAATTACCTTAGTTTAATGAAATGGGAGGTTCCCCAGATCATCTCAAGCGATATTTTCCTTTGCAAAAATGTTATCCGCGGCTTTGTTTAGGAGTTATTAACGAAAAACACGGACCAATCAGAGCGCGATCTAGACGCGAGTTGGCACAGTCGGCCAATAAACAGTTGGCGCGCCGGGCCGACTGTGCCAACTCGCGCCTAGATCGCGCTCTCATTGGTCCGTGTTTTTCGTCAATAATTCCTAAACAAAGCCGCGGATAACATTTTTGCAAAGGAAAATATCGCTTGAGATGATCTGGGGAACCTCCCATTTCATTAAACTAAGGTAATTTTGGGACACCCTGTATATATTAGATCGAAGAACTAAATCCTCAGTCCCGCGGGATTTAGGGATTGAGGATTTAGTTCTTCGATCTAATATATATATATAAGAAAAAAATTTTAATTTTTAAAGTGAAGAGTGCAGAGCCATGAAACTCGGGAAATTTCGACGCGGGATCCCGCTTTGCGGGTTTGCAATCCCTAGAAACAACGTTGTACACAGGGCCGAATTAAGCCCCGTAGCAGGAGTAGCAAATGCTACGGGCCCCGGGCTTCTGGGGGCCCCGCGCCATACAAACAAGGGCCGATACGTGAGCGCCTGTCTATGCCAGGGGGCACAGATAGTTTTCCTTAAAAAAAAAGCTCATTCATTGTGGTTGCCGCAAAGCTGCGCTACATTTACACACGAGCGGCCCTGATGCAAAGCCTTGGGCCCCGCCATAACATTTGCTACGGGCCCCGCGCTTGCTTAATCCGGCACTGGTTGTACACCCTCCGTAGTTTTCGCAGGCAACGGATATTTTAGGTCGGCGAATGTTTGAAAAATAATTTACCGTAAAAAAGGGGGTAACCGGTGGGTTTTCTAGAAGCAGCGAAGCGTCCCGTAGGTTCAATTAACGGGGCCGCAGGAAACATCATTTCCCTGGAGCGTATCTAAAACCGTCCGGTCCGATCGAGCGAACGATTCGATGGAACAGGAAATCTCGCACGATCGGGAACAATAAAACAAAATGGAGGCCACGGGTGAAGACGAGATGGAACGGGAACGAGAAAGAGAGAAAGAGAAAGGCTAGGAGACCGGTGCATTCCGATCGGTCGTGCTTCGTGCGTTGCACCTACACGAGTGCAACGTCTTTCGTTAATGGGGTGGGTTTCCTGAACCTGTTGCTACACAGCGAACTTAGATTTCTTGCACGCAACGAGTTTTCACTGTCAACCTGCTCCCAGAGAATCTCGCATCGCTATAGATCGTACCGGGTCCCAGATCTTCACGATGGTTACCGTGTTGACCGCCGATTACGATCGACCCGTCGCGATTTATCGCCGACCACTTATCACACCCGATTGAAAATAAATCCTCCTCTTGGTCGAGAGCGATTTGTTCAACCCCGAAGAATTTCCATGTGGATTCGACCCCTTTCCACACGAATTTCTCCGTGCTTCCGGTTCCATCTTGCTGGACGATCTGCAAGTTGTCGCGCGTTTGTCCGACCCATTCCTCAAACGAATTTTTCACGCTGTGGGGCGAAGGGATGAAGTATGAAAAAAGAATCTTTTTTTATATTAAAGTTGAAGTATTGCGGGTACGACCCTTTTTTAACTTTGGAAATCACGAGGCAAAATAGTGAAGTTTGAAAAAAGAAACTTTTTTTAGATTGAAGTGGATTTTTCACACAGCGGCGCAAAGGATGAAGTTTGAAAAAGAATTGTTTTTAGATTAAAGTCGACGTAGTTCAGAATAAGGGAAAGATAAAGAGATTATGGTAGAATCCTTTAACATTGAAAATCATTGGGCAAAGTAATGAAGTTTAACAAAAGATTTTTCTCTCGATTAAAGTTTAAATATTGAAGAATAAGGGAGAAATAGAGAGAACGGCCATTTTCTAACAGGGACTAAAAATAACAGTTATTCTAAAATTTTCTACGATAGAAATCATTGATGAAAAGTTGATTATTATTGAAATTTAAGATAATGTACACAAAACGTAAAGAAAAAAATTCGAAGAACAATTATTATTATTATTATTATTATTATATACTTGTTGGTTACAAATAACAGTTATCACTGTTCGAAAATTGGATCCTTCTCGATAACTGTTATCGATGAAGAAAAACTGTTTCGATTGCTGTTATTTCGCTCACTGATAACTGTTATAAGTAGACTGCGGATTTTATGCATTTATGACAAAAATGAGTGAGTGTAATCTGATCTAGCAAAAATATTAGACGAATTTAATGCTAGAGTTATATCATGTTCAACCTATTTTCTTTTTAGTTATAACAGTTATGGCCCCTGCTTTTTAACTTTGGAAATCGTGGGGCAAAGTGATGAATTTTGAAAAAGATATTTTTGTAGATCAAAGAGGTGAAATATTGCAGGATAATAAAAAAAATAGAGAGATTGTGGTGCGAACGTTTTTAAACTTTGAAATTAGATTTTATTCGCATTAATTGATTTATCCCAAAATCCTGAGGTAGTGAACAAATTTTGCGACCGGATGTGAAATCAGTATGACAAAAAAATCTGAAGGAAATAATGTATAGCATATGAAGAAAAAAATCTAACCGAATATACTATTAGATAAATCACAACTTGTAGTAACATTTCAAGTTCAGCACAGATTTTCAAAGTTAAAAAACGTTCGTGCCAAAATCTCTACAGGGTGTCCCAAAATTCCTTCAACAGCCGCAAATGGGAGGTTCCTAAGATCATTTGAAGCAACATTTTCCTTTGCAAAAATGTTATCCGCGGCTTTGTTTAGGAGTTATTAACGAAAAACACGGACCAATCAGAGCGCGACCTAGACGCGAGTTGGCACAGTCGGCCAATAGACAGTTGGCGCGCCGGGCCAACTTTTCCAACTCGCGTCTAGGTCGTGCTCTGATTGGTCCGTGTTTTTCGTTAATAACTCCTAAACAAAGCCACGGATGACATTTTTGCAAAGGAAAATGTTGCTTCAAATAATCTCAGGAACCTCTCATTTCCGGCTGTTGAAGGAATTTTGGGACACCCTGTATATTCCTCTCTTATTCCACAATATATCAACATTGATCTAACTATTCGCCGAGGGAAAGGGGGGAATGGATGTATGGTTTAAAAATCACGGTTTCGCAAATCGGAAGCGAGCGACACGCGACGGGATTTCGCAACGAAGCCTGCGTCGCATCTGATCACCGACGATCAAGAAAAATTGCTCTCCTCGCCTCGATTAGAGTTAATTGAAGGTCTCGCTCGAACGCCGTCAATACGCTTGATCCCAAACCGTGAATCGCAGTACCGCGGCGACATTGAAGGAAATTTTTCCTGCTCGAACGAAGACGGAAAATTCGCAGGAATTGTTCAGTTGTTTGGTGTCGATCGAAATTGGAGCGCACGAATTCGCACGCAGGCACGCACGTGCGTGAGTGCATGCATGCGTGGGTGGGTGGCACGACCGAGGGGGCAGAGTTTCCTGAACCCGAACCTGTTGCGGTCGCGGTTTATCTTCTGCAATGATCGCGCAACGAGTTTCCACGGGATCGTGTTTGCCCGGGTATTTTTGCGTTTTGCACGATCGTTTCCACCGCGGAGAGCAAGCTACTCTCGCTTCTCTCGAAGCTGGAGCGGCCGTTCGAAAATGAATAAACTTCCCTCGGAATTTACGAACGGAACAATATGTAATTAAAGCGGAAACGTTGGAAGTTGGAAGAAGGATGATAGAGGAAAAAGAAGAGGAAACGTTAACTTTCACGAGCGGCTCCGTGCCGCTGGTTTCCCCGATGCGAATCCCGAATCGGAATCGCATCTCCAGCAGGAGAACAGTAAACGCGTCCATTCCCACGTAATTTAATTGCTACTTTCTCTAGTTTTTCGTGACGGTCAATGAACTGTCTCGCTCGAGCGTGCCGCCGCTAATTGAAACAAGTGAAAACGGCGGCGCGGCTACTCGAAACACCGCATCCTGGCGTTCGCATTTGCATTCGCGAGCTCTACGCAAATGAGACGCATTTTTTATCGAGGTGGTATCGATAGGGTGTGCCAGAAATGTTGTACTTCAAGGGGATGGATTCGTAAGGTGATTTCGAGCAATTTTTTCCTTTGCGAAAATATTCTCCGTGGAACTGTTCAGGAGATATTAACGAAAAACGTGGACCAATTTCAACGCGGCTACCGGGGGCGGATGATGGCTCGGGCTATGCTAACGCTACGTCACGCCTAACGGGATTTGTAGCCACGCCCAGCGGAGCCTGTAGCCACGCCCAGCGGAGCCTGTAGCCACGCCCAGCGGAGCCTGTAGCCACGCCCAGCGGAGCCTGTAGCCACGCCCAGATTGGTTCGCGTTTTTCGTTAATAACTTCTTAGCAAAGCCGCGGAGAGCATTTTCGCAAAGAGAAAAGTTACTCGAAATAATCTCAGGGATCACCTCTTGCAAGGGAATACAACATTTTTGGGACACCCTATATATATACTTTATTACTACTTAATAAATGTATATGATAACATATCTATACTTTTATAGACCTACGCAAACGAAAAAGTTACTCGAAATATACACGTACCCTATATACTTGGTGTCCCAAAATTCCTTCAACTGCCGGATGTGTTATTTTTTTATTATTATACACTTCGCAAAGATTTATAACATTTTCGTAAAGGAAAAAATTATTCTAAATGACCTCAAGAATCGCCACTTTCAAGGAAGTGCAACATTTTCGGGATACCCGCGAAGTCCGCTCGTCGTTGATCGTCGCACCTTGCACAGTCCAATATTTATAGAAACACGCTTACCGCAAAACCGGGAAGAACGGCATACACTCTCCGGGGGGAGAGAGAGGGAGAGAGAGAGAGAGATTGCCAAGAGTCAAGATCAACATCGAAATTGTTTATTGTTCCCTTCACGGCCGATTCACAAGAACAGTCAGCGATTCACGATCGCCCCCGCCCCTTCGCAGATCTAAACTCTGACCCGAGCACGTTGCGCAACGCAGATAGCGAGACTTATGCAACGGCTCCCGTTATCGCGCCGCAATTTCTCACGACTGCACACCGAGATGCATCGGGACCCTTCTAGGAAGCCCACAATACGAGGAGGCGCCCTTCGACCGGATAACGAAAACGGTAGCAATATCTCCAGATTAGGGGAGGGACAAATTACCCCTTCTCCATCAGTACCGGATTAGTCACGTGACATTGTGACACCTGCACGACAGAGAGGAAACTTCTTGAACTTGTCGATTATTTACGATCGAGATGCATGTTACTGTTGAAAATGGCCACTTTCTGTATATTTATTCAAACGTATAAATAATTGCTAAATCTCCAATATTTGTGAGATCAAAGATTTACAATAAAGTTGCTACGGATTGATTGTGATGGCCACGAATTAAATTATACACCTGATATTTTGCGAACAAATCCCAAGTCTATGACTTTCCTGTGACCAGAGTCGCCAAAGAATTACCCCCTCTCAGTGCCGCTAGAATCGATCAGAACTGGTCGATTTTTCCGCTCCTCCTTTTTCCCTTCCACAGTGTTAACAGTATTATAGCCCGTATCAAGACGAATTCAACGACCTAATATACCATGACCTTCGGAAGACCTTGAAGTACGATTTTTAAAAATGAAGGTGGCCTTGGCAATAATTAAACAGAAAATTATTAAAAAGAAAATTTTCGAACATTTTTTATTGCAATGTGCAGCCAATCGAAAACTGATCGACGTTTGTTTAAAATATTTTCTTGTCAGATTATCGCAAGCAATTAATTGAAAAATCGTGAAAAGTGTTACGTGGGACACCCTGTATATGTCTTAAGACTGCGGATTGTACGCATCGATGACTAAAATGAACGATTTAAAGCCGACCAATTAAAATAATTTAAGAACGTCTCTCAATGCATCAGTGTCAGCGTATTAAAATTAAAAAGGGAAGACAGAAATTTTTGTTCGGTTTCTATGTACTCTAACGGATGCAAACAATTTACCTTTTGCATAACGAGCCACAGCTACTACAGGGCAAACAACCGATCACTGTCGATCTCGTCGCCAATCGATCTCCACGAGACAGAAGCGTGTTTCTTTCGGCGAGGAACACGGTCTGGAAGGAAGCACGTGGCGGATAATTCTAATTACCGCTCGGCTGCGTCTATTCATTACTAATTGATGCAGCTTGTCGTTTGTCCGCGGATAACGTTAATGCTTTAATAATCGCTTTGTGACGCTATTACCGACCCGCGAAGCTTGTGTTCTGCTCGAGAGCGGGACAATGAACGAGGAAGTAACGACGTTTCGAGCGGAGACAAACGGCTGGCAAGTTCGACTGTCGCAACGAAGAAAGAACGCGGCGGCGCGGCGGCGGCGGCGGCTACGATAATGTTTCCGAAGTGGAACTCGTTACACTAATGAGGTCGATAGAAATAATAAATGTTTCTCGCGTTCCCTCGCTCGGATGCTCAAATTCTCGAGTCACGAGACAGCTGTCTGTCTTTTCTCTTCTTAATTTGACTACAATTTCGTCAATTGCCCTCTGGCTAGTATTCCTCTGAGAAAGTCGGTTCATTTTTATGGTTTCTGGTAATTAACGCTAGAATTGCCGCGAACTAAACGTAATTGGCATACATCGTCTTGTAATAATGACAAAATAATGGTAAATTATGTTGAAATGATGTAATTTATTATTTTCATACTAAATACGTAGATCGAGTAACTTTTGAATAAGTCAATATCAAAAGGAGATCCGGAGATTCAAAGGATTCGAGGATTCAAAGGATTCGAGGATTCAAAGGATTCGAGGATTCAAAGGATTCAAAGAATTCGAGGATTCAAAGGATTCAAAGGATTCGAGGATTCAATGGATTCGAGGATTCAATGGATTCGAGGATTCAAAGGATTCGAGGATTCAAAGGATTCGAGGATTCAATGGATTCGGAGATTCAAAGGATTCGGAGATTCAAAGGATTCGGAGATTCAAAGGATTCGAAGGATTCGGAGATTCAAAGGATTCGGAGATTCAAAGGATTCGAAGGATTCAAATAATTCGAAGGATTCAAATAATTTGAAGGATTCAAATAATTCGAAGGATTCAAATAATTCGAAGGATTCAAATAATTCGAAGGATTCAAAGGATTCGAAGGATTCAAAGGATTCGAAGGATTCAAAGGATTCAAAGGATTCGAAGGATTCAAAGGATTCGAAGGATTCAAAGGATTCGAAGGATTCAAAGGATTCGAAGGATTCAAAGGATTCGAAGATTCAAAGGATTCGAGGATTCAAACGGACTAAGAGAACTTCAAAGTTTCGAAGTTTTGAAATTTCGAAACTTCGATTCTCATCACCTTCGAAGTTTCCGAAACCGAATCTTCGAAATCTTCGTCCTTCGAAGGAAAGTAGCAGCCCTATTGCATTGTATTGAGAAATAATATTATAAATCGCAGGAATGCGTTATTTTCGTACATCGAATGTTGCAAGGTGTTCGAAACAGTTTGCGGAGTATTCTTATTTTTCGCAGCGAGGCCAGGTGAAAAAATCGGATTGTTTTTAAAGGTATTACGCTAACTAGATCCGAGCATAGTCCCGGCTAATGGGTTTCTAAATATCCGTACAGCCCCAGAAGTGTCCGAGAGGTTTAGACACAGTTTCGCGATGTCGAATAAACACGATCCCGGGGTATCTGGGCCGGTGATTGATATCTCGGTGTCGCTTTTGAGAGGCCGTTCGAGGGTGTAGAGGGTGGAGGGTGTCTGCGGGGGTGTACAGGAACAAAAGTGTCCCACTTTTCGAGCCGGTCTAGCGTGCTGCGCGCGTTCTATAGCGGCTTCGATCGGAGCCGCTTTGTCCCGACCGAAGGATCCATCCGTCGAAAGAGCACGCCGCTTGCAATACGCCTATACATCGATGCATATTATACATACATACGTTCGCTTCTGCTCTGCTCTCGAAAGGCGAAAATAAACGGCGCTGCACACCTTCCGCCGGACACGATACGCCACTTTAAGTACTAAATTGTTATTCCTTCATTTTCGCTCTTAATGCTTAGCACTTACAGTTACTCGAATCAATATTCGGACGCTCTAAAAAAGACGATAACTTTTTTAATACTGTACTATACGATTTGAACTTTTTTGGAAAGCTACAGCAATTAGTTTACTACAGGATGTGAAAAGAAATTTTTTCAAAAATTGCAATTGATCGGAATTGCAGAAGGAATACTAAAAATTGCATTTTACAACTTTTTTTTGTGGACCTATATTGAAAATTTAGAAAATTAATTGATGATCGGTAGACTGCGGATCTTTATGCAAAATAAAAATTGTCTGCATCGACTGCGAGAGATAGATACCAAATTGAATGAAATTTCTTCCCTTGATGATTTTAATAGAGGAGAGAAATTGGCATTTTCAATTTTTTAAATTCTCCAACAATTTTGAATCTCATCTCCACCATTTTGCTACAAATGCATAAACAGTCTAATGATCAGACTGCGGATTTTATGCATTTATGGCAACAATAAGAGTGTGAACTACAGAACAGTGAAAAAGTTAGGCGATTTTAAGAATACGATTATATTATTTTTAAGGTCGCGTGTGCCGTCGATTTCTGTAGAACGGAACGAAGCATCGATCTTTTCAGACTCTCTCCCCTTAAAGAGACCGTGAAATCGTTCGAGCGTACATCGCGAGGCCACTGGTTCCGTCCACGTGGTGACTACATCAAACGGGACCGCCCCGATCCAATTAAAAAACGATGTACACTGAAAATCCCATCATCGTCGGTACATACTACTCGCTTCTCTTACTTCGATCCAATCGCCAGATTAAGACTTGTCCCCCACTCTTCCCATCCCCTTCTATGACGCTATTCTCCCACTCTTCCGCCACGACCCGGCCACGTGACTAATCCGGCGCCGGGAGAGAAGGGGTAACCTGTTCCCCTCGATCCGAGTCAATTCCCCTGATCCGGCGACACTCTTCGAGTAGAATCGGTGGCTGTTTGGTCGGACAAGTTCGCCTAACCGCTCGTGCCTTGCGGTGATCACTAGATCGCGGATCTTCGTGCGGAATATAAATTTTCTAACAATAAGTCACTTGTAAGAAGTAGAAAAATTGCATAAAAACTAATAATATTCTCAAATGCTTCTAATATCTTGTTTAGTTCATCAGTTTCGTAGTCCACCTATTCATTTGTCTCGTAAATAAATAAATATCCGCAATTTAATAATTATTGTTTAGGATTTTGATGTACTTACAGCACAATAAAGCACGTATAGTCAGTACAGTATTTTTAATTGATCAGAAACACCATCTTTGATCGTCGGCCGTCGAATAGGCGTTGTCTGACCACCGACGACTGCTTCTACTTTCCCCGAACGATGCGTTTCGATTAACGCCTTATCTACTTACTGAAAGCCTACACTACACAGCGAATTTTATGCGTTTATTATAAAAATGGTTGGCCGAATACAAATCAGAAAATATTCCAAGCTACCGTTGTACTATTTCCACCCCATTAACATTGTGTAACCTCTACAATTACTTCAGACAATTTTTATTAGTTTCTTCTTGAATTTGAAACCCCTCTCTCCCGGTCCCGGACTGGTCACGTGGCATTGTGACGTATGCGCGACAGAGAGGGGACGCGTCACGTGACCGGGCTGTGGAGTGGGGGAACAGTGTCGTAGAAGGGGAAGCGTAGAGAGGGGACACGATCTATCTATTAGGTTGGAAGCTAAGTTCGCAACCTCCACATTTTCTCAAACAAAGTCATTTATATACATTTTTTAAGCACGAGTATTTTATATCAAATTAATCGCAAAATTCAGAGCTTCTCGATGATATACAGTTCAAAAGGAATGGTCACTGAATGAGGTTACTATGATACAATTAAGGAATTACGAAACAAAAGGTCGCGAATTTAGTTGCCAACCTAATAGAAGCTCAATAATTTATTTAAACAATAATCGCAACAGAAACGATGAGAAGTGAATCAAAAACTGCGTGGAATACCTCGTCGGTTTCCAAATGAAATAACAAAATACTCCTCGGATCCATGGACGAGTCTCGAGTAAGGCGCGAACTTTTAAAACGGATTGATTTCGTCGCGAGCAAGTTTTTCCAGTTGTAACACGGTTCGCGATTTTCCGCGAGAGACGCTCGGCTCCACGAGGGAATAATGATTCACGGAGCAAGCGACGGGCAACTTCGTAACTCGATGGAAGCGAAGTTCGAACGGTTCGCTAACTGGATGAACATTAGAACAAGCGGACACAGTTGCGATGGACCCGCTACGAATTTCACACGTGCACACGTTTCCTGTCGCGGCCGACCTCGTTCGGGAGACCAGTTTCCAACGAGAGCGAGTCTGAGAAACAATCAATCGCAAACTGCTCCATTTCGCGATTGTTCGAGCGTCGTCCCACAGAAGTTTACTATAATTCGGTGGATAAAGTCGCCTACAACAACAGTAGAGGTGTGCGAGAACCCGAAAATGGCGGGCCGAGAATTTCTTTCGGGTCTGGAAAATATCGGAGAAATATTTACTTCATACGAGGGAATTTGAGAATCCTTCAAAATTAAAAAAATTGAAGTCTTGGCACGTTTAACACTAAATCTGCCACGATAAATTGATCGGTTTTCTATTCCATAGTAAATTGAAATTATGAAAACGCTTTCATTGGATTTTATTAATATTAATATAATTTTATTAATATTAATTACTGAATTGGCTTCTTTATGTACGTACATATTAGCTTGGGGAAAAAATAATGGATTACTTTTTCCCCAACCTAATATTATTATGAAAACCGTGCAAAGTTTAAGTAAATTCAATCCTCTCGCTTTTATAAGGTGTTTCATTCTTATACAGTGAATCACAGTAATATTCGGAAGTTAGAGCAATTAGTTTACTACAAGAGGTGAGAAAAATTTCCGGAAATACTGTAATTGGTCGGAATTGCAGAGAAAATACTGGAAATTGTTATTTACAGCTTTTTATGGGGTCCTATATTGAAAATTTAAGAATACATTTTGTAGATCTGCTTCAATTAGAGGTATGTATTCTGAAAATTTCATCAAAATCGAACGTCCAAATTGTCATTTAAGTACTCCATTTGTAGCAATTAAACTAAATAAATAGCGATGGGGTCCTATATTGAAAATTTAAGGATACATTTTGTAGATCTGCTTCAATTAGAGGTATTCTGAAAATTTCATCAAAATCGAACGTCCAAATTGTCTTTTAAGTACTCCATTTGTGGCAATTAAACTAAATAAATAGCGATGAATTGAAGACATCGGAAAGACTAATGTGTCTGCACGAAACATCATCAAAAGTAAATTATCTAAAATTATTAATTAGAGCTGTGAACGGTCCTATAAGCATTGTCAATTGCGTAGCTATAAAAATCGTCCGTTGTCGTTAGGTATGTAGCTATAAAAATCGTATAAAATGGCGGCCATACAAAATATTAAATTAAGTATTTAATTAAATATTAAATTTGCAGTGTTCATGTATTTTTAATTTTAAATTGTTTTCTTTACGTGTGCGTTTGAACGAATTTCGCGCGTAAAATATGGTTTCGTTTGTAAAAATTCTTGCAAAAATGTTTCGGTAAATATATATGTACAAATATTATAGTATACAAATATATTTATAATCCTCAGTTATTGTTAAACGTTTCTTATTAAAATTTTGAATCTTTATCCCCAAAATCCTTATTTTTCTATGTGCGTTAAAACGAGTTTCCCTCACTGTAGCTATAAAAATCGTATAAAGCAATGGCGGCCATACAAAATATTAAATTTGCAGTGTTCATGTATTTTTAATTTTAAATTGTTTTCTTTATATATGCGTTTAAACGAATTTCGCGCGTAAAATATGGTTTCGTTTGTAAAAATTCTTGCAAAAATGTTTTGGTAAATATATATGTACAAATATTATAGTATACAAATATATTTATAATCCTCGGTTATTGTTAAACATTTCTTATTAAAATTTTGAATCTTTATCCCCAAAATCCTTATTTTTCTATGTGCGTTTAAATGAGTTTCCCTCACTGTAGCTATAAAAATCGTCCGTTGCCGGGGGGTATAAACGAACCGGTCGCAATTATTTCTATAAAATGCTGTTTGCCCACGGACAGTTCGACGATCACAACGGGGAATCGTGTCATCGCGAGTAAACGATGCCGACAGGGATCCACGGCTTGCACCAATTTGGTCGGCTAATCCTCCCGGGGCTGCCGTATCATTTTCTAACGCGATTATTGCACAACCTACTCGCACACGCGACCGTGCTCGACGTATACAGTTTCCAGTTTCCGAGAGCGACGCGACGACCAAGTAGAAGACGGAAAAAATTACTCGAGATCGGAAAGACGAACAGCATTAGTCAGCGGCCGTGAGTCACCCGAGGGAATGTGTTCGAACGTGTTCTTCGCATCCTCGTTGATTCGAATTCGGTTAGCCGCACGTGAGCTGGCCTCCTAATTCGGAAGCCTGTTTCACGAATTCGATCTCCCACGTTTATTTATCGAGAGCGAAGAGCCTGTGCTCGTTCGTATGTTCCTTGTAGTCTCGAGTTTGATCGAACTTATTCGCGGTTTCCACCGACCCGGAAGCGAAAGGTGGAAGCCAATTCGAGGAAATCGGCTCTCGACCAATCAATTACCGAAAATTCCCGCGGAACGGAGAATTTATCGAGAATTCACCGAAATCTGCATAGCTCGGAGAGAGGACGTGATTCGAGCGCCGCGACGCCACTCGTCGAATCGTTCATTCCTTGCAGCAATGTTTAACTCAAATAGAATAATGAGAACAATACGGAATTACCGGGAAATCAGGAATTCCTAGCAGCAATATTTAACGCAGAGAAAAATAAAAAGAGCATTGCAGAATAATTGTCGAAATTAAATTCCTAGCAGCAATATTTCACGCAGAGAAAAATAAAAAAGGACATTACAGAATAACCGGGAAATCAGGAATTCCTAGCAGCAATACTTAATGCAAGAAAAATAAAAAGAGCATTGCAGAATAATTGTCGAAATGAAATTCCTAGCAGCAATATTTAACGCAGAGAAAAATAAAAAAGGAAATTACAGAATAATCGGAAAATCAGCAATTCCTAGCAGCAATACTTAATGCAAGAAAAATAAAAAGAGCATTGCAGAATAATTGTCGAAATTAAATTCCTAGCAGCAATATTTAACGCAAAAAAAAAATAAAGAGAACATTACCGAATAATCGGAAAATCAGGAATTCCTGGCAGCAATACTTAATGCAAGAAAAATAAAAGAACATTACAGAATAATCGGAAAATCAGGAATTCCTAGCAACAATATTTAACGCAGAGAAAAATAAAAAGAGAATTACAGAATAATTGTCGAAATTAAATTCCTAGCAGCAATATTTAACGCAGAGAAAAATAAAAGAACATTACAGAATATTCGGAAAATCAGCAATTCCTAGCAGCAATACTTAATGCAAGAAAAATAAACAGAACATTACCAAATAATCGGAAAATCAGGAATTCCTAGCAGCAATACTTAATGCAAGAAAAATAAAAAGATCATTCCAGAATAATTGTCAAAATTAAATTCCTAGCAGCAATATTTAACTCGGAGAAAAATAAAAAGAGCATTACAGAATAATTGGCAAATCATGAATTTTCAGCAGCCATGTTCCACCGCAAAAAAAAAATAAAAAGAACATTACAGAATAATCGGCAATTCATGAATTCGTAGTAACCATTCTTCAACGCAAAAAATGAAAAGAACATAAATGATCGTCGAATTCCTAGTAGCAATACTTCACCGAAAAAAGATAAATAAAACATTACAGAGTGTTCGTCGAACGGTTGATTCCCAGCACAGCGATATTGCAACGCAGAAAATAAAAAGAACATTAATAAAATCGTCGACTCGCCGAGCACAGTGCCGGATTTTCGGCTCGTCGACGTACTCTCGCGCATGCAGAATCAAATCGCGAGCGTCCCCTCGCTGATGACAGGGGATATAACCGCAGCAAAATAGAAGAGGATACACGCGCGTGTCTCTAGCACCGCATTTTCCGGCCGAAAGACAAATAAATTAGTGGGTCGGCTCTTCCGCGATGATATACGCGACGGTCCATTCAAACTGTCGGCCAAGAAGAAGATGTTCTAGTTGTTCGTTCCTCTTTCGCGGACCTTCACCGACAAATATCCTCGCCGGTGACTACGTGGGTGCCGTTTAAACAGCGTGCCAATTCGGAATAGCATGCCAGACCTCCGCTTCAACAATAAACCGGATAGATCTCGATATCGTCTCTCTTCCCCACGCCACCTTGTCTCTCTTGGTTCATCTTCCAACAGAGCGTTTGGCAACAGGTGAGAGAACGTTCGAGCCTCGCGGTACCGTAGGCCGGTGAATGAAAAATCGCAGGAATCCTCGGATATCGAGCCGCGATCGCGTGACTAAAATTGATCGCGACAAGCCCTCGTGATACACGGTCGGTGATGCAATCTCGACGTCCATCTCAATCACTCGTAATCGAGGCGAGTTACGCCGATCGATACTCATTTTATCAAATCTCGGCGCTCGGAAAGCTTACCGCGAGAGCTGCGACACAGTTGGCCGATTGTTTAGTCGCTGTTGGTACTTGCAAAAATGTTTCCTGGTACGCGATATAGTCATTAACTTTGTTGTGCGATTTTCGAGAAGAATATTCGAAATGTGGCCTCTATCGTGGATGGAGAGTCGATCGTATTCGTGTTGCGTTAAGAATAGTGTAGTTCAAATATTTTCTGAAGAAGACGGGAAAGAAAATTGTGTAAATGTTCCTTGAAACTTGTGTAATGAAGGCCGCGTCCTAAATTGCTCTCTCACTTTGTTGTCGGATGAGAGGAAAATTGCGAAAGTGCTGTGAATGAATTTGACAGGGCCGAGGTGGTCCCACCGTTTCGTTGTAAACGGGAAAAGTGAACATTAAAAAAAGGAATAATTCTATTGGAGTCGATCAGTGTCGGGCAATAAATAAATTTATTTAAATGAATAAAAAACTTAAATAACAAGTTATTTGTTATTTGGGTATTAAAATAAAAAGCAAAAATAATTATTTATTATTTGAGCAAGCCCAAATGAATTATTTAAAATAATAAAGTTAATTGTTATTTACAGATACAATTTCAATTATTATTTGTATTGACAATACAGGAAATAAGAGAAGACCAAAAACTATTTATTTGAGTTCCACTTCGATCCAAAGTATAAATAATCTTCTATTTGCAAATAAGAAATAATAAATAGATCACTTTTGGAATTATTTGAATTACTTTTATTTAAAAATAAAAAGTTTAGTTATTATTTGCAATTAAAATCACACGTTTATTTATTCTTTAAAATAAAATTTGCCCAACACCGGAGTCGGTCGTATCGGTGTTGCGTTGAGAACAGTAAAGTTCAGGTAATTTTTGAAGAAGACGGGAAAGAAAATTGTGTAAATGTTCCTTGAAACTTGTGTAATGAAGGCCGCGTTCTAAATTGCTCTCTCACTTTGTTGTCTGATGAGAAGAAAATTGCGAAAGTGCTGTGAATGAATTTTACAGAGCCGAGGTGGTCTCACCATTTCATTGTAAACGGGAGAAAATGAATATTAAAGAAGGAATAATATTGTTCTATTGGTTGAGGCTTCGTTGAGAAAAGCTAGTTCGAAAATTCAGCGTCTACAAAGGCTGGTCATGGCTGGCCCATTCTACTTCTCGCGAGCAGAATCGCCAGATTGATACTTCTGCCCCAACTCTACCTATTCCCCCACGCTTCCACCCAGTCACGTGACGCGCTGCGCCAGACTCCGCCTCTGTCGCAGTGTTGCCAGATCGAGGAAATCGAGGGGAATACAGTTTACCCCGTCTCTGATGACCAGATTAATAAATACGTAACCAGTCTACGGTCTTAGTGGGAGATGTTGGAGTATTCTCGCGGTGGTGGAGGAATGGGATAGTGGAAGGAGAAAAGGAGGACAGAAATATTTTATTTTCAAAGTTGTACACATGTTTTAAAATAAATAGGACTATTTACTATTTATAAAATACTATTTTCCCCAGCTCTGGTTTTAAACCCACTTCATTCGAAATTTCTATTTGAATAAAATTTTTGCCCAACCCTGCTTTTATTCAACTCTGATTTTCTGCGTTGATTTATTAATTTGAGGGTTGGAAATGCGTCTCGATGGAACACTTTCGCTGATTTCGGCAAACCGAACGTGACGGCACGCGTTCGTCACCGTCACGGCGGCGCGCGAACGAAATTTATCGTTCACCCGTGCCGTCACGCGTTAATCCGAACGTGACGCGTCATTTCCACGAAAAGGAATTTTTAATCAGCCGCCGATGCACGTTCACGCTTGCTCGCGGAAACCTCTCACCGCAGATTTCCTATCGAAACTGTCATCGTTTCTTACGAGACGCAGTTGCTTCTCCCAGTGAAGCGATCGCGGATTTCGAATCGGCCCCTCTGCGATAACGAGATCGACCTCCGCATTCGCATCGTCGCGTCGACAAATTGCGAAATCCAACGCGGCTTGCACGTGAAATTCAAAGTTAACGCGCGGCCATTAAGCGGCAATTAAGCACGGCGATCCGACGTGAAATTCCATTTCACGGTGGCCGCGTTAACGCAAGGGACCGATCAATTCGTTCGCGCGGGACGAAACTTCTGTGGCCGGTCTCGAGGAAAGAAGACGACGGTGTTATCTCGATCGCGATTCTTCGGGTACACAATTGCATTTTCAATCCAATTTATGTGGCTCTCGAATAGCCGGGGCCAGCAACCATCGTTATTCTGCCCTCTCGGCACGATTTTCCGTTCCGCAACTAATTTATGTGCTTGAACGCCGGCCGAGGAAGAGAGAAAGAGCAAAGGTCGCTGTCGTTATTACGTTCCCCGGGCTGAATTTCGTTTCCAACTTCTTCCATCTCTTTTCTCTCGGCATCGTCGGCGGTTTTGTCCGAATCAATTCGAGCTCGAGTTCGTTTCCTCGAGAATCTGTTTCACGGACACCTCGACACTTCACCTACATACAGGTGATACGATTCTCTCGGGCCTCGCGACAAGATACTCGGCTGACACGTACGAAATATTGAAGATTTTATGAAAAATATAATCGGAGATGCACGAGCCGGAGTAAAAACCTTGATCTATGATTTCTTCGTGATTATTGCATGAGCGAGTTGGTTGAAACTGGAGAATCACTGGAAAAACCTAATTAACAATGCACGATGGAATATTATACGACGTAACTCGTATACGTTTTATACATACTGCAAGTTTGAATTTGTTTACGTCTCTCGCGATTTTTATACAAATATGTGTTTTTGGATGAAGAAATTTATTTAATCATTTCTAATGGAAGCATTTTTGTCATCTGAATAATTAGAAACAGATAAATGCTTGTGCCATAAAAAATTTATTGCTGAATTAATTCACCTATTTTGTAGAAACAGATAAATGCCTGTGCGATAAGAAATTAATTTCTGAATTAATTCCACTGTTTCGTGCCATAAAAAATTTATTGCTGAATTAATTCACCTATTTTGTAGAAACTGAGAAATGCCTGTGCGACAAAAAATTAATTTCCGAATTAATTCTACTATTCTGCAGAAACTGATAAATGCCTGTGCCATAAAAAATTAATGAGCAATTAATTTCTGAATTAATTCGACTATTTTGTCGAAACAGATGCGTGCCTGTGCCATAAAAAATTAATTACTGAACTAATTATACTATTTTGCAGAAACAGATAAATGCCTGTGCGATAAAAAATTAATTTCTGAATTAATTCCACTATTTTGTAGAAACAGATAAATGCCTGTGCCATAAAAAATTAATTACTGAATTAATTACACTATTTTGCAGAAACAGATAAATGCCTGTGCGATAAGAAATTCATTTCTGACTTAATTCCACTATTTTGTAGAAACACATAAATGCCTGTGCGATAAGAAATTCATTTCTAAATTAATTCCACTATTTTGTAAAACAGATAAACGCCTGTGCCACAGAAAATTAATTTTTCAATTAATTCGCCTATTTTGTAGGAACAGATAAATTCCAGTCCGATAAAGAATTAATTCTACCTAATAGAAGCGGCGCACAGCATCGCAGAATTGCGCTGTTTTGTAACCCAATTTCGCGAGGAGAAGGGTTCAACCTAACTCGGTGGAATTCGCATGGTTTGGCACTCGACGCGTTCGAACGAGATAAGACACGACGTTGCAGGTAGGACGACGATAAGATCCAGGCTCATGCCACGTCGCGAACCGGTGCGAAGGCGGAAATGATTGAAGAGAGGATCGCGGGATGAAAAATAAATCGGCGATATCGGTTCTGTCGTTGGAGGAAGAGAGGCGTCGTCGAAGGAACGTGATTCGTTCGTGAAAACCGAGAAAACGCGAGCAAAAAACGAGACATTCGCCAGCGCGGCCGTGATTTCAACGGACGTTTTTAATAAGCGTATTACGGTACACTGTCATCATCGGCGTCGTTAGAGCTGGCAGGGTACCGGTACGATAAACTAACTGGAACCAGGAAGCGGCCGATGTCGTGACAAGTCGGCGTACATCCACGGAATCCTTCAGAAAGGACCCGCAGGATGTGGTCGTTCTTCACACGACGCGACAGAAACCGCGGAGAAAAAATCGATTTATTCGAGAAATGGCGTAGGACACTTTTTGATGGAGTAGGGCATTCTTTTAATGGCGTAGGACATTCTTTTAATGGCGTAGAGCATTCTTTTAATGGCGTAGGACATTCTTTTAATAGCGTAGGACATTCTTTTAATGGCGTAGAGCATTCTTTTAATGGCGTAGGGCATTGTTTTAATGGCGTAGGACATTTTTTAATGGCGTAGGGCATTCTTTTAATGGCGTAGGACATTATTTAATGGCGTAGGACATTATTTAATGGCGTAGGACATTTTTGAATGGCGATGGCAGGATATTTTTAATGAGACAAAATGTTCCCACGTGTTAATACGTGTGCGTCGAAGCTTCCATAATTAAATCGCGGTAGATCAATCTTCATTTTCAAGAACGTAAATGCATTAGGTACCGAATAAAGTCCTAGGGATTTTTAGATAAAAATTTTTTGTTTAAATTAATTTTTATTTCACGGTGTAAATTAGTCACAAACGAGCCTGCAGCTTCGACGTAATTAATAAATGAAATTTTGGAAAAGTGTAATTTTCCAGACGGAAAAATGTACCATTGAAAAGTGTTCGACTAACCCACATAATCGCGCCGATTAGAACCTCCCCAAGTCGAATTAACAGCTGCGGGAACGGCGGATCGGAAGACTATGCCGCGGATCCAATGGAAACTCCATTGTGGTCCGGCGTGACAAAGGATCGTCCTTCGAAAGGAACAATCGTAATAACGTTTGATAAGGATCGGAGCCTAGTTTCCCGTGAATAAAGGAAACTGGCGGAGGATTGTCTACTCGCGCGCACTGTTCCTTTATTGTTCTTAGACCAACAGAAGCGACAACTTCCGAGTTTCGAGGAGTGGCATCGATCGGCCGCTCGAACGGAAACAGATCGGAAGGATAACCGTGGAAAACGTTCCTGGGAATCGATGCGACAAACTCATTTTACACCGAGAACGATTGCCGCGCGTCCAACATTGTTAGCACAAATTCTGATGGACAAAGGGTGGATGAATTTTAATGGAGGGGATTGGAGATCTTTTTCGCCAACATTATAATCCAGTGCACGGTTGGGGCCTCTCAAATGCTCGCTTCCCCCACCACATTACCTCCCCACCTTTTTCTTTTACTGCAATTTGAATGCAGTTGCTTCCCCCACCAACGTTTCTTCCCCCTCAAAGGCTTGCTCCTCCCACCACGTTGCCTCCCCCACCTTTCTTTTAAACAGACGGGTGCCTGCAATTTGAGTTGAATTGCTTTCCTCGCCAACGTTTCTTCCCCCTCAAATGCTTGCTCCTCCCACCAACGTTTCTTCCCTAATCAACGTTTTTCCCCCTCAAATGCTTGCTTCTTCCACCACGTTGCCCTCCCCACCTTTCTTTTTAAACAGACAGGTGCCTGCAATTTGAGTCGAGTTGCTTCTCTGACCAACGTTTCTTCTCCCTCAAATGCTTGCTCCTCCCACCAACGTTTCTTCCCCCTCAAACGCTTGCTTCTCCCACCACAACTCTTCTTCCGTGCCGTGCACACCTTCGTAGCGTTCGCTAATGTCTTGTGTCTTTGTTGCCCCACCATAACGGCGCTCAATGGAAGAGGAAAGTGGGCGGCGCTTAATGGAAGAGGGAAGTGGGCGGTGCTAACTGGGCGGGGCCAGTGGGCGGTTTCGCCTCGATTCAAGCAAATGTCCTAACCGATCCTATCTTTAAATTTTCCCGGCTCCAGGAATTAGACACGACACCTGTTCGCGATAGAAGACGTCCGTGTTAATGGCTCGATGTGTTATCGATGGAACGGCCCCGTTATCACTGTCAGAATGATAGTCACTCGGAAACAATTGAGTGACGCGCTGGGGTCGATACTCGGCGAAAATTTCGACGGGCATCGATTTCCTCTTGTCCTCCGTGTGTGACACCCTTCGGAAACGTTTCCCCCTTGCTTCGTACGGAGACCCTGAGGATTATCGAGCATTTTTATGGCCGTCATAAATGGACAAAACGACGAGCTGTTTCGCCAGCGCGTGGGTGAAAACGGAACATTCAAATATTGGACCGTGTACAGCCAGCTTCACGATCGCTAATCTTCCATGAATTGCAACGCATATCTCTCTATCGTTCTCTCTCTCTCTCCAGCGAGGATCGTAATCCCAGGCACGGAGACTCGTAGCTTGGCGTTTGTTCCGTGACCTTTTGAATTCCCAGTCCATAAACAGAAGTAATTACTTATTTCTTTCTGCGTTTCGAGACTCGAGCCTTGCAAGCATTAAACCTCCTCACCGATTTAATTACCGTTCCCCGCTATAAATAGCATCGCGATCAGCAATCGTCTTTGAAAACGTGATCTCTTCATCGAGAAGAACCTCCGACGCGGCTTCTTCCGCCGGGAAAACTTCGTTCCCCGGGGATCAATATTTCCAATTCCAGTAATCGAACTTTCCAACTGGATTTTCATCTCTCTAATTGTTGATCGCGATCGTTGTCACGCGAGGAAACCCACTGATTCGATCACGGTGAAAAATAACGATTAATGGGGAACGTCTGAACAGTGCACAGTGGGGTATTCGGACCGAAAAATCCGGAAAAACTATTTTAGCGTTATTTATTGCTAATTCCCTACGGACTAAATATCACGATAAAAAATTGCTCGAATTCTATCTAAACTATTTCATTTTTAGAAGGCAACATAGACCACATTTTATACCTGATGGATTATATTGCTGATTCTCCTACGGTCTAAATATCACAATAAAAAATTGCTCGAATTCTATCTAAACTATTTCATTTTTAGAAGGCAACATAGACCACATTTTATACCTGATAGATTATACAGTAAAAGCTCCTTCGTTGTCCATAGGCCGGGGGTTTGAGCGGACAACGACCGTGCCCGGACACTATTTTTGATTTATGACTGCGTCTTTAGTGAAACGGCTAGTTAAATGACAAAAAAAAGCATTCGCAGTGAAAAGCAGTCAACTGTCTGGCTTTAAAAAACTCCTTATTTCCTTGCCATATTCGTTTCCTATTGTTCTCCGTTCTGCGCGGGTCTAGACAGTCCTGGGACACATCTGGCGACCAGATCCACGCAGGCCTAATCCTCTCGTTGACAGGCAGTGGAGTGGGTAGGCACTGGACAACGATCGTGCCCTCGATTCAGGACAATGAAGGAGCGATTACTGTATTGCTGATTCTCCTACGGTCTAAATATCAGAATAAAAAATTGCTCAAACATGGAACCCGATCATTTCATTTTTATAAGGCAACATAGACCCACATTGTGCTGAAATTTTCTATGAATTTGCTATGAAAGTCGTCGAATAGAGGATCGCGTAGTGAACAATGAATTGAAATTGGCGAAATGCGAGTAGATTGCGAGGCGAGCGTGCCGCGGTCGAAATAGGGAATTTTCCGCGACCGACTAGTGAACAATGGCGCGCTGCGGGAGCCCCCGCCGATGAATGGGGAAAAATTGTTTATTTCGCACGAGCGATCGTAGATAAAACGTAGGCACGCGTGACACGGACACGGGCGCAGCGTACACGCATACGTGCCGACCACGTTCCGAAACCAATTACTCCGTGGAACATGTGTCGCACGGCCATGCACGAGAAAGAATGCGAGCGGAGCGTTTATTGATAACGAGCAGGCGAGCATCAGGAAGCAGTAATTACGAGCGGGAATTATTTATAGCTCGTATTTTCGTAGCACCTTTCACACAACGAGACACGCCCGGGCGAGACCAGCGTTCTTTCTCAGTCAGCTCGATCTGTGAACCTTCGTCCGAGGAAATTACGTCCTGGCGAACCTTAGGAGGTCCCAATTACTTTTCCAAATTTATTATCTACAATTGACGTCATTCTTTGCGTCGTTCTGTTCCAGCTTGGAATGCTATTTAAATTTTCTTCGAGCTTTTTACGTGTCTTCGTTAATATTACTTGTGACTTCCGGAATAAATACAAGTTTTCAGAGTTCCGGCAGACTACAGCATCCTATACAATAATCATTTTAAAGCCTATCTCATTTGTGGTTAAATTGCCTCGCTTCTTCAAGGTTCTTGAATATTATGTTCTATAGGAAATCCCTAGAGAGACGCTTCCGGTGTAAGTAAAAGCTTGCAGAAACTTCAGATGAATAGATCCAGTAGTGCATAATATTTTATAACTTTTAGCTTCTTCAAGGTACACTTGAATATTGTGTCCTAGAAAATCCCTAGAGGGACACTTCCGGTGTAAGTAGAAGTCTGCAGAGATCCGGCAGTCTATAAGACTTTATGCCAGTAACTTTACCCAAGCATATTTCATTTCTGGTTAAATTGTCTAGCTTCTTCAAGGTATAAATAAAAATTCTCAGGTGGTCTAATTGCATGGATCCTGCATTCTGTAATATTTTATAACTTTTACCTAAGCCTGTTTCATTTCTAGTTAAATTGTCCAACTTCTTCAAGGTACAAAATAAAAAAAATCAGATGCTCTAAATAAATAGATCCAACAGTCTGCGATATTTTATAACTTTTACCTAGGCCTGTTGCATTTCTGGTTAAACCTAGCTTCTTCAAGGTATAAATAAAAATTTCCAGATGCTCTAATTGCATAGATCCTGGAGTCTATAATATTTTTAACTTTTACCTAAGCCTGTTTCATTTCTGGTTAAGTTGTCCAGCTTTTTCAAGGTCTAAATAAAAAATTTCAGATGCTCTAATTGCATAGATCCTGCAGTCTATAATATCTTTAACTTTTACCTAAGCCTGTTTCATTTCTAGTTAAATTGTCCAACTTCTTCAAGGTATAAATAAAAATTTCCAGATGCTCTAATTGCATAGATCCTGCAGTCTATAATATTTTATAACTTTTACCTAAGCCTGTTTCATTTCTGGTTAAGTTGTCCAGCTTCTTCAAGGTATAAATAAAAATTCTCAGGTGGTCTAATTGCATAGATCCTGCAGTCTATAATATCTTTAACTTTTACCTAAGCCTGTTTCATTTCTAGTTAAATTGTCCAACTTCTTCAAGGTATAAATAAAAATTCTCAGGTGGTCTAATTGCATGGATCCTGCATTCTGTAATATTTTATAACTTTTACCTAAGCCTGTTTCATTTCTAGTTAAATTGTCTAGCTTCTTCAAGGTACAAAATAAAAAATTGCACATGCTCTAAATAAATAGATCCAACAGTCTGCGATATTTTATAACTTTTACCTAGGCCTGTTGCATTTCTGGTTAAACCTAGCTTCTTCAAGGTATAAATAAAAATTTCCAGATGCTCTAATTGCATAGATCCTGCAGTCTATAATATTTTATAACTTTTACCTAAGCCTGTTTCATTTCTCGTTAAGTTGTCCAGCTTCTTCAAGGTATAAATAAAAATTTTCAGGTGGTCTAATTGCATAGATCCTGCAGTCTATAATATTTTATAACTTTTACCTAAGCCTGTTTCATTTCTGGTTAAATTGTCTAGCTTCTTCAAGGTACAAAATAAAAAATTTCAGATGCTCTAAATAAATAGATCCAACAGTCTGCGATATTTTATAACTTCTACCTAAGCCTGTTTCATTTGTATTTAAATTGTCTCGCTTCTTCAAGGTACCCTTTAATATTCTGTCCTAGAAAATCTCTAAAGGACCACTTCCTATACAAATGAAAGCTTGCAGATGCTCTAAATTCATAGATCCGGCAGTCGACAATATTTTACAACTTTTTACCTATTGCACGGAAAACAATAATTTACATCCGTTACGTAAGACGTTTCGAGACTAACCTCTCGCGACTGACGGCGCATTTTCCAGCTGACGCGCACACGTGCCCGGAGAAGAAGTGTTTCGAGACGAATTCGACAACGTCCCGTTTTCGAAAGGTTGACGGGACGATGTCGAACCCGAAGAGCTAAAAAGAGAGCGGTTCGGTTGAAGCGCATCCAACATTAGTTGCGAGCGTTGCCGGGTATTTTGCGGCCAAGAGGCATTCCATAGAGAATGGTGGAGGAGGACCGAAGAAGAGGGGAGGAAGAGGCAGGGAACGGAGCGAGTCTCATGGCAAAACGAGGCATCCTATACGCCATACGCGACTATGGTTGCATTCCTTTTTCATTGGCCGTGCTGCATGCGAAGTAACAAAGTTCACTATGTATATACACGGGCGGGTGGCGAGGTACGAGCGCAAGGTAAACATAAAAACGGCCAAGTGGAACGTTAAGTAAATCCAGCGAGAGAGAAAAAGGCTTCGTGGTTAGGAACGCTACGTGTCTTCCGAGGCGACACGGTGGAGAACCTATCGTCAAAAAGTGTCCCAACAATTATGTGTCCCATCCTCTATCACTCCCACGTACGGCGGAGCCTCGATCATTTCGAAATAAACAGACTTTCGGAACATTAACCCTCATCCGTCCCTCATTTCACGAACTGAATCTGTCCCTCGGTGTCAAATTGACACAGTGATACAAAAAATCGATAAAATAACAAGTCAAACAGTTACTTTTCAACGTTTTTTTCCATGAACTTGATGAGTTAATATTTCAGGTTTTTGCAGTTATATGTTTCGCATTAAAAAAATAAAAGTCACCAGGTTTCGAACGAATTTACTTACAAATAACAGAACAGTGTAACTTATTTCGGGAAAACTGTGTCAAATTGACACGAGGGGCGGATGAGGGTTAATTACTAGACTGCGGAAATTTAAGCAGTTTCCAATTTTTGTAGACAAATTTTAAGAAAGTGGAATGAAATAAAATCCTATTTTTCATGGGAACAGCTTTCGTAGATCGAACACAAATAAAAATCGTAGTAAATTCTATCGAATTTTGTATTACAGCATTTTTTGAAAATTTTCGTCAGCCATAAATGCGTAAACATCCGCAGACCGTCGTCGATTTTAATGAAACTTTTTCTGGCGAATCTAGAGAATCTATATTAATTATTTATAAAGATAATTAAGATTGAATTTCACGACATCCAGAAAATATTTTTGTATATTTCATTTCTTAATCATATCTCAACTTTTCCGGGCTTTATCGGATTTCAGTGTTCTTAGTACGTAATAGAAGTGATATCTGACAGATCTATTTTTTCCAACGTGAACCAGGTTCGTTTTCCGAATGATATTAGAACAGAAAAGAGCCTGTGTAATTCATTAGCATTCGTGAAATGTTCATGCTGCCGAAAATATTTATGTTTCAATTGTTTTTGTGGAGCATACCACTGGTCCATTTTCTGCACAAAATTATGTAACTAGTTGCACTATTGACAACCCCATAAATAAATAAATACACAAGGTTAGAAGAAAGGAAATAAAAACATTTTTAAAGAAAAGAGGAAGAAAGAAAATAGAGATTTCAAGACTTAAAATTGAAAATAAAATGAACAAAAATAAAAACCCATAAAAATCAAAAAAATTATTAATCATAAGAAGTTAGTACACTCCAATAAGAACACGTATATCAATGAATTTTCTGGGTATCATAAAATTAGATGTTAATCATCCAGAGTTGGGCAAAAATTTTATTTAAATAAAGATTTCGAATAAAGTGGGTTTAAAACCCACCCGGAAAAAATTTTTAAATAAAAATTTCGAATACAGTGGGTTTAAAATCCACTTGGAAAGCCCCACTTTATTCGAAATTTTTATTTAAATATAATTTTTGCCCAACTCTGTAATCATCTTGATAAATGACGAGTATTTTCAAAAACGCTCGGACATGGGCCTGCTTATTTTTGCTCTGGATTCGCCAGAAAAAGTTTAATTAAAATCGACGACCCACTACCGTGACCTCTCCTCGTCAGTTATAATGCTACAATACTGAAGACTTCCCGGATAATTTAGCTGTATCGGTTCTCTATCTCGATCTTCAACGGCAGAAATCGTGAAAACGAAATCGAGCCGCGAGAACGGCTGTAATCGATGATTACGTGAACGCTGAAATGGGTCGACACTCGAAACCTCGACAGGATAAATACTGTCTACCTGTTAGTTAGATCATCGCGGTTGATATGCTGCTCGGTACAGCCGGCCGTACGCATTGAAAAAGGTGTAGCGTTAACGGTAACGCGGCCACAAGAAGGCGCGCGTCTTTTTATTAATACTTGGTACGCTAGGCCCGACTCTGTACGCTAAGCCCGACTCTGTCCTCGGCTCTATCCGAGTATTCTGAGTTGAGTCGAACACGTCCAACCTGGGGTCCTCCCGTTAAAGGCCCGCCTCGTTTAACAACGGCCTGTTCTTTATACCCGACGGCTTTTGTACGGGCGTTATTACGCTCGAGCTTTCTCATTGACTTCGTCTGAAACACGCGTACACGTGCTTCTACCGTTCGAGGCCGTGACCGACGGCGATCTGTATACTTCAAAATCGTTTCAATGAATCAACACGTTAGTACAGTAAACCCTCCTCTAACCGGTACTCTCGCTGTTTTCCCTATATGTAACACGGAGCACAAATTCCGATTTATGCAAAATTTAATTTAATTTAATTTAATCAAATTCTATTTTAGATTTTTGGTTCTAGAAATTAGATTAAATTTAATTCTACATTTTTCTAGATTTTGGTTCTAGATTCCACAGGTTTCAGAAATTTAATCTAATTTAATTTAATTGGATTCTAGATTTTGGTTCTAGAAATTTAATCCAATTTAATTTAATTAAATTATAGATTTTTCTAGATTTTTGTGTCTAAAAATTAAAGTACATTATATTTAATTCAATTCTACATTTTTCTAAATTTTTGGTTCTAGAAATTAAATTCAATTCAATTCAGTTCAATTCTAGATTTTCTAGAATTCTGGTTCTAGATTCTAGGATCTAGAAATTAAATTGAATTTAATTTAATTCAATTCTCGATGTTTTTCTTGATCTTGGTTCTATATTCTAGGTTTCACAAATTTAATCTAATTTAATTTAATTAAATTCTAGATTTTTGGTTCTGGAAAAGTTAAATTACATTATATTTAATTCAATTCTACATTTTTCTAAATTTTTGGTTCTAGAAATTAAATTAAATTGAATTTAATTCAATTCTTGATTTTTCTAGATTCTAGGTTTCAGAAATTTAATCCAATTTAATTTAATTAAATTCTAGATTTTTGGTTCTAGAAAAATTAAATTACATTATATTTAATTCAATTCTACATTTTTCTAAATTTTTTATTCTAGATTCCAGGTTCTAGAAATTCAATTCAATTCAATTCTAGATTTTTTAGAATTCTGGTTCTAGATTCTAGGTTTTAGAAATTTAATCTAATTTAATTTAGTTTAATTCTAGATTTTTATAGATTTTTGGTTCTAGACTCTAGGTTCTACAAATTAAATTCAATTCTGGTTTTTATCTAGATTTTTGGTTCTCGATCCTGGATTCTAAAATGTAGCTTCCAGATTCTAGATTTTAATTCTACAATTATTGAAATCACAAAGATGCTTTCGTAAGAAACGTTTTAACCGAACATCTATCAGAGCACACCCGACAATAAGAAGTCTGAATAAAACAAATCTCGTCATTTTTACAAGGCAGCAAGTACATCGAATTAATCGCGATATAAGAGGGTTTACTGTACAGCATTGAACAAGACAATTTCTGCAACGACTGCTACAGCCCGTGGTAAAACTATAATACGTACTCTACATGCTGATTCATCGCGAGGCGAGGCGCACGGTAACCTTGTCTCCTGCTACGGAAGAGTTCACCGCGAAAGAATTTCATGGAAATTCAAGGGGAGCTCGTGGTTTAGGTCTGCGCCCGAAAAAGAAAGACCGCCGGCCGGAAGTCGACGTAGGAAAGATCGGAACGAAACGTTCCTTGTCCACGTTGGAACGATGGGAACGGTCGCGTCTGGTTTTCTGTTGCGGTCGGTGACCACGAAAACCGCGCGCTTCGAAGAGCGGTCGAATGGAATAGAAGAGAAAAAAAACCGCGCACTCACTGTTTCTGGACACGTCCAGCTCCACGAGGCTCTCGAAGTTCTGGATGTGGGGCGGCAACACTCTGATCTCGTTGTCGCTCAAGCCAAGCTTCCGTAGCCTCTGCAGCCGGAAAAAGTTCTGGAAACAATGGAATTTCTTAGCACACTCTCGCCGATTCCTCAACTTCCGGTGAGACTTAATGAAACTACCCCCTGCCCCGCCGGTCAAATGACCGGTCTCTTTTATTTTACAATTATTGAAATTATAATGATGGGCTTGACATGATTATTTAATGGTGATTTATCTTATAGCTTGGTAGGTTGGTGATTATTAGACAGCGGATTTTATGCATTTACGACAAGCATGAGTAGGTGTTTAAAACGGTAAAACCATTAGAAGGATTGAAAAATGCTGTCATACATATAATTTTCAACCTATCAAACATACACAAGGTGTAATTTGGACAGTAAAACCATTAGAAGAATTGAAAAAATACTGTTATATAATTTTCAACCCATTAAACATATTAAGAAAGAAAATAAATTTCTATTCCACTCCAGTTTGTTGCAAATCAGCCACATCCGCTGTCTATTAACGCTAATATACATTGTTTTACAAAAACCAGAAGACCGAATTTCTATTTAATTTCTCGCAATTTTTACAACAATGCGTGCTTGTGTGAATAAAGAAATTTATTGAATAATTTCAATATAATTATAAAATAAAAATTGTAAACCGGTCATTAGACCGGTGGAGGCACGGTTAGCGTTAATTATAAATATTTTTGTCCCAATATGAAATTAATAATGTCTAATATAAATATTAATAATGTCATTTTTATATGGCAGTGCCAGCCATTTTTAGAGTTCGGTAGGTTCAGTGTGAATCTATCAACTCCGTCCATCATACGACCGGTTTCCGATTTTTCATTCCCCAATTATTGAAATTATAACGACGTTTTCAAGAACACGTTATAATAAAAATCCCAGAAAATCTAAATTCTATTACGTGATTTTTACAAGGCCACATAGCCATTTATAGAGCTAGGTCCAGTGTTAACCTGTCAACTCCGTCCATCATACGACCGGTTTCCGATTTTTTATTCCCCAATTATTGAAATCATAACGACGCTTTCAAGAACACGTTCTAATAAAAATCCCAGAAAATCTAAATTCTGTGATGTGATTTTTACAAGGCCACATAGCCATTTATAGAGCTAGGTTCAGTGTTAACCTATTAACCCCGGTGTCTAGTTTCAATGAAACCCCTCGCCCCTTTCATAGTACCCGCGACCGTATCCCGAAAAAACAACAATGCAAACGTCATCGACGGACACCGATTTCAACGAAGGGAAGCTGACTTCCGGTACATCAGAAATTCGATGATGCCCAATTTTTGAAACGGCGCGTTCGCGTTGTAGGTTAGGGGACGCTATGGGTGCACAAACTCCCATAGTTCGTGAAAAACAGGACACGCTGGGTATTAATAGATTCGATGAATAGAATATATTTTTCTAAACGCAAAAGTAGCATGACTGGGACGTTGACGGGTGGGTTGGCATTTGTTTGTAGACGCGTCTCTCGAAGAGATGCGTTGCTGGATGTACTGGAGAAAAAATTGACGATCAACGGGACGCGTCGGGCGTCGTGATACAGTTGTCGAAAAGGCGTTCGGTTCGAGGGCTAATAGGAGACGGCGATTATCAGCGTCCAAGCAACCCTATCGAGTATGCTGTGCGCGTACCTCTGTTCGTCGCGTTATAGCCGATGATACGTCACGGTTACAATAGAAAGAGGAGGTGAGCGAGGAAGACCGAGGGAGCGGAAGAAAGAGACACGGTGTATATGCATCCATGGGAGGGGAAGGAGAGAAGGTAAAACGAAAGCAAGAAAGAAAGAAAGAAAGAAAGAAAGAAAGAAAGAAAGAAAGAAAGAAAGAAAGAAAGAAAGAAGAGAATACACTAAGACGGAAAGTTGGCATGTAGCGGTATTCGTTTACCTCGGGCAGATCGCAGATGTGATTCGCGTCCAACAGGAGCTCCTCCAAGGTTCTCGAGTATCGTAGAATATCATCGGGGATGCTCGTGAGTGAACAGTGACGCTTGTCAATGTATTCCACCTGCCTGTTACACCCTTTAAACATCGGAATGCAGCGGAACATGGTATCCCTTTTCACTATCAATCACGTTGGAACAGCACCGAACATAATTATCCCGTATATCACGGCACGAAGGACACGAGCGACGCTGCTATTTGCACATATTCCTGAAGGGGATGAGGGATTTTTTGGTTAAGAGAACCACACGGAGGGAAACACGGAGCGGCACGAATCACACACTTTCACGCCCTACTCGGCTGCTTTAAACGCGCTCACGGCTTGTGCCTGTGCCTCCAAGTCTGACGTCATCACGTCCACGAACCACTGATCACGTTGCTCGAAAGCGACACACAACAGTGAGCGAATACGACGCCAGAGAAGAGCCAGCTCCCCCACCACTTCCGCGAGATGCGCCGCGGACCTGCGCAATGTCTATAGAGGGGAAACCACCACTCCGATACGGGAACCCGAAAATTGTTTACGTCAGTTTACAATGTTTACATGCTCGAACACCGGTGTTCCGGGAATATTTTATGATCCCTACAGGGAACAATGACTTTCAGGTAATAAAAACGATATTCATAAATATTGGGTTGGCAAAAAAGTAATTTCGGCAAAATAAAACCGAATTTCTTTATTCAAGCGGATATTTCCCCTTTTGTTCGAAGATCTTTTACAATTTTTAAAAAATTGGACTCTCTAGTTCATCGTAAAATACCGAAATTACTTTCGTGCCAACGCAATTGTGCTTCTATTACCGTTTGATAGACCTTCCTACGAATTCTGCGCCCCGACGTCACATTTTCATGCCACAGAAATATTTTCTCTGTACGATTTGAATTCTACGTACGAGATTCGCGACGATTCTACGACGATTCTACGACAACGTTCATTGCGAAAATATCACACGTGAAATGTTTAATACATATATTTACTGATATTTACGTAGACAGTTTACCAGCCACATGGATCTCGACCTTAGATCATATATTTTTATAGATCCGGCATAGATATAAAATATGCATAGGACGCAGTGTTCCAAGATAATAAAGTATCTGGTGCCCACAAGTCACGTCACAAGATAAAAGTTAGATATACAAGTACATTTATGCATTATTTCGTATACATTTGGAAAAAATTGTGCAAACTTGTTACATACAGAATAGGAACGACAAAACCGTGATACAAATATATCTTTTCACAGGTAAGTATTTTATATTTAACATCGTATACATATTGTTCTTACTATTCTTCTTTTTTAAATAAAGTAAGTTGTGATGAAAAATAAACACGGATTTCATATTACCAACACTTTTTCCAAATTATCACAGACCATTTTGTGATCGAATTTGGAAGTGACGCCATCTGTAACGAAAGGGCCAAGCTACTGGCCAATCGGTATTCAATTTTCCCACTAGATGGCGCAGCCATGCTTTTACCAATTTTTCTGCAGAATGTAAAATAGGAAAATAGAATTTTATTTGGTTGCGATGCGTAAACTTGTAAACTGAAATGTCATGCAATAAAAACACTTCCAAGAGAATTCCGTAATTTTGTTCCCGCTTTCTGCACGGAGTACGTCTTTCAGAAAATAAGTTCCTGGCCCACTTTTTCTATTTGACAGACGACATCATGACACATTTAAATGACATAAAACACACGTAGATGACGTGCATATATGTCTACACGATTGTATTAATAATTTGTTTATTCTGTGGTAAGTAGCTTTCTGTTTTAAAGAACTCGAATTTTATCGTTGTCATACAATACATGAATTTTGTATATTGCTGTAGATAAATAATCATAATAAATAAGCTCGAAATGGATATGGAACTGCTGGCACAGTATTTGGAGACTTACCCTGGCAGGGACAAATTGCTAAGGACATTTTCTTACATGGCTAAGTTGGCCACGTTAGGTACAACGTCGAAGGAAACCGAGAAGAAGTTTAAAACGCTTAGCAGCCAATTAAGTGGTTGCAGAGTAACGTTAAGATTACTCGATGATATACCAACAATTTATTACGCTATGACCTATGGCTGGGGAAGGAAGGTACGCTTGATATTTATAAGGATGTTTCGTTTCACTATCATTAACAGTATGTACAGATTCGTACTGTTTTTCTAGAGGCATGTAAATTTCGTATGTAACAGGAGCCAGATTGGTTGTTGAGATGGGCAGAGTTGTTGCAAATCGGAGTGGATATCTTATTTGGCCCGGTGGAGCACGTTTCTTGGGCAGCCGAGCACAAACTAATTAATAATATCGATATTGAGAAATGGGATAATGCTTCCACATGGTTTTGGATCATTTCTCTACATTTGTCGTTAATAAAGTACGTTCAAGAATTCGGAGAATCAATCATTACTGTACTTTCTAAAATTTGCTCTTATTACAGATCCGCAAGAAAATTGAAGAAGCTAAACGATAGAAAAGTATTCCATGTCGTCGAGAAGCAGAGAAACAATGAATTATTAACCAGCTTTCGACTGATGCTAGATATTAGTTACGCAGTGAATTATCTGCCAGCTGGCGTACTTTGGGGAGGACGGTTCAAAACTTGGCAAGTCGGAGCACTTGGAAGTTTGTCCTCGTTAATCGGCCTCTATCAAGCTCTAAGCAAACTAGCAGACAGGCGAAAATATTCGTAATAAAAGTATTATTTATAAAAATACTGCAAGCTAGAAGCAATTCTTATTAATATTTTGTAAATACGGTCTTCCATTTTTGCACGGATGTTGTACAATAATTGTAAAGGAGGAAATATATTGTGAAAATTGGAAGAAAATCATCAGTCTTCGTATTTCGTACACTGTAAAGTATATATATATATATATATAATTTTATACATTCCAAAAGCAATACAGTCTTGTTAACATAATAAAGAACAATTTATTATTTTCCATATAGTTAGTTTCGTGTTACAAAGTATGCTTCAACAAGGATATATGTAATAGGAGGAAAGCTAAAGCAATATAAATTATTGTTACGAGGGTCAAGCCTACTCGATCTCACGCCTGATACGTGTTTATCGGATATACATATACTAATATTCGAATTATTACATATATATTACGTCTTCCTTCTTCGTTATTAGTGTTTATTATTTGTAAATGATAGACTTAGGTTTTATTATTCAATAAAAAGTGAAAGAATAGGAGGCACTTCCGTATTAACATAAAAAAAATATCTTTGCTACCTATGGCGGCGATGTGATCATTGCCTCGCGATCGGTTAAATCTCTTAAAAGTTTTAAGAAAGCTTGACGTTATGCGTACCCAGTAGCAGTCTTGTTTCACTTTAATAGTAGATCACCCTGTATCGCATGGTTTATCAATGATTTTAAAAATAATTTGTGTTTACCACATTCGAATAAAATCTATGGAGATTACATTAAAAGGCACGACTCATTAAAAGTTTGTAAACAAGACAGTTCCGATAAAAGAGCATTTTTTTAAAATTTCGGTCGATTCATTATTCGCCGTATTGATTCGTTCAATTTGTTTTTTCTTTTTTCATTTTAGTCTAAGAGAGTTGTCGTCTTTTCTTTTCTATTTTAGAATCATTCTCAGGCATATAGCAAACCGATTTCGTTTCCCTTTCGTTGACTAAAAACATTATGGATACATTTCAAGCCTTCATAGAATATATATTTATATATATATAATATATTATATGTATATATAATATATATACGTGTGTTGGTATTTTGTATGTTTGGTATTAAAGCACTTGATGTTAGTATTTGTTTCTTATACATATAATAACCGTATTACTTGTTCATTGCATTTGATGTAACGCGATATATTATTATTTGTTTGTTCCACTTTCTCGAATCAAGCTAAATTTTAATGTCTCAGAAACATGATAAGTTCATTCTCCGTCTTTTATAATTCGACGAGACCCAGTTGTAGCAGATGAATGTCCGCAGTTGATTATATGCATCCTCAATCGTAAACCTTAATTCTATATAACAATTTCTCCTTTGGAACATTTACCAGTAGCAATTAACTTATATCCTCTAATAGCTATTTGATTATGGTAAAATAGGGAGGCCCTATTCTAATACATGTAATGAATTATTACTTTGGAAAAAACGATGTACTAAAATTTCCATGGATCTACAGACAATGAAACTACACATATTATAGTCGAGACCTGAAAAATCAGCGATAACACACGAGCACCAAATGATTCGAATCAGTGATATTATATCGTGCACCTATCAATTTGTCAGGATGTAAATTACATTGAATGATTAGTATTTTGCACAGGCACACGTTCAGAGTAAGGCTAGGAGAGGTTTGAAATCGAGGGTTGGAAGGTTCGTCTGGAGAAACAATCATTCTTCCGAACATTAAAAAAGGAACGAAACCATATGAGAACAGAGAAGAAAATAAAGGGAGAAACGACAATACAAGTCTATCTGCAAAAAAATGTGACTTTTAATTCACTCAACAAAATGATATCAAAACATCAGAAACGCGATGAGAAGACCACGAAAATCTTGTTGAAAGAAAATACATAACTTAATAGCGTAACAAAAAATAAAAACAGAATCAATTCACTACAATCCGCTCCAGAATCGTAGACCATGTACTACTCCGTTTCGTCAACAGTTAAACAGTCCCTGTAAACGAAAGTTTTGCGACGTTTCACGCATTCTTCGACTAAGAATATAAAGGTATGATTACAGTGTGGCCACTTCTTTTTTGGCAATACTTCTTACATTGTACTATCTAACATAAAACTACAACGATGGGCAGTATCGCCGACGAACGCCGGAATAGAATAACGTCTCGCAAGGGGGAATATCGGTTTTGTTAGAACTCGATGAAAAGTCATCCTCCGCGTACGCACACACCTGTGTTCTACAAAATGAAAACGCGTTCACCGCGAAAAATAATAGCAAATCGAACGATTTAAATTCCCCCTGGTTTGCTTCGAATACTACAATAATCTAATATCCTCGCATAATTCACGGTTAAGCGTAACATTTTCGCCGAAGTATCGTTATAGCGGCAAGTTGTATTTTACGAATTTTTTCTTCCGAACACCACCGAACATTAGCACCTTGTTCCTTTTTCTATCGATCTTTCATTGTTAGCAGTCGAGTGGCTTCTCAGTTTGTATCGCGTAAAAATTATTGTCACTTTAAAAGCCACAATTGAGCCCATATATTGAGAATTCAATGTAAATTGCACACTCGTTTGTTTGTGTTTTTTTTCACGTCTGACTGCTGCATATGCATGTTTGCACAACGTGTGCCGACGTTCGTTGCTGTTCAATGGCACGATTTCATTATTCGCAATAAAACGATCAACAAGAGGACCACCAAGTTCTCTAAGTAAATGCACCAAATAAAAGTATCGTTCTCGTTTAAACAATAGGATCGCGTTGTTCGTAAATAGGAACTTTTCAAGAAACGTGATTTTCTTTTCTCTTCTTCTTTCTTTCTCTATCCTTTTTCTCTTGGAATCATTTCAATTAGTCTTTGTACCGCGGACGTGTACGATAATAACAATAATAAACAAATCGTTTTGTATCTTCTCGCCGATCAGCTGGTATTTTACGGTATTTCTCGGCTGTGTGTGTATATATCGTCAAACCAGCTGGTTACAGCCCAGCGATAAAAACTAAGTTTGCACCCTGTCAGTGAGTCAGCTAGCGCGACGTCCGTGCGAAAGCAAATAGTCAAAAAAAAAGAAAAAGAATGTGTGTGAAGTGTGATGATGTCGCTAACAAGAAACTTGGGTAAACTGTACTTAAAAATTGTGATGGTTCAATCCGCGGGAACCGGAGTTCATATGCGGCGACAATCCGACCACATGATTAGTCTTCGAGTTGCGCATCAATGGCATGTGATGCCACATTGATTCCATCGAGTGTTGCCATTGCCAGCAAATACGACAGAAGTACCGGAAGCACATCTTGAAATTTTAAATCGATTGTTCAAGCAAAAACATCGTACCATATAATGAACAGAAGACTGATTAAGGGAGTAGACTCGTTTCTAGGATTTTCAGTCGTTAAAGCGCTAGATAAAACCAATTGTTCTAACTTCTCAACTAATTTCAAATCGTATGGTCCAATATTTAAAAAGTTGTCGTCTTTTCAAGAGTGTCCGAATATTAGTGAGAGTCACTGTACATGCTACCGAATAATGCAAATTACGCCTCGTGAACGTAAAAATAGCTTTTACGCTTTTGACTACTGGAAAACCCCATCTTTGCATTATTAAGATTGCATCTTTGCAATCCTAGAAACGAGAGTCTTCCCCCTTAAATAGAACTAAATAGCAAATATGTTAATCCATACCGCGTCACGACAGAAATAGGGTCCTTGCTGTACCGAGCATTCAGAGCACATGGAATCCTCAAGATACGGATCAACTTGTACCTGTTGAAGACAGTCGTTATTAAAATATTCCGACAAATTTTTTATCAATATATTCTAGTACCAACCTTCTTTGTAAATCTCGCTGTTTTTATCTCGATAAAAGCCGTCGAGACTGCCTTCATGTACGAATGCTTTGTGTTAAATGTCACGCGTCCGGATCCTATCGGATACTTGTGTTTGTCAGTATCAATACCTAAAGTTCAACACACAGATTTAGATTATCTTGCGAAAATGAATAGTCAAGTTCAACACATACATATATTAATATCTTGTAAAGATAAATAGCCACGTGGAATCGTGTTACCTGCATAAATAACTCCACGGAACAAATCGTCCATAATTTTTGCTAGACCACTAGCAGTTAACATGCCGTGAAGTGCGCCGACGAATACTGTTTTGTGAGGGTCAAGCTTCTGCGATGTGGATTTCACAAAGTTACTGTCTTCGAGGGCCCAAGGTATCACTTGTACCTACAATACAACGATTGTAGAACGACCGCCAAGCAGGGGTGTGCGAGGACTCAAAAATTTCGGGATTCCCGAAAAAGATTTTCGAAATAATTTATTCTTTATATATAATATTTAATTATTATACAATCTTCTTTTCAATCAAAGAATGTTGTCCAGCACGAATCCTTTCCAAGAGAATTCTTTCGGGAATCTCGACATTTCTGGTTCTCGCACACCCCTACCGCCAAGTATTACAAGCGAGCTATACCAATAATAAGGAAACCGACGCAACATACCTGCTTCGCCTTCATTCGTTTCGACGATACCTTGTAATACCAACTGCTGCCGTTGGTAAAATCGTGTGTACAACATTGCAACAGGGTTCTCACCTACGAACAAACCAATTCTCGTTATCGATGCACAGATGTATTTCATAAGACTCTAAGAGCGTTTTTCTTTACCTGTTTCTCGGATTCGAATATTATATATACGTAGCCCTTAGGCTGCGCCGCGGATTGATCCTTTCCTGGCCATTCTACGCGTATCTGTCCAAACTGCTTGAAAGTCCCGATCAAAAGGGACTCCGTGATGTCCCATGGTACACCCCCAAGAAATACTTTCGACGAGTAGCCCGTGTGTTTCTGATTGCGTTGTGGCAATATGCCTCTCCAAGTGCAAGTAGGCTCGCACAGTGCTGAAACATTACCTACGCATTTCTAACACGATCAACATACACCCTATTTATTCGAAATCCGACGATATTAGGACGCGTATCGGGTCGGGACGGAATTCCGTAAATGTTCGGGTTTCCCGAGAATCTTCGGGATATCTGATACCGTACGGAATCTTTTAATATTGTTGTTTAGTAAGAAATCCCGGACATTCTTAGGAATCCTGAAAGCTTCAAGATTCCGTCCCGACGCGGTCTCGCACACAACTATTTCTTAACGTACCAGCAGCGCTTCGATGAAATCGCGCTACTCGCTCCAACGAGAAATGCGGGTCTAGAATATTGACTGGAGATGAATTCACTCCACCAGTCATGTGATTCCCAGAGATGCAACAATTCTTCTCGTGGGACAAGATCGAGTTTAGACAGCCGGCGTTTTGATTCGGGCCGCAATTGTGTCCGCGGTTGTGTCCGTGCGAATGATGATGGTGGTGCGATGACGTCGAATTGTTCTGATGTGGTGACAAGTATTTTTTCACCGCCATTCGCTGTAACGCGGCCGCCCTGTTGTTCCCGTATAGATCGACGTCCGGCGACATCAGCGAACCGAGGGACTGAGAGTAGTACCCCTGGGAGGACGAGTTCAATGACAGACAGTTCTGCGAAAGATTATTTCGTTCCAATCAGACTCTCGCCAGTAAGATTCTATGGTGCAAAATAGTAAGATACGTGTGATGGTCTGATTTGACAAGGGACTACCATTATGTCAGACAGAGAACCATCCATGCTGCTTACGCCACTGGTTTCCGAATCCGCTGGTGAATTTGATCTCGAACCGTTGCATCCTATCGCGTGAGTGTACTCGAACGTAGGGCTGCCACAGTCGCTGGAAATCGAAAAGAGGAATGATTAATATTTACTCCGGTATATAATTTACAATTAACTCAAGATGTCGAAGGTACCTATAGGGTGTAGACCCACGAATGGGTCGTCCATAGAAGGGGGAATGAATGGGAGACGTCGGGGAACCCATGTGCTGCATAGATCCTCGACTTGTCGGTGACGTTGTCGTCTGATTATTGTTACTGTTATTCGTAGACGTGTACGAATAGGGGTTCGAATAAAGACTACTGGTGGTGCTGGGGCTGCCAGGTGTGGTGACGGAGCTCGGTGAACTTGGGACATCCAGCATTGATGAGTTCGAGTAGATACTGTTCCTATCCTCACACTGTAACAACACAAATCCAAAATGTTTAATTGCAATTCATTTAGGATTGCCTACGCGAGTAATCGTAAAAGTAGAATCGGTGTTTCATCCAATTTCAAGTTTCCCGCGGGAGGGACAGGTCCAATTTATTCGACGACAGGATCAGGGATCTTTTCGAAGAGTTTCTTTCCATGAAACTTGCAACACTGTGGTTGGACCGTGTCCAAGAAAATGTTAGAAAATAAAGGGGGGTAGGAAAGAACACAGGGGCGCGATTACAAGTTCACAGGGAGAAGTCGTAGGCCGTGGAGCGCGGAGCGAAAAAAGGGGGATGAGAGGAGAGCGAGAAAAGCGAGGGGGCCGTGATAGAGCCGTTTGGCTCGAGCTTGTAAATTCTTTGGCCATCCTGGAATCCGGGTCGCAGTAACGCGGTCCACTATGCGTAATTTATTTTGCCGAACGCATTACACGTCGCTTCTAACACGCGCGTTTCGATGTACCGCCGGTCCTTTATGTACGGATGCATCCAGCAAATGGTGAGGGTAATAACGTTAAAGGCGTCGAGAAGAGCCTGATAAAACGTCCATTAAACCGTCTGGTCGATAAGCCGCGGCTTTCGCATGCTGTCCTCCCACTAGTGACACGCGGGGAATCAGCGCCGATTATTCTACTGAAAAAAATTCGTAGTCGAGCGGCGCCATTCGTTTTAAAAACGCGAATACACCGGCGAAAGTAACTTTCAACGTTTCTGGCGAGAGGCATGCACACTTATTTGCGAATACTATAAATATTGGGTTGGGACAAAAGTTCGTAGCGTTTGTAAATTAAAATTGAAAGCTAAAATTCAGATATTTATTCATGGAATTATCCAATAACATATTTTCCATTCTGTTTCATTACCTTTTACAATTTTCGAGGTAACTTCCCGTGTTATTGAATAAAAACCTTAATTTTATCTTCGATTCTTAATTTGGAAACGCTACGAACTTTCTCTCCAACCCAATAGACTATTGCGCGATCACTGTCGGCAATATAAACCGTTTCGTTTCGGTTGGAACCGACAATTTTCGACATTTCCGGTCGCTACGCTTGTCCCGGACAAAATTTGTAAAGACGTGTCTGTCGTGGCCGCAAGAATAGGAGAGAGTCGGGGGACAGCTTCAGTAAGTCTTATCGAGGGCAGAACTCGCGCGTATCGCGATCCGTTATCGTTACATGTGCTATCATAAATTGATGTTGGGCCCTCGCCGCAACAAATATATTGAAAATCGATACACCCGGTAGCCGGGTGGTCTATTGTGACAAAAAAATTAGCCGCGACTGGCTGACTGGAGAAGGAACCTCGAGAGGAGCAGTTGGAGTCGCTCCAATGAGGATAATCATTGTTCCGGTTATTGCATTGGCAGCAGGCAGACGTTTCATAATACTGTCTCTGCTTCGACGGTCGGGATCCTCGGCTAACACGTGACCGTCGTTGCCGTTACAAAAACATTAACATTATCTGTCCGAGCGAAGAAATATCAATCAAATTCTGCGCTCGAAGAGCTAACCCTTGTGTAGGCAACCGGGTGCACAGATACGCTATTGCTGGATTTCCTTTTGACACAAGGACCCTGAACGTCCGTTCTTTGCAACAGATCTTTAGGGGGCAGACTCGCGTTTCCAGGGTTGCAAGGTTTTTCAGTAGTCAAGACCGCTTGCAACCCCTTCGCCCTCATCTGTCCCTCGGTATTAAATTGACACAATGGTAAAAGATCGACGAAATAACGAGTTAAACAGTTGTTTTCTTACTCAGATTGACGAGTTACCATTTACATCCCAGGTTTTTCTCCCTCTCGGTTATGTGTTCCGCATTAAAGAACTAAAATTCACCAAGTTTCTGGCAAATTTATCTACAAACAACAGAACAGTATAACTTCTTTCAGGAAAACTGTGTCAAATTGACGCGAGGGACGGATGAGCGTTAAATATTAACGCTATCATTTTAGTTGCCATTACAAGGGTTGATATTGAATCTCCGAGGGATGGAACGAAGATGAGAAAGACAGAGATAGCGTGCGCTCGCGTACGTGTGTGAAAGAGAGAGCATTCCAGAGAAGGGCTGAAGGAAACAGATTCCAGGAAAATGCGACCGGGTATAACGAAGCTCGTTGACCTAAATGAGAACGTTAAAGGAATTTGAGAAAAGGCTTGCGCCTGGAATAAATACATGAAACGAACGAGAACGTCACCTGGTAATGTTGATAGGACCCGGGGCTGCGATTCTGCTGCTGATGATTCCGGAAACCAGGCGATCCGGATGTCGTCGATTGGCTGTTCATGAACGAGCCCCACGGCATCCCGAATCCGAACAGATCCGTGATCGACATGTCTGCTGGCGCGGTAGCGGGTAGCGGAAAAAGCGAAAGAAAATATCAGCGTTTTTTGAAAAATCACAGGGGAAAAATGAGGCGAGCGAGGCTGCGAGGATTGTCGGCTGACAAATGACGATCGGGCTCGCTCATTAGTTTCGAACTGATGACGAGGCGCGACGCGCGACGCAGGAGACAGTTCAGAACGTATTTCAAATCATACATCGGGTGTCCGCCGAAATAGCAACTAAATCGAATGTTATTTCTTCCCTCGATGATTTTCATAGAAGAGAAATCATACATTGATACAGCAATCGCGCGTGATCATTCAGAGACACTATTTTTTTATGACCGCGCCGAGACTTCAATCGAAAAGCCGAACATAGAGAAGGACAGAAAATGAAATACTTAATTTTTCATTACTTATTTTTTTATGGGACTTTCACTAACTTATTTCTGGCATTTTTCTGATTCGAATGACACCAAACAGGATATAATTTCAACTGTATTTAGTGGTTTAATCGACGATGAACGTTTCGAACGCAACGAAGAACAGCGTGTGGGAAAGAAAGAAACGCGGACAGTCGCCGTCGCTGGCACAGTTCAAAGGCCCGCCGGGCCTGCGTTGTCGCTGTCCTTCCTTGCGCCCGAAACTTTCACCGTCGATTAAACCACTAAATACAATTGGAATTATATCGCGCTTGGTGTCATTTTAATATGAAAAATGCCAGAAATAAGTTAGTGCAAGTCCCATAAAAAATAATGGAAATTAAGAAGTTTGAACATTCGAGTCAATGGTGTGGTGTTCACAGCGATATACCCAAGCCAAGATCAATCATCGCCGCCCTGCGGCGTGGCGTTGGCCGGCAGTGGAATGGGTAGGCACTTGACAGTGATCGCACAGACGACCCCTGACCCTGACAGTGAACAAGCGATTACTGTATCTTCAATTTTTCGAGTTTTCCAATAATGTTAGAATTTCATCCACTTAATCTTGTTACAAATGCGTAAAGTTCCACAGTCTGCTCCCGACGTACACTGCCGTGCAAAAGAAAGAAGTACCCGGCCGTATTTAATAGAAAAGCGTAAAAAATGAAATAAGAATACAGTAAGTTTTGAAAAAGGTGTTTAATTGAATAGTTCTGGGAATATATGTGTTATCGCGGATTATCGAATACTTTGAATAATATTGTTCGTCATTATATCTTATAATTATACTGGGTGCTTCTTTCTTTTGCACAGTAGTGTACACTCGATGGAAATACAGACGTACAGTCTGGTGCAATGTTACGTTTTAAAAATTCGACTAAACACTTTCTTTTTAGAGGTTAGAAAGAATTGCTATTGCTCGGAATTTTCCCTTTATTTCGACGGCGGTGGACACCCTACATATTATTTAAAAAATAGATCCAAGATCAATGGCGATCGAGGAGTGGAAAATTGTACGAATCGAAGGTGGGAAAAAAAACTTTACCATCGACATTGTTGCCCTTGCTCGTCTCCTGCGGATATCCTTGGAAGCTGGCCGGGGGTGACAGGTCCAGTAACAAGTTGCTGATCGATGGAAGCTGTTGTTGCTGCTGCTGCTGCTGCTGCACATGGTCCTGATCGCGGGGCGTTTGCAACTTCAATCCATGAGGGGACTGTTTATTTCGTCCCGCTAAGTCCTTTATCGTTACCCCATCCAATTCGTAAGAATCCAGCTGAAAACGAAGCAATCAATTAAAAACCATCGCAAAATACAAGGTTATTTTTCCCGGTCGGTTTGTCCCTTTGATCGTCGATGTAAGACGCGTTTGCCCAACAAAGTTGCACAACGTGAACATTTGCTAAAAAGCCCTCTACAGTTTTAAACTATTAATAATCGACGTTTAACATTCACTGCATTTCTCTTAACAACTTGCTACTGTTCCTCTAAAACTATTACAACGCTAATATAAATATTAATTTATGCTCTTAAAATGAGAATTTCTGCAAATATGTTAAACACAGAAGCTTTTAAATAATCTATACATTTTGGTTAGCTACACGAGGATTAAAGCGTTCAATAATGCGGATCTTTATGCATTCATAGCAAATTTCCCTGAACGTCCATCCTTTGCTCGGTCTTAAAATGAGAATTTCTGCAAACATGTTAAACACAAAAGCTTATAAATAATTTATGCATTTTGGTTAGGTACACACGGTTCAAAGCGTGATTTTCTTCGCGAAAGCGGAACGCGGGAACTAGGAACGCCGCAAACATTCGCAGTCAAACATGGAACGAGTTCGATTGCGTCATAATTGCAGGAGAAGATGCCGATAATTCGATACGCGTTGATAAATTGAAACTCGAAGCTTCTGTTTCGTTAGATCCGTCAATGTTGTTCGAAATCGAATGCCATGTACCGCACGAAAACGTCGAACCGTTCAAACCGTTCGCTGTTGTCCGTCACGCAACGTAACCGGTTCGCGTGGTTTCCGGTAAACAGCGAAAGAGAAAATTCGAAAATCCTCGCACTTGTTCCCGTACGCGGCTTATATGTAACACAGGAGAATTGATAAAACACAATCGATCCGCGAATATGATAATTCGATGGTGGCCACCTACCGTTGCTAATTTTCTTGAACACATCGCTGCGAGCAATCCCAACAGCAGACTGTGCTCTCGCCGGGAGCTTTCGGTACAGAACAACGAAAACAGGAGACTGAAGGACGCCACTCCCAGGCTCGCGTTCGTGGAATTCGGAAAAAAAATGTTGCAGGGTCGAAGTAAGATATCAAGGCATCCGGGAACCCAACAGGAATTCGAAACTTCGTGGAATTCAACGCCGTCGAATTCGAACGCGCTCGTCGCCTAAGGACGTCTCCCTCCCCGTGCCGGGGTGAAATTCAATCGCCAATTGTAAATAGTAAATAGTAAAGTAATAACTGTGAAAATCGAATTTCTATCCGAAGAATTAAAAGATTTCAATTATCAATCCCTCCCCGTATTATTTTTCTTCGCAGTTATAATAATATTATAATTTGATTCCGGATGTTTATACAAGACGCAGAAGCTAAATATAAATTTATATTCTTCACGAATAATTTTAAATTGAAAATAATATATTAATACTCTTAAAGTCTTTGAATATTTTCACTGTTCTAAATTGCACTTTCTCAGTTTTGTTATAAATGCATCAAATCTGGAGTCTACTTGTAATTTAATAGCGGAGAACGAAAATTTATATTCATTGTACAGGAAAACTAATTTGATTTCATTTGACAAGAAATAGTCCTACTGGTAGCTAATATTCGACGAATATTTGAAACACTTTGTTGCTAAACTTTACCCACTGGCAGCACGTATACACACATTGTAACGTTCTATGGCTCAACGTTGCGTCTCCTTCTAACACCGACTTCTCTCTCTCTCCCCCTCTCGGTAATGTACAGAATTACCGAAAATTTGAAATGCCCTTCACTTCTAACATTTCATGTAATTTGCGATCTGATCGCGAATAATTTCCCAGAAAAATGGTTGGGAAGAGAATGATGTCGTCGTCGATTGTCCTCGATTTTCCAAAAATTAAGGTTGACACATTTGTTTCTCGGTGTAACCCTTTGAGTCATGGAATTACGCGTGGGTTACACCGATATCGATTGTCCTTTACGAAAGTCCTCGACATAGAACTCGAGACAGTATACGCATGTATGTGTACACACACGCGTGTGTACCGTCAATAGAGATTTCGAGAAAATTCAAATTGCAAACACGCTACCGGATAACAGATCCGAACACTGACGACTATGCCATAAATCGTTTTTCTATAGAAGAACGTTACGCAATGATAACAATACAATGTTCGGTACGCGTAATAACGTGGCCACTGTCATCATTTTCATATTTCTGTTGCGAACGCTACAATGTTTTTCGTTGCAATCGAGAGGAAGAGACAAAAAAGCTGTTCTCACACCATTCATAAAAATCATTTAAAGAAACGTAATGTATTTAAAATCGTGTCGTCGATCGAAAACAGAAGACGGTGCCGTACAAATACCTTCTTCTGCCACCGTACAACGTCGTACAGGCTCTTGTAAACATTCAAATGAAAAACGGCGAATTTCTTAATCCGTTCTTGCCCGATTTCGAGTGGCCGATGATGGGGTAAGGGCGAATTCAGAGGGCGCAGTACACGCACACGAACGTACTGCCTACATGTACGTTCAGCAGGATATGTATACATATAATATATAGATAAAGGGCAGGTCTATCGGTGTACGAAACGCAACGTGTTTTGCACGTGGACGCGTTGCGGTTCTAACGTACGATTCGCGTGTTTGTTTACACGATAGGACGCACGACATTCCATCGTATTGTTATACTTTACGCCGGTATTTCCTCGTTTCGAAACAGCATCATGGCAAACGAAATTCTATGTAAAGTAGGTTACCGATCGACCGCACCAGAACTCGAAAAATAGTAGCCCAGTTGTCTACGCGTGAAAATTGACACTCGCTCGTGACACGCGTGGACAGATTCTTGCAAATAAATATGAAACACCGTGTGGGAGGGTCGAGGAATTTTTTTTGTTGAAAAAAAATAGAGAAAACTTACGAATTGCATTGGCATAGGCATGTTGATCCTCGGTTGAAGTACACCGAATTCTTGGATGGTTCCGGTCGATGTTCCACCGACACGTTCGTCAACGTGCACGTACGCACAAATTCGAATGATCCCCTGACGAAAGGGTTAACGCGAATTCGAAACAAACCAACGAACTATCCTGTTACATTAGGGGCTCCTTTTCGACTGCTCGACGATCCCGCCGGGTTTTGCGACCGTTCGCCGGGGGGATGTTTTTCGAATCGGTTCAACTCCCAGAATCGGCCATTTAGAATCAATCGAATCGGTTCTAGCGGAAAATCAAAATTCCCTTTCCTCCTCTGTCGCCTCGATTGTTTAACGTCGATGCAGCAACGATGGAGACGGAACGCCCATTCTTCTCCACGTTGCTCCACACACCGAACTGAATTCAAGATCTCTCCTCTCGTCCTCTCCCTTTTTTCGACACCGAGTCGCATCCTCGGCAAACGCCGGCGCGGCTCGCGGATCGCGACGCGCCCTTGTGGAATTTCGTGTACCCGCAACAAATACAAACTCGAAATTATTTATACGCGATTAGAAACACAATGAATATTTTTCATACTGCCGGTTACCCGATAGTCCTTTCAAAAATCATTATTAGACTGCGGATCTTTAAAAAATACAAATATTGGGTCGTTGCATATGAATGTCCGATTTTGAACAGTAACGTTGAACAATCGCAACTATTTCTTATCGATCAAAGAATCACACGTTTCTTGATTGTATTATGGTAGACATTGAATTTTTTTGGTCATTCGCGTGCTTCATTTACAAGATTGTCATCTCTATTTTGTAGTTGTTTTTACTATCAACAAATAATGCGTATTTACACATTAGCTAGTAAACCAATCCTTCTAAAGTCTCGAAAAAACTGAAACTGCTGGGTCCAATTTTGAAAAAGTTATTCGCTTTTGAAAGGTGTACGAATACTTTGCACATCCACTGTAATTCCTTTATAAATTCGTAAAGATACGCAGTCTATTCATTATTAATCGACCAGATTCTCTAATAATTTGTCCGATACGGCTAACAATTCTATTCGTAATCGAACAAATTACCTTGAGCAATATACATATGCAATAAGAATTAATTTTAAAAGATTAGAGGTACCTTCTAACAGCAACACTAAAAGTACAGTGTAATAAATAAAATATCTGTATAAACGTGTTGTTCAATGTACGGTTTCGCATGCGATAATAACAAGGATATTAGCTGAGGAAAAAGAAGTATGTTTTAAGCAAAGTTATTGCTTTATTATGTAGACAAATGAATTTCGAACAGAAAAAATTTGTTCATTTTATTTATATTCTATGTGTGCCGTCGAAGAGTCTAACATCTCGACTTCCGAGCTAATATCGCTAGAATAATTCACGACTACGTCTCGTGAATTGCTTTCCTCCTTGTCAGCGGTATTGTCTTCTGCTTTGACAGATTCCTCCCCCCATCCAGAAAATAAATTTACACGTAATTTATCGATATCTTGATTACCTGACTCGGTTAAGGAGTTTGCCCTATCCAAAGGCTCTGCACTCTCTGTATCTTGGAGTCTGACTTCTGGAAATTTATATTTCGGGATATCGACGCTTGCGTCTGAAAAGTAAAGCATCGGTCACGATCAAGTATCGCGTGATCGTTTTATTAACCCTTTGCACTCGGAATATTTTCATTCCCTACGATTTTCGAAATTTTATGGATAAGAAATTGGTATAATACCTCATACAATACCTAAATGTTTAGTAATTGATTACTAGACTGCGGATCTTTATGCATTTATGGCTTCTGAAAATTTTCAAACGATGCTAGAGTATAAAATTTGACAGAATTTAATACGATTTTTATTTATTTCAGACCTGCAGAAGCACTGAAAATAAGTTAAAATTCGTCTACAAAAATTGCAATTTGCATTAACATCCGCAGTCTATTGATTACATACCGATATACTTAATAATGTAAACAATATTTTGAATAACGGTACAGCAATTTCTCAGAGTAACCATTCGAGTGCTAAGGGTTAAAATTCTTTTGAGAGAGAATCTATCCATTATACCAGGGTATGGAGGCGACTCCTCTATAAGCTGTTGCATAACGTAAGTTAGCATGGTTGTTATAAAAGTGTCGTCTCTTTTGAGACCCAGGGCTCGGTGAAAAGCGTCGACAGCTTCCTGTGTGTTCTCCATCAAGGCGTGAATGAAACCAATCGCTGAGTATGTTGACGGATTCAACGGATTCAGTACCAATGCCTACGACAATACAGTAAAAGGTTTTTCCAACAATCTATTCAGATCGCTTTTGAAGTTCACATCGAAATTATTTAACCTGCTGATGATACTCCAAAGCTTCCTCGTACTTCTTCATTTTCCTACAAGTGTGACCCAGATTATTCAAGAGCGCCTCCCATTTGCTAGGCAGGATAACATCCTTCAGACCTCCTTGAATTCTTTTCATGGCCTCTTTAAACTGCCGTTCCGCAGTTTTGTAACTGTATTCGATGAAACAACTCTTGATAAATTAGGCTGTATTTCCAACAACAACCGTGGAAGGATGGGAGCAAGTGTTCAACTTCTCTTTTGCATATCAGAGTAACCTTTTTGGGGGATATTTCAAAAGAGAAGGAATACGATGTTACTTACTCTAAGTTGTAGAAAGAGATGACGCCCATCTCGTGTATAACAAACGGATCGTTCGGGGCTATTCCCTGAGCTTGCTGGAAAAACTTGTCAGCCAATTTAAGATTATTCGTTAAGCCACACTCAAGTCCAATGTATAAAAGCGGCAGATGACAACCTTTCATTAACTGCGAAGCTTTAAAGTATGCAGCCATTGCTTGGTCGTGTTCGCTTTCAACAGCGAAAGAGTGTCCATAGGCCAGCCAAGCGGGACCGAATAGTCTGTCTAAAGCAGTCGCTTTTGCCAAGTATCTTCTCGCAGGATCGCTTTTACCTGCAATCGAATCATTTTTATAAAACCTGTTCTTCTCAACGATCGAAGGAGCTACTTTGTTACATTCATTTACCTATACTGTAATAATAACATCCAACTGCAAACCATGCTAAGGCCATGTCTGGGTACAAGTCAACCAATTTATGTGCCAAATAAAATAAAGCTAAAAAGTGAAAGAAAAAGAACACGTTGATTATGAATCTTCAACTTTCAATGCAGCATACAAATTTACCGTTCGTCTTCTTTAATTCTACTAAACAGGCTATGTGAACTGGTAGGCACGAATTGTGGTACGGATCCTTTTTTAATATCCTGCAACGTATACAATAAATGATATAAACCTCGTTTACAATGGGAGATTCGATAGGAATTAATTTATACCTTTCCGTAAGCGAGAAACATTTGTGGTAATCACAATTATAGTACAATCTCTCTGCTTCCGATACTTCCATATCCAAGTTACCTAGTAATCTGTCGCTAACCAGAACTCCCATTACGCTGCAAGTCACTAAAGTCTGTTTCTTATTTGGTTCCTGGTATTTTTTCAATTTACTCTCGTATAGCAAACGTAGAAGCTCTGTTTCGGATTCTGTACATTGTTCCGCGAATGGAAGAGACTCCAACAGGTCCTTTTCTAAAGTAATATATATTATGAGTAGACTCCAAATTTTATGCAATTTAAAACAGTGAACTTTAAAAGACTTTAAGAGTATTAATATATTGTTTTCACCACATTAAAATGATCAATGAACAATGTGAATTTATATTTAGCTCCTGCGTCTTGCAATCGATGCACAAACTTTTTATTTTGCATAAACATCCGGAGACTAATTGTGAGAATCTACTTCTGTAACTTCTTTCCCAGAATCCAATTATTTCTATACCTTCGGAAGCAGAAAGCATTTGATTTTGAACCAGAGCTTCGAATGCTTGATACGAATAGACATCGCAATGTAAAGCCTGTTTGTAGCAGTCGGTTGCCACCGCTCTATTATCCATAGCTTCGTATACACGCCCTTTCACATACAATATTGAACTTTGTACCTGTTGGAAAATGCATACGCATTATTAGGAAGAACGATTACAGATCCGATTTTGAATGAACTATAAAAAGTTATTTATACTTAATCACATTTTTTGGAGCATCCTCCAGAATGTGTGTGCGATCGGGGAAATTCATAACCGACTGTGCTATGTTCGTACAGATTTCTGATTCGTTAATGACTTGCAGCGCCTCGTTGTATTCTTTCGCTTCGAGAAGACTTCTCACCGTCAAGTAGTGACACATCACGTCTGTCTGCAAACAGGCACAACTACAATGTGTAACAATGAATGATCCGATCGAACAAGATGTTACAATCGTACCTTCTCGAGTCCATGACTTCTGATAACATGAGCAGCCCTGTGGTATTGTTTCATTAGAAACATGCAGTGGGCTAACGTGCATATGTCCTTAGAGTTCTCGTTACTCAACGAAACAACTTTGTCTGCCCAAAACAATGCAGCACTGTACAAATGCTGTAAACGAAACAACCGAATATAGTCAGATTCGAAACAATTTGGATAGAATAGATCACTGAAACCTTACCAGCTCGATATACGATTTAATCAACTTCCTATAACTGTCCAAGTCAATGTTCTTGCTGCCCATCATGTTATGCATCTTTTCGGAATCCGTGTTAATATTTTGACGCGCCATGTTTCATTTAAATTCGGAAGGTTAAGTCTCTTACCCCCTCCTGAGATCGTTGCTTCTATCCCAAGATGTCCACTGCGTCAACTTTCATTCCAGTAAACGGATTTCAACGATTTATAGAAATATTACCGCGAGTAACGTTCGCAATATTTAATTACGAGTTCACTGTAAGAGATGTATTGTATTTACAATATTTATGACTGTAACCAAAGAGTAGGGATACAACAAGTGGCGACACTTACAAACACTTACAAAGAAAGACTTTTTCAAGAGAAACAACATATATACAACCAATTTAAAGGTCCGTTCGATTAGGATCGGTAGTCGGTACATTTCGACAATGCTTGTTGAATGCTCGTATATATTTTATAATATATTTGAATTATTGTATTTATGAATAAATTTATAATTAAAATAAATAGACTTGTAATTATTATATATAATTATTAGAATATTACATTCTAAATTAAAATAAATGGACTTGTAATTACATTAGATGTTGCCGCAAATCCAGTTGATTTAAATTTCCCGCGTGCCTACACCTCGTCTGCGATATAACAGAAAAGATGATAGAAATAGCCTGTTGAGCCATCTACGGTAGAACGCCTAAGCGATTTCTTGACAATAATTTACCCCATTCTGTTCCTAAATAAATGATTTTTGGATCTATATAATTTAGCAACACTTTTGCATTAACTAAACATGAAGATATATATATTTTATACCATTCATTCACACGGCACACGAATGCTCCATTTCGATTGGTAACTAATGTAATGCGGTGAACAATTATTTTGAGGGTGGGTGACAACTCATTCGAAGGTGCTGTAATCGTGACGCAGGAAAACACAGGAAAACAACAATGGCGTATTCGGTGAACATCTCTGTGGAGGCACCGATCGAGAATCAGATCCAAGAAATCACTTACGATGGTCAGGAAATTTATCAGGCGTACGTACTTTGTTTCGTTACCTTTCTCGCTTATGGAATCGATCAATGAATCGTCGATCGAATGAAGTTTCAAAGGATTCGTCCTACTTGTTTCGTCTAACCTAATGTCAATACAACATATTTACAGCATATTTATGTAGATATTTTATTTTACAATTATTGAAATAATAAAAATGATTTCCTAAGAAATGATTGTATAGATATTTTTAGTAGAGCACATATTACAATAGGAGCTGCACAAAGTCTAAATAAAATCTTAGGCTCTGTCTAATCTAATGTCAATACAACATATTTAAACTTTTTATTTTACATTTATTGAAATAAGAAAAATTATTGTATAGTTACTTTTAAGGCTCGGTAAGTTTAGTGTTGAGTAGAACAAATCCTTGATTTTCAGACCCCTCACATTGTCGGAGAATCTGGCAAAGATCGCACAGAAAATCGACTTCAGCAAAACTAATGGCGAGGAGAGTAAAAAAGAGTCTGAAAGCAGTGAGAAGGGAGAGGAAGATCCAAAGGATTCTGCACCCTTCCAATCCTCTTTATGGCCGTGGGACAGTGTTAGAAATAAATTGAGGTAGTATATTATACTACTTAGAAAGTTCCGTCGTATTTTAAATAAGCTGGTAATTTTGCTCGTAAATAAAAACACAGGTTGCTAGCAAGTCATTGAGAAAAAAGAATCAACAGGTTCTCTGAAAGATGGCAACAAGTTGTTACAAATAATGGAAATTATATCATCGAATAATATTAAACATATATTTTTATAAATCGATTCAAATGTTTAAAGGTTCAACAAATTTTGTTTCCAGAAATGCGTTAACGGAAGTATGCGTGCTAGCAGACGTTCTTGCAATAGCGAAAGAGAAGCATTACATGGTTCTAGATCCAGTGCCCCAAGAACCAGCCGAAGTGAAACCCATGATACAAGTATACGCTAGAAAGAAAGCATTGGCTGGAGCTGCTTCTGTGATTATGATGGGTGCAGATAGATTAAAGAATTGTCAGAATGAATTAGCTAGAAATAGATCAACGCCCGACTTCCATATCGAATTGCTCAGATTAAGGCAAAATTGGCGTTTGAAAAAAGTCTCGAACTCGATCATCGGCGATCTTAGTTACAGAACAGGTTTTGAGTCATATTTACTTTGTTATCCAGTAATATCTTACTTTGTTGTCTCGGTGTGTTATATTAATTCGACATTCATTTCAAGCTGGTTCCAAGTTCCCTCAAACGGGTATGTTCGAAGTAACGAAAGCGGAAGAGGAGGAAAAGAGTAGTACTAGTCCCCCAGCTTCTCCCAGTGCTGGTAACAATACGACCGGGCAAGCACATCATCCTTCCAATCCGAAAGCATCCGCGTTGCGTGTTACTATTCCTAGTGAATTGCAAGGTGTCGCCTATATAGAAGTATTATGTCAAAAAGGTAAATGTACAAAAAGGGACACGGTTTACAATTCCTACTAACTCTCACAACCTCCCGCATATCCTCGTACCCATGCATACACTTTGCCTCGCTCAATATTTCCTCTATGTACATCCCCCTTTCAAGTTCCTTACACTCTCTTACTTCCAGATTTCCGAAGGTATCCCCGTATACACCACATTTCCGACTTTCCTCTTCCTCCCGATATCTACTCTATATTCCTAGTGACACCCCTCTAACTTGCGCTGGTAGTTGTTGGCTCCCATCTTTCTAATGCTCTTAAGTACTAAATGAATCATTTGATTCCAGTATCAAAGTCAGGTGTAATCCAATTTTTGTTTTCCAGATCAAGAGGATCTCTGTAGCGCGAATATTAGTTTACTTAACAATAGTGCTCACAGTTCGAACGCAGACATGCATTGGCAACAGAAACTAGAGGCTGCTCAAAACGTCCTCTTCTGCAAAGAACTGTTCAGTCAGTTAGCGAGAGAGGCGGTGCATTTGCGTGCACCTATACCACATATGGTCGTCGGAAATCAAATAATGGCAACGGTAATCAATCAATATTATTGTATCATCGTGCCCGATTTTCGTAGATGTCGCAAACTGTGCTTGCACGGCGGAGTGTAAAAAACATTATAAAGTCACATGCTTTTCTAATTGTAGAACAGCTGTATTCTTTAAAATGTAACCATTGAATTTTATGTTTAAACCGGGCACGAACTTGTGCGATCATCTAATACTCCTATTTTGAAATAGTACAAAGGAAAAATGTCAATTCTAGGTACTTCCTGGAATCCAACTGATCATAGGACTCTGCCATAGTACCGGAAACGACAAGAAGCCCACTGCTCCCCCACCTCACAAAAGTGATCACGATCACGTGCTGGAACATTCGTTGCATCAGCTGCTCCGCGAGGTGCATCACAAGAACACTCACCATCCGTTTCCGCATCCTTCCTCGGGCCCTCTCGGGCCCAGCAAACGAAGATGCCTGGCTGGCCCAACGGCAGCCGATCGATACGAACTCCTAGAAATGACGAAAAGCCAAACTCTGCTGGAACAAATCATTCAACAAGCTCAACACTTTTTCATGCGATTGCGTACAGAGTACGTTTTGGACACGATAGCGAAGGAAGTGAAAGATCCTCTGATCGTGTCTCACTGGAACGCATTGAACTCTCCCACGCAATCCTGCGTGAAGATTAACATTCTAACGCATGGATACGATAGCGTATGTAGAACATCGCTCGTTGTCCACGTTGGAGAAAAGTCGTTGAAATGTGTTTGCAGAGATGGTAGAGTAATGCACATGAGCTACGAACCTCAAGAACTGAGGGATCTTATTTTCTGTCAGGTAGGTAGACTGCTTTTCGGCATAGTCTTCACGCTGATTTCGGAAAACCATGCTATAATTGTAATTTTACAGATCTATCAGCACCAAATAACCGCGGTACAAGCACTAGCTAAATGTATGGGTTGGCAATTTTTAGCCAACAGCTCGCATCTTGGCTTAGGAGCCGTGGAACCTTTAGGAAATGCTAGCAGTTGTATTTTAGCATCACCGATAGGCGACAGGTATATACATTTCACTCGTGAAATCAAATTCATTGCATGTCGCGCCCTCTGCGAAAAAGAGCGGCCACTGCGAGAACTATATCAACATATTTCATACTCTGTGAACGTGTTTTCAGGATGATCGCCGTCAGGTGCGAACCACAGACAGGAGTACAAGTAGCAATAGCTCATTCCCCCAGAAAGGACTTTTTCCCTGGGCAATTAGTTAGAGAAAGAAAGTGGGAGAATCTCGGCGGCTCGTTCAAAGAGGTACGATGGGACAAAATGGAAGGGAAGAACTTTTTAAATAAAATGGAACTGCTGATGGCTTCGTTGACGAGCTCGTAAATTTAACCGACGACTGATTAGGCGAGGAAACCACTTGGTCCACAGGGTGAAAGGACATGCACGTACTTTTAGATTTTTATCACGAATCCGATACGCAAAATACATTTCTTAATTGTACAATCTGAACGATGAATTTGTTTAAGTGAGATCTTTCCTGTCTGTGATTAATATCATTCTCCATCTTCGTAGATCTTTATTGGTCCAAGTATTCTTTTTTTCTCCAATCTTTTTCCTTATTATTTCTTTTTTTAATAAAACAATATTGAAAATGTTTCTATTCCGACGTATTATTCTTTTTTTTAGTCTTCCGTCCTAGATATTTAATTTCACCCTGGAATATTTCTTTCACGCAACAAGGATCGCCAGTAACTGTACACTCTGGTTTCACAAAAATGATTTTTATTTGAATGACATACGAAATGTAATACGAATCGATTAATAAAACCATCGTGAAATGGTAAGTGAAACGGAATGCCAAATATATGGATGGTGTAGTAAAAGCCTAAAGTACAATGGGTCTTCGTATATACAAAAACTAATTGAACAATTCCTTACATTTTATCGTCAAGTGTATATATACTCTTGTTCACCGTTAATCATAAGACTCGAACTGTTACACAACTACTCTTTCTTGCCGGATTCAACATGTACAATATGCACACCCCATTCTTACGTATGTACATTCACGCAAATCTTTTTTATCTTTCCCTGTGTACTGTAAAACTGCGGTACAACTACGTTCGCGAAATGTTACCTTAATTTGACGATAAATTTGTCTCGATCGGTTAAAAGGGACGGACTAGCAGCTTGACCAAAGCATTCTGTGCTAGAACGTATCATGGACGCGATGGAATAAAATTTTCTTCGGAACGGCATCAAAACCACACGACTTTTAAAAACGTGAAAAACGTTTACATCTCAAGCAATCAATAATACTGATACACGCAACGGATTTTCTACAGATTTTGGTCAAGTATGAAAGTTCATTAAATCTCGATACCTTTTTCAATTCGCGCTGATACATTTCTGAAAATGTCCGCTCGTTCGATGGTGTAAAAAAAATAAGGTACAGTTTACAGTATTCCTTCGGATGATGCGACAACCTCGGGGATATGGAGTTTCAGAAAGCGTGGAGGTACTACTTTCTTTGACGTGTGCCGAACATAGAGAAGAACAGCGCGTAAACGACAGTTCAAAAGGGTGCGTGCCGATTACAATGTCAATGCAAATAGTGAAGTTTATTATTTTTCATTCCTTTTTATAGAACTTTTACCAACGTATTTGCGAGATTTTACTAATAGAGTGGAACTGAAAATGAAGAAATTATGAATATATGAAACTAACAACGTCTTGTTCAGTGATCGGTTCTTTAAACAGCTCACAATGCGAGGCCTGGAAGCGAATTTGGGTGTTTAAATTTAAACAACTCGATATTTGAGCTGTTGTGTTTACGTAGCTCACTTTCCGAGTCCAAGAAGCGAATTTTGACCGTTGAACTTTTGATCTATGCCGGCTGCTACGACTCTGCGCGTCTCTTTCTTTCCACATGCTGTCCTTCTTTGCGTTCGAAACTTTCATCGCTTATTAAACAAGTAAATATAATCGCAATCTATCGTGTTTGGTCTCGTTTCAATCGGAGAAATTTCACGAATCCGTTGGTAAAGGTTTCGTAACGGAAGAACTAAAATGAAGAAAGTTTCATCGTTGCATTAGTATTGCCTCACTGATATCCGAGCTCGGATCTCTGTGGGGATAAAACAGTCACATCATCCGAAGGAATACTGTGCTAAGTCAACGTCATACAATTTCACAATCAGTGTATATTAAAGTATTGGACAACTTTCACGGGCTAATGCCTAAGGAAAAAGAAACGAAAATAGGAAATTGTCATTCCGCAATGTTCATTTCTGTCAATGCACACCCACTTACTCGCACTTTCATTTTCTTGTGATACAATGAGCTATACTATGAACTCTACCGCCAGCCACTTTGAACGCCGCCAGGGCGGTTAATATTAAAACCACGTAAGCCGATATTAGGCTATATATTTGAAGTTGGTAAACATTGAACAAGGTCATGCATGAGACGAACAAGTGCGAGAAAACGACCCAACCTATTTGTCCCCAGTTCTTCCTGTCCAGAGCGGAGAAAAATATCACGCCCCAGAACGTGTGCAGCAGGATGAAGCACAGGGTCGTGGCAGCCGATATTATAAAAAAGTATTCTGTGCCTTGTTTAAGCCCCATTGTTCCAGGGCCAACAGAATCTGCCAGGACATTGACTAAGGCAAAGGCACCGCTCATTATACCAAAACCTAAACCACACACATAGGCAAATACGTGTCTGCTTTCTGCTACAGGTGTTGTTGTTATTTTCTCTAAGCCTCTTTCGGCTTTCCTCAATACCCAGTATAAAAGATATCTGCGTTAAAGGGACAAAACAATGAAAAACGTGCGAGTAAAAAATTTGTAGCTTATATATATATACAGGGTGAGTCTGGTAACGCGACGACTTTAAATAACTCCTAAGTTGTTTGTTGTACAAAGAAGTTTTTTCAGGGAAACATACAGTGCTGCAATCTACTTTGTCACCATCAGTTTTTTAAATGGAATGCCCAATATTTTTCCTCGAATTCGGATAAAGCACCAAATTCTCAGTGAAAAATTATTACAGCAAATAAGGCTTGAAACAAATAACTCCTAAAATATACAGATGATGACACCCGCATCTTGATGAAATAGAAAAGTACCAAAAAATAGATTGCAGCGCTATATGTTCCCCTGAAAACCACACAGAATTTGTCTGAAAAATTTATTCACACAACAAACAACTTAGGAGTTGTTTGAGTAACAAGACTCACCCTGTATGTCTTTCGCTTTCAATAGTAAGAAGCAAAGTTCAAACAACGGACAAGTATTCAGGATATTTGCGGCCTGCTTTTGCGTTGTGTAATTATGCATTTATATGCTTCTTACTATACAGAAGACTGCAGATGTTGCGCAAATAATTCTAATTCAGTTACCTGAACGCTTCTTGGAATAGTACAGAGAAAACCAGTCCGAATGCCAATTGATTCTGTAGTGGCACTACAGCGTACCAAAGCATTGATGACAGTAACAATGAAATGAACCAGAAAAAGGCACTGGCAATCAGTAGAATAATACGAATAGGTTCAGTCGCAACCGTAAAGGTAAACATGGCCAATGGTGGGCCAAAAGCCAAGAAGGCACAACCGAAAAAGTCCATAACTGTCATTTTTGTTTGTGATCAATGGTTACTTCACTTTCTGTTATTTATTCTGACACTGCAACAGCTTTTTCCTCGAGCGCTAAATATTCATAACCCTCTGAAAGCCTTCACGCGGCTTGCACGGTACCCACGGTACTGTTTAACGAGTACATTGATTACTTGTGCTCATCTGAACGACCCGAAAACGGGCTTGAATGAATCACGTCAATGCACGTCAATGATGAAATCACTTGGCACTTGGCACAACTTTGGAGGGTCTTCCTTATGAAAATGTAAACTTCTCGACAAAAGGTCTCGAGTATCGATAGCATAGACGACCGAAACTCGAGCCGCCCAGAGCCGCCTTTCGAAACCACTTTCTAATGCGCATGCCTCTCTACATATGCATTCTATGCACGGTATGTGCGTATTCATTGGAACAATGAGGAAATCATTTGAAATGTGTATATATATAGTTCATCTACAATAAACAAAAAAATATGTTCAACACAGATTTATGTTTATTAGAGTTCTCTGCACACACAGAATGACAAAATACCCGGAATCACGCAATAAATAAATATTTAAAATAGCGGCGGGAACACCAAATGATAAGATGAGGGGGAAAAGTTACCCTCTCTCTGCCAGTACTGGACATATGCACGACAAAGACGGAATGTGTCACGTGACCAGCGGAAGCTTAGGCGAACATATATAGGGTGTCCCAAAATTCCTTCAACTGCCGGAAATGGGAGGTTCCTGACGTCATTTGAAGCGACATTTTTCTTTGCAAAAATGGCCGCCGCGACTTTGTTTATATAGGAGTTATTAACGAAAAACACAGACCAATCAGAGGGCGACTGTGCCAACTCGCGTCTAGGTCGCGCTAGGCGTGTCTGTGTTTTTCGTTAATAACTCCTAAACAAAGACGCAGTGGCCATTTTTACAAAGAAAAATGCCGCTTCAGATGACGTCAGAAACCTCCCATTTCCGACTGTTGACGAAATTTTGCGACACCCTGTATACTTATAGATCCGGCTTCAGATAACAAGATGACGGATGTGGGAAAAATCAGGAAAAGTGCTACAGTGTAAATAGTTTCAGCCCTTCAACACAGATGGCACCACCAAGCTATTCTAGTATCAGGTGTCGTATGAAATAAAGTAGGTGACCGATTGTGACCGATCGAGATGATTATTGCTACCTTTGTCTTACATATTATAGAAATTAGAGAGAGAAACATGTCCGTGAAAAAATGTTGATAACTAATTAACAAGAATACAAACTCGTTTACAATTTTGACAGGGTCCAGCGTGGACAGTGCATGGACTGTGCCTGTAAAATTGTAAAATTTTTTCCGGTATAATTCGTTCGAAACAAATGAGGGCTTGCTATCAGAGAGGATATGTTGAAGTTATGTTATGATTATTTATATGAAAACATATGATAATTTGTAATTTTTTAAGCTTCTACCTTTCTTCTATCCGGTTGTTTATTCCCTATAAATTAATTGTACGTATATATGTTAATTGATACGAAGAAATCTGCATATTGCGTCTGTATTTTCCTTGACGGGTACACGGTACACAAACGGTCGAAATACCGATTACGCGTTCAACAATAATTACAATTCGGAAGGTGAATTGTCGGTTTGCGACTATAAAACTTGAGTGGTTGGATGGGATACGCAACTGCAATTTTCGGTGCAATTTCCAAGCGAACTTCCAGTCTTCCAGAGGCCGGGATCAAGCTGTGCGCGCACGCGTGCACGCGATAAACGCGGCCACTTTCACGTTATTTTTTGCGCGATTCATGAGCCGCCGCTCCTACTTATTTGGCCACGTCAAAATTAACATTGGTCGTCGTTACATTGGAACAGTGGTTGCATTATTCCGTTTCGGATGATGAGGCTACGGTGGTAATGAGAAAAATGTGAAGAATGCACAAAATCGACTGGCTACGTCAGTACAACGAAGTCATCTGACACAAGACAGATAGCAGTACTATTTTTACGACAGCTTTTTAACCTGCGGTGCCGAGTCGAACTCCCAAAAATGTCATTCGAAGGGAAATACAACGTCAAAAGTCCCGGTGAGTCTACAACGATAAGTCCAATCCAGTATTCGATTATCTCAATCGAATTATACGATTCGGACGAACCGATTTTTCTGTATTACTTAATTCCTTTCGTTTCTCTCGTTGGGTGGAATTTCGCGTAGCCTATTTAGCATTCTTATCTTTCGATACGTGTCGCCGAAAATGTCCTCGATCCTGTTTGCGACACGTTTATAGCAATGTATCTGTGTATGAACGCTTCAGCGACCGAATTTTCATTCGCAAATATTATAACTCGAAATATTCATTTTATCCGAATATTGAAATTCCAGCTGTGAAAAGATTAATGAAAGAAGCCCAAGAGCTGCACGAGGCAACCGAAGAGTATTGTGCTTCCCCTCTGGAGGATAATCTGTTTGAATGGCATTTCACGGTGCAAGGACCTCCGTCGTCAGACTTCGAGGGTGGCATCTACCATGGCAGAATTCTGTTGCCACCCGAGTACCCCATGAAACCACCCAACATTATATTATTAACAGTGGGTAATTTTAATTTCAACAAAACGGTTTATTTGTCTTCAACGGTTCTGCTAATATGATTTTGAACGAATTCCAGCCTAACGGCCGCTTCGAGATCAACAAGAAGTTATGTCTGAGTATCTCTGGATACCACCCAGAAATGTGGCAGCCCTCTTGGAGCATCAGAACAGCCCTACTCGCTCTAATCGCGTTTATGCCGACACCAGGAAACAAGATGATCGGTTCCTTAGACTTCAGTAACGAAGAGAGGCAGAAACTCGCGAAAAAGTAATACAGGTTTATTTCTGGAGGAACGGGAAGAAGCTGTGGGTCTGTTGTAGTATTTACCGAGCGTGTTACATTGTTGCAGGTCTGTGCATTGGCAATGCGATACTTGCGGAAAGGTGGTTAATTTATTGTCGAAGACAAAAGCTAAAAGGCCCATCACCGAGGAGGAACGGACAATGTTAGATACAATCGCATTGAAGGTAAACTTTATGTAAAGCTTCTGCAATTTCTGTGGTTGTAAGGAGAAACGCCGCATTTGAGTTTATGCATTAATTGAGCTGTAAAGTATAGCATTTACGCATTTACCAGAAAAAAGTCGTGAAAACAAATTCGAAAGGCTCAGAAAATAATGCAATTTAACGAATGTTCTCTGAGAGTGCTCGATGATTCTAGGCTGATGATTCGCCCTCGTCGGAAGCGAGTTTCGCGGCCAACGCAGACGGCACTTCGGAAAACGAGCTCAGGCAACGTAACGTCGAATCGCCTCCCACCGAGAATCAGGATCGACAACAACCCGACGTAACAGTAAATCAACAAGTAGAGACAATCTCGTCTTCTAACGATTTGTTCTGGAGTATTCTGATCGCTTCGCTAGTGTCGGGGATAATTCTCCTTGTTTTGCGGCGACTATTTCTTGTTTAAATTATTCCAAATGTAACAAAAGTTATACTTGTAAGTATGTTAACAAGACGAAGTAAATTTTATATACATTTTATGGATAGCATTTTTAAACTTAGTAACATGTGACAGATTTATACATGCTAGAGATAATCTGGTTACCATAAAAACACAATATATGGCAGAGACACACGCGGCTGCACCGATATATCCACCTTAGTACATATCTACTTTACTGCTACGAAGAACCTAAATCGAAAAAAGTTACTTTCGTTCTCGCTGGCCGCATTCAGATCGATACGAAACGAAATTCGAAAATTGTTGGTTTGCGACGTTTACGTGTTTTCATTGGCTGTATATTTAATAGTCTTCAAGATTCTTTTAGTATTCGGATGAATATTCGATATTTCGAATAGTAATCCTTATTTGTAGTAAAACAAAGAGCTACTTTGCATTTACGCATACACTTCATATACGTATGCATACTTCAATTGTACGCTGATGATTTTATAATACTCTTTTACGTTGTTTCATGGAAATCATGTTACGTTTGTAAAAAAATGTTTGCCAAATACGACTTTAAATTAAATCGATTTTGATCGTGAAATTGAAATCTTCGTCAAAATACATGTTACTGCGAGTTTCAGTTCGAGTTCCACGCGTTTTCTTTTTCTCCTACTGTTTATATAAATGTAGATAATTTGTATGTTAGGCGAATATTGTATATAACTTCTACAAATTTAAGATAAGTTACACGAGCTATTATGTTGTATTTCACGAAACTGTGCACATGAAAAATATAAAAAAAATACACCAGTTGAAAAAATACGTGTATTTGCAGTACAAATGTGATACCAGCAACTCTATTGTTTGAATGTACCTCTTGATTTCATACTAATGTTATTCGTTAATTTATTGAAATAAGGAAACGTTATACAAGCAACTGCAAAACTCGATATCATTTTATGAAACCATATGGAGTGCTTGTCAATTGTACTCGTGCATTATTCTGTCCTTTCGTGACTCATTTCCGGTTGACACGTATAGTTGATTAAAGATACACGGTTACTTGGATACAAAGTAATTTTCTTCTTTTATCAGTTCTCGCGTGTACATAAACACATAATTAAAGTAACTATTTACTAAAGCATATAAATATAGTTGTTTATGACACCTATTGTTAATTGTTAAACGTGCAATAACTTAATTCGCGTGTAATTTCGTTTCTACCTGTATGAAGTCGATCGATGATATGCTATTCCCGAATATTCCATAATAAATAAGAGAATATTGATACAATGGTAATACGTGTATTTAATGCACAAGTAAATGATGCATAGTGTTGCTTTTTCCTTACACATTGCGAACTCACAGTGACAGTGAAATATGTTCGTACATAAAATATATAAACAATATCATTTCGATTATTAATACTAGGCGCAGATAAAGGTATTCTTAAAGCCAACAATGATAAATTTTGTTTACAATTTCAAAATCGACACGATCACTTTCAATTATCCTTACGATCCAATTTATACTTGTACGACGATGCAATCGTGTACTGAAATTAATGAAGAATAGCTAGTGAGCGAAGCTAGTGAAATAGCACACATAAATGCAACTCGTACAAAGCATACTGTAAGAATATTTTGGCATAAAATATTAGCCACGAGAAGACTTAATACTGAAAACACTTTTTGGTCCCTATTATCTTAGAGCACTTAAAACTTTGTAGAAGCAGAAAACACTCTTGTTTTGACATGAATACTCGCTATCGAATTACAATCAATAGAATTAATCGAAACGTTTCGCAAATATTCTGTATGCAACTTATTTGGAGAAAAATTACGAAGATGCAATTCTTTCTTCTAAACTCAGTTCCGTAAATTTGAATGCTATTTATAATTTATAATTAGACTCCGGATTTGATGCATTTATAACAAAAATAAAACAGTGAAAATATTAAAAGACTTTAAGAGCATTAATATATTATTTTCACCACATTAGAATTATTAATGAGGAATATAAATTTATACGTAGCTCCTGCGTCTTGCTGATGCACAAACTTTTTATTTCGCGTAAACATCCGGAGTCTATTTATAATATTAGACTCGTCAACGTATCAACTCTTGTATAAACGTCGCGTCAATCATTTCAATTATACATATGTTTATGTTGTTAGAAGCACCTTTTTAATCTTTCCGATATACTAAACAGTACGTTCAAAGTTGTTCTCAATGTTAAGCCACACACATTTTGCAGAAACGATACTTCTCTGTGCGTTCATTTATGCATTTCAAGGTAAATGTCTTGTCCTTCCGAGGTCGACGTAATAAATTAATTATGAGAGGCGAAATCCATCGAGTGCAAACATAGACATGGCACTGCGTCGTTAACGTACCGCATCGCGTCGCATCGTTCTTATTATTAATAATATTTCTCGTTATTGTTAACGTTACTACAAACTGCGCTATTGTTGCATACATTTTGATTTGTTCATAAATTAGTCGCAAGCTAAACATCTTAAATTTAATTATGCAATTAAGATTTAATGCGGTGTGTTCAGCAGTTACGAATTTTAACATTTATTTTCCTCTATTGTAAACAGGGATCTTAACTTGAATTCATATCAGACGAATCTTAAAGCCAGGGTACAAGTAATTAATGATGATCTCCGTAAAGGGAGACAATAATTTCTATCAGGAAATGATATAATCGCTTCGGATTAAATAGCAGTTACGATCCCTGATTGTAAGGCAGCCTACGTTTCGGTTCTTTTTTTAAAATTCATTCGTGTCGATATAGATCGACGTTCTATCTAAGATTGTAATCTAATTAGTTTATAATTTAACCACAGTAGAAACAGGTTTTGTACACGCAAACACGTATCAACATTAATATTTCATCAGCACCACCTTTATTTATTCCCTTCCCACATTCCAATCTTCCAGAGACTCGCGAGAATTTCACTGTGACTAGACTATTTTAACAGACTATTAGACAGCCCTCGTTCTTGTATAAAATATGGTTAATTTAACATACGCTACGCTCCGAAATAAATTGTTTCCGGAATAAGCCGCGTTCAATTTTCGATCGCGAAAAATATATTGCATTAATAGCACCTGATGCATTTCAATTTTTACCTCTGCCTTTAATTCCTTCCCCTCTTCTTTTCCTATCTAAGCTAAACCGTGAATAATAGACTTCGTTAAACGTAAAGATTCATTTCTCTGTCGCATACATCATATGCATTCTTTAACCGTTTGAAGCACGAAGTTCCTCGACTTGTCTTTAATACTATTTTTCATAGGAAACTCGTTCGATACGAAAGAATAAAAAGATCGCGTTTCTTAGACACGCGTGCTTCAAAAGATCGAAGTGATAAATTCTACGATACTATAGAAGAATGTCTGTATAAAAGAAAGATGAGATCAATGACGCGCTCGCAATGCAGAGAATTAGAGTAAAATCGATATACGATACAAAAGAATATGAAACCTTTGAATAGGAAGAAAAGTTATTGTCCGGCGGAAGTCGTACAAAATAAGAATAAAAACTGTAAATGCAATAATTGCATGGTAACAAAACAAAAAAGAAAAGAAGTATAATACACCTATGTACAAACGCAACAATATTAAAAATCACTTGGTTTTCTTAGTTGAATGGTTTGCATTGCGTTTCCCGTTAATAATAAAATTCCCTCTGAATTCTGTCGACTTATACAAGTACGTATACGTCGCCTGAAACAATATAAATATACTTTTATATTATTTCGGCACTACGAAACAGTAGAATTCTCTTTTCACTCTCTAAAAATCTTCCGTATCTCTTTGTCTTTTGCATTTGAAACTCCACTGTGTGTACCCTTTCTCTATATAATACAAAAATACAAACAATCCTGTGTAATTATATAATTACATTATTTATCACCTGGTGCCACTCCAGTCGCCCGTCTCTTTCAACGCTCTGTCTGTTAATCTTTCTATCTCAGTCAAAAGCTGCTCAGTCTCTAGATCGACGCATACCATGTCTGCTTCGACAGGATCCCATTCTAAGCTATTTGGCGTGGACACTCGAGACCAAGGAGATGCCGTCAAGCTAGAGGGTTGACTATTGTGAACCGATGTTTGAGTTATGGAGCCGTCGTTGCTTTCGACGTTCTCGTCATCCACAACCGGTAGGGGCAAACCTACAATTGTACCTTTACACGTTAGCTTTTACTGTCTCTCTTACTGCCTTCCTCTAAGTGATCGTTTTACCTTCGTGCTCCCATTCCAAGTCCAAAGAAGACCCAGGAGTAGAAGAGACGCATGCTTGTTGTTTCATCAATGTCCTTGCATCGAGAATTTGAAGCGGAGTGTCGAGTCCAGAACTAAAGAGAACGTTAGTCAACAAAATTTGCATCTTCCATCGCATACATGTTCTGTATAACAGTGATGAGCAACCAGTGGCCTGCAGGCCTTCGTCCACGATTATTTTTTCTACTGTTCGACAGTGTTTGCTGAACTGCGTCAGAAAACATTCTTCGTATAACGATCGAGTATTTTCGTATTTTGCCACGAGCTCGGATTCGATTATTCTTTCACTTGTATAAATGAAAGTGCTATTCGTTTGATATGTAGTGAAAAAATCTGCTGACACTTTCCAGCTGTACCTGGGTCTTAAAGCAATAGATCCGTTAAAGAGGCACTAAGAGACCGTAGCGTAAACACAGACTGGAATTGGAGCTGGCAACGCAATAAAGTATTTAATATTACATTCGTTGGAGCCTGTGTATAGTATTGTACACACTTTCGGCTCACCGTAGTCCACAGGTTGCTCATCGCCGCTGTATACAATTCTCTCGATAAGTGTACCTTGTCGAAGCATTATTCCTCGATTGTAACCTGGTGTATTTCTTAGTTCCCTTTGCCCAACCGCTATCTTCTAACAATTCCAACGTTACAGGGGCCCCATTTTTTTTCTACAAACATATTACACAGGCCATTAAAAGATTCTCGGCAAATCGAAGTACAAAGATACGCCGGCTTAACTGTAGCGATACAAATCTGGATTAATATTAATAGTGAGAGTACCTCACCTATTATATACAACAGTGAGTATATTACGAAAAAATGCTGATAGTCTAATCCAATTACCTTGAATCGATTTAAGGAGAGAAACGATAACAGGCTATCCGGGAAGCATAACAATGAAGCGTACAATTAATACAATTAAAAAATGTGACATTGCCCTACAGCTAAGCGCAGTTCCTTACGTTTTTGATCCTCTAGATTGATCCGCATCTCCTTTGTCATCTATAAACTACAAGAGAACATACATTGTGTACAATTACGGTATACGTTATATACAGTGTACATTATTTGAAATGCTTCGTACCTCAACTTGTTCGTCTCCTTGGAAGGACATGCTGGTGTGCCTTTGGTAAAACCTTAAATTCGAAGAAGTTCTATGTCATGAGAGTGCATGGAAGAAGTGAAATCGAGTATCGTTCAACGTTTTACGTGAAATGCGGATATCTAACCTGTACGATAAGGAGTCTGTAACTTTGGAGATACAGCGGCCGAAACAGGCCCCCATGACCTGTTAACACACGGCGTATCGCCGTCATCTAACTGATATAGGCGTTCAGAGATCAGTATTTAATTCCACGTGGTGAATGAAGGATAATAGGAAAGAAGGGCGGGCCTTCAGTCAGCGGTGAGCGGACATCAAACTGCATCAAACGCTCATCGCTTTCGTATACCAGCGGCAGCGGCAGCGGCTGTCAGTTGCACAGTGCATCGTGCATCGCGTGCACTCCTTGTTCTTGTTCACTCTCGTTCACTCTCGCTTTGCGACCATCTGGCTTCAGATAACATGCCTTGTTCTAAGATTACATCGTCTATATATAGTCTATCAGATGACGGTTGTGGGCAAAATGCTATACATAGTCTGTGGAGAAGTCGCAGTCGCAGTCCCACGAAGCTAAAGTACTACATATTTAGAGGGAAAGGAGGAATCGCTCGCGTCGCTGTATCTCATTCTGTATAAATATTTATTGATATTTATGGAAACTGTAACTGTAATATATATTTTATTTTATTTTATTACTCGTTCATTTTTACTTTATAATATCAGCTTATATATCGCTATCCACCATTTTGAGTTATCTTGTGACGTGCTTGTGGGCACCAGATACTCCATTATCTTGGAACACTGCGGGTCTATAAATACTATCGATAATCATTCATCTATTATCGACAACTATCAACAATGCAGAATGCTGTCTATCGATATTTCTTCACTATCGCACATGCTCGCCAAGTTGCGTCACGAAAAAAAAATACGGACTACGGACGCATACATTATCATTATTCATATATTTTCGATGCGAGGAAACCTAACTATCCTCTTGCACGTTGCAAATTCATTACGTTCCTCTTTTTTTTAACCCACTGAAAAACAGTTTCCCAATTTCAATGATGGTCATTCGATTACTCTAAATTCTAGTGTCCAGCGTTCTCATTTGGGAACGGCTGCGTTTCTGAAATTCATAATGCACGTTTGCGAATTATAAAAAACTATTCGAAGTTGTGTATAGATTTGACGAAAAAATCGTTTGAACATCGACATGGTTTTTCCAGGAAGAACGGTCGAGTCATTGCCGAATAATTTATATGGAAAGTCGCGATAGTTGACCTCCAACTATGTTAGATAGTCGAATCCGGTTATCATTCGAGGAATTGGACCCGTTGATAAGGAGACACATACGTCAACTTTGAAATTCTATATATACATGCTTCTTTTATCGAATTGTTCTCTAATTGATACGTTAGACGCGCCCGCAGTTTCGTATATGTATGGAAATTCCGGGACTCGCGCAATCGAAAGTGTTGTTGCCATTTCTCTTTAATTCTATGGTTCATGAGGGATAGCTGAACACTTGGCAAATGGTATTAGAGTATTAGAGAAGGATTGGCAGACGTTTCCCGTTCTTATCATGTCGGACTAACAGCTGGAATACTGTGCGCTGTGCGATTTGGTTGAATTTGTTCGAAACGTGGCCGACAGAAATACGTGAACGCGCGTGACGCGATAAGCATTGTTTAGGGGAGCGAATCTCAGATAACCGGAAACGAATAAATTGTCTGTCAAAAGTTATCGGCTGTCACAAAGACGGTTTTACTTCGAAAACACAAATGATACGCAACTCGCGAAAATTTTACAATCATGGGAAAAATCGCGCAATAACTGTCCTTTAAACAGAACGACATCGTTCGTCGTCGAATCACCGATATGTATATTGGAAGACAGTTCTCGGTCATGAATTCTGCAACTACATTTACCTTGATATTTATTATTTTACTTAATGCCAGACACGGATTGTTGATATCGCAACATCCAAAATTATTGGTCGTATCTTACGATGCCTTCAGGTAAGACCTTCCTAAGCTCTGTAATCATCGGAAACCATCAGATATCCAAACTAATCTCGCATCCTGTTCGCAGATACGACTACTTCAATAGGAACCTAACGCCATTCATGAATAAATTAAAACACGAAAGCACTCATGCCGATTATATAAGGAACATCTTTGTCACGAAAACTTTCCCCAATCACCACTCCATGGCCACAGGATTGTATGCCGAATCGCACGGCGTTGTGGACAGCGAATACTATGATCCTGTTTCAGGGAACACAACTAAATTTTCTTATAATTTATATCATTACAACAATGGAGTGCTTCCCATATGGGTACGTAAATATAATGAAAATATTACCTGTGTCCTTGCTTCTTGTACAATTTTTATTTATCCGTTGTTATTTCTGGTAGACGATTAACGAGAAAGCAGGAGCACAAAGGAGAAGCGGCGCGATGATGTGGCCTGGCGGAATCTTCGAATACCAAGGAGTTTCACCTACATTTTCACAAGTACCATTGCTGCTAGATTATCGAAAGATAGAAAGATAAGCTATAATTGTTTTCTAATCTGTTATCATTGTTTAGAACTTCAACGAGACCATACCTTGGGAAGAGAGAATAGACACTTTGATATCGTGGTTCGTCCATCCTATACATCCGATAAACTTTGCTGTATTATACATCGAAGAGCCAGATTACCATGGTCATATCGTCGGGATAAATAGTCCCGAATTTGACAATATTCTGCGGAAATTAGACGACCTAACTAAATATTTGCATCATAAGATCGAGCAGCATGATTTGCACGATTTGAACGTTGTTCATTTGAGCGACCACGGCATGGCGACCGTGAAACTGGATAGGATAATAGATTTGACGAAGTATATAAACAGTTCTGACTACAAATTCGTGGGCAATTCGCCGGGCTTGCATATTTTCCCGAATCCTGGTACATCGATTGTTTCAAGTAATACAGTAATAAAGAAACAATGAGAAAATGCATCTGTCTTTTAGGCAAAGAAGACGCCATTTATCAGGCATTGAAAAAAGCAGCAGCAAGAACAATGACGTTCAAGGTCTACAAAAGAGAGGAGATTCCTCAGAAATACCATTACGGGAACAACACGCGTGTCGGTCCGATTTTTGTGATTGCAGAAGTGGGATACGCGTTTCAGAATCTCCTTGATACCATACAATATTATGAGAAGAAGTTCAATATTACAGGTAATCATTGCAAGAGGATAATTCTGTGGAAGTTTATGCAATTTGCAATTTTTCGAGACGATTTTGATGAAGGGGAACCAAATAAGATATTATTTTCAGTAGTAGTGGCCTTTGTAGATATGAAATATATCAAAATTTGACTAAATTCTGTCAGAGGATATATTCTGGCATTTTTTGAAGATTTTCGGAAGCCGTAAATGCATAAAGATCCGCAGTCTAAGGATAACATATAGCTGCGAATTATTAATATACATATTATATTGTACGCGCAATGTTTATTTATAGTAAACAGTGACTCAGAGTTTGGATTGCACGGCTACGACAACGCGGCGACGGAGATGCATCCGTTCTTCTTTGCGAAAGGTCCTGCGTTTATACCGGAATGCAAACTAGAACCTTTCGACAATATAGATTTATTTCCCCTATTTTGTAAGATACTCGACGTAGAGTGCCCTGTAGTTAATGGCACTTTGTCCCATTTAACTAAGTGCCTTAAAAAGCATCAAGAGGATGTAACAGTAATTGCTTACAGAATGATATGTGAGTAACGATTACCGATAATTATTGTCGTTAGCTTGAATGATCGTATTAAATGTTCATTGTTAATTAAGCCATAGCCACCACTATATCGATGACGTTGGTCGGGATTATCGCAACAATAGTAATGTGTTATATAAAGAAACGACGATTGGAAGCAAGGAGTTACGGGTAAGTATCTGTTCGGAACAATCATTTTACTTGCCGCGTTTACGATCAACAATGTAGAAAAGATAAAGTATAGTCTTGATAAAGATAAAAATTCATACTTTTCGGAAGACAATTCGTGGAAGATGCCATGCACTAATTATAATGTGGTGTTTTAATTTTTTCAGGACATATTATCCAGTGGATGGATAATATGTGAAAGATAACAAGCAGTAGATGAAATCTATACATATTTCGTATTACACGTATGATAGTTAAATCGAATGGGTTACAAAACGAATTTAAAAAAGCAAAAGCTGACATAATACATATAAAATAACATCGCTGCAAAGAATAAATAAAGATTATCTTGATTTCATTTCCAACGGATACAGTCTTGTTTTTTTAGACTTTACAAAATAGCGATACAAGAAGCTTCTTCTTTCTGATCTTGAATTAATTACGTGCTAACTCCACTAATCTTGTAATCGAAGATAAACTTGTAGAGCTCATACACTCACAGAGGAGTGTACAATTTTTACGCTAATTTTGATTAGGAAGTTATTGGTAGATAGCTTAAGTAAAACATACGCGATGCTTTTAAATCGATCGATTAACGTATTGAACTATGGTCAAAGTCTTTTAATTGGAATTAACATCAAAGTCAAAACGAAATTTCTCATTTATATGGCAAGAAATATTTCGCAGAAGGGTTCTTTATAGACGACGCTTTCCTGTGGCATTTTTGAATTTGTTCACGTTTCTTTTTTTTTTGCTATCATGAAGTCTGACAGCCGAAAGGCAACATATAACGAAACCTTTTGTTTTTAGAAGAATACTGGAAGATTTGGAAGCACAGTACCTGTGGGATGATAGTCACGATAGTCAAAATTCAACTTGCAAGTAAATTTACAACAAATACGTTCTCAAACTTTTACTTTCCGCTTGATACTTTATAACGGGGAGGGCTCGCTTTTCTTTTGCTCGCAGATAACTGTCCTTCTGGACTCCGAGATATTAATGATTTCCTTATTTTTCTTTACAGATTAAACAATTTCCGAGATTTATTCATTATTTCATGCCACACGAATAGTAGAGGGAGTATTAAGTATAGGAAATCCCTTTTTCATTGTAGGTGACACATCAGTCACTCGTTTCACGGCCACACGTGGACACCTTCGAACACATATAAATGAGAAACAAAGAGAGCGAGAGAGTGAGAGGGAGAGAGCGAGCGAGAGTGTGAGAGAAATAAAAAGAAAGAGTAACTTCTGTGATAACGAAAGTAGATAACCTCGGACGAATTTCTCTGAGTCGTGTACTTAAATATGCAATCGTATTAGGTTGTACTAATAGGATGGACGGCAGGTTTTTATCAATCTCCATCGATATACTTCCCTCCAAGGAACTATCATTTCTTCTAGACATTATACATAATAGTCATCGGTAAACTACGGATGTTTTTTCAAGTCTATAGTGTTGAATCGCTGATCCTTGATCAAAATGCATGAACATCCACAGTTTATCAGATATGTATATCGAAAGTACTCGGTATAGATACTGAACCAAACGAGTACGGAATTTACACTTATGTATCGTCGTTAATATCAGTTCAATCCTTCGAGTGCTATGCTAGAATAATACTCATGGTAAATCCACAGAAACCGACGAACGAGAGATCAATGTGCACAGTATTACTCTAGAATCTAGAATGTAGATTGTAAAATAGCTCAGCATGTACATTGCCAACGGGACACCTTATTTATGACATTCTAGACCAAGCAAATTTATTACAACTCTACACCGATTGTAAGATATTCGTATGTAAATATATCATATGTAAATAAATTGCTGCTACAGCAAGCCCAACAATCGTCTCTTTTCAATTCAATTTCAATCAATATTTATAGGGGGTGGAATCTTGTTTCCAGGATTTCTCATTTCTCGATAATGCAAAGATGGGGGCTTTCGGTAATCAAAAGCGTTAGATAAAAGTTCAGTGCCGGTTTAAGCCAGCGCGGGGCCCGTAGCAAATGTTATCACGAGGCCCTAGGCCCTAGACTTTGTGTATCAGGGCCGCTTGCGTGCAAATGTAGCGCACCTTTTTAAACAGGCACAATGAATGACCTCTTTTTTTTAGCAAAAATATCGTTCATGTTTTGGGGCCTCTTCGATGAAGCGCCCGTGTGCGGGGCCCCCAGAGGCGCGGGGCCCGTAGCATTTGCTACTTCTGCTACGGGGCTTAATCCGGCCCTGGATAAAAGATCAATCTAGGACGCAATCGCCCTCAAAAGTCCTACTTTTCCGGCAGAATAATTCGGAAGCATAAAGCTGCGACAGCTACAGGCTGTGCAATAATGCAAATTACCTAAAAATAGGAAAAACCCCATCTTTGCATTATTGCACCCTTGCAATCCTAGAAAGGAGTCTACTCCCTGAACCCTTTGCACTCCGAATTATTTTTCGATTTTGATGCCAACAATTATTTGAAATTTACTTCAAAAGACAGTACCCCGACTGCTACTTCTTTCAAAAAATGTATTGTTTACTAATCATATTAAATATAGCTCTCAAACTTTGTTATAATTTATATTTGGTTTTAACCGACTTCGGAAAAGGAGGAGGTTACTCAATTCGATCTGTATGTGCCTCTTTTTTTTCTATGTATGTTCACTGATTACGCCGAGATGGATGGACCAATCGGAACGAAAACTGTTTTTCCAATGAAATAATAATCAGCAACATCTGTCATTTGGAAAATTTTATAAATTAAATGGAAATTATTTCATACTTTTTAGTGCGTTTTTTCGAAGTCGGTTTAAGCTTTTTTTATATAAATTTTTCCTTCTTCGATGTCGAGTCACACTCCATTGGAAAATGATCGAACGCAATCACAAAATACGATGCCTCGCTGATTTGTTACAAGCAAGGATGCATCGGATCGAGGTTGAGGTCGTGCACGTTTCGAGCGGCGTCGAATTATGCAATCATTTAATAAGCTTCGCATCTTATCGCGCCGCAGCGTTATAGTCGACCATCATCTCTTCTAATCAACTAGCAAAATCAGTACATCACAATAGGACCCGGGAGCAACCGGACCGCTAATGAATTCCGCGGTGCTATCAATCATCGTGTTGAAAAGAACAACAATAATCCGTGCGTTCTTACAGGGAAACCGCGATCATAATGATTCGAGATCATCAATCATTAGCGACTGCGGCTCGTTTGTGCAGTTTCTCGGCAACCCCAAATTCACCGGTACGATGGCGGTAAATTTTCTGGGAAAAATAATCGTTAATAATAAACGAAACGAAGGTGGTAACAGGAAAGAAAGAAGAGATATATTTCTCATTTGCGGTTGTTGAGATTGCGACGATGCATTCGTGAGGAATTATTCAACAAATTTATTGAATTAATAATTATCAGACATCGGACTTTATGCATTTATGACAAAAATGAAATTGAAACCAGTGAATAAAACATTACAGGAATGTTAAAATACTGTTATATATTGTCTTCGACCTATATTAAGCATATTAAGAAAGAAAATAAATTTCTATTTCACTCTAGTTTGTTGCAAATCGGGTAGAACATTTTTATTTTGCATAAAGATCCGCTGTCTATTAATATAATATTTTAAAAAATGGCTAAAATTTTTGATAGACACATTCTCGTTATTTTTGCATAGTCACCGGTGTTGAAAATCGACGGGAAGCGTTTGAATGTCCGGCTGATTTTATTTCAATGAGAAGCGGATCCCCAGGACAGAGCGACCTCCGAGTGACCTTGATTGTGACTAAGGCCGCAGCCGTTTTACCTTGTCCAGCCACTCGCATTGTGCCGTGTCCACTCCTCGCTGTCCCGTGAAATCCTGAAAATCATCAGATTTAGTTCAGCGGGCAGGCTGAATCAGCGATAACGGGAAGCTCTGGCTAATCGACCCGACCTCGGACGAGATGACTGGAACGTCCAGTTGTCGGGGAAATACCGAAAAAGTGGAATGATTCCCATGATACCAATGCCGCGGTTAGCCGAGCAGAACATGTCCTTACCGCGCGTCGAAGTCTCCACGAATTTCGACGCGCGTGCCCGCGCCATGATTCGCGCAAGCGACGATCGATCGATATGATTTCTAAATCACGGTAACGAGAGTCTTGGAAAACGCTTCAGCTCTGAGAAAAACGGTCTGTTCTCAAGAGAAAATGATAAAAATCATTTATTGTGATCAAGATCGCGCTAACTATTATTAACGATACAGGCGGTAAGGAACAGTCCCGAGAGGAATTCCATTGCAAATGAGATACAAGCCTCGATAAATTATTTTCGCATTTGCGCGAACGCTTTTGTATTTACATATGCTAATTGTGGACTAATGGATCGAAAAATAATTATCGGCAGCTGCGCAAAATTAGGCCACACAAAGATCAGTGTGCCAATTCGCGAGGAAAATGGAGATCAGTATGCGCACGAGCTAATTCTATAGATTAATGACATCAAGTATCGATGATGTTCGTGACGCTGAGTGGTGCTCGTATACGCGTGGTAATTACCCGCGCGTGCGTCACACGTGACTAACGAGAGTTCGTATTATTTTCTTAAAAGTAAACTACCGTTGGCGCGCAACTTTCAGTCGACTGCCGGGCGCGTCGGAAGAAGGTTCGTGAAAGTTAGTCCTCCCAGTTCTCTGATAGTTTGACGTGTAGAGATCGGTGGATCTATCGATCGATCGGTCGAACTTCCGAAATACACTGGGCCATAGTAAGTTCGCGGGACAAGCAATTTTTCTGTGATGATTCGTTGAAAAACACCGGCGAACTCCGCAGCTCCTCGTCGGTGTCTTTTAAATTATTGCGTTTCCTCGAAATTAATTTTCTTTTTACCGCGAATCGACTGCTACTACTGTGTCGTCCCAAATTGGTATACTATTTTTCCTTTGTTTTAGAACAGTGCAATCCAAAATGTTGTCCGCGTGCTTGGTGTTAATCGGTGTGCTGCAATCACTCGTTCTCCTGGTGTCCGCTCAAGGTTTGCAACTTAACTCATCTCTTTAATACTTTATTTGCTCGCCCTTCGAATGCCAACGGGAACCGTCACGCAACCTTCGAATTGTCAGAAAAATCAGGGCTACGGTTTTGCCAAGTTTCTGTTCTAACTTATTCCTAACGACTCTATGTCGTGTAAAGATGTCATCGGTAGTCAATAGCTCGTCAAAGTGCCGGTTGTTTGAGATGAGATAATAATGCGCGATTTAACGACGTTATGTATGACGTAAACCAAGGCGATTGGGACAGAGCGTTAGCGATTCGAAGAAAGCCTCTGACGAACGAGAGGAGGCCGGGATTCACCGAAAAGCGAAGTTGACTCGGGCATCATCCTGGTGGACGACCGCTGGTCCAAATTATTCAATTTTTCGGAGTTTCACCTTGAGTTATCTGGATGTAACTTTATCTTGCGCAACTCTGACGCAGAACTGTCCGAATTGAATCAAGGTCCGAACCTACCAACGGGAAAACCTTGCGTTTTACTCCGACTAATGTCAGAGGTCGATCGGAGTCGATGATTGGGTTATCACGCGTCGCGATAGCACTTGGTAATTCGTGTCAGAGGAATTTGGTTCAAGTACTGAACATTTCTATATCTGTGCTCGCGACAACAGCGAACAATTTTTCTGAAATTCATCAACGGACCGAATGATACATTGTAGTCGTATCACGGCTCTGGATCGTGTATACTTTGTCTCTAACTGCGAGCTAATTATTGAGAATGACGGTACGTCGTTCGTGATCAATAAGATTTTTTGCCGCGTACAGTCCCGCGATCAGCGTATTCAATTATAGTTTACTCAATCGAAGACTTGTAACAGCCGACTTTTCGGCATTGGACGACGTTTTAATATTTATACAGAATCGCGCTATGACACGTCCGTCGTCACCCGATTAACGGGTGCCGAATACTAATCTGCATTCGCGATCCTGATCCTCATCTTCCGCTCGCGTGATTACGTAATCCATAAATGTATTTCCTCGTCGTGTTTTTCTGTTCGGACGAGCCGATTCCTGGAATAAATGGAATCTGGTTAATATCCGACTGTTAAAATATTCGCACTTGAAACATCGAATAAACATGGATGAGTTACGTACAAAATCGTCGAGAAACTGGTTGTTAAAACATAGTGACTCATTCCATTCGTACGTACACAGATTCCTCCTGTTATACGACTCGAAAATCTTGGTACGGAATTAAAAATCAGTGATTTCTTTCGGCAGGTTCGGTCGAGGGACTGCAGTGTAACACCCCGAACAATGAACCAGGCCAGTGCCTCGGCATCCGGAGTTGCCCGCCTCTGTTAAACTTGCTGCAACAGCAAGGACTCGCAGCTGGCCCTTATCTGAGACAGTCGCTCTGCGCTAATGAGAACGGCAACCCGATCGTCTGCTGCCCGGCCAGTCCTAGAGGTGGCAAGGACGTTCCAGAGACAAACTCGTACGAGCCGTTGCGACCGCCAAACTGCGGCTTCAGCGAGAGCACCCACAACAAAGTGGTCGGAGGAATCCCTGCGCAGCTTGGTAAGTCCTCTACTTCCGGGAGCCAGTCTGGAAATGTTTCGAACAAGCTGTAGCTGCAGCATCTCTATTCTGTTTAATTTATTGATGCCGTAAATCATGTTCGGTTCATATTGACGAATGCAATGAAATCTCTGGGTACTGCAGCATCTTTATCAACATCCCAGTCAGCAAAAATCCTAGATTCCGACCAGGGCCGAAACGATCGCGAGGGCTCGTATTCCGAACCTCGGCACCATCCCGGCACAAGCCTGGCCGGTCGGTCCATTGCACGGTCCCTAGGTTTAGAAAAATTTGTTTCTTTTTGCATAAAGACGTTATAATCAATGCAACTGTAAAGAAAATGATACGGCAGTAACATCCAATTTAGTTTCTATCTCTTGAAATCGATGCAAAACGTAAAACGGTCCCTAAAACTAGGGACGTTCGCCCAGTACCTGATCCGTTACCTGCCCTCGGCACACTGGGCTCGAGATGTGCCTTGGAATGGCCTGGTTGACTGGGATCTAGTAAACTTACAACATTTCCACAACTGATCTTCCTTCCTACACTTTCTTCTCGAACAGTTAGTATAAAAGATTGCTTGTGTCCAGGTGCCTGGCCCTGGATCGCCGCCCTAGGGTTCCGCAATCCTCGCAACCCCTCGCAACCCTTGTGGCGTTGCGGAGGATCCCTGATATCGGCCAGACACGTCTTGACCGCAGCTCACTGTGCTGTCAAGTCGGAGCTGTACATGGTTCGCATAGGGGACTTGAATTTGCTACGAGACGACGATGGAGCATTTCCAGTGGAGGTCGAGATCGAGGAGAGGATCGTACACCCTGGGTACAACACCTCTGCATTCGTCAACGACATAGCTGTCCTCAGACTAGCGCGAGACGTGCCATTCTCCGGTCAGTACTTCTCGATGTTGCATCGATTATGTGTTTGTTAATCTTCGTTCTTGGTTAACGTGTTCTCATCGATTTCTCAGATTACGTGCATCCAATTTGCCTTCCGGTGGAGGAGCCTCTTAGGAGCAGCGATTACCTCCGGAGGTTCCCGTTCCTCGCCGGATGGGGCGCTATTTCAACCAGTCAGTGTTATTAGTTGACGAAACGAAATGACAGCAGTTGTAGAACCGACTGCGGGTCCTTATGCAAATTTTTCTACCAAATTTATATATGTGTAATAATCTCTTCCTTTTACTGAAAGATATACAGGGTGATTCTGGGAACTGGGACAAATTACTGCGAAGTGAAAATGGAAAAAAACGATACAGGAAGAAATCATTAAACGTACTGTTTTACTACAAGAAGTATCTAAACTCTCGATATGAATTGTAGGAATATCTCGTGAAGTATTGGCATTTCGATGACCTTGGGCTACTACTTTTATACGGAGCATTAAAGAATGAAGTGCAATTGCACTTATATTATTATTTAATTTCTTCCTGTATCATTTCTTTCTATTTTTACTTTAAAAAGAGCAGTAAACTTGTCCCAGTTCTCAGAATCAGCCTGTATATCGGAGAACCTTTACTGGAACCTGCAGAATAGCAGGTTGCTAGAAAAATTTGTATTTTCGAAACGCATGAAGACCCGGGGTCTAATTCGCAATGAAGTTCGTCGAATAACTGTGTTTTCTGTGTTTCTACAGGGGGACCATCTTCACCGATTCTCTTGGAGACGCAGCTACCTATGGTCAAGACCGAAGACTGCAAACAAGCATACTCCAAGTTCCCGCAGGCCGTGATCGACGACCGCGTTATCTGCGCTGGATACATTCAGGGTGGCAAAGACGGCTGCCAAGTAAGAAAATATTCATTTATTTCAACGACCAGTTTTCACGATTGGGATTGTTATTAAAAAAATGAACGTTTACCAGGGCGACAGCGGAGGACCACTGATAATACCCGACAAGTCGATAGTACACTACTACCAGATCGGAGTCATTTCTTATGGCTACAAATGCGCCGAGGCAGGATATCCTGGCGTTTATGCTAAGGTCTCACAGTACCTCGACTTCATCACCTCGGCTATGCAACGATTCTGACCTGTTTCAAACAATCGAACGAGATCTGTTTCGAGTAACGAACTGCTCACAAGTATTATGTAAAAAGAATTCGAACTTACGTAAAACATTATTGTTAATTTATCACGCCTGAAGTGCACAGGAAACTGTTTCATGTATACTTTCGCATCCTCTTATTTGTTGGTGGCTCGTTATCTGTAACATATTGTTACACCATCGTTTTTTAATTGTTGACGAAGCATTCGTTTGACGACTAGACTCTTGACTAACAACTATCAAAATTCTTTTCGTCACGGAATAAACTATTGACTAGATTACTTTGTCGTTTTTCTTGGACTGCGGATTTTTATGCAAAATGCTTCTTCTTTTAATCATTTCTTAAAATTATCTAGTTATATTATTTTCCACGAAGAAAATAGATTTCTACCTCACTTCAGTTTGTTGCGATTCAGGTATAAAATTTTTATTTTGCATAAAGATCCGCTATCTAATTGTTACCACTAGAATATTTAAATCAACCGCGTGTTCCTTCCGGATTGACTCCTCAGAGTCCTAAGAATAAGTTCCCAATGAAATTTAAAGTTCTAATCGTTCTATTCGAGCCGTGTTTGACTAACAAATCACGGTGCACTGTGCGCTCGTTATCATTTCCGATAAGGCTTCGCGAGCCATTTATTTGTTCGCGCGCTAGCTCAGAGCGTCAGTACGCATGCCCGACGCCAGATGTCAGGATGTCGCTGATAACGTTGCGCGTGTTACGTTGCCAAGGTTTAAATAAGCTGGCTCTGCCGCTCAGATTAGCAGCGACCGGTAGTTCCGTTAGATCGGGATCTCAATCAGTGTTGAAGAAATTCCGTAGAAGCATGTCGTTCACGACGATCGAACGCGGCGCGTTGAATACCACCGATTACCGGATTTACTTCAGTGAGTAGACGATGACATAACCTAACCTTTAACACCGACGACCTCGTGCGAGAAAAATTCTACGACGATCGCCTTCCGCTATGACCGCGTGCCTCGTTATACGCATGCATACGTATAATTATACGTATCCCATTCTTCCGAATGCTCTCGTTATTCGTCTATTTTTACAACGATCTCACGCTCCTTTTTTTTTGCATAACAATTAATTCAGCCGCTCTCCATTTTGCATAACGTTTTCCTCGTTCCCGCTGATTCCCTATGCAACAGAAAAATTTCCGGTTTCATTGCATATTCGATCTTTATTTGCGCGTTTCGCTTCCACATGGAATTCGCCGTAATGTCACCGTGACATTTGATTTCAGTGAAAGTCGAGCCGAGAATTTATCGATCGGAGTTTCTAGTTCGAGCGAAAGAAAATAACTCGCCGAGAGAAGTAGCGGTCTAAACGAGTCGTCGATCGATAATCGAAGTTGTACATTATTAGTTGTCGGTTCTAGAGTTTTAATAACAATCGTTAGTTAATTGCGATCGCGCGTAAATTATGTTTCAATCGAGAATTTAGTAGTTGGTTGGATTCAATATTGTACGACTCCGATCTAGGTGAAAGCGTTCGAACGGCTCTCTCGCGCGCGCGCGAAAAAAATTCAGCTTCGTCTGTTCTCTATTTTGCGCATATGTTTGCTTTCGATTTCTATACACAGGTGTTTCTTATTAATACTTTCTATTATTTCATTTTTTCCCTAATATTTTTATTTTATCTTTGGTTTCGAGAAAACGCGCGTAATATTCGATCTTTTATCAATTTGTCACGATATTTTTCCGTGAATTACAGAGAACGATGGGGTACCGATCTCGCCCATGCACGACATTCCGCTTTACGCCGACGAAGCCAATAAAGTAGTTAATATGATCGTTGAGATTCCGAGATGGACGAATGCAAAGATGGAGATCAATTTAAAGGAAACCTTGAATCCGATTAAGCAAGATATCAAGAAAGGCAAGCTGAGATACGTTGCCAATTGCTTCCCACACCATGGTTACATATGGAATTACGGTGCCATGCCGCAGGTACAAAAATTGCTGTTTCGCAAGATACAGATCACCCGCACAATAGATCACCGATAGGCTGCATATTGTTACAATATTTTTTGCTCCTGACGCACACAATAGCAATCGATTTTATGATAGGAATCAATGATTCAGGAGGTATAATCAGTCCGATTGTTGGAATTCATGGAAGATGACCAACGACATGAGCAATGACATGTGCAAATAAATATAGATATGCCTATCTAGGTTTAAATTGTAGGGACACTGCCTTATCATATCTAATGCGGAGCTCGAATCGTAGAACAAGGACGTTCTCTATTGTCTTCCCACGTGCACAATTATTGTCTTTCCAGACAAATATTGACGGAAGACAAATATTGTTTTCCCAATTGCAAACCAAATACTATTGCGACTAGTAGGGGAAAGAGACAATTGTTAATTTGAATTTGTTTTACAGACATGGGAAAATCCGGAAGTGTTGGATGAAGCTACCGGCTACAAAGGAGACAATGATCCCATAGACGTCCTTGAAATAGGCTACAGGGTAAGAATACAATTTTTTTTCTGAACTTACATGTGTTATTAAACATTTTTTTAATAGGTTGCTCAAAGAGGTGAAGTTCTGAAAGTGAAGGTCCTCGGCGCTGTTGCCCTCATCGACGAAGGTGCGTATCGGAAATTGTATAATTAATCTATTTTTCGTAACGTTAATTGTTGGTGGTTTCAGGTGAAACTGATTGGAAGATCATAGTGATCGACATAAACGATCCATTGGCCGCGCAAATGAACGGTAAGTGTTCTATTCGGAGCGATACGGCCATAAAACCGCGAGCGTTACGTAATCGGCTACGTTGAACCGAAAAAGAATAGGTCAATTATTAAACATGTAGCGGTCATATGCGAAAATTACGGTATTACACAATATACTTCCGCGTGTTGATAACGACACACGTTAATCACGATGGCGAGCTAGTCGGATGACTCACGTTATTTATAATAATACTGACATACGCGATAGTAGACGTAAACAAGATATATTCTTGCAGACGTCTCGGACATTGAGAAGCATTACCCTGGCTTGATGAAGGCAACGATCGAGTGGTTCAAGATCTACAAAATCCCGGACGGCAAGCCGGAGAATCAGTTCGCCTTTAACGGCGAGGCAAAGCCGAAAGACTTTGCGTGGCACATAGTGGAAGAGGTGCATCAGCACTGGAAGAGTCTCATGAAACGGGACACGCCGACAGGAGGAATCGCATGGTTGGTGAACCTGTCATTCAAAATAAATAAAAATCCGTTTGCACAGAGCTCCGATTACACAGAACCGATCTGCTTTCAGCACGAACCTAACGATCGCGGACAGTTCGTTCAAGATCGCCGCGGACGCTGCCGAGGAAATATTGGAGAAAGCTCCGGAACCGCAAAACCCTCAGACCATGGAGCCTACCGGTAAGTTCAGGTCACAGTTATCTCAATACCGTTCTATTCATGGTTTTATTTCGTTACAGTTAATAAATGTTACTTCACTCCGCAAGTGACAAACAAATTATAAGCTTCTCTTCCAACGTAGCTTAACTGATAATGACCCAAGATTTTTCAGTTTCTTTAATTGTTACCGCTAGACTTTGTACTTGCCGATGCTTCCATATAAAACGTTTGTGAAAACACTGTGATATCTTGATTTCAGTTGATAAATGGCATTACGTACATCTTAAGTGAGAATAGAAGGGAAGGTACTTCTCGCATCGATACATCCTTTAGATGCCGCGCGCACGCTCGCTTGTCTTGCTGGCACGTAAAACTCCGAGTAACACCCCGGCAGCTATTTTCACGGGGTGGTTCCGTTCGAAGGTTTTAATACACCCACGGCTAGGCTCCGATTAATATTTAAGCGGCACCGCGTGCACTCGCAGCACCCTAAACCAGCGGCGCTCAACTGAAAACACGATGAAACATGACAGTTCGCGCGGTCGTACGTTTAGAGTGTAATATTTATTTGAACGTAGTACTATCGGGTCGGTCTACAATGTACAAAGCTTTTGTTTATTTTTATTTAACCGTCTATCTCGGGAGGTGCTAGGAGAATGAATATGATGCTCTCGTCATACTCTGAAACACAATTCTACCGTAAGCATCCGACGAGAACGATGCAAGCATGGTACTACGAGCTCTTCACTATTTTAGCTTTTAGAATTTGTTACTTGTACACTGCAGGAATCATGTAATACAATAAATCACATTTCTAGTTTAACAAGGAAGATCCTACCGTAGCCCCCACCCCAAATAAACTGTTCCTTCAGTTGCTAGTACCCCAGCATCCAGTATTTAGACTATTTACGGTGAGAAGCGATGATACATACGTGTAAATTGAGGGAACGACGGGCACGGGTAGCTAAAGGTTACCTTAATTCCAACGAGGGGATCGTTTACAGTTCGTGATCCCGTCGAAGGTGCGTGTTTAGCTACCACATTCCGCAGGAAGCGGTCTCCGAGGAGACATTCGTGTCTATTTGGCGGTGTGCTTAAACATACTGGCAGCCAGGCACATACATTGCGCTGCAGGACACACGTACATAACCGGGGAGACGAATCGGTCCTTTGGCGCAATATATTACCGTGCGGGGTCCGACTCGCGCCGGAGAAAGCGAGTCGAAGCTAAAAAATTACGTGATCGCCATAAACGAACATTTTAGCGTAGCAAAATTTTACTCCAACGAGGAAACAACATTTTAACGCTTAACAGTTAATGGAATATTTTTCTACTGGTTGAAATTATTCTTTTTAAATACGATTAAATAATTCCTCATGATGCAAATGGGTTATTTCACGATTTCCCTGTTGAACATTGAAATATTAAGTTCGAGGTACAACAAATGGAATTTATAACGGTATTGAAAAATTGATTAAGAAACCCTCCTCCAACGGTATAGTCGAAGGGGCTGTTGAATAACCGCCGGTGGAAAGCGTTAACGAAGTAAAGGAGCCGCGGATTCCGCTTTATCAGACCGTGGTTAACCGGCGGTTCCGCGACGCAGCCTTACAAAGCCCGGCGAGGTAATATTTAACAAATATGAGCTGCCGCGTCGTCTCCGTGTTTCCCCGCCAACCCCTTTGTCCTTGCTGCGATGCGATCTATTTTATGGAGGAAATGTCTGCGCGACGCTGTCTTCCTGGTTTCTACTCCCCTGGGAAGTGTCCGTGGCACTTCCACCGAGGAAAATAGCTGTGGGCTGAGAGATACGGCGTAGGAGAGACCGAGCGCCGCAAGAAAATAGTAAGACAAATTGCCGCGGCAACTTTCCACTCGAAATACAGGCCTGCTTTTATGTCTCGAAGTATCTTCAAAGGTGGAACGAAAGTTAAAGGAACGCGCCCGGAAAAGTATATCTACACAGCCGCCTAAAGTCCTCGCTTTACCAACTTTCAAAGTATAGCGCACCAGCTCCCGTGTAACCGTTACCACTTTGATCCTATAGCCGACGACGACGATAACATTAAATTGCCGCGGCAGCAGCCCGATAATGGCGACGATTTCATTTCGCGGTGCGGGCTCCCGTTCAAATTTACAAACGCTTGTAAAGTCTCCTTACGAGGAGCGCCAAATGCGGTACACCGATTTCGATAAAACTTTCCCATTTATTTTCAAGTTTAGGAAATTGTTCATTTGTTATTATGTATCTGCTGGTTTCTCCGAAGTGTGGGGAACAGCGTCGTAGAGAGGGTAGTTAGGGGGGAAGCTTTACTTTACCGGACAAGTAATCCAGTAGATTTGTACCCGGCGCGGATGCAAATCGAAGTTTCGATCCTCTAGGATCAATAGTTGAGGAGCTATGGTCGCTTGAAGTTGAGTATTTTTGACAGGTATGGCGCCGCCATATTGGTTTGTAGTGACGTGACCGCGAGTTGCTTACTTTACCGCCCCCCCTCGACCTAATCCTAACCAACACAGTAAGCGGCATGCGACGTCAACCGTCACTACAAACCAATATGGCGGCGACCTTACCTGTCAAGAAACTGGAAATATGCTTAACTTTAAGCGACCATAGCTCCTTAAATATTGATCCTAGAAGTTCGAAACTTCGATCTGCATCCGCGCCGGGAACAAATCTACTGGATTACATACCAAATACATCATAATTCGTAGGAGAAAGGCACAAATTTTGAATCCGGTAAAGTAACGAGCAGCCAAAGCGGCGACACGTAAAAAGTAATGGTCATTCGTCTTAAGGGTGAGTCTATTTACATCTCTGGGTCGGTGGAAAGTAAGAGAAACTTGCCGCAAAATTATTTACAACAAAGAAAATTGTTGTCAAAGTTTGTTTTTGCACCAATACCTACTGCTCGTCTTGAAGAGAAAAAGTTTGAAAGAAGCCACATGTCGCAAATCGTCTCACTGCCCATAAATTTGAAGTAGCAAAATATGAAAGAATATCCATTTTTATACATCTTCAAATTTACGATCCGATTTTTTTATTACGATCCAAAATTGCGATTAAATGCAACTTCAAATTTACGATCCGAATGGCCAGGGAGACAATGACATCGTACATTTAGCATTGTTTGTTTCGAGGCACGCACACAATTACGTTCTGTCTCATCGACACGGTCGGGTGGACTGTAGTTGTGTAGTAGGCTTTTGCCTATACGTATAACTCCACACAATCAAATTTTGCAAAAACTTCAACAGCCTATATCTCAATAACTATTTGTTTGCGGCATGTGGCTTCTTTCAAACTTTTTCTCTTCTGGATGAGTGGAAGATGTTAATGTAAAAAACAGACAAACAAGAAAGCGAGCTAATAAAAACGTGGTAACAACTTTACCAACAATTCTCTTTGTTATAAACAATTTTGCGGCAAGTTTCTCTTGCAAATGTCCACCGATCCAGAGATGTAGATTCACCCCTAGGACGGATGACCATTATTTTTTATACACCGAGTACAACATTTTTTAAATTGTGTATATATTTTGGTTGGCTAGACAGGGGTTAAATTAATCAGAAATTCTCCGCGATCCCAGTCATCGTGTGTAACAACGCAATGGCCGGCATTTTTGCAATCGGTCGTAAATAAATCATACCGTGAGACACTCGTTAACGTCGGAATCACGTCCCCGTGATTGTTTATAACATTCAACTTGACACGGCTACCCACGGCTACCTGGCCAGCGGACAAAAGAACGAGATTCATTTTCAGGTACGGTCATTTATCACGTAGCCACTAATCCCGGACCCGGTTGCGGTGGAAAAAGGTTTCCCCTTACGGCGCATCCCGCGGAATTCCTCGAATTCTTTTTATCTATCAGGAACCTGCTGTCGCGATCGAATTCCCTGGGGGTCCTAATTAATCGTGATCCGGATTCGGGATTAACCCCCTCCGTGTAATGAAGACGTCGGACAAAAAGATTTTATTCGATCCCGTCGACATAAAATAAATAGAAATGTTCGTTCTACTTTAATTTTTTAGCCCCGGGCAGACTGATCGCGCAAAAACAACGTCAGCTTCGAAATCGCTTTTTGATGATTTTCGTTATACATCGCAATTACGTCAGAATAAAATTACAGTTTAATAAGCTTTAACGTTTTCATACATTTCCATTTAAAGTATGAGGTTAAGCAAATGTCGAGGTCAAATCATTTTCAAAAATCACATACAGTCGACCTTTTGATAACGCGATTAAATCTTGTCGTGTTTTAAGAAATTCGGAATGAGCACAAATTCGACAAATTAAATTAAATTTGATACGAATCGCAATTTTTATATATTCCCATTTACCGTCAGGGGTTAAGCAAACGTCAAAGACAAAAAGGTGAAATTATTTTCAAGACAATCACACAGTCGACCCTCTTATAACGCGATTAATTCGTGCCCTGTTATAAGAAACTCGGAAATAGCACAGTCCGGATCAAATTAAAATATTACTATTGTGTCTGCAAGGGAGTAAGCTAATGTCGAGGTCAAAGAGATCAAATCATTTTTTAAAAAATCATATAGAGTCAACCCTCTTATAACGCGATTAATTCGTGCCGGGTTATAAGAAATTCGGAATCACTCCAAGTTAAATTCGACAAAAATTGCAATTTGTGCTCAGCGTTACAGTTTACAGTCCATCAAGGGGTTAATTAGTAACGAACGTGATCCACAGAAGAAACTTTAGCAACTAGTCTTACCGCGCCGATTTCTCTAAAAACCATATCCGGGCACTGTTGATTACGCTACAACGTTACCGTTACAAGAAAGGCAATCGACGAGCTTGCATCACACTGTAAGGACAACGAGAGCTTAAAGGATCGGTGCAAGTAGTGTTCCTGATTTCTCAACATTTTTCATTTCTCGAGAATTTTTAAGAAAATAAAAAAATATTGGAAAACTTATGACATTTGGAATATCGTTGATAATATTTATCGAAATCGCAAAAAACATTAACTGAATGTTTATTCCTGTCCAATATGTACATTAGGGTGGACCTAAGCTATACCTGGAGAAAATTTTTTATCGAGATACAATGCACGCAACTATCCAGTATTGTTCCTTTAGGTGAGAAAAAAGAATTTATGCAAAGGATGACGTGGTGCACTTAAATTGAAAGTTGTCAAATTCATCTTAACTATGGAACATGGCACATCGTTGGATTTGTCTTTTTTTCTGAATAGGAATATAGAATAATTATATGACCTCCTTTAGGCATGAATAACAATGACCTTGAAATTTCGAAATATGGTTTCCAAAAAATTTTTTTATTTTGCCATTATATTTACCTAATTGAACAGTGCAAATTTGACATTTTTTCGTATAATCACAAGTAACAGAGATATTTAAATACCTACATTAAAATGTAGCATCTTTCGATTTTTGATTGATGGTAGGACACACGTATTTGTTCATTTCCGAGAACATGTTATAAAATAAACGAGCTCCATACAAGAATTTTCCTAGATTTAAATTTCTCGAGAAATGAGAAATAACCAATTATAAAATTTCTCGAGAAATTCTGTAGAAAGAATTCTCGAGAACTGTTCGAATTCGATTACTGAATAGGAATGACACCTGGCGGTAAAAATATGAAACCGGAACAATTCGCCGGGGGGAGGGAGAGGAGTCACTCTATCCTAGTACGTAACTGGCTCGGGGATCATTTGTCAGAGAGTCTCTAATCCGAGTCAGTCAAGAGAGGGAGGGAGGTAGGGTTGAGAAAAGGAGCAATGGGAAATGAATATGGAAAGAAAAGAAAAGAGAAGGAAATGTTGCTAGGTCGGTCCGCTTTCTGTGCGAGTATCCGGTGCGAGACTGGATTCCTTCTCCGGCGTGCCCTCCTGCCGAATTCCCCGCTGTCTTCCTACTCTCTCTAGTTCGCTGGCCGCCATGTTTCGTCTTTGTTGCTCCAACGCCGTTTCTCTTTCCTCGTCGGTGAACCGACTGGCAACACCGGGTAGGCGAACCGAGGCAGGTGGAGGTATTGACTGGCGCAACGTAGCACGCGCTCGCGCGAATCTCGCTACCGGAGTCGTCGTCGGAGAGAGTCGTCGAAGGTATACGTAACCCGTGGCGAAAGCCGTGTGCTAGAGAGAGCGAGAGGACCGGTCCAGTTTATATGTACCTGGCCGCCCGGCGGCCCCTGCCGTCCCCTCTCGTCATTCGCCGGAATCCGACCAATGAGCGTGCCGCGAGTCCGTGGTAGCGCGGCGTCGCCTCGGCTCGGCTCCGCTCGCGCACTCTCGCGCTCACAACTCGTTCGACCGTCGAGCTGTGAACGTTTTCCTTTATCGAGGACGCGCGCTCTCCGCGGCCGGGTGGCAGTTTTACGTGCGGCGCTCGCTCTATTTTCTCGTCTTCGTTGCGTCTCCGGTTCCGTCGGTTCTTGTTCTTCGTGCACGTGTGTCGTTGTTCGTACGTGGTCCGTCGCTTCGCGTTTACTCGCGTTCCCTCGTCGGTGCGCGAACGGCGCGTTCCTCTGTCCCGCTCGACAGACGAATAAGCCATGCGATTTTCGTGGGTGCTCGTGGCCACGGTGTACGTCCTTGTTCTCGCCGGGGTCCAGTGCAAGAGGAAGTTCGACGGGGATTTCGAGTTCGCCGAAGAGGTGAGTACTCGAAACGCAATATTTAACTAGTCCGTGTGTCGCGTACCTGCGCAATCGTCGAGAGCAATTCGCGGCGTTTGATCTCCGACGAGCCTGCACGGATCATTCCCCGTGTCGTGTGGGAACAATGGACGGTGAACGGCTTGTCAGGAGGATCGAGAAACTCGAGTCTGATCCTTCAGTGTCGATTCTGCTGTTCCTTTTATTACTTTTCTCGTGGCAACATCGCGGTGTTTCGTCTCGCAATGTGTATATGTGCCGTTGGAGAGTAAAAATATTCGAAAGTTTCGAACGGAGCCGATCGAGAATCGAAGCGCCTTCGATTCTCGAATCGTTCCGCGATGACAGCTCGACCGCGTGTCGAATCGGTTGTCATGCTGGCGGTAAATGTGTTTAAAACTTCAAGTCTGTAGTTCATCGGCAAGTTTTAAATCAATTGCAAGATTTTTACCGAACGGACAAACGTACAAACAAACAAGAAAGCGAGTTAATAAAAATGTGGTAGAATACATAGTGGGAACCGTTAGATTTTCGAACGAAATTCGAGAAACTCACCGGAAGAATCGCTCCGTATCGAGTGACGTTCTCGATTTCATCGCTCGATTACGTTTTCAATGGGACCGTGTCCTCTCCCGCGGTTCCCTCGCTTTTCGAGGGTGGGGCAATTCGGAGGAATCATTCGAATCACCGTGACACGAACATCTCGCTATCGATTTTTTTAAAAGTACGTCTCTATAATTGCGCGTTTATGGCCGTGGTTGGTTAGACGATGGAGGGCGGGGGGAGGGGGCACGCAACACGGCGGACGCTTTTACTTTCACGGAACTGGATTGCAGGTCGCGTCCGATGCAACTTATCGATGTTATTGTTTCTTTTCTTGCACGAGATCGCGTGCTCGCTTTCTACGCGTTCGCGAGTCCGCGGGCGCGCAATAACCCGGGTAAACAGACCGATCGGATACGAATCGCGTGCTCGTCTTGCGGCCTCGCGCTGCGCTGCTGCTCCTGCGGTGCGCCGTGCGCTTCCGGTTCCGAGGAGGACGTTCAATGTCACGGGACCACGCCGAATTTTCGGCGGGAAATGGTTCATTTTCGACGTGCAAGCGGTGCGACCCTATATGACCGCGTTTCTACAATTGAATCGTCATTTATAGACTGCAGGTATTAATGCACAAGAAAAATTGTCTTTAATTTTTTAAGACAATTTACAATTTAAGAAAAGTTAAAATTATGTATTAATATATCCTCTTTATTTTATTGGATTAAATTAAATAATTATAATTACAATAAATAAATAAGTAAAAATAATTACATTAAATAAAATAATTGTAATGTAATTTTAGCGAGGTTTGCATAAGCCAAACGTACCACCATTCGATATTAATTAATGTTGTCCTCGTTATCCACTGATTAACTGTTTCATATAATATTGCTTTGTATTATAATAATTTACTTTATATTAGCCCTTAGCAGTCGAGGTGTGACACAGAGTCAATATTGTTTACATTATTAAATACGTTGGTATCTAATCAATAGACAGCGGATCTTTATCTGAAAATTGTTTATCCGATTTCCAACAAACTGGAGTGAAATAGAAAATTATTTTCTTAGTCTGTTGAATAGATTGAAAATAATATAATAGTATTTAGAAATTCTTCGAATGTTTTCACTGTTTCCAATTACACCCACTCATTTTTGTTATAAATTCATCAAATTCGCTGTATTAAAATTGCGTATCCATATAAAACGAAAGAAATTATATACAACGGGATTATTGTAGGTCGGAACAAATGTTTAATTTTAAAAAAGCTTCGACTGCCAAGTGTTAAAATATTTGTTGCATATCAAAACGCATAAGAAAATGTACAACGTGAAAAAGCAACACGGTTAACGCGATGTAGGTCGGTTTACGAGTAACGAACGGGTCCTCGCGGACCCAGGCGCCGCGCGGGGGATGAGGGTTAATCTTAAACAGAGAATTTAGCGGTGTTTCCGTTTTTCTGCGGTGCAACGACGACTGGAGTGGCGGCGGCTGTAAATCGGAACAAGAGTGTGTTCGGGTCGTGTGTTCCCCGAGTAGTTAGCATTGTTCCCAAGATGCGGAAAGTCTTCGTCTTGATACACGGTTGGCACTCTAAATTCATGAAGCGGCGCTTTCAGCGGCAGCTGCCCCAATTTCACGATTGCTGTAACGTCATAACTCCGCGCGTAGGTGCGCCGCACAGAACCCCCGAGACTCTTGACCCTCTTATCTTTCTACGTTTCGCAATACCGCGCCATCTTTTTTCTTCTTTTATTACCGCGGCAGCAGCAACCCTCGAATAAGCGGAATGGAAAATCCGCACGCGTCTCCCAGTCGTCGCTCGAAACCGTTTCCGAAAATAACTGTTCAAAAACTGTTGCCGGGAAATGGCTCTAATTAAAACGGTTACGACGTACTTTTATTTCCTGAACAGCCACCGGAGAACATTTCCAACCACTGTCCGTTTCGATTACGCTTCCCGAATCGATGTTCATTTTATACTTAATAAAAATGCACGGCCAGTAAAAGTGCGGACTTGAAAATGCTTTCGACTATCTGTCGATTTTTATGAAACATAAAAATTTTCTTCATTAATTGCAACAAACCAAGTAAAAATATAATTCTTTCTTCAAATATTTCACCGAGTTTCATCTACTTTTTCTACCATTTTCAACTATTATTATTATTATTTTATTATAAACGGGTCGTCTTACATAAATGTTTACACAATACAATAGAAGAAAGAATTTACGCGTAAAATAACAAAGAAGGGACATGCACAAAATATGGTATTATCCGAGAATCTACGTAATTGTCTTTTAGAAGTGTGTGAGGACCCACTAAAAAAATCAATACGATTATAGAGAGTGCTAGAGTCTGCTAGACTTGTATAAATTATATACGCTCCGAAAATTTCATTGAAATTGGTTAATTGGTTTACGAGTTATAAACGATCAAAAGTGGTAAAAAGCCGGAAATCTTGAAAAATTGCAATTTTTACCACTTTTGATCGTTTATAACTCGTAAACCATTTAACCAATTTCAATGAAATTTTCGGAGCGTATATAATGTATACAATTTGATCAAACACATGTTTTCAATTTTCGTTATTGGCCCAGCTAAAAAAGTCGTAAAAAATGTTTACTGTTTTTTTCACAATTTCGACCAAATGCATTTTTTCAACATATTTTCTTGCTCCTAACTGTATTTCTAAAAACGTGGATGTACCCAGCGATCCGCAGCCGGAATAATTACCGATATCGATCACAGCGATGCAAGAATCCGCGTACGAATCGTTTCCGAATAGTTCGCAATTTCGGTTCCGCGCAACAGTTATTCGGAACAAAGGTTCTCCAGACCCGGAATCGATATTATAACAGTTTTCGAGCCGCGGTTCCAACCTTTTACGCCCTCCGGGAGACTGTTGTTGTTGTTGTTGAACCACTTACCAATAACGCTTCGTTCGCTTTCACGATAATTGCGTTTTTCTTCCCGTGACCCCGCCTCCTCTCTCTCTCTCTCTCTCTTCCTCTCTTGAATTGCCCGTACCCGCAATTTTCCCATCGCGAGGAACGCGATTCTCATTCGCGGTATTTCTGATGAAATTCCCACCCGCGGCGCGGTGCTCCGACCGAATAACTTTTCAAATCTTTATCCCCGGGAATTCTGTTCTCTGTTACACCCCCAGGGTAATTTGTTTCCGACGCACGTGTCCCTGTTGCGACACACTCGGCTTTCTCCTTTCTCCGTCGCTTTCTTCCGGCACCCTTTGACCATGATCCCGGAAAAATCGCGACTGACCAGAATCAGGAGTCTAATTAGATATTTAATTTTAATCTACATATTTAGTATGAGAATAGTAAATTACATCATTTTAATAATTTACGTGCAAAAATAATTCTTACCATCTTTTCGGTGGAAGCACTCCGTTGTTGTGATTTTTCAAGGGTTTCCCATAATCTGAGGAGAAAATGTTTCCAACAAAAGTTGAACAGTATTGAAACATCTACAAACTTAAAAATCATTTGGATTTTTTAAATGTTCAAATGCATGTTTAACCTACCACGGTCAAATTGACCGGTTTTCCGGTCCATTGTTATTGAAATTGTAAAAACGCTTTCACAGGAAATTACTGAATTGTCTTCTTTATTTAAGCACATACACTCGGTAAAATAAGTCTATACCCTTTAAAACAGAATAACTTTTTTAATGACCTGATGTTTCGTAAGCAATTAGAAGCAGTGGTTTACTAAATGTAGTGCAAAAACAATTTTTCAGAAATTATAACTTACAAGGTTACACAAAAAATAAAAAAGGCATTTTTTAAAACTGTTTTATTTGGGCCCTTAATGAAAATTTAAAATATATGTTTTGTAGGTCTATGTTACTGAGTGTAGTATAATGAAAACCATACAAAGTTTAAGTAAATTCAATCTTCTCAATTTTGCAAGATGTTTTTATATGTTTTGAGCTTGGTATAGGTTCAACGTTAAGACGAATTCAACGACTCGTTTATGCGTCTCAACGCACGCGACTAGTCCGATGCCTTCAGAGAGGGGGTAACCATTCCCCTCGATTCGAGTAAATTCCCCAAATCTGCCGAATGATGCGCAGTTACCTGAGAGCAGCGAAGTCTGGAATGTACAATGGATTAAACCTAATCCATCCGGGGCTTTGTCCCCGATTAAAATCGCCCGCGCTCCAAACTTCGATTCGATGTTTCCCTATTGATGTTTACATTTTGTAAATCTCTAGGGAATTTATATTAGAGATTCCAATAAATAAATTAGGCTGAAGTTTATTAACAAAATTTTAATAGAATTAGATTCTTTGATCACAATATTTTAAATCCTACTTCTTCGATGGCAGACTATTGATTAAACAAATTGTATTTTGTCAAAGACAAGAATATAACGCTTTTTAAACTATAACGCCAACTTCACAACGCCAACTTCACATTGGTGAGTGTCGCTACAGTCGCCACATACAGGTCGTCGTAACGCGGCGCCGTTGCATTCGGAAAATTTCAGACTGCATCCGAAGGCTGCAGAGAGCGTTTTACACAGTCGGGATTTAAACGGCAGAATTCGTAACGGTGCTCGTCCCGCATCCGCGCCGGATCGAATATTCATGAGCCCGGGGAGCTACTTAATATAGTTAATTAAATTACCGATTCCTTTTTGCGCTAGACGCGGGACGGTTAGATGTTTCCGAACGGGCCCGGTCTCGGTTTCGGATCGGTGTAAACTTCTCGTCGACGAATGGCTTCGCGCTGAAACTTCGCGGTTGTTTCTATCGATCGTCGAACAATTTTAACGTCGCTGGCACACGACCGGAGAATGACAGCGCCTTGGAAACGCGGAGAACCCGTGTCTCGAAATCGATCGCGGCGCACGAGCAGACCGAAAACGGCAACTTTGTTCGGCCGTGAACACCACCGGCGAAGTGGCGGTGGTGGAATCCGCGAGCACCGAATCAACGAGTCGTCATCATTTATTTAGGATCGCCGAAGCGAATCGATCCCCGCCATTATCTTACATCTGAACGACCCCGAACGCCCGGCCACCCTCCTCCACGGAAAAGCGGAGGAATTAGACTAATACAGGGCGAATCCTACTTCCGCGATCCTCTGCAGTTTGCATACCGGGTGCTTATTCAACAAGACTCTCCTTCCTCTGATAGCTTCAAGAATTTCTAACTCGTTAGCACGACGCAGTCGATTTTTATGGAATATTGTATACGCTGTTGTTTCCATTATTTTAATCCATTAACGACCACGAGCATTATTATGTCGCGTTCGAGGAAGTGCTAGCGAGCTGCTTTCGCGAGGCTTTCAACCAGGGCCGGATTAAGCCCCGTAGCAGGAGTAGCAAATGCTTCGGGCCCCGCGCTTCTGGGGGCCCCGCGCCATACAAACAAGGGCCGATACATGAGCGCATGTCTATGCCAGGGGGCACAGATAGTTTTCCTGAAAAAAGCTCATTCATTGTGGTTGCCGCAAAGGTGCGCTACATTTACACACGAGCGGCCCTGATGCAAAGTCTTGGGCCCCGCCATAACATTTGCTACGGGCCCCGCGCTTGCTTAATCCGGCTCTGCTTTCAACTTTGAGTTTCTAAATGGAACCGTATACAGTAAAAGCTCCTTCGTTGTCCAAAGGCCGGGGGTTTGAGCGGACAACGACCGTGCCCTGACACTATTTTTGATTTATGACTGCGTCTTTAGTGAAACGGCTAGTTAAATGACAAAAAAAAGCATTCGCAGTCAAAAGCAGTCAACTGTCTGGCTTTAAAAAACTCCTCATTTCCTTGCCATATTCCTTTCCTATTGTTCTCCGTTCTGCGCGGGTCTAGACAGTCCTGGGACACATCTGGCGACTAGACCCACGCAGGCCTGGATTAGGTGAGAGGATTTCTCGTTGACAGGCAGTGGAGTGGGTAGGCACTGGACAACGATCGTGCCCACGATTCAGGACAACGAAGGAGCGATTACTGTAGTTCTTATGCGCCAATCGATGCAGTTTCTCATTCTCTGTAGAAGAGTATTAACGGTTAATACTTGTTGGAAACTAAATGTTTTCTATCCCAAGGTTCTGGGATAAGTGTCGTGCGGTTCCTCACAGTCCAAAAGGCCTCGCCTTCCTCACTCCGTGGCCTTCTTCAGAACAGATTCTTCAGAACCACATGTTCTTATTGTTTAGCAATACGACGTCGGGTCGCTTGCTTTTTCTAAAGGTCTCGCTTTCAATCAACGGTCAATGGTTCGACACACGATAGCTGAGGCTGTTTATTTACTTCACAGGCCACACACACCCTAAATCCCTGTCATAAATATGCCGAGGAACAAAACATCCGTTCGGTCATTCTTCCCGGAACTCTCCTCTAACTGCGTCACCGCTAAAACGCTAACATACTAATGATTAACCTATGCAAAAATGATTAGATTAGAAGGATTACCGTTTAATTTCTATCCAAACCTAATTCATGGTGGTAATATCTGGTAGTACCCCACCCTGTAGAACTCTGTACGCTGCAGCAAGATGTGGAGGAACTTCTTTTCCAATATTCTCGGTTCTCCGTCTCGAAGTATTATAATCTTCCCACTGTTTTGAATCGCACCTGCTCGCAGGACGATGTACATTGTTCCGAGCAGGAAGTTTCTGCAAGATTTTTAACCCATTAAAGCTCACCACCATTTTTATAGAACTTTTCCCGTTTTTCGAAGAAGCAGTCGAGAAACTTCTTTTCCAACATTCTACGAACTTGTATTATAGATACCGTTCAGAATTGTGGCTTGCGAGTCCTACCGACAATAGCAGGAGTTGAAAAAGAGGAGAGAAAGATAGGAGGAGCTGGTCGGGAAAATCAGGGTGGTTCCAGGCGATTAGTAGTCGCAATCGCCAGGTAGTCCCTGTGAACAAGTGTCCCATTATAAGCATGGGTGTTCCACTATGAGCACTAGCGTCATAGATCCCGTTTGCGATTGTGAGCCGCGAGTCCTGCCCGCTATTGCAGGAGTAGAGAAATGGGAAAGAGAGAGACAGAGAGAGTGAATTCGTCAGGAAAAATCAGGGCAGTTCTATGCTTGTGTACAGGTGTCCCATTATAAGCTCTGCCGTCATACATAGATCCCGTTTGGAATTGTGAACCGCGAGTCCTGCCTGCTATCGCAGGAGTTGAAGAATGGGAGGGAGAGAGGGGGGAGCTGGTCGGAACAATCATCAGGGCAGTTTCAGGCGATTAGTAGACGCAATCGCCAGGTCGTCCTTGTGTACAAGTGTTCCATTATAAGCATGGGTGTTCCATTATAAGCACTAGCGTCATAGATCCCGTTTGTGATTGTGGACCGCGAGTCCTGCCCGCTATTCCAGAGTGATAGGAAGAGCTGGTCGGAAAAATCAGGGTGGTTCCAGGCGATTAGTAATCGCAATCGCCAGGTAGTCCTTGTGTACAGGTGTCCCATTATAAGCTCTGCCGTCATAGATCCCGTTAGAAATTGTGAACCGCGAGTCCTGCCGGCTATTGCAGGAGTTGAAGAATGGGAGAAAGAGATAGGAAGAGCTGGTCGGAAAAATCAGGGCAGTTTCAGGCGGTTAGTAGTCGCAATCGCCAGGTAGTCCTTGTGTACAGGTGTCCCATTATAAGCTCTGCCGTCATAGATCCCGTTAGGAATTGTGAACCGCGAGTTCTGCCGGCTATTGCAGGAGTTGAAGAATGGGAGGGAGAGATAGGAAGAGCTGGTCGGAAAAATCAGGGCAGTTTCAGGCGGTTAGTAGTCGCCTATCGCCAGGTAGTCCTTGTGTACAGGTGTCCCATTATAAGCTCTGCCGTCATAGATCCCGTTTGGAATTGTGTACGGTTTCCTGCCCGCTATTGCAGGAGTTGAAGAATAAGAAAGAGAGAGACAGAGAGGGAGTGAATTTGTCAGAAAAATCAGGGCAGTTCTGTCCTCGTGTACAGGTGTCTCATTATAACCGCTGCCGTCATAGATCCCGTTTGGAATTGTGTACGGTTTGTCCCGCCCGCTATTGCAGGAGTTGAAGAATGGGAGACAGAGAGAGGGGACTGGTCGGAAAAATCAGGGCTGTTCCAGGCAATTACTAGTCGCAATCGCCAGGTAGTCCTTGTGTACAGGTGTTCCATTATCCGGACAAGTTAACGGGTGGCAGGAGTCGACCTTTACGAGCGCGCCGCGAAACGACGTTCATTACGGCGAGGTTATTGCAGATCGCGGTGCTACCGTCGTTTCGTAATTTCAATAATCGAGCCCGCAGCCTTGTGTGTCGCTCTGTTCCACTCTGTTCCACTCTGTTCCACTCTGTCCCATTCGGCTCCATTCTGTTCCGGCTCGAATCGGCACGGGACGAGGTTTGCGGGATACGCACGCCGCTTTCCGTCGTCGGAGAAAATCGATTATCCGCGACGACGTAATGGAAAAGAATTCCCTATCGATCGCCGGCGGCTAGCACTCTCCTTCTGCCCCTGTTACCGACTCGACTCGAGCCTGACCTCGAAACGCTTCTCAAAATGTATCCATTTCAAATAGTTCCATGTCGGATCATGACTAATGTCCCCACTCCATCCTCCACCTGGCAGAGAGAGAGGGTAACTTGTTTCCCTCAAATCGTGCTACCTCCTCTCATCCCACGAGTTTCATTCCCTAGAACTGCTACGAGGATCCTCTAATATTTCCTACGAAGAACTAAAACGTTCGATGATAACCCGTTCGGGTCCCTTCCAGTCCATTATCATTGTCAAATGTTCGGTTCCGTAATCGATCCCTGTTTATTTTCTCCGTCGAAATTTATTCCGAGCTCCGAATAATGACGTCAACCATCGCGTGATCCATCGATTCGCTTGAGTATACGAAAGGGCGCAGGATTTTGAGGTGGATCGCGAAAGCAGAGGAGTTTGAAAGCGATTTCGATCTTTCAAAGAGTATTCTGAGTTATCTTTGTTTAGAGATCTATCTAAGATGAAAACGCTCTATTCCTCTAATAGTTTTCAAACTTTAGTTCGAATCGATACGTTTAAAGTACTTCGACGATAGTAATTCCTCTTGTCGCGTCATCTTTCGCCCGTTAGCCGAACGGGGTTAATGAAATTGCCATCAAACGGGTTGGGACATCGTTGCGGACGCCGGAGCCGTGTTTCATTCCGATGCGAACCAATTAGACTTTTATAGTCGCCATCTGCGTGCATCCTTTTCTCGCCTTTTCTCGCCTTTTCTCCGTTCGCCTCCGTTCCACGCCACGTGCAAAATGTAATCTGATCGCATTCTTGCTCTCTTTGCACTCCGGTTATCTCGCGAGATTGTTTATTATCCCCTTATCCTTGTAGTTATAGTTGCAACGTTACACCGTTACGCAAATACTCCGCTGGAAACTTATCTAATCCCAAGGATTTAGTGCCCCATTTTAATCCTTTCGATTCGATCGCTGTCCAAGCGGTGCAATTACTCATTACCTTCGAAGGAACTGCCGTTTTGAAATGCAGTCGAGTGTTGACCGTTGAATGACACTCGCGCAAACTCGCGGAAGCTAGTTTTAGAGGGGACGAGTCGGGCCGGGCCAACGGTGGGCGTTGGGAGATATGCCTGGTGGTTTTGTTCACAAATCCCCAACACAGAGCCTGCGTCGAAAATGTATGACCATTTGCCAATGAACATCCAACGTTGTGCCTACAATTATTGTAGTTGGTTAATTAACAAGAAATTTATGCATGGTAATACTACATTGGCCCAACCAATGCTTACCAACATTTAAAACGTTGCTGCAAGTAAAGGCTTGTTAATTATTAGACTGCGGATTTTTATGCATTTTTTTGAAACGTTGAAGAGTATTGTAATATTGTTTTTAATGCAATAAAGTCATCAAGGGATGAAATCAATTTTTATTTTACTCCTGCTTCCCAAAATCAATGCAGGACATTTTTATATTTTGCATGAAGATCCACTGTCTTTTAATTATTATATTCCAAATTCATTTTTTCGTTTTCTTAATTATGGATATGTATATTCGCAATCTGTGTTACTGTCGCGCAGTGGTTGGCTCACTAAAGTTCTAGTGGAATACTTGAGGAAATACATTGGTTGTATGCGTATTATTTATGATTAGACTGCGGATTTTTATGCATTATTTTGAAAAATTGAAGAATATTGTAATATTGTTTTTAATGAAATAAAGTCATCAAGAGATGAAATCAATTTTTATTTTACTCCTGCTTCCCAAAAACAATGCAGGACATTTTTATATTTTGCATGAAGATCCACTGTCTTTTAATTATTATATTCCAAATTGATTTTTTCGTTTTCTTAATTATGGATATGTATATTCGCAATCTGTGTTACTGTCGCGCAGTGGTTGGCTCACTAAAGTTCTAGTGGAATACTTGAGGAAATACATTGGTTGTATGCGTATTATTTATGATTAGACTGCGGATTTTTATGCATTTTTTTGAAACATTGAAGAATGATGTAATATTGTCTTTAATGCAATAAAGTCATCAAGGGATGAAATCAATTTTTATTTTACTCCTGCTTCCCAAAATCAATGCAGGACATTTTTATATTTTGCATGAAGATCCACAGTCTATTAATTATTATATTCCAAATTGATTTTTTCGTTTTCTTAATTATGAATATGTATATTGGCAAAATGTTACTGTCGCGCAGTGGTTGTATGCATATTATTTATGATTAGACTGTGGATCTTTATGCAAAATAAAAAATTGATTGCAGGACACAGGAGCCAAATAAAAATTGTATTCTTCTTTTAATTATCCTATTAAGCTGAAATTAATACGTTGATGTCCTTAAATATTTTTAACATGTCCACTGCTTTAAATTGTGCTCATCCATTCTTGTCATAAATGCATAAAATCCGCAGTCTAATAATAACGTTGGCCCATCTGCATAAAAAGGCGACATTTCTAATGGTTGGCCAACTATCGCAACCAAGTTAGAGATCTACAGGATACAAAAAAGCCGAAATTTTCCGAGAACGATCGCGCGGGAGCAATGAAACGCTAATAGAGTCTTCTCGCCCGGCCATTTGCTTTCCGCGTTCTCGTGAAAAGAAAGAGAAGCAAGTTAATGGGTTTCCCGCTTAACGATCTCGCTAATTGATACGGGGCCGCAAGTTTTAGCACCCTCGCAGAGAGGTCTCCCTTTTCGATCCTCGTGCGTCCTATCGAGATGAAAGACAAGCAATTTCCATAATTACGATTTACTGTTTCGCGGACTGCTGCGGCTCGAGACCTCGAACAACAATCGGAAACGATCCTCGGATATTTTCCACCCTCGCACTCCGGCCGCGACTAAGTACACCGACTCGCAAAAGTATCGCGACACCTTTATTGAAAAAAGCCGATATCCAATCGACCTCGCGAGGTATCTGTGTTTCAATCTGAAAGTGCATCTCGAAGCTATCTCTGCGCTGATACTTGCATTTTATTTTGCAATTGTACACGAGAAACTATTAACGTTTTAACTATTAACAATGATTTCAGCGCACTGGTTCGATCTGATGCTACTACTCGAGCAATTTCGCAAATTACCACAAAATTTTCAACGTTTCGGTCAAAACTTTAGACCATTTTAAAGAAAAATTTTTAAATAATTGCGTCTGTAAAAATTATTGGATTAATTAACGTTTTATCTTATTAACATTTATCGTGGATAATCATTTCGAAAGCTTGACTACCATGATCTCCATCATAAACATGGATTGCGTCCAGAAGCATAGAAAGAATTAGGTAAATACACTCCACAATAGGACATTTTGATGGACAATAATTCATTTTTCAAATTTAATTATATAATACGTTTAATTTGATAATTAATTTAAACTTAGTTATATAATATGTTTCAATTGAACATTTAGATAAAAGATTTCAAAATAAAAATTTACTGAGAGAGAGAGAAAGTGTAAATGGGTTTTAAGAAAAATTATGGATATGCATTTTCTCAATTCACAATAATTAATTCTTCAAATTTAATTCAACATTTAGATAAAAGATTTCAAAATAAAAATTTACTAAAAGTGTAAACGGGTTATAAGAAAAATTCTGGAGAACGCGTCGGGTTAGACAATTATTTTGAGGGATGAAGGGTAGTTCATCTTGGAGAAAAACAGTGAACAATGCATTTTTTCAATTCACAATAATTAATCTTTCAAATTGAATTGAGCATTTAGATAAAAGATTTCAAAACAAAAATTTAGTGATAGTGCAAATGGGTTACAAGAAAAATTCTGGCTCAGACAATTGTTTTGAGGGATGAAGGGTAGTTCATCTAGTAGCAAAACAATGAAAAATGAAAGTTTTCAATTAACAATAATTAGTTTTCCAAATTTAATTGAACGTTTAGATAAAAACTTTTAAAATGAAAATTTACCGAATTAAATTAAATGCGTTATAAAAATTAAAGTAAATGGGTTATAAAAAAGATTCTGGGAACGCGTAGGGGTCGACAATTGTTTTGAGGGCTGAAGGGTAGTTCATCTAGTAGCAAAACAGTGAAAGTCTGGGCTGTCGAATGAAATAGTGGGAGAACGAGTGGTTTTATACGAGAATGATTATGGTCGAGTACCGCGGAAGAAGTTTCGAGGAATTTTTCTGGTTGGGTTTATATTCTGTGAAAGTGGTGGTAGGTTTTGAGAGGCAGTGTACATCGTGCAGCACGCGTTTCCGCGCCTGGATGCGCGGGGGTGGCCCACTCGAGATCACTCGATTATCTCCTTTGTCGCCGCGCCCACCCGACTGAATATATCCTGCTTTATCCTTCGGTCTCCACTCACCCCTTCGCAACCCTTACCCAGCCTTTTCCACCACTGTTGTTCGGGATCGCGGAAGAATAAACCATCGACAAAGCCCGAGCGAGATACACTGAATCACGGAAGTACCCGAGCGCTGTGAAATATGACGCGTGTTCGGAAACGCGACTCGTACTACGAATTACAAAACAACTCCCCCTATCAAGATCTTCGAACGATTAAAGATAGGCATGTGCTTTAACCCTTAAGTGGTACAGTGTTTCGTCAGACTGTAAAATATCAACTCAGGACCTTTCCAAAATTTTGTATAAATTGTTTCGGATACTTTCAAGTATATTATTTGAGATTAAATAACCCAAACGTTTTAAAAAAGTTACAAAATGTCGATGCTTGCAATTTTTGTATAATACAGTAGCGAAAAGTTGTGCACAAAAATTTTGTCGGAGTCCTTAAGTGGTATTTAACCCTTGAGTGTTTAATCAGACTGTAAAATATCATTCCAGAACCTTTATAAAATTTGGTATAAATTGTTTTAAATACTTTCAAGTATATTATTTAAGATTAAATAACCCAAACGTTCTAAAGAAGTTAAGAAATGTGGATATTTGCTATTTTTGTAGAATACAGTAGAGAAAACTTGTGCACAAAAATTTTGTCGGAGTCCTTAAGTGGTATTTAACCCTTAAGTGTTTAATCAGACTGTAAAATATCATTCCAGAACCTTTATAAAATTTTGTATAAATTGTTTTAAATACTTTCAAGTATATTATTTGAGATTAAATAACCCAAACGTTTTAAAAAAGTTACAAAATGTCGATGCTTGCAATTTTTGTATAATACAGTAGCGAAAAATTGTGCACAAAAATTTTTAAGAGTCCTTAAGTGGTATTTAACCCTTGAGTGTTTAATCAGACTGTGAAATATCATTCCAGAACCTTTATAAAATTTGGTATAAATTGTTTCAGATACTTTCAAGTATATTATTTAAGATTAAATAACCCAAACGTTCTAAAGAAGTTAAGAAATGTGGATATTTGCTATTTTTGTGCAATACAGTAGTGAAAGCTTGTGCACAAAAATTTTGTCGGAGTCCTTAAGTGGTATTTAACCCTTAAGTGTTTAATCAGACTGTAAAATATCATTCCAGAACCTTTATAAAATTTTGTATAAATTGTTTTAAATACTTTCAAGTATATTATTTAAGATTAAATAACCCAAACGTTCTAAAGAAGTTAAGAAATGTGGATATTTGCTATTTTTGTGCAATACAGTAGTGAAAGCTTGTGCTCAGAAATTTCGTCGGGGTCACGAGAGACCCTAGTACACCAGTTAAGGGTTAAGCTTTGACTTTGGAAAAATTGCGAGTGGAAATTAGCACAGATAAAATATTTTCAGATTTTTTTTTACCTCTAAGTTACTCAAAATCAAAAGCGAACGATTTGATAATCTCTATCTATGTAAAAAATCTTCATTCGCATTTAGGGCAGAAAGTATCGACACAAGCGTTCGCTAGTTGCGACGCCTGTGAGCATAGGAATAGAAGTATTTCGCGGATTTTGTTGAACGTTCAAATATATACTTTTGCGCCCCATTGTCGGAATATCATCTCGTGCTGAAGCCCCAGTTTGGTACAGCTTTCTCTCCGGCCATTGTTCCAAACGTCTTCTGAACAATTTTATAATCGGCGCGGATAAAGCACGGTATTCCCGCGGGCTTACTTTCCTCGCGGCGTTTACGGTTTCGGTTTCGTTTCTGGAATTCCGCGTTTCATTATCCCCCTCGGAACGGGAAACGGTGGTGGAACTTGTTCTTAACGCGTTCACGCTTGGCGCCCGAACGTCCGACGGTCTACAGGGAAACAATGGCTTTTTTAAGAGCTATAATAAGCAGTCTTCTCTTGGGTAATTGTTCCCGTAGCGTTATCTTTCTATTTAACTCTCGTGGTGTTGGAAACTTTCGCCTGCGTTACACCTACTACGTTTATTTATAAAATGTTCATGTCATGAAACAGATTGAAACTATTTTCGTGAGCTAATACTTGATCGAGATTGACTGAGAAGAGCACAGATTTATTTTTATATCTTTACCCAAAGTTGTAACTCAATGTTACAGTATCGCAAAACTAATATTTGATTAGGATAATGTTGCAGATTTTTTTATATGGTTAGGTACATTAAAATTTACGCTTTACGCGATGTCTTACGAAAATCTGTCCCCACTCTACGTTCCCCCTCCACGATGCTGTGTCACGTGACTAAGCTGGTACTGGCAGTACTGGCAATTCGAGCTCCCTTCCCTCGATTAGAGCTCGCTCCCTTCCCTCGATTAGAGCTCGCTCCCTTCAATTCGAGCTGCCTCCCCTCAAATAGAGCTCCCTCCCCTCAATTAGAGCTCCCTGCCTTCAATTCGAGCTCCCTGCCTTCAACTCGAGCTCCCTGCCTTCAATTCGAGCTCCCTCCCTTCAATTCGAGCTCCCTCCCTTCAATTCCAGCTCTCTCCGCTCAATTCCAGCTCTCTCCCCTCAATTCGAGTACCGTCCCCTCAATTCGAGCCTTCTCCCCCCAATTCGAGCCTTCTCCCCCCAATTCGAGCATTCTCCTCTCAATGCGAGCACTCTCCCCCCAATTCGAGCACTCTCCCCCCAATTCGAGCACTCTCCCCTCAATTCCAGCTCTCTCCGCTCAATTCCAACTTTCTCCGCTCAATTCCAACTTTCTCCCCTCAATTCGAGCACCGTCCCCTCAATTCGAGCATTGTCCCCTCAATTCGAGCCTTCTCCCCCCAATTCGAGCACTCTCCCCTCAATGCGAGCACTCTCCCCTCAATGCGAGCACTCTCCCCTCAATGCGAGCACTCTCCCCCCAATTGGAGCACTCTCCCCCCAATTCGAGCACTCTCCCTTCAATGCGAGGACTCTCCCCTCAATTCGAGCCTTCTCTCCCCAATTCGTGCACTCTCCCCTCAAATCGAGCTCCCTTCCCTCGCATGGCGACTCTGCGTGGGTGGCAGCAGGTATGCAGAGATAAAATCGGTGTCCCCGACAGGAATAAGGATCGATGGATCACCGATGTATATTCATGACGCCGTCCGCCCACCGACAGGGGTCGCCAGAGCGTTTTTAATCGAGAATAAATAGTCCGATAATTAAAACGCGGATAAAATGGTGCCGGTCCGTTTCTCTCGGTCGTCCGTCGCTTCCTGTAAAAACGCCCACGCGTCGCCAAGATTAAATTTGCGGCGAAAATAGTATCTCGCGGCACCTTGATTAAAATACTTGTCAAACGGGACGAGACGAAATTGACCATCGGAGCAGCAGCTTGCTCGTGGAAAAGTTCACGGTTGGCATAAAAAGAAGCGGAGATTATTCGGTTATACATATTCCGCCGAATATCCCAGCCCGAGGATCGTAAAGGATCCTCCGTGTAAAAGAAACACTGAAGGTAACAATTTCGAGAGTTTCGCTCTAATTCATGAAAGACCGCCTTCTCGGAGGGACGAGCAATTACTAATCCCGGCGAGACGTGAAATTCCGCGATCGTTTCATCAACTATTCAACCATAAAGTACGACGGGGTACTTCCTCGAGAACAACGTGGGGGCTAGTTGGAAACCTCATCTTCGCGAGATTAAGTGTATTTATGTTCCTCCGACGCGGACGGAATTTTTACGATTAATATTATACCTCGAGGATCCTCTTACGGGCAGCTAACTGTACGTATTAAATGAAGGGAAACAAGTTTGACCCCTTGCCCCGCGATTTACTTTACGGTTTCGGCGATTAGAACTTTCTTGTGGTTCTTCATTTTGTGAAAAAGGAGAAAATTTATGTCTACTGTACCGCGCTTCCACAAAAATTAGATTCCGTTTAATTGTTGATAAAAATTTCGGAGAGTCTTAGTGGAGAGTTAGTGTCCAGAATTCTGGAGGGTAGTTTCTGAAATGGAGGAAAATATTTAAAACTTTCTATTTTACAATTATTTAAATAATAAACGTGATTTCGTAAGAAGTTATTACATAGATATCAAAGTCCAAATAAAATTATTATTATTACTTTTAAAACATGTTGCATTCAACGAAAATATGGGAGTAAATAATTTGTATTTAAAGGGCGGTTTTCGCTGCTTTCAACACGAATAATTTCTCACATTCTCGACCAAAATTCGAGCTGTACAGAGGATCCATTTTTGCGCTCCTTCTTACCGCGAATTCGTGAAATAATGTCGGCGCACACCCTAAATGCGAATTCACCGTTTATAGCGTACGAGGTGTTCATAAGCTCGAATTTATTGCAGCGGAGCCGCGCGCGCAAGAAGCCACCCTCATTCCTCTATCCATCTCCATTCCTCTCTGTCTCTCCTGTTGCTTTTGTATCAGGATAGCTCTTAACGTGAAATAAAGTGGCGTCAAGCGAAATCTCTCGCCACCCCGGCCTCCCGTAGGAAATGTCGTTTCTATACAATTCTGGATCCCTTAATTGGCAATACGGAAGTCGTGGATCCAGCATCCGCGTCTTTGCGACGGTTAAATTTCAAAATTGAACGAATATCCTCGCCCGGAAACGATACTGCCATTTATCCCTCCAGGCGGCGCGGCGGCTCTGTTAATTGTCATTTCCTCGCACCGCGCCGAGCGTGTTTTACCTTTGATAGCTGCAGCTTCCAGCATGCATCGCGACTGTCTCTCTAAAAGAATCCTCAACCCTTAACCCTTTGCAGTCGGAGCTAGATCGAAAATAAAACATTTCTTCCGACCTAGAATAATTCCTTAATAACAGATAATAGAAGAATTCCTTAATAAATTTGCCTAATTTGTGTCTTTGATAGCTGCAGCTTCCAGCATGCATCGCGACTGTCTCTCTAAAAGAACCCTTAACCTTTTTGCAGTCGGAGATAGTTCGAAAATAAAACATTTCTTCCGACCTAGAATAATTCCTTAATAAAAGATAATAGAAGAATTCCTTAATAAATTTGCCTAATTTGTGTCTTTGATACTTGCATAGCTTTCAGCATGCGTCGCGACTGTCTCTCCAAAAGAACCCTCAACCCTTAACCCTTTGCAGTCGGAGCTAGTTCGAAAATAAAGCATTTCTTCCGACCTAGAATAATTCTTTAATAACAGATAATAGAAGAATTCCTTAATAAATTTGCCTAATTTGTGTCTTTGATACCTGCAGCTTCCAGCATGCATCGCGACTGTCTCTCTAAAAGAACCCTTAACCTTTTTGCAGTCGGAGCTAGTTCGAAAATAAAGCATTTCTTCCGACCTAGAATAATTCCTTAATAAAAGATAATAGAAGAATTCCTTAATAAATTTGCCTAATTTGTGTCTTTGGTAGCTGCAGCTTCCAGCATGCATCGCGACTGTCTCTCCAAAAGAACCCTTAACCCTTACCCCTTTGCAGTCGGAGCTAGTTCGAAAATAAAATATTTCTTCCGACCTAGAATAATTCTTTAATAACAGATAATAGAAGAATTCCTTAATAAATTTGCCTAATTTGTGTCTTTGATACCTGCACAGCTTCCAGCATGCATCGCTACTGTCTCTCCAAAAGAACCCTTAACCCTTACCCCTTTGCAGTCGGAGCTAGTTCGAAAATAAAACATTTCTTCCGACCTAGAATAATTCCTTAATAAAAGATAATAGAAGAATTCCTTAATAAATTTGCCTAATTTGTGTCTTTGATACTTGCATAGCTTTCAGCATGCGTCGCGACTGTCTCTCCAAAAGAACCCTCAACCCTTAACCCTTTGCAGTCGGAGCTAGTTCGAAAATAAAGCATTTCTTCCGACCTAGAATAATTCTTTAATAACAGATAATAGAAGAATTCCTTAATAAATTTGCCTAATTTGTGTCTTTGATACCTGCAGCTTCCAGCATGCATCGCGACTGTCTCTCTAAAAGAACCCTTAACCTTTTTGCAGTCGGAGCTAGTTCGAAAATAAAGCATTTCTTCCGACCTAGAATAATTCCTTAATAAAAGATAATAGAAGAATTCCTTAATAAATTTGCCTAATTTGTGTCTTTGGTAGCTGCAGCTTCCAGCATGCATCGCGACTGTCTCTCCAAAAGAACCCTTAACCCTTACCCCTTTGCAGTCGGAGCTAGTTCGAAAATAAAATATTTCTTCCGACCTAGAATAATTCTTTAATAACAGATAATAGAAGAATTCCTTAATAAATTTGCCTAATTTGTGTCTTTGATACCTGCACAGCTTCCAGCATGCATCGCGACTGTCTCTCCAAAAGAACCCTTAACCCTTACCCCTTTGCAGTCGGAGCTAGTTCGAAAATAAAACATTTCTTCCGACCTAGAATAATTCCTTAATAAAAGATAATAGAAGAATTCCTTAATAAATTTGCCTAATTTGTGTCTTTGATACTTGCATAGCTTTCAGCATGCGTCGCGACTGTCTCTCCAAAAGAACCCTCAACCCTTAACCCTTTGCAGTCGGAGCTAGTTCGAAAATAAAGCATTTCTTCCGACCTAGAATAATTCTTTAATAACAGATAATAGAAGAATTCCTTAATAAATTTGCCTAATTTGTGTCTTTGATACCTGCAGCTTCCAGCATGCATCGCGACTGTCTCTCTAAAAGAACCCTTAACCTTTTTGCAGTCGGAGCTAGTTCGAAAATAAAGCATTTCTTCCGACCTAGAATAATTCCTTAATAAAAGATAATAGAAGAATTCCTTAATAAATTTGCCTAATTTGTGTCTTTGGTAGCTGCAGCTTCCAGCATGCATCGCGACTGTCTCTCCAAAAGAACCCTTAACCCTTACCCCTTTGCAGTCGGAGCTAGTTCGAAAATAAAATATTTCTTCCGACCTAGAATAATTCTTTAATAACAGATAATAGAAGAATTCCTTAATAAATTTGCCTAATTTGTGTCTTTGATACCTGCACAGCTTCCAGCATGCATCGCGACTGTCTCTCCAAAAGAACCCTTAACCCTTACCCCTTTGCAGTCGGAGCTAGTTCGAAAATAAAACATTTCTTCCGACCTAGAATAATTCCTTAATAAAAGATAATAGAAGAATTCCTTAATAAATTTGCCTAATTTGTGTCTTTGATACTTGCATAGCTTTCAGCATGCGTCGCGACTGTCTCTCCAAAAGAACCCTCAACCCTTAACCCTTTGCAGTCGGAGCTAGTTCGAAAATAAAGCATTTCTTCCGACCTAGAATAATTCTTTAATAACAGATAATAGAAGAATTCCTTAATAAATTTGCCTAATTTGTGTCTTTGATACCTGCAGCTTCCAGCATGCATCGCGACTGTCTCTCTAAAAGAACCCTTAACCTTTTTGCAGTCGGAGCTAGTTCGAAAATAAAACATTTCTTCCGACCTAGAATAATTCCTTAATAACAGATAATAGAAGAATTCCTTAATAAATTTGCCTAATTTGTGTCTTTGATAGCTGCAGCTTCCAGCATGCATCGCGACTGTCTCTCCAAAAGAACCCTTAACCCTTACCCCTTTGCAGTCGGAGCTAGTTCGAAAATAAAGCATTTCTTCCGACCTAGAATAATTCCTTAATAACAGATAATAGAAGAATTCCTTAATAAATTTGCCTAATTTGTGTCTTTGATACCTGCACAGCTTCCAGCATGCATCGCGACTGTCTCTCCAAAAGAACCCTCAACCCTTAACCCTTTGCTGTCGGAGCTAGTTCGAAAATAAAACATTTCTCCCGACCTAGAATAATTCTTAAATGTGTAGTCATTGATAAGTAGACTTGCGGACCTTTATGCAAGATAAAAATGTTCTGCATTGATTGTGGGAAACAGGAATGAAATAAAAATGATTTCATCCCTTAATGACTTCATTGCATTGAAAACGACATTGCAATATTCTTAAATTTTTCTAATCCTTTACTGCTTTATATTTCGCTCAGCCAATTTATGATAAATGCGTACAAATCCGCAGTCTATTGATTAGATACCAACATATTTAATCATGTAAATAATATTTTGAATAATGGTACAGCAATTTGTAGTGGTGACTCTCCGAGTGCTAAGGGTTAACATTATAGAATTAGAGAATTAACACTAAACCCACCACTGCCGGTCAAATGACCGGTTTTATATTTTTCATTTCATAATTATTGAATTTATGAAGTTGCTTACGTGGAAATTGATTCGATAAAATTCTTTATCCAAGCACATATTGTTCTACAAATTGCAGGAACTCCAAATAAATAGAGCCTCGTCATTTTTGCAAGCTAAAACATGATAATCGCTTTTAGTGCTCGGCAGGTGTAGTGTTAAAGATCAACTGTGTTAAGAATTCCTTAAAAAATCTGCAACCGCAAGCAAAAATATATTTACCGTCGCCGTCTACAGTTTTCCCGCATCTCTAGAAACCGGCTGACGTCACTGTGCGCTCTTTTATTTTCCGTTCCGCGGGGGGAATATTTTTAACTGCCTTGTCGCTATAATCGTCGCGCCTGCAGCGATCATTTTTCCCGGGGGGAGGGATCGCCGGCTGCGGGCACTTTCACCCAATTTCAAAGAAAAGAAGATTTATAGAGCTGCCAGCTCGAAGACAAAGAGAGATTGCTTCACGGTTCGCCACGTGCGCGCGCGCTCGCACAAGAACCGTCGATTTAACTCGATTCTCTGATAAAACACAGAGAGGAACAAGCGCTCGCAAGGAATTGTGCTCGAAAAATCGTCGGGGGACACGGTCCTGTTCCCTGAGGAATAATTCAACGCAGCCTCTTTATTTTTATATTTGCCTGACCCAGTCAGCCGAAAGTATTGACACAGACTCTCTGTCTTTCTCCCCGTGTCTCTCTCTCTTTCCCTTCGATCTCCTTTTTACCTCGGTCGTTCGTCGAAGAGACAGCTTCTCGCAGCTTCTTTTTTATCGCTCCGTGCTCCGACAACTCGGCAGGGGGTGGATTTCATCCCTTGGAAACGAAACCGATTCGTTCTACTCTGAGGGGGAGCACGAATTCAAGGGAAAAGGTTACCCTCTCTCTCTCCTGGTTCCGCATTAGTCACGTGACATTATACACGGACAGTGACGGAACGCGGCGGAAGGGTGGGGGGCAAGTCTCTATCAATCATTTTAACCAGGGACCATAACTGTTAGAACTAGACTGCGGCTTTTATGCATTTATGACAAAAATGGGTGCGTACAATATAAAGCAGAGGACATATTTAAATGATTTGACATCAGTGTATTAGTTTCAGCTTGATGAGAAAATTAAAAAATGTAAGAAGTTTCTATTTGGCTCCTGTGACTTGCTATATATGCAAACAATATTTATTTTGCATAAAGATCCGCAGTCTAGTTATAACCAAAAAGAAAAAGAGTCGTAGAATAACAAGTATTTCATCGACTAAAATCGTATTGGTTACAAATAAGGGTTGTAATGTGATAATATACAGGGTGTCCCAAAATTCCTTCAACAGCCGGAAATGGGAGGTTCATGACGTCATTCGAAGCAACATTTTCCTTTGCAAAAATGTTATCCGCGGCTTTGTTTAGGAGTTATTAACGAAAAACACTGACCAATCAGAGCGCGACCTAGACGCGAGTTGGCACAGTCGGCCCGACGCGCCAACTAACTATTGGCCGACTGGGCCAGCTCGCGTCAAGGTCGCGCTCTGATTGGTCCGTGTTTTTCGTTAATAACTCCTAAACAAAGCCGCGGATAACATTGTTACAAAGGAAAATGTTGCTTCAAATAATCTCAGGAACCTCCCATTTCCGGCTGTTGAAGGAATTTTGGGACACCCTGTATAATACATATGATAATACATACTGTGGTCGTCTCAAGTCGTTGTGGATCAAATTCTTTGTCGGTCAAAATCGTTGTCGATCAAATTCGTTGTCGGTGAAAACCGTGTTTGTGTCGGTGATTTCCATGGGACCCGATTTTAACCCTTATGTCAACAACCAGGTACCACTTTAAATTTCTTTTGAAAACTACTTCAACATCTTTGTTGACAAATAGCACAATTATGGTAGGCTTTTATGTTCTTGAATGGTCAGAGAAATAATTCACATTTGTGGCATAAAAATTATGCATTGAAACTATAAATTGCAATTTATTGAATATTGCAGAAAATGATGGTTATTGACATAACAGACTGCGGATTTTTATGTATTTATGAAGAAACTGGTTTGGCGAAATATAAAACAGTAATTAGATATTAAAAATTCAAGAATGTTGTAATGTTGTTGCTTTTAATGTAACAAAGTCGTTAAGGGATGAAATCAATTTTCATGTTATTCCTGCTTCCCACAATCAATGCAAAACATTTTTATTTTGCATAAAGATCCTCCGTCTACACACAAGGGTTGAAACTGCTGGAGTTTTTATGCATTTATGAAGAAATTAACTGGGTGAGATACAAAAGAAGGCTATTAATTTACAGAAAGAAGACTATAAATTGCAATTTATATATATTAAACATTGTACAAAATGTTATTGACATAAGCAGACTGCGGATCTTTATGCATTTATGAAGAAACTGGTTGGGCGAAATATAAAACAGTAATTAGATTTTAAAAATTCAAGAATGTTGTGATGTTGTTGCTTTTAATGTAACAAAGTCGTTAAGGGATGAAATCAATTTTCATGTTATTCCTGCTTCCCACAATCAATGCAAAACATTTTTATTTTGCATAAAGATCCTCCGTCTACACACAAGGGTTAAAACTGCTGGAGTTTTTATGCATTTATGAAGAAATTAACTGGGTGAGATACAAAAGAAGGCTATTAATTTACAAAAAGCAGACTATTAAGGAGTGAAATGAATTTTTATTCAACTACTGCTTCCCGCAATCGATGCAGAATATTTTTATTTTACACAAAGATCCGCACTCTGTTAATTAGTTGTAGCAGATTGTTAACCCCTTGCCGTACCATTGTCTTTACAGTTGCAGTGATCATGTCTTTTTCCCGAGAAATGTCGTGGAAGAGTAAAGGAAATGTATATTTTTTGTATGCCTACATTTATTTTTATGTTTAAATATTGATCACAAAGGATTAAAATTTTATTTCATCTAAAAAGAAAGGCATAACATTCATATTTGTTAGACTTTGTTGATATCTTCAAGACGAGTCTGACTCGTTAAAATACGTCAAGGGTTTAACGGAACTGGGTGAATGAACAAATATGATAGGACGCGGTCGGATGAAATTGATTCCGCAGCATCCTCTCTGATTTTGGACGATTCATACACGGATAGAACGGGATTGGTGAAAGCGTTTTCGAGCTTCCTGGAAAGAATTCGACATTTCCCACAGCCGGGAAAGGAAACAGGTTGGCCGAGAGAGCAGCTCGGAGGTTCGTTGGGTTCGCGGAACAACGCCGCTGCGTTCTGGTGCAATGCAATGCAGCATTCAGCGAAAGACAGGTGGAGCGAATCGCCTCGAACGCTGCACTGTAGATGGCTAGGTGGTAGGAACGCCGGGAATGCCGACCGACACCTTTGCCAACATTTGCCAACTCTCGTCCGTGTCACATCCATTCACTTTGCGATCCGATTCGCCTCTATCGTTCCACAAGCTTCCAAATATTCAATCCTACCAGAGGTTTCCCTTTTCTCCGATCGGCCAAACAAATACAACATTTTTGCGCCCGATGAAAAATTGCGCGGAAATCTCTGGGCCCGTAAACAATTCGTTTCCACCTCGCTTTGCGAGCTTTGTTTTTTATTTTCGAAAAATATTCCTGTTTGGGCCAAGAGAATTTTTTTGTCACTTATTAACTTCCCGATTTTATAGGGATTCTTTTTATTGCATCAGTTAAATGTACTTGTTTAACGCTGCTTGTAAATAGTGATGGCTTTGAAAAATTTTAGTAGGTCATTTTCGATTGAGGAGGATGCTGGGAGTCGATTGGAATCTTTTTTTATTACTTATTTTGTTTATTGCATCAATGTAGATATTGGAGGTAGAATTGATTCATTTTTTATTAGTTATTTCGGTTAGTGCATCAATTAAATTAGTATTATCAATTTCGTGACAGTTGTAGGTACTGATGGATCTGAATAATTTTAGTAGGTCATTTTCAAATGCTGGGAGTCGAATGGAATCTTTTTTTATTACTTATTTTGTTTATTGCATCAATTTAGATATTGGAGGTAGAATTGATTCATTTTTTATTAGTTATTTCGGTTAGTGCATCAATTAAATTAGTATTATCAATTTCGTGACAGTTGTAGGTACTGATGGGTCTGAATAATTTTAGTAGGTCATTTTCAAATGCTGGGAGTCGAATGGAATCTTTTTTTATTACTTATTTGGTTTATTGCATCAATTAAATTAATGTTATAAAATTTAGGGAGAGGTAGAAGTAGATAGTGATGGCTCTGAAAAATTTCAGGGCCTCATTTTCAACTGAAAATGATATTGGAGGTCGAATGGAATCATTTTTTATTACTTATTTTGGTTGGTGCATCAATTAAATTAATATTATCAATTTAGTGATAGGTAGAAGTAGACAGTGATGGGTCTGAATAATTTCAGTAGGTCATGTTCAAATTAAGTATTATCAATTTCGTGCTAGTTGCAAGTAGTGATGGGTCTGAAAAATGTCACCAGGTCATTTTAACTAATTTTGATGCTGGGAGTCGAGTTGCATCTTTTTTTATTACTCATCTTGTATATTGCATCAATTAAATTAATATCATCAATTTAGTGAGAGGTAGAAATAGATAGTGATGGCTCTGAAAAATTTCAGGACCTTATTTCCAAATGAAGATTATATTCGAGGTAGAATGAACTCATTTTTTTATTACGTATTGTCTTTATTGCATCAATTAAATTATTATTAGCAATTCCGTGGTAGTTACAAGTAGTGATGGGTTTGAAAAATTAGGTCATTTGCAACTGACGATGATGCTGGGAGCCGAGTTGCATTTTTTTTATTACTTATTTTGTTGATTGCATCAATTAAATTAATATCATCAATTTAGTGAGAGGTAGAAGTAGACAGTGATGGCTCTGAAAAATTTCAGGACCTCATTTCCAAATGAAGATGATATTGGAGGTCGAATGGACTCATTTTTTTATTACTTATTGTTTTTATTGCATCAATTAAATTATTATTAGCAATTCCGTGGTGGTTACAAGTAGTGATGGGTCTGAAAAATGTCGGTGGTCGAATGATCTAATTATTTTATTTCTTATTTTAAATAGATACGGGTTAAAAAGATATCAGTAGGTCATTTCCAACCGAAGTTAGCGGGTCAAGGGAGACCCAGGGATCGCAGCCAGCTGGAAACGAGGTCGCGAGCCGCCGAAGTGGTTAGTTATTGCGAACCGGGAGGCAAGCACGGCGAATCTTGTTAATGAATCGAACGAACAGTTGGTGGAGGGGGCTTTAAACGATCGCGTCGGGTAAAAATATGAACGCTCCTCGTGGAAATCGTCGCTCGTTAACGACGGAACAACTGTTACCGTTGATTCTGGCGGCGCTTGTTCGTTTCATTAACTTTGTTTTTCCGGTTGCGAAGCGCAATGAGTCACGATCGGACGGAACGAGATTTCGCCGTTTTTTTTTTCGGCGGGGTTTATTTTTTATGTAGGTCGCCGGATTTAATTCGTTTCGCGCGATCGGTGACAAAAAACAGACAGAAAGAGAGGGACAGAGAGAGAGAGAGAGATTGCGGGAGGCTTTGGAAAATAAGAGAGAAGGGTAAAAAATATTTCGAGCAATCTGCGCGAGCTATCACAGCCGGACGATTTGCATTTCTATCGCTGCATATTTATCGCGACGGGGATTTCCCTGGGTATTTTTTTAAATTAATTAGACCAGGCTCGAGTTACTCGAGACCCACGTACGGTCCTCTTTCTCGCTCTATCTCGCTGTATTTACATCGGGCCACTTATCGTGACGCTTAAATCCTGTACCGGTGCGCGAACCAACTGCCGGAATAAAATATTCAAGAAGGAGCTAGTCGTTTCCCTTTTTGCTCAAAATTCCGGGTATCTTGGAAAGGGGAGCCCGACGCGGCGTGCACTTGCGAAAAATGCAGCGAATTTCGAATGCACCGTGAAAGGTGTACAGATAACCGGGCTCTGGAAACGCCCACGCTGCATGGAAGAACTTATTTTCCTTGCACTTTCGTTTTGCTACGAATTATAGTATACCAGCGAGTACATATTTCTGAAAAGATTCAGACTCGGAGAGTATATCTCAGTCGATTATTATTAGACAGCGGATTTGACGCATTTATGGCAGAAAAATTTAAAAATACTGTCGTATTATTTTCAACTCATTAAACATATTAGAAGAGAAAATAAATTTCTATGTTGTTCCAGTTTGTTGCAGTTCGAGCAGGAAATTTTTATCTTGCGTAAAGATCCGCTGTCTAATTATTATTATTAATCCGAGTACGAACTCTCCAAGTTGGACGGGCCTTGATCTATAAAATGCCACAGAAAATTGTCAAGAGATCGAAAAATCCGTGGAACTCCGCACGCGAGTAATGTGCTCGTTCTTTAACATTTTCCCATCCATAAACTTGACTGTGCTCTGAAAAAAGTTGATATTCAAATTACTAGGAAAGAGGCGGCGCTTTCCTTTCATTTTGATTAACCGTACACTCGACTTTTCATTTTCGGATGTGGAACTGCATTTCAAAGCAACGGCGCTCCCGAATATTCCCGCGAGAACCCGCTAAATAGATTTTAGGTCGTCGCGTGAAGTAGCCCTGTGATCGTTCTGGCAATAATTCATTTCTAGTCGGTGCTCGACCTGAGTTTTTTAAAAGATGATAAAGATAAATAATTTCGAGGTTCCTCGAAGGGAATTTTCAAATTTCGTTGGCTGATGCACGAAGAGTCTATGTATGAGCATCGAAGAGTGGAATAAAAATGAGAAAAATGTTGATTCGAGGCGTGGGCATCGTCCAATAATTAATTTCTAGTCGGTCCTCGACCTGAGTTTTTTAAAAGATGATAAAGATCAATAACAGAAGTTAAGGACTTAGGAATTCACTTCTCTTCTACCTTAAACTTTTCCAACCATTTTTATCACATTGTTAACTCCGCTTCAAGAATGCTCGGGTTTATACTGCGTTTTTCCACCGATTTTCTTTCAATCTATACACTTAGGTTGCTATATATTAGCCTTGTCCGTCCCCTGCTAGAATATGCTTCAACTATATGGTCTCCGAAAAGCGTTAAGTACGAAATCATGCTTGAGAGAGTGCAACATAAATTTCTTAGGTTTTGTGCATATAAGACAAACAATCCTATGTCAATCTTTGATCATGATTACTCTAAAATATTAAATATAGTCAACCTGGAAACATTATCTGATCGAAGAACAGTAGCCGACCAAAGCTTCATTTTTAATTTGTTAAATAATAATATAGATTGTTCCGCTCTCCTTATGCAAATTAATCTTTATGTACCTGAGCGTGTTTTGAGAATGAGAGCAGGATTTCAAACAACGCAATCCAAATCCTCATATGGAGTAATGAATCCTATAAATCGGATTATTTCGAGATCAAACACAGTTTACAATAACATTGATTTTTTTAATGGCACGTTACATGCATTCAAAACAAAACTACGCGAGATTATTCGCTAATATCGTACCTTTACTTGTTTAGTTCTGCGCTTGTCCATCGAATGTAAAAATTTTTAGGTTAAGAAAATTTCTTCTTTTTCTTTTTCTTTTCTATGTTCTTTTTGTATATTTTTGTTATTTTCTATTTCTTTTATAAGTTATACAAAACATCTGTAAACCCATGTATAAAAGGACCTCGGTCCGTACATAATAAATAATAATAATAATAATAATAAAAATAATTTCGAGCTACCGCGAGGGGAGTTTTCAAATTTCATTGGCTGATGCACGAAGAGTCTATGTATGAGCATCGAAGAGTGGAATAAAAATGAGAAAAAGGTTGATTCGAGGCGTAGGCATCGCCCAATAATTAATTTCTAGTCGGTCCTCGACCTGAGTTTTTTAAAAGATGATAAAGATCAATAATTTCGAGCTACCGCGAAGGGAATTTTCAAATTTCATTAGTTGATGCACGAAGAGTCTATGTATGAGCATCGAAGAGTGGAATAAAAATTAGAAAAATGTTGATTCGAGACGTAGGCATCGTCCAATAATTAATTTCTAGTCGGTCCTCGACCTGAGTTTTTTAAAAGATGATAAAGATCAATAATTTCGAGGTTCCGCGAAGGGAATTTTCAAATTTCGTTGGTTGATGCACGAAGAGTCTATGTATGAGCATCGAAGAGTGGAATAAAAATGGGAAAAATGTTGATTCGAGGCGTGGGCATCGCCCAGTGACTCAGGAATCCGTCATCCTCCGTTAATCGTCGCCAAGATAGATCCGACCACGCGTTTCCACGTATCGATCCGCGTATCGAGAGCCTATTCATCAGCGATCGTCGCCGCTGCTTTGCACGCTCGTTAGGCGAGCAGTCCACGCCCTGACCGCATACTTAAACAAAGACGCGGTTATTATTAGCCGGTGGCTGGCATTTCGAAAAAGGCATATCCTTCCATACCACCGGATCAAATATTAATCCCGAGCGGTCTCGAAATCCGTTCGTGGAACTTCCAACGGGACGGAGTAGCCTAATTTGCACCGAAGTATATCTGAATTCTGAATACTCGAGTTAGAATATTGAACGAACTCCATCAAGAGGCGTCGTCTCTCGGAGTCATCCCCTCATTCTATCTCGCGTATTTTCATATCTTGCGTTCCATTTAAAAAAAAGACTAAAAAGTAGAAAATGGAAAAATATATTTAAAAAATTTTTTAAAAACGCACTAAAAAGGAGAAAATAGCGCCGTAAACGCTTTCGTAAACGAATAAAAGAAAACTTTTTAAAAACCACGCTTATATTAAAATGCACTAGAAAGGAGAAAATCATTTTTTTCCTGGTTCTTCCCAAAAATTTAATATAAATTTAAAGAAAATCATGACATCAGTGACTATAAAAATAAAAGCGTGAAGCGGTCGACTTTATTGACGTAATCTTCGTTGGGCGCTCCACGCTTTTATTTTTATAGTCACCAATGTGTGTCATGATTTTATTTAAATTTATATTCAATTTTTGGGGAGAACCAGGAAAAATATGTTTTCAAAAAGTTTTCTTTTATTCGTTTACGAAAGCGTTTACGGCGCTATTTTCATAGCTACATGCTGCCGAATAATGGACATTACGCCTCGTAAACGAAAAAATAGGACTTTTGAGGGCGACAGCGCCCTAGATCGATCTTTTATCTAGCGTCATTGACTACTGAAAACCCCCATTTTGGTATTACAGTAAATTCTCTATAATCGCAAATGCCTCAGGGGGATTTGTTTGCATTTATCGATCTTGGTCCTACTTTTTTCGAGCTTCAAAGGCCGAGCCGAACGTAGAGAAGGAACCAAAGGCCGAGCCGAACGTAGAGAAGGACAGCGCGTGTAAAGAGACACCACGGCAACCGTCGATGCGACTGCACCTGTCCGCGTCTCTTTCTTTCATATACGCTGTCCTTCCTTGCGTTCGAAACTCTCATCGTCAATTAAACCACTAAATTCAGTTCATATTATATCGTGTTTGGTATCATTTTGCATTAGAAAAATGCCAGGAATATGTTGGTGAAAGTTCCATGAAAAAATAATGGAAAATAAAGAAGATAGAATTTTGGTATAACGTTATGATGACTCACGGGCGTTTGAACTGTGCCGACGACTGCGACTCTTCGCGTCGCGTTAGTAGTGGTTCACACCGATATACCGAGCCGAGATCAGTGTATTGAGTTGGAGGGGATATTTCATTTGCGATTATCGTACATGCCCTGTTTGCGATTGTAGAGAATTTACTGTATCGAGAAATGAGAACGCGAATCCCGCACCCTTTCACTCCCGGATAAAGGAGTCTACCGCCTTAATGGATCTTCTAGTTTCTAATTCTTCTCGCCAGCTTGCGGAACGAATATAGAATGACGAAAGTGGCAATAATAAAAATTTTTCTCGGATAGAATCGCATATTAAACTACCGCGCGCGTCGAGAGTCGGTTACCGAATTTAGAAAGGCGGGTCGGGCCGGGCCGACCTTACTCTCAGCCATTCCCGCGCGAAATTTACATCTTTTGTGCTATCTTCCTCTCTCTCTTTCTCTTTCGCAGGCTCTTTTTCGTATTTTTGTTCCGGGCGCACGGCCTTTTCTTTCAGAAAGTCACTCGTAACGTCAGCTTTCTCGGTCGGACCTTCTCGCCGTTCCCGGCGTTCCTGCGCTTTATACAGATTGAATTTATGCGCCTTTGAATTCCGTACGCCTCCGCGGATACTTTCGGTCGAAAAGCCGACCTTCTCAGTCGTTTTTTATCCGGCTGGATTTCCATACTCGCGCACGGTCCGCGAGCTTTGCACGGACAAGAGGATACGCTCGATGGAGATACCGTGCTCCCGTGGCTCCTAGCTCGCTTCTTGCTTGATCCATAATATCGCGAATTCGTTTCTCGATCGTGGTTACCGCGTGATCTCCTCCGGAACGAATCAAAGAGAAGTTACAGTTGGCGAAACTGGCTCCGTCGGGTCTTTCCTGTCTCTTAACCGAACGAGACTTTTGCGGGGCTTCGAAAGTATCAATAGTTTCCTCGCAGTACATTTTGTTTGATTTCAAAGACGATTCTTCCCTTGCACTCTGTTTGAGATAAATTGTGGACGAATTAAAGAGGGACTTGTCCAACTCGCGGCCCGCGAGCTACGTCTCGCCCGTTCTCCCACTTTTCTATTCTGCTGAGGTGGGAGGTGACGTTCCCCCACTATTTGACACGATCGACGGTCGTGATGCCAGGGTTTTGTAATAAATTCAGGCTTAGTGATTCCCGCGATAGACGAAGTGGTTTATCAATTACCGTCGTTAACCATCTTCACTCCATTGGCCTTTACTCAAAAACTTGGAGCTTGGGTTCCACACACCTTGAAAATGAATTTTTCTGCATCCTGGAACTTCCATTGAAAAAGCATGAAAATTGGTTAAAATTAATTAGTTCGAAAAATTGAAGCAGATCGGTTTGCAGGGCAAAAAAAGACTTGCGGATGCATACATATACTTTACCTAACAAAACACAAAATTGCGGGAAAAGAATAAAATACAAAGAACGTGGAAATTTATTACACAAGTAGTGGGGGAATGCTTCACACTTAAGTAGTGGGGGAATGCTTCACACTTAAGTAGTGGTGGAATGCTTCAAACTTAAGTAGTGGGGGAATGCTTCAAACTTAAGTAGTGGGGGAATGGACTAATTGATGGTGGGGACCGTGTAGCTCGCAACTATCAACAAGCACAAGTTGGACAGTCCTGAATTAACCCTTCGTACTCCGAATTATTTTTCAATTTTGTTGCCAACACAACTCTCTACTATTTCAAGTGTTTTATTTGAAATTTACTTCAAAGGACAGTTCCTTAACTGCTACTTATTTGAAACAATTTTGTTTAAAGATGCTTTATATTTGAACTATTTAACGATGCTTTATATTTTTGGAATATATATCTGTTTTTAACTAAAAAATAAAGAAAGGAGGAACCAAATACGTACTAGAACCCGTTGTATTTACATTTTTCCTTTTTTTGATATCGAGTCACAGTCGACAAAGCAGTACGAAGGGTTAATCGATAATAATAATAATCATAATTATAAAGTTTAAGGAATTCTTGAAAAATTTGATTATATATTAAAAATCAAAATATTCTTAAACGAGATGGGTATAGTCAATATGATCAATTAAATAATAATAAAGGGAGAAATATTACTAGTCAATTTAAAGATAGAAAATTATTTGTTGAAGGGTCAAAAATTGTGAATAAATTTAATATCATTAAAATTAAAAGATTAGTTTTTTAGTTAATTTAGGGTATTTTTTAAAAGGTTTGTTGTTGTAGGTTAATGTAGGCCTAAAATATAATAATAATAATAATAATAATATGTTAATAAATGACTCCGGATTTTTACTCATTTATGGCTTATGAAAATGTTCAAAAAAGGCTATAATATAAAATTCGACAGAATTTTGTACAATTTCTATTTATTTTAGATCTACAGATGCTGTTCCCATTAAAAATAGAATTTTGTGTCATTCCACTTTCTCCAAATTTCTCTAAAAAAAATTGGAAAATGCATAAACATCCGGAGTCTATCGATGAAGAACGAAAAAAACATTTCGATGACTATTAATTACCGATGATCTGTCAGGTTTCTAAGAATTGTGCCTACATTGAGGAACGCTGCTTTTGGGTATGGTTTCTGTAGAAAGCTAAGACTTAGGGGTAGAATTTACCGTTTAACGAGCAACGAGAGGCGTTGGCATACCTTGGTAATCGAGCCGCTCCCAGACAGAGGGATTCTAGAGAATGGTTTCTTCGGGATTATGGGGTTCCCGCAGCTCGAGAGCCGATACATTGGCCCCCAGTGGTTCGAGAATTAACACCGGAAGAAATCCTCGAGATTAGGGAGCAGGTGAATCACTCCGGCCCGCACGGGTCCCGCAGGTATTCCGAAGGTATCCCAAAAGGTGTGGTTGCTCGGCGCAGTTCCTTAGCGAAGCTGACAACCCTTAAATTGCCAGAGGCTGTTTGTAAAGGGTGAACTTTGCCGAGTGTGCTCCTTTGTCTTCGGGCTCCTGGTGGTCTGGTAGTTTTCCAATTTTCTGAGGACGTCCTAGGTCCTGTCTCTCTCTTTCTTTATTTCTCTCTCTCTCTTTATTTCTCTCTCTCTCTCTCTCTTTCGTGGTGCCCTCCTGCAAGGCAAGATGTCGATTTGTCACGCGGGCATCGATGAACAAGATACGTGTCGCAACGATGCGCTTTATCCCGCTCGAGCGCCTTTTGTCCTCGCTTCCTCGTTCGACAAGTGACGGCCGTCTCTCGCGATCGAGAAACCGGTTTCCCAGAATCCTCTATGGCCGCGTGATCCTCCTCCGCTCCGCCCGCTACACTCTGTATCGACTCCTCTCTAGAATTCCGTCATTCTGGATGCTCGCTCGATTTCTCGCACCGGGACATCTGGCTCGGAAAGTCGGAAAAAATATTTTAGCGTTGTTTACGGGCTCGAGGTCGTGATATTGAAGGTCGTTGAGTTCGTCTTAACGTCAGCCGCAACGTTATGCAATCAAAAATGCATTTTAAAAGTTAAAAAATTTAAATGATTCTCAGTTTTTGTTGGACATTTTTTTTCGAAATTTTATACGTTGAAGTACTGTTTGACTTTTGTTCGAAACATTTTTTCCTTAGATTGTCGGAAACCCTAGGAAAATCGTGATACTGGAGTGCTTCAAAATCGTCAATGAAGTTTTATAAATGTAAAGAAACTTACAGAATTATTGATTATGTTCAATTATTAATAACTAGACTGACTCTTTACGAATTTCTAGTAAAATTGAGAGTAGATGAGATTCAAGTTTGTAAGGAAATCTTAAAAATTGAAAACGTCGATGTATGATCTCTCTATTAAAATTATTAAGAGTAGAAATAACGTTCCATTCAGTTATTTGTCCTGTAATCGAAGCAGACAATTTTTATTTTGCACAGAGGGCTATTAATCAATCAATCAATTAATTAATAGTCTTTTAATAACTACACTGGTTTAGATGATAATCAAATGAAATCAGTGCGAAAGTGCTCTGTATACCTACTTGAAAAGCTTTTTAGCAACGCAAGAATCTACAAAATCGCTTTTCCCGATTTTTTCGGTCCAAATACACGTGGAAAATATACTGTAAATCGTGTGAACGTGTTTTCGCAGCGTTGCATTGTATCGAGAAATAATGTAAATCACAGAAACGCGTTGAAACTACATCGATTAGCAATAATTAATTTCTAGTCGGTCCTCGGCCTGAGTTTTTTAAAAGATGATAAAGATCAATAATTTTCAAATTTCATTGGCTGATGCACGAAGAGTCTATGTATGAGCATCGAAGAGTGGAATAAAAATGAGAAAAACGTTGATTCGAGGCGTAGGCATCGCCCAATAATTAATCAATTAATTAATTAATAGTCTTTTAATAACTACACTGGTTTAGATGATAATCAAATGAAATCAGTGCGAAAGTGCTCTGTATACTTACTTGAAAAGCTTTTTAGCAACGCAAGAATCTACAAAATCGCTTTTCCCGATTTTTTCGGTCCAAATACACGTGGAAAATGTACTGTAAATCATATGAACGTGTTTTCGCAGCGTTGCATTGTATCGAGAAATAATGTAAATCACAGAAACGGGTTGCAACTACATCAATTGTTGCGAGGCCTTTGAAACAGTATGCGGAGTATTCTTGTTTTCCGCAGCCAGGTGAAAAATCAGATTGTTTTTAAAGGAATTACGCCAACTACACTTCTCAAAAAAATTAAGGGATCACTTGTGCGAACCCGAAAAGTTGCTACAACTTTACATACTCATAACTCCGGCCAAAATTGCTGTATCGATATCGTTAAACAATGGTTTGAAAGGCTGAAACCTCTAGTTTCAGATTCTCTGTTCCAAATTTTTGATATATTGTTTTTTTACAAAGTTATAGCGAGATGAAGACAACATTGACGGTTAACAAAAATTTTGTGCAACTTTGTAACATCACACGGGGTTAAACAAATTTTTCTGATAAATCGCGTTAACATTATTTGAAAGGGCTATCTTTCCTGTGTAAAATGAGTGGTTGTTGAATAGTGTGCGATTTTTTTTATTCGAGTTATTCAACATTGAAGTAAATGTTGGCCTTTTAACTTTAACTGGCTACAGAAGGTGCAAAAATTATCGTAGAATCTTGTGGAAAAAAGCAATAGAAAGAGCGTTTCTTTCTCTTCAAGGCACTTCTTTCGTTTTTTTCAATTTTCGTTAACATTTCGATATACCAGGTGTTTCTGAAAATATGCTTAAAATATGCATAATTTCCATTTTTCCTTCAACTCGCTATATCTCGGCGAGAAATGATCGCAATACAGTAATCGCTCCTTTGTTGTCCTGAATCGAGGGCACGATCGTTGTCCAGTGCCTACCCACTCCACTGCCTGTCAACGAGAGGATTAGGCCTGCGTGGATCTGGTCGCCAGATGTGTCCCAGGACTGTCTAGACCCGCGAGAGAACGGAGAACAATAGGAAACGAATATGGCAAGGAAATAAGGAGTTTTTTAAAGCCAGACAGTTGACTGCTTTTCACTGCGAATGCTTTTTTTTGTCATTTAACTAGCCGTTTCACTAAAGACGCAGTCATAAATCAAAAATAGTGTCCGGGCACGGTCGTTGTCCGCTCAAACCCCCGGCCTATGGACAACGAAGGAGCTTTTACTGTACCATGATCCGATAGTCAGATTGAAGCAGAGATTCTGCCGATTCGATTGAGTACCCCATGAACCCGCTGCTACCATGTTTTCCCTGTGGCAGCCGTGTTTGAAGTTAGTGATGTAGATTCGAGCATATGTAGTCCCGGTATCACCACAGTGCGACTCTTCACCGAGGATTCTTTTTATCGATCGAAATCGCGCTCACCCATCTTCGCCATAAACGGTCTAGTCGCAGCAGGGGGCTCAAAGGACTCCTGGATTCACAGTTGAGGGTCGAGTGAACGAAGTATTTACGTGTTCGCGAAGAAGATACAGTAAAAGCTCCTTCGTTGTCCAAAGGCCGGGGGTTTGAGCGGACAACGACCGTGCCCGGACACTATTTTTGATTTATGACTGCGTGTTTAGTGAAACGGCTAGTTAAATGACAAAGAAAAGCATTCGCAGTCAAAAGCAGTCAATTGTTTGGCTTTGAAAAACTCCTTATTTCCTTGCCATATTCCTTTCCTATTGTTCTCCGTTCTGTGCGGGTCTATACAGTCCTGGGACACATCTGGCGACCAGATCCACGCAGGCCTAATCCTCTCGTTGACAGGCAGTGGAGTGGGTAGGCACTGGACAACGATCGTGCCCACGATTCAGGACAACGAAGGAGCGATTACTGTATTAGCGTCCAGATCCCTCGGCTGTTCTGTTCTAGTTGCAGTTTCCGCAGTCTAATGATCACCGATGGTCTACAGCTCCGTTGAAAGGCCTAGCAAAGGACCCGATCCTGATAGAGAGTTTCCAAGCTGGGTATCGGTTGCCGTGATACCCGCTTTGTTCAATGTGGCTGTGGTTCCAATTTGCGTCGAATAATACCGTCGTCGTCTCGCGTTAACGTCTCCTTAACGTTCCTTAACGCGGTTTCCCTGGCGACGCCGCGCGACGCGGAGCACGGCAGACCCTGAAGAGCTCGCGAGAGCACGAACGCTCATTTGGAGAAGCATCGAGGCGTTTCCACGCCGGGAAACGTGCGCGCCTCGATCGACGAAGAAAACTCCCATCGCTGGATAAAAGCTCGAAATCGACAGGTCGAACAGAATTACAAAAGGCTCGAATATAAAATTCGAGTTTCCTCGAGAGGGAGAGAGAGGGACCTCGATTCGTCGCAGTCCTCTCGCTCGCGAGAAATATTGCGTTTTCACGCGCGACGTGGTTGTTAAATAAAATTTCAACGCACAAAAACGGGAAAAAAAGAGAGGAAAAAAGATGACCGAGCGGGAACGAGCGCGAAATCCCGGAGTCGCTTTTGTGCACGGTTTGAAATTACGCGCCACGCTCGCGCGCGTCATAGGCGGAATTACATCGTTAAAAGCGTTTGCTCGGAACAATCGATTCATTGTTCGATGGAAAGTCCGCTGTTTGCTTTCCCGGCTCCCCTGGAACGTTTATCGGCGTAACAACCCATTTTTTTCGATTTCCACACGCAACGGCAGGGAAAAAAATGGACGAAACTGGAAACCCCCGCACGGGTCGCCGCGTCGCGGCCATATTTGCTGCGTCTGATTTCCGCTGGACCAGGAAGCTGTAATTATATCGCGACAAAAATTGGTCGAGAGAACTGCGTGCTGGTCTGGAAATGTTTGCACGGAGAAATTGTCACTTCCGTGTATCCCCCCACTTCTCCACACTCCACAGGAGTATGGTGGGGAGGGCTCTGGAGTAGGGAGAACAGAGTCGCCGGATTCGGAGTTGTGTCCCGACTCTACCTTCCCCTTCTACGACGCACAGTGGGCAATTTGGACCAAGTCTCTTCCAAAATCAAAGAACTTTCGATAGAAATGAGGTAGAGCGATGAAATTTTTTAAAAATTAAAGCTGAAACTTTGCTGAATATGGGAATATAATGAGATTATGGTACGAACGTTTTTTAACCTTGAGAAAATTCGTTGGACTTGCACGATTTCAAGAAAATTGCGGTTTTTCGAATACCACGGGCGGAAAATTTCTTTTTAAACATGCTGTACATCATTTCCCGTAGGTTTTTCACGCTGATTTCAAATCTGGTCGCAAAATTTGTCTACGGCTTCAGGATTTTGCAAGAAATCGATTTCTGTGAACAAAACTAATGTAATCATTTTTTCGTTGAAATGATTTGATAACCCACTAGTTTGAAGGTATTCTCATATATAAAACACAATTTTGCACATAAACAGGTCACCCGAATAACTCGCTTGCTTTTGAAAATAGAAGAGAATGGATAAGAGAAAATGGAGAAGAAAATTATAGGACATCTCACTCAAAAAAATTGGACTATATGATTGTACCCTTCATACCGAACAATTTTTATTATTATTATTATTATTTATTATAGACGGACCGAGGTCCTTTTACATAAATGTTTACAATAGAAAAGGATAAGGGACTACACGCATAATAACAAAGAATAACAAAGAAGGGACGTGCACAGAAAATAATGGTACAAACGATATGGTATTATCCTATAATCCTGCGTAATTGTTTTTTAAAATTGTGCAAAGACTCAGTAAAGAAATCAGAATTTTGACTTCAGTGCGTCACAAGGTATTTCCGTTATCAGATAAACGAAACACCCTGTATAAGTAGCTTTGCTTGAGAAAATGTGGAGGTCGCGAACGTGTTGCCAACCGAACAGTTGTATAGTGAACGGAATTAATTCTTGAAGATAGAGCTAATGGAAGAAGAGATTGTTCATCGAAATCCACAGTCGACGACACTTCTTCGAAATAGTCGGAAGAGTGACTTGTATCGATCCCGAACAGTTCAATCCTGGTTTGGCACCACGAAGAGCCGGGACCCCAGCTCTGCTTTCTGTTCTTTCCGTTTTCTGTTTTCGATAGCGCGTCGATGAATCGATCTGGGTCGTCTGGCTGGTCGTGCACGGGAATACAGTTTCGCGGTCTCGTGTCGGTGACCTGGGACTGTGCTGAGAGCGGCTCGAACAGAGGGAAACAGAGAGGGAAACAGAGAGGGAGAGACAGAGAGAGAGAAAGGGATAAAGAGAAACACAGGGAGAGACAAGGGTAGGAGAAACTGCTGGGACGCAGAGTGGAAGGAGGCATTTCCATTTGGCGGAGTGCAATCGACACGGAAAATCGCCGCGGCGAAGGTCCTCCATTTCCGGATCGGTTTAGTCCGACGGCTCGGCGACTATAGAGAATTGATTTGTCCGAGGAAAACACGGATTTTCGGGTGACCCGGGCCACCGGCCACCGCAGTCGATTCGCGAAATCGCAATTGACGGGCACCGTTCCCGGCCATTTTACGCGATACGTCTCTCGCCAGCTTTTTTCTCGCCTCTCGCCGCTCCATTTCCACGTTGCTCCTTCTGCAGTCTGCAACGCGAGGCACTGCGATACTCTGAACATACACGGTCTTCCCCAATTCGCGTTTGTCCGGGACCTTTGACGCGTTCATCTGCCGAACGATCGTCCCCAAAAATTCCACAAAATCGATTGAATTTAATCATTGCAATCTGCTCCGCAGAATTGAAGCTCACCGTCACGATTACTTCTTGATGGACTGCGGATCTTCATGCGTTTATGGCTCCTGAACATTTTCAAAGAATGGTAGAATATAAAATTTGACAGAGTTTAGCACGATTTTGATGTGTTTCTAATCTGCAAAGGCTACGAAACAAAGGCACCGAAAACAAGATTTTATTTGATTTCACATACTTTAAATTCGTCTACAAAAATTGCAAATTGCATAAACGTCCGCAGAGTCTACTTCTTAAATTCTTCTAGATTGTATAAAGCCAACCGAAGCTGGGTTAAAACAGCCGTATTAGGAACGAAATTAATTTTTAAAGAGGGATGATGAATATTGTGTTCAATTTCTTTCGAGTGGCTAAGAAATACAGAGAGAGAGAGAGAGAGAGAGAGAGAGCAGAGTCACTCTAGGATTCTTTCTGAAGGTACGGTTAATATTTCCAGTTGATCGGTCCAGTACTTTGTTCTTAATAGCGTCAATTATAATAATTTGGAATACCTACATAGTAGAATCGACAGATTAGGATTTGTGTCCCCACTGTACCTTCCCCCTCTACCACGCTGTTCCCCCACGCTTCCCCCACGCTGTTCCCCCACGCTTCCCCCACGCTTCGATCACGTGACGGTTTCGCCTCTGTCGAGCACGTGCCCGGTAACGAGAGGGTAACTTTGTCCCCTCAATTCCTGCTGCCACATTATTTCGAGAACAGACGAGTTTTAAGGCAGAAAGTTGAAAATATCGAGTAGAATTGTTGAAAATGTATCTTTTAAAATCGGAGAATTTTTACGAGCTTGAAATTTCGTTCGCAATATCTTCACGGGTCTCAGCTCGCCCAATTTTAATGTATTCTACGCGAGATTAACGTCTCGCGGGAGATTAACGGGCGAAACCGGCACGCCGGTTCTACCGGTGAACGGGCAGTGGGGTTTTAATAAATTATCAGCTAATTATCGGACCAATTAGCCTTTAATCCCTCGACGTCGAATGTACACGGTTCACGGTTGTTCGAGCCGAGTCTCGTTAGACTTCCCTCGTTTTTACCCTCGCCTGGGAAACAGATCAGATGGGTGAGCCGAACGGATAACCGGCCTCTCTCTGTTCAAGAACCCGTATTACTCTCGCTCGAACAAGACGCGAAACTCTCTCTTCTGACGCCGCGATCAGGCGCGTGAACACATACCCACTAGAAAAATGGAGGAAAGTTACGGACATCCGGCAACTTGAGAGCGTTAAACTTTTACACCGGGATTCCCTCGAATGTGTATGTTGGAGGCTGCCGGTGAACAATTTTCAGAGAGATTGCACGCATAACGATTACATTTTCTCTCGGTCGAGTCGTTGAACGGAGAAGTCGTGTGTTTTCTCGCTCGAGTCATTAAGCGCGGGATTGAATCAGGCTGATCAGCGTCGAATGAAACCGGCTGGGGTCGAATCAAATTGTCTAGGGTCGAATAAAAGCAACTGGGGCAGAGAATTTGGCTACCGGGGCCACGAATCACGCCTCCTCGGGAGGCAAACCACGCCTCCTCGGGAGGCAAACCACGCCTCATCGGGCAACGAACCACGCCTCCTCGGGCTATATTGCATGCTTTATAAGTAGACAGCGGATCTTTATGCAAGATAAAACATTTTGTAACTATGCCTCCTCGGGCGACGAAGCACGCCTCTTCGGGAGGCAAACCACGCCTCCTCGGCCGACAAACCACGCCTCCTCGGGCTATATTGCATGTTTTATTAGTAGACAGCGGATCTTTATGCAAGATAAAACATTTTGTAACTATGCCTCCTCAGGCGACGAAGCACGCCTCTTCGGGAGACAAACCACGCCTCCTCGGGCGACAAACCACGCCTCCTCGGCCAATATTGCATGTTTTATTAGTAGCCAGCGGATCTTCATGCAAGATAAACATTTTCTACCTGAATTGCAACAAACTGGAGTGAAACAGCAGTTTATTTATTTTATTTAGACACCTGCGACAAGATCATGGAAAAAGTCCAATAAATCTCGAATTGAAAAAGTCGAACTACGTTTCACCAATTACCAGGCTCGCATCAGGTTGCAGACTAACTCGAGGCGTTTCTAATGAACGCGACTGAATATGAATGTTGGTGATCACGGATTGCGTCGAACCTCTCGGCAGCCCCCGGGAACGGATCGCACCGGAACATCCGTTTGTGGATCCCGGAGAGCAGCGAGACGAGATAATTCGTCGTCGATCGAGCTTTCGGGTGCCGGGGGTTAGCGAGCACGCGCCCATTCTTTTTTCCGTTTATCGAACGCTCGCATATTTCCCGGAGTTATTGCGCGCCGCTAGTAAATACGGCGATAAGCTTATCGAAGTTTTCTCATCGAACGCGAGTTTTCGGTCGAACGTTATATCCGGCGGCCCGCGGACGGGTTCCGTTACGTATTTCACGATAAATATTTATTTATTGACCGTTTCGACGCCGCGCGCTCGCATACTCCCTCGATAGCGAAAACCTTTCACCGGACCACGCACCCTTTATTTAGAAACGACGCGACCACCTAACCGGGATTTAGGGTCACTTTTTGGAAAAGCTTCGGAGAACCGTCGGTCGGCCAACTGTTTCACGGTGTTTCGACGTGCTGCAGTCGGATGAACCTAATTGATTCTTCGTCCCGGTTAGGTGTCGTCGCTAGACTGCGGATTTTTATGCAAAATAAAAATTGTCTAGGTGAACTGTATATAAGAAACGATGATATAATATAAGAGTGATAAAAAATCGAGAAAATAACAAGGCAAACAGTTATTTTTCGATGTCTTTTTAGTGAAATTGATGATGAGTTAACATTTAAGTTTTTTAAAAAAAAATAAAAGTCACCAAGTTTGTGGCAATATCTACAAATATCTTATTTCGGGAAAACTGTGTCAGACTGACACGAGAGCGGATGAGGGTTAAATTCTTCTAATGTCTTCCCAGATATTTATTTGTTACAAATGCAAAAATATCCGGAATTTTATGCTCCCGGATGTTTTAAAAAATTGATTTTTCAAACCAAGAATTCTGAAATAATTCACTGTCGTGTGTGCCGTTAGGTGGAATGTTCATGAATTTTTTCATAATTTCTTGTTGAGTGGAACAGAAGAAATCGAGCATAGTTCATTAAACAGTGCTCACCCTGTAACTACCCTTGTGGTAGGGGTATCAACTCGAAACTTGTCACAGAGTCTGCGACCAGAGATCAATTTGTTTTGAGGATAGTTTCCGCCATATTATCCGGCCACACGCACTCGGCGATTTCTTTGAATCGATTCGACTCCATCGCCGCTTAACAAACGAGATATTCCTCGAGCAAACAGCCATTCGATTGATGACAGCGATGACGCAGTTGTCGCGGCTGCGCCCGATCGCAATTAAAAGCAATGGACGCGTCGTCGCGTTAATTCCGGAAAAATCGTGGCCGGCCACGGGCGCAAAATCGATTGACCGAGTAGAAGGGCGGAGCTGCCCTTCTATGACATGGTACCCGCGAGTATATTCGTCGACGAGAATATCCGCTCGCACACTTTCGACGCGGCATTCATTCCTTTGAAAGCTCGAATCACGCTGCGGCGATGAAACGCAGATCGTAAATGGGTTTGTCAGGCTGGAATTGCGGAATCGAAGGGCCAAAGGGCAGGCCGAGGGACACGGAAAGCACGCGTGTCCCTGTCGCGATCGGTTTATCGCCGAATCGGCCGCGATTCCTCAAAGGACGCACCGCCTTCGATCGAAAAAAACTGTTTCAAAGGGTCTCCGCCCTAACGAGCTTCCTTCGAACGACCAACCGGCTTCGACGATTACGATCAAAGCCCCCCTGTCAGAGAAATCGGAAATTTCTGTCCCCTCCACTGCTCTTTCCTGCCCTTTCTCGCGAATTTAGCCGGAAACTGCTGAAACCGTGGAACCCATAATCTTTGCGAATGTTCCTCTCGATGACTATTGAAGATATCGAAGCGATTCGAACTGCGTATGATAGCTGCATATCACCTTTACCTCGCATATTTTTTTCAAAATTTTCGCTCGGTTATTTGTACTAGAAAAAAATCGGTTCCGTTGTGCTAGATCGGGTTTCTAATTGGATTTTAATCGGACGTTCGAGGACCTTTGTGATCGTTTCATTTGATAACTATCGAAGATATCGAAGCGATTCGAAATGCGTCTAATAACTGAATATTATCTTTACCTCGCATATTTTTTTCAAAATTTTTACTCGGTTATTTGTACTAGAAAAAAAATCGGTTCCGTTGTGCTGGATCGGGTTTCTAATTGGACTTTAATCGGACGTTCGAGGACCTTTGCGAATGTTTCTCTCGATAACTATTGAAGATATCGAAGCGATTCGAACTGCATATGATAGCTGCATATCACCTTTACCTCGCATATTTTTTTCAAAATTTTCGCTCGGTTATTTGTACTAGAAAAAAATCGGTTCCGTTGTGCTGGATCGGGTTTCTAATTGGACTTGAATCGGACGTTTGAGGACCTTTGCGAATGTTTCTCTCGATAACTATCGAAGATATCGAAGCGATTCAAAATGCGTATAATAACTGAATATTATCTTTACCTCGCATATTTTTTTCAAAATTTTCGCTCGGTTATTTGTACTAGAAAAAAAATCGGTTCCGTTGTGCTGGATCGGGTTTCTAATTGGACTTGAATCGGACGTTCGAGGACCTTTGTGAACGTTTCATTTGATAACTATCGAAGATATCGAAGCGATTCAAAATGCGTATAATAACTGAATATTATCTTTACCTCGCATATTTTTTTCAAAATTTTCACTCGGTTATTTGTACTAGAAAAAAATCGGTTCCGTTGTGCTGGATCGGGTTTCTAATTGGACTTGAATCGGACGTTCGAGGACCTTTGCGAATGTTTCTCTCGATAACTATCGAAGATATCGAAGCGATTCGAACTGCGTATGATAGCTGCGTATCACCTTTACCTCGCATATTTTTTTCAAAATTTTCGCTCGGTTGTTTGTACCAGAGAAATATCGGCTTCTTTGTCCCAGATCGGGTTCCTAATTGGATTTGAATCGAGGGCACGAGCATTTAATTTGTTACCGTGGAATTATTGGGGGATCATTTCTGCTTCTCGGAGGGGTTTTTCCGCGTCGCGCGTTCGACGGCGGAAAAACCTCGGCGGATTATAATGTCGCGTAGCGTCCCAATTGTTGGGGACGCGACTGACACGGCAATTTGTGGTTCGCGTCCAGGAGCGGGTAAGCGGATTTACCTTTACCAGAGAGGACGTCCGAACGGCCGCGGCCTCTTCCGCGTCTTTATTTTCCGCGTCTCTCGTCCCAGAGACACAACCTCTTCGCCAAAACACGAAATTCCAGCGACGGTACACTGGTCGAGCAATTTTATCCCGAGACGCTCTTCCGCATTACAATAGATGATTTTTGTACAGGATATGGTGGGAGTGGAGTTCTAACCAGATAACAGCTTGGAAAAGGAACTTAATATTAACCCCTTGCACTCGGAAATATTTTAACTGGAAAATTAAACAGATCCTCCGACGTAGAATAATTCCATTGTACATGATTCTTTTCATTTTATACATGCCGGTAATTGATCAGACACCAACATATTTAACCCCTTCTCGTATTTTAACCAGTCACACTCGTGATGAAGATTTTAAACAATGTCTGACAAATATGATTATTACAAATATGAATGAACGTTTCTATTAAATATTTAAGCATTAAAATAAATGATATGGCAATTGTTAATGACGCCTCAGAGTCAGCATTCAGAAAATGGTGGATAGAACTGAGTATACCGGGTGTGTCCTTCGTCGACCGACTCTTTCGTAAAACTGCAGAACACCAGCAGCTTTCACGATTAGTGAAGGTCGTCTGATCAAGACTTGTCTCCCTACTCTACCTTAGATTATTTCTATATTGTGGGATCTCGTGGCACCTTGTGGAACCTTGTGGAACCTTGTAGAACCTTGTGGCACCTTGTGGCACCTTGTGGCACCTTGTGGAACCTTGTAGAACCTTGTGGCACCTTGTAGATCCTTGTGGCACCTTGTGGCACCTTGTAGATCCTTGTGACACCTTGTAGAACCTTGTAGAACCTTGTGGCACCTTGTGGCACCTTGTAGATCCTTGTGGCACCTTGTGGCACCTTGTAGATCCTTGTGACACCTTGTAGAACCTTGTGGCACCTTGTAGAATCTTGTGACACCTTGTAGAATCTTGTGGCACCTTCTAGAACCTTGTAGAACCTTGTGGCATCTTGTTGAACCTTGTAGAACCTTGTGGCATCTTGTTGAACCTTGTAGAACCTTGTGGCATCTTGATGAACCTCGTAGAACCTTGTGGCACCTTGTTGAACCTTGTAGAACCTTGTGGCATCTTGATGAACCTTGTAGAACTTTGTGGCATCTTGTTGAACCTTGTAGAACTTTGTGGCATCTTGTTGAACCTTGTAAAACTTTGTGGCATCTTGTTGAACCTTGTAGAACCTTGTGGCATCTTGTAGAACTTTGTGCGATCTTGTAGAATCTTGTAGAACTTTTTAGAACATTGTGGGACTGTTTAAACCATTGTGGGGCCTAATGAGGACGATTTCCCGCCAACGGTCGACAAAAAGGAGACCGCGCAAGTATTCTTTGGATGCAAGAGGACTTTAGGAGACGAGATCGCCGTCGAGAATCGATCGCACGAGGAGGGTCGAAAGAAGCGAGCCAAGGAGAACGGTGGCGGCCGCAGCAAGCGGAATTGCGGGGATAGGTTTTGCCCGGCAGAAACGGCGTGCACACACTATACAAGCCCGCGTAAAAACGAACTGAACGCGAAACGAAACCGGGGTAGACTCGGTGTCCAGGTCCAAGCGAGACGACGTTATTTAGGTTAGGGCGCAAGTAGGACAGCCTCGGTTAGGACCGAGTAGGTATTACCAGGCAGGAGAGGTCGAGACTACCTATTACACGGGAACAAACGGGTAGACCAGCTTCCACCGGGTAGATAAGAAGCAACCGACGACGGGAACGAGGATGATAACGAGTTCCCCATCCGCGTTACCAAAGACTTCCATCCTGAGACAGCCCCTCGCACGCCGCCACCTGCCGTTTCTCTTTCCCTGACTGTCCGTGGCCGCGATTCGCTATTAGCCGAATAATCGGACTGTGAAACCTGTTCCTCGAGGAGCGACCCTAATCGCTTGGCCGACATAGTCACCCGTCAACCATCCACGACTCTCGCAAGGCGTTCGTTATGGTGGTCCTTGGCTGTCATTGACCCCTAGTCGAACCATTTTTTGGTCGCGTTTTCTCAAATGTTAACTTCGTGTCGTTTTCGAACGTAATTCTATTCATGTGGCTCGTTATTCTGGAAATATCACGAAATATTCTTGCGTAAATGATAACGTTCCGAGTGAATTATCATGCGATTTATTATAGACGAGACTTCCGAAAATATACATAGTGAATCTTCAACGTTCTTGGAAGGCTCTACCGCGATTAAGACGAAAATAGAGGGGGTTTTTATTATCTAAGTTGTATAAATCTCGCGCAAGGGTCATTGGTAGACAGCGATGATATTGAAAATTGTTGGAAAACTTGAGGAACTGTTGGAAAACTTGAGAAATTGAAGATGTCGATAGAGATGATTTCTCCTCTGTTAAAATCGTTAACACTAAACTAAAATATTGCCTTAGAAAAATGGCAACACTAAATTTGTTGGGACTGTGTATTTTTCAATATAATAGATGCTTGGACAAGGAGATTTCTTCAATTATTTTCCATAAATGAATTTTTATAATTTCGATAATTGAAAACTACAAAACCGGTCATTTGACTGGGGTAGGTTTAGTGTTAAGGGAAGAAATAACGTTCAATTTAGTTTCTAGTTCTTGCAATCGATGGAGACAATTTTTATTTTGTAGAAAGATCCGCAGTCTAGTCATTAGCAACTACAGGTTTGCACACGAGTGGTAGTTTTTTTTAGATTTGATCAATTAATATTGTACCTTTCAAGAAATTGATTAGGTGGAAACAGAGGGATTGTTTCCTATTCCCGGAGAACCACACCGATGTCGAAAGGTGTCGAATAAGCGACATTCAGTTCCCAAAGAAAACGGTATCGCGAAGGCTTATCGGCCGGTCCTCGTATTTCATTCATATTTGATGTTGAGTCGCGCGAGTGCACGAATGTCTCGACCCCGAATAAAGGCCGCTGACGAATAAAGGAAAAAATAGAAATTCGGCGATCCGTATCGCCGCCGCGGCACGGCGCATATCGCTCTTCCACGCGAGCGAATAAATTAGCGAAAAAAACGTTCCCCGTGGCCGGAAAGTATCGATCTCTTCCGCGAAGACCGATGGGAACGGTGGAGCAACGTTTTCTCTCCCGCCAGAGGTTCGGTCCCACAGAAAATTGTTGGTTTTCGCCGTCGCGATACTCTAAAAAGACACGGAGACCGACCGAGCGGCACCACCAGTTTATGCAAACGCGTCCCGCGCACCGTCTCGCGGAGGAACGTGTTTTGTTTCGCCAACGAAAACGTTGAGTCCGTTTACAACATCCGCGTAGAAATCGTCTCGAATATTTAGGCAAAAATTGTTGAAACGAAGCAGTAAATATTGGAATCAAAATCAAATCCAAAAGTGTCTGCGTAGCTTCTTAATTACTACGTTCTGATCCTTTTCTTTTTTTTTTTTAATTTATCGCGGCGGTGGGGAAAAATACATTGAACGCACTAGCTCCCCTCCACCCCTAAAGATGACAGTTTGGAAGGAATCTAGCGCATCACAGTGCGGCCAGATGAGGGGAGGGAGCGGGAATTAAGGGGCACAAGCTACCCCCACTCTGCCAGTCACGTGACGTTGTGACGCGTCAAGTGACCGGGCCATTGCGCAAGCGTGGGGGAATAGTGACTCAAGCCTCAAGATGGTAGACTCGTTTCTTGGATCGCAAGGGAACTGTCCAGAGCACGAGAGAAAACTAGCGGGAGGGGAACGGGGCAAGAGGAACGCAAAGGCAATCCGAATGGTCAGGCTTCTTTTCCCGTTCCCTTCCCGCTAGTTTTCTCTCGTGCTCCGCACTGCACGGCGTGCGCCTTCTCATTTCTCGACAATGCAAACACGGGGTTTATCAGTTGTCAAAATCGCCAGATAAACGATAAATCTAGGCCACAGTCGCCCTCAGAAGTCCTATTTTTACGTCTACGAGTCGTAATTTAATTTATTCGGCAGCATGTCGCTGTCGCAGCTTTACGAAAATAGCTACGTCCGCAGCTTTATGGTTCCGAATAATGCAAATTGCGCTGCGATTTTTTATCTAGCGCTTTTACTATTGGAAAAGCCCATCTTTGTATTATCGAGAAATGAGAAGGTGCATCCCCCACCCTTCCCCCGATTCTTAATCTTGCGACTCTGGTCTACGATTTGCGGCTGAAGATTTTCTCGTGGCTTCTACAACGTAACAGTAATTTCAATAATAAAACAAGTCATCCCCAGTAACGTTATTTAATTTATTATTTGGAGAAACAAATATTTCAAATACTATTTAATATTTTAGATTTGATTTTGCTTAAAGAAAATAGTATTTTATATAAGATATACAATTTCGAAAATAAAATATTTCTGTTTTAACAATCTGAACCTCAAAATAAAATATTTCTATTTCAACAATTTGATCCTCAAAATAAAATATTTCTATTTCAACAATCAGAAACACGAAATAAAATATTTTATTGTATTTCGTCTAAGATTATAATGAAAAAGAAAATTTCTGAGCTTCCTCTTGATACATTATTAAAAATTCGATTGGGCTTCCGGTTGGAAATTAAAATATTTTACGAAATGCAGCGCACCTTTATAAAAAGACTGCGATCATTATGCAAAATAAAAAATGTCTGGATCGATTGCGAAAAATAGAAAATTGCATGTTATTTTTTCCCTTAATCATTTTAATAGAAGAGAAATCGTATATTGACATCTTCAATTTACAAATATTCCAACAATTTTTAATATCATCTACTCAATTTTGCTATAAATGCATAAAGATCCGCAGTCAATTAATAGAATATCGAATCAGTTCAGAAAGTATGAAGTCTCCGATGACGGTGCACCGTGAACAGAATTAATTTTCAAAGACAGAAGTGTGTCAGGCCACGGGGCAAAGCCTTTTAACTCCCCCCAGAGGGAATATCGCGAATATCGCGAATATTCGCTTAGACAAAGGGATCGGAACGCGGAAATCCGACGTAAACGGCGAAAATGGCCGCGGATTCGCGAAATCCCCGTTTGTTTTTTTTTTTTGTTCGTTCCCCTCCCGGTCCCCGGGAAACGACAAATATTTGTTTTCATTATCGCAAAAGCCGCGCGCGCGGCTACCGATTTTTCATACGCGAATATCCGGGACACCGAACCGTGTGTTGCGCTCTCTGTAATTTTTCACGCGTGGCTCTGCCAGTTTGCGGGATTCCTGGGCTGTTGGTGATGTTTCGAGCTAGGAAAAACCGTGCTACACCGGTTACACGATCCGAAAACGGCTGACAAAGAAACACGGTTGACAAAGAAACACGGTTTTCACTCTGGAGTGTACTTTACACGCGCCAGAGAAACGTTGCTATCGATAGGTCGCTGTACTGAAATGCAAATTTTGCGATTAACCCAAGTAATTTAACGCTAATATTTTAAATTTACGATTATGGAATTAACAGTAACATTTAAAATTTACGAATATTGAAGTAGAACGATTATTGGATTAACACTAATATTAGGTGAATATTTTTCGCTTTATTTATATAAGCGAAAAACGCTCAGAACTTTTTACTTCACCTAATATTTTTAATTTACTGTTAATGATTGAACAGTAGTATTTTGAATTTACTATTATTGATTGAACACTAGTATTTTTAATTTACTATTAGTGATTGAACACTAGTATTTTTAATTTACTATTATTGATTGAACACTAGTATTTTTAATTTACTATTAGTGATTGAAAATACTATAGTATTTTGAATTTACTATTATGGATTGAACACTAGTACTTTTAATTTACTATTATTGATTGAACACTAGTATTTTTAATTTACTATTAGTGATTGAACACTAGTATTCTTAATTTACTATTATTGATTGAACACTAGTATTTTTAATTTACTATTAGTGATTGAAAATACTATAGTATTTTGAATTTACTATTAGTGATTGAAAATACTATAGTATTTTGAATTTACTATTATTGATTGAACACTAGTATTTTTAATTTACTATTAGTGATTGAATACTATAGTATTTTTAATTTACTATTATTGATTGAACACTAGTATTCTTAATTTACTATTATTGATTGAACACTAGTATTTTTAATTTACTATTAGTGATTGAACACTAGTATTTTTAATTTTCTATTATTGATTGAACACTAGTATTTTTAATTTACTATTATTGATTGAACACTAGTATTTTTAATTTCCTATTACTGATTGAACACTAGTATTTTTAATTGAAATTGTAAAACTGCTTCCTTGAGGAATTATTCAATATTATTTCCTTGGGTTTACATGATTGACAAATGACTAAAAATTTGAATAAACACATATTTTCTCTTGTTACTTTTACAGAGTAAAACTGTCATTTTTAGTGTTCCCGTAAACCCAGTGTTAAATGACACGTTATCAAAAATTATTCTGGCCGCATCTCGAGTACAATGATTACTATACTGCGGATCTTTATGCAAAATAAAAAATGTCTACATCAATTGCAAAAAACAGGGGCCATGTAGAAAATTTGTTCTAATTATCTCATACAGCTGAAACTAATACACTGTCCTTAAATCTTCCTAATATGTTCGCTGCCTTAAATTGTACGTACCTAATTTCGTCATAAATGCATAAAATCCGCGGTCCAACGATAACGAAAAAGTTGACGGGAACAGAGAAAATGTTTCTCGAGCGAAAACATATCCCGTTGAACTTTTCCGTCGGTTTTCCAGTTGATTAAGGGTTACCCCTGGTTTCCATGCTCCGCGAGAAATCAATCGTTGCAAAGCTCGTTCTCGCTGCCTTTTACGGGCGGGGAACGTTCCAGCAAAATGTCACTAAATTCGGTTCGAACCACTCTGCGGCAATGTACATAGACGCTGGTTAACTACTGTTACCGATATCCGGCAGATATTCGATGGGAATTATCGGGTTCGGGGGAATGTAACGGCGATTGATAAAATGACTCTCGAATTGCGGTCGAATTATGCGAGTGTATTATACCCGTTGCATAATTTCGTCCTGGGCAAGTAGGCTTTCGAGGGATTCGATCATTTTCTGGCTGGATCCGCGATCATCCCGACTGCTCTGTAGTAATAAACGTAAACCGGACCTTGTACATTATGGATCGAACAAATATCCATGCCGGCATAAACTTCAAAATGTTTTGCCGATAGTACTATCCATAATCGCATTATCTCTGTCTAGTATTGCAAACATTTAGAAAGTAACGTAGATAAAAATAACAAGATTGATATTATGTAATCAGTAGACTGCGGATTTTATGCATTTATGACAAAAATGGGTACGTACAATTCAAAACAGTGGAGGTATTAAAAAGATTTAAGGCCACCAGTGTATTACTTTCACCTTAACAAGATAATGAAAAGAAGAATGAAATTTTTATTTGGCTCCTGCGTCTTGCAATCAATGCAAACATTTTTTATTTTGCATAAAGATCCGCAGTCTAGTAATCAGTTTTATTACTTTTCTAATTGTACAATTATTGCCACTCCTAATCTCCCAATCTCCTCCTACACTTTACAAAAGTTTGGTGGGGACCCAGAAGTAGGCAGAGGAGTCGTCTTCCCTATCATTTCTGCGATTTTCACTCGCCTTCCCCCATTACCAGTGTACTGGTTCCCCCACTCTCAACTATTTCATATTGCCTCTACTATTCTCCCTTCCTATTCTCCCGAAACTCCCCCTACACTTTACAAGAGTTTTGGTGGGGATCCATGATTTGGCAGAAGAGTTGTGTGTCCTATCATTTCTGCGGTTTTCACTCGCGTTCCCCCACTACCAGTGTACCGGTTTCCCCACTATTAATAATTATTTATATTGCCCCTATTTATTGCCACTACTAATCTCCGCAATCTCCTCCTACACTTCACAAGAGTTTCGTGGGGATCCAGGAGTAGGCAGAGGAGTCTGCCCTATCATTTCTGCGGTTGTCACTCGCGTTCCCCCACCACCAGTGTACTGGTTCCCCCACTCTCAAGTATTTCATATTGCCCCTACTATTCTCCCTTTCTATTCTCCCGAAACTCCCCCTACACTTCACAAGAGTTGGGTGGGGATCCAGGACTGGGTAGAGGAGTCTCCCCTATCATTTCTGCGGTTGTCACTCGCGTTCCCCCACCACCAGTGTACCGGTTCCCCACTCTCAAGTATTTCATATTGCCCCTACCAATCTCCCCTCCAAATCTCCCAAAACTCCTCCTACACTCCACCAGTTCAGGAGTAGGGAGAGGAGTCGCCAGGGCCTGGTTCACATTTCGACGGATAACAGTACATTAACTCTCTTCTCTGCCATAACTGTCCGTGCCTCCCTAAGTGCCTATCGTTTCTATGGTTGTCACTCGCGCGTCGAGGAGCAGTCCACTTAATTTCGGCGTCCGATGGCCGAACGTCGCCGAAAAACGCGATCGAAATGAGTCTACACGGTTTTCCTTTTAGCGGGTCCACGAGACGGTCTCTCTAAACAGACGCCAATCATTATTAGACCCGGCATAAACGATTCAGTCCATGGAATATTAAATGAATCCCTCGAAAGCTCGGTCGTGTTCCGTCTACGACAGCGAGGGGACCGGGGAGTGAAGGGTCGCTCGTGCAAACAGGGCTGGAAAATTTCGATCCCGACGACGACGACGACGACCACCGTTGGAAATCACGAATTTTCGGGTAGCGCGTCGGGACGAACGCGAATTGCAACTTCAGTCGCGAAAGACTGGCTTCCGTTCGGGAGATTTTACTGGAGTTCCGGCAGTTTTCACTGGAAGTTCGGCCCTCGATCATGCGACTTGGCGGTTGGACACCTAGCGGGGGCCGGGGAGGAACCTTCCGGGGTACCTTCAGGGCCGTTTTGTCGGGAATGTCCGAAGCTCCGGGCGACAGAAAATGTCCTCGAACCGACGATTCCGAAAACTTCGTCGTCCCTGCCACCGGGAATTCTTCTCCCACCGATTATTCACGTCCTTCGCGCCCTTCTCCGGAGGGATCGTACGAATTCCCGGTTTTTCGGTGGTGGCTTCGAGAGCAGACGGAGTTCCGGGGCCGGGGATTCGCCGTGTTTATCCTTCCAATTAGCTTTTTCCGGCCCAGTCAAAGGGTCGGGTAATCTTTTCTAGCTCGGTCTACGAAGCGACCGGAGAGGCTCGGAATTTTGCGCCGTTTCAAGAGCAAACGGCCACGTTCTCGCTTGCTCTGCCCCCCCTAGCTGGCTCGTTCTCCTTGCGGTACTCGAGGACGGGAACGGTGAAATGCAGCCGTCTGCCAGCCGGGGGGGTACTTGTGGCTTTAATCTCGTTAATGCAGGTACGCGCAGTTCGCAGTTCGGCCGTTCCGTTAACTCCTGGCCATTTCAATCGCTCCATCGGGCGACGGCCCTTCGTTACGCCCAACGCACCCACAATGCAGCCCTGCCAACCCGCTGTCCAACCTTCAATCCCATATTCGGCCCTTCGACTCGCTCACACCGTCCACCGGGTGGCCCGAAACTTCCTCCGACGCACAGTGTTTGCGATCGATGATAATTACCTGGACAATATTCATAATTAGCGGATCTTTATGCATTTTTAGCAGAATTGGGTTGATGAAATTCAAAATTGTTGGAGGATTGTTAATATTGAAGATGTTTATATAAGGGTTTCTCCTCTATTGAAATCATTAAGGGAAGAAATAACATTCAATTTGGTTTCTATTTCTTGTAATCGATGCAGACGTTGAACATCAACCCCATCGAGACAGACGATGTTTGAGAATTTTCTTAAGACACACCGTCGCATGTATCAATTGCAAATTCTGGGAACTTCTTGGTAGATGTTTCGAGGTTATGCATAATTTTTTTCAAGAGAAAATAGCCATTCGATCCGAAGTTATGGCGATTTCACCCGTGGGGGTACCGTGAAGATCAACCACATCGAGACAGACGATGTTCGAGAATTTTTTTAAGACACACGGTCGCATGTATCACTTGCAAATTCTGGGAACTTGTTGGTAGATGTTTCGAGGTTATGCATAATTTTTTTCAAGAGAAAATGGTCATTCGATCCGAAGTTATGGCGATTTCACCCGTGGGGGTACCGTGATCATCAACCCTATGGAGACAGACGATATTGAATTTTTTTAAGACACACCATCGCATGTATCAATTGCAAATTCTGGGAACTTGTTCGAAGATGTTTCGAGGTCCTGCATAATTTTTTTCAAGAGAAAATAGCCATTCGATCCGAAGTTATGGCGATTCTACCCTTGGGAGTACCACGAACTTCCCTGCCCATAGACACAGCGGAAAGACAGACGATATTTGAGAATTTTTTTAAGACACTCTGTTCAATGTATCAATCGCAATCTCCGCATACTCGTCTGTACATGTTTCAAGATTGCTCCTGATTTTTTTCCGACAAAAATGTCATCCCGATCGGGAACTATATCAATGTAGGAGTTCGCGAGACCGCGAGATCTCAATTTCTATTTAATTAAACACGGAGGGACGTTATTAATATTTTGAGGTCACCCGGTGTAGACAGCCTAGACGGCCGGGAATATTGCGGGTCGCGGGTCGGGCGGGGCTAATAATATTTCTTCCGTGTCGCGATGACGGCGCCGACCGCAGCAATAAATTGCTAATCGACTCGATGTTCTTTCAGCAATTTCCGGCCGGTTGCAGTTCTGTCTGCGCCCCGTGGTTCGCGTCCCGACGTCGTTTCTTTAATCCTTTTTCTCGAATATCTATTCGCTCGAAATCGCTGGACAGCAATCGGCAACTTTTCCTTCGTGCAGTTCAGTGGAAGCGTGACTGCGAATCCACAATGTTTTAGGTTGTTGCATACGAAATGTCCGATTTCTTTGTACGCCACTTGGAGGTACAAAGCTTGCGATCCTATCTTCAATTTTAATTTTTCACATTTTCCCTTTAACCTTAACTTTACCTTTATAGTCTAACAAATATGAATATTATGTATTTCTTTTTAGATGAAATAAAATTTGATTCGTTTGTAGTCAATATTTGAGCATTCAAATAAATGCAGCCATACAAAAAATATGTATAATTTATATTTTTTGTATGTCTACATTTACTTTAATGCTTAAATACTGATTATGTACTAGACTTCGGATCTTCGTGCAAAATAACAATTTTCTTCGTCGCTTATAACATGCGAGAACCATAGAAAAATTTCTTCCTATCTTTAACAATTCTAATAAATTGAAAATAACATATGGATGTCCTGAGATCGTCATAATATTTTTACTGTATTAAATAACATCCACCCATTTTTGTCATAAATGCATAAAACCCGCAGTCTTCCGATTACAAATGAATCGAATTTTATTTCAGTCCAAAAAAAGGAAAATCATATTTGTTAGACTGTGTTAAAACTCTTCATGACGAGTGTGCCTCGTCAGAATACATCAAGGGATTAACGTTACCGTTAAAAATCGGTCGTTTCATATGCAACGACCTAATACAGGGTGTCCCAAAACTCCTTCAAGTCCGGGGAATGAGAGGTTTCTTAGGTCATTTGAAGCGACATTTTCCTTTGCAAAAATGTTATCCGCGGCTTTGTTTAGGAGTTATTAACGAAAAACACTGACCAATCTCACCAATCAGAGTGGCGCGCCAACTGTCTATTGGCCGACTGTGCCAAGTCGCGCTCTCATTGGTCCGTGTTTTTTGTTAATAACTCCTAAACAAAGCCGCGGATAACATTTTTGCAAAGGAAAATGTCGCTTCAAATGACCTAAGGAACCTCCCATTTCCCGGACTTGAAGGAGTTTTGGGACACCCTGTAGAATAAAGAGAGGCGATCGTCAAAGCCGTCAGATCTGATCTTACGCGTTCGGAAGGAAACTGACGGGCATTCTTTTTGATCGCACCTCGCTTCTCCATCTCGGTATAAATATAGATATGGTTGAAGCGGGACGTCAGCGGCTCGGTGATGTTGAGAGTGACGTCCCAGATGTCGCCCGGATAAAATCCAGCACCTAGCGGACTGTAATTGATTATCGACGCCGGAGATTACAGGCCGTCGGGGCCGATTTTGTTCGCTTTTTCCGCCGAACGACGACACAATGCGAGAATTCAGAGTCGTCCCGCTGAAAGCTGCAAGAATTAAACGTGGCCGATAACGACCGGCCCGTGCCCGACCCTCTGATGTTTCGATCGTTCACTCTCTCCCTCTCGACGCTGTTTTAACGGTTCAATGGATTATCCGTTGGCAAAAATCCTCGCGCAAACCTCCATCGCTCTTTCATATCCTTTTTCGATAAACGCTCCCTTCCCCTTTGGAAAAAACGCGTTCTTTGAGCATTCCGTCGCGAATCGCTTACTCTGTTTCCCGGTTGATTCGCCAACGTGCTCGCCGATTTAATCTTCGCATAATCGGATGAGGATCTCGCCTACGCCGCCGTGCTTTGCCGACAATGGTCTACGGAGTCGAACGGATTAGTTGATTTTCTGATTATTCGTACGGTGTATCATACCGTCGGAATTGACTAATTGTTTGTCTGGAAAATGAAAACTTCCGACACCGGATGGTAATGTGGGGCGGAATCGACAGAGGAGGGGAGGGAGCACGAATTTAGGGGAACAAGCTACCCCCACTCATAGAAGTTACCTGCACTCGTAGAATGCTAAAATACTCCTAGAATGCCCACTATTATTCGGACACTCTTAAAGACACCATAACTTTCTCAATATTGGAACATACGACTTGAAATTTTTGAAGAAGTTTGTTACAATTTTGTATTTCGGAATCACATTCTACGGAAAAAGATGCACAACTGTTTGTGAACGTGATTCCGAAATCAAAAATATGGGTTTATAATAAAAAAAGACAAAATGACATTGAAATAACCTTGAAAACGCCCACGCATTAAAACACTAGCAGTGCCATCTGACTCGCCACTCGAAAAACTAAAAGACACGTGTTAGTTTGTTCTTTTCAAAGCACATGTCTTCGAGATTTTTTACAATTTCAACTTAAACGGGACACTCTGTATAAATAGTATTCGTTTCCTCTAGACCGAAATGAAATTCGATTTCGTTGTTGTCAATATACATGTAGACTATAGAATACAGATTGAACCTCCATAATATTTTCGAAAGAGAGTAAAGCTCGTTACCTTCCAAACAACAGACAAATGAGATCGAGATAGGATTTTCCTAAACGGTGAAATGCCAGATGAATTTCCGACGACCGCAAGTCTGCGGACCACCTTCCGTTGTATCGTCGATACCCGTCGATACCCGTCGATACCCGTCGATATTCGCTGACGATCGTTGGCTGTCGATGACACTGATTGATTAGACGTGGCCCGTGACTTCGCTCGGGCCCGTTCGATCGAGTCGCAATATTTCCGTCGAGTGGCCGAAAAACCGAGCGAGAATGAAAAGGCGTGCGGCGCGACGTTAATTACTCGTTAACGCTCGGGAATGGACGAGGGACCGGGTTAAACCGGTGAAACGCTCTCTCGCGAAACGGCTATATCGGAGAGCCGCCCTCGAAATATAATATTTGCTGTCCCGTTCCTTCCAGAATTGATAAATCTAACTTAAGTTTAAATCCAACGTAACTTTTTCCCCTCACTTCGTGCTCCCACCCCTCATCTGGCGACTCTGCTCGTCTGTGGTCCAGCATCTTATTTTTTCGTGTACTTGCTTCTATTTTATTAAATATTTATGTATTGCGAGATTCCAGGTATGCATTTTGGAATTCTACGAGTACAGGGAACTTCTATGAGTGCAGGAAAGTTCTATGAGTTCAGGAAACTTCTATGAGTTCAGGAAACTTCTATGAGTGCAGGAAACTTCTATGAGTGCAGGAAACTTCTATGAGTGCAGAAAACTTCTATGAGTGCAGGAAAATTCTATGAGTGCAGGAAAATTCTATGAGTGCAGGAAACTTCTATGAGTGCAGGAAACTTCTATGAGTTCAGAAAACTTCTATGAGTGCAGGAAAATTCTATGAGTGCAGGAAAATTCTATGAGTGCAGGAAACTTCTATGAGTGCAGGAAACTTCTATGAGTTCAGAAAACTTCTATGAGTGCAGGAAAATTCTATGAGTGCAGGAGATTTCTGAGTGCAGGAAACTTTTATGAGTGCACGAAACTTCTATGAGTGTAGAAAACTTCTGAGTGCAGGAGATTTCTGAGTGCAGGAAACTTCTATGAGTGCAGGAAATTTTTCTGAGTGCAGGACACTTCTATGAGTGCAGGAAAATTCTATGAGTGCAGGAAACTTCTATGAGTGCAGGAAATTTCTATGAGTGCAGGAAACTTCTGAGTGCAGGAAATTTCTGGTGCAGGCAACTTCTATGAGTGCAGGCAACTTCTATGAGTGCAGGCAACTTCTATGAGTGCAGGCAACTTCTATGAGTGCAGGAAACTTCTATGAGTGCAGGAAACTTCTATGAGTGCAAGGAACTTCTATGAATGGGGGTAGCTTGTTCTCCTCACTTCATGCTCCCTCCCCTCATCTGGCGACTCTGTTCGTTTGTGGTCCAGCATCTTTCCTCTTTTGGCGTTCCCGCCGCTATTTTATTAAATATTTACATACAGCGAGTCCTACTAATATGGTATTCGGACACTCTTATGTCGCCCTTCGCGACGAACAACTTTCATTACCCACTTGTTTTGAGCCGATGCATAGTTCTCGAGATATTTCAATGTCTTCAGATAAATCGTCCACCCTTGTATAGTCGACACTGTTCGAAATTTTCATCAGGAGCCTGACACGACATTACTGTGCAGGGGGTTGCTTTCGAAAAACCGTCTTCCCGAAAACGAGAAACCGGAGTATCCATTTGCAATCGAACAGAGTATCGGATTCCGGACGTCTCTTCCCGCGAACGGGATAGGAGATTGAAAAGCCGAATGAAAGACAGAAGTCCGAGCAAGAAAGCGACCGGATCAGACAGGCTGAGGCAAAGAAGAGCGCAAGAGTGCAGCAAGGTGGCAGGAGGGTGGGTGGACGGGAAGAAGAGGAAATATCCGATGCTCTGACACGGGAATTCTGATGAAACCGGAGCGTGCCAATAGCACGGAAATCAGGAACCTGATGGATTGCGGACCCGAGTCGCTCGCGTTCTCGAAACTGCGCTTCGAAAGGCGAGAACCTTAGCCACCGATATTTCCCGTGGATTTACGAGGCACTGGGGACGTGCGAAAAATCGCACGCTCCGAGGACACCTTGCACATACGTTCCTGCGACTCGGCGACGCTGCAGTCCTGCGGCGATTGCACCGGCGCGCAGCGCGACAACTGCATTTCACGAACTCGATCTGTGCTTCTGCTGACTCGTTAACCCTTCTGTCAACAGCCGGCTGCCCGTTCTCAATTTTCGTTTAAAACTTCTTTAACGTTTCTGTGCAGAAATAGGAAAACCGTTGTAGATTTTTCCTGATTAACCACAGACTAATTTGAGTTCGAGGCTTCAAAAACTTAAACTAGAAAGTGCAAACATTGTTGAAGGTCGATTGTCTTTTGGAATATGAATGTTATTGCGTATTGCAATAATTCTTTGGAGAACGATTCATTTTTCCACCCCTCTCACACCAACAATGTAAGAACAATCTTGTACGTTTCATTATATTAGATGATTGCAAAAGTTCGTACCGTACGTTGTATTTAAAAATGTAAATTCTCTATAATCGCAAATGCCTCGGGGGGATTTGTTTGCATTTATCGATCTTGGTCCTACTTTTTTCGAGCTTCAAAGGCCGAGCCGAACGTAGAGAAGGAACCAAAGGCCGAGCCGAACGTAGAGAAGGACAGCGCGTGTAAACAGACATCACGGCAACCGTCGATGCGACGGCACTTGTTTGCATTTATAGATCTTGGGCCTACTTTTTTCGAGCTTCAAAGGCCGAGCCGAACGTAGAGAAGGACAGCGCGTGAAACGCGAGACCATGCGCGGGCCTTCGAGCTGTGCCGGCGACTGCGACTCTCCGCGTCTCTTTCTTTCATATACGCTGTCCTTCCTTGCGTTCGAAACTCTCATCGTCAATTAAACCACTAAATTCAGTTCATATTATATCGTGTTTGGTATCATTTTGCATTAGAAAAATGCCAGGAATATGTTGGTGAAAGTCCCATGAAAAAATAATGGAAAATAAAGAAGATAGAATTTTGGTATAACGTTATGATGACTCACGGGCGTTTGAACTGTGCAGACGACTGCGACTCTCCGCGTCGCGTTAGTAGTGGTTCACACCGATATACCGAGCCGAGATCAGTGTATTGAGTTGGAGGGGATATTTCATTGGCGTTTATCGTACATGCCCAGTTTGCGATTATAGAGAATTTACTGTAACAGTTTTATTAAACAGTTATATAGTCATCACTAGACTGCGGATTTTATGCATTTGTGACAAAAGTGGGTAAGCACAATTGAAAGCAGTGGACGTATTGAAAAGATTTAAAGACATCGGCGTATTGGTTTCAGCTTAATCAGATAATTGAAAGAAGAAAGAAATTTTTATTTCATTCCTGTGTCTTGCAATCAATGCAAACATTTTTTATTTTGCATAAAGATCCGCAGTCTAGCCACCACTATTTTCTACGATTGTCTCCGAACATTTTGGATCCTGATTTCCTTTATCGTAGAGGTTCCATGTTTATTTTCAAGAAGGTCACGGGGTAAATTGGGTACGAACTTTCGCAATCGACCAATACTTCAAACACTATTAATAGACTGCGGATCTTTATGTTTTTATAGAAAAATTGTGTAGATGAAATTCAAAATTGTCGGAAAATTTAAAAAATTGAAGATATCAATATGATTTCTCCTCTATTAAAATCATTAAGGGAAGAAATAACATCGAACTTGCTTTCTATTCTTATTTTACATGAAGATCCACAGTCTAATTATTAATGTCTAGATTTTAAGGGTAAATCGCGACACATTTTTAAGAAAGAAGTCGATCATACATACACTGCTGTGCAATCGAAAGAAGCACCCGTCCATATTTAATAGAAACATCGAAGAAAATCAGACAAGAACACAGTAAGTTCTGAGAATAAGTGTTATAGCGGATTACATACTACTTTAAATGCAGTAAATTAATCATTGTTCAATACAATTTCTACATAAAGATATTGTTTGTCATTATATCTTGTAATTATACTGGGTGCTTCTTTCTTTTGCACAGTAGTGTATACAGAAAATGACCGCCCCCGGGTTAGATTAACCCTCATCCGTCCCTCATTTCACGAACTGAATCTGTCCCTCGGTGTCAAATTGACACAGTGATACAAAAAATCGATAAAATAACAAGTGAAACAGTTACTTTTCGATGTTTTTCTCCTTGAAATTGAGGAGTTAACATTTACATTTCAGGTTTTTTGCAGTTATATGTTTCGCATTAAAAAAATAAAAGTCACCAAGTTTCGAACGAATTTACCTACAAATAACAGAACAGTGTAACTTATTTCGGGAAAACTGTGTCAAATTGACACGAGGGACGGATGAGGGTTAAGGAAGATCCTCCAACAGATTCCCACAAATTCGTTCGTTTTCAACGTTCTCAGCTCGTCTCGAAAGCGAAAGCATAACTCGATAATTGTGAGGTGTGCGAAAGAGAGAATGGTGTTGTCCGTACGACGTATCGGATAACAAAGCCGAGACACCGCGGCGGTGGAACGGTTGCACAACAGATTCTCGGCTGGAACAAGTTGCAGTTCCTTTCACGTCGGGCCGTCCTTGTCCGCTTGCGGCGTCGTTGCACCACGTTGCAGAGCGTTGCAGAACATTGCAGAACATTGCAGAGCGTTGCAGCGCGCGGCTGAATAAGTTTGGATGCAGTGGCCGATGCAGGAGAGCCGATTGGCCGTCCAGCCAGGGCTGATCCATTATCGGGAAACTCTCCTTTCGGGCGCGGCCTGGTGAAAGGCCGCGATAAAACCCCTTTTTCCGGCCCGCCGGGAATAGGATCTCGCAGCTTTTGCGACTGCCAGGAAGCGGTGGCCCATCGGAGCCCATCGGATCCCACGGAGGAGCTGAATTCCATCGAAAAGAGAGCAAGAGAGAGAGGGAGAGAGTGTGAGCAAGAAGAGAGAGAGGGTAGCCCCCCGTCGGGATTCGATTTCGACGGTGAAATCAGCTTTTATGGCCTGAAAGCACCTGCCTGGCCGACCTTAAAGCCGAGATACCAGATATTTTACTGTCTCTTTTCTTCCCCCGATTCTCCCACCTTCCCCTTCGCCGCGGCACCTTTCTTCTCCGCCCCTGTCTACCCATCTTTCTTCTTTTTCCTCTATGCTCTTTCTTCGTGCAGATCGTCGAGAACGATCTGTTAATAGCGAGATTTTTCATATTATTCTATGTCAGTGCAAACGCGTGACCTAGTTCGGGACTCCTCGTAGGCTTTCGTCAGACTTTTGATCAGCTGTATTCGTTTCTCCGAGCTCGCTTTGCCTGCGAATGTCGGTTTCAATCTTCTCAATCTCAGTTGAGATCTGAAATGCTTATAAAAAATTAACTGGGACGCCGCAATTGCTGCGCCGATTAATTCCTGATCCAGGAATTTTGGATGATTTGAAGTTGTGATAAGTGGCTGAACGATAGTAGGACTCTTCCCGAAGGTATGGTCAAAATTTCGAGGCGATCGGTCCGGTACTTTGCTCTTGATAGCGTCAATTAGTTTGCAACACCGCCGAATCTATGTGAAACACCAACAGAATCAAGATTTGTGTCCCCACTCTACCTTCCCCTTCTTCGACGCTATTCCCCACCAATCAGTTCGTTTCCCCACTGCTTAAGCCTTACGTCACTACAAACACCATGCCATTATGGCGATTATTGGGGAAGGTCAGCTAACAAGGGAAGGACCCCAAGCGTCCGACTTCGATTTTGATAATTTTTGGTGAGATGATGGTACATGGATCCCTAATGATGTCTGCAAAATATTGGGTGTAGTTACTCAATAGTTTAAAAGATATAAACAATTAAACTTTCATACCGTGTAAGCAGATTGCGTGAAAGTTCAATTGTTTATATCTTTAAAACTATTGAGTAACTACAGCTAATATTTTGCATACATAATTAGGGATATGAACACCATCATCTCGTAAAATATTATCAAAATCGGAGTCGGACACTCGGGGTCCGTTCCTTGTATGACCTTAGCGGATGAAAACAGTCTACTTTTCCCTTCCACGACGCTGTTCCCCCACGCGTCCGCCACGGCCCGGTCATGTGACGCGTTTAGGGGCCCCTAGACGATCAATAATATTGTTAATACGCCTATCAATAATTGAAAGCATTGAAAGGGCATATTGACCGTTTAGCAGGGGTTATTCAAGAGTATTGACGGGTATTATTGTGACAATATTATTGATCGTCTAGGGGCCCCTTTAGTCACAACGTCACGCGACTGCCAGAGAGGGGGTAACTTTTCCCCCTCGATTCGTAATCTAGCGACTCCGGTCCCTTCCTGGGGAATGGTACAGGGAAATAAAAACCGCGTGCTGGGTCCACGGAAAATCCTCCGGAAAACGGCTGAAACTTCATCGTCTCGAGCCGGAGAGCTTGTTGATCGAGCTGAGCGGGGCCTCCGCCGTTCCTTTGATTTACGGCTTAGCTGTATTAGGTTCCCGTTTGCCTGAGGATCGGGTAAATACTCCAGCATAAACTTACCCAGATCAGAATTCGAGGATTACCGTCTGCCCCGCTTCTTCTCTCATTAATCCCTGGTATCCTGCTTCGCTGCGTTCTTATATCCTCGTTGGGAACGTACTTTCTGTCTGACCATTCCTGGACTTACTTCACTTGTCTGACCATTGCTGATTCGCTCCACTTGCCTCACCGAGGTCCACTTATTTTTCTTGTCGGGTTAGCGTCGACTCATTTCACTTGTTTGCTCGAAATTAAATTTGCATTCATTGAAAGACACTGGAGACTCAAATCAGAATTTCTTTCTGGTTTTAATTATCTTATTCAGCTGAAACTAACGCACCGACGCACAAATGATAAATTTGATCCACTTCAGATATCTTCGCTGCCGTTCTATTTTGTTTACGAACATTTATTCGTTCGATATATATCCTAATATTTTGATTGCACGTGGTTATTACGACGTAATACGGCGTTAAAGTTTTGCCTGTGCGAAATACTAAAAATAAGCTAATTCTTCTTCATCGTATAACTTGTTTGTTGTTTAAATTATTATCTAAAAAATGGAGCGTGTAAGCGAAGGTAAGTATGTGATTTTTACATATCGGTATAATTTTATTTTGCCGTGTAAATCATATAAAACACAGGCTAACTAATAATACTATTTAAGAAGAGATCAAATTGTATAACTTCTTTTCCCGGACTCGGCCGGACTTCGTTCTTTGATAGTTTTGAAGAATACTTATTTCAAAGTAATGATACTAAATATCGCTTGCCCGTTTTTGCCCGTTCGTTATTTATATCATTTTTTAGTAAGAGGAAAATTACTAAAAAATGTTCTAAATAATTAGCAGCAGAGGCAAAGAGTTTACTCAAATCACCTTAAAAAAGATTACACTTTACAATAATTTAGAATATGCACCTTTGTCATGCAAATTCCTTATTATAATTTTGTAATTTTATATTATATTTCTGTAGAACTTTATCTAATTTTTAAATATAAGTTAAGATTAATTCTTTCCATTTTGTGTATTGTTTATTCACGTATTTAAACAAAAACTTTAAAATATTAAATTTATGTTATTTTATTTTATTATTAATATATGTATAATATATACAGGGTGGGGCAATAACTATTAACACCTCAGATATCTTCGAAACTACAAGTTTCACAGAAATATTTGCTGATATAAAATTGCACAGTACGAAGGGGGCCATCCGGTGGCGATAATAGTTTTTTTGCAGGTGGAGGTACTTCGGACATTTGAAGGTCACTTTCATTTTTTTAAATGGAAAGAGGTATTTTTTAATACATCAATCGATGCAGCTGGACATTCGTTATAAAAAAGTACTAACCTATGTATGTCGAAAAGTTAGTAGTTCAGGAGATATTTCAATTTAAATAACTCTAAAATATCATTGCGGTCGTACTAAGATGTTACATAAGTAAGTAAACGCTAACGCCTTAGTACGACCGCAATGGTATTTTAGAGTTATTTAAATTGAAATATCTCCTGAACTACTAACTTTTCGACATACATAGGTTAGTACTTTTTTATAACGAATGTCCAGCTGCATCGATTGATGTATTAAAAAATACCTCTTTCCATTTAAAAAAATGAAAGTGACCTTCAAATGTCCGAAGTACCTCCACCTGCAAAAAAACTATTATCGCCACCGGATGGCCCCCTTCGTACTGTGCAATTTTATATCAGCAAATATTTCTGTGAAACTTGTAGTTTCGAAGATATCTGAGGTGCTAATAGTTATTGCCTCACCCTGTATATAAATATTTTAAAAATATTTATTTTATGTTATGTCCATTTTAAAGAAATGATATACATAATTCTTTTAAGGTCATGTAGTTTTTATACACTTGTTTTAATTATTACTACAAGAGAACACAAATTTGGTATTTTGTCCACCTAGAATTGAGGAATCGATCACTGTGCGACGTCCTTGAATCTTTTTAATATGCCCACTGCTTTCATTACGCCCTGTACGTGCCCAGCTCTGTCAGAAATTAGTAAAATCCGCAGTCTACTGATCACGGTCGACAATTCTTCATTGTTTCACTTGTCTGGTCATGGTCGACCTATTCTACTTAACCGATCGTGGTCGTCCCATTTATTCGGTTGGAAACACTGGTTTTTAACCGACCAAAATCCAACATTTTGTGAAACCGCTCCTTGACCACGAGAGGCTGCTTTCGATGATACATTTGATGCAATTTTCATTGCAGAATATGCACGAGTGAATCCACTGAATTTCCAGAAATATATGTTCACGATTTCGGTACGTATTCCAGCGAGAGAACAGGTTCGGGCTGAAAGGAAATAGAAATTCGAGTCCCGCGCGGCTATAATCGTTGCCGAATCTTTTTCTACAGTTTCGCGCCGCGATATCCGCTTATCAGATAACAGTCCGAGTAGGGGATATTTAATAGCCAGCAGGCAGTTCAGACCGGACAGCATTTAATTCCGATCGGCGAACAGAGTTATCTCTTTGGGCCACGGGGCCGGGAGCGTTATTCCCACTCGTAATTTCGTGTAAATCAGTTTCCCGTGTTCCCAAATGCAGCGACCTCGCTCAAAATTACCTGTCCACGCTCTCTGCGCCCGGATTAGCCTCCGAATCCAACTGAGAGAGAGATAAACAGAGGATTCGAAACACGCCGGTGGTCCTCGAGGTGGGAAAACATCGAAATCTGTTTCTCCTCGAAGGAACGTTCTCGTTTCGCGAGACCGAGACCGACGTGTAATGAAATTAATCCTCCGCGATTATATCTGGCCAGGTTCGCGACTCCCGCCGGCGTTATGGGGCACGCGGTGGACTCTTCGGTTCGAGATGAATTTTGCAGACGAACGCGAGGATTCGTTGGAGAACTCGCCGAGGGTCTTCGGGACCTCGTCGACCGAGCAAACGGCCGGCTGAGTGGATGGAATCGCTCGGATATTAACCCTTTGCGGTCTTAGCAACTTTTACCCTTCCGTTACAACCCCCGCATTTATTTCGCCATCCCGTGCCCCACTCCGCAGTCGCTGTGCTTCTATCAACGTATGAAAATATCGCAACGTTCCCCAACACGAGCTGTTGGGAACGTCTGAAAAATTCTCCGAATTCGCTCTGCTCCTTCGTAATGAAACAAAGTGAAAATTGAAATCCTTTCGAGTACCGAGACCGTTCCATTAGATCTCGTATTTGTGGATAGAAATTATATTATTGCATTTGCTCCTCCAATTGTGGGAGTACAAAAAATATTTTCTGTACTATTTTGAATGGTTCGGAACAATATTTTTCTCCGAAGGTCATTTTTTTCGGTGTTATCAAGGTCGTCGATGGTTTTTGATACATAACTACATCTTTTTTTATTGCATCGTGTAACTGATCGGAAAATGCATTCAGATATTTATAAAAACATGACCTTGTGATGACCTTGATCTTCGAAAATTAAGGTTTTACCTTCAGATCAAGGTCAATGTCACGTTCTCATATATATATCTGAATGTATTTTTCGATCGGTTACACGATGCAATAAAAAAATGTAGTTATCTATCCAAAAACATCGATGACCTTGATAACTCGGAAAGAAATATTGTTGGTAATATAAAGGTTCCTTCGAACCATTCAAATGGTACGCAAAATATTTTTTTCACCCCCACAATTGGAAGAGATATTTAGGTGGACCACCCTGTATAATTTGTTCATACAAATAAATTCTATTGTGCTGTGGTACCACAATATACATAATAATAATAATTGCAACTGACAAAATATCGTTCTAAATATTTTTCCTACTAACTTAAACTACGTTTCGTAGAAAAAGGGACTGTCCAGAGAAACTTTTGAGCTTATGTGATTTATACAGGGTGTCCCAAAATTCCTTCAACAGCCGCAAATGGGAGGATACTGACGTTATTTGAAGCAACATTTTCCTTTGCAAAAATGTTATCCGCGGCTTTGTTTAGGAGTTATTAACGAAAAACACGGACCAATCAGAGCGCGACCTAGACGTGCATTGGCACAGTCAGCCAATAGACAGTTGGCGCGCCGACTAGACTGTGCCAACTCGCGTCTAGATCGCGCTCTGATTGGTCCGTGTTTTTCGTTAATAACTCCTAAACAAAGCCGCAGATAACATTTTTGCAAAGGAAAATGTTGCTTCGAATGATCTCAGGAACCTCCCATTTCCGGCTGTTGAAGGAATTTTGGGACACCCTGTATATAAAAAATATATATATGTGCATTTTCACAACATTCTCCACTGAGAAACCACTTAACCTAACATACAACAATGTCTTTTATGTACAAAAAATAATAATACGGTTTCAATTGCGGGTGGGTTAGCAACCCTGGTCACGGATACGCTTGTGCAGCCACCGCAAAGACAATTTCAAGAAGACTGTACAAGGGGGACGCGCTGGTCTCTCTCCGCCATTTTTCCCGTAGGAAAAGGACGAGAGCGAGAGCGGCGCGCATGCGTTTCCATTCCGGTTCGATGCATTTCGAGGCGGTTGCACTCGCGATTTCCGCTATTCCGACGCGGCCTGTACAACCGTGGCCGCTGTTCCACTACCGTGGAAATCCACTAATCGAAGAGCAAACGGTTAATTACCGGGCAGCAACGAGAGAGAGCCCCCGAAACTTTTCGAGGATACAGAGAGAGAGAAAGAAAGACCGTTTAAATTTCCATCGCGTCGAAACGCTCGGGCCGCGATTAACCTTCGTTTCTCCGCCTGCTGCATTGTGCGTTTTAATTCGCGAACAAGAATCAGCCTTGGCGGATGATTGCCAAACGTAAATGGCGAAACCAGCGGTCAGAAATCCTGGCAATTCAGCGGGTGTACCGCCTTTTCGCCGCGCCGAACTCCGAGACACTATGATCGCGATTTAATGGACAGATATCCGCAGGCTGCGTCCACACCGAAAACCTGTCTTTTGCCTTCTAGTTCTTCTTCATTTCGGAGTCCTTCAATGGCTGGTCTTCTGAGAACGATTATCTGAAACAGAGCTGCCCAACTTCTTCGTTGCGAGCCACACTGATCCCATCGTCGGTCAGTCCGTTCCCTTATCAATCCTTTGCACTCAGAGCTGTTTTAACTCGAAAATTGAACATTTCTTCCGACCCAGAATAATGCATTATATATGCTTTTTTTCATTTTATGAATATGAAATTGATACTATAGCTCATGCAACACTTAAATGTTTAAAAATTGATTAGATACCAACGTATTTGATAATCTAAACAATATTCTAAATGATGGTACCGTCACCAAGTTACCTTGAATGACCTTGAATGACCTTGAATTACCTTGAATGACCTTGAATGACCTTGAGTGATTATAGTCACTGAACTCGTAATGAAAGGGACTATCATTGTAGATGTTCAAAAAGGGTGGTTCCATTAAAAAAAATGAAGGTGACCTTGATATCTCTAAAGAAAATTATTAACTCAACTTTGTCCTAAAGACATTTAATGTATCTTTGAAAACAACAAAGATATTTGAGGTGATAAACCTGTACATGCTTTTTTCATTTTATGTGTATATGAAATTGATACAATACCTCATACAATGCTTAAATGTTCAGTAATTCATTAGGTACCAACTTTAATAATCTAAACAATACTTTGGACAATGGTATGAATACATTTGTGTAATGTTCTAATATTGCTTTTAATGTAACAAAGTCGTTAAGGGATGAAATCAATATTTCTGTTATTCATGCTTCCCACAAACAATATTTTGAATAATGATATAGATGCATTTATGACGAAACTGGTTGGGTGAGATATAAAACAGCAAAATATTTAAAAAATTCGAGAACGTGGTAATATTGCTTTTAATATACCAAAATCAATATTTATGCTATTCCTGCTTCTCACAAACAATATTTTGAATAATGGTACGGATGCATTTACGAAGAAAGTAGTTGGGTGAAATATGAAACAGCAAACGATTTAAGGGATGAAATCAATATTTCTGTTATTCCTGCTTCCCGCAATCAATTAAAAACATTTTTATTTTGCATAAAGATCCACAATCTACTTATAATCTTTTATACACACCGTATTAAATCATCAGGAAAGTGAAAAAATAGTTTAACAAATTATATCAGATCCTCGGTAGACGTAGGGTAACTGCACCAGTGAATAAACGGGCACCAGTAAATTAACGCTTTTGTATATTTCAACAAATTTTAAGCCTAACACTGAGAATGTAGTGTTCATTGACTGGAATTTTTTATATTTTTTATTTATCGTATTAATAAAGAAAAATAATAATAATTTCATTTTATTTGTGTTCATCTATTTTTGACAAATGAAGTATAGGGAGCCATTTGGCATATATGAGATTCCTTTAATTCACAAATTATTTTTTAAAATAAAATATTAGGTGAAGTAAAAACTTCTGAGAACTGAAAAGCTCTCAGAACTTTTTACTTCACCTAATATCTTCCTGAACAATTTCTTAAATGTTCATTCACTGGTGCAGTTACCCTACTCACCGGTACAATAACCGCGACAGTTTCACCAGGCGATTACAAGGTAATTCGGATAGATTCGGATCGGCAAGGGTCCGAAATTCGCGGTTCTAGTAACAGTTTGCTGAACAATGGTCGCGAGTGATTATCTTTCGCGTTAATGCACCGGCCAACTATAGCGCTGGCCGATCGATGCGAACCACCGAATCTGCTATGCCATAACTTTGCCGTGGCTATGGTTGCCTATACCGTACCCCAGAGATGCTCGAGATGATTTTTGTTTTTAAATAGCTGTTCGACGATGGAATTACACTTCGATTAACGGTGATTGAAGCCTGCGAGGACCCGCGCGCACCGCGTTCAATTAGGTAATCAGTGGAAAATTGCGAGCGCAACACCGTCGGCGAGCACCGTTCGGGACAATGCGCTCCGATATTAAAACTGCATAACAACAACTACAATAACAATAATAATAGAGGCTGCTACGCCAATTTCGGGGCTGGATTGAACGGCTGCGAGGGTTCAACTGGCCAGATGACCCAATTTCCGGCATTGTTGTTCAGACGGGACGCGTGCAATCCAATTTTAATATGCAATCGCGGGGCGGGGTGGCACGGACGGTACCGATCCGATAATAAATAATAATGAAGAGACGTTTACAGGGGACAGCAATGAACGCAGGAACGCAGGACCCTGCTGCCGCGCGGCCTGACTCTCTCTCTGTGTTGTCTATTCCGTTTTAATGGCCATGAACGTTACCGCCTCGATTGCTCGCTAATTGCGCGGCATAATTAAGGACCGATAATTACGCGGCTGGCTATTAATGTAAGGGTTAGCTCGGGGACTAACCGGGCCGCTCGATTCTCGGAAACCATGCTCCTTTTCGTTCGCCTCTGCTGTTCCGAAAATACTCCGCGACAACGACACGTTTACTTATTGTTAGCAATTAACTGGCTGCGGATGCTCATGCAATTTGGGAAAAGGGAATCGAATAAAATATTTTCAGTGGCGGTGGTTTTTGCTGGTATGAAGTGAATAAAAATTTCAAGATAATCGAAGCAGAAAAATATTTTCAGTGCCGGTAGTTTTTGCAGGTATGAAATGAATGAAAGTTTTTAGACCATCGAAGCAAATGAAATAACTTCAGTTTAAAATGGATGAAATTCGTATTCAATTATGACAAAAATTTTAAGACAATCGAAGCAAATAAAATATTTTCAGTGCTGGTAGTTTTTGCAGTTATGAAATGAATAAACATTTTTAGACCATCGAGGCAAATGAAATGACTTCAGTTTAAAATGGATAAAATTTGTATTAAATTCTGTCAAAAATTTTAAGACAATCGAAGCAAATAAAATATTTTCAGTGTTGGTAGTTTTTGCAGTTATGAAATGAATAAACATTTTTAGACCATCGAGGCAAATGAAATAACTTCAGTTTAAAATGGATGAAATTCGTATTCAATTCTGACAAAAATTTTAAGACAATCGAAGCAAATAAAATATTTTCAGTGCTGGTAGTTTTTGCAGGCATGAAATGATGAATAAAAATTTTTAGACCATCGGAGCAAATGAAATGACTTCAGTCTAAAATGAATAACATTCGTATTCAATTCTGTCCAAAATTTTAAGACAATCGAAGCAAATAAAATATTTTCAGTGCTGGTAGTTTTTGTAGTTATGAAATGAATAAACATTTTTAGACCATCGAGGCAAATGAAATGACTTCAGTCTAAAATGAATAATATTCGTATTCAATTCTGTCCAAAATTTTAAGACCATCGAAGCAAATAAAATATTTTCAGTGCTGGTAGTTTTTGCAGTTATGAAATGAATAAAAATTTTTAGACGATCGAAGCAAATGAAATGCTTTTAGTTTAAAATGAATAAAATTCGTCATCAATTCTGTAAATATTTTACTCTAGTATTTTTTGAAAATTTTCAAAATGCTTAAAGGTCTATAATAACTACCGAAATCTAGAAAAACTGATGCTACTGGAAACGATTAGATGAACCTCTCTTCTACTGAATAGATTGTAGTAGCATTGTGTTACAAGGATTGCGGGGGGTATGAGGGAATATCTGAATAAATTTAGCAATTTCTCTGTAAAGCGAAATAAGTTCGGTACCGCGAGTTAAATCGTTTTTCGAACGGCGTCTCGCGCATTCAATCCCATTATCCGTTTTCCAAGGGAAAAATTTCTATGGCCGGTACACGTCGCAGACTCGAGTCACTTTCCTCGCTTTCGAAAGTATCGTTTTCATTCGTCCACCTGTTTGAAAGGCTGCTTTTGTCCCGGCGGCGGCACCATGGCCGGACGATCAAACTCTTCACTAAGCCTTTTGTTCCACGCACGAAAGACCGCGGTGAACTTCGCTGAAAGAAGACTGCCCCTTCTTCGTCTTCGTCGTCTTATCCGTCACCCCCGAAGACCACCGCTTTGAATCACGGCTGGGTTAATGAAAAACTAGCAGACTGTCCCCCCCCCCCCTGGGAATCTCTGTTCCACCCCCTGCGACCCCCTCGGCTATCGGGATTCCCGATTTCGCTCGAGACATCCGTCTATTTTATTCGTTTATATGCGAAACCTGGTCATCGTTTGATACATCGTTTATCTATGACCCCAATGAGCGACGGGGAAATTTCGAAAAAATTTGACGAAATAGGGGAAATGTGTACCTAATTGTTGCTTTTTATTTCGTTCGGATATCTCGAATGGCCATCGAGAAACACGCTCACAAAGTTGGGGGTAGTTCGCTCTTGTTTTTGTATCCCAGGAGCTCGGATCTCACGTCTTTGCTCATTTCATGATTGTTTTCTAGTATTAAGGGGTGGCCTAAAATTTTCAAAAAATTACATGAAATAGGTGAAATCTGTACCTAATTGTTGCTTTTTATTTCGTTCGGATATCTCGAATGACCATCGAGAGGCACGCTCACAAAGTTGGGGTAGTTCGCTCTCGTTTTTGTTCCCCAGGAGCTCGGATCTCACGTCTTTTGCTCATTTCATGATTGCTTTCTAATATTAAGGGGTGGCCTAAAATTTTCAAAAAATTAGACTAAATAGTGGAAATGAGTACCTAATTGTTGCTTTTTATTTCGTTCGGATATCTCGAATGGCCATCGAGAAACACGCTCACAAAGTTGGGGGTAGTTCGCTCTTGTTTTTGTATCCAGGAGTTCGGATCTCACGTCTTAGCTCATTTCTTGATTGTTTTCTAATATTAAGGCGTGGCCTAAAATTTTCAAAAAATTAGACTAAATAGTGGAAATGTGTACCTAATTGTTGCTTTTTATTTCGTTTGGATATCTCGAATGGCCATCGAGAAACACGCTCACAAAGTTGGGGGTAGTTCGCTCTTGTTTTTGTTCCCCAGGAGCTCGGATCTCACGTCTTTGCTCATTTCATGATTGCTTTCTAATATTAAGGGGTGGCCTAAAATTTTGAAAAATTACATGAAATAGGTGAAATCTGTACCTAATTGTTGCTTTTTATTTCGTTCGGATATCTCGAATGGCCATCGAGAAACACGCTCACAAAGTTGGGGGTAGTTCGCTCTCGTTTCTGTTCCCCAGGAGTTTGAATCACACGTCTCTGCTAATTTCATGATTTTTTTTGTAATATTAACGAGTGGCCTAAAATTTTGAAAAAATTACACGATATAGGGGAAATGTGCGTTCAATTGTTGCTTTTTATTTCGTTCGGATATCTCGAATGGCCATCGAGAAACACGCTCACAAAGTTGGGGGTAGTTCGCTCTCGTTTCTGTTCCCCAGGAGTTTGAATCACACGTCTCTGCTAATTTCATGATTTTTTTTGTAATATTAACGAGTGGCCTAAAATTTTGAAAAAATTACACGAAATAGGGGAAATGTGCGTTCAATTGTTGCTTTTTATTTCGTTCGGCTATCTCGAATGGAAATCACGAAACACGCTCGCAAAGTCGAGGGTAGTTCGCTCTCGTTTCTACACCCCAGGAGTTCGTAAGAAACGTCTTTGTTCAATGATTATTTTCTAGTATCAAGCGGCATTCTAAAATTTTGAAAAAAATTCCACGATGTTACGTCAGCATGGGGTTAATATTTCCTTTTCACTTCGTGCGGATATTCCGCGCAGTGCCCAAGAAAGGAGCGTACAAATTCGAAGTATTCGCTTGTCCCCGAGTATTCAGCAAAGTCGACACCGAACCGGGAAACCAAAAACCGAGAAGTCGAAATTTCCGGTATCGATTACACGGTGCCTGACGCGTCGACTCGACTCGAAATTCAGTTTTCAAGCTTGTCGGCTCGGAATGAATGTTCTGTTCGGTCGGACACGGGCTGATTTAATTATCCTCGGCCTCTGAAGGAGTAAGCGGGCGGTCTAACGACCAATCCGATTGGATTCGGTGTAGCTGGCAGGCTGGACATTGAGTCGACAGAGGTGGTTGTTACGGAACGTCTCTCCCTCCCTCCGCCTCTCTTGACACTCACCCTCTGTCGTTCTCGGTGTGCGGCATTTTTCTCGCCGCTTCCAGTCAGAAACGGGGCTTGACCCCTTGCCGTATCATTTTCTTTACAGTTACAGCGATTAACACGTCTTTATCCCCAAAAATGTCGTTAAAGAGAAAAGAAGATTTATATTTTTCGTATGGCTGCGTTTATTTTAATGCTTAAATACTGATTATGGACGAATCAAATTTTATTTCACTTAAACCGAAGGGCGTAACATTCATATATACAATAACATTGATTTTTTTAATGGCACGTTACAGGCATTCAAAACAAAATTACGCGAGAAATTCGCGTATTTCTATGTTCTTTCTGTATATTTTTGTTATTTTCTATTTCTTTTATAAGTTATACAAAACGTCTGTAAACCCATGTATAAAAGGACCTCGGTCCGTACATAATAATAATAATAATAATATATTTGTTAGACTTTGTTTAAAATCTTCATGACGAGTGTGACTCGTTAAAGTTAAAATACGGCAAGGGGTTAATACTAGAAAAAGATCAATAAACAGCAAGGGCCGGATACAAATTACCTCTGCTTCGCATAAATGCATAAATTTTCTCCGCGAGCCCTTAATATCCGAAAAAAATGGCTGACTCTCGAATCTCCCAGTTTCCCGGCATAATCCTGGGAAAAATCAAAGAAGCCACGGCAATTCAGCGTCGCGGCGTCTCTCTCCAAGACAAAGCGCGTCTCTCGCTTGTCTCGGTTCTCGGGAGATAAATTAATCAGACTGCAGAAGCTATGCGGCAGGAGAGATGCGCGCGGAAAACGGTGTAGGTGCTGGTAGATACGGAGGCGGTCGGGAGGGAGAGAAGGACTTGTTACGAATGCATCAGCAGAGAGCGAGGCGGTGTCGTCGGGACAACGAGTGGAGCCGGTGGCTCTCGAAAAATTGAAAAGAACCATTTGAACGGTCGCATCTTTGACAACTCTCGACCTTGGAGCTCTGCCTAACCGTCCCGGCGAGCGGCGTCCGCGTTCTCTCGCGTTTTCAGTTGTTCCGCAGACACGTGTCTGCATCCGACGACCTTCTGCAACTCGCCTGGAAAGTTTCTCGCATTCTTCTCGCGCCCGTTTTTCATCGGTCTGCGTCCGGGCCGCGTCTCGTTCCGTTGACGTCTTCCTGCGCCTTTCTGGCTGCCGGCCCGGCCCGACTCTTCGTTATCGATTCGCGGAAAACCTCCTCCGCCGTTTCATCTCGACTCCCTCCTCCTCCTTTCGCCCCTTTCCCTTTCCGTTCCTCTCTCTCTCTCTCTCTCTCTCTTGCTCTCTTTCTCTCTCTCCTGCTTTCGCCTTGCCTGTCCAGCTCGCCTTGTCCGTGTGTCTGTTGCGCAACCAGCCAGCAAAAATCTGTCTAGAAATTCCCCATACTCGACATCCTTCGTTAAGGGCGTAGACTCGTTTCCAGGATTGCAAGGGGGCGGGATGTGCCCTCTCATTTCTCGATAACGCAAAGGTTTTTCGGCAGTCAAAGGCGATAGATAAAACGTCGACCTAGGCCGCAATCGTCCGCAAAAGTCCTGTTTTTACGTTTACGAGACGTAATTTGCATTATTCGGAAGCATGTAGCCATCGTAGCTTTATAAAAATAGTAATAATAAAAAAAATATGTAACTTACAGTGCAGAATAATGCAAATTACGACTCGTGAACGTAAAAATAGGATTTTTACGCTAGATTGATCTGTTATCTAGATCTAAAAACGAGTCTACCCCCTTAAGGGGTGACCTAAAATTTTGAAAAAATTAGACGAAATGGGTGAAATGTGTACCTAATTGTTGCTTTTTATTTCGCTCGGATATCTCGAATGGCTGTCGAGAAACACACTCACAAAGTGGAGGGTTGTTTGCTCTCGTTTTTGTATCCCAGGAGTTCGGATCACACGTCATTGCTCATTTCATGATTTTTTTCTAGTGTTAAGGGGTAGCCTAATATTTTGAAAAAATTACATGGAATAGGGGAAATGCGTGTTCAATTGTTGCTTTTTATTTCGTTCGGATACCTCGAATGGCTATCGAGCAACACGCTCACAAAGTTGAGCTTGTTCGCTCTCGTCTTTGTACCCCAGGAGTTTGGATCACACGTCATTGCCCATTTCATGATTTTTTTCTAGTATTAAGGGTTGGCCTAAAATTTCGAAAAAATTCGATGCTGTAAGGCCAGCATGGATCTAGTGTTTGCCTTTTATTTCGTTCGGATATCTCGAATGGCTATCGAGAAACACGCTCACAAAGTTTAGGGTAATTCGCTCTCGTTTTTGTACCCCAGGAGTTTCATTGCCCATTTCATGATTTTTTTCTAGTATTAAGGGTTGGCCTAAAATTTCGAAAAAATTCGATGCTGTAAAGCCAGCATGGATCTAGTGTGTGCCTTTTATTTCGTTCGGATATCTGTCCCGGTATTCAAGAAAATCGTTCGAAAAGCGATCTTGAACGAGAAGGTACAATTCCAGTGGAGCCCGGTTTACGGTGGGCTTTAATTACTTTTTTAGTCGACCGGTGGATGTCAGTAAACCCCGGTATTCGTGGTAGGATCGTCTTGGTCGTCCTGGCAACGAGACCCAGGAGCGAGCAAAGCCCAATTTGCTAGGCAGCGAAGCTCGGCCAGCGTTTCCGCGGAACAAGGACAGCCGTGGCCGGGCGCATAATTCAATTAAATGGCATTACCGTGCTTGTCCGAGGTTTTCTCTCCTCTCTCTCTTGGCGAGCGAACGAATCCGTAGAGTCAACGTTATTGGTTACATCAAACCAGGTAAGTAAATACCTGCAGGGGCTTCCCTCCTTGCTCCGCTGGCAGAAGGGATTAGGCGTGCGCGCTGCACGTAGCCCCGTATGGTTGCCATTACCGTCGGCTTTAATCGAATTCTGCCAACGAGCATTCTGTGTCACGCGTTGCAAGCCTCGGACAAAGATCAGGACTGACGCGAAAGAGGATTCCCTGCGAAACGCTCCGCGAATTTGTTACGGCCTTGAACCGTCCAATTCGCACGCGATCACCGTGCACTATAGTTGCAGATACATTAGCAAGTTACCTGCGACATTTCTTGCGTGAGCTGCCCCCATTGTGTACGCAAATACATTTTGGATTGTTGCTTTTGTTGGACATTTTCTCTTAACCTTTAGACTGACCCTTCAGATTAACCCTTCCGGCGAGTTCTACGCCTTTTTTTTAGTTTAAAATAGTTTAGTTTTTGGATGTAATGAATTGCGTTCAATAAAAACCACATCTTGTGGTTTTAAATCGTGCAGACTTATGCTCGTGGATTTTATTCGACATCAATAGACCGCGGAGTTTATGCATTCATGATAAAAATGGGTTGGTGCAATAATAAAGATGCACTATTTTCAATGTTCGAATTATTTCAGAGAGAATTAATCGTGTATCTGACTCCCATCTATTGCAATTGGTGCAGCAAATTTTTGTTTTGATTTTATCAATGTCTTGATAACATATTTATTTATCACTTTCTTGATACATATTTATTTATTAATTTATTGATACATATTTATTCATCCATTTCTTGAATCATATTTATTTATCAATTTATTCAAACGTATTTATTTATCAATTTCTTGGAACATATTTATTTATCCATTTCTTGATACATATTTATTTATCAATTCATTCAAACATATTTATTTATCAATTTCTCGAAACATACAATATTTATTTATCAATTTCCTCAAACATATTTATGTATCGACTTCTCGAAACATATTTATTTATCAATTTCTTCCATCATATTTATTTATCCATTTCTTGATACATATTTATTTATCCATTTCTCGAAACATACAATATTTATTTATCAATTTCCTCAAACATATTTATGTATCGACTTCTCGAAACATATTTATTTATCAATTTCTTCCATCATATTTATTTATCCATTTCTTGATACATATTTATTTATCCATTTCTCGAAACATACAATATTTATTTATCAATTTCCTCAAACATATTTATGTATCGACTTCTCGAAACATATTTATTTATCAATTTCTTCCATCATATTTATTTATCCATTTCTTGATACATATTTATTTATCCATTTCTCGAAACATACAATATTTATTTACCAATTTCCTCAAACATATTTATGTATCGACTTCTCGAAACATATTTATTTATCAATTTCCTCAAACATATTTATGTATCGACTTCTCGAAACATATTTATTTATCAATTTCTTCCATCATATTTATTAAACTAGCAATAACGTGGAACTGTAGTAAACAACTTTGGAAGAATTTCAATATAGCCAATGGTCCGAGTCCGACAATCTATTCCGTGGCATCGAATGATGTCACTCTGTCGTCACCGGTGACAGGATACTTCGCATATCCGCGGACGCTCGCGCCTCGGCGCAAACACGCGTTGCGATGATCAATAAAGCGAAGAATGCAGTAAAATGTCACCGTTCGGTTCATCAATCACCTCCTACGGTGAAAACAGTAAGAGGAACAGTGGGGACAGAGGGGACAGAGGGACGCGTGCGGTTTGCGGCGCAAAAGTTAATAGCGCAATAAATAATAATTTTTTTCCTCGCCTCCGCGAGCGTAATCGCCCGAGGCGTTAGATGATTTCGCGTTCGCGACGTTGCGGAATTCTAGTGGGAGTCAAGGTAGTCCAAATGTCCATTTTGGTTTAGATAATCTAGGTGACCTGAACGTCCATTTCGTTTTAGATAGTCAAGGTGACCTGAACGCCCATTTTGCTTTATATAATCAAGGTGACCTGAACGTCCATTTTGCTTTAGAGGACATGAAAAAGGGGGGCACGACCACGCCGAAGAAAACGTGGACGTGTCCTGGCCGCGTATCGAAGAAATTAGCGAGTTACGAGCTCACACGCGAATTCCCGGCCACCATCGTGCAATTCCAGCCGCGGACACCCCCGCATCAGTGGAAGACGGAAACAATGGAAGTTAACGAGCGCCTACGCCGCCGGAATAACGAAATCTTTTTCATTTCTACCGTTTCGCGTCCAATTTCTGTCGGGACAGCCGAATCCACCACGTTACGAACATGGGATTGTTCGGATCGGCCCGATCGAAACACGCTGACATTTCCCGAACTGTGACAGAGAACAGAGTTCTTCGCAGGAAATGGACTCGGCTGCGAGAACCCGAAAATATCGGGTCGGGTCGGGTTGGACTGAGAATTTTTTCGGGTCTCGAAAATATCGGGAAATATTATTTTATACTGGGGAATTCGAGAATCCTTCACAAACAGAAAATCTGGAGCTATTGTCATGCTTAACAAACTTAAATACCTAGTCTCCAAATACTGGAATTAAAGAATCATTCAAAAATAAAAATCTGAAACCATAGTAACATTTAACAAACCTAAATACCCAGTCCTGAAATACCAGGGGATGAGAGTATCCTTCAAAATTAAAAATCTGAAGTCATAGTAATATTTAGAAAATTTAAATACCTAGTCACGAAATACTGGGGAATTTGAGAATCCTTCAATAATAACAATCTGAAACCATAGTAACATTTAAAAAACCTAAATACCCAATCCTGAAATACCAGGGAATGAGAGAATCCTCCAAAAATAAAAATCTGAAGCCATAGTCATATTTAGAAAATTTAAATACCTAGTCCCGAGGTCCTGGGAATTTGAGAATTCTTCAATAATAAAAATTTGAAGCCATAGTCATATTTAGCAAACTTGAGTACCTAGTCTCGAAATGCTGGGAAAGAGAATCCTTCAAAAATAAAAAATCTGAAGCCATAGTCATATTTAGAAAATGTAAATACCTAGTCCCGAAGTCCTGGGAATTTGGGAACCCTTTAAAAATAAATAATCTGAAGTCATAATCATATTTAGAAAATTTAAATACCTAGTCCCGAAGTCCTGGGAATTTTAGAATCCTTCAAAAATAAAAAATCTGAATCCATAGTCATATTTAACAAACCCAAGTACCTAGTCCCAAAATGCCGGAAAATTTGAGAATCCTTCAAAAATAAAAACCTGAAACCATAGTCATTTAACGAATCTAAATACCTAATTCCAAAGTACTTCCGGGTTCCGCGACCGGTCCGATCTGTTCCCACAACTCGTCCGGAGGTCGGGATCTCGCGCAGTTCCGCCAACAACGAATTTCCACGTGCATGGATGCAGAAATCTGTCGGAAAATTTGCAAAATATGTGAAACTCGTTGACGATTTGGCGAAAGGGACCCATTAACGGCCACCATCTGAAAGCGTTACGCGGTGGCGGCGGCGACAGCGTGCAAATTATGTTAAACATTTCCGTGATTAATCGCGCGACCAAGGGACGCGAAGCAGACAAACGAGCAAATGGACAAATTAATTAACGCGATCATCGAATCGAGCCGCGTATTTATAACGGAATAACGTGACGGAGGTCGCGTCGCGTCCCGTCGAGAAGAGCGGGGCACGTCGGTGCCGTAAATCACCGTAAATTTATCTAGAACTCGAAATATAAATTCGCCGTTAATATCGGTAACGTTACACAGAACGATAACGACGGGACCGGATCCGAGGGATCTCTATACATGTCGAATTGGCAAGGTTCAGATTATACGGAGCGATTAGTGGGCCCCCCGTTAACAGAATCGAGTCCCGATGATACATTACGCTAAATTAATACTCCCCCCGATAAGCAGCTCGCTCCACGATATACAATCACGTTGGCTTTATTTTTATACCTCGAAATTCTATTTTATCCCCCGACGCTCGCCCAATTAAACAGTGCAAATAGTTTCCGACTCGAGTCGTAATCACGGGAATAATAAACAAGGAAAACACGTGGTGCGGATGTAAATTCGTTATTCCGGGAATTCGCTGTTCGTTCATGTGGTTCAAGCGTTACTCACAATTGGACTGCGGATCTTTGTGCAAAATAAAAATCTATTCCGCGTCGATTGTGGCTCGGAGTCACCACTAAAAATTGCTGTACCATTATTCGCAATATTGTTTACATTATTAAAAACGTGGTAAAAATGTCGGTATCTAATCAATTACTACACATTTAAACGTCTTTATCCTCAAAAATGTCGTAAAAGAGAAAAGAAAATTTATATTTTTCCTATGGCCACGTTTATTTTAATGCTTAAATATTTATTACAAACGAATCAAATTTTATTAGATTTAAAAAGAAGGGCGTAACATTCATATATTTGTTAGACAATCAAGGTTAAAAAATCATGTACAATGGAATTATTCCAGATCAGAAACAGCTCCGACTGCAAAGGGTTAATGCAAGAAACTTGAAGCCGGATGTTATTAAAAATTACGGCTGTGAAGGGTGTAAAATTATTATACTCAGTTATTAAAAGGGTTTGGATCCCTCTGGGTCGAGCATTGACAAGACACAACGCTACTAACAATTTACCAATGAATAGAGTGCGAGGAAGCAGAGTGCTGCTTCAGGGTTAAGTCATCGAAAATGAAAAAAGTCATGTATGTACAATGGAATAATTCCAGATCGGAAACAGCTCTGACTGCAAAGGGTTAATGCAAGAAAGTTGGAGCCGGATGTTATTAAAAATGACGGCTGTGAAGGGTGTAGAATTATTATACTCAGTTATTAAAAGGGTTTGGATTCCTCTGGGTCGAGCATTGACAAGACACAACGCTACTGACAATGTACCAATGAATAGAGTGCGAGGAAGCAGAGTGCTGCTTCAGGGTTAAGTCATCGAAAATAAAAAGGTCATGTATGTACAATGGAATAATTCCAGATCGGAAACAGCTCCGACTGCAAAGGGTTAATGCAAGAAACTTGAAGCCGGATGTTATTTAAAATGACGGCTGTGAAGGGTGTAAAATTGTTATACTTAGTTATTAAAAGGGTTTGGATTCCTCTGGGTCGAGCATTGACAAGACACAACGCTACTAACAATTTACCAATGAATAGAGTGCGAGGAAGCAGAGTGCTGCTTCAGGGTTAAGTCATCGAAAATGAAAAAAGTCATGTATGTACAATGGAATAATTCCAGATCGGAAACAGCTCTGACTGCAAAGGGTTAATGCAAGAAAGTTGGAGCCGGATGTTATTTAAAATGACGGCTGTGAAGGGTGTAAAATTGTTATACTTAGTTATTAAAAGGGTTTGGATTCCTCTGGGTCGAGCATTGACAAGACACAACGCTACTAACAATTTACCAATGAATAGAGTGCGAGGAAGCAGAGAGCTGCTTCAGGGTTAAGTCATCGAAAATAAAAAGGTCATGTATGTACAATGGAATAATTCCAGATCGGAAACAGCTCCGACTGCAAAGGGTTAATGCAAGAAACTTGGAGCCGGATGTTATTAAAAATGACGGCTGTGAAGGGTGTAAAATTGTTATACAGTAATCGCTCCTTCGTTGTCCTGAATCGTGGGCACGATCGTTGTCCAGTGCCTACCCACTCCACTGCCTGTCAACGAGAGGATTAGGCCTGCGTGGATCTGGTCGCCAGATGTGTCCCAGAACTGTCTAGACCCGCGCAGAATGGAGAACAATAGGAAACGAATATGGCAAGGAAGTAAGGAGTTTTTTAAAGCCAGACTGTTGACTGCTTTTGACTGCGTATGCTTTTTTGTCATTTAACTAGCCGTTTCACTAAAGACGCAGTCATAAATCAAAAATAGTGTCCGGGCACGGTCGTTGTCCGCTCAAACCCCCGGCATTTGGACAACGAAGGAGCTATTACTGTACTCAGTTATTGAAAGGGTTTGGATTTCTCTGGGTCGAGCATTGACAAGACACAACGCTGGGTGCGGCTTCAGGGTAAGTCATCGAAAATGTCGGGGGTTGAGCGGGTCTCTGTCCTCGCAGCTCCCTGGTTAGTATCTAGGTCTCTGCCATTACGCTTTGGCGAAGGTGTGTCCGGGTCGCTATTAGTCAGCGTGTTTATAATCCAGCGGGTGGGTCAGAGTAAAATGGGAAGCGACCGAGGAAACCAGCTTTGCGTGAAAAAGCGGTCCGCCGGTGCCGGAATTCAGGGGAAAGAAAAGTGGAATCCTGGGTGTCGTATAACACGCGGGAATTCTTCTGCCCGCGGATTATGTAGGCCAGGGCTCTCTCTCTCGGACAGTCTTTCTAGCCTCTTCTCCCATCCTCTATCTCTTTTTCCGTGTGTCTACTTTCACCGTGAAACGCGGTGAATCCGTGTCCATGCTGCCGGCACAACAATGGGGGCTGCGGCACGTCCGCAAAAGTGCATCGCACCTACGCGCACAATGCGGCCGATGCTCTCTCTCTCTCTCTCTCTCTCTCTCTCTCTCTGTAGGTGTGTGTACACGCGCGAACCAACTCGACCCGACCTGACCCGACTCGACACCAGCGAACATTTCGTCCGTCGCGTAGCTTCGTTGCATCGATGCAGAATGCACCAACCGATTTCCCTCGCAACCCCCTACGATATCGTACTCTGTTTTTCTCCACCCTCGCTGGATCCAGTAATATAATTACGGCTACATTCACGGCTGCGTTCCCGCAATTAACTATTCCTTCGCCGTTCCATTTCGCGTATTTTATTTTTCTTCGCGTTTGGCAGCAGGTTCCTTTTGAATATCTTCCGAGACTTGTAATCTTTTTTTCTGCTATAATTACATATTCTTCTTTATAGTCCGATTTGAGTTCCTTCTATCAGAAGAATCATTGATCACTTTTTAAAAAAATTATTTTGAGTGGAGGGAGGCTTTGTGCATTTACCTTCAAATTCTTCAAAAATAAGAAATCTGAAGGCACAGTCATATTTAGGAAACCTAAATACCTAGTCTCGAAATACTGGGGAATTAGAGAATCCTTCAAAAATAAAAAATCTGAAGCCATAGTCATATTTAGAAAATTTAAATACCTAGTCCCGAAGTCCTGGGAATTTGAGAATCCTTCAATAATAAAAATCTGAAGCCACAGTCATATTTAGCAAAACTGAGTACCTAGTTCCGAAATGCTGGGGGATTTGAGAATCCTTCAAAAATAAAAAATCTGAAGCCATAGTCATATTTAGCACACCTAAATGCCTAGTCCCGAAATACTGGGGAATTAGAGAATCCTTCAAAAATAAAAAATCTGAAGCCATAGTCATATTTGGAAAATTTAAATACCTAGTCCCGAAGTCCTGGGAATTTGGGAACCCTTCAAAAATAAAAAATCTGAAGCCATAGTCATATTTAGAAAATTTAAATACCTAGTCCCGAAGTCCTGGGAATTTGAGAATCCTTCAATAATAAAAATCTGAAGCCATAGTCATATTTAGCAAACCTAAATGCCTAGTCCCAAAATACCGGAGAATTTGAGAATCCTTCAATAATAAAAATCTGAAGCCATAGTCATATTTAGAAAATTTAAATACCTAGTCCCGAAGTCCTGGGAATTTGGGAACCCTTTAAAAATAAAAAATCTGAAGTCATAATCATATGTAGAAAATTTAAAAATGCAAATCTGAAGCCATAGCCATATTTAGCAAACATGAGTACCTAGTCCCGAAAGACTGAGGAATTGGGGGGAGGTGCAGGGAGATTTAGTGAATTTACGCACAGTCCCCAAATTGGGACTACCCTCTAGAACTCTTCCTCCCACTAGTTCTGGTAATTGTTGAGGATAGCTGGAACCCCTCGAAGACTATACTTCGTCCCCCTTTTTTATTGTTTTCAGTGGAAGGAGGTTTAAGTAGTGCAGTTACGCTCAGTTCCTCAGGGTCACCGCAACCCTAGGGAAGTGAGGGACTACCCTCTAGAACTCCCTCTTCCACTGGTTCTGATAACTATTGAGAATAATTACCCGAAGACCATTTTTGGTCCAAGGATTCGTCAGCTGCAATCGGTCAACAAGCAAAAATCGTAAGACAATAGCTGCAAATTTCGGATCTTTTAAACAATTATTTAAAGAAGTGAACCCTCCCCCTGTCATAATAATGACCAAGCTAATCACACCATCGAATCCCCATGCTAAACCGTAGATCGCGAGAGAAAACGCATCCCCAGCATCGAGATCGATCTCCGAGGTGGAATCCTAGCGAAATCGATGGGCTCTGCGGGTGTTGCGTGGGTCTGGACTGCATTTGCTTGGCCCGAGGAAGAATTCCGAGGCATTAGAAGGCTTAACGACGTGGAGAGCTCCGTGTTTCGCCGAGCGTACCTTGTTGGTAACGCGCAACAGGGGAATACCGTGTTCGAGGGCTGCAGGTGTAGCCAGAGCCGCGTTCCCGTTGCGGTTTTAGTTTACAATTGGCGGATCTGTAAACACATTAGCTCCCCCGGAGTCAGGGACCGCCTTAACACAACGAATTCCGGCTGTTTGTTCGACGGCTCCGGCTCTCTCGGAGAGGTGCAGCGCGTGCGGCGTGCATCCTCTGGTGCATCCGCGATTCTCAGCACGTCCTGCGTGCATTTGCTCTACGGCTGCATTCACCGGCCTTACCCCTCCACGCTCCCAATTATCACGGGACTACGTGTACCGGTTACCCGGTCCATTTTCTTCCCCCTCCTTGGACCACGATTTTTCACAATCGCGAGAAGCTGGACGAAATTCGTTGATTATACGTTATTAATTTCTATAAACCTTTTTCGTTAATTACCAGACTCAGAAATCATATAAAAATCTCTTTTCTTTTCTAAAAATTTGGATAAATTGTAAATAATGGACGTTCTTACGTTTCAAATGACATCCACCTATTTTGATGCAGGATAAAAATTGTTTGCATCGATTACAACGAACAGGAACCTTTAATTAATATTTTAAATTGTTTTCTGCTTTAAATAGCACCCACTCGTGTTTACCATAAATTCAGAAATCGGCGATTAACTTCAACAATTGATTAAATCAGTCTCCGATTCTTCGATGATTTCTTTTTTTAATCAACGATTGACGATTATCTTCATCAATCGATTGAATCAATCGTCCATTTTTCAATGATTACATTTTTTAATCGAACACATTAATCAATCAATCTTGGTTAAAATCTTAATTGATTAATGCCCAACTCTGCCATGCAGTAACAAGCCTAAAATAAAAACAAATGAGATCTACACATTGGCGTAATTAACGAGTGTAGATATCTCTGATTAGTAGGAGAATTAGCAGGAATTGCGGATGACTCGAATGAATTTCCAATAACATTCTTTAATTTTCTGTTTCAGGTGAGTTCCTTTGGGTCTACCCTATTGCTGGATCCAGGAACCGTGAGTTTGACTGTCCATTTTATGTTTACTCCTTCAGTTTTTCCGTAAAAAGGATTAGTTCTTGGTTAATTAATCTTTCCAGCTTCGCAGAAAAACCGAAGTCGCTCGCGAAATCGCCAGATTAACTGTCCCCACTCTACCTTCCCCTTCTACAACGCTATCCCCCACTCTTCCGCCACGGTCCGATCACGTGACGTGTTCCGCCCTGTCGTGTGTGCGTCACAGTGTCACGTGACTAGTCCGGTACTGGCAGAGAGAGGGTAAGCTCAGCCCATTTCTAACAGAATTATGGTACAGGGTGTCTCAAAATGACCTGACATTTTAAATTGCGCGCCATTTTTTTGTGGCGAACATATAGTACTAATCTTGGATAAACTTCCGAAAAGCCTATACCTCAGATTTTTTTTATAGTTTGGATTCTTACGTATTTTAACGTGCTGATTACGAATATGATAGTGAAAATTGGCGAAAATAAAAATTATAGTTTCTTTATTTACTTCCGTAAATAATGGGAATTTTGAAAAATACTTCAAATAAAGGTTGTAGGTCTCATCGAAATACATGTTTTATGTCGTACTGATTTTTGTCATAAAGACAATAGTTTTCGAGAAACACGATATTAACTGGCTTCGTTAACGGTAACGGTGGCTCCGTATAAGTGAATAATTACCTATCATTTTTCTCAGAAAGTATTATCTTTATGACAAAAATCGATACGATATAAAATATGTATTTCGATGAGACCTACAACTTTTATTCGAAGTATTTTTCAAAATTCCCATTATTTACGGAAGTAAATAAAAAAACTATAGATACTCAAGAATCGTGCAAGAATCCAAAGTATAAAAAAAATCGGAGGTATGGGCTTTTCGGAAGTACACCCCTAATCTTTGACAATTGCCATCAGGAAGTATTGAGGTTTAGTCACGGAGAATTACACGATCGAGCAACGCATAGAAATTGCGAAAATTCACTAGAGAAAATGGTGAAAATTTTTCAGAGACGATTCGAAAAGTCCGCACGTCTAAAAAAGAAAATTTTCGAACTTTTTTTATTGCAATGTATAGATCTAAAACGATCAACTTCTGTTTAAAATATTGTTCTGTCAGATTATCACTAGCACTTAATTGAAAAATCGTGAAAACTGTTACGTGGGACACCCTGCATTAGTGGCTGCGATCAGGACGCGATCAATTACACGAGCCACTATTTTTCGGATGATTTCGAGGCCCGGTGGAGGACTCCGGGACAGGGGTGTGTACGCAGCATAATGGCGGAAGCATGAGCGCGGGGTTGGTGGCTCCGTCGGGAGTCAGCGACGTGTATACGCCGACGAGAACTTATTAAAAGTTTTATCGAGGGGATGCTGGCCGCCTGGAAGTTGCGGGCCTCGAACACGTGGGAAACATTTCGCGGGGAAATATGGCGGCGATCGAGTCCCTCATCCATTGCAAATCGTGTACGCCCCGGAAAATTTATCGATCAACCCTCTCTCTATCTTTGCTCTCTCTCCGTTTCTAGCCTTTCTACGTTTCTATTGAATCTTTCATTCCGTCCGCGAGAGGCCCGTTCCTCAAAACTGCGAGAGCAACTTTTCGCGAAACGCCTCCTCCTTTTCCCAACGCGAGACGAGAAACAGCTGCGGCGTTCTCTTACTGGCGAATTATTGCCGGAATTCTTCTTCTTCCTCCTCCTCGTTCATATTTCACGTTGCACCGACTTCGACATTAGCGACGGTAGACTAAATTTCGCTGAACATGTTCATCGTTCCGGGACAGCTTACCGTGTTCCAACACTTCATCGCAGCTACGAGAAATTGTTTACGACTCCGGCCTTTGTGCCAGATAAAAGTGCTCCGCACTTGGTGCGAGATGTAGCAGCCAGTTAAGAACGTTTTCTTTATGGTAGTAATGCGTACAGTGAATCAGAGTAATATTCGGACACTTCTGGAAGAACCTTTTTAATGTCGGATCGAACGACCAGGATATTATTCGAGAAGTTACAGCAACTAGAAGTTGATGTTTACAACCTTTTTATGGGTATTTTGTAGATCTATATGAATCATATATATTCCGAAAATTTCATCAAAATCGGTCAACGTTGCAGCAAGTTACAAACGTTTAAAGATCGTGAAAATTGCTGTTTTCTTCGCGATTTTCAGCCTGCAATTGAAATAAATCTAAAGATTCTTGCATCTTTCAATGTAGTTTTTCTTAGCATCTACAGATTTTGATGAAATTTTCAGAATATGTAGAACTGACACAGACTTAAATTTTCTATACTGGCCCACATAAAAAAGTTGTAAACAACAATTTTTATAATTTTCTTTGTAATTCCGACAAATTGCAATCTTTCAAAAATTTCTTTTTCATATCATGCAGTCAATTAATTGTTCTAACTCCTCAAAAAAATCGAGGTTGTATGGTCTGGTATTAAAAGTATTATTATAATAATAATTCCACAGTAATAACTATAGACTGCGGATCTTAGTGCAAAATAAAAATTGTCTTCATAAGTTGTACAACATAGAAGCCAAATAGAAGTAATGATATCAATTAGCTGAAACGAGTATTTACATTAATATTTATAACTCTTTAAATTGCACATTCTCATTTTTGCCATAAATGCATAAAATCCGTTAGTAATAAGATTACTGTGGTTTACTTACGCAATAAAACTACTAAAACAAGAAATAATAAATTCCTGTTTGGTTTCTACGTCTTGCAATTGATGGAAACAATTTTTATTTCTTGGCCCGGTCACGTGACGCGTTTCGTCACAATGTCACGTGACTAATTCGTTACTGGCGGAGAGAGGGTAACTATTTCCCCTCGATTCGTGCTTCCTCCCCTCATCTGGCGACTCCTGCAAGGAAATCGAGTTGTTTCCGATGACACTCCGAATATTTCATCAGGAATTCGTCCGAAACGAACAACTGTAAATAAGATAAAACGAGGCCGGCTCGTTTAAACGCAGTCGAATTTCATTAATCGCGATCGCTGGTCACGTATCGCCTGCGGAACGGCTTGTCAGGCGAATTCCGGGCGCGACGTTATGCGATATTGTGCAACGTTGTTCGGCAACGTGCATTATTGCCGAATATCTGGTCGGTGGTGTGCGGCCGCTTAAAATTCGTCCGCGAAACTACCACACGGCCGTGTGTTTATAGAAATTCCCGTGGAACTTTTTTCGCGGGGGTTGGCAGGACCAGCGAATTGAAATTCACCGGGACCCCTCCCCTAAATCCTCTATCGAATTACCGGTAATAAACATTCTATTAAATTTCATTAGCGAACGGCAGCGTCGCGTCGGCCGTTCCATCGAATAAGTCAATTTGCGTTATCGCTGACGAAGAACCGCGATCAATTACTATCGCAAAATTGGTGCTCTAACAACAACGGTTACATTGCACGACACCTGGGGAATTTTTAGTTTGCACGAGGATCCGCGATCTATTGACAGCGTATAATTTTAACAGTAAACCTACCGGGCACTAAAAGCGATTAGAATGTTTAAGTTTACAAGAAAGTAAAAATTTATTTAGATTTTGTGCAATTTTTATTGAAATGTGGTCTTGGATAAAGAGATTTAGGGAATCAATGTCCAGATAAGCAACTTCATAATTTTAATGACCAGTCATTTGACCGGCAGTGGTAGGTTTAGTGTTAACTCCAGGTTTTAATACTTTTAATTTCCGATTATTGGAATTTTTTACCTAATTCATTTCTTTGGGACATATATTATTAAAGAAATTGCTAAAAATTTAGATAGACGTGTTTTTGTTATTGTTTATTCTTTATTTTGCATACAGATCCACGATTTGTTGATAATGTATAATTTTAACACTAGGATTATGGGACCCTTCGGAATGGCGGGTTCTAATACTTTTAATTTCCGATTATTGGAATTTTTCACCTAATTCATTTCTTTGGGACATATATTATTAAAGAAATTGCTAAAAATTTAGATAGAAGTGTTTTTGTTATTGTTTATTCTTTATTTTGCATACAAATCCACGATTTGTTGATAATGTATAATTTTAAGACTAGGATTACGGGACCCGTCGGAATGGCGGGTTCTAATACTTTTCATTTCCGATTATTGCAATTATTCACGTAATTTATTTCTTTGGGTTATACAGGGTGTCCCAAAATTCCTTCAACAGCCGGAAATGGGAGGTTCCCGAGATCATTTGAAGCAACATTTTCCTTAGCAAAAATGTTATCCGCGGCTTTGTTTAGAAGTTATTAAGGAAAAACACGGACCAATCAGAGCGCGACTGTGCCAACTCGCGCCTAGGTCGCGCTCTGATTGGTCCGTGTTTTTCGTTAATAACTCCTAAACAAAGCCGCGGATAACATTTTTGCTAAGGAAAATGTTGTTTCAAATGATCTCAGGAACCTCCCATTTCCGGCTGTTGAAGGAATTTTGGGACACCCTGTATATTGACAGGTTCAATTTGGAATGTAGGGTACGTTCACATCGAGAACGGATGTTTTCAACAACGTAATATTTTTGCTGCTACCAATATCATCTATGTGTCAGACTAAGAACTTTCTGAATGACCTGGTACTATAAAAGAAATGGTTAAAAATTTAGATAGTAAAATTGCCGGTTATTGCTCCGTAAACCTAGTCTGCGCCACTGTTAACCTGACCTAAGTCAGGCACGGAATTTCGTGCAGCTTTTAGCGACTCCGGCCCACGACGGCGATGGATTGGAGGGTCCAGGAGGATCGCAATTAATCATTCCGCGGCGCTTCCTTAACCCTCGCGATTAATAATTGCGCGGGGGGGAGGGGGGTAGAAGTGGCGAGGACGAAGATCGACGGTCCCTCCTCTCGTCAGCAATTATAAAGCTCGATCGATCGAGGGAGAGGCACGCGGGGATCAACGCGCGTCGACTAATGAAGGAGAGCTTAACGAGGCTCGTGGATGCACAGAGGCGAAGAATTAATGAGCCAACCAGGGGGGGACAATTATGCGAACGGCTTCCGGTTTGCCGTCGGCTACGCAGCGGCGACGAGTCGCGACCCGGTCGCCGTCTACGACCGACGCGACACTCTATCTCGATCTCTCTTTCTCGCGGGTAATTGGGTAAAAATTAGGCGAACAGAAGACCAGGACCGAATCTATGCGGAAAACTTTCCAGGGACGTTTTTCCGTCCCGTCGTCGGCAAACTTCGAACGCGTCCGGGAGCAACTTCCGGTTTTCTTGCGACTCCGCTCCCTCGGCGAACTTTCCGGCCGACACGACGTTGCTATATTTCAATTACGAGGTGCGATCAAAAGGAATCCGGACTCCATCCAGATCTGATGGCTTCACTAGTCACCTCTGTGCATGCACTGGGTGTACAGAAAAATTGCGACCTCGGTTTGGTGGGAATTGGTGTAAGAAAGTTGCAAGCTTAATTTCAAAGTCGGAAGGTGAACCGTGGGTCAAAATTACAATAAATCTCTTAAAAATTTATGATGAAGTTTTTTAATTATCCAGCTAATTTTATTTGTATTATATTGTTGATATATTTTATGCGAAGGGGGATCATTTTCAACTGCTTCGTCAATAGTTAGGCAGGGTGTAAGAGATAATTTGTACTTCAAAACCGATGAACATGTGACCCTGAAGACCACAGTATACTACCTGGTTGAACTCGTCTTAATGCCAGCTTTAAATTGACATAAAAAAATATGTAGCGTTTTATTAAAAAAGAATGAAAGTCACCTTTGTTTCTAGAAAAATGTTAAAAATAGAAATAATTGAGATACGGTGTCATATTGCTAGTAAAATATACTACAATTTCCTCCTCTTCGGTTTTTTTCTAGAGTTTATTATTTACGAAAGAAAAGGTGGCACAAATTATCGCGAACACCCTGTATAAACTCCATCTGACTGACAAATGAAGATATAATATAAATAAAATCAGTTTGATAATGAAAAACTACACCATAACTTTTTAGACGAACTATCGATGGTTCCTTTAGTATTTTTCATCTTTGTCGAATGTGATCTTTGTCGAGTGTGATCTTTGTCGAGTGTGATCTTTGTCGAGTGTGATCTTTGTCGAGTGTGATCTTTGTCGAGTGTGATCTTTGTCGAATGTGGGTCGAATGATTGACTGCATCGAATGTGATGCAGTAAAAGAATTGTTGACATTTTGACTTTGAAGTACAAGGTAAAGTTTGTGGCAGCTCCGTTACATCAATTTCAGCCAAATTGAGGGTGTACACGCTCGTTATGACAGTCGCGACATGTAATTTCTATACACCCCGTACCTACCCTTGTGCATCAGTTTGCTAAATTTCATCGAGCTGCGGTCCGAAGAGTTTCATCCCTTTTAGAACTTGCTGTAACATCATGTCATTCAGCCGTATTCCCACGGTGGAACTTTGCTAATCTATTTAGAACAGATGCGAAGTACTAGAATTGCTTCCACGTACTTTGCTATTGTGGTATTATTAATGCGGATTTGATGCATCTACCGTAAAAATGAGTGTGCGCGACGTGAGTTGCAGAGGATCATATTTCTTACAATACTATGATAAAAAATAATTTAGTTTCTGCGTCATGCAATTAATAAAATTCATTTTTTAGCACGCTTATATTAATTTGCCGTGATGTTGTTGTATGCGTCAAATCTTGCTGTAATTTTGTATACACACTTGCTTCCGATGACAATAAAAGTAGAAAATAAAATATGTAAAAAAAACTTTTTAAAAACCACGCATTAAAATGCACTAAAAACGAGAAAATAATTTTTTTCCTGGTTCTCCATAAAATACCGAATCCAGTAAAATGATTACTAATATTTTTCCCCAAAATTTTAAGCAATTAGTTCAAAATTCCTCCTGTTATTAAATTAGTGTCGGAATAGATAGATACATTTAAATAAAATCATGACATTAGTGACTATAAAAATAAAAGCGTGGAGCGCTAACCTATATTGACGTAATTTTCGTAGGTGCTCCACGATTTTATTTATAGTCACGTTATTTATTCCAACACTGATTTTATAACAGAAGAAATTTTGAACTAATTGCTGAAAATTATGGGGAAAAATATTATTAATCATTTAAATGGATTCGGTATTTTATGGAGAACCCGGAAAAATGTATTTTCTCCTTTCTAGTGCATTTTAATATAAGCGTGGTTTTTAAAAAGTTCTTTTAATTATTCATTTAAGTGGTACTGTCAGGTGCCAGTAAAAATCGATCTTCAAGACCACCACAAAAATTGTTTCGACCGACGAGGCAGTCAATTGTCAATTATTGTGACAATTAGTGACAAACAAATACAGAGACGTGCATACAAGTAATTAACGTATATTTAAAAATAAAATTATATCGTTCACGTATGACCGACGATGCAGTGTCAGGGCAATCGTTAATTAAAATGAGAAACAAATACACAGAACGACATACAAATAATTAACAGATACTTGAAAAAGAAATACACGAATTAAGACATGCGTCGATCAATTATGCAGCGCGCCCGGTGCAATCGTTTTATTACACGTGTAATATATTCAGTTCGGAATGAATACAAAATAGAAATAATTGCCCGATGCGACATCGTTCTCTTTACATTTCCGTTACAAATATGACAAACAAGAGATTTCGTTTCAACAAACGCTTCATTACCAATTTATCGAATAATATCTCGCGTGCGCGTGATATAATTATTTCGTATTAACCTGTAATTTTTCCGGTTGCCCAGAGCGAGAGAGAAAGAGAAAAATAGAGGGAGGTAGCAGAGGCATCCCCGTTGGTCGAGCAAACTGCGTCGGGGAAATAAGGTTTGAAAATTCTGACGAATCGTCTGCCGGTGAATGATTAAATCCCATCGCTTTTCGGTTCATTACGTTTTCAAGCGAGCACTGCCGCGGCGCGCTCCCGGCTTATTTAGCAATCCTCTCCCCGCGTAGCCGGAGGAACGAGGCAATCCCGTTGATATTTGTAGTGTTACTCGACCCTCTGGAATAGAAATGAAGCATAAATTTGTAATAGGCGACCAGAGGTACGCGTACAATCGACGCCCCGCGTTCTATCCGAGCGACGATTTTTATCGTCGTCACACCGGCCCGAGGAATCAATTGCAAAGCCCACCAGCCATCGCGTTCCGTCGAGGAAATTCGATGTTCCCCGCCTCGATACCGATGAATATCGACCCCATCAGAAACGCGGCAAATCGAACGCGACCGTCATTCGCTTCCATTATCCGAACGGCCATTCTTCTCGCGATTCGTCCAGAGGCTCGTTCGGAATATCGGAGCTACCACTTCTCATTAAACTCGCAGCTTTTCCAACTTTCTAACCCATTATGTATTGTTTTCTCCTCGGTCACAGTGGCTGGAAAATTTATAATGTTCGCCGTACGCCGACTGCGTTCCATTCGACGCTTAAATAATAACCCTTTGCAGTCCGAGCTATTTTAATGGGAAAATTAAACGTTTCTTTCGATCTGGAATTATTTATTAAATTATTTCATTGTGTTTGATTCTTTTCACGATGTTCTGGAAAACGTTCGCAGTAATGTCGGCGTTGTTATTCAGGAGTATCAGAATTGTGCGGGGTCAGGTGGACTCCTTTTTCCAGGATTGCGAGGATGCGGGATTCGCGTTCTCATTTCTCGATGAGATAATACAAATATGTGGTTTTTCAGTAGTAATAATATCTGACTACTGAATTTTTATAAAACTGCTGTATCTCGGAAACTTCAATACGAAATATGCATTTTCTTCGAGTGAATTTTCCTTTATGTCGATCGTGGATAGTGCAAATAAACAATTTAATCAATTTAACATTTAGATCAAATGTTACTACTAAGCAATTTTGCAATTTAAATTGCTCTCAACGTTTCGTCCAAATGTGGACCATTCTCAAGAGAAATTTTCTTCGAATGTTTGGAGATTTTCGATTTTGTTAAACACGTTTGCATAATCTGAAAAATCCCAGATTTTCAAGGGGGTAGACTCGCGTTTCCAGGATTGCAAGGGTGCGGGATGATGCGCCTTCTTATTTCTCTATAATGCAGAGGGTTTTGCTATAGTCAAAAGCACTAGATAAAATCCCTCGAAACAAGTCCTATTTTTACGTTTGCGAGGCGTAATTTTATTCGGAAGCGTACAACCGCGCACATGGCTATTTTCATAGGCACACGCTGCCGAATAATGCAAATTACGCCTCGTGAACGAAAAAATAGGGCTTTTGAGGGCGATAGCGCCCTAGATCGACCTTTCATCTAGCGTTTTTGACTCCTGAAAAATCCCATTTTCGTATTCTCGAGAAACGAGAACGCGAATCCCGCGGCCTTGCAATCCTGGAAACGAGTCTACCGCCTTAAGGCGGTAGGACCCTCAGAAATCTAACTAGAAAGGAACTAGAATCTTACTAGATTTAAGGGTTGAAATAAGGGTTTGCGGCCAGACGCTTTTTGTCCTTATACGATCATATTTTGGGCTGGTTAAGGCTCAATCTAAAGAGGAAGGTCCATCACAGCCCGCTCTGGTCATTACAGCAGTCAAAAAAGTCTTTAGTGGCAGAAAAATACATTGGAATCTGCGGGTATTTTTTCTCGATTTTTCCTCTACTTTGGACACTGATATTATTATATGTAAACATAATCTCGTTATTGTCATGACCAGAGCGGGCTGTGATGGACCTTCCTCTTTAGATTGAGTCCTCAACCAGCCCAAAATATGATCGTATAAGGACAAAAAGCGTCTGGCCGCAAACGCCCTGTAGAAACTCCATCTGACTGACAAATGAAGATATAATATAAATAAAATCAGTTTGATAATGAAAAACTATACCATAACTTTTTAGACGAACTATCGATGGTTCCTTTAGTATTTTTCATCTTTGTCGAAGTGATCTTTGTCGAAGTGATCTTTGTCGAAGTGATCTTTGTCGAGTGTGATCTTTGTCGAGTGCGATCTTTGTCGAGTGCGATCTTTGTCGAGCGTAATCTTTGTCGAGCGTAATCTTTGTCGAGTGCGATCCTTGTCGAGTGCGATCTTTGTCGAGTGCGATCTTTGTCGAGTGTGATCTTTGTCGAGTGTGATCTTTGTCGAACGTGATCTTTGTCGAGTGTGATCTTTGTCGAATGTGATCTTTGTCGAATGTGATTGAGCGATTCCTCTTTAGATTGAGCCCTCAACCAGCCCAAAATATGATCGTATAAGGACAAAAAGCGTCTGGCCGCAAACCCTTATTTCCACCCTTAATCTAGTAAGATTCTAGTAAAATTCTAGTTAGATTTCTGAGGGTCCTACCGCCTTAATTAGGTGGTCCGCGGGGGTGGATGGAGATCGCGGGGGCTGCTCGAATCGCCGACGTATCGAGATGCAAGGAACGAGGCACGCCAAGTGCTCGATTACACGTTATTCCGCGGTGCTCGTTGCTTCCGGGCAGCCGCATCTGCATAAACACGATGTCGTTCCCGAGGTTCGGCCAGAAATTCCGGCTCGGTTATTTTGCCAGGGAGTGGCATGGGGACGAGCAAGAGAGAGAGAGAGAGAGAGAGAGAGAGAGAGAGAGAGAGAGAGAGAGAGAGAGAGAGACGGAAGAGGAGAGGAGGTATCGATTTTCCCTCGCGCGTTCCTCGCGAACAGCCTCGCGCCGTAAACGCAAAATACAGCCGGCACCTAGGAGAAATTAAAGCTCACCTTTCCGACGCACTTTAAAACGGCTTTCCACCCACGCCCCTCGCCTCTATCATCCTCCGATTGCTAAATTGAGCTCTCCAGCGGCGCCCCGTCGCGCCATTAACGCGCCTTTCAATCGCGAGCGACGTTACTCGTTGAAGACGTTGACGTCGACGGACTGACGCGACCCTCCTCCTCATCCACCCTCTCGCTCTCCCGTTTCGGAACGAGGATTAATTAGTCGGATATTAATCTGCGTGCTGTGTTAATCCTCTCGCGACCCCGCCACATGTCCCCGCGGAAAATCTTGATCAACGTACCCAAATTGCGAATTCCTCGGTCGATCCCTGCTGTTCCAATTGTTCTCGTTGCTGGCGGATGATGCCGGTCAGGTCGGCACATCAAGAGGATGCTTCGATCTTTGGATCTATGCGGGATTCAGCCAGGATAACGATTTTCTAACGATTTCACAGATGGCCGAATTTGTCCTCATGGCGTGTACTTTATATTATTTAGGGTATATACTCGATTCCACGTTCGATAAAACGACCGGAAAAAATCGTACATCAATTTTTAAGGGTTCGTTGTGAAGAGGAAGCTTTAAGCTTTCGATCTGCGCAAGAATCAACAGCGAAAGAATTTTTTTGACGATTTCACAGACGTTCGAATTTGCCCCCATGATCTGCACTTGATATTATTGACACATTCGATTCAAAGTCCCATAAAACGACCGGAAAAAATCGAACATCAATTTTTAAGGGTTCGTTGTGAAGAGGAAGCTTTAATCTTTCCATCTGTGCAAGATTCAGTCGCGAAAGAAATTTTCTGACGATTTCACAGATGTTCAAATTTGCCCCCATGATCTGCACTTGATATTATTGACACATTCGTTTCAAAGTCCCATAAAACGACCGGAAAAAATCGAACATCAATTTTTAAGGGTTCGTTGTGAAGAGGAAGCTTTAATCTTTCCATCTGCGCAAGAATCAGTCGCGAAAGAAATTTTCTGATGATTTCACAGACGTTTGAATTTGCCCCCATGATCTGCACTTCATATTATTTAAATATTCGAAACAAAGTCCGATAAAACGACTGGAAAAAATTGCATATCAATTTTCAAGGGTTCGTTGTGAAGAGGAAGCTTTAATCTTTCCATCTGCGCAAGAATCAGTCGCGAAAGAAATTTTCTGATGATTTCACAGACGTTTGAATTTGCCCCCATGATCTGCACTTCATATTATTTAAATATTCGAAACAAAGTCCGATAAAACGACTGGAAAAAATTGCATATCAATTTTTAAGGGTTCGTTGTGAAGAGGAAGCTTTAAGCTTTCGATCTGTGCAAGATTCAGTCGCGAAAGAAATTTTCTGACGATTTCACAGACGTTCGAATTTGCCCCCATGATCTGCACTTGATATTATTGACACATTCGATTCAAAGTCCCATAAAACGACCGGAAAAAATCGTACATCAATTTTCAAGGGTTCGTTGTGAAGAGGAAGCGTTAATCTTCGAATTTCAGTTGGGAAAGAAATATTCCAACAATTTCACAGACTAAAACCTCCGCAAAACGATGGATCCCCGCCTGTTGGGTATCTGGTACGATTCTTTTTTCCGGGATGCCAACGGTTGAACTATCGTCGAGTTTCTGTAAAATCGGTTGTCCCAATACTTTTCGGGGTCGCTGTAATCATTTCGCCCGGCGTAGATTCGCTGCTAGCTTGATCTGTATTTTGTCGGGTCGCGCGCTCTCGCGTCCGCGCGACTGTGACCGGCGCGGCGCCGAATAAATCGCGTTTATTAGAGCACTTTTCATTCGACGCGTGTAATTTTTACGGTCCGCTGATGCGACGAACAACCGGTAATTCGAAACCGTGTTTTCGACAAATCCGCTGTGAAGTTATCGATACACCACAGCTACCAGTTTTCCATTAATCCGATACCGGCCTGTTACGCGCCGTGAAATTCCTCCCGATTGCCCGTAATTGCCGCTATTATGGCTGCAACCGAGCGTACGATGAACAGAACAGAACTTTCTACTTCCGGCCGAGCGGATCGCGAAACTATTCGATTTCGCATGTGAACGCGATTCGATAACTCGCGCGTTCCACACTCAGAATATTCAAATTCGATGAAAAATAGGCATCTCTACTCGGAACGTACAATTCGTTCGTGTGCAGTTCCAGTTCGGGTCTGCACACTATTTCGCGATCGTTTATTCGTCGATGCTTCCGCCAATCGAGTCCCCGCGTTCCCCCTCCAGCTGTTCCGCTACTGGCTGCGAGGCGATCGGCCACGCCCACCGTCCGATAATTAAAAGGTGGGGATATCGCGGTGTAAGTAACGAGGTCGACCACTTGAATTTGTTGTATGAGCTATAACAGCCGTTTTTACTCGCTCTTGAATCTTTTCGAATAATCTTCGAGCGTCTCTGGTATTATTTTCGCTGGAGAACAATCACAATTGAACTGCAAATTTCATGGAAGAAAATTAGTGCAATTTAAAGTGGTCCAGAGAATAAAAGAATTACCTTTTACTCGCTCTTGAATTTTTCGAATAATCTTCGACCGTCTCTGGTATCATTTTCGATAGAGAACGATCACAATTGAACTGCAAATTTCATGGAAAAGATTCGTGCAATTTAAAGTGGTCCAGAGAATAAAAGAATTACCTTTTACTCGCTCTTGAATTTTTCGAATAATCTTCGACCGTCTCTGGTATTATTTTCGCTGGAGAACAATCACAATTGAACTGCAAATTTCATGGAAGAAAATTAGTGCAATTTAAAGTGGTCCAGAGAATAAAAGAATTACCTTTTACTCGCTCTTGAATTTTTCGAATAATCTTCGACCGTCTCTGGTATCATTTTCGATGGAGAACGATCACAATTGAACTGCAAATTTCATGGAAGAAAATTAGTGCAATTTAAAGTGGTCCAGAGAATAAAAGAATTACCTTTTACTCGCTCTTGAATTTTTCGAATAATCTTCGACCGTCTCTGGTATCATTTTCGATGGAGGACGATCACAATTGAACTGCAAATTTCATGGAAAAGATTCGTGCAATTTAAAGTGGTCCAGAGAATAAAAGAATTACCTTTTACTCGCTCTTGAATTTTTCGAATAATCTTCGAGCGTCTCTGGTATTATTTTCGCTGGAGAACAATCACAATTGAACTGCAACTTTTAAGGAAGAAAATTAGTGCAATTTAAAGTGGTCAAGAGAATAAAAGAATGTATGTATGTCGATATACATTATTCTCTTCTTTATAAATTTAAAAGGAGAAGGAGGAAACTTATATTTACTTCCTGCGACTAAAATTTTAATTTGAAAAAATCTGTACTCATAACAATGAATTCTACAACCCAGTGATCCTAATGCTCCCAGTAAAAATTGCGCCTGAAATACTTCTTAGGAGTGCAACTCGCATTATAGTGCAAGGGGTTGAATAATGATAAATTGTCTCATTTTCCACGGCAACACTACAGCTAAATGGCCGAATTAATTCGGGAATCCCGGGAAAATTTGAATTGAAACCGCACCGTATTTTTGAGTAGCGGGCACGAAGGTTAACGAACCGCGGACCAAAAAGTCGAAAATATGTGGAAAACAGCGGGGTTGAAATGCTAATTGTAAGTCACAGCGTTCCGGATTCGCGAAATTCACTGTTTCCCGGTCGCCAGCCCCGAATTCGTTAACATGTGTAATTACCGCTCGCTTTGCGCAACAAACGATCCTCGAGCCGACGCCTACAAAAGTTCTCGTCGCGTGTCGTCCACCCGTGAATTTTCGATTGAATTCCAATCCGGCCTTTTTCGCCGGAGATCTGAAACGCGTGGCCCTTTATCCCAAGATTTGCGATGGACGTTTGATGGACATTTTAAATAAGCATACCCCGTACAATGGTCCGAGCGTAACAGTTCATTTGGTAAAAATTGACTAATAATTAGCCTGCGGATTGATTTTATGCATTTATAACAAAATTGGACACGTATATTTTAAAGCAGTTGACATGTTAAAAATATTTCAGGCCATCAATGTAATAGTTTCAACTTAATAGGATAATTAAAAGAAGGATACAATTTTTATTTGACTCCTGTTTATCGATACGAACATTTTTTATTTTGCATAAAGATCCGCAGTCTACTAATAATGCATCTATATTGTTTTCTAAATGTTTAACAATGCAAAAATCTCGATATTAATGAAATTTCATAAAAATTAGACAAGGGATTTAAAAATCAATATTTTGTGAATGTGATTTTCGATCGAAAAAATTAATAATTTTCTTTTGTGAACCCTGCCGAACCTATTTAATATTTCTAAAATAATTTTATTTTGAAATGCAGAGCATTCTTTCACCTTCAAAATGAATGCCTCAAATTTAGAATTACAGTTCGTCTTTTATTAGATAAGTAATTTTTAATAGAATAATGAAAGTTGTCGAAGTTATTTCCCTTTGACATGGAATATCTTTTGAGTTCTAAATACTTCCGCATTTTTTGGAATTGAAGTGAAATTGATTTATATTGCACAAGCGTTTATACATAAATCAACATTTTATGAATACTGACCATGATTTTTCAGGCAGTTCTGATGAGACAAAAAGATGTTTTAATCAAAAATCAGTATTTACCACAAATTTCAATGCAAGCAATTTTTTAAAAATGTTTATCCTATAAAAAATCAGGGGGTCACCATTAACGTTTCAACATCAATATTTAGCGGTATAAAATTTCAATACAAACAATTTTTTAAAATGTTTATCCTATAAAAAATCAACGGGTCACCTGTAATGTTTAAGCATCAATATACAGTAAAAGCTCCTTCGTTGTCCAAAGGCCGGGGGGCTGAGCGGACAACGAGCGTGCCCGGACACTATTTTTGATTTATGACTGCGTCTAGATATCGCGCCGAGCGACTTCAATAGGAAGCCGAACATAGAGAAGGACAGAATGAGATACGGATCGGGTGACCGTAGCGTGTCGCCGTCGCCGGCACAGTTTAAAGGCCCACATTGTTGCTGTTGCTCGTTGCCTTCGAAACTTTGACCGTCGATTAAACCACTAAATACAGTTGAAACTATATCGTGTTTGGTGTCATTTTAATCAGAGAAATGCTAGAAATAAGTTAGTGAAAGTCCCATAAAGAAATAATGAAAATTAAGAAGTTTGAAAATTCGGTTTACTCGAGTCAATGTTGTGGTGTTCACACCGATATACCCGAGCCGACATCAATCGACGCCGCCTACGGAGCGACTCGGCGTTGACAGGCAGTGGAATGGGTAGGCACTGGACAACGATCGTGCCCTTGATTTTGGACAACGAAGGAGCGATTACTGTAATATATTTTTGATTTTTTAATATTGTAGCTGATGGGGAAACGAGTCAAACGACCTACATAGTTGCACCCTTAAACTTCCAAATTGTGCTAAAATCTTAATGAACTGTCGGGTCGGCCGGCCGGACAACTGTCGCAATTCCGAAACGGCAAGTTTGAAGCGTGGCGGATTTTTCGAACGCTCCTGGTCGGAAGTTCCTTCGCAAAAATGGAAATTTCCCGCGAGCTAAATTAATCCCCGAGTTTCATAAATTATTCGGGAATAATTCTGAGCGAGCCAGGGCGAAACGGTGAAACTCGTATTCCCACGGTTAGTTTTATCACGCGCGCGCCCCGCGTTCTATTGCTTGTTTCATCTCTGCAACCGAGTTACAACACGGTCCTCTCGTCCAGGACCCCGTGTCCAGGAAGTTGCTATGGAAATTTCGAAACTTATAGGCGTTTTCATATTTTTTCGAAAGCCTTTGACAAGCAACCGCGGAATTGCGTCCGCGGGTTTTCGCGGCCGGCAATCTCATTCGACCGCATTCAATCCCGAAGTGTCCTAATGAATTTCGTTTCTCGCCCTTCGTTAAACATTTATAGTCGAACGAACGGGACTTCGTCGGGAAAAACTCGTTCTTTCCATTCGCGAAATTCCGGTTTCACCGTGGAAAAACTCCGCGGCCGGAAACTTTCGAATCCTGCGCTCTCGTCGATCGGCCACCTGAAATTCCGCCGCGGGAGAAAACATCTTTATCCCTCTGCATTCCGCCGGGCCACCCCGAGCAATTTCTGCATCGCCGACTTCGTTTGTGTTTCGGGATTTCCGGAAACTTTCGGTTTCGGCGCGTGCTGAAACGAAAATTTTCCGAAGGACATTACTGGACTGCGGGTTTTTATGCATTTATAGCAAAATCGAGTAGATGAAATTCAAAATTATTGAAAAATTTTAAAATCCTTTATGAAAATCATTAAGGAAAGAAATAACATTGAATGTAGTTTCTATTTCTTGCAATCAATGCAAATAATTTTTATTTTGCATAAAGATCCGCAGTCTAGACATTACCCTAGATCAGGGGTGGCCAATCTTTTGCCTACCATGCGTAAAATTTTTTCACATACGAGTTCAGGTGCGCCATACAACTCGAGCACTTTTCCTACCTTCTTACGTTCGTTGTTGCGGTTGGAAAATAGGAATAGGGGTAGGATCTGCTTCGGTTAGGGGAGGAAAAGGGATAACTCAATTGCGCAACTACATTAATTAACTTGCGCCAGTTGAAAAGACACACGTTCATTGGAGCACTATGTACATCCATAATGGCACGTATGTTTACATAACGTCAAAATTAATAAGAAATATTGCAAACAGACGAATTTTCTAAATGTACATACATAAAGTCACAATGAATAAGGAATATTGCAAAAATGACGAATTTTTCTAAATGTACATATATAACGGTACGTGTGGTTACATAAAGTCAAAATTAATAAGGAATATTGCAAAAAGTTCGATCTTTCTAAATGCACATACATAATGGTACATAAAAAACGAATTTTTGAAATACTGTTTAAACAAATTTTTTCTAATATCTTGCTATATGACTCCAATCCTTGAAATACAGAAATAAAAGAAATCATTGTCCCAGACCCTCTAGTTCCCGAGGTATTAGCAAAATAGGGTTTCAACCCCACCTTTAAGGGCTGTTTTCACCCCTTTCCGTCCACACAGGAATTTTCAAAATTGCTTGTTAGTTAAAATTTGATCGAACCCATGCACCAAAAACATGAATTGAACAGTTTACACAGGGAAATGGTGTTTCGGAAAATTGAGAGGCTTGCTGTGCGAACGTGATTTTTACAATTAAACTGCAAATTTCATGGAAAAAATTAGTATAAATTTAAAGTGGTCAATAGAATAAAAGAATTTAAGTTTGTCGATATATATTATTCTCTTCTTTATAAATTTAAAAGGAAAAGGAGGAAACTTATATTTACTTCCTGTGACTAAAATTTTAATTTGAAAAAATCTGTACTCTAATAACAATGAATTCTACAACCAAGTGATCCTAATGCTCTCAGTAAAAATTGCGTCTGAAATATTTCTTAGGAGTGCAATTCGCATTATACTGCAAGGGGTTGAATAATGATAAATTGTCTCATTTTCCACGGAAAATGGTGTTTCGGAAAACCGAGAGGCTTGCTGTGCGACTGTGATTTTTATTCAGATTCGGCTGCATTTTTCAGTGGGTTTTGAGACGAAGATATGCGCATATCGCAGGTTCCTTTCCACGAGCAACGGCGGCTGCAACAGAGACGGCCTCTCTCGCCTTTGTGCATTCGGATGCAACGCGACTCGGCGTGTCCCGTAGCGCGTCGGAGTTCGCGCTGTTTCAGGCTCGGTCGAGTGGTTAATGGCCACAACAATTCCAAATTGCAGTTGAAGGGAGAGTGCATGAACCGGTATCGTCACCGCTAATGCACTCCGCAGCCACTAATAGACCGTTCGTTCGTCGCATTCGTCTTCGTACGCCACGTGGTCCCGTTGGAACAGTCACCAGAGACGCGCGGAACTCCACGAAATTAATGGCTCCCGATGATTACCGTCCTCCCTCATCCCGTTAATTCCTAGATTTTAATCGATTCTCTCCCGAGCCTCATTAATTCCGCTAATTTTTCCACCAAAACGGCATCTCCGATCTCTCTCCAACCCTTCATATACAATTTCAGGTCCACGAGATCGTCGGCGTGTTGGGTTTCGCCTGCTCTGAAAGCCTCTATCGGGTTACACAATCTATTTACGAAGTTACACCGCCGAGAACCTTCGAAAATCTCTGGGATTGTTCGCAAGGAGTTTCAGGATGTTCTTCAGAACTTCTAGGATGTTGCTAGGCGATGTTCCCCGCCATTAGAACCCTCGGGCAATCTGGTTAGAGGACTTTTACATCCAGTGTTTTCTCGGGGTTCAGGTTTCGGGACCTATCTAAACCAAGTTTTAATGACACCGATGCTCCGTAAGCTTTACAGATGTTTTTAACGATATGGTATCAGAGAAAACAAACTGGAGCCGAGTTCTCTGGGCTCTATCGGCTCCCAAAAGCTCCACAATGCTTTCTAAATTGCACGAATCTTTTAAAATTTTCGTATTCGCAAGCTCCAATTAGCCGAAACAGGCCTGTACAACTTCACCATCGCGAGCTATCGTCCCCGCTATCGATCAGTGCGAGGGTTTTTCATGGGAGTGCAACAGGGAGCTTAAGCTGCCGTGTTAAAATTTCAATCAGTATTTCAGCGCTCTCTGTGTCCCAGGTCAGAACTAATGACAGTATATATAGATATAAACGCTAAAAAAAACTGTCTTCCCCAACAGGATTCGAACCCCGGTCTACCGCTTGGTAGTCCAACTCGTTAGCCGATCGGCTAACCCACGATGTTATAAAAACATCGAACATTTTGGTATACAGGGTGGGGCAATAACTATTAGCACCTCAAATATCTTTGTTGTTTCTAAAGATACATAAAATATGGTAAGGACCAAGTTAATGGTACAATGGGGCTGACACGATGCAAAAAAAATTTTGTTTTTATGTCATTTTGTTGGAGATATCAAGGTCACCTTGACTTTTTTAAATGGAATGTCCTATTTTTTATACCATAGATCGATAGAGTATCAAATTCTGAGTATAAAAGTGTTGACCTTCATATGACCTAAACCTAATAGTTAACGAGATATTATCCAAAGAAGAAAGACAATTGTTTCGATAATATCTCGTAAACTATTAGATTTAGGACATATGGAGGTCAATACATTTTTACTCAGAATTCGACGGTCTCTCGATTTATGATACAGAAAGTAAGTGTTTCCAGTAAAAAAAATCGAGGTGATCTTGAAATGTCCTCTATGCCTCCTCCCACGCAGAAAATGTTTATGTCCCAATATGCCCCCCTCTATACCGTGCAAATTTTGTTCATAACATTTTTCCATATTATTACAAATAACGGAGATATTCAAGGTAAACATAGTTATTGCCCTGCCCTGTTTACAAAACTTACACGGTACAGAGGGGGTCATATTGTGACTAACATTTTCTGCGTGGGAGGAGGCATAGAGGACATTTCAAGATCACCTTGATTTTTTTTACCGGAAACACTTACTTTCTGTATCATAAATCGATAGACCGTCGAATTCTGAGTAAAAATGTATTGACCTCCATATGTCCTAAATCTAATAGTTTACGAGATATTATCGAAACAATTGTCTTTCTTCTTTGGATAATATCTCGTTAACTATTAGGTTTAGGTCATATGAAGGTCAACACTTTTATACTCAGAATTTGATATTCTATCGATCTATGGTATAAAAAATAGGACATTCCATTTAAAAAAGTAAAGGTGACCTTGATATCTCCAAAAAAATGACATAAAAACAAAATTTTTTTTGTTGCATCGTGTCAGCCCCATTGTACCATTAACTTGGTCCTTACCATATTTTACGTATCTTTAGAAACAACAAAGATATTTGAGGTGCTGATAGTTATTGCCCCACCCTGTATATATCGCAAAGAATGACTCTCGCTGTACAGAGCAAAGTAAGCGTTCTGCGCATGCGTGATGGGGAACACCAACGCCGCCTGTGTCCCGGGGGCGAATAATAGTGGTTGAAATATTTGCATTACAGCTTAAGCCCCCTGGTGTGCAAGGGTTTTTCATGAATCAAAAGCGCTGGATGAAAGATCAATTTACGCCGCGATCGCCCACAAAAGTCCTATTGCGTCGTGTGCTATTCCGTCAGCCCAGCACTCAAAGGCTTTCGTCCCCAGCCAGTGGTTTGTTGACCCAGTCTTGAACCCAACGACTGACCAGTTGCTTCTCCAGCTAACTAGACAGTCCCAGTCCAGCCTAGCAACCATCGAACTCTGGCTCCTCCGCGCAGAAGTATAGCACGTTACGAAGCGGAGACGAGCGTGTAAGCGAGCCACCCCCGAGATTCTCGCTCGTGGACAGATATTATTCCTTGGTTGGCGAAGATACCGGGACCGTGAACTGATTAAAGGCAAACTATGGGAACTGTCTGGTACGCCTCCAGGGCTGGGCTATACATGCTCCGCTGATATTTGGATCAAGATCAAGATTGTAATATCGCGGTTGCTTGACTCGTATACCGGGCTGCTGCTCCGCGTATTAGCAGAAACCATCCCCCTGTACATCAGGGCTCTCTCGTACGTAGATTGGTATAATATACATACGTCGTCGACTTATGCGAGAAATATTTCCTCTGTGTGAAACGTACGCCGGCAGAGATCCGCTCGGCAGGGCGAAATTGCGTCGACTAGGGGATGAAATGCTAACTTGTAATGAGTATCAGGTGATATGATGTCGCGGCAACAAACGACGACAGACACTTTCCTTCCAGGAGTTTGCTAACGACGCCATCGGTTCGACTAACGCCGAAACTGTTACCACGAAGGAGCAGTAGGGATCGTGTTTACTTTCAGAATAAAATATCAAGGGTGACATTGTAAGATAACAATCGATGATATGGTCGCCTCCATTCTCTGCCAGGCGGTTTTCTAATCGTCTCGCAACAAGCTAGAGGTTTCTAAAACTGCGAGGTTCTTGATAATGAAGCTCTCGGGATCTCTGAACGTCATCAAAAGCTAGCGGTGAGGTAGATTGATGATAGAGCATTGTATCCTGAAGAGGGGGACTATCCGAATGATCTATCCCCTAAGTTCGATGCTAAATTAGCAGGTTGTTTGATATTTCGAACATTTTCCTCACGCGAAGAGAACCCCTTTTAGTTTTCTAGGTCCCATAGCCTTTTGTTTGATTGCTTTTCGTCGCTTCTTCAACTGCTATGGTTATTAAGCGACGGGACCTATAGTTTGAGGTGGGTTCCGGACCAACTTAGGCACCACAATTTTATATGGCACATGGAATAATTTCCTTAGGTGCCGGTGGCGGGATTCGAACCTGAAACCACGGAGTCCGCAGTCGTGCGCTCCCATAGCCTCCATAGCCATAGGTCCCATAGCCTGGGGCTGCAAAAACCGAGAGAGGGGGAAGAAATATCCAACTATTCCCAAAAACTTGGCAGGACCTCCAACAAATACCTCGAAGCACCAACCGTTTGGAGTGAACCTCGCTAGCCAAACTCTCATCCTAAACCTGGCGGGTAGAATACCTTCCTGTATCGTCCTCGCGAAACGCACCCGGGGGTGAGGAGGAGGAGGAAGAGTCGAAATGGATCGTCGAAAATGCTCAGGCTCGCAAACGCAATCCTGTTATTGAGGTCCCACGGAATGAACTCTCGTCTCCGTTGATCTATCAAGTTGAAAGAGCGTCTAGGTGCCTGTCGTTCCTATCCACCCCCTTTTAGTTTTCTAGGTCCCATAGCCTGGGGGGTGCAAAAACCAAGAAAGAGAGAGAGAGAAAGAAATACCCAACTGCAGTAGAACCTCGATTATCCATGCTAATTAGTAAAACATGATGGTTCGGATAACGCAACAATTACATAGTCTCAGTGCTGAACTTAATCCTTATTGAAGTGTGCAGTAAATCGTGTAGCGTATGGGTTTATTTAACGCGAACTAATTCCTTGCGGACAGTATTCAGACGATAAAGAATTCGAACATCACAGGCCCGGATAATCGAGGTTCTACTGTATTCCCAAAAACTTGGCAGGATCTCCAACAAATACCTCGAAGCACCAACCGTTTGGAGTGAACCTCGCTAGCCAAACTCTCATCCTAAACCTGGCGGGTAGAATACCTTCCTGTATCGTCCTCGCGAAACGCACCCGGGGGTGAGGAGGAGGGGGAAGAGCCGAAATGGATCGTCGAAAATGCTCAGGCTCGCAAACGCAATCCTGTTATTGAGGTCCCACGGAATGAACTCTCTCCAGCGCTGATCTATCAAGTTGAAAGAGCGTCTAGGTGCCTGTCGTTCCTATCCACCCCCTTTTAGTTTTCTAGGTCCCATAGCCTGGGGGGTGCAAAAACCGAGAGAGGGGGAAAGAAATATCCAACTATTCCCAAAAACTTGGCAGGATCTCCAACAAATACTTCGAAGCACCAACCGTTTGGAGTGAACCTCGCTAGCCAAACTCTCATCCTAAACCTGGCGGGTAGAACACCTTCCTGTATCGTCCTCGCGAAACGCACCCGGGGGTGAGGAGGAGGGGGAAGAGTCGAAATGGATCGTCGAAAATGCTCAGGCTCGCAAACGCAATCCTGTTATTGAGGTCCCACGGAATGAACTCTCTTCTCCGTTGATCTATCAAGTTGGAAGAGCGTCTAGGTGCCTGTCGTTCCTATCCACCCCCTTTTAGTTTTCTAGGTCCCATAGCCTGGGGGGTGCAAAAACCAAGAGAGAGAGAGAGAGAGAGATAGTAGAGCCGTGGAACTTGGCTGACCGGTGCCGGCGGAGCCCCGTCGGAGATTCTCCAGGAAGGAGAGTCTAAGGAAGATCCCGGGGGCGTTTTCATCGACCGTAGAGGAAGAACCCAACCCCCCATCCTCCGCATTTGTATCTCCCTCGGATCTCCTTCTTTTTCAGCCTGGACCTCTATCTCGCTCCGCTGCGCTTCGTTCATCCGGTTTCCTCGTTTCGCTCCCGCACTGGCCACGGGAAAGAAGCGTCGAATAATGGCGACAGGGGGAAGAGAGAGAGGGAGAGGAGAAGGGGTGAGAGAGAGAGGGTGGTGTTGGATAGTAAAATATTGGCCAGACCGGCGGGCGCCACCAACGACTTTTTCATCGGACGCATTCACTTCGACTACCACGACGAGGATGTTCGTTCGATTCCCCTCTAGCCACCCTCCCATCCCCTTACCAACCCTCTCTGGCAGCTACTCTCTCCATTTCTCTCTCTCTTTCTCTACCTCGTCTGGCGTCGACGCGGCGCTGCACCCGCGGTTTCGAAAGTTTCGCATCTTCCGGGGGATGCCGGCCATCCCTCAACCCCTTCCCGGCGTCTTCAACAACCCTTCCCCGCACCGTGTTCCGCTCCGAGATCGAACGACGTCGGGAAACTCTGTTTGCGGGAGATATATTGGGTTAGAAAGACGCGAGAGAGGGAGAGAGAGGTTCTGGATTGTTTTTGCGGATCGTCACGGTAAATGATCCCTCCCAGAATGTTGCAAGAGAACGCGATGACTCCACCCCGAGAGAACGGAAATGAACTTGTCCCGGCCTTTGGAAATTTCTGCTTGAACCCCTGCGCGTGGACGGAAGATGAATTCGTTCCTGCGGAAAGTTTCGGTGGAGGGAAATGTTGCTCTTGGGATCTAGGAATCTGTTTATGAGGGGTTGCAACGGCGCTGTGAGAACACGTGATTTTTAAGAATTTTTTTAGAGTAACTATTTATAGGAATGGCCTTTTTGTTTATTTTGCTTATTATTTGTCGTTGTGGATTTTGTGGATTTATGGGGAAATTGACATGGCGCTATTTAACACAGTGAGAACATTAAAATAATTTAAAAATGTTGCTCTTAGGATCTAGGAATTTGTTTAAGAGTAAGCGATTTAAAAAAATTTGTTCAGAGTATCTTGTATGGGAACAGTTATTAATTGTCGATTCTTATTATTTATCGTTGTGCATTTTATGCATTTACGAGAAAATTAAAGTAGAAACGTGACAGTAGAGACATTGGAATAATTTATGAATGGCGACGTCGTTCATTCAGAAGAAAAGTGACATAAGTTGAGAAAACGTAATTTTACGGAAGTGCCATTTGAAAATAATCTAAAATTGGCAATTCTTTTTATTGTACATATATATAGCCAACTTGGAATTGTAAAATAATTTGTTGTTATTTAGACATACTGGGTTAATTGTCATGTACATTAGTTATAAAGTAAACCATAACTTATACATTTATTGTTATGCTTATTTTAGAAATATATTTTGAGTCGCGTCACTTCTCTTACGAGCGAACGATGTTATCTTCAGTTTATTAACCCTTAGCCCTCGAGTGGCGACTCTGAGGCGCCATTAAAAATTGATGTACCATTATTGAAAATATTGTTTACCTTATTAGATACAGTGGCTCACGAAAGTATTCGAACGCCCTTTGCAACAGAATAACATTTTTATAATTGTACCAAAAAAGATTTTCCAAAAATTATAATTTACAAGGTTACATGCAAAAATGAAAAAGACACTTTATAAAACTTTTTTATTTCTTTTATTCTTTAAAAAATGTCTTTTTCATCTTTGCATGTAACCTTGTAAATTATAATTTTTTGGGAAATCTTTTTTGCATATCATTTCATAAACTAATGCTTCTAATTGATTATAAAAAGCAGGTCTCTCGTTTGGTATAATTATAAGAAAGTTATTCTGTTTTATAAAGGGCGTTCGAATACTTTCGTGAGCCACTGAATGTAGGTAGCTAATCAATACTGATCATTTAAGTATTTCATAAGGTATAATATCAATTTCATATCCACCAAATTTAAAATCTCACAAAAAATGGCAATATTTCAGGTCCGAAGAAATGTTTAATTTTCGCGTTAAAATAAAAACGTGGTAAAATAGCTCCGAGTGCAAAAGGTTAAGAAGACCTGATTGAGCTATTCGAGCAGATCGGGTGCATACCGGGGCCGCGGGTTTCGGCAACAAATTGCAATAAGGCGGTGTAAACGCAGCGAGGGCTTTGCTATAACGATATATGCATAAATTATGCAAACCATGGAATCCCGGCGAACGAGTCTCGAGGATCCCGCGCGAAGGACGAGCGCCGTGCGCGCGCGCGCGCGATCTCGGCTAATTTTATTCGTGAACCTAATGAGACGAGGCTCTGCTTCGCGCTAAGAGTGAGTCACGTGTAACTCAAAGCCACTCGTAACTCCAATTTAACTCATTAGCCAGCGACCGGAAGCGTGTACGATTACAGGTGCGGAGATTCTGTCAAAGTAACCGTGAGCCTCGCGGAAATGGGCGTGTTAAGGGCCCACGTTGTAAATAAACTGCGGACGATGGTGTCGCGTCTGGGTATACATGGTACACGAAACTCGCATTATCTACCTTTGAAACGTGTCGAAGAACATGGCGGATTAGACGCGTCCCGAACCTTCGCGTTTCCAGAAAATTACTGGTTGGTTTACTTTGGAGCTCGGAAAAACTTCCTGTAACATTCTAGTGGTATCCTGCAGAGTTGGGAATGAATCTATTGAAATTTTAACCAAGATTGATTGATTAGTGTGTACGATTAAAAAAGGCAATCATTGAAAAATGAACGGTCGGTTCAGTCGATTGATGAAGTTAATCGTCAATCGTTGATTAAAAAGAGAAATCATCGAAAAATCGGAGACTGGTTTAATCGATTGTTGAAGTTAATCGCCGCATGGAAAGTCTACAGAATCTTTTGCTGTAAAGAATAATTCAATATCTTTAATAATATCATTACAATATTTGTTTAAAGTTGAAAAATATGTTTTCTTTTCAAAGCCATGTTTCTCAAAAACTGCGCGTCTGGGAGAAACATTAAGGATAGATTCGGAATCATAGCAAAAAACTGTATAAAAACCAGCCAACAGTAATTAGGAAACATAAAAAAAGTTGAAATTTGTTGGACAGTGTCAGTATCCTGGGATTTGCAGGTTTCCAGAAACTGTTTCGACCACTTTAATTTCGCCATGAACTCCTATGGGGTGTAGGAGGAGGGTGCTCCAAAAATGTTCCACTTTCTTCAAAGGAGTAAGTCCTAAGGTCATTTCAAGAAACTTTTTCCTTTTGCGGAAAATGTTCTCCGCGTCTTCGTTAAGGAGTTATTAATGAAAAACGCGGACCAATCAGAGCGCGGCTACAGATGAGTACCGTCCACTGGTAGCTGTGCCCTGATTGGTCCGTGTTTTCCGCTAATAGCTGTGGAACAAAGCCGCGGAGAGCATTTTCGAAAAGGAGAATGTTTCTTCAAATGATTTAGGAATTACCTCTCTCAAGGAAATCGACATTTACGTAGAACATTTTTAAAGAACGATAAGAGCAACATGAAGTAGTTGATATTGTGAGAACCGGGGGAATGAACTGGCCGGTCCTGACTTAGGCGAAAGCTTCGGACTTTTTCGGACCACTATTGTCGGTCCCGGCGCAATAATTCGTAGACCTGCAGGATTTCGAGTGTCCTCGAGTTTCACAGAGTGTACTGGCACGCAATAAGGCCGCTTAAATGGACACGTATCACGCAGAAGAGACGGGGCTAATGGCGTTCCAGTGCCACGAAATTGGCCGAGGAAGCGGAAGATGCTGCCATTAATTATATACGGAACACTGGTATGAAATATTGCTCGAACACGCTTGGGAACCAGAGCTCTCTCTCTCTCTCGCAACGGGAAACGACGTTAGCTCGGTTACTCGACGGTGTGCACTCGATACACCGCGGAATCGATAAAAATTACGACCTCCCGTTCCCGAACACTTCCGCGGAAATTGAAACTTGGTCTGGATGGGTCCTAAAGCCTAGGATCCAGCTTGTGGAACCATTCTTTTACTATTCTTTTTAGAACCTTGGCCTAGAGAGGTCCTGAAATCTGATGATGAAGACGTTCGATGTATAAGCCGTTTCCTGATAGCATCTTTTGAGAAACATCTGTGGAGCTTCCGGAAGTCGCGGAGCATCGGTGTCGTTGAGGCTTGGTCTAGGTTGGTTCTGAATCCTGGCTAGGTTTCAGTTTGTGGAATCTTTCTTTTGGTATTGTCTGTCTCTTAAATAACTGTGTGGATCATTTTGGGAGCTGATAGAGTTACTTGATCCAGAGTGATCCTGAGATCTGATGGTTGAGAGTCTAGGCTCCAGTCTGTTTTATCTGGTAGCATCTTTTGAGAAACATCTGTGGAGCTTCCGGAGGTCCCGGAGCATCGGTGTCGTTGAGACTTGGTCTAATGGGTCCTGAATCCTGGCTAGGTTTCAGTTTGTAGAATCTTTCTTTTGGTATTGTTCTTGAAAAAGAGCTATGAGCCTTTTGGGAGCTGATAGAGCGTCGCAAACATGGAATATTGGTCCAGAGAGGTCCTCAAATCTGATGGTTGAGCGTCCGGTGAAGACACCCTAGGCTCTAGTTTGTTTAATCCTTCTGCTAGCATCTTTTTAAAAACATCTGTGTAGCTTGCGGAAGCCTAGGAGCATCGGTGTCATTGGAACTTGGTCGAAACGGGTCTTGAATCCTGGCTAGGTTTTAGTTTGTAGAATCTTTGTTTTGGTATTGTTTTTGAAAAAGAGCTATGAGCCTTTTGGGAGCTGATAGAACGTCGCAAACATGGAACATAGCCCAGAGAGGTCCACAAATCTGATGTTTGAGCGTCCGGTGAAGACACCCTAGGCTCTAGTTTGTTTAATCCTTCTGCTAGCATCTTTTTCAAAACATCTGTGGAGCTTCTGGAAGCCTAGGAGCATCGGTGTCATTGGAACTTGGTCGGAACGGGTCTTGAATCCTGGCTAGGTTTCAGTTGGTGGAATCTTTCTTGTGGTGTTCTTTCTAAAAAGAACTATGGGCCTTTTGGGAGCTGATAGAGCGTCGCAAACATGGAATATTGGCCCTGAGAGGACCTCAAATCTGATGGTTGAGCGTCCGGTCAAGACACCCTAGGCTCTAGTTTGTTTAATCCTTCTGCTAGCATCTTTTTAAAAACATCTGTGTAGCTTGCGGAAGCCTAGGAGCATCGGTGTCATTGGAACTTGGTCGAAACGGGTCTTGAATCCTGGCTAGGTTTTAGTTTGTAGAATCTTTGTTTTGGTATTGTTTTTGAAAAAGAGCTATGAGCCTTTTGGGAGCTGATAGAACGTCGCAAACATGGAACATAGCCCAGAGAGGTCCACAAATCTGATGTTTGAGCGTCCGGTGAAGACACCCTAGGCTCTAGTTTGTTTAATCCTTCTGCTAGCATCTTTTTCAAAACATCTGTGGAGCTTCTGGAAGCCTAGGAGCATCGGTGTCATTGGAACTTGGTCGGAACGGGTCTTGAATCCTGGCTAGGTTTCAGTTGGTGGAATCTTTCTTGTGGTGTTCTTTCTAAAAAGAACTATGGGCCTTTTGGGAGCTGATAGAGCGTCGCAAACATGGAATATTGGCCCTGAGAGGACCTCAAATCTGATGGTTGAGAGTCCGGTGAAGAGACCCTAGGGCCTAGGCTCTAGTTTGTTTAATCCTTCTGCTAGCATCTTTTTCAAAACATCTGTGGAGCTTCTGGAAGCCTAGGAGCATCGGTGTCATTGGAACTTGGTCGGAACGGGTCTTGAATCCTGGCTAGGTTTTAGTTTGTAGAATCTTTCTTTTGGTAGTGTTTTTGAAAAAGAGCTATGAGCCTTTTGGGAGCTGATAGAGCGTCGCAAACATGGAACATAGCCCAGAGAGGTCCTCAAATCTGATGGTTGAGAGTCCGGTGAAGACACTCTAGGCTCTAATTTGTTTAATCCTTCTGCTAGCATCTTTTTAAAAACATCTGTGTAGCTTGCGGAAGCCTAGGAGCATCGGTGTCATTGGAACTTGGTCGGAACGCGTCTTGAATCCTGGCTAGGTTTCAGTTGGTGGAATCTTTCTTGTGGTGTTCTTTCTAAAAAGAACTATGGGCCTTTTGGGAGCTGATAGAGCGTCGCAAACATGGAAAATTAGCCCAGAGAGGACCTCAAATCTGATGGTTGAGAGTCTGGTGAAGACACCCTAGGCTCCAGTCTGTTTTTTCTGGTAGCATCTTTTTAGAAACATCTTGTGAAGCTTCCGGAAGCCCCCGTGTGATTGGAACTTGGTCTAGACAGGTCCTGAAGCCTGTCTAAGTATCAGCTTGTGAACTCTTTCTTTGAAAACTTCTTTCGAGAAGTGAAATCGACTTTTCAACGTAAAACAAGTATTGAAAGCTGAATTGATCGCGACTCAAAGGATGAAAACGAACCGCCGAGCTATCCTCTATAACGGCTGACGTTTGGGTGGCTCGGGACACTCGCAGGTGCGTGTGCACACCTGCAAAGGTGGGTCCAGTCACGCAATCCGAGCCCACAAGAAACCGCACACTTATCAACGTTCTCGGCTAGACCGGCGGGGATCGTTGACGTCTCGGCGGGCAGCTTACAATTTGATCACGGATTATATTCTCTAATGAGCAACGCGCGCGACCCTCGTGCCTCTTTTTTCACGCGGCGTTCCCTCACGCGACCAACCCCTTGATACGAAACAGCCCTTTCGTCGCGTCCAAATGTTTCAAACGCGGGCACCGCGGCGCATTTCATCCGGAGAAATTCCGAGTGAACGGTGTATAAATCAACTTCCGGCGCATTGAACACGACCAGCCAGGACGCGGGGCGCCCTTTAAATTGCATCCGGCCCCGAGGAACTTCTCTCGAGTTTTTGCGAGGTCGCGCGAGCGCGTTTCCCCGACGCATTTTTATCTCCCGCGATCGGCTATCTTTCTCCCGTAATAAATTTCCCAACGACTTTCGAAGCGCGCCCTCTCGAATTATGGATAAACTTCCATCGAACCCCCGCGTTGCGTCCCGGCGATTGCTTTATCGATACGTAAACTGCGTTCCATCCCGCCGAGGAAAAAAGGAGAAGCAGCCTGCGGCGGCGCGGCTCGCAACTTTCCTCTGCTGAAAAGTTCTCGCGCCCGTGTCTCGAACAGTTTTCGACGCAGCATCAGGTGCGCGAAACTTTCGGGGGTGTGTAGCATCACCCTCTTAAAGTTGAGTTACCGCGGCAACAAGGAACTACGTGTCCCTCGGTGTCGGCTGCTTTACACGAACTTTCGCCCCGGAACTGTTGCGGTTTCAATATTCCCCGGCAAATTGATTCCTTCGAAACAATTTAATGCTGTGTCGCATTAGCAATCATTGCTAACATGTCGGGATGCTGTTCATTGAAACGGTATTCCGCGGTCCCGTTCACCAGCGGCCCGTGCGGGCAGAGAATTTGCCATCTGCGACCAGGGCCGGAATAAAAAAAACAAGTTTTCCCGATGAAAAATAACGATGACCTTGAAAAAACTATGAAAAAATAACCGGACAAAAAGAAATTGTTCTTCTATGATGTTCCTCCTTCGAGACCATTTAAATTATGTCATAAATATTTCTTTTGTGCCATTAAAAATGAAGGAGATCCTTCAGCTGAGACACCCTGTATAATCAAGCTGTGTGGAACTTCTATCCTTTAATTACTTTTTCATGAAATTTGTACAGGATATAGTTCGTTGAAAAATATTCGACACGTATTTTTTTTAATAAACTGTTGACATTCATGTTAAGGGGGTGAAAACCCTATTTTTCTGTCTGGGACAATGATTTGCTTTTAAATTCGTGCGTTTTTAAGGAATGTAATCGTATAAAAAAGAGATTCCAGAAAAAATTATTTGTTTAATCAATATTCTAAAAGTTTATCTTGTTTTGTAATATTTCTTATTAAATTTACGGACTAAAATAGGGGATATGAATTTCTGGAATCTTGTTATTTCTATCATTTAACAATGAGGGTGAACGTGAACACTATTTTCACCCCATTAACATGAACGTCAGCAGCTAAAAAATGCGTGTCAAATATTTCGCAGCGAACTGTATCCTGTACAAACTTCTGATAGTATTCTTGTTGTGCCCACGGGCATCGGGAGGCCTTGCTAGTCGGACGGGCTGATCTAGCGAGAAAAGAAAGCTTGGTCGAAAACAAGCAAAGCAAAAGGTTCGATCAAAAGGGGGGAATGAATTCTACGCGCCGCCAAGGGAAAATGTGAGTCGATGCACTCGGAACGTTCGACACAATGCGTGGAAAAGAGAAAACTCCGTTCGAACAGAGAACAGAAAAGCAGAATTTTCGCCGGAAAGCAAAGAGAGCCTCGAGAGAAGCCTCAACCGGCACTCGTACACAGCCGATACGCGTCGAACACGTTAACCAAAGGGGAAGTCGTTTAAAGTCCCCGTGTTCCCATTTACAGAAAACCGGGACAGGAAACACGAAAAAGCAGTCGGGAGAGTGGCGCGCAACTCTCGGAAATCAAGAATCTTCTCGAGAAACTCTGGTCGCTGGCGGCTCGTTTTTGTTTCGTTTTGTTCGACGGGGTTGGAGGGAGCAGTTCGCGAAACTGTGCAGGCGTGTCCCGTCACGATATCGGCTGGGAACGCGTAGAAAAACGGTGGGCCGGGAAGATATCAAGCCTAATTCGCGTGCCAGGTGAAACGATACCCCTCGATTATCGTTATCAGCCCTTTGGATAGCTAACGAGAACTGTGGAAGCAATTCCCCGGAGTCTCATGACCATCCAGGTGGCCTTAGAGGGTTCGGAGAGTTCGTAAAACAACCAAGGAGATCCGAGAATCAGTCGAGTTTCATGAAAGCATTGGAAAAGTCTTAGAAAGAGAGTCCCAAGAAGATTCAAAACAGGGTTCTGAGAGTCCCAAAATGATCCTGGGTTGGTTTAAAATGTTGCGAGCGTCCAAAGAAGAGCCTAGAGAAGGTTCTACAGAAGGACCTAGGAAGTGTTGATAGGCTCAAGAAGATTCTAGAAGATCCGAGAAGGGTTCGAGGGTCCCAACAGGATCCTAAGAGGGCCGAAAATGTTTTGATAGTCCACTGTGGAAAGTCTAGGAGATTCTAGACAGTGCTGACAGTTTCAAGAATCATCTGGGAGGTCCTAGAAACTGGCGAGAGTCCCTAGAAGATCCAAAAAGGTCCTGAGAGTCCCAAGAAGACCCTACAAGAATCGAAAAGGGTCTCAGAGTCCCAAAACCAACCCAGCATGGTCTTAAATGTTCTGGGAGTTCAAAGGAGAGCCTTGGAGATTCTAGACGATACAGATAGTTGTCAGAATCTTCCAGAAGGTTCTAGGAGGTGCTGGGAGTTCCATGAAGATCCGAAAAAGTGCTGGTAGTCCCAAGAAGGTTCCGAAAAAGTGCTGGGAGTCCCAAGAAGATCCGAAGAAGTGCTGGGAGTCCAATGAAGATCCGAAGAAGTGCTGGGAGTCCCAAGAAGATCCGAAGAAGTGCTGGGAGTCCCAAGAAGATCCGAGGAAGTGCTGGAAGTCCAATGAAGATCCGAAGAAGTGCTGGGAGTCCAATGAAGATCCGAAGAAGTGCTGGGAGTCCAATGAAGATCCGAAGAAGTGCTGGGAGTCCCAAGAAGATCCGAAGAAGTGCTGGGAGTCCCAAGAAGATCCGAGGAAGTGCTGGGAGTCCAATGAAGATCCGAAGAAGTGCTGGGAGTCCAACGAAGATCCGAAGAAGTGCTGGGAGTCCAACGAAGATCCGAAGAAGTGCTGGGAGTCCAATGAAGATCCGAAGAAGTGCTGGGAGCCCAATGAAGATCCGAAGTAGTGCTGGGAGTCCCAAGAAGATCCGAAGAAGTGCTGGGAGTCCCAAGAAGATCCGAGGAAGTGCTGGGAGTCCAATGAAGATCCGAAGAAGTGCTGGGAGTCCCAAGAAGATCCGAGGAAGTGCTGGGAGTCCAATGAAGATCCGAAGAAGTGCTGGGAGTCCCAAGAAGATCCGAAGAAGTGCTGGGAGTCCAATGAAGATCCGAAGAAGTGCTGGGAGTCCAATGAAGATCCGAAGAAGTGCTGGGAGTCCCAAGAAGATCCAAGAAAGTGCTGGCTGTCCCAATAAGATCCGAGGAAGTGCTGGGAGTCCAATGAAGATCCGAAGAAGTGCTGGGAGTCCCAAGAAGATCCGAGGAAGTGCTGGGAGTCCAATGAAGATCCGAAGAAGTGCTGGGAGTCCAATGAAGATCCGAAGAAGTGCTGGGAGTCCCAAGAAGTTCCTAGAGTCCTAAAATAAATATGTTGAAAGTGTCAAGAAGACCATAGGAGGGCCAGAGATATTCTGAAAATTCCAAGAAGATTGTAGCATCTAAATCTTCTAGCCTGACGCATCTCACTTTGAGATTCTCAAAGTCTCCTATAAACATTCTCTCTACGCCCGAGCACAAAATCCCATTCATCTCGCTCAGCTTAAAAACACTTTGTCCGATATAATTACTCGGCACACCGTGCAATTTCGTCATCGGGAAATTTTCCGGGCTCGGTAAAAAGGGTTATAACGTTCGAGCGTTTAGACGTGGCCGCAGGGGCCGGGCGGCGGCAGCGGCCGGCGCCGACGCCAACGCCGACGCCTGGCACCGGAAAATCGAAGGTTTTTCAAGCGGCGCGTCGCCGCGTCGTCAAAGATCTCGTTTACCGTAACGGCTAAATATTTTTCCGAGGGAATATCCTCCGCGTGCACCGGGATCGCCGGAGGAAACGATCGACGCGAATGAAATCCGATCGGTCCGGTCTCCGGACCCTTTCCCCGGTCCCTCCGCCCTATGCATTATGCACGCCGTTCCGGTGCACCGTATGCAAAGCGCAGAAGGCCGGCCTTCGTTGCCGCGCACAATACAACTGCACCGCCGACCACGCTGACCCCCTGCACCGCGTGCAACGCCTGCAACAGGATTAAACGGATTACCGAGTTCAAGTTCCGCGTTCGAATTCATGGGACGACCAACTCCATCGTTTCCACGGTGCTGCGGCCAAGGAACGATCCTACGAAACGTTTTTCCTCTGTCAATTGAACCCCGGAACACCAATCCAATTATTGATATGGTATAAATGGTTTCATGAGAAATTGATAAAATCAGAATAAAAATTTGCTGCACCACTTGCAATAGATGGGAGCCGGATACACATGTAATTCTTTCTTGAATAATTCGAACACATTGAAAATAGTGCATCTTTATTATTGCACCAACCCGTTTTTATCATAAATGCATCAAATCCGCAGTCTATTGATATATTCTTAATTGAAGATGAACATGAAGGTGTGGTTTTTATTGAACGCAATTCATTATTTTCACGTTGCAAAGCTTGTGAGCAAAGTGACTAATTAGTGAATGGTCCCGAATATTATTAACAGTTTTATTAACATTATTAACATTTTCGTATTGAACCTTTCTCCTGGAATTTCTCTGGAAGACCTGGTGGAAACGGGAATATTCATTTATTTGTAACCTCAGGAATTAGGTGTGTCTTTCTTTAATAATTTCAATATATCGATATTCTAAAATTCATGCAATCTCTGAACTGTTTTAAATCGTACCGGTGCATTCCCGTCATAAACGCAGCGAGTCCAGCGTCGTCTATTCGTGAAGCAGGAATCAATTGTCCACCGTGTCGTGTATAATTGTTTCATTAATCTGTGTGAAGTAAAATATTCGAAGCCAGTGTACGAATCGAGATAATTAACCGACGCGACATTGTTGGCTTTGTTTCGGAGAGCGTCGTCATTTAATGACATCTCTTGTTCGACTGAATTATTACCCAGACTACAAAGGACTGCCGCGCCGGTCGATCGTACGTGTGCGCGTCGCCGATGCAGGTAATCGCGCGGGAATGCACCCGCGGAACAAGTAAACTCACCCCGTCATCGCAGATTTTCCTTGTCAGTTGTTCCGCGAACATTTTTCCCTGCGCCGATATAACCTGGCCGGATGTGCATTCTGACGGACGTACGTTTCCCGCGGAAAATGGATTGGCCGACGCAACTGGCTGCATCTCCTCCTCCCCTCGAGACTGCATTCGGCCCTGCAGCCGATCGAGTGATGGATCGCCAGCGAATTATTCCTCTCCGTCCCCTTTTCTTCGACGATGCAACTCGGATTGCACTCGGCGATCGGCCGATAGAGTTACAACGGTCAGTGTTGGTACGCGATTTGTTCGCCATTTGTTACAATGCTTATCTTCGTCGTTAAAATGTTTGATTGAACCGATAAATTGTTTTTCTGAGCACTGCCGAGAGTATCCTGGACCCTCCTTTGGACTCTCAGAACATTTTCGACCCTCTCTGGATCTTCTTGGCACTCCATTTCTAAGACTTCCCAGTGTTTTCTTGGAACTCCTGGTGATTTTCGGGACTCCTAGATTGTTCTTTGAGACTCTTTTCTGGTCTTGTAGAATCTTCTGAGGACTCTCAACAGTTCCTAGGATCTTCTAGAAGAGTCTCAAAGCTCTCAGCACTGTCTAGAGTCTCCTATGCTCTCCATTGGACTCTCGGAACATTTTAGACCTTGGGACTCCGAGCACTTTGTAGGATTTTATTAGGACTCTCAGCACTTTCTAGAACGTTCTAGAGGATTGTCACAACTATCAGTACTGTCTTGAATCCCCTAGGTTCTCCTTTGGACTCTCGTTACATTGTGGAGCCACCTAGGATCTTCTTGGTACTCTCAGGACCTTTCTGGATCTTCTTGGTACTCTCAGGACTTTTCTGGATCTTCTTGGGACTCTCAGGACCTTTCTGGATCTTCTTGGGACTCTCAGGACCTTTCTGGATCTTCTTGGGACTCTCAGGACTTTTCTGGATCTTCTTGGTACTCTCAGGACTTTTCTGGATCTTCTTGGGACTCTCAGGACCTTTCTGGATCTTCTTGGGACTCTCAGGACCTTTCTGGATCTTCTTGGGACTCTCAGGACCTTTCTGGATCTTCTTGGGACTCTCAGGACCTTTCTGGATCTTCTTGGTACTCCCAGGACCTTTCTGGATCTTCTTGCGACTCTCACCAATTCCTAGGACCTTTCAGAGGAGTCTCAGCATTGTCTAGAATCTCTTAGGCTCTCCTTTGGACTCTCAGAATATTTTCTACCCTCCTAGGATCTTCTTGGGACTCTCAGACCCTTTTCCAGGACCTTCTTGAGACTCAAGTGTTCACACGAACTTCATTCACTTTTTCTTAAAAGCAGACATATATTTTTTATGCACTACTTATGCGAAAAAAACATATCAGAGACTCAATGCGGCAATCACTGCCTTCACATGTCCTCTACGCGTCCACCTACAAAAAAGCTACTTCAAGAAACAAAACTATTCAAGAAACCTGATCGTAGGTGTCGTTAATTAATTTTTTTCCAAACCTATTTACCCACATATACTTTTTACAAGACGAACTGGTTCGAATATTGCATCGCAACACGGATTAAACGGATCTTCACGGATAAAAATATTCCTTCGAGGATAAGCTGTAATCAGCCTTGAAACAATTCCCAAGGCAAAGGTTTAAAAAAGAGAACAGTCGAGAAACGCGGGGAAAACAGGAAACGGAATGCAAAGTTGCACGCGCGGAAACGCTCGCAGGAAGCTCGACGGAATTCGAGAAATGAAGAAGAGCGCCGAGCGGTCAGAGACGTAAAAACGTAGTTCGCGTGTTTATACGAGGTCGTATAAAACATTTTGCTCGGCGAGTGCCGTATCGCCTGGTCCCTGGGCAGTAAGCCGACACCGCGCGTTCGGAAGAATGTGCGCATGAATTTCTCGCAGGACGACGATCATGGTCGGTGTCGAACACGCGGAAATGAGCGCGGCAACCGAGCTGTAAAGACGCAGTTCGGCCGCGATGAGACGAGCATCATACGTCCGCCGCAATGGCCGCTCGGCGAACGTGAGATATGGTTTATACATATATCATGGCTGACCGACGCGGCGATACGACACGGATGCAGCCGGTGCACGGATGCACCGATGCACCGATCCACGAAGGCACACGTTGTACGTGCGTGAAAACTGCACGTGGAAAACCGCTCTCCGGCACATGTGTACGTGTGTCCTGTAAATAGGAAAGAGCCAAAGTAAGACCGATCGGCCGCAGCGAAATATAAAATGACGTTACGTCGTCTACGAGCTACGTGATCCTCGGCCACGTCGCGCCTTCTATTAAATATATAAAGATCCTGCGGAATTTTCCAGATCCAGGTCACCTTTTTTTAGTTTTTCCGCAAAGCTCCATCCCTGCTGCGAGGCTAAGGCTCGGGTCACACGAGCCACGTCCAGCGACCCGCGTCACTTTTGATGCGTTATTAACACTAAACCTACCTCCACCAGTTCTTTTATCTCACGATTATTGGGATTATAAAGTCGCTTTTATGGAAAATTGTGAAATAAATATTGGGTTGGCAAGTAATTTCGGTTTTTCGAGGGGAAATGAAACCGAATTTCTCTTTATTCAAGCGATGAACTTTAATCAGTAAAATATTTTCTTGTTTATTCCTTTTGGCGAACGATCATCGAACAAATGGGGAAATATCTTATTCTTATTATAAGAAATTACTTTCTTGCCGACCCAATATTAGGAGAACCTGCGGATCTAAGTTTCGATCCTGTAGGATCAATGGTTCAGGAGTTATGCTTGCTTAAAGTTGAGCATTTTTCAGAGTTTTTGACAGGTAAGGGCGCTGCCATATTGGTTTGTAGTGACGACCGCGAGCCGCTTACCTCGCCTTCCCCGACCTAATCACCAACCAACAACCGCCTAGCGGCTCTGCTCAACTTACAAACCAATATGGCGGCACAGTTACCTGTCAAAAACACTGCAGATTGCTCAACTTTAAGCAACCATAACTCCTGAACCATTGATCCTAGAGTTTCGAAACTTCGATCTGCATTCGCGCCGGGTACAAATCTACTGGATTACATACCAAATACACCATAATTCGAAGGAGAGAGGTACCAATTCCTGTAAAGTAAAGTTAACCCCGAAAGTAAAATGCAATAAAATCCTATTTTTAATGGAAACAGCCTTTATGAATCGAAAACGAATAAAAATTGTACAAAATTCTATCGAATTTTATATTCCACCCTTTTCTGAAAATTTTCATAAACCATAAACCCATAAAGATCCGCAGTCGAGTTATAATAAATAATAATTCCGATCTCTGTGGCAGTAAAATAAATACTGGATTGGTTAAATCGCGATTTGAAGTCCGCAAAGTCGAATATCCTGGGAGGTTCGCGTCTGGATCGATCGCCGGAGAGAATCGACCACTCTCCGGGAGGTCCTCTGTTTTCCTTCAATTTCTGCGCGCTTTTCTCCGGTCCGCTTTTAAATCGCCGGGGAAAATTATTCTCGTCTCGGCTCCGAACGTCGAGCGAATAAAGGGCTCCGTCCGTTGGTTCGTTCGAGGGTGAAGCACTCTTCGAGGAAGAGTCATAAAGAGAGGCTGGGCCGGATGTTTAAGGACGCGGTAGACAGAGTTTTCTTTGAGACATCGTCGCGTCGTCATCGTCGTCGCCGACGTCGTCAGGTCGGGAACAATGCAGCCCGAAAAAATCGGCCTTGTTTTTCGCCGGGAGGGAAAACCCGGCCGAGATTGAATTTCCTCCGAGTCCTCCGCCAATCGCGAAATGCGATTTCGTCGAGGCCTCTTTATCTCGCCGCGCAACCACGATTTTCCGCCCGGGAAATATCGCTCGGCTAAATGGCGGAACGTCGAGTCCGAACGACGCGCCGATCTCGATTTTCTGGAAGATCGTGGCGACATTTTTACGCTTCCCTCGACTCTCCACTCTCCTGGAATGTAGGAATTAATCTCGAGTTCCAGTCGACCAATTCGCTCGATATTTTCAGAGTATCTTCAACATTTTATTTAATTAAAAAATTCGAATGAAGTGGGTTTAGAACCCACGTGGAAAATATCGTTTATTCGAAATTTTTATTTGAATAATATTTTTGCCCCCAACTTTTCCTACTTTTTTATCACGCTGAAATTCAAAAAATCGGAAATAATCAAGATTCTTCATCTCGGTACTGATTAATAAACAATTTAATCATTTTCATCCGAATCAGTAGAAACAATCGGAGTCACTCCTGTTTTTCTAAATCTCTGGAACAAAATATGTAACTCATGTAATTTTAATAATTCGCACTTGAAAAAAATCACCCATGTACTTCGAATACCAATCAATATCCGTGGAAAATTTTAACGCTGAAGGTTGAATAGTTTTTCTGAAAAAATTACTTTTTTATCATGCTGAAGGCCAAATAACATCTCATAAATCGGAAATCTAACGTCACAACGTCGCCATTTTGTAAATAAGCAACTTCACCTTTTTCATCCGAGTCAGTAGAAACATCGGAGTCACTCGTGTTTTTCAAACTGAAACTCATGTAATTTTAATAATTCGTACTTGAAAAAAACCACACATGTCCTTCGAATACCAATGAGTACATGTGTAAAATGTCAACGTGAAAGGTTGAATAGTTTTACCGAAAGAAATTAGTAACCGTGGCTGGACAAGATGTACAGGGTGTCCCAAAAATTCCTTCAACAGCCGGAAATGGGAGATTCCTGACGTTATTTGAAGCAACATTTTCTTTTGCAAAAATGTTATCCGCGGCTTTCTTTAGGAGTTATTAACGAAAAACACGGACCAATCAGGGTGCGACCTAGACGTGAGTTGGCACGGTCAGCCAATAGACAGCTGGCGCGCCGACTAGACTGCCAACTCGCGTCTAGATCGCGCTCTGATTGGTCCGTGTTTTTCGTTAATAACTCCTAAACAAAGCCGCGGATAACATTTTTGCAAAGGAAAATGTTGCTTCAAATAAAGTCAGGAACCTCCCATTTCCGGCTGTTGAAGGAATTTTGGGACACCCTGTAGATCTCCAGAATCAGGAAAATGAAAATTTTCGAAAATATCATACGTTTCTCAGGAAGCGAAATTTGGTAGGTTCCCCGTAAAATTGGAACGGAAGCGCAGTTGCAACTCGGTGCATCCGCCGTTGAGAACGATTCGATCTCTCGAATCCTGTGGTCACCGGGTTGCGCAACAAACTTGCAAGAAAACGAATATCGGACGGAAATTCGCGTAAGTCCGCGCCTGCAACGAAACCGTATAAAAGTAATCAGACGGTTGCATAATTAACTAGCTGGGTTATAGCCCCGTTCCGCCGTGTTCCTAATCCACCGTGGCTTTCGGACCAGCGAACGCTACGTGCACACGTGACTCGCGCACCCGTACACTACGAATCCTTTGCTCTTATCAATTTTGCACCGGTTAATTTCTTTATCGTGCTAAAGCAGTTGACCCAGTTCCCCGACCGGCGAAAACAATACCCGCCATCGTTATCGCTGCGTGGCTCTTTGCATCCGCGAACGTTTCTGCATCCGTGAAAAAATACAGCGGCCGCGGAAGTTGTCCGAAGAAGAAAAAATCAGTTTCCATGTTCGATATTGTTTTATTAATGAGTTCGCTCAAACAGATTTTCAGTCCACCGATTTTTATGCTGCTTTCGCATTCTCTGTAAAATAATATTCCTTCTTTAATCATTTTAATGAGTTGTGAGCAATATGTCGGCGTCCATAAATTACTTTAATCTTTTAATGTAGTTGCAATTTGAAGCTGAAATAAGTCTTGAATAATTTTTCAACATATTAAAGTTAGGAATGGGCGAAATAAATGTTTAATTACCTCGTGTGTGTTGTAATTAATGCAGAAAAATTCTGTTTCGCATAAATATCCGCAGTCTGATTATGATATATATGCTCGACCAAGAAATTTTTCCACGAATTTGAAACTGAAATAATTTTTAAATCATTTTGCAATATATTAAAATTGATAATGGGTGAAATAAATGTTTAGTTTCCTCCTGTCGTGTAATTAATGCAGAAAATTCTGTTTTGCATAAATATCCGCAGTCTGATTATGATATATATGCTCGACCAAGAAATTTTTCCACGAATTTGAAACTGAAATAATTTTTAAATCATTATGAAACATATTAAAATTGACAATGGGTGAAATAAATGTTTAGTTTCCTCCTGTCGTGTAATTAATGCAGAAAAATTCTGTTTTGCATAAATATCCGCAGTCTGATTATGATATATATGCTCGACCAAGAAATTTTTTCACGAATTTGAAACTGAAATAATTTTTAAATCATTTTGAAACATATTAAAATTGACAATGGGTGAAATAAATGTTTAGTTTCCTCCTGTCGTGTAATTAACGCAGAAAAATTCTGTTTTGCATAAGTATCCGCAGTCTGATTATGATATATATGCTCGACCAAGAAAGTTTTCCACGAATTTGAAACTGAAATAATTTTTAAATCATTTTGCAATATATTAAAATTGATAATGGGTGAAATAAATGTTTAGTTTCCTCCTGTCGTGTAATTAATGCAGAAAAATTCTGTTTTGCATAAATATCCGCAGTCTGATTATGATATATGCTCGACCAAGAAATTTTTCCACGAATTTGAAACTGAAATAATTTTTAAATCATTTTGCAATATATTAAAATTGATAATGGGTGAAATAAATGTTTAGTTTCCTTCTGTGTCTTGTAATTAACGCAGAAAAATTCTGTTTTGCATAAATATCCGCAGTCTGATTATGATATATGCTCGACCAAGAAATTTTTCCACGAATTTGAAACTGAAATAATTTTTAAATAATTTTGAAACATATTAAAATTGACAATGGGTGAAATAAATGTTTAGTTTCCTTCTGTGTCTTGTAATTAACGCAGAAAAATTCTGTTTTGCATAAATATCCGCAGTCTGATTATGATATATGCTCGACCAAGAAAGTTTTCACGAATTTGAAACTGAAATAATTTTTAAATCATTTTGCAATATATTAAAATTGATAATGGGTGAAATAAATGTTTAGTTTCCTCCTGTCGTGTAATTAATACAGAAAAATACTGTTTGCATAAATATCCGCAGTCTGATTATGATATATGCTCGACCAAGAAATTTTTCCACGAATTTGAAACTGAAATAATTTTTAAATCATTTTGCAATATATTAAAATTGATAATGGGTGAAATAAATGTTTAGTTTCCTTCTGTGTCTTGTAATTAACGCAGAAAAATTCTGTTTTGCATAAATATCCGCAGTCTGATTATGATATATGCTCGACCAAGAAATTTTTCCACGAATTTGAAACTGAAATAATTTTTAAATAATTTTGAAACATATTAAAATTGACAATGGGTGAAATAAATGTTTAGTTTCCTTCTGTGTCTTGTAATTAACGCAGAAAAATTCTGTTTTGCATAAATATCCGCAGTCTGATTATGATATATGCTCGACCAAGAAAGTTTCCACGAATTTAAAACTCAAGTTTTAATTTTTAAATAATTTTGAAACACATTAAAATTATTAATGGGTAAAATAAATTTTTACGTAACTCGTTTCTCCCGTAATTAACGCCCAGAAATTTTATTTTGCATGAAGATCCGTCTCCTTACGATAGGTGCTCGACGAAGAAAGTTTTGCGCGACTGCAGTTTGATAATTTCGATAATTGAGGGATATAAAACCGCTCGTTCGATCGTGGCAAGTTAGCGTTTAACTTTCGCTGCAGCCGACATCGATCAGCGGCGTTCGAGATGACGCAGCAAGTATGAATTGTTCGGAGCGAAGGTAATTGGCTGGAAATGATTGGGCCGATCGAGGAAAAAGGTCCGGAACACGTTCTGGAAGAGGAATAATAAGAACTCCGGCGAAATTAGAGCTAGCGGGAGGACTAGAGAAATCGAGAAATGGAGGACTGTTGTAACGTTGCAGTAGATCGAGGGAAATAGGAAAGGTAAAATGCGGGTTACTCGACGAGTTAATTGCGTCGGAACGAGCTAATGTAGTGGATGTACATTATCCATAATTTACGCCCACCTCGCGCCGCTCATGCTCGCTATCACGAGGTTAACTGATGTAAATGCTCGGTTATAATTTTCGCCTCGCCACGCCTTGAAAGATCATGCTTATTTATAGGCGGAGCGGAGCGTTCTCTATCTCGCTTTCGAAACCGGCGGATAGCGCGAAAAATCGATCGCGACACGCTTGCGGAGTGCATTTCGAAACCCCGCACCAGGGAATTCTGTAAATTCCTCTGTAGAGAAAACGGACGAAAGAGTACACATTCGTGTTTCATTAAAAATTGTTATTAAAAAGCGAGCACTGATAAACATCGCTTCAGAATCAATATCATCAGCCAGTGCACTCTTTTATTTATTCGAAAAATGTTCCGGATAAATTTCTGTTTGATGGTAAAAATTGGGCGCTGATTGACCGAGCTAATATGAGATACTAATTCAATCAAGAACGTAACGAGGAACACTGAAAGCCTGCAAACTTTCGTTTCCGAGAAAATATGTTTATAGTGGAAAGATGCCAACAGTCTAAAGGGTTGAATAAGAAAACTGAGGGTTGATTGAATCCGCCCTGGGTGGCTGGTATAATAGCGCAGGGAGCGTTTTCGGAAAGTTTTGGGACCAGGCGGGGATCAAACTATGCGGAACAGAATTTCGTCAAAGTGGAGCGAACGACTCGACGTCGCGTTCGCGTCGTGACGGACGGATTGGACGTTGAACAATTAATTTACGGGTCCGCTGCGACACCGAAGATTCCCTTTTATGACGGGACGTCACGCGTTCCTCGGACTCGTTCGAGCAGAAAATTGTGGAATCTGGTTCTCCGGGGTGCAAGCAAGGAGCTCGGTCGTGAATGCAGCCGACCCGGTGCCGTGCCGCGGGTCGGCTGATTGCCAATTAAGATCGAAGACGGTCGTTATTTAAGCGGGGATCGAGAGCGTAACCGAACACAACGCCCGCATTTCGTCCTTAACGGCCCCTATGATAATAGTGTTTCCACGTTTTCTTTCCGCGCCAAAGGAGAATCGAGGGCAACCGGGGAAGATCCCTTCTCGATAATGCCCGTCGAAGAGGTCGTTCCCTTCCGTTACGTCCCGTCCCGTCCCATTCCGTTCCGTTCCGTTCCATTCCGCTCCACTCGAGCCAGTCACGAAACTTTACCGATCATCCATCACCGGCAACTGTGATTCGAAATCCATTCCATTACCCAGTCATTGGAACGAAGTTTGCGAACGACATCCGGGAATCCGTGGGGTTAGCATCGCTGACCCTACGCACCTCAAAATTCATAAGAACGCTGTGGACCCCTAGAATCGCCTCTGCGAGCTCGTTCTTTAACTCTCGAATGTTCTATGGACACTGCAAGGACTCTGGGATCTTTGGATTTGCGACTGAGAACTCTATGGACACCTGGATTCGCAAGTGCAGGCTGTATGGATCCCTAGATGGAAACCCTGGGATCTAGAACTGAAGCCCTCAGTATCATATTAGGGTTCTATGAAGTCTCAGACTTGCGAGGGACCTCTGGGTGTAGCAATTGAGGACTCGATGGACTCCCAGACTTATAATTGAAGGTTCTGTGGACTCTCAGACTTAGGATGGACCCCTGTGGCTAGTAATAGAGGACTACATGGATCCCCAAACTTATAATTGAAGGCTCTGTGGACTCTAGGATTCACAAGTGAGAGCTCTATGGATTCTCAAAGGCACGATAGATCTCTTGGGCTAGTAATAAATGACTTGATGGACCCCCAGACTTACAAGTTGAAGGCTCTGTAGGCTCTCAGACTTACGATGAACTCCTGGGGTTAGTAATAGAGGTCTCCATGGACCCTCAGACTTACCATTAGAAGCTCTGTGGACTCTCAGACTTAGAATGGACCCTTGTAGCTAGCAATAGAGGACTCTTTGAACCTCCTGACATACAATCAAAGGATCTATGGACTCTCAGACTTGGAGTGGACCCTTCGGGCTAGCAATAAAGGACTCTTTGAACCTCCTGCCCTACAATGAAGGGATCTATGGACTCTCAGACTCACGACGTACCAATGGGGCTAGCAATAGAAGACTCGATGAACCTCCAGACCTAAAATTAAAGGACTCTATGGATCCCCAGGTGCACAATGGGATAGATAGTAATATCTAGAACCCTAGGATTCACAAACCGAAGCCCCCCCAGTCTCATAATCAGGGTTCTATGGACTCGCAAACTTGCGATGGACCTCTGGAACCGCAATAGAGAACTCGATTAATCGATCATCCAACGCAAAGTACAATGTCTGCTATTCTCCTAGCCTAATCGTGCGGATCAGCGGATTGCAGGGTTCACGCGAGCTTCCACGGCCGAAAACGAAACTGGCGTACGGTGTAATAAGGACGTCACGCGAGCATCCGGCTCGGCAATTCCTCGGGGCGGGTGATGGGTGACGTGAAAGAGCGACCGAGCGACGATTCCGCGCCGCGAGGCGCGTAATTCACCGCCGCGAGGCCAGAATGCACCTGTGCGAACCGAGGCACGGCGAGGCTATGCGAGCGACACGTTATCGCGTGCCTCTTCCCGGCGACGTGGCTCGCGCCAGCAACGACGACGATATTTTACGGCCAGACAGAAAGAGAGAGAGAGAGTGGGTACGCGATTTGAATTATGCCGACGTCTCGGCTCAGGGTCGAGAAACACGGGCTCACCGGCGGGTCCATTTTCGCTTCTTTACGACGAGAACGACGGTGGAACGACTCCCGCGAAACCGACCGCGTTTTAACATTTTATTGCCACGTTGCCGCAAACCTGAGCAGACTGTACAGGCTGTACATCGTCGAAATGGATTATGGTCGAGGGCTTCTGGAATTCCAGGACTACTCGATCGACGAGAGTCCTTGGACTGTCAACGACAAACTTTAGGATCCCTTGGATTCATTGATGGGACGTCAAGGATTTTTGTGGTAGAGGTCCTCGCGGATCCTTGGACTGTTATCGATGAACTTCAGGATCCCTTGGATCCATTGTTGGAACCTTAACCATTTTCATGGTGGAGGTCCTGGGGAATCCTTGGACTATTAACGAAGAACCTCAGGAATCCTTGGATTCATTGATGGAACGTCCAGAATTTTCATGGTAAAGGTCCTCGCGGATCCTTGGACTGTCAGAATATCAGGATTCATTGTTGAAACCTCGAGACTTTTTATGATGGAGGTCCTCGAGAATCATTGGACCATCAACGAAGAACACCAGGAATCCTTGGATCCATTGTTAGAGAGGCTAGAAACCTTGATTCAATGCTTAGATGTTCGTAACAGCGAAATATAGAATGGTATGCAGTAAAAAAATCGTCCAGCAAAGGGTTGAAAAATAGGTACACTTTGATTCGTGCAGCTTTGGGAAGCATCCAAAGCGCTTTCAGTGAAAAATCTGTCGGTGCCGGATGAATAAGGAAAGTTGCCGAAACAGGGGATCGAGAACGAAAGTGGGACAATCGGTCCCGGGCGGAGCGAGCGCGAATAAACGGTTTTATTCGACGCCGGCGCTCTCGGGACGGGGCATTAATCATGGAAAGTGGCGTACAATCAGCAGCTGAAGGTTACGCGGTTAATCCTGAACTCTATTTTAGGCCGCGAAGGTTGCGCCCCCAATGTCGGCGTTTCTATTCAACCCTCGGCTCTCGCCGCATTTCGCGTTTCGCTCTTATTTCCGCCTGGATTCCAACTCCGCGATTCGCCTCCCTCTCACTCTCCTCTCCGACAAATTAACACGGCTCTCCTATTAGCGATCCGTTCGCTAATTACCGAGCTACAACCCTTTGCAAGCTGTACTATTAATTCGCGATTTTTCCTGGACCCTTTCACAGAGGAATTCCTGAGCGGCGTAGCTAGCGAGTCGAACGAAGATTCCTTTGACGAGTGAAATGATCTCCATCGATTAGGATCAAGCAGAGAGATCAAAGAATTTAATCCCAGGATTTCAAAGTTCTACAATTAATTCACAATATTTTCCAGCCTAATTCACAAAGAATTGTGCCGGTCCACTTTCGTTGCTGCGGAAGAACGTTAGTTGGGAAGCACGGGAACCTAATCTCGGTGAACCAGGTGCACGATCTAGAAACCTGAGATTCAGAACTGAGGTCTACTAGGCTCACAATTAGGGATCTATGGACTCTCAGACTTAGGGTGGACCTCCTGGACTAGCAATAGAGGAATCGATGGACCCTCAGACTTACCATTGGAGGCTCTGTGGACTCTCAGACTTAGGGTGGACCCCTGGGACTAGCAATAGAGGACTCATTGGACCCCCAAACTTACCATTGGAGACTCTGTGGACTCTCAGACTTAGGGTGGACTCTTGGGACTAGCAATAGAGGACTCATTGGACCCCCAAACTTACCATTGGAGACTCTGTGGACTCTCAGACTTGGGGTGGACTCTTGGGACTAGCAATAGAGGACTCGTTGGACCCTCAGACTTACCATTGGAGACTCTGTGGACTCTCAGACTTAGGGTGGACCCCTGGGACTAGCAATAGAGGACTCATTGGACCCTCAGACTTACCATTGGAGGCTCTGTAGACTCTCAGACTTACCATTGGAGGCTCTGTAGACTCTCAGACTTAGAGTGGACCCCTGGGACTAGCAATAGAGGAATCCATGGACCCTCAGACTTACCATTGGAGGTTCTATAAACTCCTGGATCCACAAGTGGAGACTCAATGGATCCTCAGGTGCACGATGGGATAGTCTAGAACCCCAGGATTCACAATTGAAGCCCCCCAATCTCATAATCAGGGTTCTATGGACTCTCAGACTTATGATGGACCTCTGGAACCAACAATAGTGAACTCGATTAATCGATCACCCACTCAAGATCCGAGAACAGCTCCACTCAGCAAAGTACAACGTCTGCTATTCTCCTAATCCACAATTAATTTACAATGTTTGCCAGCCAAATTCACAAAGAATTGTGACGGTCCACTTTCGTTGCTCCGGAAGGAAGTCAGCTGGGAAGCACGTGAACCTAATCTCAGTGAACCAGGGTATCAAGAAGGGAAATCATGGTGCCCGATTTACGAGGAGGCAAGGAATGTGTGCATTAAGGAATGAAGTATCGCGACCCGGTTTCCGATCCCGGATCGAGGCTAGATCACACCGCTCGATCAGCTGTGCGGGACTATGAATTCCAAGGAGCGGCCTCCGATTTCGATTAATCGGTCGCAGATCCTAGGAACGCTCTATCCAGGACACAAGGAGCCACGGGGAGCTACGAGAATGGTTTTGAAACCTGGCCAAGGCCTTTAAGTCACCTCCAATCGGGTGGACGAGACCGCGGCAGGAGTTCTCTATCCGATTAGTCCGACGGCTTAATGTCCTAATGTCTTTCCAAGGTGGTCCGTCGAGAGATCCCGACTCGAAATCCCGGAACCCCCTTGGCCCTCCCGATTTGTCGCCCGGGGAAACCGTTCCTGGCTTTTATTTTCCTCGGGGAATCGAGTCGGTCGACCCTGATCCCCCATTTTATCAATTTAAGCATCGGTCACGCATCCATCTGTGAGACTACTTCCAGACCCCAGTGATTTCTATGGATTTGGGGTATCGATTACCGAAGACGTGTTCGAGTTGCCACCAATCTCGAGGAATCTTGTGGATGTTTTTGCTCCGCACTGAACGGTAGGGGATCTTCGAGAATTTATTGTAAACAATTCATTGGACCGACCGGTTTGGAACTTTGCAGATATTTTACCACGCTATAAAGGTACCTGGAAATATTTTTTCCAGTTGAAACAAATTATCAACAATCTTGCTGCAGTGGTTTCATTGGAGACTTGAAGTACAAAGAAAATTCTTTGACTTGAAATCCGTGGTGTGAACCCATTTTTCGAACGACAGCGATCGGAAGGAAAACTTGAATTTTGCAACGTGATTATTTAACCAAATTATTTTTTTATAATGTCCTTGCCGGAATAAAATTTAAGAGGAAGAGGTTATACTGTTTTTCAAGAATGTGATGGTGTCTTTTATTTTATTAAACTGTATTATTTTTTTTTAGAAGTGACCTTCATTTCAAGGTGACCTTGGTCATCATTTCAAGGTGACCTTGACCTTCAATGTTCTAAATTGAATACCACGTATTTTTTTATATCATATGAATGTCTCCCAGAACGAATTCATTTGCAAATGGAAAAATCGAAAAAGAAACGCTGCAGTGAAACACCCTGTATGCATCTTGCGAGTTCGTAGTGGATTTGTGGCGGGACACCGTGTACACTGAGTGCAAAGGTCGTCCCGGTTCGAATAAAAATCGGGACCCGACATAAACGATGAAAAAGAGATGATATCGGTGCGGATTTTTCTGGCATGCGCGGAAGATGTTTTAATAAAATGATGGCGCTCTCGGTGGGACGGTGTGCATCAGCACTTTCCGTGGCCGACATTTTCCGAGACGACCGTTCCGCCGGAAAGGAAAAGGAAAACGGGAAACCGGGTCGGGAAAGACACACCGGGCACCGATCAGTGAAATTCACGAGCTATCGCGCGGCACGGCCGGAAGTTCGTGTTTCGGGGAGCAGGTGGGCTAATGCATTTTCTAGCGGTGCAGTGCAGTCCGATGCAGTTCGATCCACGGTCCAACGTGTTTCCGCGATTTTTACCGTATTTATGACGCGGACGCCTGGTAAACAGGATTCTACGGTATTGCGAATGCGACCGAAAGATTTTTTACCACTTCCTGGCTCTGCCATAAGCTCGCAATCGGATGCATAATATCGTACTAATTCTGAGGATTCGAGTAGACTCCTAAAATCGAGCTTGGACCATTCGATAGCCTACCCAAAAAGACCCCTCTCTGCCAAGCTTCAGCCCCATATCTCATGTGTAAGGGTAGTTATTGAGGAAAATCGAAAAACCAGTTTTTCGCCCATTTTCCCTATTTATTGTCGATTAAAAATTCTGAAAAAAATCTGACACATTTCGGATACCAAGCCACATATTAGGTATCATTTTCAGATTTTTCCGTTGCGAACTCTGGTTGTAAAAAAACTCTGGTTTTAATAAAAAATTTTGTGCTTATTTTAAAAACAATATGAAGAGGCACGTGTCCGAGCTTTCTCGCCATTGCTCACTTTTTACGAAGATACTCAACATATAATTTTTTGATTTCTCTGTATACATACGTCGAAAAAGGAATAACATTGTTTCGTATGATTTTTGGATTTCTCTGTATTCAGGGGGCGGTCGGAAGGGTGGTGCAATCAGGCAGGGGATGATTACACATGGAAAAATAAGTTGGAAAAGAGGAACCAGATTTTTTCGTTCGACGTTTCATTTTCGAGAAAACCAATTTTGAAAATACAGCGAATTCACGTGCTATTGATAGGAATCGTCTGACCACGACCAACCCATTCTACTTTGATGAGTCTAAATCGATTTTCTCGAAAACGAGGCGTCAAATGGAAAAATGTTATTCCTTTTCTTCGACTCAGTTTTACATGTAGAATCCTGTAGAATAAATTAATGAATCAGGAAACAAATAGATTTAGAAATAAATATGTCTGTGCAAAATAAAAATGGTCTGCATCATCAATTGCAAGCGTGTTTCTTCTTTGAAGGTTTATTCTAATCCGTTTTTACAATAGAAATTGTTTTCTTAGGGAACAATATTAACAAACAAATGCATGTAAACAAATGAATCGAAACTATTTTACAAAATTTACAATTAATCAATATTTCAATAGAAATTTATATTATCGAAGTCTGTTTGCATTATATTGACGTCTTCAAATTTAAAATTTTTCAACAATTTTGACTTTAATCTTCTCAATTTTGCTATAAATGCATGAAGATTCTCAGTCTACAAATAAAAATCTATCAACATTTAACTTCACCGTTATATTACATATACAGAGAAATGCAGAATGATATATTCAACATCTCCATAAAAAGCAAGCACTGGCAAAAAAGCTGGGACACGTGTCCGCTTATTTTGCCTGTGGAATGACCAGAAAAAGTTTTATTAAAATAGCAACCCCACAAGATGCGACCTGCCCTTGTTAGAATATCGAAGCGGAGTTAGGCTTGCGGCGGATGCTTCGAACCGATCTAACGGGGTTTTTCTCGTCGATTTTCCGTCGGGAGAGTAGCAACGGTGGCTGGTGGATGTTCCGAAGTAATATCTCTGGATAGATTCTGGCTCGGTCTCGGGGCGGAGGATCGAAAAAGGAGGAAGAAAAATTTCCGAGGTGAATTTTCCGCGGCCGTGCCGTGGAGAGGCATTTGCGCCCGGATGGAGCAAGTCGCGACTTCGAACAAGTTCGAAACAAGTTGCTGCGGCGGCGTAAAGACGCTTAATTGCCCAAGTTCCGTGGCCCAGTTTCCACGGCCAGGCTTTCTTGAGCTGCGGCTGCGGCTGAGGTGAACACCGGATTTTCCAGACGGGAAAACAACGAGCTCTCGCGCTTCGGAAAAATGAACGGAGTCGGAGGGAGAACCCGGTGAAATTGACGGAAGAGGGCCAGAGAAAAATAGGAAAACTTCAGAAAACGAAGAATCGAGAGATCTATAAAAATCGAGGGAGAGAAGCTGGCGTTGAAAAATATTGGACGGAGTGCTTGTACGTGTCTAAATGAATTCCACTGTATTGTTTTTAGAGAATGGGCTGGGTATAATTTCTATCGGTTTCTATTACCGCCTCTCACTGTTCCAAAAACTTTCTCAGCGTTTAAAAAAATTATAAAATCTAATTTGAAGGAATTTTATATTAAATTTAACCTTCAAGATTGATAGAAGAGAGCTTGAAGAAATTGAAAAAACAAGAGTCGAGAGCAGAGCAGAGCTTATAAAAATCGAGAATTCGAAGGGGGTGGAAAATTCAAATATTGAGCAGAAAGGGTGAGAAATAAAACTGTTGCAAAAGTCTCGGAAATTGATAGAAGAGAGCTTGAAGAAATTAAAAAAACAAGAATTAGGAGCAGAGCAGTAGCTTATAAAAATCGAGAATTCGAAGGGGGTGGAAAATCCAAATATTGAGCAGAGAGGGTGAGAAATAAAACTGTCGGAAAAGTCTCAGAAATTGATAGAAGAGAGCTTGAAGAAAACTCAGAAAGCAAAGAATCGGGAGCAGAACAGAGGCTTCTAAAAATCGAGATTTCGGAAGGGGTGGAAAATCGGGGGTGAGAAATAAAACTGTCAGGAAAGCCTCAAAGATTGACAGAAAAGAGCTTGATAAAATTTCAGAAAGCAAGTAATAGGGAGCAGAACGTAGACCTACAAAAATAAGGAATTCGAAGGGTGGAAAATCGGGGGAGAGAAATAAAATTGTCAGAAAACCCTTAAAGATTGACAGAAGATATCTTCAAAAATTTCAGAAATCAGGAACAGGACAGAGGCCTATGAAACCCAAGAATTCGAAGGGGGTGGAAAACCGTCGAGAAATAAAATTGTCGGAACAGCCATATTGCAACCAAGGGCGGTGGCCCAGTATAAAAATGTGTAGTAAATGTGTGTGTAATCCGGAGGGTGGAAGGAGATAACATCTGGGAGGGTTTGAAAGTCAGCGGAACGGGGGATGGTTGCAGAGAAGCGCACAGGGATGCGAAAACGAAAAAGAGTGGTTAGGGGAGGATCGAGGAAGCGGCTGTAAGGGGGAAGAGACTAATTGAGGCCGATCTTGATGCATCGCGCGGGGAATGAGCGCTTACGGACGTTAATTGGTAAGGATCGTTGCTCCAGTTGGATGTTCCCCAATTGCAGCCTCCTGGATCCTGGATCCTGGATCCATGGTAGGAAGAACGGTGTCGCGGCGAGGTCCCCGGTGGTTCGTTTATCGCATCCCAGGATCTCGCGTTAAATGTCTCGTGTATTAGAAACGCGTCTTGAGCCATTTTAATCCGGCGGAAGGTCCAATTTGCACGGTCCCGCTTGATCCGAGGAAATTCGATTTGAACGGGCTGCCGCACCCCTGTCTCGCGATTAACGCTTTGCGAACAAATCTAAAATTGCGAAAGACGGGCTGACGAGAATCGAATTTTGGAAGGTCTCTCGCGACATTATTTGCCGCCCCGACGACCTCCAGAAGCTGTCTGCGAAATGTTCGTTCTCTAGAACCTTCTAAGGTCCGGAAGGGTTGTTGTGCAAAATTTTCTGGGAAATTTGGGACGGTAGATTTTCTTTTTCTGGGGTCGGTAGATTGCTGAATCGATTCTACTAACTGCGGAAATGGCTCTTTACTTAACCGGACTCAACATTTGTTCCTTTCTCTAACAAATTACGATGTATTTGGTATACAATCCAGTAGATTTGTACCCGGGGCGGCTGCAGATCGAAGTTTCGATCCTGTAGGATCAATGGTTCGGGAGTTATGGTTGCTTAAAGTTGAGCAATCTTCAGTGTTTTCGACAGGTCAGGGCGCCGCCATATTGGTTTGTAGTGACGGTCGCGCGCCGGTTACTGTGTTGGTTAGGATTAGGCCGTGGGAGGGGGGCGGCAAGGTAAGTGGCTCGCGGTCGTCACTACAAACCAATATGGCGGCGCTCTTACCTGTCAAAAACACTGTAGATTGCTCAACTTTAAGCAAGCATAACTCCTGAACCATTGATCCTACAGGATCGAAACTTCGATCTGCAGGTTCTCCGGGTACAAATCTACTGGATTACGATTAATCTGGATAATTACGATTAATACTGGATTAAGATTAAGTGGTACAAAAAAGTGAATGAACCAGTAAGCAATAAATTGACGAGAATGTAACATTATTCTTAGACTCTGCTAGTGTCTTTAGTTCGGTTTTTTTCAATTTTTATTACAAATTGAAAATTGTTCATGAAACAAAGACGTTCGCGAAAAATGCGCAGTTCTGTTTGGAACGGGAGGTAGGCAGTGCTGGCCAAATTTTCGCACGCGTTACTATCGATTTTCCACGGATCAGGCCGATCATCCGTCTGGATGGACGCCTGATTCCATACCGATGAAAAACGCGTCGGGCGCAGCCGGCTGCACAGTGGAAACAGCCCGCCATTAGTCAGACACGGCCACAGGGAACAGACGCGTCGCTCGCTCGTACGTCAGCCGGTTTTTCCGGGGGTGGGGGGATGGAAAAAAGCCCGTAATTCTTATTTTCGCGGGCCGGGTGCTCGAAAATCTGCGAATCCACCGGATCCGATCGGATCCAGTCGGATCGGGCCGCGCGATCGTGTTTTATTTCTCCGCGGTCGATTCGCCGCCGCGATTTTCATATTTCACCGAAAAATTCTTGTCGATGTTTCGCCACCGAAATCATATTCGCGATATATGAACGCGCTGTCGGTAAAATACTACGATGTTTCGACGAAACACCGAGTCGGTTGCCATGATGAAAATCGCGAATAAATTGGAAACAAATTGAAAGTTGGTGTCGATCAATGGTGCCTTATTGTGATCGTTGTTAAATTGTTCGATGTTTAAAGTGCCGAGTGTTGAACGTAGACTGCGGATAATTATGTAATTTGCAATTTTTGTTGAGGAATTTTAATCGAATAGAATCTTATTTTCAGTGGTAGTAGCCTTTTTAGAAATGGAATAAATAAAAATCGTACTGGATTCTGTCGAATTGTTTGTTCTAGTATTTCTTGAAAATTTTCAAAAGCCATAAATGCATAAAAATCCAGTTATTAGTAGATTGCGAATTTCATGCAATTAGCAATTTTTGTGGACGAATTTCAAGAAAGTGGAATCGAATAAATTTTTATTTTCATTAGTGGTAGCCTGTATAAATCAGAAATAAATCAAAATCCTATTAAATTTCTTGGAATTCTATATTCAAGTATTTTTTTTAAATTTTCAGAACCCATAATGCATGAAGATTATGAAGAATATTCATGCAATCATGGCAAAAATGAGTACTTATTATTATTCTTTCCTGTATAAAATGACAATGATTACGATTAGCAAAAGTGTCCCAAAAATGTGAAGCAAAACAACAGGCTTCCGTCAGAAAGTGGCAAGCCCGTGGGAGGCGTGGCGTGAGCCATTGGCGAATGTCTCGTGACGAGGACGACCTTGAACGGTAAAAACGCAACGGTGTGTATGCACCGCGTCGCGAATATTTCCGTCGTTGGAAACTGGCCTTGTTCGCGAGTCTCGCGAGCAAACGGCGAGGTCGTTTTAATTGGGTCACAGAGGAACCGCGTGTCGTCCTGATTTTTTCGTTTCTTTTTCGGGGGTGGGCGGGGGCAGGGTGCTGCAGCAGCTACCGGTAGAACTGCACAAGTTTGCGGAGAATTAAATTCAGCAATTACCCTGCCATTCAGCCACCTTTTACCGCCACGAGAGCGAGCACCGGGATCCATTTTAACGCGCCGGGGAAACCAATGTCGCCCGCGAGAGAAAACACGGTAGTTATCGCGCGTTCGACTTTTTCCGTTGAAGAAGCACGAAAAATCGAGCAGTTGCGTTGGCGAACCATCTACAAAAATCTACATCCTCGAGAAGTATGATTCCTGAGGTGATTTGAAGCAACTTTTCCCTTTGCAAAAATATTCTCCGCGGCTCCGTTAACGAGTTATTAACAAAAAACAATCAGCACGGTTACAGCGCACAGACTCCGCCTCGCCGACAGGCCCGGGGCGGAGTCTGTGCGCTGTAGCCGCGCTGATTGGTCCGTGTTTTTCGTAAATAACTCGTCAACGGAGCCGCGGATAATATTCTCGCAAAGGAAAAAGTTGCTCCAAATGTCCTTAGGAACTACCTCTCTTAATTAATTATTATATTATACATAATAATTATATAAATTACCTCTTGTATATTAGTGCAAAAGTTCATGCCCTGATTTCGTATTAAACTACACCGAGGAGTCGTGATCATGAATGCGATCTGTAATATTCTCGCTTTTATTCACGACGTTCATTAATAACGGGGGGTCGGAATAAATTTTACTTCTGATAAGAGTCCGATATCGTTGAATTGATAAGGCAAAGCGGAAAAGGTAGGCGAGTGAGCCAGACGGTAGAATGGAAATTTCGGTTGTTCGTGGAACAGTCAGTCCGGGGATAAAGGTTCTGCATAACTGCCTTAATCAGAAGCTTTACATAACAGTTTTAAACAGTTATTTTCGGACTCGTTTGAAGCCACGAGGCGAGCATAAAGGACGCCGCGAGAGGGCCCCAGCTCTCACGAACATCGCAAACGACGAGAGACCCTCGAACACGCGAAGAACGTTTGATACTCCCGGGTCTCCCCCGTTCCGCAAATGCAAATACCGGTCGCCACGAACACACAATTAGAACGGAATGATGTTTTGCAATTAGGGGGGTTGGGGGAGGGTGTGTAGTTTCGTCGAATCGGAGATACGAGGGCACCCCGGCCCCTTTCCACCGAAAGGCGTTTGCGGCGTCTCAAATTGCCCTCGCGAATCGCTGCCTGCTCGCGACAGCCTGTAATTATCATCCTGCGGGGAGACGAGTAGTTAGCCGGTTTTAACAGCCGCGAGTTTCACTGTGATCGCGCACTCCGGGCCGTTTTTCGAAAATAACCGGGATCATTTAAGGGGGTAGACTCCTTTTCCCAGGATTGCAAGGGTGTGGGATTCGCCTTCTCATTTTTCGATAATACAAACACGGGGTTTCCCTGTAGTCGGAAACGCTAGATAGAAGATCGATCTAGGGCGCTATCGCCCTCAAAAGTCATATTTTTTCGTTTACGAGGCGTAATTTGCATTATTCGGAAGCATACAACTGCACATGTACACTGGCCCACAAAAGTGTTCGTACGCCCTTTAAAATAGAATAACTTTCTTATAATTGTACCAAGCGACCTGATATTTTATAATCAAATAGGAGCATTGGTTTACGAAATGGTAGGCATTAATGATTTTCCAAAAATTATAATTTTCACGGTTACATGCAAAAATAAAAAAGGCACTTTTTAAAACTTCTATTTTTCTTTATTTTTTACAAAATGTCTTTTATTTTTGCATGTAACAGTGTAAATTCTAATTTTTCGAAAATCTTTAATGCATATCATTTCGTGGACTGGACTAATTGAATTTTTTAGAGATATTCAATGAATTCTTGATCGATAATTTCCTCTATGAAAGCAATTTTTTAAAAATTTATTTTTTAAGTTGCATCACCCTCACAAGGGTGATTATTCTTTTGAAAGCAATTTTTAAAAATTTTTTGTTTAATTGCATCACTTTCGCGAGGGTGATTAGCAACTAAAAGTTTATACAGTATTTCTTCATTTACTTTAACACGTTCGCGACATCCATAATCTGACGGTTCACTTAAAGCCAGTCAATTTAATTTGATGCACATCGTTGTTCGAAGTCATAGCAGAATGCATAATTTTCAGAGAATCTGTGTCTTTTTTCTGCTAAACTGTTTTAATCATTCAAAATTGGGTGCGTCGAATTTAATAAAACTTTCGAACGAGGAAGGTAAGCAACGAAAACAAATACTGATAGCGAACGCGATATGTTGGCAGTTTCAATTTTGAAATTCTTTGGGCAATTTTGAAATTCTTTGGGCAATTTTGAAATTCTTCGGGCAATTTTTAAAATCTTCGGGCAATTTTGAATTTCATCCACTCAATTTTTCTATAAACGCATAAAGATCCGCAGTCCGGTGATTAGCAGCTACAAGTTTACACACGAGTGGTCGTCCGAGAGCAATTCGCAATTTCGATAATTATCAAATAAAAAATCCAGTCATAAAGGGGTGAATTCGATGCGTTGGTAGACACTTGTGGATCCAGCAGAGAAAATTTGCACAGCTGATCACGGGTAGAAGGGGGGGGGGGGGGTGCGTTTGATGTTCGAAAATTCTCGGCGGGGATTCGGGAAATTGACTCGCCAGCGTCGACGGATCTCCGTCATTTATCAGGGAGCTCGCTAACTTTCTGATCGATCCGCTGACAACGGTTCGCCAACGTGCAAGTCGGCCGAATCTCCTCGTGTATATCAGCGCGGCAGATTTTCGCTGGTCCCAACCTCCCCGTCGCTATTTTCGATATTATCCTCGAATTGTTGCGAACTGGCACGTGAACTATCACGCGAGCACACACCCCCGTTTCGCCCTCGGCAACCGGCAATCACGTCCTCGGCAACCGGCAATCACGTCCTCGGCCTGAACTTTCGCAAACGACGCCCGGGCCCTTTGCTCTTTTTCGCGAACGGGAACCAACCCTGAATTCTGCTGGCTGCGATGATCGTTCGTTCAGCTAATCGCTATACTTACTACCCCACCCCATCCCCTCCACAATCATGCTCGGGCTACTATGAAATCGTGAATGCCCTCGCCAACTATTTCTGATCCTTTGTGACCTACATTTTCTGAGACTCGATGTTTTAATTGGAGACTGAATAAAATTCGATGATCAACTTACCGAAAGTCTGACCTTTGACCTCGAATTTCAATGAAGGACAACTTCTTCTTTTTATTAGGAACACTCAAGATGTAGTTCTCTTAAAAAATTGTGCTAGAGGTTTTTCATTATCAATTAAATTTTATTTGAAATTAGAGGAAGGTGACTCAAAATCAACATCGACCTTGAATTTCAAGGTCAGGGGGTTAGGCTCAATCGTTCTCTTAACAAATGATGAAGCTTTTTCATTAGAAAAACTGATTTTAATTATATGATATTTTCACTTCTCAAATGGAGTTTATACAGTGTGCTATTAATGAAGATTTTGGAAATTATTTTATGTGTGGAATATATCGAAAATATATATAAATAAAATCTGTTCGATAATAATAAAACTTGAAACATGATTTCGTTGAACAACGAAGCGCATCAAATTAATTTGACTGGTTTCAAGTGAACCGCCAGATTATGGATGTCGCCAACGCGTTAAAGTAAATGAAGAAATAACATTCAATTTGGTTTCTATTTCTTCAAATCGATGCACAAAACTTTTATTTTGTTTGACTACTCATGTATAAACTTGTAGTTGCCAATCACCCTCGTGACAGTGATGCAATTAAAAAAATCAATTTTCAAAAATTGCTTTCAGAAGAATAATCACCCTTGTGAGGATAATGCAACTTAAAAAATAAATTTTTAAAAAATTGCTTTCATAGAGGAAATTATCGATCAAGAATTCATTGAACATCTCTACAAAATTCAATTTGTCCAGTCCACGAAGTGACACCTGTTTGAAGGGTACATGAGATAATGATATTTTTGCAGACATCGAGAGGGAGCATCGTTCTGAAATTAACGGAATTTTCTTTCTGTTGCAGGATGACACGCGAATGATGAAAGCGGGCGACAAGAAGAGATGGATACACGATCCGAACAGTAAGTGGTCGAATAAATAATATTTTGATGGACGAACGTAATAAACGGCTGCTCCTTACTTTACCGAACTCGAAATTTGTACCTTTCTTCTATAAATTATTATGTATTTGGTATGAAATCCAGTAGATTTGTACCCGGGGCAGCTGCAGATCGAAGTTTCGATCCTGTAGGATCATTGGTTCAGGAGTTATGCTTGCTTAAACTTGAGCATTTTTGACAGGTAAGGCGCCGCCATATTGGTTTGTAGTGACGGTCGCGCGCCGCTTACTGTGTTGGTTAGGATTAGATCGGGAGAGGGGGACAAGGACCTGCGGTTCTGCTCGGTAAGCGGCTCGCGACCGTCACTACAAACCAATATGGCGGCGCCCTTACCTATCAAAAACACTGCAGACTGCTCAACTTTAAGCAAGCATAACTCCTGAACCATTGATCCTACAGGATCGAAACTTTGATCTGCATCCGCGCCGGGTACAAATCTACTGGATTACATATCAAATACATCATAATTCGTAAATAAAGTTTACCCTAATAAACTTGTATTCGAGGTTCGACTCGACAAAATCGAATTCGAGGATTCGTCTCGACAAAATCGAATTCGAGGATTCGTCTGATCATGATCGTCCGATTCTATTAGTTCGGAAAGAAAGTTTTTACGGTTTTTGTTATTTTGATTTTACTTATAAACCGCAAAAACTTTCTTTCCGACCTAATACTTGTACACACCGCTGAGATCCTGAAAGGAATTCTGAACTTCATTAAATTCCAAGCAACAAACATCCAAATCTTGCGCGGAAAAAATTTTTCCGGCTGTCGGAAAATTCCAGCACCAAATTCGAACCGCCCTGTACGATTACAGCACCGAGTCGATGGAACAAGAAATCCTGGACAGGCGGCGACAAATATTTATCAGGTGCGCGAGTCGTTTTTCATTATTCCCGTCGGTGGAAAAAAAATATTTGTCGACAGAGTGTGGTCGGAAGCGAAATGGAAAAACCTGAAAAAGAAATGAGATTGTATGATGTCCAATTTCCGAGGGCGGATTTAATATCCCCCGTCGAATTTCAGTTTCGACCGGAAAACCTGGGCGTAATTTAATAATCGCGGTATCAATTAATCGACGACGGTGTCCTACCTCGCTGGAAAATATCGGTCTCGCTTGAACGGGCAATTACATGAAACGGAGAGCAGAAGAAGAGAGAGAGAGAAAAAGATGGAATGGAAAACAGAAAGGAGAATTATATTCGCGGTTAGCCCCGGTTCTCGTCCAGTTGCAAATTCTAAGAAAAAAAGGACGTCCTGGGGAGGATTAAACTTATACCTCGGCCGCAAGTCCGTCGGAACCTTTGCCGCGCAAATTATACGGTATTATGTTAATCGGTCCGCGAGAGGATACGCAGCTTTTCCTCTCTCCTCTCTCTCTCTCCGCCTCGTTGCCACGGGCTACGGTTTGCATACACCAGCGAAACTTCTTTCTCATGAACTTCCGGAGCCGGGATACAGAGAATTCCCTCGGAAAAATTGATTAATTAAGCCGCGTGTCTCCGGGCTTCCAAATGAACCGCAATCTCCCCCACAAGGAAGCCGAAATTCACACGCAATAAGATAATGATCAATCAACATGTTTGAATGCGTCACGAAAGCCAACGCGTGCGCAAAGTTGGAACCCAATCCCTTTCAACAGCTCTGCATAATTATTTTATATCCTTCACTGCCATAATTTTAATTAACATCCGGCTCGAAGTTTCTTGCATTAACTCTTTGCAGTCGGAGCTGTTTTAACTTGAAAATTAAACATCCCTTCCGACCTAGAATAATTCCATTCTGCATACATGATTTTTTCATTTTACGAATGTGAAATTGATATAATACCTCATACAATACTTAACCCCTTGTCGTATTTTACTCGTCGTAAAGATTTTATTGAAATATGTCAAAATTAATCTAATGTTCGATTATAATCGATTCGATATGATTTAATATTGGTATGTTTCAGTTTGTTTAAAAAACAGTTGTTTATTTGTTCGACGCATCGTTCTATTTTCTAGCCTGTGATCCTCACTTGACGTGTGACGTTTAAACCAGAAAGACATATTTTCTTTGTGCTCAGTAATTCGTTTACTTGTGTTAATAAAGTTCAGTTCAGTTAATTTCGTTTATTAAATTACATAATCTAACAGATTTTAAACAAAGTCCAAGAAATATGAATGTTACCGCGTTTCTTTTTGAATGGAATGAAATTTGATTCGTTTGTGATCAATATTTAAGCATTAAAATAAATGTAGCCATACAAAACTGCGACATTTTTGGGGATGAAGACGTTTTGATCACTGTAACTGTAAAGAAAATTACGTGGCACGGGGTTAAATATGTAGTACTTGATTAGGTACCGACATATTTAATAATGTAAACAATATTGCGAATAATGGTACAGCAATTTTCAGTGTTGCTCTCGGAATTCACTGCTCCCAGAGGGGTAGAGGCATTTTAATCGAGTAAAATCTTATTTTCAGTGGTGGTAGCCTTTTTAGAACTGGAATAAACAAAAATCGTACTGAATTCTGTCGATTCTTACATCCTAGTATTTCTCGAAAATTTTCAGATGCCAAAAATGCACAATTTTTGTAAACGAATTTCAAGGAAGTGGAATCAAATAAAATTTTACGGTGGTAGCCTTTTTAAATCTGAAATAAATGAAAATGGTACGAAAATCTGTCATATTTTATATTCTAGCATTAATTGAAAAGTTTCAGAAGCCATAATTGCATAAAGATCCGCAGTTTATTGATTAGACATCGACCGAATAATATAATATTATTATTATTATTATTATTATGTACGGACCGAGGTCCTTTTATACATAGGTTTACAGACGTTTTGTATAACTTATAAAAGAAATAGAAAATAACAAAAATATACAGAAAGAACATAGAAAAAAAAAGAAATTTTCTTAATCTAAAATTTTACATTCGATGGACAAGCGCGGAACTAAACAAATACAGGTACGATATTAGCGAATAATCTCGCGTAATTTTGTTTTGAATGCCTGTAACGTGCCATTAAAAAAATCAATGTTATTGTAAAGTGTTATCTTGAGGAAATAATATTATTGAAAAATTCATATAATTTTAAATTTGTATTAAATTATTATAATATTATCTTGAGGAAATAATGAATAATGGTACAGCAATTTTCAGTGCTGACTCTGAGTCGCCCCACGACTGCTAAGGGTTAAGGGGTGAAATTAATTTTTATTTAAGTACTGCTCCCAGCAATCGACGTAGAATATTTTTATTGTGCACAAAGATCCGCAGTCGAATTGTTAGCAATGCTCGCAACCACGTCAACGAACAGTGAATCCCCGGAATAACGAATCTGCATCCGCAGCACGTGTTTCCCGCGTTTATAATCCCCGTAGTGATTACACAACTCGAGTCGAAAACTATTTGCACCGTTGAATTTGGTGAGCGTCGCGGGATAAAATAGAATGTCGAGATTTAAAAACGAAGCCAACGGGATATATCATGGAGGGAGCTGCTTATCGGAATATTAATTACTCGTAATGTATCATCGGGACTCTGTTCCGTTAACAGGAAGCCCGCTAATTGCTCTGCATAATCTGAAACTTGCCAATTCGACATGTGTAGAGATTCATCGGATCCGGACTCACAATAGACGGACGAAATTCCGATTTAAATGTGGAAATCAGAGTGAAAGCTTTCGCTCTCTTTTGTACTGATCGTCCATCGGGAGATAGTAAAAATGAGTAAGTGTAATTCGAAACAGTGAAGAATTTACATTAGAAGAATTTAAAAATACTTTTACATTATTTTCTACCTACTAAACATACTAGGAAAGAAAATAAATTTGTATATTTCACTCCAGTTGGTTGCGAATCAGGTAGAAAATTTGTATTTTGCATAAAGATTCGCTGTCTGGTAATGATATACCGATTGAATACCGGAATTACTTTCTCGCCAACCCTATATGATTTTACACAACACACATAAAGTGTACAAAATGAATACGTCGATGTTGCAACGCGCGTGTTACTAAATAAATGTCTGTAACGTTGGAAATTAGGAAGAGCTAATTTCCCAGGAATTCTTCCAAGGAACCGGAAGCGTTTTTCGTCGTGTGCTCGTACAGATGTCGATATTTTTCGCGGTTAAATAACCCGGAAAATCCGCAAACATTGTGCGGGTCGTTAGGAAGCGGGGAAACCCCGTCGCCGACGACGGAAATCAGGAAGGCGGATGCAGAGGGAGGATAAGGGAAAAAGGGAAACCTTTCGCCGTGGGAAATCGATAAGGTCGACGCTCGCGAATTATGCTCGCTTCACGCCGCCGTCGTGCCGCGTCGTTTCATTGGGAAAAGCTTTTCTCGGGCGCGCGGCGACTTGTACGGCGAAACAACGGGGGGAGCTTTCTCGATCGCTTCGGACTTCTTTCCGTCGATCGAAAACTTTCGAATCCGCTGCGCTTTCCGAGCCTTCAGACTCCTCGGGGACGATGCAGTGCCCCTGGGTCCATCGAGTTCTCGCTTTTCTTGGAATTCGCCTTGCTGTTCTCCGAGTGTTTCTTGACTTGGCGGTGCTTTGTTTTCGCGATTTAAAATCGTTAGATTCTCTCGAGTTCTCGGAACTTTTCGAGTCCCGTGAGGTGTTTAGGTATGTGTGGTCTTGGAGAGCTTTGGAGTGCTTGAGTATGCACAGTATTGAGTCCTGTGAGTATTTATATCCCTTGGTTTTGTAATCCTTCGAGTTCCCCGAGTTCTCTCGAGTCCTCTATTTATCTTGAACCCTTCGAATTGCTTTGAGTCCTACGAATTTTCTTGAGTCCTACGAATTTTCTTGAGTCCTACGAATTGCCTTTATCCCAGGAATTGTCTTGAGACCTATGAATTTCCTTGCGTTCGTAGAATTCCTTTGAGTTCGTTTATGTCTTATAAATTGCCTTGAGTTCTTAGAGATCCCTTCAGTTCTTAGAGATCCTTTGAGTTCTTAGAGATCCCTTGAGTTCTTAGAGATCCCTTGAGTGTCTCAATTTGTCTTGAGTCCTACAAATTGCCTCGAGTCCTAGGAATAGCCTTGAGGCTTACGAATTGCCTTAATCCTACGAATTGTCTTGAGCTTTGAGTCCTATGACTGTTTTGAATCCTAGGAATTTTCTTGAGTCCTATGAATTCCGTTGCGTTCTTAGAATTCTTTGACTTCTCTCGACTTTTACAAATTGCCTTGAGTTCTTATAGATCCCTTGAGTCTCTCAATTTGTCTTGAGTCCTACGTGTTGCCTTGAGCCCTACGAATTGCTTTGAGTCCTATGACTTCCCTTGTGTTCTTAGAGTTCCTTTGAGTTCTCTCATGTCTTACAAATTGCCTTGAGTTCTTAGAGATCCATTGAGTGTCTCAATTTGTCTTGAGTCCTAAGAATTGCCTTGAGTCCTACGAATTGCCTTGAGTACTAGGAATTTTCTTGAGTACATACTAGGAATTTTCTTGAGTACATACTAGGAATTTTCTTGAGTACATACTAGGAATTTTCTTGAGTACATACTAGGAATTTTCTTGAGTCCTAGGAATTTTCTTGAGTACTAGGAATTTTCTTGAGTCCTAGAAATTTTCTCGACTCCTATGAATGATTTTGAGTTCTACGAATTGCCTTTAGCCCTAGGAATTGTCTTGAGTCCTATGAATTCCCTTGCGTTCTCAGAATTCCCTTGCGTTCTCAGAATTCCTCGACTTCCCTCGAGTCCTACAAACTGCCTCGAGTTCTTAGAGGTCCCTTAACTCCCTCTAATTTGCCTTAAACATTCTTCGAGTCCCCTCGAGTTTTCGAATTATGCGTTTACGGTGTTAGCGTGGGTATAAATGAAACTCGGAACAGTGGAATTGGAGGTCGCAGAACAAATTATAGGTGTCTGTCGCCGGTAATAACGGGACACACGGTGGCCCCGCGGAACTTGTCCGACGGATCGCGGGAGAACAAGCAAGAGCATGAGCGGACAGAGAGACAGAGAGGAGAGGATAGTCGCCGGGTGGCTGGGACTGATGGAAACACGAAGAAATAATAAGACGACGATAAATAGAGAAGAGTGTGTCGTATATATATATCTAGGGCTGTCGGTGCCGGGGAAGCTGCGCCAGGAACATTTCCGATTCAGAAGCGTGTCGTGTCCCGGTTCCGCGCGAAATAGGATATCTATCTCGCGACGTGAAGCATCGCGACGCCTCGCTCTAGAATGCATCTCACGGACACACGCCGCTCGAAAATTTTCCTCCCGTCGCTGGTGGCGCCGGGGAAATCGATAAATCCGATTTTCTATCCATCCTCCTACGCTCTTCCCTCTCCCTCTCTGTCTCTCCGGCGACCGTTTCACGAAAGAGTCGAATCGGTGTGTGCACGCCGGCCGCAATTACTTTGCCCCCTTTCAGCAGAAATAACCGCGGAAGCCTGTCCCGTGATTCGAGGCTGGTCATAATAATAGCCCCGCGGGTTAACCCCTTTGTGAGCTGGCCGCTGGGAGCCACGGGAACCACCGGCGCATTCCGCCCCGTCTGCGGGAGAGGGTGGGCGGAGAGCTGAGAGCTGCGACGCGATAAAAATGCACGGCAGGGATCGCGCGCGGAGCGATCGTCGCAGCCATCATTATTCCGCTTATCGCGCCCATCGGTAATATTCTTATAAATCCCAATCTGCCGAATCCATTCCGCAACTGTCATCCCCCCTATCGCATCTAGTTCCGCAGAAATTTCATTTCGTTACGCGAAGTCACGCTTCCGACATTCAGAATTTTCCACATCAACCACGAAAGCTGTTAAAATGTTCATATTAAAATGTGAAGCTAATAAAAATGTTGTACTTCCTCCAGAAGTATGAATCCTCAGGTCAATTGAAGTAACTTTTTCCTTTGCGAAAACGTTCTCCGCAGATTTGTTAAAGAGTTATTACAGCGGAACGACTCCGGTTCTGTCGCGCTCTGATTGGTCCATGTTTTTCGTTAATAACTCCTTCACAGAGCCGCGGAGGACATTTTCGCAAGTTTCTTCGAATTATCTTAGAAATTACTCCTTCGAAGGAAGTTGAACAATCTATGGACACCCTGTGCATTTCCTGGACATGGGAAACGTTTATTTGGATATTGTTTTAAGAGAAAAGAATTTTCTGAAAATGAACGGCGTACGAGACAGAACCCAAGTGAACCACTTGAAAGAGCGCGCTTCCTTCTCCAGGGAGCCGTCGAGAAAAGTTGAAAAGCGGATTTCGCTTTCGACTGAGAGAATAAAATAGTTGGAAGAGCAGTCGGTGTATCTAGCGATTCTACTTCCCGAAATTCGTCTTCCATTTCATTCGCGACACGCGAACACAGAGAGGAATTTCTTTGGAATCGTTCAGTTAAATATTCGAGCGATACACGCCGGACCAGCGAGGAAAGCACAATTCCCCGATCAAACGGTTCATGAATTTGATTCAAACGGCCCGGAAAAGTTTCGTCCCCGCGTTATCAATTTCGTGCCTTCTTTGAACTCCGCAACAGCCGAGCGATGATTCAATTTTTTCGCAGAATTCACCGGAACAAAGTTAAAAATCCGCTCATGCTTCGCGGGAACACGCGATAGCGTTTTGTGCGTCGCTTGTTTGCGCGATCGTGGAAACAGCCATGGAAAAAGGGTAGAAAGAGAGAGAGAGAGGGTAGTGGAAAAGAGACCCAGCGGAAACAGAGAGATTGGGCGGACGCCGACGCCGGGGCAGAAGTAAAACGATGCAATTGTCATCGTAGAAATAACGAAACGAGTGCGCACGATTCCATCAATCCTTTGTGCGCTGTTTCCGCCCCCGGAACTGATCTAACCGCGCGTAATTTACGAGAGAATCCCCCCTGAATAGTCTCCAAATTTCGTTGGATCTTCACGGTTTCCTAAAAACCTGTACACAATTTTCTAACGCTCTAAATACCCTGCGATTTCTTAAGACTCTCGACTTCACAGGATTCCGCAAGGTCCTAAATTTTCTAGGATCGTTAAGGCACCGAATATTCCAAGATTTCCCAAGGTACTAAATTTCCCATGAATTTCCGAGGTCCTAAATTTTCCTGGACTGCTAAGGACACTGAACATTCCAAGATTTCCCAAGGTACTAAATTTTCCATGATTTGCCAAGGTCCTAAATTGCTCTCAATTTTCCGAGGCTACAAATACCCAGCGATTTCTGAAGGATCTCGACCCCTCAGGATTCCGCAAGGTCCTAAATTTTCCAGGATTGCTAAGGCACTGAACATTCCAAGATTTCCCAAGGTACTAAATTTTCCATGATTTTACAAGGTCCTAAATTTTCCAGAATTGTTAAGGCACTGAACATTCCAACATTTCCCAAGGTACTAAATATCCCAAGATTTTGCAAGGTCCTAAATTTCCCATCAATTTCCAAGGTCCTAAATTGCTCTCAATTTTCCGAGGCTACAAATACCCTGAGATTTCTGAAGGATCTCGACCCCTCAGGATTCCGCAAGGTCCTAAATTTTCCAGAGTCGCTAAGGCACTGAACAGTCCAACATTTCCCAAGGTACTAAATTTCCCATCAATTTCCAAGGTCCTAAATTGCTCTCAATTTTCCGAGGCTACAAATACCCTGAGATTTCTGAAGGATCTCGACCCCTCAGGTTTCCGCAAGGTCCTAAATTTTCCAGGATTGCTAAGGCACTGAACAGTCCAACATTTCCCAAAGTACTAAATTTCCCATGATTTTACAAGGTCCTAAATTTTCCAGAATTGTTAAGGCACTGAACATTCCAACATTTCCCAAGGTACTAAATATCCCAAGATTTTGCAAGGTCCTAAATTTTCCAGGATTGCTAAGGCACTGAACATTCCAACATTTCCCAAGGTACTAAATATCCCACGATTTTGCAAGGTCCTAAATTTTCCAGGATTGCTAAGATACTGAACATTCCAAGATTTCCCAAGGTACTACATTTGCCACGATTTTCTCCAGGTCCTAAATTTTCCACAATTTCTCCAGGTCCTAAATTTTCCACAATTTCTCCGGGTCCTATATTTTCCACAATTTTCCACAGGTCCGAAATTTTCTACAAAGTTCTTCACTTTTCCCCGGGAAAGCGCAATCTTTCGTAATTGAGAATCCATTCGACCATCGTCTCATCGCAGCGATATATTCGCGGTCGGCGAGCGAGTCGATTCGCGTCTTTTTTCGGCACGCGAGGGTGGATTTATCGGTGAGCCGAACAACCAAAAAAAAAATGGAACACAGCATAAATCCAACGGAAAAGGTAATAGCAACGGGTTCTGTCATTTGCGCGGAGAAACCCTATGAAAAGTGTATTTATCGTGTCCTCTCGTCGCAATTCCGGACAATACGTTTCGCGGCGTTTAATGCACACTACACGCGTACGTGCTCGCGCGCGCACACTCACAACGTTGCACTATGGTGTACGGCACGGCCAATTCCATAAATATTCTGCGAGGGGCCCCGTGCAACTCGCAGCCAGCCAGCGCTGCTCACTGTTATCCATAAATAAATTCCCCTCGTTCCGTTGATCCTGGCTAATTAATCGTCGGCTTCTGTTCTAACGCGATCCCGGCTCGATACATATTTCCAACTGAGTAATTAGGTACCTTCATTTCCGTGGGAGCCTGTCGCGCTGTGCAACAACACCGGGGCGCGGCCATAAACTTTCAAATTTTCTGTCGGCCCCCGGGATTCAATTAAACGCCACCGATCGAGCCGGTGGTTGGTTCTCCGTCACTGCCGTTACGCCGCGGCCGTTTCTCGTACAGAGAGAAATTCCAGACACGTTTCATCGAAATCGCGGGTTCCTCTCTTGCTGAGAACTTCATTTATATATTCGAGCCGATTTATTTATCGCTAGGGGAGAGGACGTTCTTATTCGGGGGGCTCGCGGAAAACTATAACCCAATGACCTCGAAGGATTTTCAGGACTGTGAAACACTTGAAGAACTCGAGGGTTCTTTCAGAACTCAAGGGTATTCTAGGAAGTTGAAGGGACTTTAAGGATTTTGGGGTAGATTATTGGGACTCAAGGCAACTGTGAGAACTCAAGGGACGTCTGAGCCCTTGAGGGGGCTCTAAGTTCTCAAGGCGAATTAGAGGGATTCAAAGGAGCACTCTAAGAACTCAAGGGATCTCTGAGAGCTCGAGGGACTCTAGAAATTTAAGGGGCTCTAAGCACTTAAGGCAAATTAGGAGGTTTCTAGGGAACTCTAACTTAAGGCAAATTAGAGCGACTCAAGGGATCTCTAAGAACTCAAGGGATCCTCTAAGAACTCAAGGGATCTTCTAAGAACTCAAGGGATCTCTAAGAACTCAAGGGATCTCTAAGAACTCAAGGGATCCTCTAAGAACTCAAGGGATCCTCTAAGAACTCAAGGGATCTTCTAAGAACTCAAGGGATCTCTAAGAACTCAAGGGATCTCTAAGAACTCAAGGGATCCTCTAAGAACTCAAGGGATCTCTAAGAACTCAAGGGATCTCTAAGAACTCAAGGGATCTCTAAGAACTCAAGGGATCTCTAAGAACTCAAGGGATCTCTAAGAACTCAAGGGATCTCTAAGAACTCAAGGGATCTCTAAGAACTCAAGGGACCTCTGGTAACTCGAGGGATCTCTGGTAACTCCAGTGAGCTCTGGTACCTCCAGTGAGCTCTGGTAACTCGAGGGGACTCTAGGAATTCAAGATCATGCAGCCTGGGAATCAAAGTGTAGGAAATAGTAAGACTCGAGTGCTGTCATCCAAGAAGAATTAGCATTGTGTACCTTGTGTATTGGACATTGTGTATAATCAGACTCTGAAGATCAAGATGTAGAAAGTAGTGAGAAGCATTGTCTACCGATATAAAATGGTACTAGTGGTACAGGTCAACGTATACTCAGATTTCGACTCTTAAGATCAACCTTACGGCCTGGGAATCGAACTGGCGAGTAGCGTGACGCGACATACTGTCATCCAAGAGGGATTGGCATCGTGCACGTGGCACCATCGGAGAACAAGTATCAATCACAAAATACTTTCTTGTCATGCCTGATATTTTTGGAAGAACGATGGATTCGAGAGTACTTTGTGAAGCTCGAAGAGCTCGAGGATCGTTCGATTTCCGACAGAGCCGTGTTTCCGATCGAACGTCGGTCGCTCGTCGCCGGATAAGAGCCTGGGAGGACATTAATTTCAGTTTGTAGAGCAGAGGTTCGCCGTGGCGTTGAAGAATCGCGCTCGCGGCGGCATTGTGGATTGTAGCGTGTCGCGAAATGTTTGCCGACGCGCGTGCACCGGGGGAAACGGGCACATAATGGAGCTTGCGAGCTTATTGCTTCGAAATCGGAAGTAACGCTCTCTTCCATAAAGAGACAGAGAGCGAGAGAGAGCACAAAGCGAGGCTCGAGGATGGCAGCCTCGGGCGGGAACACCGCCGACATTCCATTTTCTTTGCCGAGAAATCGAACGCTCTCGCTCGACCTCTCGCTCTGCAGCCTCGCCGTCAAATTGTTTGCACAAACGCACCGGCTTTCCGCGACAAACAAAACTAATCTGAGACGCGACACCGCTGCCGCGCCGCTGTGCCTAGCGACTCGATTTGAAAGCTCTATCCATCCTCGTTGGGATAGATCGACCGCGGATAGTTGCCGCAAGAAACTCCGCGATTTCATCTCTACCCTTTCTTCGCGGGCTTTCTCGAAGAGGGGGAACTCGAAAAGGGTTTCCAAGAAAGAGGAAATGTTATTTGCAAGAAATGTGATGGTGTTAATTTTTAAAAAATGAGCTTCGCTTCGAGGTCACCTTGACATACAATTTTTATATATGGAAATCAGAGTTGTGCTGATTCAATTATATTGTAATTCAATTACGCAATTGAATTACATTGTATTTTAATTATATAGTAATTCAACTACGTCGTAACTGAATTACATAATTCAAACCTTTCAATTAATTCAATTACTAAGTATTTTAATCGGATGTGTAATTGAAATACAATAAAATTGAAATACAATATAAGTGAAATACAATATAAGTGAAATACAATATAATTGAAATACAATATAATTGAGATACAATATAATTGAAATACAATAAAATTGAAATACAATAAAATTGAAATACAATATGATTGAAAACGATATAATTGAAATGCAATATAATTGAGATACAATATAATTGAGATACAATATAATTGATATACAATAAAATTGAAATACAATAAAATTGAAATACAATATATTTGAAAAACAATATAATTGAAATACAATTATAATTAAAATACAGCTCTCCAAATAATAGCCCAGAACTTTGAAGAAGTGTGATATATTTTTACGTTTTTCTTTCATATACCTGTTTGCTGTCTTTAATTGCTGAATTAATTCAATTACATCGTAATTCGTAATTAATGTAATTTAATTACAAAGATTTTATAATTGTACTGAAATTGCAATTACGAATTACATTGTAATTTAATTGAATGAAGATCTGAATTATAAATTACAATATAATTGAATTAGAATGTAATTCCTGGAGTGATTCAATTGTAATTCTGCACAACTCTGATGGAAATCGATGTATTTTTTATATCATATAAAATCGTGTACCAAAACGAATTCATTCGCATACGACACACCGATCTTCAAGGTCATACAAGGTCACAAACGGAAGAATTGTCGCGAACACCTTGTATATTACGCGATTAGAGTTGAAACAGTTGTTGAATCGTGACGACGAAATGTCCAGACTCCAGCTGAAAGATGTCCGACTTGAAAAATGCAAATAACGCGACAATGGCAAGTCAATTTTTCTATCGAGTAAAGGATTAACGTTCTACTTTTAAAATCTGGATCACTCTGTGCGGTAGAGTTGCTGTCGAAACGATTCCCGGAATCGACGAAGCGGCACGAAAACCGATTCGATCCGAGCCGACCCGATCCGATCCGAGGAAACTGTCGGCTCGCATTATTGTCTTCCGCCGCGTTCCGGCCAGCAACCGACTACGCAAAGTTCCCGGAAACGAGTGATCCGACGTCCGAAAAGTTTCAGCGATTCGCTTCCGGTCCGATGGAGATCGAAACTGCACGCTCGAGCGATCGTACGATCCTGGAAAATTTTACGTTTCTCTTCGTAACCGTCTCGTTTCCTGTTCCGGGAAAAAGACTAATTGGAACAAGGTTTCGCCGAGGATCCATCTTGCGATAGTGAATTCCACTTCGGAATCGCCGATCTATATTTTCAGATATTTTTCGAAAGTTCCACTAGAATGTTAACCTACCGCGTCACGGTCCAGGGTGGACTCCGCTCGGAAAACAACCGCAGAAATTTTCCCATCGTTTCCGTCGGTTTTCCTGGGGCCTGGGCGACACAGAGAGAGTTTGCTGCGTCTCTCAATTTGATTCGCCCGGGCCGGAAGCTCTCGGCTCCTCCTTAATTCACGCGCGTACGAGCCGCCTTTAATTCCAGCCTGCGAACCGCCGCGCCGCAAACGGTCCAACTTTTAATTAGACGCGTAATGGATCCCTCGACCACCGATCCAGGACCTAACCCCAACCGGTTTTAGTTTGCGATACAGAACTGCCCACTCGAATTTAACCCGAATCGTGTAAACCAAAGTCAATCGGTATTTTTGGAACAGTCTTGAAAAAGGAAGGGAATGAAAAATGTCCCTTCAAGGTTTAGGGAGAGCTGAGTTGGGTCCGTCTTGGATTATTACGGTGTCATGCTTCGATCGTACTTTTAAAATTTTGTTTTAAATTTTAGCCCTTTGCAGTTGGAACTGTTTTAACTTGAAAATTAACCCTTAAAATGCTGAGTGGGGTCCCTAGAAGGTCCCTATAGGACCCCACTCAGCATTTTATGGGTTAAACATTTCTCCCGATCTAGAATAATTTCATTGTACATGATTTTTTCCATTTTAACCCTCATCCGTCCCTCATTTCACGAACTGAATCTGTCCCTCGGGGTCAAATTGACACAGTGATAAAAAAAATTGATAAAATAACAAGTCCAACAGCTATTTTTCGATGCTTTTTTCATTGAAATGGATGAGTTAACATTTAAATCTTAGGTTTTTGCAGTTATATGTTTCGCGTTAAAAAAATAGAAGTCACCAAGTTTCGGACAAATTTATCTACAAATAAGAGAACAGTGTAACTTATTTCATGAAAACTGTGTCAAATTGACACGAGGGACGGATGAGGGTTAATACTTAAATTCATAGTAATTGATTAGTATACAACGGACCTTTGTGCAAAATAAAAATTTTCAAGCTGAATAGCAGCAATCTGGAGTGAAATATACATTTACTTTCTTTCGTAATATGTTTAATGAGTTGAAAATAATATAACAGTATTTTTAAAATTTTTCGAATGTTTTAAATTGACACCAACATATTTAACAAATGGAGATCGAGATAGAAGAAAAATGATGTTATTTCTACCTTTCTTGAAGAATGTTTTCTCAAATCCTGAGATTATAAAAATATGAGAACGATTGACAATTTTGTTTGCCTCGCCAACGAGAATAAATTCTCATCGGATTGCACAAATTGATTCAGGGCAAAATATTTATTTTCCCGTAGTTCAATTACATTGGGTAAAAATACCTTAGTAAAACAGTTTGAGGAGCGTTCCGAGGATACCCTCCGGTCTCGCGAAGGTTTAGGGAGCCCGTTCGAAGGATTAGGGAACAGGGTCGAGCCCGAAGGAAAGGGTTTCCGATCGCAGGAGGTCCCGGCTAGCTGGTACGGGCTGATCGATTAAAGAATTAACGAGCTCGGCGCATTAATTCAGCGGCGTAGCAGGTTCGAGAGGCCGGGCCCATTAGCCTCGTAAATTATCCGTCTATCTTACCGTAGATTATACACGGTGACCTCGGCCATAGGACGGCAATAGGATATCGATTGAAGCGTATATTACGCGACTGACAATTACAGCGCGGCGGCAAGCACAATGCGTCTAAAATGGTCGAGAGAGAGAGAGAGAGAGAGACTTCTCCCGCCCCTATTTCGTCGCGAAATAGAGATACACCCGGGGGATGGATTCCCTCGTGCCGCGCGGTTTCACGGATTGAATGATCGACGATGCTAATGCCGAAGATGCTGGATAACGCGAACAGAGTCCGCGGGTTCCCGACGACGATAACCAGCGAACGATCACGCGGAGGACGGTATTCGATACAAGAAGTCGAGATCCTGTTATCCCGATCTATGATCCATGTAGTAATAATTGGTAGACCGCGGATCTTCATGCAAATTCGACATTCTTCCCACCGCAAGTGCAACGAACTCGAACGAAATTGAGTTTCTTTCTTGGCAGACTCAATACGTTGAAAGAACGTAACAATAGTAATAACTAGACTGCGGATTTTATGCATTTATAACAAAAATTGGTACGTACAATTTAAAGCAGTAGACACATTTAAAAAATTTGAGAACATCAACGTATCGGTTTCAGTTTAATAAAATAATTAAAACAAGAAATTTTTATTTAATCTCTGTGTCTTAGAATCGACGCAGATATTTTTTATTTTGCAGGAAGATCCGCTGTCTAGTGATAACGTAACAATTTGACACAGTTTTCCCGAAATAAGTTATTCTGTGCTGTTATTTCTAGGTAGCCCGAAACTTGGCGAGTTTTATTTTTTTAATGCGAAACAAATAATTGAAAATCCTAAGGTGTAGATGTTAACTCATCAATTTGAATAACTGTTTAATAGAAAAATAACTGTTTAATAGAAAAATAACTGTTTAATAGAAAAATAACTGTTTAATAGAAAAATAACTGTTTAATAGAAAAATAACTGTTTACCTTCTAATCCCAGTTCGTGAAATATATTTTACTTTTTCTTTATTTTTTTTTTAATGAAATATATTTCCACTTTTCCCAATTTCTTTCACTCGCTTTTGTCACAAACGTGCAGAAGCCAGTAAACGTCTAATAACCAGAGTCTGGCAAAAATTTTTATTTAAATAAAATCCTTGCCCAACTCTGCTAATAACTAGATGCAATAGACGGGTTGATATTACAAAGGTTAGTTTATGATCGGACGTTAAAAACAATCCAGAGTTGTCCGGAGCGAGTCTTTCAGACGTCTCCGCGCGTCAAGGGGTTACGGTAACGTACCTAGCAACGGACAGAAAAGAGATAAAGAATTCCACGGTATCCAGAAACAGAAAACGAGTGAATTTTCAACCCTGGGAACGCGCGAGGGTTAAATATTAATGTCCGCCTTACCACTTCCCTGCTGATCCTATTTGATCCCAGTCTCAATTCCCACAGAGTAGAATTCTGCGATACCCTCCAGCGACTGCGAGTTATATTCTTGTAAACCACTGAGGATTATGCTCCCGGGCCATACACTTCTGCGAACGTAATTTTTTTCGCATTTCTTTGTCACATAATTCTTAATCTCGTACCGATTGTTCCGCTTTCCGAATGTGATAGTTTATAATATACAGGGTCAGTCACTTAACCTAGCTTTATACGTTTTTTTCTGTCCGCGACCTTGAATGACCTTGAGTAATTACAGCTACTGAATTCGTAATGAAAGGAACTATCATTGTAGATGTTTAAAAAAGGGTGGTTCCATTTTAAAAAATTAAGGTGACCTTGATATCTCTAAAAAAATGCCATTTTACCATTCAACATTGTCCTCAAGGCATTTAATATTAGGTGAAGTAAAAAGTTGTGAGCGTTTTTCGCTTTATCTCGTAAGCGAAAAACGCTCAGAACTTTTTACTTCACCTAATATATCTTTGAAAACAGCAAAGATATTTGAGGTGATAACGGTAGGTGACATTAGCGAGCAGAAGGCAATATACCTCGCTGGCTGTAAACCGAGCAACACGCGCATTTAATAATCAACTTTTATAATAGCCCTACACGAATGAAATTCCGGTTGATTAAGTTTCGTGGAATACAAACCGCCGAGACTTCGGCGAGTAAACTGTGTTGGAAACGTCTTGAGATGTTTAGCTTGCGTGGCACGTAGCATGGCTGCGAGACTACCAGTCTGTGTATCAGAGTGTTCATCAAAAACAGGGAATGGCAGTGCATATTCGAAGTCTTGATAGAACGAACGATGCTCTTGCGAGGTTTACGCAGCGAGTTTGATCTTAATAGTCGAAGTCGGAATATACGTTGACCTGTACCACTTGTACTATTTTATACCGCTACACAATGCTAATACTTCTTGGCTGACTTCGTGTCGAGCCTCACTACTTTTTACACTTCGATTCCCACGCTGTAAGTTTGACCTTAAAAGTCGAGGTTTGATTATACGTTGACCTGTATCGCTTGGACGAGTCTAATATCGGTACACAATGCTCATCCTTCTTGACTGACTTCCCGTCGAGTCTCATTACTTTCTACACATTGATTCCCAGGCTGTATGGTCGATTTTAAGAGTCGAAGTCTGAGTATTCGTTGACTTGTACTACTGGGACGATATTACATCAATTCGTACTACTTACTTTTGCATAGAAAATTCTTGAAAAAATTTATAGGCGATGTTATTTCCTCTTGGATAACAGCACATTAAGTTGCACTATTTGTTCGTTCAATTCCAAAACTGTAATGTCGATTTCAAGACTCGAAGTCTGAATGTTTGTCGACTTGTGCTACTGCGATGATTTTATATAGGTTCCTACCACATATTTCCGCACCGAATATTTTCCTAAATATGACACACGTTGCTAATCCCTCTTGGATGACAATATATTAAGTTGTACTACCTGTTCGTTCAATTCCAAAGCTCTAAGTTCGTTTTTACCAGTCGAAGTCTGAGTATTCGTTGACTTGTACTACTGGGACGATATTACATCAATTCGTACTACTTACTTTTGGATAGAAAAGTCTTGAAAAAATTTATAGGCGATGCTAATTCCTCTTGGATGACAGCACATTAGGTTGCACTATTTGTTCGTTCAATTCCAAAACTGTAATGTCGATTTCAAGACTCGAAGTCTGAATGTTTGTCGACTTGTGCTACTGCGATGATTTTATATAGGTTCCTACCACATATTTCCGCACCGAATATTTTCCTAAATGCTGACACACGTTGCTAATCCCTCTTGGATGACAATATATTAAGTTGTACTACCTGTTCGTTCAATTCCAAAGCTCTAAGTTCGTTTTTACCAGTCGAAGTCTGAGTATTCGTTGACTTGTACTACTGGGACGATATTACCTCAATTCGTACTACTTACTTTCGCATAGAAAATTCCTGAAAAAATTGTTGGACGTTTCCAGTCCCTCTTGGACGACAGTACATTAAATTGCACTACTTGTTCGTTCAATTCCGAAGCTGTGAGATCGATTTTAAGAGTCGACGTCTGAGTATTCGTTGACCTGTACTACTTGAATTCGCACAGAAATTCTTGAAATAATTGATGCACGATTCCAGTCCCTCTTAGATGATAGTATACATTAAATTGCACCACTTGTTGGTTCAATTCCAAAGCTATTAGTCTGATTTTAATAACCGACGTCTGAGTGTTCGTCGACTTGTACTACTGATACGATATAACATCGATTCTACTACTTAAATTCTCACAGAAAATTCTTAAAAAAATTTATGCACGATTCCAGTCCCTCTTGGATGATAGTATACATTAAATTGCACCACTTGTTCGTTCAATTCCAAAGCTATTAGTCTGATTTTAAGAGTTGACGTCTGAGCGTTGGTCGACTTGCACTACTGATGGACAACATCGATTCTACTACTTAAATTCGCACAGAAAGTTCTTAAAAAAATTTATGCACGATTCCAGTCCCCCTTGGATGATAGTATACATTAAATTGCACTACTTGTTCGTTCAATTCCAAAGCTATTAGTCTGATTTTAATAATCGACGTCCGAGTGTTCGTCGACTTGTACTACTGGTACGATATAACATCGATTCTATTACTTAAATTCGCACAGAAAATTTTTGAAAAAATGGATGCACGATTCCAGTCCCTCTTACATGATAGTATACATTAAATTGCACCACTTGTTCGTTCAATTCCAAAGCTATTAGTCTGATTTTAAGATTTGACGTCTGAGTGTTCGTCGACTTGTACTACTGATACGATATAACATCGATTCTACTACTTAAATTCGCACAGAAAGTTCTTAAAAAAATGTATGCACGATTCCAGTCCCTCTTGGACGACAGTACATTAAATTGCACCACTTGTTCGTTCAATTCCAAAGCTGTAAGTTCTATTTCAACTATTCCTCCTCGGGGAACCTCACCATTCCCGAGTCCAGAAGCATCCGAAGTCCGTTTTAATTAACTCTGACGATTTATTTACGTTTCAGGTGAACTGTGCCGCCCGCTGAACTGCAAGAAGAAGGAGGTATGCCTGCTGGAGGACTCTTTCACGGCGGTGTGCGTGTCGAAGAAGGAGCTGCACAAATCAGGGTGAGCATCTCGATCCTCCGTGAGCGTTTCTAGATCCTCTGGATCAGTCTTTTCCCCGGTAAAACAAGGGGTGTCGCGCTCGATCGTCGCCGAGCCAGACGCGTGATTAACGGCGATATTATCCGCGAAACGCTATTAAACCGGCGAGAACAGAGACGGGTAGTGAGAGATCATTGATTTCCCGCGCTTATTGCCAGTTAACCGTGATCGCAGCTTTCCGTGTGGCGCGGGACGCGTTCACGCGCCCCTGGAACCTATCTCGAACCGTCTGCGCGGGATATTGAACGGTCTTCGGGCTGAGAAATTAATGCGTTCCCGTCGGCTACGACGGCACAATTTCAATTCCGAACGCAGGACAATTTTTCCACAGACGTCGTTCTTCTTCCATCCGCTTCGGGGGCGGGCTGAAAATGTTTGATCCGCGCCGATTGAAGTAGAAACAATTTCCCTCGATCCTTTGGCTGCCTCGACCGCGTAATTCCATTCCTGCGAGTACAATCTCGAATCCGAACGCAGGAAAATCTTTTCCCCGACGTTCGCGGGCTGCTCCGTAGTCGATTAAGGATGGAAATGTTTGCCCTATGCCGCAGGAGTCGAAGTGGAAATAATGTTATTCGCGCGGCCTTTTGATTGCGCCGCACGCGGAGAATCTCCGGTGAGTTGTATTCGAAATTCGAACATTCTTAATATCTCATCCGCGACGCAAGGATCGATGCAGAAAGGATTCTGTGTTTCGGTGATCCGATTCCTGGAGACTCGAAGCTGCTAATTCGATATAATTTATGGAAGGGAAATCCGGTCTCTCTGGACCTGGAAATAGCCGGGCACCGGAAGCTCGTCGATCACGGAGCTCGCCCGGCGCCGAGTATAGATCCCTGGATCAACCGGGTCATAGATTAAAACGGCGAAAGTATTGAATCCGTGGGAAAACACGAGGTTTTCGGAGACACTCGACGCCCGACACGCCGGTTATCAGTTTCGCGATAATCCCGCAATCTTCCAGCGAATTGTAACTCGAATGAGAAATTTTTCTCTCCCCCTCTTCATATCTTTCTCTTCCGCTCTCCGACTCTTTCTCCCGCTACAGTGCTCACGGATCGTAATTCCAGCCGCGAAACGCACGATAATCCCGGGAACCTTTGCTCAGCTGATATCCAGGCCAGAATTTCTCGCGAAATTATCGTTTCCCCCGAGATACGATGATCTCGATCGGTTTTAATCCGGATCCCGCGCGGCCACGCCCCTTCCAACTCGAAAGAATTTCGCCGGAAACGCAGGATCGCTGTAATCCTGCGAAACTCGAGCCGTGGACGCTCTCCATCGAACGTTCGTGCTCTCGTTTTCCTTCTAGAATGGAATTTGTCTTCGGGAAACACCGATCCCCCTCGCCCGACGTTGCACATCCAGTCGTACCACTTGCTTGTTCGATCGTGAGACTGTAAATTTCATTTTCAGAGAGCCGGAGATGGTTTCACGTTCACCTGTACTACTAGCTCGATTTTATGTCGATTCATTCCACTTATTTCTGAAGCGAACATTTTCTAAATACATGACGACAGTATATTCAGTTGCACTACTTGTTCCTTCAATTCCAAAGCTGTAAGTTCGATTTTAAGAGTCGAGGTCTGAGTGTTCGTTGACTTGTACTACTAGGACGATTTTATATAGGTTCCCACCACGTATTTCCGCAGCGAATATTTTCCTAAATGCTGATACACGTTGCTAATACCTCTTTAATGACAATATATTCAGTTTTACTACTTGTTCGTTCAATTCCAAAGCTCTAAGCACGGTTTTACCAGTCGAAGTCTGAGTATTCGTTGACTTGTACTACTGGGACGATATTATATCGACTCGGACTACTTCATTTCGCATAGAAAATTTTTCAAAAAATTAATTCACGATTTTAGTCTTTCTTGGATGGCAGCACATTATGTTGTACTACTTGTTCGTTCAATTCCAAACCTGTAAATTCGATTTTAAGACTCGAAGTCTGAGTTTCCGTTAACTTGTACTACTAGGACGATTTTATATCGGTTCTTACCGCAATTTCCGCAGCGAATATTTTCCTAAATGCTGGTACACGTTGCTAATACCTCTTTGATGACAATATATTCAGTTGTAATACTTGTTCGTTCAATTCCAAAGCTCTAAGCACGGTTTTACCAGTCGAATTCTGAGTATTCGTTAACTTGTACTACTGGGACGATATTATATCGACTCGGACTACTTCATTTCGTATAGAAAATTTTTCAAAAAACTAATTCACGATTTTAGTCTTTCTTGGATGGCAGCACATTAAGTTGTACTACTTGTTCGTTCAATTCCAAACCTGTAAATTCGATTTTAAGACTCGAAGTCTGAGTTTCCGTTAACTTGTACTACTAGGACGATTTTATATCGGTTGCTACCACATATTTCCGCAGCGAATATTTTCCGAAATGCTGATAAACGATGACTAATCCCTCCTAGATGACAATATATTCAGTTGTACTACTTGTTCGTTCAATTTCAAAGCTCTAAGCATGGTTTTACCAGTCGAAGTCTGAGTATTCGTTGACTTGTACTACTGGGACAATATTACATCAATTCGTACTACTGACATTCGCATATAAAATTGTTGAAAACCTTTATTCACGATCCATCCAGTCCCTCTTGGATGACAGTATATTAAGTTGCACTACTTGTTCCTTCAATTCCAAAGCTGTAAGTTCGATTTTAAGAGACGAGGTCTGAGTGTTCGTTGACTTGTACTACTGGGACGATATTATATCGACTCGGACTACTTCATTTCGCATAGAAAATTTTTCACTAATTAATTCACGATTTTAGTCTTTCTTGGATGGCAGCACATTATGTTGTACTACTTGTTCGTTCAATTCCAAACCTGTAAATTCGATTTTAAGACTCGAAGTCTGAGTTTCCGTTAACTTGTACTACTAGGACGATTTTATATCGGTTGCTACCACATATTTCCGCAGCGAATATTTTCCGAAATGCTGATACACGATGCTAATCCCACTTGGATAACAATATATTCAGTTGTACTACTTGTTCGTTCAATTTCAAAGCTCTAAGCATGGTTTTACCAGTCGAAGTCTGAGTATTCGTTGACTTGTACTACTGGGACGATATTATATCGATTCGGACTACTTCATTTCGCATAGAAAATTTTTCAAAATATTAATTCACAATTTTAGTCTTTCTTGGATGGCAGCACATTAAGTTGTACTACTTGGTCGTTCAATTCTAAAGCTGTAAGGACGATTTTAAGAGTCAAGGTCTGAGTGTTCGTTGACTTGTACTACTAGGACGATTTTATATCGGTTCCTACCACATATTACCGCAGCGAATATTTTCCTAAATGCTGATACGCGTTGCTAATACCTCTTTGATGACAATATATTCAGTTGTACTACTTGTTCGTTCAATTCCAAAGCTCTAAGCACGGTTTTACCAGTCGAAGTCTGAGTATTCGTTGACTTGTACTACTGGGACAATATTACATCAATTCGTACTACTGACATTCGCATATGAAATTTTTCAAAAAATCAATCCTCGATTCCAGTCCCTCTTGGATGACAATATATTAAGTTGTACTACTTGTTCGTTCAATTCCAAAGCTCTAAGTTCGTTTCTACCAGTCGAAGTCTGAGTATTCGTTGACCTGTACTACTAGTACAATGTAACATCGATTCTACTACTTAAATTCGCACAGAAAATTCTTGAAAAAATTGATGCACGTTTCCAATCCCTCTTGGAGTGCATTACATTAAATTGCACTCCTTGTTCGTTCAACTCCGCTGTTGTAAGTTCGATTTTAAGAGTCGAGGTCTGGGTGTTCGTTGACTTGTATTACTGGAACAACACAAAATTCTTGAAAAAAATTATAGATGACTGAACCTCGAGTCTCACTACTGAGTCAGCCCCAATTGAATAAATTCAATTTTAAGGAGCCGTCGTCTGATCTCAACGCGACTTGTTCTACTTGTTTCACTTGTTCCACTTGTTCCACTTGTTCTACTTAACCGATCTCGGATCACAGTTGACACGCCACTTATCTTCGGAAAGAAACGTTCCGGCGACCTCGCAGCAAACATTTCCCCGACGTCGGACCACACACAAGGTTCATTCTCCTTGGTCCAGACACATTATACCGCGGCCCCAGCCGGTCGAGTCACAAAGCAAGAGACTTGGCAATTCGCAGATTACGTCTGACTACGCTCGAGGCCATTCTACTTTGACGGGATCGTATCAGTTCGTGCTGCTTATTAACGGGCCCGCCGGCAGCCGGGAATTTCTTGTCTCGGAACGAGGTCACATGGAATTCATAACGTAATTTACCAACGTCCGACCACACGTGTGCAGGCTTCTTCTCTGCGCCGTTAACTCGGCCCGATACAGTTTACAGCGGTGACGCTTGTAATCTCCATCTAGTTCTTGTCTACCTCTTATCCCGCCTCGTTCGTCTCCGAAAATCGAATCTTCCTTTCCATCAGCCCGATGATTGTTCTCTGGGGTCGAAAATCAATCGACAAAAGATTGATACTTCCAGCTCTCGAGGAAACAGGATCCGGGGGTGGTAATCCCCGTCTGTAAACACCGTCTGCAAACATCGTTGGAATTGTAGTCGGACATTGCACGCCGTTCCCACCGATTCCGGATAAACAGGATCGATCTAGCTGACCGACTACGAGGCCGCTCAATTATTGATCTATTTCGCAGAATGTGCTCGTCCCTTGCGCAAAATTCTGCCGACTCCACTTCCTCGCAATCGCTTTTAACTTATTCCATTTCCGGGCAACGTGTGCCGCGCCGCGGCTCGGCGTCTTGACACGAGAGATCCGGTGAAATTTTCAAATTTCGAGGTCTCGCAGGGACAACGAGAGCCTTTCGCTTCTTCCACATCTTCTCGTGTTCCTCGAGGACCTGTCTCCCTGTTATTCGTATCAGAATTGAACATTCCCGCGTCCCAGCTCGCCGGAATTAATCGATTTATCCACATGAAACTCTCGGGCTGCTCGTTTTCCATTTAATTTTCGAACGAATAGAAGGAAAATATAAATCCCCCGGAGCAAGAGGTAACTGGAAAGGTAGAGAAAAAGTATTTCGCTTTTTATCGGCGAATATTACTCCGGAGGAAGTGTTCGAATGCTACCGCGTCCCGGAAAATATTCCGGGCAGATTGCCCGCGGAAAATTCGCCGTCTCCACTCGTCGATTTTATTTTTCCAGGGACATTGTGATCCCGAAGTCACGGATGGTCCAACAGAGCCGACGAATGAGAACCGAAACTTCGGTCGACTCCGAGGACGACGACGCTTTCTTCGACTCGGAGGACGACGACGAGGATCAGGACGAGTCCAAGTAAGTGTCCCTTTCAGTCTCGAATCATAATATTGACTTTCGAATTGGCAAACAGAAAATAGAAAACCGGCGGAGAGCTATTTTTTATGTAGGACCGAGGATATTGTAGTTACAGTGAGACTGTATCCTCTGTTGAAAGTTGTACGTCGTACGTGGGACATTTATGAAATTTATACGAGATATAGTCGGCTGGAAAATATTCTACACTTATTTCTTTTTATCTGCAATGATCCACTAGGGGGTGGAAACCCTATTTTTCATATCTCGGAAAGTAGAGGGTCCAGGACAATGATTTTCTTTTAAAATTGTGTGCTTTCAAGAAATGTAGTCATATAAAAAGATTACTGAAAACATTATTTGTTTAATCAACATTCTAAAAATTCACGTCTTATTTTTCAATATTTCTTATTAAATGAATATCGATATTTTTGTAGATTCGTGTACGTAATCAACCGACCAAAATAGAGGGTAGCTTTTTCTAGAATTTAATTGTTTTTTTCATCTAACAATGAGGGTGAACATAAGGGCTACTTTCACCCCCTTGACATGAATGAAAATTTGTGTTTTCAAGGGATGAGGTCAAAACGATTTCAGAAAAAATTATTCTTTTAAGAAATTTATCTTCTTTGCAATATTTCTTGTTAATTGTTCATGCATGTGTTTGTATCTTTGTGTACGTGTTTCTGAAATTTTCTGTTTCTGTCATTTAAATTGAGGGTGAACATAAGGGCTCTTTTCACCCCTTAACACGAATGAAAATTTGTGTCTTCAAGGAATGTAGTCAAAACGATTTCAGAAACAATTATTTTTTAAAAAATTCATCTTTTTGCAATATTTCTTAACCGAAATAGGGGATACGTGTTTTTGGAATGATTTTGTTCTTGATCCTCTTAGATTATGTTCCTAACGTCAAATAATTTTACGTGTAAAATGGTAATCCTGGAATAACAATATTTATTCAAACGTAGATTAAACTACGAAGCACACACAAAAATTACACTAACTGAATTTTCTCATTTTTACGAAACAACACGTGCCAGTATTAAAACGATGTTTCGGCAGAGTGTTAATTTATAATTGGTAGAATAGCAGTCGCGAAAGTGGCAGAAGCAAGAGAACAATATTCCAGATCGACCCGCGTATTCCCCGAGAAATCGGTGAGATATTTTTCACCGGGGACGTTTTATCGGAAGACGAATGGCGGATTATCATATTACTTCTCGTTTGTGAGCTGTGTATAGTATCGGGGAAACAGCGTCTCGGAAATAACAGGGAAATATCGAAGCGCCGGCGAGAGCCACTGGGGAAAGTGGATCCAGTATGTTTTGTTTTTCACGGGACATTAACCTGGAATTATTGGTTTCGCCGTTCTCCGCATGTCGAACGCCTCTCTCCCGGGGGAGGGGATCGAATAAAAGGTCGGCTTTATGGGTCACGTTTCCACGGATGCGTGCCTCTTAAGTCTCTGCGCGATCCGTGGAACACGATCGCGATCCAGTCGAACGAAAACACTTCGAAATACCGCGAAATGGACGATTCAGAACGATCTGAAATTCTCTCGCCAAACTGGATATCAGCGATCGAGGTTCTATCATTTTAAACTGGCTGTCTTTTAATAAATAATCAAATAAAAAATTGGCAGGATCCAGAGCGCCCTGAAATTCGATCGCTGAACATAATCCTTGACATCAGCGATCGAGGTTCGATTTATCATTTTAAGCCTGCTGTCTTTTACTAAATAATCAAATAAAAAATTGGCAGGATCCAGAACGATCTGAAATTCGATCGCTGAACATAATCCTCGACATCAGTGATCGAGGTTCGATTTATCATTTTAAGCCTGCTGTCTTTTACTAAATAATCAAATAAAAAATTGGCAGGATCCAGAGCGCTCTGAAATTCGATCGCTGAACATAATCCTCGACATCAGTGATCGAGGTTCGATTTATTATTTTAAACCTGTTGTCTTTTACTAAATGATCAAATAAAAAATTGGCAGGATCCAGGGCGCCCTGAAATTCGATCGCTGAACATAATCCTCGACATCAGTGATCGAGGTTCGATATATTATTTTAAACCTGCTGTCTTTTACTCAATAATCAAATAAAAAATTGGCAGGATCCAGAGCGCTCTGAAATTCGATCGCTGAACATAATCCTCGACATCAGTGATCGAGGTTCGATTTATTATTTTAAACCTGCTGTCTTTTACTCAATAATCAAATAAAAAATTGGCAGGATCCAGAACGATCTGAAATTCCATCGCTGAACACAGTCCTGGATATCAGCAATCTATCATTTTAATTGTATCATTTTAAACCTCCTGTCTTTTAATAAATAATCAAATACAAAATTCGTGACAGGATCCAGTACATGCTATCTATTTTAAACCAGCTATCTTTGAATGAATAATCAAATACAAAATTCGTGGCAGGATCCAGACCGATCTGAAATTGGTTAACAAAGTCCTGGATATACGTACTTTAATAAATAACCAAATAAAAAATTCGGGACAGGCTGACAAACTAAACACAGTCCTGGATACCATCGATCGAGGTTCGATCTATTATTTTAAACCCGCTGCACTTTAATAAACAATGAAAATTCGTGGCAAGAGTAGAGAGTCGTGTAAAAATATAAAGGATCGGTGAAAAGGCTGAATAATTTGACGGAGGAGGCGCGGTTCTGGGAAACAATAAGGTGGCGGTACGAGGGTTCTAAAAAATGAATTTCGAACGATCCCGGCGGGAAAAAGGGGGTGGGGGTTTAGGCATAGGGGACGCGTTTACTTTAGCGCGACGGCGCTCCGTCAAACAGGAGTCGCTCGCTGGCAAGGATATAGGAAGCTGGTAGCTTCTGGTTGTCGGCTAGAGAAAATTCCACGGGGAAACCAGCTCAGACGGAAGATGGAGGGAGAGAGAGGGAGAAAGAGAGAAGGAAGGGGAAACGTTGCCGACGAAACATTTCTTCCTACTTAAATTTGCACGAGCGAGCAGAGCAAAGAGGGTTTTCCATCCGCTCGGCGCTGCTCGGCTCTTTCTCCTTCGCTTGTTTCCCTCTCTGGATCCACGGGCGTGTGTCCTTTGAAAATTCTCCTGAATGTTGTCGTAAGGGCCCCCCGTCGAACGAGAAACACTCTAATTGCGGCCCTGTCGACGCCGAGGAGCCAACCGTCGGTCACGATTTTGCAAATCTCGTCCTATCCGATTTTCGCTGCCAAGTTATTCTAATATTATTCTAATTAATTATTGAAACAGTTGAACGGCAAATTGAAAAGCTTCCTGTATCAATTATTAAAGCTAGGAACCAAATGGAGGAATATTCATTTCGCTAATAGTTTTAGTAGGTCGAAAATAATTGATTACCATTCTCAAATTCCTTTAATCTTCTTACTCTCTTAAACTGCTCAATTTTGTCCTAATTCTTCGGAGCAAACAGAGAAGGTTTTCAAACACGAAAATACTCACACCGGTCTGACTATGTGGGGCATACTCTACTTAAGCCAGATTATATTTGCTCCCACGATTGAGCAGTCTAATTTCTCATCGCTCAAGTTTTCATTCCTTGAAGACTAAACTATGTCTGACTATGTATAAATTCGTTCTACTTGCTCCTCTTTTTTCGACAATTATCCCGAGTTGTTCTACTTTGCAGTTTAATCATACTGTTTGCAAGGACCACTTGCTTCCACTAATTAAACCTCAGAAGAGGTCTGACCACATAGGTGTATATTCTACTTGCCTGAGATTGTTTCTATTCCCATCCACGAGCTTGGTATTATTCTTTAAAATCAAGATTATGTCTGACTATATGTAGACTAATACTACTTGTTCTTTTGCTTTCGACAATTATTCCGAGTTGTTCTATTTTGTAGTTTAATCATACTGTTTGCAAGGACCACATGCTTCCACTAATTAAATCTTAGAAGAGGTCTGACCACATAGGTGCTTATTCTACTTGCCTGAGATTTTCACTATTCCCATCAACGAGCTTGGTATTATTCTTTAAAATCAAGATTATGTCTGACTATATGTAGACTAATACTACTTGTTCTTTTGCTTTCGACAATTATCCCGAGTTGTTCTATTTTTTGTAGTTTAATCATACTGTTTGCAAGGACCACATGCTTCCACTAATTAAACCTCAGAAGAGGTCTGACCACATATGTGTATATTCTACTTGCCTGAGATTGTTTCTATTCCCATCCACGAGCTTGGTATTATTCTTTAAAATCAAGATTATGTCTGACTATATGTAGACTAATACTACTTGTTCTTTTGCTTTCGACAATTATCCCGAGTTGTTCTAATTTGCAGTTTAATCATACTGTTTGCAAGGACCACATGCTTCCACTAATTAAACCTCAGAAGAGGTCTAACCACATAGGTGTATATTTTACTTGCCTGAGATTGTTTCTATTCCCATCCACGAGCTTGGTATTATTCTTTAAAATCAAGATTATGTCTGACTATATGTAGACTCATACTACTTGTCATTTTATTTCGACAATTATCCCGAGTTGTTCTATTTTTTGTAGTTTAATCATACTGTTTGCAAGGACCACTTGCTTCCATTAATTAAACCTCAGAAGAGGTCTGACCACATAGGTGTATATTCTACTTGCCTGAGATTTTCACTATTCCCATCAACGAGCTTGGTATTATTCTTTAAAATCAAGATTATGTCTGACTATATGTAGACTAATACTACTTGTTCTTTTGCTTTCGACAATTATCCCTAGTTGTTCTATTTTGTTGTTTAATCATACTGTTTGCAAGGACCACATGCTTCCACTAATTAAACCTCAGAAGAGGTCTGACCACATAGGTGTATATTCTACTTGCCTGAGATTGTTTCTATTCCCATCCACGAGCTTGGTATTATTCTTTAAAATCAAGATTATGTCTGACTATATGTAGGCTCGTTCTACTTGTTCTTCTTCTTTCGACAATTACCCTGAGTCGTTCTATCCTGCAGTTTAATCTCACTGAATAAACCTGAGGAGAGGTCTGACCACATAGGTGCATATTCTACTTGCCTGAGAATTTTGTTATTCTCATCGACGAGCTTGGTATTATTCTTTGAAATCGAGATTATGTCTGACTATATGTAGACTCATACTACTTGTTCTTTCTCTTTTGACAATTATCCTGAGTCGTTCTATTTGGCAGTTTAATCTCGCTGAATAAACCTGAGGAGAGGTCTGACCACATAGGTGCTTATTCTACTTGCCTGAGATTTTTGTTATTCCCATCGACGAGCTTGGTATTATTCTTTGAAATCGAGGTTATGTCTGACTATACGTAGGCTCGTTCCACTTGTTCCTATTTAATCGGAGAACAGTGTTTGCAGATTTTACAGCCCCTCCACATTCCACTTCTAAAGGAACTATACTGTGACTGGCGACAGACATAATTCAGCCCTCGCACGTTTCAGGAGAGACCGTAAAAAACGTCCATTAAGCGACGGAACTGTCGTAACACGGCGTTACACTTGTTTCGCGCAGCTTCCGTTGGAAAAGCCGAACGCGAAATTTACGATTCCACGTACGGAAATGGAAAAACGAAAATTCGACGTCGCGCGCGATAAAGAGGGAAATTTGTCCCGTTAACCTGAATTCCCGGGATTCATAGTCGGTCCTCCCTGGTATTCTCGGGGAATTTTCAAGATCCGCGAAATCCCCCGCGGAATTCCGTCGCGTTTGCTTTTCCTGTTTATCGGATTACGACGAAACCGCTCCGGGGCGATTTTACAATTTTATCGGGACATTATTTCCACGGGAATTCGATTGTTCGATGAACGGGGCGCCGCCCTCGCCGGCGTGCTTTATTACGGTCTCTGTCCCCAAAGTTTCGCGAGAGAGACGCACAGAGAGCCTGTCCCGGCTTCTCTCTCTCTCGTACCTCCCCTTTCCGTGAGGCGAAATCTCGTTACTTCGACTCAAGATTGCCTTCAATAATTAAGATGACGGCGGGGCTGGGTCATCGATTAATTAATTACTTAGAGAAATGGAGTTTGAGGCGCGAGAATGCAATACGGCGGAACGGCTTCGTTTCTTATGCATAGATAACTAACTTCGCCGTTAATGAAACCTTTGTACCGACGAAATCTCCTCGCGTTTCGCCCTGCGGCTGACTTGAAGCGTCGTTCGCTCTCCAATCATTTATAACAATTCTTTTCGACGGAAATAGACGGTACGGTCCTTGAAAATCAAATAGAAATTGCAAATGTGTGCTGAGAAAGCAAGAAACGATCTAGATTAATATGATCTAATGTTAACCTTCAATTTAAGGGACCAAACATTTGTAAACTCCTTAAATGGGAATCTGTAGATTTTCGCGAGAGAATTCCGAAAATCCACGTTTTAATGTTAGGAAGGTTCAAAAGTTGTGTGTGTTTGAAGTTGAACAATCAAGAGTAAAAGACATGTAAAATAAAAAGCAATTCGTTGATAGGCAACCAAACGAATGAATATTGGCAATGGTTCCGAAACTATTTTCCAAAATTTACAGCTAATCAATATTAAAATAGAGATTCACATTATCGACATCCGCCACAGTCGTGAGACAGTGCTGCCATCTACCGAGTCCGCTCATCGTCATACCTGCCCAAACCTGTATGAAATCGTTCAACTTTAAACAAGCATAACTGTTGAACCAGTGGACTCCTAACATTAAACCTTATATTTTCAGAATTCTCTCACTAAAATCTATAGGATTATATAAAAAGAAGCCCAGAGTTTTCGGTCCTGTAAGCTGAAGTTTAGCCCAATGTAGTAATATAATCCCGAGAGATTCTCAGATTATTAAAGAGCCTGTTCAACGAGGAAGGGTTGGTCGAAGCGTGAAAAGTCTTGGCCCTATTCTCCTCGAAAAATTCCGAGTATTTCGTTTTCCTCGAAACGAGAGGGCACTCGTGTCCGCCAGCTCGAACACGAGTCGCAACGGAGAGGACGAGTGGAGCACGTAAATATTTCAACGAGGAGAGAGGATGTTTAAAGAAAATGCGGTTGGCTGGCGAGGCAGGGGTGGAAAGAGTTATCAGTCTGCGCCGGGATCTCCAGTCGATAACCAGCGAGATAATGCGATGATGGACGAGCTCGCAGACTCCGGTGAGCATTTTGTCGCCGCGACGGTTTTTTTGCCAGCTTTCTCGTCTTCACTGCGGAGTAAGCTCCTCTCTCTCTCTCTCTCTTTTCTCCTCTTCCCCTTCGTCGGTATTCTTAGCTCGTGTTTCCAGGCTGCTCCTCGCGAGCGAGCGCGTCGCTCCTCTTCATCGTCGCTGAATTGGCGGATCGTTGAAACAAACGGCATGTAAAATTGCACTCGGCATTCCAAACCCGCGCCAACCGACGCGGCGTCATTGATTTAAAAGGGGTCGCGAGACCGGTTATCCGACGTCGTTTTCTCCCTTTTCCATCCCTTCTCCACATTTCGCCGGCTCTCCTCTTCGGTGCTTCCTCTCCGCGAAAATCGATGGACTCTTTCTCGGTGTCCTTTCGATTCGAAAGTCGATAGAGCACGAACCACGCGGAAAGATTAGCGATCTCGCGGGCTCGTCTGACCATGTGCCGACTCTTTCCACTTGCAGAAACAGCGGACACACGCTTTTCACCCGTTGAGAGTATTCGTAGATCTTCGAGCATCGAGGTCCCTGTGCTAATTGCGCCTCGATCGATGTTCTTGCATCGAGTGGCACAGATTTTCGTGAGACGCCTTCGGAGGTTCTGGACAAATGTCCGTCCGTTCCCCGAGAAGAAGTGCCCGCGGAGAAGAGAAGAAACTGGCAGAAATAAAGGCGCCAGGTAATCGTCTCGAGGCGCGCCTGTAAATTTCGTTGAGGGAAGAGAGATACTCGTTCCTTTTCGATACACTCGTTCCCTCGAGGACGGCCATCGAGGCGGTGAAAAATTGCGGGAGACACTCCTCTCGTGTACGTGCACGGTCGAGAGCGGCATTACATGCTGCCGTAAATCTCGTCGGCCCAGCGGAAATTAATTTCGAGCTGTCCTAGGCTCGACCACGGGAAAATTTAGGTCGACCGGCCGAGCCGCGAGAGCGCCGCTTTTAAACAGGAATTTATTTAAAGAATAATGTGCTGAAACGAAGTGGCACAGTCGCTTTGGACATGGCCCTGCCACTACCCACCTCGCCTACGAAACAGGACAAAATACAACAAGGTGGAAAGTGCGGAATTTATCGCGACTCGAACTTCCAGCTGCAAACTGATACTTCCTCTCAGCGAAATATCGATTTCCGGAGCGGCCCGACAACGCTACCTTCCACCGTGGTTTGGTAATACGCTTGTAGACACCGAAACAATACTCGTTAGACTGGTTCGGCTTCTCCGGGAATTTCACGCGATGCCCTTGTAAGGCTGCAAACTAGGTCTACGTGAAATATGATTTGTCTAGAAAAAGATAAGCGTAAAATTTTATTAGATAAAAAGGTTGTTCTGTTTCGAAATGGTTCAGTGATTTTTGGACCACCTTGTATAATATTCTGCGCTATAACTATTCTATAACTTCTTAATTTACTACTTGGTAGCCTCGAGCATCGATTTATACCACTTTCTCTCTTGTTTGATCAGGCCTCGATTCGTACTACTTTCTGTCTACTCACGCATTGACCTATACTACTTTCTGTCTACTCATGCATTGACCTGTACTACTTCCCATCTACTTATTGTCTGCTCCAACATTTATCGTTCCGCATCCCGTCTGCCCAAGCATCGACATCCACTGCTTTCAATCTTGTCTGCTCAGGCATTGATACATACTACTTCCTCCCTGTCTGACCCCAGCTAATATATACTACTTAGTATCCTGCCCATCTACACGCTGATCTACAATGCTGCCCCTCGCCAGACCGCACACCAACTTGTACTACTCGTCTCTCTATTCTGACCACACGCAGGCGTGTATCACTCCTGTCCGATTAAACGTTGATACCTACCACTTTCCTGTCCGATTAAGTGTTCAGATTCTTCTCCTGTCTGAGTAATTACTGAGGGTGTACTACTATTTTCTCTCATGTAGATATTAAGATTGCCTTGTTTCCCCTGTCTGACTACATATTAAGTCGTACTACTTCTCCTCTGTCTTCCTATACGTCGATGTATACTACTTTCTTCTTCATTCACTCTGCCTGACTACATATCGAGTCGTACTACGTCTATTTTCTTTCTTCCTCGTCTATTCCACCATTTTTCTGTAGTTTCACCGAACATTCATGACAATTAAGTATGTGCACTATTGGGATACAATGTCTGATCAAACATTGAGGGTATACTACTATTTTCTCTCTCATGTTGATTTTAAAATGCACTACTTGTTTCTCCTGTCTGACTACATATCGAGATGTACTACTTCTCTTCTGTCTTCCTATACGTCGATGCCTACTACTTTTTTCTTTCTTCTCTGTCCATTATTTCCACCATTTTTTCTGCAGTTTCACCGAACATTGGCGACAACTGTGAACAGTATTGGGATCCGATAATGTTTGATCAAACATTGAGGGTATACTACTAGTTTCTCTCATGTTGATTTTAAAATGCACTACTTGTTTCTCCTGTCTGACTACATATCGAGATGTACTACTTCTCTTCTGTCTTCCTATACGTCGATGTCTACTACTTTTTTCTTTATGCTGTTCCTCGACTTTCACCATTTTTCCTGCAGTTTCACCGAACATTCACAACAATTAAGTATGTGCACTATTGGGATACAATGTCTGATCAAACATTGAGGGTATACTACTATTTTTTCAGTTGTACTACGTCTTTCTTCTTTCTTTCCCGTACATTACCCGACGTCCATTAACTAACTACAACTATGTGCAGTATCATACAATGCTGTCTGATCCAACACTGACTTCTATCACTCAGAACATCGAAATTTTGCTGCTATCCTTCCCGAAAGAATCGATAACAATTCCCAAACCGGAAAACGAGGATGACTAACGCACAAAGGAGAGGGAGAAAGAGAGAAATGGAGAGAGAGAGAGGTCCGCGCCAGATTGACGCCGGGCCGCGTCAATTTCCATGGAAATACGAATCGGTCTGGCGGCAACGCAGCATCGGACGGGATTAACGTTCAGCTCATTTCACCGTGTCGTGTGTATTTGCCGACCGCCGATAGACGAATTAGTCGATCCTATCAAGCTCCTTGCCCTCGCTTCGGACCCCGGTCTTTGCGTTCACTGGCCACGTTGCAGAATTAGGGTGCAACCCGTAGCCGAACCTTGTCCCCTGACCGGTCCGCCGGAATGAATGCACCGGCCCCTCCCGTGCTGCAATTCCGGCTGCAATAGACTGCGGTCTCGAACGTATTTTGCGGGCATCCTCGTCGTCCCACGGACGAGCCGCGAGCCAGTTAATGCACTGTCGGCCGTTTGCCGGATACACAATCGGCCGGGCCGGCCGCCGCCATTCGGTAATCGAAGAACACAATCATACACGTTGTTTCGCGAAAATACCATACGCGCGAATCGTTTCCACCCCTCCGTTCTTTCTGTATTTCCGGCGCTCGAAATGATTGGACAGTCATCCACAGATCATGGTAATGTGTCCGTGACGTCGCACAGTATTGCGATTCTAATACAAAGTGTGCGGTTTTTGACAGTATTAAGCCGTATAGATTTTTCTGCTTCTTCACGTGACGTATATACAATCCATTACGATAATTGTCTTTTCGAAAATTCCTCCAAACTTCCAAAAATTCAGATCGTGAAACAGCGATCACTGTCACTAAAAATATAAATATTGTTAATTTCCCCACATTTGCGTATTTTAAAATTTACATGATAAGAACGATTAAAGTCTGCTCTAACGCTACCAACAAAAATTTTTCCGTTTATTGACGTTTATTGCCTACTTTGAGCTTGTTGAATATCGCGAACATAACCTTCAAAATATACAGGGTGTACAAAGACATTAAAAAAGCGTAAAACAAGGATTACGAGGGGGAAAGAAGGGGGTAGTATCAGTTATTATTTGGTTGGCGTTTTCAAGATCATTTCAAGGTCAACTTTGTTTTCTCAAATGGAAACATGCGGATAAAAAAAAGTATCCTACGAAAATTGCTGTCGCGTCCACGGGAACCGGAAAAACGCGAACGGTCCCACGGGAATTGTCCTCCTTCCCGCGTCTCCCTCCTCTCCGTTCCTCTGTCTCTCAATTTCGTCAGCCGTATTTCAGAAGAAAGCAGAAAACGGTGTTTTGTTCGCGCCGTGATTACCGGGGAAACGAGGGAACCGCCGTCGAGTGGTTAATGGGCGGCCTCGTGTAAAGTTTAAACGCTGTTAGCCGGATTTCGAGCGGAATTGTTACGAGCCCTCGCATTCTTGAGTGTTGCACGTTTGCGTGCCTCGGTCCCGCCGAAAATCGTCTGCGGAGCCCCTCCGACAGAATTCCATTTTCGCTGAAAAACAAACCCCTTTTAACGGGCCACACCAGCACTTTCTTACTTCCAGCCGAGCACCCGAGGATCTCTTCATTTCTCCCTTCCTTTGGGATCATCGTTTATCCGTAGATTTTATGCGGAAGATCAAAAGCAAAGTGGAAGGGACGAAAGAATTTAATTACACCCGTGTATATTCTGCATATTCAAATTATTCGAGGAGGAACTCCTCCGGTTACAGGCGCGTCTATATTGCTCCTGTCTAATTAAACATTGAGATACACTACTATTCTCTCGCTCGACTGAATAGAGCTGTGCTACTTGCTTTATTTCTGCCTGATAAAGTATTGAGGTATACTACTTCTCTCTCCTATATTATTGTACTAGTACATGTACTACTGACTTCTCCCATGTCCGACTATACATTAAGATGTACTACTGATTTTTCTCCAGTCTGACTATACATTGGGATGTATTACTGATTTTTCTCCTGTCTGATTAAACATTGGGATGTACTACTGATTTTCCTCCTGTATGATTAAACATTGGGAGACACTACCACTTTTTCTGTTGATCGAACAGGCATCGCGTTGTGCTCTTATTTCATTTCTGGCTGATAAAATATTGAGGTATACTACTTCTCTTTCCTCTGCTTGACCAAGCATTGAGATCTAGTACTCTTTCCTCTCCCGTCCGACTAAATATTGGAGATGTACTACTGATTTCTCTCCTGTCTCGCGAAGCATTTAGATTCACTACTATTTTCTCTCCCGTCTGACTACACCTTGAAACGAGTTACTTGCTTTTTCCCTGACGAAACATCAGGATGTACTTCTTTCTCCCCTGTCCGATTAAATATTGAAGTGTGCTACTTCTTCTTCCCTTATTTCAACAAGCATCGAGTTCTACCATTTCTTTCTGTCCCCTGTCCGATTATACCTGGAGGTGTACCACTTCTTTCTATCCTGTCCGACTATACATTGAGAGATACTACTAATTCCTGTCTTGGCTGACGAAGCATTTAGATTCACTACTATGTTCACTCCTGCCTGACTATACATTGAGATGTATCACTAATTCCTCTTCTGTCTGACTATGCATTTATATTCACTACTATTTTCTCTCTTGTCTGACTACACATTAAAACCTACTACTTGTTTCTTCCTTGCCCAATGAAACATCGAAACGTACTACTTCCATCTCTCCTGTCCGACTGAACATTGAGATATGCTACTAATTCCTGACGAAGCATTTATATTCACTACTATGTTCACTCCTGCCTGACTATACATTGAGATGTACTACTATTTTCTCTCCTGTCTGACTACACATTAAAACATACTACTTGTTTCTTCCTTGCCCAATGAAACATCGAGACGTACTACTTCCATCTCTCCTGTCCGACTGAACATTGAGATGTGCTACTAATTCCTGTCTTGTCTGACAAAGCATTTAGATTCACTACTATGTTCACTCCTGCCTGACTATACACTGAGATGTACTACTAATTACTCTCCTGTCCGACTAAGCATTTATATTCACTACTATTTTCTCTCTTGTCTGACTACACATTAAAACCTATTACTTGTTTCTTCGTCGCCGGACGAAACATCGAAACGTACTACTTCCATCTCTCCTGTCCGACTGAACATTGAGATGTACTACTTGTTTCCCTCCTGCCCGACTAAACATTGAGATCCACTACTCCCTGCCTCGCTGAATAAACGAGATCTACCGCTTCTTCGTGCTGTGCCTGATGAATTGTTGAGACGTACTACGAATTAAGAACGTACTTCCACCTCGAATAATTTGATTAAATCCGCCGCCAGTTTCATCAAATTTACCAAGACGATTCTAAACGCGGAGAACAAGAAGACCGTCTCGGCCGCCGTAATTCCCGTTAATACGAAAAAATGCGTGACAGGTAAACGAACTCTGGCGCGCGTACATGCCCGTAGAAACGTCAGCGGCGGGAAGATAACGACAACAAAGCCGGGTGACGCCGCAATTTTTCTAATTAGTCGCGTTTCGAACACGCGACAGGGGACTCTCGCGCTGTGGAACGTCGGCCGAGCGTCGTTCCAGTATCAAGAAGCGGAATATCCGGTTTCGAGAGCAGCAAAAATTCAAGGAAACTCGATTTGCCACTGCGAAAGGCCGGAGGTGAGTGTCTGGCGGAAACCACGCTCCCGTTTTCACCCCGGTCAAAGAGTAATTAAATTCTTCCTCGCGGACTTGACCCTTCCCTATCCATCTCTCTTTCTCTCGTCGCTCGCTCGCTCTTGTCCCGCGTTTCACGCTTGATTTTGTTCGAATCATAATTACACCGTCGTTCGGTGTTTCTTTTTCGTCGTGCAATATCCCCGCGCTGGTGCTAGCTCGCTCGCTCGCGCGCGCGCGTACTCGTGATGAATATGGAGTGGATTGAACTCGACTTTTAATTTTCCACCGGAGTAATAACTCCCCCCTTCGTCCCCCCCCCGTCGAAACGCCGTTCCGCTCGCCGCGGCACCGGTTTTCCGAAAAATTGAAAATTCCCCGCGCACAAAAGCTTCGACGAAACAACAAGAATGCTTCCAGCGCCGGGACCCTCTCTCGATAATCGAGGATCCTTGTTCGAGGAATTTCTAATACGATCGTTGAATAAGAAATTCTCCGACTGCCGCCGCACACCTCTCACTGCCTCCACCATCTCTCCGATCGACGAACGATACAGACAGCGAGAACACGCTCAATGGAAATCGCCGTTCCCGGACTAGTAGAACAGTCCGATTGGTCAGACCGCGCGCGCACCCTTTCACTCTTCAGTTTATTGGACAGGGTGTAACAAAATTTAGTGGCATGGTTTTGCCAGATGGTTGTGCATCTTCGGATCGCTGGAGATTCGATTAAAGAAATTGGAGCAATATTGTCTTTGACCTTGAGGTTCAAGGTCAAATTTTTGTATGCTTTTATCGCATTTTACTCGTCACGGGGACCAAACTTGTCAAAAGAACCGTAGGTTAGGTTTGGTCCCCGTGGCGAGTAGAATGCGATACAAGCGTAAGGAAATTGACCTTGAATTTCAAGGTCAAAGTCAATCTTGAGGCAACTTGTATAAATTATACACGCTCCGAAAATTTCATTGGAATTGGTTAATTGGTTTACGAGTTATAAACGATCAAAAGTGGGAAAAGGCCAAAAATCTTGAAAAATTTCCATTTTTACCACTTTTGATCGTTTATAACTCGTAAACCAATTGACCAATTTCAATGAAATTTTCGGAGCTTATATAATTTATACAAGTCGACCAAACACATCTTTCAAATTTTCGTTATTGGGCCAGCTGAGAAAATCGTAAAAATCAATTGTTACTATTGTTTTTCAGAATTCCGACCAAATGCTTTTTCTCAACATATTTTTTAGACTTCATTCACTAGACTAATGCATCTAGCCTTACAGAGAAATTGAAGTCGTTCGGTCCATGAATAAAAAGTTTTGCTCCTAACTGTATATAAAATGAGTTTGATAATGAGAAACCTTTATTACAATTTTTCAAGAGAACTGTTATCCATGGGATGAGCAGAATACAATGCAGTAAAAAATACTAAAAAAGAATCGTTGACCTTTTGACCTTGACATTAATTTCAAGTGTAGTTGCTCGTCACGAATGCTTCGCAACGATCGAGCCACAGATTTTGGAATATTTTCACGGAGCATTTCCGGTACGTTCTGTCGAAGGAGAAGCGAGGAACAAGCCCGATCGAACGAGGATAAAATATGCGCGGCACTCGACGTTGAAACGACGCGACCGGCCTCCATTACTTTGCTCCCGTCCCCCTTTCCCGGTTTTTTACTTTATTATTTTCTCCGGTTCCGGGTAATTTGCCGCTTTAATATGCATTGGACGGTTATAAAATTTCAATGGCTCCACCGTAGAGGGGACACAGAGGTGAACCCGAGTGGTGGGGGGCAATAACAACGAGTACATTGGTTATTTCGCTGGCATTCGTATTCCGGTCGGCCGCGAGACACTAAACGCACCGGAAACGGGTTCGTTCGTCCGCGAAACCCTCGGTCCGGCCACCTTTGTGTACCGTTTACGTTTATGCCTTATCGTAACCGCGATCGTAAAAATTTATTTCGTACGGCGAACCGATAGGGAATGGAGACTCTCTTCCCATTCGACTACTTGGGCATTGTTTATCGACCGTTTGCGGCACAACAACGAACCGTTTCGTGCTGTGTTTAATATCTCATCCATCATACACGGCCTGCGCGAAATAATTGGTGAGTTTGAGCTTTTGTTCCCATTTAAAATATGTAATCCTTTGATTGATCGAACACGCTACGATTAGACTGCACATTTTATTTATTTATGATAAACATGGTAGATGGATTAAATGCGAACGGTGAACACATTCGTTGTTATTTTTAGAGAGTGAATTATTCCAACGAATTGGAACGAAATGGAAATTTATTTGAGTGAACTTTACTTTACCGGACTCAAAATTTGTGTCTTTCTTAAATTATGATGTATTTGGTATGTAATCTAGTAGATTTGTACCCGGGGCAGATGCAGTCGAAGTTTCAGTCCTGTAGGATCAATGGTTCAGGAGTTATGCTTGCTTAAATTCGAGCAATCTGCAGTGTTTTTGACAGGTCAGGGCGCCGCCATATTGGTTTGGTAGCCGGCCCTTGCCGTCCCCTCATCCTAATCACCAACCAACTCGGTAGGCGGCGCGCGACTGCCACTACACACCAATATGGCGGCGCTCTTACCTGTCAAAAACACTGCAGATTGCTCAACTTTAAGCAAGCATAACTACTGAACCATTAATCCTACAGGATCGAAACTTCGAATCTACTGGATTGCATACCAACTACATCATAATTTATAGGAGAAAGGCACTTTTGAGTCCGGTAAAGTAAAGAGCAGCCATTTATCTTCTGAACAAAACAATTGTCTCGAGCTTGAACTTTTGGACCTATTAAAAAATGTAATTGATTAAACTGCACATTTTATTTATTTATGACAAACATAGTAGATGGATTAAATGCAAAACGGTGAGCACATTCGTTGTTATTATTAGACAGAAAATTATTCCAACGAACTGAAACGAAATAGAAATTTATTGTGTGCGCAAAATAATTGACGATCTTGAGCTTTTGTTTTTATTAAAAAATGTGACTGTTTGATTGGTTTAACATGTTACGATTAGACTGCACATTTTATTTATTTGTGACAAACATGGTAGATGGATTAAATGCAAAACGGTGAGCACATTCGTTGTTATTTTTAGACAGAAAATTATTCCAACGAACTGGAACGAAATAGAAATTTATTGTCCGCGCAAAATAATTGACGATCTTGAGCTTTTGTTTTTTATTAAAAAATGTGACTGTTTGATTGGCTTAACATGTTACGATTAGACTGCACGTTTTATTTATTTATGACAAACATGGTAGATGGATTAAATGCAAAATAAACATTTTCTACCTGAATTGCAACAAACTAGAAATTTATTTTCTTTCCTCATATGTTTAATGGGTTGAAAATAATACAACAGTATTTTTAGATTTTGCTAATGGTCTTACTGTTTTAAATTACACCTACTCATTGTTGTCATAAATGTATAAAATCCATTGTCTAGTTATTTTCGATTCTATAATATCATTAACGACAGAAATTTACGTAGTTCTGGTTGTTCAACCTTATATTTAACATACCACAATACATCGTATAATAGTGTCACCAAAAAAGATCGATCGATCACAGACATCATTCCAAACTGACTTTAAAATTTTATTTATATAAAAATTTCGAATAAAGTGGTTTTTTTCCAAGTGGGTTGCAAATTCACTTTATTCGACATTCTTATTTAAATAAAATTTCTGCCCAACTCTGCTCACCACACAGATCCACACACCTGTACCTTCCAGTTAATAAAACACAATTTTTATTTTCCACAAAAATCCGCAGTCTGCTCACGCTCGATAAACGAGAACTGCTCAAGAAATCGTTTCCTAACAGCAGCAACAGTGCGCTGTGTTCAGGGAAACGGGAAAATCGATCTAGCTAATGAAACGGGCGTAGATCTCCTCGATCTTGTTGCAGATCCGGTTTCGTCGGATCGAGTGGTCACGGCTCTCTATTTTCTGATTCTTTCTCCTTTTATTTCGCCGGATTCGAAGGCTGGTCGGAACTTTTGATTTACGGTTGCGCGCGAGCGGCCCGATGGAATTCCATGAATGCGAAATGCAATCCCCGGCGCCCTACCACTTTGCTCGTCCCCCCTCCTTCTCCTCTCGTCCAGCCCCGCATTTCCGGTAACTCGCGGAAACTTCGGTTTTCAATCGACCCGCGCCACGGCAACAAACAACACACGTCCCACCTGCTTATGGAGAAATACGAGTCTCTCTGTTACGGTCGCAGTTCGATAGCATTAGCTCTCTCAGCTTCCTCTCCCTCGCGTCTGTGTGCGTGGGCAACTATAGGGCTGGTTTACGAGGACATTTATTCTTGTTTGATAAGAGGAGGGATATGCCGGGGACCCCCGCGCGCGATCAATTAAAAGATTTCGCTGAAACAGAGTGTTTTTATTCTTGCGAACTAGCTCCACCCCCGAGGGAGGGGTGGAACTCTCTTGATAATTGTTTAACTCTATACGATCCCTTTCGCGCCATCCAAATTTCCCTGGCGTTGTCACCCCGCCCCCCCCCCCAGAAAGCTTTTTATAAACTCCGGTTTCCGTACCAACCTTTGAAAGAGTTTTATTTTTATTAATTCAAATTATTATTATTAGCGTTATTGTACTAGACAGCATATTTTTCGAAAACTATGGTTCTTCCATTTGTGACCTTGTGTGACCTTGACAGTCTTTATGTCGCACACAAGTGAATTCGTTTTGGCCAGAGTTGGGTGAAAAGTTTATTCAAATAAAAATTTCGAATAAACTGGGTTTAAAAAACACTTTGAAAAAATCCACTTTATTCGTAGTTTTTATTTGAATACAATTTTTGCCTAATTCTGGTTTTGGTACACGCTTTTGTATGCTATACAAAAATACAGAGCATTCCATTTAAAAAATTGGAGGTCGAGGTGATGGTTATGTGGAGGTCATTTCTAAAAAAATTAACCCTTAGGGATTGTTGTACCATTACTCACAATATTGTTTACATTATTAAATATGTTGGTATCTAATCAATTACATGAGATGAGATATTATATTAATTTCATATTCATAAAATGAAGAAGATGATATACAGTACAATGGAATTATTCTAGGTCGAAATAATTGTTACGTTTCAAGTTAGAGTAGCTGCGGCTGCAAATGGTTAAAATACAGTTAAAAATATTACTGACACCATTACATTGCTTGTTCCATTTAAACAATTGAAGGTTAAGGTGACTTTGAAATGAAGGTCATTTCTAAATTAAAAAAAAATAGAAATTCCACTTCCTCTTTCATGTTTTTCAAAAGTACACCCTGTACATACAGTCTCCCATGAAGGTATCTCTATAACTTCAGTAATTAATTGTGAAATTAGACCGTGGTAGAGTTTACTGTTAAAGTGAATGGGGCTTTCATGAAAAATTGCAACTTTCAATTTATTCTTAACTTGATTTTACTAGCGAGCTTTTTTTCGAGAACTATTTTTTCCATTCATGGAAAAATACGAATGAAGTAAAGATCGTACGAATAAAATAAAGATCATGTCTGTAAAATTAATGCAGATAAAAAAGACACCAAATTACATTGCTCATTACATTTAAAAAATTGACGATCAAGGTGATCTGGAAAATAGAAGATCATTTCTAAAAACAATAATGCAGATAAAAAAGATTACAGACACCATTTTACATTGATTGCAAAACTGTCTTTTATACAGTATAACTTCGTCCTCTTTCATTTTTTCAAATCACTGTATAGGTCAACAAGATTGTTGACCGAGATCGGTAATTCATGGTAAAATTAGACCGTGTAGAAGGTTCACTATTAAATTATCAATTTCTCAATGACGCTGAGAAGTTGAAGTTAACGGCATACAGTATTTCGTTGTATACAGGGTGTCCCAAAATTATCTTAGTGTAATGAAATGGGAGGTTCCCGAGATCATTTGAAGCGACATTTTCCTTTGCAAAAATGTTATCTGCGGCTTTGTTTAGGAGTTATTAACGAAAAATACGGTCCAATCAGAGTGCAACCTAGACGCGAGTTGGCACAGTCGGCCAATAGACAATAGGCGCGCCGTGCCGACAGTTCCAACTCGCGTCTAGGTCGCGCTCTGATTGGACCGTATTTTTCGTTAATAACTCCTAAACAATGCCGCGGATAACATTTTTGTAAAGAAAAATGTTGCTTCAAATGATCTCAGGAACCTCCCATTTCCGGCTGTTGAAGGAATTTTGGGCCACCCTGTAGAGCGCCATGCTCGAGTATCGTTGGGGTTCTCGTATAATACGGAATTCGCATAACCCAGGGAACTTTCGGGACCATAATTCGGGGCAAGGGGCTTGCTCGTATTTATTCGACTGGGCGCACCATTTTTGCGTGGAACCAGTTTATTATTCTCGGGCCGTGTTACATTATCCTCTCTGCCGGGGCGCTGTGTTTCATCGCATGCACATGCACGCGCGCACAGGTGCGCCGTCCGGTTTCTAAATTCGCCGGTGTTTCCCGGTGAAAAATTTCGGAATTCCCGTAACGCACGGCTTCATAACCGTTAAGCACTGCATCGTCGTAACGGAGAATTGCAAGGGGCCGAGAAGCGTGCAGCCTGTGCAGCCCGGTGCAACGCTGCAACTACACGGAGATACTCTCGAACTGGAGAAAACGTGTCCCGTGAACTTAAACGCAATTACAAGGCGATTCTCGCTCTCCTGTTAATTGTCATTTTGGCGGATTCTAACGTCGTGTGTTTCACTCTGGAATTTTTTGAAGCATTCCGATTCTGTCTCGTATTTTCTAGAGGTTTGGAGAAATTTTGTAGGTGCTATTTAACCCTTTAACACGTACGTCAAACACATTCAATTTCTCTTGAGAACTTCTTTAATATTTTTGTTGATAAATATCTAAATTATTGTAGATTTTATGTTCTCGAATCATCATAGATTAATTTATATTTGAGGAATAAAAATATGCAATGAACACATAAAGTAGGACATCATTGAATATCACTTTCAATTTCTCTTTAAAACTTCTTTAATATTTTTGTTGATAAATACCAAAATTATTGTGTGTAATTTTCATGTTCTTGAATCATCATAGATTAATTTATATTTGAGGAATAAAAATATGCAATGAACACATAAAGTAGGACATCATTGAATATCACTTTCAATTTCTCTTTAAAACTTCTTTAATATTTTTGTTGATAAATACCAAAATTATTGTGTGTAAATTTCATGTTCTTGAATCATCATAGATTAATTTATATTTGAGGAATAAAAATAAGTAATGAACACATAAAGTAGGACATCATTGGATATCACTTTCAATTTTTCATTAAACTTTAATATTTTTGTTGATAAATATCAAAATTATTGTGTGTAATTTTCATGTTCTTGAATCATCATAGATTAATTTATATTTGAGGAATAAAAATATGCAATGAACACATAAAGTAGGACATCATTGGATATCACTTTCAATTTCTCATTAAACTTTAATATTTTTGTTGATAAATACCAAAATTATTGTGTGTAAATTTCATGTACTTGAATCATCATAGATTAATTTACATATGAGGAATAAAGATATGCATTGAAACTATAAAATAGAACACCATTGAATATCGTAGAAAAGTATGGTTACTGTAATGAGGGTTAAAACAGTGAAAACATATTTTAAAAAATATGCTGGAAATACTGGAACAGTATATTTATATTATGAAATTTTAAATATATAAATTAGTAAATTTATTGTAATTCATAGTAAAATTTAAGAAGGTGTTAAATTGAAATTGAAGACTGGAATTAAAAACATCCAAAATGGAAATTCCGAGGAAAATCCATGTGAACCTTGTAAAATCGACTTGTAACCAATAGTCAGGATACTTACACCCTTCTTTGCAGAAAAAATAATTTTTGAAAAAAAATGGCACTTGCAGCCATTTTTAATTCCAGTCTTCAATTATTCAGAAAAGAAATGATCTACAGCATGTCTCCTAGCTTCGGTATAACGCAATTTTTATTCCACACATAAATCCGCAGTGATATTATTTTTCGATATGGAGTCCAGCGTGCTCGTTTTATTAAAGTTCTAACAATGTTCGAAGAGCGTAATTCCGAACACGAGTCATCCCCGTGTCGATACCAAATTAATTTCTATATTTCATCGCGGCAAGCTCTGATTCCCGAGTTAAATCCGATTTATTCGTCGATCTCGATCCACGGAGATGTTTGCCGTATGTCGCGGTAGAGAAAATCCGCCGCTTCGAAACGCGGACAGGCAGACAGAGACCGGGGCGGGCCCCCCCCCCCCCGTCTTGATAAAGGAGTTTGAACTAGCTTAATTACCGCGTTACTCGGTTTAAACTAATTACACGTTTGCCGGCGACCACAAATTCTCGAAGCACAAGCTACCTACTGGCGGCATTGCGGCCGAATCAGGATGCTACCGAGAACACTATGGTGGCTTCTTTATTAACGAGAACGCCCGCGTGCCTTCCTACCCGCTCGGAATCATGCGGATCCATTTTAATAATCCCCACCTTCGAGATCGTCTAATTCATTTCAAGGATAATTAAATCGGTGCCTCTTGTATTACGATTCTCTCTGTGTTTCTGCCAGGAAATAATTAAATCATACTTTTAATTGTTTGTATTTATACAGGGTCAGTCACCTTTGTTGTTTTTGAAAATACGTTAAATGTTTTAAGGGCAAAGTTGAATGGTTCAATAGAGCTCACACGATGCGATAAAAATATTTTTTTTCATGTTACTTCTTTTTACAGATCTCAAGGTCGTCTCCATTTTTTACACTCCTTTTTAAACACCTACAATGATAGTCCCTTTGAGTAGGAATTCAGTGACTATAATTGCTCAAGGACATTCGAGATCGCTTCCATTTTTTTTAAACGGGATCATTCCTCTTTGAACACCTACAATGATAGTCCCTTTCATTAGGAAAATTAAGTGACAATAATTACTGAAGGACATTCAAGATCTCCTTCATTTTTATTAAACCGGATGATCCCTTTTCAAACACTTACAATGATATTTAGTCCCTTCCATTTGGGATTTAGTGACAATAATTACTCAAGGACATTCAAGCTCACCTCCATTTTTGGGATCACTCCTTTTCAAACACCTACATGATAGTCCCTGTGATTGGGAATTCGGTGACATTAATTACTGAAGGACATTCAAGATCGCCTCCATTTCTTTTTTAAACGGGACCATTCCTTTTTGAACACCTACATACAATAATACTCCCTTTTAATAGGGATTGAGTGACAATAATTACTGAAGGACATGCAAGGTCGACTCCATTTTTTTACACCCCTTTTTAAACACCTACAATGATAGTCTCTTTGATTAGGAATTCAGTGACAATAATTATTGTACTAAAGGACATTCAAGATCGCCACCATTTTTTTTAAACGGGATCTTTCCTTTTTGAACACCTACAATGATACTTAGTCTCTTTCATTAGAGATTCAGTGACATTAATTACTCAAGGACATACAAGGTCGACTCCATTTTTTTACACCCCTTTTTAAACATCTACAATGATAGTCTCTTTGATTAGGAATTCAGTGACAATAATTATTGTACTAAAGGACATTCAAGATCGCCACCATTTTTTTTTAAACGGGATCTTTCCTTTTTGAACACCTACAATGATACTTAGTCTCTTTCATTAGAGATTCAGTGACAATAATTACTGAAGGACATGCAAGGTCGACTTCATTTTTTTACACCCCTTTTTAAACACCTACAATGATAGTATCTTTGATTAGGAATTCAGTGACAATAATTATTGTACTAAAACTAAAGGACATTCAAGATCGCCTCCATTTTTTTTTTAAACGGGATCATCCCTTTTTGAACACCTACAATGATACTTAGTCTCTTTCATTAGATATTCAGTGACATTAATTACTCAAGGACATACAAGGTCGTCTCCATTTTTTTACACCCCTTTTTAACCACCTACAATGATAGTCTCTTTGATTAGGAATTCAGTGACAATAATTATTGTACTAAAACTAAAGGACATTCAAGATCGCCTCCATTTTTTTTTTAAACGGGATCATTCCTTTTTGGACACCTACAATGATATTTAGCCCCTTTCACTAGGAATTGAGTGTGACGACAATTACTAGACTGCGGATCTTGCAAAATAAAAAATGTTTGCATTGATTGCAAGATACAGGAGCCCAATGAAAATTTCTTTCTCCTTTTAATTACTTTATTAAGATGAAGCTAATACATTGGTGGCCCTAAATCTTTTTAATATGTCCACTGTTTTAAATTACACGTACCCCTTTCTGTCATAAATGCATAAAATCCGCAGTCTAATAATTACCTAAGATGATTCAATTCAATTTTCACTAATTTCATGAAGAGGAGCTTGTAATTGTTAGGAAGCAAAATGTATCGGTAACGTTTGGCGCCCGGTATAGTGTTAATCTGTCCGGAGGATCGTGATCGCATCATCGGCCGTGGAACGAATAGAGCCGTTCATTTGACAGGCCGGTGGCAGATTTAGCGTTAATCGATTCGATCATGTCGATGAATGTTTACAATGATACGGTTTTTTGATTCGATCTTCTTTTATTTTTTTTGTTTTATCGTGGCCGTCGGTTTGACAGGCCGTCGATCGGCAATTTCACAGGTTTCACGGGGCAACATCCGTCCGGAACGAACCGAACCGACCCGCTCGTATTATTAACTATCAATTATTCGGCCAGCACCGGCGTGTCGATACCATCGGAGTCGATTGGCTACGTAATCTCGGCGCTCGGAAATGAATTAATTCGCGCGCGGATTCGATTATTCTGTCGAGCAATTCCGACGGCTGATAAAACAAGCCCCGGACCGGTGCCCTAACACTGCTGGGAACTGACTTAACGAGCAACTGGTGTGATCCCTGCTTACGCCAGAACGCGTCTTCCGTCGTTCCGTAACGCTGAACTGGAAAACACCTGGTGGCGTGGATGTGCCAGTGAGTGGCCAATCAAGAGGTCGCACTACAATTATTTATACTTCGTTGCTCTTCGGCATAGTTAACCAGTGACCAAACAAATTTTGCGCACCTTGCCACGGTTCTTCGTGTGCACGACTAATTGATTTACTTTGAAACAATTTCTGAAAAATTACTTGAAAGGGACGGTTCCTGATGTCGCTTTCAATGACTTGAGTCATTGTGATCACCAGGGCTTCTGAGTCGGAGTCGGAGTCGGAGTTAGAAAAAGCTATGTATCGACTCCCGGATTCGGAGTCAGAGTCGGAAAAAAATATATCGACTCCGACTCCAACTGTGGCTCTTTTGTTTATAAATCATTAATAGATTTAAGTATACATAAATAAATTGCTAATATTCGATCTACAGTATAGACGCATTGTATATGTATATACCTCGGCACTATGTAGAGGAGAAACAGTTAAAGTTATGGTAGTAGTATTTTCGAACTATTTCCTGAAAGTGAGAAAGTAACAAACAAGTGTTGTGTTGTATCAGAGTTATCTAAACCATATTCTCAAATTTTAATACAATATTTCAACTATTTATTCAGTTTTATTACAACTCTTAATTATTTTGAGTACATATTTTTTTCAATTTGGAGAGTCGGAGTCGGAGTCGAAATCGGCGTCGGAGTTGGAGTCGGATTCGGAGTCGGAGGTAAAAAAAAAGAGGAGTTGGAGTTAAGAATTTTGTCTACCGACTCCGAAGCCCTGGTGATCACTAGACTGCGGATCTTTATGCAAAATAAAAATGTTCTGCATCGATTGTGGCTAGCAGGAATGAAATAAAAATTGATTTCATCCCTTGATGAGTTTGTTACATTAAAAACAATGTTACAATGTTCTTGAGTTTGTCTAATCTATTACTGTTTTATACTTCACCCAATAAATTTCTTCATATATGCATAAAGATCCGCAGTCTAGTGATCACACGTGGCCTCGTGGCATTTATGACAAAAATGAGTAGGTGTAATTCGAAACAGTAAAAAGATTAAATGAGTTTAACAGTGTCGATACAGTATTTTGAACATATAAAAAGTATTAATGAGGAAAATAAATTGTTATTTGGCTTCTGTAGATTGTAATTGATGTGTAAAAATTTTATTTTCCGTGGTACATCCTTTTTAGGTCTGAAATAAATAAAAATCGTACTGAATCCTGTCGTATTTTATATCCTAGTATTTTTTGAAAATCTTCAAAAGCCATAATTGCATAAAAATCCGCAGTGTAGTGATCACAATGACTGAAATCATCTGAAGTGACATCAGGGATCACCCCTTTCAACGATTACACAGGGTGTCCCAACAATGTTGTGCCTTGCAAGGGATCGTTCCTGATATCAGTTCTAATAAAAATTTGCAATTTTAGTAGACGAATTTAAAGAAAATCGAATCAAATAAAATTTTATTTTCCATGGTAGTAGCCTATTTGGGTCTGAAATAAATTAAAATCGTACTGAATCCTGTCGTATTTTATATCCTGGCATATAAGATTGTCGTTTTACTTCTACTATCAATTAGAAATTAATGAAATGCTGAAACAGAACAGCTAGCGAGTTCACAAAATAGAAAATAATAAAACAATACTTTTAGGCTCAGCATAGGCGTCGACGATGCGACTATCGTGGCGCAATTTGATTTTGAATTTCGCGACCAGGAGGCAACAAGGGTTAAAAAGGGATCGCGATAAAGTTTCGTCGAAGCGAACAGCCGCGCCGCGGAATTTCCTCGGCAGATTTTCGCGGAGCGTCGAGTTTCATCCCCGTGGAAGCCGTGGCAAGGCGAAAGGTGGGGCGACAGAGGGTGTAACGCGAGAAACGGGAGGGCGTGGTTGATAATGTACGTGCGAATCCGCCTTTAATCTCGCTCTTTTTATATCGGCCCCATCTGCTCGTGGCCCGTGAGAAGCTTCAAACTTTGGCCAGGTGTTATCGTCCGCCGCTAGAGAGAGAAAGAGAGAGAAATAGAAAAGAAAGTTTCAGATCCCTCGCGCGGACCTCCCATCGAACCTTTCTCTCGCAACCCCTATCAATTCCGCCGCGTTTATTGGCTTCCCTTTTATCTTTTACTTAAAACGATCTCTTCCACGTTCCGTATATTCGTTTCTGCTAATTCCCGGCCTCCGACAGAATTTTTCCAGTCGAAATTCACGGTCCATCGCTGTTCGACGAATCGCGGAACGTTCAACGCTGAACGCTGTGAAGTTAACATGTTTTATTTGTTTTTATTACACGAAACATCGTGCATCGAGTCGTAGGAAGGCGAAGCTTCCTTCGTCGAAGGGTATACAGGGTGTCCCAAAATTCCTTCAACAGCCGGAAATGGGAGGTTCCTGAGATCATTTGAAGCAACATTTTCCTTTGCAAAAATATTATCCGCGGCTTTGTTTAGGAGTTATTAACGAAAAACACGGACCAATCAGAGCGCGATCTAGACGCGAGTTGGCACAGCCGGCCCGGCGCGCCAACTGTCTATTGGCCGACTGTGTCAACTCGCGTCTAGATCGCGCTCTGATTGGTCCGTGTTTTTCGTTAATAACTCCTAAACAAAGCCGCGGATAATATTTTTGCAAAGGAAAATGTTGCTTCAAATGATCTCAGGAACCTCCCATTTCCGGCTGTTGAAGGAATTTTGGGACACCCTGTAGAGTCGCTAGAGGTGTGCGAGAACCCGAAAATGTCGGGCCGACAATTTCTTTCGGGATCGGCCGGGTCTCCAATGTGTAAAATAATTTTCGACCCGCCATTTTCGGATTCTCGCACACCTCTAGCAACTCTACTATTTTAAGTGTTTTATTTGTGATTTGTTTCAAAGGATACTTCCCTGACTGCTACGTATTTCAAACAATTTTGTTTAGTAATTATATTGAATATAGCTCGCGAATTTTGTTGTAATTATATATCTGTGGTATTTGTAAAATCCCGTTTCATTTACATTTTTCTTTCTCCGATGTCGGGTCACACTCGACAAAGGAGCGCAAAGGGTTAACGAAAACGCGGACCAATCGGAGCGTGTCTGCTGCCGCGCTGATTGGTCCGTGCTTTTCGCTAATAACTCTTTAACCCCTTCCCCTACGATATCGTGTCTAACCCGTGATGATGATTCTGAACCAGAGGTGGGCATTATTTGGCGAAACAAATATTTCAAATACTATTTAATATTTTAGATTTAATTTTGCTTAAAGAAAATAGTATTTTGAAGAAGATATACCATTTCGAAAATAAAATTCTTTCTTTAACAATCTGAACCTCAACATAAGATATTTCTATTTCAACAATTTGATCCACAAAATAAAATATTTCTATTTCAACAATTGGATCCACAAAATAAAATATTTCTATTTTAACAACCAGAAACACGAAATCAAATATTTTATTTTTTGCATTGTTATAAAACTCTGAAAAACCGCATAAACATACAGTCTATCTTATCGTTGAGAAACGATTTACACTTATAAATGTATTGAATTCGGACCATTACTTTCAGCAATAATATTTAAAATTGAAATTGATAATAAAGACAAGATACAAATATTTTCAATATTCTTCAAATAAAATACTATTTTAAAAAATTACTGCTTCAAAAATAAATTATTTTATTTTACAAAATTACTGCATCAAATAAAATATTTTATTTTTAAAGTTGTACACATACTTGAAATTAAATGGGATTATTTACTATTTAAAATACTATTTTCCCCAGCTCTGATTTCCTTTGAACCGAAATAAAATTCTACTTTGGCTTAATTAATGTACAGCCATTGGAGACTATACGAGCACACGATCGATATAAGTTTCCTCCCTTTTTTAAAAAATTATAATCACCGAAACCGTAAAACAAATCGTAGGGCAATATGTTAACAAAACAGCGGAGGAAATTTTCGCAAAGGAAGGAAGTGTCTTGAAATCACTTGGGGATTCACTTCATTCAAGGAAATAAATTTTGGGACACGACAACATAGTAATACAATATAACAATTGACGATTCTAAGAGACGCGTGTTTTTTTTTGTCACACACACGTGTTTCCTTTGTCGCGCAGCCGAGAATTTACGACGGGTAATAAAATTCCTGGGCGAACGCTCGGAAGGAACAGCAAAAAAACGTGTACCCCGGGAAGCCTCGCGATGATTATACGATTATGGCAGGGGCCATGGGGGTTAACGATTCGATGATGAGGTCGGAGTGGGGAGGGATCAGGCTCGTATCAACACACAGTGCAGTCGGCTGGGAACGGCTTTGGTGTAACGACGCGTGTCTCCCTTTTGTTCCAGATGTCAAGAATGTCCTGTGGTGAAGCCGGCGTTCCTCTGCGGAAGCGATAATCGCACGTACAGCTCGCCGTGCCGGCTCATCTACCACAATTGCATCCACCATACGTCGGTTCGCTTCTCCTGCAAGGGATTCTGCCCGTGCAAAGGTAAGCGCTTTCAGTTTTCCACTTTCCCAAATTTTCGAACCAGAAAGCAAAATATCTTCGCCCGACATTCGCAGCGACGGAATACGGAGCGGCGAACGACCGTTCTAGCGGTGAGCGCCACTGGCGACAACTCATGTCGGGCGAAGATATTTTGCTTTCTGGATCGAAAAAAAGGCAGAAATTTAGTATAGTGACAACGCCTGCGGTGGTGAGTGTTCGGCGCGTATGACGAGGGGGCAAGGGGGTAATACGAAACCGAAAGAATTATTTTGCGGAAGTGAACGGTTGCCGAGATATTCGCAAAAAACTGCTACTGCTACTGCATCGGGATCTAACGTATGCGTGCACGTCCCTGGCAGCGAATGGGTCGCAAAATAAAAATAAAAATAGGTCTAGTTCAGGTCTGGCTTAGGTGTGGGTTATTTCTATTTTTTTCATTTTTTAAAAGTACTACAGTAAAAGCACCTTCGTTGTCCAAAGGCCGGGGGTTTGAGCGGACAACGACCGTGCCCGGACACTATTTTTGATTTATGACTGCGTCTTTAGTGAAACGGCTAGTTAAATGAAAAAGAAAAGCATTCGCAGTAAAAAGCAGTCAACTGTCTGGCTTTAAAAAACTCCTTATTTCCTTGCCATATTACTTTCCTATTGTTCTCCGTTCTGCGCGGGTCTATACAATCCTGGGACACATCTGGCGACCAGATCCACGCAGGCCTAATCCTCTCGTTGACAGGCAGTGGAGTGGGTAGGCACTGGACAACGATCGTGCCCACGATTCAGGACAACGAAGGAGCGATTACTGTATATGTATAAAGTTTAACGTTTGCGACCTCACGAAATAAAATCTTTGGATTGCACAAATCTCAAATAAGCATTTATTTTTACGTAATTATGTATTACACAGTTATTTTATTTATTATTTTAGACTGCACTTCCGCAAAGCCCATACCTCCGATTTTTTTTATACTCTGGATTCTTACGTATTTTGACGTGCTGATTACGAATATGATAGTGAAAATTGGCGCAAATAAAAATTATAGTTTTTTTTATTTACTTCCGTAAATAATGGGAATTTTGAAAAATACTTCACATAAAAGTTGTAGACCTCATCAAAATACATATTTTATGTCGTATTGATTTTTGTCATAAAGGCAATAGTTTCTGAGAAAAATGATAGATCAGAATTAGCTAGGGTTATGTGGTGGGGGGCGTCCACATTAATATCGTTTTTCTCAAAAACTATTGCCTTTATGACAAAATTAATACGACACAAAATGTGTATTTCGATGAGACCTACAACTTTTATTTGAAGTATTTTTCAAAATTGCCATTCAAATCGGAGGGGTACCTTTTTTTAAATAATTATAGTTTTTTGCGAATATCTCGGTAACCGTTCATTTCCGCAAAATAATTTTTTCTGTTTCGTATTACTCTCCTCCCTCCTCACCATACGCGCCTAACACCCACCACCGCAGGCATTGTCACTATATTAAACCGCCGCCGAAAAAAACGTCGACGTTCCAAACTTAACAGGATGGTTTCTCAAGATAAAAGTCTGCTCTATCGCGTGGTATAGTTCGATTTTCCGCTAGATCCTTAGTTTTTGAGATAAATGTGGGGATCAGGACCCCCCAGATCAAATATACTGTATGGAGATTGGGAAAAACGGGAGGGTTCCGTGCGCGTGGGTTCCCGCTGGCGGCGTTGCCCTCATTTTTCCTGAAATCCTACATAAATTGAAAAATATCCTCAAAAATTGGTGCAAAAGTGGTGTCTCTCCGTCTTTAATGATCGTTTAAACATGTTTAAACAATCATAATGTATTAATATTATACATCACTGGATTCGGGAAAAAGTCTAAAGAATCTCTTTTGCTGTAAAGAACAATTCAATATCTTTTCTAATAACATCACAATATTTGTCTAAATTTGAAAAATCTGTTTTTTTTTCAAAGCCATGTTCCTCAAAAGCTGTGCGTATAGGAGAACAATCAAGGACAGATTCGGAATCAGCGCAAAAAACTCTACAGGGTGTCCTAAAATTCCTTCAACAGCCGGAAATGGGAGGTTCCTGACTTCATTTGAAGCAACATTTTCCTTCGTAAAAATGTTATCCGCGGCTTTGTTTAGGAGTTATTAACGAAAAACACGGACCAATCAGAGCACAGCCGGCCCGGCGCGCCAACTGTCTATTGGCCGACTGTGCCAACCCGCGTCTAGGTCGCGCTCTGATTGGTCCGTGTTTTTCGTTAATAACTCCTAAACAAAGCCGCGGATAACATTTGTACAAAGGAAAATGTTGCTTCAAATGACGTCGTGAACCTCCCATTTCCGGCTGTTGAAGGAATTTTAGGACACCCTGTATAAGAAGAACCCGACAGTATACATATTGGGAACATAGAGAAGGTTGAAATTCGTTGGACAGTGTAATTTCTTTACACCCTGTACAGAAGAGTTAAGTGAAAGTAGGCCGAGTTTAGTCGGACGTCGCTGTTAGAAAATATGACTTTTCAAAGTCGTCAAACTTGAAGAGACTCGCTCGAGTATAGTTTCATAGATTTCCTCGGATTCCACGAACTCTTCGGAGCAGCCATGAACGCGGAAAGATCGATGACTGCGCGTATATATTTCCACCGCGTCCGATTAATCGCTTCGCTCCACTACTTGCGCGCCGAGTTCCGCGTATCGAATTCACGGGGAGGGGGAGGAGTTCCGCGTTAAGTTTGATTAATGTCGGAGCGATATTATGGGATTAATTTCGATCGGGAAGGCGTGGAGCGGGTACGATCTATTAATAAGAAAGGCTCCGATGGACCGGATAAATTATCGACAGCCGTACGCCGCGATACGTTTCCACCGGGGTAAAGAAACATATTGATAAGCTTTCGGCTGCCGAGTCGTTTCTTCATGGGTGGGGCTTCTCTCTCTCGCGAAGAACATGGATGTAGGCCAGGCAAACTTGATTTATTATCCGGGAAGCCGGTTTGATTTATCACCGACAGCTTTTGAGACCCGAATTAATGGCTCGCTGCTCTGCTAGGTGAGTCTCCTTCGTATCCCGATTCACGTGAAACCATCGACACCGAAACAAACGTTCGCCGGGATTCGCCCTTCCGTCGCCCAACGTGTCGCAGCGCGTCGTTTTCCACCGATACTTTTCCAGTATGCCACCGACGTACATCGATCTCTATCTCTGGCTCCGTCGTCGACCTTTAATTACGCCGAGCGAACCGTTCGATTTCGATCGCGAACAGACCTTTCGCCATTTCTCACTCGGGATTCACCGTTAAGCGGCGGAACACGTCCTTTGAACGCTGTCGTCGCAGAGTAGACACACGCGTCCTACCGGAGACGTTCTCGCAACCGTGAAAAATGAATTTTCAATGAATTTTCTATACAGGGTGTCCCAAAATTCCATCAACAGCCGGAAATGGGAGGTTCCTGGCGTTATTTAAAGCGACATTTTCCTTTGCAAAGGGACCCGGACATTTCGTCGAAGGACATTTCGTCGAAAATCGAATTCGGACATTTCGTCGAAGTCATTTGGTCGAATGGACATTTCGTCGAAAGGACAGTTGGTCGAATGGACATTTGTTCGAATGGACATTTCGTCGAAAATACATTTCGTCCAATTTCTTGACCCAAGTTTTTGTTTTAATTTTTTGTTTTGTTTTTGGTTTTGGTTTACTTGGGTCAAGAAATTGGACGAAATGTATTTTCGACGAAATGTCTCTTCGACGAAATGTCACTTCGACGAAATGTCCATTCGACGAAATGTCCATTCGACGAAATGTCTTCGACGAAATGTCTTTCGACGAAGTGCCCTAGATCCCTTTGCAAAAATATTATCCGCGGCTTTGTTTAGGAGTTATTAACGAAAAACACGGACCAATCAGAGCACGACCTTGACGCGAGTTGACCCAGTCGGCCAATAGACAGGTGGCGCGCCGGGCCGACTGGGCCAGCTCGCGTCTAGGTCGCGCTCTGATTGGTCATTGTTTTTCGTTAATAACTCCTAAACAAAGCCGCGGATAACATTTTTGCAAAGGAAAATGTTGCTTCAAATGATCTTAGGAACCTCCCATTTGCGGCTGTTGAAGGAATTTTGGGACACCCTGTATAATTGACACAGATCTTCAAAATGAATTTTTTAAATTTTCGATATTGGCCCACGTAATAAGTTGGAAACAACTTTTAGTATTTTCTTTGCAGTTGCGACCAATTGGAATTTCTCCAAAATTTATTTTTCGCGTCATGCGGTAAAGTAATTGCTCGAACTTCTCAAAAAAATCCAGGTCGTATGATCTGATATTAAAAAGGTTATCGTTCCTTTAGAAGTGCCCGAAATATTACTGTGATTCACGGTGCCTCGTCGCACCCGAAACACAAACACTGTACGCAGGAGTTGAGTAGAACGAGCCCGTGTTTGATCAGACGTCGCACAGTGGACAATTAGTTCGAAATCTGTGGCAAAATCAGAGAACTTTCGATAGAAATGAGATCGAGCGATGAAATTTTTTGTAAATGAAAGCTGAAACTTTGCAGAATATAGGAAAAATAGGGAGATTATGGTATGAACGATTTTTAACCTTAAAAAATTCGTTACACTTGCACAATTTCAAGAAAATCGTGGTTTCTCGAATATCACGCAGGGAAAAAATTTTTTTTGACGTGCTATACATGATTTCCTGTAGATTTTTTCACGCTGATTTCAAATGTGGTATCAAAATTTGTCTACGTCCTCAGGATTTTGCGAAAAATCGATTTTTGTGAACTAAATTAATGAATTGATTGACTCCGCTTGTGTCTTGCTCGAAAATATCGCTTTTACAATAACTAACGATTCACTTTATTTTATAATTAACGTCTGACGATCTATTCAATACGGAATAACGCAAACGCGTATAAAACAGAGCGAGCCTCTCCGAATTGCAGGAAAGAGGAAGCCAGGTTTCATTTTTCACGTTCCAGCAAGATATTTTGCGTCTTCCATTAATTCCGTCGCGTCCTCCGATTTATCACAGGAAATTCATTCGTTAGTTTATTCATACGCGGCCACGTGTAGCCTGTTTAACAATGGAGTCCTGTTTGCGCCTCCCGGAGCCGGGTCGTGGGACAGAGAGGCGCGCAACACCCATCATGAATATTCATAATTGCCTGTTGGAACAATAATGTCGGTGTTCGAGCGCGCGCTTCGAGTTCCGCGATCCCGCCAGCATAGTACATATTCGCCCTCGCTGGGATAAAATAATCGAACCTCGTTGTTAACCTTTCGAGAACGATCCCGAGGGTGTCCGTCGACGCTCTCGGCGCGAAGAAAACAAGTATGAAAATTCATTGATTCGCACCGAGAAAAATGTGATCTTTCAACCCTCGGCGTGCTGTGCCGGAGTTATTTTTCACCGGGAACATCCAAATTGTCATTTAACACATTACCGACCGGTGATTATTGCATTATTTTGAAAAATCTGTGGTATGTGGCTGAACACTTTTTAATGGAACCTTCGATAGCAACAGCAATTTTCATTGTGAACTAACAAGTCACCCTCAATAACGTCATCTAATAGTTTCATTTAAGATTGCAATGTAAAAGAAAATTTCTATGCTTTCTTTTGGTACAGTACAATTATTTAAAATTCTATTAATAGGCTTCCGGTAGGTAAAGTGTTAAGTTCTCAATTTGTGGGAATTAAAATATCGTAAAACTGATGTGTCTACACGAGATATCATTAAAAGTAAATTTTTAAAAATTATTAATTAGATCTGTGAACGGTCCTAAGCATTGCCAATTATACAGGGTGTCCCAAAACTCCTTCAAGTCCGGGAAATGGGAGGTTCCTTGGGTCATTTGAAGCGACATTTTCCTTTGCAAAAATTACCGCCGCGGCTTTGTTTAGGAGTTATTAACGAAAAACACGGACCAATCAGAGCGCAACCTAGGCGCGAGTTGGCACAGTCGGCCAATAGACAAAGCCGCTGCGGCCATTTTTGCAAAGGAAAATGTCGCTTCAAATGACCTAAGGAACCTCCCATTCCCCGGACTTGAAGGAGTTTTGGGACACCCTGTATAGCTATAAAAATCGTCCGTTGTCCGAGGGTTAATTTGTTAATATCACATCACATAACTCGAGCATTCTTTGAGAAATTAAAATCCCGACCTAGAATTATTCCATATTATATGCTCTCTTTCATTTTATTTTTATGAAATTGATATAATACCTCATACAATACTCGCATTACAACATATCTAATAATGTAAACAACATTTTGAATATTGGTATGAACAATTTTGAGTAGTGAGGGTTAGTGAAATATCGGTGCGAGCCGGAAACGACTCCGGCGAAGGCCCAGAAATCGTGTTTGAGCAGCGAATTTATGTTTTCGATTCAACATTTCCCAGAGAGGCGGGATAAACGAAACGGGAATAAATCGGCGCGGCGATAATCGAAGGGCAAGTCAAACATCGAGAGTCGTGTCGATAAACATTCGATAAATCGCGTGGCGGCTAGGCTCGATGTTCACCGCGATTATCCTTTCATGCCCGTTCTTTTCAACGGAACACCGAGCGAACGACGCATAAAATATTCCGCGAAAATTCCGCCTGTCCTCCGCAAATATGTTAATTCGCAGACGGTGTTCGTTTGCTCGTTAATGACCTGTCGCGTCGCGTTCACTCGGCTTTCTTTTCCGAATCCGACCGCGGTGAATGCGCGCATCGATTCGTTTTACAGCAAGCGTCGTCGCCTAACGATCCCTTTGTGCGTTTGATTGTTGAAGGAGCCGACCTGAGGGCGCACAGCAAGAAGATGCAGATGCAACGGCAGAAATCTCTCGGCAAGATGACGCGGAACCGCGACATCACGCTGACGCCTCGCGACTTCAACTACGACAATCATCATTACCAGTACCTGAAGTACACGAAGCGCGCCAAGGTGAGTCTCGAATCGATTCTCCGACGACGCAGAGCTTTGCGCCAACCCCGATAAATATCCAGACCTCTTATCGCTAGACTACGTATCTTTATACAGTTACGGAGCAATTGGTTGGGCGAAATATAAAACGGTAAACGATTTTAAAAAATCCGAGATTGTTTTAATGTAACAAAGTCGTTAAGGGATGAAATCAACTCGGAATCAATGCAGAACATTTTTTATTTTGCATAGAGATCGCCGTCTAGGCATAAGGGTTGAAGCTGCTGGAGTTTCTATGCATTTATGAAGAAATTAACTGGGTAAAATACAAAGAAGGCTATTAGTTTACAGGAAGAAGACAATAATTTGCAATTTACTGAATATTGCAGAAAATGTTGGTTATTGACATAAGCAGACTGCGGATCTGTATGCATTTATGAAGAAACTGGTTGGGCGAAATATAAAACAGTAAACGATTTTAAAAATTCGAGAATGTTTTAACCCTCATCCGTCCCTCGTGTCAATTTGACACAGTTTTCCCGAAATAAGTTACATTGTTCTGTTATTTGTAGGTAAATTCGTTCGAAACTTGGTGACTTTTATTTTTTCAATGCGAAACATATAACTGCAAAAACCTAAAATGTAATTGTTAACTCCTCAATTTCAAGGAAAAAAACATCGAAAAGTAACTGTTTGACTTGTTATTTTATCCATTTTTTGTATCACTGCGTCAATTTGACACCGAGGGACAGATTCAGTTCGTGAAATGAGGGATGGATGAGGGTTAATGTAACAAAGTGGTTAAGGGATGAAATCAACTCGGAATCAATGCAGAACATTTTTATTTTGCATAGAGATCGCCGTCTAGGCATAAGGGTTGAAACTGCTGGAGTTTCTATGCATTTATGAAGAAATTAACTGGGTGAAATACAAAAGAAGGCTATTATTTTACAGAAAGAAGACAATAATTTGCAATTTATTGAATATTGCAGAAAATGTTGGTTATTGACATAAGCAGACTGCAGATCTGTATGCATTTATGAAGAAACTGGTTGGGCGAAATATAAAACAGTAAACGATTTTTAAAATTCAAGAATGTTTTAAAGTAACAAAGTCGTTAAGGGATGAAATCAATTTTTATGTTCTTCCTGCTTTTTACAATCAATGCAGAACATTTTTATTTCGCATAAAGATCCGCAGTCTACTTGTCGCATCTGTGACGAAGACACACAAGGAATTTTGTTTCATTTAACAGGTTCAGTGCCATAGTAATATCCGTAAAAGTCGCACAAGATCGAATAAACTTAATTTAATAATACAAGAATAGAGAAGACAAGGTGTAGATTCTGGCAAGAAGAAGCCGGAAATCCATGTTTCAATGCTAGAAATCCACTGGTTCAGAAGTTATGCATGTTTAAAGTGCAGCGAATTTAAGTGTTTTTTAGAGGTAGGGCCCCGCCATGTTGGTATGTAGTTAGTAGTGATGTCGGTAACGTAGATTTGCAAGCGTGGTCGGTGATGTAGGGAACGTTCTCAAATAAATTAACGCGTAATCGTTGAAGATTATTCGGATCTGTTTATACAGAAGCAATTCGTTGATAAACAACCAAACGAATGAATATTAACAATGGGTTCAAAACTATCGGATGATTGCATAAGTTCGTGCCCGATTTGACAATAAAATTCAATGGTTAAATTTTAAAGAATGCAGCTTTATTAATCAATTATATAGTCACCATTCTTTTCTAATTGTAGAACATTTTTGTTACATTTATAATTTTTTTACACTCCGCCGTGTAGTACAGTTTGCGACATCTATGAAAATCAAGCACGAATTATTCAGTATTAAAATAGAGATTGACATTATCGATATCCGCCATAGTAGTTAGGCTGTGCTGCCACCTAGCGAGTGCGACGATGTATGATTGGACGATGTACGATTGGACGATGTACATACCAATATGGCGGCATCCTTACCGGTCAGAAACGGTTGAAATCGCTCAACTTCAAACACGCATAACTTTTGAACTAGTGGACTTCTGACATTAAAACTTGGATTTTCGGAATCTTCTCTCCAAAATCTACAGTGTTATATAAAGAAATCCATAATTTTTAATATCCTGACATGAAGTTCAGCAGTGTTACTATAAATATGTAGATAAATCAGATTTACTTAGAGGACACAGGTGTTCCACCTCAAAGGTAACGGATCAAGAAAATTGTTTCTTCCTGTTAATCTATCACAAAGAGGGGGGGGTTGTAATATGAACTTACTTGGATGGAACAACGCCGTGTCTCTGTCGGCGTTCTTAATACGTTCGGAATTATGGTAGTTACAGGAAAATTACGCTCTAAAGTCTGAAGTTCGGGATCCTTCACGTTGGGGGATCTTATAATTCGCAGTGTTGGATTTCGGGGAGGGAAATGATGCCCCTGGGCCGCTGTGCGAATTTTATGGGTTCCCTTTGTCATGGCGGAGAGTCATACATGCAAACTATACTAAAATTCACGAGTAAATTCTATCCGTAGAATTCGTGGGCGAGTTTCAATGAAACAACCCCGGCCATAGGCGAAGGGTGAGTTTCAATTTTTTCGAGGTGGACATTCATTAATGGTTCAGTGTAAACGCACCTTAACGAGACGCGCAGGTACGTAGCGAAATTTTTACCGGAAGTTCGCAGCCGCGTCTGATCGAAACGATCCTGAAAATCCCGATCGGGGTGGTGTACCGGGGGTAGGCGGAGGGTGTTCCGGTTGAAACGGCCGTTTCCCAGGGACGAGACTCAGCAGAATCCGGAACTGCTGACTGGCGCAGGCCTGTATCCTGTTTCTCTGCGGTCTATCGCGGTTTTATCCGACACGGGGATCCAGTTTGCGGGTTCGCTGGCCCCGGTGTATCTTCGCAAAAGCTCGCCTCCTTCGAGAGCCGGCTCCTACCCTCTCGCTCTGTCTCTCCAGCCCTCTCCCAGACGATTATACATCATAATTCCCGGGCTAATTGACTAATATTCCCGGCCGCAGAGTATACCGGCCGCGGCCGGCGATAACGATCCCGAAACGATCATTATTATGGCTGTTTATTTGCATTATCGCGTTATTGCGTCTCCTCTCTCCACCGAGATACTTGATCCCCGCCCGTTATAACCGAGAGACCACTTTTCATCCCCCACTCTCTCTCTCTCTCTCTGATGTGCGACCCCTGCCCCGTCATTGTTTTAATTAAACTTCTGACGCAGATTATTAGACTGCGCAGCCCGCTCCAAAAATTGATTAAAGTCCGCCGTCGGGATCCACGGGCTCGTTAACGCCGACCGACGGCCTTTCGATTCCGACGAGCTTCTCCCGCGACAGTTTCCGATTTTATTGATCATTCCAAAAATCGAAAACCCTGGTTCTTTCTCTTTGCTCGGGTTCGTTAGGGTTCGGATCAGGTCAGGTACAGTAATCTTTCGAATGCTGTCGAGCAGCCGGGGACTGGAGCGACAGGGTTCGAGTGGTGGTATATTTTTTGACTGCGTTTCTACGTCGATCGCGCCGAGCGAGACTTCAATAGAAAGCCGAACATAGAGAAGGACAGAATGAGATACGGATCGGGTGACCGAAGCGTGTCGCCGTCGCCGGCACAGTTTAAAGGCCCACATTGTTGCTGTTATTCGTGGCGTTCGAAACTTCGATCGTCGATTAAACCACTAAGCACAGTTGGAATTACAGTAAATTCTCTATAATCGCAAACAGGGCATGTACGATAATCGCAAATGAAATATCCCCTCCAACTCAATACACTGATCTCGGCTCGGTATATCGGTGTGAACCACTACTAACGCGACGCGGAGAGTCGCAGTCGTCGGCACAGTTCAAACGCCCGTGAGTCATCATAACGTTATACCAAAATTCTATCTTCTTTATTTTCCATTATTTTTTCATGGGACTTTCACCAACATATTCCTGGCATTTTTCTAATGCAAAATGATACCAAACACGATATAATATGAACTGAATTTAGTGGTTTAATTGACGATGAGAGTTTCGAACGCAAGGAAGGACAGCGTATATGAAAGAAAGAGACGCGGAGAGTCGCAGTCGCCGGCACAGCTCGAAGGCCCGCGCGTGGTCTCGCGTTACATGCGCTGTCCTTCTCTACGTTCGGATCGGCCTTTGGTTCCTTCTCTACGTTCGGCTCGGCCTTTGAAGCTCGAAAAAAGTAGGCCCAAGATCTATAAATGCAAACAGGTGCCGTCGCATCGACGGTTGCCGTGATGTCTGTTTACACGCGCTGTCCTTCTCTACGTTCGGCTCGGCCTTTGAAGCTCGAAAAAAGTAGGACCAAGATCGATAAATGCAAACAAATCCCCCCGAGGCGTTTGCGATTATAGAGAATTTACTGTATATCGTGTTTGGTGTCATTTGAATCAGAGAAATGCCAGAAATAAGTTAGTGAAAGTCCCATGAAAAAATAATGAAGATTAAGAAGTTTGAAAATTCGATTCACTCGAGTCAATGTGTGGTATTCACACCGATATACCCGAGCCGAGATCAATCATCGCCGCCGTGCGTCTCGGCGCGACGTTGGCTGGGAGTGGATGGGGTAGGTGCTCGACAGCATTCGATTGACAGCATTCGCGAGATTACTGTATTTGTTCGGAGACCCGAAGGTTATAGATTTTCGGGTTCCCAACCAGGGCTACCATATTTTTCTCTCGCCAGGCCCCTTACCCTTCCGCCTCTCGCCGTGCCGTGCACCGTACCTCGTCTTTGCACTCTTCCCACTAACGCTGGCGGGAGCCTCCCACTCTTCCCACTAGTTGCTGACGCGACCGTACGCAAGCGTGTCGCCGCTGTCGCCAGCGTTAGTGGGAAGAGTGCAAAGACGAGGTACGGTGCACGGCACCAGGGGCTGTCGACTCCTATACAGGGTTGCCATATTTTATCCCCTCCGGCCCCTTACCCTTCCGTCCCTCGCCAAGATGCTGCCTCCGCTATCCCCACTCTTACCACTACCGCTGGCGCGACCGAGTCGGTAGCATGCTACCGCTCTCATTCTAGCACTCGGTCGCGCCAGCGGTAGTGGTAAGAGTGGGGATAGCGGAGGCAGCATCTAGGCGAGGGACGGAAGGGTAAGGGGCCGGAGGGGATAAAATATGGCAACCCTGCTCCTATATGAAAAAGTGGCAACGAATTTAGTTGCTTCTCGATTTTAGGTGCGGTGGCAGCACAGTAGTGCTCCACCCCACTATTTGCCGCGCAAACTGTCATCAAGTGTCATATGTTTGATACTATTGCATACTGTGTCCTATGTATGTGCTATTCAGTGCAATTATTGTATAATTTACTATGTATGTAGCATATATGTAGTTTTATGAATAAATATGTTTTATTACAAATTCATTTTTCTGAAAAAACAAATTCATAACCTTTCTTATTGAATGGCTGGCGATGAATACGATTACACGTACATGCAAGGTTGACTATGTGTGAGTCAGATGTGTGCGATCACCACACACATATACGTTGTAACTACTGTGCTGCCACCACACCTAAAATCATCGAGAAGCAACTAAATTCGTTGCCACTTTTTAACATAGGAGTCGACACTCCCTGCACGGCACGGCGAGAGGCGGAAGGGTAAGGGGCCTGGCGAGAGAAAAATATGGTAGCCCTGTTTCCAACCCGACTCTGACTTAATTTACCCACCCCTAGTATTTTTATACTTTTCGACGGGGAACACGCGCGCTTCCGGTTGTAGGTACAAGTGGGGGCGAGAATCTTACCGAGAATTTACAGAATTTCGTCGGATGAAATACGATAACGAGACACACGGCAGCTCGGGGGCGTTCGGTGTCGGGGGTCAAGGGGAGGGGGCGCACAGACCGCGAACGGTTAAATGGAAAGCGATTCAACCTCCCGACCGCGCGTCGGCTCAGATTTATTTTGCAATTTAGCTTGACAGTATGCTGTTCATCTCGCGAATCCGTGATTCCAACTTAAATAATTCATAGCCCCTAATACGAATAGCAATGGCGCCGCCCCGTTTGGAGGCCGCGCCGCGCCGCTGTGAAATATTCCCGGCGTGTGTTTCGTCGAGCACTCTCGCGCGGAGAGCCCGGCCCCGAACTGTGCGACAAGCGCGCATGACGATTGAATATCAACAATTTATAAATTTTGACACGGCTTTAATGCGCGGCCCCTGTCGATAACGTCATTAATACCGTCGACGGTCTCGCGCCCCGGTAACGATGTTTCGCGTTCGCGCTCCCAGTTGACCGAGATATTCGATTCCCCCGTCGAATCGATTGAAAAACAACCGCGCGAAGAGTCGATCCTGATTGACTTTCTCGCGGTGATTAATTGATCGGGACCCCCCGTCATCGGTTAATAGGACGTCGGGCGGAGTCCGTAAAAGGGTCACTAAGGATCTATACCACTTAATATTGAAACTGTTTAACGTGATTCCCGTCCGACCGGATACGGTTTCTTCCACTTCAATTATTAAAACGAACGTCGAATACGGAGATACGATCGTATCGATCCCGGCACGGTTCGTTCTGCGCTACGCCCGGTGCAGCGCGGGACTACTCTACTTACGGCTCGAATATCGCTGGTCGTTAAGCGGTGTCGAATTTCTTCTGACTATTCCGATACTGTTGCCGAGACTGATTCGTCACTTGCTTGTACTACTCGCTGGTAATTGTGAGGTATAAGAGACCACCACTTTTGGATCAGCTTGTAGATCGCTGTTGGTAACATGGGAATACCCACTTTGCCACGCTTCGGCTCTTATTAGGACCAATCTATGTTCTATGTCGTTATTATCGTAGATGAGGTGTAAAGAACCACCACTTGTGAATCAGCCTATACGTCAGCATGGGTAACACGGGAATTCTAACTTTGTCAAGCTTGGAATAATAAAAATTAGGACTGGAATCTGTGTTCCAATAGATCATTATTATCGTAGATGAAGTGTAAGGGACCACCATTCTGGATCAGCCTATACGTCACTGTTGGTAACGTGGGAATTCTAAATTTGCCAGGCTTGGACTCTCATTGGGACCGATCTGTGTTTCGAAATAGGACTATATTATTGTAGATAAATTATAAGACGGGCACCACTTTTGGATCATCCTATAAATCATTGTTGGTAATATATATCATTGTTGGGACCAATCTGTGCTCCTAGGTATGTCATTATTATTGTAGCTGTAATGTAAGGAGCCATCACTTTTAGATCATCTTACAGATCATTGTTAGTGATATGGGAATCCTAACTTTACCAGGCTGGGTCTCTTATTGGGACCAATCTGTGTTTCTAAATGTGTCAATGTTATCGTAGTTGAAGTGTAAGGGGCCATCACTTGTGGATCATCCTATAGATCATTGTTGGTGATATGGGAATCCTAACTTTATCAGGCTGAGGCTCTTATTATTGGTACCATTTTGTGTTCCTAACTATATCATTATTATCATAGATGAAGTGTAACGAGCCATCACTTTTGGATTATCCTATACATCATTGTCGGTGACATAGAAATACTAGCTTTACCAGGCTGGGGCTCTTATTGGGACCATGTTGTAAATGAAGTGTAACGAGCCATCACTTTTGGATCATCCTATACACAATTGTTGGTGACATAGAAATACCAGCTTTACCACACTGGGGCTCTTATTGGGACCCCATTTTGTGTTGCTAACTATATCATTATTATCATAGATGAAGAGTAACGATGCATCACTTTTGGATCATCCTATATACATAATTGTTGGTGACATAGGAATACTAGCTTTACCAGGCTGGGGCTCTTATTGGGACCATTTTATAAATGAAGTGTAACGAGCCATCACTTTTGGATCATTCTATACATCATTGTTGGTGACATAGGAATACTAGTTTTACCACACTGGGGCTCTTATTGGGACCCCATTTTGTGTTGCTAACTATATCATTATTATCATAGATGATGTGTAACGAGCCATCACTTTTGGATCATTCTATATACATAATTGTTGGTGACATAGAGATACTAGCTTTACCAGGCTGGGGCTCTTATTGGGACCATGTTGTAAATGAAGTGTAACGAGCCATCACTTTTGGATCATTCTATACATCATTGTTGGTGACATAGGAATACTAGTTTTACCACACTGGGGCTCTTATTGGGACCCCATTTTGTGTTGCTAACTATATCATTATTATCATAGATGAAGTGTAACGAGCCATCACTTTTGGATCATTCTATATACATCATTGTTGGTGACATAGGAATACTAGCTTTACCAGGCTGGGGCTCTTATTGGGACCATTTTATAAATGAAGTGTAACGAGCCATCACTTTTGGATCATTCTATACATCATTGTTGGTGACATAGGAATACTAGTTTTACCACACTGGGGCTCTTATTGGGACCCCATTTTGTGTTGCTAACTATATCATTATTATCATAGATGAAGTGTAACGAGCCATCACTTTTGGATCATTCTATACATCATTGTTGGTGACATAGAGATACTAGCTTTACCAGGCTGGGCCTCTTATTGGGACCATGTTGTAAATGAAGTGTAACGAGCCATCTCTTTTTGATCATTCTATACATCATTGTTGGTGACATAGGAATACTAGCTTTACCAGGCTGGGGCTCGTATTGGGACCATTTTATAAATGAAGTGTAACGAGCCATCACTTTTTGATCATTCTATACATCATTGTTGGTGACATAGGAATACTAGTTTTACCAGACTGGGGGGGGGCTCTTATTGGGACCCCATTTTGTGTTGCTAACTATATCATTATTATCATAGATGAAGTGTAACGAGCCATCACTTTTGGATCATGCTATACTTCATTGATGGTGACATAGGAATACTAGCTTTACCAGGCTGGGGCTCTTATTGGGACCATTTTATAAATGAAGTGTAACGAGCCATCACTTTTGGATCATCCTATACTTCATTAATGGTGACATACTAATATAGCAGACAGAAATACTAGTTTTACCAGGCTGGGGTTCTTATTGGGACCACATTTTGTGTTCCTAAATGTATCATTATTATGATAGATGTAGTGAAGGGAATACCACTTCTAGATCAGCCTGTAGACGCGGCAGTAGAACGTCGCCGTTCGTTGGACGGCATTCGAAGTCGGTTGTTCGTCCCTGACATAACGACTCAGTCGGGATACCTGTGCACTGCGGGCCCGCTATAGTCGTCGACCTTGTAATTTAAGGTTGAAGGTGGGCTGCGCCGCACAGCACCGCTCGATAAAACGCCGCCAGTGATAGAAGTCTCTCGTGCCGGGGGGTTTAAAGGGTCTAGGTGGTTCGAACCCCTCCGTTTCCTCTTCTGCTCGTCCCTACACCCCCTTCTAAAACTCGCGAGAACTTCGATCGGAACTCGTTAATTACTTTTGTCCGGCGAGATCCGCCAAATCGTCGGAGCAAACTGTTTGTTCCTCTGCGAATAAACGCAATAACATAGTTGTCCTTGTTAAGGCGACAACAATTAAATACAACTCTCTGGAATCGAACTATGTTCACTAGTTCTCCGGTTTTCCGTTCGACTTTCACCCACGACCTTTCTCGAAGTTTCTAGATGTTTAAATACTGTTCCTCGTTTAAACATTTTTCCCTCGGATTATAATTATCAGAAAACCTTGAAAAATCGTGATAATTGTGTGCTTCCACCGAAAACTTGGAAAATATTATTTTCGCGTGTAAATTATGTTGAGATACTGTAATTTGTTATTTTAATGCTAAATATGTAGATCGCGAAAGTTTTTAATAAGTAATTAATATAAATATTCATTTTCATCTGGAAACACGGTGCAGAAAGTGCAAACGCTACTTTAACTTTAACTTTTTTAGCAACAAAGTTAGATAAACTCTCTGCACATTTTGCAAAACAGAATTGTCTGGGACGCACCGGGAACATAACTAAATCCTTAGGAAAATATACAAATTTTATTATTTTTTCGAGGTAACAAATAATGTTCACTGTAACTAAATATTACAATATTTTCTAATAAAAATTGAGATTTTATGCATTTATGACGAAAATGTGTAGGCGCCATTTGAAACAGTAAAAACATTGGAACAATTTATAAATATCGTTGTATAATTTTCAGCCTATTAAACGCATTCAGAAAGAAAATAAATTTCCATTTCACCCCGGTTTGTTGCAAATCAAATAGAACATTTTTATTTTATTTTTTTTTAATTTATTTTACTAAATTTTTATATATTTCACGTACCACTAAGCAAACAAGCCATATATTAATTTGGTTGGTAAATATCCTACTAATGATCCTACGAGAGCAAATTCTTATCTATAATTTACTGGCTGATAATCATGAATTCTTGAATTTTCATATTTCGAGATTCCGCCAGGTTTCGACGTGGGATGATCGTGGGAGGAAATCGCGTTAGAAATCGGACGTTTATTCGTTCGAGCATCGAGTAAATACCGGGATCGGGATCGTCGGTGAAAGGAGCGAGTCGATAATTTGTTTTTATTCATCCCTCCGGCAGAGGACAAAAGGGGTACGTATCAAGTTCGCGGATCGGGGACGAAGGGAGACACGTTTATTGTGCTTTGGGATTGAAATCGTGTTCCGGGGAGCGCGAGATGTTTGGACGAGGGATGAAAGGGAGTCTCGGACGACAGAGGGTTGTCCGGAGGGGTGTCGTCGGGACACAATGCTCGGGACACAGTCCGTAAACAATATCGCTGGAAGAAAAAGCAAGACGAATCGACGAGAATCGTCGGGGTCCTTTCTCGAAATCCAGTCTCGAAACACTCAGCCTCGAATCGTTCCGTTTTTTCGCCGTCGTTAAATATGTATGTGCAATTCAAATGTTCGCCTTGAATCGTTTTTATTCGGTGTACAAATAAATTTGTAGCCTTTTCTTCGGAATACAATCTATGGTACAGCGAAGCAAGAGACTCGCCTCTCTCCTTGCGAATTTGATTTAGCGAACGAAAGCTTTTCGAAGTCCGTCCGACCAGTGGTCGACCCACACTACTGGCCTACCAGTGGTCGTCCACAAAGTTCATACTCTAAAGGTGCCAATACACCAGCAAAAGTAGCTTGCAGACTCGAAGCAATTTTAATCCCGAAATCAAAAGATTTCTTTGAACCCAAATATGATATTTATTTTATGCAATCTTTTTTACGTTGTGCATTTCGAATTCAACCTGTTTTCTCATACGACAACTGAGCTTTTTACTTTAATTTTAATAATATTAAAACTGTTTTGAAGAGTGGTATGGCAATTTTTACTGGCAGTGCAAAAGGGTTAAACTTCATTTTAGGGTTCAAGAATTTTGGACATTTTTAATATAAACGTTAAACATTAATTGTTGAACCAGTGAAGTCCTATCGTTAAAACTTGGGTTTTCGGAATTTCCTCCTTGAAATCTACAGGATTGTATTTTTAAAAAGCCCAAATTTTTGGTCTCGTAAGGTGAAGTCTAGTTTCCAAGTACAGTGGCCCTCAAAAGTTTTCGTACGCCCTTTAAAACGACCTGTTTTCTAAGCAATTAGAAGCATTGGTTTACTAAATGATGTGCAAAAAAATTTCCATTATAATTTACACGGTTATATGCAAAAATAAAAAAGGCATTTTTTAAAACTGTTTTATTTGGGCCCTTGTCCTTTCTGGGCCACTGTATATTATTTGTTCGCCGAGAGCAACATTGTCACGAGTGAGTTCAACTTTGCCGGCCTATCTCAGTATTGTGTACAGTGAATGTGCAAAAGCATGTGTCCGCAGTTTAATAAATAAAATGCGCCCGGTACGTACTCCCCGAGTTGTTCCAGAAGGTGTTTCCGGTTGAAATTCGATTTTTCTCGATATTCCCGGGTTCCGTCGCAGTTGAAAGCGTAGAAACGAGCGAGGAATTCGATAAGGAATCTCGATAAAGCAGCTTCGATGAGCATAGTTGCGAAAGAAATCGCGAGGAAGGAGTTTAACGCGAGCTTCCCTGAATTCTTATCGGTGAAAAGGGAACCGGAAACGGTCAGGAGTATTTGTTCTATGGAGGAGCGTGCTTTAATCATGCAAAAGGTCGACTCTCCTCGCGTCGCCTCGCGTCTCCTCCGCGCGAGGAGAGAGGAGTGGAAGCAGAAGCTTTTGCGCAGGCTTGTACAAACACGCTCACCCTTCGGAACTCGTTGACAAGGGAACGGCTCTCCCGTTCTCGGTCGGAATTGAAATATCGTCGATAAATCGCAGCCTCCTTCGGTCGTGCGTGTTACACAGCAAATTGTATTACTTTCACAGGCCCGCCTGACGAACGTGAAACTCACCCCCGTCGATTCTCCATCCCGCAATCTTCGCGAAAAAATTCCCTTCGCCCTCTGTGACAGACGTGGCACTCAGCTTTCCCTGCTCCCAGTCTTCCAAGATTCTCGACGTATACAGTATTTCCAAAGCTCCAACCTACAAAATGCCAAGCTTTCGAAGCTCTACGTCGAATAGTATTCAGAGTTCTCAGAGCCACATAGCTTTCAGCACTCTAAATTGTCAGAGTCTAAAGCAAACTCAATGTTCTCTCAGTCTTTTTCGAAGCTCTAATCTTTGAGATGATTACTGCAGAGTTTCCCAAAAATGTCGCACTTAAAGTTGTACTTAAAAATGCCATTCCCGAGGCCATTTGAAACAACTTTTTCCTTTGCGAAAATGTTCTCCGAGGCTCCGTTAACGAGTTATTAACGAAAAACGCGGACCAATCGGAGTGCGGCTACCGCGAACGACTCCGCCCCGGCCAATGGCAGCGCAGCGCTCAACGTGGCCTGCCGCCAACGAGGCGGAGTCTGTGCGCTGTTGCCGCGCTGATTGGTCCGTGTTTTTCGTTAATAACTCGTTAACGGAGCCGCGGAGATCATTTTCGTAAAGGAAAAAGTTACTCCAAATGACCTTACCTATCACCCTTTCCAAGGAAACACATTTTTGGGCCACCCTGTAGGGGTCTGCTATCCCTGCATGCACGTGCAACTTTTGCCTCATACGTTTCGACGTATGAATCGGCAACGGTGCTTGTCGGAGCCAGGTAATTGCCAACAAAGCGACAAACAATTGTTAGCTCGTGGATCGTCTGGCGCTGTTCTCGTCGCCGCGGTAAATCCAGGGGGTAAGAGGGACTGAATAATTGAGCTTCCCCCTTTGATCGATGACAATCGCATTCGATTCGATCACGCGTGTCCCGTTGAATGGGCTTCTTTGTCACGGCGGGATAATCATTCCGCGTTTCCGAGCTTTTCCTGCGGAGAACGGGTGAGCAACGCGGGTGAATGGGTGAACAGGGACAGAAGGAGGGCGCGGCTCTCCGCGCTACTTCGAAAATTGATCAGCTCTCTCGCTAATTGCTCCCGGCAGCCGTGCAATTAGAAATCAAAACGGCAGGGTGCGCTGCGCGCAAATAATATACAAGGCGTCGCAGAGTTTTGCGCGTCAGTATTCGCTCACGATGTCAGCAAGACACACCTTCGTTCACGTAGCAATTAACGTATTAGATGTACGCACATTTATTTCTTCTCTCAATAATAATTTACTGTTTTCTATTTGATCAATTTTGCCAGGTGTTTACAAAATGTTGTACTTGAAAGAGGAGATTCTTCAGATCATTTGAAGCAACTTTTTCCTTTACGGAAATCTTCTCCGCCGCCTGGTTAAAAAGTTATCATCGAAAAACTCGAACCAGTCGGGGCGTGTCTACGGCGCGCGGACTCCGCCTTGCCCGGGCGGAGCTGTTCGCGGTAACCGCGCTCCGATTGGTTCGCGTTTTTCATTAATAACTCGTTAACGGAGCCTCGGAGAAGATTTTCGCAAAGGAAAAAGTTGCTTCAAATAACCTCAGGAATCACCTCTGTCGAGGAAACACATTTTTGACTTTAACTTTCCTCCTAGCCCGCAAGCGTTGAACCCCACGGCGTTCTGTAGTTGAACACAGAACTCTCTCAGTTATTCGCCCGTTTCTTTCGGCGAAGACACCGGTCGCCAGGAAATTTCCTCGCTTAAAATTCATTCGCGATGTTCGCCGTTCTAGCCGGTAAGCACGCTCGTCGAAGAAAGTTAGGCCGTTTTGTCGCGGAAATTCGAGCACGGGAACTCTGTGCTCGCGCGAGAATCTTGAACGGGAACAAAGGCGAGAGACACAGGACTCCCGAGGAGGAGCTGCCTGCCAGCTTTTCGGAATAACAAATCGCGTCCGGGGGCGAGGAATTTTTCACGGCGGAGCTACTCCTGGCACAGGAGAGTAAATAAATACCTCGTTGACGACGAAGCAACCTGCTGGTGACGATCCACAAAGCCGAAACCGCAAATCCCTATTCCACGTTGGGTACATCCATCTTTCATTCAATCCATGGTAATCCATTCGTTCAGATTTTTCTCTTTCTCCTAGAAATATTTACCAACTATTGTTGACACGTCGTCTTAATGCCCAACAATGATAGAAGCTCGATGAGGTACTCCAAAAGGGATAAATAAATGACAGTCAGTACTTATAACAAAAAATTTTGTGAAGGGTAAATAAGAGCCACCCTAAATTAAATTCTTTTCAAGCTTGGCCCCCCCCCCACACCCTCCATTACTGTACATTTTAAAAATATTTTTCTATGTACCGTCGATTTTGTCTTTCCATGCTATATTACTATATGTAAATAAAAAATATGAGGTCGTCGTAGAAAAAAATTTCCACGAGTTTGAAATCCCGCGAAATTGGATTCCAAGAAACAATTTTTCCGTCAGCACTGTATATTCTTCGTCAAACAATACTACTTTTGTTTGAAACATTTCTTCACAACCCCAGGGTATGTCCTGAAAAAAATTAAACAAGATCCACCCTAATGTACATATACAGTGTGTTCGACTATTAGTGGGAGAAAATTTAAGGGATGGTTCTGCGGGGACACACAGGATAAAGAGACCGCCCCGCGTCGTTCTAACGGGACACCCCCTAGTATTGTCTCACTAGTTTAAATCCTCAAACATTTCGTTTGGAACCGTCGACTACTTGAGCGGTCCGCTGTAGGTTCCGAAGGCGAGGACTTAAGGGCTAAGAGGGTAGGGAGTGGATTCCTGGGAGGAAATCGATTGGGCGAGGTAGGGAAATCGGCGGAATAGGTTTTTCTGGGCGAGGGAGGATCGTTAATCGACTGGTTCATGGCGTCGTATCCAGAAGCCGAGTCGAACCGGTGATCCGTGGAACGAGTTTTCAGGGGCGGAGGGGGTAATTGGGTCCGGCGAGTAGCAATGGAAATAAATTAGCGTGTATACCGGGTTTTTCGGGGCCGATTCGCGCTCGCGTTCCAGCACACGATCGTTAGAACGACACGGTGCGATGGTAGAGACACACGCACGATCGATTCCTCTTTCTCTCTTCATCCTCTTTTTATCCTGTGTGTCCCCACAGAACCATCCCTTAAATTTTCTCCCACCAGTAGTCGAACACTGTGTACGTACCTTGATGGACCTTTTTTAATTTTTTTCGGGACACCCCCTGGGGTTGTGAAGGAATGTGTCAAACAAAAATCGTATTTTTTGACGAAGAAAATATTGCCAGGGAAAAAAATTATTTTTTGAAATCCAATTTTGCGAGATTTCCAACTCGCGGAATTTTTTTTTTACGATTACCTTACATTTTATTTACATATAGTAATATGTAATACGATATATAGAAAAATATTTTTATAATTTACTGTAATATAGAGAAAACAAAGTTTGAAAAATATGTAATTTAGGGTGGCTCTAATTTACTCTTCTCAAAATTTTTTTAACGATTTCATGCGAGCATTAAATTAATTATTCTAATATTTAAGGGCCTTGGGGCACGTTTTCCCGTTATGGGAAGCCTAGGAAGGGTGCTCAAACTTTACAGAGATATTTTTTTTCATTATTTGGAACAACCCTGGGTGGTGCCATAAGACAAATATAAAAACCTCCCTAATGTGCATACGTACAATCTAACGATATTGTAGAAATATATTTTTACATTTAATTAATAATCATATTGATTGTCCCTCTCTACTTACGCAAATCAATTTCTAAGTACCTGAACGTGTATTGAGAACCAGAGCAGAATTTCAAACACTTAAAGCCAGATCTACTTATGGATTAATTAATCCAATAAATCGCATTATTGCAGACTCTACTATCCATAATCGTATTGATTTTTTTATGGAATCTTTACACACTTTTAAAAAACAATTGCGCAGGATTACAATATAATGATCAGAGTTGGGTAAAAATTTTATCCATATAAAAATTCCGAATAAAGTAGTGTTTTTCCAAGTGGGTTTTAAAACTTAAAGCTTAAGCCCACCTTATTCGAAATTTTTATTTAAATAACATTTTTGCCCAACTCTGATAATGATAATACCATATAGTTTGTACTATTAATTTTTGTACATATCCCTTCTATGTTACTATACGAGTAGTCTCTTTTACTTTTTATTGTTTTCTATTTTAAACATTTTTGTAAGAGGGCTTCGGTCCGTCAATAATAATAAATAATAATAATAACAACGTATTATAACAGAGAAAATCAAGTTTGAAAAATAAAAAGATTTCAAGCTCGATACATACTGCACTTTTCCCGTTGTTGTATCGATCTAAAATTGTGCACAGATTATTTTTTAAACCAGTATGGCAATACTACGGGGTGTCCCGTTGAAACGTCGCGGTGTGGTGGTCGAGACACACGCACAATCGACTCCTCTTCCTCTCTTCATCCTCTCTTCATCCTCTCTTCATCCCCTGTCCCCAGCGGCGCGATGGATATAGCGACGAGCAACGAGCAACGGTCCGCGACGAATCTCCGTCGGGCTGTTAAAATATTAACGATCCGCGGGCATATTCGGAACGGACGAGTTTACTCGGAACGTTTCCGCGTCAGTGGGTAACCAGGGCTGTCGCACGATTCCGCGATCGATCCGCAAATCGCGAGGCCACGGTTTTCGCGCGTCGCCTCCCTCCCATCGCGGCACACGCCTCACATTCGCGGGGTAATGAAAGGACACCGTTTCAACAACGACGCTCGACGCTCGACGCACCGATCCGTTCGATCGGATTCCAGGCGATATTGCGAGCCCGACGCGTTTGTCTCGCGCGGGCGCGCGTTTAATTACAACGAGCAGTCGTCGTTAGGCCCGTAGCCGTGAATCCCGACGACCATAAACACGGCCGGGCTGCCATAAACGCGCGAGGATTGTCAGATTCTCAGTACCGCTCCGACCTTCGAGCGAAACTCACAGCGAAACCGCTATAAAGGAACAGCTGACACGCAGGAATTTGTCCACGACAGTGTTCTCCGCGCAGTCATCGATGCTTCTACGGAATTTCTATCGTCGCGGACGAGGACGAAGACCTATGGGAATATGAACGAACATCGTTTGACCATTCACGGGGTATTTCGCCCGGAAAGTAAGAAAGAAGTCTTTTAAAAATTTCACGTAAGTCGTACTTGAGTATTTTGTACACCCGTGTGGTACTCTACTTCATCGAAAGCTAACTGACTCTTTGCACAAATTTAAAAAACAATTACGCAGGATTGTAGGATAATACCATATCGTTTGTACCATTATTTTCTGTGAATGTCCCTTCTTTGTTATTCTTTGTTATTATACGTGTAGTCGTTTATCCTTTTCTATTGTAAACATTTATGTAAAAGGACTTCGGTCCGTCTATAATAAATAATAATAAAGATCCGCAGTCTAGTTATAGCTGACGTCAAGACGAATTCAACGACCTACTATATTATGAAACCATGAGCCCATAGATATCTTTAAAGTAGTTTTCTATATATAGATATCGTTAAAACAGTACCAGACAGAACTTCGAACGGTCAACATTGTGCACCAAATGTAAATCAATTATATCAATTGATTCTATCCATGTATATCAATTATATCAATTAATTTCATCCATGTATATCAATTACTACCATGTATATCAATTATTATGTAAATAAATTATTGCAGTGTCGAAACATGTATCTAATTTATTTTCCCATCCCAATTTCCCCATCCCACCAACATTGTGCCACGGCGATCAGTCGTCATCGAGCACTCGACGAGGCAACATCGAATCAATTCGGCGCTGCCGGAGTTCCTGATCCAGCTGATCCTTCCAGAAGTCGATACAATCTTTCTCTCTCGTCTCGCTCAAGATCGTTTCGTTTCGTTTCCTTCTCTTTTTCGCTTCCTTCTCTTTTTCGCGTTTGTTCTCATCCCTCCACAGGTTCGTGGTAATAAAAGACCGGAGGCAGGATAAGTATTAATTACCACCGCGCGCTGGGAAATAGTTTAAAAAGCCTGCCAGGATTAATTTCACCGCGAATAGCTCCTCGATTTAAACTCCAACCACCTTTTCACCGTCCCACCCTTCTTCTCCCTCTCACCGTTCCAACTGTCGTTCCTTCTATTTACTTCTCTTCTTTGTCTCTATATCAACTCCTCCGCGTTGTTTATCTTCAATCTTCCCCCGCAACTTATTGTTTTCCTTCGTTCAGCCGATGTTCCACCACACGGATAGGATATATCACGGAAAATCCTGTCGACGGGATTTCCAATCCTTATCGCACTGTCGCCTATTTGTCATCCGACAGTATGGATACAAAACAGACTACAGAAACGTACTATAATGTTTAATTTAGACGTTCGCTTGTTTAACGAGCGTTTTACGCGTCGTTTGTCGACGTACAAACCTGTTGCGAGGAATCGAAGTACATGTCGCAACAGTGATTGACGTATACTACTTGATTGCAACATTTACTTGCCAGAAAAGATGCCGCGTTTATTTCTTTGACTTGACGTTGAGTTATACTACTGAATTTTCGTGCCACCTCCTTCGACATCATATTCTCCTGATACTTTTCCAATTTTTGAGATTTTCGAAAATTTTCGGCAATTTTCGACCGTCTGACTTGTCGCTGACTTGTACTACTGAATTTTCGAAAATTTTCGAGCGTCTGACTTATGGTTGACTTATACTACTGAATTTAGTGCCACCTCCTTCGACATCATGTGCTCCTAATACAAAACTCAATTTTCGAGATTTTCGAAAATTTTCGCCAATTTTCGGCCGTCTGACTTGTCGTTGACTTGTACTACTGAATTTTCGAAAATTTTCGAGCGGCTGACTTGTCGTTGACTTGTACTACTGAATTTAGTGCCACCTCCTTCGACATTATGTGCTCCTAATACAAAACTCAATTTTCGAGATTTTCGAAAATTTTCGCCAATTTTCGGCCGTCTGACTTGTCGTTGAGTTGTACTACTGAATTTTCGAAAATTTTTCGAGCGGCTGACTTGTCGTTGACTTATACTACTGAATTTTGTGCCACCTCTTTCGACATCATGTTCTCCTAATACAAAGTTCAGTTTTCGAGGTTTTCGAAAATTTTCGCCAATTTTCGGCCGTCTGACTTGTCGTTGACTTGTACTACTGAATTTTCGAAAATTTTTCGAGCGGCTGACTTGTCGTTGACTTATACTACTGAATTTTGTGCCACCTCTTTCGACATCATGTTCTCCTAATACAAAGTTCAGTTTTCGAGGTTTTCGAAAATTTTCGCCAATTTTCGGCCGTCTGACTTGTCGTTGACTTGTACTACTGAATTTTCGAAAATTTTTCGAGCGGCTGACTTGTCGTTGACTTATACTACTGAATTTAGTGCCACCTCCTTCGACATCATGTGCTCCTAATACAAAACTCAATTTTCGAGATTTTCGAAAATTTTCGCCAATTTTCGGCCGTCTGACTTGTCGTTGACATGTACTACTGAATTTTCGAAAATTTTTCGAGCGGCTGACTTGTCGTTGACTTATACTACTGAATTTAGTGCCACCTCCTTCGACATCATGTGCTCCTAATACAAAACTCAATTTTCGTCGAAATTTTTCGAAAACCTCGAAAACTGAACTTTGTATTAGGAGAACATGATGTCGAAAGAGGTGGCACAAAATTCAGTAGTACAAGTCAACGACAAGTCAGCCGCTCGAAAAATTTTCGAAAATTCAGTAGTACAAGTCAACGACAAGTCAGACGGCCGAAAATTGGCGAAAATTTTCGAAAATCTCGAAAATTGAGTTTTGTATTAGGAGCACATGATGTCGAAGGAGGTGGCACTAAATTCAGTAGTACAAGTCAACGACAAGTCAGCCGCTCGAAAAATTTTCGAAAATTCAGTAGTACAAGTCAACGACAAGTCAGACGGTCGAAAATTGGCGAAAATTTTCGAAAATCTCGAAAATTGAGTTTTGTATCAGGAGCACATGATGTCGAAGGAGGTGGCACTAAATTCAGTAGTACAAGTCAACGACAAGTCAGCCGCTCGAAAAATTTTCGAAAATTCAGTAGTACAAGTCAACGACAAGTCAGAGGGTCGAAAATTGGCGAAAATTTTCGAAAATCTCGAAAATTGAGTTTTGTATCAGGAGCACATGATGTCGAAAGAGGTGGCACTAAATTCAGTAGTATAAGTCAACCATAAGTCAGACGCACGAAAAATTTTCGAAAATTCAGTAGTACAAGTCAACGACAAGTCAGACGGTCGAAAATTGGCGAAAATTTTCGAAAATCTCGAAAATTGAGTTTTGTATTAGGAGCACATGATGTCGAAGGAGGTGGCACTAAATTCAGTAGTACAAGTCAACGACAAGTCAGCCGCTCGAAAAATTTTCGAAAATTCAGTAGTACAAGTCAACGACAAGTCAGACGGCCGAAAATTGGCGAAAATTTTCGAAAATCTCGTAAATTGAGTTTTGTATTAGGAGCACATGATGTCGAAAGAGGTGGCACTAAATTCAGTAGTATAAGTCAACCATAAGTCAGACGCTAGAAAAATTTTCGAAAATTCAGTAGTACATGTCAACGACAAGTCAGACGGCCGAAAATTGGCGAAAATTTTCGAAAATGTGGAAAATTGAGTTTTGTATTAGGAGCACATGATGTCGAAGGAGGTGGCACTAAATTCAGTAGTACAAGTCAACGACAAGTCAGCCGCTCGAAAAATTTTCGAAAATTCAGTAGTACAAGTCAACGACAAGTCAGACGGTCGAAAATTGGCGAAAATTTTCGAAAATCTCGAAAATTGTGTTTTGTATCAGGAGAACATGATATCGAAAGAGGTGGCACAAAATTCAGTAGTACAAGTCAACGACAAGTCAGCCGCTCGAAAAATTTTCGAAAATTCAGTAGTACAAGTCAACGACAAGTCAGACGGCCGAAAATTGGCGAAAATGTTCGAAAATCTCGAAAATTGAGTTTTGTATTAGGAGCACATGATGTCGAAAGAGGTGGCACTAAATTCAGTAGTATAAGTCAACCATAAGTCAGACGCACGAAAAATTTTCGAAAATTCAGTAGTACAACTCAACGACAAGTCAGACGGTCGAAAATTGGCGAAAATTTTCGAAAATCTCGAAAATTGAGTTTTGTATTAGGAGCACATGATGTCGAAGGAGGTGGCACTAAATTCAGTAGTACAAGTCAACCATAAGTCAGACGCTCGAAAATTTTCGAAAATTCAGTAGTACAAGTCAACGACAAGTCAGACGGTCGAAAATTGTGAAAATTTTCTAAAATCTCGAAAATTGAACTTGGTATTAGGAGAACATGATATCGAAGGAGGTATTCTAAATTCAGTAGTGCAACTCAACGATAAGTCAGACGGTCGAAAATTGGCGAAAACCTCAGAAATTGACTTTTGTATTAGGAGAACATGAAAGTAATGGAGGTAACTCGAAAATCCAGTAGTACAGAAAATGTGATAGGTGAATATAATGTGTTGAAGGAGGTGGGACGTAAAATTTGATGTCGTATTCTCTGAGCTGAGATTTCCATAATCTCTCCGAATGTCTGACTTCTGATTGAATTGTACATTTAACTGGATGGGACTACTTACCCTGTGAATACCTAATCGAATAAGCATCCATATTCGCTTTCAACCTTATTACCTGTGATTTCGAGTGCTGTTCTACGGTTCTGTATGCAGCAACGGACCTGCATACTTACCTCTGGTGCTTGTCCGACTAATTACTGACCTGTAACAACGCTGTTGCTCCGACATCTCCCTTTCACCTGCTGTCTCCATACCGGAAGCGATTGATCTTCCCTCTTGATGGGGGCTACATCTTCCCATGCGTACCTACCTGTCTCATAGACTATCGTGCGCACTTGGGCACGTCTGGAACGCAACCAAGAACCTGTGTACTCTCGTTCTAATGTAATGTACAGGGTGTTCGACTAAGGTGGGAAAAAATTTAAGGAATGGTTCTCTCCATGTCAATATAAAACGAAAATGAAAAATGAGAAATTATCATCAAGTACTACCTACTTAATAATACGACATACTTACCTTGGTTCTCATTACGGGTCCCAGCGAGGTAGAAACGTTTCAAGGATTCACAAATTAATCGTTGAACGACATTGAACCTACCTACTCGTTAAAATCCACAAGGGCATGTCAAATACCCGCCCTATGGAATTATCGAGTAGAAGGGGGCAATGCCTTTTCGCTTCGCAATCGGCTCACAGAAATAATTGACTCGAGGTCGCTGTTACATGGTTTCCAGAAAACCATTGTGCCCCTAAACGTTGAATGATATCCTTACAAGTGCTAGTATTCACAAAAGGCACATATGTATAATAATATCCATACCAGAGTTGCAGGCTTGCCGCATTTCAGGCGGATTTTAAATTATTATTAATACCTAGAAAACGAAGGCGAAATCGCAATTTTTCTATTCTTCATTTTCGTCTTATATTGCCATGAGAACCACCCTTAGAATTTTCTCCCGCCAGTAGGCGAACACCTTTACATGTGCATTAGGGTGGACCTTATATAATTTTTTCGGAACACCCCGTGAGGTTCTTAAAAATTCGGAAAAAATGTGTCAAACAAAAGTTGTATCGTTTGACGAAGTAAATACAATGCTGAAGAGAAACTTATTTTTTGGAATCCAATTTTAGAGATTTTCGTGAACTTTCTTTACGATGACCTTATATATTTTTTTTTACTTACATACAGTTATATAGCGTGGAGAGACAAGCTCAACGATATACAGAAATATATTTTTACAATGTACTATAATGGAGAAAAAAATAAAAAACCAAGTTTGAAGAATAAAAATATTTCAAGCTCGATACACACCGGAATAAATTCAGAGATCGAAGAGTAAGAGCCATCCTAATGTACGCATTAGGGTGTACCCAACATTTAAGTTTTAACGATTTTATGAGAGCATGAAATTAATTATTTTAATATTTAGGAACCTTAGAGTTGGCATTAGGGAGTACCCAACATTTTTTAACAATTTTATGAGAGCATGAAATGAATTATTTTAATATTTTCAATCTTCACAGACTTTTTTTTTTAATTATTAGGGACAACCCTGGGTGGTGCCACAAAGAAATTCGAAAGACGAAAATAAGAGCCTCCCTAATGTACATACATCTAACGATCTAACGAACGAATAAACGAATGCCGGACACGAAAAGCGAGAAGCCCGCGAAAAGCAAAGCCTGCGTCGTCGCGAGGAACAGGGTACGCATGGCGAAGGTTCAGAGGGGAAAAAAGGGGGAATTTAAGAGCGACAAAGTGACGGATTCCGAATTTAAAAGGCATTCACCGACAAAAGCTTTTGTTCGATAACTCTTCCGGCGCTCGGCGCTGTCATTTGAATGGGGTAGTCGATTCAATGAACATTTCATCGCTCGTTTCGTTCCGGTGTGTCTCCCGTTCTCGATTATTCAACGGCATTCGCCCTTTTGTCTTAGCGACCGGATCCATCGTGTTCCTCCGTCTCGCTCCCGTCCGAGAACCGTCCATTGTCCTTTTAAAAAACTACCCTCTCGCCGCCTGTCCGTCCCTCTGTATCCGAGGGAACTTCGTTTCGCGCGCCGCGGATATCTTGAGGAAATAAAACGCGAAAATATCACGATTAAAACGACGCGATCGACGTCCGTCCGTCTGTTCGCGGGGAGAGGTTCGCGTCTCGTTAAAACTTCTGTTCGACTCTCGAACCCTCGAGGACGTCCCTCGGCCCGTCTGTCCCTTCCGGGGACATCTGTACTTGGAATTGCACCGAACCAATTGGCTGCGATCGATATAACCCGTCTTTGTGGAAATCGTCGGTGCTCCGTCGGCCGCGAACCAGCACAAACGACTGATTAAAATTCCTCGGATTTGTGACTCCGTAACCGAATCGCTCGGCGGAAGAAACTACCCTACTTCATCCCTTCGCGTGCGTTGGCAATTATTCGGGTTCCCCGTGGTCGGACACCTTTTCTCTCGAATATTTTAGAGATTTTTAATCGAACCTTTTGGTCACAATTTGTTTGGAAGTTTCCTAGGAGGAGCAACACCCTAACGGATCTAGGGCACTTCGTCGAAAGACATTTCGTCGAATGGACATTTCGTCGAAGTGACATTTCTCGAAGTGACATTTCGTCGATGGGACATTTCGTCGAAGAGACATTTCGTCGAAAATACATTTCGTCCAATTTCTTGACCCAAGTAAACTAAAAACAAAGCAAAAAATTAAAACAAAAACTTGGGTCAAGAAATTGGACGAAATGTATTTTCGACGAAATGTCTCTTCGACCAAATGTCCATTCGACCAACTGTCCTTTCGACGAAATGTCCATTCGACCAAATGACTTCGACGAAATGTCCGAATTCGATTTTCGACGAAATGTCCTTCGACGAAATGTCCGGGTCCCCACCCTAACCTCTACAGGGTGTCCCAAAATTCCTTCAACAGCCGGAAATGGGAGGTTCCTGGCGTTATTTAAAGCAACATTTTCCTTTGCAAAAATGTTATCCGCGGCTTTGTTTAGGAGTTATTAACGAAAAACACGGACCAATCAGAGTACGACCTAGACGTGAGTTGGCACAGTCAGCCAATAGATAGTTGGCGCGACGACTAGACTGTGCCAACTCGCGTCTAGATCGCGCTCTGATTGGTCCGTGTTTTTCGTTAATAACTCCTAAACAAAGCCGCGGATAAGATTTTTGCAAAGGAAAATGTTGCTTCAAATGATCTCAGGAACCTCCCATTTACGGCTGTTGAAGGAATTTTGGGACACCCTGTAGAGCAGGCCTGGCCAACCCAAATGATTTCACGGGCCACTTTGATGACGCGTAACGTTATAGCGGGCCGCACTTTAGGTAAACATGCTTTTAAAAAATGTAATACAAATACAAAATGAATAAAACTTTATTGTTATACTGTGATTCAATATAATTAACTCTCGAGTTTTTATTAATCAGATATTTGTTTATCCTTTCTTTCACTTAATTTTTGTAAATCTATATTTACGTTCGACGTTGCACATCTTTTGTTAGCTGGTTTTCTAAATTGGCACCAGTTAATGAAGCGCGTGAAGAACTTTTTGTAAACTTCATCTTCGGAAAAAATGTTTCTCAAATATATGTGGATCCAAAAGCAGTTACTAATATAAGTATCGTAAATATTAATTTTTGATATGGACGCAAAAAATTGTTTCACTTCATTGTTCCACTGCAACTTGATTATATTATAATTATAAATCGATTATATTATAACAATGACACTTCATTTATTTAATATTTTTTGTATACATACAATGAGAAACAAAAGTTTCAATAGAAATATAAAATCGCCCGGCGGGCCGCGGGTTGGCCAGGCCTGCTCTAGAGTCTAAAAGGGACTGTTCACGATCAAGCAGTTTGCGCAACAATGCCTGTTGCGCAACATGATTGCGCAACCTGTTCTGTAAAAACAGAATTTCCTGATGTTTTGTGCACAACAAACGGTACGCATGGCAACAAGCTTGCAGAATGATTGGTTACGTTCAGATATTAATAACTATATTCATTTAGATAATAACGAAATGAAATCTGTGCAAAAGTGCTTTCTATAGATATATGTACATTGAAAAGCTTCTGCAATGTAAGGATTTACACAATTTCCTTTTAAAGCACTTGAAAATCGCCAATCAATGAACACTCTCGATGAAGTAGGGTACTTCACGGGTGTACAAATAAACAAAACGATACTGAAGCCTTATTCTACAGACCTGTAACCACGTCGAACAGCAAAAATTGAACGACTCACGCAAAATTTTCCGACTTTTCGGGCCAAATACCTCACCGCGTGACGTCATATTGCCCTAAACCAGGGGTGGCCAACCTGTGGCGCATGCGCCAAACGTGGCGCATTGGATCCTTGCGTCTACAATTATTTTTTTGAAGTAGGCGCCATAACTGAATCCATCTTCGTATTTTCAACACCTGAGAAATCTCAGTTGAATTTATACAGCCTTCTTACTCATCAATTCGTCGCAATTTTTCGACAGTTAACAATTATAGGATGGGAATTGCGGTGTTCAAGACAGTGATCGCCCTCTCGTCTAAAAGATCATATCTCCCTATTGTATTTAGATTGATGCTCCAATGAACGTGTGTCTTTTCAACTAGCGTAAGTTAATTTAGTTGCGTGATTGAGTTATCCCTTCTCCTCCCCTAACCGAAGCAGATCATACCCCTATTACGATTTTCCAACCGCAACGATGAACGTAAGAAGGTAGAAAAAGTGCTTAAATTGTATGGCGCATCTGAACTCGTATGTGAAAAACATTTACGCATGGCATGCAGAAGGTTGGCCACCCCTGCCCTAAACCATGGGCGCCTGCCGCGAGCTAGTTGGACGGGACTGTTATAGAGAGTGAATCCTCAAAGAACGCGTTGGCGCCAACACACGGAACGAACCGACGACGGTTTCCACCAGAACTCTGGTAGCCTAAAGCGATCAGGTAGAAATCGTCGCTTATCCTTTCCCCGAGGGACACGGAAGAGATGTTTCTCCTTGCGATTCACCTCTCGGAGAAGAAACGGAGTCCCCTGGCAAACAATGTCCACCGACGACAAAGCGCCGAGCATGATTAAACGTTTACGCGTTTAAACTTCGTGACCCGGTGCCGGACCGGTGGATCGTCCACGGTGGCGGGGTGGAGGACACGCGGATTTGGGAACGAAGCGATAAGGATTATTCGCCGCATCAATTATTGCTCATAAGCCGGATTCCCACGGAGCGCGTGCACGATCGAGGAAAATTATCGACCGACACGCGCCGCTATCATTCGCGACAATTATCGGGCTAATTTTACATCATTGGCCGGCGGAATTATTAAATGCGGATCTGTGTGTACGGTTTCGCTTGATCGCGCGCGCGCCAGCTCGCTCGCTCGTGGATTCGATGCTGGCTAATTGAAATATTGCGCCGGTTTTCCGAAGTGGAAAAGGAGAAAGGAACAGAATTATTGGTAGTAGCATTTATGGTTGGCATTTTGTTGGGCCTTGGTTGCAATATTGGTTGGCCAACAATCATGTCAACGAAGGACCAACGTCATTATTAGACTGTGGATTATTATGCAAAATAAAAATGTTCTGCTTTGTTTGTGGGAAGCAGGAATGATATAAACATTGATTTCATCGCTGAATGATTCGTGTTACATTAAAAACAATATTATGATATTCTTAAATTTTTCTAATCGTTTACTGTTTTAGATCTCACTCTACCAATTTCCAGAGTTGTGCTAATTCAATTATATTGTCATTCAACTACGTCGTAACTGAATTACATAATTCATACCTTTCAATTAATTCAATTACTGAGTATTTTAATCAGATGTGTAATTGAAACACAATATAATTGAAATGTAATATAATTGAAATACAACATAATTGAAATACAATATGTATAATTGAAATACAATATAATTGAAATACAATATAATTGAAATACGATATAATTGAAATACAATATAATTGAAATACAATATAATTGAAATACAATATAATTAAAATACAGGTCTCGACCTCGTTCATAATACGTAACGCTATTTCATGTTTATGGTTAAAATTTAAAAAATGTGTAACGCAGATGTTATTTCTGTTCAGATATTATAAATTTATAAATAATAAATTCCTTCTGTTTGAAACCTCCACATGGATTTTTCAACCTCTTCTTCTTATTACTTTATCATTCTTTAATTTTTAATTTTAATTTAATTACATCGTAATTCGTAATTTAATTACAAAGTATTTTATAATTCTACTGTAATTGCAATTACGAATTACATTGTAATTTAATTACAATGTATTTTCTAATTTTACGTAGTGGTAGTAGTAGTATCAATTTCGGTAGTAGGCTCTATGTTAGAGATTTGTAGACAAAACCACCAACCAACTCCCACACAAATCCCAACCAACTCCCAACCATAAATGCTACTGGATCTTCACCAGAGTTGGGCAAAAATGTAATTCAAATAAAAATTTCGAATAAAGTGAGTTTTTTTCCAAGTGGGTTCTAACCGACTTTATTTGAATAAAAATTTTCGCCTAACTCTGATCTTCACGCAGCGAAAGAGATCCCGATCGAGGGATCAATATATACATCATTATCATTGAATCGCCGGGCGCGCGGTATAGTGACGGTTTCCTCAAGGGAGAAGTTCATGGTCCTCGGGATCTTTTTCGCCGAATAAAGATCCCGACGGAGGGAATCCCATGCAGTCGGAGTGGATCAAGCGTAATCCTCCGGACCGCTCCCGGATCCTGGATCACGCGACGATCCCAACTCTATCCGACTCGTTCCGAGATTATTTTCGAACGGCGAAAACAATAATAGCCGAGTTACGATTCCGGTCATACGTGGCGCGTTCCGCGCTGGAATCGGTAGCTGGGATCCTTTACGAGGACGTCGAAGAGCATCTCGTACGGTTCCCATTGGTCCGCTGGAAACTACTCCTCGATGGTTCGCATTTTCGAGGAGTCCAGACGAGGCGAGGCGTCCTCGCCATCGATCCGACCAAGAACCAAGCCAGACGACGGGGAGCCGTAATGTCGTTACGCTCCGCCACTGCATCCTGCGTCGACGACAGCACCAGCGCGCGCCACTCGCCAACCAAATCTGGAAATTTACGATCGTGTCTGCTTAATAAAGACCAAACTTCGAGCGAAGAATCGTTGTTAGTTTCATTCCGAATCGTTCCGTCACGCTTTTATCACTCCTTCATCTTTCCTACTCAAAGTCAGCTGAAGTGGAAAAGCTCACTCTCGTGGACAGCGAGGAAATCGATAATGACGAACCAGAGTTGGGCATTAATCAATTAAAATTTTGACCAAGATCGATTGATTAATGTGTACGATTACGAAAGGTAATCATTGAAAAATCGACGATTTATTCAATCGATTGATGAAGTTAATCGTCAATCGGTTCTCGTAACCGTGTCGAGAACCCTGAATCGATTTCCATGTGCTATTTAAACTGTAGTGCCCAAGGTGGTTCGGAACCCACCTTATAAAAAAACTGTAGGCCCGTTGCAAAATAACCCTGAATAGGAGTTCCAAAAGCGACGTAAAATAAGGAGAAAAAAAAAACCCTGAATCGATAAATATTTCCAACCCCTAGGTTATATACAGGGTGAGTCTCGTAACGTGACGATCTCAAATAACTCGTAAGTTATTTGTTGTACAAAAAAAATGTTCAAACAAATGTTGCATGGTTCCTAGGGGGACATACAGTGTTGCAATCAGATTTTTGTTACTTCGATTTGTTATCGAGATATGAAGGTCACCTTCAGTTTTTTAAATTGAATGCCCAATATTTTTTCTCCAACTCGGATGAAGCACAACATTCTGAGGAAAAAAGTATTGACCTTCGTATATCATAAATCTAATAGTTAACGAGATACAGTAAAAGCTCCTTCGTTGTCCACAGGCCGGGGGTTTGAGCGGACAACGACCGTGCCCGGACACTATTTTTGATTTATGACTGCGTCTTTAGTGAAACGGCTAATTAAATGACAAAGAAAAGCATTCGCAGTTAAAAGCAGTCAACTGTCTGGCTTTAAAAATCTCCTTATTTCCTTGCCATATTCCTTTCCTATTGTTCTCCGTTCTGCGCGGGTCTAGACAGTCCTGGAACACATCTGGCGACCAGATCCACGCAGGCCTAATCCTCTCGTTGACAGGCAGTGGAGTGGGTAGGCACTGGACAACGATCGTGCCCACGATTCAGGACAACGAACGAGCGATTACTGTATTATCGAAACAATTTTCTTTCTTCTTTGGACAATATCTCGTTAACTATTAGATTTATGATATACGAAGGTCAATACTTTCTTACGCAGAATTTTGTGCTTCATCAGAGGTCGAGAAAAAATATTGGGCATTCTATTTAAAAAACTAAAGGTGACCTTCATATCTTGATACAAAATCGCAGTAACAAAAATCAGATGGCAGCACTGTATTTCCCCCTAGGAACCATGCAACATTCGTTTCAAAATTTTTTTTGTACAACAAATAACTTAAGAGTTATTTGAGATCGTCACGTTACGAGACTCACCCTGTATTTAACCCTCATCCGTCCCCCATTTCACAAACAATAACACGGTTTTTTTATTCAAATTGATGAGTTAACACTTACGTCTTAGGTTTTTCGAATATGTGTGACGCATTAATGAAATAAAAGTCACGAAGTTTTGGGTAAACTTAACCACAAATAACAGAATAGTATAATTTATTTCAGGGAAACTGTGTCGAATTGACACGAGGGACGGATGAGGGTTAAAATAATAGATAAAATTGCACGATAGAGAGCCAATTAGAATGATAAAATTGCCTGTCTAACGCGGCAGTGGTATTTTTGGTGGATCGTAAAATTTTGCGAGACACTGTCGAGTAATTAATCAAGGTCGAAACGTACCTGGAACAACGGTTCCGTCCAATTAAGAGTCCAGGACTATGGTCGTCCGTTTGGTTGATCCAGTTTCTCCGTATTTTTCCAGGCGCTGGCTGCCGAGGGCAAATACGACGACAAGCATCTGATGAGCAACGAAGTTATGGAGAAGACGCCGTCCCCGTTGAAGTCGACTTACAACTCCCAGTTGTCCCGGAACGCTGATTGTCCGGCGTCGTTCAAGCCGGCGATGGCGAACCGACTGTTGGACTGGTTCTCCGTCGTGATGTCCGACTCGAAGCACCGTCGTCCGCATCCTAAACCAAAAGGTCTCTCCTTCATTTGCATAACAAACTCTTCAGCGGAACGATCGTCAGTTATACAGTAAATCCTCTGTAAATGCAAAAAAGCTGTACACGATAAACGCAAAAGAAATATCCCCTCCAGTGTAATAATCTGATCTCGGCTCAGGTACAATGACTCCCACTAATTTTCGCACGCTATTAAAAATAGAATACCTTTTTTAATTTTGGACTATGCGATTTGAACTTTTTCGGGAAGCTAGAGCAATTGGTTTACTACAGGATGTGAAAAGAAATTTTTTAAAAAATCGCATTTGGTCGGAATTGTAAAGGAAATACTAAAAGTTGTATTTTACAACTTTTTTATGCGGACCTATATTGAAATTTTAAAATATACGTTTTGTAGATCACTTAACCAATTGTTCAAACTTCTCCAAAAATTTCAAGTCGTATATTCTATTATCAAAAACGGTATGGTGCTTTAAGAGTGTCCGAATATTAGTGGGAGTCACTGTATATCGGTGTGAACCACAAAGGTCTGTGCGTCCTCACAATGTAATAACAATATAAAATCTTCTTTATTACTTATTTTCTTATGAAACTTTCACAAATATATTTGTGGCATTTTTCTGATTAAAATAAGACCAAACACGATATAATTTCAACTGTATTTAGTGGTTTAATGGACGATGAAAGTTTCGGGCGCAAGGAAGGACAGCGTATGGGAAAGAAAGAGACGCGGAGTCTCTCTTTACACGCGCTGTCCTTCTCTAGTTCGGCTCGGGCTTTGAAGCTCAAAAACATAGCTACCCGTCCACGATAAATGCAAACGAATCCCCCCGAGGCTTCTCCGTTTATAGAGGATGTACTGTATTCCCCCCGAAATGATTCGAAACGCATTTGAACATCACAGGCTTCTTTTCCCGTAACGCCATAATCCGTCCCTCGGGTGAAAAACACTTTTTTTTAATCGACGAAAGAAAATTGGCAGGGGAGACAATAGAAATTGGAAAGCCGGGGTAGTGCTGAAGGGTGATTGTAGACGAGGCGCCGCGTTCGCAACCCCCGAGGATCAAGGCTGAATATATACAAGAGACTAATTGCTCCGCACGAGACGGAACGGGTCCTGGACATTACAGTTCGGAACTGCCTCACGTCACTGCACGCTATTCGACTTCGGTACAATCACTTTCGTACCAGTTCGGAATTGTCCCGTTAGAACGAATCGCTTCCCGTCGAGATCCGGCGCGATTACTTTGCCGTGTCTCCCGCGATATTGTTCGCCGAACCCTTCCTCCCTCTCCCTCTCAGGCGAGATTTCAATATTTATCCGCGAATAATCCGAACGAGTTTCAATAATTCTCCGGGTCGCCGGTAATTATTTACAGAGAGAATAATGCGAGGAGTAGTTTTCCAAGATAGTAACACTATGCGAGGGAAGACTGTACTCCTCTGTATAAATAATTATCTCTCCCTTTTTCATTCGACGCGCACCTAAATTATAAAATCGGGCCTCGCTAAAAGCATTTTGAGGTACCCTCAACAACGAGAACTACATAACCGACGCGATGGGTCGACGTCAACGGACTGCCTAAAGCTCGGTTTATCTTAGCCAGTCCAAGCAAGTCGGACAGAACCTGACTACCCTGATTTTGTATCCAGTATTTTCCAGAAAACTAAAATACTGAAATACTAAAACCTGAACTAAGATAAACCGATCTCAAGGGTAAACTTTACTTTACCGGACTCAAAATTTGTGCCTTCCTCCTACAAATTATGATGTACCTGGTATGTAATCCAGTAGATTCGAAGTTTCGATCCTGTAGGATCAATGGTTCAGAAGTTATGCTTGCCTAAAGTTGAGCAATCTACAGTATTTTTGACAGGTAAGTGCGCCGCCATATGGATTTGTAGCGACGACCGCGAGCCTCCAACTAACTACCACCTAGCGGCTCTGCTCGGTAAGCGGCGCGCGACACTACAAACCAATATGGCGGCGCCCTTACCTGTCAAAAACACTGAAAAATGCACAACTTCAAGCAAGCATAACTCCTGAACCATTAATCCTACAGGATCGAAACTTCGAATCTACTGGATTACATACCAAATACATCAAAATTTATAGGGGAAAGGCACAAATTTTGAGTCCAGTAAAATAAAAAACAGCCGACCTTAACACTAAACCTACCACTGCCAATCATTAACCGGTTTTATATTTTCCATCTTACAATGATTGAAATGATCAAGTTGCTTATGTGCAAACTGATTCGACAAATTTCTTTATCCAAGCACATATTGTAAATTGCACAAAATCTAAATAAATAGAGCCTTGTCATTTTTGCGAGCTAAACCATTTTGAATCGCTTTTAGCGCTCGGTGGGTTCAGTGTTAAAACGGCAACGAGCCCCGGGCGGAGAAGTTACGGTGGTCGGTGGTGTTCCGAGCGAGCGGAATCGCAATTTGATTCGGCGCAGTCCGCGCGCGTAGAAGTGGCCATTGGAATTCATATTTCGCGGACGCCGTTTCCAGGTCACCTGCCCATCGGCTGCCAGTGCGAGGTCAGGTGGATGTTCGGACATTTGGACAGCGACAACGACGGCAGGCTCTCCCTTTCCGAGTTGTACGGGCTGGAGCACGATCAGAACGAGCCGTGTCTGAAGCCGTTCCTCGACGGCTGCGACACAGACGGGTGAGTCCCGAGCCCGTGGACAGGGGACGAACCCACCCTTTACGATTCCCGGCACGTACAAGCACTAGTCCTAGTCCCTGTAACCCGTTTCTCCTTTTCCCATATCGGTGGACGAAGAACTATCCGACGCCGAGAGGCTATCAACCCCTTGCGCTATCACTTCCTACGATGATCAGCAGTTCCAATCTCCTTCCACAGTGGACCACAGTAATATTCGGGCAGTTTTACAAGGACGAGAACTTTTTTAATATCAGATTACTAGACTCGGATATCTTTTCGAGAAGTTTGAGCAATTAGTTTACTACAAGACGTACATTTTTTCACTTTATGGATATGAAATTAATATAATAGCTCGTTAAGGGTAAGTATTCCTTATCCCTATGCACTCTGAATTATTTTTCAGTTTTGTTGCCAACAGCTCCCTGCTATTTTAAGTGTTTCATTTGAAATTTACTTCGAAGAACTGTTTCTTCACTGCTACTTATTTTAAACAGTTTTGTTTACTAATTATGTTAAATGTAGCTCTGAAACTTTGTTGTAATCTGTATTTGTGGAACTTACACAGACAGACAGACAAGAAAGCGAGCTAATAAAAACGTAAAATACGACGTAAGTAAATAAAGGAAATATAAAAACACGTTTCATTTACATTTTCCTTTCTCTGATGTCGAGTCACACTCGACAAAGGAGTGCAAAGGGTTAAATATGTAGTAATTGATTAGTAGACAGCGGATCTTCATGCAAGATAAAAATATTTATGCATCGTTTGCATGGAAACGAAGCTGAATAAAGATTTATTTCTTGTGTAAACAATTTTAATTGATTGAAAACACCGTCACAACGTATTTTTACATTTTTAAAATGTTTTTACTGATTTTTCTCATAAATGCATGAAATTCGCTGTCTATCGATTACATACAAATATATTTAATAATCTAAACAATATTGTGAATAAAGGTACACCAATTTTTAGTGATGACTCGACTGCTAAGGGTTAATTTACTACAAAACACCAAACAAACTGTTTATAAAATTGCAATTGATCGGAATTACAGAGAAAACACTAGAAACTTTTGTTTACAATATAAAAGTCCTTTCAAAAGTGTCCGAATATTACTGCGATTCACTGTACCTATCCCGTTGTAACAAAAGTTACTTGAACTAAAATTATAATTACATTATAATTAGTTTTCTGTTTGCTATCCATCCTATTTCACCATAAATGCATAAAGTAGGCAGTCTAATTACAATGCACAATCATTTCTGCGTAGAATCCATGCGAAATCTCGCCCATTCGATTCCGGGACAGCCGTGACGTCGATAAACGGCGTTCGCGGACGTTAAGAGGGCGTAACAACCCTTTCGATTCCGTTCACGTAGCGAGACACGTCCTGCTCGCGTTGTAATCCGCTTGTCGCATCGCGGCGGACTCCCTTCTTCTTCTTCCTCCACCTCTGCGCTGCTTGTAAATCATTAAACTCGCGGGATACGTGACCCGGAAAGGGAACGAGAAACCCTTTCAGTTTTTAATACCGTCGGAGCAACGCGGCGAGAGGGTTGGTAGCCGCCGCGTCATGCCGGACGCTCGAGTGTAATAGGTCTCGAGCGTACGTGCCTCCAGACCAAGTAGCTGACTGATTGTTAGGGAGAGGATGATTGTACGGATACGTGTGAAAACCGAGTCGTTTGGCTCCCGCCAGGCTCGGAGAGAGAGAGCGAGAGAGAGAGAGAGAGCTTGCGTACAAGTGTACATATTTGTTATTCCGAATGTGAAGAAAGGGGGTGATTGTAATGGTTGGCTCTAGCGTTTTAAATGGAGCAATGCGGATGAACGATACGTGTGAAAACAGAGTCGTTTGGCTCCCGCCAGGCTCGGAGAGAGAGCGAGAGAAAGATCTTGAGAACAAGTGTACATATTTCGCACCCCCGCGAGAAAAGTGACACAACTCAAAAATGCAGCGTTTGAGAAAAATCAACTTAAAGAATACTATAAAACTTGTAGTATTTTTCAATTACATAACCTCAAAATTGCCATTTCTTGACTCGTGTCACTTTTCTTGCGGGGGTGCAAATTGTTATTCCGAATGCGAAGAAAGGGGATGATTGTAAAGCAATGGTTGGCTCTAGCGTTTTAAATGGAGCAATCTGGATGAACGATACGTGTGAAAACAGAGTCGTTTGGCTCCCGCCAGGCTCGGAGAGAGAGCGAGAAAAAGATCTTGAGAACAAGTGTACATATTTCGCACCCCCGCGAGAAAAGTGACACAACTCAAAAATGCAGCGTTTGAGAAAAATCAACTTAAAGAATACTATAAAACTTGTAGTATTTTTCAATTACATAACCTCAAAATTGCCATTTCTTGACTCGTGTCACTTTTCTTGCGGGGGTGCAAATTGTTATTCCGAATGCGAAGAAAGGGGATGATTGTAAAGCAATGGTTGGCTCTAGCGTTTTAAATGGAGCAATCCGGATGAACGATACGTGTGAAAACAGAGTCGTTTGGCTCCCGCCAGGCTCGGAGAGAGAGCGAGAAAAAGATCTTGAGAACAAGTGTACATATTTCGCACCCCCGCGAGAAAAGTGACACAACTCAAAAATGCAGCATTTGAGAAAAAATCAATTGCAAAATTTGTACCGAACAGACAGACAAATAGACAGACAGACAAAAACGGGAGCTAATAAAAACGTGGTAAAATTAACAGAATACTATAAAACTTGTAGTATTTTTCAATGACATAACCTCAAAATTGCCATTTCTTGACTCGTGTCACTTTCTTTGCGAGGGTGCGATTTGTTATCCCGAGTGTGAAGAAAGGGGATGATTGTAGAGCAATGGTTGGCTCTAGCGTTTTAAATGGAGTAATACGGATGACTGCGTTTACTGTACTAAAACTTCGAGAACGTTGAGGAGAGAATGACTCGGCAACTGTGTCGTACACCTTAGCATTAAGAAGCTCTAACTGTATATGATCTCGTATGATTGTCGACTACCGTGCACAAGTCGCTTAACTTCTTAACTACTCGGTTTACTGCTCGTTTTACGACCTTCGTTGCCGAGGTGCTTCGCCGGGGCACAATACGCGGCCACATTGCACCCCGAATCTAATTGGTCCCTGATCGTTTCCGACAAATAACGGAATCCATCCGACGCTGGACTTTAATTCGTTATAGCGGCTCTATAAATGAATGCTTGGCTGACGGTCGGTTTAAACGGTTGTGTTAGGTTGTAGGGAAGGTTCTGTCGTATTTTAAAGAAGCAAGTAATTTTGTGTTTGTGTGTGCTTGCAAATCAAAAACACATGTTGCTAGTGAGTGATAATTTGAAAGATGGCAACAAGTTGTTGCAAATGATGTTGTTGCAAAGGAAATTATATCATTGAATAATATCAAACATATATTTTTATATTGTAATAATTATAAAGTACCCTATTGTTTTCGTTGAAATATTCCACAGTCTTAAGCTTAAACTGAATTAATATTTTAACGTGTACCATCAGTGATACATATGCCACGGAACGTGTTAAAATACGACAAAACTTGCCCTCCAATCTAATATGTGTATACTCTCTAGACACGATGAGAGGATCAGGATTGATCGCGAAAAAATAGAAACTACGTAAGAACTTCTCTGGCTATCGTCCGCCTCGCAAGGGTTAACCTGGACTCGGTTGTTTTAGTCGGAGGTTGTGATTGTACTTGGTGGAGGACTCCCTGTTGATAACTTAAACTAAAGCGACGAACATTGTGCTTCCAGGGACATCTTCGTAAACGGGCCCGAATGGTGCGGTTGCTTCTCAAAAGCTGAACGCCCGTGTGCTGCCGTGCGCAAACGATCATCTCCGGACGTTGCCCCCGCCTGCGACTCTCGAGGGTACTACCGAAGTACCCAGTGCCATCGTGGTCTAGGTCTTTGCTGGTGTGTCGACCCCCACGGCGTCGAGTTCGCCGGTACCAGAACACGTGGCAGCAAACCAGACTGCGGTAGGTTCAAACGCTAGATGACAATAGAACCTCGAAGACAGAGGCGAAAGCACACGCCTCCCAAACTTACCCCGTGTTCCACCCCCGAGCTCCTCGAGGCAGAAAGCGATCGCCGTTTAACATCGTGCCAGCTGGATCGGTCCCTTGAACAAAAGAAAAGAGTTAGAATCTGCTCTGACGCAATCAAATGAATTGTATTACATACTCGGAGATGTATATCTGCAACAAAAAAATGTTAACAGCTGTACCAATTGAAGATTTATCCGAGGCGTCCATTACACGTGCCAGAAAATCATCGATTGCATGATTAATATGCGGTAAAAAAATATTTTAACCGCCGTGGCTTGTTCCTTAAACTATGCCGCATCTGCACTGTGCAAGAAAATCCACGAACGATCGCGCAATAATTAAATAATTAACAAAATAATTACTTGAAACTCGTGCAGCGGCGAAACGCTGAAACTACTCGACAAATTACCGACGTCTGCGCAGATGGTAACCACAAACTGTGATGGTAAAACACAGTTCCCGATGGTTCAACTCTCGACTTTCAACCCTGCATGGTAATGTAGCGGTTTTCGATAATATAAATTCCTATTTTATTATTAATATTGTTGGTAAAATAGGAAACTAATGGTTTTCATAAAATAGGAGTTTACATGATCGACAACCGCTACAGTGACCGCGGGTAAACTTCCGAAAGTAGGTCAAATCATTTTACATTAAATTATTTTCCATTAAAAATGTGAGATATGTTTTCCAATTTGTGTCATTTTCTACCTCACCGAGTTCACGTTTAATAAAAATTAAACTAACCCCAGACCAAGGTAGAAAATGACACTAACATGATAAGAAATTTCTTTTGGAGCCGCCAAAAATCCCTTTGGGAAACATGTTTTTAATTTAAAATTTTAGCTCAATCCGATTTGACCGACTTTCGGAAGTTTACGCAAAGGGCCAGGGTCTCTTCCTGCTGATGTGCTTCACCCAAGACTGTCTTCTTTCTCAATAGCAATCGCTAGCAATCGTTAATCAATAGTATCGTTAATGTTTCAGACATGATAGTGAACAAGATAAGCAACGGAGGACTAAAGACCAACAGTGTGGATCTGGACGACGACGAGGACGGAGGCACAGATGTGGGCCAGGATCTCGAGGGGTCCGCTGATCAGCCGTTAGACTTCTAGACTCCTTAGGATCAGCCAACCGACACAGAGAAAACAGCAGCAGCTAACCGGGAGCAGTACCTTGACGTGATATCGAGCGATCGGACAACGAGGTTCCCTTTTCCGGTTGTCCAGTCGTATCGATCATCGCCGTTGTGATTGGAGGTGTCTTCGGTGAATCAGGGCGGCGGAGGCTGCGTGCGAGCCTAAAACAAAAAGCCAGTTCGTAGAGCAACGAAACAAAAGGAATACGCTGAGAAACGTAAAGAGGAAGAGAGCTCCGCTTCGGAAAGAAGCGAAGGTTGCACCGGCTGCTCTCCGAGCTGGGGAGTTCTCTTCAGGAGCCGTCGGTGGCCATCAGGATCAACGGTTGAATTCTCGAGTGTTGATCTTGGCACACAGAGCTTCGATCCAACCGAAAACAGAGAATCAACAATTTAATCAACGCTAAATCCGGTCGATTAGGGAAGACGAAGACACAAGTGCCAAACGGGTTAAGAGAGGGAAGCTAAACAGTGCAATAAAATCACACGGAAACAGACAGACACACACGTAACACATGTACACACGTATATATACACACAGTCGTGCAATAGAGAAGAACCCGTGCAATGTTTGATATTCCGACTGGATTGCATTTACCTTCGACAAGAATCGGCGCAGATTGTCGCAGAGACAGAAATGCGAATGACCTTTAGCCTGTGTGTGCCCCTCGAGGTACCTCCATGCACAACTCGTCTATAAATAATACAGTTATACACTATTTATGCGTATAGAATGGTAGAGAGAGAAAGAGAGCGAGCGAGAGAGTGGGAGAGAAAGAAGTGAGAGAATAGAGAGATAGGAGAGAGACACTCACGAGGTGTTCAAGAAATGGGAAGATCATCCTCCATCGGGTAGAATTCATGTCCACTCCACACCGACGCATAGAAATTAACGATACATTTAACGAGAGAAGATGATGCAACAGAGATAAAGTTTAACAAAGAAACAAAAAAAAATATTGAGAGAAAGAGAGAGCGAGAAAGAAAGAAAAAGAATGCTCTATATGATTATGATTTCTAACCGCGCTAGATTAACGATATCTCGAATTGTAATGTCTAAGCATAATATATATATATACAAATATATATATATATATAAATATAAATATATAAATAAATAATACATTATACTGTCTATGACTAACGATAATACGGCAGAAGAAGAACAAGCTGGCTGAGAGAGAAAACCAGGCCGATCGTCAGCAGTTCAACACACACACATGAACACATACACACACCTAGAAAGTTGCACGCTTGAAGATGTAGAAATCAGATGTATATTTACTTGATTGCCATAATCCCGCTAAAAGAAGTATTGTAGATTCGATCCAGTCCCGTTGCTGAACACCTTCGCTGATATCTACAAGAGAATAATGCATACAGGATGTTGTAGAAAATGTCGTTGTTCATTCGGAAGGTTCGAAGCTTAAAATTGAACATCCAACATCCCTTGTATGGAACAATGAGGACACTTTTTTCGAGGGGTGATCAAAATGTTTTTTTCACGGCACTTACCGACGGAGAATATTTTCTAAAACGTCCTGTATATATGTAGACCTAACGATTTCCGTCGCTTATTTATTTTTCCTCCTCTTCTTCTTCTTCTTCTTCCCCCTTTTCTGCCACGAGCTTTCATTATTTTCTCTCGTAGCCATCTTGCGTTGCGAGTTCTAGTGTAAGATATAACACTTGCATTAAAAAGAATGACCTATTTCATACTCGCTAACTACTAAGCAGCAGCTCAATCACGACGACGAAGGAGGGGAGATGCCGGAGAGAATTCTATGAACTCGCGATGATGCACTCCTTGTACACGAATAGTAAAAGGACGAGAAAAAAAAAGAAAAAAATATTTTAAGATACACGATACGTTCTTCATCCCTTTCGACAAACGTATTTCTTTCCCCTTCGACGTTTTGTCACACACACACACACACGCGCGCAATTTTCAAAGTTCACGAAAAAGAAGAAGAGTAACGCGCGCATCTACAAAAGGGATCCTCTCTCGACCACCCCCCCCCCCCCCGAGAGAAAGGATTGAGGAAACGCGGGGGTAAGCGTTTTTAATATTTGATAACAAAGAGAGCACGTCGTGATTCGTCTGCGTTTACTTGTAATTATAAGCATTTTTACTTACGACTTTTACTTAACGAGTGTGTGGTACACCGTAGGTACTAGAAGGTATAAAACTATTGTAATCCGTAGAACAAACGAAAAAGAAATGGAAAAAACGATCGGTGTGACTATGTGAATATGCCCTAGCTCTCGCGATTAGGTGGCGAATTTACACGTAGGTGATTAGCCAGTGCAAATTATTACACGTAATCCGCATTCTAGAGAACCGAAACACACGTGTCCAGAGGATGTTTCTGTTTCTAGCGTCGTCGTCGTCTATTTCGAAAGAGCATCGACATGCGCATTCTTTAAACTATTATTAATTATTGTTATCGATTAGCGGCAATACCGTACTATGAATTTTCGGTACTTATTCTTATATGCGATCGCGCTTGCATTCTACTCTTCTGTGAGCAACTTAATCGAGACCATATAACGAACGTACGAGATGGGAGGAAGCGAGTAAACTGTCCAAGAATAATTAACAAAAACCGCGTTTTAACGAGCACCAGAAAACACCGCGTCATTCTCAGACATCGGAACAGGAAACAGACTGCAGATGTTTACGCGAATTAGCATATTACTTAGAGAGCAATCAACGATAAATAAAATGCTACTTTGTACTTGGTACGAACTTACAAATACTTTGTACCACATTGGATTGTTTAGTTAATTGTCTTACGGTGATATTCGTTGATATTTTTTTTATGTTTCTACATATGTCATGGTATTTTATGGTAGTCGATGCATAAACCTCGGCAGTCTAGCGATAAAATATAAGGACTCGTAGAGAAATGTCCATTCGTCCGCGACGTAATGAATTCACCGACAACACCACGATGCACTCTTTGCCACGTTCGAGCGCAATTTCTATTCCCAGCCTGAATTTATTGCCGTACCGTCAACATTATAGATTAACCGAGCATAACTCGAGAAACCGCAACCATACGATAGTTTTACTGAGAACGTCGTCTTGCATATTGTATATACATAATTATATACAATGGGGGAAAATCATCGTCTATGATCTTCGTAAACGTGATGATTTTTGTAAGGTATGCACCTGGTCGAAGCGTAAAGAATTTTTACTTCATCCCGAAGCTACTATTGATATTTCACCAGATTGGTATTGTACATGTGGCTGTAAGAATTCTTTATGAATAAAGATTGTTGTAGAAAACTGGTTCGCGCACCGTCTCTTCCTTGCAATCACACACGCCGAGACTCTATAAAATATCAATATATTATTTTTATTTAAAAATCGTTACAAAAAGAATATAGACGTGTTCCAATCGTGTCTAGGAAGACTGTAGAAAGATACTGACACTGTAAATCACTTTTTACACTCGCGCGTTTAGTACTTGAGCACAGCTCTTAAGCTAAAACAAAAAGGAAACAAAAGATAATATTTTCTGTTAATCGGTAGTTGTTTCAAGAGTATTGAGTTAATAGAAGTTACCATGATCCCGAGTGTAATAAATCGAATCCTTCGTTTATCTTCTCGAACGGAAGAGTGTGGGTAACGAACTCGTCGAGCATGAGCGATTTCGACATGTATTCTTGTACCAGTTTTGGTACGCTCTCCTTGGACTTCCAGCCACCGAACGCAGTTCCTTTCCATACTCGACCTGTCACCAATTGGAAAGGACGAGTGCCGATTTCCTGACCTGCTGCGGCTACACCCACAATGACGGATGTACCCCATCCCTTATGGCAGGATTCCAAAGCAGCTCTCTGCAAACAAATTTATTATTCGCCGACTGCTCTGCGTAATTCACGATACTTAAAAAGATCAACGACTTTCTAAATACCATGGTGTTAACATTGCCGACACACTCGAAAGTGTAATCCAATCCTCCATCGGTCATTTCTACCAGAACTTCCTGAATTGGTTTACTGTGATCCTTGGGGTTAATGAATTCGGTGCATCCAAAAGTTTTAGCTGCGCAACAATTAAATAGAAAAATGTTCAACTCCTTCTTCAAGGGTAAAACTAGATAGACCAAGTGCTCTTATATCTTACCAAGCTCGAATTTGCTCGGATTTACGTCTACGCCGATAATGCGCGTTGCACCAGCTTTCTTGCAACCAAGTGCAACTGCCAGCCCCACTGCACCCAGTCCCCATATAGCACATGAACTTCCAGGCTCCACTTTGGCTGTGTTAAGGGCAGCACCATAGCCGGTAGGTACTCCACAACCCAACAAGCAAACCTTCTCAAGCGGTGCACTGGGATCAACCTAAAATGAGAGAATTGTAATGTACTTTAAATATTCTATAAATTCATATTTTTCTCTCACCAGGCCCTTTACCCTTCCGCCTCTCGCCCAGCTTCGTAGCATAGCCTGCCTGTGCTTCCCCCATCCTTCCCGTTTACACTGACGCGTACCGTACACCAGCGTTAGTGGGAAGAGTGCAAAGGCGAGCTACGCTACAAAGCTGGGTGAGAGGCGGAAGGGTAAGGGGCCTGGCAAGAGAAAAATATGGTAACGCTGCTGTGGATGTTTATGCAATTATTAATTTTTGCAAGCAAATTTCAAGAAAGTGGGAACAAATGAAATCTTATCTTCAGTAATAGTAGCTTTTATAGATCTGGCATAAGTAAAAACAATATTAAGATCTGTGGAATTTTATATTCCAGCATTTTTTGAACATTTTTAGAAGCCATAAAAACATAAAGATCTGCATTCTATTCATAATATTCTGTAAATGGGCAAGTACCTTAGCAAGAGAGATATCAGCTACCACGGTGTACTCTGAGAAAGTAGAGCAGCCCATGAAGTGAGCAAGAGTCTGATTCTTGCAAGTGAACCGAGAAGTACCGTCGGGCATCACACCCTTTCCTTGAGTATTACGTATCTTGCTGCACAGATTCGTTTTCGGGGACTTGCAAAACTTGCAGTCCTTGCATTGAGGAATGTACAATGGAACCACGTGATCGCCTTGAGACATAACATGGAAAATCGTTTAGCATGATACAATTTGTCTGAATACAATGTATTGTTCATGTCTAGAGAAAAAAGACACAGACAATACAATTCTACATAAAATGTTGGGAGCTTGGGAAATGGCACAGAATAATAAGGTTGATCCTTGTCGCACATGTAGGACTACTTTCCATATTTTTCTACCGCCTCTATGCCAATTTTGGAGCTCCCAACGATGATTATACCTGGTTGGAATTCTGTGACTCCTTCGCCAACGCTCTCCACAATACCGCTGCCCTCATGACCAAGAACACATGGGAAAATTCCTTCTGGATCCAACCCATCCAGAGTATAGGCATCCGTATGACACAGAGCTACAGCTACAACTTTGATCCTGACTTCATGAGCTTTCGGAGGTGCTACTTCTATCTCCTCGATCGAAAGAGGCTGCTTCTCTTTCCATGCTACCGCGGCTTTACATTTAATTACCTGCCGTTCGCATAAAAAAAAACGCAATCTAATTTATAACCAATGAAATCGAAGAAAAACCTTATTGCTATGTTATTGTAAAGAATAAATACCTTTCCTGCGGTTTCAGGCATGTTTCATGCAAATTATTAATCAACGGTTCGGAAGACTGCGACAGACAGACTGTACAACACGACAATGAATTATGAATTACTCTCGAATTCTCGATCTCGATGCCGGCAGTGATAAACCTCAAGGTCGTGATTTGCACGCGGTGCTAATCCAATCCAATACTACTGACACTGACATCTATGTATGTATGTAGTGTTTACCGATGTTACGATAAATACGTATAAAATTGCTCGGAGAATAATAATTAGACAATTATGCATTTATGAAGAAATTGGTTGCGTGAAATATAAAACAGTAACAGATTAGAAAAATTTAAGAATTTAATCCTGCTTCCCACAACAAACGCAGATCATTTTTATTTTGCATAAAGATCCGCAGTCTAATAATAATGTATCAATCGAATTTATATCTACCTATTTCAAGGTCTTTTATTTAATAGAACAATTTATAATATTCCGAAAGCAATCAAAAATGTATATCTTATTTTATATAAACATTTATGACCATATCGAAAGAGATTTGGTAAACTCTTTCAACTATTTTAGGCAATTAAATTCCGAATTCAATGGTTATCGTATATATTTGACCTCGCATGACCTCTAAGATAGATAAAACGTTTATTTGTAAGCGACTGTTCAATTTTTTTGCTGTTATGTAATTCTCAATAAACATAGTCACCTTCTCAACGCGTTCGTTTCTTTATTAAGTCTATAAATAATTTCCTCAGAGTACAAACTGTTGTATTTATCAGACTATTTGTACAATTATCGACGATTTACCTATGAACTTTCTTGCCTACTCTTAACACAGGTAATGTCCGTACAAGAGTAATAAAATGTGCAGTCATGTAGCCGAGTAAGGCGCCTATTACACAAGGGATTGGCCAAACTTGCCAAGGACGATCCCAGTCTAATGGAATTGCGATAGCACCCAACCAGGTGCCCAAAAGGGTCGCTTGAACATTAGTCTTCACAGCGTTCGCTAAAACGTTGTCCTTCTGCGACTGTATTCCCGTCATGATCTCCAACGCACTGTCTACTCCTAAATGCAGACTAGCAGGAACAAATGTAAGAGTGGTCAGCGTGACCGTGAGCATGGTAGTTTCCTCGTGGTGCACAAAAACAGGTGCACCGAACAGCACGATTATAACATAGTATACGACGGATAATAGAAAAGCTGCTAACAAAAACTTGAAGATCTCCCTGAGATGTCTTGACCAAAATCTTCTAGCTTTCGAGGATGTTCTCAAGTCGCTTTTTCCTATGATAGCGGATTCGGAGTGAAACATGGGAAAGAGGAGTTTCATGACTTCCGCGAACAGAAGTATTAATAATACTGGAATAAACTTGTACTTTCCCACATTGTACAAGCTGTCGTTCAACTTGAGTAATATCAGGATACCAGGGAAATAAATACAAGTGAAGGCGCAGTACGATAAGAGCAACCTCTGGGCTATTTTGTTCCCCATGCTCATGTTTCTTATCTTTCTAACCTATAAAAAATAGTAACCTCACAGTAAAGGAGTATTAGGGAAACCAGAGTTATCCCGATTCGTAGAATCAATGGTTTCTTACTTGACACGTGAAGCGAAATGATTCTTAATGTTTTGGCGCTCGATATACTATTTTATTCGCACTATGTCTCACCATAGTGCCTTGTTATAACATTTTGCTTTATTTAGGTTACGCGCTCGCATCACTGACAGACATCGAGAAGTCAGCTGTTGCAAAGCATGTTATTGTAAAGTATCTTTTAACAGACATGTATCTCGCTCTATCACTTTCTGTCGGTCTAATTACAATTTCAATATAAATTAATGATTGTACAATATGTTAATTTATCTTTAAATTTCGATACAAAATGCGATTTCTGTATGGAATTCGCAATGTGGCTATGTTCTCGATGGTGCTTACTGTTTACAGGTGCATTCACACTGGAGATTTGTTTTCAACAATCGCTGTGTTATTGGCAGACAACTAAGTGAACAAAATTTATGCGTGATCACAGGATCTATTGTTTTCTGTTGCTTCTCTATTAATTATCATGGGGAGGAATAAACAGGCACAACGAACGAAAAACAATGCAAGGGTGAGCGAAACTTTGTCATAAGATATCAATGTTGTAGGTTATGTTCGTTCTCACGCAACATTTTAGATTTATAATTATCCTCGCGTTATTTTTATAGACGATCTAATACTGCTAATAAACTGAAATAATTAATAAATAACGCGAGATAATACGAAATAATACGACGTGATGCGATTGATTGAAATAAAAATAACCTATACCACTTTGACATATGATCTATTTTACTTCACCTAATATTTAATATTTGATAATTGTCTTTGATAATTGATTTTCTAAGATATATATATATATATATTTGTTTTCAGCCATCGAATAGTAGCAGGAGTGCCGAACTTTTGGGTACAGCAATGCCCAAATTTGTTGGTTTTTCTGCGGTGAACGATGGTGGATATGTACCTGTGTTGCCAGGCTTATCCCTTTCTAGTACAAATGAAGTTGAAATGAACAATGTAGATAGTAACTTCCAAATAGTGTTAAAGAAAATGAACAAGAAGGATGCAACAACAAAATGCAAGGTGAGATCTTAATGATCTGATTTTACTTTAACAGGGTAGACTCGTTTCTAGGATTATAAGTAGTAGTCAAAGGTGCTCGATAAAAGATCAATTTAAGCTGTAGTCGCCCTCAAAAGTCCTATTTTTAGGTTTACAAGGTATAATTTGCATTACTCGCTTAAAATAGCAACATGCGCAGCTCTATGGTTTCCAATAATGCAAATTACGCTGCAGAATAATACAAAATGCGCCTCGTAAACGTAAAAATAGGACTTTTGCAGATTGCAGCCTAGATTGATCTTTCGAGAAGGCGCATCCTGCACCCTTGCAATCCTGGAAACGTGAATCTATCCCCTTAAAGCAGGACATCCTACGATTAAATAATATTGTGTATCGACAGGCCTTGCTGGAGTTTGCAGTCCTATGTAAAGATTCTGAATTATCAGCTGTGGAAGGAATGCTGCGATTCTGGCCGAGGTTATATTGTGTCTTAGCTATAGATGTCGAGCATAGAGTAAGAGAAGGTGCACAGCTAGCGCATGCTGCTGTGGTGAAGCGTGTAGGCAAGGGTATAGCCATGTATTTAAAACAACTGGCAGGAGCTTGGTTTACTTCCCAACACGACACTTATGCTCCAGCTGCTTCGGCTGCTACCAATTCGTTTAGTGTAAAGAGTATTGTAACTTGAATGACGTATGTTTGAAAATGCTTAACTAAACTGTGAAATCTTTTCTGCAGAACACGTTTCCTCAGAAGAAGATCGTGGACGCCATTGTGCACTGTCAACATGAAATTCTGCAATACATCTGTGATAATATTACTATTCAGACGGCACAGTCTTTATGCCTACGAAAGTACGTCTTACGTTCGTGTGAAAAATAGAAAGCACTATTAGCAGAAAAATGATTATTAATACATACGTTCTGTTGCCAGGAACCTTGCAGCAGAAGAAATGGAAGCAAAGTATCAAAGGGTGCTGATAGCTAGTCTACAGGGTTACAGTTCTTATCTGAGAAAAGTTCCCACAGAAGAAATTGAAAAGATGTCCGACATTCACTATAAAATCGTACGGAACAGTAAATTTTGGAAGCTGGTCAAGTACGACGCTCTTCCTGTGAAGACAGCATTCTTCAACGTGTTAACATCGTTGATCGATAACGCTACCATACTGCTGCAAGACGAGAAAAAGAGAGCTGTGACTACGATCATGAACAGCTTGGATGAGACGGAGCCTGCGCTCGTGTCCGCTGTTTGGGAATCCATGCTCGTCGCCATAACGAAAATAGAGGACTGGTACAGCTTCGTGAGCATTGAGAAACTGGTGTTACCAAAACTGTGGCGAGTTCTACGAGCCGGAGGACAATATTCTGCCAGCATTGTATACCCGAACTTGCTACCATTCGTCAGCCAATTCCCGAAGTTCAACATCGACGTTCGCAACTTGTACACGAACTTCTTCGAGAACATGCGACAGGGATTTTCCGTGAAGAGCGTGCAAACGAGCCGGTCAGAGATGTTTGCTGTAACAACGTCGTTCATCGAATGCCTACGATACTCAGTTCTGTTGAACGCTAAGGACAGAGACTTGTCTGAGACGCTTCTCAAGGAGCAGCTGATCCCGGTGATAGGAACATGCTTGAAAGAGAACAGCCCGATGAAACAAATTCTTTTCTGCGAGATTGCACAGCTGGTGCGCTACTGGAGCAAGAATCGGGGAAACGAAGAGCTTCGATCGTACACCTACCTAATGGAACAGTTTTGGTCGGAATTGAACAGGCTGTTCGACTTACTGATAGACGTGTCCCAAAATTTGGGGACATTCGACGTCCCAGACACGAACAATTCTCAGATCGAGTTCTTAATCACATTGAAAACAGCACCCACACACAGTCGCAAGAATCTAAAAGTGAAATTCCCTGATCCAGAAGACGATATCAAATTAGAAGTGCGTGCAGTGGCGACGACGGAAGTCGATACGGACACAGAATTCTTGAAAGAGCTGAATAACTTTGTAATTTCTCTCTGTGTCAAGTACTTCGACAAAATCACGGAACAACGCACTCAAAAGTACGTCACGTACCTGAACAAACTCATCACGTGTTTCGAGAGCGAGAAATTGTTCGCGAGTTTGGCGGAGTCGAAAACTCAAATCAATTTCCTCAGTTTCTACGATCAAGTTCTGAGGGTATGGTTATTGGAACAATCGATAGAGTCTGTGCACATAGTAGAACTAATATTCAATTTTATCACCTATATGAACGACTCGGAGAAGAATGAAGTTTTGAGGTCGCTTACAGAGGTAAAATAATAGCCATCTAACTTCTCGGGAGATTTATCGCAAGCTTTCACTTTTATCTATTTCCAGTTTGGGGACATTGCGACCACAAGAAGTGTAATACACTGTGCTTTATCGAAGAGGCATAGAAACGATGCAATAATACGGAAATGGTGTTCGCAATCGAAAACCACTGATTTATTGGTAGATGTAGTGAAGGAGATAGCGACAGGAAATTATTCTGATCTTGAGAAAAGTCGTGATCTCATTTTACTGGCTTTTGAGTCTCCCGATGATGACAGTAAGGGTTGTATTTAATTACTAAATGCTTCTTGGTGATTCTCGACTGTGTGATACTGAATTTTTCTGCTATGCTTAGGTTCGTTGGTCGAAGAAAGCCGTGTTAACGAAGTTGTGTCCATTCTATGCGACTCGATCCATAATGTGGACGAAACCTGTTTGTTACGCTTCGCACAATTAATTTCTAGCATTGTTCCACTGATATGGACTCACAAGGAAGCAACGTTGGGAGCTGTAAGAATGTTAACGACGCTTTTCGAGCTATGCTCCCAAGATTACTTTGCCAACGATTCCACTTGTTTCGATGCAATGAGAGCCGTGTGGAAAAATGGTGTCTTAGAAGCCGTTCGAAAGCTCTCTGAACAGAAATTCATCGAGTTAACTAGGAAATTCGCAACTATACTGTGGAAGAAGATATACAGCTCGTAAGATAATAATTTTGTTCTTCTATGAAATATAATCTCTCGATATACAATATTTGAAAACGTTTCGCAGAAATGAAGAACAGACCAACGAGATATTGCTGGACATCGCATCGGATTTCCTTGAGATTGTTATTGAAATTGATGACCAACTTCTCGTGAATAAGAGTTATATAGAAAAAATCATTTTAACGTTCTTCTATGATTCCGATACGCAAACGTGGATGGCTGAAACATCGCAAATTGTTCTTTACGGAGAAGTGATTACTGGAAGATTTAGACATGGATTGTTCGTTACCCAGGATATGTTAACTAGTGATACAGTAATAGACAATACCGAAGAGTGCTTGAAATGGGCATCGTTTAATGCGAATTTCTGGAAAAATATATGTTTAACGAAACAGGAAGCTCTAATACAATGTATCGATTTGCCAGGAATTACAGATCTACTAACGGATGTTATATATTCGATTCTTTTAGGACAAATTTATACAAAGTATTACAAATCTGTACGTATAATAGTAATTTCAATTGTAAGTCCAATTACTCTGTCAAAATGAATACTCTTCTTAATTGACTGATTTTAGACGAAATGTTATAGTAATGTTAACAAAATGTTGAGCACAGTTGAAGATAGCTTTGAGCAGTTGAAAGTTTATACTAATGAAGATACCGGCGAGGAAATTCGGAATTACATTGAGAAGTAAGTGATCTGCTAACTTGGGCAACGGATCGTTTAATAATGTACCGTTTAATTATTTTTTGCAGGAATTCTGGAAAATACGGCAGCATGTCATCCTACTTAATAAACTTCTGCCGCGTGCAATTTAGTGGAAAAACATCTTCGAAAACATATTTCGAAGAATCCGAGAAAGCATTCGAAGTGGACGAGGTCGACATATTAGAAAATTTGAAAAATGAGTTGGCAGAGATGTCGGACCGCAAGACACTAATATTATTTTCCATTTAGATTCTAGACAAATTACAAACCATTGGAGATACGTCCACAGAAATAGACGACGACATTCGCGAAGTAATGCGGGCTATTTGCAAAGTAAGAAGTCTATCAGGTGCACAGAATCCGGAAGACAGATCAAGCTACTCGAGCATTCTGGAAAAGATAATGTCCTATGAGAAAAACAATCCTAACCTATTGCTTTTCAATTGGTACTTGAATTTCTTACAATATCTACGATTAATTTGAATCTATTATAATCACGTTATTCTCTTTCAGCGATGTTTCTACGATCTCGTTGAAGTCGTCAGTTCTACCGTTCCAAGTTATTTTATTGCTGACAGAATTAGTAACAAACGTGCCGTCTTTATTAACCGACGAGCAGTGGAACTTTATTTTCATATCGTTCGCCACGTGGCAGCTTTCCATTGTCACATTGGACCAGTTCATTAACGATACTAAGGTTCCAATAAAATAATTTGAATTACTAAAAAATGTCTTCACGCGAATCGACAGCATGTACATATATCACTTTCTATCCCTCTAGGTAGACGCGCTGACAGTCTACACTTGTCAGCTGTATCACGCGCTCCAAAATGTAATTAACAAACAAGATCAAATACCTCCAACGATACTAGACGAATGGAATAATGTACTCGTAGGCGATATTCAATGTTCCATTGCTGAAATCTGGATGTCCTACGCAGGTAATAAATAATAATCCTACTAACTTAATCCAAGATCGAGATCCTAATCGCAAGATCGTTCACAGAATGCTACAACGAAAGACCAACAGATTTGAGACGCGTCGTAGTACTGGATCGTATTGGAAGAACATTGAAAATGTTAAATGGAAACGTACTACTAAAAAATCAGGCGAATACGTCTCCCATCGACGCTGTTCACTTGAATCGAACAGTAGACCTATGTCTGAAGCTTCTGCAGTCCCCTGTACCCAGTATTCAATTAGGAGCGTATCATTTACTGAAACACACTGTCTCAAAACTAGTGGAACAGGATAAACTTACGGTCGAGTTGGAAAACTTCAGCGTAGAGAGTCTGAACATTAAGAACATGGAGAATACGCTTCAGAATACGCAGAACATTGTCAACACTGTTTTAATGGATTTTAAGTAAGCATTGCCTCCAAGTAGTAGGCCACGTAGTTTGTTCTGTCTCTTCTGATATATTAATCTCCTGTGTTTCTAGATTATGCGACACAGTCAGCTGTACTATACAACCTTACACAGACTCTTACACGTACACTGTAGGCTATTTATTGTTGTGGTCCATCATTTTAGATATGTGTGCGAACGCTCACGGAGACCTGCTTTATCATTACGCTGAAACGCTTAAGTAATTACTATTTTACCCTTCAAGTAATTATCCCGAAATTACTGTCCACCATTTTACGAATTCATGTTCTTTACAGAGACAACTTCTTCCCTAGTTTGTTAAATAATATCTTCAGGCTGATGCCGGTGGAGGTGCTTCAAGACAACAAGAACAAGGTTGCAAAGTTTACGGAGATCTTCTCCACAGAACCATCTCTTGAATTTGGAGGTAAACGTTTATCTGTCAATTTTTCGTTATTCTTTTGTAATGCTAAATGGTTCTTTTGCAGAAAGTTGGACAGAGTGGAGGCTGGATCACATGGTCTGCTGGTTGTACAGGAGCAGTCTGAGGCATTTGCCAGTGTTGGTGAGACAATGGTGGAGCGCGTCCGACAGCAGGGTCAGCGCGGCTGTCGACAAAATCACGACCCATTATGTCAGCCCTATGCTCTGCCAAGAGCTGCTCAGCAACAAGCCGCAGAACATTGAGAACATGCAAGTGAAAGTACATTCGATGTTCCGCGAAGTGACAGCGCTCTATGAAATGAGCGATACCAAATTGGAGCTGAACATCACGCTGCCACCGAACCATCCTTTGGGTACGGTCATAGTGGAGCCTGGCCAACACGCGGGCGGGACTGCCAATTGGAGAAACTGTCATATGCAGCTAGCAATATTCCTCACGCATCAAGTTAGTTTTATTCATTTCTTTAACACGTTAATATTTTCTTTGTTTGATAATAACGATGTACATCCCTTTTCTCTGTGAATAGAATGGATCTGTATGGGACGGCCTCGTGTTATGGAAGAAAAATTTGGACAAGAAATTCGCCGGCGTCGAGGAATGCTACATATGCTTCAGTATTTTCCATTCAAGCTCCTACCAAATACCAAAAGTATCCTGTCACTCGTGTCGCAAGAAGTTTCATACTGCTTGTCTGGTACGTACCCGTTTCGCGAAAGATTTTCAAATGTCCAAATACCTGGTCCATCGGACGGCAGAAAGATTTTTTGTTTATAGGATAATTACTAAGGGTAGGCGGGTGCCCGAAAATCTATGACATTCGGGTCTCCGAACAATATAAATTTTTGGGATTCCGACCCGAACCCGAATTTCCAGGTACCCGCCCATCCCTACTATTTACGGTCAAACCTAACATTCATCCTTTTGTTGCAGTACAAATGGTTCAGTACCAGTCAGAAGGCGACGTGCCCAATATGCAGGGACGTGTTTTAGTTTAACTTGTGTATTATTTATGAAGGAACTTTATACATTTGTTTTCAAGTCACCCTGGTCTGACTGGATCTTTGTGCGGATTCCTGGCGTCCATGAATTTGGGAAATGCAAGATGTAGAAATTGTTGAATTTGCATAGAGATCCACAGTCTAGTCGGACTTGCGTCTTGTAAGTAAAGAGAAACTGTGGGTGACTCACATCGCGTAGATTATATATACATATAATGTAAATTATGTCAAACGTCTATAATAATAAACGGGTATTTACAACTTATTCGTTGTGCTATTGTTGCGTGTTTCATAGCGCAATGTTTTCACCAATTTCAAGAAAACGATTCAACCAAGAACTCCGACGTCTCGCACACGTTTTTAAGATGGGACCTGAGTTTTGCAATCATCGAGCCGTCTTATATTCCATTCGTCATACCAAATCGCATCGTACGAACGCGGATGCGTGCGTGTAGACGCATGACAGGAGTGTAAATCAAAATTCGACAAATTCCTCTCGGTCTCTTATCTCGAGCTTGCGAGAAAAAGACAAAACAAGCGACGTCGGACGTTCGCCGTAACGTCTGATATCGGAGTCTAAAATTCCACTTTTATAGAGTTATGAGCAACAGCGCCCGAATCATATAGTAAACATTGCAATGAATACGAGATAAGATTAGGACAGCTTTTAACTCGCAGGTGTGGCTATATAAGCAACACACCTGATTCTGTGACGAGTAGAACAAGTTACAAAATGTCAGGTGAGTTTTTAAACATATAATATCCATAATCGGGAGTCTAGAAACGTAAAAAAAACCTTTGTAAACTTCGGCAAAAATCCTTGAACACTATAGCGTCGGCGCGAAACGTCCTCGGGCGACAATGATTGATCTGTGTACTGGTTAAGTGGATTATTTAATCTCTTATCAATAGCATTATTGTTAACGTTAATTTAATTTTACACAATTGGAAGGATAATGTTGTGAAGTAAAATGATTGATAAAAAGATAAGCCGGAGACATTGTTGCAATCGATTTACAAAAATAGAGCAGGCTATAGTATTTGCTTGGGCATTACTTACGAAAGCTTTGCGATTTCATAATCTTGTATCGAGAAATAGATAAGTTGTCTCTGATTTCCAGGATATCTCGAGAAAAATCTATACGCGAAAGAAATCTATCGATCGGATATATTTAGGTGTGAAGCATGAGCTCGTGCTTTTTTTGTATATTATCTTGGGTTGGGGAAAACGTTTCTTCGTATCCTCCCGATAAATAAAAAAAAGGTGAGGAACTAAACATCGACCACGAAACGGTTCTAAACCATTTGGAGAAGGCTGGATACAAAAAACAGCTCGATATTTGGGAGCCTCACGAGTTAACATTGAAAAATTTTATTGATCGACATCTTTCGCCACCTGTCAAAAATTAAGAGAGCTTGGCAAAAGATGGTCGATCAAAACGGCACACACTTGATTGAACAAACTTCATTTACAATATGGAAAAAACTTGATTAATTTCTGCATTAAAATACGAAGAAACTTTGTCCCCAACCCAATATTATACAAAATATGTTCATTTTCTTATCGAGCTTCAGGCTCGAACAATATTCAAAGATTCAAAGATTTTTAGACAATCGGGCAAGCTAAATAAATTTTCTCAATTTTTCCAAGGCTGCAAGTGGATCCCAAAAGGCGCGCACGAGCGTATGCCCGACAGAGCCATAGTCGGGGGTCGCGACGTCGACGGAAGTACCATCTACGTCGGTAGGGCTCGCCACGAGGGCGATCTGATCCCTGCGAAGGTCATCCCCGAGAAGGACGTCGCCTACGTGTGCCACAACGGGGAGGAACATGCTAAATACGACTACGAAGTGAGTTTGCCTTTCGTCGAACCAGTGTTTGATCACCTTGAAAGCTGATCGGATCTTCGATGCGAGACAGATAAGAAAAAATGGATCCGATAAAGACCGGAAAAAACACGATAAAAATGTATATCTGGCAAACAGTGTTTTCAGTCGAAACACGAGTGCTATCGACGATCATGTTAGCGATCGAATGTTATCCGTCGGGGGTAGCAATCGCTCGCGCGCGCGATTATTCGGAATGCCACAAAGACAGAGGTTGTCATTAGAATTGATTGCGCGGCGCGAGTCTGTGCTAAGGTCCTTCCGGTTTCGATTTAATCCCCGATATCCAACGCCGTCTCTCTCCTCGGGGACGATGGAAAGGCGAACCGATTAAGTTCAAGGCGCAACTGCGGTGTAAGCTGACCGGTCCGTTGATTTTTCGCAAATAATTATAATCAATCCTTTCTGCCTGAGGAGCTTCGGTTCCTGGTGCGAAATTGATTTCCCAATGCCTCGGGTTCCGTGTCAAGGCGACTTTCCCCACCGCGAAACCGCAAGAACAGCCCCAACTATACGCGAGATTCATTTTTCTAAAGCTACAACAGAATTTCGAAGTTGTCTTAACGATTCACTCCCAATGAAAAGAAGGACCGAAACTATCTACATCCGTCGCAGGAAGAAACGATGTTTTAATTCCAACTAATGACTTGTTAGATTGTTTTTCAACTTCTCCGAACGTTATCTAGTATCGCCAAGCCTTCGCTGTTATATTGATTCATCGGAGCGATTAACCCATCTACGTTCTATTTATATAATACGCGAAAGTGAGAAGACAATTTCCTACTACATTTATCATTTCCTACGACAGCGTCTTTAGCGTAAAGATTTGATCTCTGAAAACTCTTAGACCGATCATTTCGTATTGTCCGCGCGAAGAACAATTCCTCAAATATTCCCCCAACCTCCGTTGTTTCCACTCCGATGTATTGTTTAGATTTTAGATAAATACTACGGAGGAACGCGTAATCACGATCTCCACCGATTTATAATTGCATTCCTCCGTTTTAATAGCCGCATTCTTAAAGTTCTCGCGATGACTCGCGAATTCCCCCTCGAACACGTTCGTGACGATAATTGACTGTTAACGTTGCCCCATTATCTCGGTTTTATTGATCGCTCCGTCATCTTTTGTGCGTTTTCGATGCATTCCCACGAATCTTAGATACCAGAAACAACGGAGAAGACGATGAAATTATGCCGAGCGCGCCAGGAAAGCTAACGCGAACGGTCCGAGGTGTGATGGGGAACGTCGAGTCAATATGGCCGACTTCCGGGCTCGTTCACCTCCGAATTTTCGATCTACTTTGCTCACTGACCGCACAATATTTCACCGAAGCACAGCGCGATATTTAATCACGGGCAATGAACGTTTCTGCTGGATTGTTGTTATCTTGGAAGTCCGAGAAAGTAGAGATTTGGTGGTTAGGGGACTTCGAACACTGGATGTTTGAAACTCCGAATGTTTGGAATGTTTGGAATTATTAAGCATACTCTGGAACGTTTGAAACTCTGAATGTTTGAAACCCTGAATGTTTGGAATTACTAATCATACTCTGGAACATTTGAAACTCTGAATGTTTGAAACTCTGAACGTTTGAAACTCTGAACGTTTGAAACTCTGAACGTTTGAAACTCTGAACGTTTGAAACTCTGAACGTTTGAAACTCTGAACGTTTGAAACACTGAACGTTTGAAACACTGAACGTTTGAAACACTGAACGTTTGAAACACTGAACGTTTGAAACACTGAACGTTTGAAACACTGAACGTTTGAAACACTGAACGTTTGAAACACTGAACGTTTGAAACACTGAACGTTTGAAACTCTGAACGTTTGAAACTCTGAATATTTGGAATTACTAATCATACTCTAGAACATTTGAAACTCTGAATGTTTGAAACACTGAACGTTTGAAACTCTGAACGTTTGAAACTCTGAATATTTGGAATTACTAATCATACTCTGGAAAATTTGAATACACTCCAAGCTAGTGAACTAAAATTAACCAAACCTTGTTATTTCCGACTACCAGGTGCTGTGCCCTGCGGAATTCGGCTGGGAAATGGCTTACAACGGACACATCCCGGACAACGCTGTGCAAGCAGGACACACCGACAACGGAGAGACCCTGTACGTCGGCCGCACATTCCACAACGGATCGCAAACAGTTGGCAAGGTGTGCTGCAATCCTTTCAAGTGATATCGCGAAGAGATTTGGAAAAGCACTCACTTTGAACGATCAAACGAACACTGCCCCATTAGCTGCAACCCTCCGTGCATCGGAGTCTCATTGTTAGCCTAACCGAGGCTGTCCAAGTCAGCCTACATATCCGCTTTCACCACTTCACAGTCCACGTTTCATCAAACACAATCACTAATTTGAGATTTTACTCGCAGATCCAGCCGAGCCACAACTGTCTCTACATCGCGTTCGACGGAGAAGAACTGTCGTTCAAGGACTACGAGGTCCTGGTTCTGAACTAATTCGAAGGATCACCGACTTCGTCGTCTCGCATCGCCGCGCCAAGACGAACACGCGCTCCACGTTTTCACTAATCGGTATCCTTGTCGATACTGGGACAAGATCGGGACACGTTCGATCGGCCCGTTTTTTGCGACCCGGGCAGGCGAAAACAATGCAGCCCGTGCAACGCGAAGGTCGCTCGACCATGTCTCGCCTCGCCGCACATCTATTTAGTGAACTCACAATAAAGATCCCTCGCAAAAAAAAAGGTATCGCTCATTTACAACCCTCGTACCTGCGAGCCCCACAACTCCTTACAGGTTTATTACCGTTTTTTGTTTACGATATTTACCGTCATTACTACACGATGGATCTCTGAATAGAAATTAATTTTCTTTCCGAATATGTTCAATTGGTTGAAATGCTGTTTTAAATTACACCTAGTTTCTGTCATAAATAGACTGCCGATTTTATGCATTTATGACAAAAATGGACACGTACAATTTCAAGCAGTGGACATGTTAAAAATATTTAAGCACGTGAAGGTATTAGTTTCAGCTTAATAGGAAAATTAAAAAACGACTACAACGTTTATTTGGCTTCTGTGTCCTGCAATCAATGCGAATATTTTTTATTTTGCATAAATTATATTGTATTACTCGCAAAATTATTTTGTTTCGAGAAACGTATTAAGGGGCTCCTACACGATCAATAATATTGTCAACATTCGCGTCAATATTGACCCTCTACAGGGTGTCCCAAAATTCCTTCAACAGCCGGAAATGAGAGGTTCCTGAGACCATTTGAAGCAACATTTTCCTTTGCAAAAATGTTATCCGCGGCTTTGTTTAGGAGTTATTAACGAAAAACACGAACCAATCAGAGCGCGACCCAGACGCGAGTTGACATTGTCGGCCCGGGGCGCCAACTATCTATTGGCCGACTGTGCCAACTCGCGTCTAGGTCGCGCTCTGATTGGTCCGTGTTTTTCGTTAATAACTCCTAAACAAAGCCGCGGATATTACTTTTGCAAAGGAAAATGTTGCTTCAAATGATCTCAGGAACCTCCCATTTCCGGCTGTTGAAGGAATTTTGGGACACCCTGTATATTGAGTCGCGCATCAATAGGCTTCAAATTGAAAATTCTCGGGAAAATTTCGGGATTCCGTCCCGATCCCGGGGGAAATTCCCGACCCGACGGGATCCCGCACACCCCTAGCTTCAATATAAACGCATCAATGTTCTCATTGCGATTCGTCGAAATTCGTCGAATGCAATTGCAAATTGAGGGGCGACGCATCGAACGGACAACTATTGCAGAATACACCGCTCGCCTATTTCCTTCGTCCAAACGATTAGCGTTATCAACGATTCTTGTTAGCTACTCGATAATGGTGTTTACACTTCGCACTAGTGAAATTGGTCAGATCCAACTCCGAATAGGAAAGAGAAAGGTCACAGAGGCAAAGAGCAGCTTTTACTTTCGGCCGTGGTCTCGTTAAATCGGGACCTAGATCGATGAAGTAATTGCCTGGAAGAAGCCTCGGAACAGATTCTGAATGGTTCCTTCTTGCGACCGAGGTCCGCAATCGCGACAATTCCGCCCCGAGCGTGACGCCTGCGTCTCTCGTTCTCTCTCATCGAGAGAGAAGAGGGTACCAGATTGTAGCAGCGTGTCATGCTCGAACCGGTGTGTTCCGAGTCGGAGATCGAGCGGATGCTTGAGGGAAACATCAAAACAACGGGTCTGCCGCGGCTCCGGGTCGAATATTTTACAGCGACACTCGAATTGCGAGCATTACTCACTTGACGACGTCATACGATCAACTCGAGAGTCAGGGCCGTAATCGACCGCGACGGATTCGACGCTGGCGATCCACGGTAATCCCCTAGATCGCGCGCCGTCTCGCCTAGGATGCTCTAACCCCTTTGGGAAAATTCTTTCCCCTCGTCGAAGAGCCGCGTCGGATCGCCGAAGAGAGGCGATCTCGGGACCGAGTTTGAAAGAATAATATTTGGCCGGATGGTCCAGACGAGATGAAAAAATACGCGGTCATTGACGATGATGCGAGCCGATGGCAATTGCCAGTTCGTCGCAATTGGCCGACAGCACACGTGTGACGGTGCCAGGCTAGAAAGGTCCGGCAAACCAACGAGATCAAAGCCGGACGACATAATATCTTCGACTCCGTCTAGGCGCTTGGAGTTCCAGCGGCTTGGCTGCGGCGGCCCTGCCTGAAATAGGCTCCCGGACCGTAGAAGACAAGACGACGGCCGTTGTGATTATTTTATCAACAAATTGCCACATTTAACGCGGCACCTCCGCCAGCCTCTGGCCTACCAGCCCGCCTGTCACCGTTTCAACGGTGCTCCATGTTTACACGGGTCCCTCGGCACTCGAATCTTTCAGCTCGACGATCTACCACGTCCAGATCCACACACCCCACATAACCTACCCTAAGATCCTCGCGAAGTACTTGCGTCGAAGCTCGACCATTGTTAACAGACATTTCTACGCGGCCGAAGGTTGCTCGGAACAATATTCTTTTCGCATTGTCGCGTGTTACGAGAGCGCCGTTTCTAAACTAGCTTTGACGTAAGAGGCATAGGATCGCTCTCGGGAATAATAGCTAGCGTGCTTGCACAACAATGCAAATTTCGGATTTGACGAAAGAAATCGTTTTTAGAATTGTACGCAGCGAACGCTGTCCGTCCGAAACAGGGTCAAACCTGATAATCAGCTCGCACGATATAATTTCGAGAATCAGTTTCATAATTCTCTGAAAATAATTATAAAGCGCATTTTAACATGGCCTTCGAAATGATTGGACGGCGGATTTTATGCATTTGTGGCGGACTCGAGTTGTTGAAACGCAAAATAGAAGATTTTTTCGACCATTTACGAAATTTTCGTCTTTTCTGTCATATCAGTTTTCGAGAAAATTGAGGAAACGTAAATGTTAAATTCATTTTTCTGGAATGTCTTCTAAACTACTTATCGCATCGAAAAATGTGTTCGACAAAACCTGTAGATCTCCACATTCCACGTCTTTTATGTCCTATCACTTTTCCAACCCATTACAATTATTAAGGGAAGAAATCAATTTTTATGTAACCCCCTCTCTTGTATAATCGATACAGACAATTTTTATCTTGCACTAGCTGTATCCGGTCACTGTGGCTCAGTCTGGTTATAGAGAATTAAATTTCCAACCGCCAAGGTGATCTCAGATTTTTCCTAAAACCCGCCGTTGAAAGGCTACAGCTGTTCAAAAAGTCGGTGAACCAAAAAGTTCAAGAAAAACGCACACTTTTTGTGTTATAACTCCTAAATTATGCAACCTACAGAATTGAATCCAATGAATACCTCAAATTGAATATTTGTGCTACCAGTCAAAAGTTATAAGCAGAAACGTGTCCAAAAGAGGGTGAAAAAAACGTAGTAAAAAGGAAACCAGCTTCCTGTGTTCACTCGTTTCGGAGATGTTAGCTTACAAACAAACAAACATTTCCATTTTTATTTATATAGATAAAGATCCGCCGTCTAGAAATGATATTTCAAGTAACGTCATTTAAAATTAACCCTCATCCGTCCCTCGTGTCAATTTGACACAGTTTTCTCGAAATAAGTTACACTGTTCTGTTATTTGTAGGTAAATTCGTTCGAAACTTGGTGACTTTTATTTTTTTAATGCGAAACATATAACTGCAAAAACGTAAAATGTAAACTCCTCAATTTCAAGGAAAAAAACATCTGAAAGTAACTGTTCAACTTGTTATTTTATCGATTTTTTGTATCACTGTGTCAATTTGACACCGAGGGACAGATTCAGTTCGCGAAATGAGGGACGGATGAGGGTTAAGTAACGCGTCGTTCGAAATAACATTTCGAATAATGCAATTTCCGAAGTGACCGGGACCGAGAGGAGGATCTAGCGAGCGTAGAGCGATCCTAGATCCTCGATTCTCGGGGCGAGCATGGTGCGCGCAGGTTGACCTTGACCCGAAAAGCGTCGGCGAACAGAGCGGAATCGGAAGCTGTCCGGGCTCGTGGTTGGACACGTGGTCGTCGAGCGATTCGGCGAGGTTTCTCGTCCGAGTGGTCACTCCTGGGTGGTTGTGCCCGACGTTCGAGGGTACCAAGCACGTGGAGAGGGCCCGTGGACCACGGGGGGACGAGATGAGAGGGGCCAGTCGGCACGGTAGCAGTGGTAGCACAGGGAGCGAGAATGGCGGAGGAGGGCATGAGGCTCTGTCGGCGGCCTGGAGGTGGCGAGGAAGAGGAAGAGGAAGGGAAGGGAAGGGAACGGAAGGGAAGGAGGCGACACGCGTCTCGTAATGCACAATGGTGCATTAGCCAGGAGTAGACGGTCTCTCCCGCGGACCGGCTGAAACGGAACCGCTTGGTTCCACGTTCCGCCAAAGTGCAGAGATCACAACCCGAAGAGCAACCGGATCGCCACGAGTTGAATCGGAAGAGCGAACCTCTGATCTCCGGAGTAAAAAAGAGAGAGAGTCCGCATGAGTCGAGCTTTGATGAGTCTCTTTGAGGAGCCCGCACGACTGCTGAAGAGGAAGAGATCCCAGCCACCGATGCCCCAGTGACACGGGTGCCAGTCCACGATACAGAATCAGCGTCAGACGGAATCGATTCACGATATTATCGAAGAAAATAGAAGAGACAGAGACAGGACAGGATGGCGGAGCAGCAGGCGGCGAACAATCAAACGGTGGGGAAGAAGAAAGAGGATCAGGCGACGGTTACGTCGACGACGGAGCAGTCGGTGGTGGTGTGGAAGACGTTGACGGTGAAAGAAAAGTGGTCCTACTTCACCAGCAACATCACGGTGGAGCCGGTGATGGCCTGCTACGTGATCCCGTGCATGCTGGCGTCTCTCGCGACGCAGAACCTCAGCCTGGAGAAGGCGTGCAGAGTGAACTTAAGGTATTCGGACGAGGTGTGCACCGCCCTGGCGAACAGGAACACGACGGGCTACGAGGCGGAGGAGACGGCGGTGCAACAGTTGGTCGCCGGGATGCAGACCTGGAAGATGGCACTGACCAGCGGCCTGCCGACCATCCTGATCCTGTTCATGGGCGCGTGGAGCGACCGGACCGGCCTCAGGAAGCCGTGCATGCTCCTGCCGATCGTCGGCGAGTTCCTCAGCAGCGTCAGCATGCTTCTCTGCACCTACTTCTTCTACGAGGTCCCCATGGAGGCGACCGGCGTCTTCGAGGCTCTATGGCCGGCCCTCACCGGCGGATGGTTCACCATGTTCATGGGCGTCTTCAGCTACATCGCCGACATCACCACCGTCGAGTCCAGGACCCTGAGGATCGGCGCCGCGAACGTCTTCATCTCGCTCGGTATACCGATCGGCATGGCTCTCAGCGGCATCCTCTACATGAAGCTCGGGTTCTACGGTGTGTTCGGCATCTCCACCGTTTGCTACGTGCTCAGCTTCATCTACGGGCTGGTCGTCATCAAGGAGCCCGCCAAGCTACACCTGAAACAGGAGAAGACCAACGATCAGAAGAGGTTCTCCGTTTGCAAATCGATACTCGAGTTCTTCGCGTTCAAGCACATCGAGGAGACGTTCAAGGTCGCGTTCAAGAAGGGCAATCACAACAGGCAGAAGAGGGTGCTCGTGCTCATGGTGGTCGTCATGGTCGTCATCGGGCCCGTCTACGGTGAGTCTGCCGCCATTCCTGGCGAGATCGTCGCATCTTCGACCAGCTACTTCGAGCGAAACGCGAGACACCGGCGTTTATTTCGCCGTCTTAAGCCCGCGAGGGACAGGAAATAGTAACATCAACAGCGCCAATCGAGGTAAAATACGAAGACAGAGGAGCAGATATGTTTCTCGCAGGAGAGACAAAGACAGAGAGTGCCGAGCAGTTTGAATTTTCGATGAACGCACTCCCATTTCCTGAAGCGAAGAAGCAATATTTTTCGATGCTCTTTGCGTTGAAATGTTCTCCGTGTTATTTCGGATCCCCTCTCAGAGCCCTTTTTTGCAATTTGGCTCTTGGAACTTTATGAACAACAAAAGTGTACGTTTTTGTAGAACAAATTTTTTTCTGTACACTTTTTCCAAATTCTCTTTGTGTTGAAATACTCTGTGTATTATTGCGGGTATTTCAACACAAAGAGAATTTGGAAAAAGTGTACAGAAAAAAATTTGTTCTATAAAAACGTACACTTTTGTTGTTCATCAAGTTCCAAGAGCCAAATTGCAAAAAAGGGCTCTGAGAGGGGATCCGAAATAACACGGAGAACATTTCAACGCAAAGAGCATCGAAAAGTATTGCTTCTTCGCTTCAGGAAATGGGAGTGCGTTCATCGAAAATTCAAACTGCTCGGCACTCTCTGTCTTTGTCTCTCCTGCGAGAAACATATCTGCTTCTCTGTCTTCGTAGTTTACCTCGATTGGCGCTGTTAATGTTACTATTTCCTGTCCCTCGCACCCTTAACCGTTTTGGAAGGAGCATTTCATTTAAACCTGTTAAACAAATTGAGAATGTCTGACAATTTCTGCTGTCTAGCGATCAGTTCCTCCGGGTTTCTTTTTAGTTCTCCACACGCGGTTTACCGTGCGAGAGAAACGTGGCCGCGAGTGACAACGTTTCTCTCACCCTAATGGACGAATATCGGTGTTGATCGCGTGCATCTTCAACAGTACAATAAGAAAGCCTGCAGCAGCGCGTGCTAGATCGCAATTTTCGTTCGGCGCTTTTCGGGGCCAGTGCTGATGTATCAAATAGCGAGCGAACTCGGTCAAGACAGTTGTATCGTTCAAATAAAAGCGGAGCAGTGACGCGACAACATTTTCGAAATCGCATTTTGCGCGGCACGAAGGCGAAAGGCGAGAGGTTCTAAGAAACTTTCTTGCCGGCGACGCGGGGATGTCGAGCAGCAAATCGACGAGCCACGGGAAACTTTCAATGAACTTTAACAGACATGTGTGTCTCTCTGGCCGGCCAAATGAAAGTGGGAAGAGTTTCACGTAACTCTTGTTAATCGTGCTGCTTCTATTGCAGTAACCGCGAGCATTTCACGGAGTAATTGCAGTAATTCGGTCGCGACCGACTAGGCGAAGAGAAAGTGGTATAGGAGAACTGGTGTACCGGCCGTATGAAAATGATATTGCATTAGCTGCACGGAAGCCGCGACGCATCGCCGCGACTCGTGTTCGATCGTTTCCATTCGAATCCCCGGGCGAATTCGGGCATTTAGGGTTTCAATGTAGTTGTGCCAAGGGGAAGCTCACATTATAGAAACAAAATTCTTAAACGACGCTGGGGTTAATCCGTTGGCTCGCGATTGAAACGGTTGTTGCTGTCGAAGGAGCCACGTTCTTGATACGTTGCTCCGATTATGCGTCGCGATTCCGCCGATGCGCCTCGGCGAAGAAACGATCTGCTTAGGGATTGCAATCCCGCAAAGCGGGATCCCGCGTCGAAATTTCCCGAGTTTCATGGCTCTGCGCTCTTCACTTTAAAAATTAAAATTTTTTTGCTTATACAGGGTGGGGCAATATGTATTAGCACCTCAGATATCTTCGAAACTATAAGTTTCACAGAAATATTTGCTGATATAAAATTGCACAGTACGAAGTACGAAGGGGGCCATCCGGTGGCGATAATAGTTTTTTTGCAGGTGGAGGTACTTCGGACATTTGAAGGTCATCTTCATTTTTTTAAAATGGAATGAAGTATTTTTTAATACATCAATCGATGCAGCTGGACATTCGTTATAAAAAAGTACTAACCTATGTATGTCGAAAAGTTAGTAGTTCAGGAGATATTTCAATTTAAATAATGCTAAAACACCATTACTGTCGTACTAACATAAGACGTTAGCGTTTACTTACTAGTGTAACGTCTTAGTACGACAGTAATGGTGTTTTAGACGGTTAGCGTTTACTTACTAGTGTTACGTCTTAGTACGACAGTAATGATATTTTAGCATTATTTAAATTGAAATATCTCCTGAACTACTAACTTTTCGATATACATAGGTTAGTACTTTTTTTATAACGAACATCCAGCTGCATCGATTGATGCATTAAAAAATACCTCATTCCATTAAAAAAAATTAAGGTGACCTTCAAATGTCCGAAGTACCATCACCTGCAAAAAGAACTATTATCGCCAGCAGATAGCCCCGTTCGTACTGTGCAATTTTATTTCAGCAAATATTTCTGTGAAACTTATAGTTTCGAAGATATCTGAGGTGCTAATAGTTATTGCCCCACCCTGTATACAGGGTGAGTCACCAAACGTTAGCACCTCAAATATCTTTGTTGTTTCTAAAGGTACGTAAAATATGGTAAGGACAAAGTTGATTGGTACAATGGGGCTGACACGATGCAAAAAAAAATTTTGTTTTTATGTCATTTTTTTTAGAGATATCAAGGTCACCTTCATTTTTTTAAATGGAACGAGGTATTTTTTAATACATCAATCGACGCAGCTGGACATTCGTTATAAAAAAGTACTAACCTATGTATGTCGAAAAGATAATAGTCCAGGAGATATTTCAATTTAAATAACTCGCTAACATCTTAGTACGACCGCAATGGTATTTTAGAGTTATTTAAATTGTAATATCTCTTGAACTACTAACTTTTCGACATACATAGGTTAGTACTTTTTTATAACGAATGTCCAGCTGCGTCGATTGATGTATTAAAAAATACCTCATTCCATTTAAAAAAATGAAGGTGACCTTGATATCTCCAAAAAAAATGACATAAAAACAAAATTTTTTTTGTTGCATCGTGTCAGCCCCATTGTACCATTAACTTTGTCCTTACCATATTTTACGTATCTTTAGAAACAACAAAGATATTTGAGGTGCTAACGTTTGGTGACTCACCCTGTATATATATTAGATCGAAGAACTAAATCCTCAGTCCCGCGGGATTGAAAATGGCGCGGGATTGCAATCCCTAAACCCGCGGGACTGAGGATTTAGTTCCTCGATCTAATATATATATATAAGAAAAAAAATTTTGATTTTTAAAGTGAAGAGCGCAGAGCCACGAAACTCGGGAAATTTCGACGCGGGAACCCGCTTTGCGGGATTGCAATCCCTACTCGGGAAATTTCGACGCGGGATCCCGCTTTGCGGGATTGCAATCCCTAGATCTGCTGTTTTCGATTTGGTCGAGCGAGAATGGAGGCTTTGGAACTTTCGCTGATTAAGAAGCGTGCAGCGCAGCAGGCCACGCGCGAACCTCCGTCGAAAGGGAGTCCTCAGCTTGATCGAATTAATGGTGACGCTTGATTTAATTAGCGTCCGGCAATTCCACGGTCCAATTACACAATGTCTCCGACGATTGGTATATTAGCATGCCTATCTCGCGTGGCTGCCGTGCGTATTGATGGATTAACTCGATTCGTCGAATTATCAATTAAGACCCGGCCACGAAACGACGCGATTTCAATCCAGAAAACGCGCCGAAAACAACGACCGAGGAAGAACGGCGTCTCCTTCAACTTCCATCCGAACTGCCTCTTCGCGAAACGGCTAACCGGTTGCATTATTTTCTTTCCGTCTACGACGACTACTTAGAACTTCTGATTAGAAAATTGTTATTCATTCTATGCCGGTATTCACTCGAGTATTTAGACTGTCCTCGAGACACTAGTCGCAAAAACAGCGATTACAGAGCCGATATAGAAACCGATGATGTCAGAACCGCATCTAAAACTATAGCGAAGTCCGCGATTAGGTGCTCGGGTTCGCGGCCGGGGGTTTCGTCGGGGTTGCTCTCGCTTTTCACCCCTCCGAAGCGGAGGATTAGTTTATCTCGTCGCGATCGGCTGGAAAAATGTTCGTTCCACTGTCAGTCTTTCGACCACAAGCACGAGTACGCAACGAAACATTATAATGTGCGCGCATTATCGGTCTAATGAAATTACGACGAGGTTGCCTTGAATCCCCTGCCGCAATACCAACTCATGATGCGCTAATAATCCGTAATTGACGATGCAATCGGCCACGGTATTGTCATTTCGCATTAACATGCCGCTGGTTCGACGGAATGGGGACAAACTGAATCTGCGAGCCTCTCTCGGTCTTGTTTTAATAAACAGTCTGCGGATTTTTGTGCGACATTAATAACGACGGGAACCTAACAGAAAGTTCTTCCACCTTTTAATCATTTCGAGACGCCGAGTTTGATACATTGAAGTTCTTGAATTCTTTTGATCTGCCTCTCCCGCTTACATTTTTACAGTAAATGAATAAAATCCGCACTCTAACCATCGCTCACTTAACACACTACTAAATTCAACGTATGATGCAGGGCCGGATTAAGCCCCGTAGCAGAAGTAGCAAATGCTACGGGCCCCGCGCTTTTGGGGGCCCCGCTCCATACAAAAAGGGGCCCGCACACGGGCGCTTCATCGAAGAGGTGCCGAAACATTAATGATATTTTTGCTAAAAAAAAGGTCATTCGTACAAGCGGCTCTGATGATACAAAGCCTAGGGCCTCCTGATAACATTTGCTACGGGCCCCGCGCTGGCTTAATCCGGCACTGGTATGATGCAGCATCTAACTTCGGCGATGAGCGCATTGATTTTCATGAAATTTGTGCGAGTTCTAGGAGAAATATTTGACACGTATTTCTTTATCGGCAATCGTTGGAAGGGTGGAAACAGCCCTCAAAGAGATCAAAAGCTTGCTAACCCTAATCCGAGAAGTGCACTCGGGACAGTTGACACGCGTGTAACGCGACTCCGCGTCATGCTACACGAATTCCCGATCTCGTTGCAATTGTATTCTCTTTCTCTCCCTTTTACATCTCGCGCACTTTACGTCCAACAATAGTTCGGCGCACGCTGCAGAAGGAATTAGTCCTTCAATGCTAGTTCATCTCTTTGCCTAGATTCAACGCAAACCAAAGAAATCTTCTCAAATGCGATTTATCCTGACGATTATACAAGTTTCTCGCAGAAGATCGCGAGGGAAGTGTTGCTAATTAATTACGATCTAGAGGAGGCGAGCAACGAGGAAAGATCTTGAAATGTTTTTCTGCTGTTTGCTCTCGCGAAAACGATTCGAGGAATAAAAAGAACGGTGACTTCTGACCGGTGGTGGTACGTGCGAAGTCAACATACCTATTAGAACTATATTCTGTGCGTACGAATGCTAATACGGTCTGATGACTTAAGTACTCTGATGTAATTTCAGATCTTTGACCGTCGGAAATAAGTCTAGTCTTGGCAGTTCGAAGGGTCCGCGCCGGTGTCCATGTGTGCGCTCGGATCGTTGCTTTTACTCGCTATGATTATCATCGAGAAGTTATGCGAAATCCGCTCCACTCGATTCAACGCTGAACACTTTAAATCTCCTTTTACGAACCCCTTTGAACGATATCGCCGGGGACGATAAATATTCACTGATTTTCTACTGCGAGATTCCCACCGCGGATCTCTCGACCGGAAGTATCAACATTTTATGCTCTGAATCTTTGGACGTTTGTGGCAGATGCGAATCGAAAGCATCAATAATTTTTATTTTATTTACGTCGAGAGAAGTGTTTTCTTTGAGAGAATTTTAGGGAAGACTACGAACGAGTAAAGTTGAAAGTTGATTAGACTTTAGTCGAACGAGCTCCACGGTTGACAGACACGTCCAAACAAATTACAAAGAAGCGAACGCGTGGGACGATTCGATTCAATCTTGAGACTCGGCGTCGCATCCTCTAAGCAAGACGTGATCTAACCATCCCGGACGTGTTTTTCGACTGTGAGCGGTTGCTTACCCGTCACGAAACCTGCGACGAATTATCGCATGGATCCGTGTTAAGGGCAGATTATTCTCAATTGAGTCAACTCGAAAATTAGGTTCTTCGTTTGAATTCTCTGAACCGGCGCGGGGATTCCTGGTCATTGCGAGCGGCCGTGTGAACGCTGTCCGGATTCGCGATTCTTCCAAAAATTTCAACTCCCTCGACTCCGCGCTTCCAGCTCGAGTTCGACATTCTCGGAGGCGCTGCGGGAATCGTCTTTTTATTTGTAATACAAAGCTGACTTGTGTTCCAACGATTAAAACCAGGGCTTCGGACTCGGAGTTTGGGAGTAATTGCTAATCACTGGAGTCGGAGCCGGAGTTAGAAAAAGCTATGTATCGACTCCCAGAGTCGGAGTCAGAGTCGGAAAAAAATATATCGACTCCGACTCCAACTGTGGCTCTTTTGTTTATAAATCATTAATAGACTTCGATCTACAGTATAGACGTATTGTATATGTATATACCTCGGCACTATGTAGAGGAGAAACAGTTAAAGTTATGGTAGTAGTATTTTCTAACTATCTCCTGAAAGTGAGAAAGTAACAAACAAGTGTTGTGTTGTATCAGAGTTATCTACTCCATATTCTCAGATTTTAATACAATATTTCAACTATTTGTTCAGTTGTATTACAACACTTAATTATTTTGAGTACATATTTTTTTCAATTTGGAGAGTCGGAGTCGAAATCGGCGTCGGAGTTGGAGTCAGAGTCGGAAAAAAATATATCGACTCCGACTCCAACTGTGGCTCTTTTGTTTATAAATCATTAATAGATTTCGATCTACAGTGTAGACGTATTGTATATGTATATACCTCGGCACTATGTAGAGGAGAAACAGTTAAAGTTATGGAAGTAGTATTTTCTAACTATCTCCTGAAAGTGAGAAAGTAACAAACAAGTGTTGTGTTGTATCAAAGTTATCTACTCCATATTCTCAGATTTTAATACAATATTTCAACTATTTGTTCAGTTGTATTACAACACTTAATTATTTTGAGTACATATTTTTTTCAATTTGGAGAGTCGGAGTCGAAATCGGCGTCGGAGTTGGAGTCGGAGTCGGAAAAAAATATATCGACTCCGACTCCAACTGTGGCTCTTTTGTTTATAAATCATTAATAGATTTCGATCTACAGTATAGACGTATTGTATATGTATATACCTCGGCACTATGTAGAGGAGAAACAGTTAAAGTTATGGTAGTAGTATTTTCGAACTATTTCCTGAAAGTGAGAAAGTAACAAACAAGTGTTGTGTTGTATCAGAGTTATCTATTCCATATTCTCAGATTTTAATACAATATTTCAACTATTTATTCAGTTGTATTACAACACTTAATTATTTTGAGTACATATTTTTTTCAATTTGGAGAGTCGGAGTCGAAATCGGCGTCGGAGTTGGAGTCGGAGTCGGAAAAAAATATATCGACTCCGACTCCAACTGTGGCTCTTTTGTTTATAAATCATTAATAGACTTCGATCTACAGTATAGACGTATTGTATATGTATATACCTCGGCACTATGTAGAGGAGAAACAGTTAAAGTTATGGTAGTAGTATTTTCTAACTATCTCCTGAAAGTGAGAAAGTAACAAACAAGTGTTGTGTTGTATCAGAGTTATCTACTCCATATTCTCAGATTTTAATACAATATTTCAACTATTTGTTCAGTTGTATTACAACACTTAATTATTTTGAGTACATATTTTTTTCAATTTGGACAGTCGGAGTCGGAATCGGAGTCGAAATCGGCGTCGGAGTTGGAGTCGGAGTCGGAAAAAAATATATCGACTCCGACTCCAACTGTGGCTCTTTTGTTTATAAATCATTAATAGATTTCGATCTACAGTATAGACGTATTGTATATGTATATACCTCGGCACTATGTAGAGGAGAAACAGTTAAAGTTATGGTAGTAGTATTTTCGAACTATTTCCTGAAAGTGAGAAAGTAACAAACAAGTGTTGTGTTGTATCAGAGTTATCTACTCCATATTCTCAGATTTTAATACAATATTTCAACTATTTGTTCAGTTGTATTACAACACTTAATTATTTTGAGTACATATTTTTTTCAATTTGGAGAGTCGGTGTCGGAGTCGGAGTCGAAATCAGCGTCGGAGTTGGAGTCGGAGTCGGAAAAAAATATATCGACTCCGACTCCAACTGTGGCTCTTTTGTTTATAAATCATTAATAGATTTCGATCTACAGTGTAGACGTATTGTATATGTATATACCTCGGCACTATGTAGAGGAGAAACAGTTAAAGTTATGGTAGTAGTATTTTCGAACTATTTCCTGAAAGTGAGAAAGTAACAAACAAGTGTTGTGTTGTATCAGAGTTATCTACTCCATATTCTCAGATTTTAATACAATATTTTAACTATTTGTTCAGTTGTATTACAACACTTAATTATTTTGAGTACATATTTTTTTCAATTTGGAGAGTCGAAGTCGGAGTCGGAGTCGAAATCGGCGTCGGAGTTGGAGTCGGATTCGGAATCGGAGGTAAAAAAAGGAGGAGTTGGAGTCGGAGTTGGAGTTAAGAATTTTGTCTACCGACTCCGAAGCCCTGATTAAAACAAACGATTTTCCCAGCTAGCGCCAAGAATCATAGTCGATCACAGAGCAGAGGAATTAGTTCCAGCTTTCGAAACCTTCCAACTCTGTTCCTAAAACATTCGATGCTCTCAATATTGTCTGCATTTAAAATAAATTTCCTTAATCGCGTTAATGTGATCGATTCGATCCAGCCTCCGCCCATTTTCGCACGGCCACTTCGCATCAATCGGTCGCAGCGCAGCTTCTCGGCAGGCTGAACATTTTAATTTGCTACCTGTTCTGCGCGGAAGCGAGCGTCATACCAAATGAGAAAAACCGCGCGAAGAAACGCGTCTAAGGCCAGCTTAATTACCCGGCAACAATCGGTCGACTCGCATCACCGTGATAAACTAAAAACCAAGGCGTTACGCGAGGAGTAACGATTATTACTCCTCGATCACATTCGAATCTGGATTTTCCGTTCGGCACCAGATTCGCGTCGCAGATAAATCGGCGCTAGAAGTACCGCGAGCTGATTATTCGCGGGCCGAAACGATCGCAAAGAATTCAAGACAATGATGTGATTTACGTCCGAAACTCGACGGAAACAATTAAACGGAGACCAGTGATGGACGAACTTGTTGTGTAACGCCGGCATTCTTATGCAATGCCGGGATAATAATGCCTCGAAAATTACACCGGGATAAAGTTGGTCACGCTGCGGAATTTCGTGTCTCGACCGCGTTGTCCTCTGCCGGGATCCGCCATTTTACCCCGGATCCATCGACGAAGCGTGCAGCACAAGCCCACCGCGTAATCCGAGAAAAACTCAATTTTATTCCGGGAAAACACAGTGGCGGCACTAGTCAAGTGGAGGCCCCAAGCGGTAAAAATTTTGGGGCCCTCAAACTCAAGTTAGAAATAGAAGTTGCAAGAAAACTCTCATAAACTTATTAACAAAAAAGAAAAGTAATGAAAAATATCATATCGTTACACATTAAAAAAAATTAAAAATTAAAAATTCGGGGCCCTATGGTATCCCGGGGCCCCACGCGGCCGCTTAGTCCGCTTACCGTTAGATCCGCCACTGGGAAAACATCGAACTTTCAACTTTGCGAATTTCTTCCGTCCAACTGCGAGAGTTACGCGGATTTTTCGAGTACCGGGAGATTTATTCGACTTCCCCGAATACAATGGTGTATTTTTTGTTACGTCGTAAACGCCCGGATGCGTTTTAATTAACTTTTCGTGCTATCGACGCAGCTCGTTTCTCGAGTCGCTTCGAGGAACGAGAGTCCGCGAGGTAATATGGAGGTCCGGCGGCCGCCATGTTGGAGCCGAGAGTCTGCGCCGAGATTATGGCGTTCGACGGATGCCGAGAGACGCTGGAAGAAGGATTCTCCGCGGTCGTTTTCAATTGAATTTTTCAAGCGGCCGCGACCGGCTCGGTTGAACATTGCAGATGCAACGGTTGAACGCGAGCTGCAATTCTGAAAAACGTTTTGACCATGATCTTTCATGCTGTGCGAGCGGAACTGTCCCACCCACATAGGCTCGGGGATACTCCGCGGTTTGCGAAACTCGTGGCGATTCTCCATCGTCTCGCGTTGAAAAATGTTCGACGAACCAACGAAACTGACGCGAGTTCTCTGTTCCAGGTGAAATGGCGGTGATGTACCTGTACATGAGGTACAGGTATCATTGGAACGAGGTGAAGTTCAGCATGTTCACCACGTTCGCGATGGTGACCAATCTGATCGGTGAGTGCACAACTTGACGAATCAACGTTCGGTATTATCATTTGTTGCATGTCTTCCTTTCCCAAGATTTTCAATAACGGCACGCGTTAAAACCACGAATCGTCGTAACGGCGCGGGCGGGATGAAACCGCAATTACTAAAACAATAGCGATAAAAGCCGAACGAACGATTCACGGAGTAATTACGCGAGCAATTGGACGTCTAATTCGATCGTCGACAAAGTACTCGCGCTTGCACGTCGCGGCCGATGCGAAAAACAAAGGATTCCAGGACGAAGAAGCGCGCCGATTTCCCTGATGACATTTAATTTCCGCGCTGTCCGCGGCATTGTTTGTCCCGGAGGTTTCTTTCTTTTATGCGGAACCGCGATATCTTCGCCGCGATTACGTCGAACACGTGAGAGAATTACATACGGCGCGGCGCGATCGAGCGGCTCGCACGTGAGGTTGCATCCGCCACTTATCCTCCGCGATGCAGCGAGACGCATCTTCGTGCGTGGTGCAGCGTGGTGCAGCGTTGCACACCGAACCCCTTATCCTCTCCCTCTCACTCGATCTCTGTACCTCTCGCTCTATCTTCCCTAAACAATCCGCTGAAGAATGCCATCTTCAAGTTAAACGACTCGCCGAAGACCTTGATGTCGAGAGTCTTATCACTGGGCTCTGTAATTATTATTATTATTATTATTATGTACGGACCGAGGTCCTTTTATGCATGGGTTTACAGACGTTTTGTATAACTTATAAAAGAAATAGAAAATAACAAAAATATACAGAAAGAACTTAGAAAAAACAAGAAAAAAGAAGAAATTTTCTTAACCTAAAATTTTACATTCGATGGACAAGCGCAGAACTAAACAAATACAGGTACGATATTAGCGAATAATCTCGCGTAATTTTGTTTTGAATGCCTGTAACGTGCCATTAAAAAAATCAATGTTATTGTAAAGTGTGTTTGATCTCGCAATAATCCGATTTATAGGATTAATTACTCCATATGAGGATTTGGATTGCGTTGTTTGAAATCCTGCTCTCATTCTCAAAACACGCTCAGGTACATAAAGATTAATTATCGTGCGTTCACGAAACTCTTATTTTAAACAATTTCATTCTTCGGTCATTTTAACAGGCTGAAAATAACAGGTTGGCATTCTTCAATCGTTTCAACCTTTCTATCCATTTTTTGCCATAAACGCGTAACTATCTTGTCCCATAATGCGAAGGCTGCAGCGAACTCGTGATTCTTGCAATTTTGCATAAAGATGGTGGAATGAAACTCGCGTTCTATTGGGTTGGCGACTAAGTAATTGCGGATTATGTCAGGATTTTGTCGATAGATGGCTTTGGCACATTCTTTTGTTTTGTCGACGTGTTCAAAGCACCTAACCTATATTTTTTTCTTGTTGTTTGGACTTCCACCTTTGATCAGTAAGAAAATTGTATCGATTAGTTAGTTAGTTTCGGTTTTATCTCAATTTAAACATGGAAGAACAAAACGCGCATTTCAGACATATTTTATTGTATTATTTCCGAAAAGGCAAGAACGCATCGCAAGCATGCAAGAAGTTATGTGCCGTGTATGGGAATGAAGCCTTGAAAGAAAGGCAATGTCAAAATTGGTTTGTCAAATTTCGTTCTGGTAATTTTTTACTCAAAAATGCACAACGATCTGGCCGTCCAGTTGAAGTTGACGAGAGCCATATCGAGACCATTATCGATTCAGATCGCCATAGCACAACGCGTGAGATTGCAGAAAAGAAAGTTAAAACAGCTTGGCTATGTTAAGAAACTCGATTTATGGGTCCCTCGTTCATTTGACGCAACGCATTAGTATCTGCGATTCGCTTCTGAAACGCAGCTAAATTGATCCATTTTTGAAACGATTGATTATTGGCGACGGAAAGTGGATAGTTTGTAACAACGTTAATCGAAAAAGATCGTGGGTGAAGCAGAATGAACCAGCCCAGGCAACATCAAAAGCTGAGATTCACCAGAAAAAGATTATGCTGTCAGTTTGATGGGATTACAAAAGAATTCTGCACTTCGAACTTTTACCAAGAAACCAAACGGTTAATTCAAACGCGTTTACGTTCGACAACTCACCAAACTGGGCGATGCAGTTCAAGAAAAACGGCCAGAATTGGCAAATCGCAAGGGTGCTGTTTTTCAACATGATAATGCAAAGCTCCACACATCTTTGATCACTCGCCAAAAATGATTCGAGCTAATGATTGGAGATAAGAGCCCTGACCTTGCGCCTTCAGAATTCCATTTATTTCGTTCCCGACTTTATGGCGTTAATGACGCTGATGATGCAAAATCTCATTTAATTCAGTTTTCTGCTGGCAGAAATCAGAAATGAACATGAAATTATGACACTGCCTGAAAGATGGCAAAACATCATCGACAAAAACGGACAATACCTAATTCAATAAAGTTATATTTTCAGGTAAAAATTTTGAATTTTCCTTATTTAAAATCCGCGATCACTTAGTTACCAACCCAACATGAAATCGTGACTGAACTATGAGAATTGATAAGGTTGAATGAAGGGAGAATACAACGAATTAGGCTAGAATTTGATTTTTCGCAGGCACGGCGGTGTCGGTGGGCGTGTTCAGCCACATCCTGAAGATCGACGACGCGATCGTCGGGATCATGAGCTCGATGAGCAAGATCCTCGCTGGTTTCGTGTACGCGTTCGCCACCACCGACTGGATGATCTATCTAGGTAAGAGATCGTCCCGCTCGATCGGCAACAAGCACGCTAATCACGGATCCTTTCTATAAATTCCAGGGGCGATCGTGGAGATCGTGAACGGAACATCCTTCATCGCGATGCGATCGATCGTCTCGAAGTTGGTGTCCGCGGACGAGCTCGGTGAGTGATGATCCATAAATCAAACACATTTCTCTTCCTCTCTCCCTTCTCTCTTTCGAAAGAGGAAACCGCTAGCGCGTCTACTGTTACGTCAACACGTAAGAAAGATCGCGCGCGAGTCCGATGCAATTAGCGGTGCATTTGAATGCGATTAGCGCGTACATTGGCAAGAGTCAACGCGCGATCCGCAAACACGAGGACGGAAACACACCTGCGAGACCGTGTATGCAAATATCGAATAGTTAGGCGACGCGTCAGTGATAAATCAACCTTCACGAGGCTCCCGAGAACGTTTAGTGAATGATAATGTTATACGGTGTTTTATGACATTGGCATTCGCGATTCATCTAACGCCAGCCGATTAATTTGATTTTTGATGACCGCGTTACAGTGGCGGCACTAGTCAAGTGGAGGCCCCAAGCGGTAAAAATTTTGGGGCCCTCAAACTCAAGTTAGAAATAGAAGTTGCAAGAAAACTCTCATAAACTTATTAACAAAAAAGAAAAGTAATGAAACATATCATATCGTTACACATTAAAAAAATTAAAAAATTTAAAATTCGGGGCCCTATGGTATCCCGGGGCCCCACGCGGCCGCTTAGTCCGCTTACCGTTAGATCCGCCACTGCCGCGTTATGCCGGAAGGAGTTTGATATCGGAAAACTGTTTTAATTAGCCTATCCTGTGCGAAATGGCTACCGAACAATTAATTTGGAATATTCGAAACGTCGGCTTTCCTTTTCTGTGATGAATTTACCGAGGAACACATTAAATAAATTAAAGCTTCCCTTTCCAACGATGATCTCAAGAGACAGTTTACTTAGATCATCTCGCGCGAGCCGTGGAAAACTGAAACTTCAGCCTCGCTTTTCATTGATGATCTCAGGAGACAGTCTCATTAGATTGCCTTGTGCGAAATCACTATTAAAGAATTAGCGCGATAAACCGTGACTTCAGCTTCTCTTTGCTTGATTGATATTTATTAGATCATCTTGCGCGGAATTGCAGAACAGAGTTTCTTAAAAAAAAAAGAAAAGTCATTCTCATTTTCATCGCGTTTTTGGGAACCGGCGTGGAAACACGATCATCATTGGCAAATGACTTTGTGCCGGTGCAGCGTGGCAATTTGCCTCGAATTATGGGAATTGTACCCGTTCGAAAATGGCGGCGGTAACCTTCGCGGTAATCGGACTGTGTTGCCGTTTCACCTTCGTCCGCGCGGCGTTTCCGCGGAATCGTGTAAATAGAATAATCTTATTTGATCTTATCCTCGAGCCAATTTCCCACGGACTTTTCTCTTAACTGGCTCCGACGCCGCCTGTCTAACGAGGTTTTCCTGTCCTCCGGACACCGTTTTCAAACAGTCCGAGAATCAAGCTGTTGGAAACCCGAGCTACACACCACGTGTACATATAAATTTTCGAATGGTTTCCGCAGGCAAAGTGAACTCCTTGTTCGGAGTCTGCGAGTCGCTGATGCCGCTCGTTTACGGGCCAATGTACAGCTCCATTTACGGCGCAACCATGAAGACTTTCCCGGGGACGTTCTTCATTGTCGGCGCCTGCATGACCATGCCCGCAGTCTTCGCCTTCTTGTAAGTCCGCTCCCCCCTAATCTCTCTCACCCATTCAGAAACAATTTAAGGTTGCGAGGGACAGGAAATAGTAACATTAACAGCGCCAATCGAGGTAAACTACGAAGACAGAGAAGCAGATATGTTTCTCGCAGGAGAGCCAAAGACAGAGAGTACCGAGCAGTTTGAATTTTCGATGAACGCACTCCCATTTCCTGAAGCGAAGAAGCAATATTTTTGGATGCTCTTTGCGTTGAAATGTTCTCCGTGTTATTTCGGATCCCCTCTCAGAGCCCTTTTTTGCAATTTGGCTCTTGGAACTTGATGAACAACAAAAGTGTACGTTTTTATAGAACAAATTTTTTTCTGTACACTTTTTCCAAATTCTCTTTGTGTCGAAATACCCGCAATAATACAGAGAGTATTTCAACACAAAGAGAATTTGGAAAAAGTGTACAGAAAAAAATTTGTTCTATAAAAACGTACACTTTTGTTGTTCATAAAGTTCCAAGAGCCAAATTGCAAAAAAGGGCTCTGAGAGGGGATCCGAAATAACACGAAGAACATTTCAACGCAAAGAGCATCCAAAAATATTGCTTCTTCGCTTCAGGAAATGGGAGTGCGTTCATCGAAAATTCAAACTGCTCGGTACTCTCTGTCTTTGTCTCTCCTGCGAGAAACATATCTGCTTCTCTGTCTTCGTAGTTTACCTCGATTGGCGCTGTTAATGTTACTATTTCCTGTCCCTCGCAACCTTAAAAGAAACCCGGCCCGAACGATCCCGTCGAATTGTTAAGATCCCGGGTATAAAGTCTAGCGAATGATTTCGAAACAGCTGGCTGTACACGGAGCACCGACGGGATCGCCAGCTTCTGGAGCAGGAGAAGAGATCGAGTATTAAACCAGAAGCGCAGGAAACGGAGGGCGATCCGAGGCAGACGAAATGGCAGATCGCCAGCGAGAAGAAGGCCGATGTTCCTACGATGAACGGTGTGACCAACGCGGCGTTCGAGGCCGATCGTTAATTAATTATATTCGCGGAACTTAAACGTCTCGAGTGGATCGTAATCGATGGGGACACGGTGCTCGTCGAGAACGAGGAGTGTAAAACGGAGGAAAAACGGAGGGGTCAATGAGAAGACAGCACACACGCCCAGGAAACTCTGCTCTTGTGCTCGATCGCGAGAGGAACAGGTTCGACGTACCATTTTCGCCGGTTCTTAAGTTGCGTGCGGACGAATTCTTTGGTTTTTTTCTTTTTCTTTTTTTTTTTAAAGTCAAATAAAGGATAACTACGAGGATTGAGAAAGGAAAACGAGACTCGAAAGCGTCGAAAGAAATCGATCGCCCGTGAAATTGGCCCGAGGCTTTCTCTACTAATTTTTTGTTTGTTGCCGAGATAAACCTGACGAAGCTATCCTTTATTTCCAAGTTCTAGTACAAGCAGTCTCCGGTACTTAAGCGAATTGTGACAATAGACGAAACACGAAACAGAGGTATTATCTGTTCGAGCGTATCAGTATTACGAACGCATACATCTCCCCGCTTAGCTGCTAACTAATTCACGGACAAGTTTCATCCCGCGCTCGATATTCTTCGCACTTCGACTGCCACGATCTTCTCGATCGGAACGACAATATCTCCCTGCTAGTCGCAGTCAAAATACCGAACGGTTCTCACTCGCGGAACCAAGAAAGATTTTTCGAAATTCTTTGCGGCGATGGCAGTCGTCGTGCGCAATGACGGAGAGATTTTGCATTCCCCGAGGGAGTCTCGCCCGCGAGCCAGACCAATTGTACATTTTTATTGAATAGTATTTATATTAAGAAGCCGCATCATTCCCGTACGTGTAGAGGAGAGGGTTGAAATATGAGACACCATGGTTTTGACCAGTACGCGATATTGATACTTCTAAGAATGGTTGTACATGAAATAAAACAAACTAAAACGAAATAAAATAAATTTTCCTTCTAATTGTAGTTGTCCTATTACTTTTGACGATTCGTTATGCTTAGACACGATTGTTCTCGCGTTAACTCAGCTTTACAATTCTATTCCCCCGAAAAGTACAGTTTTCCACTACGCCGGATTTGCCTAAGAACCAAAATCTCTGTAAGATTCGCAATATTTATGTATATGCAGTATATTAAATACGAAATTCCTTAAATTTCTTTGATAGAAGAAAATAAAATGGATATCTCATATTCCTACTCTCTCCTCTATTATAGCTTCTTGTGATATAGTACAATAGTTTTGTATTTAGGAGATAAATAGTGTTACGGAAATAAAAAGTTTTCATTGACCATTACACCCAACGATTATTCCTGGAAAGTTGACGATCGTTTCTAACCCTTTTGCGCTACCATCCATTTGTAATCGGTCGGAATTCCTTTCGCGTTCACAAGTAGACGGAACAGAAAATTTATACCAATCGAAAGAATATTTTCTGGTGGTCGATGATTGAAATTGGGGGGTTGAAAATCTATAAAACTACACAGAAGAAATACCGAAATGGTTCGATACTCCGCCATTCTACTCCACTGATAACTGTTCGATCACGCTCCCTAGCTTACCATCGTCTGTTCCAAAAATTTCCCACACTACCGCGCCATCTCTACCGCAGCTGGATAACAACTATCGCCGTAACAAGCTCGTCGAAATTATCAATTTCTCGCACATCTTTCGACGCGCTCGTAATCTGCTTTCTCGTTTGCAACCGTTATATAACAAATTTCAAAAGAAACAAAAACAATCGGTCGTAAACAAGCCGCGATAACAAGTCAGGAAGCTAAACAAACTACATACATGTATATCTTATCGGCGTAAAAAAGGGAAAAATACTATTCGGAATTCCTGTGCTATCGATGCTTGTCATCGTCCTTCGCTCTTCCCAGGGCCGCAGCAGGAGTAGCAAATGCTACGGGCCCCGCGCCATACAAACAAGGGCCGATACACGAGCGCCTGTCTATGCCAGGGGGCACAGATAGTTTTCCTAAAAAAAGCTCATTCATTGTGGCTGCCGCAAAGGTGCGCTACATTTACACACGAGCGGCCCTGATGCAAAGCCTTGGGCCCGCCATAACATTTGCTACGGGCCCCGCGCTTGCTTAAACGGATTAACCATGCGTCAAATGAAACGATAAGAAAAACGAAACAGATACATATATAGATCTGTCGAAATCGAAGACTCTCACGAAAAAATCGGATATTTCCATTTCGTATTCGAATCGTGGTTGTAATTTTTCAAATCCTAGTCGGACGATTACCAAGATCGTTAACACCGACGAGATACGTCGGTGCTATTGTCTCGTCGGTGTCGTTAATTCGAAAATTTGAAATGGCGCGCCTGGTACGGTCGGTAAGTTCGCTGCAGGTTATCAACGGAGGTCGGATCGTCGGGAAAGTGCACGATCAGTGTGCAACCGTGCTCCCGATGGCGGTGCGTCACGTCACGTCACGCTGGCCACAGTAACGCACCGCCGTCGAAGCGAGGTGGCATGATGTGAAGGAATTTGGATCGTGCGAACTTTGTACAAATAGTCGTAGAGTTGACGCGCGATTCGCCGTACGTGCCGTTCTCATCCAATAACGACGCTAACAGTTGATTCGCGACCGCGAGGACCACACGCACACACCGCTGCTCCAATCCTCGCGCGTTTTTCCACGAGGACGACAAAGAGGATCGGGACACGCGACAGACCGGGGTCAGGTTTTCCCGAAAAAGTTGACCGTGTCGGCGAGAGAAGGACGCTCTCGGTTTCACGCTCTCTCGCTCTCTTTCTCTGTCAATCTCGCACGCGGGGACACGCAGTGTTCTTCTCTCTCCGTTGCACGGCGCACACGGAGACGGCACAAGTGAAAACGTGAACGTCGAGCGAAACGACGCTCGGCCAGCAAAGGTGAGCGAGATTCGGGAAAACTAAACTAAACCGAACCGGACCGGGCCATTTTCTTGACACCGGTCCAACTGGGAACTGATCTCGCGCTTCTCGAACGGACAGCCTCGAGCGACCGTGGCACGCCGATTTTCCGCGGAATCTTCGGCACGCCACGGTTCCTACAAAAGTATTTCTCCCTGCCGTGCTGCCGGCTTGCAGCGCGGGGGATGAAACTACCCTCGCAACTTCCGAACGAGTCCGATTTCTTTTATTGCGTAACTCGAACAGCATTTTCGATGATTTAGTTTTGTTTTCAAGGTCTCGGAGAATTTCCTGTATTTCCTTTCCGGTGGTTGATTTCCTCCCCTTATCATTTGAACGCGAATCTCCGAAGTCTTCAGCTTCTATATCTCTCTGTTGAGATTTGTGATTTTCCATTTTTGAAACTATTTCGAAGGACGATCCTTAGAACCTCAAACCACAGGAAAGAAAACCGTACACGTCTCGTTCGAGGAATTCTTATCACCGTTTCGCAAACACTAAGTGTCATTGAACGACGCTACAGGATCGAGTGGTTCCACTGGACCGGAAGTACCAGCGCCGTTCCGTGGACGGATGTGTGAAAATCAGGTTTCTAGCCTGTGGCGACTAGATCGGTTATCTGTTCTGACAAATAGGCGATAAACAAACCACACGAACTTATCGGAAACCAATATAGTTTGCAATTGATAGTATCTGAATCGCCACAGCGACCTACTTCTACGAAAGCCTATCCTAATTATTACATACGTTGGAAACAGTACAGCCGCCGCTTTGTAAAAATTCGATGTAACGACGTCGTTATCTCGTTCGGAACCGAACATTGACAGATACACAAACGATGAATTCATAACGATGAATGGAAGACCGGTTTCCGCACAAAGTACCTTATTTCGCGTTCACGGTAGAACGATACTGAAAGGGTTCCGAGTATCCGAACGTTTCGTGGAACGGTCGAACGACTCGTGCGAGGCTCGCTGCGAGTACGCCGGCTGGTTAACGACCAGAATCGTTTGAGAACTGCTGCGTACAGATCTCTTTCCGATTTCATCAGAAACAGCTGGAAGCACTATCGGAACTAGGAAGGCTCGTTAATTCGACCGGCGTGTGGTATGATACAACGACGATACATTATCGATTATTGCTTGACCCTTGTACATCTGTACACGCAGAAGCCCGGATCGCGTTGCGTTTTATCGACGGCCACGTAATCGGTATCGGTCGCTCGCTATTGTTTTTCGGTGAACACATTTATTTCACTCGCCTCGGCCGGCGGCGGGAAACGTCATCGAACGTTTCCGAATTACCAATTTCAACGGCCTCTACAGAGTGACTTAATCGCGAGCAGAGCGCGATTGCGTGGACAATAAACCGTGGCAATGCGTATCGGAATCATAATCGGACACCGCGGATGTGTGCGTGTTTATTCGCGTGACACAGACCAGAAATTAAATACGAGATTTACGGCATTAATAAACGCTTTCATAAATAGCCCGACATGAAGCTTTAATTACAGACATCGCTGCCGCTTGGCACGTCGTGTATGCACGCGTAAACATCCGCGCTCGTGACAATTCCTGCGATTTTTATGGAAACTAGAAATCGGACGCGTCGCCTTTTATGTAAACGGCCGGCTTGCTCAACAATGGCCCCCGGATTCCGCGATAAAATTTGCAACTTCTACACCGTCGGTACTCCCATAAATGACACCAGTGCCGGATTAAGCCAGCGCGGAGCCCGTAGCGAATGTTATCACGAGGCCCCAGGCTTTGTATCAGGGCCGCTTGTACGAATGACCTTTTTTCTTTTTTAGCAAAAATATCGTTAATGTTTCGGCGCCTCTCCGATGAAACGCCCGTGTGCAGGGCCCCCAAAAGCGCGGGGCCCGTAGCATTTGCTACTTCTGCTACGGGGCTTAATTCGGCCCTGAATAACACCACCGCGACGCGCGTTCGTTCAGTAACGACGTCAGGTTTTTGTAAGCCGGATTATCGTCCTTTGATTGCCGCCGCTAAAGAGACAATAGGTTCCCACGCGCTCGCACAGCTATTTCTTTACGTCATAAAAGAGAGAGTAAGAGAGGTCGTAATAATAACGTTCGGCGATCAATTTAACGCGTCAATAGAGAGACAGTCGACGGGCCTGACGGTGTCCTGATCGTCTGCTTGGACGCAAGCGTATGCCAAATTAGTAACAATTAAATCCGATGCGATGGTGCGACTGCGGCCAATAGGCTGCCAGATGATTTACGAGCCTCGATTACCAATCCCCGAGAGTCGGCGTTGTCCTCTGTGTCTCCACAACAATCGAGGCTGCCGTGTTGGTAGCCAGTTGGCCGATGCGTCTCTCGCGCGAAAACAAGCAACACGTAACGCTCGATGATCGTAATTAAAGGTCGTGGGACACAGCCTTCGGATATCTAACGACAAACAAAAACAGTAAATTAGTTTCGACATTTTCGTTTTTCCGTTATCGAGAAAAATCAGCCAACAACGCGATCGTCTTTTTACGAGCACGCCGCTGTTCCGATTTATCCCAGCTCCGAGATTTTCCTGCAACAAGTAGATCACCGGTGCACCGACGATCCGGACAAAATTAATAATACAATGACCAAACGTTGAGTCATATCGGGGCGCGGAGCAACAATGATCGAGTGACTCAATGCCCGACGATGACTAAGATATTTCCAGATTCGTTGCCGCGAAACCGTAAAGTCCATCGATAACGGGAGAATTGAATATTCACGAGAGCGGGACGATACGAAGTCGTCGACGGGTTTTCAGATCATCCGTTCCCATCCGCCGATTTTGCTCGACGGAATCCCTCGGGGAAATGAACTTTCACGATTCCGTTCTGGTTCCAGCTGGAAGGGATGCCATCGAAATGGGTTTGGGTAATTTTGAGTCTTGCGATCTGCATTACCGCATCCTTAGAACATGAGGCATGGAAGGCTTTCATACATCTGATCGAGTTCGACTACGAGGATACGTGTTTCTCTACCGCCGAAGCTGAATGGGCGTTCGTTACTCGCCCGTCCAATAAAACGCTATCCATATGGGTAAACATTTTACTATACGCGCACGTAAGCTTATCGACGCTCGTAAATATTTTCATAATCTTCATGAATGTTTCGCTTTGTTCGCGACAAAGTTACATAGAAAAACTTGTATGCATATGCAAGACTAACACGTTGCTTTTGTACTGTAATTACAGGAAGAGAAGCTGGTCGATTATGCTAATTTCAAGCACATACAAAAACTTGAAGTTGCTGGTAAATCCCGGGACGATAGCTCCAGCGATTCGTCTCTGCGGTATAAATATGACGCTGCCGTGACTGTGGGCGATGCTCTGCTGAACAGCAGCGATTTTAGGACAGTAAGTTGCATTTTGTTCGAACACACTGTATGTGCGATTGCAGACCATTTGAAATGACTTTACGTTACAGCTTGTTCACTTTGCTGGGACGGCGGAGTTCAGAAGAGTGTCCGCAGTGTTCCAAGAGTCCTGGAAGAACTACACGCGTAGAGGTATAGATATCGAATCAATTAATGAGAATGTATCTATTAGGGGTGGTCGGGTGCCCGGAAATTCGGGTTCGGATCGGGTATTTTCCGCGGGCTCGGGTCCCTACCCTTTTCTTTTTTAAACCATTTCCCTACTGGGAGGCAATGCAATATTTAAAAAACAAATTTTTTAAAAAACTACGCGTCTAGGAGAAAAAAATATTTAAATATTAACTGTCACACCTCGTCGTGCGACGCTCGGCAGTACGACATCGCGTTCAGCGATCCCCACTCCGCGCGCCAGCGCTCCCCACTCCACTGACCTACAGTGGTGTTCCGTTTATTCATTCATTCGGTTCCATTTCGGACAATTTCGGACTCCATCAAGAGACGTCGTTTCTCGGAGTCATCCCCTCATTATATCTCGCGTATTTCCAAATCTTGCGTTTCTATGTGTATCTTACTATTTCATACCAGTAGTCCTATATCTTGGGTTCCATTTGAAAAAGACTGAAAAGTAGAAAATAAAAAAATATATAAAAACCACGCTTATATTAAAATGCACTAAAAAGGAGAAAATAATTTTAGACATTATTGACTATAACTAAAAGCGTGGAGATTACGAAGATTACGTCAATATACAGAGTGTCCCAAAATTCCTTCAACAGCCGGAAATGGGAGGTTCCTGTGATTATTTGAAGCAACATTTTCCTTTACAAAAATGTTACCCGCGGCTTTGTTTAGGAGTTATTAACGAAAAACACGGACCAATTAGAGCGCGACCTAGACGCGAGTTGGCACAGTCGGCCAATAGACAGTTGGCGCGCCGGGCCGACTTTTCCAACTCGCGTCTAGGTCGCGCTGATTGGTCCGTATTTTTCGTTAATAATTCCTAAACAAAGCCGCGGATAACATTTTTGCAAAGGAAAATATTGCTTCAAATGATCTCAGGAACCTCCCATTTTCGGCTGTTGAAGGAATTTGGGAACACCCTGTAGATTAGCGTGGTGGTGGGCGACTCGTCTTATCAGGTCTCCTGCGTTCTCAATGGGCTTATCCTTTTCCCGACCCGAGTCTCTGGTACCCGAAATTTACGGGCACCCACCCACCCCTAGTATCTACGAATCTAAAAATATCGACTTTTCCAGATGCGGAACGCGTGTTGTATTTCAACAACAACGCCGAGAAGAAGAAACGTGTCTGGACAGCATGGCACCGGGGGTTAGATGTCCTAGCGGAAAATGTTTCGACTGTTCTTCCACTTGTTGACCAAGCTGCCGAAGAGAATGGTCAGTGCTTTTGGAAGAATAATGAAATTGGATGTTTGCACGCGCAACAATATCACGTTAGCGGTGTACATACATTGTTTCAGGTGCCAAAGATGTAACGCAATATTGGGAGCTGTTAAGCGGATACGAGGATGGCTACGAGAAGATTAAGTACGAATGGAACAAAATTGATTATCTTTATAAGAAAATACTACAGCACGTACGGAATAATTTGTCTCATAAGTACAAGGTCGATGCGAACGAGACAATCCCGGCGTATCTACTTGGCAAGTTAATGTCACGAGACAATTTTATCGAAAATGAGAAACTGTTTTCTGACTATTTTCTTCTTTACAGGATCGCTACAAGGAAGCGACTGGACTCCAGTTGCAGTGGATGTAACCAATCATCCAGATCTAATGCACGACATAAAAAAGAATCTTTGGAAAAGAGTCAGTAATACTGCTGTTCGTGTAATGTACATGAATGTAGATTAACATATTATATATTAATGATCGACTTCATTTTAGAAACTTCTCGGTAGATCGTTGTACCAAACTGCCTCCGACATGGGCACGAAATTATTAGATAATGCTCCACAATCCGAATTTTGGGAGAATAGCAATTTCAACGGGCAATGCCCATCTAAGCTAATTAATTTTTGTAAGGATGGTGCTGTCAGGTGAGTACATTTCAATCAATCCTGTACATTTTGTAGTAAAACGGTGTCTAAACCGTACAAATATTCTTCAGGGTATCCACTTGCTACGAGCCTACGTTAAGCAATTATCTTTCTGCTCATAAGAATATAGGGAAAGTTCTATTCAATCAAATGACCGTGCAGAATATTCCAGTACTTACTACGGCTAATAGGTACTCCGGTAAGAACGGAAACTTGCGATAAGGAATACTATATTCATTTGAACAGTGGCGATCAACGAGATGTGTAAATTTACAGTTTTAGAAGAAAGCGTAGGGGAACTGTTCGGCATCCTAGCAGCCAGTTCCGCCTGGCTGAACCACTCTCGCATCGTAGATAACTCTACCGATACAGAGCAACTGTTAATGGTATCTTTAATGATAACAGCCTTGGACGTACTACCTCGGTTAGCTTATTACATGTCCGCGGACATGTGGAGGATCAAGGCCAACGAGACAGGCATGAAGCCTGAAGATCTAACATCGTCTTGGTGGCAGTACAGGTATCAATTTTCTAAGTATTCACGTGACGTACGACGACAAATTTCGCTAGATATTCATTGCGAACACGTTTGTTCAAGGCGAGAGTACGAAGGTCTCGACAACGATGGAACAGGAGTACCTACGTTTCTAAATGACGAATATATCACCAGTAATAAACCGTATCTTCCGTAAGTTGCAATAACAATTAAACATTCACGATCGTTTCGATGATGCTATGTTATCAACGTATCAAAGTATATCTTAAATTATATTCTTAAATTATATCGTAAATCAAAGTATTAATTTCGCAGTAAGCTAACGGGAACGATTCTCGCCTTCCAATTGTATCAATACATCATGGACTCCACGGAAGTCAGGTACGATTCTATAATGAGAAGAGAATCGAAAGCCGAGTTGCAGTGAGTACTAACAAAAATCCGTACTATTTCATCTCTACAGAATTAATTGTAACAGCGGGAATTAAACAACTAATCTTTTTAACAGAAGGATGGTTCAGAGTGGAGGCAGTGACGAGTGGTCACGAATAATCAACAACGTCTTCGAGATAGATGAAATATCCGCTGACGCGATGCTATCGTTCTTCTCTCCTTTGGAAGATTTGATCGACGAGCTAGCCGAAGATTTCGAGTACAAACCAGTCACCGCGAAGGAGTCGGAGTTGCACGACTTGGAGAAGAAGATAATTGCAGAGATGAACGCCCCCACAACGACGACCACTAGCGCGCCACGAACGGTGGTCCCGAGAAGAAAAATAGTAACCACAACGCCTTCCAGCAAAGAAAATAGCCTAAGGGGCGACGGTAATGCCTTGGCCAACAGCAACAAGAGCTTAGGGTCGAAATCGTCCATACACGTGGCGGAGGAGAAGCCACAGAACCGTAATACATCGGGATCGGAAGCGACAACTAAAGTTGGTCTCGACGAGTCATTAGAAAATAGTGTAGACCCCAACGAAGACACGAAACCAAAGATGAATACTAGTAAAGCGGTGTGGGCGGTGGGAGCGGTGCTCCTGGCGACTATAGTGATTTGTGTAGTAGCAATCTTCAGCCGGCAACGGTGCCGCAAAACGCCGAAGAATAGAAGATACGTTTAGCAAGTGTGTGTGCGTCTATTCGGGCCATCGAGGAAGCATATATTTATTGTTCTTTGCATTTAGATTGTAAGCTCTTCTTCTTTTTTTTTTACCCGAGTAATTTATCGTCATCCAGACAGAGAAAGATGTTGATAACCAGCACGCAATCAATGTATCGTGACATCGTCGTACATTCCTTAGGCTGCTCGTTACGAGACGAAAACCGAGGCTACACACTCAATTCACAGTTGTTTCGCCTGACGAGCAGCACACGCGCAACAGAGAATGTCCAAGAAAGTGAATTCAGACCTTCGATACAAGAGAAAGTATTAATCATTTGCGTACCAAATCAAATTTATTTAATTCTAACCACGATATACGTACATAGCCACTTGCCTTGCGCATCGTCCTCTAGAATTTGAATTTTTGAATTGTTGGCGCGTCGAGCTTGGAAGGGTTCGTCCGCGCGAAACGGGTCAATCGGAGCTCCGTCACGTGACCAGCCGTGCCGCCATCGACGCGTTTCAATTATTCCCGGAACATTGCGATAATATCGAAATATATTATTACAAGGCAAGCGGCTAATGCTGTTTTCAGGATGGAAATTCTGTTCGTATTGTTTTTGTTCTATGTCATACGTAATTGCGCACAAATAGAGTACGAATTGTAATATAAAAGTTGATCGTGTATGTCAAGTACAACAATGTTCCTCTACAAGTATGCCAAACCGTAGGAAAAGGAAAATGAATTTGAACGAGATTTTCGAATGTTTTCCGCCCTCTATTTTCTGTAGATCCGTTTAGAGAATTCTATGCCAGTAAAATCGTCACGTTTGTAAGCGTAGGAGTCGATTTTATTACGACTTGTACATAATCGTCCAACAAACTATACATAGAGTGAAATGGAAACGACGGAAACGTACTTATTGGAACTTTCATCACAAAAATTGTCACAAAAAAAAAACAAAATAACATTTTTCTACCACTCGTACGTAACGTGTATACGTGATTTGTAACGGATTGTATGGAAGATTTATATTTTTTATAAAAGTATATTTATTTTGTACCCAACGAGAGATGCGCTAATAAAACCTTGTTCCGGTGCAAATATACAGAAAATTGTCTATTGTTACAGTGTCTATTGCCACAGATAACCTTGACTTCACGTATGCACAATTGTTTGTTCAAAAAGATCGAAACTAATCATTTGTTTTACATACCCCAGGCATTTTTTCTGGAATCTTCATGGTGGGATGGAATTTTCATTTGCCACAAATAATCCCGGGCTTCCTGATAATCTTTTTCACACAGTATTCGGTCACTTATTTAACGAACTTGAGCAATTTATTAACAAATATCGAATTTCCCTGCCTCATCACTTTGACAGCACCGATCCGATTCAAACGACGCGTGGTGACGAACTGAATAACTCAATTCATATTTTACTTCTGCGACCTGATTGGACCCTTTTTCAAAATGCTGCTCTCTGATTGGTCGGACATACGAACGACATGATTGGCCAGATAGTTCGATCGCGGCGGCGGTACTTTTAAATCCCACACTCGGCTCCATTAACCTGTCCATAGACCATACTTTTTTTAAAACAGAGATACTGTTCAGTTACTTTATATATTTATGATATGTATATTTATAATGCCCTCTCCGGGCGGGTTGCGCCCGACCACTGGCGGTATACCTGAAAAGGTTATTATGGCAGACAAAAAACGCGCACGGATCAGCTCCGAACCGGCCGATTATTTACAACCACCGCGCTCCGATAACTTCAACCCCGACAGATGGAAAACACGTGCGGACTACCCTCATACAATACATATATGTATAAATGAATACAATAAAGATAATACATACATACTTTTCTATTTTATATATATAAATATAAAGATGTATATTATTCAGTTACTTAATATATTTTTTTCGTCGTAAAACCCGAACGTTTAACCCCTTGCCCCATATACCATCAATATAAAGTTCCTTTAAGTGGAAATAAAATTCCTTTTCATTCGCATCAATATTAAATATGAACGTACAATAAATGAATGCAAGTATTCTTTTCGCTTACGAAATTATTCAAGACAAAGAAGTTCTAATCATTGACGAGGAGTTAATTTATTATAAACTAGTGTACACTTCTTTCTTAGCGAGACTATTATTCCTAATCGTTGTTTAAGCACAGAAGCGCGTAGTAAATCTTTCAATTCAAGGCCGTCCAAGTTTAACTAAATATGTTCTTCAGCAAATAAATCTTTCTAACAAGAGGAGAATCGTTCATAGTCTACCCGGGAAAATTTTCGCCTATTACTCAACGAAACCCTGGTTTCACCAGACATGGTATCAATGCAATTTTCAGTGTGCACTCCTCGAATAGGGGAGAGGGTGTTTACACGGGACGTTCGTTGCTACCGTCTCCACTGTTAGTCATAGCAGCTAGCGGGCAGGTACAGGTCATGCGAAGAAGTAGTAACAACCTTTGCAAAGCGGGGGCCATCGAAGCTCCGAGAAAATCAATATAAGGCGAAGTTGGTTCGCAATCGTGGCGTGATCCGATATCGTTCTCCTTGAGGAGCAGACGAGGAAAGGAAGACAAAGACGAAGAGAATCATATCGCCGGCTAAGAATCCGTTCATTGTTGTACCATCGGTTATCGCTTGCTGGGCGGTTACTCATAGACCCGTGTTGCGATTGGCAGAGGGGCAAGGAGGATGAGCCGACCACGAAGAAGATAACGGGGCGACGAATTTCGAACGTGGAGGCCCCGGGAAAGAGAAAGGCAACGAATCGTGGATCAGTTGTTCGATCATAGAGGCCCGCGGAGGGTGTCGGGACACGCACATGGACATGCGCATGGTCGGCCTAACGCTAGGGGATGCTCGCTGACCGCCCGACAGTTCGTTATCGTCGCGTCCTTCGCATGGATACCGGTTGAAAGTTTCGTTGGTTGGGGGTGTTCGTGGACGAGGTTCGCGCTCGCCCTAAGGGCCTCTACGAAGCGTCGGTGTCTAGGGCTGGCAAGGGCTGAGCAAAATCATCCCCTTCGGTCTGAGGAGCCTCGAGTCCGCTGAAGAGCATGCGCGACTAGCGGGCACACAGGGGTTGTGTGTTGCAGTCAGGGAGGGGCTGGCTTTCTCTTGCGGCGGAGTGACTCAGAATATGCATTCCTGAAACTATTCTTCCCGAAAGAGTGATTTTGACCCGTGTGACATGCGTATACCGTTGACCGATCGCCGTACCGTGTACCACAGCTGCGATATTCATCCCGCGATGTCATAATTGGTGGATGTGTCGAGTGTGTTACGTGGATCGACTGTCAGCTGTCCCTTCACCATGAACGTGAGTACCCGCTGCCTCCCGATTATCGACTCGTTTCGTTCTCTAGCTCGCGTGGGCGTTCCTCTTGTCCCGAACAGCCACGGTCTTCTCTCCTCCGGAAACCCTGAGAAAGAAAATGAGAATCGCCGTTGGTATATTGCCCCCATGGTCTCGCAATCATGGGACACAGTACGTCGTTGACCTCCGTGTGTCGTGGATAAAATCGATTGCGAAGGTTACCTCTAATCCAGGAACCTCTCTTCTCTCTCTCTCTTTCTCTCTCTCCCCCTCGTACTGCACGATCGTTCCTCGCTCGTTGGTCTCGACAGAGCGGCATATTCCTCGGGATTCCCCGGGAATAACGCGGTTTTAGCATCGCCGGTCTTCCATCTTCTGCAACAAATTGTCAAGATAACAATCGGCCGATCGATCTTCCCTGGTTGATAATTAACACACCGTCTACCGGGCGGTTATTTAATACAACGCGATAGACTACCATCTAAATATTTCTCAATAAAAATTGTTTGGTGGAAAGTGTTCACCCAGAGATTATGCCCTATGAAGGGTTAAACAAGACAATATGGACCGATCGATTCCTCGGAGCTCATCAACCGGAAGATAAGTGTACCAAGAAACGATCCTTATCTCCCTCTCTGTTTTTCTTCCGTTCTGTCTGTCCTACTCTCTCCGTCTTTTTTAGACGTGATCTCTCGCCGGGATCGGGTGACCTTGTTCCCCGAAGCACTCTTCGGGTTTTGTTAGTCGAGAATCGCTGCCGGTTGTTGTTCCGCGAGTTAATTACGATTCCGATGCCTTTATTCTCCCTTTTGAATTTTTCTATGCACCGGGACGAGAGAGAGAGAGAGAAAAGTGGGGAGAGTAGAGAACGAAACAAAGCCATGTGGGCCGCGGAAAGAAACGTGTTACGGAATTGCGAAGCCCACGTACCCGAAGACGCATTATCACTGCTGCGACGATTCCTTAACCCTGTGCGGTGTATCTCCGAGAAATTATATCTCTAGAACATAATAATTAACATTTTTAGAATTAGAACTAGGTACAATAATCTCAACCGGTTGCGCAATACGAAAATTACATGGAATAAGTTGCTGAAAGACTGCTTCGTCACGAAGAGTCCAAACTATGCGCAACGATTTGATTAGCAGAAGAATAATCAAACCGTTGGTGAGATTGCAATTTCGTATACAAATGAGCGCGCGCTTGAAACGCGATTTCGAAAATCCGCGGTAAAGTAGAACTTCGCGAGTCTCGCTGCGATTAACGGGAAGCTAACGTTTACCACGAGGCTGGCCGCATCGCGTGATCGGATGCTTAAAAACGATCAGCTGCGCGAAATTCCTCGCGTTCGTCCCGTATCGAATTCCGAAATTGTTGTTCCCCCGGCTCCGTGCGACGCTGGGGAACGAGAAGCATTTTTCGTTTAACGATGTCCATCTTGCTCCTCCGGAGAGTAAGTCTTCGGGTATAGCTCCTCGCTGCACTTGTGAACGTTTAAAAATAGCGTCGCGTTTTATAACGCGTGAAACACGAAACAGCTCGAGAATGTGGATTTCTTCTCCAAGTATCTGAAATTGAAGCGAAAGAAAGTCAGGCCTGGTCGCTTGAGAAATTAGGGGTGTTCGAAATTACTATCGGGAATGACTCTGGTTGGAAAACATGTTGACGAGTTTTCAGACGGGACGAATTAATAATATCCGATAATGTTTTTCAGGCCTTGGCGACAGATATTGTCTGCGGCAACGGAGACCACGTTGGTGAGTTCGGTTGCGCATTCTCGTGATTTATACTTCTCACGACCCATTTACAATGCAAATCGATCCTCAATGTCGAAGCAAGCTATTTTTCGTAGCGCTTTCAAGCTAGATTATCTTTTTTTTCTCCATCCAGCACGTTCTCCCCCTCAATGCACCCTTCCGTGGCATTCAGTTTCAATGGCACACGATTTTGTTTTTCATCCTGCGCACGAGTATAGTTCGATACTGCGGATGCTTGAATTCTCACGTTGCGGTTGTCCGAGCATACGGTAAACAAAACCGGCGAGCAATTTTTTGTACATCGAACACGACGATTTTTAAACGCGCAGTCGAGATAGACCGAAAGATCGCCTCGCTGGGATTAAAGGTCGAGCGCCCGACCCTTTGCAGTCGAGCCTGGAAATTCCATTCGAACGAAACGTGCAGCTATTTATCAGACACGCGTAACTTTTCAGTGATGCCTCGGCCCATTCGAGTGCAAAAGGGCAAGTCCGTCGAGGTCGATCGGCGTTGCGGAGGATCGTTGATTTTTCAACGTGTCGTTCCGCATTGTCCAGTGAACCGCTTTGTGGTTCTCCGGGATATCCTTTGTCCGAAGTCATTTCGAGAACACTGCGCGCGAAGGGAGCTCTCCCGGTAATGCGATTGCGGCAAACGGGATTATTTCGGCGCGTCCCGCTTCTTCTTTCTATCTGTTTGTAGGACAGCCGGCCATCAATCGAATCAATCCCGCATCGATTTCCCATTGGCTTTGCCGATTTGCCGGCAATTACGTGATCGTTAAAACGATCCAGCACCCTCCCGAGAACTTTGCAAATTCCGTAACCTTTCGCGAGGGTTCACGGCGATGCGCTGGCCGCAATGCCGAGAAATCGGAACGGGACGCACGCCTCGTTTGCGCCTCGTCGAAGCTTACCGACTTCGCTCGGGGAACTCGAATGATTAGGAGCTAATTAGCGGAATAAATATTGACCGACGGCTTTAAATATTCCCGGCGCGATCGCTCGAGGACCGAGTCCCGCCCCGATGCACAAATTCTGCAGCGCAATGCGGCCGTTCGGCCGTGAAGAAGCTTTAAAAAATTCGCTCGACGATGTCATCGATCCGTTATCAATTTTTCTTTTAAGGTATACTTCTTCCCGACCACTACTATGTTATTTTTTAACGATACAAGAACTTTTGGCAAAATAATTCCGGACTGGGTTCCCGCCACAGCGAATTTTATGCGTCTTAAAAATTTAGAAATACCGTCGCAGGAAATTTAGAAACGAATAAAAGAAACAGGTGTCTACACAGCTGCAGCATCTTGACAATTTTTACTCTGCACAAAAATCCACAGCTGCAGGCAAATGTGAAATAAAGAATCTGAGATGATTTCGACGAGTTCGAAAGCCCTTTTCTGTAGCAGCAAATCCCGGGTCGAAATCGACCCGGCGGTTTCGAGGAAGGGTGCAAAGGGTGCAAAGGGCTCTCGATGGGAAACACGAGCGCGTTATATGCGTTGAATGAGCGAGCGGAATAGAGTTGCTCTCTATTCCGGCCGAGGCGGAGCGGGTATTTATTAATAGAGATTAAACTCCGCGTCGTGTCGTGCCGTGTGCAAACGCTCGCCCGCGCGGGACGCGTGCTGTTAGGGCAGTCTGAGTCAGACTGCGGTCCAGAAACCGATTCCGCCAAAATAAACGCTCGGGAAAAATTTCGGTTGTTGTGTGTGCCGCGTGTGTTCTGCATCGTTGGCGCGGCACGGTGTGCTCGTGATCCTCGCGATCATCGGTTTAATTTTCTCGGGAAAAGCACTCGGTGGATTCCAGCGAGATCTCCAGTGTCAACGAGCTCTGTGCGTGTACGAGTGGCTCTCTCTCTCTCTCTCCCTCTTTCTCGATGGGATCGGCGCGATAACGAGTGGATGTGGATATTCGTTGAACCGATTCGTCAGTGGCCAATTTTCGTTGGCGTTCCGCTCGGCCTGTGCCCAGTTACTTCTACAGTGATTTTTCTGTGTTCTCTTCTGTGCACTGTGTATAGGTTCTGTGTATCTCTCTCCTTTGTGAGGAGAACTTGTGGACGGAACCGTACACTAACGCACCGGTTCGACCTCTCTCTCTCTCTCTCTCTCTCTCTTTCACCACCGATCGATCCCATTGCATCGCGTGTGTCCCCGACGCTCGCCAACATTCGTCGAGGAGAACGGGGGAAGTGATGTTTGTCCCGTTTTTTGAATGCCACTCGATATACACGAGAGCAAATCCGATCATAGGTCGACGTTCATTTGCCGGCCGGGGGAAAATTAATTCCGATTCAACGAGTCGTTACGCCTCGCACATCCTCTATTGCACCGACGGCCGCGCGTACTTACGCTAATGAGTGCCCCTGCGCTCATTGTTTACTGCCCCACGGCCGAAATAAATCGCTCGCTCGGTCTTACCGATATTCTTGATCGCCCTTTTTCATTACAATCGCTCGACCGCGGATCTGTCAGTTCCTCTTCAACGATATCTTCGGTTTTCTCGCGAATCCACAAACATTTGCAGTCTATTAATCACCGTCAAGGGAGAACAAATATTTCGCAGTATATTTGACAGCATGTTCTTGTTCGCGATAAATATAGAGTTTCTCTGAATTCATCCGCAGACCCGATTAACGCAATTATAGACCGTGTGACTCAACATTCCGCCAGTTTTTATCGTCTCCGCCCGTGTTCGAACGCATCAATCGCTCTCTCTTTCTCTCTCGGTCGAATATTCCCCCGTTATCTGAACGTTCGATTAACTCGAAACAATTGCCTCGCCACTTGTTGCAATTTAGGCGGTTGAGCGCGTCTGCTGACGTAACGACTATTATTACTATTCGCCGCATAGGTCGACGCCAAAAAACGCGCTTTAAAACAATTTCGTCGTGTCGAACCGATACTTCCGGTCCCGCGATTTCCGAATAATTTCCAAATCGTTCTTGATAAACCCGACTCGTTCGGCAATCTTGAATTTACAGGGCCCCTCCCTGTAAATCAGATTAGAACGCGCAAGCCCGAATCCTTAAATACAGTCGTTTTAAGAGGGTATTCTAGTTGTTTATCTTAAAAAATATGTAACTCGTATAATCTTGATTGTTTTTACTTGGAAAAAATCATACGCGTGCTTCAAACACCAATAAATACATGTGCAAAATCCCAATGCAAAGGGTTCAATAGTTCTCCCGAAAAAAATTCAGAATACCCACTTAAATACAGGATAGCCTAATGTGTCGCAATAGGCCTTACACATTCGTCCGCGAGGGGCTAATATTTTAGCTACCAGTGAACACTTTATCTACCGTTGCGCAGTCGCTTCATAAATCGCTCTAATAGCTTCTTTTAGACGCAGCGCTGTCATTAAAAAGGCCTATTAACAGGTTTCCGGTGGTCGCAGCGTTAAAAGACTATCGAGCGACTGTTAATGAATAAAATGTTAAGGATTTCGGGCTGAGCAGGGGTCCGACGGACTCGGTACTCGCGAGTCATCGGGTTTAAAGGGTTAAAAATCCGAGGTTCTGCGTACCGAGGAGATACGGGACGGTCCTCCGGTCGGTTAAAAGCAACGACATAGGTGCAGTCGCGACGGTGTGCCTTCATTGTCGGAGGCGTAAACCGTGCGAGCAGCACCGCGCGTCCGGTAAACAAAGGGATCTTTTGAAAGGTGTCATCGGCTGGCTTGCAGAGGAGTAAATCGACGGTGTTCCGTGGTGTGTTTCCGTTCGTCAAAGGTGCAAACATCTTTCATGTTGGAGAGCGTGCCGGTAGAGACAGCGACGTGGAGGACGACGACGGCGAAAGAGTCGAGTGCAGCGGGAAACACTTGCGGGTCCGTGATGTAACTTTTTCGAGTGGTAAATGTACACCGCCGAGGCTGTAATAATGAAAAGTGAACAGTCTCAAACGATGGACGAGCGAGATTCGTTGTGTTCGCGGCTGGACGATTGGTAAACTTTGTCGAGTCTGGCTTGCTCGTGTCTTTTGTAAATACTGTTGTTGTACTTTGTTCTGCTCTAACGTTTGTACAGAACCGTGCCGTGATATTGTACATATAGTTGAATCGGACACGCGATAACAGTGAACAACTTTTGATCGTTATCCAACCGTGAAAGCGTTACTATGTTGTAACGCGAGCACCGGATAACGAAACCTTGCACATTGACAAATGATGATAGTGCTCCTGCTGTGCATCATCATGAAAATAGCCGAATTCTCTGTGGGCCGTGTCAGCCCGCCATTGCAAGCGCCGCCAAGACCACCGATCTTGTATCGAAAACGGAAGGGCCAGGAAGCTAAGTATCGGAAGAAGACGGGTCAGAGATGCAACTGCTTCCTGTACAATCGTAAGACCCACTTGACATACCCGTAGCATGGGAAACTAATCTCTAACTTGAAACGCGCGAGGTTTGCCTCTGGTTAACGCTTTAGGATAGAAATGCAAGACACGTCTCGTGTTAATCTGGCTTTTACCAGATCTTCTCACAAAGGTTTTCTGGGTCTCGGATTCTCCGACATGTTCTCGAGACCCTGGATTGTTTAATAACCGAAGCATAGTTATCGCAGGCGCTCTATTTCTTGCTAAAGAACCGTCGTGTCCAAGAATCTCAGAATAGTCGCGAAAAACTTGTACAGCAGAGTTGTTACCTCTGTGTGTGTGTGTGCAAGCACTCCTACGCATCCATCGGCACTGGCAGCATCGGCGACGATCAAGTTCAGCTAAATAGAAATAACATTCGGAACAAGATTACTAGGTCTGGTTTCGATGTCGCTGGAATGTTGCAACGCGTAAAAATGCGCAGTATACCTGTAACAATCTAAGCCCGGCCGTGTCACTTATACGTGTTCGCGATGCTCGCATTACATCACACCTATTCCTTATGCAGCGGTGTTAATTTACCAGCGAGCATTGGCGTATCGCGCGCGCGAGCAAAAGTAAGGGATCATCGATCAAGTGTCCAGATCGAGAACAGTTCCATAACGAAGCGGGCTCTCGGGAAATTAGTCACAGGGTAATTAGTCACCGAGATTATCGACAAAGGAAGGCATATCTCGTTTCATTTCGAGCGGTACACTTCAGGTTTCCTAGAGACAAACTATATACAGCAGAAGGCCCCTTGTATAATCCCTCAAAGGCGTAGAAAGTGATTTACGACTACCTAGGAATGTGTCGAACGTTTCCTTCTCGTTTAGGAACTAAAAGAGTCGGTTTCCCCAAGTTGAAAAACTCCTCTCCCACAGTCTTGCGTGAGAAATGGCGTCGCGTCCTACTATTTCGAGTAGCAAACTCTGTGGGAGTGCTCTATACCATTTCCAGAGGCTTTTGCCGCGTTTCTTCTTTCTCTCTTTCTCTCTGTCCTACTGGCTTTTAAATAATCGTGCGTTTGCCGTCTGGCAAAGCACAATACACATGTGCACGCCGTACAAAAGCGTAAATGTCTCGCTTTCGAAACACGCAAGCTCGCCCAAGTTACCTGAAAAACACCGACAAATAAAAGAATGTTTTCCGGGCATACAAACATATAAGAAGACAACAAACACAGACCAACTTTCCGAGTAATGGCTGACCGTTTAACTCACCTCGCCAGAAAATCGCGAAGCGTAAACACGAGTCTCACCGAAACGAACCGGTTCCCCTGGCAAAAGTATTCCCGGATTATATTTCGCACGCGTAAAATTTTCGTCGGCTTGCGAATTTCGGCTCTTCAATTTCATCCCCCCACCCCTACCCTCCGTTAGCTCGTTCAGCGCCTCGCTAAAATTAACTCGTGCCCTCGACACTGCCCAGAGAACGAACCAACGCGAATAATTTTTCTGCAGCGGTGGAAAACCGCGTCCTAACCTGTTGACCGGCGATGTCGAGATAACTCGTCCGCTCAACTCGTTTATTTTCTTCCTTCTATAGAAGAAAATTCTTGCGTCTAACCGCTTGTTTACCATTTAACTCGACACTGCTGCTTAGCATTCGTATATTCAAGTCCGAGTTCAAATATATTCAAACTCAACTGTTTAAATTCGAACGCTTAAAATTCAGTCGCTCGAATTTAAATAGCTAAATTCAGCCGTGCAGATTTCAATACACTGAAATTCAAATATTCAAATTAAAGCTTCCATAATCAAATATTTGCATTGGAATTGAAGTTTTATACGCACGTTCATCGGGAACCAATCAATTCATTAACAGGTTAGGACCATCGAACGTGCAACAGTTTCGTCCATCGTCGAATTGCCATTCGTAATGCGAGTCACGTTGACTTACCTCGCCATCGGGACTGTGCTGGAACTCGGAAATAAAGTTAACCGAAGATTCGAACGAGACGTCGAAAAAACGATGCCAATTCTTACCGTTGTCGTATTTTTCACGGTCCACAGTGGAAAACACCTATTCCAGGAAAACTCCTTTTTGTCGGTTTAATTGAATTGTTGCCTCCGTAAAAAATACAGAAGCGCTTTCGTGTGAACAAGAATGGCGGCAAAATTTCAAATGGGTCACGATCGACCGTACCGTGCAAAAGGAACGAGTACATGTTGCCTTATAAAAATGACAAAATTTAATTTGTTTCAACTTTGCGCGGTTCTTATTGCAATACGTGCTCTAATAAAGATATTTTCGTAATTTCAATAATTGTAAAGTAAAACATCTAGGACCGGTCATGGTAGGTTTACTGTTGAGCAGATTGTTCGTATTGTTTGGATGGGTTTCTCGTTTGTTTTTGGGAAGAGTAGAACTGAGTAGAACGCTGTCTTTGAATTTTAGCGGGCAGATATTTCTCCAATGAGTCGTAGCCGTAGCGTAACCTTAATTCAATCGTGTTGTATCCGATTTCCTTTTGCCCACCCTTTACGCTGAATCGGCAATGCTCATGCGCCGCGCGAGCAAACGGTGTGCACCGTAGGCGCAGTTAAAATGAATTTCTAAGTATGAGCGACGGGCGGGTTGTCGCCATATGGTCGTGGGCATTAGTGTTTTCGGTTAACATTTATCTGGCGTAAATATTTTCCGTAGAACCAGAGTCCAGCGACCGTGGCGATGCGGTGGAAACGAATCATTCGAGGTACGGTTGCTGGTTTACGCTCAAACTAATCTCTGAGTACATATACACCTATATAAATACTAACAAAAATACGAGAACCTATTGTCTATCCTGTCTGACAACTCTCTCGACTACTAACTACTAGCGCGCGCGCTAGTTGCGACACCGTCATCGCGACAATACAAACATTTTTTAATAATTCACGACTACGTGCAGTGGGCGAGAAAAATGTATTCCTACATACATACACCTCTTAGCCATGATCCCGATAAGACCTAACCTACCGTACGATTAATCGTGATCAACAAAGCAACACAATGAACACAATCGAATCTCTATATATGCATCACGGGGCGATCGTTTCCTTTTTCGATTGATTCCATCGATCGATCAACAATTCGAGTCGATCGCACATGTCCACGGAAAACGGAATCATTCTGTGGCTCTTATCGCGCGTTATGCATGATCCAAAACAACGCATGACTTTAATATTCTTATAGGTTCTGCTTCTCCACTTCGTTTGTACATATTATGTAGGTTGCCCTTCAGAGGAAGTGGTCTCGAGAGCGTCTTTGTGTCACGCGCGTTCGAAGACGTTGCCGATTGCCTAATCTAAAAGTACCATGCTCCAGCGATCGATTAATTATTTATTACGTGACAGCTAACCTTAAAACACGCCCTCTTAAGAGCACCACAATGACGCGCAGCCTTGATCATCCCCGATACGGAGCACGAACGCGCTCGCTCGAATACGTCCGCCATAACCTTAGCCTGACGTCATTGGCTGACAATTCTACTTTATCGTGAACGTTCGACGGGCGAACGGCGGATGAGGAAAATACTTACATCCTTATCAGTGCGTCGTCGGTGGTTTTATCGAGACTAGCTCCACCGATTCCCGCTAATCCAGCGCCGTAGAAATGTCATTCGTCGGTTATCGCGAGCCCGTTGTTCACTCTGTGCGCGGTACATCGATAATGAATCGTTATCAGGTGGAGTGACTTCTTACCCGCGATAATGCGACGATGTCACCGTGAAATTCGGCTGTGTTTGTTTACCCACGTGGCCCATATCACGGACGGACCACGACCGACCCGAACGTTTAACTGCAAACACCTGTCACGGACCATAAACAATGGGAATACGACGTCTCGTGTAATCGTATAATTGTTGATATCGGTGCTGGCTTGAAAAATACGACGTTCACAATGTACAGGAAAGGGCAAACACGCTTGAAAAACTTTGCTGCTCTGCGTACGTGCATTTCCACTGTTGCCGCTGTTGCTTTCTTTTGATTTGGAACTTTTTCCTGTTATTTGGTCATATATATACTAATCTGTGTAACATTGCGTGTTGTAGGTGTAGGCAAAGGGGCTGCAGTGATGGAAGATCCACAAACACCAGGCTCCGATTGCAATTCCAATCCTGCTACAGATTCTATGCAACACGACTTGATCAGTTCGGAATTTGTACAGGATAATGTAGAGTATCAGTGGGTCGTCGATTACGGGTATGTTTATAGTGTTCATCAGTTGTTTCGGATGGAGCTTATAATTGTGCGTAACGTTTCAGCTACAGAGATGGAGGGCTTCATATTCATCCTAGTGTATTGTCCTCGCTCTCTGCTTCGTATTCTCGAGAGGATCTGGGTTACTATGACGATCTGGCCCGCAATCTGGATGCTAACTTGGCTGAAATCGATATGGAAAGTTTTCGCACCGCAGACATTCATACCTTGCTTACAGCTCTGCCTGTGATGTGCACAGATCCGGTTCAGCATTCTGAGGTAAATATAACAAAGATGGTTGCATATGCTATGGGTAGCGTAATTCATCATTCTCTCAATGTTACATTGCGGATGAAGTTGCGAAACAAGTTCCGTATTATCCAGATTTTGAGGCGGATGGTTGTTTCTATGAAATATCTTGTTTCTATAGAAAAGATCTTTCATGATAGTTAAGTAAATTACAGTTAGCTTGTTCTAAACATATTGTGTATTCCAATTTCGTGGCAGTTTAACTATCAAAGGGAACGATATGCCAGTATATCTGGATCCGTTATGGAAAAGCTTGACATCGGTTCATCTATCAGCCCTCATACCAGCAGCCAGGTATGACAATGGCTGCAAACGTTCAGTTTCTTTTGCCCTATGTTGACAGCAAAGAACAGAGATTTAAACTGACTTGAGTTCTATGCTTATTACAAAAGTGAGATGCAAGTTTGGTTGCAGTTTCTCTGCATGGCCACCGAAGGAAATGAGTTTAAGCTGATTTGTTTACGAATATGATATAAAAGAACGAGAAAGATGTTGAAAGATTGTCGGAACTAATAAATCGAGTTACGCCATTTAACATTACGTTGCATGGAAATCAGCTACGCTAGTTCTGCAAAATGCATGGATGCATCGCGTCGGTGCACACGTAGAATGTAATAACGATGTATCTTGAATTTAAGGGAGAAGATTCAGCCTGTTCGACGACGGACACGATTTCCATTTGCAAATCGTCGTTGTTATTTTCCCCTCTGAAAGAGACACCCGTACTACCACCAGGGGGTAGCTACAGCGTCGACTCTCTGGACTGCGAGGATATGTTGCTGACATGCCAAGTGAACAACAAAGATAACTACACCATCGCCTTTGAGGGTAGTATCACAATGTATTCGGATGGCTCTCAAGATTTTGAAAATCAAGGTAAACTATTCACCGACGCACGGTTGCAGTAAGTCTCGATCTAATCGCTGACACGGTTCTTCTTACAGAGAAGCAGAAACATGACGAGGCGCCGGAAACATATTACAATAGGACGACGGACTTGAAAAACGTGTTAGATTTATCGATGGCGTGCTCCGACTCGAAGATTTATACCACATGGAGCAACCTGAAGCACTCTTCTATGAACAAAATCATGACTCGCCATCCCTCGGGCAACAACAACACGAATCCCGAATTTTTACAAGGTGTTGGTAATATCATGCCCGGGGTGAATAAGAGGAGTCAGAGCCTGCCAGACCTTACTCAGGCTACTACTCAACTACAGCACATCAACAACGTACCTCTCAATTTTTCTGTAAGAAGTCTAAGAAACGAATAATAATCGAACGAAAAATTTCCATAACGAGATGCAACTGTTTAATTCGGAATATTTGTTTGTCAACAGGTCGACTCCGCGGAATCGAATAACCATGCGCAACAGTCGCACAGCTCAGGATCCGTAATGAGCCGTTCAATTAACGAAGAATGCTCCGACAGCGGGGAACACGTATCAACGTCGGGGAAGAAGCTGCAGAACTTGAGCCTTGTCAAATTATTCATGAAGCAGAAGAGCATGAGCGCTGACGGAATGAGTCTGACTTTCGACCAGTCGGACTCTGTCAGTGATAACGGATGGCCTACAAGCAATAGCGCTAGTGATAGTGGTACTAATACGAATACGAATACAAATACGCAAATACAACGGAAAAATCTAAATAATATCAGCACGAAATGCCAGCTACCGGAAAGTGACTTCTCCATCAATTGGGTGAAAGGAGATCTCCGCAACAACCAAGAGACGGAGAAGCAGCAGGGAGACCTTTCCAACGACATTCCAAAACATTCGTCGATGATCATCGAGCAGAAAGATGAAATGATGTCGTCAGCATCCGTGGAGGAACTATCCGAAAGTATGTCCAAGTCCGATTTAACGCACGACAACGAAAACATCCAGAACAGTTTCGACGTGATTTCGAACGGGTTCGACCAGCAGAAGAAAACGGCGTGGATCCGTTCGTTGGAGAAGAAGTACTCGGTCTGCAAAACTACGGGCATTCAGGCGATAGCCGAGACGGAGGACAATGGTGTTCAGACGTCGCTGTTGTTCCCAGAACCACCGCCGGCGGAAAAAGAAAAAGAGAATCCATCTGTCAGGGAGACAATTGTTAATAAGAAACCAGTATACGTTGTTTACCCGAATTACGCGTTACCTGATTTATCGTTTCTCAACATCAAAGACACGAGGATGGACAACGTAGCGTTGAAGCCTCAGTGCTACGGGAGAAACAGGGTCAGCTGGAGACAAAACACCGGTAGATCGTCCAGCAGACCGTTCTCGTGCAACGACATAGACGCTCTTCGTCAGCGCGGGTTCTCGCACGTTAAAGACTGGGAGTCGTTGACATTCCTTCTGCCTATCGAGTACAAGAAGATCCTACACGACGTGCCCGAGGTGTCCAAGCACATCAATATCAACGAGGAGATGAAGAAACCGCTGTTCTGTTTGTCGCCGCCGATGCGCCACAAGGCTCGACCGATCAGCGAGATCATGCCAAACAACACGTCCTCCACGAGCAGCACCGCGACACAACCGTCCTCCGGGTACCGGGGATCTTCCACAATACTGACCGACTCCTCGACGAACCAGCAGACGTCGAACAACGCGACCAACCCGTTGTATCTTTACCGTTACGATAGTATTAGTTCCGAGGCCAGTTTAGTGAGTAACGACAAGAAGGCGTACAAGCAAGTCAGTAAATCGAAGACGGTTTGCCCGTCGCTCCCGAAGAGATCCATCTCCTTACCGCACGGAGATCGCGAGACCGATCGCGACCTTTCGAATGGAAAAGTGCCGCCGAGGCCACCTTTACCTAGAAGTATTTTAAGGAAAAACAAGGTCGCTCCTGCGAGCAAGAGGTACAGCATGTTCGAGATGGGGGATGTGGAAGAGATAGAGGATCATCAGGCTCCGGAGGTGAACAAGAGGATGTCCTTGCAAGAGCCGTATTACATGAACAACGACTTGCAGTTGCTGTATCGTGGGAAAATTGTCGACTCCGAGAAGGACGTCGATGAGATGGAGGAGAAGTGCCACGAGAGGATAAACGATTTAAACGGCACAGGAGACATAGAGACTGAAGCTTCGGAGAATAGCGAGGATGATGTGAAACAGCTCGAGGAGTATCTGAAACGCAGCGGGTTCAGCTCGCAGAGCAGCGACGGGGACACCGAGGACCCCGATGTTAAATTAAGATCGTACGTGAGAAAGTTCTTGGCTCTTCGAATGAACAAGGACGTTACCAAAACTACCGATATGCTAGAATCTCAGAAAAAGACTGTCAGCTTCGCTGTAAACCAAAGAAAGAAATACTTAGACAATAAGGTAGCGTATCGAAGTGACTGTTTTACAGCTTTAATAAGCCTGGCGTTAATCTGAAGAAGCTTAAAACTATTCTTTCGTTCGTTTCAGACCAATAATTTAAATTCTGCAGTTCCGAACGAGCAGACTAAAGATTGTGCGCTTACGGAGGAGAGGAGGGACACGAGTCCTGAGAGCAGACCGCTAGATTTAGACGACAAAAGAAGTACATCATCGACAAAATTACTATTTTCTTTTACCGTAACGATGCCAGCGATGCATCGACTAACGCAGAGAATTTTTCAGAGATGATATTATCGGTGAATAAGGCGGTGGATTTGTTGTTGAAATATTGGAACGGAGAGTCTATCCACAGTAGACAGAATTATGGTGATAAGAGCGAGTGCGCACAAATCTGTCTTAGTCACCTGTGTCCCGCTTTGTATGCCATCATGTCGGACGGACTGAAGCCACACCTAAATTCTACATTTGGACCAATAACGAATAGCGTGTGGCAGGTAGTCGAGGCGTCTTCCCAGCAAGGGCCAGTTACTAAGACGTTGAACGAACTAGTACAAAAGATTAATGGCGAGGACGTTATCACCGAAGGGATGTTGAAATTTCATGCATTTGTATTTGGTCTATTAAAGTAAGTCTAAGACGACTACTATTGCATGATTAGATTGATAGATACAACGACGTTATTTTCTGTATTTTCAGTTTAAGAGCTCTAGACGCGTGGTTCGCGTACCTCTGTACAAGGGAATCGATCTTAAGAAAGCATTACAACAACAACAGTTTATTCGTGAGCGCGTTGGCGAACGCGAACGCGCGCGAGGTCGTCGACGCCCTCCTGCACATTCTAAACCCTCTAGCTTTCTGCCCGTTTCAGTTGGACCTTCTGTACCAGTATCGCCAGCTTCACAATAGCTTTGGAAATTTAAATAATCATAATATAAGCGTGAGTACTGCAGCCAAACGTTTTTCCCATTCTAGTATCCTCCCGCCTAACGCTTTGTTTAAACGAAATTTTGCAGGCCGTAAACTTTAGGAACGTGGATATCGCCTCGAAGGACCACCATTTTGATAAGACAGACGCTTGCACGGTAGTTTCTAGTCCTAGGAAAGTACGCCCGAGGTCCTGTGTCGTCTACAACAACTACGACGAGAAATCTGGCCAGCACAAGTCTGACATGGAGACGGTTAAGAAACGTTTAAGCAATCCCATAGGCTCGAAAGCGTTCCGGGCTCTGGACAAGCTAACTTCCGAGGATTCCGAGGACTATACCGACAGTTTGGAGCACTCTCCTTTGAACAGGGCATCAAACAAGCACCATCATCATCATCCTGTAGCTCATGCGAAATCCCACAGTCCAGAGAATAAAACGGACGACGAGGACAACATGATCGGAGAGGCGAAATTCAGGAAAATTCAGGAGAAGTGGGAGTCGATGGTCGGGAAGGAGGACACGAAGAATCAGCCGGTCACAACGTCGCCGATGTCGCCAACACGGACACCGACCAGTTTAGGGAAATCGAAGATTCCCAGGCTCCTCACGTCTCCGGTAAAGCAATCGAATAATACAGGGCCCGTGAAGACGACGAGGTCCCCTGTCTCAGGAATTCCGTCGTTGAAGAAACCGGTGATGCTGTCGACACCGAAAACCGCACCAAAAAAGCCTGTAGAGTTAAGGAACAAAGAGACAACAAAGCGTACCAGCAGGGTGGACGAAGAGCACGTGGGAACAGCGCGAACTCACTTGGCGCGTCCCAGCTCTCTGCCCTACAAATCTTATGGTTTAACGTCTAAGGAGAAGAACATGGTGTCCCCGCAAAGACGGGCTGCGTCCACGTCTTTGCCGAGACCCACCAGCCACGCTGCTGCTGCTGCTGCGAGAAATCCTCCAGCAAAAAAGCCTCTCAAGTAAGTAGCACGAGAGATCGAAAAGATGAAATTATGAACAAGGTGTTTCTTTATTTGGTTTTGTACCTATTTTCAGTTTCACGAAAAAGCCTGAGTATTGTTCATGATTTTAGTTGCGGTCGTGCGTCGCTGCGATCCCGACGCACCCCTTTCAGTTGCCAGATTGGTTTCTATATTTTTTAATCGTTTCGTTTCCTTCTCTGTTCTCGTTCTTGTAGATTAGTTAAATAACAGCTCGCGCATCTCGGTTCCAGAGAGGTGCGCACTATCACACAGAGAATGCCGTCGGACAACAAAATGCTGCTCGCGTTCGGAGAAGGCGAGAAGCTCAGAGTGATTCTAGAGGTGGATAGCAAATGGTTGTTATGCGCGAGAGGCGACCGGAAAGGTTTGGTTCCGCGGAGGTGTGTGTACAATATTCAGACTTAGCCCCACACCTAATGTCTGTGTCGGGGGAACACGTTTAGTGCGACGAAAGTTTCGAAGACTTGAATCGCGCAACCGCGAAGATAATATATATTCGACGAGGCGACGAAGAAAGCCGTGTACAGTGTATCAAAGGAAAGGCATAGAATTGTTTCTAAAGATATCATATAGTAATTGTTATTACTAGACCGCGGACTTTCATGCGAACTCGCCGCTCTTTCATATTTTCCTTTGTATCGTTTTTATATCGAAACGAACGCACCAGTTCGAAGATTGATTTTCCTGCGCTAGGAATTTTATTCAGTTCTCCGTTTTAACTATTCTTATTGTTTACACATTCGCGTCGGGTGGTGATTTCTGACACAGTTGACTGTTTATTTTAAAGAGAACGCTACAAGTTTTTAATTTTTTAATGTGTCTTAACTTTTCTAAAACATCTATTGTAGACAATGTTTTATTAATTCGTTTTTAAACACAAGTTCGAAGAATCGAGAAACGTAGCGCGCGTGATCCGATGCGAATGTGTCGAGCACAGTTGAAACGAACTGGCTTGAGGTTTTCGTTCGATTGCATTTTCTCAACGGATCAGTCGGAGAGCAGATGCATCAATTTCCGCAGTCTAGTTATTACTCATAATTGTTTGAATTGCTTCGACTTTATATCGGAAACTGCGAATAGTATTATTATTACTCACGAACAACCATCATCAAGAGTATGAAAAAGAGAATAGGTATCGCTAGTCATAGGCTTTCAAACCAGATTATATTTAATGAGATTGAACATACACCTATTTATAACCAGAAATGTACATATATACAGTAAAAATATATGATAATAATTACGGATGATAAAGACGGTAATGACATGTAATAACTTACGATTATTATGAATGTAACTGTGATCATAGTGTATAGGCGAGTAAGGTTTATCAACTGCGACCGTGCGGAGTGTGAAACACGTCGAACTTTTTTTATTTCTACCGTTGTGACTTATATTTTTAGTCGAGTATCGATTCCATACGTCGCATTGTGTTGTTTAACGAGCGCCTCTCATTTTCTTTTTAAGTTCATCTGGTGTATAAATTATTATCGTCGCGCGCTTGTGGTTCGCTGAAAATCACATTTTTTTACTTGCTTCATGTATTCTTTCGTATGCGGAAGGGCATACACACAGTGTAATCAAATAAAGTCTACAATTGTAATTGTAACTCCTTTTCTCTGTATACTTCCTTTCTGTCACAGTATACTTCCTGTAAGGCATCCTGTTTCTTTAGAATATAACGGTATTACGAATACACGTACTGTAGAAAATTAATCACGTTGCAACTAGCACTTTGCCCTGAACACAAACTGAACCATCGACTTTCTTTTACCTTCCATGTTTTTGTTTAATTCTGTTCGGTTCTTCGCCGGCCTGCCTGCCTCTCGAAAAAGTTCATTAGTTCCTTTATTATGCCGTTATCGTACGTGAAATTCATCTAAACATTTAAGTTTCAAGATTATATTACGTTTTCTCGAGCACCGCTATTTTCTTTTCACTCTTTTATACTACGTAAAAGTCTACGATCGCCGCCTTTGATGATTTTCTACTATGAGGAACTTTCTTTCTTTCGTCCTTCCTTTCTTTATTCGGCACACCCTCTATACGAACTATGAGAAAAAGAATTACGTGCTAAAATCAACACAGTTTTATTCAATTGCTTCGTAAAGTAACGATCCCGCACACGTGTACCGCAAAAACTCGTCAGGCCCGCCGTTACAAAAATTTTGAAAACGGTTACATCCAATGTGCGTAGGAACATTCTATTGCTATGAGTCGTATTTTCACTATTAGACGATAATCGAGAAATTTTCTGCTTTTTTTCTGTCTTTCTTTACATTTTATACTCTTACTCGCTAAATTACATCTTACTAAAATTTATGTACAATCTCTTTTTATTCATGTTAGACTGGATGTCAGACAGATGTGTCTGATCAGTCTGCATTATATATGTAATATTGTATAATTAAAAGAGGGTACATGGTCGAACAAATTGTTTCGTGAAAACAATTACCATCTAATGAATTGCTGAGATTAACAACAGTGTCAGAAAGTGTGCACACCGATGCCGAACGATGCGTTAATAGAATCTTGGAAGTATTTCGTCACTTTAATGCTAAATTACAAAAAGACATTCGCTGTAGACACGATTTCAACAAATGCTGTTTGCCCCCCGTATCGTGTAAACAAAAGTATTTGCAATCGACTGCGGCCGAGAAATGAATGTGATTGTATTCGAGATTGGCATGAAGATGGTGGAGAGCGTTTTGTAATTTCTAATTTTTAATCAAAATCTTTAATGATGTCTGCACCGACGATACCGATAAGAATTTGCGCTATGCTAAAAGTCACAAGTTACAATATTGATTTACATTAATATACAGTATATTATAGGTGACTGGAATGCCATTACGGTACTGTCAATATTAAAACCTAACCTCCATATACATATACTGATGGTATTTGATTCCAGTAAGAGACAAGCAATGTGGCATGATACGTGTTGTACGCATTGTCTATGATTCGTATATCTACCTATGTACAAGGAGTTTCAAAATACAGAATATCTCACCATTGCACTCTACACGAATTTTCTATATTCGTCTATACACTACAGACCATGAAATTGAAAAGCTGTGTTCTTTTTCCTCGTTTTATTGTAACCAAACGTTTTATTCGTCAGTCTTCGTCTCAACTGATCGATCTATTTTTTTTTCCATCAAATGCATATCGCTTCCCATACTTTTTACACACAGACTTCGTTCTTCCCCTTTTCGCTTGCAACAATTCAGCAATGATGAGAGACCTCGGACTATTCTTATTACACATGATTTTTACAAATAAAATTCTCAACATATACATCATACATATTTATATATATAGTAGGAAATTAAAGAGAAGAGAGATTTATAATGGAATTTTTTCTTTAAAGAATGCAGAATCGTCTGCCTTTTTTTCGATATGTAAAAGTCCAAAAATTTGTTTTAAATCTAGGTAATAGAAGAAGTAGTTAACCCATGGTCGATTCGAATGTACAGGATCATTGTACGGTCGACTGTCTCTCGTTAAGGTAACTGCGTTAAATAAACTCTGTGTTCTATGATATCCCGATCTCGCTTAACATTATTACAATTACGCCGTGTAACGTACGATTGAATATTATACATAAAGATCTGCATCCTCTATAAAATAAAACGTAATACTATACAATCACCCATGGGTTAATCAACCATTCGTAACATTGTGTACCTTTAAGATTAATAGTTACACGTTACCGACTCCAACATGTCTTACGCAACTAGAAACGAACATACAAAGACGAAGAAGCTCTCTATTGTGTGCATGTACTTGTTATACCCTTTTGGCACTGTTAAAGCCTGTCATGTCAAAGACAAAACCGATCACTGATCTTCTACTTGCTCCGATTACGATCGAGAGTGAAAAATGTAATTAGGCCCCGTTTACGTTATCGTATCACTTAATCCGCACGATTATTATCACAGCTTGTAGTGCAATTACACCGTTCTGAATGACGTTAAACTAATTTAGAAGTCATGACCACATTTGATGAAGAAAGGGAGAGTTTCCTCGCCAGACCTTTGCTATTCTCTATGGCAGTCCCAATTGAGGCGACTCGGAGCAAGTAGAAGACACCTGTGTTCCTTTTTCACTCACAAATTGACTCGGTAAAACGAAAATTTAAATAAATCTGGGTTACTTGAAACGTGCATCTTGAACGGCTATTGCTTTCCCTTCGTACAGTTAGGTATTCAACACGGAGAAATTCTGTTCTATCACATAGTTCCGAGTATTATTACCACAGGTTGACAATCGATTGAAATATTATTAAATACCTTGTAAACTTATTACCAGTCTGGTTATGCAGTCTTTAATGGAAACGAGTTGGAAGGGCATCGAAAGCAAAGACAATATAAAATCCTGGATTTCCAAAAAAAAGAGTATTGTCTGAATAGAAACTATTAAATTCGTCAACTCTTCAGTGAATATTTACTGGGGTTTATACTATAAATAAATAAAAGTAGTGAAAGCGTGTAAGATCGAATGAACGTGAATGAGCGTTTCCTTTTTCTTTTTTTTTTTATCAAGAGCTTGGCTATCATTTCGTGACGTTTATGTGAACTGTAGAACGTTGATTCAAACAAGATGCTCCGCTTCGTTAAATATTAATACATAAATAGTATACAATAATTACGTATTCAAGGCTTCACGTATCCATTGCGTGTACACTGGATTGCAAGACTCGTTTCTCGTATGAGCTAGAGCAGGCCTGGGCGACGCTGGCCCACGGAACAGATGTGGCTACTTCTCTCCTTCTGTTGCAGAGAAGGTGAGAAGTGGCTGCTTCTCTCCCTCCCGAAGAGACTAGCAGCCACATCTGTTCTGCGGGCCAGCGTCGCCCAGGCCTGAGCTAGAGAATGTTACCATGATCGAGAACATTGTATACTTTCACAAATAAACTAGCATAACCGAAGCAAAGCGTTAACAGGAAGACTATTACTTCGCTCGATCAAATTTAATCCATGAACGCGTGACACAGTGACGTTAATTTTGATTATTTAATGTGTCTAGCGTATGTATGTACAGGCTGATGCAATGACTATTACCATTCGAATCTGTCTTGAAGATGATAACAGTAAAAAAAACAAACACAATTCAATAAAGATGTATCGTTCTCGAAAATTGTTTGAACAGGATAGCAAATAGAAGTGAAGAGTTCATGGAGAAAATCTTGTCTCGTGAAGTAAGCTAGTCGTCTTAAATATAATATATTACAAAAATGCAAAATAATCAGAGTTAGCTAATATCGTTGAGAGTTCGTTAATATCATTTATTTCGTGCAAAGTTCTAATAAATTCCTCATGGCTTCCAATCAGTTAACTCGTCTGTTCCTACCAGGTACTTTGTATAAGGTTGTCAAGACATCTTTTTCTTTTTTTTTTTTTTGAGACAACAATTCACATACGATACCGCTCTACAGAATTACTGAAATTCGCTTGGCTAGTGTTTCCATTTTTTTTCCTTTGTCCATCTTGTTATCTCTGAACAATCATTGCATGGTTGCCTTACATCAATGAGGAATGTGATCGTCCCATTAGAAATCCATATGTACCAACGTGTAACTTGTTTTCGATTTTTTAAAGAAACAGTAAAGATCAAAGAAAAAGAAAAATCGCAACGGTTGTGCCAGTCACAGTAATACCGCATGCACAAAGAATTGTTAATTGTACTGCACGTTTGATAGTTGGAAAGATTACAAGGGCTCGGGACCTTTGGCAACAAATTGTCTTTCACACCGTTAATTCATAATTCAAGTGTGATCCGATTCTCCGTTAACGAGAACGACTATTAATAATAATATGAGAGTAACGAACTAAATGGTAATGATTCCACAACGTCTTAAATTTAGTTTTAAAATAGAAAGTTCTAACCGTGAAAGATCGAGAAATCGATCGAAACGCAAAAAAAAAGAACGATCACAAAGTCACATGCGAATATTCGAACATTCCTCATTGATGTGATAGTAAAAATATTTTATGATACAGAAAATGGTTGTGCAATGTAACTAAAGCTATAATACACGTAGAGCTCTACATGCTAGATTCCTTAGTGGTGATAGTCTCGTTGGTATTATCAACTCTTATTAACGCCGATGAATTTAAAACAAGCGTCCTACTCAATGTAGCAGCTCTTTCCATTACACAAGAAGCTGAAAGCCGCGCTTCAGCATCGTGATCCCAACACTCTTCCATCGTATCACATATCGATTGAAGTCCCTAAGATTGTGTGTATATATACACTTCAATTAATCAACCCTTCAAACAATATAATGCATCGTATCATATAATATCATAGAAAGGAATGTACTCACGGGATGTTTGCGCCACGTTTCTAAAATAAGTGGCCTCTCTTTCTTGAGCACAACACTCTCCTGCATATCCTCTAACGTCGGATGAAGTCCCACCTCGTCCTCGAATGGTAACCTGTACTCCCCTATTGGTCCCTGAACAAACGAACAAACAAAATAATTCGTTACAATTACCGATAGAAACACAGAGCGCCGGTTAGGGAGATGAATAAATAGAAAGTTACATCTTGTACGGTGCATCGAGAAGCTAATTCCCATAGCACAAGACCGCAAGCGTACATGTCGATCCGTGAAAACGAGTCCCTCGTGAAATTAATTGCACCCTCCAATACCTCCGGTGCCATGTACCTCCTTGTTCCAACCTGTAGACAACAATGAATGCTGATATGTAAACGAATTCTGATGGACACTCGGTATTCTTGTTAACGATACATGTTCCTCGAGTCTCCACTATATAGGATGATCTCTGTTATCGCTAGACTGCAGATCTTTACGCTTTGTTTCATAAATAAAGCTATACTTTTTGTAAAAAAACGGACGGAACTTTCCGATTGACCTAATATAAATGCATAAAGATCCGCAGTCGAGTAATCACATACCTGTCCGTGCGTATCGCCACAAGGCTTCCCAGGATGGAATATCAGTGCCAGACCAAAGTCTGCTATGCAGGCACTCATGTTTGCTTTCAGCAGAACATTTTTCGATTTGAAATCCCTATGAGCCACCGCAGGTTTGTAGTCGTTTGCTTTATTGGCCGGTATCTCCTCGTGTAAGTGCATCAGACCTCTGTTACAAAGAAAATTCTCGGGATAACAACAGACATTAATATTGGGGTTCTCGAATATTCTCAGGAACTTAGATTCTCACTTCTAGTGAGAAATCTAATAGATGTAGCAATACCTTGCCATAGATTCTGCTATTCTACACATTTCGGGCCACGTGACGACATTCGCCTTCAAATAATCGCATAGTGAACCTTTCTCGTGATAGGCAGTGATCAACCAGAATTCCGCTTGCAAATTGTCCCCCCTCTTCTCGACGCCTATAAAATGTAATATATCGTCGTGATCCATGTGGGCAAGCTTGAAGATCTCTTGCTCGGTCTGCCAAGACTGTTTGTCCTGTACAGGGAACACCTTGACAGCGACAACCTCGTTCTTCAACTGTGCCTTCCAGACCGCTCCGAAACGACCCCGAGCTTTGATCTCCAGAAGCTGGATCGGCCGCAATCCTAAATTAGGAGATGGCTGTGGCAGTGGGAGAGGCTCCAACGTTGGTACCTGTTAAAGAGAAATCTTGTGTTAGTATTGTACGGTAACCGGGTTTGGTAGTACCACACCAAAAACAAAACAATAACGTTTAGTAATTTGATATTATGTACATATGTCTTCCAAACCTCGTTGAAATACCCCAACTTCCTACGTCGGTAGCACCAATATAACACTGGTAAAATTATCGCAAGGAGGAACATTGGTATAGATACAGATAAAATTAGTGTTATTATTTGTTGTTCCGTATTTGGAACGGGTGCTGAGTCTGAAACATAATCATATATAACGATCAAGAATAAACAGCATAATTCACGTTTCATAAGAACTCTATTTATCTTATTGCTAGACTGCGGATCTTTATGCATTTAGAAAAATTACTAGAATATAAAATTCCGCAGAATTTAATACTTACCACTTTCTTGAAATTTGCCTACAGAAATTAAAAATTGCATAAACATTCGCAGTCTAGTTATTACTAACGAGTGATTACTTCAACGCGGACAGAGTCAATCGATTTAACTTATTCGCATGAGAACACCACTTAGTTCTTTGACAAACTTGAATAAATAGAGTTCTATGATAATTGAAGCAGATGCATACCATGAAAAACAGAAGGTTGGATAGGTTTGGAGGAGGATGTAGGATGGGGATCCCACGTAAAATTTTGGTTGCACATGTTGCCATCGCAACAACAAAAAAATAATTCCTTTTTCCTCTCTGCACTATTTTCAATGCAGTGCGGCCTGTCGTAGCAGTCATTACTATCCAGGAAACATCCCTGCAACATGGAATAGTGTTACTTCGAATTTTCAAAGCGATTAAGAACGATGTAAACATTCTACTTCTACCTTTAATTTAATTATAGATTTCTTCGTGACATTGTCAATTTGCCACAGTACGTAGCAATGATTCCTTTTCCCTGGGTCGTGCGGACCACATTCTTCCCTCCCCGAACACTCCTGCTGGGATTCGGTGCATAGTGTTTCATTATAAAATTCGCATACCGAAGAACCTTTGACGTCGTGCCCTACAGTAGGTCCTAGAAATGATCGATTCTTATGATACATAGAGAAAAACAATGCGCTTATGTGTTCCTCTATATAAATGTAAATATTTATTAAAGTACGCGTTGCGAATAGTTTTGGTTGTGTAAAATCTCATTTTTTCTTTAACCCTTATGTAGTCAACCAAAATGTATAGATAATTCAAAACCTTTCTGTATTTAATATGTTTGCACAAATTCTCATTATGGACATTCAGAGAAATTTTGTAATATTTCTTAGAGGAACGTTAACAAATTGTTGAGAGAAATACAGTAAATGGGTACCCGGGTACCTGATTGACTATAGGAGAAGAAGGATACAGTGAAAGAATTTTTCTCCAACAATTGTATACATATAACCTTCTCCTTGAGTAAACAAATAAATGCGAAAGGATTACTATGCTGATTACTATTATTCGAGCTCGGTGAACGAAGACGCGCTATTTCGACCACAATGGATCTCGTTTGATTACAAAACAAACTGTCATCCCCGATGTGAAATCGGTGTTCGATCGTGTCGTTTGTAAACAGAGCGAGGCACTCGAGCATCGGTCCACAACGGAGTGCGACCGAGATTGAACGACGGCTCGCATAACGCGTTCGCAGCAAGAATTTCGCGTCGGAGCGTGTAATTTGCGTCGCGGATGCGAGCGTTCAACAGGGGAGATAATGGTGCATACGATTACCTAACAATCCTAGGATGAGATATGGCAGTATGGTCGCATATGCGGGCATCGTGAACGGCTCGTGAAACGCATACCAGACGAATGATTTTTCAAAGTCTAGGCGCACAGTGCTCGCCAGAGAGATATGGCTAGAGCGCCGGACTTTGGTGCGCAAGGTCCGGGGTCCTCGTTTAGCCGTCACATCTGGCTTATTTCCTACGTGATCCGCACCATCGCGTGTTCCTGCTTTCCTTTCACGGGCCCGTGTTCACCGAACACAGACCGTCCCAGCCAGAGATCAACACCAGGCACGCGAACAACACGAAAAAATCGAATCGCGAGTGCAGTCTATTAGCTATTAAGCAAATTGTAGTAATTCATCCACCGACACATCTCTCTTCCTCTCCCCCTCCCACGTTTCTGCAGGAACGCGGACACCATAGATTTATGACATTTTTCACAGTCGCTCACGATCGGCTTGAAACGACCACAGGACACACAGGTAGACGAACCAACGATCGATCAAGCCCGTAGACAAACGCGATAACACTCGCTCCCTATCCGATTGATAAAAGTTTGCAAAATTACGCGGATTCACAAATGTACGTGCCAGACGCACGGCAAGATGGATCATAAACTAAATGGATCGCGATAGAACCACCGCGAACGTGCGAAAATGATAATGCGTCTCGTTCTCGCGCCTCACGGTGCTTGAAAATGCCGAAAACTCCCGTGTTTCTCGACTGTACGTGTTCTATTCTATTTATAGGAATGCGCTGAAATAAAGGAAGATAAAACGCACGATGCACGAAGATACGGTCTGAACGAGATTTAGATTTCCCTCTTGCGAGCGGTTAGTTTCGGTCACGCCGCTGGAGGCAGTGATGCCAGAATCGTGGGACGTGGGACTTTTCCCCTCCACTCACTCGCTTAGCCGGCTCGACCCCCCACTTTATCGTACCATCGGCTCCTATCGGCTCCTTACGGTACTTCTACTGCGGCTTACTGCGCACGCGCTACACACACAAGCGTACCTCTAGTCTGTCCGTGTGAGCTGCCTATTCGACTCGATGCGTTCCTTCGAAATTTACGTTTTACCGAAGTTTCGAATCCAAGTCGATTCCCGGCGCGGAGCGGTGCACATTTTGCTATAACTTTTTATCTAACAAAGATATCGAAGCGAAATTTGGACTACATTTTTTTCGAAAAAACGGGTTTAATGATGTAATCAGAAATATATTTTTTATTTTTTAAATAATGTTTTTACCGGATAAGATGGTCAAAAGTGTCCATCCAAATTGATTTTTAGTCACGTCATGTTCAACAGAAAATTATTAAAAAATTCATGAATATTCTACCTAATAGCATACACGATTGAGATTTTTTCAAAATTTTTGGTGGCAAAATCGATTTTTTAACAAATCGGAAAACATAAAATTGCCGATTTTATATCAAAGTCTTCAGTTGTCCACATATATATTATTACGTTAGTTGTGTCTCATCCTGATTATTAATGTGTATTTTTTCAGATTTTGGCCAACCCGCGGCCCGCCACGTTAAATTGTGCGACCCGCCGGGCGATTTTATATTTCTATTGAAACTTTTGTTTCTCATTGTATGTATACAAAAAATATTAAATAAGTGAAGTGTCATTGTTATAATATAATCGATTTGCTAATCCCTCGACCGTCATTCCGAATATTCCGATTACCCATAAACACTTCGGTACAGCCTCTTGGCATAATACAATTTTACCCGTGGTGGTAACGGCGGGGATAAGCTCGAGCCGGCGTCAATATTTATTAGTGAAGTAATAAGCGGTGTGGGTCGGAAATGAATCCGGCATAAGTAGCTACAGAACTCGAAAAAGAGTCGAGGGTCAGTCAGGTAATATGCATAAAGCTATACGGACACGGACTGACAAAGAGAAAGGAAAACGATAGAACTGTTCTAAGGTAAGGGAAGGGGGAAGAAAGGAAGCGAGGTATACAATTTCCATAGGATTGGGAATTCCGAGTCTTCAATAGGGTATAAACAGGTATAAAGTATAAAGTTCGACCATTTTATAAGCTATTTTGTTTATGGCTGCGCCTTGAATGAACGCGAAGTGTTTATGGGTCGTCGGAATGACGGTCGAGGGATTAGCACGAAAACTGGCCCGAAATGAAGGTCATTTGCTCTCCCACCCCCCTGTAACTTGGACACGTCATACAATTCGGGTGATGATTCGGGATATAGAATTTGGGATTCTCAAAAATGTCGTTATTCTTGAAAATTTCAGCAATCCGAATGAAAGGAATATTCCTGCAACGCAAGCAAATAGCGAACGATTATTTTCTACAGCAGGCCCATGAATATCCCATCATCCCATCACTGATTAGAGATACTGATTTATCTACTGCCACACTGCCAGAGAGTCATGAACAGTCATGAAGTAGTATTCATGCCATAATTCATGCAGAGAGTATAGACCTTAGATCATATATATACTTATAGACCCGCCTTCGGATAACATGCCGTGTTCCAAGATAAAGTCATAAAGTGCAATAAAGTGCTATAGTCTGTTGAGAAGTCGCAGTACCATGAAGTAAAGTGTAAATATCTAGAGGAGAAATAGGAAACGTTGCCATATCTCTTTCTGTATAAATATTTATGAAAACTGTAATTGTAATATATATTTTATTTTTATTACTCGTTCAATTTTACTTCACGAAAAATCATTTTGTAATCGCGCCTTATTTTGTGTTTATTCTACGTTGTTCTATGTACTTCATTTCCTCTCTCAAATGCAATGATGTTATCGAGACTTCGATATTTGTATCAATATTAGAATATATCACTATCACTACAATAAATATCTAACTAAGTCGATATTCCGATTATCGATACTGTTATCGCCATCACTACTATAAATAGTATAAATATAAGTAAAAAGTAAGTAACATACACTATAGTATCATGGCGCCAAAATGTTACGTTACGTATGACTGTGAAGAGGCAAGACTTTATATTATTTTTTCGGATAGTGTTTCTTAGGTATTTATAGATTAGTTTATGTAGTAATGAAGGATGAAAAATATTACACAGTATCTTGTAGACACCGTGAAATCTAGTGGAGAAACGCATGATGACGAAAAGCAGGAAAAGGCGACTAATAACGGTTCGAGAGGGAAACGCAACCGTGTTAAAATTAAGATATCACGGTCAAAAACGAAAGAGAGGGTATGCGATATCATAGAAAGTAACAATGATATGATAGATAAAACGCCTAGTCCATTTACCAGACAAAGTACTAAAGTCAAAAATTCGCTCGATACACCGAAAAGATCTCCTGAAAGTCTGAAAAAATTAGAGAGTAAAAGTCTAGATAATTTATCTTTAGATTCCAATGGTGCCTACCACGACAATAAATATAAGAGACGAAGTGGTAAATGTAATTCTGGTAGTCCGTCGAAAAACAATAAGAAATCTGAAAAGCGATTAAAGGATGAAAAGGGTACTAGCAGTGATACGTGTCCTTGTAGTTCAGTGAAGAATAAAGATCGTGATATAGATGTATTAACTATCAATGATAAAGAAGATAATAACCGTGAAGAGTCCAATGCTTTTCAAATTCTTATGAACCGTAAGAAACAGGGTCAGAGTCTTTCACCGTCGAAGCTTCCTTCGCCCGATGAAGCGTCTATCAAAAAGTCTGAAGAATATAAAACCAAATTGAAACAGACAAAAGAGAAGTTGACAGCTTTAGCCGATAAGAAAGGATATTCTAAGAGGAAGCTATTAGAGATCGAAGATGGAGAAAAAATAGAACGCACTATTCAAAATCGTATTAAATCTTTTACAAAAGACGAGAAGAAAGATAGTAATGCAGACGCAAATGTTGTTACACAAACTCCAACTCAATCTTGCAGCAGTTTATTAAATTATTTTAGGTAATGTATATTATTACTAGACTGCGGATCTTTATGCAAAATAAAAACTTCCCATTTGGTACCTTGAAATTTTTCTGATGTTTTTGCTGCTTTAAATTGCACCTACTCTAAATTCTAATTATTACTTTCATTGATAAACCCAAAGGTAATGTTAATTTCAATATCTTTTTGTTTCATTTTTTGTATAACAGCAAAGTTCCAGCAAATTCAGCACATTCGAATATAGCAAACATGTCTACCATTGTGGTCAAGGCTGACGTACACATGGCTGAAAATTCCATTCAACATAGTATGTATAGCTCAAGTTCAAAGTGTGGCTCACAATTGAGTAGACAAAATAAATTGGATACAAAGCTTTCCGAAATAGACGATATCAATATTATAGAATCTGAGAACCGTAATGCAACATGTAAGAGTAGAAAACACAATCAATGCGGACAAAACAAGCATAGGTGGTCTTTACGGATTAAGCTCCAAAATTCCGAAAATGAAAACTGTGCACCAGGTAATTCCAAATTTTCTAACAGCTAAAATCTGTTATCTAGCATATTTATTGCACAGTACATGAAGATACCAAATAAAAGAGTCTCCCACATTGTGGTCGATGGCAGTGAACCTTCACACTTTGATCGCTGATTTTTCTATGATTTTTATACGTAACATTATTCGAATGTACATTGCATTATTATTGAATGTTCTTACGTGTTTTTATAACAGATGAAAGCAGCGACGAGGAATTATTCTCAACACAAAGAAGACCTAAATTAAATACAAGAAGTTCTAAGAAATCTGAAGTAACTAAAAGCATAGATTCAGAAGAGATATCTATAATAGACGATTGTGTGATTAGTAATGACGGTAAATTGAAAAGAAAAACAGCTGATAAATTGGCTCCTTTGTTCACAAAACGACGAAAACCTGATCCAGATGTCTTAGCGGCTCGTCGCTTATTCTTACAACCAGATATAACGGATATGAGTAAAAGCATAAATCGAAAAGTAACAACTGTAAACGGTACTATACCGTTTCCAGTTCTAAGTCATGTTACGCAATTGAGTAACTCGCAAGTAAGTTGCACCGAAACGAATGGTTTTCATATTCCAGAAAAGCTTTGTACGAAATACATTCCTGCCATAAATGTAAGCGACTATAAGTCTACAATGGACTTTTCCGAAGTAAAATTAAAACCATTGAAAAACAAGAAAGCAAAAAGTTCAGAAGTATTAACGGAAATCGAAAAGTTCTGCACGGATGCAAGAAAAATGTGGAGTGCTGTTTCATTAGTTTTCAAAGGGCAACCCAGAATCTCTAATAAAACAGTATCACCGAGAACGCGAACAAAGAGAAGCAAACTTCTCGGAGAAGGGAAGATAATAGAAGAGAGGAATACAGAAAATCAATTTGAGAATCGCAGTTGGCCGTACAAATACAGGCCAACAACCGTCGAGGAAGTTGTCGGCAACGAAGAGGCCGCTACAAAATTAAGAGAATGGTTAATTGGATGGAAAGCGACATTTAGGAACGAGGATAACAGTAGCGGGGATGAATTCTATTCATCCGATAGTACTTCCTCGAGGATTCAAGAGAATAATCAAGTAGCCGTACTGTTAGGACCACATGGAAGCGGGAAAACCGCCAGCGTGTATGCGGTAGCAGAAGAATTTGGTTACACGTTAGTATCGAATATTAATGATCTGAAAGTTGATTAAATGTGTCCTTTAACTTTGTCTTTGTTTCGTTTAGCGTGTTAGAGGTAAATGCATCGTCTAGGAGAACTGGCAAAATACTTTTAAAAGAACTGGAAGAAGCGACTAAATCTCATCGAATTAAAAAAAATCCAAACTCGTCTACGTTATTTAATTTAATTTCCGATGAAATTCTACCAAAGAAAATACCGCAAAACTCTCTGATTCTTATAAAAGATATTGATCTCGTGTTCGAAGAAGACGAAGGCTTCATTTCCGCTACTTATCAATTAGCATCGAATACAAAGCGTCCGATTGTAATGACGTGTAGGGACGTTTGTCCCCACTTGGCTAAAATAGCACCGCAACAAAATCGAATTTACTTTCAACAAGCGGGTGGCAACAGAGCTGTTGCTTTGTTACAATTGATTTCATTAGCAGAAACTGGCTACAGTATTCCAACCGACTATGCAAAGGTAATTATCGTTAATATACAAATTAATCTTAAGCTATAATATTATATTACAACAAATGTTTTTCTGTTTGCAGCAACTGGTGCAAATAGGAGATTTGCGTAAAGCTATACTCCAATTACAATACTTGATGCTATCTAATCCAACGCACGTTGCGAAACCATCTTTCATTTTGAAGAATTTATTTTGGCAGAATATGGGACATAACTTGTATAAACCAGCGATCAAAGCAAGCAAGAAACAGAAAGCGAAGAAGATCACAGACAGTAAAGCAACAAATTTCGGGAAACACGTATTGAATGATGTGGCAAATAAACTGAATAACATTGTTTTGCTATCTTCTTTAATCGATTTAGAAGACTCGGCTTTAAATTTGTCCGAAACAAAAATGCAACCTTGTCTATCTTTGATTGAAAGTACTGCTTCATATTCGGCGTCGAACAGTATATGCCTTGATATAGCCGAATGGCTTAGTGAAAAAGTTGTATACGACGGTCAATTAAATGGTTGTGATGGAACTTCATATCAAAATAGTATCACGTTAAAGAGACAGCTGAACAAGGGAATAAATTCAGCATTGTCGCACGCCACATCTTTGTTGCATGATCGTCAAATTTTATCTACGGATTATCTTCCGTGTTTAAGAACGATATGCAGAGCAGAAGAATCTAGGGTTAATATGAATAATAAAAGAGGAAATCGATTTTTCCACTATCTTCATAGTTTAAAGGGACCATCGATGTCGCTGAAGCCAAACATTTTATCAGCAGCATGTAAAGTAATGCGCGACGTAGCGGACAATGATGCAAATGAAACATTTACTTCGGCTAACAATTAATCTTTTTTTACTGCTACCATGTAGCATTTAAGAACTCCGAAATTTATAGTAAAAATATTCTGTTTAAATATACATCTCTTATCAAATATATGAAAGATATTTCGCACGTTCATATACATATATGCATAGTTTACTCATATATTATTAATACCTTGTAACGAATAGTTTTTTTCAGAACTGATGCTTATATAAAAATATTGTACAAATTTGTATTATAGTGTTTTTAGTGTTTCCCGAAGTTCTCTACAAAATATATTATAATAAACATATATTTATTATAAATTTGTTTTATTCTTTTCAAGTAAATGTAGTTTCCATACAATGATTAAATCTTTATATGATGCAGTTTGCGATTTAATTCTTCAAATTTGAGAATTTTTCGAATGAAGAAGTCACCGTAACGATGGGCTACCTTTGTGTCCGCGATATGAATCATATCATGATCAATGTAAAAGTCCAACTGTAATAATATACATTATAAAATTAATGCTTTTTGTATTCTCCGGTAAAATTAAATACTAACGATACTACTAAATAAATTTATAGACATATTACCTCCGAGCCAGATTGGAATTTGCCCTGTAATCCGGATGCACCTTTTGTCCAGACAATATTCTTCATCTTATGTTTGAAACAGAGCAAGTGAATGGTCAACGCGCTCACCTCTTTATTTAAATCCCAACTTTCGTCGGGTCTGGTGTTACTACACATGAACGTTGCCAGTTTACTTAACGGTAGAGTAGTATACAGCTTTAAATACGAACGAATCGTCGGTAGCATTTTCTGTTGGACAACCTCGTCCATGAAGACTTGAGTTTGATGCTTGATAGCTTCTCGAACATAGTCTTCGTTCGGATTGTCAGGATTCGGTGGTGTAAGAGATAAGAATTTTGGACACGCGAATAAAAAGCATGATTCGAATTCTGCTAAATCTCCGTACTGCATCTTGTACATTTTCTCGTGATAATTTTTATCGCGTAGTGCCTGTTGCAGTCCTTCGTCGATGCATTGAGGATGAAGAACAAGACAGATCGCTAACAAATGATACATTTGTTCTGTTTGCTTATTAATCTGATCGTTCTGATAACTTCTTGTCGCGAACAATTGTTTTGTTCTTTGAATATATAATAAAATTCCAGAAAATGTCCTGATTGCGTCAGCATATCTGCGCATCATCATGTAAGCGAAACCAACATAATACGCTGTCGATATTTGACAACCAGGTACATGGGAGTATGCGCTTTTCTTATAAAGCTCCACATTTTCCAAAACTTTAATGGCTTGGTAGTAATCTCCCAAAAGAGAATGCAAACGCAACAGACCTACGAGAGAAAAGTATCCAAGCATTTTATATAAAGAATGTCTTCCGAATACTCCAGCAACCGAATCGGGATCTCCTCCACTTGCGTACACCTCCAATTGGCTTTTAATTTTTGATTTGTCAACCAAATAATGCAAAACATTTAGAACACAAAGAACGTCCCATATTTTGTGGTGCGCATTCAAATGTTCAATCTCTTCTGGTGTTTTATTCGATAAATTAGCACGGTACTGTGTGAATGACTGAAATTGGTACACAAATTCGTCGATCAATTCCCATAACCATTGATCGGGTAATTCCAACTGAACCGGTGTCTCGGGATGCAATATGTAATTAAACAGATCACAGTAGTTATAAAATGAATTGAGACGTTGTTCTAGCGTCGGTCCTTGCATTCGAGCATAAATATGCCGGTAATAAAGCTCTTTGTAGAGAGTAAGGAATACTGGATCATTGTCGACAATTGGTGCAATCGCTTGAGCATCTGGCCAAGAACACTTATCGAACAATTGTTCCGAAAGTTTCGGGAACGACACTTCGTAAAGGTTCTGTATCTCGAATATCATTCCTTCATTTATGCAATTGCGCAAGAATACTAGGAAACTTCGTACAGCCTCGGGTACCTGGCGAAAACTTAATCTGTCATACTGGTCGCTATGAACGTCTACCTGCCCATAATCATCATATGTATCATACTGAAAATTGTTCAGGCGTTAATTCGTATAAACAAAAAATGATAAAAATTTTATCAAGTTGTTATTAAATACCTCGTTGTAATCGTCGTACATGGTGATTCAGTGCAGTCAATTTCGTATCAATAAAATTCGTAAACCTACACGGTACTGTAGTAAAGATACAAAAGCTAACCAAGAAGGGTTAGAAAACGTCCACGGCCCACGAGAGTAGTTCAGTCATAGACTATTGCTATTTATGATTCACTTTCTACATACCCGCAAGCAAAGACTTTGCCCGCAAGTGCCCGTCCCGGCCGTAACCCGTATTCTGTACACCCACTAACGTAAATATATATAGATGGTAGACACAGAAGAACAAATAGGATCCTGTCCTCCATGAACATTACTTGTTGCTTATTGTTGCTTGTCTTCAACTCTTCAACTTCATTCAACTTCATTCAACTTCAACAACTGCCAAATATAATCCAATATAATCGTCTGATAATCGTCTGTGGTACTATTGATGTTTTCAGTGCAGCAAAGACACGAAGACGAAACTGCACATGCGTACACAAGTTTGTACGTGTTTGTACATCATAGGAATCAGCTATATACATCTAATGAGATTATTTATGTTCATTGTTTGTAAACTATTTAATATCTACTTATACTAAATAGATATAAAATTCGTGGAAATTGTGTATGAAAATTCGATTTCTACTATACCACAGTTCAAATTCATTCAAATGTTCCCGTATTTTTCAACGTTTCCAATGTTTCTCGCATGCTATCTCTCTGTTCTCTTCCAATCAGAGTTCACTCGATTTTATAGTTTATGGTAGATATCATATGACATGCCGTAGAAATTATAAAATATATTGCACACAGAGAGGATATTTACACAGATACATTATAGACCATTATAGACACAACCTGACACAACCTGCTTATGTGTGTTAGATTACATAGATTGTTACGCACACTGTAAGGACGGTGTGCATCTTTTTCACGTAAATGTAAATTTACTGATAGTTTAATACATACAGAATGGGTATATTAGAGAAAATATCAGAAATCGAAAAAGAAATTGCTAGAACCCAGAAAAACAAAGGTTTGTACATATTTGAAAGTATAATATTTCATTTTTCTTAACCATATTTTGAAACACTTTGTATTCACCTATCTCTTTATGACACATGTAAAATTTTTAAAAATAACCCAAAAATTCGCAAACATTTTTCCATCGAACTATTTCGAACAGAATTTAAGAGGATTTTCCTCAATATCTAGAATGTAAACGAAGTTTTATCCTAATCTATTCGTGATTATTAATTACAATATATTGAATATACCGGTAACAATATTGCGATGTTTATTACGATAATAACTACGAAATTTATTTGTTTATGGATTAATAATAAATGCGTTTAGTTTATAAGTACAATGGTAATCCAAATGGACATTAATTAATAAGTTTATTATATTGTAAAAGTAACCTTGTATAGAATATAAAATTATAGCAATTCTAATCCACTAATACGTTAACTTTCAGCTACTGAATATCATTTAGGATTACTAAAAGCGAAACTCGCAAAGTATAGGTCACAGCTTTTAGAACCAGGAAAGAAATCCGAGAAGGGTGAAGGATTCGATGTGTTAAAGTCAGGAGATGCGAGAGTAGCTTTAATAGGTTTTCCATCTGTAGGAAAATCTACTTTGCTAAGCACATTGACTCATACAGAATCGGAAGCAGCATCTTATGAATTCACTACGTTAACTTGTATTCCTGGTGTTATAGAATATAAAGGAGCTAATATCCAACTCCTTGATCTTCCTGGTATAATTGAGGGTGCGGCGCAGGTAATTATAACATTAAGCCTTACGTGAACCATAAAATTATACAACAATTAAAATACTAGATTTACCGAACTTTCATGGTTTCGAACGAATATTTTAGGGCAAAGGAAGAGGTAGACAGGTGATCGCTGTTGCTAGAACAGCAGACTTAGTCCTTATGATGCTGGATGCAACCAAGCAGGATGTACAAAGGCATCTGTTAGAGAAGGAATTAGAATCTGTTGGTATACGGTTAAATAAGAAGAAACCGAACATTTATTTTAAAGTAAAGAAGGGAGGCGGATTGGCCTTCAATTCGACATGTCCATTGACGAAAATAGACGAGAAACTAGTTCAAATGATTCTGCACGAATATAAAATATTCAACGCGGAAGTTTTATTTCGTGAAGATTGCAGTGCCGACGAGTTAATCGACGTAATTAACGCTAACAGAGTATATTTGCCATGCCTCTATGTACATAACAAAATAGATCAAATCTCGATAGAAGAAGTGGACAGAATTGCTAGGCAACCTAATAGTGTAGTAGTTAGGTAAAATTTTCGAATGTATTTACTCGTGTCTTTTTTTGTAAGAAAAGAAGTTCCATTGTAAAAATAAGATTGTTGCAGTTGAAATTTTTAATACGATTCTGTTTGCAGTTGTAATATGAAATTGAATCTGGATTTCCTGCTTGAAACACTCTGGGAATATTTATCTTTAATAAGGGTATACACGAAAAAACCTGGACAACCACCCGATTTCGATGACGGTTTAATATTGCGAAAAGGTGTCACCGTCGAACACGTTTGTCATGCTATCCATCGCACGCTTGCACAGCAATTTAAATATGCTCTTGTTTGGGTAGGATATTCCTTTAACAACAAATTATGTTATTTATGTTTCTTAGATAAGGTATCATATTTTTGTACATCTTTCAGGGTACAAGTACGAAGTATTCACCTCAGAGAGTAGGAGTGCAGCATGTCATGCACGACGAAGATGTTATTCAAGTAGTTAAAAAATAAAACTTGCAATGTTATATATATAAAATTTACAAATGATCGAGTGGTAAAGTTAATCTTTACAGTTCTCTTAAAGTTTTATACGCGATTGCTTAAAGAATATTCATATTCAAATTATTCCAATCTTTCATTTGTATAAGATGAATATAAACACTCAAACTGTACATTTTCAACAATATAAAATTTAGATTTTGTTTGTGCAAACTATGTAGTGTAATAAACCATCATTATACATATAGTATTTTGTATATCGAGACAATTCTTTCCATTTTGTAATTTAATAAACAATATCAAAACTTCGAAAAATTTGTGTACAGAGTAATTAAGACTTCTTTATTTAATGCTATGATTTAGAAGAGATATAAGTACACTGTTCTGTATGCACGTTTTATCTTAGCTGTTGCTCAATGGAAAAATAATTATACTGTAACATATGCAGTTAGCATAACCGTAGCACAACACATGTATTATCTATTGGAGATAAGACCGAAGTAAAATACAACAAAGTCGCGTGACTTTTTTCAGGAATGTAACTTCCAGATTATTTTTAACTCACTCAGATTAACGAATAATCTACCTTTTTATAACTATGTAATACTATTGTTACTTTTGTCTCTGAACATTTATCCATACAATCGAAGCAATTCGTTTCCAACCAAGGTTTTTAAACATTTTTTCAGATGATAAATTGTTCTCGACAATAAATAAGGTCACCGAAATATCTTGCATTCCGAGACTTTTCGCTAGAGCGGACGAAACTGTTTTTGCATAACCCTTTCTTTTATGCTGCTCCAAAGTTTGTACCATCCCCAGTCCATGCCAATCATTGTGCAGTATCCAAGAAACCAAAGTATTGTCTTTTTTCAAATATAATCCTACCCCGCTATTCATTTCTATCATTGCGCCCAAGAACCTTGTAGATTCCTCAGGGTGTTCCAAACTTCTATGTGGCCATTCAGAATGTACGAGATGAACATCCAATTTATCTAAAGTTTTCAAATAACATTCTTCTGGTACACTAACGAAAAATAGAACAATTAATAATATGTATATTATTTTGATTTGATTGAAAACGATGCTTACCAAACTTCTAATTCTGCGCATTCCTTTGCAGTTTGGAAATAATAATTACCCGGTGTTACAAATTTGCTTTCTAAACTGATGGCATTTTTAAGGTATTCTACTGCAGAATATACTACAGGCATAAAAGACTCGTGTACACCAGCAAGATAAATGTCTTCTTTCCAATTTATAACATTGGTTTCTGTTAACGCTTTATATAATAGTGTATCATTTGGTTCTAGCGTAAATGGTATCACTATGTATATAGTAAACTAAACAAACCATAAATGAAAAATAAATTGTCTATTTATATATAGTGTTGAATGCATTTAACATTCGTGCGTCATATGATTACCCTTGATAGTCCAATAAATGTACCCTTCTCCAAATCACCATTTGGGCAATAAATATCAATTAATATGTTAGGTTCCTTTTCTTTCCATCTAATTGCATTTTCAATCCAATAGTAATACTGTAAGAAAATCGAAACTTGATCAATAACAATATATGAGACAAAAATATACGAAATGTGTATTACGTAACGAGATGAAAATATTTCATGTGAACAATACATTGGAATAATGATTGAAATAAAAATATATTTGTGTTCTGATACAAAGTAACGTACATGCACATTGTTGATACAATAATCCACAAGTAAATGCACTTGATGAGAAAATGTAGTCAGATTGCAAATATTTCTGTAAATGTATACATTGTAGTCCACCATATACTGATATACCTATTTACTATTTATGTATAATTACACCTATAGGTTATTCAAATTAAAACTTACGTATCCAAAAGTTGGCCAATTATGCTTTGTTTTACTTTGAAGAAGTCGCCACTTTTTAAAGGGCAGGGGCTGCAAAATATCGGTGGTAAGAGCTTCCTCTAACATTGTATAATATTTACACACCTAATTCAGTATACACAACCAATTCAGGAAGCTACAATGTACAATGAAATTATGGTGTGTTCCACACAATGTGACTAAGTCTCTCTCTTATCAGTTTGAACGTATCATTGCTAGGAGAATATAAATAATTGAGTGAATTGAAGTGTTTATCTACTCCATCCCTGCCACTGAAAAACATGAAATTATGCTTATGTCATGCTACTCTATGATCATGATTGTCCAAATTTAGTGCCAAGTAGACAGATCTTGCTCAATTTTATCTCCACGTTATGAGAGACTAACAATAAGACGTTACATATTACGCTATATAGGTAGATGATCCATGATGAATAAAATCGTTGAATTACTGTACGGAAAGGTGATTTTTTTGACAAAGTCCAACTTCTCCTTTGTTCGACAGCGATATATTCACATTATCTCTAAAACAAAACACTCGTGATCTGCATTCAATGTTTTAATTTTTGGTAATATCACGTAATATATCACAATATTCGGTTCATACTTTCTACGCGTTTCTTATAAAATGTACAATAGCGGGTTTATAAATTATTAACCATATTATACCACTGTTTTCAGGCATTCATTACAGATGAAACAGTAAATGAGTATTTTATACTTTAATGTACACAATGATGTCTATCTACACTATCATATCCATTATTCTTATATGTATAAATTAAAGTACAAGGTCGGGAAACAGGCTTATCACAATTTGATCTAAAAGAACATACGCAATGTGTTTGTTAAGTTGTGCATTTTGCAAAGAATTTACGACAGAATCCATTAGTTCAGTCCACGGCTTGTAGAATCCTATTAACCAGTACGGTAGCAAACCGTACAATCCTTTTTTCGCGGTCTCGCAACAGTTCTCGCAGTTTCCTTGAGAAAATCTTTCTTTCATACGATTCTTATCACCCATGGCTTTCGTGTGCAGCAAGTTTATTACGGCAGCTGCCCGGCCGCTGTTCAATATTCTCGTCAAGGCGTTGTAAAGCAAAATATTGACGAGCGGATCTACCTTTGTACGAGTTGAGAAAGCGAACATCCAAACAGCTCGCGTGACCATCGAAGGTACGTTCAGTAATTTGTCCACTAAAGCGAATGACAAAAAATTCAATGTTTACTGTACGAAATGTTATAAAATAAGTTGTAGTGAAATTTGTAGAGAATTTTTACCTGCGTCCGCGACACAGAAACAAGTCCCCTTCACGTGAGAACGTTTCGCCGAAGGAAAGGGTAAAGTCTTTTGTAAATCGGCGTCTAAATTCAAATTGTCGCCGAATACTCCATCGGAGAGGTCGCGGTGACCCTTTTTCTCTGTTTTAGCATCGTCCATCTCGCTCGGAAATTCAATTGCAACATCGGTATAATCGTTCTTGATGTTGGTGGATGCCAAAAACGTAGTCATAAATTTGTCGAGATTCTGGCCCTTTTCTTTCCGCAATTTGTACGCCACATTCTGGTATAGTATCCCGATATCCGGCGTGCTATAATTCGTGAAGTACGGTTTCAAATTCGGCATCGTCAGAAAATTGTACAGTAACTCGCTACTTCTGAGCACTGGTTTCGACAGTAATTTGTCCAGGAAGTCCTCGTACCGCTGGCTGTTCAGTGTATGAGAAGAATGAGGATTCTTTCGCGACGGCAACGTCGAGTCGCTCAACTCCTTTTCACCGTGGAACTCGATTAATCGTGTACGCAAAGCGTAAAAGTCTTGATCACGACGTAAAACCGTCCAAGACTTCCCTTCGGCTACGTTATGCACGGATATCATGTGAAGCGGCTGAGTGTCTCCGGATTCGGTGTGCGGAATACTAACTCGCCATGTTGTTAAATCTCTCGGGAAAGCATTGTTCGGACATTTAATTTCATTGTACGAGCGTAGCGGATAATCGATCTCTTCGCCTTGGTAGATATCTTGGTAAGGCATTCCATCGATTGTCGATGCTCGTAAAATTCCTTCGATCTTTTGAAAGTGATTACCAATTTTCGCTGATACATTTGCGGATCCACTGACGACACTGTAAGTAAACGTTACTTATTATCTTACAAAAATCTTACCAACCAATCTTCCAGTACTAATTTGCTCACCTTGCACGCGACGATTGTTTAGTGCGACTCACTGTTGGGCATCCGCATAACAAAGCATAAAGCTGAAATAGCAAATATTTTCAATAATTTTGGAAGGAACGGCAAAAATACTGCTAATTTACTTACCTGATAACTGTGATGGAACGACGTCAAGCAAGTGTATTCTAACAATGCGTGTGCCTCTTGATGCGCTTGATAAAATGGTCGCGACGTTCTTAATTCTTCGATTTTCTTTGAACTTTTCTCAAGAACTGAAAGCATTATCAGATGCATTACATTACAAGACTTTAGAGAGGAAGTTACACGCAAAGTATAATGCACAATTTACCTTGTTGTATTCCCATTGATATTTCTTTTGGTAAATGTAAATATTCTGGTCCATCAGGGTCAAGATACATTGAATACATGTTTTGTATATCAATGTATAAGCTATTTTCAGCGTCTGCACTTATCTCCGGATTTAACATTCTTTTGCTCAGGTCATCTGGAAACAGATAATGTATTAGAATCAATTTTGTAATTGAAATAAACAAAATATGTTGAATCGGTGCTAACCGATATCTAAACAAAATTGTAAAAGATTCATAGGCCCAGTTTCTTTCACGTGTTGTATAAACATATATAACAATCGAGCATCGTTCAAGATTTCGTCCAACGAAGGTTTTAGATGATTGTACGCAAAGTTTGGCGTAACCAAATTGGTCATCCAACATTGCAACATCTGTACATTGAATGTATCTACGTGATTAGACATTGTTGTGTCCTGATGCGTTGCTAGCGTTACTAATGTATTTATGTTTTCCGGATCGGCGATCGCATCTATCGCAGGCAATAAAATCCAGTTTGATAAAATTTCACGGAGGATCACCTGAAAAATTTGTAATCGAACTTCGTGTGTCATTTTCTTCTTTGTAAAAGAACATTTTCGAGGAGTGCACAAACCAGCATGTTATTCTATATAAAACAAATAACGTTGTTCGAAGACGCAAGGACTAGAAATTATGTCTCACCTTGTTGTTAGTAGACACATGTACAGCAGGAAGTAAGTGCGGTAGAATTGCAATGACCAAGCCTCTAAGATAATTTAGTTCAGCTTTTCGCGAGTAAGCCGCCGGATGAATTTCGTGACCCAGATATTTAATCACATGGTCACGGAAATGAAACGCGTCGTACGACTTTTGAGAATTCGCGCTCAACACTTTCCAATCTTGAGAGTGTTGCAAAAGCAATGGTATTAGTTGACAGAAAACGACATTGGCTACATCTGTACGCAACAAACGAACCACTAGATTTTTCGTTGCGGTAGCTGTAGCCAGACGAAGTTGCTGCACGAAAGCTTCGTTGGTGGAGAAATCCGAATACCATGCGCAAACATACTTTTTCAATACATCTTCGAGAAGCTGGGAACAGAAATTATACGCGTCTATCGGGAAATAAGTGAAAAATTCTATTGAGTCTCTCTTAAGGTGGTAGACTTTCGTTTCCAGGATTGCAAGGGTCCGGGATGCGCCTTTTCATTTCTCGATAATGCAAAGATAGGGTTTTTCTATGGCGTTTTAACGAGACGTTATTTGCTTTATTTGGCAACATGTAGCTGTTGCAGCTTCATGAAAGTAGCTACATGCGCAGCTTTATGCTTTCGAATAATGCAAATTACTTTAATTACATTGTAAATGTAAATCGTAAGCGTTTATGTAGCGCTTTCGACTACTGAAAAACGAGAAATGAGAAGGTGCATCCGGCACCCTTGCAATCCTGGAAACGAGACTACCCCCTTAATCTCTAATACAATGATAGAAGTTTTAATACTTGTTCCAGGGCATGGTCGAAGTCCTTTGGTATTTTCACTTTAGTCGAGTGGGGTAATAGTTTGTGCCTCTTACAGTCATTGCTATTACAAACCCTACAAGGTTCTTTAGCTTCGTAGATTGGTTTTAGTGTACCATAGATAGCATTGCATTTGACCAGTATCATACTAATGTATTGCAATATGTGAAGTCCATAAAAAGTACTTATCATGTACAAGCAACCCATAACGATTACCCAAATAATACTAAAAAAGAATATAGAAACTTATAAATTTATATTCGAAATATTAAATATAAATATCTACATGTATCTACAAAATTACTCACCTTTTAAATACGATTAAAATAAATGCAATTAGCGTAAGTACTATTGCTGGAATTACTATATTACAAACATAAAAATCTTGTACTTTGTCAGTAGTGAAAAATGCCATGGTAGCGTCGATTCTCCTGATTCAAGTTCAATCACTGTTCATACTCTGTAACTCTGTACAACATAATAAAAGAACAACAACGTTTCAAACATAAATACATATGTTTTAATGCCACATTTGATAACACTTCGATGCATTGTACCACGTGACATTGTGTATAGAAAATAAATACATATATAAATAGATATATACGTACGTGATTATATTTGTATGTGTATAGTTGTATAAGGCGTGTATTTATATATATATAAATATAGGTCTCTTGACGCAAAGTCGTTTGTATACAAGTACATAATCGAAAAAATAATCGTCCATTTTAAAATGAACACATCTAGGGCTATTTAAAAAGAATGAAGTACGTTCTATATATAGCCTTTCGTGACAGGAAATATACTTGGGAATGAAAATTTCGAATAAGACTTCTGACAGGGACGCATTCATGCACGTGACACACACTGCATTTACATAACAAAATATCATGACATATACAAGTTCGCAGTTTGTCTGGATAAGCACAGATAGATTTTCAGTATGCCATCCTAAGTATTTTTAAGAGACAATATAGCAATCATAAAATAGCTTTTTTTAGCTCTCATTCGTGCCCTAAAAAATGAAACAATTTCAACGGGAAAGCATTGAAATATTACGTTTTATTCGAGCACAAATGATTCTTGCCGTTTTCGCCATAAGACATAATTCTAATTTCGGCAAGAATCATTTGCTCCGTTCAGGTGTCTGTATAACGCCATACGCCATTACACGTAGCGGCAAAACGTTCAAACTGTTGATTAAAAGTTACCGACAGCACGGATTTGCGCACTATCGCCATCTAACTGGAGAACTATAAATAATCTGCTACAAACTTGGACGTTTTACCGCTACGGGGAATGGCGCTATATTTAAATTTTAAACGACAATAGCGCATGCGCGAGATAACCAGGCCAATATCTCATCACTGATTGGCTTCCGAAAAACGTCAAAATTTCGCCTGAATGTGAACAATCATTATGTATGATTCAGTATGATTGTATTGTGATTGTTCCTCTCTCTATTAGCAACGTGAATTGCTTGTCTTCACACGTGTTGTCTGTATGTAAATAGTGTTTTCATTCTAGATAATGACCAACGGTGCACAGCTGATTGAGTTTAACACAGTTTAAGGATGAGAAGGTTAACGTGGCATTCGATTTCGTATTTTTATACTAATAACAATAAAGATACTTCCTAATTCATAGACTTGTTAAATATCTGCAAAAAATATATATTTATATATATATTCGATGTAGTCAAAACACAAAGTTACCAAATAATAATTTTTCAATCAAATCGAAGCTACAAGAAAGGGCAGAAATGTTATATTACCGAGGAACTTTCGAAAAACGAAAGAACGTCTGAAGAGACGCACGAAAACAGTAGTGGATAAAGCGAACAATAATTATAATGAGACCTGGAACGATGTTCGATAGCCGTGAAATTGGGAAACGAATACGTCGCTTAGTCGACGGGAATTATTCGTACCGCAAGATTCTAATTCTCATTATCATTTGCGGCGGTGTACTACTTTATTTTGGTCCACCTTTTGCACAGTGGTTGTTCTCTTCGACGGGAGAATCGATACAAGGTAATTTTGATTTATCCTAAGTTTTTGTTCGCCTCGGGATCAAAATTGCATTTACAGAGAATATTTGGTGGTTGTCAGATTGTTAAGACTCTTCATTTTGTAGCATTCGAAGATTATTGTATGAACGAAAGACTGGCTCCGTTTAGGTCTGAAGCTGACGACTACAATGTAAACATACTTCATAAACCACCAAGGGAAAATGAGCATCAATATTTGCCATATATCGGCAATGGAATTTTTGGAGTTCCTATTGTATCCGAAGCTTGGACATATATTAAGCAAGGACGAGCATTGTCATTACCGATACAATGGCAACCGTTAATTACGCATCCTTTGCCCAGTGACAATCTTCATACAGAAGCTACCGTTACCGATTTTATAAATGGAGTTGTTTATCAGTATCAGTGTCTCAGGGACAAGTACTACACAGAATTTCAATATTATGCTCACAGAGTGTTTGACACAATAATGGTTCAAGATGTGAAAATTGTAAATCCGTTTTCGCTCTTGCAAAACGTACCATTGAAGCCTCAAGTATCTACACACTGGAGCAACGCTCGAATAGAATTGACCAAGTAATTAATACAATTAATACATAGCATCAACGAACTATCGATTTAACAGACCAAGAAAAAGAAATGGTTCTATTCTATTTTGGAAGAGTACAGTAAATTCGGCGTCTGTTAAATTTATAGTTTACCGAATTAATATGTGTACGTGTATCGGATAAATAATGAATTCGTGATATCGATCAAAAGTGTTAAGAATATATATTTATATGTCCAGAATTCAAGTAGACGATTTTATACACGAGTATAACTTAATTTCTGGTTTTGTTCCACTGCCTAATTCAAATAAGATCGTCGCTGTTTCGATACTTTACAAAGTTCCACCGAGAATGGTACAAGTTAAAGCAAGAAGTACTGTAAAATTAAAGTACATGACGAGTATACAGTACAGCGAACCTGTACTGATGGAGGACTACCATACCCAGTACGAAATAACAAAAAAGAAAGCTATAGAGGTTCGTATAAATACGAAGACGTAACAATATTCGCGCAAACATCTTGTAGTTTATCATAATTCGTTCCAGGTGATGAAGACAGTACTAAAAAATCAACGAAATTTGAAAGCCGATCATAGTAACCTTTGGCAAAGTTATTGGTACACGAGTCTCAGAATAAGTGATTCTAAAGCCGACGGTGCTATTAACGGTTACAAAATAAATTCCACCGTTTATTATGTGCTATCTCAAATTTCAAAGGGTACGCTGGACGTAGAGAAAAGTGTGGCCATGAATGAAGGTTGTTATCGTGGACATCATACTTTGTGAGTAAAGCATCATTTTGCAAACGCTTCTTTGTAGAATTTATATCTTATTGTGATGTCTCAGAGATGCACCACGATTATGGAAAGACACGTCCACTATTGTTGGTGTGAACAGTGTCGTCGAAGCATGGTTAATTACTCTAGAGAAACAAGGATGCCATCATTTAATGACCGGCGACCCTTTGGCAGTACAGCAAGCAATTGTTTTGAGCCTTGGCAGTCTACGATTTAGCAATCAGCATCTTGAATTTAATACCGATCCACAGTATCTTCATCGAGATTACTTATTCAGGTATTATTACAGCATCTAAATCAAATGAATTGTACAGAAAGAATATAAATCGAGAATTTAGAATAGACTTTAACCAATTTTATTATTGTACATTGTTATTAATAATTGTACAAGTACAAACTGTGTTGTGTAAAATGTTTTCTCTTCTTTCTAATTTTAGGAGGATCAGTTACGGTAACGTAACTCATTTAAATATATCGGTGACAGTCGGAGAAGACAATCGTGCAGTTTTAGGAGTGGCTTTGGACAAAAGCGACAGCGTATATTTCGGCTGCGATGCAGGCTGTTTGGACGCGCCTGTCTCTCTGAGTCAATCTTATACAAACTTTCCTGTAAAATTAACAAAGCCGTTTACATCTATATTATACATAACGTCCGATCATCAACACATGCAAGACCTGCGGAATGCGTTGCATGTTCACGCGGTAGACGATGGTCAGTACGAAAGCCATTTGTCTTATTTATGAAATCTATACAACTATATGTTTAATAACGTCGGCTTGTTTGTAGCTCCAGCACACGATCACGTTGTGATGGCTTTACATAAACATGGGCACCAGCTGGGCGGGCTGCCGACACTTTTTTGGATCAGTATATGTTTCCTTATAATTATATTTCACTTGTTCCTTTGTAAACTCATTATTAATGAATATTATGGTCATCAAGATAAACAGAAAGTCAGATACAGTAAGCTGTGATTCTGCATCCAGCTATTAACATATTGTGCATATGTATATAATTGTCATACTTATAGTATAATAATCATACTTAAATAGTAAATAAGCTTTATAAAATTTTTCTCCCGGAGAATTTCATTTACCCTGTTGATCTGTGTTAGTCAACTGCTGTAGTCAATTAATTGTTTGCATTAATTTGATTCATAATCGCAAGCCATTGAAAGGCAATTAAATTGTAGTCGTATATTTATCAAATAATTTATTAATAATTTCTTTATAATGGTGTCACAACGTCATGCATAGCATATCGCCATGTCCATGCTCTGGCAATTTCGTCAAACCTTTCACGATCGTTCAAATACATTTCACCCAGTTCTGGCTCCATGCAAACCTATATATGACACGTATATATTATTAGTGAGATGCTTACCGTAACACTGTTTTCTATTACGTTATTACACGAAGATCGCCAAACCGAGAATTCAGAAAATTATTATACAGGGCGGACCAATAAGAACTAGTAAGACATTCCAGAATAATTCCAAAATAATTTTTTAAATTCTGGTAGTTGGGAATCTTCCCTTATTAGCGAAGGGAGACATAATATACCTGACAATACGGGTCTGTAAGCAAACTCTGTACACTGATCAAAACTTTCGATATTGTCAATGCCAAAGACCAGTTATGATGAATTGAGTCTATACCAACGTCACCGTGCCTAGATACATTCGGATGAAGTATTTTCGTAAGAAATCGTACAATCGGTGGGTACAAAGGATAGCTGGAAGAATTTCAAAGATGTATTAGAAAAGGCATATAATATAATGTAATCTATTTTATAGATTCACTTGAGATACCTTCTTGGTACTTGCAAATAAAGATAAAACAAGCCTCCTTCATACGGGCTTCCCACAGGTCCAGTTATGGTAGCCTGCCATTGACAATACATTTGATCCAAAGGTGTAGCTTGGATACCTTCGGGAGGATCCACTCTTAGATTCTTGAGTTCACTGTGTAATCTTTTCCTTCTCCACGAGTTCTCTTCCATTCTCAATTGTCGTGATCTCAAACATATCTGCGCCAAACACGTTCTGCAAGGTGCAGAGGAAGCTAAGAAATCATATACCTTATACCAATTTTTCACAGATCCGATGGGTTTGTACAACGGCCATCGTAATTTCACATTCTGCTGCCACTGTTGCGGTGTTATATGAGTCGACAGCAAACCGTACCATCTGCGACAAACGTTTGCAGCCGACCAAAGACTAACGTCGTCCAAATGCGAGAAAATAGCTAACAACACCTCTGGTGGTAGCCGTTCCACCAGCCCTGGTTCATTGATGGGTTCGTGCTCGATGTGTCTATAATTGGTTAACATCACTAGTCGTTCGGACAAGTTGTACGATCGCGACGATTCTCCCACATTGTCCGGTACTTTGTAATTCCATCGATACTGTTGCTGATAATTCTCTAGTTCTTGAGCTTGCGACGCTGCGTTGTGCAGTTCTTCCTCCACCGCATTTTGAAAATTTACGGTGGAAGCTTTTTCATTATGATTTTGCGAATGCGTCTCGTCGTTCCCGTTAGCTCTGTCTCGCATCTTATTAGAATGATCATCGTGGAAACGAAGCGGATTTCTAGACAAACCCGCCGTATTCTTAGAACTACTTGTATTTATATTATAAAAAACTCTTTGATAATTTTGCATAGCTGAAATATGTTTGTTTTGCGAGTGAATGCGCGGAGATATATGAGAATTAGGATTAGAAATATTCGGTACGTTTGATACATTTGAGATTGGATTTTGCGGAGAATTCTGTTGTTGCTGACTGGCTCTTCTCTCGTGATTGTAATATAGTTCAGTTGGCTCGTCGTTTCCTGAATCTTCATCATCTGTTTTCTAGAACATTTGAAAGGATGTCAAATTCGCAACAATAACTTCTGTTGTCTGGTAATAACTAGACTGCAGACCTTTATGCAAAATAAAAATTGTCTGCATTGATTGCAAGAACTAGAAACTAAATTGAATGTTACTCCTTTCCTTACTGATTTTAATAGAGGAGAAATCACATATTGACTTCTTTAATTTTTAAAATTTTTCAACAATTTTGAATTTCTTCTTCTCAATTTTCCTATAAATGCATAAAGATCCTCAGTCTAGTAATAACAAATAAACATACCTCACTGAAGATGGGAACCGGTAGAGAACCAATGTCGTTAGGGAATAGAAATGCGTGACACGTTGGACAAGCTGGTTCCCCAAAACATGGCCCATAATAGCCATTACAGAAACAACAAGCTATCGTCTGAAACGACGAGTATATTGATTAAACTACCAGCATATTGTTCAAGAACTCTTAGTAAATGACAGTAGTGACTATACACTACACTAAATATTGACAGTAGCGACAATAATTATCGTAAAAAAGAGCTTACCGAGAAAAGAAATTCAGGACAAGGGACGTATTCGATGAACTCGTCTTCCACATTTAAATTTACATTGGAAGCATTAATTTGGAGAGCTTTTTCTCCGCTCTGGTACGAAGAACCATCAACCACTTTGTCCCCTGCCATTTTGGTATTATAATGTTATGCTGTTTTACCAAGGACACAGTGAATTATCCGATAGAGACACACGCTGGTGATATATATTCATTATTTATAATTCGGGATCTATTTCGATCGGTAGCAGTTAGGATTCAAGACATAAACAAGAGCAACAACAACTGCTCTTGTACTGTGATAACGGAATTCGATAGTACTGCAGCCAGGAGAAAAAAACTTGTCCATTCTAGGTCAAACAGTTGAAAGTTCTAACAATATGTTTCGTATTTTCCACCAATCGGGCATCGGCACCGAGAATTTAAAAGACTACTGCGATATTAAAATGCGTCTTTCCGTTTTTTCTCTGCACATACATACACATCGTCCACTTGCTGTTCATTCGCATTATGGACAGCCCGTCACACAACAATGGTGGGCTTGGGTTATCACGTGATCAATCTTTCATTAGTCCATTTCATTTTAGACAGGAGCGTGTCTGTGTGCGCAAAGATTTACGCGTAGAATTAATTTCGAGTAATCGAGTGTTTTTCCGAACAAAAAATTAAGTAACATTTCGTGCGATTAACGATTAACGATTGAACTATTAACAACTACAATTCAAATATTCAATTATACATTACGATCAGGTTGTTTAAAAATTGTTGCGATGCCCACAGCCCACAGTGTTACGCACGTCCCTGCAAAAGTCACGTGGTTCTGTTATGACGGGTCAGTTCTGAATGAGCAACAAATGTGAGTAATACACATCTACATATTTACTTTGCACTTTTCGTCCATTCGCTAATCTTTGCGTCAGCTATCGTAGAAATTGATCGAGTTAATAGACTTTGTACCAGCGTATGAATTGTTCATTTTATTCTGTTATAATTGCCAATAAACTTGCGAATCATAAATTACTAACAAGTTAAAGGTTCGCTTATGATTGGTTGAATGTTTTGATTGGTCGGGCACTCGACTTTTGTCATGTGACCGTTCCCTATTTATGTTAATATCAGTAATATTGTCTCGAAAATTTTGTGGCAAAACAATAACAAACTGTGTTTTGTGATTAGTTTTTACGGATATTTCGTGCGCAACCGAGGAAAGTGATTCACGAGCGTATCGCAACGTTTCCTTCTCGTTTCTATGTTTCGGTTTTCTTGGCTGAACGAAAAATCTTGGGATTTTTTTTCAAGATTTATTTGAGAAAATTTCATCCACAGCAATGTCGTCGCCTAGGAAAAATATTTGCTGACGAAAGTCATGGTCATCTCGTGTGCGGGTATCGAGTGTACTATATGTAAGCGCGTGCATCCACGATTTTTGTTTATTAATTCCCACCAACAAGAACTATGCGAACAGATCGACCGTGCTCGCACGTTTTATTAGTTACTTCACTTTCACTTTAAATCGAATTGTTTCGCACCGATTTTACTTGCGTGCAACAAGCTTGTATGGTTGCATACATTTGATTATTGTTTGAAAGTTTTTGATCGATCGTTTGATATTCGACTGCCTGGCTAATTAAAAAGTAGATAAGTGGTAAGTGTTCGTCGAGTTCTGAATTATCTATATTGTGTATTGAAAAGTAGAAAATTTTAACCCGATCGATTTTAAGATTTCATTACAAATGGGGGAATCTGGATATACAGAAATATTTCCAGAGATCAAACCCAGTCCGATGGATGGTATAATAAAGCAAGAACCCAATCAAGAGATGGGTTCGTCTTCGGCATCCGTACCGATACCGGGAGGTCATAGGAGCAGCAGAGGTGTATACGACCAGTTCTCTCCATCCCCGTTAACCATACCATCTGCTTGGCCTAATAGACCAGATCTTATAGAATCTCCATTTAAAATGGATTCTGATCAACTAGACGTATCATTTAAAATGGAAGACGACGATATATTTCAAGTCGATAAAGCAGACCTTATTCAAGGACCTACCCTCGCTGAACTAAATGCCAACGACGACACGCTTCTAGGCGACTTAAATTTCGACGATCTGCTGTTACCAGAAGAAAGAATTCAACCGTTCAAAGTAGACGTCAATGCCACACAATCGATCGGTCCACTGTTCACTGACAACAACGGTGGCTTCGCACCAAGTAGTTTTCCGCAATCTGGATCAACGTATCGTAATATTTGTCCAGCATACATAAATACACACGGATTCAATCTGAATATAAACGTTGGCGATAATTTGGAAACGATTAGCCCCAATGCATTTCCAAGTCCAGGAACCAGTAATGTTGCAGGTTTATTGTATAAATTATTGTTCACTTTGCAGCAAAAAATTATTTTTTATTACTTTACATTTGCATTCTTATCAAGGAAGTTATTAGTTACCGTTCAAGTAGTAATCAACTAATGCTATTTTCCTCCAAAGGTAGTTCAACGGCAAGTTCATCCACGTCCCCGCATCCTATGAATAGGCCTAGCGGTCAATCAGCACTTCACGACCTCTTAATGAGGCGATGCGAGAACTCTTTTGATAATTCCCCATGCGGACAGATAGACATCGGTTGTACAACCAACAACAAACCGAAAGTTTCCAGGCTGTCTATGTCCGCTCCAACTCGGACAATGGGATTCGAGCAAATTTGGACACACAGAGAACCGCGTCCACATTTATTGAGCACTAGTAGTCTCACCGGCAGTGGTGTCATCGAGGCAGGTTCCACAAGTAGTTTGAGCACCGGGGAAGCGCTCAGTCCAGATCCATGCTACCGTGTTGATCATCTTAGCCACGACGAAGGTTACGAAGATAGCGACGATGATAGCGATCACTATGATGATTACAGCACCGATAACGGTATTTCACCAGTCACGAGTACTGTGATTTGTCTCGTAACCATTCTTTTTAGCGTAGTGTTACATAGTATCATACCGTTGCAGATACAGGAGGCAGCGATATCGAAGATCAAAGCACCGGGAGTAGAATAGGAAGCGGGAGCGTCGACTCGAATCGGGAGAGTAAACATAGTAAAAAGGAACGATACTTTTGGCAGTACAATGTACAGGCAAAGGGACCAAAGGGACAAAGACTTGTAGCAAGAACGCGACTCGAGGATCCACATATTCTGAACGAAGCCACCGATCCTGTTTTCAGTCCTCATTGCGCGCTTCGCGGAATTAAGCACAGTGGGAAAGCACGGAAAGGGGATGGAAATGATTTAACACCGAATCCCCGTAAGCTGTACAGCATCGGTCGTGAATTGGATAAATTATCTCGTGTCATAAACGATATGACGCCAGTTTCGGAGTTACCATTCACAGCTAGACCGAAAACACGCAAAGAGAAAAATAAGCTTGCTTCCCGGGCGTGTCGTTTGAAGAAAAAAGCCCAACACGAGGCGAATAAAATCAAGTTACATGGTCTTGAACAAGAACACAGTTCAGTACTTACAATTACACACTTCGTTCGATTATCTTCATTTCTTCCATCGAAAACAAACTGTAGCGAATTTATAATTGTTGTTGCAGAGCGACTGATTCACGGCATATCTCAGGCGAAGCAAACGCTTGCTGCGAAATTGGCGGAGTCCAAGCCTGAAAATCAAGAAGAATTAACGCGTCAGATGGAAAAATGCTGTAAACTAGCTACCAGTTAGTATTGTCGAGTTTTTCTTTAATGATATTGTTTTAGAAAGTCGCTATTTTTATACCGAAGCCAAATGTTTTTGTACAATACGATTACAGCACAAGCTAGACGAAATGCTAATACAATTCACTTGAGTATTTCTACTATGTAAACGTTAAACTAAAATTTCTTTTAGGAAGGGAATACGGTATTTAAATGATTTAAGTAAAAGCTACAAGTACTATGCATACTTACATTCACATTTGTGTGTTACAGAAATACGAATTGCAAATCATTCAACCGAGTTTGTCAACAGAGTATTGGATAAAGTTCGTGCTGGCGTTCCTGATGGCGGCATCGATGATTTTTAATATACATAGATTATTTACTAGAAACTATGCCATTCATATGTATTGATACGAAATCGCGAGAACGATGCGATGTATTCATACATTTTGCTTTCACAGTTTATTGTTAGATCGGAAATCAAAAGTGACTGTTGCTTTTGGCAGAGAAATTAGGAACCGAACCAATTTCATAAAACGGTTTGACTTGTTTCACAAAAAAAAAATAATTAGCAAACAATAGACAATTATTATCATCAGTATGTACTAGGTTAAGCAATGTTGCAGATATTCTTATAGTTTATTTTTATCTTTAATACTAAGTAATATATTTCAGGTTGCTCAGTTTTATACAGACAAAATCGTATGCATTATTGAATCATCGGTTCCTGACTTCATTTGTTCATTTGTGATAAATAATTTCATTTATTACTTTATTGCCATCGTAAACTTGTAAATCTCTCTCTCTCTCTCTCTCTCTCTCTCTCTCTCTCTCTCTCTATGTTTATATATATATTTATATAGACTTATATATGTATACATAAGTCTATATACATATACACATATGTCTATATACATACAGATTTGATAGAGTTTCTGTGCATTGCTTCAAGTTGAATGTTACAAAATGTACCATCGATGTTCTCTGTCTCGTTGAGGCTCTGCATTCCTATGTATTTCCCGTTTCTCTACTTTACTTCTGTTCTTATATTGTACATACTTTTTATATTTGCGCGTGTTTGTGTACTTGTGTGTGTATATGTACATATAACGTTAGAAACAAATGCTCTGAATTTCGCAATATTATTCTACATGCTACGCGATTACACAAATACAAAAGCTTGCAGCATAAAAACGAAGAAACGTCAACTATCGTGCGCATCCATTTCTCCATTATTCTTTTCGAATACATAGAAAAATTCACCGAGCATTCATTGGTACAAAATGCTAGAGAATTTTGTATGTACTCCTTTAAAATCATTGAAAATTTCGTAAGGTGAACAAGCAAGTGTTTTTAGTGTGGTACTAATAACATTCTGATAACAGCGATCATAGTCGCAAGAAAAGTAGTATATATATATTGTATATATATAATGGTAATTTAAATTTTCCAGTTAATCAATACGTAAGAAGGAGTTGCGAAGCCATGAGCACCGTTATTTTTTATTTGAAAGAATTCGGGTCTACGAATTATGCTTTACTGTAAAACTTGTTTGTAATGCAAAGTACTTGTTTTACGTTCGCAATTAATTTTATATTATTATTTTCGTTTTGAGAAGTATAATTCGATGCTATAATCATTTTTAGTAGACCATACGTGAGCGCATAGAATCAAGTATCCAGTGTTCGGAATTTTTTACACCATTGATACGAATAATATGCAATTTGAAACTGCTACTATACATATATACAATATACAATTTGACAGTGATCAAATCGGTATAAGATGAGTAATTCTATTTTTAAAGGGTTATTTGCTTTAAGTTATTTGTAAATATTGTTTTTGAGATTTAGATTTAAATATACGATTTTTTATGTTAACAGGTTCAGGCATTTTTCTTTCATGTGTCACCGATAGTTTTACTAATTGTAAGTTCGAAAATTGAAAATGATTGCCTCTTACCTATTGAAAGTTTTCTATAATAGTATAAACAGATACTATACATTCTATTACTTACTTACAAGTTTCTTTATAGATTTTGGTGACTTTATGTACACATAAGTCACCATGCATATATATATATATAAATATTTAATATGGCGTATTGTATAGCTCATCCTTCAAAAGAATGCCATTCATAATTCAAAATTCTTATTTTAGGGGTTTTATATACTCCAATATGTACAGGGTGTCACAAAATTATATGTCGCGGACACCATAGCGCGATTCTACACCCCCGATTTAGTCGAAAATAACATAAGGAGCCCGCCGCAAAATTGACCTTGAATGTGAAAACCAAGGTAAAAAAACCAAATTTTTTTAAAAATTCCACATCTTTTTAATATTTAAGATTTTCAATCTTAAAAGAAAAAATTTGGTTTCTTTTACCTTGTTTTTCACATTCAAGGTCAATTTTGCGGGGAGTTCCTTATGTCATTTTCGACTGAACCAGGGGTGTAGAATTGCGCTACGGTGTCCGTGACACATAATTTTGTGACACCCTGTACAGTAATTAAAATATTTAGACGAATGCATGTAAACATGTTTTGTTTGTTCATTCACGAAGAAGCAGAACCTTTTTTCTTGAAAAAAAGATACTGACACAGATTTATCATCTCTCGAGGTCTGTCTTACATTATTGTTGATTGTCATGTCTAACTTACATATTAAATACTCCGTCTAGCGGTAAAGTGAACTTTATTTTATATAGATATTTGTATAAGAAGATTTTTACTAGAAATGTACATTTTTATTTATAATTGTAACACGATGTGATACCGTATAATTATTGAAGTACATTATCAAGCAAACTTGTGAAAGCATCATGCTATTTTATGTCCTCGATATTTTTGTGTCGCAAATTATTTCAAGTGCGAACTCATAAAAGTATATACACCCTCGAAATTTATCGAAAATGAATGGTTGCGTTTAAGTCTATCACTCTTATTGGAGGCTTGAAATATTTTTAAACTTCAATATTTTGTCTTTAAAGTTACAGGGAATAAAGAAGTAAAGTGTGTATATATATATATATATGTTAAAATTTTGTTCGATGTATAAATATATATATATATTAGATTTTGAATATTTTATACATAATATATGCTATTCAGTCGCAAATAGTAGCTTAAGTTGCATGGGAATTAATTTTGTTAAAACAATGTTACAAAAAATTGAAAAATTGTTAAAAACGTGAATGTTATCGTTAGTAGTAGACTAACAGCAAATATCAGAATGTTTTGATCAGAGTAAGGGTAATATACAACGAATAACAGGATTCATTGAGAGGAAAGAAAATTCAAGAAAAGCGTTCTCGTGATATCTGGTTAATTTGATATCTACCTCAATGCAAATGTTATAACTAAGCATAATTTCAAAATAATATATTTATTTTATTGTAAATGATATACTAGGTATATTCTGTATACTTGAGATGCGCAACGTCTATATAAAATATTGCAGAAAGGAAAGAAATAGATCTGGTTAACGCTTACTTCACATTATCAGAGCATTCCTTTCCTATAGAAAATGAAAATATAATACACATATATTTTTAACCGGAAATACTTTTTCCATAATTACTATATTCGTAAAATTTATCGCGTAAGGTGTAATATAGCAAGAAATAAAACTATTTAATATCCCAATTTCAAATAATTGTAGTTTTTAAAGAGTATTCAATTCTTATCGCCTTCAGCAAAATTTTCTTTTCTTTGAGAACAATTCAAAATAATTCTTGACACAACATAACGAGAAATAAAATCGTTCATTCACGGAAGAGTATTGGTTAAAAGTAAGAAGAAATAGGGAAATGTGATGAAGTCAGTTTAGATCTCTATAAACGTGAGAATCCATTGCAAGAACAAAGATACTAACGATTTCAAGCAACGTATAAGTATAGTGTAATTTATTAAATAAAATTTCATAAAAATTTATAAAGAACATAGTAGTCAGTGTTTGTCTTTCTTTTTTAACATAGCCTTCCGTTTTTTCTCTAAAGCTTCCTGGCGCATATCCTCCAAGTCTTCCATAATGCCTGAAACCAAACATTTATTGGATTAGTCGAATTGGTGATAAAGTGATAACAGTTGAAACTGTACAAATCGATCGAATTGTATATCATTACCTATTTTAGTAGATACATATTCCTCTTTAAGCTGTTGCGCAAAACTACTTTCCATAGCTACGTCGTCCTCGTCGTAGTTCACGTTTCTGTATTTGCTTTTATCATACCCAAATATTTGACTTATATATTTACTGTAATCCTCCGTATTCTCTTCTACTTCATCATCTATGAAATCGTCGAGCTCTGAATCGTACTCCTCTTCATCCTCATCTTGGATGCGCCCTATATAAAATATAGAAATTTAGTGTAATAGTAAAGATGCTGTAATATGGATATACATCTAACTACGTATATCCCCTCACGTTTGTGCACAGCTAATCCTTTCTTGTAATCCCTCGAAGGCATATTCTGTTTAGGTCTGACCGGCCTTAGGTCCGTCGGTGGAAATTGTTTAAACTTTTCATGGGGCATTTGATTTATACGAGGCTTAATCGTGTTCGCCGTTGTTTCCCTCTGTTTCACGCTCGTCGACGGTATTTGCTTTTCTAGAACTTTCGGTTTCACAGTCGGCCTATCTGATTTCGCATTCTTCGCCTCGTCAATTTTACTCTTGCTTAACTTCAACTTCTTTTTCTCCTCCTCGATGGCTTGTCGCATTTCCTCCAACTTCCTTTTCTCGGACTCCAATTTCTTTCGCTCTTCCAAAATTATGTCCCTCTCCGATACCTTCGGGATGCTCGCCTTATTCTGGCTTGGCTTGTTCTCCGCTATCTTTTTCGAAACCGACGGTTGTGGTGCCACGTTCGACGACGTTTTCTGGAGTGCTTTACTTAAAATCGGCGATTCGGAGATCTTCGGTATTTTAGTCGATTCGATTTTATTCGTAACGCCACGAGACTCTTGCGGTTTGTTTAATTTATTAGTTGTGGCAGTGGTTGTTCCGTCTTTGCTGCTTGAACAGGCTTGTTTGCTTCGCTGTTCTTTCTTTTCTCGCCATTCCTTCTCTTTCGCATACTCTTTCATCTGCTTCTTGGTCATTAATCTCTCCGGTTCCTCGACTTTCGGTTTCACTTCGATCACGATCGGTTCGTGCTGTTTCTTCTCCGCAATTTTCAGCAATTCGTTGAAATCCATTGGAGGGGGCATCGGTCTCTTTTTGGGCTTCGGTTTCTCATCCTTCTCCTTCTCCCTCTCCCTCTTCTCTTCAGATTGCGCGTATCTCTCCTTTTCACTCTTCTCATTTTTCTCTTCAGGCTCCGCTTCCGTTTCTTTCGCAGAAGATTTTCGTTTCCGACGGTGTCCTAGCGCTTCTTCTACTTCTTGTTGCTTCAAAGCTTGCTTCACTCTATCCTGGAATAGTTCAAAATGAATTTCGTTATCGTTACTTTATCGTATCACACGTAGCGTAGAAACAATTCGAAAAACAGCCGTTACTGTTTCACACCTTCGTGGAAGCGATATCTTTTATAGTTCTTTTCCGACTATCGCTGAACACAGGTTTTTGGGGAGGCGCATTATTGTACTTGTTCATTAACTGATTATAAAATGCAGAAGCTTCTTGCGAAACGTAACCATAATCATCTTCGTCCGGTTGGGATGGTCCTAGAAAAGAAAAAGAACGAAAATCAGTTTGACAACTTACACGTAAAACGTTTCATTTTATGCGACTCTAATTTCTTTGGATACACGACGATAAATAATCTCCAGAATTATTTTGTCGTTGTTGCTTTCGCTATCAGAAACCGTAGACTGTAGACCCTTTTGTAAGACGGTATAAGCTGGATTTTCTCATATTTTCCATATGTTGATAATTAGCAACCACTTTCTATACTTGAGGATGTTTTAATCAAATGTTGGTTCATTGAAAAAATGCAAAAGAAAGGTCAATTTCTACGAGCCTATGAACTAGAATACCCCCTTAAACCTGCCTATCTATGACTACGAATTTGGAATTACAGCTTGTACGAGAACTAAAGTGCTCATATGCTAACAGTGCAGAAATAAGAACATTCCATGTTATTAATTATATTCAAATAGACATCAGTCCCATAATTAATTCTTGCTCCTATACACTTGTTGCTACAAATGTCTTTATAGGAATATATTATAGAATCTATGAACATACATATATGTATGTATTTGAGCATAATTAACAGTGTAGAGAATCAATGCTTTCTATTTCAACGTTCCCTGCCCGTACACCACCATTCTTTCCTTGAGGAAAGCATGTTACCTTTCCCATCATCGCTATCCCTTGAGAAAGTTAAAGCGAAAATTCTCCTGTCAATTTTTGCGAGATTCTTTCTTGACATTCTGTTCTCTCGTCATTCGAGAGGAATACAATTCCTTCGTAGCCCTGCAATAGAGAACTTGTATTCAAGAGCTATTCTATTTGTGGTACAGCTTGAAGGAAATGCGCGTCAACTAGCAAATAAACTCAAGAACTTTTCACACTTCTATTCTTTCGACCGTGTTTTTCCTATTTCTTCTTGGAGACTTTCATACCCTGATAGGACACGCTAGCTTAGACCATGTATTGGAACAGTTCGGAATATAGTGGAACGTTAGTTAATATTAATACAGAAATTTAATTAGAACACTGTTCAATGGACTTCAGAAATAGACAAAGTGAAAATGTTTTGAACAGCGTTATTAGTCAAGAAAGAGGGAAGAAGATGCGAGAAAGAATGCTGATATATGGGTAGCCTGCTACATGTATAAAATTCTTACTATTTATATACCACAATTTCAAGCGAGAGGGTTTTCTCCTACAAAAAGACCGACACTAGCTTGATTTGCTATTGTTTCAGGAATCCATAGTATGCATTCCACTGTCATGATTCTCGTAGACCTCAGAAATCAATATTCTACTAACACCTGAGTATTTTCACAACGCCTAAATCAACTACTAACACAAAAGTGAAATTTTTTGTAAGTGTAGGAAGTGCATAAAGCTGTCAGTATAGTTTTTGCAATAAAATTTGCAGGGACAACTATTTTATATAGCTTTTACTGTACACCGTTGTTCATTTTTTTGTTCTGAAGAGGCAAGAATTATGTATTTCGTAATACTAAAGACACCAAGTACTATCTTGTTTAATTCTAACTTTTCCAACTGTAGTATCTTATAGATTTTTAACAAGTATAAACGTAAGTATAGACAAAAAGATATATGACTTCTCACTTTATGCACTATACTCGAAATAATTTGTTCATGGATCAATCTAGAGTTTATCCTCCAGACTGCTCTAGAATTAGATTTACTCTGACCTTAATTTCTTGGAATCCTCTGCCATGTAAATCCACAAAATCCCACTACCCTGTCGGACCATGGAAAAGTAAGAAGGCATTGCGCTGATTGTACATATTCATACTCAATTACCTGTGGGCAAAAACACTGCCCATTATGGATAGAGATTGATACTCCTAAATACTCGTTAATGAGAATATCATTGATTGTGTATATCACTCTATTAATTTCCTTAGGCAATAAGAACCATGTTCACCTTTAATACATTTTCGACTGACAAATTTGTGAACAGCGAGTGTTTTACATGCAATACAGTAACAGAGGGTAATAAATAGGTTTAACGATGTACTAGGAAAAAAAGCAAGCGCAAAATCTTGTACTTCGCAAATCTCTACAAAGATTTTCATGACAAAAACATGAGTGGTACCGACACGATGAATTCTTAGCAGTGTAAGAATATGCCATATATATATTAAAAGTGGTTTTTCTATTTACAAAGGTAAATTTTAACTTCATTATTGAAACTTATACTGCTTACAAAAGTTTTCCGTTATAGTATTCGAAAGTTTTAACACATTGATCATAAAAACCATAGAATTAATCGTCACTATTAATCAATAAAATAAATTATACTGGAACCTCGACATTGCCATCAATGTGTTAAAAGTATAAAAAGCATGTACAACGATTTAATAATGATAGTCATACCTGCCATTGTAACAGCTGTATTGTCATTGTCAATTGCGTCTTCTATCGCAGACTTATTTGCCGCCTTACATACTTTCAAGTGTTTATTTATCCGACTTTGAGTTTTATGATCCCGTAATGCTAACAAATTCTGCATCGAAAACATAATATTAAGTAAACGAAATTCTATGCTCGGACGTAGAACAAATTTCTATAAAATATACCAAATCTGAGAATTATGCTCTACCTCTTTCTTCTTCTTCTCCTCTTGAACTTTTCGTTTCTCCTCTTCCTCCTTACGAGCTAAAAATTTTTTGATATTGTGTGAAAGAGCCTTAGCCTGTTTAGTTGGTTTTTTCGGAGGAGCGAATTTCGTCTGATAGCAAGCAATCGACTAAAAAATATAAAAACAGAGTCACACCTTAACTTAAAATTTCATGTTTCGAAAGTACGCATATAAAAAATAGAAAACAATGAAATTGTAAAGATGACAATAGAATTACCTGCTTGCTATTCTCATTTTTCTGTGCCACACTCAACAAAGTACCAAAATCCATTTTGACGAACCGACGAGAAATGCAATAAATCTAAATATCACAATGTGTTTCTTAAATTCACATGTTGGCTTCGCATTTTATAGTTCAATGTCAGCTGTTTGGAAACAAGACGTTCAACATTCGTGCACTTTCGACATTAAATATTTAACAACTATATATCGAAGAATAGATCATATAAATACGTCTTCGGACGTTTATCACAAATGTAGGTCTTTGAGTGAATAGGGAAAGTCAAGATGAGCAGATTCAAGCAAAATACAGTGCACGGCATGAAACTATAGTACTTCCTCCGACAGATGGCCAATGCAGTAGTTACGTCAAGTTACGTCAGCATATTCATTATGGTGGGAATATTTAAATTTCCAAGATAAAATTACAAATGGACACATAACATTATGAAAAATTGCAAAATAATAGTCGTCGCGTAGTTTTGTGTAACGAGGTTAGAAAGATTATAGGTACGACTGTTTCTTTGATCCATAATCTACGAAACGAAGATAGGTAGTAAAGAAATCACAGTCCATGTCACAATAAAGAATACTTTCTAATTTTATTTCCGATTTTGTAGAGATGTGTATAATAATTAAATTTCTTCGAAATTACACAAATAAATTTGGTCTGTTCGGTAATATTAAAGTTCTTATTTATTATCTACTAAATCACAGTTCGATTTACATTTTATCTTTTGTACAATACTTACAACCGATTATCTATTACATGACAATAATAATAAATGTTTCAATACTAAATTCCTATCTGAATCTAAATTACCAATGCACATTTTGAAAAATTCAGAAATATTGTGTAAATTATTGATATTACCATATAAACCAAGGATAAAAACATACCGCCATATCAAAGGTTCTATATCAGTGGTAAAATGAAGTAGTAATAAAAATAAATTACGTACTTTGCTCCAATCTCGTTTGAGAACATGAGACTTTAATTCTAAAAGAATTGTGTGCTTTGAAAAGCCTATAGAATGTTGTCTTTCTCTTATTTTATATTGATGTCTAATTTTACACTGTGAATTAATTTTTCTTAATTTCTCTTCTTCGTCCACTTCTGTTTTCCATTTATCTTTGTTTCTTCTACTTAACTGAAGAAATTCGATGGCTTGATCCTTAAAATAAATTTAATCATTAGTAGCACGTGATTAAAATTCCAAATCCTATTAATATTGTTAGTACATACCACTTTATTCCTTCGAATTTTTCTCATCTTACAGTTCGAAAAATTTATGTAATTTTTATAGTATTACCGAATTCAAACTCGGCAAGTTTATCGAAGTTTATTTTTTCTGTAAAAATATTGGGGTTATTATTGAACGAAATGAAAATTTATTTTTATAATGTTACTAACCTAAAAGCTGAATGAATCAACGTGAAATTATTCTAAATATATTATTTACAGGTATAACTCATGTGTACTACTTTTTTAATAGAATTATAGTATAAACCAATCTCATTTTTTAAATATCAACAATACGTTAATTCATTAAAAACGATAAACAAAGTCGATAGAAAATAATCATAACGTAGAGGCGAAACTCGCGCGTTTTTCGAAAAAACAGATTTCCATTGCGCAAGCACAGGGAAATAGTGTATCGCGAAACTAGCGCCAAAACATTGCGATATACTGGATATACCGACAACAACTGACAACAACCGACAACAAGAAATTTAAAAACGCGGCAATATTTGAAACATAATATTGCGGATACAGTAATCCAATGTAGGTACCTACTTTTGCGGCATCACGTAACCCCATTATCATGTTCATTTCGCCTATTTGCATGCAAATGAAGCGATCCAGCACGTGAAACATGATTCAGAACAGAAATAGACTTATTTATTTATTTGTGGCACGAAGATTCTGCCATAAACTCGTCTAAAAAGCATGAAATGAAAATGGTAATGGGGTGACTGTCGAAAAGTGGGCCGATAAATACATTGGATGATCTATCCTTGTGGCGATTCTTATATATTTGAGAGAATTGTTCTATTTATATTTGTATAAATATCAAAGCATTTATGTAATTACATGCACGCATTCTTACAATTATAGAAAATTGCAGCTGCTTCAAGAGACACTATTACCGTACACTGATGTTCTCGAAAGTTATTGAAACTTTCTTTCTACAGACAGAGAGTATATCTCTGCTACAGAATTTTTTTGTGTAGTGTAGTCATTGCTCAAAGTTGAAGACATGGACATTGTTGCGTCGCAGTGTGGTGGGATTTGGGGAATACGCTGGGTTCGGATGCCCGTGGAGCGCTAAAGCACTCTGCTCGTGGAAGGTTTTCTGAACAAACTCTTAACAAGAAAATGTAACGAAAAATAGACTTTATTTATTAGTGTACTAGTTGTTGACTCTAAGATCTCAGAAATATATCTCTTTCGTATTTGCCTCGTCCCGAGGTTTTATCTTCTTCCAGGTTCCTTTTCCTTAGCCAATAGGAAAATTCGGATCTTCCAGCTGGGCGTTGATTCGTCGGGTGGCTCGTCTTTGGTTGCAGCTCGATGGTGATTGGTGGTGGAGGTGTCCAATAGCGCGCGCACGAGAGTGGGGTACGCGCGAGGGTGAAGGCCCGTCAAAACAAGGGTCGTGGGACCGAACGAGAGAGAGGTCCGAAATCCGAGGGAGTTCCAAGAGGTCCTTGACTTGACAGAGAATTTACGACTTCCTGTCCTTGACCGATTCCAGACTTCGACTGTCTATTTATGTGAAATCGGAGAAGCTCCTCCAAGAGATTACGTGACTTTACCCAAATTCCTCAATTAGTCTCGCCCCTCGGAATTTCGTCAAGGATCTCCGTGGAAATACCTCCTATTGTTTCCCTACATATTCTAAGACTAAACTATCGTGCCCGAATAAAATATATGTAAAATGAAATACACGGCTTTGACCTAATCGTTATGTTTTATATTCAAATTTCCCTCTCAACGCCATCAATCAAACCTATAGTGTGGTAACGTTATCGTAGCTATGTTCGCGTGATCAACGGGTCACGCTACACCTCCCCCCTTATTGAAAAGGTGTTTCCTATGGGAACAGCTTTTATTATTTACTCTATTCTAATGTGATTTGAGTCTACTTTAGAATCTTCAAAAAACCTACGTTTGAAAACCTGTATGTATACGTGTGTGTGAGCGCATGTGTACTTACAACTCGGAATTCCTAATGTACATGTTTACATTACAATTATTTAGGTGAGGTTAAGTTTATTTGTAAATACAATCGCTTATTTTCTCTTTAGGTTACAATCAGTTTAAATTTGTCATTGCCATAGCTTGAGTAGAGCTTAATCTTTCTAAATAGTTCGTTCAAGTAGTGGGATAATGTCCGAGGGATTTCCTGTTTACTAAATTCGTTAAGGCCTTAACGCCAAAGACTAATTCGTATGGAGTAAATCCCATAGCTAACTGTATAGAAATATTATATGAGAACATCCCAAATTTAATCAACCCAATATGTTTTAGCGCAGTAATGTGTCAAGTATCCTATGAAACTCTATTGGAACATACAAGAGATCCTGATGACTATGGATGAAATACAGTAGAGGTGATCCTTGGAATATTTAAAAGTTGGGAGAGAAGTAGGATGAAGGTTGAGTATACTGTCTATGACTCTAGTACGTAATACTTTATTCGCTTTTTGCGTCGTATCATAAAGATTCTCTTTCTCTATTTCAGGTTTTAATGAGGTCGGTCCTATCCCGGATTGCGTCCCTATTATATACAACCGGCTCGTCAGCCCAATAAACCAGCGCTTCACCACGCCATACACCACCAACGATGGGTCCCTGGGACGGAGTCAGGGGGTTTCCCGGAGAGCCGATTTTCCCAGGGTAACCAGAGCGTTGAACAGAAAGAAAGCATCGGACTTGCACCTAACGAGTCCTGGAACGGAGTCAGGGGGTTTCCCGGAGAGCCGATTTTCCAGGCATACGAGTCGCCACAAGCCAACGATGCCCGAGACGGAATCCGAATATCTACACTCTCTTCACGGTTGCCGTGTCTTTCAACGACCTCGTCCAGATCGGAGAGTGGTTCCTTCCCTCCTACGTGAAATTTTATTGAGGGTAAAGGCGTATCGTCTTCGTCAGCAGTATGGTAATCGTCACTGTCGTCATTATCACTGTCTTTACTATTGAATTTATTGCAACTGTCCTCGACCTCATTTGTAACTACTGCTTCCCCGCGCGCAAGGAAAACAGAAGCAACCTATTCTTCACCGTACTATTCTAACCTTTCGTCTGGGTTGGAATTCGTCCGAAGATTCGTGAGCAGCACCTCGCCGGCGCCTGCGAGGACCACTCCCGAGTTCTCCAGACAAGGATGTGTTGAATTTGTTTGAGGAGTTGGATTATTTTAGAGGTTAAAAGGGTTTCGGGTCAATGCGTCAGCGTTGGAATTCCTTTTACCAGGTGTTGTACACAATGTCACAATCATATTCATTTAATTTAATTCGTTATCTCATATAGTCTACTTATCGTATCTCTCTTAGTTCGTTATGAATGGAATCTACCTTGAAAATCGCGAGAATGACTCCTTCAAGAGATTTATTAAATTATCTAAACTATTCACTTCGCGGTGATCTGAAACTAAGAAGTCTGCATGTCCTACGATTTTATTCTTAACCAGAACAAGATTGTCCATCAAATTGGGGTACTCTGTATTAGAAAAATACTATTAGATGACGCGGCTTATTTGAGAGAGCAACAATAAACAATAAAAGAATTATCACCACTACTCAAGCTGATCCTACACGTTTTCCTACCTCTCCGCGGCATTTTAAAGTTACGCGACATTCTAAGCGGGGCGAAAATAATATAAATTTCATATCGTCGACTTACAGGGACTGCGCTGACCGAATTGCATGACTATGGTCCACCACCAATCGCGATTTCCTGGTTCCTTGCCTCTGGATTCTCCCGGCTGAATTCTCCTCGTCGTTGGATTCTCGTTTGTTGGCTGGATTCTCCTCGTTGTTTGCTGGATTCTCCCGATGATGATTTTAGGGGTGCGTGTGACGGGCAGGGTAGCTTGCACGGCCGCTGACGTCACTCGTTCTCTGGTATTTACCCAAGCTCCTGGGGAAACCGTGCGAAAACCCAGGAGAGAGAGATGCACCTTTCCAAAGCCTTCCACAAGCCGGCGGTATCGTCTTGTCGTTGATGGTCCAGTTGATTTCCAAATTTTTCTTCAAATCCCACCGCTGTCACCAGAAAACTGCTATGTTGCGTCGCAGTGTGGTGGGATTTGGGGAATACGCTGGGTTCGGATGCCCGTGGAGCGCTAAAGCACTCTGCTCGTGGAAGGTTTTCTGAACAAACTCTTAACAAGAAAATGTAACGAAAAATAGACTTTATTTATTAGTGTACTAGTTGTTGACTCTAAGATCTCAGAAATATATCTCTTTCGTATTTGCCTCGTCCCGAGGTTTTATCTTCTTCCAGGTTCCTTTTCCTTAGCCAATAGGAAAATTCGGATCTTCCAGCTGGGCGTTGATTCGTCGGGTGGCTCGTCTTTGGTTGCAGCTCGATGGTGATTGGTGGTGGAGGTGTCCAATAGCGCGCGCACGAGAGTGGGGTACGCGCGAGGGTGAAGGCCCGTCAAAACAAGGGTCGTGGGACCGAACGAGAGAGAGGTCCGAAATCCGAGGGAGTTCCAAGAGGTCCTTGACTTGACAGAGAATTTACGACTTCCTGTCCTTGACCGATTCCAGACTTCGACTGTCTATTTATGTGAAATCGGAGAAGCTCCTCCAAGAGATTACGTGACTTTACCCAAATTCCTCAATTAGTCTCGCCCCTCGGAATTTCGTCAAGGATCTCCGTGGAAATACCTCCTATTGTTTCCCTACATATTCTAAGACTAAACTATCGTGCCCGAATAAAATATATGTAAAATGAAATACACGGCTTTGACCTAATCGTTATGTTTTATATTCAAATTTCCCTCTCAACGCCATCAATCAAACCTATAGTGTGGTAACGTTATCGTAGCTATGTTCGCGTGATCAACGGGTCACGCTACAACATGAATAGAATATACATCGATTTCAGCAGACTTTCGCGTCTATAAGACTACAGTGTCTGTGATTGGACATTGGTCAACATTTCAACATTACTCAACATTGGTCATTGGACTGTCATAAATTCAGGAACGTATCGCACTCAGTCTAAACATGACATTTACATTTTGCTGAGTTAATCTTTGGAAATATTAAAAAAAAACTTATTAATATGTGCACTTCGGTTAAACATAAGGTAACATTGGTTTTTTTTTCTTTTATCGTTTGCATATGTACAGGGATAGTGAACTTTTAGAATAAGAGTTTTGGTTAATTTGCTTTTTACCTACTCGTTACCAAACTACAATAAGATTTATTCTGCAGGACGATGATATGTGTAAAGATGTGTTAGAAACATCGAGAAAGGTATCGCTGGACTGTTTAAAATGGCTACTCGTTCAGGTGCATATGATATTCGACTTTTTAGTGGATATATTTTTTGGATTTTACTATGATAGTAAAGTGCAGAAAGTACCGCCGGTTAACAATGATTTACTGCTGCTGAGTGCGTCGGAATTAGCTCATAAAATCAGGTATATAGCAGAGCCAATTTTCCATAAACCTAATACGCAGGACAGTTTATTGAAACACATTGTACATAATGTTACTCTAGAACAAAGAAGGTATCATCTCTGGAAGTTGTTACGGCATTTATAGAAAGAGCAAAAGAAGTCAACGGATTAATAAATGCTGTTGTGGAAGACAGATATTCCGAAGCTTTGGAAGAGGCTAAAGAAGTAGACAAATTTTTGGAGAAGCAACAGAATGTCGATGAAATAAAAAAGGACAAACCTTTCTTAGGTGTTCCTTTTACAACTAAAGAAAGCAACGAAGCTAAAGGTAACTTTAGTAAATTGTAGTTTTTACTCCATTAGCATAACTGTTTTTCGTATAATCATAATAATTTCACAGACATGCTTCACACAATGGCTTTAACAAGTAGACGCGATTATCGTTCTCCTGAAGATGCAACAGTAGTTCATTTAGTAAAAAAAGCAGGTGGAATTTTGATAGCGAAAACAAATATTCCTGAGTTGAATTTATGGACAGAATCGAGAAACAATGTGTATGGACAAACTTGTAATCCCTATAATACTACTAGGAATGTCGGAGGAAGTAGTGGCGGAGAAGGAGCAATAACTGCTGCTTGTGGAACTGCGATATCTATTGGTAGCGATATCGGTGGCTCCACTAGGATGCCAGCTTTCTTCAATGGAGTTTATGGACACAAACCGACTGAAGGTTCTACAATTTTCTAAGCTACTACTCTTTGTAAATCGTAATCATCGAATTGATCTTGCTAATTCGATTATTTTAGTGTAATAAGGAGTATTTATGAGATTATTTGCAGGCTTAACACCGTTAAAAGGCGTTGGACTTCGAAAAGTGGATTATTCTAATTCAATGGCAGAAGCAGGCCCGATCTGTAAGAAGGCTGAAGATTTAGCACCTTTCTTGAAGGTTTTAATTGGGGAGAAAGTATCTCTTTTAAAGCTTGATGCACCGGTAGATATAAAAAAGCTGAAAATCTTTTACCAAGAAAGTTCAGGCGATTTGAGAGCAAGTAAAGTAAACTCCGAGATGAAGACAGCTCTTTTGAAAGCTGTATATCATTTTAAGGAAGTCACCGGCTCCGCAACAAAAGTAAATGTGTTTAATAGTAAATAATTATACGTAATCTCTGTTGGGGTTGGTATTCAAAAGAATACTATCTTTAGAATTTCAATCTCCCCTATGTTATATTCATGTGCTTCTTAATCGATTACAGGTCAAAATACCCGGTTCTGAATACAGTTATCGTTTGTGGAGGTTTTGGATGTCGCAAGAAAATCTAGACTTTAAACTAAGTATAACGAATGGAAAGGTAAGTTATACTGAAATGAAAATAAATAAGAAAATAAGGAACTACAAATAACAGGCATACACATACGCTCGATCATATGTAAAAATGCTTTCTTATTTTTAGTACCGCGCACGTGCCGTTTCAGAAGTCTCGAAATTACTAACTGGAAAGTCTGAATTAACATTTGGCGCAATTATGAAGTTAATCGATGAAGATTTCTTACCGAAAGATAATCCTGAATGGGCGAAAAGTGTAACTTCAAACATGAAGAAATATTTATTGGCAAGCATCCGCAGTTTAAATGAGTTTTACTATATTTACATGCTTTACACGTTCCATCTAATTTCATTCAATATTCTTATTTATATTTTTATCTTTGCTTTCGTTTTAAGGACAAATTGGGAGACGACGGAGTTTTGCTTTACCCATCTTCACCATCTCCAGCCAGCTATCACTATACAGCTTTCTTGAGACCTTTCAATTTCGGTTATTGGTGTCTCTTCAACGTTCTTAGACTCCCAACCTGTCAAGTACCACTTGGATTAGACAAAAGTGGATTACCTCTTGGACTACAAGTAAGACTTAGAGAGAATACACTAGAAGTAAAACAAGTAGATAGTAAAAACATAATATAATGTGGTCGTTGTAAATATTAAATCATTAAAATGAATTACTGCATTTCAGGTTGTAGCAGCTCCGTATAACGACCATTTATGTTTGGCTGTGGCGCAAGAATTGGAGAAGGCATTTGGTGGTTGGGTACAACCCGCTTAGACCAGAGAAGTATAAGCTTTACAATTTACTCTACTGTGTGAAGTACATATAATGATAATAGGTGGAGGTACGTATTATTAATGGTTAGACTGCGGATCTTTATGCAAAATAGAAACGTGTTGCATCCATTCCAAGGAACAGCAGTCTGAAATAGAAATGTCTTTCCTCTTTTAACAATTTTATAATGATAAAATTGTCAAAAAATTAAAATGATAATAATGCATCAATATTCTGAAATTCAGCTAGCATTCCGTCATAAATGCATAAAATCCACAATCTATTCATAACATAACATTACTATAATAATCATCATTTTAGTACTATCGACAACGCGCGAAGGTTTTCAAATTTTTTAATTCATAATAATAATGTCTCGAATTGTTATCGTGTAAATGCATTCTTAACAGTTTTCCTTTTTGAGTTGCTAACAGAGAGGTATCGTAAATGAAGTGCTCTCGAATAGTAAATTTATAATAGAAAACATGGGCAGTTTATTAAAAATAAATACACCTTATCCTCATATTGAAACATAAACAGTTAATAGTAAATTCGCAGGGGAAAAGAAGAACTGAATTTTTGTTATTCTCGATTACACTTTCTCATCGTCTGTTTTGAAAAACTGGATTTTCTGCGTCGCATCTCTCCTAGAGAGATTAATCACTTTCATTCAAATTTATTTGCCATTTTCGTCGTAAACCATCTGAAGGCAAATTTTGTTTAGATAAGAATATCTAATTCGAATTGTTGAAAGTTAGTTCCTCTTCGACGATTTTTTCGAAGTACCCTTCTCCTCTCTGGAATTTAAAAAAATTGGAGGAAATCTCTAATATAATAAAAACTTCACTTTTGTACATTAGTTTACGTGTATCTACTCGAATCATAAATTCTTCGTTTAAACAATTCTGTTAATTTATTTGTATAATAAACTTGTTTGAATATGTAATAAAAAATCTTTTCTATTGTATGTTTACTTCGTTTCTGGGTATAGAATTTTTACTTGTTCGATATGTATTCATGCGATTGCCGAAACTGAATAAGTAAACGACTGCTGCGAGTCTTACCGTTTGCGAGCACACGATCTCGACAGAATGTTATAGATCTCAATAGTGTCTGTTTCAAACGGATAATACGTTAGAACTGATCTCACATCATCTTCGTGGAATATTTTTTTCAAACAATTTAGTATTTCGATTCTTTCCTCTATCAGCATCCTCACACTAACCACGTCCATGCCCAGCAGATTTGTATAAAAGTACTCTGTAGGATAGCAGATTGCCTCTGGTGCAGAGGCAATACGTGTTACCTGTGGATGACAATGCCTCGCATCTAAGGGATCACAACTGTTGCGACAAGAAGAAAATATTTAAAAAATCGAATTGTCTATTCTGTGTAATAACGAGGCAAGGGAAGAAACTCGAAAACTCACTTTGCACCGACTCTGTAAGATTCGTTACTGCAATGTCTAGTTAAGGGTCTGTGTTGCGGTCTAGGAGAAGCACGTGTTGTTTCTTCAAACGATGCACCCGTCTGCGATGCTTGTTGATATTGTCTCGGTTGACGGAGTCTGGGATCATAGACTGGATTCAAAGTTAACGATCTTTCGAGCCGTCGTTCGTGTAAATTGTCCAGTTCTGTGTTCAATTTATCCAGGCTTTCTGTTAAAAGTTCCAGGGTTGTGTTAAACGTTTCCAAATTAGCTCCGAGCGATTTCCCCGCAATATTTTCTGCGGATTTACTTTTGGTAGCCGATGCTACCGGTTGAGGTGTACTGGTCACCATTGATCTGCTTTTGCAAAGTGGTTTATGCGTACTCGAGGATGAGCTGCTCGGCGAAGGAAGGTTTGAAATGGAATTCCTTGCCTGAAGTTGTTTCTGTACATGTTCTACTAATTTCTCTGAGACAGATTTCTGTGGATGAGGACCTCTTTCCGGATGTTGAAATTTGCATTTATTGCCGTACGTGCATTTCTGTAACAAACATTTTAATGTTAACTGTTTTACGCTATTCCTTACTTACAATTAATAAGTAATTTCTTCATAAAAGATTCAAGTTAAACACATTAATATTTCGATCATACTTTCGCATAGGGACAAGGTGGAGCCGGATCTAGCTTTTTTGGTAAAACTCTCAAGAAGTTCTCCAATGTAGGTCCGTTTCTGCCTAATGGATCATCTGGTGGCATGAAACGATCGTTCACAAATGTGTACATCAAGATCTTTTCTTTGACAACCTTTTGGAATTCAGGACTCTCTTGTGCCAAATCTCGGTAATTATCATTGCTCACGACAATTCCATCTGTCTCTGCAGCTAGCTTCAAAATGTAACGGTCATCGTAACAAACCATTCTCTTACCAGCAACTAATCTGAAATAAAAAATCAAGAGCTTTCCACCAAGAATGTTTTGCTTTCATTATTAAGGAGGAATTATCCCTCCTAAATAATTTTCAGGCCACAGAAAGTTCGTATATACTAAAGATCCTTCTTTCACGCGTATTCACGGATCCGTATTTACAGATCCGTGTACACGTTCGAAACCGCGATCTCTAGTATATACTCTAGTATATGCCAACCTAGAAGGCGTGAAAACCAGCAAACGATCTCGCTCGAGCTCCCCAAGGATTTCCTGATCGACGATCGGATTATCAATTTTCGAGGCCTCTTTTCTCCATTTCGGTACGAACACCGTAATCTCTCTGTGTCCTCTCGCCTTGAACCAGTCCACGCAAATCTTAATTCCTCTACATGAGAATACTTCTTTGTTTCCGTGACTCATCGCTACGTTGCTCCCATCGATCACGACCGGCCTGAGTCCGGTCGAACACCTGGTTTCGTCGCTCGCCAAATCCGTTTCCGTATTAGCCATAGTGTCCGATTCACTCAGCGTGTTCTCGAATTTTGGTAAACTGCTCGCACCGAGTTTTATCAATTCGGCTAGCAATTCGTTCTGTTCCGGGTTTGGACCTAATTTCTCCAATGCTATTTGCACCAGACGCTCCGTGTATCCGAGTTTCAGCGCAAACTCTACTCTAGCCGTGTAGCCTGACAACAGAACAACGTTTAGATACTTTCCCGCCAATATCACTACCCCACTAACTTTTCATCATAATATACATAGATACGTTATTTTTTGGGACGCACATGTGCAGTGTGACCAGATGAAGGGAGCAGTGGTGCCAGATAAAATACTCTCGAAAATACTCTCCTCCTTTTCCCCTTCCACTATCCTATTCCATCACCATCCAACGTCCCCCACTAAGACCGTACATCACCGTGATTCCCCTCATCTGGTAGCACTGATCTGGTCAGTCTGCACATGCGCGAGAAATCTTGGCCAATATCTCGGCACTAATTCTGAATCAGAGTCGTCAGATGTCGCCAGATCGAGGAAATCTAGGGGTATACAGTTTACCCCCTCTCTGATGACCAGACTACGGACTTAGTGGGCCCCAGTGAAGCCAGACTGGGGGAGGGATGATGAAATGATGTACCCCCTCTCTGATGACGAGGAATGAGTGGGGCGAATGGGAGACACCGTTGGCGTTGCGCGTGCGAATAGAATAGTGGAAGGGGAAAGTAGGGGAGTACGGGAGATTCGTGTCCACCGCAATCTGGCGACACTGGAAGGGGAAAGTAGGGGAGTGCGGGAGGTTCGTTTCGAGCTCAATCTGGCGAAACTGGTAGGTCCCACTGTGGGGGATGTTGGAGTATGCTCATGGTGTTGGAACAGGATAGTGGAAGGGGAAAAGGAGGAGAGGAAGAATCGACCAGTTTTGATCGATTCTGGCGACACTGGTGGGGAATAGCGTAGTAGAAGGGGAAGGTGGAGTGGGGGTCAAGTCTTAATCTGAAATCTGGCGACTCTTCGCTAAATTCTGCATGAGTCGCATTTAGCGCCAATCCAAACGATCTAGAGCGCGCACAACAGGTGAGCAGTTATTACCTGGACTTTGATTAGGTGGACTTTCTTGCGTTGTCACATATTCTGCAAATTCTGCGGCTAGAGTATCCGAGGATGTCCTTGACACGCCTGCATGGCCTGATCCGGACAACTATAATAGAAAATGAAATGAATAATTTACTCAAATTTTAATGAATCAGCGACGCCATTTTATAGGTCGAACTCTTTCTTTCGTAACATTCTTGCTAGCTAAATACCTGTTCTACTTGCGAATGTGCCTTAGCGGACGGAATCAAATCTTCGACGTCGTAATCGCTATCATAAGAAGAATCTTCCGCGTCCGCGGTGCTTTCAGTTTCCAAAACGGTACAGTCCACGAATCTCTGCAAATCAAGCTGAAATATATATTCGGATTTTTATTTAAACAGTCAAGGATAGCATTCCTATAAAAGATCATATGTTTTTCGTTAACCAAATTTCCAGTGCATACGTCATTGTAGGTACTCGCGTAGTTAGTATTCCGTATGTATCTAGGTCTACCATGAATGTAGCCTCAGTATTCCGTATTCAAATAGGTCCCAAGCAGTCCCAAGTCCCGGGGGCCTACTTGCGGGCGCATGCGCACTAGAAATTGGTTACGATATCGTGCTACTTTACCGACATTGATTGCCGCAACACCTTTCATATTGGTTTGTCAATACAGGTATAAACCACTTGTATACATATTACATAGAACATTATTATAATCTCTCACTTGTTTCTTTGAAAAATAAGCTTAGACATTCTTATACGAGACACGAAACGTTTAATAACTTTCTACGGAATTCAAGGTACAGCATATATCAAACATTTGCACAATATGGCCAAGTACAGTGAGATTAGAAATCTACATATATCCTACTATTTCTGAATGTTCTTTATCGTCAGGCTGTCACATGAAAAGCGGAGGAAATAATCTTGAAGTAGACGTACCGTTAAAATCTATTGGCAATAACCAATTTATCTCTACAGGTATATATTTACGGGTAGATATATGCGAAAAAGAAAGTTTAGAGGACAATTAAACAAATTAAAAAAACATTGGGAGAATTGAACTATTTATTCTAAATAAATGACGATACTAGGAGGGTTCGTTTAACATGTAAACGACATACTTCTCAGACGAGAACGGTCGACTTTAGTGGAGAAAGTTTTAAGACCAGCGATTCTCAGCCGGAAGTGACAAATTTCTTGAAGAAAGTTTGTTATCAACTTTCTCCGTCGCAGAAATTAAATTGTTTAAACTTTATGATACGTTCCGTCTACGCAAATAAATCGTAGTTTTGTACAGTTATTCGAGTTTCTCTTGAGAACATGGCAGAATTTCGGGATGCTCGATGACCTATATATATTTTAATCTTAGACGCGATGTGTAGGAAAATTTTCGAGGGCTATGAAAATGTTATACCGACCAGGAAAGAGAGAGAGAGAGAGGGAAGGGTTAAAAAATTTCGCTAAAGTAGTTTAGCGCCGCATTGTGGCAACGGGGTGCGGTCGACTAAAAAAAATGGTTGGGCCTATCATAATCCGGTTGGAGAATATTTCTTGACGGAAGTCATTTCGAATAGATTGTTATTAAAGTCCGTTTAATTCTAAACCATTTCGAACAGAGACAGAGAGGAGAATCGTGACACGCAACAGGTGTGTAGCGACACTAATAACCCATACGTATAAACAAAATAGAGAAAGTGGCATCACCGTTCAGAGACTGCTTTTATTCTTAGAATATCTATTCCCTTTTGTCCTAGACAAATTTTTTCCCGATAGAAATCGCGATAGACCTACAAAATCGATTCTTTCTGCTTTAAATATGCACCCGAAGATTCTTTTTATCTCGGAAAATCGTGAATAAGTTGATCATCGAAATTAGATTGAAAACTGTCAAATGGTTTAGGGCATTCGTAAAAGTTTTGTGTCGCTCTGAAGAATGTGAAAGTTGTTATGCAAAAACGTCATTGCTAATCATCACTTCGAAATGAAAACCAGAGGCACACGTGACGTCTGATTAGACCATGATTTCAAAGTTTTTCCAAGAATGATGTGCTATCGATACAAAAGCAATATGTCCTCCGTTATTTCACTACGATTAAAAGGAATAGAACGTGACATTGATCATCGCACTGCTTAATGTTTAGCCATGTATTTTTCAGACCATAAATGCATTTGTTTTCAATAGGCTCGATGACTTTAGTTTTTCAATCCATTATTCGTTAATAAACCCCCGTGTATGTACAATCTTCGTGAAACTTTCACACGTGAAATTTAATTAGCTTCTGACAATGTTTTCTATGAATACAATGCAATATAATCGATCTAGAAAAACGAATACAAAGTATACAGTAGTACAGAGTAATAGGAATAGAACAAACCAAGAGAAAAAGTGTGGAAGGAACACTTGTTCCGACGAATTATCGCGTTATTAAGCAAACTGGGAGTAAAGTTGAATGCGATCGTGTTGAACCTGATTTTATTGGGCTTAGGCGCAGAAGTCGAAAGGATCGGTAAAAAGAACTCACCTTTCCGGCGACGGTCATATCTCGTTCCACTAATCGCAATCGATCGTATCCTTTCGCGTCCAAAGACCTTCTCGAATCCGAACAAACACCACTATGTACACAAATCACACATGCGTGTGGACACGCGCACGCATACACATGCAACACGCACACAGCCACAGAATGGAAATACGACGAGGAGGAGAAGAACGAGAAGAAAGACAGACTGAGAGCAAGTAGCTTTCACAAATACATTCTAGCGTTTCGATCGGAAAGCACACATTCGATCGATATCGATCGCCCGCAACGGAACAGCGAACCGCGGAAGAATCGACGGTAACTTGATATATAATGTGTCCGTTTTCGCGGAGAGATAGGCGAGTCTGAAGCGCACTTCCGGGATATTCCGTTAGATCCTGGAACGGTATCGATGCTCGGAGGAAAGCAGGACAGACTCGTTACGACTACTCGCGACGGCGGCTGGCCAGTGAATGGAGCGAATGAGAGCTGCGACGTCATTACCCCCACCAACATCGAATACGCTCTCCGTGCAATGTCGTCACGTGCACTGACATAGCCACTAATTTTTTGTTAGTTAGCAGGGTTAGCAGTTAGCCACGAGTCGGACGAAACTATGGATACACTGCACATTATTATACTGACAGTTGAAATGAAGGAGCGAGTGGTTATTTTCAAATATTGCATTTGAATGCTTGAGACGAAATGTCGATATACATATCGATTGTTCAAATACATTGGCGACAAAAAAAGTGCTGTTCGTAAACGACTGGTGACATCGACGTGATCGTTTTACAGGTGGCTGCATCTTGTTAATAAATAATTAACAAATATTATAATATTCAATCTTTATTTTATGGTAATACGTTTCATAAACAAAACAAATATTCGAAGTATATTTCCTTATGAGAATTCAAATTGCTCGCGCAATCAAATTATGTACTGTGACGTGACACATTTAATTCCAATTTTGGCCGATAGCTCTGCAATTGTGTTACGTCGGTAATGTCGGGTAAGGGATTGAAATAGTGTCGATATTTTTGCAACGTCATAGAATATAGAATATGTGAAGAAACAAAATGGCGGGAAGACTGTAAGAAGGCGCGAAAACCAAGACTAAATTAGAGGATTTTTGACGTCTGTAAGTAACTCTATCCGCGAATATACCATTAGAAATTCTGTGTATTTATTGAACAAAACGTTTTCTACCGTATTACGTTTTAAATATTGCCGCGCTTTCCAACATTTCCAATTTCTCCAATTCTGAAAGACGATTCGCCTGTGCTTTCTTCATCTTCTATTTACCGTATTTTATAATTGAGAAGTCACTTTGATATATATATGTAAAAATTGGAAACTATACAATAGTTTTAGTATCGGCCCTAAACTTGCGGAGTAATACATGTGTCCAGGCATAGAACACATAAAAGAGTGGTTTTAAGCCACGGTGCATTTTTATTTCTTTAATAATTGTTTTAATTAATTTTTTACTATCAATAATTTTAAAAAAGGTTTGTGAAAAAATTACCGTGGTTTGAACCACTGATTTTGAGCAGCTTTGAACACCGAAAACGGAACAAAAGTGTTGTTTGTTTGTCTCTGGCTGCGACGAGAGCAGCACTATCGCAGAAACGAATTGTCAGCCAATCAAGGCACTGCAATTTTCGCGCGTACCTCGTGTAAGTACTGAGAATTCTATGGCCTGAAATGCTGTCAGTACGAGAGGCGAGAGGCAGTATACATACTGTGTTTTGTTCTACGGTGTCGCCGCAACAATGAATGCAGCACATTATCAGCAGCCTTGCTTATTCACGATTTCGATGATTCGCGGATGTGTTTGTGACCAACATTACGGAGCATCAATTCTATAAGCGAGAGCAATTGTTACCGTGATTTTTTGAAATATTACTTTCCTTAATTTATTTTCATATTGTAATATTTTATAATTTCGTCGAGACACTTCCGAAAGTAGTAAAACAAAAGTACAGTAAGTTACAGTACCTCTATTACTGTCGACGGATCGTTTTGGTGAACTCGAAATATTTTCTGAGCTATTTCGTACATATAACCAAGTCTACAATCTTTCTTTTATTTATTAAGTCCCTCGGTGGAGAGAGGAGAGTTAAAAGACAAAAAATTGTGACAATTGAGTTCGATGCGATTTGGGAATAATTCACGATGAGCAAAAAACGTACTCGACAACCAGACCCAAATGAAGAGCTCATCGAAAGATCAACCGATTCTTGTGATGAATCCAGTTCTACAGGTTAGAAAAAATCTTTATTCACTAAATAGAAATAGACATTCTTACGAAAATTACAATTGTTAGTAGGATAAACGTAGAGAAATATATACTCCGATCAATTGAACGATATGTATTTAGTATTTAGTTATTCTGTGATTAATTTGTAATTTCCTTCAACACGCTGCACCATGTGACAACGTTGAATTTCTATTTCCAATATTATTGATTTGAGTGTCGTATAGTATAAAGAAACCTTTAAAAATAAAATTGATAACACGTTCATAATATTTGATAATTTTTAGATTTAACAAACATAATTAAAAACATTTGGGAATACTAGCGAGAAATAAATTCTATTTGTCAAGGTAATTTCTTAAATTTATATTTTTATAGGTAAAATATGTCCACACATTGCAAAAGCAGTGAACTTCAACAAAGTTAAGAAGTTCATCAATAAAGTGGGGAGCAGTGTGGAATGTTCTGATTGTAAAAAGAATAAAAGTAGTATTTTACAAATAAATGAGGAGGTACTTCCATAGTAAATGAAATAAAAAAACAATGCTGCTTCGACGTTAGTACATTATATTCAAGGATATTGATGATTTTAGGACTCCACAGAAAGTTCCACAATATTTGTTTGTCTACTGTGTGGTCATCATGGTTGTAAAAAAGAAGAATGTGGACACGCTATAGAACATTACAAGAAACCGCATAGCGATAGTCATTATATTGCTGTTAACACTCATTCTTGGGATGTTTGGTGTTACGAATGTAATGCGAAAGTTACTATTAGCCATAGGTATCTATAAAAAGAAACATGTACATGTACATTGCAGTTGCTAGAATCCATTTTACTTGTGTACGGTCAGACTATACGGTTAATATTTTTAGGAATAATCTTCAAGAAGCAGTAGAATTTGTAAAACGGGCTGCCACGGTGAATCGTGTCTCACCCCAAACTAACACAGCATTATGCCAGTTCCAGAAAGAAACTGTAGACACGGATGTACAGAAAGAAAAAGTTTTACATAGCAATCTTCCTACAGTTGGAGTACGATTATTTTTTAATACTAACTCCAATGTGTATTTTGAAGATGGTAATCATTTTATATTGTCTCAGGGGTTAATGAATTTGGGAAACACCTGTTTCTTCAATGCGGTTCTACAATGCTTAGCGCAGACGCCATTTTTAGTGAAAGTACTCAACGATCTAAATCTTCCTGGACAAAAGTTTGTTCTACCAGGAGGAAAGCATAAAGTCGCAGATAGCTCGGAGGAAGTCCATTTAGTAAGTTACGATAGAAGTCAAATGTTATCGATCTATGTAAAGAAAGAAATAGAGAAAAACAGTAAGTGAATAATTGTTAAATTGTTTCAGCCCCCCATAGAGGGTACCTTAGAAAGTTGGGGCAATTTTACCTCGGTGTTACACACGACGCTAGTTGAAATGCAAAATTCGGATGGGCAAAAATGTTATCGTCCGTCGGAATTGTTGAATTCGTTCAAAAAGAAGACGATGCAATGTATGGACGGAGGTCAGCACGACTCGCATGAACTTCTCAGGCACCTTCTAGAGCTAGTTAGGAATGAGGATGTCAGGGTAAGAATTTCTAATGATCTTTAAAAAATATATCAAGTCGAGGAATGAACTCGACATTTTCTGTCTCCGATAAATTTCTATGCGTAAGTAAAAGTGTGTTTCCTATAACATTTAGAGATATCAGCTAGTAATTCTAAAGCAAATCGGTTTAAATCAAAAAACGAACCCCGAGGTAGTAGAAAAGAGTCTGAAGTCCCGTATAAAATTCTACGGGAATCAGGCGAGCGCGAGATTACTTGGACCGGAACCAGTTTTTCGTGGAGTTTTGGTATCCACGTTGGAATGTCTCGACTGTCATCATCCTTCGCAGAGTACAGAGCCTTTCCTAGATCTAAGTTTGTCGGTAATGGCAGATAAACCGCAACCACGAATTGTAAAGTATGAGGCTTTTTTTTCGAACATCAATTACATATAAATTAATCATACCGAATTTATAAACACAAAGCAGCTCTCTTCTTCATCTTGTATTGGATGTACTTTCTGTACTGTAATACGATAATATATTTTGTTATTTAAGAAGGAAGAACAGCGGTCACGAAGACACCTCCGATATCCTGGAGAGTTATATTCCGCGTACACCTTCGAAGTACCAATTATTAAAGAAAGAAAAGAAACTAGCTCGGAAAAATCGCAGAAGTAAATTAGAAGAGACTTACGACCATAGCAACGATGCACCTAACAAAAGCAACATTGTCGAAGAAAATAACGGCGGTGTAATTGAATCAGGTATCTCGTGTACTATCACTATATATACTTTATTTTATCGCGTAATATATTTGAATTCGGTTTCATCGAAAATTTCACGTCTTTTTACAGGGGAATGCGACGCAGATGTAGAAGACAACGTAGAAATCGAAGCATTTTTCCCAGAAGTCGTTGAATCTGGATATAGCTCGGAGAAACAGTCCACTTTAGCTAGTCCCGCTTCTCCGGCGACTGATCCATCGAAAGCCGACGAAATAATGAACAAAACGGCACTAGATAATTATTTACAGTTCAGTCCGATAAACAATATTCCTCCGGTTCAAGACTTCGTCTTCTTTAATACATACTCATCGCATAGGTATGTTGATAATTGTGCTAAAGTACAATTCAGTCCGATAAAAAATCTTCCTCCGATCGAAGACTTCTGTAGTAGAAATTCGTCGCATAGGTATGTTAATTGCGAAGAAGAAAACCAAAGAAAACCATTGTTTTCGCTCCGGTACTTGTTTTTAATTCGGTGATTCTGCATTTGTTTATCCAGTCTACATCCGACAGACATTTCTATAAAAGATCTATCGCAGACAAAAGTTCCAGATAGATTAAACAACTTCGACAGCCCTATAAACGAGACTGGAATCCAGACTGAATTTTCTTTATCCACTTCTTTAACGGTGAACCCGGATTCAACCAGTCCGAAGGGACCAGCTATTAGTTTGAGCTCATCCCCGTCGGAAGAAAGTTCCTGTAGCCCCACCCAACGGTACGATCTTTCTTCGTTTAAAATTTTCAAAGTAGACCTCTGCTAAGAAAAATCACAAGATACGATTCATTTGTTCTTAAACGATAGCAGAGGAAGAAGAAATGGAGTGGAATACTCGAACGAGGTCTGTAATGGTGTCAACGGCATTTCTTATGGAATTTCGAAAATGGGTCTTGGCAATCAACCGTCGTCGCCAATCAGATATACAACCAAGGAAGGAGAGTGTTCAATACAGTCCTGTTTAAATCAATTTACCGCTCTAGAATTAATGGATGGCAGCAATAAAGTTAGCTGCGAAGCTTGCACAGCGAGAGAGAGAAAGGTATAGCAATTTCATTTGCAGCTAGAATAATTCCAACATTGGCTTTCCGTACGACATTATTCGAACAGATTGTATGTAGTGGTTATCGAATATCTTCCGATAATGGCTCGAGTACCTTCCGATAGTGTACTCGTAGATGGAACGCATCGATCGCATACGTTTAAAGCATCCAAGCGAAGGTATTGCTATTGTTTCAGGTGAAAGAAAACAGCAAAATGATATGCACACCAAGTACGAAGCAATACTTGATATCTCGAGTACCTGCAGTTTTGATACTTCATCTGAAACGATTCCAAGCACAACGAATAGATTTTCGAAAAGTAACGAGGCACGTCTCGTTTCCAATACTGCTCGATCTAGCACCCATTTGTAAGAATCATAAAAAACCGAAAATGTATTCACTGTATGGACTCGTTGAACACAGTGGAACTATCCATGGCGGGCATTACGTTGCTTACGTGAAGGTAATTTCTCAATTTTGAAATAATAAGCCAGCATAACATTGTCAATACTTCAGTACGCATCAATACAATACGGGAGCCAAGTAAAAATACAATCTTGCTTCCTCTGCAAATTTTCTGGAGTTGGAAATAATATACCGGCGTTCTTAAGTTTTTGTAATCACGTCACTGTTTTAAACTTCGTTAGTCGTTCAATTTGTCATAAATGCATAAAATCTGCAGTATATTTATCAATTATTGATGTTTTATTTTTCTATGTACTTGCATCGTTAAGTACGTTGAAATAGCTACAGTAACGTTGGTTACACATCGTATCCACGTTCATTAATTGTTAAATCTATTATTATATCAATCTCTAGTTCTATGTACATGTAGATGTACTTACATTATTACTAAATGAAAATTGAGACGCTTCGCAGTTGACGAATATATTATTTTTGCAGTCACGTACGCCGTTGTCATCGGATGATCCCCGATGGTCCTTCTTGCCATCGAAGGATGCACAAGAGACTGAGTTAAGCTCATCTTCTCCGAGTTCAGATTCTGAGGGTGAAGAAGCAGCAGCTGCGAGTCACCAAACCACGGTGGAACCTCCTCCAGGGAAATGGTATTACGTTTCCGACTCTAGGTACGTATCTCTAAAATATTTTTTCTATTGAATTCATTGTTCTGAATACTATCAAAAGTACCAATCCCGCGATACATTGATAGAAAAATGATCACTCACATATATACAATATAAACGAAATTTCTATGTTTCTTCAGAAATTGCTTTGACATTGATAAGCCTGTTGAATTAATTAATGGTAATAGTAATAATAATAATGATCTTGTCTTACGAATATTAGGATGCTGTGAAATTCTTACTGACAGTGTGCATCTGCAACAATATTTCGAGTCATTCGCATTATCAGATAAATTAAGATGATTTTTGATAGAATACTATATCCTGTTCTGGCACGAACAGTCGAAAACTTATAAAAATTTCTCTTATAGAGTAACGGAAGTCGACGAAACAACCGTACTGCGAAGTCAAGCTTACCTTCTCTTTTACGAAAGAATTCTTTGAATTTTTTTCCATAAAAACTAACTGGAATACCGAGTGCGCAAAATTACAATTTTAGAACAAAGTAAAAGATCTCAAGCTAACAACAGAACCTCGATTATTTGAACTAATTTCGACTAATGCCATTATTCTGCAACAATCGTTTTCAATGCAATATATTATTGTGATTGAATAATATATATATAAATATATAAAGTACCATTTTATCAATTGAAACTACAACACAGATCGGTTCTCATTATACAAGTCGAAGAGTGTTTTAATCACTTTAACATCTCCATTATCACGAATTATAACGAACGAAGTTTGTTTGTGGTTTTAAAAAAGAAATATATGTATATTACAGTTGATGTTTCCAATTTTTGCTCCCTTATTTTTGTTAAGGGAGTTAGATTAAAAACAATAAATAGATATCGAATGAAATGGAGACGTTAACGTTGTTGAAATAAAATTGAACGAACTGTATTGAAAACTATAATGTCACTGTATCAACACACATTCTCATTTCCTATTTTCGAAAAAACTATTTCAGTTTCTATTACATGATTTTACTACTTGAGATATTACTTGAATGTATTTATTTTACACGATATTTAGAATATTAGTAGAGATAATAATTGTCGGTGATGTTGAACAACGGTTTTACTTTGATACTTATATCCTGTAAAATGATGTTGCTTCAAGTAAAAGAGACTACAGATTTAAAGTGGCATAGAAATACAACGCTTCGATGAGATTACAAATACAAGCTCTACTCGTTGTAAAGATAATGCGTTTTGAAAAGCTGTATGATTAAACCGCCTCGTGATTGGAACGATATCGAAAAGTTTCTGCTTTAGCAGGGGTTTGAAAAGAATTTCTCTCATAATGATTGTGATTGATAGAATTTTATTGAATTTGTCCAGCATCGTAATGGAGTTTACATTCGGTTATATTACACAAAATTTTAGGTATAAATATTGTTCAACTAATCGAAACTGTTTTTGTACTCTGAACGATTTTGTATAAATATTATATTGTCACGTAACACGCAAACGCGGAGATGAATCGGAATACACGTGAACAGTGAAAGTAACAGCGATCGTTATTCTAACACGTAATTAACAAGCATTAGCTGTTGAGATTTCGAAATGAACTTTGTAACATATTCTCAGTTGGTAGACTGAAACTCTCATTTCACTAAGGTCGCATTTGAATTTGGAAAAATTGTTTGTGACGAACGGATACCAGAATGTTCTAACATTTACATGTTCTAATTGCATTTACAGTAATAAATTATCTTGCAGTACAAAACACTTGGTGGTTCTTTTTATTTCTGAAGGTGTTATTCAGAGAAAGAAAGCCTCGCAACATTTAATTCACTTTTTATCCTTCTATTTACAGATTAAAAAATATAATACAAAGCTGCTCGGTAGATTTAATGACCAAAGAACACTCTTAGAAGTTATCATTATCATTTCCTTCCAAAATTTTTTCGATATACATATATATTTATATACAGAATCTACGTATGCAGATATATTTTAAAAGAAACACAGAAAGTCATTTTGATTTTTACATATAGGTAAAAAATTTCGTTAAATAGCATATACCATATCTACAATGTATAAATACGTGATGCTTAAAAAGTGCTTCGGTTATTTATTTGATATGGAATGATGTATCTCTTATTATCGAACAAAAAATGAAGAAATTTACAGCACTATCGAAATAATGTTGATGAAACATTTTTGCCGGACGTGAAATTTATAAAAACATATGATAAACATCTTTTTCAGTTTTCACAGAGGCGTTTTTCATAAAAATTTCTATATCGTATAAAAGGACATGGATCCTAAAAATGTAGAATTCCATTTAAAAAGTCAAGCTGCTCTTTAAATCACTTTGAAAATGAGAAAACGATAACGTTACGTATTTTATTCTAACAAATTTTATACAGAGACTGTAAAATTTCTGTTTTTTTTTCACGAAGTCAATATTTTAGGCAATAAGCTGGTTGGTGAACGGGCATGCACCGTGAAATATTTATATATACATGTATCGTATATACAGAGTATTTGAAGGAGTCCATATATAAAGATTATACCAGTAATGTTATTAGCATAAGTAGAATTTAGTTAAATTTAAAGTAATAAAACAGATAGACCTATTTTTAGTATGTTACAGTATTAAAATTGAATCTTTGATTTTGCAAATTCGCAGCAGAAACCTGAACATCCACACATTTATGGAATAAATAAATTATTGTAAGCGTAAAAGTGATTTTGAACTAAAAACAGTAACACAGAGTAAAATCAAAACGCTAATAAAGCATAATGAGCAGTCTGCTCGCAAGCAAGACATATTTTTGAACATAGGTATATGAATCTTCTTTATTTACTCAATCTCCTTCAAACTTTTTTACAACCTCTCCACTAGTCCATACAGGTACTCTTTTGTTTTATTATGTGCACCACATATACTATGAAATTATTTCCTTATTTTTACACAGAGTAGTAAGTAGGGGTAAAGTTGAATTAGCTAAATTAAAATAGCATTCATTGTTTTGATCTCGATAACGGTTCAATTGCAATTCACTGCTAGTTCAACTATCCACGATTCGTTTCGATAACGATGCTCTCTATCAAAGTACAAATTCTCTATACAGCTTGGAAATAATGAATATTTGACTGCATCGTTAACCGGTATAGTATTGTAACAAAATATGCACTTGAACTTTGCCCTCTTTAACAAAGATTACAATAATTATCCCTGTAAATATAAGATACTTGTTTCTATATCACAGTTCTGTATAGACAATACTTACACATATACAGGTCTTTCCTGCGGACACTTCCGATCAAAAATCCTTTCGACTTTGCACGTAAAAATGTTTCGCCCGAAACAATAGAGAAAAGACAATATCGTTTACTGTGTCGTTCCTTTGTTAACGTTCTCCGAATTTTCTAATATTTCCTCCTTCAAGACTGCTTCGTTCAAACAGACATTGTTCAAGCTGATCGAGCTATTCGAAAACATCGCAGTGGCTAAATTTGTGCTCTTCGACTCGGTGTTTGTTCGTGTACGATCTTTCGAAGATGCAACCGTAACGTCCGTATGCGTATCTTCCGAATGCGAGGAGATGATATCGCAGGCCTTGCCAAGAATTATCAGACTAATTAGGATTCTGAAAGCTATTAAAATTAGGTAGGCCAGAAGTAACAGAATGATGTTGGCTGCTTTCGGCGTCGGCGTGATGGTCGTAGAAAGCACTCTCCCTATCGCAACGCCCAAGGGAAGAGGGATAAAACCCATTCGACGGGCTACCAAATCTGACGGATCAGAGAACGCAGTTTCCTGTCGTGGCTGAGCCATATCGTAGGCTAAACTTATCGTATAGTCTCTGTACACAGTGGAAGGAAGTTCGTTGAAGCGAGTTATGAACGCATGCTTTACCTGAAAGTATATCAATTTCGAGTCAACAACCGACAACAATGCAAAATTGAAAAATTGATTATAGATCGTATGAAAAGACGAGTGTCCCTCTCTCTCAATATATACCCAATCAACAAGGACTTCTGCTAACAATAACATTATGCAATCCGGTAAGAGCACTGCGAGACGCTCCGATTTCCAGGCGTACTCTTTCATTGTTTGAAGAGTTACAGCAAAGAGAAGCATCATCAGATGAAAACGTTCTCTTATATCTGCGCAAGACAGTTGAAACAGATTGTTTTTATCGAATTTCTTAAAGACAGAACCTTTTAGCTCGACGAACTGAAAACAGAAACGCATTTCGTGAGTTGTCGTTCATTAGTTGGTTTTATCAAGTATCTCGTGTGCTGCAAATTGCTTACATTATTCGACATCATTATAGTAAGCAGAGCTTTGTTGCTGCTATTTATCGCTACATTGAGAGTGGTTGCTTGGAAGAGTACCAATATGCTATGCAATACTGTAGAAAGAACATTTAGGAAAATATCGAACAAACTTCTGATCACTCGTTAGACAATTCCTTTCCCACTAGATAAAGGATACAAACATAGGTAATGGCGAACAGTAAATGTGGCAGAGTACCCAGATTCTGCGATCCTGTTTGCGTCTTCGACCCAGGCTCTGTAGCAGTCCACAAGAGAGCATCTATCGTGTCCTGGCCAAAGGCACTGAACAATCTATCTCCGACTTCCAGCATATTATAAAATATATATAGTTTGATTACTGATTGACTCTTCACCAAATGATACATCATGGAAGTGTCCACTTTCCAAGTAACTATCCAACAGCAAATCACCAGAAACCCTTTCAGGAGATCACAGATCTCTGCCGGTCTCAGACGTCTCTCTCCACCCCTCGAGTTATCTCTTTTCTTGCTGGATCATGAATCATTTCATATTTAATGTATTAGAATTAACAACATGAATGTATAACGTAAGATAAACTTACCCGAAGCAGTGCCATAGAAGTCTTGCGATTACCGTCCATAAGGCCATTGTAAATCGTACTGGTAAAAATGTGTAAACAAATAGAAAGGAGTCTGCACACTGAAATAGAAAATGGATGAGGGAGCTTCTAACCTAGCCGACTATGTTTATCATAAATTGCATAAGCGGAATACAGAGAATAGAATGATATAATAGACATTATCCTTACTTGTAGGAATCCATAGGCCATGAATTTTTCAACTTCCCTTGGAATTTTCATAAAAGAATAAACCTTTTCCCTTCTCGCGGAAAATCTTTCCTCGTCATATTCTAATTGATATCCTCGTGTCAATTCGGTTTGTAAAAATTGTATCAGAGGCACACCTAAAAATCATTTTATACATAATATTAAGTTATTTGGTAAAACTTCACGAAGAAGATTTTCCTGTTTATTAGTAAACTCGCAGCTAATACTGTGAATCCAAAGTAGATAACAACGTTGGCTTATCTATTTATGATGTTTATTTAAGGAAGACATTATCGGTTCGCATTGGAAAAAATTACCTTGTTTCTTTTGATGACGTTTACCAATGCTCGATTGGTTTTTCACATCTTCAATTTTATTCGTAACAGATTGTTTCGTTGTCTTGAATTCCGTGTACTTCTTCTCGCTGTAATTTTGCCAATTTTCATTCGTATTCATTGTTTCTGTTTAGTTTCTCGTTCTTGTGTCACCACATAACGTCAACTTCGTCGTTTCATCAACACCAATTTAATCTTTCTTCTTCGCATGAAAACAGTTTTGATTATTTAAATTTTATCCTTCATTGATATCCTCGGAAATTTTTACAGTGCACATATTTAATTTATGATACACACTGTTAACTGTCATGTAACCTAAACGTAGAAAACAGAGGGTATAATTTAGACCGGTCTATGAACAACAAGTACACCGACGGTCAAAATATTGTCCGGTTAGCTTCGCACCTGTGATCAAATGTAGATCGAAGCCGAAGCTAGATTCAGCTAGATTCACCTGCGACCTGTGACATAATTGGACAGAATCAAGTGGAATCAAATAATCGTCACACGTCGAAAGTCGACATTCCCATCTATGATGCGTTATATTCTGTGGAACTGATCGCAGCGCTAGTTTTGAATTCAAAAAAACTTATATTATCAATTATTCAAAGGTTCACATTAGGGAAAGTGTGATGTATGAAGTTTCTGGATATTCTTATATATTTCTCGAGAACATTTTCATAAATTTAACACGTCTTTATTTTACATTTGTTTTTAAATTAAAATATCGTGCTCTCTCTACTTACAATATTCGGAATGATATGCTCGACGCACATATAGAGTAGAAACTAAAATCTACAAATTTAAATAACATACAGTGAATTGCAATTTGAAATCGTTCACAGATAAACTAATCAACTTGTTACAAATCAAACTCTATGTTTCCTCTGCCGAGATCGCCGATCATTCAGTAATGTCAAATGTCGCGTATGTGCCCGGTCATCTCGACAGAGCTGAGCTTGCCTCTGATTTTCCGCTTATTGCCGACTGCAGGCTCATCATCGATCCTCTAAAACATTAACAAAACAAATAATCGCAGACATCGGTTAGGTTAGGTCGTTGCGTGTCCAATTAAATTAAAAATATACCTGTAGTGAACCGACGGCAATGTCTCGTAAAAGTACATCAACTGCGCCTTATGGCCGCTTATGGATGGAAGAAACTCTCCCAATTCTTCTTGATTGTACCACTGCAACACATATATTCCTGTTCCCTGCATTATATGAGATCCCTAAAACACAGTATTATACATTTATTATACTCTCTGAAACTATTGTCTCCAGAACGAATACTTTCTCTGCCCTACATTAAAAGCTCATATGTTCTATAAAGACAGAGACAAGACGCCGTTTATCCGGCTCGAACGAGAGCGTGGTGGCACACTCACGCACCGCTAGATACATATACGTACACGAGGATTGCAAGGGTTCGGGATTCCACTTCTGATTTCTCGATAATGCAAAGTTGGAGTTTCCCCGTAGTCACGATCGCTAGATAAAAGATCAATCTAGGGGGTACGTATCCCAAGATGGCCTACTTTCGCGTTTTCAAGGCGTAATTTCGTAATTTTATTCGGCTGCATGTAGCGGAGCCGCGAGAAGCATTATGGCGGCGTGACCGTGCTGCCGCCTATCGTGGCTGTCGAGTGATACATTTACAAGAAACTACGGCAGCCACATGCTTCCGAATAATGCAAATTACGCCTCGAAAACGCAAAAATAGGCTCTCTTGGGATACCGTCCCCCCTAGATTGATCTTTTATCTAGCGATCGTGACTACGGAGAAGCCTCAACTTTGAATTATCGAGAAATCAGAAGTGGAATCCCGAATCCTTGCAATTCTCGTGTACCACGCTCTCGTTCGAGCCAGGTCACATCCACATCCACACCCTCAACAGTATAATTATAACAGGGAGCAGAGGGAGTAGTTTATAAGTAACCGAATTAGGCGTTTCATCCTGTGCATAGGCAATTACCTGAATACTTTCACCGTCGTGGCAAACGATGCTTGGTTGCACTTTAACAAAGTGCCCCGTAACTTCCTCTGTCTCTAGCACTTCTGCAGTTTCGTTTGACAAAAACTCTGAAGAACCTGCAGGCACAAGTTTGCTAGAAATTCTTCCCGTTTACACTAATCATTCGCGATTAACATACCAGAAGAAGCGGCGTGTTTGTTGTCGGTGCTTGCTTGATACAGTACGGTAAATATCACATTGTGTCGCATCACGTCGAAGTCCCATGTCAAAACTGATCCCGGATCATTTGAATGTATTATTATACGATGTATTTGTCCACGGCTTAGGCTAATGGAATGGTATAAACTTTGCTCCTGCTCGGTGGTCGTGTTTTCCAAGTCCATCTTATAAAGATGCTTCGGTACGAGTCCTCCTTCATTAATGTACACCTAATGTCGAACGAAAGAGTTTACGTTACATTCTTGACGGAATAGTGGAATAATCGTAATAAAGTCATAGTAATGCGATATAACGTCGGAGTCGCAAATATAGCATCTGATATCCTTATAGTATATCGATATGGACTTATAACGTTCACTGTAATGAAAGTGCCTATGGTGGTATGTCTGCAAAGTGTTGAAAATATTTTCAAAGACACTAACTGTATGTTTAGTGTTTTCGTAAATCGTGAGTGCTACGAAGAACATAGATACAGTACTTTCATAGTATTCCAATCGCTTTGCAACTTGCAAATATTTTACAATTTATTAAAATGTAAAATACTTGGCAATGCGTGCGTGCACGATATCTCGCTAAGTTTCTATCGACACTCCCGTTGTCACAGAACAGAACGAAACAAAACAGAACGGAACAAAATACATACATAATATCACTACGGTTCTCAACACATAAAACAAAGATAGAAAAATTCTTACGTCAGTAGCAGTTGCGTCGAAAATATAAAATCTTCGAGGTACCATACCATAAACCTCGCAGATATTGTCCTATTCGTTAAAATACATTATTGTTCAACATAGAATTCAGTCTGTACAACAGTATACATGTTTCTACTCGAGGAGAAAATAAAACTATGAGATTATTTACAAGAGGGAAGCATATTCGGTGACTTTGTTTCGCGACAGTTGAATTATACGTTGTGTACGAATGATACGCTACCGACAATCGTTATGCTTACCTCGCACGATCCTCCCAAGAAGTCAGGTATTATTTCGGAACTAATGTATTCTGTGAGACTGCCTGGGCCTTCCTCTTGATAGTTAGTACCACAATAAAATATAAATTTCTTTCTCGTATTTTCATCTGTACGATAAACATTTAGGAACGTTAATTAATACACGTCGAATATATTATCCACAGGTTTTAAATAAAATGTTGGCGGCGGGTCCTTACTTATAAATGTACTAATCAGCGTCCATAGAATTGGAAAGCATCTAGGTGCTCGCATAAATAGAACTCTCCCCATAGTTTCTGGGTAATTTATTTCAACAATTTCAATAATACGTAGCAACGCCTGCAGCAAACGATTATATTATAGACAATTATTGTTTTTCATGAAATCTCCTTGGATAAATATGGCTTAAATGGATGAAAATCGTGGCCATTTCTAAAATGCATCGTGGGATATCGTGGTATTAAAATGCGTTACATTAGTATTTTACCTGTCGTTCTTAATTGTGTCATAGTGGATGGAACTTTAAGTTTTTTGTCAGTGACGTGTGTAACGGATGTATGATATATGATATGTGTATCTACTTTCTACGTAACACAGCATGTACCTTTATGCCGGGTCTCCACAAATGACGCATATTCAACCCTTCCAAATCTAGCAGTAAAGTCCACTCAGAGATTGGATGACCGGAGGAATTAGTCGCCTCCTCCATAAGAAGGAGGCCTTCCTCGCAAACGTGCAGGGCCTGTAAACATTTACAGATATCATCAATCTCGTTAAATGCTCCGTTAACCACTGAGTTTGTACCGACTAGGAATAGTTTGACTCACTAGTAACAATAAATCATCTTCTCCGATGGACTTTAACAGTCCTTTCACATCCATCTGGCCCACTCTTAAAATATATAAAGGACGTCCATCTAGAAATTAGCAATTAAACGGTTGTAATTTTTATACGGAAGTGTACTGTATGTTTTTATCTGAATCGATGTTGGACAGCGTAATATTATCGGTAATTGCGATTGAGTTAAACATTAGCGATAAGAATTCAGTCTTGGTGAAACATATCGCACGATATTAGTTCCGTGCTAAAGTGTACCTTTGTCAAAGTGATGCCAGCCACCAGGGAAATAATCTTTCACTACTTGCGGCATCTCGTACTCTTCGAGAAGTTTATCGATCTGATGTTTCTTTCGCCAGTGCAGCGACTGTGTCAGCATATCCTTTGCTTTATCAACTGAGAATTCTGTCGCTCTCAAAAATCTCAAAAGCGTCGCATCACCAGGTACAGAGCTGCCCCTTAATTCTTTTATACTTTGCGATAATTGGACGAGTTTGCTTTCTTGAATCATATCGAGCTTTCCTAGGTACCTCTCTATGTAGTCCGAAGACAGTTGCATGCCTGAAATGTAACGTTGTAAATGCCTTGGCAGAGTGCAATTATTCTTATCTATCAAGTGCAAACGCTGTTAGGCGTCATACTAGCAGATACACGTATATAGATAGTTTGAATTATGCGCGGTAACGTCACAAATCAAACATTTCATCTGGCGAATACTATAGAACGAGTACCTCTGGTTTGCAAATTTTCCGTGTACGAATAAGTGTCGCTTCCACTGTGCGATGTCTGTTTTTCCGCATCGTTATCCCTGCACAGAGGATAATAATGTGATCGTGATAAATATATCGTTATTAGAGCATTTAAGGGCTGTTAACTTACCCATCTTCTTCCTGAGAACTTTGACTCGGTCTCTTCCATGGAGACACATATACAATACCTTCCTGCTTCAGTTCGTTTATAAAATATTCTATTATTTCTTTACCCTAGAATAAATTGTTTACGTGAACCCGAGGTTTGTTACGGGATAGATAAGAATTGTTACGTATTATATTATCATCGCTATACCTTCGCGATATTTTGTGCATACTGTTTCATCGCCAATTTCTCCATTGAGTTTTCGAATCCAAAGAAATTCTTTATATCCAAACTGGCGGTCTGTTCGAAACACGTCCAGTCTTGATTTTCGGGATGGACCTAAAAAACGTTTCGGATTCATTAACAATGACTTCGATCACTGAACGAATTTCTTTTGATTACATGGAAATGTGAATTATATGAATGCAAGTCGCGATGATTGATACTCACGAAGTATCTGCATTTTTCAATGACCGCCACTCTTGAAGAAAAACTTTCATTGAACGCTTCTATTTCCAAAATACAGTTCTCTCTATTCAAAACATTCTTTTGAATAAAATACACAAAGTCTACACCGATTATCTGTGGAAAATGACCGATTTAATTAGAAACTAAAATAGGTAATTACTCGAATCCAGTCTCCATGGTCGGGGTACGAACCTTCTTCAAGATATATGGTGCATCGACATTGAGTTTGCATCTTCGTTCCGTGATTCGAATCGCGCCGTTGTTAATCTCCTCATCTGAAACTATCTCGCAACCAACAAAGACGGGAATTTGAGGACATGTTGGAAACCTACGTTCATATGCCTATAAACAAAATCAGAATTTGTAAACAGTCCGTTGGTATTGTTGGCAGCCACGATTCGAACGAAAGTAAAGAATATGAAAAGTAATCAATGCCAGAGGAGTCCTCGAAAAATATCCACGAGATTACCCAACCTCGACTTTATCAAATTTTCTACATTAATAGATCTATGGATCCGACATCGACTCCGCGCAAAATCTTTTTTAATAAATATAAAAAGTTCAATGTAGGAATTGGCAGATATTAAACGCGTTTTTTTTTTCAAAATTACTTTTCTTTTTGCGGTGAATCTGAAAAATTACGCCTCGTTAGACTAATTAACTTTAAATTTTGCACGCGGGTTTCTAATAAGATTCGCATCCGTTCACGAAGCCTTTTTTTAATCCGATTTGATATTTTGTAGTTATAAAGAAAGAAAGAACTTTCCTATAACATGTTGTCGTTTTTATGTTTTTTAAGCTTTCGATTTACTTTTTTAAAAAACGTAAGTAATGGTAGGACACATAAGAGGACCATAACAAAGAGTATGTGAAAGTATCAAGGAGATTTACAGGTTGTCGAGTATTTTTCTTAAAAGAACTCATGTGTACACCAATATGCTTCGTAGCTGTCCAGATGTCTGTCAATATGGAATACTTGTTGAATGTTGGAAAGCATTATTTGATTAGCTATGTTTAATATATTATGCTGATTTATTTCTCCAATATATCTAACAAAAAGTACATATTCTTGTTTCATGTATTTATCGATATAAAGTAATGCAGTAAAGACAAGCGACAACCATTTAAATCAAATGATACAGCTCTCTAAAATGAGTCTTACAAATGAAAGCAAATTAATGAATTTGCTATGATGCTATCTTCTATATTTGTTCAACTTGGCTTTAGTTATAAATTGGACAACATTCCAATGTAGCTGATCTGTTTCCGATCTGCAAAAAGTATTATATCTGAGTTAGGATATCAAGCTGTGCACCATTCAATGTGTAAGAGAAATATTTCTAACATTCCTCCAATGTGTCTTTGACTTTATAAACACAACACAAAAACTACAAACTTCTTCGTAAAACATAATTACAAAGCGTTAGTAGATTTAATAATAAAAAGATCAAATCAAAGTATTCGAACAAAACATAATCAAAACAATGCTATTACTCTCCATTTATAATTGTCTTGTTCTTTGCAAACTTAAAGTCGCCTTATCGATCGCAATATAAATTGTGATTATGCATAGAGAAAAACACATGAGTCTGTAGAAATAGTTGAATAATTTTTAAATCTCCTTGATGGACAATGAAGAAAATTTATCCCAGAAACGAGGAAACCTGTATTTGGAACTCTAAAGATTTACTACTATCTACAGATGTACAATGAAACATTCGTACAGATGTGTCTGACAAGTTTTAATCGTCTAAGATGAACCTAGGTAGGCCATGCTTTTCTGTTGATATGAACTCCGTGCCTCTGTCCAATGCAGCGGCATTGACACCAAAGATTATGATGTATCGTATAAATATGGATTCTATCGTACAAACATTTTCCAGAGTTTATATATAATATTTCGATAATTAAAACAAGTCAGTTCCCATGTAATTAGTACTTAATATGTTGATACTGTTTTCGAGGTCACAAAAGAATCTTTCCAAAATATTCGAATTACACAAATTCATTTTGCTGTATGGAAATTGAATTACGCGTAAATAATAAAAAGATGAATATTGAAACAAACGTAAGTGAAAAGAAAGGTGCAGATTGAATACTACTATGGAAATACGTAAGTACTGTGTGTAAACGCACCATCATCACTAGTGCAAACGGATGTTTATACACCCGTACGGGTGACTTATATTGTTGAACCATAGTTAAATAAATTCTTCTTATAAATTCGCTGCTAACCTAGATTTCAGCGTGTTTCAGGAACTAAAACAATAGAACTAATTTAATTGTTTAAGACCATTAAGCGTGCGGTAATAGTTACCCACGTATAAATAAAATTCAAAGGTTACCATAAGTTTCTCGTACATCTGCGTTTTATCGTTTTTCCAGCGTTTCTGTCACTACACTTATAGACGCTTGGACAACATTTCAACACAAGACCATTCAAGGTTACGTAAATTATTGAACAAAACTTGGCATAATCAGTTTTATGCACTGTGCTATACACCAATTTGGAATTTAGCTTAAATGTCATCTATCGAACTATGGTTATAACACTGATATATATATATCAGTGGGTTATAAATATTATCAGAGAGTATATGAGAGTGCTCACGCTCGGGTTTTGCCCGTGCCACTTTTGGCTGCCATCATTCTTTAGTCCGGATAAGAATCCGTTTCGACTTTCAATCCGGGCAACCACCTATACCGACTTTCAGACCGGACAAGAACCCGTTTCGACTTTCAATCCGGGCAACCACCTATATCGACTTTCAGTCCGGACAAGAATCCGTTTCGACTTTCAGTCCGAACAAGATCTTACATCATCTTTGGCCTTGATCAAAACGAAAAGACTATATTGTTTGATTCGCTGCACCCGTATTATATTCTCTTTCGTATCAAACAATATCCTGTATCCAATATCATGTATTAAAATAATTGCAAAAAATAATTATTTAATAAGGTGAAATAAAAGAAAGGATCGCAGAAGTAGACACATTGTGCGGAATAACAAATTTTATTTAAACAAAAACGAGATCGAACTACATTTCAGCTCTACTTACAACAAACTATAAAATTTATAAAAGGTACAAATTTACAATTCCTTAGGACTTGTAGAAATTATGTTCAGTTTGGAAATCGGAATTTAACTGTGGAATGGTAAATTAAAGAAAATCGAAACAAAACAATTAATCGAAAAACAAAAATCATTTATTACACACATAAAAACAAATATTATAATACATATAGACAAATATAATACAAATATTATAAAACAAATAAATAAATAATTATTATAATACATAGCAACTATTAATAGGAATTTAACAACAATTAAATAGGTGAATGCCGGTGGAGGAAGTAGTGACCTTTTGGCAGGCAGCACTGCTAGCGATGACAGCGATGACTCTGCAAATAGGAAAATGCATTTTATTATTCAATTTGAAGGCTTTTTTTTACTTTATTTAAATATAATCTATTTAAATCCATTTTTAAAAAATACAGATTATTCATATGTTTGTTTAAACAGTTTTATTTGTCCGGAAAATTCTGTTTATAAAAAGATGGTTATTAAAGAAATTATTTGTGAGAAAGTATACTTTGTTTAAATAATTATATTTGTTTAAACAATTTTACTGTCTTGCAGATTGCCTTTAAAAAAAGGATGTACACTAATAAAAAAATTTTGTTTCAAACTTAATTCGTCTCAAAACGATTGTTACAAAATTTAATATAACATATTTAAAAACTGTACTTGTTTAAATAGATTGTATAGTCAGGAAAAATTGAATTTATAAAATATTTGATTACCTAATACATTCAAATGAAAAATATATTTCATTGAATTGTAAATGATTAATTAAACTTACATTAGCGGATCTCGATCATTTCCATCGTTGACTTAGCTTCTCCTGACTCGCGTTTCAGCTACTCGGTCCACCGAAACGCGAGCTCGGAGAAGGGTGGAAAGGCGACGGTGGAGGACCAGTTTCGTCACACTCAATTTCCGTAACCCACTTCCGTAATGCTAGAAAATTGTAGCCCCTCAGCAGAGACGTTTCACTTCAAAAATACTAAACTCGATGAAATTTGGTAGGACTGTGTCTAAGTGGATTTGTTCGTGAAAGTATCTTCGAAATTTGTATGTATTTAACTACAATTTTTGCCCATCTCTGCTGGCTAAGGCGACGAAGCGTCGAGGGCCTCGGGAGCCGTGGCCAAGTGGTGCAATAAACACGGCCGAGCCCGAGGCCCGAGGCCCCTCGTCGCTTTGTCGTCCTAGCACGGAGGATGGGCAAAAACTGTATCTATAAATACAAACGAAGATACTTTCACGAGTAAAACCACTGGACACAGTCCGAATTCTATCGAGTTTAGTCTTTTCTTAATCGGAAGAACGCCACGCACTGGCTCGTGTCACTTTCATGAGAAAATTACGAAAAATCAACAAGTTTAGCATTCACTTGCTAGCGGTTTCATGTCGAGATACCTAGCTGGCCGGGGGATTGCCCGGCGGTTTTTATTGCACCACTTGACCAAGGCGCCCGAGGCCATCGTCGCTTCGTCGCCCTAGCACGGAGGATGGGCTGAAATTGTATTCAAATACAAATTTCGAAGACATTTTCACGAGTAAAACCACTGGTCACAGTCCGAATTCTATCGAGTTTAGTCTTTTCTTAATCGGAAGAACGCCACGAACTGGCTCGCGTCACTTTCGTGAGAAAATTACAAAAAATCAACAAGTTTAGCATTCACTTGTTAGTGGTGTCATGCCGATATACCTGGCTGGCCGTGGGGTTGCCCGGCCGTGTTTATTGTACTACTATTATGTTCTGGTCTCAGGCCTCGGGGCTCGACCCTCGGGCCTCGGTACGTGTTCATTCAAGCCTCGAGTTGGTCAAAAGGATCTTGAAGGATCTTTGAATTAGATAATTTGTTAACAAAAATCGATTTTTTGCAAAATCCTGAGGTATAAATCCCGAATATAAATAAATATGTATGCAAAATACCGATATTAAGAAACATATATTTTTTTTGGTAAAATATTATCAAAAAACACTAGAAAAATGAAAGTCTAGAACTAGAACAACATGAAAACCAAATTTTTCGACGAAAATTTAGAAGGATAACTTTGGGGTACGCTAGCGTGGATGTTTGGTTTTCGTCTATCTGTGTCAACGATGGGCTAGTGTTGTAGGAATCAGGGCTTCGGAGTCGGTAGACAAAATTCTTAACTCCAACTCCGACTCCAACTCCTCTTTTTTTTTACCTCCGACTCCGAATCCGACTCCGACTCCGACTCCGACTCCGACGCCGATTTCGACTCCGACTCCGACAACGATTCCGACTCCGACTCTCCAAATTGAAAAAATATGTACTCAAAATAATTAAGAGTTGTATTAAAACTGAATAAATAGTTGAAATATTGTATTAAAGTCTAAGAATATGGAACAGATAACTCTGATACAACACAACACGACTGTTACTTTCTCACTTTCAGGAAATAGTTAGAAAATACTACTACCATAACTTTAACTGCTTCTCCTTTACATAGTGCCGAGTGCCGAGGTATATAAATATGTATTACATATACAATACGTTTGTGCTGCAGATCGAATATTAGCAATTTATTTATGTATATATAAATCTATTAATGATTTATAAACAGAAGAGCCAAAGTTGGAGTCGGAGTCGATATATTTTTTTCCGACTCTGACTCCGGCTCCGAGAGTCGATATATAGCTTTTTCTGACTCCGGCTCCGACTCCAGTGATCAGCAATTACTCTCAAACTCCGACTCCGACTCCACGACTCCGACTCCGAAGCCCTGGTAGGAATACGGTTGTAATAAGAGAAAGGAAAGAAAGAGGATGAGAGAGAAGAGAGTGAAGAGGACGGTTGAGTTTTATGAGTGGGGAAAACCCTGCGTTTGGAAAATTACCATCATCCGTGCAAATCGGTCGACGATGGGATTCGCTGTAATGTGCAACATAGAACTATTACTGAGAGATTGTCATTTACAAAGAGTGGACACCGAAGGGGGACAACTTTGAAAATATGAATGATTTAAATTTTATTTCAGATATACACAGGAAAATAGTAAAATGTTCATTTTGGGGAAATCAATTGTAATTAGAACTTTCGTCGGATGGAAGCAGATGAACGTATGCAGAGTTGTGCTAATTCAATTACGCAATTGAATTACATTATATTTCAATTATACAGGGTGTCCCAGCTAGAATGGGACCCAAGGGATACACCCTTGACCACCTTGAATATCTTTGTTGTTTTTCAAGATACGTCAAATGTCTGAAGGACGAAGTTGAATGGTAAAATGGGGCTTGTACGATACCAACAAAATTTTTGTTTTCATGTAATTTTTTTAGAGATATGATATGAAGGTCACCTTCATTTTTTTTAAATGGAATGAGGTATTGTTTAATACATCAATCGATGCAGCTGGACATTCGTTATAAAAAGTACTAACCTATGTATGTCGAAAAGTTAGTAGTTCAGGAGATATTTCAATTTAAATAAGTCTAAAATACCATTGCGGTCGTACTAAGACGTTAGCGTTTACTTACTTATGTCTCCTATTCATATCTCCAAAAGAAATTGCATAAAAGCAAAAATTTTGTTGGTATCGTATGAGCCCCATTTTGCCATTCAACTATGTCCTTCATACATTTGACGTATCTCTAAAAACAACAAAGATATTCAAGGTGGTCAAGTTAGCTGGGACACCCTGTATAGAAATTCAACTACGTCGTAACTGAATTAATAATTCAAACCTTACAATTAATTTTTTCAATTACTAAGAATTTAATCAGATGTGTAATTGAAATACAATATAATTAAAATACAGCTCTCCAAATTATAGCACAGAACAATAAAGAATTGCGGCATATTTTTATGTTTTTCTTTCATTATACATACTTGTTTATAGTGTTTGTGCGGCGCGGCGTAGTTTCTATTCCTCGTCCTCGTTCATAATACGTAACGCTATTTTATGTAATTTAATTACAAAGTATTTTATAAGTATATTATCCAATTGCAATTACGAATTACATTGTAATAATAACAACGTGTATTATAATTGTACTCCATTGCAATTACGAATTACATTGTAATTTAATTGAATGAAGATCTGAATTATAAATTACAATATGACTGAATTACAATGTAATTCAATTACATCGTAATTATAATTCCTGGAGTAATCCAATTGTAATTCTGCACAACTCCGGACGTATGGGATCAATCAGTTATCAAACGGCACACGAATATTTACGAGAGAATGAAATGTTTTGCCTTTCTTTTATTTCCCATTTCACAGTCCAAACTGAACATAATTTCTAAAGGTCCTAAGAAATTGTAAATAGTACCTTATACATTTTATAGTTTGTTGTAAGTAGAGCTGAAATGTAGTTCGATCTCTTTTTTGTTTAAATAAAATTTGTTATTCCGCACAATGTGTCTACTTCTGCGATCCTTTCTTTTATTTCACCTTATTAAATAATTATTTTTTGCAATTATTTTAATACATGATATTGGATACAAGATATTGTTTGATACGAAAGAGAATATAATACGGGTGCAGCGAATCAAACAATATAGTCTTTTCGTTTTGATCAAGGCCAAAGATGATGTAAGATCTTGTTCGGACTGAAAGTCGAAACGGGTTCTTGTCCGGACTGAAAGTCGATATAGGTGGTTGCCCGGATTGAAAGTCGAAACGGGTTCTTGTCCGGTCTGAAAGTCGGTATAGGTGGTTGCCCGGATTGAAAGTCGAAACGGATTCTTATCCAGGCTAAGCACTAGACTAGGGGGCAGCACTATAATGGGCACGGGCAAAACCCGAGCGTGAGCACTCTCATATACTCTCTGATATTATTATCGTCTTGTAGATGCCGTTGCAGGCAAGTTTCTATGGCGGACAACTGGACACTTGGACCTTGGACACAGGTCAACACAGGTGGACAGTGCAGGAGAACTATCGAAGTATTATCGATATCGAAAATTGTTGGCAGTTCATTTACATTTGCACAATCGATAGCTATCGACAGCAATTAAAAATTCTGTGTGTAATCATGTTATTTTATGATGTCATATATGCAATTGAATTTAAAATGGTACTTACAGACGCATGCGCACTGGTTATCGAGAAATGCGCAGTGTCTCCTTTATACGATTGCTCTGTGATTAGTGGTCAGTCGTCAGTCGGTCAGTCAGTCGACTCGACTGCATTGTATGCACTGATATATACAGATATACATCAGTGATTGTATGCAGTTCAGTTCAGTTGTGTGCAGTCCAGGGGGTGTAAGTTGGTGTAAGTGTAAGTGGTGCAGTCGCGTCTTCAAGTGTCATAAGATTCGAACGTAAGTTTTGATCAGTTTTGATCCAATAAAATTTATTCGATTTTCATAGGTACTTTAACGTATTTCTGTAACATTGATACTACATATATACTTTACATTCTATTATAGAGGTTATTCAGAAACTGTGAATTAGCACTGAAGTAGCGCTGCGGAAAGTCCTTTTTGAATCGTATTATCGTATTCGTTTCTTTATCGCGTCAGTAAAATGTTTCTGTAGATGTTACACAGCTACAGTTACTATTTTACAAAGTATCTATGTTCGCATAAACGTTTCTTCGCGTTTTGTTTACGCATGACCTGTCAAAAGCGATAAAAATACCGGTGCGTGTCCTTGTTTACAGACGTCATCTTAGATTTATCTTTAGATGAAAGATGCATCGAAGTTTATCGATCTTGTCAAGCGCGAAACCAAGAATGTCATTTACGACATAAATTTTGGGTTTCGAAAGAGAATATGTACCATGGTGCCATAAAATCATTTCGAAATTGCGAGATAACATTGAAGACGATTAAACATGGGAATCACTAGAAGTCAGTTTACCGTGGAGGAACTGCAAGATTATCAGGTATTTGACAGAATCGTAAGTAAATATTTCACGTCGGTTCGTTTTTTTAAAAATGTTACTCGACGTTGCAGGACTTGACGTATTTCACGAAGAAAGAAGTTTTACAGTGAGTATGTCTGTACAGGCTAATTTTTCAATATCTAGATGATACAAATTGAAATAACATTCGCAGAAAATACATTATTCGAATATCTTTCACGTTCGTGTAGAATAATTGTGACTTCAACTTGAAGAATTTTCTGAATATCTCTTTATAATTGTGTAATTCGTATATTAATGATTTTTTATGTTACAGCGCGCATCAAAAGTTCAAGGCTCTCGCTCCAGAGAAAGTTGGCCACAATAGAAACGCCAAACTTCCGATGTCTAAGATTTTACAATATCCCGAACTGAAAGTAAATCCTTTTGGTGACAGGATTTGCAAAGTATTCAGTTCCAGTCAGGACGGAGATTGTACCTTCGAAGATTTCTTGGATATGATGTCAGTTTTCAGCGATGGAGCTCCGAAAGCTGTGAAAGCAGAACATGCTTTTAGAATATTTGGTAATTCTTTGCACCTAATCGTACATATAGTAGAACTAAAAACTTTAAATGTGACTCATGCTTAACTTAACATTACAGGACTATCTTTCCTCTCTACTCTTTCATCTTAGCTTCACGATCTATTTCTATTGTTATTCCACATTATTTATGCTCCTCTGTGGCCTTTGCTTTCTTTTTTTAAATGTCTCTCTTGAAAGATCATTTATCAGCTAATTGTATGCATCGTTCTCTCACTATTTGCTCTCCTCTTTTTTTTAGAATGTGTTCCATCTTCTATGCTGCCGTATTTTGCACTATTCACGACTGGCTTCCGTTTCTTCCTCCTTTCCTGAAATATCCTGGCAACCTAACTCTTCTGTTGATCAGGTAATATACAGTTGATTATTATAGATTTCGACGGTGACGATATGCTTGGTATCGGGGATTTGAGACAAGTGGTAGACAGACTTACCGCTCCTCAAAGATTGAACGAAACGGACATGCAACAAGTTCTTCAGTATATACTCGATGAAGCGGACTTAGATGACGACGGTGCACTAAGTTTCGCGGAATTCGAACATATTATAGAAAAGAGCAACGATTTCTCCAAGTAAAAATCAATTTAAATCTATCTCGATACATTAGTATAACGCTAAACACTATACGCGCTTATATTTTCAGGAGTTTTCGTATACGTTTGTGAAACGCTAAACATGAACGATTCATCCATCACACATGGATGATTAACATAAGACTGAACGTTACGTTAGTGTAAAGATAATGTTAGTGTACCGATAGGCCTAATTATTTCTATTATACAAGGTAAACTTAAGAATTTAGAAAGTATCTGCCATTGACTTTTTAAGGCCTACTAAATAATACGAACTGTAAGTTGCTCTTCTTTATTTGAAAGATATAAGCACACATGATCTTACGAAGAGTATCTAGATCTGTTAAGTAGACGAATTTAATTAAAATATGTAAAGAACCTGTTGATTGTGACTTGTATTTTTATTATTATCGTAATGTTACCATGCCGAAGGTGTTCTTTATATCGTATACAACTTTATTTATTTGAACTGTTATCATTTTCTATCACTTATTAAAAACAAATGTAACAAGCACAACACAGAGAGCCGTATATCTTTCCTTTCGAATAAAAATACTTTCATTTAGAATAGTCCACGCATCCAATGAAATCCTCGCTAAGCTCGATTAATCGAATAAGTGATAAATCGTTTCCACTTGTTCTAATTAATATGGAAGATGAAGGGTTAAACGTGAGTCTCTTTAAACAGTTTATTTCTAACTAATTTACTGAATGCGAAATCATGAAGCATACATAATTTTTCATTTTATTATCATTAGATTCACAGTGAAACGAAAATAAAGGTGATCGTTGAACGATCGAAATGATAAACACAGTTAATTTGAACCGTATCTTCTTCTCGTTTCTTTTTTGAAGTATAATAATAATTATAATTGGCGTGAACAATCACAGAAATGACAAAGGCATTAACTTCTTCACAGTTATTATAGTCTGCAGTCATAATTATCGAAATTCAGAAATGGTGTAACGTGATAATTAATGGGCTATCCTTTCGATTCTCCGATGAATAAATTAACAGTAACTGTAAGCTTTAGGCGGCAGAGTTCAGTGAATATCACAATCAATTTTTATTTAATATAATTATTTAATATTATCGTAACTATGTAAATAGTAATTTTGGAATATAAACGAAGGAAACTAGAGAGGACAAATCATAGAAATATGAATGCATACGTTTCGTTCCGATGTATACCAACGAGAAGGTCCGGAAATTTCATCTTTCACGAATTTCCGACGAAAAATTGTACAATATTTCTCGATATATATATTTACACGGTTCGTTTTTGCACATTGGGTATGAACAGTGGCGCACTCAGGATTCAATCTTAATTTGGATTAACTGAATTTAATCTGGATTTAATCATGTACTTACATATGTACATAATGTTGAGTTTAACATATCCAAAAATCATCGAAATCGGAGAGGAAGCAGCTGTTCTACAGTTTGACCAATTTTCCAGTGTTTTATTTCGTTTTTGTGTTTCCAGTGTTCTTCCTTTTTCCCTGGGTGCGCCACTGGGTATGAAGTGGAAGCTGTCCCGTAAGTACTTGTACCTTTTGTATCCTTATAAAGAGCGTATACGCTTGATATAGTTGCAATTCTTAATTTAAGTTCACCGTAAACCCATAATGTCCTCGACATTCGAAATTCGCTTACGGCATTTTCGCACCCGCGAAAATTACAAAATCGCGTTCTCGCAATAATTAACTCGCTCCCCTCGTATTTATAATACTGTACAAGTTTCGTGCAAGTAGTCGAGCAAGTAGTAGTTCTAATAATTAATTAACAAACGATCGGTAATAATCACTATATATTTACAGAACCTTAGTCGACGTTCGAGTTAGCAGACCGAGGTAAACGCATAAGACTTAGCGGCGAAAGGATCGTTCGGAAAACGAGTCAGTATCGAACAAGGAATCTCAAACGATCAAGAAAATCTCAAATTATTAGGTTGTTACATTTGAAGTGGCGGATTTCACGATCTAAAGAATTCGCTAGTTACATTTGTAGATCCAATTCGTAGTTTACAAAATTGCTGGCATCGTACGACTGCAGGCTGTGCTCGATGTCTGCTCGAGGCAGGCCTGGCTGACTGGGAAGACAACCGATATATCGAATGCACGGATTTTCACGCGAAAGAAAAGTTATTCGCAACGATCGCAACACACAGGAACCAAACACGAGTTTGTTTCCTTCTCGAATAGTTCAACAAGTTGCAAGCGACGTATCGATATTCTTAAAATCCGCAGTCTACCGATCGTTATTAGATCCAAGCTACCCTAAAGAGGAGAAAAAGCATCGTTTGAAAGAATCAATTCTATTTTCGAAGTATCGAGAAGTCGAGCTTTTCCAAGGTTTTCCGGGGGTGAACGTACTTCTCCGAACACATTCGATTAGAAGAATCGCATCGATCCACCGTCGCGAAAAGAATTCGCCACTTGACGTGCAACAATCTATTAACTACTTGCTTACAGTTCTCCGTCTGTTTTTCTCCTTCTAATGAAAATTTTATTTACTTCGCTGCTTAAATAGTGTACACACGTTGAACAATGCTTTCTCTATTCACCGTGCAATGGTGTCTCTTGCGCTGAATCCGTCCCGAATGAGAAAATTAACGGTGTATCCAGGAACGTACGCTGCCGCTCGAAACCAAATGCGTGTAATATGCAGTGGTGCATTTCTCCGAATTCAGTCTAATTCGTAGTTTCATGAAAAAGTAACATCGAGCAACTTTTTGTTCAAGCCTTGTGTTGCATTCTTCTTCTAAAAATTGTTCGATGTTGCTTCAGCGTGCGCATAGTATTCCGCATAAAATTTTGCCAAATTGAAGACCGATTTGACCGAGAGAGACTCTTACAATTAATTTCGAGCGGCAGCGTAAATCGTTCAATATCGAGGAAACCGATAAACGATAAACGACAAACGAGGTGTAACGAGGTTTAATTATTTTTGTTAGTGTTGAGTGTAACGTCTAGAGGCTCGTCGACGTTTTGCGGAGGACTAAGCTCTTGTTGAGGCAATTGGTGAAATAACGTCGAGATCGGCGCGTGTCGGGGAGGCCCTTTCACGGTCAGATCCATCTCGGCTTCCTGAGGTCTGTCCCTGACGGTTAGGCTCGTGTCTCTGTCCACCGGGCTCGCACATATCCGGGGCGGCGAGCCGCAACCGCATTTCAGCCTGTCCGGCGACTTTTCGCAGGACAGCGAGTATCTGGAACATCGTAGCAACATTCGAAATCATAGTGAAAAGTTGAGGAAAACGGACCAAGGTAACTCGGCCAATTACCACGTTTTTATTAGCTCGCTTTATTGTCTGTATGTCTGTCTGGTTGGTACAAATTTTGCAATTGATTTTAAACTAACTTCCCGATGAGCTGGAGATTTGAAATTTTAAACATAGCTCAGAACTGGATAACAATGCAATATTAAACAAAAATTTTGAGAAAGCCTATGCGTTTAGGAGATATAAACTATTAAAAATTTAACCGTTACACCTCCCCGCGCGACGCTCGGTAGTACGTGATCGCGTTCAGCGATCCCCACTCCGCGCGATAGCGCTCCCTACTCCATTACGCGTTCCCATTTTGACTCATTCCCACTCCACTGACCCGCTTCGCACCGAAGGAGCTCAGTGTGCGTCGAGTTCCGTGCGGTGTTTACAGAGTTACTACGTATTATTACACTGTAATGTTTGTTTACCAAGCGAAAGAACCGTCACACCGAGATTCTTCGTCGAACCATTATTTTTACTACTCTCTATACTCCTTACTATTATCTTGCGCTCCACATTTCTCGTTTTAAATCTCACAAGTATTTTCATAGCTATTAAAAATTCACAATCACAAATTTTTAGGACTATCTGTATGGGGTTAGGAACCTGTATGGGGCTAGGAAAAATTATTTTATACTTTTCATAGTCCGTTTTAAAAACGTGGTATTTTCAAAAAATTTATTTTTATTCAAATAATCTTTAGACTGTATTCCCGTAGGAATTTTCAAACGTTTGAGGGCTTAAATTGAAGTTGGAAGTTCGCACTTAATGCTCTAACCAAGTGCATTCGGGTTTGTGGGAAAATTCGTAATCATGTACAAAAATCATCCAGATTCTTGAGGGGTCGTTTCGAATTGGTGTTAAATATTTTTTGAAAGAATTCTCTAATTTTTTCGGCGATTATTCCCAATTGTAAATACGAGACATCTTCAACAATTTGATTTTGGAATGTGTAGAAAATAACGGGGACTGTTTTCAGGAGTATCTGTAGTTGAGTGCTAAGTTTGCGAAGACACAGGGTCAGGAGTTAATTTGTTGAGGAAATATCGTTGTGGAGTATGTATAGTAAATAGTTATAGTTACCCGTGAGGGGGCGGCAGGATCCTGTAATCTCTGCAGACGGACAATGGCGGAGTGGCGGGTATTTTGTCAGCGTTGGCCGATGTCAGGAGCGGCGGGTTGCTAGCAAGGGTGGCGGCTGTGGAAGGTGGTGGTGGAGGCGGTGGCGGCGGTGGTGGCGGCGTCACTGCGTCTGGACGCTCCAAGGATGCAGTTGGGGGCGGCCGAAGGAGCAACGGCGCTGCACTACCTAATCCCAAACATCGCATTCTCCATGCGTCCTGCAGCAACTGCAGCCGCGCCTGCTTCCGCCATTTTGCACGCCGATTTTGAAACCATACCTACAATCGCAAACATTCGCCCCTTAAAATCTGGCTCGACACTGGTTTCTTCGGTCTTTTATCATATGTGTCATTCTTATTTAAGATACAGTGGAACCTCGGACCTGATGTTTGGACTTGCACCGAACAGGACGTATACCAAACCAACCTTTCCCATAAGAAGTAATGTAAAGATGATTTAAAAAACTCCTACTGATATTATATCTACATTAATGGGGTTGTAAAATAATTTAGACACTGTTGAAACACATAATAAAAAATGAGATCTTATTATATATTTTTAAAAAAACTCTGTTTAATGCTAAAATACAAAAAGAAACACTCGATCGACTGATCATTTTCTTTCATCTCTCCGTGGTGTTTCTTTTCGCGATCATATACCGATCTCGTCAGTAATTCCATTACTGTTTTCTTTTTTTTTATTGTACAGTTTTAACCTCCAATAAGAGGTTATTCTGCATTCCATTACTGTTAATAATACATTAACTCCGAATATAATTGATTATTAATTTAATCTTTCCTCCGAGATAATTATTTAAAAATTACGCAAAATTAAAAAAAAAATTTATGTCGTATACCGAGCAAAATTTGTCACGCCCAAACGAATATAATTGATTATTAATTTAATCTTTCCTCCGAGATAATTATTTAAAAATGACGCAAAATTCACAAAAAAATGTATGTCGTATACCGAGCAAAATTTATCACGTCCAAACGAATATAATTGATTATTAATTTAATCTTTCCTCCGAGATAATTATTTAAAAATGACGCAAAATTCACAAAAAAATTTATGTCGTATACCGAGCAAAATTTGTCACGTCCAAACGGGACGTATTCCGAAACAGACGTATATCGAGGTTCCACTGTACAGTCTACTAGCTATTGGATCTTTATGCAAAGTAAAAGTTGTCTGCATTGATTGCGAGAGCGATAGACATTTCATTCTTTCTTTAATAATTCTAAGAAGTTGGAATAATGGCAAGGGTAAATAATGGTAAGGGTGTAAAAAGTATTCGTACGCCCTTTAAAACAGAATAACTTTTTTATAATTGTACCTAACGACCTGATTTTTTACAATCAATTAGAAGCGTTGGTTTACGAAATGATATGCAAAAAAGATTTTCCAAAAATTATAATTTACAAGGTTAATTTCTAGAAGGAGGAAACTGGAGGGCAAAGAAAACTGAACGTAGAGCCCCTTATTTGTTGACTTCATACTCAGGCTTTAAAAACAACAAAGATATTTGAGGTGGCAACGTTAACCTAATTCACCCTGTATATAGTACATCAATCGTATTACAACAGAGCGACAGTATTGAAATTGTGGTAATAACAGTTTCCCGTGCTTTTGTCTGAAACGAAGTAATGGAACCACTGAAGAAATACATGTATATTCGACGAGCGCAGACGGTCCGTTGCATTACAAAGATTGGACGGTTGCAACAGTCATGGTTCTGGGTTCCGATGCACGAGGGTGAATCGTGTTGCATTGCAAAAATTTGATTAATGCCGAAATCTGGTTCTCGAGGTACAAATTTCTTCCGAAAAATTCTTCAATCAATTTCTCTACCGTTTTACATTGCACCTACCTAACTTTATCGTAAATGCATAAAATCTAGTAATCGCTGGATAATAATATTTCGATCGGCGCGAATGATCTACAGCCGTAAACGCAGAATTATCTGCGATATCTAATTCTCCGAATACATTAGGGGTGGTTGCGAATTTTTTCTCAAATTTCGACACGCTCGTGGCCAATGGAAAAGGAAATACTTTTTAAGGGTTGATTCTAGGCATGTCTCTACTTAATACACTTTACCGTAAATGCGTAAAATCTAGTAATCGCTGGATAATAATATTTCGATCGGCGCGAATGATTTCCAGCCATAAACGCAGAATTATCTGCGATATCTAATTCTCCGAATGCATTAGGGGTGGTTGCGAATTTTTTCTTAAATTTCGACACGCTCGTGGCGAATGGAAAAAGAAATATTTTTTAAGGGTTGATTCGAGGCATGTCTCTACTTAATACACTTTACCGTAAATGCGTAAAATCTAGTAATCGCTGGATAATAATATTTCGATCGGCGCGAATGATCTACAGCCGTAAACGCAGAATTATCTGCGATATCTAATTCTCCGAATGCATTAGGGGTGGTTGCGAATTTTTTCTTAAATTGCGACACGCTCGTGGCGAATGGAAAAAGAAATATTTTTTAAGGGTTGATTCGAGGCATGTCTCTACTTAAGACACTTTATCGTAAATGCATAAAATGCAGTAATCGCTGGATAATAATATTTCGATCGGCGCGAATGATCTCCAGCCGTAAACGCAGAATTATCTGCGATATCTAATTCTCCGAATGCATTAGGGGTGGTTGCGAATTTTTTCTCAAATTTCGACACGCTCGTGGCCAATGGAAAAAGAAATACTTTTTAAGGGTTGATTCGAGGCATGTCTCTACTTAATACACTTTATCGTAAATGCGTAAAATCTAGTAATCGCTGGATAATAATATTTCAATCTGCGTGAATGATTTACAGCCATAAACCAGGGCCGGATTATGCCCCGTAGCAGAAGTAGCAAATGCTACGCGGGGCCCCCCGCGCTTTGGGGGGCCCCGCTCCATACAAAAAGGGACCCAGCACACGGGCGCTTCATCGAAGGGGCGCCGAAACATTAACAATATTTCTGCTAGAAAAAGGAAAGGTCATTCATACAAGCGGCCCTGGTACAAAGCCTAGGGCCTCGTGATAACATTTGCTACGGGCCCCGCGCTGGCTTAATCCGGCACTGCCATAAACGCAAAAATCTCTGCGATATCTAATTCTCCGAATGCATTGCGAGATTTTGTAGCAGTACCGACGCTGCGCGATGCATTTGCAGATGATTCACAGACGAAAGTAAGCGATTATTTCTGCGATTGATTATCATGATTTTTCGCAGCCCCGAAAGAGATCGATCCGACTGTATGCGGGTCACACGAGAAGCAGCTTCTTACGCGGCTAAACCCGGATTCCCGTCTATTAATTAATCGTAATCAAGGGCTGCGCGCATGCGAGTGTGTGAAGACGGGTTCGTTTTGTTCGGTGCCCGAATACCCGTCGTACTGATTAGCGGTTGATTACTTGCCCGGCTTAACGAACGTGAATTACCATTAACGAGACAACTCTAATTAACCCGTTAAACACTAAACGCTCGCCAAAATCCCGGCGGTCTTTTCCAGCGTCCGGGAAACCGAAGCCAACATCAAAATCCCATTGCGTTTCTCTTCGATAATTTTAATAGACATCTCGCGTACCGTTTTGAGAAGAAGAAAAATGGTACGAGAGTCTTTCCGATATGTGACAATTTATACGGAAATGCGAAAAAATTGTTTAACACGTTCGCTACTAGCATTTGTTTCGTTGCTCGCTATCGGAACGAAACCTTTTGCATTATTCTTTGCGGTTTTTATTGCACATAACCAATAACACCGAAAAACCATCTCTACAAATCTACTCGTTCCACTAAAAAGTGTGAAATAAAGAAATTTTATAAAAAAAATTAAACCTATTGCGAAAGAACGCACTAAAAAATGCAATAAAAAGTATGAAATAATTTCCATTTAATTTATGCGCATACACACGAATTTAAATACTACACAATCTTTTCGGAGGCGGCGCAAAATTGAAAATTTTCGACACTGGAAATTACGAAAATCCTTAAATTCTTCTACATGCTTTCACATATTAATGTATCTTCTCTTCCTACCTACTGATTTCCAAGTCCATCGTATTCCAATGAAATCCTAATCAGCAACATCTGTCATTTGGAAAATTTTCAATTTTGCCCCGCCACCGAAACGATTGTATTGTATTTAAGTTCGTGTGTATTCACATAAATTAAATGGAAATTATTTCATACTTGTTAGTGCATTTTTTTACGTTTACGAGACGTCATTTGCATTATTCGACAGCATCTAGCTTTATGAAAGCAACTATATTAGTGACAGAAAATTTTGGGGATTATCTTTCAACTTAAAAGCATTGTTTTGCACACGATGTCAATAAAAATTGTCGGGGGTCCGGATAACCATACTTATCCTGATAGACTCTTTCTTTTGCAAATCGTTTCAAAACGGTTTAGAAAAATCTTTAGAAAAATCCTGGATAGGTCATTGCATGATATAATTCTTTTTCTTTTCAATCGAAAGACAACATAAGGTATCGAAGAGATGTCCGTGCGTTTAAGGGAAAGACCGAGGGAAATTTATTGTATAAAAGTGATGCATATTAACCTGGACACGGGCTTCCGAGAGTGAGATTCGAAGGGCGACTTCTTCCCTCAGGAAAACGTCTGGATAGTGTGTCTTCTGGAAGAGGGATTCCAGTTCTTGCAGCTGTTGCGGTGTGAAAGTCGTCCGATTGCGTCTCTGCTTAAACAGAATTCAGAAAAGTGAATGACGATAAACTTCCATCGTTCCCGGAACCGAAGGAAAATTATTGCGATAGTTCTCCATGGACTGCGGAGCTCTATGCGATTTCTACGACGGTGTAACGATCGTAGAAAAATGCCACTGCCGTTGAAATGACCGGTTTTATATTTTTAATTTCACAATTATTGAAATGATTAAGTTCCTTACATGGAAATTGTTTCAATTGATTTCTTTATCCAAGCACATATTGTAATAAAAATAGCAAAAAATCTAAATAAATAAAGCCATGTCATTTTTATAAGCTGAAACATTCTAATCGCTTTCAGTGCTCGGTAGTTTTAGTGTTAAACTGTGATAAACAATTTTGACATTAACAATATTTATTATAACGTAGTGCCTACGAGATTACTGTGTTCCCGCGATTGACGTGACTTTCGGGTATGCGGATGATGCGACTTTTTCAACGCTTTCAGTGCTAGGCAGGTTTAGTGTTAAACTGTGATAAACAATTTTGACATTAACAATATTTATTATAACGTAGTGCCTACGAGATTACTGTGTTCCCGCGATTGACGTGACTTTCGGGTATGCGGATGATGTGACTTTTTCAACGCTTTCAGTGCTAGGCAGGTTTAGTGTTAAACTGTGATAAACAATTTTGACATTAACAATATTTATTATAACGTAGTGCCTACGAGATTACTGTGTTCCCGCGATTGATGTGACTTTCGGGTATGCGGGTGATGTGACTTTTTCAACGCTTTAAGTGCTAGGCAGGTTTAGTGTTAAACTGTGATAAACAATTTTGACATTAACAATATTTATTATAACGTAGTGCCTACGAGATTACTGTGTTCCCGCGATTGACGTGACTTTCGGGTATGCGGATGATGTGACTTTTTCAATGCTTTTAGTGCTAAACAGGCTTAGTGTTAACTCGAACTCGATTTGTAAACGCTTTGCATAAACTTCCGCGGTCCAGGAGACAGTCGTTTCATTCGACGATGAATTACGTAGACGGACTTCACTGAAACCGCTCATTGTAGCAGAAATGAATACGCTGATTTACGATGCAGTTTCGCGTTAATTGACTCAATATTCGACGAACTCTGTTACCCGTCACGCGTTTCCATAGCGGGAGTATCTTTTGAGAATTTTGTCAGATTGAAATCGATAAATTACTCGAACGATTTATGCGAATCTAGAGACGTCACTTCGGTATAATTGGCCCAGCAGCAAACGCGGTCTATTCTCTTGCTTTCTCGGTCTGATTCAATCCAATTCGATCAAGATTGCTATCTTATTCGGTAGAATCGATGTATGCAATTAAAACTGGGTGAAGGTTTTGTCGCGATTATTTAGCATGTTCTTCCGGAGGACAATCGCAAGTCGACCCAATTTCCGTCGCAGTTTAATCAATCGGTCAGCGGAAATTTCATTTCGAAGGAAGTAATGACGACGTGCTTTCTTATTCGAGACAAATTGAAGATTTTCGCATACACGGTTGCTATGGACGAATTCGATTATCTTGTGGACACGGTGATCTTCGAAAATATTTTCCAAAATTCACATTATACATCTAAATTATTTCGAACCATTCTGGACCACTCTTCGTGGGTTGGAAGGAGATATTTTTGGAGAGCAGTACACCTTACTTCGCGTGTGTATTTATTTTTAAATTTTAACTCGCTTATTAGTGAGAGTAGAAAAATTCTCTTAGAATTTTTTCTCATTATCAATTCACATTATACATCTAAATTATTTCGAACCATTCTGGACCACTCTTCGCGGGTTGGAAGGAGATATTTTTGAAGAGCAGTATACCTTACTTCGCGTGTATATTTTTTTAAAATTTTAACTCGCTTATTAGTGAGAGTAGAAAACTTCTCTTAGGGGTGGTTGCGAATTTTTTCTCAGATTCCTTTCTCTTTCGACACGCTCCTGGCCAATGGAAAAAGAAATACTATTTAAGGGTTGATTCTTCACACATTTTCCCATATTTTAGTTAAGCTACAACTTCCTCGTCAACGATACGAAACAAATGAAACACGTTACGAAGCTCGCACCACCCTCACAAATTTTCCCAGTTTCCCAAAAACTAATTTCTCACAATCTCGACAAGATAGAAGTAGAAGTACACCCTTGGGGGCTGGAAACTGGAGGGCAAAGAGAACTGGACGCAAAGCAGAAATTGTACTGCGCTGATCGGGAGGACCACGTTGTAAACTGAATTGCAATAAGGGTGAAAAGAAAAAGATACGAGAGGGAAACGTACACTGACCTGACGACGTCTTCCGAACATGTATTCTGTGAGGAGGTCAGCCTGAGGGCCCAAGGGCGATAAATACGGGCCTGCCATCCCTTCGAAGCCTCTGTGCGCCGGGTTGTTCGCCAAAACTGTGTCTTTCTTGCGAATTTTCGGCTCGATGATTTATTTTATACGAGTGATCGATGCTCTTTTTTGTTTTTCCCGCTGTGTACCGTCACCGGCGGAGGGACTAGTGGTCGTTTTATCGTTCTCGATAGGACGACGCCGAGGAAACTGAAGTCTCCTTTCGAGAGTTCACCCTCGATCAGCCCCGTGTTTCGCGGCGAAACGGGGGTCGGGTTCCGCTCCTCCGATTGGTCCGCCGGTTTTAGGGGCGGCGCCACCTCCATGGAGATAAGTACACACCCCTCTTGTGGAAAATTCACTAAATCGTACCGCGCAGAATTTTTCCTCCGGAGAGGGATGGTACTTAATTTTCGGCTTTCCAAGATTTTCCCTCGCTTTCGAGCAGCGTGCTAGCGCGCACTCGCCGCTCTGCCACGCTCTTCCTAATTCCACGCTTTTTCTCTCTCTCTCTCTGTTTCATTTCCACCCCCAGTTTTCTTCTTTTTTCTATTTTTTAAACTAATTCGTTTCCTCGCTCCCGACGCAACATTGTTCCTTCTTTTTCATTATTTTTGCCTCCCTCGACGCGACGGCCGAGCCTCCGCGGGCCGGTTTTATCGAGTTTCGTTTTTTCCGCCGGGGAAACCTAGTTTCGATGCTGTACGTGCTTTTTCGCTCAGTGCTGGCGCATAGTTATTAGGTTGTCTCGTATTTCGACGACCGATTTCGAACAGCAACGTTGAACGAACATCGTCTTCTTATAAATTATGGATCGAAGCAAGCTTCGTTCTAATCTGCGTATTTTATAGATGAATTACAAGAGTCTTGATTGTATTACCGTAGAAATTCGTTTACAAGATTGTCATCTTCTCCACCGTCGAAGAATAATGTAAATTAACCCTCATCCGTCCCTCATTTCGCGAACTGAATCTGTCCCTCGGTGTCAAATTGACACAGTGATACAAAACGTTGATAAAATAACAAGTTAAATAGTTACTTTTCGATGTTTTTTCCCTTGAAATTGAGGAGTTAACATTTACATTTTAGGTTTTTGCAGTTATATGCTTCGCATTAAAAAAATAAAAGTACCAAGTTTCGAACGAATTTACCTACAAATAACAGAACATTGTAACTTATTTCGGGAAAACTGTGTCAAATTGACACGAGGGACGGGTGAGGGTTAATTAACCGATATATTTTGACCAAACATCATGTTACTTTTCCACCCTTGTAAAAAGAACACTTTCCTCGGTTTATTGTTTCATCACTGTGTTCATAATCATTTTCCCGAAATTGTTAGGTCACAATGAACCACTGTAATTGTAGCATTCGTAAAATCATTCGAAGACTTCGACGACCACTAAAACCACTACACAAAGTCCAAATTCTATCGAGTTTATTGTCCTTTTAATCGGAAGAACGCTGCGAACTATCTGGCGCCACTTCCTCGAAAAGATTATGAAAAATAAACAAGTTTTGCAATTGAATTACACACCGATGTACCTGTCTGGGTTGCCTGGCTGTGTTTATTGCACCCCTTTGCCACGGCTACCGACGCCTTCGTCGGCCCGACAGAAAATTATACGACGGATTTATTCGAAGACTTTCCACGAATAATTTTACGAATAAACCCACTTATTCGAAATTTTTATTTGAATGAAATGTTTGTCCATCTCCGGCTAGCATGCACTTGCATATACAGGGTGTCCCAAAATTACCTTAGTTTAATGAAATGGGAGGTTCCCGAGATCATTTGAAGCGACATTTTCCTTTGCAAAAATGTTATCCGCGGCTCTGTTTAGGAGTTATTAACGAAAAACACGGACCAATGAGAGCGCGACCTAGACGCGAGTTGGCACAGTCGGCCCGGCGCGCCAACTGTTTATTGGCCGACTGTGCCAACTCGCGTCTAGCTCGCGCTCTGATTGGTCCGTGTTTTTCGTTAATAACTTCTAAACAAAGCCGCGGATAACATTTTTGCAGAGGAAAATGTCGCTTCAAATGATCTCGGGAACCTCCCATTTCATTAAACTAAGGTAATTTTGGGACACCCTGTATGCAGCAAGTAGAATTGGTCGGCCATGATCAGACGGCGCCAGCCGATTCCTATCTAATAGCCGCCACGCGTATTCGCTGCTTTTCCAAGCTCGATTTACTGAAAAATGAATTTCTATTTTTTTAAAACTTGTTTCTGCACGTAGAATTACCTCCAGGCGTCTGTTTAACATCTTCCGAGCATTAAAACTGACTAACAAATTCATTTGATCATTTTCTATGAAAGAGTATTTACAATTTCAACAATTCTGAAATAACTGATCTGGAATCGGTCGCTTTGAGCGACGCCGATAGGGGTTTTGTGTTAATAATTTACACAATTTGGATCTTTCAATTTGAAATATCTCTTTCACGACTCTCTTCTTCGTTCCGTACCTCTGATATAAATCGTTTAATCGTTGATTAAACTTTAATGTAAAAATGGCGAAAGTTAAAACGGTTGATCACTGACAATATCGAAGGACTGGTCGCGGGTTCGATCCCCGACGCCGGCACCTCTGGAAATTCCATGTGCTATTTAAACTGTAGTGCCCAAGGTGGTTCGGAACCCACCTTATAAAAACTGTAGATCCCGTCGCGAAATAACCCTGAATAGGAGTTCCAAAAGCGACGTAAAATAAGGGAAAAAAAATATATATCGAAGGACGTTTCGTCTCCTTCATGCAGGCCACATTAAAACTACGATTATTTTATTTAATGAAGAGGGAACAGCAAGATAAAGAAAAGAGAACGAAATTGTTCGGGGAAGAAGAAGGCAACAAGATGAAGAAAATCGAACGAAGTCGTAGGAAGAGGAGGAAGAGGAATAGTCAGGGAGATAAGACAGAGAGAACGAAGTTGTACAAAAGTACGGGGAAGCTGGAAAGGTGGAAGAATGGAAGGGGAAGGAGGGAAGAAGAAGAATAAGGAGAAGAAGACTGAGAAGGTGGTGTAGGCGTAGCGCGGCGTAAGGCAGAAAGTGATGCTTGGTATTCGTATAGCGCATCAGACAGAGGCACATACCCCGAAGCCATGTAATTCATTACTAAAGCAATCTCACCCTGCCCTATCTCTGTCCCCTTTCCCCTCCGCGCTCTCCGCCTGGTACCTCTCGCCCCCTTTCCACCCCGTTCTCGCCCCCTCGCACCGTTGCAACCCCCGCGAAGCCTATCCACCGGGGTTGCAGAGAGTGAGTGCGCGGGCGCGCTCGCGTTATAATATAAAAAAAAGAAGAAAAAAGAAAGGGAGAGAGAGAGAGAGGAAGAGAGGGAGTCGGGTAGGGGGATGGAGAGAGAGAGAGAGAGAGGAAAAAAAGGAAGAGGCAGCCGGATGAGGAAGGAGAAGGGCCCGAATAGAATAGCGCCCCTGACGACAAAACAAAATGAAACACAAAGCCGTGTTTTCATAATTAAAAAGATTGCATGCACTGAGTACAGTTCTCTCTTGCTCTCGCTTTTTCTACCGTTGCCGTTCTATGCTCGTCTCCTCTACGGAGCCTTTCTCTTCGCTACGCTGTATTTCTCTTTTTCCCTTTCCATCTGATTTTCTCTGTGATTGTCCGACCAGCCTTTCTTCCTGGACGACGCTTCCTCTCGCTCGCTCTCTCGCTCTGTGCCTCTCTTTTTCCCACGTCACCCCTTCTTTTCTCCCTACCACCCACGCCATTTTAATGATTTAGATACAAACCCCTGTGTCCACGGCCTAATCGCGTTTAGATTTATCGGACCTCCGCCGCGCCGGTGGTTCGCCATCGACGCGGATCTCGCACCACTTCGGCAGAGATGCAGTTTTGCATGGGGATCCTGGCGATGGAAAGAAACGAGACTTGGATAATCCCGATGTCTCCTATTAATATTCGGACACTCTTAGAAACACCATAACTTTTTTGATATTGGACTACGCGATTTGAACCTTTTTGGGAAGCTAGAGCAATTATTTTACTACAGGATATGAAAAGACATTTTTTCGAAAATTGCAGTTGGTCGGGTTTGTTGAGAAAATACTGAAAATTGCATTTTAAAACTTTTTTGTGCGGGCCTGTATTGAAATTTTTAAAAAATCGTTTTGTAGATCGGTGTCAATTATATGCTCTGTGAAAAATACCATAACTTTTTTAATATTGGACTACGCGATTTGAACCTTTTTGGAAAGCTAGAGCAATTATTTTACTACAGGATGTGAAAAGACATTTTTTCGAAAATTGCAGTTGGTCGGGTTTGTTGAGAAAATACTGAAAGTTGCATTTTACTACTTTTTTGTGCGGGCCTGTATTGAAATTTTTAGAAATCGTTTTGTTGATCGGTGTCAATTATATGCTCTGTGAAAAATACCATAACTTTTTTAATATTGGACTACGCGATTTGAACCGTTTTGGGAAGCTAGAGCAATTAGTTTACTGCAGGATGTGAAAAGACATTTTTTCGAAAATTGCAGTTGGTCGGGTTTGTTGAGAAAACACTGAAAGTTGCAGTTTATAACTTTTTTGTACGGGCCTGTATTGAAATTTTTAAAAATACGTTTTTTGGATCGGTGTCAATTATATGCTCTGTGAAAAACACCATAACTTTTTTAATATTGGACTACGCGATTTGAACCTTTTTGGGAAGCTAGAGCAGTTAGTTTACTGCAGGATGTGAAAAGACATTTTTTTGAAAATTGCAGTTGGTCGCGTTTGTTGAGAAAATACTGAAAGTTGCGTTTTACAACTTTTTTGTACGGGCTTGTATTGGAATTTTTAAAAATCCTTTTGTGGATCGGTGTCAATTATTTGCTCTGTCAAAGTTTCATAGGAATCGGTTGATGCGGGAAAAAACGACAGGCATTGAAAGATGTAAGAATCGTTAGAATTACTGCGGTTGGAGGCCGAAAATCGCGAAAAACTGCAATTTTTATCATCATTAACACATTACCAACCGGTGATTATTGCATAATTTTTGAAAAATCTATGGTACGTGGCCGAACACTTTTTAATGGAACCTTCAATAGCAACAGCAATTTTCATTGTGAACTAACAAGTCACCCTCAATAACGTCACCTAATAGTTTCATTTGAGATTGCAATTTTTTCATTTTTGTTTATTTTCAGCAATAATATTTAAAGTTGATATAAAAATATTTTCAATATTCTTCAAATAAAATACTATTTTTTTTAAAAAAAGGGCCTCAAATAAATTATTTTATTTTCAAAAATTGCTGCATCAAATAAAACATTTTATTTTCAAAAATTACTGCATCAAATAAATTATTTTATTTTCAAAAATTGCTGCATCAAATAAAACATTTTATTTTCAAAGTTGTACACATACTTTGAAATAAATAGGATTATTTACTATTTAAAATACTATTTTCCCCAGCTCTGGTACCAACGTAGACAGCAACGCAATCGTGAAACGAAAGAATTATTCAGCGAACAAGGAAGAAACAGGAAAATATCTCTGAGCGATGATATTGGGGGTTCGCGAAATCTTAAGGATTTTTATAAAATATATGATACGTAGGATGTCCTATAAGATAATTTCTAACGATGACAATAAGTACGACCAGAGGCTAATGGGTTTTCTCTCGTCGAGCACTCGCGTTGAAAGCGTTCCGACAAAGAAACGCGCGAAATGAATATGTACCCCGGACAGATACTAGAATGCATTAGAGAAATGGGTTAATTACCGCTTACTCTTTGAAACATCCACTGTTTTGTTTTCGTTCCTCGCGGGCCGGAGGGGCAGGGACAGGCTACATACGTTACATTCGTTGAAAATATAGTTCCACGTGAAATTATACTTCTGATCCACCTATTCATTACCTCCCTAGATCACGTGCACAGGCTCCGCGCGTTCTATACCCGGGTATGCAAATATTTCAAATGCGCGTACATACAATTTCTTTTCATTCTTCCACATTCTACGCGGAATAAATTCCACTCCGAAATGAACGTCGCAAGTGGTGAACAGAAATTCCGCGTGTTCGCGGGGGCTTCGTTCCAACGACAGCGGCAATATAATCATGTTCATTGTGTGGGTAAACATTTATAGTTATTTTAACTTCCTTTTGATGCTAAATCCACCATTGCCGGTCAAATGACCGGTCTTACATTTTTAATTTTGTAATTATTGAAATTATCACGTTGCTTGCATGGAGATTGATTCGATAAATTTCTTTATCCAAGCACATATTGCGATAAAAACTGCACGAAATCTAAATAAATAGAGGCTTGTTAATTTTACCAGCTGAAACATTATAATCGCTTTCAGTCCTCGGTAGTTTTAGTGTTAAATCGATCTTTTTAAGGCGGCGTGCACCACTGTGCGAATTTTTCAACGTTTCAAGGCTCAAATTAAAGCTGGAAGATTGCACTGTTTAGAATTGTAGCAACATTCGAAATCATATTGAAAAATCGAGACTGTTGACTCGAATTTATGAGGGTTCTTCCAGTCATTTTTAGAATGTATTCCCATAGGAGTTTCCGAACGTTCGAGGGCTCGAATTGAAGTCGGAAGTTCGCACTTTGCGATAGATTCATTTAGGCTCGTAGGAAAATTCGTAATCATTAGACCGCGGATGTTTTTGCAATTTTTGTAGACGTACTTTAAGAAATTGGAGTGTCAAATAAAATCTTATTCTCAGTGGTAGTAGCCTTTGTAGATCTGGAATTGATAAAAATCATACTAAATTCTGTCGCTAGTTCGGCCAAAATTGACTGGACGTTAGGGGTCGCTTCGAATTGATCTTAAATAATTTTTGAAAGCTCTTCGGCGACTGCTCGCAATTGTGAATACGAGAAGTTTTCAAACATCGAACGACAGTGAACGTATCGACTCGACGTGGTGATACTTGAGCGTCGCGATGGCCGGTGGCCACACGCGCATTCACCGACGATTTATGGGGTTGAAAGGATCGCTTTACCTACAAGGGTACTTCTTTCTATTTATCCTCGGTCTTTTATCGGTCTCTTTGATTTCAACTTTCTATTTTCTTCGGAAAACTCGTTCTGCAAATTTTACGTCGATCCACTGCACGTAAACAGCGCAATTGTTCCTGGTTTATTCCCAATATATCAGATCAATCGACCTGTTATTCATATTAGATAGTAATATTGAATTTAGCTTTGATGGAGAAGTTCGCAAAAATTGTTACGAATATTTCCAGCTATCAGAAACAATTAAAAGGAAATATTTGATAAATCCGCGCGGACTAATCGATGGAAAGAGTGGATAAAACGGTTTCCCGCTGCATTAGAGGTTCGGTACTCGACAGATAGAAATCGCATCTCGCTTTATTAAACATTTCGTTATATCGAGCTTCCGATCGAGAACGTTGCAAATGTACAAAATCCGCAGTCAATTTATATGATTTATCTCTTCATTTCTGTCGCGCTAGCACCGGCACGCGCTTTTGTGTATGGATATTTCGACGAAACCGATAAATGACACTCGGAACCGTGCGAAATACGCGGATATAAATACTTCGGGCGATCACTTATTTTTGTGGGAGATTGATCGCGTTCTATGGCAACGTACGGGGGTGTGAGACGAGGCTAAAAATCGAATAGAGGGTGTAGACGCGAGGTAGCTGCCAAAATTTAGAAAACGTGACGAAAAACAGAAGGTTCCCCGGTGGCGTAGAAAATTGTATAAATGAATCTATTGCAAATAAAAATATACGAGTTGCAAATGAAATATGTGGACAAGTGACCGAAGGAATATTTCAAGTACCTGTAGTTCATTATAAAAAAAATTATTTAAATAAAAAAAAATGTTTAATGTACCACGTTTTTAAGATGGACTAAAAAGTATAAAATAATTTTTTCTAGCTCCATACAGATTCTAACCCCTTACTGAAAATTTGTCAGTTTCAATTCTGAATTTTTCAATTTTGAAAGTTCTCATATTTTGAAAATTTTCGTTTTTATCTCACAAGTACTTTCATAGCTATTCAAAATTCACAATCACAAATTTTCAGGACTATATATATGGGGCTAGGTAAAGTTATTTTATACTTTTTACTCCGTCTTAAAAACGTGGTATATTAAAAATAGTTTTTTATTTAAATAATTTTTCCACGTGCTCTCGTGCCCATTTTGAATCAAAGTGCCCCTGCGATAAAGTACCACCTTTAATTAGAGTCTTCGAACGTTTAAACATTCCTACGGGGAAACATTCTAAGATCCAGGAATTCCTCTTAAATTCTCGCCAATTTTGTCTGCTAAGGCAAGGGCCCTTGGAATGACTTTATGGTACGGTCGACCATCTGGTAGTTATTCAGTCGTTTCTTTTTATTTTATATTTCTTTTAGAAGACCAGTCTGCAGCCAACATGTGGCACATAGTAGTAAACGCAAGTAGAGAAGGTTTAATGACTGATTCATACAATTTAGCCTGACAGTTTCAGGTAGGAAGGGCCAGGTAGTAAGTAAGCAATACACGAGGCCCAGTCACCCCTACACACGGGGACCCAAAAAGGCGGTCAGTAGACTTAGGTTAGCGAGCATAAGTTGCAGATTGCGCTTTTCGATGTTTCTTGAAGTGCCTCTTTTTTTACGGAAAAGGTAAAAAAAAATGCATTTATGCACACCCCTGAAGGGGGTAGTGTGGGACTAAGACGAAGTGCCTCTATGCTTTAATAAAACGAACAGACAAACAAGAAAGCTAGTTAATATTGCATTGTCATCCAGTTCTGAGCTATGTTTAAAGTTTCAAGTCTCTTCGAAGCTCATCGGGAAGTTAGTTGAAAATCAATTGCAAAAGTACCGAACAGACAAACAAGAAAGCGAGTTAATAACAGACAAACAGACAAGAAAGCGAGCTAATAAAAACGTGGTAAAAACGTGGTAAAATCAATTTAGTGAGAAATATAGCGAATTGTGTGAACAGGTCCTTAAACAATTGATCACAATGGGCAGGAGATCATCGATACGAATTCGCCGGGTCTGGCCGACCAGGACAGGGTCCACGCAAGAACCATTAGCTTCTATTATTACGGTCCTTCTGTTGAAGTCACCATACCACCATCCTCCATTTTCTTCTTTGTATTCACGTTGCGGGCAAGCAAGGACCCTCGATCCCTTTGCTTCACTTTCGATTCTTTATTCTTTTCTTCGAATCTGTGAACCTGCGGCGTGTCACGCTGCGCTGCTTCTCCTCCCGTCTTTATTATTTTTGTTTCTCCACGCCGCGCACTTCCCGAATTAATCAACTACCGGCCCCCTTAATATGAAACGCCGAAAATTCTTCCTTTGTCTTCGAATACTTCATCTTAACTCCGGATCAGTCATCTATCGCGCGTGAAAATTACGGGACCGAATAAAGACGCGAATCATCAACAATCTCTTTCCTCGAGATTATAAAAGACGGGTCCTGATTTTGAAAATTACGTACAACTGACCTTGTGTGACCTTGAAGATCAGTATGTCGCGTGCGAATGAATTCGTTTTAGCATTTCTTATAGCATTCCATTTATAAGAATGATTCCTTCATTTTTTAACAAAATAAAGCAGACAGAAAAATATTACAGACACCACTGCTTGCAAAAAAACAGTATAACTTCTTGCTCTTTCATTCTTCTCGAAGAAAACAGTGGCTAGTGATGACGCGAACTCCCTGTACAGTACACACAATGATTATAAACGTTTTTCTTCCTTCGCGTAAATACAGTGTTCCCGCGATTGATGTGACTCTCGAGTATGCGGATGATGTGACTTTTTTTATCCCCACAACAAAGAAATTAAGGTATTAGGGTGTTTAAATTGGGGTTTTATGATACTCGATGTATCATTCTCAGGTATGGAACAGCATTAATACAATACGACAATTTCACCGTTGTTCAACATGTCCACATCTTTAAATTGCATGTACCCATTTTTGTCATAAATGCATAAAATCCGCAGTCTAGCGATGACCTGAAATCGCACTTGGATCAATTTTCTGTCGATAAGGACCAGAGTTTTATTAACGCGGATTTGTGAGGCTACCAGAAAGATGGCAAAAGATCATCGAACAAAATGGAATATATTCTATCGATTAAAGTTCATTGCTTGAATAAAAAAATTGGGTTTTCGATTTCACCTTAAAATACGGAAATTACTTTTTTGCGAACAATATGTAAGACTTTAATTGCGAAACGCGATTGAATTCGTTGAATCCAGTATAAAAAAAATGAAGGGCGTCTGAAGGGTACCGGGAAAAAAACGAGCGAGCCCGTCATCGGCGAGAAGGTTGATGACAATCGCAAATGAAAAAGTTTCGTTTCGATTTAATCCGGTTGAACGGATGACCTGTAGATCCTAGTGCCCCCACCACGATTCCCAGCCCCAGTTCCCATCCCTCTACCGTCCCTTGCCCCTCTCTCTCCTGTCCGATGCCCTTGTCATGACGGTCTCCTAAGCCAGACGATTACTCATCATCCCCCGACTAGTTGTACAACAGAACGACTACACTGACGAGGTTATTTTAATCAACGAAACCGCGTCCTCCCCCTTACAACCACCCCCGCGCGCCGCCATCGTCATCGCCATCGCCATCGCCGGCGACTCTCTTCCAACTCCGGGCTGCCTCGCCAACCCCCTTACACAACAAGAGTGCACATGAAACCATAGTGCTACCAGGGAGATCAACAGGACCGAGCCAGACAACCGGATGTTATCATTTCAACAACATTTCTCTCCATTGTGCCGCCGCACCGCCTCTCTCTCTCTCTCTCTTTCTCTCTGGCTTCGCATCCACCGTGCCCCAACCCCTTGCTTCTTTAATTGTGTTCGAGAGACACCAACCCTTTCCTCTCGGCGAATAAACAGACATAGACATTTTTTATGGTAATTCAAGATTCGTCAGAATTTTAGAATCTGATTTCATTTCAACCCTGCCTATTCGATCTTTCAGTGCTTTATCATCTCATTTCGAGAGCGTGCACTTGTGGGATTAACATTTACAGAATTTAAGAATGCTGCTCTTTACTTTACCGGACTCAAAATTTGTGCTTTTCTCCTACGAATTATGATGTATTTCAGTGGCGCACTCAGGATGTAATCTTGGGGGGGGGGGGGCGAGTTGAACCCAGCACTAGGTTTTGCGTGATGACTTTTTTTTAGCCAAAATATCTGTCAACGGTACCCAGGGCTATTCCGCGATTTTTAATTGTGGAAGCTAAACATTTTTTTCTTGGGGGGGACTTGGCCACCTGGCTCCCCCCTAGGTGCGCCACTGATGTATTTGGTATGTAATCCAGTAGATTTGTACCCGGCGCGGATGCAGATCGAAGTTTCCAAACTCTAGGATCAATAGTTGAGGAGTTATGATAGCTTAAAGTTGAGCATATTTCGAGTTTTTTGACAGATAAGGGCGCCGTTAATTGGTTTGTAGTGACGGTCGCACGTCGCTTACTGAATTGGTTAGGATAAGGGGGGCGGCGGCAAGGTAAGCGGCTCGCGGTCGTCACTACAAACCAATATGGCGGCGCTCTTACCTGTCAAAAACACTGCAGATTGCTCAACTTCAAGCAACCATAACTCCTGAACTCTTGATCCTACAGGATCGAAACTTCGATCAGCATCCGCGCCGGGTGCAAATCTACTGGATTACGTGCCAAAGGTATCAATTTTGATTCCGATAAAGTAAAGTTTACCCCAAATAACAGTTATTAGTGTTCGAAAAATTGGATCCTCCTCGATAACTGTTGTCGATGAAGAAAAACTGTTTCGATTGCTCAAAGCAGTTATCGATGAGGGAAGTTCATTTCGATCGCTCATAAAACTTATCGATGAAAGAGTTCATTTCGATCGCTCATAACAGTTATCGATGAGAGAAGTTCATTTCGATCGCTCATAACAGTTATCAATGAGACAAAATTTATATCGATCGCTCATAACAGTTATCGACGATCGAATTTCTTTTCACCTGTTCATAATAATTATTGATGAGAACATTAATTACGGTTGCTTCTTTAATTATTGAGTTGCCTACTCCTTTTCTGATCGAGGAGTCTCGTTTAAGACGAACATTTAACAATGTCGTTTAATCACCCAGTTATCCGACATTGTTCAGCCACGTTTGAGTTATAAATCGCGACAACAGCTGTAACAGATTTTGCAATATTCACAATGTTAATTTTCACCCCTGTCTTGCTCGTGCAACCACCGTCGGATGCGAATCGGTATAAGTAGCCTCGCTCGAAAGCGTCGAAGAAGTGACATTGGTCTGAAAGTTTGTACGGTGATGGTTCCGCGTGACGCAGGTATGCTCCCTATATTTTGTAGTCTACAATAAACGCGGGAAGGATTAAGGGAATTAGAGTGGGTGGACGCATGGTAGGTGCGAGTCCTGGTAGGCTCATCCAATCTTTGTCGGAGTCGGATCACAAAGGTTTTTTTTTAAACTCGTCCCTGCCGAGCTTTATCCGTCTCTCTCTCTCTCTGTGTGTGGATGGTAGCGGTAGGTAGCACGCCGCTCTGCTACCAAACGCACCACCACGAGACCACTACCACAAGCATTACCACCGCCACCATCGCCACCCCTTGGCTCTCTACCCTCTGTAAGAGTAAGAAGAGGCCAGTAGAGGGAACAGGCAGCACCAGCCACCGGTACTCTATTCATTTATACATTACCGTAGCAGAGCCTCGTGCAGAAGGGCTGCGCAGGCTCATGGTAGGGGTTGCGCGGGGGGGCGGATTATAGGGACCACGGATTGTGATAAAGGTGGGGGTGGGAAGGGGGGACGGAGGCGGGGTGGACGGCAGAGGCAGACTCTCGAGGAGAATCGAATATAATGCAGCCTCCGGTCCGCCGTTTTTATGAAATGCATAAATAAACGAAGGCGAGGGACGATTCTTCGTTTTCACGGCAAAAGGAGATTAAAAATCTCCGCCTTTTGTCCCGGGCATCCCACCCCCCGCCGACCGTCATCCCCTTGTCTTGTCTCTCTCTCGTCTCTACTTTCCTCTCTTTTTCTCGGTCCCACCAACGCGGCCAAGAAATGTTTTTTCTTCCCCCGTGAATGCCACCCCTCGATATTACGATTTTACCCCGCGTATATTCCATTCTTCTCTCGTTACCGGCTATTATCATGCTCCAGAGTGTACGCTTTGACAGATCTTTATAGTTTTGCGTAGAAATGATTTTCTGCGTTAGATTCCTCGGTGAACCGTTCGTCTTGCAATTTTATCGATTCAGATTTTTAAGTAGAATAATTTGGGCGGAATTGTCGGTTAGAGTCCGCCCAGATTTTGAATGGCATTGGAATATGTTGTCAAGGTCACCAGTCTAAACAACATTTCCCTTCGAAGTTTTTGACGGTCAGCTTTACGAGACAATTGCGAAGAACTTTACTTGTGATTCTAATGTTTCACATTTTTACCACGCTTATATTGACTTGCCGTGTCGTTGTATGCGTCAAATCTTGTAATCGATTTTAAACCTCTTCCCACAGTTCCTTGCCGACCTGAACTCTCGGTTTTCCTACAGGGTGTCCCAAAATTCCTTCAACAGCCGGAAATGGGAGGTTCCTGAGATTATTTGAAGCAACATCTTCCTTTGCAAAAATGTTATCCGCGGCTTTGTTTAGGAGTTATTAACGAAATACACGGACCAATCAGAGCGCGACCTAGACGCGAGTTGGCACAGTCGGCCAATAAACAGTTGGCGCGCCGGGCTGACTTTTCCAACTCGCGTCTAGGTCGCGCTCTGATTGGTCCGTGTTTTTCGTTAATAACTCCTAAACAAAGCCGCGGATAACATTTTTGCAAAGGAAAATATTGCTTCAAATGATCTCAGGAACCTCCCATTTCCGGCTGTTGAAGGAATTTTGGGACACCCTGTATACACATGCTATACCTATGCCGGGTCTATTATACATACAGGGTGTCCCAAAACTCCTTCAAGTCCGGAAAATGGGAGGTTCCTTAGGTCATTTGAAGCGACTTTTTTCTTTACAAAAATTACCGCCGCGGCTTTGTTTAGGAGTTATTAACGAAGAAGACTGACCAATCAGAGCGCGACCTAGACGCGAGTTGGCACAGTCGGCCCGGCGCGCCAACCGTCTATTGGCCGACTGTGCCAACTCGCGTCTAGCTCGCGCTCTGATTGGTCAGTGTTTTTCGTTAATATCTCCTAAACAAAGCCGCAGATAACATTTTTGCAAAGGAAAATGTCGCTTCAAACGGCGTCAGGAACCTTCCATTTCCGGCTGTTTAATTTTAGGAAACCCTGTATATGGTCTAAGGGTAGGACCGTGTAATGTTTTTATCGCGGAAGCATCACAGCGATTTTTCGGCGGTATCGCCAGCGTATATTGTCGAAGAGTAGGCGAGTTTCGCGTAACACGAGGGGACAACGCAACGGCGTGCAGAAAGAAGATCAGGCTTGAATGTACGTATATTTTCGCTCGCGTTGTACAACAATGACAATGTATAGGTTCTTCTTGCGAGCGTGGAACGTAACGAGGACGAAGAACGCAACCTCTTCGTCTCCTTTCTTCGGCTCTTGGCTTGGTTCCTGGCCTTCTCGCCCGTGTGCCGTTTTTTTCATTCCAGTGTTCTCTCGTCCCCTCGCCGTTCCTTCCACTTTTTATTGCAAAATCGGAGGGCAAACAGAGGGAGGAAGAAGGAAAGAGAGAGAGGGAGAATGAGAGGTGTCCATGCGTGGATTTTCGCATCGACACTCCCGTAGACGCAGCTCGGAATCGCCTCGATGACGTTAAAAGGAGACTCGATAAACGGGCTGCATTGTCGCATCACGAAGAAAAAGGTTTCCTGCCTCTTTTCCCTCGCCTTTTTTCCCTCTCCCACTCCCCCTCTCCCTCTCTCTCTCTGTCTCTCTCCCGGTCGTTCCTTTTTTTATCAGCTACTTCGCACACAAAAGTATACTTAATGAAAATGGCTTCCTCTCGGTACACTTCGACACGGGAAAAGTGATTTCCTTATGACAGCGTGACAAGGGGGATCGACAGCTGACATTCTCTTCCGCTCGGGAATCACTTTAGATAATGTCTCTTGGCTTCCTTCCTTTTTCTTCTTATTTACAACAATTATTTACAGCGGCGAGGAACGACGCTTTCGAACTGTACGCGAGTTTCGCAGTCCAGTTCAGAGAAACTGAGTGCTGGGAAATACAGTAAAAGCTCCTTCGTTGTCCAAAGGCCGGGGGTTTGAGCGGACAACGACCGTGCCCGGACACTATTTTTGATTTATGACTGCGTCTTTAGTGAAACGGCTAGTTAAATGACAAAGAAAAGCATTCGCAATCAAAAACAGTCAACTGTTTCGCTTTAAAAAACTCCTGATTTCCTTGCCATATTCCTTTCCTATTGTTCTGCGTTCTGCGCGGATCTAGACAGTCCTGGGACACATCTGGCGACCAGATCCACGCAGGCCCAATCCTCTCGTTGACAGGCAATGGAGTGGGTAGGCACTGGACAACGATCGTGCCCACGATTCAGGACAACGAAGGAGCGATTACTGTATTCACATTTCCGAACGAATGTCTTGAGGAGTTTAGAAAATCCATTTTTTACCTTCGGTCATTGCACCGTCTGTTCATTGCACATTGTAAACTTCATAGTTCGAGTGCGTGTTTGTACACCTCGAACGTAAAACAATTTATGATCGCCCAAGAAAGTAAAAATTGACTATCGGTTAACAAGAGCAACCACAAAATGTTCCAAACAAATTAAGGACCAAGTTGAGGACGCGAGGGATGGCTAGGGGTTGATCAATTCTTATTCAATTCCGCCGATCCAGCATTCCGTATAATTTCCAGGTGTCGGTGCACAAGAGCGACAAAATGGAGGCACCCTTCACCAGCGAGGTGCAGGCGCAAGGGATGAAAGAAGCTGCATCGGTACACTAAACACGTGAGCACCTCCACATCCTCGGATAGGGAAGACAAAGACAGAGGGAAACGTGGCAGTCACAGTGTCTCATTACCAAAGGAAGCATTTACAAGGTAACATTGATTTTTCACCTGCCGCGTCGATGAAACACCGAGGAATAAATTCGGCTGCGAATACTCTGAACGAATGGCGGTTTCCGAATCGCAGGTAGCGCAAAATTTTGTACAATTTCCGGGTGTCGTTCTAGACAACAGGGTGGACCGGTTTACAGAGGGGTGCAGGTGCGAGGGATGAAAGAAGCTGCATCGGTGCACTAAACACGTGAGCACCTCCACATCCTCGGATAGGGAAGACAAAGACAGAGGGAAACGTGGCAGTCACAGTGTCTCATTACCAAAGGAAGCATTTACAAGGTAACATTGATTTTTCACCTGCCGCACAGTGTCACGAAATGCCTATTTTTTGGACAAAATTCAATAACTTTTGTTCTGTTTATGATAGAGACATGAAACAAAGTGGGTTTTTTCATTTATATTGAAAGCAATCTCAACATGATACTATTATAAATATAGTAATTTATTTAAACATTGTAAAACGATATTTATAAACAAAATTTTGTTTTATTGCTGGTTTTCAGTAGATGAATTCTCAGTTCAGTTCTTCCGAAACTGAAACTTCGTTTTAAACTCCTATAACATTCGCCTCCTCGACACACATACACTCTTTGTTTGCTATGTCTGCCGCAACTGACTAAAAGTAGGACTATTCGCTCTGGTCTAAACATTCTTTAATCATAATTCGCTTTTATAAACAAATGAGTAGTCATACTTAATCAAAGCTTACGAGTACATACAAAGCATACGAGGTGCAGTTGCATTACTCGTCTTCATAATCTGAATCTTGCTGACCAGTTCTTGCTACATATTTTGTTAAATAACTCTGTTTTTCGCCAGATTTCGCAATTAAAATTTACATAATATCAAAATATACTATCTTACTAATACAACGCAAAACAAATCGCCGACACGTTTTGAAACCTTTTTTTTTTTATCCTCTACTAAAGATTAGGGGAACCAATAAAATTTAATGGTTTCATTTCAGGTTAATTATTAAATAGTGCATAAGTATTACAAAATTTTTGAAGATAAATTATAATTAGCCAACCCTTACCCATCATTTTCTAAAAAGATTATTTCTTACAAATGTCTTTTGTTCATAATACGACGTAAACAAGTTGCGCTATGAACTGATGTACTATTTCATCTTCCAAATTTTCGTTTACAGATTCGCTTGTAATTAGTTTCCTACTGGATTTTTTTATTTTTTTTTTCAATAAATGATTTATTTGGACATTTTGGCATAGTATGAACATAGTTTTCAATCGACATGAAGCAGTGACTTTTCCGATTTTTGTCAATGGCTCGTGACACTGTGTGCCGCGCCGATGAAACACCGAGGAATAAATTCGGTTGCGCAGTAGCGGATCTAACGGTAAGCGGACTAAGCGGCCGCGTGGGGCCCCGCGATACCATAGGGCCCTGAATTTTTAATTTTTTAAATGTGTAACGATATGATATTTTTCATATTACTTTTCTTTTTTGTTAATAGGTTTATGAGAGTTTTCTTGCAACTTCTACATATTTCTAACTTGAGTTTGAGGGCCCCAAAATTTTTACCGCTTGGGGCCTCCACTTGACTAGTGCCGCCACTGCGGTTGCGAATACTCTGAACGAATGGCGGTTTCCGAATCGCAGGTAGCGCAAAATTTTGTACAATTTCCGGGTGTCGTTCTAGACAACAGGGAGGACCGGTTTACAGAGGGGTGCAGGTGCGAGGGATGAAAGAAGACCGCGCAAATACACGAAGTAAACACATAAGTATATATACATGTATATGTAAACTGTATACATGTAGTATATGTATATATATATATATATATATATCTTTAGTTAGGAAAGATAGAGGAAGAGGAAGAGGAGACAGAAATGTGGAAAGGGGTTGACGTCGAAACGAACATTGTGCGCACGCCATAACGTAGCAATAACAGTGTTCCATTATATGTAGGTAGACAGGAGGGTGGGTTGGGAGGTGGGCAGAGCAAGAGAGGAGCCGGGTGTGTGCGGAGGGAGAGAGAGAGAGAGGGAGAGGGGGGGGGTGGCTGGTGGTGGTGAGATTGCAAAACATGCCTAGATTAATGTTTTCTCATTCCACCGACCGCTTGTACAACGGGTACACCTCCATTCCCCCTCGCTACTGTGATTCGTTCGCCAACCACTACCCTTCCTAAGCCACGTTTCCACCCCAGAATTACGCTAGGCTCTGTCGCGTGACAATGAAAACTAGGAATTGCATTGCGTTTCTACCTTTCCATAACTACCCCCTCGCCGTTCGGCCCTCGCTCCCCTCGAGACACCGCAACCGCCACCCATTTTCTTCCCTTCGCCCAACCCCTTCGCTCACCGAGACACCAACCCCCTAACTTCTTTGCTCTTCCTTCTGCTGAACTACCCTTCTCTCTCCCAATTATACAGGCTGGAAATTATAAAGCGTTACGGACAAATATCTCCGAAATATTGATCACACGCGAAAATGTTTCAGATGAAAGTTGGTCAGTACCGAGGGGGGCATCATGTGGTGGGACTTTTGTTTTTAGAAAAATCTGACACACGTCAATAACCCGAATACATACTTTGCAATTGGTTTCAGATTTTTAAAGTGAAAATCCTGCTCGTGAGAAATCAGAAACCTCAAAAAAATCGGAAGAATGCAGATTTCACATGGAAGTTCTAGAGTGACGACATTTATATTTTTACAGTAGCGATATATTGTTGTAGGTATTGTTCACGAATTTTTTCAGATTTTTTGGTTTAGTGCCGCGTTGTTAAAAAAATAACTAGGGAAAATAGGCCAAAAACTGATTTTTCGATTTCACCCCTTCCGATCGAGATACAGGGTTGAAATTTTGCACAGTCTGTTTTTTCTTGGCGCCCTACCAAACGACACATCGTCGATACAATTCGGTTCAAGGGCATTTTTAACTATCTTATCCAGCTATACCCTTTCTCTTTAACAATTAGTGAACTTGAGCGCTGATATCTCGGAAACTATGCGAGACAGCGAAAAGCTGAATCGAGTCAATCTTATGGCAAATTTTGTCAGCTTTAATTTTGTATAGAATGGTCTTATCGCTAGGGCGCATAGGCTCCGGGATATAAGCGGAAAACCGAAAAAGGGGACGCTGAGTGATCTATCGCACTCTTCTCATACTGTCCGTCAATTTCTTCGCAAGTTTAACATTGCAACAAAATAAAACAAACGCGTCGTTGGTGGAAGTTTACTACCATTTCGTGTATTTTCGTAGTTTGGTGCCGTCGGTGTGCGTACACATTCCGTGCCATTCGTTTCCGGGTATCGGTCAGGATCGTGGTTACGAGGTTTCGCAATTTCGTTGCCATTAACGCGGCGAATAGAAATTTTCATTAGGTTTAATGAAAGGTGATGGTGTGGCAGTATTAGCGGGGGGGTAGAGAAGGTAGGCCGGAAGATGGGGAGTGGGGGTATATTTTTCTTTATTTGACATCGGTGAGCACAAGCTGGCAGAAACATTGTTCGAAGGTACGAATAGCGACTAACTTTTCTCTAGAGAGTTTCTCCGACGAATACAAGCTCAGTCTAGGGGGGCGTAATCAATGAATGGACCAGGCGGACAATCCTTCTGTTACAAAAGCCTGACATTTTTCGGCTTTTCAGTGTCATTACCATAATAATGCGAATAAAAGGGAATTCTCGGAGTCCAGACTAGTCTCCTTCGCCCCCTCCACCCCTGGAACCCTCCGACCGCCCCCGTTCACCTTCAGCCCCAGGAAACGATGGGACTAATGAATAGATTTTTTCCTAGCTTACTTGGCCATGCCTCGCTTACCGATCGATATGATAACCAGCCGCGGTTTCCTTCGATACGGGACTCTTGACCCCGGATTTTGGAAAATGCAATTCCGAAAAGACGAATTTTTTCTGACTGAACCGTGGGAGGCATACGAATCATTCTTACGTGGAATTATTCCGTGCACTCTTCCTGGTACAGTAAAAGCTCCTTCGTTGTCCAAAGGCCGGGGGTTTGAGCGGACAACGACCGTGCCCGGACACTATTTTTGATTTATGACTACGTCTTTAGTGAAACGGCTAATTAAATGACAAAGAAAAGCATTCGCAGTCAAAAGCAGTCAACTGTCTGGCTTTAAAAAACTCCTTATTTCCTTGCCATATTCCTTTCCTATTGTTCTCCGTTCTGCGCGGGTCTAGGGTTGCCATATTTTATCCCCTCCGGCCCCTTACCCTTCCGTCCCTCGCCTAGATGCTCCGTTAAGCCTGCCTTCGCTTCTCCCACTCTTACCACTACCGTTGCCGCGACCGAATCGGTAGCACGCTTCACGCGGTACGCGGTAGCGGTAGTGGTAAGAGTGGGGATAGCGGAGGCAGCATCTAGGCGAGGGACGGAAGGGTAAGGGGCCGGAGGGGATAAAATATGGCAACCCTAGACCCGCGCAGAACGGAGAACAAAAGGAAAGGAATATGGCAAGGAAATAAGGAGTTTTTTAAAGCCAGACAGTTGACTGCTTTTGACTGTCTAGACTCTAGACAGTCCTGGGACACATCTGGCGACCAGATCCACGCAGGCCTAATCCTCTCATTGACAGGCAGTGGAGTGGGTAGGCACTGGACAACGATCGTGCCCACGATTCAGGACAACGAAGGAGCGATTACTGTACAACGACACAGTTTTTTGATAATGGTAAGGACTTTCTGACGTGTTTTAAACTCTCTCACAATATTTTTATTATGATAGTAGGGCTCTTGCTTAAGTTACAATTCAAACGTTGATCGACCCAGTACTTTCTTCTTGGTAAATTGTTAAAGAGGTTCGGGACAACGGCTTCAACAATTGAGCCGTTATTTTTGAAAGTGGTACAAGTCCATTTTTTCGTACATCGAGATATTTAAGGGTTTGCGTTTGAATTAATTTAAAAATATTGGTAAACGTTAATCAATTCGGGTGATGTTTTTAACACTATAAACCTGTTGAATTTTATTATGCAATAATAATTATTGAAACTGTTAAAGAAAATAAACGAGTTTTTAGCTTCAAATGGACTTGTATCACTTTCGATAATAACATATTACAAGAAATAAAAACAAGAGGAAATCCATATTTTTATAGACCAATGTCTATACGGAATGTTACTATTTTTCGATGTGGAATAAGAAATGAAGTTGCCCTCCATCTGACCCTTAAAGAGTCATTATGGAAAAATGTGCATATCGCCATTAAATGTGCCCCTTCATATGAAGAATATTTTATATAAAACACATTTTCATATTTTCCTGCTGGTTTCTGTAATAATTGACTGTCTCAAGATAAATGGACCACCCTGTACATCTTACAAAAATTGCCATTAACTCATTTTATCCAAAAGTGGACTTACACCACTTTAAAAAAAACGACTCGATTGATAATGTCGAAAGTAGGGTAACTGCACCAGTGAATAAACGGACACCAGTAAATGGACGCTTATGTATATTTCAACAAATTTGAAGCCTGAGACTAAGAATGTAGTGTTCATTAACTGGTATTTTTTATTTAACGTTTAATAAAGAAAAATAATAATAATTTCATTTTATTTGTGTTCATTTATTTTTGACAAATGAAGTATAGGGTGCCATTTGGCATATATGAGATTCCTTTAATTCACATATTTTTTAAAAAATAAAATATCTTCCTGAACAATTTCTTAAATGTTCATTCACTGGTGCAGTTACCCTATCATAAATTCTAACTGGAGACTTAACGTGGACACTCCTGAAAAAAAGAGTCACGAGATTCCGCGAAAAGAGTTAAATATTTTCAGCGAAGGAGGAAGGAAATTCCGCGTTTAATAAATTTTCGAAGAGCACACGAGACGGGTAACGGGAGTAGTAGAGTTGCGGAGGAAATGTATGTCTCGTCTAATTACGGGTAAGAATGAAGCGCGGGAAAGAGCAGGAAGGTTGTTTATCGAAACTGAGGAGATATTGAGATATACGCTCGGCGTCAGCACAATGTGAATGGCTGCGGCAAAAGAGAGAGAAGGTCCCGGGGGACGTGAATAAGCGTGTCGACTCGATCGTATGAGCCAGTAAATGAATTACCGATAATTAGAGGACGGTTTTACGAAGAATGGGGAAATTGGATGCGCGCCTTTCTGAATCTTTGTTAATCAGTTCCATTTTGCAAAGCATCACTGCCGCAGTTCCCTCGACGACTGAATCGAGAATTCCAGGGCCGCCATCGCTAACAGAATTTCTTCCCGTCGCCGACGTCGTCCTCCTCTGCGACGCTGTTCACGATAAATAATTCTGCAATCTTTTCCACATCGATCGGGAAGCTTCATTTTAAGTCCAGGATCGAATCGAGCGTTCGCCATCTTGTCGGGCAATCTACCATTTTGTAGATCCATATTGTGCCACGCAATTTTCGCATCCTCTTTCACGAAATAATTTGCCATGAATCTAATTCTTTATAAAAATGGAGAATACCAAGTAAATTTCAGATTAATACAAGCGAATCGCTGTTGAAATATTTAAACGAAAAAAACAGAATGTTATTTAAGAAATTTCTACAACTGACTGGCAGAACACGATTGAAACAACCGATCGATTTTCAGTCTTAATTAGCTGTAAACCGATAATTTTACCGAGTGAAATCATTTCGAACGAAACTGGCCGAGTCGAAAACAGAGAGCGAGGAGTATTTTCTGAATTTGTGACAGCGACTCGGAGGCAAATCGTTACGAGTGACAGTTGTCGGCGATGCGGGAGTGGATAAAAATGCAGGAGAAATTAATTAGCGCCGTGGGACGGTAATTAAACGGATAAAAACCCATTGGCGAAATAATTTTAGTTTATCGCGAGATTGCGGCCCTGGAGAGAGTGTAGATCTAGCTCGGTCCGCATCCGCAGAAGGGTGGTTTTAATTACCCCTTCCATTACTGCAAAACCAACCCCGTTAGTGGATTCATTTAGTCACATTACCAGACCTCCCATTCCTCTCCCTACCAATCCCCCTCTTTCTCCTTTCTGTCTTTCTCCTTTCTCCTTTCTCCTTCTCCGGCTCTTTCGCTCTTTCTCTTTCATTCATTCACCGAGCGGTTGCTGCATGTTTCAAACCAATATTCTGCTTCTCTTTTCGACTTCTTAATACAACTTTCTGTCTTCGTATGCGTTCGCTGCTCCACTCGATGCAACCTGCCCCCACCCCCTTCTCTCTCGCTCTCTTTCTCTCCCTCTCCCTTAATTTCATTACTTATTACTAGACTGCGGATTTTATGCATTTATGACAAACATGGGTACGTATAATTTAAAATAGTGGAGGTATTAAAAAGATTTAAGGCCACCAGTATATTAATTTCAATAATTAAAAGAAGAATGAAATTGTTATTTGGCATCTGTGTCTTGCAATCAATGCGAACATTTTTTATTTTGCATAAATATCCGCAGTCTGCTTATTACCGTCAATTCTTTATGCAATATAAACATTTTCTGCGCCCATTGTCAGGAACAGGAGCCAAATAAAAAGGTCTTTCTTTACTAATTTTAGTAAGTTGAAAATAATACATTGGCCTCGCTAAATTCTCTTAATTTGTATCAGAGTTGGGCATTAATCGATTAAAATGTTAATCATGATTGATTGATTAATGTGTACGATTAAAAGAAGAAATCATCGAGAAATCGAGGATTGGATCAATCGATTGATGAAGTTAATCGCCAATCGTTGATTAAAAGAAGAAATCATCGAAAAATCGACGATTGGATCAATCGATTGATGAAGTTAATCGCCAATCGTTGATTAAAAGAAGAAATCATCGAAAAATCGACGATTGGATCAATCGATTGATGAAGTTAATCGCCAATCGTTGATTAAAAAAAGAAATCATCGACAAAAAACATAAAAGCACATAAAAAGAGTTTATATTATAGACCAAATGACAATACACCTAAACTCAGTTTACATTTTTGTCAGTATTCATTGTATAGTTTCGATTCCGTATTTCATTTCGAAATTTCAGCAGTCGATCATTAATCAATTATCCGATTGACGATTACAATTGAAATGAGTGTAATCGCAATTAATGACTAAAGTAGAAATTTAATCGTTAACCGCAATTAACGACTAACCTAGGAGATTAATTGTTAATTGCGACTAACGATTGAAGTAGAAATTTATTCATCAATCGTTGATTAAATTTTTGCCCAACTCTGATTTGTACCCACCCATTTTTGTTATAAATGCATAAAATCCGCAGTCTAGTTATTACCGCAGATTCTTGGGTATACAATTTTGTGCCACGTTCGTGGACCTCATAATTAAAAGTCTGGTCTTCTTTTTGGAGTATATTAAGAGTATATTTAGCTCGTTCTAAAAGTCTCTTCCGCAATCTGTATGTTTAATATTATTAAACAGCACGAGCATGTACGACCAACTTCAAAATCTGTTCGTCAGCGTTTTACGTAGTCAGGAAATTTTCTTTCTTGGAAAATAATGTTGAACTTATTGAACGAATCACACGGACAACGTTTCTCTAAAATCAATACATTACGTACACATATATCAGACTTTATGCACTATAATTGACACACTAGATACATTCTAACATATTTCTCGTTGCAGGAAGTTCGTGTACGTTCGGCCAAGTCTTCCGGAAAATTCGAACGAGATTTCCCGCGTTACAGATGATTAATAAACCACTAATCGAAGCCTCGGGGAAGCATATTTCCGGAATGGCGGATCTTGAGACACGGACGCGGCCATCGGGAGACCCGGCGCGGCGCGGCGGCGGCGCAGCGGTTGCATTCAGAAGTTGTTCGAACGTATTCAGAAGTGGTCGGCAAAGTGAATAAGCGGAAATGCATTGGTTAATAGGGAAGCAACTGTGCTCTTTCCGCAGGAAATACATAAAGTAGATTGGAGAATATCGGAGTAAGAGGGAGAAAGAGAAATAGAAACGGAAGGATCTAACTAGAGGAGAGAGGGGAGAGAAAGTAAGAGAGAGAGAGAGAGAGGGACTAGAAGATGAAAAGCGTAGCTATTGAAATAATGAGGACAAAGGAGGAGAGGAATCCGTGTTCGGTAGATCTCGTGGCTAGGTGGATCTGTGGATCAGTGGATCGGCGGATCACTGGATCTGGGAAAACAGGATAGAAACGGTGGAGGGAAAATGAGAGAGAGAGAGGGAGTTTCCGGAAGGAACAAGGAAATTCGTGTGTTTCGAGAACTTGTAACCGTGCTCCCGAAGTTGCTCGGAGGCCGAGTAATTAACGATATTTCAGGGGTAATTAAACGCATCCAATCTAGCTGAAGGGTTGGCTGGTAAAGGCCTTCGGCTTCAGAAGTTCGAAGATGGTACTGCTCCCGAGGAAACCGCATTTTCTATGCACCCTTTACCCTCCAAGAAACCGCTCTGTTACCGGCCATCCCTCCTATCTTGCTCTCCTCATCTTTGTCTTCTCCTTTCCACCTAATTCCTTCTCTCCTATCCACGCATCTCCCTCTCTCTCGCTTTCCGCTCCTGCCCCGATACGTGTCGCTCTACTCAATGGCTATCGAGCACATTCCCGATACGATCGTCGTTTAATTTAACTCTCGTTTCACTCTTCCACTGCAGCCTCGATGCAGATCATGCTCTATCTGCTTCCGAACGGATTGATAACGCTGCAAATCCGAAAACCCGATTCCGAAATACATTTAATGACAGATTCATGGTCAATCAAAGAGAAAAGAGACATTTGCCGAACAAAGACCGTCGGCGCACAATAGGGACGTCGTCGCGGGCAAGTCTTTTAATATTGCGACCAACTTTTCTTCGGCATCGCGAGCATAGTAATTTTCTGTGATTGATTCCTGTGGCCCAGCGACCAAATGAATTGGATAGAATAGAGAGAAATAGATCGAGATGGAAAGGCGGAATGCGTTATGGCTTGCGTTCGCTATTAACGGCACGTGACCGAGTTTGCACTGTACTCTCGAAAAGGACAATGCCGAAAACCCTTCGGAGGCGTACACTCGTGCGGCAAAGCTATAGCTGAACGCTCGTTCGTTCCTACTGTTCCACACGCGCGAATCAAAGTGGAAAATTCAATTTTTTGTTTTCAATTAATGGCATACTGTCAAACCTGGTTTTGTGCGGTGGATAGGGACCGCGCAAAAAGAAATATTCACAAACTTCTTGAATAGCTATAACAAATGATTTTTCACAACATATTAAAGAAAATTTTTTTTATTCGGTGGAGAGGGACCGCATAAAGAAGTCTCGCTTAGAAAATATGTCAAAGCTTTACGAAATAGCGAGAAAGTGCTTTCCAAACGAAATAAATAATTAAATTACACATGGAAACAAATTAAAAAGACCTGAATTTCTCATTTTAAACGTGGAGAAATTTTCAGAATGTATTTAATTCAAAATTCATACAGAAGTTGTTTGGTATGACGGGCTACATAACGTAGTATTAATTGTTTTCTTCTGGGTGGAGTGGTGGAGGACATTTCAAGGTCACCTTGATTTTTTTAAAACGAATTTCCTATTTTTTATACCATAGATCGATAGAGCATCAAATTCTGAGTATCAAAGTGTTGACCTTCACATGTCCTAAACCTAATAGTTAACGAGATATTATCGAAACAATTTTCTTTCTTCTTTGGATGATATCTCGTTAACTATTAGGTGTAGGACATATGAAGGTCAACACTTTGATACTCAGAATTTGATACTCTATCGATCTATGGTATAAAAAATAGGACATTCCGTTTAAAAAAATCAAGGTGACCTTGAAATGTCCTCCACCACTCCATCCAGAAGAAAACAATTAATGCTACGTTATGTAGCCTGTCATACTAAACAACTTTTATGAGGACACTTTTTTGATAACGACAACGTCTTCCGAGATATCCTGCTGATCTGATCTGATATTCATACATATACAGCATTAAAAGAATCGCATAAAAAAAGACCGCACAAAAACAGGTTTGACTATACTTCATGCTACTGCACTTCTCAGACTCGTCTTCCGAGTTGAAACGTGTCAGACTCTGACGAACAATGATCGATTATTTTGTATCAGTTGATAAGAAAATCTTGGAGATTTTGGTTCAACTGTGTGGATCTCCATGCAAAATAAAAATTGTCTATCTCAATTGCATCGAGCCAGAGTGAAATGTGAATTTATTTAAATTTTTTATACTATTCTTCATGCCCAAAATAACTAATGTACCGGTAGAAAACGAATCGTTTCGCTTTCTAAATGTTTTCAAATGGCGGAATGGAGATGATTGTCAAATAAGATTCGGAAGCGAAATAACAGCGTTGTTCGAGAGCTGGCCAGATTGTTATTCGACACTCGACGGGCACAAAGGAACGATTCTTAGGCAACGCGTAAATGATAACTGGTGGCGTGCTCCGAGACGGCTGTTAAACGTTAACGAGACCGTAAATAGAACAACACAACGTAGAGAGGCTTGATTAAAATATTAATTGAGGTGGAAATAATGATTCGTTGCGGCTCGGTGACTGCGGAGCCCCCCCTGCTCTGTGTCTACTCCGCATCTTTGATTTTTTAATATAAGCCACTGAATAGATTTTCAGTCCTGATCAATCTAACCAGTGTTTCGTGATCCTTGATTACGAAACCGATGTTTGTTCGTTCGGTCATTCACAATAGGTTATTGTATATTCCACGCAAATATTCCACTCGCAGAAATACCAATATAACTGGCTACACACCGTGTTCCTCTACGCGAAATACACGAAACGAATGGAAATATATATTTTCCTTCGCAAAAATTATAATAAATCAAAGACGAAATAATTACATTTGGAAATTCTTCTTCGCATCGGAGGGGTTAAATATGTATAAATCTAGAACTACAGTCCAGAAATACAGTTGATTAATTCGCGGAACGAAAAAAGAGTGAGCACGGGGAACATAATGGAAATTAAAACGCGTACAAAGGAACGCGCGCGAAAAAAAAAAAAAGAAAGGGAAGAAGCCTCGCAGATCGCATCAGATTCTCGATTACGGTCCGAAAATACGAAATAATAAAGCGTCGGAGAGGCATGGGCGCAATGATGCGCCCCGTAAGTCAGCAGAGCATGTGCAGCGTATGCGATTAGTTTTCATAAAAGGTGATTTTAATGGAAGCCCAACTGTTCCCCTGAGTTTTCAACAGCCCCCATGTCAATGACTCCCTTTTCAATTGTTTACCCTGCGCCACCAACCCCTCTATTCACTCCACAATAGCTTATAGATTACATCAGGAGATTACTATTCAAATTCTGTTTTCGTTCGGTGCTTTTATGCGACCCCGGCTTAAAAATGGGACGACGCCGCCGCTGCAATTAATCGTTGTCCGATCCATTAAAAGTCAATCCAATTTCAACCCCGTGCACAATGGTTTCGCGACAAAACGACAGGTTTACCATTTTATTCTTTGTCTCGCTCTTCCCTCGAAAACGCGTCACAGCCACGATCGGGAAATTCATTTACATGTTCGACGGTCTTTATAACGCATCGAACCTCCATTTTGCGCCGCAGCTTTTTAAACAATATCGTGCTTGTAACAAGAGGCAGGTCTCGGGGGTTGTCAGTAAAATTATAAAACCATTCGACAATGTCTATGTACAGTAGCTGCAACATTTTTAATTGAGATTAATGCATTATTGTCGTCCTTCCCAATTTTTTATTGGTATACTGAAGGGACATGGGAAAACATCATGTGCACAGTAAGATACAGGCTAAGAGACAATTTTAAAAAAATTATGAAATGATCCAAGTATGTTGTTACATTTCTAGTTAAGTTGAGTATGCCCAAAATTATTAAAGAGACTAGGATAATAATTCACCCATGTTTGCTCTACACGTGAAATCAACAAATTATGTTCCATTTTAACGTCACATTTTAAAGAAATACAGTTCACAACATAGACACAAAGGGATCAATGATTTTACAGTATGTGAAAATTAGTAAATGTGTGAATTTTCACGCTGAGGATCGTAATTTTTATTATCGATTTTTGTAATTTTTTAATCGATATCGGGACGGGATTTTAAAATAATATTTCGCCCATAGTTGGACACAAGTCTTGAGATTGTCGTCAATAAAATTAAAATGCAATGTACACTAGAATAATAAAATAGATAAACTGTAAAATGATCGATTTAAAAAGTGGTCGAATAACGTGCTTACAATGTTTGGTATATTAAATCTCTATTTGATGACGCGATTATCACGAGTAAACAGCCCACCCCATAGGAGATGATTAAATGAGCCAAGCCACAAGTGGTCTGACGGCAACCGTCTGTTATTCGTCCCCCATTTGTAGTAGCTCATGGTGTTATGCTTCCATGTATCATGCCGCGTTGACAGAGTTCGTAGATCCATGTATAGCAATCTCATCCCAAAAATGTTTTCTAGTTTAGTATAGAAAATTGATAAAATAGCGAAAGACGTTTACGAACAATTCAAGAACATTTAATGGGATTCTTGCTTCATTTATATGCACTGATTTCTATTAATTTTATGTAAGGATCCATTCTGATCTACGATGTCCCACGAAAGTGTTCGTACGCCCTTTAAAACAGAATAACTTTTTTATAATTGTACGAAACGACCAGATGTTTCGTAAGCAAGTAGTGGGGATAAAAAAGTAACATCATCCGCATAGCCGAAAGTCACATCAATCGCGGGAACACTGTAATCTCATAGGCACTGCGTTATAATAAATATTGTTAACGTCAAAATTGTTTAACCACAGTTTAACACTAAAACTACCGAGCACTGAAAGCGATTAAAATGTCTCAGCTGATTAAAATGACAAGGCTCTATTTATTTAGATTTCATGCAATTTTTATTGCAACCTGCGCTTGGATAAAGAAATTTATCGAATCATTTTCCATGCAAGCAACGTCATAATTTCAATAATTATAAAATTAAAATGACAAGGACCTATTTATTTAGATTTCGTGCAATTTTTATTGCAACCTGCGCTTGGATAAAGAAATTTATCGAATCGTTTTCCATGCAAGCAACGTCACAATTTCAATAATTATAAAATTAAAATGACAAGGCTCTATTTATTTAGATTTCGTGCAATTTTTATTGCAACCTGCGCTTGGATAAAGAAAATCGAATCATTTTCCATGCAAGCAACGTCATAATTTAAATAATTATAAAATTAAAAATGTAAGACCGGCCATTCGACCGGCAATGGTAGGTTTAGAGTTAAGAACCCGTGTAATATACAAATAATAATAATAAATGAGAAACGACGAGATAGGATGTACGACGATGATCGATCGGGCTGGCTAAAAATTGCGGGGCTAGCATTTCAGGCAATTGTTTCTCAATCCGCAACAGCTTTAGTTGACCATTTGCATTTGCCACGTTTGATTAATTTTAAATGTGAGCGTTCGAATGCGTCCGCGTGCCACGGTATACTTGCTGCAGACTATTGTCTTGACCACTTTGCTTTGGATGGCTCGCGCATTGTTCCATTTCCGAGAGTACTCCTACCTCGAACCATAAATGCTCGAATTGTTCATTTATTCGTGCATTGTGCAATTAGTTATAGCTTTTTGCCGCGGACCGTTCCTCCCGCGCGCCCAGCTTCTTTATTTTCTTTTAATCAGCAGTCGAGTCGAATCTCTCCGGCTAAGTGCTCTTGCCTTTCAACACTCGCTCCAAGACTGTGTCAGCTAAATTAGAAAATCATTCAACAATGCACACAGCGTTTTTAATTCACGATCGGAACCCTCCAAGATATCGACGTCCATTATTATTGTTCCAGATTATACTGCAATGTACCATAATGTACTAGGTTATACTGGAATATATTGTACTATAACTAGACTGCGGATTTTTATGCAAAATCAAAACATTCTGCGTTGATTGTGGAAAGCAGGAATAAAATAAAAATTGATTTCATTCCCTAATGACTTTGTTACGATAGAAACAACAGTACAATATTCTTGAATTTTACCAATCCATTACTGTTTTATGTTTCACCCAATTAATATTTTCATAAGTGCATAGAAATCCGCAGTCTAACCATAATATATTAGAAGACACAGACTTCAAGACTATGAGAATGATTGAACAACGTACACACTATTTATAATATTTTTGTTTCAGACGAAAGTGCTTGAAGATATCAAAATTTATTATTATTCTTGAACGAAATGGATCTTGAAATAGCATGACGTCTGTACTGAGACACAGGCTTGAAGACTATGTTTAGAAAATATTAAACGACATTGTACACTGGTGGTCAGAATGATAAGGCACCCCAAGGTTTTGAGCAATGAACATTCATTTGTACATACACAGTTGAATACACAACAAAATAAGGTACTAACTTTTATATAATATACTAAAAATTAAATAACTCGTTCAAACCATTTATTATTTCTACAAAAATTGAGTGTGGGCAACATTTTCTTTAAGGGCTCAAACAAAAAAGTTTTGAAGAATGCCTTTTATATTTTTGCAAGTAACCTTGTAAATTATCATCTTTGAAAAATCCTTCTTGCATATCATTTCGTAAACCAATGCTTCCAATTGATTATAAAAAATCAGGTGGTTTGGTACAATCATAAAAAAGTTATTCAATTATAAAGGACGTACGAATTTTTTTTACACTCACTGTACATGAAATTTTGTGTGAGTACAACGGTGCTTTATCATTTAGTCCACCAGTGTACCAGTTGGAGCGGCCACGTAACGATGGTGGACAGATCGTGTGGTCTGACAACGTGTTTAGACAGCTCGGGAAGAGTTCGATGGTTGCGGCGGAGGTAGACAGGGGTGTAGGAGAATAAGGAAAAGTCCTATTGGACAGTCGTTTTCTGGAAGAACGGTTCGCGAATCTGAGTTGGTCTAGGAGGCGAACTGCAACCGCAGCTTGGATCCCGCGGATGCGGCCGGGAACCGATTCGAGTAGGCATAGTTATGTACACAGCGAGAGACGAAAAGCAAAGCAGAAGCAGAAGCTTCTCTTCAGGGTTACTGTGAGAGGCTGAGAGAGAGAGGAAAGGTAGGCTTGGTAGAGGATGGCGCCGATGCGATGGTGGGAGGGCAGACGTGGCGATCGGTTCGAACAATACCCATTGTCCAGCATATCATTTTCACGATTTTCCATCGGTCGACTTTCAACCGAGGAAGACTTCGTTCGTAGCTACCGATGAATATCGTTCCTCGATTTTCACTACCGCTGCGATACCAGCACCTTCTCGTTTCTCTTTGGTAGACCGCTCGAGCGGATGAAACGAACACAATGCCTTTTGTTTCTCATCCTCGACGCCTATCGACGCGGAGATTCGTCATCCTCGAACAATCCATTTTTTTATCAGCTTTTCAATCTTCCATCCTGTTTGCAAAAATCTATTTATTTTGCCAACCGCGAGACTCCGTACACGTACACGCCCGCCGCCTATGCGTATATGTATACACCCTTTCTTCTTTCCCTTTCATCTCTCTGTCTCTTTCTTTTTCTTCCACCTGTCCGCCTGCACACTTCCGATGGATGATGCTTGGTTGCAAAATTTACTCGATGCCTACCAGAAACGATGACTGTATTTTTCGAGCATTCTCCACTTCGGCGAAAGCATGCAGAAGCTTTGAGGTGAGCTCGGTCCCTCCTCAGCGTTTGATATTTCCAAAAAGCACCATATCAGAACCACTGTATCAATCAACAATGTTGATGTACATGTTCCAGACATTCCTGGATCCAGAGGACGTACTAAATGAGAGGGACGCTTGTGAAGATCTGCAGGAGGACCAATGATGAGGACCAAGCGGATTCGCCCAAACGTCTGCGACCACGGTGCATTATACAGGTGTGCCGACTTACAATTGTGATAGGCGGCCCCTACACGGTCAATCACGAAAGAACCAATGAAAATTAAATTAAAAAATTGAATGTAATTTGCACAGCCAATGAAAATTATCTGGAAATCCGTCAGTCCACTTCATCAGTCCGTCAGTATTCAATCAGAATGACAGTCACGTCGAAGCTTGACATTCTGATATTTCTGATTCCATTTTTGGCTCGTCTCCCCACTACATACCGCCGTACCTGGGACACTAGCGAACTCTAGCGGCCATCAGAGAATTACTACCCATTTACACATCGTTTTCTGAGGGAAATCGGCACACCTGTATAATGCACCAAGTCTGCGACTCTAGGTGCTATCCAGCGATCATTCGAATTATCGAAGGGGTTCTATTTTCTATTGTAGAGTGTCCGTTGTATCGAATGAGCAGGTGGAAAGGGGGTGGAAAGAAAGGAAGAAGGAAAGAACGAAGGGGTGGGTAGAGGCGCAGAGTTGGGGGATTCGTTTTTCCCCCCCGAAACTCCGGAGTGACGGGTAATCATAATTTCGACAGAGTCGGTAGTATTCAGAGATTGAGATATATAATAAGCCCGAGGCTGCGTTCACATCACAGAGAGACAGTCCGATACGAGTGAGTAGGTACATTATACAAACGGAATACCTACCCCAACCTATGCCAACCTACTCGTTCATTGGCATCAAACCAACTACTACTACTAGCATCGCCACCGCCACTACTCACCCTCTTATTGCGTGACTCTATCCTTGAAAGGTATTCTCACTATCTACTGGGTGATACTATCCAACTATTGCCATCGAATTAACCGTCCCGTCTTCTCTATTTTCCTAACAATTCACCTCGATGATTTTCAATCAACTTCCGGTGCAGATTCTTCTGGAAATTTCGTCCTTTTCAACGCACGAAGTATGTAACAATTGACACGGCAGAGTAGAAACGATCCATTTCAGATTTTTAGTACCGCAGAAAAATTGTTCTATTTATTCATTTAGGAATTTATTCAGCAGATTGATTTATTTATCTTCGTGTGCATTTTCTTAGAACAATTCTCATCTGGATGTTTGTTAGACAGGTTGGGTCGATTGTATGCTTATTATATTATGTCGTTCGCAAAGTCATTTCGTTTTCTCAAGGGAAATTTGAATAAGTTATTTGAATAACTAATTCTAGAATAAGTTCTGTAACATTTTGTTCTATGACCTTTTGCAATTTTTCAGGCAACTTAAAAATCTCATGCTCGTAGAATTTCTGTTTTTTTTTAGCAAAAAATTGAGTTATATGATTTTTTATGACTTTATTTGAAATTAAATTTGCACTGGAAATTAGATTGTATTTTATTCTACTTTCTTAACATTTGTCTACAAAAATTGAGAATTGCATAAACATCCGCAGTCTAGTAATAACAAATCGAATCAGTGCCATCATTATACGAAAAGCGAAATGACTTTCCGAACGACCTAATATTACAAATCGATTAGTAAATTGTGTAGATCCATTTCTCACCATTTCTATAGTAAAATCCAGACAGCCTAATTTCTCGTGCAATTAATGTGGTGTACGTTATTAATACAATACAATCAACTCGTTAATTAAAAAAAAAACAGTCCTTAAAAATTTAATAGATTAAAATAAAGAAAGGTTTAGGAGTTTTAGGTTAGGAACTTCATCTTCGAAAATTTTCATCAAAATTACACGTTCGACACCGCCGATGAATTTACAAATGTTACAAATAATTCAAGCTAAACGCGAGATGAGAATGTTCGACAACGAGTGTTGATGAATTTAGCGGACGGTATAATAATTGTTACGGAAATGGCAAGTGATTGTCAAGAGACGTCACCCGTTAGATAAGCCTACAGATATTCTGATGCGACAAAGAATTGATACGTTCCTTTCGTAAACGTCTCTCTTTTTTTCTTTCTCTTTCTTCTTTTGGAGCAAAAGTACCGATGGACCGACAATGGAGCACATCTGTAGGTACCACGAAACAATGGCTACCGAGATTGTGGAACCTATTGCGGATAGTATTCCATAATATACCCTGTTGTTTCCGCTCCCTCGGATAGAACTAGCAGCACGCTCGATGAAAATATATGGCCCCCTTTCGAAGGTCTATCCAGACTGACACTAGCAGTGCTCGTTCGTTATTTCTCCGTGAATTTTCTTCCCCGCCCCTGACTTTCCTTTCAATCTTTCTTCTCCTCCATCCTCTGTTGCGTCTGCCATCATTTATTTACTAATTTACCATCCGCAATCAATTTTTAACGCTGACGCGAACGAGCACTAGAACAGAACGAATTTTACGTTGCCTTCCAAAAATGGCTACATCGATGTTGTTTAGATTTTGCATTGTGCTATGCTCGAATAGAGAAAGTTCAACCATTTGTTCAATTGTAAAATAAGAAGTCCGAGGTAGCGTTGAACTTGTCCTTTCAACGAAATTGAGTCTAATTAACCATTTCTTTAATTTTGGAAATTGATCCGAGATAAATCGACTAGTAAGCAATATTCTTGGAGCGATTATTTATGTAATAGTATAGTACTGACAGTAATTATCATTTCTATTTAGCAGCTCCTTCTACGATTTTTTAAACATCACGAACCTGTGTTAAGGCTTCCAGTAAAGTTCAGAGAATGATATAAATGTTATACAATTATAATGCGATCGCAAGTTGGACAGTGCAGCGCATAAATGTTCAGAGGATCAGATAATAATTGCGGTTTTGGGAAGACTAAATCTATTCGTTTTACCGATACATCATTTTTATTAAATTCGTTGGAACGATCAATTGTTTCTGGTATAATGTTGCTATCGTACGTTTGATTCGTGTGAGATAAACAGGCTGGAACGAAAGCTCCCTGCCATCTGTCAGTGGAAGAACAGCTTCTAAAGATTTAACACAGACTAACGATCCCTACAGATATTGCAAGCAATGCATTTTCCTACCTATGGTTTTGAATTGCCGACTGAACTACTCCGTGGAAAATTTTCTAGTACGTACGGATAAAGCACCGACGAGATACTCGTTAAAGTTTAAAGTATCCGTTCGTCGGTGAGAAGGAACCATATCGATTACACAGTCCAAGAAAATTTAACTTTTTTCGTGTACAACAATTACTGTTGGGTGATTAAAATTGCTCTATCACGCTGTTTCATTTTTTTTCTCGGTTGTTAATTGAGATATTCAGATTTTTAAAAAACGAAAATACACGAACTTACCTCCTTCATATCATATATTTTTGTCACAATTGTGATCAAATTATCAAGGGTAGAAAAAAATCATTTAATTTTTTGGGGGTGGGGATTGCAAGCAACCCTTCGAGTAACCACTTCTAAAAAATTCAAGACCAATGTTCTGTTACCTATCTAATATATATAAAAGTTTCAAGACGTCGGATTGGTGGAACATAATAATAATAATAATAACAATACTTTTTTCAAAAAATGGAATACTATATTATTTTCAGAATAAAATATGGTTGGTGACTTAAAATTTTGGAGGGTTATCTTTCAACCTAAAACCATTGTTTTCCACAAAATATCAATAAAAATTGTGAGTTGGGCCGCTGGACCATTCTTAGTCTGCTAGGGCGACGTTTTATGGCAGGGACATCGCTATTGTGCAGTGGGCCCGGTACGTGACTTTTGTAGTTTGGCTACGGCGTTGGGCCTGTCAGCGCACTTATTGTTAGCTTAATGAAATTGCCGTCCAATACCCGGGTACCCTTGATGCAGTCCCTTGCCGTAAAACGGTTAAAATAATCGTTTTTCAGGGTCAGCGCGGCTGGCTGCTTGAAGCTGCAGCGCACATGGTTTTCAGATGGCTGGAAAAGCCAAGGGTCGGTCGCCAAACATGTGCGGCCTTGGCGAGTCTCACCACTTACCCACTTACAGTAAAACGAAATTTTTGAAAAAATTTCTTTTCACATCCTGTAGTAAACTAATTGCTCTAGCTTCCCGAAAAAGTTCAAATCGTATAGTGCAATATTAAAAAAGTTATCGTCTTTTTTAGAGCGTCCGAATATTAATTCGCGGACATATATTAATTATCGAACATGATCCACTGATAAATGTATTATCTCTGCTTGTTTAGCGATTGTAATAATACTTATAAATACACTTAGAATATGTGTTAAAACTTTAAATGTCTTGAATTAATTGACTACGTATAATGATAAGCAATAACGTATATGTATTCACAAATAAAATATAATTTTCAATAAAATCACAGTGTATAAAAAACTCGTAACACTTAAATTCATAAAGGAATACAGAAAAATATATCACAAAAGTACAACATTTCCTTTAAATGTATCTTAACGCATTTGCTATGACAAATACATATTAATCACTTTATTGACGAACCATTTCTTAGTAAACTGCAAATGGTTCCCAGGAACTGAGAGGAAATGGATTTTCCCTGAATCGTGTAGAACTTTCAATCCCAAACGATCCTGAAAAGATAGTACATTAGTATATAACATATGACAATAATAAATTATTCATTTAGTACCTCGCGATATAGATCAGTTTGTTCAAGAGTTTGAATCTGTTTTGCTTGTCCGGGCGCATAGAACCCAAACCACTCGGTTTCCCGTGGTGTAACTATGGTATCGTTATCAAATCTTACCAATACCATAGCCTTTAGCTTTTGAAGATTGTCTTTGTAGGTCTGGAATAAAATATGAATGCTTTGTTAAAACATTCTTCTTCTATTCGCAATAAAAATGAATTACCTGATTGATATGTGGTTCGTTGTTAATGTCGGACAAAAGTATACTGTTACGCTTATATTCCTCCTCTTGATAGGGATCGTGCCAATAAGTAGCCTGTATGAATTTTTCCTGGACAAATCTAAATTAAGATTAAGTGCTACTATATGTACTTTTTCATTTAATTCGAAAGAAACTATTCAAAGTTAAAATTTAAATTTAAAAACGAATATAGTAATAAACTACCTTAAGTATGCTCCATATTTAATCACAGTAGCTACACGGTTGCAAATATTGTTATTCAAATTGGCACAGTTTGGCAGGCCAAAAACACCCTGATGCTGACCACCCAGAGAAATAAAATTCTTAACTGGTGGGTTAGGACATCTTTGAATCACAGCTCTCCTGTAATAAATCATTTCGATTCGAAGCTTACATTACAATTCTTCGAGGCTCTAAATATTTTTACACGAGACCGAGATCTCCGATACATGCTTCTAAATTAGTTCCAAACATTTAAAAACAATACATACAAAAATTGAGCACCCTGCGAGAACCCGATAGCATTGTAACCATTTCTTAAATGTTCATTCTTCGATAAGAGATTACACACTGCTGATATTTGTTCATTAATGTTTCCAAGATAACTATGCTCCACATCCTAAAACATTGTATCGTCTCTATAGAAATCTTTAAATGTAAACTTCTTGTAACAAGCGAAGCTATTGTAATAGTTAATACTTTAATACTTACTTCTACAACATTATTACCTATACGAATGGAATAAACATGAACGTCTGGCAATTTTTCTTCTATTAGCTTCTTTATTGCTCCCAAACTAAATGAAAAGCAACAGCTATCGCCTAAAATGTTACAAAAATATATAAATTGTGTAAAATGCAGTAACATCGAAGTTACACAACAATAAAATAACTTTACCCATTCCATGCCATAAAACAACTGGAGTATAACAGTTAACGTTGTTCACTGTACAAATGTACAAGAAAATTGGTAGGATCGATGTGTATTTTCCCAATGTAATCATCGTGAGTTTTCTGTAAAATAAAGGACATTAATTGACATTCGTTTATCTACTTTATTATCCTCGATTCACCATTCTTGATTAACGATATAGGTACCTGCAGCGAAACTAGATTTTGCAGAAGAAAATGATTAATTTCAAAATGGATTTGTTTACGATATGCACGTAAGTACTACATAAGTATATGTCAGATGATGAGATTTGCAAAATTATCTTCGCTTATATATATATATATATAGATTAATGAGTAATAGATGTTATCAATTCACTTAAAAGTGCATCTAATCAACAATTTTTGCCGTTCTGTCCTTATCATATCGTATATAACGCAAACAACGGCACGAAACATTTATTTACTCATTGTGGCAAGACGATAAAACTCAATGAAACTGTTAGCCAAAGTTTAGCTGCCAAACCGTACCAACTGACAAGTAAACATCGCGACGGTAGCGTCGCATTGCCGTTCCTCATACAACCACGAAATTGAAGAAAACATCAACAATTAGACGTCTGGAATAAATTATATTAATTTTGGCTTACTCGTAATGATCCCACGCATTGTCTTTAATTAATTATGAACAATTTTTGAGCGTATCATTGTCTACATACATAACATCTCTAATGTGTAAGACAAGAAGAATATACTGCGAGACAAGGACAGCAACAGGCGAATCGTGCCACCTACTCTGTTTCATGTGGCTCCTAATAGTTTCGCGGGGCGAATCGTGCCACCTACTCTGTTTCATAGGGCTCCTGGTAGGCTCGACTGAAAAATGACGAGATCATCGTCCGTCCTTCTCTCTCTCTCCGTAGTTGCATAAGTCTGTCCTTGTCGGATACCTACTCGCTCTCATGTTCTCCTAATACTCCCCTGGTAAACGGATCCGAAATGTAGGAGACAAGGAGGTGGCACGAGCGAGGCCTCTGCTGTCCTTGTCGCACACTGTGTCTCTCCTTGTCTTACACATTAGAAATATTTGAAAAGAGAAAATGGCCACGAAAAATTGTTTATAACTAATTAACGACAATGCAGCTCCGTTTAAAATTGTTATAGAATTGTTGCTAAAGGTCCAGCATAATTTTCTTAATCGCAAAAGTGCACGAATTGTGACGATAAAGTTGCAAAATTATTTATTTTCTTGACACCTGTCAAAATTTTCCATGTTAGTTTAGAACAAGGGTTTGGATAATTGTTTATAACTCTTTCATCCAGAACAAAATCCGATGGAAAAGTACATGTGAAAGTTGCTGATAGTTCACACTATATTTCCTGATTGCAAATATCCCTGAATTATTATTAATAAGCGAGTTATTAACGAATTTCGACTGGAACTACCCCGCTGAGTGAGAAGGTGCCGTCCATCCTTCTCACTCTTTCCGTAAATTGCATAAGTCTGTCCTTGTCTTACACATCAGAGCTATTTGAAAGATCTCTAATGTGTAAGACAAGGAAGAGTATACTGCGAGACAAGGACAGCAACAGGGGGCGGGGCGAATCGTGCCACCTACTCTGTTTCATAGGGCTCCTGGTAGGCTCGACTGAAAAGTGAGAAGATCATCGTCCGTCCGTCCTTCTCTCTCTCTCCGTAGTTGCATAAGTCTGTCCTTGTCGGATACCTACTCGCTCTCATGTTCTCCTAATACTCCCCTGGTAAACGGATCCGAAATGTAGGAGACAAGGAGGTGGCACGAGCGAGGCCTCTGCTGTCCTTGTCGCACACTGTGTCTCTCCTTGTCTTACACATTAGAAATATTTGAAAAGAGAAAATGGCCACGAAAAATTGTTTATAACTAATTAACGACAATGCAGCTCCGTTTAAAATTGTTATAGAATTGTTGCTAAAGGTCCAGCATAATTTTCTTAATCGCAAAAGTGCACGAATTGTGACGATAAAGTTGCAAAATTATTTATTTTCTTGACACCTGACAAAATTTTCCATGTTAGTTTAGAACAAGGGTTTGGATAATTGTTTATAACTCTTTCATCCAGAACAAAATCCGATGGAAAAGTACATGTGAAAGTTGCTGATAGTTCACACTATATTTCCTGATTGCAAATATCCCTGAATTATTATTAATAAGCGAGTTATTAACGAATTTCGACTGGAACTACCCCGCTGAGTGAGAAGGTGCCGTCCATCCTTCTCACTCTTTCCGTAAATTGCATAAGTCTGTCCTTGTCTTACACATCAGAGCTATTTGAAAGATCTCTAATGTGTAAGACAAGGAAGAGTATACTGCGAGACAAGGACAGCAACAGGGGGCGGGGCGAATCGTGCCACCTACTCTGTTTCATAGGGCTCCTGGTAGGCTCGACTGAAAAGTGAGAAGATCATCGTCCGTCCGTCCTTCTCTCTCTCTCCGTAGTTGCATAAGTCTGTCCTTGTCGGATACCTACTCGCTCTCATGTTCTCCTAATACTCCCCTGGTAAACGGATCCGAAATGTAGGAGACAAGGAGGTGGCACGAGCGAGGCCTCTGCTGTCCTTGTCGCACACTGTGTCTCTCCTTGTCTTACACATTAGAAATATTTGAAAAGAGAAAATGGCCACGAAAAATTGTTTATAACTAATTAACGACAATGCAGCTCCGTTTAAAATTGTTATAGAATTGTTGCTAAAGGTCCAGCATAATTTTCTTAATCGCAAAAGTGCACGAATTGTGACGATAAAGTTGCAAAATTATTTATTTTCTTGACACCTGACAAAATTTTCCATGTTAGTTTAGAACAAGGGTTTGGATAATTGTTTATAACTCTTTCATCCAGAACAAAATCCGATGGAAAAGTACATGTGAAAGTTGCTGATAGTTCACACTATATTTCCTGATTGCAAATATCCCTGAATTATTATTAATAAGCGAGTTATTAACGAATTTCGACTGGAACTACCCCGCTGAGTGAGAAGGTGCCGTCCATCCTTCTCACTCTTACCGACAATTGCATAAGTCTGTCCTTGTCTTACACATCAGAGCTATTTGAAAGATCTCTAATGTGTAAGACAAGGAAGAGTATACTGCGAGACAAGGACAGCAACAGAAGGGCGGGGCGAATCGTGCCACCTACTCTGTTTCATAGGGCTCCTGGTACGCTCGACTGAAAAGTGAGAAGATCATCGTCCGTCCGTCCTTCTCTCTCTCTCCGTAGTTGCATAAGTCTGTCCTTGTCGGATACCTACTCGCTCTCATGTTCTCCTAATACTCCCCTGGTAAACGGATCCGAAATGTAGGAGACAAGGAGGTGGCACGAGCGAGGCCTCTGCTGTCCTTGTCGCACACTGAGTCTTTCCTTGTCTTACACATTAGAAATATTTGAAAAGAGAAAATGGCCACGGAAAATTGTTTATAACTAATTAACGACAATGCAGCTCCGTTTAAAATTGTTATAGCATTGTTGCTGAAGGTCCAGCATAGTTTTCTTAATCGCAAAAGTGCACGAATTGTGACGATAAAGTTGCAAAATTATTTATTTTCTTGACACCTGTCAAAATTTTCCATGTTAGTTTAGGACAAGGGTTTGGATAATTGTTTATAACTCTTTCATCCGGAACAAAATCCGATGGAAAAGTACATGTGGAAGTTGCTCATGGTTCACTCTATATTTCCTGATTGCAAAGATCCCTGAATTATTATTAATAAGCGAGTTATTAACGAATTTGCTCTTGAACTACGCAGCTGAGTGAGAAGTTGCCGTCCTTCCTTCTCACTCTTTCCGTAAATTGCATAAGTCTGTCCTTGCCTTACACATCATTGAGATCTCTAATATCTCTAATGTGTAAGACAAGGAAGAGTATACTGCGAGACAAGGACTGCAATAGGGGGCGGGGCAAATCGTGCCACCTACTCTGTTTCATGGGGCTCCTGGTAGTCTGGACTGAAAAATGACGAGATCATCGTCCGTCCTTCTCTCTCTCTCCGTAGTTGCATAAGTCTGTCCTTGTCGGATACCTACTCGCTCTCATGTTCTCCTGATACTCCCCTGGCAAATGGATCCGAAATGCAGCAGAACAGGAGGTGGCACGAGCGAGGCCTCTACTGTCCTTGTCGCACACTGTCTCTCTCCTTGTCTTACTCATTGCAGGGATAGGGAAATTAGTTGACAAACCCGCCACGATAGATGGCACCACCGTCCCGTTGCCGTCGCCTCGGTCCGGCTTTATTTATTAATTTTTTAGAAATATTCTAGTCTAGCTATTGGAACAAAGTACGTGCGAGGAGGTTCAATAAACAAACAATTAACTGTGCATTATTTTTTATTGTACGTTATTTACATTTTTCATGATTATTCGTATGGTACAATAAATGTTTATATTATTATCCCACAATGTGCTTCTGACCTCTCTCTTCTCCTTTGATTATTCTGCGAAACACACAAATAATTAATTAATTTGACATAAATTATAATAAAAATTGTTACGTAAGAATATAAAGAGATTTTCTATAAGATCTCCAGTCTATCCTATAAATTGTCTCTGGTCGAATCATTGGCGCGTGTTAGCGCGTGGTAGATATACAAAACTCAATGTGAACACAAATCGTTTCCGAAGATCATCTTCCAACGAAAACGTGCCGGTTACGAAGGAACTCTCAAAGAACGAATTATTTAATATATTAATTTATATACTATTTGTTAGTATCATGTCGAAAGTAAACACGCTGTACAATTATTTTACGTCGCCGAAAACTCCTAAAACACCGGCTAATAAATCTGTTCAAGAAGACAAATCTTCGACGCCGAAAAGAACAAAAGAACAAAGGACCAAAGGTACAATGCGTTCACATATTGTTTAAATTAATAACAAATAATGCTACGAATGACACTTCGTGTTACGTATAGACCGCATACAGAATTAGGTTATATAAAATTACTACAGGAAAGAAAGTATTTATTCGTATGATATTTTGATATACAATTATATTAGACTGCGAATATTTCAGCAAGTTTCCATTTTCCAAACAAATTGTTTTTGTTGATAAGCTAGTTGATTATTCTTGTGCACAGTTAAAACTCCTAGCAAAGGAAAGGAGAACAAGAATGTCGAGGAGAAGGATAAGAAAAGAATTTACAAAGATGACGATGAGGAGGAGAAAGATGAAGTGGAGACAAGGCAATCCAAGAAACCAAGACTAATTATTCCGAGTGAGGAATCTGGAGAGGATACTGGAGATGAATTTAAACCAGGTTTCACACAAAACTTCAATAATTTCATTAATGTAACAAGCAAATTCTTCAAAATTATATTTAATTGTTTGGTATAGATCCTGCGGATGCGACAGAGTCTGATTCGTGTTCAGAAGGAGATCCTGAAAGCGAGCCAGACACCCAGTCTGAAGAAGAATCACCAGTGGTACATAATAAATACATTTAGAAGCACTTGATCTTGCTTATTTAACGCAAACTATATTTCAGAAAAAAAGGAAGGTGTCTAATGCCAAGCCTAAACGTTCAGCAGCTCCGAAAAAGAATGGCAAAGTGGTAAGCACGAGATTATTAATTATTTTGCTTGATCCATTGCTCGAGAAATTAAGACGAGACTCTTGCAGGACAAAGTGGAATCGAAACCACCTCAGCCAGCTCATGCTCAAGGTAGCAATGACTCTTGGCGGCATTTGAAGTACGATTTTCTACAGCCAGATAAAATAAAAGACATTAATAGAAGGTCACCGGGAGATCCGGATTACGATCCAAAAACTGTCCACGTTCCTCCGGACTTCCTGACCCAGCAGACTCCGGTAAAACGCGCATACAATAGATTAACATACATCATAACATTCGATATGACAAACATCCGATGAAATGTTCTTTTTACAGGCCATGAGACAGTGGTGGGAATTAAAGAGAGAGCACTTTGACTGTGTGCTCTTCTTTAAAGTCGGAAAATTTTATGAACTGTATCACATGGATGCTGTCACCGGAGTGAAAGAGCTGAATCTCTCGTACATGCGTGTAAGTTCTGCGTGAAATCTGATTCCCTGAGTTCACAGATCAACAACAAATATCTAATAGATAAGCATGAGCTCAAATTTCTTGAAATTATGACATGCGGCGTTTTTCCTGGCAACCACAGATTTATCCTCGGAAGGCACTTGGATGGTGGGGTTTTAGTGGGTATGGGCACGGTCCATTTTCCGGAAACTGTGCCGAGTGCCACACTACTCCCCGACGTATATCTTAGGGGGGTGTGCATTTCCTCACCGTCCTTACGGGGGTAGACTCGTTTCCAGGATTGCAAGAGTGCGGGATGCGCCTCCTTATTTCTCGAAATGCATTTCTCGTTCTCCCCTCCTATTTTTAAATTTACGAGGCGTAATTTGCATTATTCGGAAGCATGTAGCTGTCGCAGCTTTATGAAAACAGCTACGTACGTAGCTGCATGCTTCCGAATAATGCAAATTGCGCCTCGTAAACGTAAAAACAGGGCTTTTGAGCACTATTGAAAAACCCCATCTTTGCATCAGCGGGAAATGAGAAGAAACGAGTCTACCCCTTCAACAAAAAAAGGAAAAAGGTCAACAACAACAATGAAACAAATATTTCTACGTTGCAGGGTGAATTCGCTCATTCCGGATTTCCAGAGATCGGATACGGCCGTTTCTCGGCGAGCCTTATAGAGAGAGGGTACAAAGTAGCGAGGATAGAGCAAACGGAGAATCCAGAGATGATGAGCCAACGTTGCAGCAAAAGTAAGACAACGTTACAACACGATGTTCTCGATATCGTTTAATCGATTGCATACATTTCAGTGAGCAAACCAACGAAATTCGACAAAGTTGTGAAAAGAGAAATTTGCCAAATCAGCTCGAAAGGTACTCGAGTGTATACTCCGCAGGATGTGGAGGCCTCGACGCCGAATTCGAATTACTTGATGTCTCTGGTCGAGAAATGCCCACCCGGTGGAAACACGTCTCATTATGGGGTGTGTTTCTTGGACACAACGATCGGAGATTTCCATCTCGGACAATTCGAGGATGATCGTTGCAATTCTAGGATCCTAACGCTGCTAGCTCATTATCCACCGGTTCACATTGTATACGAACGCGGTAACCTGTCCCCGAAGACGTTGCAAATTTTAAACAATACTTTGGCATCGTGTATCAGGGAACCGCTTCTGCGAGAGTCTCAGTTCTGGTCGGCTTCGACTACTTTGAAGAATCTACACGAAGGAGAATACTTCAAACAGACAACGGACTCTAGTTTTTCGTGGCCTGAAGGTTTACAACCGTATCTGAGTGCAGGCGATAGTCTAGGCTTGACTCCAGCAGATAACAAGGAGTTAGCGGTGCACGCTTTAGGAGGATGCATATACCTGCTTAAAGACTACTTCCTGGAGCAACAGTTGCTGGCACAAGGCCGATTTAAATCGTACGTCCCGCCAGATTACTCAAACGAATCTTCGGAAGCATCAAAGTTCGCAAACAACATGGTCTTGGACGCTATTACGATCAATAACTTGAGGATCTTCGGGGAAGGCTCGCTGATGAAAACGCTGGATCGTTGTTGCACACCGTTCGGTAAAAGATTGTTGCGCGAATGGATCTGCAGGCCTTCCTGCCGCAAAAACGTGATAATAGAACGGCAGCAAGCTATACAAGAACTAATGGATCGCAACGAAGCAGTGCAAACTGCTCGCAGTATCTTGGCCGGTCTTCCGGATCTTGAAAGGCTTTTAAGCAAGTGGGTGAAATTCTAACACGCTCGGTGAAAAAGTCTTGAGTGTTTATTTAACGTTGCTTGTACCGTAGAATTCACGCGCACGGAAATCCAGCGAAAATGACCAATCATCCTGACGCCAGAGCAATCATGTTCGAGGGTCACACGTATTCCAAGAAACGAATCCTAGACTTCACTACCACTCTCAGCAGCTTCGAGGATGTCCTGAGAATAGTTGCTTTATTCGAAGGTTCAAATTAATATGTCGTACTTAGCACTATAGATTAATAGCGGGATGAGCAATCTTGATAGGATTTTTCAGCAGTAAAAAGAGCCAAATTTCTTATGTTTACGTTTACGGGGCGTAATTTTCATTAGTCGCCATAACTGCGACAGCTACATGCTGCCGAATAATGCAAATTACGCCCCGTAACCGTAAAAATAGGAGATTTGGGGGCGATTGCGGCGTAGATTGATCTTTTACTTAGCGCTTTTACTACTGCAAAACCCCATCCTTGACATTATCGAGAAATGCAATCCTGAAAACGAGTCTCAACATACGAAAAAATTGATGAACTTCGTTCTTCGTGTTTCAGACTTCAACAGCCCCTTAATAGCTCGTCACACCAAAATAGAACCAGACGGAGAATTTCCATCGCTGAGAGCAACTTTGGATTACTTCAAGGTACAATTATATAACATTTCAGCCATTAAACGAGACACTATCTATCCTTCTATCTTCGTATATCGTGTTACAGACCGCGTTCGACCACGAAGCGGCGAAAAAGGAAGGCTGCATCGTTCCAAAGAAAGGAGTGGACGACGAGTACGACTCCGTTTTAATGGAGCTCGAGGAAGTGAAGAACGATTTAGATGAGTACCTTCAGAAGCAGAGACGGCACTTCGGTGTGAAAGTCACGTTCTACGGGACCGATAAGAAGCGTTATCAGATCGAGGTTCCAGAGTCTCAAGTGAAGAAAGTTGGCTCCGGGTTCGAGCTGATGTCACAGAGGAAAGGGTTCAAACGTTATTACACCGCTGAAGCTAAAGTAACGAAACCGTTGATGGATTTTTCATGAAACACGCCAGCAACGGTCTTAATGGAACACCGAATTTCAGGAACTGTTGAGCCGACAAATTAACGCCGAGGAGCACAAACACAAGGTGTTGAAGGATCTGAACAGGAGGATATTCGCTCAATTCAGCGAGAAATACGATATGTGGAATATGGCTGTTTACAAGCTGTCTGTCTTGGACGTTCTCATTTCTCTGGCGGAGTACGCTCTTAGCGGTGACATGTGTGTACCAGAAGTCGAGGACGGCTCGAATGGACAAGTAATTTTCATCAGACATTAGTTTGCTTGGAAAGTCACGCCTTATAATACATAGATAATATTTTAATATAATTAACCTTTCACAGATATTCATTGATATAAAAGAAGGAAGACACCCGTGCATAGCGTCAGACAATTTCATACCGAACGACACTGTACTGGCCACTGACAATTCTGCTTCGTTCGTGATACTAACAGGACCCAACATGGGCGGTAAATCCACGCTGATGCGACAGGCAGCGCTTCTCACGATCATGACGCAAATAGTATGATTTTTCCACGGGATTATACAGACCGGGTGTTTCATAATTCATGGAAATATTTAAATTTAATCTTCTTGAAAACGAAGTCTCCACGCAATTTCGTTGTTCTTGATTTTTGTCTCACTTCCAGCCATAGAATTGACCTCACCTAATGTTTACCATGAATTATGAAACATCCGGTATAGATAAGTGACCGTGGTCACGGTTCCCGGTGTAGACATGCGATTTCCTCGGTTTCAGGGATGCTACGTTCCTGCTAGTTCCTGTCGTCTAACGATAGTAGATCGCATTTTCACGAGATTGGGCGCCAACGACGATATCCTGGCTGGTCAGAGTACTTTCCTGGTAGAGCTGAGCGAAACCGCAACCATATTGCAACACGCCACACCGTATTCGCTGGTTCTACTCGACGAACTAGGTAAGGACCCAGTCAACCAGGCCTGCCTTGAGCCATGCCGGCCTAGGACAGAATATTGTCCAAGCTACGCTCGGAGCTGCTCAAGGTCGGCTTGGCTCAATTTTGGACGTCCTCCTGCGCGCGCATCTGTAGCGTTTTCTGCCGTCCGCTGGATCTCGAATCTGCCTTTGTTTAAGAGGGCAGCACGGTCGCACTGATGTGGCGGATGCCGTTTCCTCTCGTTTTCTCTCCTTGCATGTGCACTCAAAGTTCTGCATTCAAAAATCGGTATTTCGAATTGTTAGTAAAAAGGACGAGTGCTTATATTTGGTACAATCAAAATTTACTTCGCCGACATCTGCCACATTAGCACCTACCCTTACCGACGGTGCTGCCCTGGAAAACGGCATCCGCCACATCAGTGCGACCGTGCTGCCCTCTTAAACAAAGGCAGATTCAGGGTCCAGCGGCCGGTATTCTGCCTTCGTTCTGCCCGTGTCCAAATACCTGGTCCATCGGACGGCAGGAAACGCTACAAATGCGCGCGCAGGCGGACGTCCAAAATTGGATTCTTTGTTTCAATACCTTCGACGTATTCTATGCAACCTGTAAGTTAACCAATTGTTAATATAACGTTTCTTGTTTCTTTTAGGACGAGGCACGTCGACTTACGATGGAACCGCGATCGCCGCTGCGGTGGTGGGTGCGTTGACGAAGTTGAAATGTCGAACGCTATTCTCCACGCACTATCATTCCCTGGTGGAGGACTACAAGAGCAACAAGGACGTTACTTTGGCTCATATGGTAATTTCTGAACCGTGATACAAATTTATTAAAAAGTACACACTGCTGGACACGCCAGCCACTTAGCATTTCGATGTTCTTTGAAACCTGATGTGGAGATTCATCTTTTAATATCCGCAGGCGTGCATGGTGGAGAACGAGGAGGAGGAGGAGGTGTCCCAAGAAACGGTGACGTTCCTTTACAAGCTCAGCGAGGGTGCTTGCCCCAAATCGTATGGTTTCAACGCGGCCCGGTTAGCCGGCGTGCCAGCTTTTATCACGAGTAGAGCGCACGAGATCTCGAAGAGGCTCGAATCGGAAACGAATCAGAAACACACGTTCGTGTCGCTGTGCAAAGCGACCGGGCCAGCGATAAGAGACTTGATCGCTGATATCCGTAGACTATAGAATCTAGCCTTACCTAAATCATCCACGCGGCGATCTCGCTGAGCCTTACTCGTTCCTCTTTCTAATAATTTATATCCAGGCTGCGGATCTCTGCGCTAAGTCTCGTTTCAATGCGATTCATTTTATTTCGGTAGCGCGCTCGTTACAAACTAAATCGTATATATATACATGGTACAAACGCATACAGACTCGCAGTCTGCAACTATTTACGCTTTCTTCGAAGTATTACGTTGTCTTTATTATTTTTTTTATTTATACAGCTACGTTGCTGTTCTCTACGATTGTTTCATACAAGTTTGTACGCATATTTTGGTAATAAAATTCATTGAAAAAGATCGAGCTGCGATGGGATTCTCCTCTTCGACGCGACGCGGTTCCTACAGGGAAGAAAAGACGGGGTTGTTGCTTACAAAATTTTATTAATTAATGCCAGAGTACAAAAGGGCTACTTATGACGAATACGATGCGATACAAACAATGCGATTTTACTCACACCAAACGACGAAGAACAGAACGTTTCTTGTTATCTCCGGAAAAGTAAGAGGAAAATGTGACGATCAAGTCTGTTGCTCTGTGTGTATGTTCACGTGTCTGTCTGTCTCTCTGTGTGTGTGCACCTTGTGTACGCGTGTTCGTGTCCGTATACGTGTTCGTGTGTCCGCGTGTTAAGTATGCATATACGAGTCTTGCCGTGAAATAAATACAATTACAGCGTTGTACAATAGTGAAACAATGAAAAAGCGAGGGCCTGGAAAAAAAGTTCGACACAACTACAAAAGAATATCATCCTCGAGAAGTTTCGATTTAGGATTCACTTGGTATACTCGTTTCTTTTCTCTTCGAGAAGACCGCAGAGGCGTGTGCAGAGATAATAATCGATAAACAGATACTTAATAATCATAACTCGTTACGGTTGATAAGTCGAGAGGGGAGGGGGGATAAGAGTATCAGCGTGTGTAACTTCCTACGTACGATTAGTAGTAAAAATTAATAATTATATCCTCCCGCGTGAATGCGAAATCACGTCTTCGATTCTCTCCTTCTCGCCTTCTTTGTCGAGTGAACGAAATTAACAGGAAACACAATGAATAAAAGAAAAGGAACCGTGCTCTCTCTCTCTCACTCTCTCGCTCCCACGTTCTCTCTTTCATTCTCTCTTTCTCACCATCCCGGTTGCGTGTGGACAGGTGACGGCGTTCGAAAACGGAGGAACCAAAGAAAAACTATATACGTTCGAAAAGGCACAGAAATTAAGAAAGCACTTGACTCGGGTTCTTTTTTTTCCTTTGTTTTCGTTTAATCGGTTACACAAGGATCGTAGTTTTTTATTTATTTTTTTTTTCTTTTGTATCTTCTTTCTTCGAGTAACATATGCCTACTTCTAATGTACAATTCCGAGGTGTTCGTCGAACGTTATCTAAATAATTAATATCCTGCGCGTGTTGTGTGTGTCTCTGTCGAGCGCTCTCTTCCTCCACTCTGGACGTTCGTGTTATAATAAGTTGTCGAGTTTACTTTTTCCCTATCGCCGAATCGATCGTCCGCGAAATTACCAGTCTAAAACAGTCGAGAGAGAGAGAGAGAACCTTTTTTTTCTTCAGTGATCTGTTTCCGTCCGTTCGTCTGTTCGTCCTTCTCTCTCCTCGCCTCGTGCATTGTCCTCTCCAGCCCCCGTTAATTATTTCTCATTAAATAATCCTACCGTCGAGAGTAAATGAATAGTATCATACCTCTTAATGATTTGTCAAAAAAGTAAATCGTCGCCTTTCCTGGCGACGCACACGCCCAATGATAAGGGGGATGATGCTGCTCGACCCCCGTGGAAAGTAATACTCTATAATCGCGTACAGTGCGATCGCAAGAAGCCTCTGTATAACTATTTTTCCAAATACTTTCGCGCGCGTCTCCGACGAGAACGACGGGGTTGAGAATAGCCTCGAAAACAGAATCGCTATACCCTCGCACGCTTCCCGAACTCCATTCGCAAGATCGGAGAAACCCTCGTCGGCGGGTTAACATTCGATTTCGTTCCAGAAACTACGTTCCACTCGTAACAACGTAAATAAATAATTCGAATTCAGATGCCAGAAATGAAATGCGTGCTCGAAACAGAGAAACGAGCAGCGCGCGAGGGGTATGAGAGCGTGTGCGTGGCCAGAGTGGACGGCGGTGTCAAATCGAATGTACGCGAACCCGGCTCGAATTCGCGTTGGAAAATTGTCGGGGCTTCGGGGATCGTAGCCGATGTCCGTCCCAGATTCTCTAGCTCGAAACACGTCGCGGAATAGTCTCTTCGATAGAAGTTCGCGTCACCTAACCTCACTCTCTTTCTGCTTGCTCTTTGCTCTACCTTTGATCCAATCATTCGAAAGAACGAGCTCTACCGTGTAGTACAGTACCTTAAGAGTTACGCATTTACAAAAAGACTGCGGGGAAACGAAGATTCCTTTCTGGGGGAATGATCTTTCGAACAGAACGATTATTTGAATTCCGTCTCGCGCGATCAAGACCTAGGCGCTCGATCCCCGGGGGGGTTTTTCTTTTCTCTCGTTTCGTTTCTTTCTCGATGCTCTTCTCCCTCATCTTACACCGCGCCGTCTGTCCGCTTGTCGGCCCTTCCAGTCCCTTCACGGTCGTTTCGCATCCTGGTCGAATCACTTGGAAATTCTTCTCAATTTTCCGAACCCCTCGACCGACGAGGCGCCAAGTCCGTACCCGACTTCTCCAATTATTCAATCATTCATTTCAGCTCTTCTTCAATTCTCTTCGAAGGTTTCGGAAAGCTACTGTCATCGATCGTTACAGTACACGTACACGCTCGCCGAATTTTCTACACCATTGAACTTCGTTTATACTTCTTTCAATCTCCACAGGCTCGAAATTGCCGAACTTTTCTTAGCAAAACTCTTACAAGACAGGGTTTGGATAAACGAAGTTCTACCGTGTTTCTGTCGATTCGAAACTGAACAGATCCTGACGAAATGGCTACTGTTTGTTACGAAAGGGCTGTTTCCGATAACGTCCATGCTCAGCATTGGATGAAATTTTGGAAATAGGTTCTTTTGGAATGGAAAAAAATTGTTTACCATTTCAATGTCAGTCCCTACGTTACCGACAAAATATTTTTACCATTTTAATGTCACTCTAGAGTCCAAATAGAGGTGGCATTAAAAATGATTCAATTATAGATCACATGTGTGAATGCTTATGGCGCTCTGAAGTCAACAAAGGTGGTGATGATCCATTTTTGCAATTAATTGAAGATATTATGCGATCAGAATTAGATAGGATTAGGTGGTAGGCGTCCATGCGTACGAAAATGCAGGAGGAGTGTCGGTAAGGTAGAAATTGACATTAACAATAATATGACAATCATCATTTTAGACAAAAAAGAACTGATTTCCAAAATTCCATCTAATTCTGAGCATGGACGTTATCGGAAACTTCGTCACTTGGTGTGCAGCCCGTAGGGGTACATTAAAATTCATAAAATTCGCTACGATTGTTATCACTAGACTGCCGATTTGACGATGCACGCGCGACGAAGACGAAAAGATGAGTTCAAGGTCGTATTACATATTTTGAAATGATCGAAGTCGGAAATAGATACATCCACTCGCGATTGCGATGCACACGCCGTGTTCCTTTCCCATGGAGCAGTCTAATTATTACCATTTTATTAATTTTAATATACCCGCGGAGACTGTTCACAATTATTCGTCATAGTTTCAGGATCTGTTTAGTGAAACCTTGAGAGCAAGATCTCCGTGTCGTCTCCCTCGGGAAGGGTTCAAAGGGATCAGTAGATCGTGAGATTTGATTGGACACCGAGAGGAGATCCTCGAGAGAAATCGTCGGTTGATCGGCGAGGGTGCGTGTCCTTCGAGAAGGGACACGGTGTCCCTCGAGGGTTCAAAGGGTGAGATTTGATTTTTCAATTGCGACCGAGAGAGCGAGATGCATCCTGGAGGAATCGGCGCACTGGGTTGATCGCTCGATCGGGGTGAAGGCCGATGTCCCGCGAAGGGACACTGGAAGGGTGGACGGGGCGAGAAAGACGGACGATAGCAGCCGCGATATCTCAGCTGTGGGTGTCCCGGGTCGCAGCGGTTTTACCAGAGGCCGGATGAGAATCCACCGGGTGGGACGCGTGTGCGACCACCTCCTGATGCCTTCGCCGCCGGCGACGAGTCGGTCGATTTATCGCCGATGCTCGAGCTTGAGCTGGACGTCCCGTTTTGCACAGCCGCTGGCCCGTTGTTCTGCGACTCCGCGTACCCAGTTCCAGTCACCGGATTCCCATCTGCGAAAAATCACGGTCGTTCTTAAGTACCTTGCCAACTATTCCCGCAGGTAGCGCCACAATCGTCTTCCTCCTGACACCTCATGTGGAGGCTCCACAACTTGGACACCTCATGTGGAGGCTCCACAACTTGGACACCTCATGTGGAGGCTCCAAAACAACTTGGACACCTCATTTAGAGGCCCCAAAAGAACTTGGACACGTCATTTAGAGGCTCTAAAGCTTGGACACCTCTCTGCTAAGGCTTCAAGGACTTGGACACTCTAATGCTAGCTCCACACTAGGCCAACGTTTACCTTCACGGAAGAGGATAAGTCCAATGAGGACGCTGGAGACCCGATACGATGAGTTGGCCACCAGCATGGGCAGTGGCGCGTTACCCAACTTGGGCAAATGCCCAGGGCCCCAAAGCGAAAGAGGGCCCCGAAATTCTACTTTGCCCGAGGCCCCAACTAGTTCCAACGCGCTACTGACCACGGGAGTAAATACGAAAAGTAGGACCCCGGGTGGTTTAGAAAGAACAGGCGTGGTGGTGGGCCTCGGAAGACGAAGAACTAAGGGCAATGCGAAAAGTAGAGGCCCTTAGTTCTTCATAGGCTCGGGCACCAACTGCTTAGTAGAGGGGCGGTCCATTGAACGTCCCGGGGTGGGTGTTTACGGGGATTTGCCCTCGGTTTTAGCCTCCCCCTTTAAAAAAAGCACCCCGGGTGGTGGTTTTAGAAAAGAACAGGAGTGGAAGGGAGTCCGGCAAAAGATTCAGTCAGGAGAAATGCAGATAGCGGGTCCCTGTGCTACCTTATCGAACTAGTTCGGACTGGGAGGATGGGGCCTGTTCTAAAAAGGTCCCGGATGAGAGGTTTTTTAGTGGGTACTGGGGGAACCGAAGATCTGTTCCCTCGGAGTCTCACACTACCCCTTCTGGGGTGTACATAAAGGTAGTTTTCCTCTCTCCTTAAGGAATTAAAAATAAAATAGCGGGGCCCTGACTGTCCTCAAGACATTAGAGAGCAAGAAAAGGGCCCTCAGTCCCAGACGTGTGGTTTTTTAGTGGGACACCGATCACCTGTGTCCTCAGAGTCCCACACTACCCCTTCTGGGTGTACATAGATATATTTTTCCCCGTCTTTGAAGAAAAAAATAAAAGGACCCCGGGTGGTGGTATGTCGGGCAGAGTGGAGGAGGGGCTAGACCCCGGGCGGTGGGGTTTTAGTGGGTATGGGTAGGGATATAGACCCGTTCCCCCAATTTCCATCTAAGCCGAGACCCACACTACCCCCCGAACTTCATCTTAGGGGGTGTGCGCAACAGCGTTTCCCCACCGCCCTGAAACAAAAACAAAAGGCCAACGTTAACCTTGCTGTGAGATTTCCTAAACCAGAGGACCTTGAATACATCAACCTTGACTGCTGGACTGATTGGACTGTGTGGAGGTAGCATCAGAGCGTTTTCTATTGTCCAGTTTTCACAGATTGACGAATGAATGGCCGGTTACTAGACTGCCGATCTTTATGCGAAATAACAGTGAGATTCTTCGAATCATTTTCATTGGAACATCCTATTATCATATTCTCCAAATATTGTTTTATCCAGTTACGGAGGATCTTCACGTTTCTTTTTTATACCGATTAGATGAAATTCGTGTGGATTTCGTGTTTGATCTTTGAAATACATATACATAGAAGAGAAATATTGATACGTATCGTGGATCGTAGTCGAGCAGATTGATATTTTCCAGTGACGGCATGCAATAATTCCGAGGCCGCGGTAAAAACGCAGAAAACGCGGCGAACAAGTTCCACGGAAAAATGTGAAATCCGTGCCCGATCGCCGAGTCACGTTCTCCGTTCCCTGCGCGGCGAGCTGATACAGCTCGCTGTCCAACACTGTCGTAGAGATAACGAGATTTCACGCGGCGTTCCGCGAACCCTCGATTTTTCGATCTACATATCCATGGGTTTTTCCTCGCAATCTTTTCCGCTGGTTCTTTTCCGCTGTTGTTCTTATTTGTGTTTTTTTTCCCTCTCTCTCTCGTTCTCTGTTCCGTTCGCGAACAGATATCGAGGGGGTTGGAGGCGCGGAGGAGGAGGCCGAGGGGAAAGGTAATTTACTCGACAGGCAATTAAGCGTAAAATGGAAGGAGCAACCAGTCGGGTTCGATGCACTGATCAAAAGATACACGAGAGCTACTCGAGAGGAACTTACGCTACGCAAGACAAGAAATGCGTGTTTTCTATCCTGTAGAAAAAACGAACTTACCGTGTTTTCTCTATTATCGTACTATATGCGTTGACCTATGTGAAAACTCGCCGGACGGAGAGTTGCTCGAGTCCTTGGATGCGCTCCGGGATTCGAGCAAGTCTCCAGCGGATCGATGATCGGCGGCGGCAGGTCGGAGGAGATCAAGGAATTCGCATTTGATCGAGGGAGGAGCGGGAGTGTTCCGATCGACTAGACCAGGCCTGGCCAACACGCGGCTCGCCGGGCGATTTTGTATTTCTATCGAAACTTTTGTTTCTCCTTGTGTTTGTATACAAAAAATGGGTGAACTTTATTTTACCGGACTCAAAATTTGCATCTTTCTCCTGCGAATTATGATGCATTCGGTATGCGATCCAGTAGATTTGTACTCGGCGCGGATGCTGATCGAAGTTTCGATCCTCTAGGATCAATAGTTGAGGAGATATGGTCGCTTAAAGTTCAGCATATTTACAGTTTCTTGGACGGGACCCTGTCAAGAATGCTCAACTTTAAGCAAGCATAACTCCTGAACCATTGATCCTAAAGTATCGAAACTTCGATCTGTATCCGCGCCGGGTACAAATCTACTGGATTACATACCGAATACATCATAATTCGTAGAAGGAAGGCACAAATGTTGTGTCCGGTAAAGTAAAGAGCAGCCCAAAAAATATTAAAAAAATGAAAATTTGCATGTGTCATTGTTGTAGTGCGCAAGTGCGACGTATAACAATAAAGTGTTATTCATTTGGTATTTGTATTACATTTTTTTAAAGCATGGTTACCGGCCCGCTGTAACGTTACGCGTCATCAAAGTACCCCGTGAAACCATTCGGATTGGCCAGGCCTGGACTAAACCAATCGCCGCGCGCTGGTTCAAAAATTTCGACTTGAGAAATCGTCACGGTAAAGCAAACGTCCCGAATCAATGCAAACTTGTCAAGATTTTGTTACCCGAGGAGCCAGTGGAGGGAGGAGTCTCCCCTGGGGAACTGTGCGTAAATGCATTAACCCTATGCACTCGGTTGTCCCCTCTGAGGCACCACTAAAAATTGCTGTACCATTATTCAAAATATTGTTTACATTATTAGGGTAAGGTGCCCAAATATGGTATAGTAGTTCTTAAATCTAATAAATAATGTTAAAATTTTATTATATATAAAATTGATTTGGTCTAAAAAATAAATGTAAAATAAAAAAATCTAAAGCCTGAAGTGCCAAACCTCCCTCCACTAGAAACAATAAAAAAAAAAGGAAACTTGTCAAGATGATGTAATACTCGAGGATCGTGCGATGAGGGTTGCAAAATCAAATCTCTGTAGAATTACAAATTGAAAACCAATCAATTTCACACTCCATACGGAAAGAAGATAGAGAACAATAGGAAAGAGACTACGAGAGTGAAGATCGATGAGTTGGGGGAAGGGGGTGTGAAGGGGGAGGAGCGAGGATAGAGACAAAGGGTGGGTGGGGTGTAATAATGGGATCACGATGGCTTGGTGGCTGAAAGAAGATCATTGGTCGGTTCGGTCGGATAAAATGAGCAAAACTGGTGGCAGACGTTACCTCGACACCTTCGTGCGCTGCGCCTGATCGGCGTCACGTCAACTCCGTCGCCGGTGACCGGGTTGCGCGTTATGCAAGACGATCCACCTGCCAGGTGTGTTTTCGAGCGAGTAGGAAGGCACAGAGGACGGCAGATCACGGGCCGGTGCACGCGAAAGCGACACGCACCAGAATTCACCACCACCACCACCACCACCACCATATCACCATCATCACCATCATCAACATCATCATCATCATCAACCACCCCCATGCACCGTCAGACGCCGTGGCAAACAAAAACACCCGCAACCGTCACCCAATCGTGAGAAACGTGTTAGTGCACGCGACCATTGTGGACGAACCGTCCGAGACACCGGAAAATCTATTTTTCAATTTTATTTCATTCGTTAATCCTTTTGCAATTAATTGTGCAAACTGGTCTGTCTCTATTGCCCTCGTTTGCTGAGAAATTGAATTTTTAAGGGGAAGCTTCGAACTCTATTACTTGTGGAAATTGTTGCAAATGATACACACTGTATGTAATGGTGTCTGTGATATTTTTTAACTGCATTATTTTTTTAGAAGTGACTCTCTAGGTATGCAGATTACTCGAATACAGTGCGAGGTCACGGTGTATCAATCCTGGAACAAGCTTCGAAGAAGAACAGACTCGAACGTCTTTCGATTGGCAAGAGAATCTTTCGCGAGACGTTCAAACCCATCGCTGAGCTAGTGATGGGTTTGTGCGACGGGGCCTAGTATCGAGGCAAGACGAATGTTAAGTCCCTCAATCTTTAAAATGGAATGCTATGTATTTTGTCATATAATATTCATTAATCACTGATCTTGAATTCAATGATCTTCAAGGTCGCAAATAACAGAAACAATTCGCGATTTCATTTCCGATGTCTCGGGCCTTGTTCGTCCGTGCGAAAACAAAACGATTACGGCAGGGACGGAAAACGAAATGTTACGCTACGCTAGAAGTGTGTGGAACGGGGCAAGCAGAAGCAAACGTAACAGCAAAAGAAAAGCAACGATAACACCCAACGATAACAACATTGTCGAAACAGAAAGAACGGAAACAAACGAGATTCGTCACGCGTCAAACGCAGGCATGGATATATCTATTCAACTGCTGGATGAAATCATAGAAACAATTCAAGGTTCGTGGACGTTTGTTAATCACCGTTGTCGAACTGCACAACAGAAAATCACTAAATCAATCGATTAACCCTCGGACAACTTTGTTTATCAATTTTTTAAAACACATTTTTAAAGGCCTTTTTTATAAACACGTTGACCTTATTATTTTCCCTAATGCAGTAGCTATACATATATTTAATTAATTCGCCAGAAACTGAGTAATTGAATGACACTTGATACCCTGGGTCAAAATAGACCCAGGCTTCGCTATCAGAGGGTTCATACGTTTTGGAACATAAAAGACGATACAGACAATTTCTTGTGCTTCGAGAGGGCTGTAACGTTATAGTAATTTCACGAGCTAGACTAGGGGTGGCCAACTTCTGTATACAGGGTGTTAATTTTAATCTGGTCGATCGTGATCGACTTGTTGGCCATTCCTGAGCTAGTCAACCGAGGGGGCGAGAATGTTACGGCAAACGCGGAATAATTTACAGCGGAACTCTCGCGAATAATAGGGCAACATCGATCGACCGAAAACCCTCGCGGTCGCGCTTATGAGATTGCCCGCGAGCCACGATAAATTTAATAGTCTCCGCAAACCAAGCCTACAGCGAGCAAATAATTAACAAAAGGGGAACGAGCACAGGTTTAGGGTCGCTAAATAATGCTAGCCAAAAGTTGTCGGGTTGATGAGAGACTGTCGATCGGAAACAGGCAGGCTTCGAATCGTTGACTAACATGAATCTGTTTAATTCTGGATAATTAAAACATCTAATTAAACTTCATTAATTAAACTTTTTCCATATAGTAAAAGAAATGCTTTAATGACATCACCAGATTTTTCCTCAAAGATTTTTTCTCAAAGTAATACAGTAAAGCCTTGATCTAAGAAAACGAGATCTTCAGGATCTAAGAAAATTGTCTATCCCCTCCGCTGCGGAGGTCCATTACGGAGCCGGGTATATCTGTGTGCTTTATAACTAATCCAATTACGAACCTTCTTTACTTTCCATTATTTTTTTCATGAGACATCCGCCATCTTATTTGTGACAATTTTCTGATTAAAACGACACCAAACACGATATACTTTGAACTGTATTTAGAGACACAAGTCTCAATCTGGCGACTCTGAGTAGAACTGCAGGATCTAAGAAACAGCACGGACCCGAGGGTTTTTCTTAGATCAAGGCTTCGCTATAGCAGGAATCTATAGCAATTTCTGGACTCGATGCAAGATAAAAACATTATAAATAAACAATCTTGTGAAAAAAAATTGTGCTCAAAGCGACTAGGAGCATTTCAAATGCAAGGGACCGCGAAGATTTGCCCGTGTCCGATCAACCGGCAGAATCGCGATCGTTTTCGGCAGACAATCGGCCGGATAATCGGCGATCGCGGTTTTCCCGAGCGGATAATAGTGTGTCGGGTAATGTGTCGTGTAATCTACTAGATCGTGTCTCATTGCACACTTACGAAATCGTTTGATTCTCCTGAAAGCTGCTTGCGAACAGTTCAAGAGGACAGACTTCGGTGAAAGCCATATTTTAGCGGTTAGTTCGTTCAACAAAATAAAACTGGGGTACATATTCGTTCGTGTCTCGCTAGCTCACGCGAGAGACACATTAGAGAAAAAGAGACATAGAGAGGGAGATGGTGTGTGTGTCTCGTTCGAGAGTGCACGGTTCTCTGTGCAAGCGGTAGAATGCTGCGCAAACAAAGCAAGCGTAACAAATTGGCTCGGCGTAGGTGTCCTACGATTAAACCGGACCGAGCCTCTTCGGCATCGATAATCGATGAGGAAGAAGTATGTAACGTTAACGTGAATCCCGGGATAAAGGAGCCTGCGACACACAGAGACACGGGGTATTTTTTCTCTAGGTAATACAGATTACTCGAATACAGTGCGAGGTCACGGTATATCAATCCTGGAACAAGCTCCAGAGGAAGAACAGACTCGAACGTCTTTCGATTGGCAAGAGAATGTTTCGCGAGACGTTCAAACCCATCGCTGAGCTAGTGATGGGTTTGTGCGGCGGGGCCTAGTATCGAGGCACGACGAATGTTCTGAGATACGTGTCAATTATCGAAGGCTGACAGACTAAATCCGATCTCGACTGACCCTGGAGGGCAGCGGATCGGGAAGAGAAAGATTTACGAAAGCGATTTAGAAGGTTAGAAAAGATCGGGAACGGTGTGTGCCGTGGACAACTCGTTAAAGCCGCGTGTTCCCTCGCGCTCGCACCGTACACCAAGTTCACCTGGACCAGGATAGCGCTGGCTATCCGGGCTTCGGAGATAGAAAGTAGCAATTATTTGCATCAGCGGTCCCATGACAACAGCTTCAAATCGCTGGCCTCGAGGACAGGCTATTCCGAACAATCTTTATTTCTACGCGTCATCACCGCTCAATTTCTTATTCTAATTTTAAATCAACTACTGACTTTAATTTAAACATTAGATTTGTCGAGGACAATTTAGTAAATCTAGGTATATACTCTGAGTACCTGAATAGCTCTAGCGAATTAAGACCCAGCGGTGACGACGCAAAGGAATTCGCGAATGTTTGGCATAGCGACGCCCCGTCAGCACATTTGAGGCTGGTTGAAGAGGATCGCTGACGCAAGAATAATCACCGGGGAGAGACAATGGAGAGAAAGAAGAAAAAAAAGAAGAAGAAGTAGTAACCGCGTGGTAGGAGCAGGTGTGAGAGAGTTAATAGGCGTGAGAGAGATCGACCTTACCTGTGATATCGTTGGTCAGGTTGTTGCCATTGCTGGCAGTGTATCCGTTGAGGACGCCCGCGATCGAGTCCGAGCTGGCGGTGCTCTTCGCGGGCGAAGTCGCGACACCCGACGATGCCGACGAGGACGACGAATCCCCGCTGAGGGAGATATTGCTGCGCATGTGATTTTTCGCGTTTGGGGTGGTGGATGGGGCATCGGGAGGGCCAAACAGGCGTTTGTATGAATCATTACCGGGCTTGTTGCGCGGCGTATCGGTGTTGCTGTTCTTGTTGGTGTTGTTCGGACCTTCGCCGAACAACGCGCTGCCGAGCTGCGACTGGTTGTGGTTCTTCACGCGCCGGGGGCTTGTCTCTTCCGGTGCGGCACCGAATATGTCGCTGCTCCCGCCGCCAGGGGGTTTCAACACCCTGAAACAGAAAACCAATCCTTCCGTTAGATCCACCGATGCTTCTTCCGTCTACAACGGTGTGCTTAAAAATTTATAGTTGGAAAATAGGAGCACTTTTTGCTAGGTACTGTGCTGGGGAGGGCCGGATTAAGCCCCGTAGCAGGAGTAGCAAATGCTACGGGCCCCGCGCCATACAAACAAGGGCCAGTACATGAGCGCCTGTCTATGCCAGGGGGCACAGATAGTTTTCCTTAAAAAAAACCTCATTCATTGTGGTTGCCGCAAAGGTGCGCTACATTTACACACGAGCCGCCCTGATGCAAAGCCTTGGGCCCCGCCATAACATTTGCTACGGGCCCCGCGCTTGCTTAATCCGGCACTGGTGCTGGGAGGGTTTGCATAAACCCACTTATGTTAAGTGGGTAATAAGTGAACCCCCTCCCAGTCACTGGTGCTCCGATAGTAGAACCAGATTCGCCAGATGGAGGGAGGAATAGAGGGGATAATGAAACGCGTCTCGTGACCACGAAGGTGGAGTGGGGATGCAAGTCTTAATCTGGCCACTTTCAGTAGAACAGTGAGTTAGCTACCTCGCTAGGATGAATCCTCGATTAATTAATTTGTACAGTAGGACCTCGGTTATCCGAACACGTAGGGGCACAAGGCCGTTCGGATAACAAAGGATCGATAGCAGGTCTTATTTGTTCCAAAGGCCAAGAACAGGAGTGGCAGTAGCCAGGATTACAACATGGTTTAGAACAGGCCTGGGCACGGGTGGGCCCCTCAAACGCCTGCTTCCCCCACCAAGCTTCCTTTCAGTGGCGCTCCTCGCGGTTTCGATGCACGAGTTCTGCGCACTGCTTGCGACGGACGAAGTGCGTCCTACCTTCACAGTAACGGCGGATGGCAGGGGACACTGGGCGCTACGGTGGGGACGGTCTTGTCTCGATTGAGACAAAAATGCCCAGGCCTGGTTTGGAAGATGTGCAGAATGCGGGGCCCTAAACTATGCTCTCTCGAGCGCATTAGAGGATAGAGAGGAAAGGGCCAAGGTCCCAGACGTGCGGTTCTTTTAGTGGGTATTGGGGAAACCGAAGACCTGTTTCCCGCAAGTCCCACACTACCCCCTCCAGGGGGTGTAAACTTACATACATTTATTTATTTTTCCACACGTCCTTAAACTTAAAAAACAAGTCTTGTTTGTTCTGATAACTGAGGTCAGTTCGAATACCAGAAGTTTTTCGATTTCGAAGACGAGAATCGTGCGATTTCAGGGGAAGGGGACTCGGATAATCGAGGGACCGGTCGAGTAAAATTGAACGGACCCGAAGAGGAAGCGATTGAGAGCCCCTGAGCGGTCCCCCAACCGAGGCGGAAGGACTCGATCCAATTTGCTCGATAAATCTGCGCTGATTTCGACGTAACGAGCAGGCTCTCTCTCCCCACGTCCTCTCCTTCTCTCTCTCTTTCTCTCGTTCTCTGGCCGTTTGGACTCGACACGCGGCACGCGGCACGCGCTTTGTCGCGTGCCGGGAGACAAAAGGGGGAGAGAGAGCCGGTGCACAGGGAACGAGTCGCCGGCAATTAAAACAGAGGAGACCGGGGTTCCTCCTTCTAACTCTTCCGCTGAAAAGTCCCTGCCAACGGGGAGAGGGCATGGTAGCAGCCGCCACGCCGCCCCGTGGTTTTTAAAAGCGGCTTCGTTAGCAGCGGCACAATTAGGGCGGACGCGTCGACGATGATTTTCGGGGTATGGCTCTCTCTTCCTAGGATTTGGCAAGGTGACTCATGGACTCCGCTGGGGGCTGCGGGGATGACTCGTGACGAGACAATGACAGGAGAGAGAGCGACTCCAGAGCAAGGGGTGGCTTTCAACATTTGTCACGTCCTCTTTCTCTCGCATATTCTTTTGTTAAGGATGATGTCTTAAGTGGGGTTGCCAGGTCTTCTATATTTGATACGAGTCTTCTATATTTGAACTTGATCTTCTATATCATATTTGAATAGCATGTAGGAGCTATATCTTCTATATTTTTATGATTTGAGCAATAAAAAATTAAAAATTCACCCAGCGGGGTGTTTTATTATGATTTTGAACCGGTAATTATACATAGATGTTGTTTTTAATTAAGAATTTTGTTTTGTTTTTTTTCCTATGTGGATATACATTTTATTTATGTTTATAGATTTACGTACCTATAGGAAATTTCAAAAATCTTTGTTTAAACAAAAAAATTTACAATTTTTGCTGTGTACCTCTTTTACTTAAACTCCTATATTTTGAGCTTATCTCATATATGTATACATAATTGCAGTTTTCAGTACTTCTTCTATATTTGGATAAAACATTTCTGGCAACCCTAGTCTTAAGCTACGTGTCCATCTGAGAGACATTTTAATTATCATTCATATATTTTCTAATCTCTACAATTTATGTGGGGTAATTGTTTTCCAATCTTTTTTTTCTAACTATTTTTGCCAACATTTATTCAAATAGTATACTGAGTGAGTTGTTTTTAAAGACACGTCAAATGTCTGAAGGGCAAAGTTGAATGGTAAAATGGGGCTCATACGATACCAAAACAATTTTTGTTTTTATGTAATTTCTTTTAGAGATGTGAAGGGGTCACCTTCATTTTTTTTTAATGGAATGAGGTATTGTTTATATTGAAATATTCTTCAATTACCAATTTGTTGAAGATAACTGTCCGGTGATTTATGGACTGGTGGAAAAATTGAACGTGTCCATTTGCGAGTCTCAACTTACTGTTCGCTCTCCGGAAGTTTTTCGAGAGAATTTGACTCTCGAGAGTAGCTCGCGATAGTCTTCCTCTCGCATGGACACGTACCTTGAGTAATCTAGAAAAAGGACATCGCCGCATCAAGCATTCCTCAGCTTTTCCCATCGGTACGGATCGAGCCCGCGTTCGACCGTTCGACGGCAGCGCGACGCACGGGAGTCCCGTGCTCGCGGAAACAGATTACCCAATTACGATTAATTAACATTCTCCTTGTGCGTGCGCTTGCATCCGAGGCGAGCCAGGAGTCGTTGGCTCGCGATCGATCCGGTAATCGTTCCACTCTAATTAACGACGCAACACCGCGCACGCGGACCCCGGGCCCCCAGGGGAGGAGAGACTCGAAGGGGGTGGTATGGGTTCTAGGTGTATCATAGCGCGGCATTTCATCGGTAGGCCGATAAATCAACGCTTCTCCTCGTTACGGTGTCTCGGATAATTGAACGTCCGACGCGGTTTGATGGAAACGCGGCCGTAGAACGCCGAGGAGGAAGCGCCGGCGAGCAGACGGGGAGATGCGTGCTCCCGATCCATGCTCCGTTTAACATTCGAAAAAAGAACGGCCTCGCCTCGCCTCGTCGCAGGAATTCGTTCATTAACCGAGGATAACGAGTCTAATTGCGAGCTTCGACGCAAGCTTCGACGCAAGCTCCGAGAAGCCCCGTTCCTCGGAACAAAGAGCTTCCGATGAAAATGGACGTCGTGGTACGAATGAAGCAATTCTGTTCCGGACTTCTCGCGTGTTTTATACGATTATGGGGTAGTTCAGTAAATTGTATTGCAAATACACTGAACTGCAGGCCAGAAAGAACGCTGGGGCCCGCTTAACTTTTTCCTGTAGGACCCACGAACAAAAGAGGAAATTTTACACTGTAGAGAAATTTGATATTGTATAACTTAACGTTATCATCTCAAATATCTGTGTTGCTTTCAAAGATACATTAAATGTCTCGAGGAGAATGTTGAATGATAAAATGGGATTCATACGACACCAGAAAATTTTGTTTTTATGTCATTTTTTTAGAGATATCAAGGTCACCTTCATTTTGCATCGAAGGACCTTAGCATGTTTACTACAAGTCTCGTGATAAACGTATTCTGCTTCCATATTTTAGTTTTATACGGTTTTCCTGTCCGTGACCTTGAATGACCTTGAGTAATTATAGTCACTGAATTCGTAATGAAAGGGAGTATCATTGTAGATGTTTAAAAAAGAGTGGTTCCATTTAAAAAAATAAAGGTGACCTTGATATCTCTAAAAAAAATTACATAAAGCCAACAATTTTTTTGGTGTAGTACGAGGCCCATTTTACCATTCAACTTTGTCCTGAAGACATTTGATGTGTCTTTGAAAACAGCAAAGATATTTGAGGTGACAACGTTAGGTGACTCACCCTGTACAACCAACTTAGAAATGTAAAATAATTTGTTGTTATTTAGATACTGGGTTAATTGTCGTGTACATTAGTTATAAAGTACACAATTTATATATTTATACTTGTAGAGATATTGTATTTTGAGATCATCATATCAGATATTTTGATATCTGGCATTTCTTCCGCTATCCTTGTTTAGAACAAGGTTTCTTAGGACATCCAGTCATGTTTGAACTGATCGATAATAACACTGTCCAACACCAAATTTGTTCCACAATTACTATTGGGTCTTATAGAATTTTTTGTGCTGATTCCGAATCTGGTCTTAATTTTTCTCCTATACACACAGTTTATGAGGAACATGACTTTGAAAAAAAGAACATATTTTTCAACTTTAAACAAATATCGTGATGTTATTATAAAAGATATTGAATTGTTCTTTACAGCAAAATATTAATACATTATGTTCGTTTAAACATGTTTAATTCTGATTCGGAATCAGCGCAGAGAATTCTATAAGAAGGACCCAACAGTAATTTGGGAACATAAAAAAAGTTGAAATTTCTTGGACAGTGTAATCCAACATGAAGTGTCGTAACAGACGTTCCAGGAGTTTTTCCGGAGATCCTGAAGGCGCCTCCTCGCCGGACAGCGAACCAGAGGACGGTTCGCCGGCGATGAACGATGGCCCAGCACAGAGAAGCAAATCCCCGCGAGAGGAGCAACGACAATCGGTCGTAGGACGTAGTCCTGGAGGGGACAGGATATGGGTGTGTCTGCGAATATGCTGGATGACGTACGCCGACACCTCTGCGTGTTCTTTGGCAGCGGCGCCGACACGTCTTAACGAGATCGTCAACCTGTTTTACGATGAACGCGTCTCCGATTGCTTCGACCCTCGGTCTTCGAACCAGTGAAGGGCAGTGCTTCGATTCGGGGCACAACAGGCAGGACAAAACAGTAACGTATCTATAATGAGATAGCAGAGCGGCCAGAGCCCTGTGGCAGTTATATTGGCGGGACGAGAGATAGTTATAGACGAGAGACGTGATGCGGAACTAGAGGTAAATTATCATTAATATTTTATTATAGAATGCCAGTTAATAGTGGAGAAAGCGCTGCAAAGAGGAGTAATACTCGCCAAATAAAATATTTTGTTGTTTTATTATGTATTTCGCTTAGTTATTTTAGCACTCCTTCCCTTTCCCACCCTCAAAATAAAGAATAAGTTTGAATTATATTAAATTTCAATATTTCTATGTATATTACTAATAAGTTTTTAAAATTCTGCGGGGTGTTCGAGGTACCCGATTTTGTACGCTACTGAGGCCGTCTGAGGCTAAAATCGCCGCGCATGCGCGAAAAAAGTGCCCCGAATCGAAGCACTGGTGAAGGGTGAGAACCTAGCGAACTTTTACATAGATGGAATTTCGAACCGAAGAGATTTTTCAAAATGTAGCCTGGCTTAATACTCGCGAGAAGATCGAGCGAACAGTTCCGCCCGGCTTCTTCGAGGAAATAGTCTGCCAATGTTTATGTGGGGCGAGAGGTCTAGCAAACTTTTATACAGGGCCGTCGAGGTAAATGCAGAATGTTTTCCGTGAAGTCCTACAGACCAAGTACAGTAGTGTCGCGTTTACTGTCCAACAGCCTGTGTTCTGCAGGGACAGTGGTCCCATACCGACAGTATTTTTGCGTCTACCGCGCCGAGAGTTCAAAAGGATGCCGAACGTAAAGAAGAACAGCTGATAGTGGAGTGGGTAGGCACTGGACCAGGGTTACCATATTTTTCTCTCGCCAGGCCCCTTACCCTTCCGCCTCTCGCCACGCCACGCACCGTATCTCGTCTTTACACTCTTCCCACTAACGCTGACGTACGGTCGCGTGAGCCTCCCACTCTTCCCACTAGTTGCTGACGCGACCGTACACCAGCGTGTCGCCGGCGTTAGTGGGAGGAGTGCAAAGAGATACGGTGCATGGCGCGGCGAGAGGCGGAAGGGTAAGGGGCCTGGCGAGAGAAAAATATGGTAATCCTGCTTTTTATTTTACTACGTTTTTATTAGCTCGCTTTCTTGTTTACTACGTTTTTATTAGCTCGCTTTCTTGTTTGTCTGTTTGTCTGTTTGTCTGTTTGTTCGGTACAAATCTTGCAATTGATTTTAAACTAACTTCCCGATGCGCTAGAGACTTTAAATTTTAAACATAGCTCAGAACTGGATGACAATGCAATATTCCGAAAAAAAATTTTTATAAAAACTGTGCGTTTACGAGTTACTGGACCGGGATTCGAACCCGCGCGACAGAGCGTGGTTCAGAGCGAACTTCAGCGTGAAATGCTGAAAATGTTTAATTTATTTTACGTCGCTTTTTAAACTGCTATTTAACTGGTATTTTCCTTGAATTTGAATCGTTTTTCTCTATGTAATGACTAGACAGCGAGTTTTATGTATTCATAACAAAAATGAGTAGGTGTGATCTAAATCAGCAAAACTACTAGAAGAATTAAAAAATGCTGTTACATTATTTTTAACCCATTCAACATATCTAGACGCAAAGTAAATTTCTATTTCGTTCTAGTATGCTGCAATTCAGGTAGAAAATTTTTATTTTGCATAAAGATCCGCAGTCTAGTATTGACTTTTCCGGATTTACCTCGACGGCCCTGTACATGTCGATAGAACATCGAATTGAACAGATTTCTAGAGGTAGTCGACTGGTTTAATTTTCGCGAGAACTCGAAGAACGAGCGAACAGTTCCGGCCGGCTTCTTCGAGGAAACAGTCTGCCGATGTTTATCTGGTCGAATCGATTTCTCCGCCGTCAAATATTTAGCCGAACGTGAAATCGAGGAAGTATTAGCCCGGCAGTGGCGCGGTAATTAAAGCCGACCGGAACAATGACCATTGTCCGAAACGCGATAAAAGATTGGCCGGTGGTGTATCGGGCACAATGCCGCTCCTTGTTATCGACGTATCCTCCTTTCTGGACCTCACACGGAGCTGCTCCGCCAGCAGCTAGGACTCGAGTACTCGAGCGTGACTACTTATTGCCTGGCTCTGCGCGAGCCTCCCGGGGAAAACGATTCGTTCGCGCGAATCCGGAGGATGAGGATCGTGCGCAATTGTAATCTCTATCATTCCGACAATTTTCCCGGAAAATCCTTCTTGAACCACTGTCTTTACACCGAACAGCACCAATCGTCCTTCAACTCCTCTGAATCTAATCAATAGACTGCGGATTATATGCATTTATGACAGAAATTTCTCCGGTTTTGTTCATGTGAGCTAGAAAATCCAATGTCATTCTTTGATCATGATGTCTCCACAATATTAACCACAACTATAGGGTTAAAGCACGAATGATGTGTGTGTATTGTATGTATGTACGTGTGTGTATTAACAGACAACCCTATGTATAGTTAAATTTATAAAATAGAGAATCGGAACAGAAGAATTCTAAAATTGTAATTACCAACGAATTGTAAAAAAGAAGATTGTGTGTCTTGTTTTACAAATAAATACGGCTTATTCCTTACAAATAGAACCTAGAAACATTGTCTGCTCGAAGGAGAGTATCTAAGTAGTAATCGAAACCCATGAAATGAAACTTGGTTATTGAAATTGACTTGAGCACACATTCAACTTGATCCCATCGCTAGTATTTGTCCCGAAAAGTCGGAGAAATTATTTCAGCGTTATTATTGATGCTCCTTTCTATTTAATTTAGTTTTAAATCTTCAATCTTTGCAAATCTGGCACTGGATCCTTTTGCTCACAACGGTAGCTATGACTGCCTCTAGGTTGTTCGATCAGGATCAAATCCCTCGGGGATAAGAATAGTTCGGGTTCGGAGAATTTTACGAGTTACGCAAAATTATGAAATCGACTTTTCTCCGGACTTTCCGGCCGAACACTCCGCTGTGCGACGGCAGCCGCCACCCACGCGGAATTCCGCGGGTTCGTCAATTCGCTTGATCAGGGTTTACGGCCCGCAAACTAGATGATTGCGACGTGGCCCGCTTTCCTAGATCCTTCTGATTAGACGAGAAGGGGGCCGCGTCATCATGACGACATCCCCGCCCTAATTAATTCGAAAATCTTCGAGAGATCAAGCCGAGAAAACGATCACAGAGCAAAGACCTCTCGCGAAGGGTTGACACTGTCCCAGGATAGCAGATCGTGCTTCTCCTAACTGTTCACGTAAATTGCGGTTTCGACGACTCCCGGAGAGAGAGACCTGGGAATTAATTAGCGATCCGATCGCGAGTCCGCTGTCCCGAGTTTGATTAGCCAGCGAACGGACGGGGAACGTCATCGCGCGGTTCGTTAAAGCCGCCGTTTCACCGCTTATCGTCTAAATACACGGAGATCCGCGGTCTAATGATCACGCTTTGGCTATTCCACGCCGTCACGAACCGTACCGCGGGATAACTCGCTAATCTAATTGAACCGTACCGCTGAATCCGCTCTCGTGACACGGCTACTCCAAAAGCAGAGAGCGCTCGAAGAGCCAGGCACAAACAATTCCGAACGGTTCGGAACTGATACGAAACCGAAGATGTACAATATAATACAAACTGTGGAAACTCGTGTTCGATTGATTCATTAGTGCGTGTACTGCAGTTGAAATCGATTGGAAGATGCATTCTCGAAGAGAAAGGGACAAACAATTTCGCACGGTTCAGAACCGATACGAAACCGGAGATATATATGGTAGTATTATATTATATAACGCAAGCTGTGGAAACTCTGTGTACTACAGTTGAAATCGATTGAAACACGCTGTCTCGAAAGCTCTTGAAATTCTAACTCTCTGAACCTACATGATAAGAGTGATTTAATTTAATCACATTTAATATAATCGGGACTAATATAAATTCTATTTTAATTTTAATAACCTCTGATATACGAGAATGTTTTGAAAAATTAAATTTAAATTTAATTAAAATTAAATTTTAAGAACATTTAATATAATCGAGACTAATATCAATTCTATTTTAATTGTAATAACTCCTGATATACGAGAATGTTTGAAAAAATTAAATTTAAATTTAATTAAAATTAAGTGAATTTAAGAACATTTAATATATAATCGAGACTAATATAAATTCTATTTTAATTTTAATAACCCCTGATATACGAGAATGTTTGAAAAAATTAAATTTAAATTTAATTAAAATTAAGTGAATTTAAGAACATTTAATATAATCGAGCCTAATATAAATTCTATTTTAATTTTAATAACCCCTGATATACGAGAATGTTTGAAAAAATTAAATTTAAATTTAATTAAAATTAAGTAAATTTAAGAACATTTAATATAATCGAGACTAATATATAAATTCTATTTTAATTTTAATAACTCCTGATATACGAGAATGTTTTGAAAAATTAGTAATAAAGACAGTGAATGGTACTGGACATTGTCAATTCATTATCACATTATCAATCACATGTGCGCACACAATTTAAAACAGTGAAAACATTAAAAGACCTTGAGATATTATCATTGTATTAAAATATATTGAATTTATATATTCTAAAATATATTGAAATAAATATTTAATACATTGTTTCCACTACGTTAAAGTTATTAGTGAAAAATATAAACGTCGTTCCTGTGTCTTGACGCATAAACTTATTTTGCATAAAGATCCAGAGTCCACTTATAAGAATGGGCCTGAGGATCTTTCTGGACCGAGTTCGAAGCAGTCCCTTTCGTTTCCCGGTTTCACAGGAGTCAAAGATCGCTTCCTGTCAGGTTGGAGCGTACACCCCCGCGTTCCGGGCTCGGTTTCCAATTAGTCTTTCTGCTCGTCGATTTTCCAAACGCCGCGCCGTGCCGGTTCAGGAAGTTCCATTCCATCGGATCGACAGGACGCGGAACGATCTAGAGAGAATAGGCTCTCTCTAGATCCCTCGGGTCCCGATAGTCGGCGCCTTGCGTTGGCGTGCCCGCCGACAGATAGGAGGAAGCTCCAGGTGTATCGGGCGTGGAAGTTACGAGTGGGTTTCTGTTTCCACGCGGACGGGTATCGGATGAAGGGAACCGGAGAATAAATTATCTCCACGGCTCTCTGTAATGGAGGAAAGCACCTCTGCGAACCGCGAACCGCGCGCCGCGGTTTCTCCGTTTTCTCTGAAACCGAACGAACTCGGAACACCAACCCATGCTTCGAACATTGGAAGATCGAATTCCATGCTGATTATTAGACGCTCGAACCTGTCGATCTTTTTCAACCCTTACGGAGAGCCCTCTCGCGGAAAACTATCACGTCCGCGTCACAGGAAAGGAGAAGGCAACGCGGTGTGGACGTAGCTTTAGAATCGCATTGTTGTGATCGTTCACGGGGATCTGTTGACGGCAGAGTTGGGCAAAAATTGTATTTAAATATATTGTCTTTAAATTGTATTTAAATAAATTGTCTTCAAATTGTATTTAAATACATTGACTTCAAATTGTATTTAAATACATTGTCTTCAAATTGTATTTAAATACATTGTCTTAAAATTGTATTTAAATATACTGTCTTCAAATTGTATTTAAATACATTGTCTTCAAATTGTATTTAAATACATTGTCTTCAAATTGTATTTAAATACATTGTCTTAAAATTGTATTTAAATATACTGTCTTCAAATTGTATTTAAATACATTGTCTTCCAATTGTATTTCAATACATTGTCTTCAAATTGTATTTAAATACATTGTTTCCAAATTGTATTTAAATATATTGTCTTTAAATTGTATTTAAATAAATTGTCTTCAAATTGTATTTAAATAAATTGTCTTCAAATTGTATTTAAATACATTGTCTTCAAATTGTATTTAAATACATTGTCTTAAAATTGTATTTAAATGCATTGTCTTAAAATTGTATTTAAATACATTGTCTTCAAATTGTATTTCAATACATTGTCTTCAAATTGTATTTAAATAAATTGTCTTCCAATCGTATTTAAATACATTGTCTTCCAATTGTATTTAAATACATTGTCTTGCAATTGTATTCAAATACAAATTCCGAATAACGAATAAGTAATAAGTAGACAGCGGATTTTATGCGATTATGACAAAAATGAGCAGGTGTAATTTGAAACAGTGAAAATATTAGAAGAATTTAAAAATACTGTTATACTATTTTCAACCTATTCAACGTATTAATTGAGAAAATAATTTTCCATTTCACTCCAGTTTGTTGCAAATCAGGCAAAACATTTTTATTTTACATAAAGATCCGCTGTCGAGTAATAAGTAATTATAAGTAACCGAAACCCATGAAATGAAACTTGGTTATTGAACTTGACTGGATTCATGAGTACATATTGGGTTGGCAAATAAGTTCGTTCGGTTTTCTACAGTGGAATAAATAAAAAAAACCGAACGAACTTTTATTTGCCAACCCAATACACATTGAACTTGACCCCATCCCTAGAAAAAGGAGCATCAACAATAACGCTAAAATAGTCTTCCGTCTTTTCGGGCCAAATAACCCACTGCGCGTCGTAGCATCCTGATCGCGAGGGAGATTATAATAACCGAACCAGAGCCTGGTGAAGGTTTGGTTCAGGACATATCGGTGATTCCTAATGGCAGAACGAGTCCTGGCACGGAATCCGTCGACGGTAATAAGAAAGGGATCTCGTACCACGGTCCGCGACGTCCCCCGCCGTCGGACGCCCTCTTGTCACGGTATCCGGAGGTCGTCTCCGTCGAGGAGGACGACCTACGGATCCGAGTCCCGCCGCGACAGATCGATCCCCGGGTGGCACGCGACGAATCCGAACCCGCCGAATCGGAATCACCGTAATTTCTGGGTCAGGATAAACCGGCTTGCTCGCTGATTTATCGCGTCGTTTCAACGGCAGTGATCTCCGTTCCGATTTTCTGTCCCCCACTACCGTTCTATTTTCGTCTGCGGAACCTTGCAACCGGATCCCCAGGAAAAGTTTATGAAATCGACAATCGGGCGGGCTGACACGCTCGTCGATCCCGCGAGATCCCCCGTATCGCTCGATCTTATTTACACCGCGGAAGAAAAGCGACCGGGATCTCGATGCTATCGCGATCCATTACTCCGGTTCCACGCACAATTCGCATCGCGCGCCCGCCCCGGCCCGGCCCGGACTCCTTCTCGAATCCGTCCATTAATCTCGACATCCTCTCTTATCAATACAAGCTGGCCCACTTCGCGGATATCGAGAACCGAGTTCCCGGTATTATTCGAGTGCTTCTAATGCTCCTCGCTGCGGGATTCGATTCCATTCCGCCGCTAAACCTCTCGGATCGTTCACGCCTGGTCGGAAACGAGATCGAGACGCGCCAACGGTCTATCCGGGATCGATAATACGCCTTCTTTCTCGATCTGCCTCGAAACCTGGCATAAATCCTCCGGACACTCCGTTGCGTATCGACGCAAATTTTAGACCTTCCAGTTTAGGGGATCGAATCGCACTCTGAATATTTAGCTAGACATATAATAAATTTGTGATTTCGGCGCGAGGTTCGATCGTTTCAAAACACAGCAAATGTGCAGTTAGTTGAAAATGCATCTCGACGTTTCAATCCCTATGTGGATCATTCTCAAAGAGACATTTTTTGCGTCTGAAAAATAATGTTTATGCAGGGTGTCCCAAAATTCCTTCAACAGCCGGAAATGGGAGGTTCCTGAGATCATTTGAAGCAACATTTTCCTTTGCAGAAATGTTATCCGCGGCTTTGTTTAGGAGTTATTAACGAAAAACACGGACCAATCTGAGCGCGACCTAGACGCGAGTTGGAAAAGTCGGGCCGGCGCGCCAACTGTCTATTGGCCGACTGTGCCAACTCGCGTTTAGATCGCGCTCTGATTGGTCCGTGTTTTTCGTTAATAACTCCTAAACAATGCCGCGGATAACATTTTTGCAAAGGAAAATGTTGCTTCAAATGACCTCAGGAACCTTCCATTTCCGGCTGTTGAAGGAATTTTGGGACACCCTGTATAATATAACGTAACTTGGAAAACAAATGTAGCACAGCCATGTAAATCCGATGGAAAAACAAAAAATTAAAAACCACATACCAGCTGTGACAAAAAGAACAAAATTTTTAAACAAATACTGAGGAGTTACATTTAGCTGGTCGTCTTCCTTGTGATTCACCAGTGAACTATCTGGGCGAGGTTTCCGTTTACTTCTGTCCTCGGAATTGGATGAACTTTTGGGAGTAGGTTCTTTTTTGACTAAAATGATGATTGTCAGAAGGATTTTTGGCGACTCGAGAAAACATTTTTTACCATTTCAATGTCATTTCTTCCGACCTAGGATAACTCCATTGAATATGATTTTTTTTCCGTGTGAAATTGACATAATACCTCGTGCAATACTTAAATGTGTAGTAATTGATTAGATACCAACATATTTAATAATGTAAACAATATTTTGCATGTACCATACTGTACCATTATTGAAAATATTGTTTACGTTATTAGCAGACTGTGGATCTTTATGCAAAATAAAAAATGTTTGCATTGATTGCAAGATACGGGAGTCAAGTAAAAATGTCTTTGTTCTTCTAATTTTCCTGAAATTGATACACTGGTGGCTTTAAATCTTTTTAATACGTCCACTGTTTTAAATTGTACGTACCCCTTGTTGTCATAAATGCATATAATCCGCAGTCTAGTTATTATATACGTTGATACCTATTCAATTACTAAACATTCAGGTATTTTATTCCATTTTTTTTTATCGTAGAGAATGGACATATTTTAGGTCGGAAGAAATGTTTAATTTTCGCGTTAAAATAGCTCAGAGTGCAAAGGGTTAATAGGTTGAAAATAATATAACAGTGTTTTTAAATTGTTCGAATGCTTTCACTGTTTTCTATTACACCTAGTCACTTTTGTCCTAAACGCATCAAATCATGAAATAAGCCCCAGCCCGCGCAGGGCATTGTGTCAGCTTCCGAAGAGGAGCTTCTAGAAGAGTTTAGAATTTTCGGCTTTCCATACACAGACTCCTAGAAAGCAGGAGAGCAAGTCTTGTCGTCGACAGACGGGCCCCGTCGCGAGATAATTGCCGGTTTCCTTTTGAAGCGGCGCGGTGTGTCGCGCGCAGGATCCTCCGATAATGACTTAATCGCTCCTTTCCCAGGTGAAACGTCCCTTTCGGGATCCACGATTGTTTCGTAGCGTTGCGCAACAGTCGCGTGCAATTACTCGCGTCGCCAGACCGCGAACTGGCACGTGTGAATCGAACGTGGTAAACGCGAGAGGCTGCCGCGCGACCGATCGCCTCTTTCGCCGAGAAAATCGCCGAGCTGCAACTTTCCCCTAATCGGGCCACCCTGTGATGACATTAATCCCGAAGGTTGATCAAGCCGTGTAAATTATATACGCTCCGAAAATTTCATTGAAATTGGTTAATCGGTTCACGAGTTATGAACGATCAAAATTGGTACAAATTCCGGAAATCTCGCAAAACTGCAATTTTCACCACTTTCGATCGTTTATAACTCGTGAACCGATTAACCAATTTCAATAAAATTTTCGGAGCTTATATAATTTATCCGACTTGATTAAACACATCTTTTAAATTTTCGTTATTGGCCCAGGAAAAATATTTTTTAAACGACATTTACGAAACTAATTCTGCTAGCCTTACAGAAAAATTGAATTCGTTTGGTCCATTCATAAAAAAGTGAATGAAACAACTCGTGTGACACGCACAGAACGAACAGTACAACTTTATGAAGATGACTCGACCCTGCATCACAATTTGTGCAAAGTAATCTCGTTTGGGTGGATCCAGAGAAACGGAGAGAGATCGATGGCGAGCAGAGGACAGATCTCGATGGGAGTCACAGAGCTGACGTAAGCTTGCGACATATCGGGCGCCGTGCCGTTTGCAACCAATGCGAATGCAGATGGGAATGCAAATGCGCGATCGAGGGCGAGGGAAAGACGGATCAGTCACGAGAGAACGATCCGTCTTAGCAACCTGATTCGACACAGTGGAAACGGAATCGATTAGACGAGCGACTCGCGACGCGGATAATCAAGACGTAACCGAGAGACTCGATCTCGCGGCGAAACCGGTCTCTTCGGAGACAAAAGAAGACCGGGGACAGCCGTCGAACCACTTCTAATGGGCGCTGAGGATCGCTCGGGACTTATACGGCCGAGCCGGATCGTCCGGATAAAAGCCTGATCAAGAAAGAGAGGAGAGAGCCTTTACGCAACCGGTCCCCGAGATCTCCGTAATAGACGAACTTTACGTGAAATTAACTAATTGGCCAATTACGCCTCTGCCCCTGGCCGATTCATCGAGTAATCGATCCTCCTTCCGGTGAAATCGTCGATTCATCCCCCACCACGGACTACTGACCAGGATGGTAGCCTTGTTTGGAGAATTACCGATCTTACTTAACGATCCAGACGACAAATTGATTTTAACTTCATCTAAATTCGTCTAAACTGCCGATCTAGCGAGTGATCGATTCTCCCACCTCGACGGCGAGAGAACAAGATGGTAGCCTTGCTTGGAAGAGTGCCGATCTTGAACACAACTTAACGATCTAGACGACAAATTAATCCTAATTTATCACATCTTGTCTTAGTGCCCGCTTCATGGTCTTAAATTCGCCTAAATTGCCGATCCAGACAGTGATCGATCCTCCTTCCGGTGAAATCGTCGATTCATCACCCACCTCGGACTACTGACCAGGATGGTAGCCTTGTTTGGAGAATTACCGATCTTACTTAACGATCCAGACGACAAATTGATTTTAACTTCATCTAAATTCGTCTAAACTGCCGATCTAGCGAGTGATCGATTCTCCAACATCGACGGCGAGAGAACAAGATGGTAGGGTTGCTTGAAAAGTGCCGATCTTGAACACAACTTAACGATCTAGACGACAAATTAATCCTAATTTATCACATCTTGTCTTAGTGCCCGCTTCATGGTCTTAAATTCGCCTAAATTGCCGATCCAGACAGTGATCGATCCTCCTTCCGGTGAAATCGTCGATTCATCACCCACCTCGGACAACAGACCAAGATGGTAGCCTTGTTTGGAGAATTACCGATCTTACTTAACGATCCAGACGACAAATTGATTTTAACTTCATCTAAATTCGTCTAAACTGCCGATCTAGCGAGTGATCGATTCTCCAACCTCGACGGCGAGAGAACAAGATGGTAGCCTTGCTTGGAAGAGTGCCGATCTTGAACACAACGTAACGATCTAGACGACAAATTAATCCTAATTTATCACATCATGTCTTAGTGCCCGCTTCGTGGTCTTGAATTCGCCTAAACTACCGATCCAGCGAGTGATCGATCCTCCTTCCGGTGAAATCGTCGATTCATCCCCCACCTCGGATAACAGACCAAGATCGTAGCTTTATTTGGAGAATTGCCGATCTTACTTAACGATCCAGACGACAATTTCTCCTAATGTCTCGAATTCGTCTAAATTGCCGATCCAGCGATCAATCCTATTAATGAACTTCAATTACGAGACCCTCGTTCCAGACAACAAATCGATCTGAGTGGTCCCTAGTAGAATTCGAAATAATCGAGCAACGTTGCACACACGCCTCGAACAAGAGACGGCGATTCTTATCGGCGAAGGTGCACAGGATCGATCGGCTTCCAGGGTTTTCGCGTGGCTCTACACACCTTATCACGAATCGACAGATAAGAGTCAATGCTCCGTAAAAGAGGCGGCGGGTATAAATATAGGTGTGGGTGGATGTAGACGACCGGTGTGTATCAATGGCGTGAGAGCCATCGACTCTGCATGTCCCCCGTCACCGTTTCTTGTTGAAGCTTACGCCGACTATATCGCACACTATCGGCTGGTAACACGTGGGAACACGATTCGATTATATCTACGACGAACAAGAGGATATTCTGGAATAAAGGGATCGCGAAGGGACAAAATTCGCAAGGTTTCCCGTGCAGACCGGGGTTGATTTTCACTTAGAGCAGTGGTCGGCAAAATGCCACACGCGAGCCACGTGTGGCTCTTTTGCTACTCGAGTGTGGCTCTTCCACGATTGGCGTGTTTAAAATAAATGTATTTTAATGCAATATTCCAATTTCTGCTGTATTATTACTAATAAAAAGGATTATTAAAATAAATCTGTTGTATTTTAATTCAATGGTATTTCAATGCAATTTTCAAAGAGCAATTACTACTGTATTATTACTAATAAATAGGATTATTAAAATAAATTTATTTTATTTCATTTCAATGGTATTTTAACGCAATTTTCAAAGAGCAATTGCTACTGTATTATTACTAATAAATAGGATTATTAAAATAAATCTATTTTATTTCAATTCAATGGTATTTTAACGCAATTTTCAAAGAGCAATTGCTACTGTATTATTACTAATAAATAGGATTATTAAAATAAATCTATTTTATTTTATTTCAATTGTATTTTAATTCAATTTTCAAAGAGCAATTGGTACTATATTTTCATTAATAAATAGTATTATTAAAATAAATCTATTGTATTTTAATTCAATGGTATTTCAATGCAATTTTCAAAGAGCAATTACTACTGTATTATTACTAATAAATAAGATTATTAAAATGAATCCATTTTATTTTATTTCAATGGTATTTTAATGCAATTTTCAAAGAGCAATTACTACTGTATTATTACTAATAAATAGGATTATTAAAATAAATCTATTGTATTTTAATTCAATGGTATTTCAATGCAATTTTCAAAGAGCAATTACTACTGTATTATTACTAATAAATAAGATTATTAAAATAAATCCATTTTATTTTATTTCAATGGTATTTTAATGCAATTTTCAAAGAGCAATTACTACTGTATTATTACTAATAAATAGCATTGTTAAAATAAATCTATTTTATTTTAATTCAATGGTATTTTAACGCAATTTTCAAAGAGCAATTACTACTGTATTATTACTAATAAATAGGACTATTAAAATAAATTTATTTTATTTTATTTCAATTGTATTTTAATGCAATTTTCAAAGAGCAATTACTACTGTATTATTACTAATAAACAGGACTATTAAAATAAATCTATTGTATTTTAATGCAATTTTCGAAGACCAATTTCTACTGTATTTTCATTAATAAATAGGATTATTATAAAGTGTGATGTCTAGTTTTAGTCAGTGTGCCTAGTTTTAATCGACTTCTAAAAACAGGGTTCTCGAACGAAATTTGGCACTCAAAAGAAACCTAAATCGTTATACTGCTGATATTTGGTTCTTTCGACTAATAAGTTTTCCGACTACTGACTTAGGCGACCAAAATTTTTCATCTTTCTGAATATACATAATATTGAGACCCCCGAATTTAAAATTATAAAACTTCGAATCAAAATTTCAGTGCGCGGAGTCCACTCAATTAAAAGTTATACACGACTTAAGTTGCTCGATTTCAAGCGCCTTTGAAAGCTTATGTTAGACCTAGCGTCTGGGTGAGATCTTGGATTCCTCTTACTGGAATTTAAAGTTTCATAATTTTCTCGTCGAATTGTATAATATCACATTCGGGAAAGTCGAACATTTTTACTCCCTTGGAAGTTGAACTTAGAGCGGGGTGAAGGGGTTGGTCACAGTTGTCGCAAATCGTCTCCGATGAACCGATTTAACCCCCGTTCCTAGACGAGGGTCGGGCCACCGACGGGCTTCGCAGCGTGACGCGCACGAAGCCCCGAGCAGAGCGCAGCCGAAGCGCAGAAAAGCCGAAGCCGAACAGTCCACCCTTTCGTGTCCACGGGGGACGTCCAGGAGAACATTATAGACGGAGGAGGGAGGGGTGAGTAACCCCATACGGACGCGGGGGTGGACGGAAACGGCGTCTCGGTAACGCGACGCCCTTCGATCCACGTGGAGGCCTGATGAACCGCTAGGACGCGACTCGTTTTACACGTGGCGCGACTAGCATGGAAACGAAAAAAAGATCCACACTAGAGAAGAGGAGGGGGTGAGACGACGCGACGCATACTTCGTTACACTTCGATCCACGTGGATCGATCTGTCTGGGCAAGGGTTCGATGCCAGGAAGTGGTCACACCGGTGTGCAACTCGCTTGTGGCTACGGAGAACGCGTCAATTTTGCTCGAGGCCAATTGCGAACAAAGTCTTGTCTTTCGTTAGGAGCTGGGACTGGGTACGGATTTTAGGCGATGAAGTTCTCCTCGTCGATCTAAGCGAAGTGTGCTTAGGTTCACTAGACTGTGGATCTTTATGCAAAATAAAACCTTTCCATCGGAATCGCAAGAAACTGAAGTGAAATAAAAATTTAATTTCTTCCTTAATAGATTTAATTGGTTAAAAATTATAAAATTGTATCTTTAAATTCTTCTAATGTTTTTGCTGCTTTAAATTGCACATACTCCATAAGTGCATATAATCCGCAGTATACTGAACACCAGATTGCAGATTATATTTAATTATATAACAATTTCAGATAGCTAAGGTGTTAAAAGTATACACACTATTTTTAACAGATTAATTTCTTTTCTTTTTTTATTTTCTTACTTTATTATTTTATTTTAATTACAGGTCCGCACTTTACTAATCACTAGACTGCGGATCTTTATGCAAAATAAAAAATTTCCATCCGAATAGCAAGAAACTGAAGTGAAATGAAAATTTAATTTCTTCCTTAATAGATTTAATTGGTTAAAAATTATAAAATTGTATCTTTAAATTCTTCTAATGTTTTTGCTGCTTTAAATTGCACATACTCCATAAGTGCATATAATCCGCAGTATACTGAACACCAGATTGCAGATTATATTTAATTATATAACAATTTCAGATAGCTAAGATGTTAAAAGTATACACACTATTTTTAACAGATTAATTTCTTTTCTTTTTTTATTTTCTTACTTTATTATTTTATTTTAATTACAGGTCCGCACTTTACTAATCACTAGACTGCGGATCTTTATGCAAAATAGAAACTTTCTACCTGAATCGCAACAAGCTGGGGTGAAATAAATGTTTAATTTCATTCTGAATACAGGGTGGAAATTATAAAGCGTTACAAACGAATATCTCGAAAAATATTGATTATAATCAAAAATGTTTCCGATGAAAGTTGTTCAGTACCGAGGGTGACATCGTGTGGTGGGATTTCCATTTTTCCCGATGGACACACCAAGGTGAGGTGAAGGTCAACTTTCTTTTTTTAAATGGAATGTCCTATTTTTTATATCATAGATCGATAGAGTATCAAATTCTAAGTATAAAATTGTTGACCTTCGTATATCCTAAACCTAATAGTTAACGAGATATTATCCAAAGAAGTAAGAAAATTGTTTCAATAATATCTAGTAAACTATCAGGTTTAGGACATATGGAGGTCAATACATTTTTACTCAGAATTCGATAGTCAATCGATTCATGATAAAGAAAGTAGGTCTTTCCATTAAAAAAAATCAAGGTGACCTTCTTCTCACCTTGGAGTGTCCACCGGGAAAAATAGTAATCCCACCACATTATATCCCCCTCGGTACTGAACAACTTTCATCTGAAACATTTTTGCGTTCAATCAATATTTTCGGAGATATTCGTCTGTAACGCTTTATAATTTCCACCCTGTATGGTCAATAGGTTGGAAATAATATAGTGGTACATTTAAGTTCTTCAAATTTGTTTACTGTCAAAAATCAGACCTGCCCATTTTTATTATAAATGTGAAGTGCGATCTTTAAGCAAAATAAAAATTAAAAAAATAATGTAACTCAAATAAAGTAAATAAAGTAACACACTAATCACTAGAGTGCGGATCTTCGTGCAAAATGAATAAAGTAACTAAAGTAACTAAAATAAAGTAAATAAAGTAACACACTAATCACTAGTGTGCGGATCTTCGTGCAAAATGAAAGTAGTTTGCATATACTGCAAGACACAGAAGCCAACTAGAAACTTCTTACGTTCTTGTCATAAATGCATAAAATCCGTAGTCTGCCAATCACCATTGTCGAAGAAGTCTGCCAGCTAAACAAGAAGAGGAAGACAGAACGGGACAGCGTGTCCGAGACTCTCGCAATGGACTCTGGAAACCAGGCTCTCGAGAAAGCGTTTAGGCAACAAAAGAACTTTCAGACGAGAGAGGAGGCGTGACAAGCCTCGTTCGCACCTGCGCGAGACAATGAAACGAAGCCGGAGTCGCTGAAGACTACTCCCAGAGAGCAGGGCAAAGGGTCGAAGAGTCCCGACCTAGCCGAACATCGTCTTCGAGAGCTCGCGGGACGGCTGCCAACTAGAAAACCGCTGAGCTAGATCTCGAGCACTGCCAACAGGGTTGAATTTCGCGAACGGGGCTCCTCCATGGTGGAGCAATAAAGAAACTGGAAGAGGGCAGGGTGGGCTGCACGCAAATGCCGATCGATCGAGGAACGAGGGAGCAGCAGAAATTGCTAATTCTCTCTCTCGAGGGCGGACCCAATTTTCCCGCAATTATCAATCGACGATTAACCTTCCTAACGAGGATAATGAGACGCGGTGGACGTGGGCGAGGCCCGAGTTTCTTTGCTGCGGGCCCGATTTCTGCACTCCCACTCGTCCCTGCCAATCGCTTGCATACAGGGACCCGGCAAACGAGAATCGATTTATGACGTTTCACTCGATCTTGCTGGACTTGTAAAGATAAAGTGTATTTAATAAAAATCAATTCGAATGTATGTATTTTGTAAAAATTAATTGCTGGAATATATTACCATGATAAGATGTACAAAATACTGATTCATCAGTTTGACAATTGATTTATGACGTTTCACTCGATCCTGCTGGACTGGTAAACATAAATTGAATTTAATAAAGTCCAATTCAAATGTATTTTATAAAAATTACATTGCAGGAATATATAATATTACCATGATAAAATGTACAAAATACTACTTCATGAGTTTGACAATTGATTTATGACGTTTTACTCGACCCTGCTGGACTTGTAAACATAAATTGGATTTAATAAAGTCCAATTCAAATGTATTTTATAAAAATTACATTGCAGGAATATATAATCTTACCATGATAAAATTTACAAAATACTACTTCATGAGTTTGACAATTGATTTATGACGTTTTACTCGACCCTGCTGGACTTGTAAACATAAATTGGATTTAATAAAGTCCAATTCAAATGTATTTTGTAAAAATTAATTGCAGGAATATATAATATTACCATGATAAAATGTACAAAATACTGCTGCATCAGTTTGACAATTGATTTATGAGGTTTTACTCGACCCAGCTGGACTTGTAAGCATAAATTGAATTTAATAAAGTCCGATTCAAATGTATTTTATAAAAATTACATTGCAGGAATATATAATCTTACCATGATAAAATTTACAAAATACTACTTCATCAGTTTGACAATTGATTTATGAGGTTTTACTCGATCCTACTGAACTTGTAAACATAAATTGAATTTAATAAAGTCCAATTCAAATGTATTTTATAAAAATTACATTGCAGGAATATATAATCTTACCATGATAAAATTTACAAAATACTGCTGCATCAGTTTGACAATTGATTTATGAGGTTTTACTCGATCCTCTGGACTTGTAAAGATAAATTGAATTTAATAAAAACCAATTTAAATGTATTTTGTAAAAATTAATTGCAGGAATATATAATATTACCATGATAAAATGTACAAAATATTGCTTCATCAGTTTGACAATTGATTAATGACGTTTTACTCGATCCTGTGGACAGTGATCGAGATAGGCGAATATTTATAAAGTCAGTTGAATTATGAACTGATTTTCAGAGAGTTCGAGATCAATTTGAAAAAAAATCTACATATCTTACTGTATTACTATCAGTTCATTGAAATTGAGAAAGAAATAAATGTAGCTCCTGCGTCTCACAATTATATTGTGTTGGCAAACAAGTTCGTTCGGTTTTCATGATTTATTCCACTGTAAAAAACCGAAAGAACGTATTTGCCAACCCAATACAATTTGTATCTCGCATAAAAACCTCTAATGAAAGTATTCTACAGGGTGTCCCAAAATTACCTTAGTTTAATGAAATGGGAGGTTCCCGAGATCATTTGAAGCGACATTTTCCTCTGCAAAAATGTTATCCGCGGCTTTGTTTAGGAGTTATTAACGAAAAACACGGACCAATGAGAGCGCGACCTAGACGCGAGTTGGCACAGTCGGCCAATAAACAGTTGGCGCGCCGGGCCGACTGTGCCAACTCGCGCCTAGATCGCGCTCTGATTGGACCGTATTTTTCGTTAATAACTCCTAAACAAAGCCGCGGATAACATTTTTGCAAAGGAAAATGTCGCTTCAAATGATCTCGGGAACCTCCCATTTCATTAAACTAAGGTAATTTTGGGACACCTTGTAGACGTTTCTAGCGGAAAAATCGTACATCATCGCTACACAGTGTTCGCATAGAACCGCACTTGCCAGATCAGCGATACGTTCACGGCCGATAGATCGCAGCGATCGTTCGCCGTGGAATCGCGTTGAAAGGCGGCGGCCCAGTCATCGTTCCTATCGGTTCGCTTTCGCAAATGAAACAAATGGAATAATCCCGGCTAATTCATTCGACGGCAGAAACAACGGAGCCCACACGATTCTCCGTGAAACGCGGAGAAAGATCTCGAATGGCGCTGCGGGGCCGCGCCGGCGTTTCTCTTGTGATCGCGGGAGCGTCGATAAAAATCCCGTCGATCCTCGCCTTTATCCACGATCCCGCTTGACTCGGAAAGCCCGCGCGCGTGTAGGTGTCGCCGGGTAAAACGTCCGCGCGATAAGCGCCGCGAAAAATCATGACGGCGGCAATTAACCGCGAAACGGCCGGAGGTGGTATCCGTCTAATTGCAACGGGGCCCGGACCGGCCCGACCCGGCCCGGGTACACGTCCATTAACCCGGGGCCGTTGACCACCGCTCTAACGAGGCGCAATTGCAGAAATCTTTTCGGCACGACCGCTGCAAGGCTGCCCTGCGAACGGAAAACACCGGGGCGCCCGTTTCAAGCGCATCCGAGATGCGTCACTCCAACTGCACCGTGTCAAAATCATTTTCCGGAAAATATGAATTGTTTTATGGCGCCGTATTTTTCAAGCCGCAACGCTGTGGCGACGACTTTTATTTGTAAAGCTTTTCTGTGCCAATGGGAGGTCGAAATTGATTGATTAGTCGGTTAATTTGTTTCGAGATGCGATACTCAAACAACTGCGCCATCGTCCACGCCATAAAATCAATATAAAATGACTTTCGGGGAAATATAAATTATTTTACGTCGCCTCAAGCCACAAAAGCTGTGACTTTTACTGCAAAACGAATCTACACTAAGGGAAGTCAAAAATTATTTTATGCAACCGTAATTTTTTAATTATCCGTTCCATTAACTACGAAAGCTTAGCGAATGACTTTCAATGTACAGTGACCCACAAAAGTGTTCGTAACACTTTAAAACTTTAAAACAGAATAACTTTTTTATAATTGTACCAAACGATCTGATGTTTTGTAAGCAATTAGCAGCATTGGTTTACTAACTGATGTGCAAAAACGATTTTCCAAAAATTATAATTTGCAAGGTTACATGCAAAAATGAAAAGGCATTTTTTAAAACTTTTTTATTTGAGCTCTTAATGAAAATTTAAAATATATGTTTTGTAGATCTGTGTTGAAATCGGTTGGATTTCTGGAATCCTGTGGATTTTAAGCAGAAACTGATCAAAAGTCGTGTAAAACTACGATTTTCACCATTTTTAACCGCTTCTAGCTCGTGTGTATCTCAATCGATTTCGATGAAATTTTCAGCATCTGTATAACTAACATAGATCTACAAAACAAATATTTTAAATTTTCATTAAGAGCCCAAATAAAAGAGTTTTAAAAACTGTCTTTTCTATTTTTGCATGTAACCTTGTAAATTATAATTTTTGGAAAATCTTTCGCCGCACATCATTTAGTAAACCAATGCTTCTAATTGCTTACAAAAAATCAGGTCGTTTGGTACAATTATAAAAAAGTTATTCTGTTTTAAAGAACGTACGAACATTTTTGTGAGTAAAACGATTCTACACTGAGGAAAGTCAAAAATTATTCTCTGCAACCCGTATTTTTTAATTACCCATTCCATTAACCCCGAAAGCTTCGCGAATGACTTTGATAAAACGACTCCGTACCGAGGGTAGTCAAAATGCTGGGGAATGGAAACGATTGAGTAATTAATCGGCTAATCTGTTCCGAGGCACGTAAGACCCCGGCGGAGAGCAACGTCACGCTTTCTAAACCTAACTGTTCCCGGCAACGGGCCTCTATTTCGGTGCAGGATTTTCGGGCTCGGTTGGTCCTCCGTTAAATTTAAACGTTAACGTGGAGCGAAATGACGGACGACCCGCTTTCGGGAAATAGTGGAGACGTTTTTTCTGGTCCGCGTGGATGCTATCAGCCAGTCTCGAGAGTTAAATAAGGATCTTTCAGCTGGTTCGCGGTCTAATAAGTTTCATTGAGCCCGTCCTGCGAGTTTAATTAACACTTATTGGGTCAACGGGGCGGTGGAAAAGTTTCCTCGATCGGCGAGATTTCATCCTAGTTTCGAAGCCTTGCTAGATCCTAGATAACTAATAACCAGGGATCTGTATGCTAAATAATAGTGTTCAGAAGTTGGGTAGAAGTTTGTTCTTCCCTCAGCGATTGCTGTTTATGCATTTATGGCAAAAGTGGGTAAGTGAGATACAGAACTGTGAAGAATTTAAGAAGACTTGTTACACGTTGCTCTTATTTTCTAAGTGTTTATCTTGTACAGAGGTCCGAGCAATTACAATGAAACCGAACGCGTCTGATCATGCACGACCGTTTCTACTTCCTGCAGACACCGACGCAGACGCGTTCGACAAATGTTTAACGTCGTGGTATCGTCGAGCGACAGTCAATATGTACAATCAAGACGACTATCAGATTTTTATTCAGGGACCAAAAATAACAGTTATTCTAAAATTTTCTACGATAAAAATCACTAATAAAAAGTTGATTGTTATTGAAATTGAAGATAATGTGCATAAAGTAAGTACAACTTTCAAGGTTGTAAACAATCAATTATTGCACAAATTTTTTATTCGTAAAATTAATTGTGTGAAGAAAAAAATTCGAAGAACAAAATGATTTAAAAAAATTGAATTTTATACTTTTTGGTTACAGATAACAGTTATTAGCTAAAGTTGGAATAATGTTATCGGCGCACGGTTCGATCAAATTCTACACTAAATAGCTATTTTGTAGTAAACTCAAACGTTCGATTCGAATTTGAGTTTACTAAATAGCTATTTTGTAGTAAACTCAAACGTTCGATTCGAATTTGAGTTTACTAAATAGCTATTTTGTAGTAAACTCAAACGTTCGATTCGAATTTGAGTTTACTAAATAGCTATTTTGTAGTAAACTCAAACGTTCGATTCGAATTTGAGTTTACTAAATAGCTATTTTGTAGTAAACTCAAACGTTCGATTCGAATTTGAGTTTACTAAATAGCTATTTTGTAGTAAACTCAAACGTTCGATTCGAATTTGAGTTTACTAAATAGCTATTTTGTAGTAAACTCAAACGTTCGATTCGAATTTGAGTTTACTAAATAGCTATTTTGTAGTAAACTCAAACGTTCGATTCGAATTTGAGTTTACTAAATAGCTATTTTGTAGTAAACTCAAACGTTCGATTCGAATTTGAGTTTACTAAATAGCTATTTTGTAGTAAACTCAAACGTTCGATTCGAATTTGAGTTTACTAAATAGCTATTTTGTAGTAAACTCAAACGTTCGATTCGAATTTGAGTTTACTAAATAGCTATTTTGTAGTAAACTCAAACGTTCGATTCGAATTTGAGTTTACTAAATAGCTATTTTGTAGTAAACTCAAACGTTCGATTCGAATTTGAGTTTACTAAATAGCTATTTTGTAGTAAACTCAAACGTTCGATTCGAATTTGAGTTTACTAAATAGCTATTTTGTAGTAAACTCAAACGTTCGATTCGAATTTGAGTTTACTAAATAGCATTTTGTAGTAAACTCAAACGTTCGATTCGAATTTGAGTTTACTAAATAGCTATTTTGTAGTAAACTCAAACGTTCGATTCGAATTTGAGTTTACTAAATAGCTATTTTGTAGTAAACTCAAACGTTCGATTCGAATTTGAGTTTACTAAATAGCTATTTTGTAGTAAACTCAAACGTTCGATTCGAATTTGAGTTTACTAAATAGCTATTTTGTAGTAAACTCAAACGTTCGATTCGAATTTGAGTTTACTACAAAATAGCTATTTAGTGTAGAATTTGATCGAACCGTGCGCCGATAACATTATTCCAACTTCAGTCAAAACTCCTTACGATCGACAACAATCTCTAATTTAACAGTTTTTAGTGTCGAAAAAATTGGGTCCTCCTCGATAACTGTTATCGATGAAGAAAAACTGGGTCGATTGCTCAAAACAGTTATCGATGAGAGAAGTTCATTTCGATCGCTCATAACAGTTATCGATGAGAGAAATTTATTTCTATTGCTCAAAGCAGTTATTAAGCAGCTATTTTATTTATGTAAAATAAAAAATGTTCGCATCGATTGCAGGACAGAGCAGCCAAATAAAAATTGTATCCTTCTTTTAATCATCCTACTAAGCTGAAACTAATACATCGATGTCCTTAAATATTTTTAACATGTCCACTGCTTCAAGATATAAGTGCCCATTTTTGTTATAAATGCATAAAATCCGCAGTCTACTTATAACAGTTACGGTCCCTGTTTTTATTCGCTCGACGACGCTCAGAACGAGAGGGAATATTCTATCCTTTTCCAACTAAGGATATCGCTGAAGGATTATAATTTGCCGCTACCAAACACGGTCTTACACGGGAATAAAATTGATAAGTCGGTATCAGTCAGAAATGACTCCGGCACCGGCTTAGAACTCGGTGTTCCAGGGGCGAGGCTTGATCTTTCTCGAAAGGGAAGACAAACTTCCGTAGTGTAGAGGATCGTTAAATAGTGTAGAGGATCGTTAAATAGTGTAGCAATTACGAGGTCTCACATATCAGAGTAATTGAGATTGCGAATTCTGTTCGATTTAATACATTTCTATCGCGCATCCTTTTCCCGGTTCTATTTACCAGGACAGTTATCTAATCGAGACGAGAAGCGGAGAGGCTTGCAATCAACGGGAACCATGGAATCATCGAGTCATCAGCAGAAACTGGTCGACATCGGGAGGACGAACGACTCAGCTGTCCGAGAAGTCGATAATCGTTTGGTTTTATGCTCGGCCGCGGTTTTACACGGCTTGCTTCCCGTCGCAATTAGAAGATCCCCGGAAAGGATGCCGAGCTTCCTGGGAAGCAGGAATTTTTATCACTGGCGGAACCACTTAGGCAATTCCGCGGATAAAACCGCTGCCGGACTGCCATGCCGCGGGTACCGGTGTGTAACAGTTGTTTATCCTCTTTGTATCGAGATAACTGCATCGTCCACAGCGATTACCGATAAGCCTGCAGAAAGCCCTATGACAGTAGGGGTCCAGGAGTTCGCTAGGATTCCTCTTGCTACCTTGATCCTTGATCCTTCGTGCTATTAGACAAACTGGACATCGTTCTGTTCCAGCAGAACACTCGTAGAATTTTTGTACATTCTCGTAGTTGCACTTTTGTTTGCATCTTTCATGAACGTCGAATTAAAACACGGTCGTGAACTAGTGAATATGTTGACTGCGCGTCTTTATGCATTTATAGGAAAATTGAGAAGATGAGATTGAAAATTGTTGAAGAATTTTGATTGAAATTCTTTTGAAATTGAAGACGTCATTTTGTGATTTCTTTTCCGTTAAATTCATTAAGGGAAGAAATACATTGAATTTCAGACAATTTTTCGTAAATCCTCTGTTTAATTATCAAAAGTAATAAGCAGATTGCGGATCTTTATGCGTTTGTAGGAAAATTGAGAAGATAAGATTGAAAATTGTCGAAGAATTTTCTAAATTGAAGATGTCATTATATGATTTCTCTTACATTAAATTCAGTAAGGGAAGAAATAACATTGAATTTAGTTTCTATTTCTTGCAATCAATGCAGACAATTTTTCGTAAATCCTCTGTTCAATTATAAAAAATAATAAGTAGGCTGCGGATCTTTATGCACTTATAGGAAAGTTGAGAAGATGAGATTGAAAATTGTTAAATAATTTTCAAAAGTGAAGATGTCATTATATGATTTCTCTTACATTAAATTCAGTAAGGGAAGAAATAATATTGAAATTGGTTTCTATTTCTCGCAATCAATGCAAACAATTTTTCGTAAATATTCTGTTCAATTATAAAAAATAATAAGTAGACTGCAGATCTTTATGCATTTATAGGAAAATTGAGAAGATGAGATTGAAAATTGTTAAATAATTTTCAAAAGTGAAGATGTCATTATATGATTTCTCTTACATTAAATTCAGTAAGGGAAGAAATAACATTGAAATTGGTTTCTATTTTTCGTAAATCCTCTGTTCAATTATAAAAAATAATAAGGAGACTGCGGATCTTTATGCATTTATAGGAAAATTAAGAAGATAAGATTGAAAATTGTCGAAGAATTTTCTAAATTGAAGATGTCATTATATGATTTCTCTTACATTAAATTCAGTAAGGGAATAAATAACATTGAAATTGGTTTCTATTTCTTGCAATCAATGCAAACAATTTTTATTTTGCATAAAGCCCCGCAGTCTAGTAATAATTGGGTAAGTAAATCCCCTGTTTAATTATCAAAAGTAATAGGTAGACAGCGGACCTTTATACATTTATAGGAAAATTGAGAATATGAGATTGAAAATTGTTGAAGAATTTTCAAAATTGAAGATGTCATTATGTGAAATTGGTTTCTATTTCTCGCAATCAATGCAGACAATTTTAATTTTGCATAGAGATCCGCAGTCTAGTAATAACTGGGTAAGTAAATCCCCTGTGTAATTATCAAAAGTAATAAGTAGACTGCGGATCTTTGTAATAAAAATATTCTGCATCGATTGTGGGAGGCAGCAGTTAAATAAAAATTCTCACTAAAAACATATAAAAACACTAGGTTTACGGAGCACTAAATCTGACTATCTTACGTGTTAAGTGTCTACCCAAATTTTAATTGATTTTTTAAATAATGCATACCCAGAGAAATAAATTTGTGTACAAATTAAAAACATTACAATCCATGATTTTGACGGTTCCGGTAAACTTCAATAGTCTTTCTACGTAGAAAACAACATTAAATCCCCAGATACTTTATAATTTTCACTGTTTCATATTTCACCCAGTAAATTTCTTCACGAATGCAGATCAAAATCCGCAGGCTTTAACAAGTACGTTTAGTCAATATCTGAACGTACAAATAAAGATCGAACTATCAAATCCGAATACATAGTTCAGTGCCGCAGCTCGTGCATAACATTTCCGAGAGGAGAGAAGTGTCGCCGCGAGAGACCTCGGAGGGCGAACGAAGTCGCGAAGCAAAAATGGAGAAGGTTTCCGCGGAGGTTTCAACCTGCCCCGGTGAAAAGCGATTTTCAAGAAAACCGAAGGCGCGGCGACGCACTCGACAGTGAACTTGAAGCTCGCAGAAATTCTTTGGGCGAGCGGTAGCACTGCAGCAGCGTTCGCAAAGCGGTGGAGGTGGCGTCTGTGCACCGAGATTCAAGGGCTGACCCCGCGAGATGCAAATCGATCGGAGCGCAGTCGACACCGGAGGAGTCTGCCGCATCCTGGCGGCCTTCACCGCCGAAAGATCCTGAGAACTGCACTCTCGGCGAACATCCTCGGCAACGCACATTCGACGTCGATTCACGAGTTTGCCGATGAGCTTGCGAACACACTACTCGCCTTCCGAATCGAGAAGCGAACCTTCGTTCCGAGAAACGAACAAGACGAAGAGCACAATTTCTACAAAAAAGTTTCGAACCATTTTCTGTACAGAACTTCTTCAGGTATTTCAAAGGAAAGCACAGGAAAACAGTGTTTCCGATATTTCCACGAAGAGCACAATTTCTACAAACAAAGTTTCGAACCATTTTCTGTACGGAACTTCTTCAGGTATTTCAAAGGAAAGCACAGGAAAACAGTGTTTCCGATATTTCCACGAAGAGCACAATTTCTACAAAAAAAGTTTCGAACCATTTTCTGTACGGAACTTCTTCAGGTATTTCAAAGGAAAGCACAGGAAAACAGTGTTTCCGATATTTCCACGAAGAGCACAATTTCTACAAAAAAAGTTTCGAACCATTTTCTGTACAGAACTTCTTCAGGTATTTCAAAGGAAAGCACAGGAGAACCGTGTTTCCGATATTTCCACGAAGAGCACAATTTCTACAAAAAAAGTTTCGAACCATTTTCTGTACGGAACTTTTTCAGGTATTTCAAAGGAAAGCACAGGAGAACCGTGTTTCCGATATTTCCACGAAGAGCACAATTTCTACAAAAAAAGTTTCGAACCATTTTCTGTGCGGAACTTCAGGTATTTCAAAGGAAAGCACAGGAGAACCGTGTTTCCGATATTTCCACGAAGAGCACGTTCGGTTTACTTTGATTTCTCGTACAGAAGCGACTCGCGAGATGATTTCACGAAGCGCACACTTTCGTCTACGTTCCCGAAGAGAAGCAGCGACAATTTCGATTCGAACGGTACCGGGACGCTTCACTGAGGAGGTCACTATGTTTCCAAGGACGATCCCTGACCATTTCCCCGAGGGAATCTCCGCCGGAAGACGTTATCGATTCTGCGGAGTCCGAGGCGATAAAAGAGAAACTCTCGAGAGCGTTTCGGGGAAATGGTCGGGACAATACGGGAGGGGGTTTCGGATCGCACCGTAATGTCAAACTCCGCGAATTACCTTTTCTTCCCGTATCCGACATTGTCGAGCTCGACGTGCCTGTAGGTCGCGTAGGTGGCCATTCTCCAATCCCTCGAGGATTCACAAAGCGTCGTCAACACACCCAGTTGCGGGGAACGGTCAGGTGGAGAGGCGGCGAGAGGTGTCGCCGGTCGAGGAAAACACAAAAATGATCAGCCCGATGTCGGCCCCGAGAGCGGGGGGTGTTGGGGAACGACGATCTCCGGAGAGTTGATCCTTGGCTCGGCTTCCAACCGCGAACCGATCTCTTTTCCTCGATCCCCTGAAGCTTCGAAAAGCTGTCCGCGGTAACTTCTCGATCGGGTTTTGCGGGAGAGCACAGAGAGACGTCGCTGAGACAGAGAGAGAGAGAGACTCGTTGGCCGCGTTCAGCCGAGAAACTCCAGCCGAATGAGGATCCAGCCAGTATATAATGCCTCCTCCACCGGTGCTTCCCTCCTACCTCTCTCTCTCGCGCGTGTTTCCTGTCTCCCTCTCTTTCTCTCACTCTGTTGCCAGCGTTACTGTCTCCCGCTACCGATCCGCGCTCTCCCTCTTCGACGAGCGCCGGTGAGCCCCCACTCCCGATCCCCGGTGCAAGCTCTACGTCGCGACGCTCCGACTTTGTCTCTCTTCGATCGATCGCACCCACTCCTCTCTCTCCGACTCGGCGATCTTCCCGCAAGCTCTCCCTCCTCTCTGGATGCAATCCTCTCTCTCTCTCAGACGATTTTTCCTATTCTTTTCTATCCAGCTAGTCCAGGAGCTCCACCATCCCGGCAGTGCACTTCTATGCACTTCCACCCCCGCGCACGAACGCCGACGACGCCGACGCCAGCGTCGACGCCGACGCCGTGTATTCACCTCAATCAATACGCGAACCTGGGGACCAGAGGCGAAGAGGGACAAGGGGAGGAAGGGAGGGACGTGCCAACGCGTAGGCATCGTCGTAGCAAGCTGCTGCTGCGGATGCATGTTCACGCCGATGCACGTGCGACCCCGCCGGAGATAATCAGCGAATGCAGCTCCGGCGACCGAGAGACGAGGCGCGTCGCGACGCCGGAATCGGTCAAGCCGGGATGCGAGAGATCGTTAGGGCATCGTCGGCGAACTGATCGCTGGCCGCGCCTCGGAGAACGGGAACCGGAAACTGCAGTCGCTCCGACGTTTATGGTTCCATGGAACACCGACTTGGTTTTGTTGGCAAGGGCGTGGGTGGGCCGAAGTGGTTCAATCTTCTTCGAGATTGATCTTCGGTTTGGGCTTTCGAGCGAACTCGAGTCTGACTCGTGAATGCTGAATCTACTTAATGCGGAGGACAGTATTGCTTGTGATGAGGTGTTGGACTGTGGAGTTTACACATGCGCGAAGAAATTTGGGGAGTCGATGCAGAACTGGTGAAATATCCGAAGAAATTGGTTGTATTGTTTCCAGCTTACTCAAATTATGGTACGGCGTTTGCTCAGATTATGAAATATCATACTAGGACCTTGCCAGAATTTTTTAAAAAATTTTTCAGGTACCTTTCAGTTTATAATTTGAGGCTAAATAATCCAAATGCGGTAAAGAAGTTAAAGAAACTTGATGTTTATAAAAATTCTAGCCTACTGACAATTAGATTGCAGAGGTTTATGTCAAAAATAAGTTGGTGTCGACATGTTTTGTTTGTAACCTATCAAAATTGTTAAAGAGGAAAAGAATGGTCTACAGTTAGGAGCAAAACTGACCTGTGTGATCACACACTTCGGAATAGCTTTTTTATAAATGGACCAAACGACTTCAATTTCTCTGCAAGGCTAGAAGAATTAGTTTAGTAAATGACATCTAAAAAATACGTTGAAAAATTTTTTAGCTGGGCCAATAACGAAAATTTGAAAGGCGTGTTTGATCAAGTCGTATAAATTATATACGCTCCGAAAATTTCATTGAGATTGGTTAATTGGTTCACGAGTTATAAACGATCGAATTTGGTAAAAATTACAATTTTACATTTCCGGCCTTTTTACCAATTTTGATCGTTTATAACTCGTGAACCGATTAACCAATTTCAATGAAATTTTCGGAGCGTATATAATTTATACGACTTGATCGAACACATCTATTAAGTTTTCGTTATTGGCACAGTTACAAAAGTCGTAAAAATTTTTCAACATATTTTTTAGATGTCATTATTCTGATTTAAAGTGTGTGTGATCAGGTTTGCTCCTAACTGTATATAGTACTTGCAGTAAATCGTAAATCCCGCTGGGATCTTTGGGATAGTTTGGAGAATGCACGCGTGTTTTCCGAGAAAATAAAATCATGGCTTTAAGGGTTGAAGTTTGTAGTGTATACTGGTCCCCCTCGAATTTCGCAATCATCGCGAAATTTCATGGGCTTCCCAGGGCTCGTCTGAAAAGGGACGCCGTCGTGAACATGAAGGGTTGCGTCTGTCTCGACGGGCCATCCGTGTTTTCAGCCGCCACCACCCCCACAGCCGTTCTAGACAAGGGGAGGCTGCTGTTTTTCGACCGGGCGTAACACTCCTTGAGTAATTGACTGATTAAATTGTCGTGTCCCCCTACGGGCTGCTGCTACTGCTGGCCTTTCGGAACACGGTCGATAAAAGGCATCGGGTTACTCGAAATCGAGCTTAAGGGATGAGGTAACCTCGTCGACGCCTGCGGAAGGGTGTTTGGACACGGAGTTGAAACGATGCTTATTTTATGACGAATCGTCGACGATCCCGGGACACTGCTGTCTACCGAATTCTTTCAATTGAAACTCGAGGGTGCGTTACAACCCCCGTTCGACCATAAACTAGTTTCCAATTTATCGCAGTCGACAGTGGAACTGGGAACGCCGACAAAATTGTCGGTCTCAACTTTTTAATCTACCATCGCTTAATTCTGAAGATACATCTACGAGAAATTAATCGAGTACTAAATACGCCTGCAAGGGGTGGCAGAAAATGCCGATTTAATTTTTAAATCTAGGAATTTTCAGAATAAGTGGAAAAATCAAAAATAGAAGAAAATATTAATAAGAATTAATTACGATCGCTGGATTCTAACGATATATCTACGAGAAATTAATCGAGTACTAAAATACCTCTGCCAAGGGTGGGAGAAAATGCCCATTTAATTTTTAAATTTAGAAATCCTCAGAATAAGAGAAAAATCAAAAATAGAAGAAAATATTAATAAGAATTAATTACTATCGCTGGGTTCTAACGAGAACCTAACGATATATCTTTGAGAAATTAATCGAGTACTAAAAGACGCCAGGGGTGGGGAAATACCAATTTTATTTTTTATAAATTCTCAAAATAAGTGGAAAAATCAAAAGTGGAAGAAAATTTGAATAAACTGCTGGTGCTTTCCAGTGTCCGGGAAAGATCATCCCCGTTATTTTTCTTTGGGTCCGGGAAAACAATTAGGGGTGGCAACCCCTTTCTGTTTTGACAGGCGAAACCCTCTGATTCGCCATCCCAGGCAGATATGAATCTAGTAGCGAAACCAAAAGATGTTTAAGATATATCGCCGGCTAGGGGAAGCTACCCCTGAGTCAGCCTCTTTTGTCCAGTATCTAGGACGAGTAGACACGGTGGGGTGAGAAAGAGAGCCGGTACTTCCCGGTCCCGTTCGTTCTCGTTTGTTCTCGAGCGCCTGTGTGTGTGTGTGTGTGTGTGTGTATGCCGCTTTAATGTATTCAATATTCAACAGAAACATTCTACCGCAGTACGGGTGCCGCGTCATCTTCCGCGGATTCGCAACATTTTTCATGCGAGCATGCAACGGAACATGCAAATCAAGACTTTCAGTCGCCGTGGAAGCGATGATAAATTCTTCCAACCCTGGCCGACTAAATCGTAAAAATTATTACAGTAGACTGGGGATGCTGGATAATCTTCTTACATCCTTTTTTCTTGCTCAGTATACAGGACAACGTCGGATTAATTCCATTTATCCTGTTCTTTGGAAAACGTCGTTATTTTTAACAGTAGTGTTGCATTTCAAATATGAATTTTTCATCTCCCTCGTAAAATTTTTTCCTTGATTTAAATAGGACAACGGGTTAATTCCATTTTTCCTGGACCTTTGCACGGTAGAATATTGTTCCTGTTAGTAATAGTAATGTTGCATATAAAATATAAATTTTTCATTTCCTCGTAAAATTTTTTCTTGGTTTATACAGGGTGGGGCATTTATCCTGGCCACCTGAAATATCTCGAAAACAAAATTCCAGAGAAAAAACTATTTCAAATAAAAAGTTTCAGTCAAGGAGGGACTGATGCAGCAGTCATATCCATTTTAAATTTTCATCATGTTTTCAAGGTCATTCCGAGGTCAACTTTATTTTTTCAAATGGAATGTCCCATTTTTTATACCACAGATCGATAGAGTATCAAATTCTAAGTAAAAATGTATTGACCTCCATATGTCCTAAATCTAATAGTTAACGAGATATTATCGGAACAATTTTCTTTTTTCTTTGGACAATATCTCATTAACAATATCTCATTATTATTAGATTTAGGACATATGAAGGTCAACACATTTTTACTCAGAATTTGATACTCTATCGATCTATAGTATAAAAAACAGGACATTCCATTTTAAAAAATAAAGTTGACCTCGGAATGACCTTGAAAACGTGATGAAAATTTAAAATTGATATGACTGCTGCATCAGCCCCTCCTTGACTTAAACTTTTTATTTGAAATATTTTTTTCTCTGCAATTTAGTTTTCGAGATATTCCAGGTACAAGACAACGGGTTAATTCCATTCTTCCTGGTTCTTTTCAAGGTAAAACGTTGTTTTTGTTAATAGCAGTGTTGCATATAAAATATAAATTTTTCATTTCCATCCTAAAATGCCTTCTTGTTTATCGGCACAGTCCTTCGCAACAGTGTCTCCAGATTAATTCTTGTCTCCCCACTCCTTCCCCTTCCACGTCGCTATTCCCCCACGCTTCGACCACGGGCCGGTCACGTGACGTATCCGGTACTGGAAGGAGGTAACTTTTCCCCTCGATTCGAGTCGCTTCCCCTGATCCGGTTACGGATGTTTCATTCGATTAGGAGAGTTCGTCGAACCTGGGGAATTATTCGCGAGGATCTGCCAGATTTCGAAAGAGAGTCAATTACACATCTGTTGGAGAGTTCGCGAACAGAGAAATTACGATCCGTCGCTAATTACCCGATGATGTACGGCCGGGGCGTTTTGGCGTGCCCGTGGAAACAGGATTATTTATGGACAATTATATCTCGGGAGATCCTATTTCGTTAAGGAGCGGCGGAACGCTTGCTCGCCGATCGTTTGCGTGGCCAACCTTGTTTCCGCTGGACAACGAGGAGAGCCCCCGCCGCGGTTCTCTCTCGCTGCATCTCCGAGTTGCGAGCGTTCATCCGCCATGTCGGATCCTTGCGGTCTCGTCGGATGTCTCGATTGGCTCGACATCCATCCCCTTGGACTAGCTCCGAAATCGGAAGATTTCGCTCGACCGCCTAACAAATTAGCGGAGTTGTTCGGAGGACAATCGCTTCCAGGAACAATTGATGTACAGTCACACCTGTTCTTGTACGGTCTTTTTTTATGTGGTATATGATATCTTGGAAGACGTTGTCGTTATCAGAAAAGTGTTCCTACGAAAGTTGTTTGGTATGACGGGCTACATTACGTAGTATTGATTGTTTTCTTGTGGGTGGAGCGGTGGAGGACATTCCAAGGTCACCTTGGTTTTTTTAAATGGAATGTCCCATTTTTTGTACCACAGATCGATAGAGAATCAAATTCTGAGTATAAAAGTGTTGACCTTCACATGTCCTAAACCTAATAGTTAACGAGGTATTATCGAAACAATTGTCTTTCTTCTTTGGATGATATCTCGTTAACTATTAGGTTTAGGATTTATGAAGGTCAACAGTTTTATACTCTGAATTTGATACTCTATCGATATGTGGTATAAAAAATAGGACATTCCATTTTAGAAGATCAAGGTGACCTTGAAATGTCCGCCACCATTCCACCCACAATAAAACAATTAATACTACGTAATGCAGACCGTCATACCAAACAACTTTTGTAGGAACAACTTTTTTGATAACGACAACGTCTTCGGAGATCTGCTGATCTCGTTTCAGCAGGACACCCACAAGATATATTATTGATATTATTTATTATTATTATTATTATTATTATTATTATTATTATTATTATCATATGTATTGAATTCTGTACATTTTGAAAATTTCTCCATGTTTAAAATGAGAAATTAAAATTTTTTAAAATGTTTCCATGTGTAATTTAATTATTTATTTTGTTTGGAAAGGTACTTCCTCGCTATTTCGTGAAGCTTTGACATATTTTCTAACACAAATTTTCTGACACTTTTTTATACGGTCCCTCTCCACCGCATAAAAAAATTTTTCTTTAATATGTTGTGAAAAATTATTTGTTATAGCTATTTATGAAGTATTTTTGTTTGTGCAGTTTTTTTTCTGCGGCCCCTATCTACCGCACAAAAACAGGTTTGACTGTAGTAGAAGACAAGAACAGGAGTCCTGTTGAAGGTGGATGAGGTCTCAATCCTGAGTCCTGGACTGTTATTTTTTTTACTGGGTATGGACCCTGTACAGTTTGAGAGTACCCTGTCGAGCCCCAGACTTTCCCCTCGACCGTCATCTTTCTAGGGGATGCGAGTGCGTAAGTGCAATTTTTCCTAACAGTCCTTAAACAATCAAAAAAAGGAGGGCAATTGATAGAGACGATAATTCTTCGAAGAGGAAGTTTCCTGATACCAGGGGTTGCTGGAGAACACGATCGTAAAAATAAAATATATCGCGGACGCCTGCCGTTTCTAATGTTAGCTCGCTGTATTTCAGTTTCGCGACCGGCTATTCCGTTTCGCTCGCGGTCTTTCGCTCTTTCTCCGTTCATTCTTCTCTCCGCTGCTCACCCTGTGTGTACACCGCTACGCGCGTCCGCTCAAAGCGGAAACCGAGTGTGTAACCGCGTTTCGGTACCGTTTCACCGAGAAAACGCTCCGCCCATCGGAGTTGCACCCATTAAACAACCACCGCGAACACGTCTCCGGCTCGCGTGTCAATGGGATCGTTTGCGTTCGAGTTCGAGTTCAGCAAAATATAAACTCGCCGGACTAAAGAACGCGCCAGGTTCTCTGTTCTATGGTCTGATTCGCGGAAAACCACTCGCGAGGATTACTTCACCGTGTCGATCCTCTAAACAAAACCCTAACCTCAACACAGGCAATTCTTTAAAAAGTCGCTGACGTGTGTTGCCTTATAAAAATAATGAAAGCATTATTGTAATCTCGATAATTGTAGAATGGAAAACCAGAAACTGAGTTGATTTATGCGTAGATCACCGAATGCCTCGAGTTCGTAGGGACAATCGGGACAATTTGGGGCAGGGATCTATTAGGACTGGTTTCCGATACTGATCGCCCCGTAGCCGGCAGTTCCAGCTCGAGAAGCGATTGTAACGAGACGAAGAAACGAGACTCGAACCGCGAACTGCGATTCGAGCGAGGCTGGCCTTCGTAATGCATCACTGAACCAGGAAATCGAATCCATCTCTGGACCAGCTATCAAGGCCTATATTGTGTCAATGTCGAGGCTGATCCCCGCGGACGATTAACGACCGATCTATCTCGAACGACCATCGTGATCCAAGACGGTGTATGCGTGTGCATGTATATCACCGGAAATAAACGCGATATCCATTCCCATGCGAGCGCTATTAATTTGTCCACGTATATCAGAGCGGAGGTTGTTTAATGCAATAGTGAGTCAACAAGGCGACTGCCGGCATCGATCACCGGTGCCATTTTGCGAGCAGTTTTACCACCTATATTCTATCGCGTGAGATTTCATCGGGGAGACCTACGAGGCCCGAGGTGAACGAATTCTCCTTGCCCTGAATGTCCTAAATCAGCTGTACGTGGATCTAGATGGCCCGAGAGAATTCTAGTTGGCTCCAGTGGAGTCGAGCGAGTCGACTGTAAACGGCCCGAGTGGGGTCGAGATGTGTAGCAATTCTACGAAGTCCTGGAAATAGGAAATGGAAGTCCCGGAGTCCTGGAACTACGAAGTTGTAAGTGGGTCTACGTGTGGTTCTAGAAGACACCAGAGGGTAGGAGCTAGTTAGATCGCTTGAGCGTGTACTCGGCGAGTTCTACGTAGCTTGACGAAGCCCTACGGAGATTCAGAAAATCCAGGTAGCTCGGGCTAGCCCAGATACATAGCCCTACGGAGATTCAAAGCTCACGTAGCTTGAGCTAGCCCCAGCTTTACCCACTCTCAAGCAGCTTAATCTTGTCCTAGGTGCAATTCCAGGTAGCCCTACGGAGATTCAGAAAGCTCACGTAGCTAATCCTACGGAGATTCAGAATGCTCAACGTAGCTAGTGCTACGGAGATTCAGAAAGCTCACGTAGCTTGAGGTAGCCCTACGGAGGCTCAGAAAGCTCACGTAGCTTGAGGTAGCCCTACGGAGATTCAGAATGCTCACATAGCTAGTCCTATGGACATTCAGAATGCTCAACGTAGCTAATCCTACGGAGATTCAGAAAGCTCACGCAGCTAATCCTGCGGAGGTTCAGAATGCTCAACGTAGCTAATCCTGCAGAGATTCAGAATGCTCAACGTAGCTAGTCCTACGGAGATTCAGAAAGCTCACGTAGCTAATCCTACGGAGATTCAGAAAGCTCACATAGCTAGTCCTATGGACATTCAGAATGCTCAACGTAGCTAATCCTACGGAGATTCAGAATGCTCACGTAGCTAATCCTGCGAAGATTCTGAATGCTCAACGTAGCTAATCCTACGGAGATTCAGAATGCTCACGTAGCTAATCCTGTGAAGATTCTGAATACTCAACGCAGCTAATCCTACGGAGGCTCAGAAAGCTCACGTAGTTTGAGCTAGCCCCACGGAGATTCAGAATGCTCACATAGCTAGTCCTATGGACATTCAGAATGCTCAACGTAGCTAATCCTGCGAAGATTCTGAATGCTCAACGTAGCTAATCCTACGGAGATTCAGAATGCTCACGTAGCTAGTCCTACGGAGGCTCAGAAAGCTCACGTAGTTTGAGCTAGCCCCACGGAGATTCAGAATGCTCACATAGCTAGTCCTATGGACATTCAGAATGCTCAACGTAGCTAATCCTACGGATATTCAGAAAGCTCACGCAGCTAATCCTGCGGAGGTTCAGAATTCTCAACGTAGCTAATCCTACGGAGATTCAGAAAGCTCACGTAGCTTGAGGTAGCCCTACGGAGACTCAGAAAGCTCACGTAGCTAATCCTGCGAAGATTCAGGATGCTCACGTAGCTAATCCTGCGAAGATTCAGAATGCTCAACGTAGCTAATCCTACGGAAATTCAGAAAGCTCACGTAGCTAATCGTGCGGAGATTCAGAATGCTCAACGTAGCTAATCCTACGGAGATTCAGAAAGCTCACGTAGCTTGAGGTAGCCCTACGGAGACTCAGAAAGCTCACGTAGCTAATCCTGCGAAGATTCAGGATGCTCACGTAGCTAATCCTGCGAAGATTCAGAATGCTCAACGTAGCTAATCCTACGGAAATTCAGAAAGCTCACGTAGCTAATCGTGCGGAGATTCAGAATGCTCAACGTAGCTAATCCTACGGAGATTCAGAAAGCTCACGTAGCTTGAGCTAGCCCCACGGATATTCAGAAAACTCACGTAGCTAGTGCTACGGAGATTCAGAAAGCTCACGTAGCTTGAGGTAGCCCTACGAAGATTCAGAAAGCTCACGTAGCTAATCCGGCGGAGATTCAGAAAGCTCACGTAGCTAATCGTGCGGAGATTCAGAATGCTCAACAAAGTGTCGCCCGAGAGGCGCCGAAACGGGCGCCTCTTACTCTCCTCCTTCTCCCCTTCCACTAACCCATTCCACTACCATGAGCATACTCCAACGTCCCCCACTAGGACCGTAGACTGAACTAAATCCCCGTCGCGCACGCGCAACGTGCCACGGTCATCAGAGAGAGGGTACCTGCATTCCCCTCGATTTTCTCGATCTGGCGACACTGGCTCAACGTAGCTCATACTACGGAGATTCAGAAAGCTCACGTAGCTAGTCCTACGGAGATTCAGAAAGCTCACGTAGCTTGAGCTAGCCTCACGGATATTCAGAAAGCCTAGGTAACTTTAGCGACCTCTAGCTTTACCCTCTGTCAAGCAGCTTAAACTTGCCCTAGGTGCAGTTCCAGGTGGCCCTACGAGACTCGAGCAAGATGTAGCAACCGCCAAATAAATTCTGGACGGTCCTGAAAAACCCCTGGGTGGTCCTAGGTAGCCTGGGCTAGCTCCAATTGGCCCCAGTTAACCCTGTTTCGCCGATCCGCTCGAGCACCACGCACCGCAGCTCTCCGTGACGGCAATAATTCCTCGTCAAAGAGTTTTCTACGGGGCGGTAGACTGTGCGCGTGATTCGAACGAGAATCGTGGCCGTCGGGGGCCCCGACGCGGTGCAATCTCGGCGCCGATGATTTATACCACTTTCGATGTTTCCCGTGGAAAAAAGAGCGACCGGCCCCGGTCCCGGTCCGGACGCTCTCAGCGATCCATTAATCTCTGCCCGGGGCATCGATCCCGTCGCCTTTTCTCCCGTTGATAGAAACCTCCACGCGATTCCAGACCTCGGCGCGGCGTCGCTCATGAATTTTCATTGTCGAACTTCGCAACGCGAATTTTCGTCGCTGGAAAAATCACGCGATAAATACATCCGGCAGCCCGGTGAATATACAGAGTCCCGTAAATCCCAAACGACGTGGAAGCCGTTCGTACAGCGCCGTCGTCTATTCACCGATTCCCGGATCGACGACGAACAAAGCCCTTGAACGAATCGATCGGGCGACGAATCCGAACAAGATCCCGTAAGATGCGATCCGATCATCAATCAAGCATCGGCCTTCTGGACACGATCTCTCGCTAATTCCTCTCGCGGCCCCCCTGCCCCCGGAAGCTCGAGAATTTCTAGGTCGACAATTGAATCGCCGTGGTTCGCTGTGGATATTAGTCGGAGACGAGCGCCGGTCACGAGAACGGGACATTTCCACCGTCCCGCGAGCTCTTTGAATGACCAGCATTGTGCGGAGACCGGCGCGGCAGAAAGGTGTCCCTAATCGGCCGGTGCTCGTCGCGAACTCCTGTGCTATGGTCCAAGTAGAAAGCAGACCTCACGGTTGCAAACTTGACGGATGTATGTCGATTTCCACTTCCGTGGCACGTTTCCAGACCAATGTTTGACTATTAAACAACGCCGCACGCCGCGGCAGGCCATTTCCATAATTACTTTTCATCAGTAGAAGTACCTACTCTGAACAGGGCACAGACCTCTGTCCGATACGTTACTATACAAACACAAATCCGTAATTTACTCAAAGGCTCAAGCGACGGTAGAACATTTTAGAAAATTTTCCAAAGCAACAGTACCATTCCTCCATCTGAACACAAGAAATCCCCTGTTTGCCAGGCTTGGAACCGTTCGGTGCGTAGTAAATAATGGATAATCAACAGAGACATTGAACCTCATCCAATTGTCTGCGATCCTGGTCCATCGTGAAAGCCTAGCACGCGTCGGATCCGCGATAGACGATCAAACAGTCCCCCGAGTACCAAGAACCACGATCCTCTCGAGCCACCGAGCACGCGTTAGCTCAAAGGTCAACGATACCGCACGAAGAGCGGCGTGCACGGGCTCTCTCGCGACAGGACAAATGGCTATCCAACGTCTGAGACACCCACGACGGCATGAATAAATTCGCCGATTGTCTGGAAACACCCGTGGCGCGTGGCCGACGTGTTTGCCGAGCGTTTACAAGCACCCACGGCTCGCCGAGGAGATTAATATACCCGGCTCGGAGGAAGATGGGGTTATCGATGCGAGCTGGGATCAGGTTCGCGCGTCAAGAACACGTCCGGCGATTCATAGGCCCCCGGGTGAAAGCTGCGTCTCTGCTGGTTGCCGATCCTGTGCCAACACGATCGGGACGGGCCCGCTCGGGCCTCAAGCTCTTTTACTAACCTCTGTTTCTCTTCTCCGAAGACGAACTTTCCGCTCGATTCTCGAGAAAACCGAACGAGACTTCAGATTCTGGACTCTAGCTGCTAGAGACTTCAGCTTCTAGTCTCTAGCTTCTAGACTCTAGCTTTTAGAGACTTCAGTTTCTAGACTCTAGCTTCTAGAGACTTCAGCTTCTAGAGACTTCAGCTTCTAGAGACTTCAGCTTCTAGAGACTTCAGCTTCTACAGACTTCAGCTTCTAGAGACTTCAGCTTCAAGAAACTTCAGCTTCTAGACTCTAGCTTCTAAAATCTAGCTTCTAAAATCTATCTTCTAAAAACTTAAGCTTCTAGAGACTTCAGCTTCTAGAGACTTCAGCTTCTAGAGACTTCAGCTTCTAGAGACTTCAGCTTCAAGAAACTTCAGCTTCTAGACTCTAGCTTCTAAAATCTAGCATCTAAAATCTAGCTTCTAAAAACTTAAGCTTCTAGAGACTTCAGCTTCTAGAGACTTCAGCTTCTAGACTCTAGCTTCTAAAATCTAGCATCTAAAATCTAGCTTCTAAAAACTTAAGCTTCTAGAGACTTCAGCTTCTAGAGACTTCAGCTTCTAGACTCTACCTTCTAGACTCTAGCTTTTAGACTCTAGCATTTAGAGACTTCAGCTTCTAGACTCTAGCTTCTAGACTTCAGCTTCTAGAGACTTCAGCTTCAAGAAACTTCAGCTTCTAGACTCTAGCTGCTAGAATATAGCTTCTAGAATCTAGCTTCTAGACTCTAGCTTCTAGATCTCTAGCTTCTAGACATCAGTTTGTAGACTTTAGCAGAAGCTAATCATTCCGGTCTAGCCTAGAAAGACTATGACTTCTTGGTTCTTAGCCTATCGCGGTTTGCGAATTCTCGCAGCACCGTTGCGGCAGGTTCACGCTACATTCGCGTGCTCGTATCAGCAGGGGAGTGGGATACGTTGTGAACACAATGCACTGTGTTGAACGAAGCAGTCTACACAAGAGAGACTCGTTGGTAAACGTGTCGTACATGCGGTCTAAACTTGCTGAAATGAATCGATTTTCCGCGCCAACTGCAAACAATAAATAAGACTCGGACTAGGTGCTAGAACTAGCTGAATAAAATCCTTGTCCAGTCTCACTGAACTACAGAGGTTTTCATTGAACTGATCCGCGAGTTTATGATGATCCTGTACGACAACGACCAGGATATCTCCCGCAAGGTAGCCTAGGTTCGATCTTGGGCTAGGTCTCGAGCACTCGAGCCGAGTTGGCCGTCGTCCAACGCAGCCGGGGATTCAGGGTAATGGCCAGAAGACCTGCGCTTCTGAGATTCGACTCCGATCAGCATTCTGATCGCTCGGCGAGGCTACTGCGTCACACGCGGCACAATAGAGGACGCTATACATCGGCAGACTGCGGACCTCGAACATTGATTTTCCCTCTTCCCGACAAATTAATTGGGCCTTGCTCTGTTTCAGGAATGAACGCGTCGTTCGTGAACCTGCGAGAACAGAGCTACTTGTTCTAATCTTCTAGAAATGAACAGGTACTCATTCTAATGCTGTAGCGTCGTTGTATCTCGTTGTAATGTTGTAGAAATCGATATTCCAACAACTTTTTGTAGGAGTCCAGTGCAGTGGTACCGCGACTATCGCGCAGAGGTAAAAGTTGTTGAAAATGTTGAAGTTTACAACACGTCGAGATCAGAGGGTAGGCGTAGTTCTGCCGGTTCGCCGAAAAGTGAAACCTGGCAGGGGGGCCGGTGTCGCCGTTCGGTAATTACTTTTTGCGAGCCGGGCAAATGAAAATTTATAGCGACGCGGCGCCGGCAAAGCGATCTCCCATCGAGTGTACTTGAGCGAGCCGTACTTTCTAGCCGTTCGAACTTTTCCTGAAATCCATGTTTGTCACGCGTGAAAGTGTAGGATCGCGGCCCGGTGCCCAAGCCCGACAGCTATTCGCGCCTTGATCCTTCCCAGACGCAAAGGCTGCGCTCTGTTATGGTCCGGCTCCCGGTTCTCCGCGATTCAGAAGGAAATTGGTTCGCCGATTCCGCCGCGAGTTGTGATGCACCGATAACCTCGCGCGATGCCTCTCCGCTGCCCGGTTATGCTCACTCTTGTGCTCTGCTCGCGGGATTCGTACGGTTTATTACGGAAGTCTTCTACGAGTGTCGATCTTGTTAAACTCGTGGTCTGTTTTTCAGCCGGAAGTCGTAATAACCGACCAGTCGTCGGCTTTTATGATGCAGGAATGAAGTACCAGGAGCGCAGTGGACAGCTGTTACTTCTTTCGTAGAGCCACTATGTTTCGATGATCGCAGGCTCAGAATGTCTGCAAAAAGACCTTGTCTGTTTGTTCTGATAGCAATTCTTATCGAAGTTTAGCTCAACGTAGCTAATCCTATGGAGATTCAGAAAGCTCACGTAGCTAGTCCTACGGAGATTCAGAATGCTCACGTAGCTAATCCTGTGAAGATTCTGAATGCTCAACGTAGCTAATCCCATGCAGATTCAGAAAGCTCACGTAGCTAGTCCTACGGAGATTCAGAATGCTCACGTAGCTAATCCTGTGAAGATTCTGAATGCTCAACGTAGCTAATCCCATGCAGATTCAGAAAGCTCACGTAGCTAGTCCTACGGAGATTCAGAATGCTCACGTAGCTAATCCTGTGAAGATTCTGAATGCTCAACGTAGCTAATCCCATGCAGATTCAGAAAGCTCACGTAGCTAGTCCTACGGAGATTCAGAATGCTCACGTAGCTAATCCTGTGAAGATTCTGAATGCTCAACGTAGCTAATCCCATGCAGATTCAGAAAGCTCACGTAGCTAGTCCTACGGAGATTCAGAATGCTCACGTAGCTAATCCTGTGAAGATTCTGAATGCTCAACGTAGCTAATACCATGCAGATTCAGAAAGCTCACGTAGCTAGTCCTACGGAGATTCAGAATGCTCACGTAGCTAATCCTGTGAAGATTCTGAATGCTCAACGTAGCTAATCCCATGCAGATTCAGAAAGCTCACGTAGCTAGTCCTACGGAGATTCAGAATGCTCACGTAGCTAATCCTGTGAAGATTCTGAATGCTCAACGTAGCTAATCCCATGCAGATTCAGAAAGCTCACGTAGCTAGTCCTACGGAGATTCAGAATGCTCACGTAGCTAATCCTGTGAAGATTCTGAATGCTCAACGTAGCTAATCCCATGCAGATTCAGAAAGCTCACGTAGCTAGTCCTACGGAGATTCAGAATGCTCACGTAGCTAATCCTGTGAAGATTCTGAATGCTCAACGTAGCTAATCCTATGCAGATTCAGAAAGCTCACGTAGCTAGTCCTACGGAGATTCAGAATGCTCACGTAGCTAATCCTGTGAAGATTCTGAATGCTCAACGTAGCTAATCCCATGCAGATTCAGAAAGCTCACGTAGCTAGTCCTACGGAGATTCAGAATGCTCACGTAGCTAATCCTGTGAAGATTCTGAATGCTCAACGTAGCTAATCCCATGCAGATTCAGAAAGCTCACGTAGCTAGTCCTACGGAGATTCAGAATGCTCACGTAGCTAATCCTGTGAAGATTCTGAATGCTCAACGTAGCTAATCCCATGCAGATTCAGAAAGCTCACGTAGCTAGTCCTACGGAGATTCAGAATGCTCACGTAGCTAATCCTGTGAAGATTCTGAATGCTCAACGTAGCTAATCCCATGCAGATTCAGAAAGCTCACGTAGCTAGTCCTACGGAGATTCAGAATGCTCACGTAGCTAATCCTGTGAAGATTCTGAATGCTCAACGTAGCTAATCCTATGCAGATTCAGAAAGCTCACGTAGCTAGTCCTACGGAGATTCAGAATGCTCACGTAGCTAATCCTGTGAAGATTCTGAATGCTCAACGTAGCTAATCCCATGCAGATTCAGAAAGCTCACGTAGCTAGTCCTACGGAGATTCAGAATGCTCACGTAGCTAATCCTGTGAAGATTCTGAATGCTCAACGTAGCTAATACCATGCAGATTCAGAAAGCTCACGTAGCTAGTCCTACGGAGATTCAGAATGCTCACGTAGCTAATCCTGTGAAGATTCTGAATGCTCAACGTAGCTAATCCCATGCAGATTCAGAAAGCTCACGTAGCTAGTCCTACGGAGATTCAGAATGCTCACGTAGCTAATCCTGTGAAGATTCTGAATGCTCAACGTAGCTAATACCATGCAGATTCAGAAAGCTCACGTAGCTAGTCCTACGGAGATTCAGAATGCTCACGTAGCTAATCCTGTGAAGATTCTGAATGCTCAACGTAGCTAATCCCATGCAGATTCAGAAAGCTCACGTAGCTAGTCCTACGGAGATTCAGAATGCTCACGTAGCTAATCCTGTGAAGATTCTGAATGCTCAACGTAGCTAATCCCATGCAGATTCAGAAAGCTCACGTAGCTAGTCCTACGGAGATTCAGAATGCTCACGTAGCTAATCCTGTGAAGATTCTGAATGCTCAACGTAGCTAATCCCATGCAGATTCAGAAAGCTCACGTAGCTAGTCCTACGGAGATTCAGAATGCTCACGTAGCTAATCCTGTGAAGATTCTGAATGCTCAACGTAGCTAATCCCATGCAGATTCAGAAAGCTCACGTAGCTAGTCCTACGGAGATTCAGAATGCTCACGTAGCTAATCCTGTGAAGATTCTGAATGCTCAACGTAGCTAATCCTATGCAGATTCAGAAAGCTCACGTAGCTAGTCCTACGGAGATTCAGAATGCTCACGTAGCTAATCCTGTGAAGATTCTGAATGCTCAACGTAGCTAATCCCATGCAGATTCAGAAAGCTCACGTAGCTAGTCCTACGGAGATTCAGAATGCTCACGTAGCTAATCCTGTGAAGATTCTGAATGCTCAACGTAGCTAATCCCATGCAGATTCAGAAAGCTCACGTAGCTAGTCCTACGGAGATTCAGAATGCTCACGTAGCTAATCCTGTGAAGATTCTGAATGCTCAACGTAGCTAATACCATGCAGATTCAGAAAGCTCACGTAGCTAGTCCTACGGAGATTCAGAATGCTCACGTAGCTAATCCTGTGAAGATTCTGAATGCTCAACGTAGCTAATCCCATGCAGATTCAGAAAGCTCACGTAGCTAGTCCTACGGAGATTCAGAATGCTCACGTAGCTAATCCTGTGAAGATTCTGAATGCTCAACGTAGCTAATCCCATGCAGATTCAGAAAGCTCACGTAGCTAGTCCTACGGAGATTCAGAATGCTCACGTAGCTAATCCTGTGAAGATTCTGAATGCTCAACGTAGCTAATCCCATGCAGATTCAGAAAGCTCACGTAGCTAGTCCTACGGAGATTCAGAATGCTCACGTAGCTAATCCTGTGAAGATTCTGAATGCTCAACGTAGCTAATCCCATGCAGATTCAGAAAGCTCACGTAGCTAGTCCTACGGAGATTCAGAATGCTCACGTAGCTAATCCTGTGAAGATTCTGAATGCTCAACGTAGCTAATCCTATGCAGATTCAGAAAGCTCTCGTAGCTAGTCCTACGGAGATTCAGAATGCTCACGTAGCTAGCCCCACGGATATTCAGAAAGCCTAGGTAGCTTCAACGACCCCTAGCTTTACCCTCTCTCAAGCAGCTTAAACTTGCCCTATGTGCAGTTTCAGGTGGCCCTACAAGACTCGAGCAAGATGTAGAGCCACTATCTTTCGACGATCGCAGGCTCGGAATGTCTGCAGAAAGACCTTGTCTGTTTGTTCTGATAGCAATTCTTTTCGAAGTTTATTGCAATTTGAATCAGCAAAGGAACAGCTAAGATTCCTTCGGCATTCAATTAGCACGCAGCGCTAGGCTGTCCAGCCAGCAAAAACCAGAAGAATCGAAGATCTCGCTGCAAAAAGCACGAAACGACCGCCAATGAATTGTGCTAGTCTCATTTGTGAGACGAGTTGAAGAGCCTAGTGGAATCGATTTGCCCGATTTCGCAGCCCGATCTTCGATCGAAACGCGTTTCAGTAGAACAAAGCGAGTTCTCGGCTGTTCCTGCGAGGCAAGAAGAAAAACGAGGTGCTCTCCGGATCCCCGGAGCCACGGAACCATGACGGATTCGAAGAGGAGCACGGAATGGTGGCTCGCGGTTGCTCGCACACCTGGCGAGCTGTGCGCGCGAGCTTAATTAAATACCGTGGCTGACCGTGTGTCGAAGAATGGCGGCATAAGTAGCGCGCTTTCGTGGGAAATACTGTTACAATGTGCCTAATGGACTCGGTTGCGGCCGCGGTTCGGTTCGGCTCGGCTCGCCGCGGCGTTTTCTGCGTGGAGATTCACCGTGACGAAGTGACCGAAGTCTCGTTCAAACAGCCACGCTGGAATCGCGTTAACGCGGCTGGAATAGAGGTTGTAACTGGGCCATCTAGCGCGATCTACGAGCGAATAATGATACAGCAGAGGGGAGTCATTCCCGGAGAGCGAGAGACAACGCTGCGGAGGACACCCTGCGGCGAGAAGAGCCTCTGCCTGTTCACCACGAGGCCAGACGATGCTCTCCGGCCTGCAATAGACGATTTCGATCCTATGAATCAGGTCCCTGCAGGCTACAGTGTCTCATGAATCCTCGAGGGGGTGGTCCGGTTTTCGAGGACGCTTTTGCACGAATTGTTCCGAATTTATTTCGAGGAAACTACTGAACCTGTTGCATCGGGATTTTGCATATATATTTAGTGGTAGATGAGGTATATACGTGATTTTGTGCAAGTAAGAATAATTAAAAGTGGACGAGTTATATATTTTTTTGTAGACCCCTTGAATCCTCCAAGCCTGATCACTGAGTTAGGTCTCTTAGGTCTAGACAAAGGCAGCTTGCATCATTCCAGCTTGATTTGTGTGGTCTGAAGGGACCCTTGAAGTACCATCTTTGTGGAAGGGGCCTTGAAGCTTCGTTTGTGGGGTCTGAAGAGTCCTCTGGGCCTGGTAGAGTAATCTAGCGGATGCTAAGGATCTGACAAGTCCTTGCAGCTTGATTTTTAGGGTCTGAAGAGTCCCTTGATCTTTGAAGTGCAATCTTCTAGAAGTTAGAGTTCTCAAAGCTTTGTTCGTGGGGTCTCAAGAGTCCTCTGGGCCTGGTAGAGTAATCTAGCGGATGCTAAGGATCTGACAAGTCCTTGCAGCTTGATTCTTAGAGTCTGAAGAGACCCTTGATCTTTGAAGAGCAATCTTCTAGAAGTTAGAGGCCTCGAAGCTTTATTCGTGGGGTCTGAAGAGTCCCCTGGGCCTGGTAGAGTAATCTAGCGGATGCTGAGAATCTAACGAGTCTTTGCAACTTGATTTCCGGGGCCCGGAAGACCAGCCACTGTCCTAGTCTCGAGAAGTCTGGTCTTGGCAACGATACTCGTATCCATCATCTCTGCGGCGAGTTACGTAACGATGGAAACGAAAGGATCGCATGCATAATGCGGGTGAACGGTCTGCGAGCGTAGCCGTGAAGTTGTCGAACTGCACTGCGAAACTGGTCCGGAAAAATTACTTCGCCGAGAGATACGGTCGATCGGCTTTCTCGGAAAACTTCACGGCCGTAAACCAGCGACCGTGGTTCGCTCCCGATACAATATTTGCTTCGTTATCCGTCCGCTCCGTTATCGGCGCCGTGGCGATAACGTTGACACACGACGAATTAAATGAACCCCGATCCAGGAAAAAGATTGCGCGCCGCTTTGATTACGCCGAACCGTGTACAATCTTTCGCTCTGTCGTCGTTTAACCGAGTTAATCGCGAACAACCAGCCGGGTTAATAGGAGCACGCAACCGTGTCTCACCTTTCACACGCCGACGTGCGCCGCAACACCGTTTTCCTTTTCCTCCCGCGATTATATTAATATTCCCCTCTTTTTCCAGTCTATCGCAGCCGGGACGGACCAGGCCGGACGATAATATCGAAAATAATTCCTTGAATGGAAAAAAAGGCGAGGCCATTAACGATCCCGTAACAGTTTCGCGCCGTACCTCCCGAGGAAATCGAATAATTATTCTCAGCGTGCGTCGATCATCGTTAATATTCGACGGAAGATATGCCCAACCCTGTGCGTCGAAGCCACGGATATCGCCAGTGAAATTCATTAGGATTCGAACGATGCATCGCGCCTCGATAACGCGCTGCACGCGCCGACATTCGAGAAACGGTACTGCGCTCCAGTAGGAAGTGCGGAGTCGTGCGTGCCGAATTTCGATCCCTTCCTTCCTGTCACGAACCCTCTCGAATGTCTCCGCAGAATCGAACGATCGAAGCCTGAAATTGATCTTCTAGGTCTGAACAGACCTTCCTTGAATCCATTGATCTTGTTCTTTCAGACTTCGACAGTCTCAGAGTGTCCTTTTATCGATTTTATAGAGCCGCAAATGTTGATCGTGATCTCAAGGATTCCTGAATTCTTCAAGCTTGATCTAAGGGCTCCTGAACCCTTTCAGCTTGATCTGAGGACTGCTAAATTCTTTAAGTTTGATCTAATAGCTTCTGAATTTGTTAAGCTTGATCTAAGAGCTCCTGAATCCTTCAAGCTTGATCTAAGGGCTCCTAAATTCTTTAAGCTTGATCTAATATTTAGCTACTGAATTCTTTAAGCTTGATTTAAGGACACCTGAACCCTTTAAGCTTGATCTGAGGGCTCCTAAATACTTTAAGCTTGATCTAAGGGCTCCTGAATTCGTTAAGCTTGATCTGAGGGCTCCTAAATTCTTTAAGCTTGATCTAATATTTAGCTACTGTATTCTTTAAGCTTGATCTGAGGGCTCCTAAATACTTTAAGCTTGATCTAAGGGCTCCTGAATTCGTTAAGCTTGATCTGAGGGCTCCTAAATTCTTTAAGCTTGATCTAATATTTAGCTACTGAATTCTTTAAGCTTGATCTGAGGTCTCCTGAACCCTTTAAGTTTGATCTGAGGGTTCCTAAATTCTTTAAGCTTGTTCCAATAGCTCCTGAATTCTTTAAGCTTGATCTAAGGGCTCCTAAATTCTTTAAGCTTGATCTAATATTTAGCTACTGAATTCTTTCAGCCTGATCTAAGGCTTCTGAATCCTTTAAGCTTGATCTCAGGGCTCCTAAATTCTTTAAGCTTGATCTAAGAGAAGAGCTCGTGAATTCGTTAAGCTTGATCTGAGGGCTCCTAAATTCTTTAAGCTTGTTCTAACAATAAGAGAAGAGCTCGTGAATTCGTTAAGCTTGATCTGAGGGCTCCTAAATTCTTTAAGCTTGATCCAAGGGCTCCTAAATTCTTTAAGCTTGATCCAAGGGCTCCTAAATTCTTTAAGCTTGATCTAATATTTAGCTACTGAATTCTTTAAGCCTGATCTAAGGCTTCTGAATCTTTTAAGCTTGATCTAAGGCTTCTGAATCCTTTAAGCTTGATCTGAGGGCTCCTAAATTCTTTAAGCTTGATCCAATAGCTCCTGAATTCTGTAAGCTTGATCTAAGGGCTCCTAAATTCTTTAAGCTTGATCTAAGGGCTCCTGAACCCTTTAAGCTTGATCTGAGGGCTCCTAAATTCTTTAAGCTTGATCTAAGGCCTCCTGAATCCTTCCAGCCTCGTCCGAAGAGTTCTTTAAATCTTTGTAACTCCGGCGTTCGCAGAACCTAACGATTGCGATCAGGAGCTTCCCCAAGGCATAATCGTCCGGATCTTAAGAGTCCCGTGAATCCTTTAACTTGATCATTATAGTACGAGAAGTCTCGTAATTCGAACTTGATTATTTTCTAGGTCCCTACAATGTCCTAAGTCCTGAGGATTCTACGACTCCACTGAGCCTGAACGTTCGCAGACCCCGGAGTAAATCACACGCGAACTAATCCGCCTCTAATAGCCGCATCGCGGCCGCTCGTTTACAATAAACTTTCTACCCAGGACACCGGCTAAGCGTTAAATAAATGAAACGGAATAATTACGTCGTCGCGGGGCCCCTATATCGTGTCGAACGACCAATTACGGGCGCAGATACCGAATAGAAATTCAATTGCCCCCTGGTAACAGTTCCATTAACTGAAATTTAACGCGGGGCCAGATCCGTCGGTCCGCGACTTTCTATTTAGTTTTACAGTCTAATTATTCTATAGAGCAAGGGGAGAGAGAGGGAAAAATGCGTCCGAGACCTCTCGAGGAACGGCTCCACTCGCCGTGGAACTTCGGGGACACGGTAATTGAGCGGAGATAATTAAGACCGGACGTATTATCATAAAAATGATTTTCCAATCTATACACTGAGAAAGAGAACACAGTGTAGCTCTCGGGGAAGGGGCACAGAGGCTCTCGGCGGTTAGGCTAGTTTCTCCTCGGTGCTATCTCCCGAGGAGGAAGGAAAACTTCCGCGGCACGGCTTTTCCGCGTCGCGTCGATCGAGATGATTAACGATTATCGATTCACCGCGCGCCGATTTTCCGCGGCTATCCCCCGTCCCCGACGTAATTACCGAGCAGAGAGAAAGCGGAGACCTCGGGACACGAGCAGAATCGTAAATTTCCAAGGCTTGCTCGGGTCCTCTCGTCCCCGGGCGACAAGCAAGGGAGGACGATTCGCGATCACGCGATTTATGGGCCGCGGAAAACCGAGGGCTCGGGGGGGTTCAATGTCGGGGCGAAAGTATCACACGTGCCCGCTCAGAACCGACGCCGACACACGTAACCGTATTCCGAATCGCCCTGCTGGCCTGCTCGCTGTTTCAAGATCAGATTACGACGGCATGCGAGGCAGTTTCTTCCCCTTTTTAACTGTCGCGCGGAAACAGAGGGCCGCTTGCACGGAACTTGCTAAGAACGAACTGCAAGCACACCCCTGTGTTATTACTAACAACTTATTAGCGCGATGCTCTTATGTTCGGGGCAATTTTGGGGAATTTTTTTCAGAGTAACTGTCGAACCTTCCGCACTGAGATTCTGCACACGCATTTACTGATGCGTGAAAGACACGTCAGATTATTTCCAAGTAAAAATAATCAAAATTGCACGAGTGGTACATTTTTTATGTTTTGAAAAACGTGGGTGAATTGTCCTGGTCTTTCTGATGATCGGAGACGCAGAAGAAGGAAGTCGTTTATTGATCAGAAGGAATATTAAGAATCTTAATTATTTGAAGATAAAAAGCCAGTAGAATATAACATAAGATGTGTATCTGTATGTGTATATAAAGAATGCATAGGAAGTGTCTAAAGATCTAACAAGGGAATTTAATATTCGAGCTACAGAAGTGAATCGAAAGTTCGCGCGCGCCTGGTAGAGCGGGAAACGTTCGATCAACTTGTCCGACGAGACTTTATTAATTTTCACGGATCAGCTTCGACGAGCGACACTGTCACGCGGAATTAAAAAGCAATAATCCAGTGGGAACGGTGGAGCGATACACGGACTCCGACCGTGAAATAGGTATCGTTCGTGGATGATTAAAAACGAGGTCGCATGGGACAGACACGTCGCAGACGGCGAGGGTTGGGGCTGCAGACGTCCAGGAAATTACGAAGATGGAGCGGCATCGATTCGAGAGTATTTGCCAATATTAAACAGGGTTGGTTGACCGGCCCCCGACAGGAATAGCTGGACCGGAAACATTGGATTCTACGTTTGTATTTTTAGAGACGAGATCGATATGCGATTAAAATAGACGCAGATGAGCGATTCAAATACGAAGCAGTAAGAGCGGTTCAGGTGTACTGCTGTATTCTCCGACGAGATGACAGAGATTGGACACTAAGTCGCGTGTTGTGTCGCTGGAGTAGCATAGTTAGCTTCACCCACGATTAACGAGACTCGAGATAACTTAAATTAGCTACAGGAAGTTTGAGGAGCTGGCCTTGCGTAAATTAAGTGAGCCCTAGGTGGCTCGAGCTAGCCCTAGGTGGAGTATCAGAGCTCTGGGTGGATTCAGTAAGCCCTAGATACTCTACGTGAGCTCTAAGTAGCTTGACGAGCTGGCCTTGCATAAATTAAGTGAGCCCTAGGTGGCTCGAGCTAGCCCTAGATGGAGTATCTGAGCTCTGGGTGGATTCAGTAAGCCCTAGATACTCTACGTGAGCTCTAAGTAGCTTGACGAGCTGGCCTTGCGTAAATTAAGTGAGCCCTAGGTGGCTCGAGCTAGCCCTAGATGGAGTATCTGAGCTCTGGGTGGATTCAGTAAGCCCTAGATACTCTACGTGAGCTCTAAGTAGCTTGACGAGCTGGCCTTGCGTAAATTAAGTGAGCCCTACGTGGCCTGAGCTAGCCCTAGATGGACTACCCGAGCACTGGTTAGATTCAGTGAGCCCTAGGTTGCTCGAGTTAGCTCTCGATACTCTACGTGAGCTCTAAGAAGTTTGAGGAACTGGCCTTGCGTAAATTAAGTGAGCCCTAGGTGGCTCAAGCTAGCCCTAGATGGACTACCCGAGCTCTGGCTACCTTCAGTAAGCCCTAGGTGGCACGAGCTAGCTCTAGAAACACTACGTGAGCTATAGGCAGCTTGACGAGCTGGCCTTGCTTAAATTAAGTGCGTCCTAGTGGCTCGAGCTAGCTCTAGATGGATTACCTGAGCGCTGGCTAGATTCAGTAAGCCCTGGATTGCTCGAGCTAGCTCTAGATGGACTACCCGTGTTCTGGCTAGCTGCAGTAAGCCCTAGGTGGCACGAGCTAGCTCTAGAAACACTACGTGAGCTATAGGCAGCTTGACGAGCTGACCTTGCTTAAATTATGTGCGTCATAGTGGCTCGAGCTAGCTCTAGATGGATTACCTGAGCGCTGGCTAGATTCAGTAAGCCCTAGATTGCTCGAGCTAGCTCTAGATGGACTACCCGAGCTCTGACTAGCTTCAGTAAGCCCTAGGTAGCCTGCACGAGTCCTAGCTATCTCTGCACAGTCTCACTAAGCCCTGACTAGCTTGAAAGTAGCAGTTCGAGAAAGCTCCAGCTTCTGACCGAATCCTGAAGCAGCGTAAACATCTTCGCATTACCGAATCTCGGGATCGGTTAATTGAAAAAGCAGACTATAGTTCTTGTTGTTGTCCGACGAGGACGCGCAAGAGTGACCAGGGCGCGTCCACCGAGCCTCAGCCCAAATCACCGTGATCGTCTCTGCCCTCTAACCGGACAGAGCCCGAGGAACAATAACGAGTCGCGTCGCGTCACGAAACATAACCGGATGTTACTGCATCGCTGTTTGTCGCTCGATTGTCTCCCCGGGGCGGCTTCAAGGCTGCCATCGAAGCATTTCTTCCTGTCCAGAGCTGTCCAGGAGCCGGGTTCCAGCGATCCAAAGGGGAAAGTCGCCGGAGAACGGACGCCTCTTTCTCTCCTCCTCTCTCTCTCTCTCTCTCTCTCTCGTCGTTTCTCTAGCGGAGAAGGATGAATCGCCGTACACACGCGGCTTTTGTTGCTCGATCGCCGCTGATTGATACGCGGCACTGCCGGTCCACAATGCGTAATAAATCGCGTGTCGCGGTTTCCGGTGCAGCTTTGCTGCCTCGGCCATCGATTTCGTTCACCTACGACGGAATTTTGCTTGGCCTACGCACCACCTCTCGATACCGACGACTGCGAAATCACGGATCGGTCACCAGCTACATCTGAAGTCGCTACTACATTCACAGGTAATGTAGGTTCATGGTACGTATGGTGTAATTGTGTTCCTAAATTCCACTTGTCTTTGATCTCGACATCGTTTTATCCATTTCTCGATTTCTCCCATTCTTTGGGAGCTGTTTCACCAGGAGTCCGAGGCATCGTACATAAGGCTAACTCGAGATGACGGCGGAGATTGCACGGCAACGTTGGCATCTGCTCGCGAGCCGCGCCAGCTGGATTTTACAAGTTTATCCGAGGAGATGAAGTTGCTCGTCGATCATGAAGCTGTTACTATCTCCCCGGCGAGAATTTACGAGACGACACGGAGGATTTTCATCTCGGCGAGAGCCGATGCGCGAGCGCGCGCGCCCGTTCGGTCCCTGCATTTCTTACACGCGCCTTTCTCGCGGCTGCTAATTGCGCCGGCTGAATTCCAGCTGACCGCAGCCACCGGCCGGCCAGCGTGTCCCTCTTTTTCACCTTGCCTGGCCTGGCCTAGCCTCTCTTTCTCCCTGTCTAAGTCTTTTCTTGTCCGGCCGTCGAACGTTTCTTCCATCGGCCGAGCGATTTCGCGCGATCGATCGCCTAACGGGAACGTTTCCGCGAGCGAATTAGCAAAAGAACCGCTCCCGGACCTTCGTTTAGGCGTCCGTCGATCCAGATGCAACCGTTCTCTTTCACTTCTTCTTGGTCCTCTTCTGCAGTCCCAGAACTTCCAGCACCATACCAGTTTATGCTTGACTGTACCGTCGAATCGCTGCTGGACCTGTGCGGGCGATGCTCTTTTAAGGTGGGACCTCCTAAGCGTGCATGGTTGTTTTGCGGTTCATGCTCCATTCGTCGTCTAAACTCAAGCGACCACTTCTGATGAAGTTTGACGAATGCAGTATAAAAGACTCCACCTTCAGCTGATGCTTGCCCGCATCTTCGAAGATGGGAGTTCTCGCGGTTGGCTATCTCGGCTCTCCCGCGAAGAGCTTATCCTCAGGGATAATGGACCAGGTCCGGGCGAAGTCTCGCTGGCCTAGCCGCGTTCCAGGGGAACGAGATCGCGGTGTCGTTGTCTAATGACGTGCAACACGCGATCCACTTGCCGCGGTGTATCGCTTGTCGGTCCATTGCTCGCCTCTATCCGTTCCTGCCCGGCCGGACTCGCGCGAGTAGAAGCGGAAAGAAGTTCTAATTTGCGGCGGGAGGTCGGCTCGCGATCCGATAGCCACGCGATATCTCATGTAAAATGGAACACAATCGCGGGGCACTGCATTTCTGTTATACAGAGAGAGAGATGCTGTGAGATTGATTTGAAAAATTCAGCGAAGTAGCCGTTCCGCAGGTTCGCCGAATACTTTTAACAGCTACAAACATGTAATTGTTGTTAATGGTCAACACGGGAGCGGCGTTTCTTGCTCGCGCCGCGTCCAATTTGCTGGATCATTCCGATCGAATAAATTCCCGCGGCCGCTAATTGAACGCACCCGGTAATGAAAGGAGAGCCACCGTGACGCGATTTCTTGCCGTTGAACCTCGATCGGGCCGGATAAACGATAACCCGAACGATTTTTCCGCCGGTTCCACCTGCTGCGCTCTCGACGGTCATGCTTTCAGCCTGTGCGCTGCGCTCCCCGTTTCTAAAGCGTAACCTGGATCGATCGATTTTTCTCGCGGTGTTCCCCACCTCCTCCTTCTTCACCCCTTCGCCTGCGTTTATTCCTCGCTTTCGATTTTCCACGGTTCCACTTTTTAACGATCGATCTCCAGGGAACGGTTCTCGATGCGCGTGGTCACGCGTCTGACCACGTTTTTCCAATGTTGGATCGCTGTGCTTACTTTGACAGCCGAGTCGTCATTGAAGAGAACCATTTTCGACGGTTGATCAGAATGAGCTCGCCTCGATCGAAATTTTACATTAACTACTCGTAGAAGATTCCATTAATTACTCGTGCATACAGAGATTCCCTTCTATCCCCCGTGAATCTGGTGTCTGAATTATTTTTACTGTCCGAATACTTTCCAGAAAGGAGTACAGTAAAGAATTTAGACCGATCCATATGCTACATCGTTTATTGAAAGTGATCGCACGTATTATTCAAAAAGCCATGTTCCACTGATGAAGAACACGTACTTAACACTAAACCCACCGAGCCTCAAGGTTAACTGGCACATGTTCCCGTATAAAAATAACGAGATTGATTTTATTTATACTTTGTGCAGCTGTTATTGTAATATGTGCACCACTAAAGCTTTCTATACAATCATTTCTTATGAAATTACAGTAATGTCTCTATTGAAGCAAAAAGGCTGTACACGCTTGACGCAAAAAAATATCCCCTCCACTGCAGTAATCCGATCTCGACTCGAGTATATCTGTGTGAACCAAAGCCGGATTAAGCCCCGTAGCAGAAGTAGCAAATGCTACGGGCCCCGCGCTTTTGGGGGCCCCGCTCCATACAAAAAGGGCCCTGCACACGGGCGTTTCATCGGAGAGGCGCCGAAACATTAACGATATTTTTGCTAAAAAAGAAAAAAGATCATTCATACAAGCGGCCCTGATACAAAGCCTAGGGCCTCGTGATAACATTTGCTACGGGCCCCGCGCTGGCTTAATCCGGCACTGGTGTGAACCACTACTAATGCAACGCGGAGAGTCGCAGTCTTCGGCACAGTTCAAAGGTCTCATCAATTATTATTATTATATACGGACCGAGGTCTTTTTATAAAAACGTTTACAGTTGCTTACGGTAGAACTGATAAAAACGAAAAGAAAAAAAAGAAAGTCTTAACTAAACTAAACAAATACAGGCACGATATTAACAAAAAATCTTGCGTAATTTTATTATTATTAATAATATCATATGATTATATCAGTAATTGTAGTTGGAACCGGTCATATTGACCGGTGGCGGTAGGTTTAGTGTTAAGAGATCCTCATCCACGAAGAGTCGAGTTCCTCGGGCTTTCTGAACTATTCGCACCCAGATCAGGTAAATGACTACATATTTCGGTTTCTCAAAGTCGCAAGTACAGAGGCATGCGCAGGCAGAAATGGCTGGTTATGGTGCTAACGTGTCCTCTTTATGTAGCTGATCGTGTTCCGCCCCTACAGAAGGAAATCGCGACGTTATCGAGTCGAGGGCCATTTTGATCGGTGGGCGAACCTAGAATTTTACGGTAGTCGCGTTATCGTTGTAATTCCCCCCTGTAACAACGACAAGGGGGACAACACCGCGCGTATCGCCGTTGAAAATCTCGCACGCGCGCCTCGTTATTGCGATTAGCCGAGGCAGCGCCGTGGGGCATTGTCGTCTCCGACATAATTACGAAGGAAACGCAGCCGCGAGAAGAGAAGGTGTCACGCGATACCCACGGCCACACACGTCATTCCGATCGCAATGAACCGCGAGAATAGAAAATGTTTCTCGTAATCAACATTGTCCGCGGTGCCCGCTTCCTGATAGCTCTCGGGTTACGATAACACGCAGGGGCGCGCGGGGAGTGGGTTACGTCGACCGTAGACTCCGCTCGGAAATTCTACGGGCCGGATAAACGCCGATCCATAGAGGGAACAGCGAACCGAGACGGGACCTGTCCCATGGAACTGCTTTTTCTTGTTTTCGACCGACGATAACGGGACGACGGCGACGGACCGAGAAATCATTTCAGCAGAACGCGAATCTCGGAACGGCCTGTACGACACGGGGGAAAGGAAAGCCGACGAGGTCGTAATAAATTAGATACTCTTTCGATACCGTGCTCTCTCACGGAACCGTGTTATGTTCTGGGAAATTATTCGATACGAATATTTCACCTTGTTGGGTAAACGGACTTGTTACCGCGGGCGTCCGTTTCGCTGAATTTAATTTGTAATAAATGTGCAATCTTTTATAAACAAGTCAATGTTCACAACAGTAGTCAAATAATATAAATAAACAAGGAAAAAACATTTTTCACCAGACGAGAATCGAACCCTAGCCCACCGGGTGGAAGTCTCGGACGTTGCCGATACACCAATCCTTATTCGTTGTATACCTCCTCTATAATTGTAGATTTAAGCACTACTAGAGACTTTGTTTACGAATATCTCAATAATTATTGAGTAATTACGCCTATAATGGTATATACATATTAGTAAAAGGGAGATCGAGATCTATAAGTATAGAAAATCTCAACTAAATCGGTGAGACGAAGGCCTTGCACTCTCCTTGTGAGTTATTTTTCCCCGATCAGATTAAAATACGTAGAAATAAATATTGTACCCTGAATAAATTTGTACAATTCGATGAGGATGTATTCTCGTTGGCAAGGCAAACAAAATTGTCGATTCTTCTCATATTTTCATAATCTCAGTGGTGGACAACCATATACATAAATGCTTCCTCCCCTCATCTGGCGACTTCGAAGAAGATAAAAGCGTGTTGGGTTAACAGCGTTACCATATTTTTATCCCTCTATCCCTTCCGCCTCCTCGCCCACTTTCGCAGCGTAGCTCTTCTCCCACTAGTCGCTGACGCGTACCGTACGCCAGTGCGTCGCCACTGTCGCCAGCGTTAGTGGGAAGAAGAGCTACGCTGCGAAACTGGACGAGGAGGCGGAAGGGATAGAAGGATAAAAATATGGTAGCGCTGGTTGGGTATTCTCGTGGTCGATCAGTAGATCGTTCGAGCTTCTCTTAAATTTGCACCTGATGTGCCAATTAATTTTAATAAACTCGAAGGACTCGAAGGAAGTAAATCAATACTTTACAGCAGGGATGGGCATTTTAGCCTCAATTGAGGCAAAGCCGTCCCCACGAGGAGCGCCACGGAAAGGAAGCTTGGTGGGGGAAGCAGGCGTTTGAGGGGCCCCACCCTTGCCCATCCCTGCTTTACAGTCACTACTAAATGTGAGATCCTCGAAGCTACTAGGTCGGAAACATTTAATTTTGGTGATCCCCCTCAGGGGGGGGGTGCTGCACCTCGGGGTTCCCCCATATTCCTATAATCTTTAATATTTTTGGACCTACTGTTTATTAAGGTGGGCTCCGAACCACCTACACGTCAACAACACGCGAAGAACCGCAAATGGGCCACCCCCGGCTTTTCCACCGAGCGGTCACCCATCTTAGCGGTGATCCGCGCCCCCGTTGTTTAACTTCGGTGATCGGACGAGAACCGGTGCTAGCAACGGGGCCATGGTCGTTGACGACAGTCGGAAACAGTGCCGCCAGAAACAACCGAAAAGGAGTGTTTTTTCCTCTCCTCCTGAAAAGGAGAAACCCTTATACTATTCCACTCTAGCACCCTCCAACGTCCCCCACTAAGACCGTAGACTGGTCTGGTTATCAGAGAGGGGGTAAACTGTATTCCCCTTGATTTCTCCGTTCCGGCGGCACTAGCCGGAAAGAATCTGGTTCAACGCACACAGTACAAAAATCAGGAGATAGCGTTCGTCCCCTCTCCTTTACAATTTTTACAGGGTGGGGTATCTATGGGGAACTGGCCCACGTGTGGACCCCGGAAACTATACAGAGTTCGAATTTCGACGCCGCGACGACGACAAGACGACACTCGAAGACGTGACATAAACAGTCGACGATACGTAGCACCGAAGTGGTGTCCCAGGAAATAAACTACGGGTAGAATTTCGGCGTCTGGTCGATGACGAGACGGCTCTCAACGAAATATACAGACCCCAGGCGGGCAACTAAACAAAGGGCCCCCTATTCCAAGGAGAACGCTTACATACAAGGTGGAAATTATAAAGCGTTACAGACGAATATCTCCAAAAATATTGATTATACGCAAAAATGTTTCAAATGAAAGTTGTTCAGTACCGAGGGGAATATCACGTGGTGGGATTTTTATTCTTCCCGATGGACACTCCAAGGTGAGGAGAAGGTCACCTTGATTTTTTAAATGGAAAGACCTACTTTCTTTATCATGGATCGATTGACCATCGAATTCTGAGTAAAAATGTATTGACCTCCATATATCCTAAATCTGATAGTTAACGAGATATTATCAAAACAATTTTCTTTCTTCTTTGGATAATATCTCGTGAACTATTAGGTTTAGAACATATGAAGGTCAACACTTTTATACTCAGAATTTGATACTCTATCGATCTATGGTATAAAAATAGGACATTCCATTTTAAAAACGGAATGTTGACCTTCACCTCACCTTGGAGTGTCCACCGGGAAAAATAAAAGTCCCACCACACGATGTCCTCCTCGGTACTGAACAACTTTCATCTGAAACATTTTTGCGTACATTCAATATTTTGGAGATATAACAAAACGTTTCTATGTAATTTTTCTAGGATGAACCCGAAGAGATTCCTGAAGAGTTACCCGAAGAGAGGAAAGAATAATCGAAGCTCGCTCTCGAAGGTAGAGAGAACGAACGGTATCGGCCGGGAGAGCTGACCGCGGAAAACGGTCCCGGACACGTGAAGGCTCGCGCGCACAAGCTCTGAACAACTCTCCGGTGTGAACGACATAAAAGTGTTCACTGACCGAAACGCGCGTACGCGCCGCGGCAAGTCCTTCCTTCCTGCGTCTAGCCACTGGCTAGTAAAATGTAATACCTGGAATTTGCCATGATCGGCCTCCTCCTCCTCCTCGACCAGGCGAACCCCCTCGTTTTCGCAAACAGCCCGTTTCGCTTCGGCTGGTCGGACGTTGGCAAACATCGATCCTCCTTGTTCCTTTCACGATCGCGATCGCCTTCTCCCCGGCAAGAAGCATAATAGAATCTTGGCGACGACGAAGGCTCGAATTTCGTCGGCCAAGAGTTTCGCTCTCTGCCAAGCGAACCGAGACCTCATATCCATTTTCACCTTTTCACCGGATCACTTTCTAAGCACAATGGAGGAGGCCGCTCGATCGAGGATCGTGCCCGGTTTCCTCTTCGATCCGCGATCGAGATCTTCGCGTGGGAATCGTCCCATTCCGCGAGGCGGAATTTTCTGGGGAACCAAACGCGGCTGATCTCAAACAGGTGGAATTCGTTCGAGGATTCTCATGTCGTGAAATAGATTCGAACTAGGCCTTCTCGTAATCCGATACTCGATCGAGATGGAAACTCGTTGTCCATTGCGAATTATTGTTGGAGATCTATCGATCGTCATTCTACGGTTTGTTGACGGTTATTTCACTACGGATTTCACGCATTTTCTCAAAACTGAGAAGACATTAGATCGATTCAATGATATTGTCACATCATCTTTGAATTTCTGAGGTCATTAAAACGGAAAATCTGGAACAGGGAGTTCCAACATGAAGCTCGCGAGCCCCCACTGCCCCCACTTTCAGACTTCATCGTTGCCGTAGAACTTCGTCCTGTTCCCCCGCCGCTATGCCGCACTGTGGGCCAATCCGACGAAATCTGTGTCGAAATCAAAGAACTTTCGATAGAAATGAGATAGAGCGATGAAATTTTTTTTAATGAAAGCTGAAACTTCGCAGAATATGGGATAATTGTGGAGACTGTGGTACGAACGTTTTTTAACCTTGAAAGAATTCGTTAAACTTGCAGAATCTCAAGAAAATTTCAAATCTGGTCTCAAAATTTGAAATCAGCGTGAAAAAATCTACAGGAAATTATGTGTCGCATGTTCAAAAACAATTTTTTCCGTACGTGGTATAGGAAAAACCACAATTTTGTTGAAATTGTGAAAGTTTAACGAATTCTTTCAATGTTAAAAAACGTTCGTACCACAATCTCCATAATTATCGCATATTCTGCAAAGTTTCAGCTTTCATTTTAAAAAAATTTCATCGCTCTGTCTCTTTCCTATCGAAAGTTCTTTGATTTTGACACAGATTTCGTCGGTTTGGCGCATAGTGTGCCCGCACAGTGGCAAATGGTTCGATTTTAGGTGGACAGGAACAATATTTCCCAATTAGTGAAAAACATATTTAACTGAGAAAATATATTATTAACATACTGAACCAAATAATTCTGAAACAACTATATCTCATTATTTCCATTTTTATCCATTAACGACTAGTTAAATGTTCCGAAACTGCGGTATACGTTAATAACTAATCTCACTAAAATTGTTGTGTTGTGCATTGAAAAATGCAAACTAACTAAGCGAATTTTATGTATTTCTTGCAATCCTCTTATTGGATAGCTAACAATTTAAACAATCTAATGCCAGCATTAATCGTTACAGCTCTCCTTTTGTTCTTAGAAGTACAAGATTGCTCTTAAACTAACTGCAAATGGAGGATAGCCAAGGTACACCTCTGTTTTATTGCTTTTTAATTGCATTATTACCGCCGCTTGTTATTAATTGGGAGAAGCCAGCGCAGCGAGCCGATTCTCAGTTGTCTGGATCGAGCAACACGCGGCCGGCGAACCGTGCAGCAAATTAGGTACTCGGATACGACGACGCGGCGCTGCGCCGGTAGATTTTCCAGGTGCACCCCGGTCGGCCTCTTCATTAGGGCAAGTCGTCGGTCGATTCGTCCTGCGGAAGTCGCATGAAAATCGGTCTCGGTTACCTGGCTTTTAACGACGGGAAACGTTCTAATTGCCAGCGGCGAAGAGGAGGTACACCACGACGACGATGTCTGGCTACCTCGCCGCGCCGTTTCATCGCCGATCGAAATCTTCCTTCGCGGTTAATCGAGTGGAATGAGACAGAACCAGCGCACACCCAGCCTCGTCGCTTTCGACGCTGTACCGGTGTCGTCCGAACGGGGAATTCTGGCTCTGCTCAAGGTCGCCGGTCGCCTCCAATTCCAATAACTCTCGGATGATCTTTGTCGCAATTCTAATCTTCCATCTCGCATAGAAGTGAGCAAGGAATTGCTGTGAATTGTTGGATTATTAGTAGACTGCGGATTTTATGGATTTTTTACAAAAATGGGTACGTACAATTTCAAACAGTGGACATATTAAAGAGATTGAAGGCCGCCAGTGTATTAGTTTCAACTTAACAAGATAATTAAAAGAAGAAAACAATTTATATTTGGATCCCTGTCTTGCAATCAATGCAATTTTTTATTTTGCATAAAGATCATGTTGGAACATCTGCAAAATTAAGTCGAGTGTTGAAGAATACTAAGAGTGTCCCGGTATATTTTAACGGTCCTCGGGTCTTTGTCACCGGCCAGGTCAGAAGTGGAAGGCCTGCAATCTTCAAATTCAAAGAGGCCCTGAGTAATAAATTAAGGGTCCTCCCACATCTGTTTTTCCGAGTGGACCCACACACAACAGGGGTTTTTCTTTCCTCTAAAACTTTCTCCTTAGCTTCACTTCAGTTTCGGCTTGCTAACTGTACAGACGTCTTCCGACTAGTTTTCCTTCGGTCGAATAAAGGACAGATACTTTGAATTCTTGTGCGTTATTTATTGAATTGTAAATACCCATTTCCATTAGATCAGCAGTCTAGTTATTAGCCAAGGAGCAACAATGAATTTCGTTGTCCACGCGAAACACTGCAGTTCTCTAACGTAAAATAACAAACCAGATGTCGTCGGATCCATAGACCTCGTATTTCTCGTACCCAAGGGCCAGGGCAATAAACGATACAGCCTCGCGGTTCTCCTTATCTCAAGCGGCCGACTGATTTTCTCTTTCGCCCCTGCCACATTCTTTTTCTTCACACTTTTTTTGAACAAGACAGTTTTAAAAGAATTCTCCAGCGTTTCCAGCTACTTAGAAACCCATTACCAACAATTACTTAGTGGAAAATATTTTAAGAATTTGAAGAAATAAGCATTGTACAGGCTGTCCCAAAAATGAACTTACTCGGCGTGATTTCTGAGATCATTTCAAGTAACTTTTTCCGTTGCGGATATACCGGGTATTTCACCTAACTTGACCACCATAAATATCCTTGTTGTTTTTAAAGATACCTCAAATGTCTGAAGGACAAAGTTGAATGGTAAGATGGGGCTCATACGATACCAAAAAAATTGTTGTTTTTATGTAATTTTTTTTAGAGATATGAAGGTCACCTTCATTTTTTAAAATAGAATGTCCTACTTTTATACCACAGATCGATAGAGTATCAAATTCTGAGTATAAAAGTGTTGACCTTCATATGTCCTAAACTTAATAGTTAACGAGATATTATCCAAAGAAGAAAGAAAATTGTTTCGATAATATCTCGTTATCTATTAGATTTAGGATATATGAAGGTCAACACTTTTATACTCAGTATTTGATACTCTATCGATCGATGGTATAAGAAATAGGGCATTCCATTTAAAAAAATGAAGGTGACCTTCATATCTCGAAAAAAATTACATAAAAACAACAATCTTTTTGGTATCGTATGAGCCCCATTTCACCATTCAACTTTGTCCTTCAAACATTTGACGTATCTTTAAAAACAACAAAGACATTTAAGGTGGTCAAGCTCCGTGAAATACCCTGTATTCTACGTGACTTTGTTACGAAGTTATTCCGCAAAGGAAAAAGTTACATGTTCCGATCCAAAATCTAGTAAGATTCTATTAGGTGTACAAATAAGTTTCCGCGGTTTGTCAAAAGATGGCCCCACCAGAAGGTTATGGAGAAATTGTCAGATGTAAAACATAATATCCCAAGTTTCGTCTTCCGGCAACACCATAACCTTAAAGTACTAGTGATTCCGTATCAGCATCACGTAATTTTTTTCGTGCAAAAATGTCAAGTTTTGTGCCGAATAAGCATCATTTGCGGGAACTTTTGATTTACTTCTTTAATTTGAAAAAATCTGCAGCTGAGGCGCATCGATTGCTTCTAGAAGCATATGGTGAAGCTGCTTTAAGTGAGAGAAGTTGTCAGGAATGGTTTCAAAAGTTTAAGAACGGTGAGTTTGACGTGAAGGACAAAGAACGCAGTGGAAGGCCGAAAGTGTACGAAGACATGGAATTAGAAGTATTATTGGAGGAAGATTCGTCCCAAACGCAAAAAGAACTTGCACTTACATTACAAGTGACTCAACAAGCAATTTCACATCGTTTAAAATCGTTGGGAATGATTCAAAAACAAGGAAATTGGGTTCCATATGAACTAAAGCCGAGAGACGTTGAACGCCGATTATGCATGAGTGAAATGCTGCACCGGTAAAAACATACTTGGAAACACTCAACTGGGAAGTTTTACCCCACCCGCCGTATTCACCAGACTTAGCCCCTTCTGATTATCACCTGTTCCGGTCGATGGCACATGGTCTGTCTGAGCAGCGCTTCACATCATATGAAGACACCAAAAATTGGGTAGATTTGTGGATAGCGTCAAAAGATGAAGAGTTTTTTCGACGGGGTATCCGAATGTTGCCAGAAAGATGGGGAAAAGTAGTGGCAAATGATGGAAAATACTTTAAATAAAACTTAATGTACTGTTCCTTCACAATAAATTCCTAATTTTTTATAAAAAACCGCGGAAACTTATTTGTACACCTAATAGTTCTTTGCTAGTCTTGTCACGTGACTACCCTTCCGCCTTAAATTACCCATCAGAGTATCGATCTATCCTGAAAGATCATATTCAAAGTTCCACGGATCCGCTTCCGCCACGAGTTTTCTTGCGTCCGATGGAGTAACAGAGGATCGATCGAGCGTTACCCGAGCTAGATTTTTTGTTTGGTCGTTCTCGATCCGGAGCCGCCATTACCGACCGATCCGGAGGTGCGCGAGAAGTATCAAACGGTTTTGCGTTTCGCAGAGCGTAGCCACGAAGGAGGCTGCCGATCGAAGAACAACGGAAGGACGAAGTCTTCGAGCTGTTCTTCTCCTCCTCCCAGCCGAGATCCCATAAATGATAGTCCGGGCCTCGTATAAATTTCACGAGCAGGCCGGGGTCTCGGTGTACTTAGACCCGCGAAAGTAAAAAGCTTCCCCCCCGCTCGGTAACGCTTATAAACTGTCGTAAACGCCCCGAGAACGTTTCACGATGTTCCCGGGCGTGGAGGATCCCGCGGAAGAAAAACCGTCCGGGAGTAAAAATCGACGAATAGTATTCACCGAGTAAATTGGAGGTCGGAATCGCCATGAATCACGTGCGCGGCTTTTCTGGATCCACCTCGGCTCGAACCGAACACGATTATCGTCTTCGACACGATCGCGCGCGGCCCGTTCGGCTAATTAGAAAATTCCGTTTCCTCCGCTGCTCTCCTCCTCTGGTCGACGTTTCTTCAGGATCGCCGGTGGTTTTTCTACGGCAAGATCTATTCACCGGTTTTTGCTGCTCCCGGTTCAAATTACAGACCGTCGATCTCCTCTCGCTGAATGAAAAGCGTTCATATCTCGGCTCGTTTTCTCTCTTTGTTCTTTCTTTTTTTTTCTTTCCTTCCTTCGAAATCGACCAGACCCCGCTCGATCTCTCGACGCTCCGTGTATCCGTGGTCGCGAGGCTCTCGAAAGTGGAGTGAATCGATCGGACACCGTGACGACGTCGGCGAAAAGAAACTTCGAGAAGAAGGAAACGATTAAGAAGAAGAAGAAGAAGCTGAAGAAGTTTCTCGGGATCCCACTCCTCGCTCAGCCTTTCCACAGACTGCGGAAACCGTTCCGAGTACCGAATTACGTAACGAAGTCCTGTCTAACGGGGCCGGCTCTGATCTCGGCCGATCGGGTTCGCTGCGGACGACACGATGCGCCGATGAAACACGATACACTTTGCTGCTCCGCGAGAGCAAACAGAATTTCGACAAGCGGAAACGATTAGCGAGAGTGCTGCTCGATATGTTTCCCTGGGAACACGACACCTCTGCGAGATAGGCGGGGCCAATCCCCCCCCGAGACGTAACAATAACATCGGTCGACCCTAATTTAGCCTATACTGGCTGTCACAGAGATGTGGTGGGGTTTTTAGTGGGTATGCTTTGGCGCTTCTAGTCGGCCGAGTCTCACATAACCCTGTCTCCCCCCCCCTGGAGGGCGGGGTATGCGGAATGCGTTTTTCCCACGGAAAAAAAGGTATACGGGGTGTACCCACTAATATGTACAGGGTGTCCCAAAATTCCTTCAATAGCCGGAAATGGGAGGTTCTTGAGATCATTTGAAGCAACATTTTCCTTTGCAGAAATGTTATCCGCGGCTTTGTTTAGGAGTTATTAACGAAAAACACGGACCAATCAGAGCGCGACTTGGCACAGTCGGCCAATAGACTTACCAATAGTCTAGGTCGCGCTCTGATTGGTGAGATTGGTCTGTGTTTTTCGGTAATAACTCCCAAACGAAGCCGCTACGGCCATTTTTGCAAAGGTAAATGTCGCTTCAAATGACCTAAGGAACCTCCCATTTCCCGGACTCGAAGGAGTTTTGGGACACCCTGTGTATCAGTGGGTGAACCCGTTCAGCTTTGTCGCCATTTTTATACCACCAGTATCATTTACCACTCGGAGAACGTTTTTTACATTAAAAAGCGAAGATTACCTAGAGTTTTCTAAACGGCACCACACGTTTTGAACATCGTGGAATTGTCTCTGACGTCGAGACGAATGCAACAGTGTATTACACCGTGACCTTGACACGACCTTGAACTCGGAAATTTTGTGCAAATGGAATTTTATTAAACACAGAGTACACCCAGTATAGCGGAAAGTGAGTACTTCGATTAAAATCAAAATGAACGCATACCGACGTTCGGTAACGACGAACAAATTCGTTTCCAGGATTTCGCGGTAGAAATCGGGTTGCCGATCGAGATTCCAACGCGCGTAAAATGAATTTCGTGCTCTCGTGGAAACGGCAAAAAAAAAGTATCATCGATGCCCGATCGAGATAAGAAATCTAACGGAGGGCACTACACCGCCTCCTCCTCGCCGCGAGTACGTATCCTGCGTTTAGAAGCGCCGAGTCAACGACCGTGACAAATTGCGACGAGGATAGTTATTAAACGAGAGCTTTTACGACCGGTGGACGGCCGTAAATCCTGAGAAATGTAGAATACGAGAACGAGCCGGGTAAATCACGGATATCGTCGCGGTCAGGTGTCTCGATTTTCCGGTGGAACGCGCGAGTTAAGAAAACGAGATCGATTATTGATCGTTTCCTGCTTCTAGGAGCTCTCCGCAGATCCCATTCGTGCGATTCGATTCGTGCGAGGTATTTATTCTTCGAGATGAATGCGCACGATCTCTCGATTCTCTATTACTCTATAACAGATCAGGCATGTCCAACGTAGGCTGCGGCCCGACCAAAAACTTTGAAACTGTTTACAATTTATAGGTTTTACACTCCCAATTCACCCTTTCGCAAATGAAGTTCAACTTTCTGTAAATCATTTTCACCATTTTGCAAATCAATTTCACCCACTAATATTTAAAATTATTATATATAATATTTATTTCGATTAAATTATTAATTAATGGGAAGACTCAATACTCAATATGCTTCAATAAATATGTAGTACCATTCATAAAATTTATTAATCAGAAAATAGCTACAATGAATACAAAATCTACACACAGTTTTGGCACATTACAAAGTTAATGAATTAGTAATTACTTTTAAATAAGTATTTGATATGCACATCTTTGCAGTAAATAAAATTTTGAATTTCTTAACAATTGATTTACATTTGATCTGTTTCTTTTTTTACAAAAACTTTAGAAAACTTTATTTGTAAAAGATCGAATCTTATTTGCGTAAAGGGTGAAATTAATTAGCATTAAATGAATTTGGATTCGCCCTTTTGAAAATTTGATTACCGAAAAACATTGCCAAGTTTCTTCTAATCAAAAGTGGAACAGTTTCATTCAAATAAAGTAAACTTGAAAAAAAAAACAATTTTGTACGTATAAGTTACTTGTAACAGCAATGTTAATAAAAAAAAATGTGTTTCCTTTTAATTTCGAGTCTGCTTTTCTCTATTGCGGCCCTCGAATTAATTCAAAACACTTAATGAGGCCCTTGGTGGCAAACGAGTTGGACATGCCTGCGTTTTTTCTCCCCGACTTTGAATTCCTTTATGTCCGATCGATCCTCGAGAACTCGTTACAGATCTCCGGGCTAGCCGACTCTGTTTCCTCGAAACACGTCGGCCTTATCTCGTCGGGGCGCCGATATATCCCTGGCGAATCGACGCGCAGCTAACCTAGACCGAGGAACGCTCGTGCAGGGTGCACGCAATGCGTGCACGCAACATTCCGCGACGGTCGTGCACGCACAACCGTGCGGAGCCGGCGGTCGGTCGCGTGTCGCGGCCTCTTCGTGCCTCCTCTATCGAGCGTATTAACGCGTTTCGCGGTCTGGAACGTCCGAGATCACGTTAACGCGGCGGATCATTGTTGCCGCGGCGTGCGCGACACGAAAATCGTTTCTCGCGGTCGCCGTTCGCACACGCCGCAAATCCAAGATCAATCTCTGCGAGAAAACCATTATCGAACGTTCGTCTCGGCCGTCCGGTGAAAACCGCCATTAACTTCGCGCCACTTTCTCCGGAATTCATTTTCCTCGCGACTATCCCCCGAGGATAAATTTGTATTATTCATTTCTGTAATTGAAAGAGTAATTGTTCGGCTGGAATTTTACCGTTTCGGTTTCGCTGAATAAATCACCGCGATTTCCCGGAGATCCGACGATTATTCGACGAAAAGGGGCAAAACTGAACCAATAACCACAAGTTTTGTATGAATCATTTATATTTATTGCTAGGATTATAAAAGAATAACAAAAAATCAACATTGTAATTATTTTTATCATAGTTACAAGTAACTTAATTTTTGTTGTCTTTGCTCAACGAGGAGACATTAATTATTGAAAAAAATTTCGTAAGTTACTTCTAACTATGATACAAATAATTATAATGTTGACTTTTTGTTATTGTTCTATATTCCTAGCAATAAATAATGATTCATGCAGAACTTGTGGTTATTGGTTCGGTTTTGCTCATTACTGTACAGGGTGTATAAAAAGTAATGGTCATCCGCCCTAGGGGTGAATCTACGCTTCTGGATCGATGGACATTTGTAGGAGAAACTTGCCGCAAAATTGTTTATAACAAAGGAAATTGTTGTTAAAGTTTTGTTTTACGTCAACACCTTTAACTCATCGAAGAGAGAGAAAGTTTGAAACGAGCCATATGTCGCAAACAAATGGTTATTGAGATATAAACTGTTAAAGATTTTCAAAATTTGATTGTGTGGAATTATACGTATAAACAAAAGCCTACTATTACAGTCCACACCTCCGTGTCGATGAGACAGAACATGATCGTGTGGACTGTAGTAGTAAGCTTTTGTCTATACGTATAATTCCACACAATCAAATTTTGAAAATCTTTAACAGCTTGTATCTCAATACAGTAAATTCTCTATAGCCGCAAACGCCTCGGGGGGATTTGTTTGCATCTATCGATCTTGGTCCTACTTTTTTCGAGCTTCAAAAGCCGAGCCGAACGTAGAGAAGGACAGCGCGTGTAAAGAGACACCACGGCAACCGTCGATGCGACGGCACCTGTCCGCGTCTCTTTCTTTCTGATGCGCTGTCCTTCCTTGCGTTCGAAACTCTCATTGTCGACTAAACCACTAAATTCAGTTCAAATTATATCGTGTTTGGTATCATTTTGCATTGGAAAAATGCCAGGAATATGTTGGTGAAAGTCCCATGAAAAAATAATGGGAAATAAAGAAGATAGAATTTTGGTATAACGTTATGATGACTCACGGGCGTTTGAACTGTGCCGACGACTGCGACTCTCCGCGTCGCGTTAATAGTGGTTCACATCGATACACCGAGCCGAGATCAGTGTATTGAGTTGGAGGGGATATTTTATTGGCGTCTATCGTGCACGCCCTGTTTGCGACTATAGAGAATTTACAGTAACTATTTGTTTGCGACATATGGCTCCTTTCAAACTTTCTCTCTCCTCGATGAGTAGAAGGTGTTGATGTAAAACAAAACTTTAACAACAATTTTCTTTGTTATAAACAATTTTGTGGCAAGTTTCTCCTACAAATGTCCACCGATCCGGAAGCGTAGATTCACCCCTAGGACGGATGACCATTACTTTGTATACACCCTGTACGTTCCCCTAACCGACTGCGCCGCGGAGCTCCACGATCCGCCGATATAAATATCCGTCACGGGAATTTACTAACTGGTCTCGCGAAGAAATTCGTTAAAAGTGCCATTACTTTTACGCACGAACGACGTAGGACGACATCCTAGGACGCAGGGCCCGCTCTAGGGGGGGGGGACAACCCGGGCATTTGCCCGGGGCGCCAAAATTTAGGGGCGCCATTTTGGCTTTGGCTGTAAGTGATGAGAAAAATATTGATGTGATAAATACCTAATTAATAGAAAATTTCAGACTACCCTTGCCAGACAATTTTGCTAAAAAAAAAGAGGTCATTTTGTTCAGCGCGGTGCTTAGTGCTTAAAAAGGGGCGGCAATTTGTTTTTTTGCCCGGGGCGTCGTAACCGCCAGAGCGGGCCCTGTAGGACGTCCTAGGATGCGCGTATAAACGTTCGGTGAATTACGATGTAAATCCGCCGGGGGTTCAGCGCGCAGCTCGAGTGCTCGCATGAATCTCGGCGTGCCAGGCTGCCGCGCGATACGCGAACAGCCGTGGATAATGAATGATAAATACGATCGTAATTACGCCGGCGATGCTACCAGGATCTAGCAGAATCTAGCGGTGGGGTATACCGCGAGCGGAATCGCTCCCGAAGATCGTTGCACGCGCGGATGCGAACGGACTCGGGCTCTGCGCGGCCACCGACGGCTCACGAGCTCTAATTAAGAGCATCAAGCTCGCTCCTTACCTTCCCCGACCCTCCTCCAACCCGCCCCTAACCCTTCCGGGCTTTATTCAGATTCCATCGTAACTGTATTGTTTGCTAATAAAGTGGACGCTCGGGGTAAACGGTTCCGTGCGACGGCCCCGAGAGCGATTAGCGATTGCTCTTTGGGGAAACCTCTCGTCCATCATAGTGACTCCGCGAACACTTTTTACTTAGGATGTTGCTTGGAGAATTTTGCTCCAGGGCTGGCGAAAAGTGGAGTGTTTTATTAGGATGTGCGAATCAGGGCCACCTTAACCACAGGGCTAAATGGGCTAAGCCCCGGGGCGCAAGCCTTTTGGGGGCGGCAATTTTGTATAAAATTTTATGTTCTTTTATAGTGTAATGGTAATAAATTGACTTTTTCTAGTTCTGATACTTTTGTATAACTTTGCTGGTCACCCCGCTCCCGCTAGCCATCCCGTGTATTTTCTTATGAAGAGGGGCGCATTATTTTTAGTAGCCCACGGGCGCCGAATATCTTAAGACGGCCCTGCCGAATGTGCAAAATGAAAAGTGGTTATAGGAGAGATAGGTACCTTCAAATTATACGTAGTGGAGACTATAGCAGTATGTAGTGGACTATAATAGTGTTTCTAGAGCAAACGGCTTCGTTACAGTGACGGATCTAACGGTAAGCGGACTAAGCGGCCGCGTGGGGCCCCGGGATACCATAGGGCCCCGAATTTTTAATTTTTTAATTTTTTTAATGTGTAACGATATGATATTTTTCATTACTTTTCTTTTTTGTTAATAAGTTTATGAGAGTTTTCTTGCAACTTCTATTTCTAACTTGAGTTTGAGGGCACCAAAATTTTTACCGCTTGCGGCCTCCACTTGACTAGTGCCGCCACTGCTTCGTTAGCAATCTAATACTGAGGACAGTCAGTGTTGGATAATAAATAAATTTATTTGACCCTCATCTGTCCCTCGTGCCACAATTTGACACAGTTTTCCCGAAATAAATTGTACTGTTCTGTGATATGAAGCTGCCCGAAACTTCGTGACTTTTATTTTTTTCATGCGAAACATATAACCTAGAAATCGAAGATGTAAATGTTAACTCATCAATTTGAGTAAAAAACCATCGCAAGGTAACTGTTTACCTTGTTCTTTTATCGATTTTCTATAACTGTGTCAATTTGACACCGAGGGACAGATTCAGTTCGTGAAATGAGGGACAGATGAGAGTTAAATAAATCATTATTTAAATAAAAATTTAAATAACAAGTTATTTATTATTTCAGCAAGTCCAAATGAATTATTTAAAATAATAAAGTTAATTGTTATTTACAAGTAAGGGGGGGTGCGTGGGCTAGTTAGTTGATAAGGACTTTCTGTAAATAGGTGCGAATATCTCTCTCTGTCTCTCTATTTAGAATAAGTTAAGGTGTAAGATAGATGTACGGTAGTTATAAGCGATAATTGTAAGAGCGGGAGGGCAGGAGAAGGTGTAGAAAATTTGTATCCTCAAGGGGAAGCAATAAAATCCTATATATGTTATTTACAAGTACAATTTTAATTATTATTTGTATTGACAAATAATAAATTAAATTGTATTTTTTTATAGGCAGCAGATTCAAAAACGGTAAAAATGAATAGAAATCGTTTCCATTAAGCCGCGCGAACACCTGTTTCGTTTCACGTCAACCGTCCCTATCCAATAATTTCCATAAACGAATCACATCCAGGGCCTTCGCATACTTGCTCGGAAAAACGCGGAATGATTCATCTCGAGAGAAGGTCCGCGAACAATTCCGCTCGACGACACCCTGATAAACTCGATTACTGATAAGGTACGTGTTCGCTCGAGTGTTCCTCTTGATAGTTGGTCTTGACAGAGTATTATCACGCGTTGTGTCCACCTGAGGACAATTTCGATACTGTTTGCTCCGAGATAGCGAGTAGAGAACTCTTAGAATCGTATCCATTAGGAACTGATCCATCGCGGATAAACGGAGCATGTTCATCGCTCACGATGGAACTTTGATGCTCGACAGTTTCGTAATTTTGTACGAACGTACGTTACAGGGGAACGAGAGGCTCGGTGCACGCACGAGACGATTGGGAAGAGATGCAAGATCCTGTCGCGACTTTTCCTCGCCGATGGATAGCATCAACGACATCGTGGAGCAGCGCTGAGCATATTTGCCTCGATCGAGACAAAACTGTCCCCACAATAGCGCCCGCTGCCCCCTCCCAGTAAGCGCCGTTACGGTGGGGCAACGAAGACGCGCGAGACACCAGCAAACGCAACGAAGATGCGTGCTGCGCGGAAGAAAAGTTGGTGGGGGAAGCCAGCGTTCGAGGGGCCCCAACCGGGCCCAGCACTGACTCAGGACATCCAGTGTGGCTGGAAGTATTTATTCCCGCGGTTTATTCAGATTCCATCGTAATCATATTGTTCGCTAATAAAGAGGACGTTCGGGAACCTCAGCGAGCGATCATAGTAATCCGCGCGGATCGAACGTGGATGAATCCCAGCCGTGGATCGCCGTTGAACACGGGTTGTCCGCGTAAACGCGGTACAGTTCAATTACGCGGCTTCCATCCACCGTCGTCGTTTCTTCCCGAACCGATCTACGTTTCCTGCGTCCGTCTCGCGGCGGCGCGAAATTTCTGCCGTAATTGAGCGAGCACGAGCGAAGATGGAGAAGCATCGCGAAGAAAGAGAGAGGCACAGACCGGAATCATGCTCCGGCGTGCATGCCATTTTTCGCAGTTTCGTTGACCACGCTCTCCCGGCAGGCTCGCGACGCCGCAACTATAATTCCGCCGTCGGAAATTAAAGCGCGCGCCGCACCGCGCGTATTTGCTCGCTCCTCTAATAGAAGACGTGTCCGATACCGGTCTCGGTCCTCCTTACTTGCTTACTTTTCCATTGATCTTGACACACATTTCCACCGGGACGAGCGGGAAATCAACCTTCGCGATCTTTACTTGGGAAACGCGTTTCGCCGAGCGCCAAACACGCGGATGAAACCCTCGTACTCGTTCTCGTTGCGATATCAAGCCGGACTAGAATTTCCAACATTTTCCGAGACAATTCCGGGACATATATTAGATGGTCGCCTAAGTTCGTGAACGATTTGAAAATGAAATTCAATGGTTAAATTTTAAAGAATACAACTTTATTAATCAATTATACATATAGTCACCATTGTTTTGTAATTGTAGAAAATTTAACCAGTCTTTAATTTTAATTTAACCAATCTTTAAGCAAATCTTTAAAATTCAACCATTGAATTTTATTTTCATATCGGGCAAGAACTTATGCTCACATCTGATAATAAAAATTTCACGATATTCTACACTATGAACTTAACGTGACGTTACCAGTTCTCGGAGAAAATTTCTTTGTACAGAAAAACGATAATTAGATTGCGGACCTTTATGCAAAATAAAAATTGTCTGCATCGATTGCAATAAATAGAAACTAAACTGAACGTTATTTCTTTCCTTAATGATTTGAACAGAGGAGAAATCATACATTGACATGTCCAATTTCTTTAATTTTCCAACAATTTTATGTTTCGTCTACTCAATTTTGCTATAAATACATAAAGATCCGCAGTGTAATGATAATACAGTTTTTAATTTTCTTGTTTTCAATTATTGTGCGAGTCTGATGATCCTTTTACATACATAGTGATAGCAATGAATCTAAATCCAGCATTATATTGGTATGTGCATTACTTTCATAGTGAACTCTTTTTTTTTATGATTTTTAAGGTCGCCTTCAATTTTTGCAAATGCTCCTATAATTTTTTTTACGTCTATTCGTTAGAGGATTTCATGGCGAATTCGGAAACGTATCATAACATTAAAACAATTACAAAAACATTGCAATAAAGATTGCAAAAGATTGCTTTTTTAAGTTTTCTTTACAAAAAATTTGCTACAATCACGTGAAAGTTCTTTCTAGACCATGTATACGTGATAAAAACATTTTCGATTGGACATCTAATGATAATACAGTTTTGAATGTTCTTGTTTTCAATTATTGTGCGAGCCTGATGGTCCTCTTATATACATAGTGATAACTAGACTGCGGATCTTTATGCAAAGTAAAAAATGTTTGCATTGATTGCAAGACACAGCAGTGAAATAAAAATTTCTTTGTTCTTTTAATTATCTAATTAAGCTGACACCAATACGCTGTTGTCTTCAAATCTTTTTGATATGTCCACTGCTTTAAATTGTACTCACCCATTTTTGTCATAAATCTAACATTATATTGTTATGCGAGTTTCTCCAACAGTATAGCTTTCTCCGAAACTCCGGGACACACAGTTTGACATTCAATCGGGATCCTAGACAACAACCCTAATTGTAAGCCAGACTTGCTAAGATTTCAAGCACAAATTGTTCAACATTAGACTTCAATGAAATCCTACATCTCTGTGATCGGTAGACAGTGGATTTTATACGTTTGTGATCAGAATGAATAATATGCGACGGCGAAAACATTTAAACCGTAGGTTTCTGCGGGCAGCACGCTCTCAGGAATTTAGGTGGAGCGTCTGGAGCGACGAAGAGATCTCCAGAAGCGCATTAGAAGATCACAAGGCTACAGATCCGGCCAGAACCGTACGGAAACAGTTTCCATCGTAGAGGCTCGACTCGGTGGTTCTTGCTCTCTTTAGTGCTCGCACTTTTTCGCAGCGCGTAGCATTCCAAGGTAAACCATAGGCGGGGCGTGTTCCTCGCTTATGCGTTCGACATAAGAATCTCGCCGCTGAGAAACGATGTAGGAAGAAAGGCTGTGTGTCGATAGCGAAACTAACCACTGCGTTGCCTTCCTCTATCGGAAAAATTGACCAGGCTAATACACAGGGTGTCCCAAAAATGTTCCTTTTCAAACCAGTGATTCCTAAGGTCATTTGAAGTAACTTTGTCCTTTACGAAAATCTTCTCCGCGGCTTCGTTAAGGAATTATTAACGAAAAACGTGGACTCCGCCCACGAGCCAGGCCCCGCCCGCGAGCCGGGCGCCGCCCACTGTAACCACGACCTGATTGGTCCGTGATTTTCGTTAATAACTCCTTAACGAAGCCGCGGAGAGCATTTTCGCAAAGGAAAAAGTTGCTTCAATTGCTGTGAGGATTGCTAATCCTCGTCGAGGAAGTTAAATATGCACTGTCATCGATAGATCCACGCTTTTGCCAGGATCCAGCCGCGCGGTAGATCCACGGATCTTTCACCGGCACGGCGATCCAGCGAAGGTCGCGCGCAGTGCTCGGATGATCGATCATCGAAACAAGAAACCCGTAAAACGGTACGATCATTGCAACGGACGGGGCCCGGTTCTCGGAACGACATTCGATTCGTTCCAGTTCCAGTTCCAGAGCGAGGAAAATTTAAGACTGGATTCACGGACGGTTAAATATCCGCGGCTCTGTGTCCCGTGCATGCCGGACACGTGTACCCGGCCTCGGTCGCCATACATCCTTCTTAGATCGTAATCCCCGCGAGATCGTTCCTCGGTACATTAATGCGATGTTTTGCGATCACCGTCGGATTCGAGTGGAACTGGCGCGACCGGCGACCAGCGACCCTGCTTCGCGAGGTCTTTGCTTCATCTTTTTCGATCGTTCGGTGTACCATCAAACACTCATAGTTACCTATAAGGAAGATAGGTACTTGGGAATTTTTTCCAAAGAAACTATCGAACACTTTGCACTGAGATTTTTCAGACATATTTACTGGTACTTGAGGTACACGTGTGATTTTTTTCAAGCGAAGGTAATCAAAATTACGCGAGTTTATACCGGGCGACTCACGAATCCTGATCATTAGAGGTTAGTCTGTTATTAACAGTCCGATCGAAAATGTTTTTATCAGGTACAGCATGGTTTCAAGAGAGCTTTCATGTGATTATAGCAAATTTTTGGTTAGAGTTTGTTTTTACGATTTTTCAAGGTCACCTTCAATTTTTTGCAAATGCAACTATAATTTTTTTACGCCTATTTGTTAGAGGATAAAAATTGCAAAAAATGGCACTACCGAGAGTTCCCTAATATGGGTATAGCTAGTGACATTCTTGGTATGGGTGCCGAATATGGCACTAGGTGTCATATTGGGGACTCAGGTGTACCATATTAAGAACCCCTTTCGCTGGAACCTGCAAATGACACACCACAAAAAGAAATATTTTTCCCAAGCTGTATCAATTTTTGAACAAACTTGACCCCAGAATCTTATAGGGAAAAAATGCATCTACAACTGGTAACTTTTTGGACGAAAAAGAGCATTCTAAAATCATCAAAAAATGACCAACAAAAAGTGGTTCATATTTGAGCACTTTACCCTACAATTTCTACTGATCGGAAATAGAAGAATGAGGTTGTTTATTAATCGGTACGAATCGGCATTGATCACGAAGTCTGATAAAAAGAAGATCGAAGAATCGGAGATCTCGGGACAGAAGATCGAAGACTACGCGAAGGAGACCTGATGAAAGCGGTCCATCCGGCGAGAATCAAGGAATAGACTATAGATGATCGGGAATTAGCCGAGGTACGCACGATTTCACAATTTTCTCGAGCGGGATTCCTGGCCGATTGAAAGTAATTTGCCAGGAACAAAGAACCGGTGGGAAGAAAATCGAAAAACGAACGCGCACCAGCTGGAAAAAGGAATGGGTGCCATAGAGCTAGAAAAACGGCGATGCTCGGAGCGTAATCACGTACGGATGATTACACGGGGAAAAAGCTCCGGTTATTGTGATAAAACCGTGGACGCTGGTCCGGATCGGTCATATTTTCCTGCAGGCGGCCGCCGAGGCAAGAAAACGCTCGGGACACGAGGTATCCGGCTGAAAGTTCGTTTCGCTGAGAGCGGTGCAATCAGGCTGCAGCGGGGTTTTGCTGCATGATCCAACAATTTTTCTCGGGCGACGCCGTGAGTCGCGGTTGCCGGCATAAACCTGTGAAAAAACCATGATGTTCGCGATTCCCGATCGCTTATTATTTTCCACATTTTCATTACGAGTCGAGATAAACACGTTCCCAACAGCTATTTTCTTCGTTCGATATTTTCTTCGGCGTTCCGTCAAACCTCCATTTTTTACAGTAAATTTTATATACATTAGCCAGACTCTACCTTCCCCTTCTACGACGCTATTCCCCCACACTTCCGCTCGGTCACGTGACGCAACTTGTTCCCCTCAATTCGAGTCGGCTCCCCTGATCTGGCGACTCTGGTATTTACCGGTAGACAGCGGATTTTAATGCGAAATAAAAATTTTCTACCTGAATTACAATAAACTGAAGTGAAATAAATATATATTTTGCTTCTTCACACTAAAACTACCGAGCACTAAACGCAAATTGCATACAATGCCTTATATTAATGACAAAATTGCGTTTATTTAGATTTCGTTTGAGTTTTGTTTAAATATGTGCTTCAGTAAAGAGGTTCACTAAAAAATTTCTCAGAAAAACAATTATAATATTAATATTTCTAAAGAAAAAAACTTGGAACTAGTCATTTTGACTGGTTCGGTAGTTCTAGTGTTAATATTAATTTAATAGGTTGAAAATATGATAACAGTACCTTTAAATTCGTCGAATGTTTTTACTGTCTCAAATTACACCTACTCATTTTTGTCATAACTGCATAAAATCCGCTGTCCAGGTACCAATGACGAAGTTCCAGATTTTCTTATTTCACAATCATTGAAATTATAAAGACACTTCGATAAGAAATGATTCAACGACTATCTCCAGCGGGGAGACAAGTCGAAACAAATTCAATTTTGTTACTTGTTGTCGCCAGATAAAGATTTGTCTCCCCACTCTGCCTTCCCCTTCCGCCACGGCTCGGTCAGGTGACGCGTTCCACCTCTCTTGCGTATGTCACGTGACTGATCCGGTACTGGCAGAGAGGGGGGGCAACTTTTTTCCCTCATCTGGCGACTCTGTATCGCAGATAACGTGAGTGTTCCGATATGGTGCATGTTTTCTTACGCGATGGCGGCGATTTCAGCCTCAGTAACGTAAGATTCCCGATAAAATGGGGTACCTTGAGCACCCCACAAAATTTTAAAAAGTTGCTATGATTTGATTCTGAAAAATGAATGTATAACAAGTGTATTTCTGTATATTTTGTAACTCGTAGGACACGTCCCGGAGTCTTTTCGTCCGGAACAGATTGTTTCGGTACATTCCCGCCTATATAACTGCCCCAGGGCTCTGCTACCTCATCATCCTAATATAGATACGTCACTGTTTTCCCGCGCATGCGCGGGAAATCTTGCACCACATCGCATCGCTGATCGCAGATGACGTTCGGGCGATCGTCTGAGCAGTTTCGCCGTCGAGGAAAGTGTCGCGCGCGCTTTCTTTCGCGAGACTTTCTATGGGCGTGTTTCCATCGGAGGAGCGGTCGCGTTAATTACCTTCGTTTCAATTCGATTCGATCCGATCCGATCCGATTTCCTGCGGATTAACGGGATTAGAGGATCTCGCGACGATTCGCGCCGCCAACGTAACCGGAAACGGCGAGCAGGTCGAATTAATTAGTTTGCTGCTCGTGTTTCCTGTCTGAAGGTTCATCCTGCAGAGAACCGAGAGGACGTTCCAGATTTTTTTTTCGGGTTTATAGAGAAGAAGGTTCGAGAACGCGACGTCGGAGGAGGAGAAATGCCGCGTCGTTTAATCGGGGAGAAAGCGATGGCTAAATGAACGTGATCGTATTGTCGTGAACAATAGCAATCACCGTCTATTTGCGTAGACATTGTAGCTGCTTATCAGCCGTGATTGCATTCAATCCGGCACGCTGTTAGAGCTGCCAAGTACCTGCTCGTGAACGAATTCGCTAACAATCGGCCAAGACGCGAATGCCAATGGGAACTGGGCATCGATGCGGCGTGTCCACGCATGCAAATCCACCCCGTTCATGATCCGAGATCTCATCTGGGTACAGTCTTTAACCCCTTGCTCTGTGGACTCGTTTGTTTCCGCGACACGCGGAGGGAGTAGAGGAATATCCCAACAAAATCGTCCTGTAAACAGCAGCCAAGTTCCTGTGGCCGTAAAAAGTTGTGAGATCAAACGAAATACGGCCAAGTTCGTTAGCTTAGAAATGTTAGGTGAAGTAAAAAGTTGTGAGCGTTTTTTGCTTTATTTCGAAAGCGAAAAAGCGTAAAAAGTTGTGAGATCAAACAAAATACGGCCAAGTTCGTTAGCTTAGAAATACCTCTTGCAATACTGAGAAAAGCGTTTGTAAAAAATTTTACAAACGCGTAAAATAAAAAATGCGAGCCAAATAAAAAATTTCTATTAAGCTTACTTTTCTTATTAAGCTGAAACTAATGCACTGATGTCCTTAAATCTTTTTAATATGTCCTTGCTTTAAACTGTACGTAATCATTTTTGTCGTAAATGCATAAAATCTGCAGTCTAGTTATCACTAGCTAATCAAAAAGCTTTGACTAATGACTATTTTGCTATGACTAACATTCAAAAAGGCTATTAGTCATTTTTAATTATTAGTTGATTATTGCTAGTGTTCCTGATTTCTCAACGTGTTTCATTTCTCGAGAATTCCCGAGAATTTTTAAGAAAATAAAAAAATATTGGAAAACATAATATTTGGAATATCGTTGATAATATTTATCGAAAGCGCAAAAAACATTAACTCAATGTGTATTCCTGTCCAATATGTACATTAGGGTGGACCTAAGCTTAATAACCATAGCAGTTGAAGAAGCGACTTCTCGAGAAAGAATTCTCGAGAAGGAACACTAATTATTGCCCAACTCTGCTGTGCACGTAGATTTCTTGTCCCCTCGGAACGCGAGAATGACTCGCTGGATTCGCGATGCATCCTCGAAAAGGGGACCAGTGCAGAGTCCAGATAATGGGTCGGTGCGTTTAGTTAAACGACAGAAGCGAAGGCGGAAAAATGTTCACGGTTTCCGAGGACAGTACCCGCAGACTTTTGAAACCGGTCGAATGAGAACGGAACACGAGAATGTAGAAGAGGAACGGTGAAACGAGTCGCGAGAGAAAAGCGACGGTTCCCACTGCAACAGGACACCGACGACAGCCGCGCGCGGCCTGCACTGCAGAGCACTGTGCTACGCTGCACGCCTCTTCTCTCTGTGCGTTGCATTTCGCGTTGCATTTCGCGCGTCACGTCGCACGGTACGCTTCGATGTATCGAATGAAACGCGACACGCCCTGGGAACGCGACCACGGAGGAGCACCGGGCGGATTAAAAACGGTGGAAACGAATGGAAATCGTTTCCATTGAGCCGTGCGAACACCTGTTCCGTTGCGCGTCAGCCGTCCCTTTCCACTAATTTCCATAAACGAATCGCATGCAGGGCCTTCGCATACTTGCACGGAAAAACGCTTCGCGCGCCTGGTCGCCCGCGGAATGATTCATCTCGAGAGAAGGACCGCGAACAATTCCGCTCGACGACACCCTGATAAACTCGATTACTGATAAGGTACGTGTTCGCTTGAGTGTTCCTCTTGATAGTTGGTCTTGACAGAGTATTATCACGCGTTGTGTCCACCTGAGGACAATTTCGATACTGTTTGCTCCGAGATAGCGAGTAGAGAACTCTTAGAATCGTATCCATTAGGAACTGATCCATCGCGGATAAACGGAGCATGTTCATCGCTCACGATGGAACTTTGATGCTCGACAGTTTCGTAATTTTGTACGAACGTACGTTACAGGGGAACGAGAGGCTCGGTGCACGCACGAGACGATTGGGAAGAGATGCAAGATCCTGTCGCGACTTTTCCTCGCCGATGGATAGCATCAACGACATCGTGGAGCAGCGCTGAGCATATTTGCCTCGATCGAGACAAAACTGTCCCCACAGTAGCGCCCGCTGCCCCCTCCCAGTAAGCGCCGTTACGGTGGGGCAACGAAGACGCGCGAGACACCAGCAAACGCAACGAACATGCGTGCTGCGCGGAAGAAAAGTTGGTGGGGGAAGCCAGCGTTCGAGGGGCCCCAACCGGGCCCAGCACTGACTCAGGACATCCAGTGTGGCTGGAAGTATTTATTCCCGCGGTTTATTCAGATTCCATCGTAATCATATTGTTCGCTAATAAAGAGGACGTTCGGGAACCTCAACGAGCGATCATAGTAATCCGCGCGGATCGAACGTGGATGAATCCCAGCCGTGGATCGCCGTTGAACACGGGTTGTCCGCGTAAACGCGGTACAGTTCAATTACGCGGCTTCCATCCACCGTCGTCGTTTCTTCCCGAAGACGAGTTGGAGAGGGAAGCAAGATATCTCCCGAGTATAGTAGCTTGAATGAAGGTTCAGAGAGATCTAGAGGATCTGATGCGGCCCCTTTGGGTCCCTTAGCAGGCCGATTAACACGATCCGATAAGACAACGAATGAGACGCGACGGAAGACGAGGAAAGTCGTCGGCGCGTGAACCGCCCACGCGACCAAAGCGGAGACGCGACGAAACGAGACACTGCTACTCGACTTTATTATCTCGAGTGGCTTTCAGGCGGTTCCAGCGGCCCTCCCCTCCCCTCCCCTGGCCCGCAGATTGACGGCAATTAGAGTAGGACGAGGATCCCGGGGGAAAAACGTAGTTCGCATCGAAAAAAATTGCCGGCGCGTAAAGGGTCGATGCCCGATACGCGGTAAAACTGTTCGGGCTTGTCCGGGATCGTCCAGCACGCGGCTAAATACGCTGACCCCGTCGTTAACGGACTTAACTACCAGCCAACGACGACATCGCGTCGCGTCCCGGCGTGCCTTTCGATCTTATTGTTAGCCCGCGGCGAGCAAGACGGTTTTCGCGATCGATCGGCAGAGACACCGGTGCTCGATTCAATTTCATTCGATTCGATTCGAACCAATACGATCCGATACGACTCGATGCGTCACGCACCGATCTCTATTCCGTCGACGGGGACCGGTGAATCAGGGGCGATGCTTGCTGTGGGAACCGATTTCCGATCCAAAAGACAATTTACTTCAACCAAATAGACCGGTTCTATATTTTTTATTTGATAATTAGCGAAATTACAAAGATGCTTGAAAGTTCTGTGGTAAGTATAAATACTAGAGGTGTGCGGGACGGATCCCGAAAATGTTCGGGTATTCTCGAAAATGCTCGGGTATTCCAGAAATTGTTCGGACATTTTCGGGATTCCGTGAATTTGTTCGGGATTTCTTAAAATGCCGGGATTGAAAAACGCGTTTTGTTTTCTTGAATATGACTGTTTGTGCGATGGCGACGGTACGCGTGACTTCTCTTTACACGATATTTCGAGAAAGGAAGTTATATAGAAGACTCTTGTAGCATAGATAAAGACTGAAAAACAATATTAAAAGATTCCGTACAGTATCAGAGATCCCGAACAAATTCACGGGATTCCCGTCCCGTCCCGCACACCTCTAATAAATACATATATGAAGTAAGGGTACCAAGGTACTTAGAGGAGAAAGGAGAAGGAGACAGCAAGAGCCTGATGGCTACAGTAAAATGTGGCAATATGGAAGAAGGGAATAAGTATTGGAGAAAAGAGGAAAAGAGTACGTATATAAATATAAGTATAGAAAAGATAGTACAGTAAATCCTCTATAAACGCATAAAAGCTGTAGCAGATAAACGCAGAAAAAATATCCCCTCCACTTTAGTAATTTGATCTCGGCTCGGGTATATCGGTGTGAACCACTGCTAATGCATCAGAGGCCCGTGCGTCCTCACAATGTAACACTAATATTTAATCTTTTTTATTGTCACTTATTTTTTTATGAAACTTCCATCAATATATTCGTGGCATTTTTCCGATTAAAAAGAGACCAAACACGATATGTAATTTTAACTGTATTTAGTGGTTTAGTTCGGCTCGGCCTTTGAGGCTGAAAAAAAATAGCTACCCGTCTCAGATAAACGCATACAGATCCACCCAAGGCTTATGCGTTTATGGCGACAATACTGTACAACAGGCCTGGGCATTCTTGTCTCAATTGAGACAAGACCGTCCCCACCGTAGCGCCCAGTGTCCCCCACCAGCATCCGCCGTTACTATGAAGGAAGGGCGCATTTCGTCCGTCGCAAGCAGTGCGCAGGCCTCGTGCATCGAAGCCGCGAGGAGCGCCACTGAAAGGAAGCTTGGTGGGGGAAGCAGGCGTTCGAGGGGCCCCACCCGTGCCCAGGCCTGCTGTACAAGATAAAAGAGTGGGAGTAATAGTAGACTGGCTCGGGAGTAAATATCGAGAGAAAAACAGGAAAGAAATAATCAAAAGGAGAGAGGGAGAGGCAATATTCGATGTAAGACATTAGGATAGATGGTGACAATACTGTACAAGATAAAAGAGTGGGAGTAATAGTAGACTGGCTCGGGAGTAAATATCGAGAGAAAAACAGGAAAGAAATAATCAAAAGGAGAGAGGGAGAGGCAATATTAGACGTAAGACGTTAGGATAGATTAACATTGATTATAAGCAATCAGGCATAGAGTATGGCATGGATGGAGGGATGGGTGACATAGGAGGACTGTAAACAAAGTCCAATTTCTTGGCCGCCATTCCGAAATAAATAAATACATACTACATACAAAGATGCTTGCATTAGGAATTATTGAACAGTGTCCCAAAACAGTCAGGAACCTTGAAAGGAGTGGTTCCTGAGGTCATTTGAAGTAACTTTTTCCTCGGCGAAGACTAAAGTCTCCGATTTTCTGTATTCCTGCGGGATCGTTCGATCCTGTTCGAAGGGAAATCGTCTCCGGTCTGCTCTCGAGAGTAGCAGGAATATTTAGTTAAACCTGGCCGCTCGAAAGCGCTCGTCGAACACCGGGGTCCTGTTTAAAAACGAGTTCTACCCACACGACAAAGTGAACCGTGTCACAGTCGGCTCTCGCCACAGCGAGGCCGTGCTTTGTGCAACGAAAACGCCGATTGTAATAATACAATCGAAGAAAAGCTCACGGAGAAACCGGAAACCAGTCCCGGCGTACGCATCCGATGGATGCCTACAATGTATCGCGATTAATATCGATTACTTGCTATGCACTTGAAGAATGCTACGACGTACGTTTTGATAATAGTGATTCATCGATTCGCGCGATAACTAGCCTCCCGAAATAGACTATCTTTTGTGTGGAACCGACGAGTCGGCACCCTTTGCCGCTTATCTCGCCGTATCGTTGAATGATTCATCGATTTCACGGCCGGGTCCGTGCGTGCTGATAAGACGAACGCGAAATAGTTACAAATAGATTGCGGATGCTACGTTTTCGACGGGAAGGATCTTCGTTCCGCATGATGTAACGGCTTCTACGAAATTGTTTTGGCGAAACAAATTGCCTTTATAAGCAAGTGAGTAACGGTTGTTCTTGTTTTAAATTCACACAATTTCAATTATGGTATTAATTATTAACTTTACAGACGCAATTCTTGAAAATCGTCTTGAGAATGATCTAAAATGAGATCGGAACGCGTTGAAATAAAGATATCGTGAAAATTTGCAAATACTGATTATATTTATAACAATTTACGATCGACATAAGGAAACATTTATTGCCTTTATATGGACTGTTCATTTTGAAAGCGGTGTAAGTCAATTTTTGAAAAAAAATGAGATATCATGTAATTCATGCTTAATTAGCGTCTAAAATTAAAAATACCACTTCTATTTTATGTCGTGTCATTATTTGGAAATAAAATTGGATTAATATGAATTATATCTTAAGTGATATTTGACTTTTCAAAATTGAAATAAACGATTTTTACAATTGTCTAATTTTGAAAGTGGTGTAAGTAAAATACGCCTAAAATAAATTTACATAACCAAATTACATATTGATAAAACAGTAGAAACATTGCCAGACTTCGTATAATTTGCCTAAATTTTTTAATTAACAGACATGTTAACCTTCAATTTTCTCGAAACAAGAGAAAATGGACTTACACCACTCTCAAAATAAACGGTCCATATGTTGTCATTCTTTAACCTGACGTTAAATGACCGGTTTCTGGTTTTTTCATTTAGAATTATTGAAATTATAATGATGCTTTCATGGTAAATGATTGAAGAAATATATTCAATAGCGCAGATGAATAAATTCAATCTCGTTATTTTTATGAGGCAACATGTACCGAGTAGTTCTAAATCTCTTCCACTATCTCTAAGTGTGCTCACAAAAATATTCTTGGTGGAACGTCTACATGTATTTACATCAATGCTCGTATATTTGAATATTCCTGTTCTGTAAAAATTGCCCTTGTTTCTCTTACATTCCGTGTAACGTTAAAATAAGTCCGTTACGACATTTTCTACAGTAAAAACCGGCACAACGGAAACTCCGTGGGGAATATAGCGTGACTCGGGCGAATAAACGAAACACGACGGAAAAGAAGCACGAGCCCGTGGCTCGGCAACTGGTTGCTCTCGTTACACTGGCATTAACCTTTGTACAGGTTCCGTGGCCGTCTCGAGACGTTGTACGTGTTCTTGTTTCGGCCGGCAAAAATAGAAACTGGACTCGATGGGTCTGGGCCCCTTTCGATTCCCGTTCTCCTTGAGACCGTTAATTGCGAACGATTAACCTCGAAATTTGTCGCTTCCACTAATATACTTTGTTACATTTCCGCTGCTGTTCCCGAATAGGGATCGATCCCGACGGTTACCGACAGGCACAACCTGGTCGATCGTATTTATCCCGACCGTGCAGGCCGACGGAATCATTTCCACGAGGTTCCCTCGCCTCGAGGAGGTTCGGAAGGCGGTGCTGGACGCGGTCCGAAGAATCTACGCGCATGGATACAGGACCGTGAAAATAAACGAGGAAATTCTAAAAGGAGACCGCGGTCTCGGTCGGTAAAGCAGAGAGCGCGCAAGCAACAGGCGGGGGGCATGCGGCTCCCCGCATACTCGCGCATCGATTCCGCAAACCGTAATTAGTTTAATCGCGTTCGCGGAGCCGCGATTCCGATCTATCGATGGAGGGCAGGTCGTCGAACTTGTCTCCCGATCGTGCATTCCCGAGGAGAAAGGCGTTTCGAGGTTATAACGTGTCTGTCAAAATGACAGGAAAAAGAACGGACGCGACCGATTGATATATACCCCACCTGCCACCCACTCGGCAGCACGATCGAAGGACAAACGGAACCAGCGTAAATTGTCTGGAAAAAATTCAGTTCGCTTCACAAACCTGGTTTTGAATCGTTGAGTGTCGTCTTGGCCTGCCCACATGGTTTTCCGTCGTTTCAATGATCTGTTCCCGACTGTCCTCCCGTGACACTGAAGTACGCGTGTTTGAATGTCGCGACGACAACGACGACGACAACTCGTGTGTGCCGGTTTATGCGCGTTCGAACAAGCTCCGCCGTGGGTCAGTCCAGGCTGGGTCACACGTCTCTGTCCGTCTCCCTCGCGCCCGAGAACCACGGAACACGTTAGAGCGAAACGGCGACAGAATCGCGAAGTGGAAACCTCGAACGCGCGCCACGCGAGGAGGAGGCGCCACCGCGAAAAACCGGAGAAACACGATAGAGATAGAGGAAGCGTGCCGCGTTCCGTACAATCGCGAAATCCACTGACGGCTCGAATCGACTGCGTCTCTCGCGTCCAGCACCGACTTTGCGTAGGGAGAGAACGATCCTCGTGTGCACGGGGCCTTAGGCCGGTTTCCTCGGAGTCTGCGCGAACGACTAGCCTCCCAACGGGACACCAGTCTCGTGCCTCGCGATCCCTCAACCTGCCGATACTCTTGTCTCGATAATATTTAATAATGTTGTTCTATGGGATAGAACAGATTTCTATACTCTTTTAACGAACCTTCTTTTCGATAGTCCACCTATGTAACCGAAACCATTCTCTCTCTAGCTAGTTCTCCGTGCCAGCGACCGCCGCGCCGGTTATATTTATCCTTTGTGCCGTACTCTTCGCAGATTTTGCACCTAGCGAAAATACCTTGCGTCTCTTTACCTTATAGGGTCTGAACGCCGCGACAAGTAGCCGGCGACACGCGTGGGCGAACTTTGCGATACATTTCGCTCTTGTCAACCGTATGGCAAAATGTTCTGCAGGTACAATGGGAGACAAAAGTACAAGGAATTCGAAATCCATCAATATATTGGCAATGAAAGCCATTCATGAGTATATTTTGCATTAAACTTTTGCGAATACTGTACCCTCTGTAGCTATATTCAGTGGTCTACATAAATTTGACGTTTTGTAACAGTTTATAATTTTTTTTGATCGGTAACTGTTTAGTGAATCGTAATAAATTTTGAACATAATTAATTACATAAGTTTTAGTACATATGAAAAAAAACTGGAGTTTCTAGTTGCGTTTTTTCAAGGTTTAAATAGGGTTTCAAGTGGAATTTTATGAATTCTCCATAAGAAGACGTGTTGAAAAGCGCGAACTTTAAGTTGCTATAATTCTTAAACGGTGCAGTGAATCGAACCCAAACTTTGGTAATTGCATTAATTTAGTAAGAATTATATCTTGACAAATTTTCAAAAATCTTGTTGCGTTTTTATATTACTTCCAGAACATCCTTAAGGGTGTAAGTCGCAGATTTTCAGCATTTTTTAAATTATCGTTACCGGCTCAGATAAAAAAGTTGACAAGACATAATTTTTTAAATTTTGTATGATTCCTACAAATTGCAATCTTAATAAATTTTTGTTTACTTATTCTCTAGCGAACTAGCCGGTCTAACATCTTAAAAAAATTCAAGTCCTTTGGATCAATTTTTAAAAAGTTATGCGATTTTTAAGGGTGCCCACTTAATACTGCCGCTGACTGTACATGTAACGACAACAACTCGGAATAATACAGTAATTTTCTCACAAAACAATTTCTGTTTTCGCAAACAGCGTATTCCCGAGGTAATGAATCCGAATGATATAAATCGGCGATTCGTCACCGTCCGAACGGCAGCCAATTGAGTGGCAACGCACGCGAACAAGGGCATTCAAAATGAACGTTTCCCTACGAGCACGACGATATTCCCAGAATTGTCTCCCCGGTTGCGGCGTCCGAACAACAAAAAAAAAAGAAACGCGGCGAGGGGTATGGAAAAATGGGTGAAATAAAGGGTGTGCGTGAGAGAAACGGAAAGAGGGAGAATAAAGAGTGGGTAGAGCATCATATGGCATGGCTGTGCAATTACGAGGCTTCGGGTACCTAAATGTATACGCCTCTATGCGGCACGCTAGGAACTATGGCGACGTCGGGTGACTCAACCTCGAGCAGCGTGACTCGGAACCTTGTGCATTACAGCAATGCCTTGAAATATGACAAAAAAGATCTGATATTCCTGTCTGAAATCTATCCCTACCACCACGTTGGGATAAAAAGTTTTATCATTAATTTTTTGACTCGCTAACCCGCCAGTGGAATACCGTCTGTACACAGATTGCTATATTTAATGTATGTACCGGCACACAATGTCCCTCGTGCACGATTGTGTTCGAAAACAGTAGATCCGCGAAAAAAAAATGATTCATCCAGCCGCAGGATGCATGCCGGGAAAGGGTTAGCCGCCTGTCATTTTCAGATATCATGGTTACCGGACGTCCGGTAATTTGAATGTGTGCGAGCCCGAGCCCCGGCGTTTACACGAAAGCGACAAACGCGTCGTTTGTTGTGACAGACCGCGATTGAATATGTTATGAAAATATGTCTGCATTTTCAGCTGGGCGACGAGCACGATTTTTCCATTCGGATTTTTCGTTACGGCAAGAAAGCGAACCGATCCGTTTATTAGAAACATGCGCTGCAATGTTACGCGGTGAACCGCGAGTTTTTTCCACGAAAACGACAGACTTGTAACGCGACACTCGCAGAGGTAAACTCACTCACCAAGACCTTACAAAGTAGAAAAGGATTATGTAAACGACCCGCTTTCTTAATTACGATGTTTACGTGTTGTATACATTGCATAAAGTTGAGACTACATTCCACGGCTTAAGGTTACCCGCGAACCGCAGTGCAGAGACGCAGAATTTTTCAGTCGCGCACACGTCGGAAAATGTGGGAAAGATCGAGCGAACGGATTAGCGCGATCGATCAATTCGATTTTTTACGGTTGAAGACTCTTTTGGAATTCGGGAAATGTTCCGTTAGTCGTGTATTTTTCTTTGGTGAAAGGTTTGTGCAAGTATATTTAAACACGGCCATTTTCGAGGGCAATCGACTTTTGAAAATCCACAGTGGCGGTGGTACAGGGAACGCAATCTGTTGCCATTCCTTCGCACTTATGACTACGGTGCAGTTAAGATGTTACCGACACACACTACAATCGCCAGATACAACAAATATATACATATATAAATATTGGATAGAATATTATCTGTTTTTAGTAAAACAAAGAAAAGCACGAGAATGTAATGTCGAGAAGATGAATAAATTTAAGTGCATTTTTAATATTAAATTTTTTGAGAAGGATTAACAAGAAAATTCAGTAAACTATTACAGAAAAACTTTGGAAATTCGTGTCTCAATGACAATGATACGTTTGGAAATGAATAAGTATATACATAGTATGTATCCGAGGACAAAGACACCTGTCAAGGAAGAACTCGGTGCACCAATTTCCGGTTATCCTAATGACAACATACTACAATGCACATTTATTTCGCAAACCCGATGTATCGAAAAACCCTCAGGAAATATCAATGAAAGTAAAATTACGAATGAATAATTCTAATGAATGTCCATTGTTAGTATTACTGCTTGCCAAAACATTGCCAAGGCAAAAAAAGGATCACGGATTGTCCGGTTATGACCGGTTCAAACTGACGCACCGTGAATAACAAAAAGTCAGCAACCAATGGGACGCCATTCGTTTCTTTCTGTTGCTATTTGCAGAAATAAATGTTTAACCGTGCTGTCTTTATTTTATGCGGTAACAATTCGTTCGATCGTGTCGGTTGCAAAAAGATAAAGCGGTTCGAATAATAAAATTGGTATTGTTAAGAGATCGATGATGTTAACAATGAACACAGTGGTAACTGTTCATGATGAATGGAATTCTACTCGTACATGATCCTGTTCTCGTTTCTTTTAACGTTGAAATGGTCGAAATAAATAAAGGACGCACCATTGGCACAAAGGGATCGCACAACACCCATACGATATTTCTGCGACAGATAAAGAATAAATGGAAGCGTGTCACTTACTTGCTGGATTTCCTCTTGTCGTCGCCGAATCCTTGGAAGGTTCCTGTGGACGTCATCTTCGGCTAGGATTTGAAACCAAGGTAACGAGTATTTTCTTAGTAACCGTCACACAGATTTTGCGGCACACGAGACCTAAACACGACTCTTTCTTCCACCGAACGAAATCAAATAGGGTTTTGAGACGGGATTGGTAGCAGTCCGTGCTACAAGTTCTGACGTCAGAGGGCTAGTCAAATCAGCGCTTAAATCACCAACTATTTTTCACATGGAAACGATCGTATAATTTTCTCTGTTTCATATGCACGATAAAAATTGTAAAACTTTATAAATGATTTTTCAACTCGTAAACCGTCGAGTAACGTTTATAGTTTTCTTTCATTCAGCAAACCAATAATCGCTTATTCCATTGCAAGCTCTGCGTTCATTATTTTTTTCATTCGAAAGTATAGGGAAATATAAAATTATTGCTGTAATTAAAATCGTTAATTTACAATTACTGATAATTATTGAGATACTTTAATAATGTTTAATTTTATGTAAAAAAGTATATGTACATGTAACGTCATGTGAAAAATTGTTATAGAAAATTTCAAAGAATTTTATAGATTCATTTATTTAGGAAATTTTGCACACGGAGAAATGTTCGTTCGCGTAAAAGTTGTGTTGTTTTATCAGAAAGAAATTTGAGAAACTTGAGCTAGGTATTCAGCCGCCATGTTTAATTTCGATGACAAATACAGATGGAGCATCTGAAAACGGTCCACAACAGTTTACCTACGGTTTCTACGGTTTAATTGATTCAGATTGGTGCGGTTGTCAATGAATTAATCACGTACTTCTGTATAAATGGTGCGAAAAGCCGGAAAAGTTGTCGCAGCGGTACCGGAGAATTTATTCACGAATGGACGGTTTTTATGGGTTTTAACTACCGAGGGAGATTCGTAAGCGAGCGAACATGTTAAACCAAGCTGTAGTCGAGGCTTTATATTCCGCGACGTACATCGAGAACTATTTGGACTGTGTGGAAAATCTACCGAACGATTTGCAAAGACATGTTTCCCGACTTCGGGAACTCGACGCCACTTGTCAAAGTAATTCAGCTTAACAAACTTTTAAATAGTGTAGCGCGCGCGCATATTTGTGTGTGTGTGTACATGCATGTTTGTCAATTTGTATTTGAAATATTTTCGTTATTCTGACTTGAAAATCTGTAGACAATTAAGTCACGTACATTCTGCACACTTCGAAAGTCGGATAGCAAAAATATCGAAGAAATGAAACGATATCGAAAATCGTCGTGTATTTGATAAATAAACAATCAACACAGAGTGAAATCTTATTTTGTATTTTTCTAGTATTCCTTTGTAACGCAACGTATTGTAATGGATAATTCTTAAAATGTCTTTCTTCTGTTTGTTAAATATAGCGTATTTACGGGAAGTGGATCAACAGCAGGAGGCATTACGAAATGACACGGACATGCAAGTAAGGAGGAGAGCATTGATGAGAGTGCAGCAGGCGTTAATTGCTGCGAAAGAAATAGGAGATGAAAAGTTGCAGATTGTACAACAAGTCCAGGATCTTATAGAGAACAAATCTAGGCAATTAGATTTAGATTATCGAAACCTTGGTACGATTGTGTGTTGCATAGTCTGTTGTACATGTAAATGTTATATGTTTAATTGACTCGAAATTATTTACAGATTTTGGAAAAGAACAAGAAAGCAGCGAATCGACACGTGAGACAAATGCTAATGTTAATTCCAACTCTTCTGCGAATGCGAATAACTCTGAGAGACAGACTAAGAGAGCCAGGAGAACAAGAACAGAGACATTGGTTGAATCATCTAATGCTATGGACATGATTGCAATGACTGAAACACGTTCGAATTCCTTGTCCAATACAAGTAACGGCAGTCAGAAGAAAACAAATACTACTACCACTGGAAAGAAAAAGAAAAGGAAGTCTAAACAGGGTAACCAGCAGAATCAACATCGTGAAGATACTCCACCACCTCCAGAAGACGAACTAGCAATAGACCCTGATGAACCAACGTATTGTCTGTGCGATCAAATATCGTATGGAGAGATGATACTGTGCGATAATGATCTATGTCCTATAGAATGGTTCCATTTCTCATGCGTTTCGTTGAGCACCAAACCAAAAGGTAAATGGTTTTGTCCAAAGTGCAGAGGTGATCGACCGAACGTTATGAAGCCGAAAGCACAGTTTTTGAAAGAATTGGAAAGGTATAATAAAGAGAAGGAGGAGAAATCGTAGCAGGAAAAAGCTGGTGAGCAATTTAAACTTTGGAAGTGACTAATTGACACGAAAAAATCCTTTGAACGATACTTCATCATTTTAAACATACTTTTGATGGTTTCATTGAAAATTGTCAGACTTCTGGCAAACAAGAAAAGAGATAACAGTAGTCTCGTGATGAACTGGCTAAACTTGTTTGGTTTCTTAAGTGTTTGAATCGTATAAATATGCGTGTGAACTATCAAATGATTTGTATACTGTATACAGTAGGAGATGAATTGTATTTGTATAATATTCGTTATTGTAAATACTGTGACATGAATATATTAAATAAGAATGAAACAGGTATCTTCCGATTACTGCTGCGCATATTTGAAAATTCATTGAAACTTCATTGTTGAGAATTGAAAGAAAAGTTACTTAGCTTGTACATATCCCAAGTAAATTAGATAAACATATACATTCAGTTCTTAAAACGACATGGCAGTATTAAATAACAGACGTAATATTTCGTAGCGTGAATTGTCATACATAAAATAGTTTAATATTAATGATTTTTAAAAATTCGTACAACTATAATGCATACGATTTTATTACAGAGTTATTACTATGTATCAGTATATGTTAAGTAACATTGGTAAAATTCTATTGTATTATTTGTAAAATGTATAATTGTATAGAAAATATATAGTTACAGATTCACTATAAGTGATTATCATGTATTCGATATAAAACATACATAATATGTATAAACGAAAATTATTATTGAATCTCTGTGCAACACTCGAATATTTAATTTCATTTTATGTGCCTCCTTTTTCTGGTAATGGAAAGATCTACTTTGTACATATACATAAACATAAGCTGTACCTTTAGATTACAAACTCCAATACGCATTTTCAACTACATAGCTATTTTTTGTATAGCAGAGTATAAACTTGTACTGCTTGTAAAGCTGAATTGTTTTCGAAAAACAATTTGAGTTTTGCACAGTTATAAAAAGCATTTTTTTACGAGACACGTTTGTAAGAAATAAATTTAATGTTTTCATTAACGTTATTGCTTCTATCATGACGTTCGTTTTTGATTCTTGTTTGTCTTCCCTTCCTAGATACATGTTCGGCAAGCTTACAGAAAAGCTTACAGAAAAAGGATACTGATTTGTACATACTGTTACTAATGTTGTTCATCAACTTTATTAGGAAATGACAAATATTCAGTAATTATTCCTCTGACAAAGTTTATTATCATTCCTTACTGTATGTACTATATTATTTATACACTGACATTTTTACTTTCTGTGCACAAGGAAAAAAGCAAACTACTTTACAATAGATTACCGTTTAGAACATATAAGTAAGCTATTAATATTTCAGTGTTTGATCTGTTTTAAACTTATCTCTTAAAGGCCATTTTATAATTAATTATAGCTGTTAATACGTAACTTAACGTTGCGATGCGTTTCACGTATACGCAGGTTTTTTGCACGTTTTTAATTTCATTTTATAAGGATTCCTAGAGTCTAATTATAAATGAGCAAAACCATACATCGTTTTATTTATATATATACTTATAGGTAAAGATCACATAAGTTCACAGTGCGATTCCACATCACTCCAATGCTCTACATTCTTATGTATCTGAAACATAGTCAAAAATTAAATAAATACTTTTATCTTTTTGCGGTTTGAAAGAAAAAAGGAGGAACTTCAAGAAAAGCTTTCATTTCATTAAAAATAACAAAAAAAAAAACCGAGAAAAATGTCTGTAGAACAATGGAGCACATTAATGTACAGATTTAGCGGTGCAAGAAAAGAACATGTTGGACCACAGACTCGTGGAAACAATACGAAAAACTGTATATCAAATACATTCCATGAAATCCAAAATGAACCATACTTAATGTCAGCGGGGATCTTCTGTGTGACTTTCTTGGAAATTCAACCAAGACTGTTCAACAACAGTTGCTACTCTCTTCTCATATTCCCGTTTATTTTCTTGGTACAATTGTGCTGCCAAAGAATTGGCTGGTGAATTTGGATTTGGTTCATCCAAAAGAGACTGCAACAAATATTTTATAGATCTTGAATAGTTACAACATATAAACGATGATATATATATATATATAACTCTATAACAATTGATTTATTTGAAATGACAAAACAACAATAAAAGGATAAAGAAAACTATTAGACTATAAAGTGGAATTATGCATTTATTATGTGTATGTACGTGTGTGTGTATGTATATGTATGTATATATAAATATATGCGTATACATACATACACGATACATATATATGTGTGTATATACATATATATATATTTTTTCCTTTTTTTTCTTACATTACACAGAATAGGTATACGTGAATTTTACGTACTATATGAAGTACTAAAATTTAATTAAAAATACAGGTTCTGTGCTTGTGTGAAAGACCAATGCTTTGTATAGCACAGGAACAGAAGCGTCAAGTATTAATTATCGTCTAACGATTTTTTTCTCTTTCTTTCTTTTTATAGTACTAATTTCGTGTTATCAAATATCGAAATAAATAAATACACAATTTTATAATAATTTATTATTCAACATTGTAAAAATTCGGTCTAATGTTGCACATCGTGGTAGTTCAATAGAGCTTTAGGAAGAAACATGCTAAATATTTTAGCGTTAGCTCCTTGATAAGGCTGCACGTTCTCCACTGTATCTGATGGCTGTAGGTGGCTGATCGATGCTGCAACAGCATCGTGAAAACGCCTGCGACTAATCCATAAAACTCTGCTCCACGCAAACCTTCACTCGCTTCTCGTACTCGCGTCGGTTCTCTTTGTACAGTTGCGCTGCCATTGAGTTGGCAGGTGAATTCGGGTTCGGGTCACTTAACAGCGACTGCAACCACATAAGTCGTACTCATTATACAATATTCTCGATATTCTCTTTCTTTTGTTTTTTGTTTTCTTCGTTTCGTTTCGTTTCGTAAAATAATGCATGGCCATAATTTTGTAAGTAGATGACACATTTTTGTTCTTTTTTTTGATCTTTTTAGTCGGTATCGGTGATTAGAGATACAGTTATGGTCAGGTAAACGGATTACAAGCACAATTTTACCGCCAACATTATATGTATACATGTACGTATATATATATATATATATGCGAAGAATTGTTTGGATTCAATGAATCAGACTTTGCTGAATTGCAACCGCTGTTAAGACGAAAACTTACGAATCTTTATGATATGTATGAGAAACATGACAGGAATGGACACATAATTGTACATTTTGACAAATACATGATTAACATTGATCTCGCATGAAATAAAAAAGATAATTAAGCACACATTAGTTTGTTAACATACACATTTCATGTTTTCTTTCTTTTCTTTTTCTGTTTTCTCTCTTTACATTTAGTAACTGCCATGCAAATCATATCTGCAGCTTCTTAACACAAACTTAGCACAGTAATTACGGAACTAAAAAAGTAAAACAACATAAAGGAAAGAAAAAGAAACTTTAGTCATGGATTATGAGCGATTCTTTTATTGTTGTATACTTACTGTTGCAAGCCGAATCATCATCGGTTTGTATCGAACTCAATGTACAATATGTATTTAGCGTGAAATGCATGCGATGACGAGGGAGATTATTGATTCAGGAGTACAAATTCTATGAAGTACCTGGATCCGATGATTCGCTAACTATATCGAATAAAATAACATATTGTGCATTTACAATACCTGTATGGATGTTAAGATAGCAGAAACATCGTAGGTGGGACTCCAACGGTTCTGTAGTATGTCAAGACAGATGCCTCCATCGGCGTATACGTTTGGATGGAACATCTTACTAACAAATCTGACTGTAGGTGGTTTATTTGGATATTCTTCTGTAAATTCTATTATAAGTTTGAAGGTACCATCTTCGAATGGAGTGTCATGTGGTCTGAAACGAAGTAAATTCGATTAGAAATCCAGAAGAGTCGATTGATTCTACCTGCTTGTGTTTATGTTTGTTTCTTAGAGCTCACCCAAATATAACTGCATTCCATATCATAATATTATTGTCTGTAGGTGCTCCTGATACTCCAGTGGGTGGGTCTTCTTGTAATCTGTGTACAAACCAATTCATTAGACATGTGTAAATATAAATATTCTTATTGCAAGCATCGGTGGTCAAACAATTCAAGCATTGCTGGCCAAACATTTTTGCTTGACAATTAAACAAGCTTATGTACATTGTTCTATACTTCATGTTTTATAATGCCTTATTCTTTTGGTGGAAATATATTCTACAGTCTTAAACTTGTTATAAAATATATGTTTTTAAATAAATATGTCAGCTTATACCACTGGTAGCCCAAATGGAAAGTTTAACGTACACCAACGATCGAATATTATTCAAAAGACTGTCTTGTACAAAGACCTTTAAATCTTCTTGTAATCTGTGTACTACATTAGAAGTGTGTAAACATATATGGAAACTATAATATTCTCTATTTTTCTTTCTCGTTGCAAGCCAAACAATTCTAAACACGTTCTGCACTATTTTTGCTCGACAATTAACAAACTTATGTGCTTTGTTATATACTGCATGTTTTATAATGCCTTACTCTTTTGGCGGAAATATATTCTTAAACTTGTTATAAAATATGTTTTTAGCGCATTAAATAAATATGTCAGCGTGTACCATTGGCAGCACGAATGGGAAGTTTAACGTGTGCCATCGGTTGAATATTATTCAAAAGAATGTCATGTACAAGGACCAAATTTAGATCTCCCTCCACTTTTGATGTCGTATTCGATGTCTGTTTATATAAAACATTTTTTGTGCAACCTCGTATACATACATTATCATACTATTCGAATGTTCTCTCGCGTATCAATCTATTGTTGTTGCACAGCCAACAACCAAAGAATGATCGCCCGAGAGTGCACAAAACTGTCACTGTTCTCCCAGAAGGAGCAATCTAAATAAACACATGATCGGTCTACTAGAAATTATTTAACAATTCAAATTCGTCGAATAAATTCGAATTCCGATCGTGAAACGATAAGTGACTCGCGGTAACATAATCTAAGCTGGTTTTTTAATATAGCACAGTCACTGAAAATACTATTAATAGACTTCCGGCAGGTAAAACGTTAACACGACTTTCGACAAACGACTGTAAGCACAGCCTTACAGCCGAGTGAACCGAACCGAGACTTTCCAAAACAATAGCAAAGTGTGGTGGTCAGATCGAAGCGTGTGTTTATTTACGAGAGAAAGAAGGTTACTACGGGTCAATCGGATATTAATCGGAATCAATTATAAGAGAAATCAAAATATAAACAAAACCACATATATGTAGTCTCTCGCGCGCGCGAAAGAGAGAGAGAGACGGAGCAACGCTTGACCATCTATCGAAAGATCGGTGAAATCTTAGTCGAAGTCGGAGTCGGAGTCGGAATGGTTTCGAATCTCGATCAACCATCGAAATCGTTCTGGTCGCGAGGATATACAAATGAAACGCAGTAAACGATCGCGAAGCGGGTTCCTGCGTTCCTAATAATAACTTCTTGCGAGACTGTGCAGAATGACGTTGATCGAGTCGTGTGTAACCCTCGCAATTCCATTTCGGTGCCCGTCAAGGGAAAAGCGTTCAGTGTGGGTACACACGCAGAAAAAAGGTTACGGGGGGAACAAGGAAAGCGACGGAATTATAGAAAATTCGATTCGCAATGGCGGTGTACATGACACCGCGAATGCGATGACACAGGAATATTAAGATAGCCACAGTACCTCTTAAAATCTCTCATTAGTCTCCTTCTAGCGGGGGTAGACATCCCTCACGAATGGGCTCGTCGCACCGAAATCGTTCGATTCGGACGAATTCCAGAACGTTTCACGACGACCGTGGGTACACACGCACAGGTTACGCGTGAATTCCTCTGGCCGAATAAATATGTAATCGCAGGGCCGCGCGGCGGTTGCTCCGACGACCTCGTCGCATACACGAGAACGCCAGTTGTTTCTGTTCTGTTCTGTTGCGTACGTCTTTGCCTTTTGTCAGTCCGAAGGCCACCCTATCCGCGCGATATACCGTTATAAGCTTGTTCAAAATTAGTTTCACCGAACAGGTTCTTCCCGATTGGCACTCGACCGCACCGTGTATCGATAGTCCGACAGACACCCGATGATTTTCACTCGCCCCTCGCTCTCGCTTCCGAGAAAAAACCCACTAGCATGGGAAAAACCTACGTAACGATCACCCTGAGAAATTCGTTCACCGGACTGCCAAACCACGGACAGCTGGATAGATATACGGAGGGGATAAGGAACGAACTGTTTTGCGCATGACGTCACTAACTAAAATCGGACTACCCGACCAATAGTCGATCACTGTCCCCCCGTGTTTCTTCTTTCGATTTCGAAACGATCTCGAGGAACCGGAGACGGGTGTGACCGACGAACCCGACCGATCGGTATCGAGAAACGAAATTCCTCCACGTGTGTAGATATGTATCCCTTTCATCGGTGATTGTCCAACTGTTTCCCCGAAAAAACAGCCATCACGGTCATTGACCAATCCGGGAAGCTCCACGGTTAAAGCCCGGTTCTCATCGCGGCGGATCGCGTTTCGAATTTTTCTATCGAAGTTCTAATGAAATTTCTTTCGGAAACGATTACGTTTCCGATACTCGCGATACATTTATTCGATATTATTCACGATATCTCTGTCTTGTCCAGTCTTGTCCTTTTGTATTGCAATGATAATGTTCATGCGAACCAGCTCGAACCAGCCTGTTCGAATTTCGTTCCTAGGGATTTTCGACGGGAGACGACCAGGAGACGACGTTACTGGCTGCTGCTGGCTGCGATATTTCTCGAACGTGAAATGTCATTCTAGAAATGACGGGAATTAGAAATGCTGGCGCGTGCAATTATGAAACTGATTGATATTGATAATGGAACGTCGTTTTCCGAACTGTTTGCCAGGGTTCGCGATGCACATGGAATCGAATGGATCGCTAGCACGACACGAGAAACATGGGATTTCTTGTTTCTCTTTACGTAATGTTTGCTTCTATGTACATAAAGCATTCAAAAATCGATAATGGAACAGGACACTGTTGAAAGCGCACGCGTCGACCGATACCGATGCATGTCAGCTGTCCACCGCTGAATACAACGTTGCGTTGCGTCGAGGAATTGGAGTATTCCTTATCTCACCGAGTCTTCCAATGAAGAAGTAGAATTTCATGCAGCTTTAATGGCTTGTGATAACCGGACGAAAGTGTACCTGGGATACGAGGATGAATATGTTGCTGACAAACACCGGGCGAGCATTAATTTTATGACGAACAAGATCGGCGGATTTCCAGTAAGTACTCTCGACTACTTACCGTTTCAAAACACGATCCCGCTTTTCGAACGATTATCATTATTATTATCGAATAAGCGATCAATTATTTACTCGATTTAATAGATCACTGTTGTAGGACTGTTACAAGAAGAATACGCTATCACTACCACAATGCAGACTGTGCGGACTGCGTCAACTCCTGGTATTGCAACTCTACGTTCCATTAGAATCCTCGAAATACCATAGAACGCTTTATATCTTCGCCTGTATAAATCCCAATTGTTGGAATCAAAATGAAAGTTGGACTTGCCTGAGAGTTCAGGTGCTGGCGGATGAGTTCCAGACGAACGCCATAGATACTAGCAGCACGACCGTATCATCTGTTGGTTCGTGGTTGTCGGATGCAGATGACTGGGAGGATAATGACAATTCCAACGAACAGAATGGGAATAACTTTCTGTCGAACAAAGCGACGGAGTTTAATTTTTCTTTGCAACGGGAGGTGGAGCAGAATATAAGGGAAGAGCTGTCTGCATTGCACGTAGACGATCCTAACGCAAACAGGTATTTATATGCGATTGTAAATTAACTAGAAATACGTATATCAATACTAGAAATTCCTATTTTACTTGCATACAGTTCTCAGACTGCTAACAACAGAGTAATCTCTACTGGTCACGATTCGTGGTTTACTCTGTATAAATACACGAGGTACGTAAACCGTGTAGTAAGAATTTAAGGATCCCTGAATTGGTCCATGTACACGGACAACTGATGCGTTATTATTTTTTGATCCATGTACATACACGGATCCATAAATTCGTACTACACGATTCACGTACCGCGTGTACACGTGTATTTTAATAGTACACGTTCGAAACCGCGATCTCTAATTGATACCGATTGTTTCAATGAAATATAATTGATTGTAGTCCAGCGAGCGTGGAGTCTCCGGTCGGGATAGGAGCTGTGGGTAGATTGGATTCGCCGCAAGCGTCCGCCGAGATCGATGGCGAGGAGAGCGAAGTTGTTTGCATAGATACCCCAACTCAGCCTCAACGTGATTTAATCAGTATGTTACACGAAGTGACTCCGTTTCCTATACAGCTAGAATCGAACGCCGAAACCAAGTTCTCGTTTGTCGAGATATTCCTTTCCGTGGAAGAAGAAGATTGTAGCGGTGACGTGCCGCAACACGTTCGCGATCTGTTACTGAAGTATCAATACAGAAATCCGGAACTATCGACGAAATCTGCGGCAGATTCGATAGATGGGAAAACAAACGAAACCGACATGGAGAAATACGAGAAGGGTATTCCTATGCATGGAGACGAGATGTTCCATAATTTTGTCTCTCAGATACAGAAAAATCCTGGGCAACTTTTACGGTAAATGATTGATTGATTTCACATCGTTACCGATTTACAATGTCTAATCGTTTTACTGTTTTATATGTCTATCAGATATTCGAGAGACAATTCCGCTCCATTGATGTTGTACCCAATTAGCGGATGCGTAGGGAAGTGTCGTCATTGCGGCGGTGAAATGATCTTCGAAGTTCAAATTTTATCGACGCTAATCTCGAAATTGATACTGCAACCGTGTACAGAGAAAAACTTCCAAATCGAGTTTGGAACTGTTTTAGTGTACACTTGTCTGAGAAGTTGTTGGTCTGCGACGGATTTATACAGGGAGGAGCATGTTATCGTTCAAGCAGAAAGACTATAGTGATAGAGAACGACGACGTAAATTGACTAGAAAGTTGTAAACCTTTCATTTTAGGGAAATTCTAGTTGCATTCCTTTGGTAGCGAGATACCGTCCACCTGTTCGTGTCTACTTGAAAATTCCTAGTACAGAATGGTGCATAAAAACGTGAATAAAATTCTAACTTCTGGTATGAAACTTTACTGGAAGCGTTGCGCTAAAAGATCGTGGTAGAACAGTTACAAGAAGAATTGTTCGTTTATTTTCAAATTCATCGTAGTGTAAGGATTAATAACTGTACATTACTATTCATACATAAATACAGAAGTCTCAATGGAAATATATTTACTTAGTTTCTTACTGTATCTACAAATTCTTTGAGATACCGATTCTTACTTACGTAATACGTACATATCCTTTGAACATTATTTACAAATGCTAATTTTTTATTTTGTAATTCTTATTACTATGCGATTACTGTTTAGGTGAACGTCCTATGTAGAGGATGTTCTATAGGATACATCCGTTCACTGTACATTACATCAGCTATATTTTTGTAATATACATCGCCATTTAGTATATCATTGTCCTCAATTTCTTTTGACAGTCTGCTCACTACGTTTAACGAATTATGTGCCAGACACACTACCATATCCTTTTCCAGATCCGAGTTTCGCAAGCCGATACTGTACGACCTAGATGCACGTGATAAATTAGCGAACGTCGCATACATTTCTGTAATCATTTCGTTCATCCTAAGAAGCTCTAAGTATTTATTCGTAATGTTTGTCCCATGAAGCATCAACAATCTTTCCACATTGAACTGCGTTTGATATATACAGTCTTGTAGATAGAAAAGACCAGGATCCAATGTCGCATGCAAATATCCCATAAGCACTGGTTTCTTAACAAACATCTTCTTATAGTTTCTCATTAGGGCATGGACAGGGTAGTCCGTCGCGTTTCTTAATTTAACTATTTCGTCCGCTGAAATTTTTCCTGCATGTTTTAAAGTGGCTGTTCCTACATACACCTGTGCATCTATATTATTCATATCTAGCGTTGTTAAAGCTAAGGCATTATGATACGTGTCTATATAATAACTGTTGTTCATATAGGTCTGTGCACCTAATACTTGCAAACCGGATTGAATGGTACTCAAACATTTGTTCGCGCAATAAACTTCTGTTACGATTCTTTCGACTTCGACGTCTTGATTTTCATACAAATCTGCTAATTTACTGGTCATGTAAGCCATGCTTTCCATAGTGTATAACGTGCAAGATCCTTCGGCCAAGACCTTCTTCACGGAATCGAATCCATGAAGATCCCTGTCGAAGTGTTTCATTTTCAAAACGTCCGATGTCATATTTTTTAAGAAATTTCTTAAAATCGCAATAGATTGGGCAGCTATAATCTGGTTTCCAGGCTTCAGCAGATCCATCATTATACTGAACGCCTTCTTCGGCTCGCCGATAACATTTTCATTGGGTACTATGGTATTTGTAAAATTAATCGAGCATATAGGTATTTCGTGGCGTCCAATCGTTTGGTAGGTGTTCGTAAAACTTATCCCTGGGTAATCACGCTCGACCAAGTAAAGCGATACCGCATTTGTATCTATCACATTTCCTTTGGAATTCTGCGCGAAAACTAGAAAGAGATTAGCATTTGTTCCATTGAAGACAAACACCTTCTCTCCGTTCAGTTCCATTGAATTTTCATTGAACGGTATGGCAACGGTTTTGAGATGATTAACATTGGTTGCGTTGTCGTCTTCTTTTATGCATATCGCCGGAATACATTCGCCGCTCATGATCTTTGGAAGGTACTTCTGCTTTAGACTGTCAGACCCGTACTTCAGAATGAGCTGAACAGGCAACATGTTATTCTTTACTAAATGCGTACCCAACCAAGGCAACGCGCTGACCGTTTCTGTCAACCTCAATGACTCCGTTTCCAACAAATTTAAACCCTTATAGGTTTCGCTACCGTACGCTCGGAATATTTCAAGATCTTTGAGACACGACAGCACAGCATTGCTGTCGACCTTTTTCTTTGACTCGATGCAGCTGAAAATATAATTGTCGATCGGCATCAACCAACTCTCGAAGTCCTTGAACCTTTGAATAGGCTGAACCTCACCCAACGAGAAAATTTCTTTATCTATATTTCCCATTGCGAGATTCTTCAGGAAAGGTTCTCTTGCTGGTTCTTTTTCTCGACGTTCCGAAAAATAATATTTGTTTGGTTGCGACACTTGTGACTGCACGACAGTTTGCACATTTCTCTTTGTAACATCGCATAACTTTGTTGGGAACAGTTTCTTCATTTTCAACGGCTGTCGAGTAAACATTTTTAATCGCGCAAGAATAATGTTTTCAACAGCAGTCGCACGAAACGTACAAAGCCGGAGGCACTTTCATATAATACGATTGGATACGATAATACGATATACGATATACGATGGCCATGCAATAACTGGAGTAAGCAGAGAGGAAATATATGAATTGAAATTGAATGAACATGAAACACGAAGTCCCGGAAGTCCCATAAGATCTATCCCCTATATTTCGTCCAATCTCGTCTGAGCCTGGGTATAAATTATTAGAGTGTAGAGTCATATATTGTTCTATTTCATTTGTATTTCATTACATAATTAGTCGAAAAATTGGATTCAATTATTGTCAATTGTTCAATTCAGTTCAATTATTGCAATCGTCGGCTAATATAGGGACTTTATATTCCAGCAAGTTTGCCGCCATTGTTACTAGAGATGTCCTGAAGAAAGTCTGAAAGACAGATTGTTCGAAGTGTCACTCGCTACGTCTAATATCATATTTTCTTATAAATAAAGGGTAGAATTGAATCCATCGCTATGTCATATTTAAATCAGGCCGACTACGTGCGTTACGTGTGTAACTGTGGATCGTTGAAACCGATATCGCAAACTTACTTCTGCAGGCACTGTTCGAAAATTCGTTGCGGTTACTGTGTCTGTCAAGAGGTAATTATTCAGTAAAATTATATAGCGTTTGTTTTGTCTTTCTGTCATTCGACTTTCTATACATCGAGCTTTATTTTATAGATCGACACACATTACTGTCCTAATTGCATGGAAAATTATCCATTCGCAGAAGCACGACTCAAGAGGAATAAGTAAGTCGGAGTTACCCAGAGCCGTATTCCGAGAAATATTTCGATCGAATTTTCTATTGATTTCAATAATATGTTAACAGGTGTTCGAATTGTTTTGAATGTCCTTGTTGCTTTCATACTTTGTCTACGAGAGCGGGACATGTACCTTATAAAGCGGCACCTCCCGAAGGAGAGGAATCCAAAGATGCTAAAACAACGCCAAAGAAATTTTATTACTTGTTCTGTTCGTTGTGTAGATGGACTTCTAGGGATGCCGGTATTCCAGACCAAACGGTTGGTAAGTACCTAAAATGTTACAAAGAAATATTTCAACGATCGATTCGACACGAATCCAATAATTTGATAAAGACACATGTTTCATTTAGCTACTGGAGGCTGGCCCGAGCAAGAAAATCCTAATGTTGGTCGAATTAATGCTTTAGTCGATTATCATAAAATATTGGCGTCCATAGAGAAGCAGCAATGCGAGAAAAAGTTTCGAACGAAATGTCCTTATATACCTGTAAAGTATTCGAGCAACTTTCATTCAAAATTATTATGTTACTATTAAAAGCCTGTATTTAATTTGTACTTTACAACTTCAGTCCTATGCCATGACATCTTTGGCTCGCAAGAGGATCGCTTACACTCCGTATCCTGTAGCTAAAAACCAATTAAGCGATCTACCTCCGCCATCTGTTGCTACGGAAAAGGTGGAAGAACTGCCAGAAAACATTTTTACAGATCCGGTCGATGTAACTAAAAGTACGATAGTTGTTTAGAATGAGATTGCATTGTTGTAGAAACTTCTGTAATTCTTTTGAAAATGACTCTTTTTTTTTTTTTTAAATAGTTACCACATTGGAACAAAGGTTACAACATTTAGAAGTGCAAGCGGAAGACGTGAATGAATTGCGCCCGCAACGCCGGAAATATTTAGTTAAAAGATCGCAACGTTGCAGAGCATGCGAGCACAGCGTTAATAAACCGGATCTTTGTCCACAATCTACCAGGTTCAAGATTCAGCTTGCTGCATTGTAAGTTCGTCGAATATCTTCCATCGTATTCGTTTCTCATTTAATTATCTCATACATCTATGCCATAGTTATTACGTGCCAGAGGTAAGAATTGTTACTTGCGAGCCATTGAGACCAGGTAAAACGAGCGAATTGCTTTTGAAATTTTCTAATCCAACTCAGCATCAAACACAAGTAACATTGTTACCGTTGGATACTCCGATGAGTCCAGTAGAACTTTCACCCGAGAAAGAAGATGCGAGACAAGAAAATGTGGAACAGGTAACACAGGTTCGATTAATTTTACTAGGGAGTAGGTATTGTTCCAAGTAGTTCAAGAATGAGATACATTTCTAGATTTAGGATATACCTACAAAAATTACACGAAACTTTCTAACGAAACAGGATTCAGAGTCTCCGAATTTATTACCCTCTATTGTACGAAAAATGCCTATAGCGGAAGAAGTTAAAGCCATAAAAGTTGCTCCGAATGCGGACGTACTTTTGCCTGAAGCTTCTCTAATACTTCCACCGAAAGACGATACCGCTGAATATGACGATACTGGCGACACTCATAACTTTCACGATGACCCAAAGTATGTATTTCTAATTCCGAATCTATCGCTGTCGACTGTATCTTCGAAACCTTTTTTAATATTAAATCCTCTATAAAAAGGCTTGTAGTTTGGCGAAAGGGAAACAAGATAGTGATAAAGGTACATGTAACTCCACACAAGAGTTTGGAGGAAAACGAGGAAAGCGAATCGGTGATTATTGGGTTTGTCATGCAGTATGGACACGTGAATACAATTACAACACTAGAGAATAAAGCGCCTAAGAAATTGGATTTGAAAGTGAAATTGTATCTCACGATCGGAAATATCGTCGGCAATGCTTAATGCTTATTGTACAAGCACGATTTTTCATAGAACACACTATTACAGTATAGATTATGGAAGCTTTCGCTACATGCTATGTAATCCGAAGATCGAAAAATAATTAACTAATTTAACTTAACTCCTTAAATAACTTCTTTCATCTTTCTTAAATATTTATTCTGAACAAGAAATATTTTATATTTTATAGCAAATAAAATGCACCACAAAAGAGGTAGATTTATGAAAATATTTCTTTCATTCCTTAGTAATAAGTAGACTGCGGATCTTCATGTAAAATAAAAATTGTTTGCATCGATTGCACAAAGTAGAAACTAGATTGAATGCTATTTCTTCCTGTAATGATTTTAATAGAGGAGAAATTAATTCATATACTCAGTTCTGCTATAAATACATAAAGATCCGCAGTCTAGTAGTAAAGCATCAGGGAAATAGAACAAATATAAGGCAGTGATCTTTTAAATATTTATTTTTGAAAGATAATAAACCACGCATAGAACCATAATTTACAGCCTGCGTCCACGACGACCACCCTTTCTACGCGTAGAGTCAGATGGAATTGGTGTAACATCCTCGATACGGCCGATTTTCATACTAGAACGAGCAAGGGCTCGCAAAGCCGACTGTGCACCAGGTCCGGGAGTTTTTGTTTTATTTCCTCCTGTAGCCCTCAGTTTAATGTGAAGCGCTGTGATACCAAGGGACTTGCATTTCTCTGCTACGTCCTATGAACAATTAATACAAACATATTAATGCTAACAGTAGTTATCGTTGATACGCGTTTTATAGCTTTATTTAGAATGTATTCTCCCAAGCAAAGAAATGTGGCCGATGTAAACCCCACTTCGAAGGCAAGGAAGCAATTTAATATTCCACAAACATGAACGCACCTATGATCAGGAGACGAACGTTTAGGTGCTGCCTGAATGTGGCTAGATCAATGTATTTTAAAAACGATAAGATGTTTACCTGAGCAGCAAGCATAGCAGCGTACGGAGAAGCTTCGTCACGATCTGCTTTCACTTTCATTCCTCCGGTAACTCTAGCAATGGTTTCTCTAGAAGTAGAAAGTATCGGTAGATGTATTTGTATTTGCCCAGTATGCAGTTGTTCGTATGAAATAGTATTTCGAAACATACCTGCCCGAGAGATCGGTTACGTGGACGAAGGTGTCGTTGAAACTTGCAAAAATATGTGCAACACCGAAGACAACTTCACCTTCGCGAAGTTGAGGTCCGAGGGAGACCTGGACTTCTTCCTTCTGTACCTTTCCCCTCTTTGGTGGCATCTCTGTTGGAAATATTAATGTTATTCAGTGATTTCTATCGGCATAAATTCTTGAGATTAGTTCATCCATTCTTTAATTGTATTATTCGTTCGATTCAGATCGTTGGATATAAACAGTGTGGGGTTAGTTTCAGGTTATGTCTTGACACATAGCGTCCATAATGCACACGACTATCGTGACATTAATTTCATCCGTTCGCATCTTAATATTAAACGCTGAAGCGATCGATATTCTAACAGATATACGTAGAAATATATATCCCCTGTTTATTCGATGCATTATTTTTCACATAACATTAAGTTTTCTGATAGAATACCTGTAAATTATATTTACTGTGCACTCCCTGACACAACACGAACAGAGCAGGAAGTCTAAAGGGAGCTATCTTCCGGCGCGCGGCAGTCGAGTGCGATATCGATAGTATCGAAACTCGAAATACAAGATGAGTATTCGTTCAGTATTCGTTCCAATTCGCTCATTTCGCTCTGTTTCGCTCCCACCGGACCAGAGAATGGGTCAGTGTCAAAGTAAGTAAATATTGATAATTATACATGACATACAGTATTGTCACCATAAACGCATAAGCCTCGGGGGATCTGTATACATGCGTTTATCTGAGACGGGTACCTATTTTTTTGTCTCTTTCTATTCCATACGCTGTCCTTCCTTGCGCCCGAAACTTTCATCGTCAATTAAACCACTAAATACAGGTGAAATTATATCGTGTTTGGTCTTTTTTAATCAGAAAAATGCCACAAATATATTGGTAAAAGTTTCATAAAAAAATAAGTGATAATAAAAAAGTTTTTATATTGGTGTTACATTGTTAGGACGCGCGGGCCTTTGAACTGTGCCGACGACTGCGACTCTTCGCGTCGCATTAGTAGTGGTTCACAGTTCACACCGATATACCCGAGCCGAGGTCAGATTACTACAGTGGAGGGGATATTTTTTCTGCGTTTATCTGCTACAGCTTTTATGCGTTTATAGAGGATTTACTGTATTCGCATGATCTTTGCATTGAAGCTGTCATCCAGAATTTGAACCAGTAATTGAAAAATCATGCGAATAGAATGAGTTGTGGTTAGGTGGCGGAGAAGGCCGGCCGTTAGCCACGGAGTGTGCAAGAATATACGGAAAATTCAATACAGTAATAGCAATAGCTTCCTGCGAATATCTCGAAAACTAAAAGCGACCCCCCTACATTGGAAAAGGAAGAAGTTGTTCAAAATGTCTAGTTGCATAACATATTTAAATTTCATCAAAATCTGAGAGGAGTGGTACTTTGTAAATAATTACCTAAATATTTTATGTTTTAATGATAAAATATTTATTTCAATACAATGGTTAATGTATTTCTTAGAAATAAGTTAATACTTACGAGTAAGTAATAAGAGTTAATACTGAATGGCAATTCCTTAAAACAGGAAGATTAATCGGAATCGTCTAGAATGAACATCTGGGATCTCTTCGACGTATTTAAGTAGTCAGCTAACGATGGTTGTTCCTTCTAACAGATAATGCAACATCGTAATTAATGGTAAATCAAATAAGGCGTACGTGAATTATGAATCGTTTAATAGAATTTTATTGGGTTGGCAAGAAAGCAATTTCGGCATTTTAAGGTAAAATGAAAGCCAATTTTTTGATTCAAGCAATGAACTTTAATCAATAAAATATTTTCCATTTTGTTCGATGATCTTTTGCCATCTTTCTGGTAGCTTCATAATTCCGCGTTCGTAGAACTTCTGCTCCTTATCGACAAAAATATCATTAGTGAATGTTTTACCATTCAAAGAGTTTTGTAAACTTCGATATAAATACAAACAAGCTCCAATAATTTTTACCACATCTTTGGTAACACGTGAAAAATTATTGGAGCTTGTTTGAGAAGTGATGCATCCACTGTACATATACATTTATTTCGAAGTTTGCAAAATTCTTTGAATGGTAAAACATTCACTAATGATGATGAAAGCTACCAGAAAGAGAGATGGCAAAAGACCATCGAATAAAATAGAAAATATTTTACTGATTAAAGTTCACTGCACGAATAAAAAGATCGGGTTTCATTTCACCTTAAAATACCGAAATTACCTTCTCGCCAACCAAATAGTACAATGTACCTGCGTTTTTGTTTGTCTCGCAGTTTTAATCGGCCGCTTAACTGCTACGGCAACAGGACTCCTTTCCTTTTCTTTATCAGTTTCGTTGCTTGTAGTACTACTTGCTCCTCCTCGTGGTTTTCTACCTCTAGGTGTTGTTCCTCTACCTCTACCTCTACCTCTACCTCTACCTCTGGTGGCAGGAGCTTTATCTGATTTTTCCTGTTCATCTCCACTACTGTTTATAATTGTGATATCTCTTTCCTCCTTACTAGAACGTGCCGTCGGCCTATTGTTGAATAACTCTTGGAGCTGTAAAACAGTACACGATTATCCAACAGATCCTCAGATCTCGCAGCATGTTATTATTCTACAATGAATTCGTTCGCATGTATATGTATACTTCTGTGTCCTCTTCCCCTGCTTGTTCCCTTCTTTTATCGCGGAAACTTTTAATTTCTTCCTTGATATCTTCGACATTACTGGCATCACAATTTTCCAAATGCGACATACTCTTTTTCATTTGATGGCTGCACATAAATATATGAATATTAATAATACGATTGAGCTTGTAAAGGCAAATCATTGTGTTTTCGAAATATTTGAATGCACGTGTTGCACCTTATTAGGTCTTTAAAAGCGTCGCCATCACCTCTATCAATAAATCGACTTAGTGCTTCATTCAAGCCATTCACTGACAGTACCGTTAATTTATCTTTATTTTCTTCCGAACCGAAGTATTTTTTCAGTCCTCCTTGTACAGTTTTGTTCCAATCGTCGTTATTCTAGATTGAAAATCCAACAGATTTAATATAATAGACACTAATAGAATATTTAAGCGTTTGCTTACATCGTTGTAGCAGAGAATTTCAGCCATATCCTGGATATCATCGTTGGCACTCTCAAAGTTGGACGACGATCTTTTCTTACCGGTGTTTTTGTCTTTACGAAACACAATCATGTCTAATGGATTGGCGACCTCCTCGCAATATTTCTGGGCTAATCTAAAACATACGTATTTATTATGTATTCATGTTTATTACCCGCATTCGCTAAGATACTAATATAATCTTACTTAATCTTATCGAATACTTCCTCGTCTTTGGTATGAAATATTCTCAATCGAATTAATGGCTGTACCGGCTGTTTTTGATGACCCGATATTTGCTCTGCGGCTTTAGGTATCAATTCATTCTCTATATAATTGTCGACGAATTTGTACACAGAATCCGACAACGACAAGCCATAGTTCTCTTCTATATTCTCGTCTTCCAGAATCAGATTGTCGAATACAAACGGTCTGACAGTTTTCAGCTTTAATTTCTTCATCTTAAACTTCATACCATTTATGCTGAGTAGACCAATGTGTTTGGTCTTTGCTTCACCTTCGCACAAGGAAGTTGCGATAGAGCTACCTGTAATTGCATCTCTTCAGCAAGAATTCGATAGTTTCTATGTATCGTTTATTAATTAAATCAATCTGTAGAAAATATACCTGGTTGAGAAATGAAGTATTCAGTTTCCGTGATGAATTCCGGCGTAATGCGACATTCGTGTTCGTGTCCCCATATGACAAGATTGAGGAAATTGGGAAGTTTGCTATGAGAAATGTGTCCATGTTCAACGTGTTGCGCACGATTTTGGTGTAATACAAACATGTTGAAGATCTCTGGTATCTCTTTTGGACGTAACATATCCACCTTCGAAAGAAAAACATTTGCATTCTAAACAGGTTTCCCAATACATATACAGCGGAGACAATATTCAGTGGACGTACTTAAAAATCGCATGATTTTTTAAAAATTAGTCCAATGGACTGGAATTCTTTTACGATGTTAGACTGACTAGTCCGCTAGAGAATGAGTAAACAAAAATTTGTTTCGATTGCAATTGGTAGGAATCATACTCATTCTCTAGCAAACTAGTTGGTCTAACATCTTTGAAAAATTCAAGTCCTTTGGACCAATTTTTAAAAAATCATGCGATTTTGAAGAGTCTCCGCTTAAAATTGTCCCTGACTGTATGTGTACGTATCTCACAATTTCACCTTATAATCCCTTAACAACCTTGACAATCTTTGGTCATTTATGTAACTTAAACCGTAAAGCGCAATATGGGTTTCACCCTTCTTTATGACCAATGGAGGAATGGTAATGTTAGTAAGATCTGTCCATTTCCCAAAATAATTGATAAGACCAGAAGCAGACAATAAGTCCATCGATCCGACTGCTCCGAAACCTGTAATTTGATTCCCAGTTAACAGTAGGTACAATGATACGAAGGAAACATTTCTTACTTGGATCATCGTGGTTCCCGTGAATGGAAAATATTGGCATGCCAATATTCAAATTGGGGTCCTCATAATTTACAATTTTTTGAGCACAGTGTTTGAATACTACTTCTGGATCGCTCAAAAATTCAATCTTGATTTCCCTGGTAAAGAGAAACTGATTAAAACTTTGCTTAGGCTAAATTGAATCTTGCATAAATATATCTGGCCAACCTGGGTCCCAAACAGTATTTTCTCAATAACTCCATACATTTTAGAACGGCGGTCTGCGATGGTTTTGTGTCGTGAAATAAATCTCCACCGAGAAGTATAAAATCTACTTCGTGCTTTTGGCCGTATTGAAGGATTTCTTCGAAAGTAACGAAGCTATCATCCGATTCCTGTCCTAATGTAAATTAATTAAGTTTAGCATATTTGGGTACATGTAAGAACGATGCAGATGTATCCGAAGAGAACTAACCTCTTTTTTTGTTGTAATCATAACCGAGATGAATATCGGTTGCAATTAAGATTTTAATTGTATCATCTTTAGTAAGATTGTCGCTGCACCCTGGTTCGGACGACATTTCACGTATGTATGTAATAATTCGATCGTGGTTCTTTGTTCTTGGTTCTACATAAATAGAAGCTAAGCTAAAGTTGCAATTGGTTATGTTACAAGTTATAATCCCGCCAAGATCACTGAAAATATGTCAAAGTTCAAATGGCCATCGATATATCGATATATCTCGATAACATGACATATCGAACATATTCTCCACCTTAGACCATATAGACACGGCACAGATAATTTTCCTTGAAGAATATTTGAGATACAAATGTTTATTCCATATATATGTTTTATTAAGACATTACAAGTATATATGAACTTTCGCGTATTATGCAGGTTACAGAATGTTTTTTACATATAAATCGATCACATTTACAACATTTCAAGCGTCCGTCTGCCGTATCAGCCATTTTGAAATAATCTTAGGAATTATCTCGTGACGTCACATTTTCACTCATCTTTTCTTCACATACTATGCCGGGTCTACGAGTATATATGCCATATGGTCTTTTGGTAAATCTCCAGGGAATTGATATTAGAGATTCCAATAAATAAATTAGGCTGAAGTTTATTAACAAAATTTTAATAGAATTAAATTCTTTGATCACAATATTTTAAATCCTACTTCTTCGATGGCAGACTATTGATCAAACAACTTGTACTTTGTCAAAGACAAGAAAATAACGCTTTTTAAACATTTTAAATATAACGCCAACTTCACAACGCCAACTTCACATTGGTGAGTGTCGCCACAGTGGCCACAGTCTAAGATACAGATGGCGGAGCGGTCCGTTTCTGAAAGACGACGTTCCCCTCTAGTTCGCACGGCTGTTTTATGGTTACGCGGGACGTTCGGGGAGCAAGGGTGGGGGGTTGACGGGGACGTTCGGCTCGCCACCTGGTGGTCAGTTGGCAGTCGTGGAGCAGTGAGGCGCAGGCGGAGGTTCGCTCGCCATATTTGTTGTTGTCGTCGATGGGGTAGGCTAGCTGGAGTTTTCGGACGGCTAGTGCAGTGGTAGTGTGTAATCCCGACGTAAGTTAGCCGATTCGTTCGCGTGCCCGTGCCGGGCTGAACCTTCGCGGAAGGTACCGCGGAGACAGTGCGAAATGTCTCTTACATAAAACTGGTGGGGCACTGGTGGCTCAGCTGTCCTACTCTGTTGTCGAGTGCGGGTCTCTATGTGTGGCATGCGTGTATACATATAACCCGTGTTTGTGTACTGCTCCCCATTCTGTTCTGGTTCGGTACTGTTCGTTCGGTGGTGCTGGTCGTAGTAGTAGTAGTAAGTAGTGGGTAGTAGTAGTAGGTAGTAGGTGAAGGAAAAGGAGGAGGGGTGTGAAGTGCACCAGTGACGGAACGGTAAACTCGTTAGAGAGGGTGAGGTAAGCAGGAAAAGTGTACTGAATATACAAGCGTACACTCACATGTATGTATGTATGTATATATGTCCCGTGTCGGTGTCTCTCTCTCGCTGTGTGTACCGTGTCTATATATACGTGCATACGTGTGTGGAGGAAGAAAGGTGTGAAAGGTGGAATAGTGAGACCTATACGAGTTTGTGGACGTAAGAAACGGAGAGGGGTTGCTCTCCCCTTGGCGGGGTCGGGGTCGTCGCACGTTCTTGACGTGGGTCTGTCGACCCGCCAAGGTCCTTCTGCCTGCGTCCCTCGCCGATCTACACCCTCTCTCTTTCCAATTCTCCCTTTTCTTGTCCTGCCGTCGCGTCGCGAGAAACAGAGGCAGAACCTAACCTAACCTAATCACACGCTGCTGCTGCTACTGTCCGTCTGACGTTTGACGTTCGACGTTCAACGTTCCCATCGGTTAGTCGCTTCTCGAATCGTACGGTTTTCGGGCCACGAAAACAGATCCTCCTCTCGCGAGGGAAAAATCAATACGCTGGTCAAACATTGTAGCGACGTGAATCAGCTGTTTCCGTATCCTCTAGCGTCCCGATGATTTTCCACCGTTTCCGCTCTCGAAGGATTCTCTGATTTCGAATTATCGACCAACGGTACTTGCGTCGGTGGTTTTATTTTATTCTGGCCGTTAGATTTGTGAAAAGTTTCCCTAGGAGATGCATATTTCGTTTCCACCGTTGGTCGCGTCAGGCCTGCATGCGAACCAGTTGCTCGACGGATAAAGCAGCGAATTTATTGTTTACGACTGCACGGGAAAAAGAGCATCGCGGGAAACGGTTTGATGTACATCCGATTTCATCAGTCGCAACCGCGCGCGGTTTGAATTGACTCGCGTAGTTCGTCGAAAACAGAATTCGAAAGCGAAAGGGTTCGGTTACTTGTAATTGTAACGGAAACAAATTCAGTCGGAATGAGGTTTAATAAAATAGAAGTTGGTTTCCGGTCGAATTAATCGGAACCGATCCGAGAGGGTTCAAAGCAGCGGTTACCGTAGCTGTCTCCGGTGACAGCGGTATAATGGGGGAGGAAATATCGGACGCCGTGTCGGCGGCGCGCAAAATGGTGGTCACGAGCGTTCCCTCGAATTTATCAATTAACGGCCGCGCAGTCAAATGCTAGTCCCGTTCGGAAATTTTGATTAGAAACATCTTGCTCGCGTTATTCTTCTTGTTTTTTCTTCGTCTTCCCCGCGGCCACCATTGCGGATACGTTTTTACCTCGTTGCCCCTGTTGCATGCGTGACCTACTCGGACTGTTTACAGTTGGAAAACCGCAACTGGATTAATTCGGCTTTATCGTGCGCGGTTGTTTATAGACGTTCGGTAGAAATTCGGATTGTTGGCTTTGCTATTGAAAAGGTGATTTTAATACTATTCGTATTAAATAAAAAGTCGTCAGTGACCCAACTATCATAATTACACAGCAGATTTTATGCATTCATTACAAAAATGAGAAGTCGTGATTTGAAACAGTGAAAACATTAGAAGAATTTAAAAATATTGTTATATTATTTTCAACCTGTCAAACGTATCAGGTGTACAAATAAGTTCGGTGCCTTTTGTGCATACTTTTGTTCTTTATTGATAAAAAAAGGAATACACGTTACGTTTCGAAGCTCCCAAACTTCTTCAAACGAACGGAAATTGCTTGTTAGATCGCACCAACTTCTACGGCAAGTTTCTGTTGTGTTTGACAAGGATTTTCATACAAATTTCCACTGCGGAACCATTGGAACCACTTCTTGCATGTTTTATAGGTTACAACATTTTCACCTAACGCGGAACAAATCATTTTCGTAGCCTCAGCAGCATTTTTCTTTAACCTAAATACAAAAAGAATACAGTGTCGAATGTGCTGTTTCTTAAACGCCATGGTGCAAAGTATTCTTTTTTGAGGTTATGTACCAATTAGCGTAAATTTATATAGTGCGTTTAGTAGGGTAAGGTGATGCTTTAAAACACCAAAATGGCGGGAGAAAAATGTCATTTGAAATGCAATCGCAATCGAATATACGTAAAGGCACCGAACTTATTTGTATACCTTAACGAACAAAATAAATGACTACCTCATTTAAGTTGCAATTCAGGTATAAAATTTTTATTTTATACATTTATTGTATAAAACTTAAGGTACAGTTTTGGAAAACCGCATCTAGATTAATTCGGCTGTATCGTGCGCGGTTTATAGACATTTATAGACGTTCAGGGGGAATTCGGGTAGTTGAAATTGCTATTGAAAAACTATTGACATTAAAAAGATGGTCGACTGAAATAATGTGAGGTGGTTGGGAGAGGGAAGGGATGCCTAATATAAAATTTAAGATACAGTTTTGGAAAACCTCAATTAGATCAATTCGGCTGTATCGTGCGCGGATGTTTATAAACATTCAGAGGGAATTCGGGTTAAGATTGCTATTGAAAAACTATTGACATTAAAAAAATGGTCGACTGAACTTATATGCGGTGGTTGGGAGAGGGGATGGGATGCCTAATATAAAATTTAAGGTACAGTTTTTGAAAACCGCAACTAGTTTAATTCCTCTGTATCGTGCGCGGTTGTTCGTAAACATTCAGAGAGAATTCGGGTTGAGATAGCTATTAAAAAACTATTGACATAAAAAAAATAGTCGACTGAAATAATGTGAGGTGGTTGGGAGGGGGACGCCTGAAATAAAATGTAAGGTTCGGATGTAGCCAACAAAAATCGATGCAATTGTTTTGCAGTGGAGCAGGGAAGATCGGTGCATGTATGGATAATGTTGCTAGGGTCGACGACCTTCAGCGCGGCATTGCAGGGTCGAGAAGGCGGGTACATCCTCAAAGACGCCTAGAGAACCGAGTGGCAGTAGATAGCGAGCAGCGGGGTAAGACCGGTAGCGACCCTGATCTAGCCCAACGCAGCAGCTGGGTCCGTTGACAAAAGGCTGGATCGGCGAGGCAAGGCGCGACGCGGCAGTGGCACGTGTGATGTCCCTTCTTCCCGAGCAACCCTTAACCCAGACACGTTCTTCAGGGTGAAGATTCTCCAGCCACGTTCTTTGTCCCTGCGTGTAAACGAGACCGACCCGTCAAAATTGTTGGTTCGATGAGTAAAATGAGAATGCGTGGATGACCATGATCCCAGGACCTTCGACGCAGCTGTGTCCGAGTCTGAGGGACGTTCGAGGGTGACTATAACTAATCCGTGTTCTGTTGTCCCGCAGGCAGTGGCGATCGGTGTGGGGGCAGAGGGTGCCGGGTTTTAGCAGGTCGCGGGAGCTCTCGCGGCGGCGGTGGCTCCGGGTTTTTAAGGTACGGCGGCGCGGCGGTGTCGTCGCTTCGTGATTGCGGTGGGGCCGTCGTCGGAGGGTACACGTTTGTCTTGGGGGGGAGGGGAAGTGGCCCATAGCGGCCCGTAGTGTCGCGCGTGTCGATTCCTACGATAATTAAAACTGGCGGGCAACCTGGCTCGGTCTCCCGTGGCGGTGGGTGGTAGCGGCGGAGGCAGGCGCGGCGGTGGCGGTAACAACGTCGCAGGAGGAGGTGGAGGAGGAGGAGGAGGTGGTGGTGGCGGTGGCAGCGGGGGTGGCAACAACGCTGGAGGTGGCGGCAACGGTGGAGGCGGCGGAGGTGGAGCTGGTAGCGGCGGCGGATGGAACAGGGGCGGAGGAGGAGGTGGTTCCGGTGGCGGGGCTAGAGGCACAGGGCCGACCGATGCGTCCCCCGGACCCGGGACCGTCGAAGACTCTTCCGGCCAGCACGCCGTTATAATGGAGTGGGAGGGGACCGATTGCACCGATCGTTACTCCTTCGAAGACTCCGACCGCTTCGAAGAGGATTCCCTATGCAGCTGGAGCAGCGAGCCGGAATCCCTATGCAACAATTGGAGGGGATGGCGGAAATCCAGCTGGGGGGTCACCGTCGTCACCGGCAAGAAGAGCGCCGAAGGTGAGTCCTTTTTGTCCTACTTGCACCTGTTGTTTCTTAGGGGAGAGTCGCCGATGTCTGGACCTGCACCTCCAGGTTAGGGACCCAATTTATCCTACTGGAACGCAGTTAGTCAGTACTAGAGGTCTCTGTGTCACGTATGTGTATTTAAATACACGTGCACATATTAACATGTCCGCATTTTAATTCGTATGAATTTTTAGGATACAGTAATTAATTTTCGAAAAGTTAACTTGAAAATCACTCTCATTAAAAAAATGTAATCAACTTACCCTCTAGTTTATTAGAGAAGAATCTGATGTTTTAATGCTCTGACAACAAACTATGTACTTCTTTTGGGTTAACAATATTCTTAGCTGTTGGAGAACATCTTGCCGGAGCAACTGCTGTTGCTGATATGTTTAAATATTTTCTTGAAGATCCTACAATTCTCAAAATGCAAGCTTCGAATAGTAATTAAATCTCAAATGTCTGCTTAAAGGTACAGCAATACCATTCAATCCCATTGTTGAAAATGATGTTTAAATTTATTGTTGCACGAACAACCGCGGAATTTGTGAAACCATAGTCTCGATTCATAAATTAATATCAATGCTCTAAAAATTATACAAATTAAAATGAGGAACTATGATCTCTAGTCGGTACCGATATACGAACACGATTGATGTGTACTAGCTGATCCTGACTCGGAGAAGGCTACTCTCCCCTATTAGGCAACCCGTGTTCATTCTTCCGACGCGTCGAGACGATCTGCTTAGATTCCACCCTAGGTATTCGGGGATCTTTTGAATAAGCGATCGGGGAAACTGGTTAGAAAGTCACCGGGCAAGGTGCCCCTATTGTGTGCCTTATTCGGCGCGTACAACTTGCTACTTCGAGTTGCGAACGAGTCTGTCCTCGAGGGCAATGATCTTTTTGGGGATGGCTCGATGCAAAATACATGATCTTGGATCGTCAACCGTTTTGAATGGGTTGTTCGAACCCTGACGTGTACAATAGCAATCTGATTGTTTTATTCGACGAAAAATCTAAATGAAATCGTAGGACAGTAGAGGGCAAGGGTTTTGACTCTGTGTACAATACAGTTAGGAACTTTAAATCAGAATAACTTTTTTATGAATGGACCGAACGACTTCAATTTCTCTGTAAGGCTAGAAGAATTAGTTTAGTAAATGACTTCTAAAACATATGTTGGAAACATGCATTTGGTCGGAATTGTGAGAAACAATAGTAAAAATAGATTTTTACGACTCTTTTAGCTTGGCCAATAACGGAAGTTTAAAAGATGCGTTTGATCAAGTCGTATAAATTATACACGCTCCGAAAATTTCATTGAAATCGGTTAATTGGTTCACGAGTTATAAACGATCGAAATTGGTAAAAGGCCGAAGATCTTGCAAAATTGCAATTTTTATCAATTTCGATCGTTTATAACTATAACTCGTGAACCAATTAACCGATTCCAATGAAATTTTCGGAGCGTATAGAATTTATACAAGTCGACCAAACTCATCTTTTAAATTTTCGTTATTGGTCCATCAGGAAAAGTTGTAAAAATTTTTTAAACGACATTTACGAAACTAATTCTGCTAGCCTTACAGAGAAATTGAAGTCGTTTGGTCCATTTATAAAAAAGCTATTCTGATTTAAAGTGTGATTAGTTTTGCTCCTAACTGTACATGATCTTGGATCGTCAACCCTCCTGAATGGGTTATTCTGAATGATTATTTTATTCGACGAAAAATCTAAATGAAATCGTAGGACAGGAGTACAGGAGAGGGGAGGGCAAGGGATGAATTAATTACCGCGCAGCTGATACTTTCTAGTAGCTTACCAGCTGATAAGAGCAAGTAGAGGATAACGGTAAAAGGTAGAAGCGAGACTAACGTTGCTAGAATTGAGTATTAAACCACTGTGCGGCGTCGAGCCAGCTGATCAGACGCAGAGGAGGTCCATTATCTTCGGCAGCTAAGAGGTATGCATCGTTGACTGTCGTTGGGGACGCGCACTGTACCGATGCATTGTAATTCTCGTGTCTCCGTTTAAGCGTTGCCCGAGACACCCGCGGCAGTATGTGACGCATACAAATTCCATGCCCCGTTGCATCGAACCGGCAAGGTTAATGATTTCCACATCTTCCTGATGCAGCGTCACGTCCCCCTCCCCCTGACGTTCCGCTCGCTCGTTCTTAGGACTCCTACCAGCGTGGCGCGTTATCTGCTGCTCAGAATTTCCGTGTACATATTACCGTTCTTCATGATCTTCTTCCTCTTTTCTCGCTACCATCCTCGTCATACCTTCGTGACACATAGCGAGCACACATTCCCCGAAACGTTTCAGGAACGTCGAACTCGTCGGAGCGATTCCGATCTTCCGTTTCGCTGTTTGGTGATTCACTTTTTTCTAGAGAGTTCATCTTCTCGGCTGTTCAGCCCGGAGTTGGGCAAAGATTTTATTTAAATAAAATTTTTGCCCAACTCTTGTTCACCCTTGGCAGTCGAGGGGTGACTCAGAGTCAACACTGAAAATTGCTATACTATTATTTATTCAGGATATTGCTTATATTTTATTAACACTAAACCTACCACCGTCGGTCAAATGACCGGTTTCATATTTTTCATTTTATAATTATTGAAATTATGAAGTTGCATACATGGAAATTGATTCGATAAATTTTTTATTGCATAAATTTTAATATTATTTATTAATGTATTGAAAATTGCGCGAGATCTAAATAAGTAGAGCCTTGTCATTTTTATCAGCTGAAATATTTTAATCGCTGTTAGAGCTCGGTAGGTTTAGTGTTAAATATGTTGGTGTCTAACCAATTACTACACATTCAAGTATTGTATCAGATGATTGCATGAGTTCGTGTCCGATTTGAAAATAAAATTGAATGATTAAATTTTAAAGAAGCTTTTTTAATCAATTATATAGTCACCATTCTTCTCCAATTCAATAAAATCTAAAGAAAATAATGGTGACTATATACTTGATTAATAAAGCTGTATTCTTTAAAATGTAAACATTGAATTTTATTTTCAAATCGGGTACGAACTTATGCAATCATCCAATATGAGGTATTATGTGAGGTGGAAATTTATTTTCATCAAATAAAATCATTTTCAGTTTTCAAATAATCCATAATGGTGTTCATCAAATGTTGATTTTTAAAATAAAAGGTATGCATTTTCAAGGTAGAAGAATGCTCTTCATTTAAAAAGAAAATCGTTTAGAAATATTAAGTAGATCCGGCAGGGTTCACAAAAGAAAATTAGTAATTCCTCCAATCGAAAATCATGTTCACAAAATGTTCATTTTTAAATGCTTGTTCTAATTATAATTTTTCTTAAATTTCATTAGTATCGACATTTGTGGCATTGCTAAAAATTTAGTCAGTACTGAATGATTCTCCAAGTGGTTACAAAATAAAAGATATGCATTTTCAAGGTAGAAGAATGCTCTTCATATAAAAAGAAAATCGTTTAGAAATATTAAGTAGATCCGGCAGGGTTCACAAAAGAAAATTAGTAATTCCTTCGATCGAAAATCATGTCCACAAAATGTTCAATTTTAAATGCTTGTTCCAATTATAATTTTTCTTAAATTTCATTAGTTTCGACATTTGCGGCATTGCTAAAAATTTAGACAGTACTGAATGATTCTCCAAGTAGTTACAAAATGAAATATATGCATTTTCAAGGTAGAAGAATGCTCTTCATTTAAAAAGAAAATCGTTTAGAAATATTAAATAGGTTCGGCAGGGTTCACAAAAGAAAATTAGTAATTCCTCCAATCGAAAATCATGTTCACAAAATGTTCAATTTTAAATGCTTGTTCTAATTATAATTTTCCTCAAATTTAATTAGTGCCGATATGAGACAAGTCTGGATGATTTTCCAAGTGGAAGAACGCAAACCGTTGTCGAAAGTTGAGGTTATTTTAGAATGACAAATTGGTACAACGATATATGGGTCACCCTGTATATGTGTACTGCATGTCCCGCAGGATCAGGCCCGTGGAGCAGACTTTCCAATCGGGACGCACGATTCGTAGCGATACGAGAGTGCAGCCGGCTCGAAGTCGTTCCCTACTTCCATATACAGGCGTAGAGAGACAAACCACGCACCCACACCGATGCAACGGGACACATGACGTGTGCGACCGTGTGCAGCGTGCACCGGTCGGCGTTCGCGTGTAGTGTACGCCACGAACGGGGCAAGTATATCTAACAAAGACCCTAATTGTCCCACTTCGATTTTAACGAACTTTTCTGCGATGAGAGCACAAGGTCCATAATCGTTTACGGAAAATATCAGCCGCAATTGCCTGCTAGTTGACACGAGCAATTAACACTAAACCCACCACTATCGGTCCAAATGACCGGTTCCAGATTTTTTATTGTACAATTATTGAAATAATAAAAATTATTTCGTAAGGAATGATTTAGTGGAGCACAAAATTCATCATAAAAATCATTCTAGTAGTCATCTATGTACTACTAAAATTCATCATAAAAATCATTCTAGTAGTCATCTATGTACCACTAAAATTCATCATAAAAATCATTTCAGTAGTCATCTATGTACTACTAAAATTCATCATGAAAATCATTTTAGTAGTCATCTATGTACTACTAAAATTCATCATAAAAATAATTTTAGTAGTCATCTACTACTAAAATTCATCATAAAAATCATTCTAGTAGTACATCTACTACTAAAATTCATCATAAAAATCATTCTAGTAGTACATCTACTACTAAAATTCATCATAAAAATCATTCTAGTAGTACATCTACTACTAAAATTCATCATAAAAATCATTCTAGTAGTACATCTACTACTAAAATTCATAAAAATCATTCTAGTAGTCATCTACTACTAAAATTCATCATAAAAATCATTCTAGTAGTACATCTACTACTAAAATTCATCATAAAAATCATTTTAGTAGTCATCTACTACTAAAATTCATCATAAAAATCATTCTAGTAGTACATCTACTACTAAAATTCATCATAAAAATCATTCTAGTAGTCATCTATGTAACACTAAAATTCATCATAAAAATCATTTTAGTAGTCATCTATCTACTACTAAAATTCATCATAAAAATCATTTTAGTAGTCATCTACTACTAAAATTCATCATAAAAATAATTCTAGTAGTACATCTACTACTAAAATTCATCATAAAAATCATTTTAGTAGTCATCTACTACTAAAATTCATCATAAAAATCATTCCAATAGTACATCTACTACATACTGTGTACAGCCACTTGAATTTCGTGTAACACCGAAATTTTCGAGACTCAAAGTTGAAGAAGAGCCTCGACGAGCACGCTGGAGGCTGTATACACTGTATAGCCTGGTCTCCGAAGATCTCGTCGAGATTCCCAGTCAACGGGGTATCGTAAAAACCGTCGAGACGATCGTAAATCCGTTTAATTCGCGTAAATTAACAGCGGCTTCCCGATAAATTATTCGCGACGATAAAATCCGACGGCCCCGGCTGCGCAGCTCGAAATCTCGGAGAGCCTCGGAACAAGAGAAGGAAGAGAGAGAGAGAGAGGTGTGTTTACGTGATCGCACGCGCGGGCGCAAACGAGAGCGAGTACGATACGTTTCCTCCCTTCGGTCCTCGTGGTCGCTCTTCCCCTCTCCTCTCGTTTGGTTTGCTCTTTTTCTCGGCCTTGATCGCTCCGGCATGGAGCAAGGACCGAGGAGAAAAAGGAAAGGAGCACGGCCGAGGAGAAGAAGCCAGTGAAATCTCTGTTGCAACGGAAGGACCGCGACTGTACGACTTCGATTTTAAGTGTTTTGACGTGCTTTTGTACCGATCATCGCGCGCGCACCTGCCTAACCGCATTACAGTAAATCCTCTATACTATAACTCTGTAAAATCTCAACTAAATCCGCGACGACAAGGCTGTGCTCTGTGCAGTCTCCTTGTGAGTGAATGAAATAGAAAATTGTTGAAAAATTTTAGGAATTGACGATATGATTTCTCCTGTATTATAATCATTAAGGGAAGAAATAACATTCAATTTGGTTTCTGTTTTTTCCAATCGATGCAGACAATTTTTATTTTCATTATTACTCATTATTTATCAAGACATTAACGTTTAACTTTATGATGTCCAGAAAATATGTTGCTATACTTCATTTCGTAATCATATCTTGATTTTTCCGAGCTTTATCTGATTTCAGTATTCTCGGTACGCAATAATATTGATATCTGACAGATCTATTTTTTCCGACGTGAATCTTGTTTGCTTTCCCAATGATATCAGAACAGCGAAGTGCCTACATAATACCACTCGACAGACTGTTCATTTCCTGCACAAAATATATAACTAGTTGCTTTAATGACAACCGCACCAATAAATAAATAGCAAGATTAATTAAACTAAATAATTAAAAAGAAAGAGAAAGGAAAGCATTTATAAAGAAAAGAGAAACAAAAAAGGACTCGAGGATTCAAAACTTAAAATTGAAAGTAAAAAGAACACAAATAAAAAAAAGTTATTAATCGTAAGAGGGATGTAAACACGTAACCATTACTTAAGAGATTACGAAATGAATTTTCTGGATATCATAAAATTAAATGTGAATTATCTTGATAAATAATGAGTATTGCCAAAAACGTTCGGACACGGGTCTGCTTATTTTTGCTCTAGATTAACCAAAAAAAAGTTTGATTAAAATCGACGAACCCACCAGTGTGGCCTCTCCTTATAAGTAAATTGAATCGTTTGATTTTTATAAGGGGACAGTCGAGATTCTCGACCTATTATTAATTGTTAGAACGCTTGGACATGGGTCTACTTATTTTTGCTCTAGATTCACCAGAAAATGTTTAATTAAAATCGACGAATCCACCAGTGTGGCCTCTCCTTATAAGTAAATTGAATTGTTTAATTTTTATAAGGAGATCACGACGATTCTCGACTTATTATTAATTGTTAAAACGCTTGGACATGGGTCTACTTATTTTTGCTCTAGATTCACCAGAAAATGTTTCATTAAAGTCGTCGTCCCCACCACTATAGTCCCTCTTTGTAAGTAAATTGAATTGTTTGATTTTTATAAGGAGATCGTCGTGATTCTCGACTTATTATTAATTGTTAAGATGTTCGGACACTGGTCTGCTTATTTTCGCTCTAGATTCACCAAAAACAGTTTATATAGTCTCTCCTTGTAAGCAAATTGAATTTTTTGATTTTTCTAAGGCGACAGTCGAGGTTCTCGACCTATTATTAATTGTTAAAACGCTCGGACACGGGTCTGCTTACATTTCCTCTAGATTCACCAGAAAACGTTTCATTAAAGTCGTCGTCCCCACCATTATAGTCCCTCCTTGTAACTAAATTGAATTGTTTGATTTTTATAAGGAGATCGTCGTGATTCTCGACCTATTATTAATTATTAAAACACTAGGACACGGGTCTGCTTACTTTTCCTCTAGATTCACCAGAAAACGTTTGATTAAAGTCGTCGTCCCCACCACTATAGTCCCTCCTTGTAACTAAATTGAATTGTTTGATTTTTATAAGGGGACCGTCGACACTCCCCGAAATGAATCGAGAAGCGATATCATTTTCACCGTAATTCTGCGAGGTCTGCGGAGATTCGTGCAACAAAATTCGCATAAACCAGTCGCCGAGGACCGCGAAACAATAACAACGGGGAAAGTGGATCGGGACACGTCGGCTGTTAAATAATGTTGGAAAGGTTAATACACTCGGGTATTTCGGGACGATGGCGGTCGTAACGGACGTGGCATAAAACCGCTTGGTTATTTTCAGCCGCGGGGCCATTTATGACGGCGAAGGAGCCGTGTATCGTCCGCGGTTGCGCTTTAATTTCCCATATATGTGACTACGCGAGCGGCGTGTGCCGTTTTTTCGCGGACGGTTTCCGTCGCTGCGGGAGAAAGTCCCCGGATTTACTTTCGCCGCGCACGCGTCCTCGCGCGTCTCTCTCTCTCTCTCTCTCTCTCTGTGTGTGTGCGCGTGTTACACGGTGCGAGTTCCGATCGAGATCTATCGCGGAGAGGGTTGACGCTCGCGAATGTTTTGCCCGGGGATTTCGCGCGCGCGCCTGCACGCTCGTTTCGCGAGGACGTCGATGCATTAGTCTAATTGAAACCGCGCGTGACCGTGCACTATCCCGCGCTGTCACGATTCAAATAGCAAATAGCTACAGGCTGTAGGCGTGTCTGGGATCTGTCGGCTTTTAAACGCCGGCGTTCCGTTGACCGAGCTTCCGAAACTCGAAAATCGGCTTCGCGTAGAAAGACAACAACAAAAACATCCTGTAAACAGGAGCCAAGTTCCTATGGCCGTAGAAAGTTGCGAGATCAAACAAAATACGGCCAAGTTCGTTAGCTTAGAAATACCTCTTGCAATACTGAGAAAAGCGTTTGTAAAAATTAGTTTGAAAGAACGCTATTTAATTTTTATAGAGTTACGTGGAGCGCTAAATTATTCCAACTTGGCCGTTACTTTTTAAACCAATCGCCATAAAAGGTGTTAGCGGCCGAGTTTGAATAATTTAGCCCACCGTGTAACTGTTTAAAAATTAAATAGCGTTCTTTTGAACTAATTTTTACAAACGCTTTTTTCAGTATTGCAAGAGGTATTTCTAAGCTAACGAACTTATCGACACAATGATTTTATTGTTTTATTTTGATTAGATGCGGCTATTATAAAAATAATGTTTGAATGCAAAATTAAATATACAGGGTGAGTCACCTAACGTTGCCACCTGAAATATTTTTGTTGCTTTTAAAGATACGTCAAATGTCTGAAGGACAAAGTTGAATGGTAAAACGGGGCTCATACGGTACCAAAAATGTTTTTGTGTTTATGTAATTTTTTTTAGAGATATGAAGGGCGCCTTCATTTTTTTTAATGGAATGAGGTATTTTTTGATACATCGATCGATGCAGCTGGACATTCGTTATAAAAAAGTACAGTAAATTCTCTATAGCCGCAAACGCCTCGGGGGGATTTGTTTGCATCTATCGATCTTGGTCCTACTTTTTTCGAGCTTCAAAGGCCGAGCCGAACGTAGAGAAGGACAGTGCGTGTAAAGAGACACCACGGCAATCGTCGATGCGACGGCACCTGTCCGCGTCTCTTTCTTTCTGATGCGCTGTCCTTCCTTGCGTTCGAAACTCTCATTGTCGATTAAACCACTAAATTCAGTTCAAATGACATCGTGTTTGGTATCATTTTGCATTAGAAAAATGCCAGGAATATGTTGGTGAAAGTCCCATGGAAAAATAATGGAAAATAAAGAAGATAGAATTTTGGTATAACGTTATGATGACTCACGGGCGTTTGAACTGTGCCGACGACTGCGACTCTCCGCGTCGCGTTAGTAGTGGTTCACATCGATATACCGAGCCGAGATCAGTGTATTGAGTTGGAGGGGATATTTTATTGGCGTCTATCGTGCACGCCCTGTTTGCGACTATAGAGAATTTACTGTACTAACCTATGTATGTCGAAAAGTTAGTAGTTCAAGAGATATTTCAATTTAAATAACTCTAAAACACCATTATGTTCGCACGAACAATAAGACGTTACACAAGTAAGTAAACGCTAACGTCTTAGTACGACCGTAATGGTGTTATAAAAAGGTACACTACCCTATGTAGTCGAGAAATTAGTAGTTCAGGAGATATTTAAAATTAAATAATTAGTACGACCGTAATGGTGTTTTAGAGTTATTTAAATTGAAATATCTCCTGAACTACTAACTTCTCGACTACATAAGGTAGAACTTTTTTATAACGAATGTCCAGCTGCACCGATTGATGTATTAAAAAATATGAACCTCATTCCATCTAAAAAAGTGAAGGTGACCTTCATATCACTACAAAAAATTACATAAAAACAAAAACATTTTTTGGTATCGTATGAGCCCCATTTTTACCATTCAACTTTGTCCTTCAGACATTTGACGTATCTTTAAAAACAACAGAGATATTGATGGTGGTCAAGTTAGGTGAAATACCCGGTATAAATTTTTCATTGCAAATGCATCCCGAGAATCTTTACAAGATCTTCTTTACCAGAGTCTCAGCCATTTTCCGGCGCATTTTTGGACCGAAACGCACTCCGGCGTCACGCGCCGGGTGTCGTCGCGTTCGACGCGTGTACGCGTTAATGAAACCGGAACGACGCGTCGCCATGACGAATCGCTCGGTGGAACTCGACCCGGGAACCATGAGCGTCCTCTTTTCGCGAGAAACGCGACAGCTAGTCCCTATTACGAGAACGCGGTAATTGGAAACGGCCCGCGGTCGTTTGCACAACCAGAGATGATCCTCGCCGACCAATTCGGGGAGGAATTAATCGATTACAAAATTCGCTCGAGGCGTTCTCGAATAACAACATTTTGACAAATTGCTTGGATGCATTCAATTGTTGAACAAATCTCACGGGGTGCAAATATTCAGCCAGGCTCTACAACATCCAGCAACATCGACCGGCGAAACCCAGCCTCCCCTTCGAACTTGCTTCACTCTCTCTCTCTTCCTCTCTGTTTCTATCGAGCTCTCCTCCCGTGCCCACCCTTTGTCACCCTCGAGCAACGGCCCTGTTCACCCTCCCCGCGGCATTTCGCCCGACTTCCATCCCTTTCCGTTTCGGCAATACATTCTGCGACGCTCGCCATTGTTTCCTTCGCACGGCGTTGCCTAAACGCGGAAAAAGGCCTCTCCTCGGGATGTAAAAAGGAAACTTCATATAAACTATAAGTTCGATGGCTCAATTACTGTATGAATTATTTATATTGGGTTGGAAAGAAAGTTCGTAGCGCTTTCAAATCAAGAATCGAAGATAAAACTAAGGTATTTATTCAATAACACGAGAAGTTACCTCGGAAATGGCAAAAAGTAATAGAACAGAATGGAAAATATGTTATTGAATAAGTCTATGAATAAATATCTGAATTTTAGCTTTCAGTTTTTATTTACAGACGCTACGAACTTTCGTTCCAATCCAATATAAATATGTATAATAAACTGTCCGTGCTCAATAATTATTGGCAGCCGTGGTACCAAATAAAATTCTATTTTTCTTGGTGACAGAATTTCTGGATCGAAAATAAATAAAAATCGTGCTGAATTCTGTTGAATTTAATACTCCAGCAGTTTTAAAAAATTTTTTAAATATATAATTTATGATGTACATATTTGGTATGTAATCCAGTAGATTTGTACCCGAAGTTTCGATCCTGTAGGATCAATGGTTCAGGAGTTATGGTTGCTGAAAGTTGAGCATTTTTCAGTGTTTTCGACAGGTAACAGCAGAGTTGCTAGGTGGTAGTTGGTTGGTGATTAGGTCGTGGTGGGGGGGGGGGGCAAGATAAGCAGCTCGCGGTGGTCACTACAAACCAATATGGCGGCGCCCTTATCAATCAAAAACACTGAAAGATGCGCAACTTTAAGCAACCATAACTCCTGAACCATTGATCCTACAGGATCGAAACTTCGATCTGCATCCGCCCCGGGTACAAATCTACTGGATCACATACCAAATTCACCATAATTTATAGGAGAAGGAAATTATACATATATATAAATGTTAATTGTACAATTTACTATTTTTGTTTTCCTAATTCATTGATTCCCAACGCTGCAACGCAAGTTAGACACTCCTTCAACGTTTTCTTGTATTTCTAAAGAAATGTAAATGCTATAAATACCATAAGACCAGACTGCCAATAATTATTGAGCACGGACAGTTGGAACGATCCTCGAAAACGGCCGAAGCGCTTCGAAATTACAATCGCTCCGAGTACCTGGGGTGAAAAGCCGTGCCATCTGTCCGAGGAAAATCGGTTTTCCTTCCCTTTTTCGGAGTTCGTGCCGGGTTACCGTGCGCCCGTGCATATAAATCACGCGCGGCCCTGGAACGTTTCAAGTTCCTCGCTCGACAGTGATTGATGCCGATTGCCGGGAACGTGCGCACCGAACGCACCAACGCGAACACGAGCATTACCGTGTCTCGAGTCATCGAACAACCCGGTTAATGAGATTCCACACGGGCAAACAAGTTCACCGGTCCTGTGTATCACCGGCTAACGTTCGACGCAATTAACGACTCCTCCGTTCTTTCCCTCGAACCCTTGTCCCTCAAACACCGTCCACGTTTCTTGCCTGCGAGAAAAATTCTTCAAAGATCGATCCCGAAGATCCGCTGACCCCTTGCACTCGGAGCTAGTTGAGTGCAAAATTTGTGAAATCGAGTTCTTTCACCCTCTCCGTGTTTTCTCAAATGTATCCGACATTACAGGAATCAGAGTTGGGCAAAAATTTTATCTATATAAATAAACATTTTGAATAAAGTGCGTTTTTTCCAAGTGGGTTTTGAACCAAATATTTATTTAAACTAAGTAAAACTAAATAAATTTTTATTTAAATACAATTTTTGCCCAACTCTGACATGAATGCATAATTGGCCGGCCAGTAGTTTGGTAAATTTGAATTTTGTTTGTGACTCTCACTTTCACTGTTCAGAAAGACACCTCTGCACTTATTTACGACTTGAAGTGAAGTGACCAAGTTAGTTACAATACCAATTTCAGGAAGGGAAAATAAAATATATACAGTGATTGGATTGTATAAAACAAAATTGTGGGTATTGACACAAATCTAAATAAATGTTTTCTGAAAATTTTTACGTAAAAATATTTGATCATGTAAGTTTTGTATACAGGGTGGGGCAATAACCATGTCCACCTTGAATATATCCGTTATTTGTAATAATATAGAAAAATGTTATTAACAAAATTTGCTCGGTACAGAGGGGGCCATATTGTGACACAAACGTTTTCTGCGTGGGTGGAGTCATAGAGGACATTTCAAGGTCACCTTGATTTTTTTAAAAATAGAATGTCCTTTTTTTATACCACAGATCGATAGAGTACCAAATTCCGAGTGTAAAAGTGATATAGTAATAAAAACTAGATTTATATTTCCGTGAAATTAGAAACATGTAAAACGTTTTAATCTATATGATAATTACAAATGAATAATTATGTTTGTTTTATAGAATATTGAAGTGCAAACAATAAAAATCGTTTAATTTATATGAGATGTTTATACAAAATAGGTTAACATCACAGCAATATTTTACAACTTTTTGGTAGGTGTCAACCCAGAGTAAGATAGTTAAAAAAATTCCCCAAAAATTAATTAATTATTTTCAACGATAAATAATTATCAAAAAATTCTGAAAAAAATCTGAAATGTAGAGTGTATCTATATCTTTTGTTCGTCGTTTATCCCATGTCGATATGTTTTCTCGTTTTAGAGCAAATTGCATTTAACTGCGGGGGAATTTACCCCAATATCACCCTTATCGGTGGGGGTAGACATTTGAAATCTCACACAATGTTTTTTAGACATAAAACGATGTTTTAAGACAGGAATCAGGAAAATCGGAGCGGGGGCCACTGGCCCATGCTTATCCGGCTATACGCTTTTTGCCCGCTACTGTATGTACTCGGAAAGTTCACTGCGAACCAATGAAATCCGTATCGATTAAGTCGATCTGCGTACAGATCCAGCCCCGTGTCTACCCGCGTCGGTTGGTGTCCCATTTCCCGGCGAATCGAGCATTCGAACGGGTCAATCGGGAGGAAGATAATTTTTCGGCCGAGTGAAGATTAATACGAGTCGGCGCACGGGGGTGGGGGTGGACCGGCTCGAAAATATTTGGCATCGTGAACTCTCGCGACCGAACTATTCCAATCGTACGAACAATTTCGATCGGGAGTTTATGACATGACTGCTCGGCCAAGTTCCGTCGCCGGGCTCTGAAAATTCGAGGTTTAAAGATCCGGGCTCGGTCAGCAGGGCCGCAAACTTCCGTCCGGGAATTCGGGCTGAAATTTCCTGCCGGGTCGCAACCGTGATCCTCGTTCGCCCGGATAAAATGTCCGGTTCGTTTCAATCCCATTACCCCTACGTTCCCACGATTTCGAGGGGCAGGCAGGCAGACAGGCAGAGAGACTGAAACGATATTGTCCGAGAAGAAGAACGTTGATCGAGTGGCTCCGAAACTTTCACGAACAGCTCACCAAAATTTCCGAACTATCGCTTGATTCGGAGATCTAGCCGTCGTGTCCGATGTGGAGAGTGATCCATCACTGTACTCGTCCGCTCTTTTACTTTCTGCGAGCTCAAATAAATGTCCGACTTCATCGAATGGATTCCTTAAAATCTCCTTTCTTCGCAGAACCACTTCAACCAGTTCAGATTGCAAGTACAGTGAAGCCTCGATCTAAGAAAAATGAATGTCCCCAATTACAAAACTTCTTTATTTCTCATTATATTTTCATGGGACTTTCGTCAACTCGTTCGTGGCATTTCTCTTATTGAAACGACACTAAACACGATATAATTTGAACGGCGAGGTCGCGGTAGATGACTTATTAAAATTTGTGAGAGCATACGGGTCTCGTTGAAAAGTTTGCGCCCGAAGGATTCCCGATCGATCTCCCCGGACGAGAACGCTGCCTAACAGGGCTGATCGCATAAAGAAGATTCGAACGGACTCATCGTTCTCGCAATTATCGACCCTCCGGGTTGTCCTCCGGCTGGAGAACTTTCAGGACACTCCTCCTCGAAATCTGCCCGGATGAATTCGGAGGATCGGGTCGACGATCCACGGTATTGTTCGAGAGGACCGACCCCGGTGTTCGTTAACGAGGATCCACCGCGCGAAAGATTCACACGAGGCGAGGCAAGGCGAGGCCTATCGTTGATCGTAATCGCTCCAGCTCGAAATATCGAGCCATAAATTCAATTAACCCGACGAGCGTGCACCGGGATCTTCTCCAACTACCTCTTCGGCCTAGCCAGCCTGAAACTTCATTATGCTGGATCGGTGTACGCGTGTCCTTGGCCAATGACCTTTCAACCATCGCTCAGCCATGCTGAAAAACCGCGTCGACCAGCCCCCCTTCTGCTTTATTTTCCACATAGGTTCTGTACAAGTCACTTATCCTATCCTAATTCTATTCTCACGCCCGGTTTAGCTTACCCTAGTTCGCGATATTTATTTACAACTTAAAAACTACCTACTTCGCACCTTTATACCTAATCAAAACAAATTCACTTAACAGTTAGATTTCCCCCAGGGAGGGAATTATGCCTAATTTTCGCTCTATTTGCCTAATTAACCTATATTTTTTCTATCAGAAACGGACTTCTCTCGATGTCCCTTCTCGATAGAGTACCCACTCGGGGGGTCTGGGGGTACTTTGAAATTCCTCCCCTCCCCACCTGACCAATTTATATACTTCCAAAAATAGAATAAAAAATATTTTTAACTCTTTACTGGGTTCGCAAATAAAGGATTAAGGCATCGGCCCCGGCAATCCTTCCCTCTTAGTTATTCCCCACCGCTCTATTCAATTATTATTTTAATATTTCGCCTGTTTCCCTGCTTTCTCTGCGATTTCCCGATTTCTCATATAGGAGTGAGAAGGACAGCCGCCTTTCTCTTTTCCCTCGAAACAGCCCTAAGTTGCTCCTAAACCGACGAACCTGATCAGAATGTGAAAAAAACGAACCCCCATTTTCTGTTTTAACTCTTAGCACTCGAATGGCGACTCTTAGGCGTCACTGAAAATTGCTGTAGCATTATTTAAAATATTGTTTACATTATTAAATATATCGGTATCGACTCAATTACTAAACATTTAGGTATTGTATGAGGTATTATACCAATTTCATATCCCCATAAAATTTTAGAAATCATCGGGAATGTTCAATTTTCGAGTGAAAATAGCTCCGAGTGCAATGGGTTAATTACTGAATATTTAATAACTAAAATCTTTTAGAGGGTGCAGCTCAAAATGCTTAGAGAATATTTCTAATGAGTAGACCTTTATGCAACACAAAAGTTATGTGCATCAGTTAGATGAAACTCTGGGGTCCGTACTGTTTCTTAGATCCTGAACGTAGAAACAGTCAGCGCGTGTAAACACGGACTGAACCAAATTGTAGTATTAGAATTGTAGTTTCTATCTGATCTGTTTGAAACTATCAGCACTAAACCACTGCCGGTCAAATGGTGTTACGAAGAAATTTCGGTAAATATACTAATGATCTATCTAACTAATATTTCCAGTATTGTATGTAAAGCAGGAGCGAATACTTCGAACACTTTTAAAGACTTATACGACCTTTGGTTTGATGAAAAAGGAAATAAAAACAATATTTAAAAATTCTGGAAGAAAAAGGAATGGGGGAAAGGAATAAATCTAACTAATATTTCCAGTACTAATGATCTATTAGAGCGCCGCGCGATAAGGATTGCAGAAGATAGTGATTCACAGTAGCGGTAAGCCCCGCCTTCCTGTTAATGCTTAATGACTCTCGTTAATGTTTCGTAAGACGTGGTTAACAAGCATCGAGGATTCTCTGAAAGGTCCTCGTGTCTCATTTCCGCGAGTTTTCCATCGTAGAATGCAAGCGTCGCATACAAAGAGCGAAGGGACGGGGCATGATGGCCGCTGGACAGTCGCCAAACGAGTGACTTATGATACGATTCGTAATAAAATTATCTCTATGGCTGGCCTAGCTATAGAACGGATTTATGTCCTTTTTACGGACTCGCGTGGACTGGGTAATATTCTTTATCAACGCGATCCCACCGGAGATTTACGCGTTCCCTAACCCGATAGCTCCCTTCGGTTTTCGTCGAATCGATTATACAGCGTGTCCCAAGAATGTTGTATTTCCTTACAGGGATGCATACGGTCATTTCAAGTTACTTTTTCCTTTGCGAAAATCTTCGCCGCGACTTTGTTGCGGAGTTGTTCGCGAAAAACGCCGACCAATCAGAGCGCGGTTGCTGCGGACTGCTTCCGGCTCGACCAATGGGAAGAAAGAAAAATTATAATGAATAATATTCTTCAAAGAAGACACTATTTTGAAATACTATTTTAAAAACCTATTGCAGCAAATATAATATTTTATTTTCGAATACGTTAAAATAAATAGTTTTTTGAAATGATTATTTATTATTTCAAATACTATTTTAACACTAAATCTACCACGACCGGTCAAACGACTGTTTTTAAAATTTCGGTTGGAATTTTCTTTATACAACGTAATTGCACCGCCTTTAAACTTCACGACTTTTCCTTTTATTTATAAATTTTATTTAAATAAAAATGTCGAATAAAGTGGGTTAAAACCCATTTAGAAAAAAAACCCACTTTATTCGACGTTTTTATTTGAATAAAATATTCACTTCTCATTTTATTGTTTGTTTTCTGAGAAACATGTCTGTCGTACCTATCACGACAAAGTGAACAAAACCAACAATACTTCGTAGTAAGTTTCACATTTTAACTTCTATCCATTTTGATTTACATTTTTATAGTTTAGTTTTTATTTTATCCTTTGAATATTCAAGACATTAAAATTGTATGAATTTATGTTTCTGAATAAAGAAACTATATTTTTATACTGTCAAATTGGCTATTATCTGCATTCTATATTAAATAAAATATATAAAAAAAACTTGTTAAAAACCACGCTTATATTAAAATGCACTAAAAAGGAGACAATAATTTTTTCCCTGGTTCTCCATAAAATACCGAATTCAGTTAAATGATTAATAATATTTTTCTTCAAAATTTTAAGCAGTTAGTTCAAAATTTCTTCCGTTATAAAATTAATGTTGGAACAGATAGCAAAATTTAATATAAATTTAAATGAAATCATGACGTTGGACACGCCCACGAAGATTACGTCAACATAGTTAATTTTATATGTAGTATCTAATGTCACGATTTTACTTAAATTTATATTCAATTTTTCCATCTACTCCGACACTAATTTCATAACAGAAGAAATTTTGAACTGAGTGCTTAAAATTGTGGGGAAGAATATTATTAATCATTTAACTGGATTCGGTATTTTACGGAAAACCAGGAAAAAAATAATTTTCTCCTTCTTAGTGGATTTCAATATAAGCGTGGTTTTAAAAAACTCTTTTTATACATTTTACTTACAGATTTAAAATTCGATTACAAGATTTGACGCGTACAACAACACGGCAAGTTAATATAAGCGTGGTAAAAATATAAGTTGTTTCAAAGACCGGTCATTTGCAGAGGCGCATATAAAATGAAAAATGTGTAAAATGTATGTATGTTTTTTAATAAATTTATTTAATGTCTTATGGTATGGAATTTCTGATTACTTTTCTTTTTTGTTTATAACTTAATGAGAGTTTTCTTGAAACTTTTTGTTGGGGTGGGGTGGGGTGGGGGGTACCCGAAATTTTGACCGCTTAGGGCCCCCACTTGTCTTGGTCCGCCACTGATCATTTGACCGGTCGCGGTAGGAATACAAGAAGTGTCGGCAGGTTTAGTATTAACCAGGCCTGGCCTAAACGCACGGTCTTGTAGAAACAGCACGTGCGTTCTATCCGCTGCAATTACCGAGCGGCAACAGATGCGTGCACTCTCGTCCCTGTTGCTGTTTCCTTTCCCTTTTCGCTCTCGCACGCTTCGCTCTCCCTTCTCCGCCGTCTGGTTTCCGAAAGACGAGACCTCCGGAGATCGTTTTAGGATCCAGGATCGAGATAGATAGCGACCGACTCGCCGTGTAACACGATCGGCTCGAACGCTCTTGATACAATAGATTGTGTTTCGCGGCACTCTCCTGTTTCCCTTCGCAAATTGCGTTTCGATCGCGCTTTTATGGCTTGCGCCGCACCACGCGCGCCCTCCGGTGCGTTCGGGGACTGCTCGAGCGGGGTATTTCGGCTATCCGAACCCCGTGCACTGCGCTTCTTGTATTCCCACCGCGACCGGTCGAATGACCGGTCTTTGAAACAACTTATATTAACTTGCCGTGTTGTTGTACGCGTCAAATCTTGTAATCGAATTTTAAATCTCTAAATAAAATGTATAAAAAAGGTTTTTTTAAAAACCACGCTTATATTAAAATGCACTAAGAAGGAGAAAATTATTTTTTCCCTGGTTCTCCGTAAAATACCGAATCCAGTTAAATGATTAATAATATTTTCCCCCTCAATTTTAAGCGGTTAATTCAAAATTTCTTCAATATAAATTAAAATAAAATCGTGACATTGGTTACTATAAAAATAAAAGCGTGGAGCGCTAAACTATATTGACGTAATCTTCGTGGGCGTGTCCAACGTCATGGTTTCATTTAAATTTAAATTTAATATTAAACATTATTAATAGGTGTAGGAATGTTTATACCACCGTATGGATGACTGTTTGTTTCACTCATATGTTTACCTGTTGTATATAGTTTTATTGATTTATGCTGTTATATATAATTTTATTGATTTATGCGTTGCGTTAACGTTTTGTTAACAAATGTATGTTATTACGTTGAGTTTTTGTTAAATAAACAGTTCCCGTCGAGCGAGCAAAGGATCGTGACGTGTCGAGCCTCCTTACATAGGTATACACAAATGAATAAAAAAATCATAATATTTCATTTAATTTCAAACATAATTGTGTAAATACATATAAAGAATGTGAATAAACAGAACCAATGCTACGAATGTACATATACCGGGTGTCCCAGACCACCCGTACCACCCATTTATAATCTCGAAAATAGGTTATTTTCAGAAAGTCAAAGTGTTTCTTTTATAAATCAGATGCGCTCCTCTATCAAATGGTGACATTTTTAACTTCCGGTTTCGGCTGGAAATAGGTGATTGAGACCGGAAGTTACATTTTTCAAATGGAACATGGTATTTTTTATTTCGCATTCGCATTCTATGCGAAAAAACAAGAAACTTTTGTCTGAAACATTTTTTCAAAAAATGTCACATTATGTCCTTTAAGTAACCTGAAGCACTTAACTCTAAATTAAAGAGAAATTAAAAAGAAAAACGATTTTTTAAAATCTCAGGGTGGCGTAACCTCTTAAGAAATTCACAAAGGAAAGGCGACGAATTTATTTGTACACCCGGTACACGTAACATGTTTTTCCTGGTCGGTGGTATAGAATGTATCGGCGAAGTTTGGCAACGTAAATCTGGGACACCGTGTGCAATAGTGTGCGTCGTTGTGGGCTATGATCGTATAGGGGTCCTTCCCTCGTAAGTTGAATTTCCCGTAAACGATGTTTTCGCTTTGACCGTAGGTTTCTCGGTCGAGCAGCGCTTCGCAAGCCACGAGCCCGTTTCTGTATCGATTATCCCATATCCCTAGGTCAGTAATTGCGCGCGTCATTGATGCGCTCGGTGGGCCGCGTGTATCGATCGATCGACTGCCGAGCCGCCGGGAAATTGAAATGAATTATTGTGCGTCGCGGGACCGGGGCACCGCGGTTTCACCGTAATCAGCGCATCCGCAGCGGTTTCTATTGTTCTTCCTCGCTGCCCAGGACTCGTTTATCCATCAAAAGACGTCGATCGTCGCCCCGGAATTATTTGTTCCCTTTTTAAAAATTGAACGACGAGAAAATCGAGCAGGAATTAACCGTACGTTTTACTGCGGTATTTTTTAAATTAATATTTTGCCCTGCATAAATTTGTACAAGTCAATGAGAATGTTTTGCAGCGGTTTCTATTGTTCTTCCTCGTCTCCCAGGACTCGTTCATCTATCAAAAGACGTCGATCGACGCCCCGGAATTATTTGTTCCCTTTTTAAAATTGAACGACAAGAAAATCGAGCAGGAATTAAACCCTTGCAGTAGAATAAATGTACCTATTACTGCGGGGTACGTTTTACTGCGGTATTTATTTCCCAAGGAAATTAAAATACGTAGAAATGAATATTTTGCCCTGAATTTTGTACAATTCAATGAGGATGTATTGCAGCGATTTCTATTGTTCTTCCTCGCTGCCCAGGACTCGTTCATCTATCAAAAGACGTCGATCGTCGCCCCGGAATTATTTGTTCCCTTTTTAAAAATTGAACGACAAGAAAATCGAGCAGGAATTAACCGTACGTTTTACTGCGGTATTTTTTAAATGAATATTTTGCCCTGCATAAATTTGTACAAGTCAATGAGAATGTTTTGCAGCGGTTTCTATTGTTCTTCCTCGTCACCCAGGACTCGTTCATCCATCAAAAGACGTCGATCGACGCCCCGGAATTATTTGTCCCCGTTTGAAAATTGAACTACAAGAAAATCGAGCAGGGATTAAACCCTTGCAGTAGAATAAATGCACCTATTACTGCGGTATTTATTTCCCAAGGAAATTAAAATACGTAGAAATGAATATTTTGCCCTGAATTTTGTACAATTCAATGAGAATGTTTTGCAGCGATTTCTATTGTTCTTCCTCGTCTCCCAGGACTCGTTCATCTATCAAAAGACGTCCATCGACGCCCCGGAATTATTTGTTCCTTTTTAAAAATTGAACGATGAGAAAATCGAGCAGGAATTAACCGTACGTTTTACTGCGGTATTTTTTAAATGAATATTTTTCCCTGCATAAATTCGTACAAGTCAGTGAGAATGTTTTGCAGCGGTTTCTATTGTTCTTCCTTGTCGCCCAGGACTCGTTCACCTATCAAAAGACGTCGATCGACGCCCTGGAATTATTTGTCCCCGTTTGAAAATTGAACTACAAGAAAATCGAGCAGGGATTAAACCCTTGCAGTAGAATAAGTGCACCTATTACTGCGGTATTTATTTCCCAAGGAAATAAAAAAAAGAAGAAATGAATATTTTGCCCTGAATTTTGTACAATTCAATGAGGCTGTTTTGCAGCGATTTCTATTGTTCTTCCTCGTCTCCCAGGACTCGTTCATCTATCAAAAGACGTCGTTCGTCGCCGCGGAATTATTGTCCTCGCTTCAATATTGTAGTGCAAGAAAATCGAGCTGAAATTAACCCCTTGCACTAGGTACGATTTATTTTACGGTTTCAGTGATTAGAACTGTTTAGAAAATTCCTATCTATTGTATAACTAGAAAAGAATCGCATGAATAAGCGAATTGTTCTTGAAAAAAGAAACAAGCATCCACCACCCTCCTCCCTTCCCACAAAAGGAAAATCGTGTCGTCCAACGAGTCAAATCTCGACGAGCAAATAGACATTTTAGCAAACGAGTGCGTACATTTCTGCTAAAGAGAGAAAAATATTGTATGACTATATGTTTTTCAATAGCTGTAAATGAACAAAGCCAATATACAATTTCATTTCGGTTTAAAGGAAATTAATAACATAGATATTTGTTAGACTTTAGACTTTATTCAGAATCAAGGGGTTAACAGCAAATTGGAATGAAACAAATTTTCGGTACCGCTTTCGTTTCCTAGCTCACGAAATTTCCCAGGCGAATCTAGGCTCCCGCGGATCTTTCCCTAAGCTCCCGGAGTCGGCCGATAGCGGCTGCACGGTAAATTGCAATATTACGCGGACCCGTGGCGCCCCGAGTACGTATGCACAATGCCAGGCGGCGTGCATTATGCACCCACGCATTCCTGCCCTGTTTATTCAGCCGGGAGAAGAAGCGTTCCATGTACACCGCCGTTCAAAAGTGGACACGCTTTGTTCATGTCAATCACCTGGATATCGAAATCATCATCAGATTTACTCTCTACAAAACTCTCTTACAAGGGTAGGTCCCCAAGTGTCCGACTTCGATTTTGATAATTTTTTGTGAGACGATGGTATATGGATCCCTAATGATGTCTGCAAAATATTAGGTGTAGTTACTCAATAGTTTTAAAGATATAAACAATTACACTTTCATCAAGTTTTCGAAGTTCCGTGTAAGCAGGTTCCGTGAAAGTTCAATTATTTATATCTTCAAAACTATTGAGTAACTACACCTAATATTTTGCAGACATCATTAGGGATCCATACACCATCGTCTCACAAAAGATTATCAAAATCGAAGTCGAACACTTGGGGTTCTTGCCTTCAAAAGTTGACTTCAAAAGAGGCCTGTGAAAAACACGTGTCGCAGTTTTTCGCCCAGAAATCACAGCAATTCTACATTCTACAGTGACGGGATTATGGTTTATGAATTATGATCGAAACGTCGGAATTACTTTAGTAGTTTGCAAAACTGCTTTGCGAAAGTATTAGTAATTTAATATTAACAGTAAATACGATTGGTATAAGGATATCATTATTATGGTTTCACCTCAAAAATGACGAAAGGTGATCGATCAAAACGGCACGTGCTTGATTTAATAAACTTCATTTAAAATATGGAAGAAGCTTGACTCCCCAATCTATATAACCTCCCCAATATTTCTAATTTAAATTGAGAGGAGAAGAGAATTCCAAGTGTAAATTAATTTTTAAATATTAAGAGGAATTTTTTAAATATACTTCGCTGTTTAGTGAAAATTTAGCATTTTAGTGAAATGCCTAGCGAATTTACAATTCTTTTTTTTATGTTTTACGAAGGAAGTTTAGATCGTTGCGATCGCGGGAAAAATTGCAAGGGGGTTGATTTCCATCGTGGAGTCCGCAGATTTAGTTTTGAGCGGCGGTGTACACGTGGTGGCAAGGGCGGATTCCTTCGGGAAACTGGGCCGGCTCCGCTCCGGTGAAAGAAACGACGGACAAAGGGGGTGGATTGAAAGGATTATGCTCGGGGACGGCCAAAGAGAAGGCCAAACGGGGGTGGGAGTGGAAGAAGATGCAGGCCAAGAGGGTAGATTGTCGCGGAACACGCGGAAGCCCGGGGATACGGGACGAGGGTGGAGAGTGCGAGCAGCGAATTGGCTGGATTGCCGGTGAAGGGGGGGATTAGTTGGACCATTAACCCCTTAGCGGCACATGCTAAATTGACGAACGTTGCCTCCGTGAATCTCCGCGAACATCCGTGAATGTGTTTTTCAATTCAGAATCGTTAAGAAACAAGTTTGACGAAGACTGTAGCGGCCTGGAGGCTGTCTATACCTGCAAACTATCCGATCCCTAATTTCCTGGGTTTTCCCCAAGTGTCGGTGCGAGCAGTGTTCCACATCTGGTTGCCAGATTCACGCAGGCCCGGTAGTTTTCTATTGGTGAAAACAGACCTTTTCCTGTGTTACTTTTCCCCGCTCATGACGTTTCGTCTGTCTCTCTCTAAGGCCCCCTTTGCCTTTCTGACCTGACCAGCCACTTGACGACAGTTAGTCGTCTTTAGGCAGCCATGGTGTACCATAGCTGACGAAGTCCGGTTGTTGAAAATCACGCGTTCGAAAATTACAGTGGGTGTAAAAAGAATTCGTACACCTCTTAATAATCTAAAATAACTTTTAAAAATTGGTCCCAACAGCTTGAGTGTTTTTGATACGTTAGAAGGATTAGTTTACTAGCTAATGTGTGAATAATTTATTTTTTAAGAGGTGTCCGAATACTTTGCACACCCACTGTAAGTGTATTAATAAAATCATTGCACGTAGCAAGACGAATGTGGGGGTAGAACAATTCTACCCCTTCAAAGCTATTCGCGAGAACGTAACACCGACGAAAAAGTGTGCTCCATCTGAAAATTATTTGCCGGGAATGTTTTAATAATAATAATAATAATAATAATCTCGAGCGACCGTCGACGCTTTTTATTTCGAAATAATAATAATAAATCGCATCCCCTTTTCTTCTTTTGTTCGCTGGGCACTTGAAGGCTTTGAAAGAGAAATATGAAAGGAGAATTGTAAATAAATAGTTGTATACAATAGAGGATGAGGGTAGACTGGAAAGAATGGGTAGTAGATGATAGTAGTATAAGGGTAGTAGATGATGACTTTAAAGATCGATTATTTAGGGAAAACGTTCGCTCGATACTTGCAAGGGTTGGAAAATAAATAGAAAGGAGAATTGAGAACATATAATTGTAATAGAATGGAGAATAAGGGTAGATAGAAAAGAATGCGTGGGTGAGTTGTAGTAAATAGTTGCGAGGATCCTAAGGGTAGTAGATGCTGGAGTTTAAACATAGATTATTTAGGAAAAACGTTCGCTCGATACTTGAAGGGTTGAAAGAGAAATAGAAAGGAGAATTGAGAACATATAATTGTAATAGAATGAAGAATAAGGGTAGATAGAAAAGAATTCGGGGGTGAGTTGCATTATAGTCGCGGGGATCCGAGGGTAGTAGATGTTGGAGTTTAAAAGTAGATTATATTTACGAAAAACCTGTAATACAAGAAGATCGCGGAGGAAGGAAGAGGGTGGATGAAGCAAATTACTTTTGGGTATGGTGAAAATGGAAGTACAAGAAGACGGCAGGCGGGAAGGGGCGCGGATTAGGTAGATTATTACAAGACGGGAAAAGAAGACTGCAGGGGGTAGATTATTATGGAAAGTGGAGCAAGCTGGAAGGAATGGAAGACGGTCCCGTAAATTGGGTAGGAGATTCCGAGGCATGGGGGAGAAGGCTGGCGAGGCGGAAGAGAATGGAAATTAAGAGGGTGGATTGTAAATAGAAATAGAAGGAGGGGGTAGATTGTTGCCAGTGTTTTCAAATTCGCGCGAGCGCGCGAGCTCTGTTTTCGGAGTAAAGCGGCAGATCTCGCCTGTGTCGCAAGCGAGGTGCGATTAGATTGTAGGACGATCGCGCGTGATCTATTGTTGAACGTGTGAAATTATAAAATTATTAATTTTAAGAAAAAAAAAAATTTTTTTATTTGTATGAAGGAAGATATGGAATTCATATTTTGTTCAAAAATTGTTTAAAAAATAAATCCTCCCCGGCGGGGAATCGAACCCCGGTCTCCCGCGTGACAGGCGGGGATACTGACCACTATACTACCGAGGATCCTATGGAAGAGTATTTTTAATCGTGCTCCACGATCGTCTTTTGTTCTAACCTCTCCGATTCTTGCTCCGATTTCATTAACGAACGTTTTATGCTATTATCGAACACAAATACACCTGTTGCTCCAATTTTGTTATTAAAAATATCTTGGCTAGGTTAGGTTATACAGCTCCCGCTGAATGCGAAAAGTGGGACAGCGGGGGTATATAATCGCCAGTTGCGGGCTGTGGACAGGTCCCATGGGTCCTGGGCGGTGGGGTTTTAGTGGGTATAGGCGGAGGCATTAGGCCGTACAGTTCCTCCAAATTTCATCCGAGGAGGAAGCCGAGTCCCACACCACCCCCTCCGACCATCATCAGAGGAGGGGGTGTGCGTAATAGCATTTCCCCACCGCCCTTAAACAAAAAAATAAAAAAAGGTTAGGTTATACTGAAATGTATTTAGTAAGCGTCTCGGAGAGTTCAGTGTGAATCGTCCGAAATACCGCCAGTCCGTATACCGAACTTCGCGGGGTCTTAAGTCCCGTTCCGCTTGCTCGCGACGTTACTCGGGGCTTTGACGGTGTTATAGGAGTAACACCGACTATTTAAAATAAGTTTGACTCTCGGAAGTTAACACACTTTAATATATATATTTGAAAACTTAACAAGATACAGTAAAACGATGGGATCGAGGTAAAAGATAAAAGTTGTTTTGTGTCGCGTTTTGTTTTGTGTCGCGTCGTGTATAAGGTCAGCTCGGAATCTTTCCTTATTGGCTATACTGAAATGTGTGGGGATGACAAAATGATTTCTAATTGGTGAGTGGCTGGTGCATTTTGGTCGTAGGAGAAGGGGCGCCTTGGTGAAACTATGTTTAGGCTACGGAATTAATTGGGTGCGAGAGATATGGGAAAACGATACGGAAACTGAAGTACATATTTGTTTATACAGTAAGATTTCAATGGGTTTGTCAATGGGTTTCGCTCACGAGGCGGTCTCGAAGTGGTGTCCGGTGACACCCAAATTCTGGGACCGTCGCGTAGCGTCGAGTGTCTCGAGATATTGCAGCGGACCGTGCCCAAATACAATACGTATCTCACGTTCGGTCTGCTTGAGACCGAACATAGTGTTTCCCACCATGCGCATAACATGCTGACCACTTAGGTAAACATACGTTTATTCAGCCAAGAAAAATAACAATTATATACATAAACAAGAAACTTAAGATAAGAAAAACAATTACTTCCTTAAACGTACAAAAGGAGAAAAATGAATAAAGAAAACTTAAGATTAAAGACTCGAATATCGAGTACGCGTAATCTGGCCGGTCACGTAGATATTGCACTTATTGCTAAATATGTTGTTACAAGAGAAAAAATTAAGGAACAAAATTGTTTTTGGGGTTTAAGTATAGGGAAGGCGGGGGAGAGAACAAAAATATATTTATAATAAAATTAAAAGATATTCTCCCCGACGGGGAGTCGAACCCCGGTCTCCCGCGTGACAGGCGGGGATACTGACCGCTATACTATCGAGGAGTAACATGCTTTCTCAATTTTAATGGTTGTACATCTAGATTGCTTTGGTAGCTTTGGTTTCGGTAGGAAAATTCCGTTACTTAATCTAATTTATGAATATACTCTATATACATATTTACACACACACATACATATACACGCTGGCTAATGCTATGAGGTTTATCCCACATGCAGCAGTATCCACTACGATTCAAGATGACTCGGCAACCTTTAGTAGCATGATAGCTAGTCATCATATTTTTTCCCTGAAAGGTGCAAGAAGCCCTACTCATTATGCATTCAATTTCACCGATGCAGTAATCGTTTTCGGTGATATTCAAAGGCAAACATGGATCATCAGTCTGCACAGGCGCCCATTCAGAGCTAGCGAATTAACGCAGTCTTCACGCCCATACATATACATATACCTCATATTCAACGTTCAGCGTGTACACATACATTCTTATATTTATCCTATACATTTAGGGCGCGCGAATTGAAATGTGACGTTGATAATACTTAATTACTAGCGTTATCTTTTAGCCACCAGTATCTTCTTATGTTGGTCCTGTGATCGTCTTTTAGGTCATATTTCGTGAGCTTGTATGTGTATCTCATTTCCGGATCATCTAGTCTTATATCGCTGTTGTATGTGATTTTCTTGTTATAGTTTTCTCTGTTATAATGGTAGAGTAATGGTTGGTTGTTAGCGTTCTGTACGAGTCCTGTGTTGTCAAGATAAATAAAAGATTCTGGTGGTGTGTATCCAGTTTGTCTGGATTTTTTAAAGTATTCCGGGTTGGGATAGATGGAGCTGTGTATGAGGCTATTATTGTCTATGTTTCGAATGTTTGCCCAATGATTTCTGACTAGTTTTAGTATAAAGATGTCTATGCGAATAATTTCTGCTTTGTCTAATAATTTGTGGTTGCTTACTTTTTTTGTATAATTGGATTCCGGAGTTCTATATATACTGAGGCAGGCTCTGAGGCATTTGCGCTCAGACACTCGTATTTTTTCCATGGTGCTAGCGCTAATGTTGAACCAAATAGGGATGCCGTATGTGATAATGGGTCGTATCAGGAGTTTATAACAAAGGATTTTTACTTTGGTGTTGAGTTCTTTAGAGTAAAAAATGCGTTGTTCGCCGCGAATGCTTTTTGCGCTTTGTTGATCTGGATGTTAACGTGGTCGTTGAAGTTTAGTCTAAAATCTAGATCAGCGCTCGGAATTGTTTAATCGCGAGGAGCTCGAATCGAAGCCTCCGCCTCCTCGACCCGGCCGCGCGTCTCGCTCCCCGTCGTGGCCCTAGTGCTCAGGTGCGTACCATTTTATAGGCGCTATTCGTGGCGCAACAGGACGACACTCATGTCAATAGGTTTCCGCATTACCATTGAGGTACTATTGCCAATGCGTTTTTTTTATTAGTGGTATCCCCTCTAGGCCTACTCCACTATGTCGCACGATTTAGGCATATTGTCTGTACAACAAGATTCACTATTAATACTGCTTGAAAGTCTATCGTCCGAATTTATACGTCCGAAAACAAACGCACTTACTAACACTGATTTTCTACAAAAACTCGTGATCCTTACCTTCCAATAACCAATTCGTGACTGTTCGCATTACGTTCCCACTCGGATAAAAGAGGCAAAATGACAAATGACAAACGACTGATTTTTAAAATGAGTTACAATGTAAGCGTCGGCGCGGCAATGCGAACAGCTACGTTCAAACTTTCCGCCGCGCCGTAGATCTTAACAATTTGCCAAGCACGTTTAAACGTGCGCGAACATCAAGATGTCCCGGATGGTATTAAAATTTGAATAATAGAATTAAAAACTAATTTTTAAATTTATCTTACAAATTAATTTTTCTAATTAATTTTCTACTGCTATTGTCCGAACTTATCGTGCGTCATAGTGGAGTAGGCCTACAGGGGATACCACTAACGAAAAAAATGCATTGGCAATAGTATGTACCTCAATGGTAATGCGGAAACCTATTGACATGAGTATCGTCCTGTTGCGCCACGAATAGCGCCTATAAAATGGTACGCGCCTGAGCACTAGGGCCGCGACGGGGAGCGAGACGCGCGGCCGGGTCGAGGAGGCGGAGGCTTCGATTCGAGCTCCTCGCGATTAAACAATTCCGAGCGCTGATCTAGATGTACGCCTAAATATCGGACAACTTGTTTGTGTGGGATTTTAATGTTTCCGTCTTTGCTGTCATGTAATTGAAAGTGTTTCGCGCGCGTTCGTACGTCATTGTTTGCGTTTGAAACGTTTCAGATATATGGTCTAAATAAAATTGTTTCGCATTTGTTTATGTTTATTTTTAGTCTCCATGTGTTGAAATGGTCCTGAATTTTATTAAATAGGTCTTGTAGTTGCGTTTTTAGTCTTGATGGTTTGTCGTCGTCAATATATATGAGGAGGTCGTCCGCATATGCTATGGCACCTTTGTTGTTGTCGTCATTCAGGCCGTACATTTGTAATAGGTCACTCATGTAAAGGCTAAAGAGGATGGGGGAATTGACGGTTCCTCGTTGCAATCCGTTCTTGACCTCAAATATTTTGGAGGAGGTGGTGTTACCTTCGGTGACGTAGAACTTTTTATCGTGCACCATGTTCCATATCATTTTGATAAGGTGCATTGGAAAATTCTTTTTCGATAGTTTGAAAAAAAGCCCATGCAACCAAACCGTATCAAAAGCTTTCTCTAGGTCTATAAGCACTGTCCCGACCAGGGTTGCCATATTTTATCCCCTCCGGCCCCTTACCCTTCCGCCTTCTCGCCCAGTTTCGCAGCGTACCTCTTCCCACTAACGCAGGCGACAGTGGCGACACGCGACGAGTGGGAAGAGTGGGAGCAGGTAAGGAAAATAACGGGTGTACTTTTGTTCCACGCGACGCTACGGACGGCTTGGCTTGAGTGAAGTGGTTTTCGAATTCAGTTTACAGCAGTTTACAGACTTTGGTGTGCAATCTAGCAAGAATCAAAGTTTTAGAGTGCCGTTTGCAGTATTTTATACTACGCATTATTTAAAATTATTGAGAAAGCAGGTAATGTATACATTGAATTTTAGGTTATGTAATCTGCTTTCTCAATAATTTTAAATAATGCGTAGTATAAAATACTGCAAACGGCACTCTAAAACTTTGATTCTTGCTAGATTGCACACCAATGTCTGTAAACTGCTGTAAACTGAATTCGAAAACCACTTCACTCAAGCCAAGCCGTCCGTAGCGTCGCGTGGAACAAAAGTACACCCGTTATTTTCCTTACCTGCTCCCACTCTTCCCACTCGTCGCGTGTCGCCACTGTCGCCTGCGTTAGTGGGAAGAGGTACGCTGCGAAACTGGGCGAGAAGGCGGAAGGGTAAGGGGCCGGAGGGGATAAAATATGGCAACCCTGGTCCCGACCAGGGAAGCCAGATCGGCCCAGATGCGAGTCTCGCCAGGCCCCTTACGTCTCCGTCCCTCGCCTAGACGGTGCCTCCGCTATCCCCCCCACTCTTCCGCCTGTGGGAGCTGGCGAGGGACGGAGTCGTAAGGGGCCTGGCGAGACTCGCGGCGGCGAGACTCGCGGCGGCGAGACTCGCATCTGGCATCCCTGGTCCCGACGCAGTCACCGGCATTTCTGGCCCAACATATATCTGAGGTAAACTTGGTGATTGCGTGGACTGTCGAATGTTTAAATCTAAATCCGAATTGAGTTTCGGGTATTAAGCTATTTTCTGTGCAGAAGGCATTTATTGATTTGTTTATGGTGACTTCGAATATTTCACTTATGTTTGGCAGAAGGCTGATTGGCCGGTAACTGGCCGGGTCACTGCTGTCCTTTCCTTTCTTTTTAATGGCTATTAATTTAGCCGTTTTCCACGCTGTGGGGAAATATGCTCTATTTAAGCAATTATTAAATATTACGCTATAATTGTAGATGTAAAGAGGTGGTAGGTGTTTTAGTACGATGTTAGGAATATTGTCGAAGCTGGATGACTTTTTGCTGTTTAGTATTTTTAGTGTGAAACCTAGCTCGTAGAACGAGGTGAAGAAGTTTGGTGGGATTGTATTGCCGTTTGGGTTTTCGGCTCTGTTCGTGTCGGGGACAGGGCTACCATATTTTTCTCTCGCCAGGCCCCTTACCCTTCCGCCTCTCGCCGTGCCGTGCACCGTACCTCGTCTTTGCACTCTTCCCACTAACGCTGGCGACAGCGGCGACGGAGGCTCCCACTCTTCCCACTAGTTGCTGACGCGACCGTACGCAAGCGTGTCGCCGCTGTCGCCAGCGTTAGTGGGAAGAGTGCAAAGACGAGGTACGGTGCACGGCACGGCGAGAGGCGGAAGGGTAAGGGGCCTGGCGAGAGAAAAATATGGTAGCCCTGGTCAGGGATACTGACCACTATACTATCGAGGAGGGAGTGACATTCCATATTTTGATATGACTATATAATATTGCGATTATTATTTACTGCTTTTCGTGCCACCAGTATTTTTTTGGATCCTGTTTTAGTATAGTGTCTCTGTCGTATTCTGTTAATTTGTATTTCTAACGAATTTCGGGATGGTTGAAGCTGAGATTCCCGTCAAAGATCAGTCTTTTGTCGTATGTTTTTCTGTTGTGGTGATATATGATTGGTTGTATGTACCAGTTTTGTATCGAGTTTTGTTTTGTCAAAGTGTATGAATGATTCTGGGGGTGTGTATCCAGTCTGTATCGTTGTTTCGTAATATAGCGGATTGGGGTAAACTGAAATGTATACTTGGCTGTTTTCTGTAATGTTGTGGATATATGCCCAATGGTTGCGTGTGAGTTTTAGTGTAAACATGTCAATTCTGGGTATTCTGGTCATTTCGTACAGTCTATGATTGCTATACAGTTTAGTAAAGTTGGATTCCGGTGTCCTATATTTGCCTAAACATGCTCTTATACACTTTCGTTCGAATAGCCTGAGTTTCTCCATCGCGCTTGCGCTGATGTTAAACCAAATTCGTGATCCATATGTCAGAATTGGTCGAATTAGAAACTTGTAGCATAATATTCTGACACTATTCTTCAAGTCTTTGCAATAAAAAAGTCTTTTGTTGGCCATGAATGCTTTTCGTGCTTTATCAATTTGAATATCTATATGGTTAGTGCAATTTAATTTAAAATCCAAATATATGCCTAAATAACGAACAACGTTCTTGTGTGGTATCTTTTTGGATATGTCTTGAGAGTCATGTAGGTGGAATTTTTTAGTATGAGTTCGTACGTCATTGTTTGCGTCGGAAATTTTGGAGATGCATGGCCGCAAGAGTATCGTTTCACATTTGGTTAGGTTAATTTTGAGTTTCCACGTATGGAAATAATCCTGGACTTTATTGAATACTTCCTGTAGTTGTTTTTGAATTATGGAGGGTTTGTTGTCATTCGCGTAGATCAGTAAATCGTCTGCATATGCTATTGCTTTTTTGTGCGGTTCGTTATTTAGGCCATGCATTTGGAGTAGATCACTTATATGTATATATGCTAAACAAAATGGGGGAATTGACGGTGCCTTGTTGTAGGCCATTTTTAATTTGGAAAATTGTTGTGGAGGTGTTGGTATGTATCTTCACATACACGGAATGTTTTTTCATGTAACATGTTCCACAACATCTTTATTAGGTGAGAGGGGAAATTTTTCTTTAACATCTTAAAGAACAGACCGTCCAACCAAACAGTGTCGAACGCTTTTTCTAGATCGATGAACACCGCCCCGACACAGTCACCCGCGTTTCTTGCCCAACATATGTCTGATGTGAATTTTGTTATTGCGTGGATAGTTGAATGTTTGAATCTAAATCCCCGAATTGAGTTTCGGGTATTATGCTATTTTCTGTGCAGAAGGAATTTATTGATCTGTTTATGGTGACTTCGAATATTTCACTTATGTTTGGCAGAAGGCTGATTGGCCGGTAACTGGCCGGGTGGGATACTGACCACTTTTTTTTTTGAAAACACGTTTATTCAGCCAAAAAATAACAAATATATACATAAACAAGAGACTTATGGAAGAGTATTTTTAATCGTGCCCCACGATCGTCTTTTGTTCTAACCTCTCCGATTCTTGCTCCCATTTCATTAACGAACGTTTTATGCTGTCATCGAACACTTAAGTACACCTGTCGCTCCAATTTTTTTATTAAAAATATTAGGTTGGGGAAAAAGTAATCCATTATTTCTTCGTTAGATGGCTTTAGTGAGATATATCTCTATATGTATCTATGGGCCAATAATGGCCTAAGATGTATTAATAAAAAAAAAAAAGTATTGGTCAGACAACTTCAGGCTTGTGCTCGTTGGAAAAGTGACATTCCGTACTAGAATAAATTCTCCTACAGTTTTGTTATTGGCCGATTCAGTTGAGAGTTATAGGTTATAAAAGATGGAGGTTAACAAAGAGAAAATTCGGTACATTTTACAATTTTGCCTTGATAAAGGCGAAAATGCAAGGCAGGCATCCACTATGAGCTGCTTCCATATGGCCAAACATTAAATTCGGACCTCTACTGTCAACAATTGGACCGGTTGAAGGTAGCGATTGACCAGAAGCGGCCAGAATTGGCCAATAGGAGAGGTGTTGTGTTCCATCAGGACACCGCCAGGCCATACACGTCTATAGTGACTCGCCAGAAACTCCGGAAGCTTGGTTGGGAAGTTTTAATGCATCCACCTTATAGTCCGGACCTGGCACCAAGCGATTTTATCATCTTTTTTTATCCTTACAAAACTTCCTTAGTGATAAGAAATTGGCATCAAGAGAAGATTGTGAAAATCGCTTAGTTGAGTTTTTCGCCAATAGGGACCAGGGCTTCTATGAGAGAGGCATTATGAAATTACCTTTAAAATGGCAACAAATTGTCGAACAGAACGGCGCATATTTCACCCAAATCGGACAATCCGAACCAAGTTAAATAAAGTCTTGAAATAAAGGTAAAAATAATGGATTACTTTTTCCCCAACCTAATACATATCTCTAAATGCGAAAGCTCCGAGACAGCATAAAGCAGGTGTTCCGAATAGACGGAGTGAGATTCTGTATTGAATTTGATTTCGTGAAATCCAGTTTACGAGTGTCACCCCTCTCTGATTGTTAATAGGATTGCTCCACGCGGCGTGCTTCGCATTGAAGTCACCCGCGAGGAGGTAATAGTTGTTATTTTTATGCAATTCTAGTTTATCGAACAATAGGTGCAGTTCGTGCATAAATTCCTTCTTACAACTGCTGGTGGGATATCCTGAAATTGGATACAAATTGTTATTGTTCTGTATTTTGAGTTTAATTACGGTGATTTCGAAGGTGGTGGATTCGATATTGCTTGGTTGGACGGCCTTGAATTTAATGTTATTTTTAATTAATATGCCTGTTCCTCCAGCCTGTTCAGCATTATGTCTGTCGTTTCTTACAAACGTGTAATTCTTAAATCTGACTACAGAGTTCCCTCGATTAGTGTGACTTCCGGGTATGCGGATGATGTGACTTCTTTATGATGATGGTTATGAGAGAATGACCAGAATCGTGAATCGATAGGTATTCTGCAAGCGATGCTCTTCTTTCATAGGATATCAGTGAATTTACGTTAGTTTCCACTATATTTAGTTTGCTGCATCGAATTTTGTCTGCAGTATTTTGACGAGTGTTATTATTGGAGTTGGTATTGAATGTTAAAAGTTAAGGTCAAGAGCTTCGGCGATTAAATTGACTTTGTCACTATTGGATTCCATCTGCTCTATTATTTGGAACATTTGGTTTTTTACTGTGGATTCTATTATTTTCTTTACTTGCTCTAGAAATGGGCTGTGGTCTGTGCTGTTCGTATTGTCAGTTTTCTGTGGTTCAGGAATGTGTCTGGTTTGAATTTTGGTGGAGTCTTTGAATAGCGAGGTATAGGAGACCCCTGGTTTTGTGAATCTGTTTATGGCTTGGTTATTTTTTTCTTTTATATTTTCTCTAATTTCTTTGAGTTTTGGACATCCTCTATAAGAAGCTGGATGTTCAAAGCTTTTAGAATTAATGCAATACGGACCAGTCGGGGTTTTGTCGTCAGTCAACTCGGTGGAACGCGGACATTCGCCTGGATTATTCGGGATGTTACATTTAACGCAACAGTATTGCAGGTTGCAATTAAATGCAACATGTCCAATCCTCTGGTAGTCCAAACAACAATAAATCAAATATAGGTTAGGTGCTTCGAACACGTTGACAAATCAAAAGAATGAGCTAAAGCCATCTATCGACAAAATCCGCAATTACTTAGTTGCCAACCCATTAATTTTCTCCCACTTCACTGCATTATAAAGAACAGTATTTATCTGTTTTAAGTTATTAATATTGCTATTCGGCGAGAGCTGTGCCAAAAATATGGGCAAAACGCGATGTTCATTCGACGATCTTTTTGTACTGAATTTTTTTACTGATATGAAGTTTAGATCTTCGATCTTTTCAGCGCTTCTAAGACTTCATCTGTATCGAAATGACCTTCTACATTTTTTAACATTACTGTTATGTGTTTTTCTAGTTTCGGTGTGTATGTGAAGCATTGTATGTTGTTGTTTTTCAGTATCTCGCAAGCTATTTTGTATTCGTCGATTGAGGCTGTTTGTAATATTTGTTTGTTGTTGCTGATTCTTTTCACGTGAAATACGTCTTTCTTCTTGTCATCAACAACCTCGTTGTTCGGATACCACAATATCGATCCGACAGACGACTTCTCTCGATCTCTACGTTATCTTCAGAATATCACAGGGGGAGGCAACTTCATCTCATGCTGTTGTAACATTATTATCGAACACTTAAATATAACTGTCGCTCCAATTTTGTTATTAGAAATATCTCCAAATGCGAAAGTTCCGAGACAGTACAATCTAAACCAGGTGTTTCGAATAGCAAAAATAGAGCATCTCCGATATCTCGGAGCAGACGATGCTTGAACTCCATTCGGACACGTGGTGTCATTTAAAAACAAGCCTTCTTAAGGACCTCGAGTGGTCCTGTGGCGGCTGTGAACATCTGGTCGCACAACTTGAGAACTCGCCCACTTTCCGTCTCAAGTATTTCTCTTTTTCTGCTTAACCGGTGACCCGACACCGTGCTTCCATTCCTTCGTCAACCAACATTAATTAATTAACAGTTTACACGTGGTTTCTTCTCGCCACTCTGTACGCGAGTAAGATGCACTCGGAAACAAGCCTCTTACTTAGATCTTAGGTGCTGGATTCGTTTCTTATTGATTCCCTATTAGAATCTCGGACTCATTTAATTATTTATTAATTGAAAAAAATGAGATTTGATGTACAATTTCATTGATACAGATTCCATTGCAACAAAAGTTTTTCTCAAAGGAATATTTCCATCGACTCCATATTGTGAAATGTTCAAATATGTTTGAAAATAAAAAAAAAGAAATTGCATCGGCCGGGAATCGAACCCGGGCCGCCCGCGTGGCAGGCGAGCATTCTACCACTGAACCACCGATGCTCACGTCTTACTCCATTCCCAAGGGAAAGAAATAGCTATAACTCCATCGCGATCCACAGCTGACTTTCACCAGCACATTTATGGATCGGAGTTGAAGTTGCGCCTTCTACAAACAGTCCTCCCATTGAATACCTAAAAAATAGGTTTGGAGTAAAAATTTCTTAAGTAAAACTTCTTAAAGCAAATGCAACAAAGTAAAAAAAAAATAAGAATTTTGCATCGGCCGGAAATCGAACCTTTTTTTTTTTGAAAAGTTTTTATTTGCTATAAGATTACAGTATTTACATTAGTTGGCTCAAATAAAACTACGAAAAAAAAACAACCTTATATATACGTGTCAGTCTTATGAAGTTTGAACGTCTTTGGTACTTCGCTTCATTGCTATATTAGTGGAGGGCATTGCACAATAGGGGGAGTTTATTCGACTGTTGACAGTCTGTTTTGCCGGGCGGTATATTTTATCACAGGTGAAAAATTACGGAAAAAACCCTGTTTAGTAACTAATATATACATATATATATGTGTGTGTGTGGTTTATATACATGTGTGATTGGTGTGTACTTAATCTAGGTTACAAGATTGCTTAGTGACTAGTAGCTAGGTTATGGATAACTAGGTTATGTAGGCGCGTGGTGTTTACCTACTACATATATATGTTGATTGCACATGCTGTATTGCACTCAATATGTGACTTTTGCCATACTGGTGTACCTGTTACATTAGTTGGTGCTTACTTGTTCTTTTCTCCTGCGAATTCGTCTTCGGAGCTCGTCAATGAATTTCCCGTCTTCCACCAACCACCAGTATTTCTTTGCTAGGCGGTGGAAATCGTTTCTGTCCCTGTCGGGTATCGCGGTGGAATATTTAATGTTTGGGGGGTTCGTGGTGTGGTTGTATTTGATGGTTTTGTCCGCTCTGTTTCTTGCCGTATGGTATATTAGTGGGACGTTCATTTCGTCTTGGATTAGGCCCTTTTTGTCAAGGTGGGTAAAGGCTTGCGGGGTAACATATCCTGATAGCATACTCTCTTCTATGTCTGTTGTATTTGTGTTTATGATTTCTGTAAGGATTTTGTTTTGTGTGTTTGGTACGTTGGCGAAATAGTTGCGTATTAGTTTTAGGATGTGATTGTCAATGCGGGATATGTCGGCTAGGTTGTATAGTGTTTTATTGTTTATGAAGTGGTTGCTGTTTGTTTTTCTGTATATGTGTAGTGCCGCCCTTATGCAATTTCTTTCAAGTTTACGGATTTTCTCCATTGTTGCAGCGTTTATGTTCCACCAGATTGGGGCAGCGTAAGTGATTATTGGCCTGACGAGCAAGAGATAGCAGATTATTTTGGCTTTGTGGGAAAGTGACTTATGGAAAAAGAGTCTACTGTGTTTTCTAAATGTGTTTGTGGCTTTCTGTAGCTGTGTGTTGATATGTATGTTGAATTTGAGTAGATAATCTAGGTGTACACCTAGATATCTGACACTTTTTTTGTGTTGTACTATATGGGAATTGTTATTGTTCTGTATTACTATGTTGAAGTTGTTGATGTGGTATCGTTTAGAGCTGTTGAGGTATCTGAGTGGTTTGTGGAAAAGAATGGTTTCGCACTTGGATGGATTGATCTTCAGATTCCAGTTAAGGTAGTGCTGGTTGATTTGGTTGACTAGGAGTTCAAGCTTGTCTTGTATAATGTTTGGGTGGGTGTCCGCGACTAAGACTATAAGGTCATCAGCGTATGCAGCATAGTATGTGTTGTTGTTGGCGTTGAGTTGAAATAAATTTGTGATGTTATGGGTGAATATATTAAATAGTGTGGGGGAAGTGACTGTCCCTTGCGTTAGACCTTCTCTTATTGTGTATGTTAAAGTGGAGAATAGGTCGCCATTCCAGGTGACGAAACGCCTGTTTGTGACCATTCTCCAGATTATCTCAATGAGGTCAGTGGGAAAGTTGAGATCGCTTAGTATATAGATCAGGCCATTTATCCAGACTGAATCGAAGGTCTTCTCAATACCTATGAGGCATCTCCAAAGTGTGAAATGTTAAAAAAAAAAAAAAGAAATTGCATCGGCCGGGAATCGAACCCGGGCCGCCCGCGTGGCAGGCGAGCATTCTACCACTGAACCACCGATGCTCACGTGTACTCGGATCTCGGGGGCTGAGCAGAAGTTACTATTTTCCGTATTGCATAATCAATCTCCTTTCTCCAGTGCCCCCATAGATTGCTGTGTGAACGTACCATTTCGATGATACTTCATCCTGATTATTTAAGAGAGTATATAAAAAAGAGAAATGGAGCCAGTTGGTTGTATAGAAAATATAGACATTGTTGATGACATTTTTTAATCAAAGAAAATTATAAAAAAGAAATTGCATCGGCCGGGAATCGAACCCGGGCCGCCCGCGTGGCAGGCGAGCATTCTACCACTGAACCACCGATGCTTGTGCTCCACTATACTCCGGCTCCAGTTTGTCTGGCAGAATAGTTGCTCCAATTTCTCTACCACAAATTGTTATAAACTTCCCTCGTGGAGTACCATCGTCCCTGAAATTCACTAAAATTATTCGAGATAATTCTCAAGTGTGCGGATCCATATTCCAGCATTTCGAATCTCTCTGTTCAGGATTAGCAGCGTTACACGAGCGTTTCGCTGGAGGTCGAGGCTAGACCGAGACAATAAGGAATATCCCTCGTCAGTTTCGCCGATGACTCTGGTTCAGGGTCGGCCATTGCACTTTCGTGGCCCGAGCATAACAAAGAGAACGAGTTGGAGAGGACGACTGTGTCTGTTCTCGTTCTCGTGTGCGTTGGCCCGCGATTTAACGTTAAGTACCGGGGCTCTTGCCATCCGTGTGACCATTACACGCGATTCTTGCTTCAGAGCATACCCAGGTTGAGCATGGAACAGAATCTATACCCGTATTTAGCATGCTAAAAGTCGGTGTAGGTTCTGTTCCATGAAAACCTGGCTGTGCTCTGTCTCTGTTTGTACTGACAAAGCTCGTGTCATCGACAGTTAACACTTTATCTATTGGTAGCCTATTGACACTAAATCCTACCAAGCCTCCAAAGTAACTGGTACATGTTCCCTTATAAAAATGACAAGATTCATTTTATTGGGTTGGAAAGAAAGTTCTTACGGTTTTCGTTATTTTGATTTTATGATAAAAGCAGCAAGAACTTTCTTTCCAACCCAATATTTAGACTTTGTGCAGCTTTTATTGTAATATGTGCTCCACTAAAGATACCTATACAATAATTTCTTATAAAATTATTTTTATGATATCAATAATCGTAAAATAAAAACGTAAAATAATAACTTTCCTGATGTCAGTATTATTAGAGTGGGCAAAGAACTAAAAACAAATTGGTTTCACAAAACTAGCTGGTCTGGCAGATACGTAAGTTTGTATTCTTTCCATCAGTTACAACACAAGATAGGTCTTGTCAAAGGTCTTATTGATCGTGCCATCCTTTTAGCAAATCCTGAATTCAGATCAAACAATCTGTCACTCATTGGGAATGTATTTAAACAGAATGGATACCCTGAAAATCTCGTTTCTAACATGATCAAAGAACGAGTATTTGATGTATACCATCCTCTCTTCGTCGAAAAGCGAAAAGAGGAAAGGTTCAGAGCAAGAGGTCCAATAAATTGTCCATATGTCACATGTAAACAACATTTCTAATGACATTAGAAGAATTTTTAGGAAGGTTGGCATACACACTATCTATAACATACCATTTCATTTGAAAAGTTGATTTCCACCAATTAAAGATAAAATACCTATGTTGAAAAGTTGTAACGTAGTATATGCAATACCTTGCAAGGATTGTAACTTGTAACCATGAAGACATTGGACAAACATCTGGACACCTAGACACACGTATCACTGAGCATAAACGCAATATATTCTTGTCTCCAACACAACACACCGCTTTGATGAAGCATTCACTTGAGTTTGACCATACATTTGACTTCGACAATACCAAAGTGACAGACAGAGAACATAACCTACAAAAAAGGTTACTACTGGAAACGATTCAAATGATTAACCATAGCGTAAATCTTAGGTATGAAACGCTTAAGATTCATGATTATTACGCGGCATTACTGAACCAGTAATGTGTTATGATGAAGTTTCCAATTTTATAAGGTTTACAATTGGGTCCTACCCATTTAAAATACACTCTTTCTGCTGGTCTTACATCATGAATGTCGATTTTTAAAGGTACCACCTGTGGTTAGTATAATACATAGCATGTGTTGAATATATATCGTTGGACTTTTTCAAATTTACCGCCATATATTGATTTAAGAACGGTCGATCGTTATGTTCAGATTAGTGTGTCTATATGTTCAGTTTCCAATGTTTTCAGTTTTTGGGCTCTGTTCAATCTTCTTCAAACTTTGACCGCAGTACGTTCTAAACCAGCAGCGTGTACAAATCAGTTTTTCAATGCTCAATTTACATAACTAAAGTTATTATAGCAAGTACGTATTAATATCCTTTTTGCTCAAAATTTCAATTCACCTATTCTACTTTCTGTATTATATACAGGGTGTCCAAAACCACCCGTCCAGGGGTGTTTTTAACTTCTCAGATAAGCATATTCGGTAAAAATGTTTGCAATAAAAGTTGGGATTAATGGAGGACATATGTCCATGACCTTGTATTTGACCTTCGGATCCATTTTCAAGGTTATTTGGAGGTCAGTACATCTACCAGTTAGGTAGATAATGAGTTAACAAACGGGCACTAGAAGAATATGGAAGATAGTTCCATGTCATACATTCAGAGCAGAATATTTAGTTTTTAGTATTTTAATCTCATCGGGAGAAAATATCGCAGTAAAACGTACACCCGCAGTAATAGGTACATTTACCCTTCTTTTTTGTTTTTTAAAGACGTGCGGAAGAAATGCATTTACGTACACCCCGGAAGGGGGTAGTGTGGGAGTAGGAGGACACAGTGTTCAGTGTCCCCAATACCCACTAAAAAGCGTCTAGGACCTTCGCCCTTTCCTCTCTATCCTTTCGTGCCCGAGAGAGTATGATTTAGGGCCCCGCTTTTTGCATTTCCCCTAAATTATGTTACAATTCGGGCTAGTGCCACTCCTGTTGTTGGCCTTTAGGTATGTTTACCCTAGCTGAGGGCAACGTAGCGGGCCATGTGACGTCAGAAAAAATATTATGTATCCTTCTCTGCCCGTACGGGCGATAGCTGAACGACACTGGCCTAGACAGAACGGCAACACTCGAGCCGAAGTGAAAGTCGAAGCAGGATGAGAATTTATGATCCCAGGGTCCTCGGAGTTGGTCGTTCTCTTCAAGTGCTCGCCTCATGTTCGAATTTCCAAACGGCCGGAAGTGGACGGTCACCTAAAATATACGCTGCTCCGAGGGCATCGTGTTGCATTTCGACGGTCAACATTTGGGACCAATTACGAACGCTGCCAACTCTAAACCGTCACACCGGCGTTGAGAATGTTGCAATCCACTTTGCTAACACTCGATCAGTAGCGCGTTATAACTACATAGTTGGGGCCTTCGGCAAAGTAGAATTTGGATCTTGGATTTCGGTTTGTGTTCGGGGCCCCCTTTTGCTTTGGGCCCCGGGCATTTGCCCAAGTTGTCCATAGGGTAACGCGCCACAGTGTGGTTGCATTTCTGATCAAATGCCCAATCTGTTCCTTTTGTTCTATCTGTGGTTGCAGTAGCGCGTTATAACTAGTTGGGGCCTTGGGCAAAGTAGAATTTCGGGGCCCTAACCCCAACCGAATAACTTTATAAGGAAAACGTAGAATTTGGATCTTGAATATTGGTTTGTGTTCGGGGCCCCCTTTTGCTTTGGGCCCCGGGCATTTGCCCAAGTTGTCCATAGGGTAACGCGCCACAGTGTGGTTGCATTTCTGATCAAATGCCCAATCTGTTCCTTTTGTTATATCTGTGGTTACAGTAGCGCGTTATAACTAGTTGGGGCCTTGGGCAAAGTAGAATTTCGGGGCCCTAACCCCAACTGAATAACTTTATAAGGAAAACGTAGAATTTCGATCTTGGATCTCGGTTTGTGTTCGGGGCCCCCTTTTGCTTTGGGCCCCGGGCATTTGCCCAAGTTGTCCATAGGGTAACGCGCCACAGTGTGGTTGCATTTCTGATCAAATGCCCAATCTGTTCCTTTTGTTCTATCTGTGGTTGCAGTAGCGCGTTCTAACTAGTTGGGGCCTTGGGCAAAGTAGAATTTCGGGTCCCTAACCCCAACCGAATAACTTTATGAGAAAAACGTAGAATTTGGATCTTGAATATTGGTTTGTGTTCGGGGCCCCCTTTTGCTTGGGGCCCGGGGCATTTGCCCATAGGGTGACGCGCCACTGCACTCGATCGTTTGCATCGCGGTTTCCGGAGTGAAAATCCGGGCGACTGCGATCGACTTCAGGGCGACTCCGTGCACAATGGCTGCCGGTGGAACCCGAAGGAAAGCTTGCCGATAGCACAGGTATTCGACTTCGATATCCGGTTTGTCGAGGATCGAAGTCAATGCACCTGGCCGAGCCCGGCTCTCTCGGCTCTCGGCTCGTCGAACCGATCCTTTAAACTGCGTCTCTCCCTCTTACGCAAGCGGAACGACTCGGCCGTTTCACTCGCGATCCTCTTACTTTTTTCCCTTTTACCTTATTCACTCTCTCTCTCTCTTTCTTGCTCCTTCTCTCCCGTTCGCTTTTCTACCTGAGCTTGCGGAGAGAAAACGAATTTGTTTTCGAGTTCCAGCGACCGACCGTAACGGTCCGCCGGCATTTTGTTCGGCGACCATAATCCGCCTGGAAAAAGCCCTGCTCGCGTGCACTCGCTATGGGCACATCAGTGTGTCAAGCAACAACCCGTTTGCTGCGCCAACATCCCGAGCTTCTATTGCGTCTCGGGTCCAACCGAAAGGATTAACTCGTATTTCCCTGTGCCTTGCGATTCCTTTCACAGCCGCCGTAACTGGAACTGCTTTGTTGTCAATGACAATGTAAATTCTTATTTATTACGTAGCTATTACACATTCAGATTAATCTGACGTCCTGATTAGCAAACAAAATATATAAAAAAATCTTTCTAAAAACCACGCTTATATTAAAATGCACTAAAAAGGAGAAGATAATTCTTTTCCTGGTTCTCCATAAAATACCGAATCCAGTTAAATGATTAATCATGTTTTTCTTCCGTTACAAAATTAGTGTCGGAATAGATAGAAAAATGTAATATAAATTTAAATGAAATCGTGACGTTAGTGACTATAAAAATAAAAGCGTGGAGCGCTAAACTATATTGACGTAATCTTCGTGGGCGCTTCACATTTTTATTTTTATAGTCACTAATGCCATAATGTTATTTAAATTTATATTAAATTTTTCTATCTATCCCGACATTAATTTTATAACAGAAGAAATTTTGAACTAATTGCTTGAAATTTTGGGGAAAAATATTATCAATCTATCTGGATTCGGTATTTTATGGAGAACCAAGTAAAACATTGTTTTCTTCTTTTTAGTGCATTTTAATATAAGCGTGGTTTTTAAAAAATTTTTGTTTATACATTTTATTTTCTACTTCCATTGTCATCGGAGGCAAGTGTGTATATAAAATTTCAGCAAGATTGGACTATGGGAAGAGGTTTAAAATTCGATTACAATATTTGTAAGAGAATTGAAAGAGATTAGAATAGAAAATTGCCGTTTTAAGACTATAAATTAAGATATTAACGAGCAAACAATGGAATTCAAGAAAGAATTCACAGAAACTTTGTAATATTTTAATCGGAACATTAACAAATTGTTGAAAGAAACACAGTAAATGGGTTAAGGCTTGTGTCCTCACTCTACCTTCCCCCTCTACGACGCCATCTCCCACGCTTCCGCCACGGGCCAGTCACGTGACGCGCTTGATCTCTGTCGCTCATGTGTCACGTGACTAGTACTGGCAGAGAGAGGGTCACTTGTCACTTTTTCCCCTGAATTCGATTCAATTCCCTCATCCGGCGGCTGCAGCGATGGCGGCCGTCGCGACCGATTCCACCAGGGAAAGGTACTTCAACCGGTTAAACTGACATTTACTGGTTCTCCGGGTGGACGCGGCCTTGGCATCGCGTTTCTTTCGACTCGCTCTGTGTCGAGGTTATCACGATACTCAATTTCACCGTGGCGTTGCGTTGCACCGCGCCGCACGCCTCGTCGTCGGTTCGTCTCGATTCCCTTCGGGATATACATACGTTGAAATTCGATTAGATTCGATTAACGCGAATTCGATCGTCACTCGCCCGGGAAAACTGCTCGGCACCGTTGATGTATCTTTAATGGCGTCGAAGAGAGCGGGTCCAGAACGAGTTTACCACGCTCGGTTTTCGTCTACGGTTCAGAACTCTGCCGTGTTGCTATTCAAATAGTCAGTCCAACCCTTTCGCTTTCGATTTCTTTCCAGACGAAAACATTTCTCTTTTGATTTCTCTTTGGCTGAATCGGTATCAATGCTGATGCATTTGGTGGGGAAAGAGAAACTCTTGAATCACATTGTTCGAGTAACCTTCTCATTCTCTGCGTGCTTATATTATATATTTTAAATTATATTATAAATTGCATATATTATATATTTTGTCTGAATCAATTGTAACAAACAGGGGAGCCAAATAAAATTGTCAGTGTTTCTTTAATGATTTCAATGAGATGACGATACCATGTTGGTGATCTTCAATTCTTTTACAGTTTTAAATTTCTTCTGCTGATTCTTGCCATAACTGCATAAAATCATAATTATTTCAAGCAGATGACAATGCCACGTCGATATTCTTCAATCCTCTTACTGTCTCTTTCATCTACTGGTGCTTGCCATAACTGCATAAAATCCGCTGTCTAGCGACGAGTGAAAGTTCGACACAGCGAGGAAACCATGCACCGTTGTCTTGAGGACAAGGGCATCGTTGAGACGCAACGTAATGTGATTCCCACGAGAGTGTCTTTAGAATTTGACACAAAATGTCAGAGACTTCGACCGCCCGGCTAGAGGCAATAAATTAGTCTAAGAGTCGAAGGCTCTTGAGCCTGACGCGACCGGGATTTAGTTAAAGAATTTACTAAAGATTTACTTAAAGTTTATGTACTGTATTGTTTCCAAATTTCATAGATATTTTATTGTTTTCAAGTTTTGTAGAAATTTTATTTTGTTTCCAAATTTTGTAGAAATGTTTTCAAATTCTATAGAAATTTTATTGTTTTTAAATTTTGTAGAAATTGTACTATTTTCGAATTTTATAGAAAGATTGTTTCCAAATTTTGTAGAAATTGTACAATTTTCAAATTTTATAGAAATTTTATTGTTTTCAAATTTTGTAGAAATTGTACCATTTTTAAACTTTGTAGAAATTTTATTGTTTTCAAGTTTTGTAGAAATTTTATTTTGTTTCCAAATTTTGTAGAAAGGTTTTCAAATTCTATAGAAATTTTATTGTTTTCAAATTTTGTAGAAATTGTACTATTTTCAAATTTTATAGAAAGATTGTTTCCAAATTTTGTAGAAATTGTACAATTTTCAAATTTTATAGAAATTTTATTGTTTTCAAATTTTGTAGAAATTGTACCATTTTTAAACTTTGTAGAAATTTTATTGTTTTCAAATTTTTTAGAAATTGTACCATTTTCAAATTTTGTAGAAATTTTATTGTTTTCAAATTTTATAAAAATTGTAGTTTTCAAATTTTTTAAAAACGTTATCCTCTCTGGTTGGGCTGTTCTGGGGAATCCAAGATGTCCGCCGCGTTTGTTGATCGAGGTCAAACGCTGGTCAGAGGGGGTTCAAGGATTCTCGGGCGAAAAGCGAGGAAGGTTCAGGGATTTCTTGTGAAAAGGGAGCAGGAACGGTGCGGCGGCTAAAAGCTCGATGAAAGGATCGAGGAGCCGGGTGTTAGTTCGGCTGACCCTAAGAAGCTGCGAAGGCTGTGTATCTCTTTACGGAGTTCACGGTCGTCTTCTTTCAGGAACCGTCAGATCGATGCTGCAACAGGATCCTTGGCCAGGGGAACGTGGGGATAGGTTGGATGGGAGTCCATGGTAACCTCTCGCGAAATGCAAAAGGATCCGGGGAACAATACTCGAAGGAATTTAATTAGAGAACAAGTCGGTTATCAAAGTATAACGAGTCACTGGTGCTCGGCTATGTTCCGCCAGATACGTAATATCCAAAACAGACACAATGCTTGTATAATACTGGATAATGAACGGAAACTTTGTTGGTTGTTTCTCGGCGGGCTAATTGGTCTCGTCCGACGCACGCGGCGAATAAAATTGTAGAAATAGATTCGGTCTGGATCTGCTAGAAATCGTATTAGATCTTGATCATTTCTCTGCAGCTCCGGTGCGAATATACATTGTTGAGATAATGAAAAGATTTGCGATTGTGGGAAGCAGGAGTAAAATAACACTTGATTTCATCCCTTAATGACTTGACTGCGTTGAAAACAATTTAAATGCTTCTAATCTTTTACTGTTTTATATTAAATCATATAATTATAGTTCATTTTCAAGTTAGTATTATTATTTAATATTGTCATGAATGGAAATTGAAAATTCTACGGATTAAATTCGGAAAAACGAGGATCTCCTTTTGATTTGAGGACTCGTATTGATTTATTTAAAGTGGATAAAAAAATAAAAATAGAAATTGCATCGGCCGGGAATCGAATCATTTTTTAAAAATTTTATTTGCTAAGGATTTTCAATATGTACACCAGGTGCAAATAAAAATACTAAAAGCGACCTCAAAATATAGCAGTCTTATAAAGTAGAAACATCTTTGGCTCTTCGCTTTATATCTATTAAAATTTATTAAATGATTGCATAAGTTCGTGTCCGATTTGAAAATAAAATTCAATGGTTAAATTTTAAAGATTGGTTAAATTAAAATTAAAAAATTGTTAAATTTTCTACAAATAGAAAAGAATGGTGACTATATGTATAATTGATCAGTAAAGTAGTATTCTTTAAAATTTAAAATTTAACCATTGAATTTTATTTTTAAATCGAGCACGAACTTATGCAACCATCTAATATATTGGTGGAGCATTGTCCATCGACTCCAAATTGTGTAATGTTAAAATATGTTTAAAAAAAAAAAAGAAATTGCATCGGCCGGGAATCGAACCCGGGCCGCCCGCGTGGCAGGCGAGCATTCTACCACTGAACCACCGATGCTCACGTGTACTCGGATCTCAGGGGCTGAGCAGAAGGTGCTATTTTCCGTATTGCATAATCAATCTCCTTTCTCCAGTGCACCCATAGATTGCTGTGTGAACGCACCATTTCGATGATACTTCATCCTGATTATATAAGAGAGTATGTAAAAAAGAGAAATGGAGCCAGTTAGTTGTATAGAAGTTGCAGAAACTGATGGTAACATTTTTAATAAAAGAAAATTATAAAAAAGAAATTGCATCGGCCGGGAATCGAACCCGGGCCGCCCGCGTGGCAGGCGAGCATTCTACCACTGAACCACCGATGCTTCTGTTCATGCTGCTCCGTTTCGGAGTAACAGAGAGAAGAGCACGCTGTGTTTGGATGGAGTAAAATCCACACTATAGACTCACAATAGCTTGCTAAACATTATTGATTATCTCTTTGACAGCACTAAACCCAGGTCTATTCTTACTTCTACGTATATACCACTGTGTATACATAATAATCTGTTATAATCTTCCGTTGTATAACCACAAGACTGCGGATTTTTATGCATTTATGAAGAAATTATTGGGTCGGCAAGAAATTAATTTCGGTATTTTAAGATGAAATAAAACCGAATTTAATTGCAATGGATTACAATTATAAAATACATTGTAATTGAATTACATCGTAATTCAGTTATATTGTAATTTATAATTCAGATCCTCATTCAATTAAATTACAATGTAATTCGTAATTGCAATGGAATACAATTATAAAATACATTGTAATCGAATTACATTGTATTTCAATTATATAGTAATTCAGTTACGATGTAATGAAATTACTATTAATTAAAATACAATGTAATTGAATTAACACAACCCTGGAGCAGTCAACGCGTTAACCGATAAAATTCCAAGCGAGAGCACAACTCATGTCAAAAACATTAAATTCTCATTTGATGACGTAGTCTCTTTCGGTCCCGGTCGACCCCGCAGGTAAACGTTTGTTTCCGCTCGGAAAGCATCGGGACAAAGCCTGTCCGGTTTTCCGTTCTCGTTTTTGAATCCTCGGAGCGGCGTCCACGAACGGCGCGCATTATTTCCCGGGTTTCGCGCACGTATACGATTACAGGACTAACTCTTGGTTATTTTTCTTTTCCGCGAACACGGTGCAGGGTCCTGCCGGGAGAGGACGCACACGCGCGATCCCACACCAACACGCGCTCGCGCCGCACAACGCCCCGAGATAAAGAAGGAAAAGTTTGTTAACCTCCTGGTATCGCGCGGGATCGTTAAAAACAGGCTACGCGAGCATCCGTTGCTGCTCGCCTAGATCTTTTTTGCTCGCTCGAACATGCCCGCCAAAAAGCTGTGGACTGTTCCTTAACAAACCAAACAAGGTCTCTCTCTTCCCCTGTCGCCCCCCTGCCCTCGTTTTAGCACAAGACACGCTCGGTAGCGTGACTAAAGCTGCGCTCATTTTCGCCTTGTTGCATATTTGCTGGTCAAACTTCTGCTTTTCGGTGTGCTCAGGGACAAACTGTACTGCGATACTTCGAAGGATCCTGATCCTTTAAGATACGGGTTCTTTGAGTTGCAAACTTCTTTATTAAACTCCAGCAAGAAAACGTGGAGGCAATCCTTTTAACTTCTTCGTTGCTCAATTAAGAAGACAAGCCAAGCTTCAGCGGTAAAGATTGGCTGCCAGCTTGCGATAGCTTCGAATAATATCGAGGTAGTTGTACAGGGTGCAAGAGAATGGTTCCACGTTCTAGGTTTGGTGGAGATTGGTGTGAGAAAGGAAAATTCATTTCAGTTCTCTTAATTTTTTAAAAAGATTTAAAGCCACCAGTGTATTAATTTCAGTTTAATAGGAAAACCTCAGTGTCATAAGCAGGATTGCCATATTTTTCTCTCCAGGCCCCTTACCCTTCCGCCTCTCGCCACGCCACGCAGCGAAGCCAGACTGGGGAAGGGATGATGAAATGATGTACCCCCTCTCTGATGGCGGGGAATGAGTGGGCGAATGGGAGACACCGTTGGCGTTGCGCGTGCGAATAGAATAGTGGAAGGGGTAAGCAGGGGACTACGGGAGATTCGTGTCCACCGCAATCTGGCGACACTGGAAGGGGAAAGTAGGGGAGTACGGGAGCTCCGATTCAACCCAGTGTCGCCAGATGAGCTCCAAACGGAGCTCACACATTCCCCTCATTTTCCCCTTCCACTATCCCATTCCAGCACTATGCGCACACTCCAACGTCCTCCACTGAGACCGTAGATCACGGTGTCCGTGCCGTAGACTGGACTGGTCATCAGAGAGGGGGTACTTGTATTCTCCTCGATTTCCTCGACCTGGCGACACTGATTCAACCTCAATCTGGCAACACTGACGCCACGCGCCGTAGCTCGTATTTGCACTCTTCCCACTAACGCTGGCGACAGTGGCGACACGCTGGCGTACAGTCGCGTCAGCGACTAGTGGGAAGAGTGGGGGCCTGGAGAGAGAAAAATATGGCAATCATGGTCACGAGCAGGGTTACCATATTTTTCTCTCGCCCGGCCCCTTACCCTTCCGCCTCTCGCCACGCGACGCATCCTAGCTCGTCTTTGCATCACTTTGCACTCTTCCCACTAACGCTGGCGACAGTGCCGACACGCTGGCGTACGGTCGCGTCAGCGACTAGTGGGAAGAGAGGGAGGCTCCCGCCAGCGTGTCGCCACTGTCGCCAGCGTTAGTGGGAAGAGTGCAAAGACGAGCTATGGTGCGTGGCTTGGCGAGAGGCGGAAGGGTAAGGGACCTGGTGAGAGAAAAATATGGTAACCCTGGTTATGAGTGATTGAGTTTTGACCCATGGCTCCTCTTGCACCATTTACCCTCGTGACGAGTAGAATACGTTACAATGAAAAAGACATTGTTTACCGTTTGACCTCGAAATTCAAAATTAATTTCGTACACCCCGTACATCGATCTTTCCGGCACATTTTTAAAGCCGCCTCATCTACAGAGCCCGACGGTCCGGAGAGGGGCGATTGGCAGTTCGAAAACAGGTCGGAATCGCAGAATAAATAGTCCGGGTCCGACGCCTGGTTTTCCATCAAGCTCCGCAAGACACTCATGAAATATTCATCCGCCGTAGGACGAGTCTTTCGTATCAGCAAAGCGACTAAACCGACCAGCACCGCTCATTAAAACTTTCTTCCCCCCATTAAGTTCCATTACCCGCCCTTGGCTCGATCCTCCGCGATTCTGCCACTCGCGTCTACCGTGTCACGGAAAATTCTGATCGATCGACGCCGGTGCGACCGATTCGATCCGGCGACGGCGGGCGTCGGCGACTGGTTCGCCGCCGTTCAGCGTTGTCAGCGTTTATCTCCGATAATCCTTGTCTATGACACCCCCGGCCGGGGGTAGGAAAACAGAGAGTCGCCGGAAAAGTGCGCACGGTGAAATAAGCGCCGCAAGAAACCGGCGAAATAGTTTGGCGAGCGATCCCCGCCCCCCGCGGAGGCCCGCGTTATTTCGAGAACTTTCAAGCGAACCCTCCCCCCGTCCTCCCCCTCTCTCATCACCCCCGCACACCTTGTCGCGAAAACACGCGAACTGGTATTAATCTTGGAACGTCATACCGCCGATATTAACTCCGCCCCGCTGTCAACGGAGCCTGCGACGAATTACACCGCGGTAATTGGATTTATTTCGATCCCGGACGGATACGCGATCCCCGTATCTTCCGCGTTCCCGTTGCGCGTGCTGAGCTTCGTGAAACTGGGAAAAACTTGACGTTATTTCTACCGAATGTGTCGAAAGACGCCGTTTAAAATTGTTAAGGAAAATTGGTCGGGAAGTTATTTAACAAATCTATGACTTTGTGGATGTACAGCATGATCGATAAGTCGAAAGAGGTAAAATGTCTTAGCTTTACAAAAATTACAAGGCTCTAGTTATTGGGTTGTAAAGAAAGAAATGCAGGATTTTTGTCCCTTTGTTTTAATTGCAATTTTGTACTAATTAATATTTACCTTAATTTAATGAGTTATATGTAATTTCAGAGCTTGTTTTACGATCCATTTGGCTGCTCTTTACTTTGCCGGACTCAAAATTTGTGTGCCCTTCTCCACTTGTGCGTAATCCAGTAGATTTGTACCCGGCGCGGATGCAGAAGAAAGTTTCGAACCTCTAGGATCAATAGTTGAGGAGTTATGGTCGCTTAAAGTTGAGCATATTTCCAGTTTTTCGACAGGTAACGGCGCCGCCATATTGATTTTTAGTGACGGTCGCACGCTGCTTACTGAGCTGGTTAGGATTAGGTCGAGGGGGGTGGGGCGATGGCAAGGTAAGCAGCTCGCGGTCGTCACTACAAACCAATATGGCGGCACCCTTATCTGTCAAAAATGCTCAACTTTAAGCGACCATAACTCCTAAACTATTGATCCCAGAGGATCGAAACTTCGATCTGCATCCGCGCCGGGCACAAATCTACTCGATTACATACCAAATACATCATAATTCGTAGGAGAAAGGCACTTTTGAGTAAAGTAAAGTTTAATTATGCTTTTGATGTTTAATTTTATTCAAATTTTTATTAAATTATTTTACTTATATAGATTTAGCTTTCATCTCAGGATGTCAAAACCCGATTCCGCATTATTTTTTTCTATGAGTTTAAATTAGGCCGCTCACGCGAATCGGAATGTCAATGAAGCATGGGACAAAGGAAGTGTCAACGAATGTGCACAGCTTTATATTTTTAAATAATATTAAATTCTCTGTGTAAAATTAATTTCAATGCTATTCCCCTCAATAATATTAATATCAATTCTCATAATAATTTAATGTTACAATTAAACAATATTAAATTTTCTATAAAATTAATTTTCATAAAATTGTTTTTCATGCGAGTTATAACTAGACAGCGGATCTTTATGCAAAATAAAAATGTTCTACCTGATTTGCAACAAACTGGAGTGAAATAGAAAATTGTTTTCTCACTTAATACGTTGAACAGGTTGAAAATAGTATAACAGTATTTTTAAATTCTTCTAATATTTTCACTGTTTCAAATTACACCTGCTCATTTTTGTCATAAATGCATAAAATCCGCTGTCTAGTTACAACACTTTAAAAACAGGTTTAAATTCTGCATTTCTTTCTTCACAACCTAATATTTGAAACAATTCTGGTGGGTGGCGTAAAAGAAATTTTGAAAAAAAAAAATAAAATGTTCCACAAGAGTCAATAAGAATCTTCCTACCTGGAAGATACCAGCGCGACTGAAAAGATTATGATCAATGGAAGCCGAGACTTTCGACGTCCTCCGAGTCTCCTGTGCGTCCACCTCCGTGGATGATCGGATATAATATTTGTCGGAGTAGAATGGCTCGACTCGGGGAGTGAGAAAGGAGAAAAAGAAAAACTAGAGAACGAAGAAGGAGACGAAAGTCAGGTCAGGTTCGCCTAGGATCCACGAAGCCGTGGGAGTCTTTGCACCTGTACTCGGGGTCTAGACTTTTCGTTCGAAGGGGTTTCACTTATTCATAGAGGGGCACACACACGATCCATTGTTGGATAGCGACGACCCGCGGAAGGGAAATTACGGTTCGTTTTTCTCCCTTTCTCTCTCTCTCCCTCCCTCTCCACCGGAATTTCATTTCCTCCTGCGATTCCAGCTGACGGGCGAACGGAAATTCGAATTAAAAAACGGCCGGGTCGCTGTTATTACCGATAATTCTAATGAAATCGTTCCGACCCGCGTGAAATTACGCCTCCGCTGTCGGGTCGATATCGGACAAGGGTTGCCGGACGGCATTGGCGGTCTTTGTTCATAGCGAAAAAGTTCCCGACACGCAGCTGTCCCCGTAGTTTCCAAAGGGTTATCCAAAATAGACTATAGGAAGTTTTTTTTTAAAAATAAAAACATACTATTTTTAATTTTATTGGTTTTTTTTATTTAATTATCAGGTATCATCTATGATAATTATGTGTGAAAGACGGTATCTGTCAAATGACCACCACGACCACGTTTACAGACATCAATTCGAAGAAATGCTGAATTCTTGAGAACGACGTGGAATTAGCAACTTAGAATTAGAATTGATGGGTCATTAGCAACACTTTCACGAACAGCAACAATGTTTTCATTCGAACGAGCTGTTTTCGGTCTGCCAAACTATGGTTTGTCATGAACAGATCCAGCTTCATCAAATTTTTTAACCAAATTTCGAATCGTCTGCTCTGATGGACGATTATGTCTGCCGAAAAAATCACGTAATTTACGATGGGTATTTTTTATTGAACACTGATTTGACAAATAAATTTTAATAACTTTAACATGATCTTCAATCGTGTACGATTTCATGTTGAGCGAAGATGTCCAGCTTAACAGTCTATTGTCAGTCCAGCGTTACCATTCTTATAGTAAAGGCAGAGTACTCAGAATGGAGGTAAACCGAGTAAGAACCGCTTCGTTGTGGCTGTAGAAGAAAAATTGTTCCAATCCAGAATCATTTGATTCGCTCGTCAGAGTGAGAAAGAAGGACAAGGGAAAGAGACCATTCTGTCGGTTTCGCTCGCGATTCGCGCCTAGCCCTTTCGTAACCGGCTCGATCAACGGGAGCAGGTGTTTCCCGTTCCGCTCCCGTAACATTTATTCCGCGAGAAGGAGGTCGTGCTCCAGGTGCTTGATCGTCGTTGACACTCGAACAACCGGCCGAGGAAAAAGTCCGTTGCGAGGCCACCGATCTTCCTCGATTATGGCAGCCGCGAACTGCAATTGCAACGCGACCAGCAGAAAATTAATACTGGCTCCACGCACGCTATTGTTCGCACAAGCATTCGCAGCTCGGTCACAAAGAAAAATATTCGCCGATTAATACATAAATGGACTGCGGATTTTATGTATTTCTGACAAAAATGGGAACTTGTAATTTAAAACAGTGGACATACTACAGTAATCGCTCCTTCGTTGTCCTGAATCGTGGGCACGATCGTTGTCCAGTGCCTACCCACTCCACTGCCTGTCAACGAGAGGATTAGGCCTGCGTGGATCTGGTCCAGTGCAGCGTGGCCAGACGGTGCGGCTCAACGACTCAAGTGGCCCCTTACCTCACCGTCCCTCGCCTAGATTACGGTGCGGCTCAACGACTCAAGTGGCCCCTTACGTCTCCGTCCCTCGCCTAGATGCTCCCCACTCTTCCGCCTGTGGGAGTAGACTGGGAAAATAACGGGTGTTCTTGTAAATTCTTGTTCCACGCTACACCCACCACGTGGCTACACCACGGACGGCTTGGCTTGGGTGAGGTTAGCTTGTGAATTCGGTTTACAGCAATTACAGACGTTTGTTGTGGATTGTGCAGTGTAGCAAGGATCAAAGTTTTACAGTGCCGTTTGACGACGTGGAATTTTCTAGTGAAAGCGATCGCTTGTAAATATACATTTTTCAAAACTTAATTTGTGTTTATTTAACAATACACGAATAAATTTATTTCGTTATTGCAGTATAACCTATCTTTCCGAGGCGAATCAGCTTGTATAAGCGTACGGTTTTTTCTGCGACACTCGGTAGTGCTACCGACTACTACCGAGTCGGCGCGGTAGCGGTAGTGGTAAGAGTGGGGAGCATCTAGGCGAGGGACGGAGACGTAAGGGGCCTGGCGAGACTCGCAGCCGCGAGACTCGCATCTGGCATCCCTGGTCCAGTGTCGCCAGAGGGGCGCCGAAACGGGCGCCGAAACGGGCGCCTCTTACTCTCCTCCTTTTCCCCTTCCAGTAACCCAGCGCTCGGAATTGTTTCATCGCGAGGAGCTCGAATCGAAGCCTCCGCCTCCTCGACCCGGCCGCGCGTCTCGCTCCCCGTCGCGGCCCTAGTGCTCGGAGCTGCTCAGGCGCGTACCATTTTATAGGCGCTATTCGTGACGCAACAGGACGACACTCATGTCAATAGGTTTCCGCATTACCATGCGTTTTTTTTATTAGTGGTATCCCCTGTAGGCCTACTCCACTATGCCGCACGATAATATTAAAATTTGAATAATAGAATTAATTTTTTTAATTTATCTTACGAATTTATTTTTCTAATTATAATAATCTACAGCTGTTGTCCGAAATTATTGTGCGACATAGTGGAGTAGGCCTACAGGGGATACCACTAATAAAAAAAAAGCATAGGCAATAGTACCTCAATGGTAATGCGGAAACCTATTGACATGAGTGTCGTCCTGTTGCGCCACGAATAGCGCCTATAAAATGGTACGCGCCTGAGCAGCTCCGAGCACTAGGGCCGCGACGGGGAGCGAGACGCGCGGCCGGGACGAGGAGGCGGAGGCTTCGATTCGAGCTCCTCGCGATTAAACAATTCCGAGCGCTGCACTAACCCATTCCACCACCATGGGCATACTTCAACGTCCCCCACTAAGACCGTAGACTGAACTAAATGCCCGTCGCGCACGCGCAACGTGCCACGGTCATCAGAGAGAGGGTACCTGTATTCCCCTCGATTTTCTCGATCTGGCGACACTGATCTGGTCGCCAGATGTGTCCCAGGACTGTCTAGACCCGCGCAGAACGGAGAACAATAGGAAAGGAATATGGCAAGGGAATAAGGAGTTTTTCAAAGCCAGACAGTTGACTTCTTTCGACTGCGAATGCCTTTCTTTGTCATTTAACTAGTCGTTTCACTAAAGACGCGGTCATAAATCAAAAATAGTGTCCGGGCACGGTCGTTGTCCGCTCAAACCCCCGGCCTTTGGACAACGAAGGAGCTTTTACTGTAAAAAGATTCAAGGCCACCAGTGTATTAGTTTCACCTTAATAAGATAATTTAAAGAAGAAAGCAATTTATATTCGGCTCCTGTGTCTTGCAATTAATGTAGATATTTTTTATTTTGCATAAAGATCCGTAGTCTGTTAGTCATTTACTCTTGGCGGTGGGTGCCGTTTTAACTGTGATGCCCAAGGTGGTTCGGAACCCACCTTAAACTGTAGGCCCCGTCGCTTAAGGATGTTCTGGAGGTACAATGGAAGACAAAAGTACAAGAAATTCGAAATCCATCAATATATGGGCAATGAAAGCCATTCATGAGTATATTTTGCATGAAACTTTTGCGAATACTGTACCCTCTGTAGCTACATTCAGTGGTCTACACTTGTCGCGCTTCCATGCTAGTGAGAGACAACACGATAAATTTGACGTTTTGTAACAGTTTATAATTTTTTTGCTCCGTAACTGTTTAGTGAATCCTAATAAATTTTGAACATAATTAATTACATAATTTTTACTACATATAACAAAAAAACTGGAGTTTCTAGTTGCGTTTTTTCAAGGTTTAAATAGGGTTTGAAGTGGAATTTTGTGAATTCTCCATAAGAAGACGTGTTAAAATGCGAAAACTTTAAGTTGCTATAATTCTTAAACGGTGCAGTGAATCGAACCCAAACTTTGGTAATTGCATTAATTTCGTAAGAATTATATCTTGTCAAATTTTCAAAAATTTTGTTGCGTTTTTATATTACCTCCAGAACATCCTTAATAACCATAGCAGTTGAAGAAGCGACGTAAAACAATCAAACAAAGGCGGCGGGGACTTCGAAAATGCTTGAATTTGAAGTCCCCGATCGATTGCGGATTGCAATTGTTCGCCAGTTCCGGTACCAGTCTCCCAGCTGCGTTCGTAGATCAGTTTCATTAAAAGCTGCGAGATGTCTTGCGCGCGGGGGAGGAGTTAATTTCGAGTACGCAGGATTCCTCGGACGGCGATATCTGCTCTCGAATGCATTCTCCGGTCGGGTTTGCGGTGGTTTCGCGCAACGGGGATGGCACGCCGGGCAGATGGCGGCCGGAGGAGCATAAAGGCGAACCGACATGATCGGAGCCATCGGAGGAGAGTCTATGGGCCGGCTATCGTCCCGTTTCAAACGGCCAAGTAGGCGAAAAACCAACGAGAGACGCTCTCGAGGAGAGGGCTACAACGCCTGTGTATTTTCACGTGTCCCCCCCTCCTCCTGCCGGGAGATTGCTATTGACACAGGACACTGGAATCCCGAGCCACGTTCCATGGGGACCATGGTCGTCGGGTTCCACACGGTCTCGTGGAAAAACAAGGCAACCCCGCTTCTCTGTTCGCTAAATCGGAAAGAGGCTCTCGCGACGATATTCGTTTCGATTTTCGATTCGGTACTTTGTCCTCCACGCTTTACCTGCTCGATCGTCGACGCGGCCCCTGCCGTGTCGCTTTTCTCTGTTTCGCACGGCACGTGTATTTTACTACGTTTTTATTAGCTCGCTTTCTTGTCTGTCTGTTCCGGTAGAAATTTTGCGACTGATTTTAAACTAACTTCCCGATGAGCTGGAGACTTTGAATTTTAAACGTAGCTCAGAACTGGATGGCAATGCGATATTTAAAACAGCCTACGCGTTTAGGAGATATAAATTATTAAGTTTAACCGTTACACCTCCCCGCGCGATGCTCGGTTTTTATATACAGGGTGGTCCACCCAACTTGCGTAATAACTTCCAAAGTATGCGTTGCACGAAAAGGTTTTGTATACAGAAGTTGCATGGTCTGAAGGGGTACATTATGTAATATTAATTGTTTTCTTGTGGGTGGAGTGGTGGAGGAGATCTGAAGGTCAACTTCATTTTTTTCAATGGAATGTCCTAATTTTTGTAACGTAGATCGATAGAGTATCAAATTCTGAGTATAAAAGTGTTGACCTTCATATGGCCTAAACCTAATAGTTAACGAGATATTGTCCAAAGAAGAAAGAAAATTGTTTCGATGATATCTCCTTAACTATTAGATTTAGGACATATGGAGGTCAACACTTTTATACTCGGAATTCGACAGTCTATCGATTCATGATACAGAAAGTAGGTCTTTCCATTTTAAAAAGTCAAGGTGACCTTCTCCTCACCTTGGAGTGTCCATCCGGAAAAATAAAAGTCCCACCACATGATGCCCCCCTCGGTACTGAACAACTTTCATCTGAAACATTTTTGCGTTTAATTAATATTTTTGGAGATATTCGTCTGTAACGCTTTATAATTTCCACCCTGTATAAGATCTCGGGAAAAATTTTTTTTCGACACAAAATAAATCTTTATGCAAAATAAACGTTTTCCACCTGATTCGCAACAAACTGGAGTGATGTAGAAATTAATTTTCTCTCTTAATATATTCAATAGATAGAAAATGATATAAAAGTATTTTGAAATTGGTCTAATGCTTTTAATGTTTTCAATTACACCTACTCATTTTCGTCATAAATGCGTAAAATCCGCTGTCTAGTTATAGCTGACCTTAAAACGATTTCAACGACCTACTTTTAGCCAATAAATAACGGTAAAACAGTTTTTTCGAATTTTCGGGCCGAATACCCCACTGCGCGTTGGTGGGACAGTTCTCGGAACGTGACGTCATTTGTTTTGACGGAGGGAATTTCTGCGGCTGATTGAGACCCGAAAATAATGGGAGGAGGGATGCTACCTGGATAAGGGTCTGCATGAACAATGAAGCCAAAATTAATTCAGTTGTCTCGCGACCGTGAACCGTAGTGCGTCTGCGATATCAAAACAGTTTCCGAAAAGTTTGAATTTCTGAAGCGGCCCCTAGACGTTTAATAATATTGTCAATACGCCCATATATTGACGAGGCGCGTTGAAAGGGCATATTGACCGTTTAGAAGGGGTTCAAACGCATTGGTTAATATGTATATTGAAACAGAGTTGGGCGATAATCAACTAATATTTAAAAATGACTAATAGTCTTTTTGAATGTTAGTCATAGCAAAATAGTCATCAGTCAAAACTTTTTGATTAGTTAGATAACTAATTAATAATATTAATGTATGTTAATCGCACAATAGTGACTGATGACTAAAGATTGATGACTGATCATCAACTACTAATTCACTAATAAGCAATAGCTAACGATTACTTACAGCTGTGACTAATTATTTGCTATTTAGTTATCACTAACTAATCAAAGTTTTGACTAATGACTATTTTGCTATGACTAACATTCAAAAAGACTATTAGTCATTTTTAAATATTAGTTGATTATTGCCCAACTCGAGGTAGAAATTTTAATTGAAGCGCATTGACGGGAGCCATATTGATTCTTCATTGTCAATATTTCGTCAGTCTCACTAGACAGTGATGCGATATGGTCCAAATTTCTCGCGGTAAATAAAAATTGTCTACATCGATTGCAAGAAATAGAAACTAAATTCAATGTTATTTCTTCTCTTAATGATTATAATTATATCGACATCTTCAATTTAAAAAATTTTCCAACAATTTTGGATTCAATATAATACTAAGGCAATAATAGGATCCGGCGATTAACATCAAGTAAATTATACAGAATTTAATATATAATAACTTAAAAATATAATATTATTAATAATAAAATCATTTATTTACGTCTAAATTCGAAAAAACCATTCGGAAAAAAACTGTATATAATTTTCATAGATTTGGAATTACGCAAAGTCTAATAATTAATTTGAATTCAACACCTCAAAATCTATAAAACTGTACCATTTTTATTCATTTAAACTTGGAAGTAACTTCAAAAATGCATTTTTTGAAATAATTATTTTTGTCCGCGTTTTTCGCGGTTCTAGAGTGACGAGATTATTGAAGTGTATTGACGGGAGCTTCAGTATTATTGTGAACCTACATTGACAATATTATTGAACGTCTACGGGCCTCTTAACAGTTGTGAACAGTGTCCGGGACAATCGAACCGTTGGATTTTCGTGGATTTCTTTAGTCGAGATGTGTTTGGTGAATGTCGCGACAGGCGATTCGTAGAGGAGCCTCGGAATTTCCATTTGTGGAAGTCGCAGCTGCATTGATTCATAAGTAATTCCCTGGCGGCGGGCACGTCGATGGTGGCGAGTACACCGATGGCGGCGCACGACCTCCGATGAAGTCTCAAGGATTTTCCTGAATCACCAACGTTTCCGTAAGTGTCGTTTTTCTACGGTAGTCGAAGTTACACGGCTTTGAAAACACGCCGGGTTCCGTGTATCATCGTGCCACTCGCGTTCTGAAAGTTTCGCGCTGAATAAATTTAATATCTCTCTTTGGAGAGAAAGAGAGAGAGAGACGTAGAAGGAAGCAAACGTTACTTAAACCGTCGGATTAAGGCCTCCGATTTAATGCGTCGTGCATTTCATCGAGCAATCTAGCCGGAATTCCCTCTCGTTTGGTAGATAACTTCTTACACTTTTCTTGGATCGAAGGTCATAATGTATTTAGCTTCTAGCTGCTACGAGGCAGAGATAGATATTACTTAATACTATTTAATATTTTAGATTTTATTTTGCTTAAAGAAAATAGTATTTTAAATAAGATATACAATTACTAAAATAAAATGTTTTTATTTCAACAATCTGAACCTCAAGATAAAATATTTCTATTTCAACAATTTCATTCCCAAAATAAAATATTTCTATTTTAACAATCAGAAACACGAAATAAAGTATTTTCCTTTTTGCATTGTTATAATACTCTGAGAAACGATTTACACCCATAAAAATAATAAAATTGAAATTGATACCATAGACAAAATACAAATATTTTCAATATTCTTCAAATAAAATACTATTTTAAAAAAAATTACTGCCTCGCACAAATAAATTATTTTATTTTCAAAGTTGTACACATACTTTAAAATAAATAGGATTATTTACTATTTACTATTTACTATTTGCAATACTATTTTCCCCAGCACTGCTACGAGATACTCGATTTTTCTATCGCCGTGTTGTCATTATTAGGTGTACAGGGTGTCCAGAAATTATACGGTCAAAATTAACTCTGAACTTGAATTTCAAGGTCTAAAGGTGAACAATTGCTTCGTATTCTATTTATCTCGATATCAGAATTGGGTAAAAGTATTTATTCAAATAAAATTGTCAACCCAACTCTGATGTCAAGGATAAAAAGTGAAAGAAAAACCATGGGTCAGAACTCAACCGTTCTCATAAAAAATTATAACAGTTTCTTCCATTATCGAATTGATTTTATTTATATTACATTTTCATTCTTCAGTCAAGTGGATTTTATGTGTAAACATATTATCTATAAAATATTAAAATATGATATGTATAATTTTTTAAAAAAGAACGGTCTGTTTTTGACGCATGGTTTGACAGAACTTTTCCCCATTGTGACGAGTAGATTAAGTCGCAATAAAAATATCGTTGCCCTTCGGACATCGAAATTAATTTCTTGCATCAATTTCCAGCAAACCGACGGTGTGGAATCACGCTCGAAATTTCCTCGCACCCAGTACATTGCGTTCCCGAGGCTCGATATTCTAAGGGGTTCAATTCCGTGGAAATGGTCTGCCGAGCTCTTTGGGAAAAGCGAAAACGACTGCGCGAAGGTTCACCAAGACCGTTCGCGGATCGCGTGCACAAGGCGGATTCTATTTCGAGAAACTCCGAGGCTTTCAGGTTTCTAAGGTATAAGAAGACGCAGCTCGGCAAGTCCGAGTCGAGTCCGAACGATTCCGTTCTGTTTATAGTCGGACTTATCAGATCCGATAGAGACTCGGCCTAGCAGAATCCGTTTAACACAGATTTAGCTCGTCTTAGGCGCAGCCTAGACCTGACCCAGACCTCCTTCGCTTAATCCAACCTCGATAGCTTCGACCAAGGCCTACGTAGCACGACCCAGACCTAGTATCGCCGTTTCTATGTGTACTTAAGCCGAACGCGCATTTTATTCAACCCAGCTGGAAAAATCGCCAATTCCTCTCCGACGATCTTCACGGTCGATTTCGATCGGAAAACCACAAAAATTCACTGTTCCAACAAATTACAGGGTAAAGTGCCCAAATATGGTATAGTCGCCTAATATGGCACTACTCTTGTAAAGGAGAAGTCTAGTGAGAAAATCCTGAAACAATAGTTTACCATGTTTACTCAACAGTGTGCAATGCAATCTCATCGTTCTATAGATTTTAGTATCGATCCTCCATGCTGAATATTTTTGTGGTTAGATTTTCGACTGTATCCTTTTCGAAGAAGGTAAGGGATTTTAAAATGTTTGAACATACCTGTAGTTTCAGTTTATTTATATTAATGTTTGCCAACCGTTGGTTTGGGCTGAAATTCATTTTCTCTTTGTCAGTAGCTGGCATTATCAGTCCACGTGGAGTTCCCAATATGGCACTACCATAGTGCCCAATATGGCACTAATATGGGTATAGCTACTGATATTCTTGATGTGGGTGCCGAATATGACACTAGGTGTCATGCTACTGGTATCTTGTTAATGACTTAATGATGGTGGTATATTACAGATGGACTAAAAAAAATAAGTTTTCCCGGTAAAAAAATAACGATGACCTTGAAAAAACTATGCAAAAATAACCGGACAAAAGAAATTGTTCTTCTATGATATTATTCCTCCTTCCATACCATTTAAATTATGCCGAAAATATTTTTTTTGTGCCATTAAAAATAAAGAAGATATTTAGGTGTTCTCCTTCAGCTGAGACACCCTATATAACTATTACGAATTCGAATATTTTGTATATTTACAAATGCGATATTTTGAGCTCTCGATTAATTACTTTCATTCACAATTTCCAATACTTCTTCGACTATTCTCACCCAGGTCCGTTTCACAATCGCTTCGTCCATTTTCCCGAGAATTTTTCGGAAGATCGCGTGGGGCAGATTAGCGGGTTTCTGAGCTTTAACAAAGATCGGCCCGCGAAATCATCCCCGGTCGAAAACAATTAGAGAACGGCATGGGCAGAGGGTGCTGCGGGGGTTGGAAACGAGCGAGGGGAGGGCCGGCAAAAAGTCATAAGGACCAGAACAAAGAGTCGGCGAGTGGCCGAGGAAGGACGAAAGGGAAAAAAAGAAGCGGCACGGTAGAGGGTGAGTAGGTTCCCGTGGGGGGATGAAGAAAGATGAACGGTGGAAACAGGGTCGGAGAAAGGGAGAAAGGGAGAAGGCGAGGTTGGCGTGCTCGTATTGAGATGTATCCCTGTATCTGTATCCCTATAGAGGAAGCTCGCTCGTCGCCATGGCGACCGTATCGATCCACACGGCCGCAGAGATATGTAAGAAACGATTCACAGTTAGCGAATTCTATCCCCGGGGCGTTAATGCGAGTAGAGAGTTGCGAAACTCGCGACGATCCGATGGCCTCGACGACACCGCGATAATACCGATACTCGTCGCCGACGACCGGTCGCCATAATGTAGATCCGACGTCGCCGATGCCGCCACCAGAGAATGCTTTCGAAATACTTCCGAAATGCTTCTTCCCGCTCGAAATTCGCCCGAGTCCGCGGCACAGCGGTCCGGGCGGCCGATCTGGCGGTTCATTTCGTAGAAAATCCCTTCGTCTCGTATCCATATCACTTTCTAAATGTTCAGCAATGTCGAAAATGTCGATATCAGACGGCTTTATATTTTTCATTTCACAGTTATTGAAACTATGAAGCTGCTTACGCGGAAATTGATCCGCTAAATTTCTTTATCCAAGCAGTAAAAATTGCACACAATCTGACAAGGAGAACCCCCGCTCTGTCCCTCACGGATTTAGTTCAGACTTTACAGAGTTATAGATCTCGTTCCCCTGATTACGAAAATACCCCATTATAGGCGCAGACGCTCAATAGTTTTCGAGATATTAGGTGAAGTAAAAAGTTCTGAGCGTTTTTCGCTTTATTCATATAAGCTCCGAACTGTTTACTTCACCTAATATTTGCAATTAAAGTTTCATAACTGTAAAATATCAGTTTAATTCAGATTTTTACCAAGCAGTGGTGTGGCGTAACAGTTCAGCTCGCTGCTGAACTGTTACGCCGCTGGCCCGGGTTCGAATCCCTTCGTGGTAAATTATTTTTTATTGTTTTTTTTCATGGAAAATGCATTTTCAATGTTAAATAAATGTTAAATAAAAAATTTGTATTCGCTAAAAGACTAATTGAAAATGATACTTATTATTTTATAGAAGAAACACTAGATCTATTACTACTGTCTGTTTTGTATTGACTGGCTGCTGCTAGAGCCCACTGTTGCAAATCCCGTGTGGTTACTTGTTGAAAGTTTGCACGAGCCTCTTTGAAAATCTATCATATGTCCACTGATTAATGGCATTGTACTTGTCATAAATTGTACCCCCGTTCTTGATATAATTCTCCCAGCGTAACAAATATTTTTTGTTTTTTAAAAATCTGTTGAAATGAAACTTTAATTGCAAATATCTCGAAAACTATTGAGCGTCTGCGCCTGTAATGGGGTATTTTCGTAATCAGGGGAACGAGATCTATAACTCTGTAAAGTCTGAACTAAATCCGTGAGGGACAGAGCGGGGGGGTTCTCCTTGTGAATGAATAGAGCCTCGTCATTTTTGTAACGTGAAACATTTTAATCGATTTTCGTGGTCGGTGGGTTTAGTGTTGATGAAATTTAATAAAAATTGTAATTAGGACAACCATTTAAACGTGAACATTTTGTGACTATGATTTTCCATCGAAGAAGATTATTAATTTCCTTTTATGAACCCTGCCGAACCTATTTAATGTTTCTAAACATTTTTTGTTTTAATGAAGAGCAATAAACATGTTTACTGTTTTCAAAAAATCTGAAAAATTGTAGCTCATTGCAATCGGAGCTGTTGCGACTTGGAAATTAAACATTTCTTCCGTTCTAGAATAATTCCATTGTGTATGATTTTTTCATTTTACTTCGCCTAATATTTAATAGTGTAAACAATATTGTAAATAATAGTACAGGAAAAAGAAAATTTCACCGATTAAATTCGGAGAAACGATGGTCCGGATTAGAATGGAAATTTTCGCCTAAAGACCCAGCATGCGGAGGGTTAATTTCGCGCTATCAGATGTACAATTTATTATTCTATCTCCGGTCCAGCAAACGTTGCTCTCGAGCGAACGGAACGCGGATCCACGATTTCGCATTTTAATTTGCAGAATACGCTGCTCGTAGTCGGGGAAACATCGAATGGATAGATTCTCACGGGAGGTCCGGGGGTCGGGGGTGTTTCCCGATGGGCCGTTGCTCAGCCCCGAGCACCGCGAAGGGGATGGGAAGCAAATGTGCCGATGTTTCCAGCATTTTCGCGTGGCTTCCTTTATTTTTTCGTCGGAAGGAGGAGATGCCAATCGCGCAAATGGACCGGCGAAAGTTAATCTTCGTCGATCGTCGGATCCTTATCACGTCGGTTTTTCTGTCGTGTGTTCGTCCACCATTCGGGAGGTTAATTTATTATCGTGGTGTATCTTAGCGGGTCGGAACGGACCCATGGAAACGGTCCTGTGTTGCTAATCGAGCCCGTACGCTTTGCTAATGGAACGAAAATGGGCAACCGACCGCGAGAGAGAGAGAGGGACTTGGACAGAGTGGTTCGAGGGTCGTGAGCTGGCTTCGAGAGCCAGTCCGGTCCGGTTTGCGGTTGTATCATCTTGCGGGAGATCATTATCTTGCCGGCAGAGGATGGACGAACCCGCAGATTCCCCTTTCGGTGTCTAAATAACAGTCGGAAGGGGTAATATTCTCCTCACAAAGGGTCACCGGCAACGGGGCGCACCACCTCTCCGCTCTAGCGGTCGTTTATTTCGCGGAACTCTTCGAGAACGTCCACGACGATTCTATTCCTCAGCTGGCTCACCGTAATCCTTCATTTCTTACGATTTTTCGTGGAAATTCGCACGGAGATGCTAAAGCGAAAACGCTCGCGTCGAATTGCTCTAGATCAGAGTTGGGCAGTATTTAAATACTTCCGTACCACTTGAAATGTATTGGCGGGCTTGGATTGGGCAAACAGAGCCTCGGCTCTACAACGCCATCTCTGTACTAGGATATGGAGTGATGAATAAACCATTAACCAACCATTAAAATTGTTTAAATACCGATTGGAATGAAAGATACATAACTTTTATTCGTTGTTCGAAGGTTCGAATGAAACGGTATCTTTTATTCAACTTTTATTTAAATTATTTTGTATTCGCCGAGAATGTATTCGATGAATACAAGATTATTTAAATAAATGTCGAATAAAAGATACTTTTGTATTCGAACCTTCGAATGACGAATACAAATTTTGTATCTTTTATTCGTTGTTCGAAATTTGTATTTAAATACAATTTTTGTGCCCAACTCTGCTCTGGATTGATCTGTTCATGGTGTAGCCCAGGCATGCACAACAGGACGATTTGGGAGCGCGAGCTGTCTGCTGGAGTGAGGAGAACTGCAACAGGAACCGCTCTTGGAGCTACGAGTTGTGCATGCCTGGTGTAGCCTGAGCCTATCGAATCGTTATCTTCTTTTCACGAATTAATACCTTCACAAATAGACATCCAGTCCTTCACAACTTCACAGATAGGGTAACTGCTCCAGTGAATAAACGGGCACCAGTAAATGAACGCTTTTGTATATTTCAACAAATTTTAAGCCGCACGGTATACTGTCGATAATGACTCTTGGGCCAATGGAATATCATATACAATATACAGGGTGTCCCAAAATTACCTTAGTTTAATGAAATGGGAGGTTCCCGAGATCATTTGAAGCGACATTTTCCTTTGCAAAAATGTTATCCGCGGCTTTGTTTAGGAGTTATTAACGAAAAACACGGACCAATGAGAGCGCGACCTAGACGCGAGTTGGCACAGTCGGCCAATAAACAGTTGGCGCGCCGGGCCGACTGTGCCAACTCGCGTCTAGGTCGCGCTCTCATTGGTCCGTGTTTTTCGTTAATAACTCCTAAACAAAGCCGCGGATAACATTTTTGCAAAGGAAAATGTCGCTTCAAATGATCTCGGGAACCTCCCATTTCATTAAACTAAGGTAATTTTGGGACACCCTGTATATCAATATGTAGTGTTCATTGACTGGTATTTTCTATATTTTTATTTAACGTTTAATAAAGCCAAATAATAATACATAATTTCATTTTATTTGTGTTCATTTACTTTTGACAAATGAAGTATAGGGAGCCATTTGGCATATATGAGATTCCTTTAATTCACATATTTTTTTTTTAAATACAATATTTTCCTGAACAATTTCTTAAATGTCCATTCACTGGTGCAGTTACCCTACTAAAAAACAGACAAATTAATTTTATGCATTACGCTAAAGACACGCAATGCACGGAACAATATTCATCAGAGACCCCACTGGACTTCTTTCTTCTGTTGATTCGTTTTAATACTTCACGAAGCAGGTGCGTTGCATTTAATAGGACATTTTAACAGCAAAACCACCACCGATCACCAAAAGCTATGAATCACAATTAACTCTTTCTACCTCTCGTCCTTTCATCTATCGGGATGCACTAGGGCTTCGGTGCAGAATTTCATCTTTCCCCCGAAGGTTTTCCCATGTTTCGTCGAGTTGGACACGCTCTAGGCTCCAGTTTCCGCGACCGGGGATCCGTTTTACGTATCTGGACCACTGCCAGAAGGTAGTCTCTCTCCTCCTCCTCTCCTTTCCTCTCTGGAGATCGAGGTCCGAGCGCGCACGGACACCTCCGTCTAATTGGCCCGAGTTTCAACCCCTAACCCCCGTCAACGAGTCTGTTTATCGCGCAATTAACGACACCGTGGGCTTCCTCCATCCGCCGTAACACGATTTTCCTTTCTGTTTCAGGTAAGCGGAACTATCTTGCTGTTGACCTGCGCACCTGACGGGCGACCTCGTCGATCGGTGAGATTGAAAACGCTCTCGATGATCCAGAATATTCTAGACATTCGTTCTCGCCGGCTTCGAGGTTGACACTGGGTTTACGGATGCGTCCAAATCACTCGTTCTTATATTTTTCATTCGCCACTACGGAGTTTCTAGAGATGCATCCGTGAGTTGTTCAACAGCTTACTTAAATTCAAAAGGTCAACAATTTCTTTTTGATTGCATCGTATTATATTCGTCGCGAGGATGAAAAGTGAGAAAGAAACCATAGATCAGAACTCAACTGTTTTCTTAACACTGAAACTACCGAGCACTGAAAGCGATTAAAATGTTTCAGCTGATAAAAATGACAAGGCTCTATTTATTTCGATTTCGTGCAATTTTTATTGCAACGTGCGCTTGGATATGGAAATTTATCGAATCATTTTCCATGGAAGCAACGTGATAATTTCAATAATTACAAAATTAAAAATGTAAGACCGGTCATTTGACCGCCAGTGGTAGGTTTAGTGTTAAGGTGCTTTATACCTTAATATAGAAATATTAATAGATATAGAAATGGATATAGAAATTTATCGAATCATTTTCTATGTAAGCAACGTCATAATTTCAATAATTATGAAATTAGAAATGTAAGCAATGGTAGGTTTAGTGTTAAAAAATTATGGTAAAGTTAGTAATACAATATTATCAAACTGATTTCATTTATATTGTATTTTCATTAATGGATCCCTCGGAAATGATTTCTCTGCACGTGAAATAAATATCGAAAACATAATCCAAATAAAATCGGTTCGATAATGAAAAAACTTTATAATTATAAACTTTTTAAGAGAACGGTTGACCTTTGTTTATCCTCGTAACGAGTAGAATATGTCGCAACGACAAAACTCAACAATTATGAAATTAGAAATGTAAGCAATGGTAGGTTTAGTGTTAAAAAATTGTGGTAAAGTTAGTAATACAATATTATCAAACTGATTTCATTTATATTCTATTTTCATTAATGGATCCCTCGGAAATGATTTCTCCGCACGTGAAATAAATATCGAAAACATAATCCAAATAAAATCGGTTCGATAATGAAAAAACTTTATGATTATAACTTTTTAAGAGAACGGTTGACCTTTGTTTATCCTCGTAATGACTAGAATATGACGCAACGACAAAACTCAATAATTATGAAATTAGAAACGTAAGCAATGGTAGGTTTAGTGTTCAAAAATTATGGTAAAGTTAGTAATACAATATTATCAAACTGATTTCATTTATATTCTATTTTCATTAATTGATCCCTCGGAAATGATTTCTCTGCACGTGAAATAAATATCGAAAACATAATACAAATAAAATCGGTTCGATAATGAAAAAACTTTATAATTATAACTTTTTAAGAGAACGGTTGAGCTTTGTTTATCCTCGTAATGAGTAGAATATGACGCAACGACAAAACTCGTTGACCTTCTCACGTTGAAATTAATTTTGATAAGAACTTCTTTAAGGAAGTTAAGAACACCGCTGTAGCAGTCAAAGTGGGAACTCGTCTAGCACGATTTCGATCGCAGGTTACGTTCGTTTACTCTGTTGTCGTATCGAAAGAGCAGCGAGGTGAAATAGGGGTTGTGGGAGAGTGGAGGAGAGGAGAGGCGAAGCTCGATAATTCGTCAAAGGGGAATAGAGAGATCTGGGATGAAAGAGAATTTATGGGATGCTGGCCAAATGAAATTCTGTTGACGAGCGCTGCTGCGAATTAACCGCCCTCCTTTATCTGAACCCGTGCGAGCTTTCTTCTCGACGAAAACGTGAATACCCGATTCGCAATTTAATCTTTCGACGATACAAAGCTTCCTCCGGTTTTTAGTCCTCTGGCTATTCCCTTCTCTTTCTGGCTTTTAGCATCTACCTTATTTCTCTGTCTCTCTCTCCCCCTCGATCTTTGCTTACGTTCGTCGGTCGCGGAAGATTTTATTTTCAGATTATCCGGGCCGCAATCCCCCTCGAAATTGCAGCCGTTTCCCGCGCAAACGGGCCATTATGCAGGCAAAGCCCCGGTGTAAGCACTTCATATTTCAAACTGCTCGCATTTCCCTTCGAAAACATCGGAATCGCGCTCCTAGCATCCCCGTGGATTTGTACCATGGCAAAACTCCTCGAGGTCTACGCCGAAAACCAGAACCGGCTACGAAAAGTTCGATTCGAACAGTTTTGAGTCGATGTTTCCTGCTGGGTTTAATCGTTGTTTGTGGAGCCTAGTAGCAGTTATGGTTGACCAACGGGTGGGAGTTGGTTGGGTTTTTGGTTGGTGGTTTTGTCTACAGGGTGTCCCAAAATTTCTTCAACAGCCGGAAATGGGAGGTTCCTAAGATCATTTAAAGCAACATTTTCCTTTGCAAAAATGTTATCTGTGGCTTTGTTTAGGAGTTATTAACGAAAAATACAGACCAATCAGAGCGCGACCCAGACGCGAGTTGGCACAGTCGGCCAATAGACAGTTGGCGCGCCGGGCCGACAGTGCCAACTCGCGACTAGATCGCGCTCTGATTGGTCTGTATTTTTCGTTAATAACTCCTAAACAAAGCCACAAATAACATTTTTGCAAAGGAAAATGTTGCTTCAAATGATCTCAGGAACCTCCAATTTCCGGATGTTGAAGGAATTTTGGGACACCCTGTAGATATCCCCAACATAGGACCTACGACGAAAATTGATGACTAGACTGCGGATCTTTATGCAAAATTAAAATTGTTTGCACCAATTGCAAGTGACTGGAGTCGTAGAAATAGTTTATTCTTACTTGAATAATTTTAACAAGCTGAGAAAAATAGATTTGCACTCTTAAATCATTGTAACCTTTCTCGTCGATGTTCTTCAATCCTTTTACTGCCTTTTTCATCTACTGGTTTTTGCCATAACTGCATAAAATTCTGCATAATGATTTCAACGAGATGACGATACCTCGTCGATGTTCTTCAATTCTTTTACTGTTCTAAATTGTATTCATGATAATTTGCCAACGAATGTCCAACGTTGGGCCTATAATTATTACAGTTGATTAATTAACAAGAAATTGACGTATGATAACATGTAGTACATTGGCCCAACAAGTGTTTACCAACATTTAAATACCGAACGTCTTACAGACCGTAGAAACGTTGCTACAACCAGAGCTGGGCAAAAATTTTTATTTGAATAAAAATTTCGAGTAAAGTGGGTTTTTTTTCAAAGTGGATTTCAAACCCACTTTATTCGTTATTTGAATAAAATTTCTGTCCAACTCTGGTTACAACTAAAAACTTGTTAATTATTACATTCCAAATTGATGTTTTGTTTTCTTATTTATGGACATACAGGGTGTCACGTAACATTATACGAAGAAGTTTTCCAAACAAATGTTGCACATGTTTTTTATCGAGATGTGAGGGTCATCTTCAGTTTTTTTTTTAAATAGAATGCCCAGTATTTTTTCTCGAACTTCGACGTGGGTATTAAGTTTTCTCTGTTTCCAAATTTTTACCGTGGAAATATCAGGAAGGCAACTAAATTTTCGACCTCCACATTTCCTCAAACAGAGTCATTTATATACAGAGTGTTCATTTGAAAACTTTCCAGCCAAATATCTCGAAAAGTATGAAAGACATAAAAAAAAAGTGTAAAACACGTGTCCAAGGATTTCGAGGGGAAAGAGGGGGCAGTATCAGTTTTTTTATTTGGGTGGCGTTTTCAAGGTAATTTGAAGGTCAACTTTGTTTTTTCAAATGTAAACTTATACATATTTGGTATGTAAAACTTTCTAATTGTGCTCGTTACTTGCCGCGTGTTGCCTGCAGACCGGTGTACCAAAAAAAAATGGCTCAGAAATTACTGAAAAACTTCCAGATGGCCGACCGTACCATAAATTCCTAGGGCCCTCGCCCCTCGACAATCATTCTCTTCGTTTACTTTTTTGTATTGTCCTCTTTCCCGATTGGAAAGGGTTGAAGATGGCCACCTGGAATCACGCAAGCTGCACGGGAGGATGCTGGGAGAAAACTGAATTTTTATTTATCGCGCGTTTTCCGCCGGAATCCACTCTCGATATTTCATTTGGGGCCGCGAAGAAAGGGACCGGGAGATGCTGACTAAGGCCACCTCTTCTCTCCTCACTCCTCTCTCTCTCTCTCTCTATTCTGTCTCTTTCCGTCTCTCCCTGCATCCTCTATCTAATCTCTTTTAGTCGAGCCATTAACCCCCTATTCATCATCCTCTTCCTCGTTCGTCCGCGAACAATGAGCCCGGCCGTTTCGCCTGACGGAGAGTCACCGCGTTGCTAGGCATCGTGTAGAACCTCGCGTTACACGCCGACCCGATTAACAAACACCGAGAAACTCTCTTATCCGAATCAACCTGTTCGATACGCCTGTCCGACGGATCGCTTCCGGCGACTTGCTCTCATTCTTCTTGCGGGAGCGTCGAATTATTCGGAATTGTATCGGGCTGCGTTAACGAGGTTCCCGATTTTATTTCCTCAAGTATTCCATGTGTCTCGTACAGAGTTGGGCATTAATCAATTAAAATTTTAACCGATTGACTGATGTACGGTTAAGAAAGGTAATCATTGAAACATGGACGATTGATTCGATCGATTGATGAAGTTAATCGTCAATCGTTGATTAAAAGAAGAAATATTGGGAAAATTGAATGAATTCAAGGATTCCAATTCCCTGGTAGCATTTATGGTTGTCATTTTTACACGATCAGACCAGGTACCGAGTTTTCTCCCATCGTGTTCGAAACTCGCGATTTTCTTCGACTCTTTCGGGTAGCCCATAACCAGACTGTAAATTTTATGTATTTGTACCAAAATCGAGTGGGTGAAATTTAAAATAGTGGGAAGATCGAATGAATTCAAGGATGCCAATATATCGTTTTCAATCGATTGAGATGATTAAAGAAAGATTGAATTTTCTGATTCAGACAATTCAGATTGATTCAGACAATTCTGATTGATTAAAAGAAGAAAGTGACAGAAATATACAGTGACTCCCATATATTCGGACACCCTTGAAAACACCACAACTTTCTAAATATTGGACTATGCCATTCGAACTTTTTTGGGAAGCTAGAGCAATTAGTTTACTGCAGGATGTGAAAAGAAATTTTTTCAAAAATCGCATTTGGTCGGGTTTGTTAAGAAAATACTGAAAGTTGTATTTTACAACTTTTTTGTGCGGGCCTATATTGAAATTTTAAAAAATACGTTTTGTAGATCTGTGTACGCACTGTAAAAGTTTCATAGAAATCGGTTGATGCAGGGAAAACGACAGCCATTGAAAGATGTAAGAATCCTTAGAATTACTGCAGTTGGAGGCCGAAAATCGTGGAAAACTGCAACTTTCACCATCTTTAAACGTTTGTAGCTCATTACAACGTCGACCGATTTTTTGATGAAATTTTCAGAACATGCTTAATTGATACAGAGATCTACGAAACGTGTTTCCTAAATTTTCCATATAAGCCCACATAAAAAAGTTGAAAAATGCAACTTTTAGTATTTTCTCTGCAATGCCGACACAACTTGCAGTCTTTTTCAAAAATTTTTGTCACGTTGCGTAGCAAACCAATTTGTCTGACTTCTCCAAAAATTTCAAGTCGTATATTCCAATATTAAAAAAGTTATGATGTTTTTAAGAGTGTCCGAATATTAGTGGGAGTCGCTGTCTCTCAACAGAAACTCTGTTCACATTTTTTTCAGTATGCATACAGTTTCGGATTCCGTATTTCATTTCGAAATTTCAGTTAATCAATATATACAGCGGATCTTTATGCAAAATAAAAATTTTCTACCTGAATTGCTACATCCTGGAGTGAGATAGAAATTGATTTATTCTTTTAATATGCTGAATAAGTGCTAATTTATTTGGGCTGTGTTTCCGATTACGTCCATGCTCAGAATTGGATGAAACTTTGGAAATAGGTTCTTTTTTTACTAAAATGATGATTGCCAGAATGATTTTTCGCGACTCGAAACAAAATTTTTTACCATTTCAATGTCACCTTCTACCTTACCGACTTAAAGACTTTATTTTATGTCCGTGCTGTGCGTATGCGTCAGCATGATGCGACAGCTCGTCAACTGTTTCTACAAAAACAACCTAACTATTATTTTATTTATTATTTTAATTATATAATTATACTTACCTGTAAAAGAGAGTGGTAAGGTAGAAAGTGACATTGATATGGTAAAAAATTTTTTTTCGAGTCGCCAAAAATCCTTCTGACAATCATGATTTTAGTAAAAAAAGAACCTATTTCCAAAATTTCATCCAATTCTAAGCATGGACGTAATCGGAAACTTCGCCTTTATTTGCTGTTTTAAATTACCTGTACGCGTTTTTGTCATAAATGCATAAAATCCGCTGTCTATTAATCAATTATCCGATGTACAATTGAAAAGAATGTAATCGTTAACCGCGACTAACGTAGAAGTTCAATTGTTAATTGCGATTAACGATTCAAGTAGAAATTTATTCGTCAATCGTTGATTTTTTTGCCCAACTCTGTCGCTAACACTGTAGCAACACGTCCCACCATGCTTCGACAGTCTCCAACAAAGAGCCGACACGATCTACCTCGTTCTAATGGCTCCCATTACAGGACTGACAGGTTCTACTGTTGCTTCACTAGCTCCCCACCACAGGATTGATATGTTCCACATTGAAGCGATCAGCGAATTCCCTGTCCGACGGTTAAATTATTAATTTTTTCTTGCTATGCGTATCGATTTCGCCACTCGACAGCACCTTCTCCTTGGACACGTATGCATGTGCGGAGGTACACCGACCACGTATAGAACGTGTTAAAGTGATTTTCCCTCGATCGAACACACATCCTGTGCACGCGAACCTACTTTCACCCTCTTGAGTCGTACTTTTTCACTTTCGAAAACTTCTTCTCGTATCTTCCCTCCCCTGGTAGCATTTATCGTTGGCATTTCGTTGGGCCTTCGTTGCAATATTGGTTGGCAAACCGATAGAAATGTCGCCTTTTTGTGCAACTGGGTCAACGAACGGCCAACTGGGTCGGCTGACATATTACATATTCTGATCCTCTCTTTTACAGTTATTTTTACAGTATATCGTGTATATAATGTAGTATAAAGAACGTATTAGGTTGGCAACTAAATTCGCGACCTTCTGTTTCATAATTCTTTTAGTGTATCATTATAACCGGATTCAGTGACCATTCCTTTTGAACTGGATATCATTGGAAAGCTCTGAATTTTTCGATTAATTTGATACAAAATACTCGTGCTTGAAAAATATACAGGGTGTTCATGTGAAAACTTTTCAGCCGAATATCTCAAAAAGTATGGAAGATATTAAAAAAGTGTCCAAGGATTTCGAGGGGGGAATATCTCCGAAACTAGTGCGTGTATAAAAAAAAATATCCTACGAAAATTGCTGGTCTTTTTACGTACAATAAGATCCCATAATAAAAGATTGTATTTTTCTGCCACTAAAGACTTTTTTGACTGCTGTAATAACCAGAGCACCATGCGCTGAACCTTCCGCTTTAGATTGAGCCCTCACCCAGCCCAAAATTTGCTCAAATAAGACCAACAAACGGATTCCCGCAAACCCTTATTTCCACCCTTAAAACACTTATTGGAGACAATTATTTGGCAGAAAAATATTCGCCTGGAAACAAAATGCCCCATTAAGGCAAACCCGTCCGACGCGACGCATAGTTTCAATAGACTGTCCGGCTATTTATTTAACAAATACGATCGGATACAACGTCGTGTGGGACCTCTGCAATCTCGCTCGAGCAAGCCCGCTTAATGGACCCGACGCGAACTTATTTCACGACACGGAAATTCCCGGATTAATTCGAGCTATTTTATGGGGAAATGGCCGCGTGTGCAGCTGGCGAAGGGGTGCACGGGGGGTTGCGAGAATCGATTCCAGGGGGGCATTAATTCCACCTGTGCGTTTTCTGGGGTGTGAGGGATCGGTTCCTCGTCCTTTGTCGAATTCCCCCAGGGCAGCAGCCGCCTCGCAAGATCTTCAAGATCTTCTCTCTCTCTCTCTTTCTCTCTGTGGCTGCGAGTGTGTATGTGTTCACGGACCATTAGTCCCGACAAGCACATCCTATTACGCTCCGTGGCACGGATATTCGCGTCAGAACGGCCGAGGAATGCTTCTCCGATACCCGTCGAAATCCCTCCGCGCCCTGTGGAACTTTTCGAAAAGGGCTTAAGGGGCGGCCACAATCGACTTTCCAGCGCGATGGAAATCCGATACCGCCTAAGTACTTTCGCCGAACCAGCGTCCGACGATCGATCGATCCGCTCTGGAAACGTTTTACCTGACGGTAATGCGTCGACGACCTCGCGGTCTCGTTTTCATCCCCTTCGACCTCCCCGGGGTGCCACCTTTTTTCGTCCCCCACGAACGCGAACGAACGCCGGAAACGGCAGAAATACGTCGTCGACGGCGCTCGGATACTGCGCCGGGAAATCGCTGTTTAATTCCTCGATCCCTCGGAAACGATCTCGACGGTCGATTCACTCGGTGTTGGAAAATGCGATTGACAAGGTTGACCTTTCTTCGAATTTCCTGCGAACAATCTCGAGCAACGCTTAGTCACTCTTTACCTCGATCAACAATTTCTCTTCATCGACTCCGATTGTGAGATACTATTTGAATCGTGCAGCATTTTAGACTAGTTTAATTTTTGCTTTGTTGTTCAGAATTTATCAGAAGAACAAGGAAGTCTATATTTATCGCATGCCTATTGTATTCTACAATAGCTTTTGAAGTTACTTTTTCCTTTGGATAAATATTCTCCGCTGCTTCGTTCAGGAGTTATCATCAGAAAGATTCCGGCTCGGCCAATGTCAACGTCCGGCTCAACGCGGGCCGCTGTAGGCGCGCTCTGATTGATCTGTGGTTTTTCAAATGGAAAAGTTAATTCAAATGACCCGAGGAATCACCCTGTATATTGAAGACAGCAGAATGGAATTTAATCTCTGTTTAGTAGACTGTGGATCTTTGTGCATTTATAGCAAAATTGAGTAGATGAAATTCAAAATTGTTGGACAATTTAAAAGATTGAAGAGGTCAATGTATGATTACTCCTCTGTTCAAATCATTAAGGGAAGAAATAACATTGAATTCTGTTCATATTTCTTGCAATCGATGCGGGCAATTTTTATTTTGTATAAAGATCCGCAGTCTACTGATTATTATAAATATTGGCTGCTCTTTGCTTTATCGGACTCAGAATTTGTGCCTTTCTCCTCTAAATTATGATGTATTTGGTATGTAATCCAGTAGATTTGTACCCGGGGCTGCGCTGATCGAAGTTTCGATCCTCTAGGATCAATGGTTCAGGAGTTATGGTTGCTTAAAGTTCAGCAATCTGCAGTGTTTTTGACAAGTAAGGTCGCCGCCATATTGGTTTGCAGTGACGACCGCGAGACGCTTCCCTTGCCCCTCCCCGACCTAATCGCCAACCAACTACTACCTAGCGGCTCTGCTCGGTAAGCGGCGCCCTTACCTGTCAAAAACAGTGAAAGATGCGCAACTTTAATCAAGCATAACTCCTGAACCATTGATCCTACAGGATCAAAACTTCGATCTGCAGTTTCTCCGGCTACAAATCTACCGGATTAAATACCAAATACATCATAATTCGTAAGAGAAAGGCACAAATTTCGAATCCAGTAAAGTAGAGTTCACTCTAAATATTTACAAAACATATTAGAACATGGAATTCAATAGAATTTGGTGCGATTTTTATTGATTCCGTATCTACAAAGGCCATTGCCATTGACAATAAAATTTATCTACGAAAATTAAAAATTGCTTGAACATCCGCAGTCTATTAATAACATATTCAGTAGATTTTGTTGGAAATCCTCGTCACCAGTCTAACTCGGTTGAGGGTAGGTCGTTTCAGACTTGACTCTTCAGCATTTAGCTACGTAGTCGTCGCAATGGTCCGTGATTGGAGGGCCGAACCGAGAAGTAGACCATTGTAAGAAACAATTATTACAGAGATTCAGATGCGAAGGGGATGTAAAAGCCGAAGTGGCAGAGAACGACGCGAATTCCTCGCGTGTCGGCGTTGATATTCGCGTGGAACGTGGTAGTCCGCGGCATCTGTAGTCTCTTTGGAAAGCGAAAAGGACTTTATTCGATGGGAACGACGTCTTCTTGAGGGGGTGAAATTCTCTCTCTCTCTCTCTCCTCGCGGAGCCTCTCGCCTAAGAACACGCTTGATTAAATTCCCCGCGCTCGAATGCTCGTGTACACCGTTAACCAATTTTATTGAAACGTCTTCCACTCGATGTATCACTGCCGGGGAAACCCCTTCCGCCTTGGAGAGTGTTGCTACCCGAGGGAATTCCTCCTTTGTAACCTCCGCTCTTCTTTTCGAGCCGAAGACCGGAGACAGTGCGCGGATTAGAGGCTTATCGATCGGGAGGCTCATCGAAACGCTTAATTGATCGAGCTCCCTTCAAAACGGAACAACCTCTCCTCGGAAACTGATCCGCGTTAGGTCCGTCTCGGAAATTCCTTCGGATTTTTTCAGAAGCTAGACAAATTATAAGTTGTCTCCAAATTGTATCCTTGCGCTACGATTTGTTTCACAAAGAAGAAGATAGTCTCTATTTATTGTATACGTTTATGTATTTTCTTTTCCTGGGGAATCTAGAGCAAAAATAAGCTGACCCTAATCAAGATAATTAACATTTAAGTTTATGATATCCAGTAAATATCCTGATGTACTTCATTTACAGATCTATTGGATAAATTTTACTTTACCGGACTCAAAATCTGTGCCTTTCTCCTATAAATTATAATGTATTTGGCATGCAATCCAGTAGATTTGTACCCGGGCCGGCGGTGATCGAAGTTTCGATCCTGTAGGATCAATGGTTCAGGAGTTATGCTTGCTTAAAGTTGACCAATCGGCAGAGTTTTTGACAGGTAAGGTCGCCGCCATATTATTTTGTAGTAACGGTCGCACGCTTACTGAGTTGGTTAGGATTAAGTCGAGGGTGGGCGACGAGGTAAGCGGCTCGCGGTCGTCACTACAAACCAATATGGCGGCGCCCTTACCTATCAAAAACACTGCAGACTGCTCAACTTTAAGCAAGCATAACTCCTGAACCATTGATCCTACAGGATCGAACTTCGATCTGCAGTTTCTCCGGCTACAGATCTACTGAATTACATACCAAATACATTATAATTTATAGGAGAAAGGCATAAATTTTGAGTCCGGTAAAGTAAAGAGCAGCCGATCGATTTTTTCCAACGCGAACCAAGTCTGCTTTCACAATGATATCAAAACAGCAACAAAACTAATCGTTTCTGCAACCGTTACGTACCTGTAACAATGTTCGATGCAGAATTCGGGGTGCGAGTAACTGCCGCGAAAATCCAGACGGTTTCCTGGAAAAAGGAGGGTCGTTTGTCCGCAGAACAAGAAGAGCGAATTAAATCTAACGGGGTATTTGCCGGAACCTCCTGCTACCGGGGCGGCGGAATTACGGGACGCATTAAGTGGCTTAATTAAACGCTGAATTCAGCCAAGGTATCGCGTATTATCCCCGCCGTTCGCGACCGTGTAATTGCTCCGGCTAGGCTCCCCCGTTACAAGATTCGTCTCGGGCTAATTGGACGGATCGCGAAAGCTGCGAGTTAAAAAGCGCCGGAGAAATTCCGCGGAAGTTTCGCGAGAGCCCGCGGAAGGTCCGACGCGTATTCGGTACAACATCCGGACACGGAATCGATGGAGCCCGTGGACCGTTTACGATTCTCCCATTGGTCATGGGCATGAAATATGATCGGGCGCGGGCGTACAAGCGCACCGTGCACGCTAGCTTCCATGGAAACCCGGGGACAGCCTGCATCATTGCTGTCCCCTGACATTTGTCTTCGTTGGGTCTCGCCGCGGAAGTCGGCCCCGAAGAAAACCTTACGAATTCTGGCTGGGATACTGGACCGTAGAACCTGGTTCCCGAAAAAACTGCTTTGCGATTATTTGGGTCACTCTTTTTGGGATACTGTTTCGGATTCTGTTCAATTTTGAATACGTTGTAGTCTTTAGTGAACTGGAAACGCATATCGAAGGATTTTTCGATATCTTAAAAATTGTTGATTTTACAGACGTGTAAAGAAAGTCTCATTTATGCCTTGTAAAAATTTTCGAAAAATGCTGGAGTAGTCAATTCAACAGAATTTAATACGATTTTTATTTATTTTGGATCTACAAATGGTATTTCGAATAAAAATAGAATTTTATTTGGTACCACTTTCTTAAAATTTGTCTACAAAAATTGAAAATTGAAAACTAAAAATAACAAACCGATGAAAATTTAGGAGCTCAGAGTGAAACTAAAAGAGTATCTATTAAAAATGTTGTCATTTGACAAAATGTTTTTCACCATTTACTTTGCAATTGTTTCAAACAAATTGTTTTCACAGTAAGGAATTCTTTAAAAATTTCAAAGAAATGAGGATATAGCCCAAAGTAATCTCTCTATAAACATATTTTGAACAAGAAGACGATTTGAAAATTGATATTAATATTGTTTGAAAATGATGTGATAAAAACATTTTTTTATTTTTAAAATATTTTTACTGTTTAAATTTACATCTATTCATTTTTGTCATAAATGCATATAATCCACAGTCTAGTTAGGATGAATTTGAAAATTAACGATATTAATATTGTTTGAAAATGATATGATAACAACATTTTTTAATTTCTATAAATATTTTTACTGTTTAAAATCGCACTTATTCATTTTTGTTATAAATGCACAAAATGCACAGTCTAGTTAGGATGAAATTGAAAAATGACGATATTAATATCGTTTGAAAATGATATGATAACATTTTTTAATTTTTAAAATATTTTTACTGTTTAAAATCACACCTATTAATTTTTGTTATAAATTCACAAAATCCACAGTCTAGTTAGAATTAAATTGTTTCGATGCTTCAATAATTCTTAAAAAATTCATTCACAGGTGATTCGACATCTCGCGAATCGATACAGCCGATTACGAGATAAACGATCTAGCATTACCGCGTTAATTCGGCCGATCTCCCGGGCAGTCTCCGAGCACCTTTAAAAATCGATCGATCCCGGTCCGCTCCGCCCCGTTCCCGCTACACGGTCTTATTTCCATAATGCCTGGAGGATCCGGCTCCACCAGCGGCTAGAAAGCCCCGTTACCTTTGCAAATTCGTTGGGACGCGATCCGATCCGATTGGAATCGATCAAAATCGATGCTGTCGTCGCTCAGCGAACCGAGAACATGATCCCGCGGCCGACCGTGGGCCGGAAGCCACCACATTCCTGGCTCGGGTCACCGAATTCGTGTTGAAAAATGAAGTTGATCGTCCGGGACTCGTCGAGCGGGGAAAAGTAGGAAAAATCGGGGAAAACTAGGAGTGCAGGTAGTCTGTAGAAAATTTCGGGAAGGTGGAAAGTAATGACAAAAAAGGAATTGAAAATTCATTAAAAAATTATTCTTATCTACTGATCATTATCGTAAAAAACACATATTTTTTAAAAATTTTATTGGTTATAATAATGTAATTTTCGGTTATAAATTTCGGTTATAAATATAATAATTGTGACGAGATCATTAAGGAAATGAGCACTATAGTTGTTGAAAATTGATCGAATTTTTACCGCAATTGAATCGTCATGATCCAACACGGAAGCAACGATAGAGACATTGAATATCCGCTTCCGAAAGGAGGACGTTTCAGCGTCCGTTTGGGCGGCTCGCCGGGTCGGCCGGTTCTTTTTGCCTCGTTTTTGGTTCCAGCCTGCTGCCGTGCCGGTCTCGGTCCGAATTCCGCCGGGGAATAAACAATTTTTACGGTTTATACGACGGCGGCGGATGGAGAGAGCAGAACACGGAGGGTTGGAGAATGGAGGACGGAGGGGTGGCGGATGAAAATTGAAATCTCCCGGGCTTGCCTTTTCGTGCGTCTAGTTTCCGCGTTGCGAGCCGCTCTGTATATCGATCGGCCGCGGGTCGCGAGCCGCGAGACCCGCGAACCACCAACGGAGACCAACCCCCGGGGTCGATGCACCGTCGTTCATCCACGTGAAATTTGTTTTCAGGAAACCCCGGGGAGAGATATTCCGAACATTCGTAGCCATTAAACCGGAACAAGTGCCGAAACAAAGCGTGTTCGACTGCACGCGTTTAGGAAAATCCTTGCAGCCGGAAAACTCTCGCGCCAGACTCGAAAAACTAACCCTTTCTGGAAGGGTAAGCTAACAGTCGTTCCATTATGGGCCTGGCTGACTCGTTTATCTAGCCGAACCTGGCCGATTTTGCTCCGCGATCGATTATTTGCGAAAGTAATGCCTGTGTAATGACAATGACAAATGACATTAATTGTGACAATTGTTATGATTTAAAGAGCCATTGAGTGCATTGAAGATCGTTTGGAGTTTGAGTGAAGGGGTAGTAAGAAGATGATCGGCAAAGAAACAGTTGATCATTCTCAAAGAAAGTCCCTGTTACGTACGTTAACACAACTAGTAATAATTGTGAAGATTGTTGCGATCTGAAATGCCATTTTGTCCACTGAAGATCGTTTAGAGTTTGAGTGAAGGGTTAGTACGAATAAGATCGGCAAAGAAACAATTGATAATTTTCAAAGGAAACCCCTGTTTCGTACATTCCCACAGATAGCAATAATTGTGAAAATTGTTGTGATCTGGAATTGCCATTTTGTCCACTGAAGATCGGTAGGAATGAAGGTGTAGTACGAAGAAAATCGGCACAGGAACGAACAATCATTTTCAAAGGTTCCTTGTTGCATACGTTCTCACAAATAGCAATAATTGTGAAGATTGTTGTGATCTGAAGTGCCATTTTGTCCATTGAAGATCGTGTGGAGTTTGAGTGTAGGGGTGGTAGTACGAAGATCGGCACAGAAACAGTTGATCATTTTCAAAGAAAGACCCTGTTACGTACGTTAACACAACTAGTGATAATTGTGAAGATTTTTGTAATCTGAAGTGCCATTTTGTCCACTGAAGATCGGTAGGAATGAAGGTGTAGTACGAAGAAAATCGGCACAGGAACGAACAATCATTTTCAAAGGTTCCTTGTTGCATACGTTCTCACAAATGGCATTAATTGTGACGATTGTTGTGATCTGAAGTGCCATTTTGTCCATTGAAGATCGTTTAGAGTTTGAGTGAAGGGTTGGTATGAATAAGATCGGCAAAGAAACAATTGATCATTTTCAAAGGAAATCCCTGTTACGTACATTCTCACAAATGGCAATAATTGTGAAAATTGTTGTGATCTGAAGTGCCATTTTGTCCATTGAAGATCGTTTAGAGTTTGAGTGAAGGGTTAGTACGAAGAAGATCGGCAAAGAAACAATTGCTCATTTCAAAGGAAATCCCTGTTTCGTACATTCTCACAAATGGCATTAATTGTGACGATTGTTGTGATCTGAAGTGCCATTTTGTCCATTGAAGATCGTTTAGAGTTTGAGTGAAGGGTTAGTACGAAGAAGATCGGCAAAGAAACAATTGCTCATTTCAAAGGAAATCCCTGTTTCGTATATTCTCACAACTAGTAATAATTGCGAGTATTGTTGTGATCTGAAGTGCCATTTTGTCTACTGAAAATCGTTTGGAGTTTCGAAGGAACTGGTAGTACCAACAAGATCGGCACAGAAACGATCGAACAACTCCTTGCTGGGGCTGCGTATCAACAGGTACATCCTCGGGGGCTCTGTGCTTCATCGGGAACAGATTGCCGGGGGGGGGGGGGGGTAGCAGTTTTCGAAAATCGTTAGCGCGCGGTGGCTCGTTAAAACGAACGGGGAACGCGGAATTATATCTTGATTTCCTGCGACCCGGTCCAATTTCGCTTCGATTACCGAACCCATCGAATTATCTGCTGGCACGCGATGGACCGGCGAACAATTCTCTCACTCGGCTTCTACGCTAACCAGCGTACTTTCCATAATCAATTCCTTCTCCTGAAAAAGGAAACACCAGTTACATCTGCGAGAAAATCAAAGAAGATCAGGAATCTACGAAGAAGTACAAAAATCTAGATACGGATCAGTGAACCCCTATTTACCAATAGCATAGGATTTTCTACGATATTCAATGTTGTTGCTATAGTACTTTCGGCATTTGTTAACAACCATCTTTAGAAAGTTTAAAGAAGAAATGGGAATGGTTACACGTGTAAATACCCGGTCATTGACATAAGGGCTGAAGAAGGTATCGAAATAATCTTCTTAAAATTGTAGGAATATTTTAGTAGCGTATTAAAAATTAATTGAAAAAACCTCGTTTGGTTAAAAAGAGCTAATGATAAAAATAAATAAAGAATGTATCAGCCTGATGTTTTTAAAATTGCAGGAATCTTTTACTGCAGTATTAAGGTTGATTAAAAAAATTTGTTTGGTTAAAAAGTGCTAATGATATAAATAAATAAAGAATGTATCGAACCAATGTTTTTAAAATCGTAGAAATATTTTACTGCGGCATTAAAAATTAATTGAAAAAACTTTGTTTGGTGAAAAAGAGCTAAAATGACATAAATAAACAAAGAATGTATCGAACCAATCTTCTTAAAATTACAGGAATATTTTGCTGCAGTATTAAGATAAACTAAAATAAATTTGTTCGGTTAAAAAGAGCTGATGATATATAAATAAATAAATGGGCTTAGCGTTACGATCAGAAGCCCAAGCTTCCAAAGTATTATGTTTCGGCCATCTTAAAGTGAACCGTTTAAAAATGGAGGAAACGGCAGGAACGTTTTGAGGGAGAAGTTCATGTTTTCGTGTGTACGCGGGGCAGCGGGGGTGGAGCGGAGAGGTTCCTGGCACGGATCCTGCTCATATTTCAGGATCCTTTTCTGCCGGTGCAGCCTGGAAAAGGGGCCTCCAGCAACCCCCGCCGCGAGAACGAGGACAAAGAGCCATTTTGCCGTAACGCGATATGTCACGTTGCCGTCAGAAACCCACCCCCGCTTTTTCTCTGGAGGCCGAGTCAGGGGGTGGAACAGGGGTCGTCGTCGAGTCGAAAGGGGAGGCTTTTCTGTGTCACCGATTTAATCCTGCCGGAACACGATTCCTCCGTTCGTTCCTTACCGTGGATATCATCCTCTCCTTAACTCTTTAACGCCTTACCATCGTTTCACCTTTTTCCGCTTTAATGGCTACCTGGGAGGAGAAGAAAATTGACATTTATCGCGACATTTATATCTGGCCGCCATCTTGTATCCGGGATAAAACCGGACGGATCGACAATGGCAAGTTTCGCTGAAATCCTGGCAAACAGTAATTTTATCAAAATAAATTTGCTCCACTTTTGGGACGAAACTTTGAAAAGGATCAAACTTTTAGGATTTGGATCTTGCCTCTGTGCGACCCTAGATCGACAACCGAGATTTCCTTCTCGAGAGCGATACCCCGGGGCTCAACTCTCCGTGGAAACGGTAATTCAATGCCGACTGATTTCCCAGGCATCCCCGGCGCAGATATCGGGGTGTGCCGTGTCGATTAGCCCCTGCACCATCTATCACCCTATTCAATCCTCGAACATCCCTAGAAAACTCGAAACCGGGTTAAGGAAATCGTGCGGTCGAGGGACGATCGTTTCGATCGAAATTTCCGTCGCGTCGTCCAGGCGGATCGATCTCCTCCTTGATTTTTAATATCCTGGTCTTTCGACCATTCCCATCGCCTATAGAGGCCCCATGGATGCGGGTACTCCTGGGGTTTGCCTTCTTCACCATAGAACATCTTGCGACTCCGAACACCTGCTCTACCTGCATCGCCGTTAGAGATTAGATCGTTCGCAGGCTGCAGATGCTGGAGATTGCAACAGTGACTCGCAAACAAAGTTTCAAAAATTCTATGCTGGTGAAATTCCCTTTATTCGGTAAGCTTTGCGATCTGACATTGTGACTCAGCTCTGCGTTAGAGCCTCGAAGAGCGTTTAGTATTACGACGGCTGCAGGGTTGAGCGAAGAGCATCTCGCAAAGAGGATTTCGAGAACGGTGGCCGCTAAATTCTTTTCATTCGAGGAACTTTCGATCCAAAATTTTGACTTCACTCCGCGTTAGAACCTTGAAGAGCGGTTTTGTATTACGACGGCTTCAGGGTTGAGCGAAGACCATCTCCTTATTCGACTAGCTATCAATCTACAATTTTTTACTTCACTCCACGTTAGAACCTTGAAGAGCGTTTCGTGTTACGACGACTACAGGGTTGAGCGAAGAGCATCTCGCAAAGAGGATTTCGAGAATGGTGGCCGCTAAATTCTTTTCATTCGAGAAACTTTCAATCCAAAATTTTGACTTCACCCCGCGTTAGAACCTTGAAGAGCGTCTAGTATTACGACGGCTGCAGGGCTGAGCGAAGAGCATCTCCTTATTCGACTAGCTATCAATCTAAAATTTTTTACTTCACTCCACGTTAGAACCTTGAGGAGCGTTTAGTGTTACGACGGTTGCAGGGTTGAGCGAAGTGCATCTCGCAAAGAGAATTTCGAGAATGGTGGCCGCTAAATTCTTTTCAATCGAGAAACTTTCAATCCAAAATTTTGACTTCACTCCATGTTAGAACCTTGAAGAGCGTTTTGTATTACGACGGCTGCAGGGTTGAGCGAAGAGCATCTCGCAAAGAGGATTTCGAGAATGGTGGCCGTTAAATTCTTTTCATTCGAGAAACTTTCAATCCAAAATTTTGACTTCACTCCGCGTTAGAACCTTGAAGAGCGTTTAGTGTTACGATGGCTGCAGGGTTGTCCAGGTTGCATCTCGCAACCAGGATTTGCGAATTCAACGATCGTCTTCCCCGAAGATCTCTCCCAAAGATCTCGGGCCATCGCTTCGAAGATTCTCCCACCGCAGATTTCCTCGCGACGTCCTTTGAGGATCCTACTCGTCGCCAATCGATTGAAAGATGTCCTGACTGCTGGAGATGTTCGCCTCCTGTCACCAGTCAGAGTCTCTCAAAGGATCCCGAAAGTTTGCTGGTGCGGCTTACGAAGCTCGTTTCGATTTTGAGGATCGTCCGGGCCACGTGACGTCCATCCTCGACGAGGATTTATCAGGACGTTCTAACTCGGATTCAGAGGATCTTCGAGACTCATCCGACGGCCTCTTCGGCCGCTCTAATACGAAATTTACAGGCGGAACGTGCGCCTATTACGGAGATTTCGATGCTCTCCGAAGACGAGCCATCTCTCTATGTTTCTTTTTGCTCTGCTTGATCCTCGGTGAAGGGATCTTCGATAAACTCCGAGGAACTCTCGGAATTCTTCCAAACACGCTGATCCTGGAATTTTTTTCTAAATTTAAATAAGACCGCTTGTTCCTCGCGAAAATGAAGGAACCTTGTGATTTTTAGGGCCTTTTTGAGACCAGAAAGAGGGTGGAAAACCGTGTGCGCGTTTTTCGAGCGTCCGTTTTATCGCGATCGAGCGTTCCAGTTTCCATCGACCCGATAAATAATGGAAATGGAATCATAAAGGTATTACGACCGCGGAATTTATGCGGTCCGGCCGTGCGCCGTTGTTGCATCGCGTGGTTGCTGTTTCAATCAACCGTTTCAACCCCCGTCAGCGAGAAAAGAGAAGGGTGCGGAGGCCTCGTCACTGTAAACAGGAAATTCCTGCTACGGTTGCGGGAGAAACAAGCCGTCTCTAAACTATAATACAGTTATTGGGATTAGACTTCCACTTACGGGACCACAAGTTTTGGACTTCTTTTAATGCAACCCTGTAGATTTTGGCGAGAGAATGCCAAAAATGCAAGTTTTAACGGCAGGGATTCACAGGCTCAAGAGTTATGCGTGTGTAAAGTTGAGCGATTTTCAGCGTTTCTCTGCCTAGTTGTAAATTTTGTAAAATTGTTATTGGTTGATATTCATTCCTTTGGTTAGCTATCAACAAATTGTTTTGATATAAACAGATCCGAATAAACCTTCAACGAAGTTAGACGTTGATTCATTTGAGAACGTTCTCCACACATGCGTGCTCGTGGTGCCAACATGGCGGCGCCTTACTTCTCAAGAACGCTTAAAATTGTTCAACTTTAAACACGCATAACTTTCGAACTAGTCAATTCCTAACATTAAGATCTGAGTTCTGATATTTTCTCGTCAATCTCTATAAGATTCCATAAAAATAAGTCCGAAATTTCTGGTCCGGCAAGGCGAAGTTTAACCGATCCTTAAATACGGATGCCGGCTTCGATGAAAAATAGTTCATTCCTGACGATAAAAAAAGAAGAACTGATGCTGACTCGTTGCTAACGGTAAACGGAAAATGTCTACGGTCACGGGAGAGTCAAGATGATCCTTAAACCGGATCTTCGGGCCTCGTTTCATCCTTTTAATCTCATTTGCCGTGCGGCAACGCTCCACAGAGACAAAAGCAGCGTCGTCCCTCTCCGTCTCTTTCTGTTTCTCCGTAACCGGCGCTCGATACCAACGGAAATGACGTTACCGCGGTACGGGGCCCGTTATTAATGGAAATTCAATTTCTATTTGATTAGCGAGCATCCGCAGGGCAGGGGCCGAACGTTGTGTCGGCGTTCTTCGATCCCCGGGTACAAGGAAATCGAGACACCCGGATGACGTCGGTGATGCTGCAGCTGCCTCTGTTATGCCTCGAACGGGTCCATCGATCGATCTCTCGCACGGCGAAATTTCAGGACGAATCTCCTGATGGTCGTTGATCGAATAGAGAAAATATTCGGCTTTTTTCCCTTCCATCTTTCTTTTTTTTTGTACAACGCGCGCGGTCTCGCAATTTTCCCCGAGCCGATTGTGTTCCTCGGCGAAAGCCCGGGAAATTCTAGCGATTGCTCCCGGGGGCCGATGCGCCGGGCACTTTGCAAAAATTTCCATTAATCTTCCCCCTTTGTTTTTCATGCAAATATTTGGCGGATCGATCGATCGCGCACCAGTCCTTCTCCGTCTCTCTCTCTTGCCCACGGGGTCGTTCCGGAGCGACGTATATCTTTTTATTTTCTCGTTGTATTCGTTTTTAGCGACAGTAAACAAATTAGAAGAGTTTAAATATACCGTTGTATTAAATGAAATGGCAATTTTAACGGCACGTTTAACAAATTGCATTGGACAGCAATGGAAACTGTAACAATAGATACACGTAATTAAAATGAATTAATACTCCCTGTCTCATAATAATAGTAGCAGTTGATGAATTTAATTTGTCCTATAATAATAGTAGCAGAAGAAAATAAATATAGAACGCAACATTTATTATCAGAAAACTAGATTACATTAAGCAATAAATTAAAAATATTACTCTTAATTTTTATTTTGAGTGTTTAGATAGTTTCTGGATTTTTCAATAATTTCGTTACTCGAAAGCTTTGCTTGCCCTATATGCGTGAGCTTAAAATTATTGGAGCCATCGTTCTTCATTCCCTAGTATCACAAAATATTGTATACACATTCATATGATACTAAAAATAGATTCAATCTGTTTCTAATATTCAAATATACGTACAATATCTATTTTACATTAAGTAGCAAATATTTTATTTTAAATATGCAGGAAATATCTATTTTATGTTACGAGAAAAATATTTTCTTCTAAATATAAAATGAATCTTGAACGAACTCCAAGTATTTTCGTTTTCTTTTTATCTGAATATCTTAATTAACAACCGAGAAAGAAAATTATAAATGTTAGGGTATTTACTCTCATATCATGCTTATACGAAGAAGGGTTAGCGACTTAAAATTTTAGGGGGTTATCTTTCAACTAAAAACCATTGTTTTCCACGCAAAATTCTTTGTTATTATGCGTGTAGTCCCTTATCCTTTTCTATTGTAAACATTTATGTAAAAGGACCTCGGTCCGTCTATAATAAATAATAATATCAATAAAAATTGTGCCGCTGGACCATCCTTAGTCTGCTAGACCAACATAGTCCTCCAGTTTGTTGCAATCCCGGTACAAAATTTATGTTTTTCATAAAGATCCGCCGTCCAGTTAGAGTCTGCCGAGTTGATCAATCGCACGAGCTGCTAACCAGTTCCTATAGCGACCACATCTTCGCAAGACCAGGAAAAATTGCGTCTGATACGAATGATATTGCCAGTGGATAAACACGAAGAGGCAAAGCAAAGAAGTAATTAGCGCAAGGGGTGAATCAGCGGTGTTCCGCTCGGAAAAATCGGAATGAAACCGCGGAGGAGGCGTCGCGGCGTTGGCTGGCTACAAAGAAACCGCATCGATATTAGTCGCGTCTGCGACACGAGATTTCGCGGAGAGCGACGGGAGCCAGCGCCGCGGGTATTAATAAAGTTATCGACGTCGGCCAGCGACGATGTTTATTATCGGAACGGCTCTCACTTCGGTCCTGCCTTAGTTCATTCACGCCGCGCTTCGAATTGGCAAATAGAACCCCCTCCTTCTCTCTCCCCTCTCGTTCTCCGAGAACTTGTTCTCGTTGTTTGTCGTCGGGGACTTTGCGAACTTCGTTCCCCGCGAGCTCCCACTGTATTAGCTTTTTCGGAGGCTTCGTACCGACCCCTTCTGCCCCCGAACCCCGTACCGTCGCGCCCTGTTCTTCCCCGGAGGATCGATGCAGCCTCGTCACTTTTTTTGCGTATCCGCGCGAAACGCGCATCCACGCGTTTATTAAACGGCTGACTCTTGCAGATAGGTCGCTCTCTCTCTCTCTCTTTCGGAAGGCGCTCCCTTTCGACACACGCTCTCCTAGCGCACAATTTATGTAGCAAGCAACTTCGGATCGGAAGCGACACACACTGAAGTGTGTTTCCACTGCTTTCGCGTTAAACAACGCGTGAAGTACACTGGTGGTTAAATTGATAAGGCACCGTTGTATACAGGGTGTCCCAAAATTCCCTCAACAGCCGGAAATGGGAGGTTCCTGACGTCATTTGAAGCGACGTTTTCCTTTGCAAAAATTTGATCCGCGGCTTTGTTTAGGAGTTATTAACGAAAAACACGGACCAATCAGAGCGCGACCTTGACGCGAGCTGGCCCAGTCGGCCAATAGTTAGTTGGCGCGCCGGGCCGACTGGGCCAGCTCGCGTCAAGGTCGCGCTCTGATTGGTCCGTGTTTTTCGTTAATAACTCCTAAACAAAGCCGCGGATAACATTTCTGCAAAGGAAAATGTCGCTTCAAATGACGTTAGGAACCTCCCATTTCCGGCTGTTGAGGGAATTTTGGGACACCCTGTATTTCGTGGAACATTTGCAACAAGCTCGCGGAACACCGGTTAAGACGCAGTGGATTAGAGTGTCAATTCAGATCGGTGGATAAAATTTGTTGTTCGAAGAACCGTGGTTGACTGGTTGTTGTTTTTCGCAGATGGACAGACGGTACCGACGCTATGCGAGCTCGCGGCGCGTTGCGTGGCTTCGCACATACCGTTCGAGCTGGTGGAGCACGTCTATCCACCTGTTCCGGAGCAGCTCCAGCTCAGGATAGCTTTCTGGAGCTTCCCGGACAACGAGGAGGACATCAGACTCTACTCCTGCCTGGCGAATGGGAACGCGGACGAGTTCCAGCGGGGAGAGTACCTCTTCCGGCAGAGGAGCGTCAAGGACACTCTGCAGATCGGTAAGTGAAGCTTCTTCGCTGAATCTTCTCTTGAACACCCTGAAGGAAGCATCATAAGGTCAGCCAATTGATGACGAACTGTAGGCCGAAAATTATGAAAATAGATGCGAGTCTTATAAAAAATCGAGCTGCTCCTTATCTTCCATTCTTGCGCGGGGAGAGTATTGCGCAAAGGACCCCGCGCTAAACCACGTGAAATGGGTCCTCGGCGAAAATGGCTGACTTTGATATATGTTATACCTTTTGGGTCACTGAACAAATGTAGGCAAAATGTCAAAAAATGGACAGTTTCGTTGCTTCAACCCTTCGAAAGCCTGAGGTCAGACCAGCAAAGATATCACTTTCGGATCAAAATAGTTAAAGAATAATTGTTTATGACAGTATTGTTTGAACCATTTGAAAATGTCATTATTTGCAAGAACTGATTGATGATTTAAAGTGGGAAAAGTCATAACGGATAGCGCTTTCCTAACGCATTATTTGTTTTAAAATAAGCAATAAACAAATAACTGATAGTTTAAAACAAATAATGCGTCAGGAAAGCGCCATACGTTTTCATTTTTGCCACTTTAAATCATCAATGAGTTCTTGCAAACAATGACGTTTTCAAATGGTTTAAACAATACTGTCATAAACAATTTTTCTATAACTATTTTGATCCGAGAGTGATATCTTCGCTGGTCTGACCTCAAGCTTTCCAAATTCAGCCATTTTCGCCTAGGACCCATTTCACGAGGTTTAGTGCGGGGTCCTTTCCGGGCCAGGGTGGAAGAACCGCGGCCACATAATTGAAAACCGACCCTGACGTTTCCCCGTCGTCGAACGATGTCGCAGAATCCTCCATCTATCCGTCTCTCAGTAAACCAACGCCGAAACGAATTTAATGTCGGATCGATGGTAGGAAACGAGCGGAACAACGGAGAGCCCCGGACCTCCTCTCCTCTCTTTCTCTCTTCGATCAATTAGCGAGGGAGTCGAGCGTCGCGCGAACTCCAATTTGTTTTCCCTTTGTCTCGGAGAACGTGACAAGAGAGAAAGAGAGAGAGAGTGAGAGAGGGCTCCATTATCCTATAATATATTTATTTCCCATTCCATGGCCGAGAGACAGTTTCTTTCGAGAAAACAATTTCCCGTCGACGCCGACTGCGGTAAAGATCGTGGTCGACGAATCTAATTTCCCTAATTCCATGGTGTTCGCAAGGACGGTTCATTTCCGCGGAGCTAATTTACGCGGCAATGGGAAACAGCCGCGCGACGTCCATGGCTTTGCAAAACCCGTTTGTCAGCGATCCGCCACCCTGCGGCTATTGTTTCTTAATGCCGGAGAAAGCGCGCGCGACGGTGCCCCGCTTCTGAAAGGCTCGCTGAAATTCGCTATTTTGTGTACCCACCAATTGTCTTCAATTATTTCACTCTATTCCCGATTTTAGTGGCGGTTCGTTCTATTTGAAATATATCTAATATCCCGTCAAGCAATGTTCTTGATTTGGCATGAATTTGGCGCTATAATTCCATGCCGAACTGATGCCGAATCGAGAGCGGGCCCAGTACTCGTTGTAGAGGGCAGGTCGGTCGCACCGAGAGCGAACCTAACCTCGCTTTCAGAGAAAATACAGTCAAACCTGTTTCTGTGCAGTCTTTTTTTATCAGCAGGATATCTCGGAAGACGTTTTCGTTATCAAAAAAGTATTCTTACAAAAGTTGTTTGGTATGACGGGCTACATTACGTAGCATTAATTGTTTCCTTGCGGATGAAGTGGTGGAGGACATTCCAAGGTCACCTTGATTTTTAAAAAATGGAAAGTCCTATTTTTTATACCATATATCGATAGAGTATCAAATTCTGAGCGCAAAAGTGTTGACCTTCATCTGTCCTAAACCTAATAGTTAACGAGATATCATCCAAAGGAGAAAGAAAACTGTTTCGATAATATCTCGTTCCTAGATATCTGTTTCCGACTCTAAACTCGGTATTTGGCGTGCAGATTCAGAACAAATAATTTCCAAACCTCGCAAAGTACGATGGCAGACATTTGGTCTTAATCCGCGCGGACAGATTTCACCGACTCCGATTTATTCGAGGACTGACGTGTTCTCCAGGACCTCTTCGATACAACATCGAATCTTCTGTTTAAACGATCGTCTTCTTTGATTAGGGTTCCACTTAAGCGCCACCGTGCAGCCACAGGCGATGCTGAACGGCGACAGGCCGCAGTTCAACGTTGCCGTGACGTTCGACCGGCGGAAGATTACGTCCTGCACCTGCACCTGCTCCTCGAAGGCCTATTGGTGCGCGCATGTGGTCGCAGTGTGCCTCCACAGGATACACATGGTACGGAAAGAATCGCTCGTGGGATCATCTCCGAAAACCCCAAAGCTTTGAACCCCGAAGCTAACCTTGCTTGAATGTCGAAAATTGATCTGTTGTCTGCCTTCCAGCCGACGCAAGTATGTCTGAGAGCTCCGGTTAGCGAATCTCTGTCGCGATTGCACCGGGAACAACTGCAGAAGTTCGCGCAGTATCTGATCAGCGAGCTGCCGCAGCAGATACTACCGACAGCGCAACGTCTCCTGGACGAGTTGTTGTCGGTGCAACCGAGCACCATAAACAGCTACTGCGGCGCGCCGGATCCCACAGCTGGACCGTCGGCGCACGATCAGACGTCCTGGTACCTGGACGAGAAGACGCTCCACGACAACATCCAGAAGATTCTCATCAAGTTCTGCGTGCCCGCTCCGATCGTCTTCAGGTAGACCTCCTCCCGGTACCGCGTTACATCCCGACACGGACCTGAAGGACCGAGCGTAATTCTGCGGGGGCGTCGGGAAATACGGAAGGCGTATCAACCTGTCGGCCATCTTGACATGGCCACAATGTGGCGCGCTCTATGGGCGACTTTAAACACTAGTGTAGCGTCTGTAGCACGTGTTCGCGGTACGCCAGAACCATTTTGTGCCCGGTACACGTGCGGTAAAGTTGGTGAATCGTCGTGGCTTTGTGTTTTCTGCGCGTTGATACACATTAATTTGTAAAAATGCCGGTGCGTATTGTTGGAGGTTCTGTTCCATGCTAAAAATGTAGTACAGACGCTACATTAGTCTTTAAAGTCGCCCATAGAGCGCACCACTGTGCGGCCCCATCCAAGATGGCCGCAATCAATCATCCCTCCCCGCTCGCTTGGAGTCCCGTCTCGCCCAGAAGACTACCTTACGCTCAGTCCTTTAGCTCCGTGCATCTCGATGAGGGATGAAACTGGCAAGGGAACATGTTCGATTGAAATCGGCGGGGAGTGTAACTCAAATATGTTCCTCCCTTTTTATTTTTGTTAAGGGGGAGGCTAAAACCGAGGGCGAACCCCCGTAAACACCCACCCCCGGAACGTTCAATGGACCGCCCCTCTACTAAGCAGTTGGTGCCCGAGCCTATGAAGAACTAAGGGCCTCTACTTTTCGCATTGCCCTTGGTTCTTCGTCCCTCGAGGCCCACTACCACGCCTGTTTCTATCTTTCACGAATATGTTCCTCCCTGTGAGACAGTTTGCCACCCGATACATAGATCTCTGACCGCCGACGCTTGTGTTCGCAGCGACGTGAACTACTTGAGCACGACAGCGCCGCCAGCAGCCGCGGAATGGTCCTCGCTGCTGAGACCTCTTCGGGGTCGGGAGCCCGAGGGCATGTGGAACCTGTTGTCGATCGTCCGGGAGATGTTCAAGCGAACAGACCGCAACGCGATACCGCTGCTGGAGATCATCACGGAGGAGTGCATGGCCTGCGAACAGATCCTGGTGTGGTGGTTCAACACGAAGGTGTCGTTGCTGAACGGGACCGGTTACGGCGGCAAGAACAACATGAGCAGCACCGTGCACGCCTCCCAGCACGCTTGTTCGTCCCTCTGCGACGAGATCGTTGTTCTTTGGAGATTGGCCGCGCTGAATCCCGGCCTCTCGCCGGCTGAGCGCGAGATGCTTCACAATAGGTTCACCGCTTGGCACATGAAGATCGTCGACAAGGTACCACTTCCACAGTATCCTGTTTCTGTTCCGATTGATCTCTACGAGGAGCTGGGATCTCAATTTGCCATGGTTTTCGTTGAAGGTGAGAAAGAGTCGGGGCAACTCGGTGTCGCACAATCTACACAACAGAAGCAACAACAGCGGCCACAAGGACTCGTTGAAGCACGACCTGGCGGTGTTCACCGGCTTCAAGTCGGCCCTCGAGGCCTGCTACCTGGACTGGGAGGAATACACCTTGCCGGGTATCACCTACATTGCCGGAAGTAATCCCATGTATCATTGTCCGTTCACCTGCTTCCGGCGCGCCGGGGATACCAGGACCGAGGTCAATCAGGTCAGTCGATGATCCAAGCGAGGATCCTGTCCGTTGGACTCGAAAGAGGGTCGCGAGGAGTCGTGGTAGTGGCTACGAAGCGCCAGAGAGAACAGTCTGTGGCCGTGTGAAACGCGACAAGGTAGAATTGTGTCGTATTCCGCCAGGTGAACTCGAGCGCGGCCGTTCTGAACTGTCAACCGCCGATGTCCCACCACTATGGAAGACGGACGTTGGACCCGGACCTGGGCGAGTTCCTCGGTCGGAAACGAATCATCACCAGGGGAGAACACTTGCTCACCTTGTACGACCGCGGAGGCGGCGGGGGTGGCGGAGGCGATGGGAACCGGAGTAGCGTCAGCTCCGAGGGTTTCTGCGAGAACGAAACCGACATACCCGACAACTTCGAGCCCCAAGTGGTCATCGTCAGACGACGCTGCGCTCACCTGAACAACTGCGGGGACACGGACTCGCAGGTAGCCTCTTCAGGGCCCAACTGAACACCCTCCTGTTGTCCATTGTAATTAGAGCGATTCACGGTGCGTTGACAATGGACACAAATCACCTAGCGTGTTGGTGTCAACGTACTATGCAATCCCTCGATGTTCTTTTCCCGTTCAGTCGTCAAGAATGTCTTGTACGTACAAGGTCTGTCCGAAAAGTAATGTGATCACAAAACTTTAATATTCCTCAAAGTAGGACCACCTTTGGGCGGCGACACATTTTTCTCAGCGTGATTTCCATGCTTTGGGAAACAAGAAGAAGTCGCCGGGAGACAAGTCAGGATGGCACGGGGGTTGAGGAATCATTGTGACATTATTCTAGATTAGATATTCGCTGTCGTCGATAGGAGAGCCAGAAAAAATTTGGTCGCATTACTTTCCGGACAGACCACATACACATATAACATGCGTTATCTAACGTTTGCGCAAACGTTTCAGGAGGGCGGTGGCAGTGAGTCATCGACGAACAGCAACGAAAGCCTGAAGAACGCTCAAGACTCGGACAAGCACCGGTCAAACGCCTCGTGCGAGACCCATAGTGATAGTAGCGATAGCAGTAATAACAAGGCCGACGCGGACCTGAAGCGCAGTAGCAGGACGAATCACGAGCACCGAGAGAAGTCGCGGGCAGCGTTGCCAAAGGGAGAGGTCGCTAAAGAGAAGCAGCCGGAGTCCGATCTGGAGAAGGACCCGTCCAGGAGGCCGTCGAAGGATGAGAGCTCCTCGTCGAGCAGCGATAGTCCATCCTGCGACGAGTACCACGTCTATTACTACGATCCCAAGGCCGTCGCGACTACCAACGGCAACTCGAAGGACTTCAACAAGGACTCGCAGGCTTCGGGTACGCCGAGCGTCAGCACGATTCTCGGCAACCTGATGAAGACGGAGGATCCTTGGGACATTCTGTTCGCCAGGGCGGAAGGACTCTACGCTCACGGACACACGAGGGAGGCTTGCCACCTGGGCGTGCAACTCGGAGAAGAGCTGCTGGCCAATCCTCCTAATCTGATGATCAACGAGCCCCGCGCGCCCGTCAAGGGAAAGAAGAAAAAGGTAGAGATTAGATATTCCAACCTCCCTTCTTCCACCTTATCGGAAATTATCGATAGGTATTAAACACCGCCTGCGCGTCTTCCTGTTCCAGCAACAAGTGAACCCGGCGTCTCATCAGCTCACGTGCCTTGCGTCGGCTACCTTGGCGAAGTGCTGCTTCCTCTGCACGGTCCTCGCAGAAAATCCAGAATACCACAATCTAGCGTTCAGAGTTGGTCTGTTCGGCCTGGAAATGGCTAGGCCTCCTGCTAACACGAAGCCTCTGGAGGTAAACGAATCTGTCTCGATCCCTTTGGGACAGTCCAGTCGGCTAGACGATCTTTTACACTTTTCTTTTGTATTTGTATCTCTGTTTCGTTCAGGTGAAATTAGCTCACCAGGAAAGCGAACTGGTAGGACTCTTGAAAAGGATTCCCCTTGGTCCAACCGAGTTGGCCATCGTCCGACAGAGGGCTGAACAGCTGAGGGATGGAGTTCTGAGGTCTAGGGGTCACGCGTTGCTACCCCTAATGCTGGCCAGCTTCATATTCGACGCCCTCAACACGACAAGTACGAATCCCTTTTCGCCATTTTCTCTCTGCTGGGATGTGTATCACGCACATTGACATCCGACTGGCTCTTCTGGGTATTGGGGGTTTTAACGCGCGTTCTATTTAGGCCAGACGATAATTCTTTCAGACAAGAGAGAGTTAAAGTTTGAACGGTAGAGGCAGAGAATAAAAAATTGTGGAATGATTCGCAGGAGTAAAACACCTGCCCACAGACGTTGACGAGAATCTTGGTTTCGACGCGGCCGTCACTGCTCTGGGACTGAAGGCGAACGTGAGCGAGGCTGATCATCCCCTTCTTTGCGAGGGCACTCGACGTCAGAGGTAACTCGCTTGTTGTCCTGCTAATTCATTCACGCTTCTTGCCGATGTCATAATCTCGCTGTCGTGACTTGTTCAGAGGGGACTTGGCCATCACGTTGCTGGTCCATTACAAGTCGGAGCCTACCAAGGTGGCCAGGATCATGAAGAAACTGCTGGACCCTGACGTTCATCAGCTGATCAAATCACCGATCTCGCCTATATACTACTACTCGCGTGGAGCACCGAAGAGCAGCGAGGTAAACCGTTAGATTTCACTTTGTCGTTGGATCGAAGGTTCTACGAGTACAACTTCCGTTTCAGGCGGACAGATATCTTCCTGACGAAGAGTGTCCCATTCACCCTCTCGTTGGCACGGACGCTGGCAACGGTGACAGCGTGGTTGGCACCAGCAGTAGACCGCACAGTAGCACCAGCGCAGAACTGGAAACCGGGATGAGCGCGTTGACGGTGCAACCGCAGATCGTTCAGCACACTGTGCCCACCAGGACAAAGGAAACAAGGTTGTTCACCTTTCGAAAATTTTTACTCGTGCCCCTTGAAGCAAGGGCAACGAGTTAACTGTATCTAGCACCCGTTCTTCTTCCTGTTCAGATACAAAAGCAAAAGATTGTACCCATCCATCCCGAATCAGCCATCCGAGGCTGGAGCTCATTTCATGTGCGAGTTAGCGAAGACGGTTCTAATGAAGGCTGGCGGTAGCAGCTCTACGTCGCTGTTCAACCCATCGTCCACTAGTTTGAACCATCACCGTCCACACAGAGCTCTGCACATGTGCGCTTTCCAGCTCGGCCTGTACGCGCTCGGACTGCACAATTGCGTTACACCGAACTGGCTGAGCCGCACGTATTCAAGCCACGTCTCTTGGATCACCGGTCAAGCTATGGAGATCGGAGCGCCGGCGATCTGGTTCCTGATCGACAGTTGGGAGGGACACCTAACGCCACCGGAAGCCGTCAGCATAGCGGACAAGTCCTCGAGAGGAAGCGACCCGAATATGGTGATAGCGGCCGCGGAACTCGCGCTCTCTTGTCTGCCGTATGCCCACGCGTTGAATCCAAACGAGGTTCAGAGAGCCATTTTGCAGGCAAGTGTACAGAAAGTCGTTGATGACAGATCACCTTCTTCTTTCCCAAAAATGTCAATGACTCCATCTTCGTCTTCCCATTGCAGTGCAAGGAGCAGAGCGACGAGATGCTGGAGCAAGCTTGCATCACCGTGGAAAACACCGCTAAGGGTGGTGGCGTGTACCCGGAAGTGCTGTTCCAGGTTGCCAAGTATTGGTATGAATTATACCTGAGGGTAAGTAGGTCGCGATCGAAATCTGGCTGCCAAGTATCGTGCACCACGTCATGAAATATCGATTGTCATGTGCAGCACACGCCAGGCGGAGAACAGCAGGATGACATGCCGCACGATCCTCTGCAGCTCGACATAAACGACGTGTTCATGGTGGAGCCTGGACCACCGGTAGACATGTCGAACGGCCAAATGATGCCAGGACCTGCTCAAGCTGTGGTCGTGACCAGCACGCAACCACCCCCGCCACCCTATTCCACCCTTCCAGCTATAAACACGCTGGCGACTTCGTTGGGTAACTTGAATTCTATTTGAAATAGAATCAGCTGGATCATAGGTCGGCGAGAAGTCCTCGTTGCGGCCGACTTTCGACAGCTACGCTTCTTTTTCCCGCTCCCCATGAAGATCCTAGCTCTCGAGCCAATTCAGGCCCGCACCGTATAAGCTGCGCGTGGCGCATTAGGGCGACGAGCACTTTTTGCCGACCTCTAGATGTATGGTGCGTTCCAGCGAGATCGGTGATCTTGATTCTCGGTTTCAGGACTCGGTATGCCGTACGCTATGGGCCCGTACAGCTTCGTTCACCCTCCCCACTCCATCACGACGTTCGCTGCACCCATGCCTTCGCACAGGGTGACCCTTCCACCGGCGCCATCGCACAGGGTGACCCTTCCACCGGTGCCATCGCACAGGGTGACCCTTCCACCGGCGCCATCGCACATGCAAATGTATCACGCGGCATTCCCGTCCCATCCGGGACATCCTCAACACCCTCAGCATCCTCAGCATCCACATCATCCCTCGCAGACCGCGCAACCGCCGTCTATACCGCAGTACTACACGCCGCCGCCGGGAACTCATCATCTGTTTACTATGCAGCAGCCCATGCCGGTTAACGTACGTAATCTCTTATTCTTTTATCGATCGTCGTCGCTAGACTGTGGATAACTAATTGGACGGGCTCGTTTTGCTTGAAGGTGCAGGCAGGAGTGACGGCGTCCATTCCCGGTCAGAACAACATGCCTGGGTCGGCGCTGGTGCAAGCGCAGCCCATGATTTCCACCGTGAGGCCGCAGCCTCAGGTACGCTCAATCAGGCACTCACAATTCTTTTTATAGTCGGTCCAACGAGACGAGGCTACGTTCACTGGCTCGTCCCGGTGGACAGATTATAAGTCGATCCTTCGACTCGACCTCTGACAATACTCAAATGTTCGCTACAGGTTCATCGGCAGACCCAGACGTTTAGTCCGTACCAACTGCGTGCCCTTGTCTCAGCCTATCGCGTGGGGATGCTGGCCTTGGAGACTCTAGCTCGCAGAGTTCACGACGACAGACCGCAGGCGAAATACGCGCGGAATCCACCATACGGGGAGGATGTCAAGTGGCTGTTGAGAGTTTCGAAACGCCTCGGCACCCAATACCTTCATCAGCTTTGCGTCTGCACCGTGAACAGCATCGTCAGCCCGTTCGTTCTCCACGACGTTGTGCTGGAGGCCGCGCAGTATCTAGCTAGAAATAATCCGGCCCTCGTGCTGCAGCATCTTAGATCGGCTTTCCTTGCGCCTCTTGTTCACAAATGCCAACAAATGTTAGTTTCGCTTCTCTCTCTTTCTCTCTCTTGGCTCTTTGCACTCGAGGACACGTTTCGAAGAATGTCTTTATTTATCTATTGAAAGAACAGTTTTAGAAAGGACAGTCGAGTGCAAAGAACGAATGTTTATCGTTCCGTTCTTTCCCTAACCGATTTGCAATGTTCGACACAGGTACATCCAGTGCATGCATCAGAAATTGTATCATTTGATGGCCGGCGACTACGAGGAGTTCGCCAACGTAGTCTGCGCTGCCAGGGCAGCGTTTCACATCACTCCCGAGGGACCCGTTCAGTTCAAGGAGTGGCTACAGTCTATCAAAAGGTAACTCGATAGACGATGTGTACTCTGATCGTCGTTTAAGCAACCGTTCGATCTTTATCCGCGTCCTCGTATCTTCAACGTGCTCTTCGTACTCTACGTTCAGTATAATTACCGAAATGGCTGGTTCTTCGAAAACCTCCATAACCATCTCTGAAGATGAGCAGACGAAACATTTCTTCGCAATTGTTTTCACTCTTTGGCCTTGTACAATGTTTTCTCGGCAAATGTCCCAAACTGCTGGCCTTCAAAGGTCAGACGTTTATCGAGAAAACATTGTAATCAAAGAATAGTGTCCCTGGCCGATAATTGTCCTTGGACCGGACCCGTATTTTGGACAATTATCGAGAAATCCACGGCGATACGTACGAATTCCGGAAGAACCCGAGGACCATGATCCAAGGGCAATAAGATCGACGACAGTCCTGCACAATATAATCCTCTATTCAAAGGCATGGTATTCAGAGGGCCAACGACAAGAATGTAAACTAATGAACGGTTTTCTTTATTGTTGTAGATCTCAGTCTTGTAACAAAGAGCTGTGGGCACAAATCAATTCGGCGTTACAGCAGAATGGCAAATGACACAGAGCAGAGCCAGGCGTGACGTGGCTCAGCACCCTTCCGCATCCTCCGCCACCACCTCCACCGACGACGACGACAACGACGACAACGACAACAGCCACACCCCTTCTTCAGCACCAGCATCCCTGTCATCCTCATTCTCATCCGCAGAGCATCGTGTGTATCGTTCACGGGCTGGCTAGCCTCGACAAGCTGGATCAGGATCTCCACAACAGCGACGTGCACCGTCGGCACGCGACCACCGCGCAGGTCGTCTCGTCCTCGTCGTCGTCGTCGTCGTCGTCGTTCGTCGTCCCGAACAAGCACCGGACCATCAGGGCGAGAGACGGCCGATAATTAGTTGTTCCGGTAGCGGAAGTGGAGGGAAATCGAGAATCGATCCCAACTGGCAGCAGCAGAAGCAGCAGCAGCGCATAATTCTGATATTAGTTATTAAATGTGTCCGGAAAAGAAAAAAAAACATGACTCACTTGTAATTGTAAACTGTAATTAAACGACGATGTGCGAATGATAGGTGAGGGAGAAAAGGAATAGAACAGAGAACAGAGAAAAAGGAAAACAAAAAGAGAGAGCAGAGAAAAGGGAAAGGTCGTCAGAAAGAAGACAGTTTTTCAGAGTTTTCCGCTTGAATCGTTCACCGATACTCACACACGCGCCCGCGCCCACACACACATACATACACACACAGAGTTTTTCCCCGGGGGTTTATCGAGAGAAAAGCGATTATTAAAGGTAGCATAACTGTATCGTAGACGCGTCGCGAAGGCACATCATCTTCATCTTCTTTTCTTTTCGCATAATAGAGACAGAATACAAAGGAGAGAAACACAGAGAGTATATAGAGGACATACGCGCATGTATACAGACGAAGAAAAACAAAGTAGAAAAAGAAAGAAAGAATGGACGGAAGGAAGGAACGGGACACACGGAGGATGAAAAGGGAAACACAGAGAACGATGTGTTATTATTATTATTAGAAACGTAGAGAATGGGATCGGTAAATCAAAATTTATATTGGTTTCTCTCTCCGAACGTGCGAGACTCTCTCAACAAAAGACAGAGACGAGGACCGACGACCGAGACAGTGGACAGAGGACAAAGGCAGACGTTACACGCTATACACACGACATGCGCATACACACACACACTCACACACGTACAGCCAAGGAAGAGTAAGTTTGACGGGATGAATCATGGTTGGTTCACGGAACACACACGCGGTAATCGTTTCTGTTTAGTTTAAGACTTCGAGACACGTGTTTAGCCGCGGTTAGATAGGAAATTTTATTTTTCATTCACATAGATAGGATGAATTCTTGCGTCTTATTTTATATTTGTAAACAAGGTAAACAAATTTTAAATATCGATAACGAACGTCTATTTATATAACGACGATATAAGGTCAAATCCAATACGATAAGTGATATAATTACTTAATATTCTCGTGGTCGACGAACAATTTTTATAGTAAAGGTAAACGTTTTTACTTTTTCCTTTCACCCGATAAAACGGAACCAAAAAAACAAAAAAGAAATGATAAAGAAAAAGAAAAGAACGGCGACAGACCTCACGATCCGAGACCACTTTTTCTCCCCTCTTTCTCTCTCGTTTACTTTGCTATCGATTATACAACTTCGTTTTTCCTAATTAATCTTTTTTTGCCTTCTTTATTTCAGTAATCTCTTTTTTTTTATTACGATTATTATTATTATTATTACGATTATTACTATCATTACATCGTAGGCGTATATTATACACGTTCGCAAAACAATATTCTCTCGTTTCTTGTCATCACCGACAATCCGTAAACGAAATGATCTCTGTAATTTTTAAATTAAAATAATTTGAAATATAAATAAAGCAAAATTATATAGCTGATGTTACACCTTCGAACTTGAGCCACCCACGCCCACGCAATGCCAGCCAATTCCATCGAGCGAACAGACGCACTCTCTTTGGTTCGTATCGTTTCCCATTCACTCTTTCATCGATGCTACCTTTCTTTTCTAACGGAAAAACGCTTTCTGTTTTGTTTCCTTTCAGTTGATAGTCGAACGCACGTGGCTCCGATTCATCCATTCATCGAACATCCACAGAAGACAGAGCTTGGAAACTGTTATTATAACATCAATTGCAATCTCGAAAACGGTTCCGAAAATCCTTTTGGTAAAGTTGCCGGTGATGCGAGTCCTCACCGATTTCGATCACCTTAAAAATGTTATAAAACTCGACATTTTGAAGAACTTTTTCCTTCAAAAGACATAGTTGGTGGTCGCCTCTAATTTTGGAGATATTAGCAGAAAACTTTTGTAAGTTTTAGTTAGGTTAGGTTATTAGTCTGGGTTATGAATTTACGAGTAAATTTTTTTGCGAATATCTTGTAGAGTAAAGCCGACCGCCAAAAACTTTAGAGGAGAATGTTATTCAGAATGACGACCTTGACAACTATCTAAAACTCATTGAAATCGGAGAGGGCCAAAAAAAACATTATTGGCAACTTTACCAAACTTTTATTACGAGCAACCGAAATTTGCAGCTGTTATCCGCTCCTATTTTTTGCTTTCGATGTTTACTTGATAGAGAAGAGCAATATAATGGACTTAATTGCACCTTGGTACCTTCGTAGCTGGAATTTTCGGTTCCTCTTAACAGTTATAAATAGACTGCGGATCTTGATGCATTTATGAAGAAATTGGTTGGACAGAATATAAAACAGTAAAGGATTGAAAAAATTCAAGGATATTGAAATGTTGCTTTTAACGTAACAGAGTCGATAAGGGATGAAATCAATTTTTATGTTATTCCTGCTTCCCACGATCAATGGAAAACATTTTTATTATGCATAAAGATCCAGTTATAAAGTGTTTCCAAAGAACCGTTTCATTTCAAGCTCTGCTAGAAATAAAGTAAACATTCGGTGGCTCCAGAAATGTCACGAGAACAACAAAACAAATTAGTGCCACGGATCGGTCGAATCGTACACGATTTTTTGATGCTGCTTGTTCGAACCAATGCCAGGATAACAATGGGTTTCTAGACAGTAATCGCGTCCGGAGCGGTAGGACAACAGGGAACACGCGGAAACAGACGAAGTAAACGTCAAATGGCACTGCCACTAATTAACAATACCGCGTACGCGGTTTTGGGAAAAGCAATACTAAGCGTAAAAAGCGTGACACCGTAGTACCCTCTCGTACACCTGTCAAGTTGAGGCTCGAGGCATTTTCAAGTGAAATCGAAGAAACGCTAGAAAACATTTTCCATCGCGGAACCTAACTTTCCAAGTATGTATATTTCAATACTATACACGCGCAGCTGTACTTTATTTTGACCGACGTCGACATTTTTGGAATATCATTTTTATGGGTAAACTTTACGTTAGCGGACTCAAAATTTGTGCCTTTCACCTATAAATTATGATGTATTTGGTATGTGATCCAGTAGATTTGTACTCGGAGAGGTTGGAGGTCGAAGTTTCGATCCTGTAGGATCAATGGTTCAGGAGTTATGGTTGCTTAAAGTTGTGCATTTTTCAGTGTTTTTGACAGGTAAGGGCGCCGCCATATTGGTTCGTAGTGACCATCTACCGGCTCTGCTCGGTAAGCGGCGCGCGATACTACAATATGGCGGCGCCCTTACCTGTCAAAAACACTGAAAAATGCTCAACTTTAAGCAGGCATAACTCCTGAACCACTGATCCTACAGGATCGTAACTTCGATCTGCAGGTTCTCCAAGTACAAATCTACTGGATTACATACAAACACAAATTTGAGTCAGGTAAAGTAAAGAGCAGCCATTTTTATTGGTACACAGGGTGTTCGCGTCATTACCAGCGTCTTTCTTGAAAACTATTGTTACAGGAAAAAGATATACTGTTCTACAAAACGCGTATTTTAAATTTTCATTGCGGGAATATTCAAAATGTTTCTTCTATTTGTGACCTTGTACGACCTTGAAGATCAGTGTGTCCTGTACAAATGAATTCATTTTGGCAGACGCTCTCATATGGTACGAAAAGGTACATACAGTTAGGAGCAAAACTGATCACACCCACTTTAAATCAGAATAATTTTTCTATGAATGGACCAAACGACTTCAATTTCTCTGTAAGGCTAGAAGAATTAGTTTCGTAAATGACGTCTAAATAATTCGTTGAAAAAATGCATTTAGTCGGAATTGTGAAATTGTGAAAAATTGATTTTTATAACATTTTTAGCTGGGCCAATAACGAAAATTTAAATGATGCGTTTGGTCAACTCGTATAAATTACATACGCTCCGAAAATTTCATTGAAATTGGTTAATTGGTTTACGAGTTATAAACGATTAAAAGTGGTAAAAATTGCAATTTTCAAGATTTTCGTCTTTTTACCACTTTTAATCGATTATAACTCGTAAACCAATTAACCAAATTCAATGAAATTTTCTGAGTGAAGTATTTCGGTTATATGCGTCGCATTGAGAAAATAAAAGTCACGAAGCTTCGCGAAAATTTACCTACAAAACACAGAACCGTTATTTCGGGAAAATAGAAGGTTAATCAATTTTAACCTCCGTCATCAAATTGATGATGGCTGAAAACAAAAATTACGGACATTTTCCTTATTCTTTATATTTTCTTTCGATGAAAATTTATCTGGCCAGTACATAATGACGGCGAACATCCTGTACACGTTGCCACAATTTTTCCCGAGCGATTTTCTTTCAGACGAAACTCTCGTCGAGCCTTAACCGCTGTCGCGCGGTTTCCGCATTCGTTGTGCAACACGATCGTTACATAAATCATTCGTGTCACGTTCCGCAGACTACGGATTCGCTTGAGGAGCTCGTTGAAATCTAAATAATCCGACGAAAACTTTAGCTGGTGCTTGAATCGAATTCTCTCGGCTCGTTTCTTACCTTTTCCCACACGATCGGACGGAGAAATGTCTCGAAGCCGGACCGAAGTTCGACTCCTCCGGTTCGTTCGGAATTAGAAATCGAAGCTATTCGATCGACCGTCGAAATGCAGAGAGCAGAGTCTTATCGTGTTTCGTTTCGTTTCGATAATGTCTGAGACTTTCCTTGCCGGCGATTGTCCATCGAAGGATAACAATGATATTCGGTGATCGACGAGCCGTCGGACGATTAAGATAAATGTTTTCGCTCGTAGTAATCCGCAGGGGCGGGCGGGTACCCAAAAATTTCGGGTTCTGGAAGTCGAAGAAGTCGAGTTTTGATGACTCGGGTCGGAAACCCGAAAATTACGTCGCGGGCCCGGATGGTTCCTCAATCTGATTTTATACGGATTCTTTCAGATTTTTAAATATTTTTGTGTTTTACGTAAATAAAATCAAATTTTAAAAATTTGTATCAAGACAAGAAAACAGTGCATCGCATTGTATGAAAACTATTTTATATTAAATTTATAAATGCGCGGGTTCAATACTCTTATCACACCTGATTTGTTATTTTATTGTAATTACTAGAACCCCGGGAAAATACCCGACCCGATCTGAATCCGAATTTCCGGGTACCCGTCCATCCATATTAATCCGTACACGGGGTGGTTCTAAGCTTTCAATCGCTTGCCGCACAATGCTGTTTTCTCCGTAGAAATATTCGTTACTCGATATTACTCGATAGCAAACCTAATCAGTCGTTCCGTTCATTCATGCGTTCTCTCCTTTCCCGCGTTTCGACGAGAACATTTCCGAAATTCCGGAGAAGGCCACACAGCGTGGACTCTATTTACAGCCGCCCCGTATGTACATAATATAAATATGAATATGAATATTAATATGAATATATGAATATAAATATTAATATGAATATATGAATATAAATATTAATATGAATATAAATATTAATATGAATATATGAATATGAGTATGAATATGAATATGAATATGAATATGAATATGAATATGAATATGAATATGAATACGAATATGAATATGAATATGAGTATGAGTATAAATATGAGTACGAATATGAATATGAATATGAATATGAATATGAATATATACTAGTATGATTAGAAGTATGCATAAGTATATTCGCGAAATCACTGGCACCGCTTCCGGCGGCAGTATCCGATCAGCAGAATCCACGCTCTCGTGTCAAACTAGGTTATGTTAGGGCTGCTACTTTCCTTCGAAGGTCGAAGATTTCGAAGCTTCGATTCTAGAACCTTCAAAGCTTCGAAACTTTGTGAAACTTCGAAACGTTGGAACTTCGAAACGTTGGAACTTTGAAACGTTGGAACTTTGAAACATTGAAACTTCGAAACGTTGGAACTTTGAAACATTGGAACTTTGAAACATGGAACTTTGAAACATTGGAACTTTGAAACATTGAAACTTCGAAACGTTGGAACTTTGAAACATTGAAACTTCGAAACGTTGGAACTTTGAAACATTGAAACTTTGAAACATTGAAACGTTGGAACTTTGAAACATTGAAACTTTGAAACATTGAAACTTCGAAACTTTGAAACATTGAAACATTGAAACATTGAAACTTTGAAACATTGAAACTTTGAAACATTGAAACTTTGAAACATTGAAACTTCGAAACTTAGAGACTTCGAAACGTCGAAATGTCGAAACTTAGAGACTTCGAAACGTCGAAATTTCGAAACTTAGAGACTTAGGAAGTCGGAACTTCGAAACCTATAAACTTTGAAACTTTGAAACATTGAAAGCTTCGAAAGCTTCGAAGACTTCGAAACTCCGAAGCTACGAAGTTCCCTTGGTTCCTTCGAATCTTCGAAGAGTCGAGCTTCAAAAAAGTAACAGCCCTAGTTTCCGTGTGAACCACATGTACATAGAAGGAAAATATCGCGGAAGAAATAACCTCGAAATTCAATCGACATTTAAACGAATCAATCTAATCTGTACGACTACGTACTTATGTGTAGAACAGAATCCATCCGTTATTCAAGCGTTATGCAAAATGATCGGATGAATACGCCGCAGTCGGTACTCGCAGCTGGTTTCGCACCTGCGTGTTGTGCGCACGACACTGTCCAACTAAATTCAACTTCTTTTTGCGTCGGAATAACCAGTTCATCGAATCACCAGAATCTCGACAACAAATTTCACCATAATATCACACAAAAGAATACACTGTCGTTGTATTTTGTATTCATGTAAAAATACTTCGCATAGATATAGCTTCTACGATCCGAACAGAAAAATGCTTGAACTTAAGCCTCGAAAGTAAGTGGAACATGCTCCCTTATAAAAATGACAAGATTAATTTCGTAATACGCGCTCTCTTAAAGACATCTATACAATAATTTCTTATCAAATAATTGTTATTATTTGAATAAATGTAAAATAAAAGATCTGGAACCGGTCAAATCACCGCTTTCACATTCTTTACTATTTAATTATTGAATTTATAAAGATTTTTTTATTTAATATAATTTGAATCTACAGGTATCGATTATTTTGCCGAAATTATAAAGATGCTTCTTTATCCTAGAATTCGAGCACATATTATTATAAAAATTGTGAAAAATCTGAACACATTCAGTCTTGTAATTTTCATAAAACAATATATTGGGTTGGCAAGAAAGTAATTTTCGGTATTTTAATCCGAAACGAAACCCAATTTTTTGTTATTCAATATCTACTTGTCGCAGCTTTATGAGAATAGCCAATAACTTTATTAAGCTCCCAGAAAGATGATAAGAGATCATCGAACAAAATGGAAAACATTTGATCGATTAAAGTTCATTGCTTAAAGAAACTTTTATCCCACCTTAAAATACCGAAATTACTTTCTTGCCAACCGAATGAATCCGACACAATTTGTGCTCGGTACGGTTAGTGTAAAATTTGACAAAATGAGAAGCTACTTTCGGGTCAATTTGATCGTTTTATGGCTGGTTACAAAACGGCAAGATCAGTGTTGGACAGTGCGATAGCGTTTATCTATAGCCGTAGAGGTCTGGCTAGCCTACGTAGCGTTAAGTTTAAAAGGCGACACGGTGATCCGGTATTTTTCGGATCGAGGATCGTTTCTCGAAAGGGTTGGAATGATTCCCCTGCTCGGGGATGAGCAGCGAGAATCGGCGACAAGGGGAATTTATTAAACGAAAAGAAATTAACGTAGAGAACCGCTAGATTTTCTTTCCGCTCGACGCGACGCGCGTTTCCCTTCGACGACAGCAGGCGAGAAATAGTTAGTGACACGTGTGATGTATAATACTCGAGAGAGAGCGAGAGAAAGAGAGCGCGCAGATTATCGCAATAGAATTGTAACAGGCGTGTCGCGAACAAGTCTAGGAAACTATCGATTATATTATTCGCTTCCAATAACGCGCGCGCCAATTGTCGCGTGCAACTCGGAACGCTTTCCAGATCTGATCATTTTCGTTTTCTGACCGCCCACGTGCGTCACGGGAACGTTCCGTATCGATAACGATCGTAGAAGAGAAGCGGCACGAGTTATTAACAAAAAAAAAGAAAAGAGAAAATATATTCGGGGAGCGACGAAATATCTATATATTTTTACACTCGATTGAGAAAAACGAATCGAAGAAAATTTCCGAGGAGAATGTGGACGGCGAGAGTGTGAGAGTGAAAGAAGAAAGAGAGAGAGAGAGAGAACGAGTGTTTCCTCCGAATTTGCGAAGAAGTATTTGGTCCTTTGTGAATTAGAAACCTCCCTGGAAAACACCCGACACCCCTGCGCGGATAAAAGTACACGCGTGCGTTTTTACAAGTAGAGATACAAGTCTCTCGGAGTCCCTTATCAGCGCTTCGAACACTGAAAAACATGCTTCGTCAACGCTCTATCTAGTTGTGTCTACCGGTAGCCTGTCAACAGATTTCTCAACGATCGTGCTAGATTTCTTTTTCTCAATAGACGAAGGAACTTGGATCAGAGTTGGGGAAAAATTGTATCCATTAGCAGTGCCGGATTAAGCAAGCGCGGGGCCCGTAGCAAATGTTATAGCGGGGCCCAAGGCTTTGCGGCAACCACAATGAATGAGCTTTCTTTTAGGAAAACTATCTGTGCCCCCTGGCATAGACAGGCGCTCATGTATCGGCCCTTGTTTGTGTGGCGCGGGGCCCGTAGCATTTGCTACTCCTGCTACGGGGCTTAATCCGGCCCTGTCCATTAGGTTGGAAAGAAAGTTCTTGCGGTTTTTAGTGTAGAATCGAAATAACGAAAATCGTGAGAACTTTCTTTCCGACTTAATAAATAGAAATTTCGAATAAAGTTTAAAACCATCTTGGAAAAAACCCACTATTATTCGAAATTTTTATTTGAATAATATTTTTGCCCAACTCTGACTTGGATCGGATCTCGTTGTAGTAATTCTTTACTCCGGGAAGTTGAGTAACCCTTGCGTAGCCAACGAAAGTGTGTAGGTTATTTAAAATCTTCTGTGTTTAACGTATTCGCAAAATTCACATTTCAACCCTTTGCACTCGGAGCTATTTTAACTGAAAAATTAAACATTTCTTCCGATCTAGAATATTTTTGTTCCGTATGATTTCTTGAATTTTATGGATACGAAATTGGTAGAATACCAAGATAATTTAGTAACTGATTGAGTAGACTGCGGATGCTTATGCAATTTTCAATTTTTATAGACAAATTTGAAAAATTGTGGCATGGAACGAAATCCTGTTTTTAATGGGAGCAGCCTTTGTAGATCCGAAACAAATAAATAATCATACTAAATTCTATCGATTTTTATATTCTATTTTATATTATAAATTTATATACATATTATATATAGACAGCGGATCTTTATGCGAAATAAAAACTTTGTACCTGAATTGCAACAATCTGGAGTGAAGTGGAAGTTTATTTTCTTTCAGAATATGTTCAATAGGTTGAAAATAATGTATAACAACAGTATTTTCAAATTTCTCTAATGTTTTTACTGTTTTAAATTGCTCCTACTCATTTTTTTTGCCGTAAATGCATAAAGTCCGATGTCTACTAATTAGATACTGACGCATTTAATTATAATATTTTTATTTATTAATTATTTAATAATAATAATACTTTTTGAATAATATGCTACAGCAATTTTTAGTGGCTCAGAGTCGCCATTCGAGTGCTAAGGGTTGGGACTATAAATTAATATATTAGCGAGCAAAGAGAGAGAGAGAGAGGGGGAGAGAGAGAGAGGGGGAGAGAGGGAGAATGGACATTCAGAGAAATTTTCTAATATTCTTAGAGGAACTTTAGCAAGAGTTGTTGAAAGAAACACAGTAAATTGGCTGCACAATGGTTAATCCGGTGAACTCGAACCGGTAGATGGAGCGTTGAACCACCTGGTACTCTTAGTAAATATTAAAGCGAGATACGATTACGATCACTTGCGTTCGAGCATCGCTACGAGCTGCATCGTGGTCCCTCGATCACCTGTCTCCGCAGCTTCGAGCGAGCACACCTTGAGGAACTTCCGGTCGTCTAGCCAACGATTGCACCAGATCGACCGAAATTCTTTTCCCTTTTGAACGAATCGATTTTGCTTCAGATCGTTCCACCGACGCTCACCTTCAGTGTAACGTCTATTGTTATTAATAATACGCGAACGGGAGCCGCTCATTCGCCAAATCGATGAACTCTCCGTAATCGTACTTGTTAGAATTACAGTGGCGCACCCAGGGGCCCAAGTCCCCCCACCCACCCCCAAAGAAAAAAATGTTCAGCTTCCATAATTAAAATCGTCAATATAGCCCTGGGTACCGTTGATAGATACTCAAATATCTAAAATCAAGGCTAAAAAATCAAGGTCATTAATTTTATTATCACTGTACGCAAAATAAAAAATGTCTGCATTCATTGCAAGACACAGGAGCCAAATAGAAAATTCTTTTTTCGTTTAATTATCTCGTTAAGCTGAAATTAATACAATGATGTCCTTAAATCTTCGTAATTCGTCCACTGCTTTAATTTGCACGTGGCCATTTTTGTCACAAATGCATAAAATCCGCAGTTTATCGCGCAAAACCCAGGGCTGCCTGGTAACATTTGCTACAGGGCCCGCGCTGGCTTAATCCGGCCCTGCTGGAGGCCCGAACTAGTTATAACTAGTTTATAACGCGCTACTACTGCACATTGGCAATTCTTGCACCAGGCCACAAAATTTTATCCGTTCAACTCAACGCCCCCTCCGCAAGATTAAATCCTGAGTACGCCACTGTATCGATTCGACTATAAATACAGTATTAGACGATTCACAGTTGTTAACACTAACCGTACCACGACCCACGACCGGTCCAATAACCGGTTTTACATTTTAATTTTTTTATCATCGAAATTATAAAGATACTTCCATCAGAGATTATTAAATGAATTTCTTCGTTCAATATTAATTCTTATAAATTCTTATAAAAACTGCAAGTAATTTTTTTTTTTTTTTATTTATTAGCAAGCTTTAGATCCATTCTGATCCATAAGCCTTATACACACAAGTACATAAATATCTTTTATACATACAAAGAACACCCAGCATCTATTACAAACTTATTATTATAACATTTTAACGAATTATAGTAGTATAATTTCTTAAATAAAAATTTAAAAATACATAATAACTCTTTAATAACTAAATGAATTCAGTGCTGCCATCTTGATACAACAATGTGTAGCAGTCGCATTTCGTGCTCGGTACGGTTAGTGTTAAACAAAAAAGCGTACAAGTTAGAGCTGAATTCTTTTTTTCGAATAGATACAGTAGGTAACGTAGATCTCCGTTAATCCTTTCGGTCATGGCGTCCTCGTATAAGGTCACACTAAACAAATGCTTGGTTTATCTAAATTCGGTAAGTTTTCTTGTTTGATAAAATTCGGAGACATTTTATACAACTGAAAAATCATCATTTAATTCAAAGAATTCTTAGCAAATCCATGATTTTTCAGGATTATTCCAGGAATGAATAATTCGTGACCGACAGGGTTAAAAAACAATGAGAAATCTCGAGAAAGGGTTGGTCGCTTTGGCCCGTGAACGGATTAAAGATGGATGCGTGGAGGAGAGGGAATTTCGACACCTCGACAGCGTGGCAGAAAGAGGGGGAAGGAGGCGTTTCCGAATTGTAAATCCGATTTGCCGGGTTGCTGTCTATAGTTGCGAAGGACGAGCCGCGTGGTTGCTTGCGTTCCGAAGGCGACACCTCTTCGTTCGTATTCTCATTCCGTCGAGTCCTGTCGGCTGCGACGCGCGACGGGGACGATCTTTTTCCGAGTACATCGTCGAACGAGATCCAGAGTCTCGTAGAAGGCAGACCACTTGGTGCACTGTATTTGATTCAACGTAGATATCAATGTATCGATAACATCTACCGAATACACATCTCGATTTATAATTGCGTCCTTCGTCTGTTATCTTTCTATTGTATCGAATACGATGAAATACAACTTTTGATTTCACTGAACGCAGCTGTATTTTTATTTATCTCAATATAATTGTTCCTTCCATCCTGTTTAGGTTATCATCGCCGTTTATTCGATCGATATTCGACATCAAGGCAACACGAACATGTATGCTTGTATCATATACCTGTAGCCTATACTGTAGAACATACAGTTTGAGAGAATCCAACTTCGTGTAGCAGTCGTGGCCGAGTGGTTAAGGCGTCTGACTAGAAATCAGATTCCCTCTGGGAGCGTAGGTTCGAGTCCTACCGACTGCGGTGGTTGCAAATTCTTTTTTTTTTGCTTTTTTATTTCATTATTTTAACATTTTCGATACTGTCACACAATTCCTTTAATTATTGGATAACAAGAAAAAATTTAGTTACCACATTTCTGCCCTTTAAAAATTTAAGACCATCTGACTTGTCGTTGAGTTGTACTACTGAATTTCGAGCCACCTCATTCGATATCATGTACTCCTAATACAAAGTTCAATTTTCGAAAATTTTAGCCTATTTTCGATCGTCTGACTTGTCGTTGACTTATACTACTGAATTTCGAATACCTCCTTCGACATCATGTTCTCCTGATACTTTCCCAATTTTCGCCTATTTTCAGCCGCCTGACTTGTCGTCGACTTATACTATTGAATTTCGAATACCTCCTTCGACATCATGTTCTCCCGATACTTTTCCAATTTTCGCCTATTTTCTGTCGTCTGACTTGTCGTTGACTATACTACTGAATTTCGAATACCTCCTTCGACATCATGTTTTCCAGATACTTTTCCAATTTTCGCCTATTCTTTGCCGTCCGACTTGTCGTTGACTTATACCACTGAATTTCAAATACCTCCTTCGACATCATGTTTTCCTGATACTTTTCCAATTTTCGTCTATTTTCTGCCGTCCGACTTGTCGTTGACTTATACCACTGAATTTCGAATACCTCCGTCGACATCATGTTCTCCTCACAGTTTTCCAATTTTCGAAAATTTTCGCCCCTTTTCTGCCGTCCGACTTGTCGTTTACTTATACTACTGAATTTCGAATACCTCCTTCGACATCATGTTTTCCTGATACTTTTCCAATTTTCGCCTATTTTCTGCCGTCCGACTTGTCGTTTACTTATACTACTGAATTTCGAATACCTCCTTCGACATCATGTTCTCCTGATACAAAGTTCAATTTTCGAGATTTTCAAAAATTTTCCGCAATTTTCGACCGTCTGACTTGTCGTTGACTTGTACTACTGAATTTTCGAAAATTTTTCGACCGTCTGACTTGTCGTTGACTTGTACTACTGAATTTAGTGCCACCTCCTTCGACATCATGTGCTCCTAATACAAAAATCAATTTTCGAGATTTTCGAAAATTTTCCGCAATTTTCGACCGTCTGACTTGTCGTTGACTTGTACTACTGAATTTTCGAACATTTTCGAGCGTCTGACTTGTCGTTGACTTGTACTACTGAATTTAGTGCCACCTCCTTCGACATCATGTGCTCCTAATACAAAATTCAATTTTCGAGATTTTCGAAAATTTTCCGCAATTTTCGACCGTCTGACTTGTCGTTGACTTGTACTACTGAATTTTCGAAAATTTTTCGACCGTCTGACTTGTCGTTGACTTGTACTACTGAATTTAGAGCCACCTCCTTCGACATCATGTGCTCCTAATACTTTCTCAATTTTCGAGGAAATTTTTCGAAAACCTCGAAAATTGAATTTTGTATTAGGAGCACATGATGTCGATGGAGGTGGCACTAATTTCAGTAGTACAAGTCAACGACAAGTCAGACGCTCGAAAATTTTCGAAAATTCAGTAGTACAAGTCAACGACAAGTCAGACGGTCGAAAATTGCGGAAAATTTTCGAAAATCTCGAAAATTGATTTTTGTATTAGGAGCACATGATGTCGAAGGAGGTGGCACTAAATTCAGTAGTACAAGTCAACGACAAGTCAGACGCTCGAAAATTTTCGAAAATTCAGTAGTACAAGTCAACGACAAGTCAGACGGTCGAAAATTGCGGAAAATTTTCGAAAATCTCGAAAATTGAATTTTGTATTAGGAGCACATGATGTCGAAGGAGGTGGCACTAATTTCAGTAGTACAAGTCAACGACAAGTCAGACGCTCGAAAATTTTCGAAAATTCAGTAGTACAAGTCAACGACAAGTCAGACGGTCGAAAATTGCGGAAAATTTTCGAAAATCTCGAAAATTGAATTTTGTATTAGGAGCACATGATGTCGAAGGAGGTGGCACTAATTTCAGTAGTACAAGTCAACGACAAGTCAGACGCTCGAAAATTTTCGTAAATTCAGTAGTACAAGTCAACGACAAGTCAGACGGTCGAAAATTGCCGAAAATTTTCGAAAACCTCGAAAATTGAATTTTGTATCAGGAGAACATGATGTCGAAGGAGGTATTCGAAATTCAGTAGTATATGTCAACGGCAAATCAGACGGTCGAAAATAGGGTAAAATTTTCGAAAATTTCGAAAATTGAGAAAGTATTAGGAAAGCATGATATCAAAGGGGGTGACACGAAATTCAGGAATATAAGTCAACGACAAGTCAGACGGTCGAAAATTGGCGAAAATCTCGAAATTTGGAATTTGTATCAGGAGAACATGATGTCGAAGGAGGTATTCGAAATTCGGTGGTATATGTCAACGATAAGTCAGACGGTAAAATAGGGTAAAATATTCGAAAATTTCGAAATTGAGGAAGTATTAGGAGAATATGATATCAAAGGATGTGGCACGAAATTCAGTGGTATATGTCAACGACAAGGCAGACGGTAAAATAGGGGAAAATTTTCGAAAATTGAGAAAGTATTAGGAGAACATGATATGAAAGGAGGTAGCGCGAAATGCAGTAGTATAAGTCAACGACAAGTCAGTCGGTCGAAAATAGGCGAAAATTTTGTCCAAAACCTCGAAAATCGACTTTTTTATTAGGAGAGTATAAGTGGGAAGAGATATAATTATGCAGGGTATATGAGAGGAATGATTATGTGCAGGGTGGAGAAAGATGAACACATTGAATTCTGTAATTAATATTTTTTATTCATGACCAAATAAATCACAGTATTATTATTATTATTATTATTATTATTATTATTACTATTATTATAATAATATACGGACCGAGGTCCTTTTATACATGAGTTTACAGACGTTTTGTATAACTGATAAAACAAATAGAAAATAACAAAAATATACAATAAGAACAAAAAAAGAAAAAACAATCTTAACCTAAAATTTACATTCGATGGGACAAGCGCAATAGTCAACAAATACAGGTACGATATTAGCAAAGAATCTCGCGTAATTTTGTTTTGAACGCCTGTAACGTGCCATTAAAAAAATCGTATTATATACAAATTATGCAGTTTCGACTTTTACAGTTAGATAGCGAATGCGCTCCTATCTCCGTTGGTAAGGTATTAATCTAATCTATCTACACGCTCTGCGATGGTAACGTCACGAAACGTTACATAGCGGTTACCAATGGAGAAAATGCTCTGCGACATTACCATCGCGAGGTTAATGTCTCTGTCGATATATTTTGGCTAACAGTTTGGGAGTTTTGTCGCTGCGGGAATTGGCGCTGTAAAGAGATTTATGAAGAGCAAATAAATCTTGCCGGAATTTACCTTGCCTCTTACAGGAGATGCGGCAAGAATCTATGTATGAAATCGAATAAATACAATAATGTCGTGTTAAAAATAATACGATAATACATTAATACTCCTAAAATTTTTTTAATCTGTTCACTGTTTTAAATTCTATCTACTCACTTTTGTTATAAATGCATCAAATCCGGAGTCTACCAATGACCATTAGCAGTTGATGCGACGTAAAACAAATAATAACAGTAATGTGACGTTTCGCGTGTGAGCAGTGGAGCGGGCCTCTCGAAGCGCGCGTTACGCTACTGTCGACATCGATTATAGTACCAGAGGGAATGGTCGAACTCTCGCGCACTTTCTTTTCAGCGCTGTGAGTGTGTATACATTCGCTCAGCTGTTCTGGTCCGAAGCGATCACTCGGCTCGTCTGATTGCACAAATTTTCGAAGCTCCGCGGGTTTATTTTTAGTACAAAGGTGCCATGTCGTTTCGGAACGATCCTCGTGGATTTTTGCTGCGTAACAGCAGGCTACGCTGTCTCTGATTCGGTCGATACACGACGGTTCTGTTTCCTCGTTGATCGAGAGAGAGAAAGACCAGTACCAGCGCTGAGCACCAGCAACACCAACAGCAAGCAGCGTGCGTTTCACGCGAATCAACTCTTCTCGCCTGTGTCTTCTGTTCTCGTTCAGGATCCCTATTTTGACGTTAATTCGTGATCGATGCGTTCCGTAAATTGATACCGAACTTCGACCGTAACAAACCAGCCAGCATCATGAAGAAGTCACGTCCGAATATTTTCCGTGACATCTACTATCAACCGTACAATGACTGCACCAGGATGAATCTTTACGCCAGCAGCAAAGGTATCGTCTACAGCCATATGGTTTTCAACGGAAAATTCACTAACTCTACCGCGTCCGACAACTACCACGAGTAAACCGTTTTTTTTTTTCCTTTTTCTCCTCTCTTCTTTCCTCAATCGAATCGACGCAATCGTTCAACGACGCACTAACGATTACAGGGAGAATCGGCTCCACCGTGCTTATCAAGTTTCAACAAAACAAACACGATACTCCTTCTCCTCGCCAAATTTTATTTTTCACCATGTGTTCCGTGTGTCGCAGCGAGCCTTCAGATGATGCAGCGCATGTCTCTCTTGAAGCGACTCAACGTGCACAACGGCTGCGTCAACTCTGTCTGTTGGAACGCCACCGGAGATCTGATATTGTCCGGTAGCGACGATCAGCATCTCGTACTTACGAACCCTTATACCTACAAGGTGAGTAAAACTGGAGCGTGGCTGGAGGAGGCACGGATGTCTTCCTACGCGATGATAATCTTAGCTCGGTTTAGTTGGAAATGTTTATTATTAACTCTCTCGCCCCCGCAGTCGAAATGACCGGTGAAGCAATATTCGCTGATGCAACTTACCATGGAGGAATTTATTATTTGGTTTTGTGCATTAATTTCAGGAGTATTGGTACATCTTGTAAAATATCGTGCCAAGATTATTTATACATTCCGCTCTCCACGTGAAGCATGATTAACTGTAAATGTGCATATGCGGCGTTATGATACATTGTTTAAACATGCTTTATTTATATATCTCGCTAATCTATAGAGTACTCTGCTGAGTTACATCGTGCATACGTATTAACGTATCTATAATAAGTGTACTCTATAGATGAAAAATGTTTCACAAGCTATATGTGATCCGCAAATTTATTTTTGGCACCGCACGTACACGTGTAACGCTGAATATCGAATCCGATTGTACGGCAAGAAATTCTAGCAAACGGAAGCACGTTCGAGGAAGTTACATTGGCAATAAACCTTTTCAAGGAAATATCATGGATAGTTAATTCTAGCCAAGGTCTAACATTGACATAGATAGAATCGCAGAGGCTCTGCCAAATGAACAAAACCCTCTGCGTGCAGTGCGTGCAGTGCTAATTTTGTCATCTAGAACCATCAATCTAGAGCTGTATACAGCTGTATCGGTAATCAAGTAGGATCAAGAGCACCGTGTTGATGCTGTTGCGACGAAGCGGAGAAAGCTAAATAATACCTATGCCTTTTTATTTCTCGATAACACAGAGATGGGGGTTTTCAGTAGATAAAAGATCAATCTGGATCACTGTCTCCCTTGAAAGTCCTATTTTTACGTTTACCAGGCATAATTTGCATTATTCTGCAGCATGTAGCTGTCGCAGCTTTATGAAAATACAGTGGATGTACAAAGTATTCATACAATTTTCAAGAACGAATAAGTTTTTCAAAATTGAGCCCTACCGCTTGAATTTTATTCTTAATGGTCACAGTGTAGTAAACTAATCCTACGTCTAAGAAAAAAAGAAAAAAAGATCCTACGTCTACGAAAGAATGCTTTGTAGACCCACCGTAGAAATAGGACTTTTGATGTCGACCGTGGCCTACACTGATCTTTTATCTAGCGCTCATCGAGAAATGAGAAGAACGAGTCTACCACCTTAAGACTATGCACGCAAGATTACTCTTCATGCCACTGTTTCTCTATTACAGGTGTTGACGAAGTGCAAAACCAGCCACAGAGCCAACATATTTAGCGCGAAGTTTCTACCAAATAGCGGAGACCATCGGATAGTATCCTGTAGCGGTGACGGCATCATTTTGTATACAGGTGAAGTCTCGCCCGACCTTTGACCGCGAACCCTGCCCCGTGACCTTTTACAATTTGTAAGAATAGTAACATCGTGACGGGAACATTTTGCAGATTTAATGAGAAAAGTCAAAACATTTTCCAACCGGTTCAATTGCCACAGCGGCACCACCTACGAGGTAGTCACGATACCCGGTGAACCGCATAGTTTTCTAAGTTGCGGCGAGGACGGAACGGTGAGGTTCTTCGACCTGAGGATAAAGGACAAATGCAATACTCCGAAATGTAAAGAGGTAGTGAAAACGAGTCGCATCGATCGTAGAACAGGCGGTAACGATACGTACATGTATACATACATCTTTGCAGGACGTACTAATCTCTTGCGAGAGAGCTATAACAGCGCTGTCCATAAACCTCACGATGCCTCATCAGGTAGCGATCGGTTGTTCGGATGGAACAGTGCGAATATACGACAGAAGAACGCTGGGAACACCGGCCACTGGTAATTCTCGCGGTTCCCGATTGATTCAAGTAGCCATAGAAGTGATTCTGATCGCGATCAACGCTTTATAGGAATGACGGAAGCGAGTGGAGTGGATGCCATATGCACGTTTACCGTTCCCGAGTTCGAAGGAAGTTCTCTGAGGATGACGTCGTTGACGTACAGTCCCGACGGGCAGGACATCCTCGCCAGCTACTGCAGCGATCATATTTATTTGTTTAACATAAAGGTACCGGGACCGGGCACCTGCTAACGCATTGTCGACTCGTACAGTAATGTCCGACTGTAAGTCATTTCTCGGTTCTGTGTTGCGACCTAGATTAAGCGGGACACTATTTTTTTGTGGCTTCAAAGACCGCACCGGACGTAGAAGAGGACAGCGAAGCTCGAGCTGCTTCGGCTGCCGAGAAGTGTGAACACAACTAATCCAATAACGATACTTCGTTATTTTTCATTATTTCTTCATGGGACGCTGATTTTATATTCGTGACATTTTTCTAATGAAAATGATCCACTTGTAAAATCCACTTGTGTAATGGTAATGAACACAGTTCCTTGCGTCCGAAACATTCGTCGTTCATTTTACACAAGTAAATATCGTCGGAATTATATCATATTTGGTACCATTTTTGTTAGAAAAATGCCACGAATATGTTGGTAAAAGTCCCAGAAAAAGTAATGAAGAATAAAGAAGTTTTGGCAGCTCGAGCTTCTCGGCCCCTCGCGGGCTTGAGTCAAGCTTTCAGCAAGACTTACAGTCGGACATTGCCGTATTCGGTGGACGAAGCGTGAACAATTACGCGAGCGAGTAGTAGATGATTTGATTCGATCGAATTGCTTGCTCCAGGACCAAGGCAACGTTCAGTTAAAGAAAGACGTCCCGGTCGAAAGAAAAGAGGTGAAGAAGCTGCGGTCGCCGTTACCGGTTCGCAGATTGAGACTGAGAGGTGACTGGTCCGATACCGGTCCGGATGCGCGGCCTGAACGCGAGGAAGGTCGACGCAGCCGTAGACGTACGTTGTCACCGTACTGTGATCGTTAATACTGTCTGTCGACAGCGCGCGCGTTAACTCGCCTCCGCATCTTCTAGAAATAGCCCAAGCGAGACCGGTGCTTCAAACGTCTCTGATGCAGAGAATGACGGAGGTTCTGAGTCGAATGTTGAACGACCCGGTGACGAGAGCCGCCTTGTGCGGCGGCGGTGAAGACGGTTTGGAGGGCGTGGTGTTGAACCAAGAGAATACTCAGAGTAGCAACGACAATCCGCCAGAGAACGGCGAGGAGAGACAAAGCGAAGAAGCGGAAGGCGGCGAAATCGCAACTGTACGGAGTACTCGGAGCAGGGAAACTAGCGCCGTTAGAATAGAGGATGAAATGGACGACGAAGGAACCGACGAGGCTACGGACGAAGTAACCGACACGGGGACCGACAGAGAGACAGACGACCCTTGTACAGACGCGGGAGCAGACCTAGGGACTGACGAATGCTCGGACGAAGGTTCGGACGAGGCTCGGTCAAGCAAGAAGTCCGACAGCTACGACGACGAGTCCTACGGCTCGGACTTCGTCAAACAGAAGTACATGGGCCACCGTAACGCAAGGTATACTCACGCTGTCTTTCCGCCAGGACGATAACGTTTCCTCTTTGGTGGTGGTGGTGGTGATTCGTTTGTTAACGCGCGGCAAGTTTTCGAGTCGATGAAAAGGCTCACGCGCACACGCAACGGTGTGTATCATTCGATTTTTGTGACTAAAAAAAGATTAACCACGAAGTGTTGCTAGGACATGAGCGAGGACTTTCGTAGCCGATTAGTGGTATGATTTCTTTGTTTGCCGCCTGACGGAACCGAACCCGTCCCGGCGATTCTGTTCACACGTTAACCACTAAAATCGGCTTGAATGTGCCGTTACGTTTAATTTTCTTTTTTGTCTCTTTTTTTGTTCGTTTCTTTCTTTTTACACGAATGAATGAAAAGAAAACATCGGAAGCCAAGCCATTGACTCGTTAAGTTCCGAAAAAGCCTTCGAGCGGACTGGGCCATTTGCATACGGGGCCGCCACATTTTATCTGATCAGTTGGCCTTCCCCTGGTTGACTCTAGTTTCTTTAGGACCATGATTAAAGAAGCGAACTTCTGGGGGAACGATTTCGTGATGTCGGGTAGCGACTGCGGCCACGTGTTCGTCTGGGAGAAGGCCACCGCGAAGCTGTGCATGCTGCTCGAGGCGGATCATCACGTTGTCAATTGTCTACAACCCCATCCCTATCTGCCGCTGTTGCTCACCGCCGGCACCGACTACGACGTCAAGCTATGGGCACCCATAAACGAGGAGTGCGGCTTCGACGAGAAATTCGCTGAAGATGTAAGTGTGTCCCCCTCCTCCTCCTCCTCCTCCTCCTCCCCTCTTCACGGAACGATCCGTTCATCTTCCATGTTTTCTCTTTGATCTTTCTTCCGACAATCTGATAATCTACATGTACCAATGGTTTCTGGCCGTTTACAGCTGAAAAAGAGGAACGCGATCATGCTGGAGCAAACTAGAGACACAATGACCGTACCTGCTAGTTTTATGATCAGAATGCTGGCGTGTCTCAATCACATACGCAGAGGTAGTGAAAATTTATAATACTCTTAACAACCCCCCACTCCCCCAGTAGTAGTATGATCGGCGACACGTAGTTAAGGAACAAATTCAATGTATCGAAGAGTTTGCCAGCTTTTTTCCTGTGACGCACAGGTATTCATACAAACACGCACACATACAAAACCTCCATCCGTACACCCCCGCAAAACGGTGTGCTCAGAGTTGTCCTCTGGCCCATCGTTTCACGCTCGCCATCGCAACCACACAACGCCGGTCTTTTCGTCCAACTCTCGCGGTGTCATCCGTCTGTTCATATCCCCGAGACACACATCCTCGTCTTGTGTTTCTCTTTTCTTTTCTGTTTTTTTTTGCTTTTTTTATACAATTTAATTTTCCTTTTTTTGTTTGTTTTGAGAATTGTATAGAAAAGTATTTTTATATATTAGCCTGTACACGTTGATTCGCCGGTCGCGCGACTCGACGAATACTGAAAGAGAGACAAATCCGAGAACACGTTCGACAAGAGACCACCCCGTAGAATCCACGAAGAGAAACACGAAGGGAAGCAAGTTGTTCCCGTTGAATCATTCCTAAAGCCGTACAGAGGCAGAGTATTAATAATAATGAAACGAAAGATTCTACACTATAGAGAGCGACATACAAAGCAGAATAATAATGATAATAGTAATAACAATAATAACAACGACAACAACGAAAAGGGAAAAAACGTTTTGTAATTTTTTATGTCGAATATAGTTGAAGCAGTATAGAAGGGAAAGTTCTCGCATGTGTACAGTATATGATAGAGGAGAGAAAGAGAGGGAGAGAGAGAGAGAGAGAGAGAGGGGATATCGATTAAGAAGCAGTGTGCATGTAATGTCACGTCGGTATTTTAATACTTAAAAGAATTGTTGTAGCGATGAAAATAAAGTTTTTAATGAACACAAACTAAGTAAACCGTCTTTAATACAACCAGCGGGAAAAAGAATGGAAAGAAAATGTCGTCGAAGAAAACGATGTACCAGCTGATGGATGTTTCTCTCTCACGCAAAACTTTGTACTTTTTTTCTCCTACGGGATTCGTCACGAGATTCGCCGTGGCACGTGACAATCGACACGATCGCGTGGATCCACGTCGGATCTACGCGTTTATCTAACCGGATCTCTCGTTGTTCGAGTCTTTCACGAACGCAAACAGATAACAGTCATTTTTCTTTCCCCGCTCCGATTACACACCTGTTTGTCGAGACTTGCAATGACGTATTCGTCGCGCGCGCGCGTGCTCCTTCGGGATCGGTCGTCGAATTCGAGGAGAGAAACTTTCCGAGAAGATACGGCACCGCGAACCGGTAGCAGGAGCGGGGATTATAGTCTTCGAGAGCAATCGGAGGCTGGCTGTTTACTCGCAAGCCGTCGGCAAACATTACCGGCGTTCTTCATCGTCTCGCTCTAATCGCCCCTCATTCCCATGAAATAACAATGCTAAACGCTTCTTCAACCCCCGCCGTATAATCAGGATTCTTCGGCTTTAGATTAACAAGACCAATTTTAATATCAAAATTAGTTGAGTTGTACATGCAACAGTGGAGGGAGTCCTCGGGTAAACTTTACTTTGCCGGACTCGAAATTTATGCCTTTCTCTTATAAATTATGATGTATTTGGTATTTAATTCGGTAGATTTGTACTTGGAGAACCTGCAGATCGAAGTTACGATCCTGTAGGATCAGTGGTTCAGGAGTTATGGTTTCTTAAAGTTGAGCATTTTTCAGTGTTTTTGACAGGTAAGTGCGCCGCCATATTGTAGTGCTGCGCGCCGCTTAGCGAGCAGAGTCGGTAGATGGTCACTACAAACCAATATGGCGGCGCCCTTACCTGTCAAAAACACTGAAGATTGCTCAACTTTGAGCAACCATAACTCCTGAACCATTGATCCTACAGGATCGAAACTTCGATCAGCAGGTTCTCCGGGTGCAAATCTACTGGATTACATAGTAAATACATAATAATTTATAGGAGAAAGGTACAAATTTTGAGTCCGGTAAAGTAAAGAGCAGCCGAGTCCTCTTTTCTCAAGGGAATTTGTACGTACCCCGTGGTCGAATGATCGGAATGGCATGACCTTGAGATCCCATACAATGAAAGTGAACACAAGCAACAGTGGAAAGAGTCCTCTTTTCTCAAGGGAATTTATCAGCGAGGTCTCAAGGTCATCGAACCTTCGGACGTATGACCTTGAAATCCCGTACAGAAAGAAAGTCCTTGATTAGGGTGAAGGTACCAGTTACCGTGCCCCACCCGGTTATCGGAAACACGAAACAAACTTTTCAGAAATTAATAAAAATAACATCAAGTGTAATAAAATGAAATTAGTTGCAAAACCTTATTCCCCGAGGCAGCGCAATTTTTCGTTTGCGATTGTAGAAAATTCCAAGGAACGTAATGATTTTATTAATTTGTTATCACTGGACGCAACATAACTGGAGCAAAATAAATTACAGAATGCCTTCAAACTAATCAAAAGTTTCAAGTCGTCACTAAATATCCGGTGACTGGCACGTTTACCACTTATCTTTCGGACACAGATGTATCGCGAGGTCTATATGATATGACCTCGCGTGACCTTGACGGTATGACCTCGTACGACCTTGAGAAAATTACCTTGAGAAAAGATTCTTCTTCTCGCGTTAGGTACTTACGACAGAAGGGACTAGCGACCGTAATTAGCAGTCTCGGTTTAAAATTGTACTGCGAGGGGTTGAAGAGCTGCTGCCACGACTGCTCTCGAGGACTGGCGTCGATCGGCAAAGCGTACCCTAACCGAGCGAGGAAGAGTTGCTCAATTTTGCGACCAGCCGAGCAAGATCAATGCCAGCGGCGGACAATGGTAGAACGAAAAGAAACGAATCGAAACGAGGAACACAGAGAGTAGCATGCTTGATTAATTAGAACCGTTGTTTTTCTTCGCTTCCAAGGAGGATACACTACATGCTTCCGGTTGTTTTGTAGGACGCGGTCGGAACCGAGGACGAAGCGGATACGACTCCACCGAGATGCCGCTGCACCGTTGAACGATTCTCAAAGGAACCGCCGGTTCCAACGCGGGAGGACTGTCCCGATCGGACGACATATCACGTCGATCGACCAACACCGATTTTGTCGAGGGGAGAAACGGATCGAAGAAGAAAAAATACAAGAAAATATGCGTAGAAGGGAAACAGAGAGATTCGTGAGCTCGTATTTATGATTCATCGACCGCGCGCGCGATCGTAATTCCCGATTTAACCGTAGGTACATTTTAATCACGATAAGCTTCCGTATCTCTGTACCATTATCGGCGATAGATAACGCCCCGTTCCTTTATTTCTCTCTCTTTCTCTCTCTCTCTTACCGATTCTCTACTCGCGAGACCGGGGCGAGTTGATACGCTCTCCGACCTTATCAACTTTTGTAATTTTAGTAGAATCGCTCGATGAAAACCATCGATAAAATACGCTCGTTCGAACCCTCCTCGTCAGGGAGTGACGACATTCTCGAGGACGCCTTACCTATCGGGGAAACCTGTTGATAAGGCTGTGCTTTAAATCTTCTCTTTTAAAATAGCGATCCCGATGAAAAAATAATCGTCCGATCGTACCATCTCTCTGTAAACAATCGCCGGTAGGTAACGCGTTCAATGTCTAAAGGCTAAACACGTAGATTAGAAGCTTTTGTACCTCTGTATCAACTCAGCCCGTTTATATATAGTTCGATCTATAATCCTATTGGTCCGTCAGTTTTCCGGCGCGATTCGCTTTTTCGTTCCGGCCCGCGCGCCACCAACAAGCATCTCGATGTAATCGTTTTTTCTTTTCACCCGATTTCTCACCGTAGGAGACCATCGTGTCGTTGTACTGAACATTTTTATTTCGAGTTGTGTGCAAGCCTTCAGTAGTCTTTACGTTTTCTTTCTCTGTATTGTTTAAGACGACTTCACGCCGAAGTCCCGCGTCGTTACCGATTCTCTATGCCTGTGTTGCATCTGCGTGCGCTTGTTCCCGATGATACCGGCTCCGCGCGGTACTGACCAGTTGCACGTTGCTGTCCGACGCTCTGTCCGACCGTAATCAATTGGTGAACTGTGCACCGCGGGGCTCGAGCAACGCTGACTCACCGAGAAACCGTTGCTCCAACTTCTGTAACTTTGCGCGGGAAAATCCTACTCTCTAGCTTTTAGTTTCTGTTGTCGGGAAGAACGCCTCATGTCGCATGCTTTCACTTTCGAGATATTGTCTTTTAAAGTTCTGTTCACTTCGACATAGTGCGTCGGTTAAATTGCGTTATTTTCTCAAGCCTGTCGAATTTGTTTTCACGACCTTTTTTCTGGAAAATTTGTCCCAAAAGTTTCTTCCGGGATGAAATCTTTATGTTAACGTCTTAGTACTTCCTAACACGAATTTGCATTATGTGCATGAATGGGAAAGCAACTTTTGGGGCAATCTAATATTTATTTAGCAATATTAAAGGAACTCGGAGCTCAATGCGTAAACTCGAATTTTTGAAATTGCGACATGCGACGTTTTTCCTTGCAACTGCAGATGTCACGTGTATTTTAGTACGCGTTCAGACCCGCGATCTCTACTAGTTTTACGGTTCTAAGCTTTCCTCAATTTCCTGGCGTAGTGGTGATAGCTGTTACAAAGGGAACGATCGATAATTTCTGCTAGGTAATCCGACAACGTGCAACTAGATTGTATCGCGACCGACACAGTGGAACGTCCGTCGTTCAAGTATGCACCGCGCGCGCGCAGGTCTTGTAAGCTGTGACGCGACAGTGAATTTCAGGACTGTTTCTTTTCGAAAGCGTTCAGCGCGCGGCGTTTATGGCAGGACACCTGTTAGGTTAGGTTGCGCTAGCAATAACATTGTTGTAATAGAGCCGAGTAACGTGTAGCTAACAGTTAGATAAGGGTATGCGTTTAAGGGTGTATCGATGTATCGACGCGCCGATCGAGGAGCGCTGACACGACGACGTTAAATTTTAAAGGACATTCACGCGAAAGAAAGCGTGTTCGTAATTTTGTACATGATCTCCACGTGATTTGTAAAAAGAACGAGAAACCGATTGGGGCATCAACGGACGTTTGTTGACCGTCGTTCGGTTCTCAGCCTTTCGCGATCGGACTGTAGATACGAGGCGAAAGAGTGTTTCATAGGGGAGCTGTTGCGAGTGTAAAAAGAAACAATTGTACGTGTGTCGACGCGAAGTATATGTGCAGTGTGTCTGATAAACTCTGTCCACTTGAATATCTTGGTTATTTCAAACGATACGAGAAAATGTTACGTACAGAAGTTGTAGGGTTTAAGAAACTAGATAATGTGGTGTAAATGGTATTCTTGCAAATGGAGGCGTACAGAAGATATAGAGGTCAGCTTGATGTTTTTAAATGGAATGTCCAATTTTCTATGCTCGATTTCGATAGATCTGTGTATTCTCAGTATAAAAGTACTAAAGTGTGTTTGTTCTAAAACTTACCGTTGCTGAAAAATTATATCTTTTGTACGCCTCCACTTGCAAGAACACCATTTACACAATATTACGCAGCTTCGTAAACCCTACAACTTCTATAAGTAACATTTTCTAGTAGCATTGAAATAAACCAAGATATTCAAGTGGACAGAATTTGAGGGACACATTGAATATATATACAAACAAAAATATGTATATGTACCTCTTTGTAAATCCGTCGAATGATGTGAAAGAGCGGAGTGCACGCTGCTCGCGGCGCTAGTCCGCGAGAGTTCGTGGAAATTTGTTGGGTTGTTACTTTTGTAAGATTACCACCGTTGTTAACACTACCAATCGCGATTCTTCTCGGAGAGGAAGACAGCTAACAGTCTGTACATGTAGATATACTTGCTAGTCGCGACGCCCGGTCCGCTCGCCGGACTGCTTTTCTCGAAGAACGAAGAACCTGTTGTAGTAAACGCCGGAACACCGACGTCCGGTACGTAATACAGCTGCTCCGAGAAAAGATCAGAACGCGTGGGGTGGACATGGGTTGTATCGCACTACGGAAACGAGAAATAAAACGAAAGTTCGAACAACAAAATCGAATTTAATAACAAAGACTTAACGTAGTGATAAGAACCCGACTGTGGATCTCTCTTTGTACGAACGTCCAGCGAATTTATTATGAATGAAAAATTATTATACGAACGTGTTCGACCTGTATTGTATCAGTTGCATAGAGATCGACAGTCCCAGGACGAAGGAACTCGTGGTAATTGCGACAATAGTTCTCCTTCTTCCTGCTTTTCTACTTCGTGTTTGTTAACATTAAACCTATCGATTAAAATGTTTCAGCTTACGGAAATGACTGGACTCTGTTTATTTAGATTTTGTGCAATTTTTAAAGAAATGCATTGAATTAATTTCCATGTGAGCAACTTCATAATTTCAATAATTGTAAAATGAATATAAAACAGATGCAGTGGTAGGTTTAGTGTTAACGCTTCACCTACACCGTTCTCGCGCCTCCAGAACCCCGACAAGGATCCATGGATCCATGTGATCGACTCGGAGGAGGAGGAAACTCTGCCGACTGTCCCGGAGAGAGAAAATCGAGTAAGTATAAATAATACAAGATGGCTGATCGAAATGACCTGCAACAGAATGAAAAACCGATTGATCCTTCCCGTGAACGCTCGCAGGAGGAAGAAACAGTGCCGGATTAAGCCAGCACGGGCCCGTAGCAAATGTTAGGACGAGGCCCTACTTTTCAACAAACACAATGAATGACCTTCTTTTTTTTTTAGCAAAAATATCTGTGCCCCCTGGCATAGACAGGCTCTCATGTATCGGCGCCTTTTCGATGAAGCGCCATATAGGGCCCTGTTTGCATGGCGCGGGGCCCGTAGCATTTGCTACTTCTGCTACGGGGCTTAATCCGGCCCTGGGAAGAACGAATGAACGAACGATCGCAGGTGGTCGCCGGAAGTGTAGAACGGGGACGTGTGTATTTCCTTGTTTTATTTCTCTGAACATTAGGACAAAATTGTAATCAATCGCTTATCCGTTTACCGTAAATCCAATAATGTCTGTAATAATGAATTAGCGTTATATTAAATGTACCGATGAGAGATTTTTTTTTTCTTTTAATAATCGCACACTTTCTCATTCGATCTCACTCGTCTCTCGCAAGCTCTCTCTCTCTTTCTTGCACACTCTCTCTCACACACACACACACAGACTCTCACTCTCTCTCTCTCTCTCTCTCTCTCTCTCTCTCTCTCTCTCTCTCTCTCTCTCTCTCTCTCTCTCTCTCTCTCTCAGACGCGCACAGCACACGCTCCCTTTCTCGACCTCTACAGAATCGGCAGGATCGACGGCGGTGCTCGACCCCTGCCTCGTAGGGATCCAGGATCGAGCCGAGATCGACCGGAAGCGGCGGCGAATTCTCTCGTCGACCGGAAACGGCCTCGCGCGGTCGATCTCCGTCGCTTCGGACCTCGACACCCGCTGGAAACCGGAAATCTCGCTGGCACACTGCCGATCGAGACATTCCCGACGCATTCAATGGAAAAATTGATCTTCTAATAGATCACGGATTCTTCAGAATTTTCTTTGTTAACCTTCGAGCATCGGGTGTTTCGCAATTCGAGTAAACAACGTTAATCGAAAAGAACTGCTCGAACATCTCTCACTGTGCTGTCTGGATCAGCAGGTGTTCCGGTTGCGTCCGGATTTGTCTGGATCGGATCTGTGGATCGTCGATGACGCGATTCGCGGCCGAGAAGTTCGAGTAAACACGTACCGCGCAGTCGGGCCGAACGATTATTTAGACCGGCGGTTTATCTCGATCGATAAGCGTCGACGGGTAATTTTAGAAGGAGGCTAGATCGTTCAAGGCCGCGACCGCTGCTTGCCGGATCTAATTCCGAAGGTGGAGGAACATCAGGAACAGAAGATCTCTAGATCCCCGAGCGATATAACGAGCTCTAATTAGGGTTATCTTTAGCCGCGGTGAAACATTCCCTTATCGATTCCGGGGAATCCCGAGATCTATTCGAGTGTCTATCGATAACATGAATCGTATAAAATTAATACTTCTTAGAATATAATCATTGGAACATTATTGCTTTTAAGTATTGGGTTGGCAAATAAGTTCGTTCGGTTTTTGTGACTTATTCCACTGTAAAAAACCGAACGAACTTATTTGCCAACCCGATAGTAATCGAAGCCCATGAAATGAAACTTTGTTATTAAAATTTTGACTCGGATTCGTGAGCACACATTGAACTTGTTCCCATCCCTAGCCGTGGGTTCGCGGGTGGGGCTCGACCTCGATCTGGACCACGGTGTATTATAGAGGTGTTGCGACTAATTGTAAGCACCTTTGTCAGGTTGACGGGTTGACATTTTGTGATGGATATTTAGAGGTTAGTTCGTCGCTAAATAGATGGCATATCGGGCTACAGACAATCTTATTCACACGTACATGAAAGCTTGATCCTGCTCGATATGCCACCTAGCGACAAACTAACCTCTATCTATCACACTTTTCTGAGGGAAGTCTGAACACCTCTATAAAATAAAATTATATGAATTTTTCAATAATATTATTTCCTCAAGATACTATTCTAATAATTCATGTACACCGTGATCTGGACAAAGGCGTCCCCTACACGGTCAATCAGAATGTCAATCTTCGACGTGACTGTCATTCTGATTGAATACTGACGGACTGATGAAGTGGACCGACGGATTTCCAGATAATTTTCATTGGCTGTGAAAATTTTAATTTAATTTTCATTGGTTCTTTCGTGATTGAAGCGGATTGAAGTCAGGAATGACAGTCTGACTGTTCATCCTGATTGACCGTGTAGGGGACGCCAAAGGGATCGAGGAAAATGGAGGAAAGGAAGGCGAAGAAAACACGCCTGAGAAATCCTGCGTCTCCTCAGCCGCGACAAGCGTGCGTTTTCTCGGGCAACCGCGCGATTTCCGTGGTTTTTCGCGGCGCAGCGGGTGTCCACGAATTGCACCATCGTTCTCTTTCGCTATCGTTTCCGGTGGCTGCCATCCGTTCTGCCATCGCAACGCTCAAGAAGTAAAAACACGAATCGTGGTGGCGAGTCCCACGCGGATAAATCCTCTAACGCGCGGTGACGGTAATCATAGTAACAATAACAATGACAATCAATAATGATGACAGTAATAATCATGACAATAATATCAATAAGAATAGTTAGTGAACGTTTACAATCTATTACAATATTTAGTTTCTCGGAGGGGACGTCGCTCAGATTGTTTCGAGGCACAGTTGGATCGCACGTCCGCTGATCAAATTTCATCTCTTTTTCTCTCTTTCACTCTCTCTCGCATGCATTCTCTCTTTCTCGCTCTCTCTCTCCCACCCTTTCTCTCCTTGCTCTGTCGTGTGTATCTATCTTGTTAGGGGACGCGAAAAAACTTTGTCTCTGGTTTTCTCCTCTCTGTGTTCTGCGGTACCTTTTCCTCTGCTTTTACTCTCTCTCTCTCTTTCTCTCTCTCTCTCTCTCTCTCTCTCTCTCTCTCTCTCTCTCTCTCTCTCTCTCTCTCTCTCAGCTTCTCCTCGTCCTTCGTCGTTAAGCTCGAAAGGATTTTTTTGGTTACAAACACCGCGTTCTCAGGGTTTTGTGCTTTTCTGTTTTCTTCGTTTCATTTTTTCTTTTAATTCGTCAAGGTTCGACCCGCCTGTTTGACCCGCGCTCGTCGTCACTTCTAAAAAGCGAGATTTAAAAAATCGTGACCGTACGATTGCCATAGTCGCGCGTGTATCCGTGCGTCCCCGATGAAACGATCTTTTACGATCGATCCCGACGGAGAATCATCTGTTGTCTCTTTCGTTGAACTCGGAGAGGATATGTAAGAGTATCGACGCTCGATCATCGGTGGTCTGTCAATTTATCGTCGTCGCGCGAGCGCGCGCCAAACGAGGATCGTCGCGGAGAACCGTCGGATCTGTGGATCGTCGATCGACGGGTCCCCGGGGCATCGTGCAAAATTAACCGAGCTGTACCTCAAAGATACTGATCGCGCGCGCGCGTGCGCCGTCTCCGGCCAACAGAGACGCGCACGCTAGATACAATTAATTATCAACTATGCGTAGTACAAGTGGATTCGCGAAAAGGTACGGAACGATAAAAAATTCATCGACGCGGGCTCGAAGTTACGTGGAGACGAGAGGAGACGAGAGGAGGGGAGAGAGAGAGGATTTCTCTCTTTCTCTCCCCCTCTTTTCACACTCTCGGAGTCTCCTTGTTTTTCCGCGTTCGGTTTTAGAAGTCGAAAGAAGACCTCGTGATCTCTGGTTCTCGAAGCTAAAAGAGGGCGGGATCGAGAGAGTACCGATCGAGGATCGATGATCCGAGAACCTTTTTCTGTTGACAATTTCCGAAGAGTTTATTGGCTTTTGTTAACCGTGTTTGAGGAAACCAGCGAGGAAAGCGTAATTATAGAATAAGATTCAAGTGAATCGACGAACGAACCTGATGCTGTTAATTAATTTTAAGATTTAATTACAGTCATAATTAGACTGCGGATTTTTAAGAATTTATAGGAAAATTGAGTAGGTGAAATAGAAAATTGTAGGAAAATTTTAAAAATTGAAGATGTCGATATATAATTTCTCATCTATTAAAATTATTGAGGGAGGAAATAACATCCTGTTTGGTTCCTATTCCTTGCAATCGATGCTGACAATTTTTATTTTGCATAAAGATCCGCAGTCTAGTCGTAATTAATAATGCACACTTTAAATTACGATGTTTTTAAAAACCGACCGAACGACCTCAGTTTGTCTGCTAAGCTGGAGTAATTTACCAGACGACATACAATGAAAATTTTTGAAAAATTGTCTGTTGGAATCGTAAAAACTTTGTTGAAAATTACCTTTATTCAAATTACGCACATGCTGAAAGTTTGGTCGAAATTGATCAAGTGGTTTACGAGTTACAAACGATTGAATATGGTGAAAATTACTTACAATGTTTGCGACGATTTCCGCCAATTTCAATCGTTTGTAACTCGTAAACCATTTGACCAATTTCGACGAAACTTTCAGCATGCATATAACTTCAATGAATCAACAAGAAAAAATGTTTAAACTTTACTTACAAGCTCAAATGAAAAGGTTGCAGAAAGAAACTTTTATTGTAATTCAGACTAACACACAATATCGTCCAGCGAACTTCTCCATCCAGCTCTCGACAGAAAAATTGAAGTAGTTCGGTCAATGAATAAAAAAGTTATTCAGACATAAAGTGCCATTAATTACAGACTGGCTGTGTAATAAATACACGAGGTAAAACAAATAGAAATGAATGAATCGATAAACTCGGTTTCGGATCACCGAATGATCGTCGAGGGAGGATCGCGGTTCGACCGATCGATCGTATGAGGGTGAGAGCTTGAATTACGTCTACCGAAGATCTTAGTATAGTCCTTAAGCTAACGAAACGCTAAATGGAAGAAAGAAATGTCCATAGAGTACTACGTGTCTCGTTGATCGACGATACGGAAGAGCTTCGCGACCATTCCTCGCCGAACCGTTCGAAACTGTTCTCGTTATTCGATTAGGACAACGTCCTCGAGATCAGGACGACCCTCTCGATCGGTACTCTGGGTTCTCCGAGCGATCGAGACTTCGTGTACGCGGCTCCGGATCACGATCGCCGCGCCGCGGCTCCAGGAAATTGGAGAATTGCAAAATGGAGGATGCGAACTCTCGATGGAGGAACTTGATTATTCTCGATTACGCGCGCGAGACGGTCACCGATTTCGTTTCCGCGGGATTCGCTTCTATCGATCGGGCCTTCGTCCGAGAATGTGACGCTGAGAAAATCGTCGATCGAGTTTGCTCGATTATAGTGATCGTGCGTACGCCAGCTCGTCGACGGTCGTACATCTCTCTCTCTCTCTTTGTACGTACGCTTGGTACGGTTGTATAATAGGTAAATATGTCTTGTAAAGTCGCCGAGTATTCGCGAGTAATTGTCTGCGAGAGAAGACGATCTGTCGCCCTGAACGATTCGCAAAAGTTTTCTGAACGATTAGTCTCTAGGCTGTCGACGTCGACTTGGTAATTAATTCGGTATAGCGAAGCGGCTGCGCGCACGCTTCCCGGTTGCGTGATCTGGGACAGGGAGTTCCAACATGAAGCTCGCGAGCCACGCGTAGGTACTGCCCCCACTCCTAGATTTGATCGTTGCCGTAGAACTTCGTCCGGTTCCCCCGCCGCTATGCCGCCCACCAACTCTACGGCTGTACATAGAAGTGGGGAGAGGTTTGTCTAATGGTGGGGGCCTTGCGGTTCTCGCGGGGGAACAAGTTGGAACTCCCTGATCCAGGACGCAGGCTCGGAGAGACCGCCATCTTTCCTTGTTGGTCGTGGATCGGACGAGATAACGAAGACTGATTTCTCTTGAACAGCTGAGCACCGATTCTCGGCGAATATGCAAACCGTAGACAGAACAAAGATAGAGAACCTCGGTGAGCATGCAAACGGATCAATTTCGAATAGATCGTTCGGACAGGGGACAGAGATGGCGAGTTATGGCAGCGTGCGCGCCCCGACTTCCTCCGTTTCCGTTTCGCTGATTGTTTGGCTTGCTGTTCGCAACGTGACGGTCGAAACGAGCTACGGAAAGATCCTGTTGACCGTTTATATACAATTACGACGAGACGTTCGTTAAGTGTAAGAATGAAGAAGAGTCGCGGGAGGGGGAAAAGTATAGAAACTCTCGCGCGCGCGGCACCCAAAGGATCCGTACGTCGAACGAACGCGACGTACAGCTTCGTAGAAATTAGTGTGTGATCTCTTTTCGTCCTCTATCTAACAACAGCGTTTGAACCACTGCGGGAACGATCGAGTATATCGAAGAAAAAAGCGAACGATAAAAATATTTCGTTTTACTCCTCCTAACCTCTTCCTTTTTTTTTTCGTTTCTTTCTTTTTTTCTCGTAGACGACGGGGAAACATGGATCCAGGAGAAATGTCCGGCGTCCCTGAATCTCCTCTCTGAACCTAACCTCCTCGAACGATCGATCGCGTATCGTGCTTCCGGCTCCGCTGTTCCCTTCTCGAGCAGATCTTGCTGAAAGTGGCCTCGTTTTCGATCTCGTGGTATCGGGACACCGGCTAGCCATGCGGACCGTCCGCCAGGCCCCTTACCCTTCCGCCTCTCGCCGCGCCACGCACCGTACCTCGTCTTTGCACTCTTCCCACTAACGCTGGCGTACGGTCGCGCGAGCCTCCCACTCTTCCCACTAGTCGCTGACGCGACCGTACGCCAGCGTGTCGCCACTGTCGCCGGCGTTAGTGGGAAGAGTGCAAAGACGAGGTACGCTGCGTGGCGTGGCGAGAGGCGGAAGGGTAAGGGGCCTGGCGGACAGTTCGCATGGCTAGCCTGATCGGGACACCGGCTTCGCGAACTCGCGTGTTCCGTAGAAAAAAAAACAGGATTCTGCGCCACGTTCGGCCGTCGCAAAAATTTCGGACGATCGCGCGCGCGCGCGTTGAAACGACGAGACGGTTTTCGTCGCGGTTATAGAACAGGATTTCCGGTGAACACGATGGAACGCAGCCTCCAGCGATTGTAAAACGGACAATTAACGATCTCTGGGGACGAGGTGAGGGTCCGTGTTCGTTAACGCGACTAGTGGATCCCGGTAAACTTGTACGGAATGTGAGAAAACCTCGGAGACTGTAGAACAATTAACGCTACTATACAATAACGGTACGCGTAAAAGCTTACGATTATGCTCGAAGAGACAACTGGAGAACGGGGCTGTTCACCCGTTTCTTTCTATGAGTAAAACAACGACTTTCAGCAAAATCCGATGCGGGCAAGCGAGACACGTTCCCTCCGCGTATAAAAACCATTTCCAATACTCTCTCTCTCTTTCTCTCGTGCATTCTCTCTCTCTCTCTGTTCAACCTCTCGTTCAATAAGAAACAACACGTACGTATAATAATAACGCGCGCGAGCGAGCGAGTGCTTCCGCGAGAATAAACCGTCTTTTTAAATCGATTAGGATGCTTCCGAAATGGCGGATCGTTTCCTCGTGCACGAGCCAGATGCCCCACAATGGCCCCTGACATCGTCGCAGCAGTTCAAGAGCTTAGTTCGTACACAGAAATGAGTTAGACAATGAATTCGATAACGAACTCTTACCGTCGAGAGTACTTCGAGAGTCTACGTTTCCTCTTTCTACGCTGAACGAGGACTACCAAAATGATCGATAAACATTTATAGACAACCTTGACGATGCTTCTAAACACTTTGAAAAAAGTTCCTTATATCGATTCTGAACTGCTCGATCCTGGTGCGGGACCATCACGTGTCCGTTCGCGCTCGGAAACTCGTATAATGAGGACACCGTTTTTTTGCCTATTCGCCACCCTAATTATCGTAGACTTTCTAGTTTTTCTTTTCCCGTTCGGTTTCGCTATTGTGTCCTGCGTCGCATCCATTCGCACGCTCGATTAAGAATACTTTGTTCTTTTTTTTTGTTATCGTAGGAAAAAGAAAGGTCGTACAATTTTCGTGTAGCCCTTACAAACGATTACAATTTTTTTCTAGCGTCTCCTTTCTCTCCTCGACATTCTCTCTCACACTCTCGCTCATTCTCACGCTCTCTATATCTTTTTCTCTCTCTCTCTCTCAATTTCCTTACTTTCTCGTTTTTTGTCCCCGGCAATTTTCGCATACATCTTGCGTATTCGCTCGTCGAAACAGTTCGCACTCTTCTGAACACTTTCCCGTGCTATACACGCTCGAAAACCCTTAAATATTTTTTTTTCTCCTAGCCTGTGTACGCGTGTGTGTATCTGTGAATGTGTGTACGTATGTGTCGCCTCGGGTTCGCTTCCTTCGTTTATTTCTCTCTTTCGCCTCCCTTTTGTATTCTCTTTTTCTTTTATAATAATTAATAATAATAATATAGTAATAGTAGTAGTCGTAACGTGTAATGATAATCGTGTAATAACAATGATAATAAATCAGTAATCGTTTTTTTGTTTTTTTTTTATACAACAATCACACGTAGAAGCGACGAATTAGAGTAGTAGAAATAACTGTTTTTTTTCCCTTAAGTTTTAATTCTTTATGTTTATATTTATATTTATAATATAGTATCTGCAATATATTAAATCGTTTTCTTTCTTTTTCCCTTCTCTCTCTCTTTCTCTCTCGCTCTCTCGCTCTCAATCTCGCTGTCTCTCAATCTCTCCCTCTCACTCACTCATTTCCTTTCTCTCTCTCTTCCTTTTTCTCCCTCTCTCGCTCTGTATCTGTATCAATATACATACGCGGTAGGTCGCGGTGCGCGCGCGTTCCCGGAATCGGAAAAACTCGTTCACGCCTACGAAAAACCGGAAATCTCCCCAACTTCCGGTTCCACGGATTCCTCTATCCTATCCCGAGTTTGCACTACACTCCTGATCGACCTCGTTTAATTCCCTATCGATCTTATTCCCAAAGAACATCGCAATCTGCAATCTTAATAAGAGCTCCGCCTAAAATCAACCCCTTGCGACACATTACTCTCGAGTCATTCAAATGATTGAAAAGAAAGAAGCAGATGTTGTAGATGTTTCATATTTTTTGTTTAACATTATGTTTCCATTAGAAATTATTCAATGAATTTCTTCATTCAAGCACATATCATTGATCTATCGATAAAAAAAATAAATCTAAATAAATTCAGGATTGCAATTTCATGAAATAGCGTCCAACATTTCATTCTTTCGACACGAACATTCTAAAGCGCGAGGGGTTAATTCGAGAATTATCCATTTCGGAAGGGGCGGTGCAAACGAGGGTCGCGCGAAGATCTACATCAAAGTGTCCTTCGGTGTTAACATGAAGAGGTTCTCCAGGAACCGGGAGCCGCATCTTACAACAGACATACGTGGACTAGAATGCAACAGCGCGACGAAATTGCACGGAGAAGTGCACCGTTTCGCGATCACGAGCGCGCGCGCGCGCACCCATATACATGTTCATAACATACACGTATATATCTATATATCTATATATCTACATAATGTATATATAGATATATTTATATAACAAGATGGCAAAAAATGTTCCTCCGATTTTCTCTACTTTCCCTAATCAGCCGCCCGTTTTGCGGGTGCGTTTCTCTTTCTCTCTATCTCTCTCTCACTCTCTCTCTCTCTCGTACTCTCTCTCTCTCCCCCTGGTTTAAGTCGATATATTTAGTAATAGAGGATGTACGAACGTGTAGAAAGATTCATTATCTGTGTTTAATGAAGGTAAATTCGACGAAAAACTGTTCGATCACGGATTACCAGCTCAGGCTCCGCGGTTCCCGTCTCACGCTTCCGGCCGGTTCGAAGAAAGAGAAAGAGAGCGAAAGAGAGCCGCGTTCTGACCAATAACCGGAAGCGGATATATATATATATATACATACATTTATATAATTTATGTATATATACGAGGGAAGCCACGATTCTTCGTGGATTTCCTCCGAAGACAGGCATTTAGAGAACCACCCCCTTCGTTTTTTCTATCTGTTCGTTGCTTTGCGAACACTACATCATTCTCCGGTTTCTCTCTCTCTCGCTCTCGCCCTCTTTCACCCTCTCCTTGAAGAGAAAGAGAGTGTCTCTACTCTGCTTCTGCCTGTCGTCGGTGTTACGTTTCTTTCGCTTGGCTCTCACGATGAGGTAACAACGTTTGAAGATCGCTCTTCCATTTCTCGGACGATCGCGCGCCATTTCTATGTCTCTCTCACTCTCGATCTCATTTTCTCGCGAACTCTCTCTCACTGTCTCTTTCTCTTTCTCTCCTCGTGTCTACGTGTGTGTCCTTTGTACGCGGATCTAACCAACCCCTTGGAATCTAGTGGATCGTGCGAGACGTTGGCGAAATTTTGCGTTGACGCGACGCTACGAGCTCGTTATCAGGGGCAGAAGCAACGTCGTTTTTTCTTTTCGATCGTGTAAACGTTTCTGGATCGATTTATCATTCACTAGACTGTGGGTTTTCCGCACAAAGATACACAGTCTAATTGTTACACGCGTATAGTATTCATTGCGGAATCAATCCGGTACAAGTTTCATCAAAGAACGACCCGTCACGTGTGACCGTTACCCCTAATAGTTATATTAACGATAGATTAGAGTAAAATATATATATATATATATACTAATAATAGAGTCGAATTATACTTGCAATGTACAGAGGGACACTTGTGGTTTCTCTTCGCGGTGTTTCGTCCCCGTACAGCGCATTACAAACGAGATCCATAGATAATAATCGAATAAAACACTAAGTAAAGGGCTGTTGCGTGGTGAAATGAGCTTTGGCAACTGAATAATACTTTAGCAATTTCTCTTAACGATATACCTCGAAGCGAACGCTGCGCAGCAGCGCCAACAAATCCAAACAGGTTCGACCAGGTACAGCCTCGTACAACCAGGTACAACTTCCAGGTGAATTCACACATCGACGTCGCACGCACAATTCACCAACAATCTACGCCACAATGCGCGCCAAGATTAGACCAACAAATTGCTCGACGTGTGTTGTCCGTGTGTCTCTGTACGTGTGTACGTGTTCGTGCGCGTGTCCATTCGTGTGTATTGTATGTCGCGCGTGCTCGATAACACATGTGTAACTTGGTACCGTCGTAACGAGAGACGAGAACGAAAAATTCGAAGAAAAAAGAGTTACATGGAAGATTGTTCTGTACAGCGACTATCGTACCAACTAAATTATACGTGGATGCCGACGTGCCGGCGCCATCTCGCCGATCGCGGTACTTTACGCACGGACTTCCGGTCCGTCCTCGTCGATGCCCAGCACCGACTCGACTGGAACATCTTTCCGCCCCGATTTCCGTTCGCCACCGGATCGACTCGCCCCCCACCCCGCGATCCGGAACCTTTTCACCGTTCTCCCGACCATAAGGAGCATTTATGGCCCACGGTTTACCTTTTTTTTCTATAGCGATCGGTCTTCTACCTGAGCCTGAACCTCAATTTTATTGCGTCACCCCTTTCCTCGAGTACGGCTGTTATTCTTCTCTTTCTTTATCTCTACCCCACCCGGCTCCTCCGATCCTGAATGATCGATCGCCTGATCATCCGGAGCTCCACCGACGTTCCTCTAGCTCTCTAGCTATTTTTTTCTAGCCACGGGGAGCTCTCTTCTCGCTGTTGCGATGCTCTTGCTTGCCGAAGATCCTTCCTACACCTTTCTGCAGATCCTCCTGAGTTTTACAAACCAGTTTCCAGCGCAGTCTTTCCACCGACCAGGGCAAGCACGAGTTCTGGAGCTTCTCTCGGACCGGTTTTTCGGATCCTGCGGAGGATCCTCTTCTAGCAGGACTTCCGGCGGAGTCTCGGGACGTCGAACGAGCTCTCACTCGTTCGCAGCGTTTCCGGGCGCTGTAGCAAGCGTGTGGAGTTTAATCGATCGACGAATAAATAAATATACCGTGGAGACCCGCGCGCGCGTTCACTGTATATTTATGTGCATCGATCTATCTAACCGGTACGAGTTTGTTTCGTCGCGCGTCTACTGTGTGTGTTCTCTCGCTAATCTGTATATTTTTTTTTCTTTTTGCGTACGCGTGTATGTGTGTGTTATGTGTCTGTGTGTGTGAGAAAGAGAGTTCTCTCCGTGTGATCTTTGTTATTGGCTTTTGTTCAGGTTCTTGCACGGTTCGCTCTGTTCCACGCGTCGAGGCGACGATCGTCCACCGACACATCGGCCCTTTTTCTTCTTCTTTTTTTCTTCTTCTTAGGTTTCTTCCCATTTTTCTATTCTTCTGCTCCTCCTCCTCCTCCTTCTTCTTCATCTCCTCCTCTTCCGCTGCTTCAACTTCGACTTTAACTTCCGCTTGCTTCTACTCTTCCTCCTCCGCGCGGCTCCTCGCCGATTTACTTGTGGCTAAAGGAAAACGGCGACGGTCCCGTCACCGCGCTCCGATGGAAATGCACGTTCTGCCATTTGTTGTCCCTCTTGTGCCACACGCGGCTCTCCTCGCTCTGCTGAGTGTGCGCTACACCTTGTCTGAAATATATCGAGGGATTCATTAATGCGGATTCTCAGGAAGAGAGAATTCTTGGTCACACCGATCGAATTGATTGTGCTTCGAGCATAGTGCTAGAAGAGCATTTATGATTTGACAGACTCTACTCTACTATTTATAGACTTTATTTTCGATACGTTTAACCCTTTGGACTCGAAGCAACCCAGATTATTTTCATTCTATGTAATGTTTTTTACATTGTGCACATCATATTGAACTTGTTCTCTCATACAACAGTTGAGCTTTTTATAATTTATACAATACAGATGTATTTAATAACATTTATTAAAACTGTTTTGAATAATAGTACTGGCGCTTTGGAGTTACCATTCGGGTGCAAAGGGTTACCCCTTGCCTTATAACATTTTCTTTACAGTCACAGTCATTAAAACGTCTTTATCCTCAAATACGTATTCCAAGAGAAAATAAAATTTATATTTTTTGTATGACTACGTTTATCTTAATGCTTAAATATTGATTACAAACGAATCAAATTTTATTTCATCTAAAAAGAAAGGCATTGCATTCATATTTGTTAGACTTTGTTAACAATAGGTGTACGTCAAAGTGACGGGTTCTAATATTTTTAATTTGCGATTATTAAGATTGTAAAGATGCTTCCTCGAGGAATTATTTAACAAATTGATTTCTTTGGGTATACATTAATGGAAAAATTGCCAAAAATTTGGATAGACACATACATTAGTAGTGAACCTGATGTTATTATAAAAATCCTCATCACGAGCAAGGGGTTAAAATGTTTTAGCTTATAAAGATGACAAGGCTCTATTTATTTATATTTTGTGATTCATGAGTTCGAACTTGTTCTTACTTGTCCATGTACTGCGTCAGCCTGACGTACGCGATGCACGCGGCATCCTCGCCCAGGAGGTGCACGTGAGGATTCAGGATCGTCGTGTTCACGGCCTTGCAGTTCTTCCCCAGGACTGCTTGGTGATTTGAAAACGGAAATGCATGTTATTCGAGGATCTGCCATTGCACCGATAAAAGAGAGAGAGAGAGCCCGAAAAGAAAACGTAGTCGAGATGGGAAACACTAATAATTTTGAAACTTCGCGAAGGAACGAGTAGCGAAAGAAAGATAACAGTGGAACAGTATGTAATCGATAAAACGATAAAAAGTTGATATCCTCGTACTGAACGAGCAGGACATTTCCATGCAGATTCCACGGATCGATTCTCTGAATAAATCGTGCAACTGTTCGTAATACGTTCCGTGTTTGGATTGCCCAGAATGCAGTTGGTACAGAATTGGTAGAGAGACAGAAACGAAGTCAAAAGTGCAATAAGAAGCTGAGTGCACGTTCGTTTCGCGACGAGTGCACCGATCGCCCGGAAACTTCAACGACCGCGCGAGGTACATACGGAAACGTGAAATAAAAAACGAAGGGGTGTATGCACTACTACGCGAAATCAGAGGATCACTGATCGATTGATTATTACAGGACAATTTGATAGACTCATAATTATAGGACAATTTGATTGATTGATTATTATTGGACAATTTGGTAGATTGATTATTATTGGACAATTTGATAGATTGATTAATATAGAACAATCTGATAGACTGATTATTATTGGACAATTTGGTAGACTGATTATTATTGGACAATTTTGTAGACTGATTATTATTGGACAATTTGGTAGATTGATTATTATATAACAATTTGATCGATTCATTATGATAGGACAATTTGATCGATTCATTATGATAGGACAATTTTATACACTGATTATTATAAGACAATTTGGTAGACTGATTATTATTGGACAATTTGGTAGACTGATTATTATTGGACAATTTTGTAGACTGATTATTATTGGACAATTTTGTAGATTGATTATTATATAACAATTTGATCGATTCATTATGATAGGACAATTTGGTAGATTCTTTATGATAGGACAATTTGATGGACTGATTAATATGGGACAATTTGGTAGACTGATTATTATTGGACAATTTGGTAGATTGATTATTATAGAACAATTTGATCGATTCATTATGATAGGACAATTTTATAGACTGATTATTATAAGACAATTTGGTAGACTGATTATTATTGGACAATTTGGTAGATTCTTTATGATAGGATAATTTTATAGACTGATTATTATAAGACAATTTGGTAGACTGATTATTATTGGACAATTTGGTAGATTCTTTATGATAGGATAATTTGATGGACTGATTATTATAGGACAATTTGGTAGACTGATTATTATTGGACAATTTGGTAGATTCTTTATGATAGGATAATTTGATGGACTGATTAATATGGGACAATTTGGTAGACTGATTATTATTGGACAATTTGGTAGATTCTTTATGATAGGACAATTTGATGGACTGATTAATATGGGACAATTTGGTAGGCTGATTATTATAGGACAATTTGATAGACTGATTATTATAAGACAACTTGATCGATTGATTGTGATAGGACAATTTGATCGATTCATTATTATTGGACAATTCGTTCGATTATAATTCAGTGATCCTTTGGTTTTATACAATATAAAATAGAGAAGGCTTGTCCAACTCGCAAGCCACGTTTGGCCCGTTCTTCAGATAATTTTGCTACTTGTCAACAGAAGTATTAAAAGAATTTTAAAAAGAAAATGTGTACCCTGGTGGGAACCATGTGACTTGAAGAAGAAGTTGGACAAGCCTTCGTCAGAGTACATATCGTAGAATGTATATACGGAAAAATGGTGCGCAGTGGTTGGCCGCGACGTGACGCGGTGTCGACGATTAGCTGGGTGAATGCAAACGAGTCATAATTACCATTATCAAAGTAAAATTTGTGGAAATCCATTCCCTCGACTAAATTACCTAGAGCCTCCGGTTCGAACGCGGTCAGGTGTGGATCACAGATTTTCCTGAAAGCATTTCACACGGTTAGAACAATTAATCCCTGTTCCCTGGAACGTGAACACAGGTTCGTTCTCCACGACTTACGTATACGCCTCGAAATCGCCGATGTTGATGCTCTCGATCAGCTGCTCGGTCATCTTGATGATCTCCTGACGGCGTGCTGTAATCGTCAAGAGATTAATCGATCGGTCGATCGAGACGCGGGGTCGGCGGGCCCGATCGACGAACAGAATAGATCCGGGCTCATGCCGACGCATCGTACGGCACAACAGTTAATTAAACATACACGAGAAATCTTTCTCAACTTCTACGTCCTACGCCAAAGACTATAAACCCAGAGCAAAAATCATTGGAGTCGCGGAACACCCTCTACTCAAAAAAACACAAACACTATTCGCCCAATCAAAATGTTCGGATTACACAATTATTATCGTACAGATAATCATTTTCTACGTGTGATCGCGCGGACTCCAATGTCTGGATCCTCGAATGATCGACGAGCGAACAGCTCGGAGACTTCTCTCGCTGGTTAAACGGAACGAGTAGTAGGGTAATGGGGTTTCTAAGACCACAATGAAGTTAGCTCCGAGCCAGACCTAACCTCAATACCCGTTCGATGTCGACGGGTATTGAGGTTAGGTCTGGCTCGCAGCTAACTTCATTGTGCTCTAGAAACCCCGTTACCTTACTACTGGATCGCGATCATTCGAAGATCGATCTCTCCTCGGTGAAAACGGTGTTTCCTCCGGATCGACCGGAGCTGCGCCGACTTCCGGTGTACAACGGGGTCCGAGGACGCATATCCGGGATCGGGGCGGTGCAAAATGGCGGCGCAGTTCCGGTCGAACTGCTCGGAACCGGTCTCCTCGCCGATGCTCCGCGAGTCCTCGCGACTTCCGGTCGTCGTCGAGTCTGCACCAACAAGCATCGACGAGCTCGAAAACAAAATGACCGCCCGTCGGGCGGCCCGAATTTCTCCGACGTTCCGTCGCTCGAGTTCTCGCTTCGAAAAACAGTGACCAACAATTTTGAGACGATTTTTCGAAGCTGCCTCTGCGACCCAAGATCCCGCATGTTCTCCGTGATCCGGCGGATTCAAACCCTGACTCCGAAAAAGTCAAACACCGGAGTCACGACTCTGCTCTCCGGCGAGAGAATCTTCCGCAAACGACAAGGGAATGATAAATAAATAAAAAATAAGTCGCGAGACGATCTCCAAGAATTAATTGTGAAAGACTCGGCCCGTTTTTGGTCCGTCTCGCGTCATTTTTTCTGCGACCACCACCATCGCGAGTTCTACTCGCATTTTTCACTATCGCAACCGCGATCATCTCGCGGCGATTCGAATGGGAGCTGCGCAACCCTAACGTTGATCGTTGGATCGCGGAGTCGACGCGATCTACATCCGTGGTTTCTCTGAGGTGTTTTTAGGTTTTCGTTACCTGAGCACTGGGAGTTGGTCGATAGCTGGCTGCAGGTCTTGATAGGACACACGATTCTTATTTCTACAAGCAATATATATAATATATATACATATATATAGAGATACATACAGATATATATGTATAGATACCGTTCTCGATATTCAATGAACGTTTCAGCGAAGCCGGGATCGTTCTGCGTGACTGAAGCTGTGGTCTTGTCGCGCGAGATTAAGATCCGCGACAAGTCGCGTCGCGAACGCCAATTTTTTAGCGATTCTCTCGCAATGTTTTGTTTACGGACTGCGGATTTATTGCAGAAATCAGTGGACGACTCGTTAGCTCATTCTGGAGCCGGTAGACCGGGCCTGGGCAACTTGCGGCTCGCGAGCCGTAGGATTCCTCTCCCTACTCCTGCGTCCTCCCCACCAGTGATTGGGCGGCTTGCACGCGCATGCGCGACCAAATGCAGGAACGTGCGTGCGTCCTACAGTCCCTAAGCAACGGCCGGAATGCTTCAAAACATCGTTAAACCGTGCGACACTATGTACCTTGGCCTTCGTGGGTAATACCGAACAACTGTAATTCCTCTTTCCTAAAAACCCCGCGAATCTGGGACCTTTCCATAAATAATGTATATTCACTGAACTCGTCTCTGTTCTTCTTAATTGATTTCTGCAGACAAAATCCGCAGTTTAGTTATCGTCGCGTGGGCAACAGGCTCTTTGTATAGCGAGCTGTCCGCGAATAATTTTGACGCGGTTTAATCACCTGCGCGTCCAATCGGAAAATTCGATGGAAGTCTCGGAAAGATTCAACTTCCTACAGTTTTCCCTCGCGAAGAATTCACGCGTACCGAGTAGCGCAGGCCTGGGCAACTTACGGCTCTCCTCCCTACTCCTAGGTCCTCCCTCTACTCCTGTGGAGAGTAGGAGGAGGTTGGGAAGACTAGCTGTGTATACATAGTAGTGTAGAGAGGCCGCATCCTCACGCGAGGCAAAGCAGGGTAAGTGGGGGAATCGGTACACTGGTAGTGGGGGAACGAGTATACTGATAGTGGGGAAGAAGTTGCCCGGGCCTGGAGTAGCTCCCCTCCCTTACTAACGGCTGGACACGGCGATGCTTTAGGGTCTGTTCATACTGGAATATATCCGACCGGATATTCCCGACCAGACAGATATTTTTCAATAAATTTTAATGGTAGGTCTAAATTTATTGAAAATATCTCTCTGGTCGGATATATCCGGTCGGAAATATTCTACTATGTACAGACCCTTACGGAGACAGTGCCGCCAGATCGAGGAAATCGAGGGGAATACAGTTTACCCCCTCTAATCTGGTGACCAGATTAATACGTGACCAATCCAGTGTCGCCAAGTGATAAACAAATGAGTATCTTTTTCCTCTCCTCCTTTTCCCCTTCCACTATCCCATTCCGGCACCGTGTGCACACTCCAACGTCCCCCATTAAGACCGTGGACCATGGTGCCCGTGCCGTAGACTAGTCCGACTTCGATTTTGATAATTTTTTGTGAGACGATGGTACATGGATCCCTAATGATGTCTGCAAAATATTGGGTGTAGTTACTCAATAGTTTTAAAGATATAAACAATTAAACTTTCATACCGTGTAAGCAGATTGCGTGGAAGTTCAATTGTTCATATCTTCACAACTATTGAGTAACTACACCTAATATTTTGCAGACATCATTAGGGATCCATATACCATCGTCTCACAAAATATTATCAAAATCAATGTCGGACACTTGGGGTCCTTCCCTTGCTAGCGAGGGACGTTGGAGTGTGTTCACGGTGCTGGAAAGGCCGACCAGTCTTGGTCGATTCCGGCGGCACTGTACGGAGTCGAAGAGGGCCCGTTTCGCGCGACGCTAACGAGGGAAAACCGCTCTCAACAGGATCGTCGTCACGCGGAGCTTAATCCCGCGATATTCGCGACAGGATCGACCGTCTCCTCCGGTTCCATCTCGTCCTTATCGTGAGCTTATCTCTCGTTATTCGAATCGTTGCTCTTCTTCCCCTCGGTCCGCAGCTGATCAACGATTTCTCCGGCAGAACGTGTTCACCACGATCGTGTCTCTGCTTACCGACATGTACATCGAATCGAGAGAGAAATCGAGCTCGTCCGAATTCGATCGCAATGTCCTCGACGTTGCAGACGCGGGCAGATCTCGCGAGAGTTGAGTTTCGAGGTAAGTAGGTAATCGTTTGCGTGTTCGAGATCACTGATCCAGCGGACTAGCGCAGCGGTTTAAGGGCGTTTTGTATCGTTTAGCTACGAAGCCTGTCCCCGGATTGCTATGGTAGACTCTTACGATCCCCCTGTGATTTACACAACACAACGGTATTGGGTTTCACAAGTTTTATTGGTAAAGACGTTCACACACATTGTTGCGCCTACACAATTGCGGACTGTATACACGTGGATCTGTAGCGTTCTGCGTGGACCAGCACCTAATTCGATCCTCCTACGCGGTAACGGCTCGTCGGCCATCTTGTCGGACCCATTTCCCGCTCGATTTTCGCGGCGAATTAAACGATTTCGAATTTTGCGAAGATGGAGAGGAATTATTAGGTCGGGAAGAAAGTTCTTAAGGTTTTTATTGTAATATCAAAATTACAAGAACCGCAAGAACTTTCTTCTCGACCTAATAATACATCGCGAACGCGAAAAATACGTGTTTAAAATGGTCGACACCAAGATGGTCGACACCAAGATGGCCGACAACCAGCACAGCAAACCTCTGCGATACAAATGCAGGAGAAATGATAGGGAGTACAGATTACTCTCCGTCTCGCAGAATCCTTTGTTCCGCGCGCGGCCACGCACGTGACCGTGGCGCCACGTGTCCCCCAAACACCGAGAAAAGAAACAGAACGAAAACGGAGCAAAAAGGTTCGTGCGAGTTAGCGAGCGTCCTGGCACCGCCACCAAAGACCCCGGCGTGCTCCTGATGACTTCCTTTCGTCTGACCATCACCGATACTTACTACTTACGGTTCGCCGTCCGCCGAAAGTCGAACCGTGACTACTTGCTGCGAACGCCGGCGCGGCGCGACGGTCTCTCCGAACGAATGTCCAGCTTCGGTCACACTGTCGAACTGAACTGACTCAGATAATTCCTAGAGTTCAGATCGTGATCATGATTCAGGTAAAGATCATCCTCGGTGTTAGGGCCATTCTAATCACAGGACTAAATGGGCCCTAGCCCCTTTGGACCCGGCAATTTTGTGTTTTTATTTTTGTATTTGTTTTAAATTTGGACGTTTTCTAGTTCCGAATCTTTTGTGAAACTTCGTCGGCCATTGCTCCCGCTTCCCCTTCCGTGTATTTTCTTTTGAAGAGGGAAAAGAAAATTGTAATACTGAAAACAGGTCCTTTTTCCAATGGAAAAAGACTGAAAATTGAGAGACCTTTTTACGATTTGTTTTATTAAATGTTAACATTGAACATACCGAGGACTAAAAGCGATTAAAATGCTTCAGCTTACAAAAATGACAAGGCTCTGTTCATTTAGATCTTATGCAATTTTTATTACAATATGTGCTTGAATGAAGAAAATTATCGAATCAATTTCCATGTAAGCGATTTCATTATTTCAGTGATTGTAAAATGAATACATAATATAGAACCGTGTATTTTCTTTTGAAGAGGGAAAAGAAAATTGCGATACTAAAAACAGGTCCTTTTTCCGATGGAAAAAGACTGAAAATTGAGAGACCTTTTTACCGTTTGTTTTGTTAAATGTTAACATTAAACGTACCGAGGACTAAAAGCGATTAAAATGCTTCAGCTTACAAAAATGACGAGGCTCTGTTCATTTAGATCTTATGCAATTTTTATTACAATATGTGCTTGGATGAAGAAAATTATCGAATCAATTTCCATGTAAGCGATTTCATTATTTCAGTAATTGTAAAATGATTAATATAGAACCAATGATTTGTGGTAGGTTTAGTGTTAAAGTAAAATGAGTTCCTAATTAGTTTAACATTTTCAGCTACTTTTTATTGTTAATAACCCAGGGGGGGGGGGGGCTAAATATTTTAGAACGGCCCTGCTCAGTGTTTTTGAAAGAAGAAAAGAGGTCCGTTCGGAGAGACGATCGTGTCGCGAAGCCAACAACGCAGCGTCTACCAAGAAAAAGAAAAATACCATCGTGTACCGGGTGTCCAACAAAAACAAAACAGGACACTTCAGATGTTGCGTCTGTCCGAAACCATCCCTGAAAGAAAGGGACGAGGCGCGAAGGGCTTCTTCGTGGCGTTTGAACGACCTCGAAATCCTCTAAATCTACGTCGATGACAGCTTAACTAATCAATTCTCTCGTGCAGATAAATACTAGAGCTGCGACTGTCGACGGTCATCATCGATAAGACGATGACGTCGACAAGTGACAGTCGCAGCACCCTAACAAAATGCTAGACGATTCGTCTAAACGTTGTGAGTCGGAAAAAAGTCTCTAAAAATAAGCGAATAAATAAATAAATAAATAAATTACTGTTCTTATAAGGGACATTATCCAAGTGTAACATGTTTGTTGCTCCCATAGTTTGTTGAGTAATATTTGACACGTATTCTTTTTTAGCTGCTGACACTCGCGTTAAGGGGGTGAAAATACTGTTAATATTTTCAATTTTAGTTAAACGATGTTATATTAGGTTGGCAACTAAGTTCGCGACCTGCATAATTCTCTGAAAGAAAGTCACGTTATATATTTTTTAAGCTTGAGTATTCTATATCAAATTAATTGTAAAAAATTCAAAAGGGTGACTTGTTAGTTCACAATAGAAATTGCTGTTGCTATTGAAGGTTCCATTAAAAAATGTTTAGCCGTAGATTTTTCAAAATTATGCGATAATTAAAATATTGAGTATTTTATATTAAAATAATTGCAAAATTCAAAAGGGTGACTTGTTAGTTCACAATAGAAATTGCTGTTGCTATTGAAGGTTCCATTAAAAAATGTTTAGCCGTAGATTTTTCAAAATTATGCGATAATTAAAATATTGAGTATTCTATATCAAATTAATTGTAAAATTCAAAAGGGTGACTTGTTAGTTCACAATAGAAATTGCTGTTGCTATTGAAGGTTCCATTAAAAAATGTTTAGCCGTAGATTTTTCAAAATTATGCGATAATTAAAATATTGAGTATTTTATATTAAAATAATTGCAAAATTCAAAAGGGTGACTTGTTAGTTCACAATAGAAATTGCTGTTGCTATTGAAGGTTCCATTAAAAAATGTTTAGCCGTAGATTTTTCAAAATTATGCGATAATTAAAATATTGAGTATTTTATATTAAAATAATTGCAAAATTCAAAAGGGCGACTTGTTAGTTCACAATAAAAATTACTGTTGCTATTGAAGGTTCCATTAAAAAATGTTTAACCGTGTACCATAGATTTTTCAAAATTATGCGATAATTAAAATATTGAGTATTTTATATCAAATTAATTGTAAAATTCAGAGCTTTCCAATGACATACAGTTGAAAAGTAATGGTCACTGAATGGGGTTATAATGATACAATAAAAGAATTACGAAACAAAAGGTCGCGAATTTAGTTGCCAACCTAATTAACGACCTAATAATTAACGAGATATTATCCAAAGAAGAAAGAAAATTGCTTCGATAATATCTCGTTAACTATTAAATTTAGGACATATGAAGGTCAACACTTTGATACTCAGAATTCGATACTCCATCGATCTATGGTATAAAAAATACCTCATTCCATTAAAAAAAATGAAGGTGACCTTCATATCTCTAAAAAAAAGTTACATAAAAACAAAAATTTTCTTGGTATCGTATGAGCCCCATTTTACCGTTCAACTTCGTCCTTCAGACATTTGTCGTATCTTTAAAAACAACAAAGATATTAAAGGTGGTCAAGTTAGGTGAAATACCCTGTATTATACAGGGTGTATATCTCAATTTAAACTTAAAAGGACTTGGGCCACTCAAAATAAACGGTTCATATCCTGTATTTTCATTAAAATCGTTGAGTTACACATTGGTAATGTCCCTTATTAGATCTACTCGATTCTATGTGACTCGTGTGCAGCGGAAAACGGATCGTTGCGACCAAGGATGATCGGATGGATCGCGATGGATCATCGATCAACAGGGAGTTCGAGGTAGCCACGAAGAGCGTGTTTCACGACAAGCAACACCGTCGAAATCTCAAGCAGGCGTCCTCGTCGTCGGTGCCCTTATTTTTCCCGTTCCCTGCGACCTTACCGGCGCCTTGGCTCTTCTTACCGTCTTCAGGGTCGCAGCCCTCGGCCGGAACAAGCTGCACGTATCCAGCCGGCCCGGCTCGACGGACTTCCGGTTCTGAACGCGTTCGGTTCAGTTCGGTTCAGAATCGGTTCATAGTTCGATTCGCACCGGTTTTCGGTTTTCGTATTCGTTTGCGGTCGCATGCAATTTTCAGAATCGACGCGGCATGCCAGCGATGCGTGCAACCCGGAACATGCAGAAACACAGAGGATTGGTCAACCAGCGCGCCATGTGTGCTACCAAAATGGCGGCGGGGAGAAGCGGGTACACACTTCCGGTGACGCGCAAACGTTTCTTCTCTTCGATCTCGGAAACCCTTGCGCGCCACTCGGTATATGCTAATGTCGCTTTCTGGACAGCGAGAAAGCGACATTTCTTTGGCGTTAGAATGGCAGAGTTAGTAATTAAGGAGATCCGCGAGATCCAGAGAACATTGAATCGTAGAGAAGCTCGAATGTTGTCCAAGGAATTTGAAAATAGCAGGATTAGCAGGATCCAGCGACCCTTGGATCTCGCGTGGGTGGGTATCGAGAGAGATCGATGGATCGCCTCCGCCCTGCTGCGACGATCAAATCGGGCATTGTTCGAGAAGTGGCTTGTCTGGTGATGGAGAATCGTGATTTCTCACAGTGATCGCAGAATCTCGATTACGATCCGATTGAATTAGTTCTTTGGGTAAACTTTACTTTACCGGACTCAAAATTTGCGCCTTTCTCTTATAAATTATGATGCATTTGGTATATTTGTAGTAGATTTCAGATCCAGTAGATTTGTACCCGGAGAATCTGCAGATCAAAGTTTCCATCCTGTAGGATCAATGGTTCGGGAGTTATGCTTGCTTAAAATTGAGCATTTTTCAGTGTTTTTGACAGGCAAGGGCACCGCCATATTGGTTTGTAGTGACGCGACCGCGAGCCGCCCCTCCAATCTAATCACCAACCAACTCAGTAAGCGGCGCACAGTCGAAACAATTTTCTTTCTTCTTTGGATAATATCTCGTGAACTATTAGGTTTAGGACATATGAAGGTCAACACTTTTATACTCAGAATTCGATACTCTATCGATCTATGGTATAAAAAATACCTAATTCCATTAAAAAAAATGAAGGTGACCTTCATATCTCTAAAAAAAAGTTACATAAAAACAAAAATTCTTTTGGCATCGTATAAGCCCCATTTTACCATTCAACTTTGTCCTTCAGACATTTGACGTATCTTTAAAAACAACAAAGGTACTTAAGGTGGTCAAGTTAGGTGAAATACCAGGTATAAAATATACAGCAGTTATGCTCTCCGCCAATCAGAAGCGATCACGAGGATCGCGAATCACTATGAAAAATCACAGTTTCGCGCTATCCCCACTCGTGCCTTTTCCATGAAATTTTCTCCGACACTGTCACAATAGCGGATCGATTTTCGCGGTGAAATCGATTTTCGGGAGGCGCCGCAGCAGGGAGGCCGGTTCTGGGTGTTCGTACACGTGATACAGACCGTTGCTCGCCGAGTCGTAGCGTCGCGACGGAGCCGTCGGCGTCGTCGCGTGGTTGTTGCCGATGAAGACCGCCGCCGGTGACGATGGCGAGGCGCCTGTCTGGCTGTTCTGGCTGTTACTGCTGCTACCACTGCTGCTACCGCTCCCTGCGCTGCCAGCTAGTCATGCAACCAACCAAACCAAAAACACGAGCTACTGTCAGCCACCGAGAACAGCTTTCGTCGTCCCCGCGCGTGTGTGTGCGTGCGCTCTCTCCTGGGTCTCTAGAATTCCCCACCGGAACGGCGCGCAGCGTGTTCCTTTCCTTCCGCGCCCCTTCGGGACCGCAACACTCTCGTCACGCGTGCACGCCGGTTGATCTACGCAGGGGGCCGGCATTGGCGCCGCCAGCGATCCTTCGGAACCGTTTCAACCGATTCTAATGCTGTACGATATCGATTCCGAACGCTGTGAACCCTATTTTCCACTCGTTTAATTTAACCGAGGGCGGTGGGGGTGTAGTGGGTACAGGAGGAGCCGAATCCCACACTACCCCCTCCAGACGTCATCTGAGGAGGGGGTGTGCGTAAGTAACATCCCCCACCGCCCTAAAAAAATAGCCAACGTTAGGAATTTTATTGTTAGTGGAGTTTACTGTATTTCTTGCGTTCCGAATTCGCACTAGAACTGACTTCTAGACCACTGTGCGGCGGGCCTAAGGACCACTGTGCGGCGGGCCTAAGGGCCCTTGGGCGGTGGGGGTTTGGGTAGGGGTAGGGATATAGTCCCTATAGTCCCATTCCCCCAAATTCCATCTAGGGAGAGCCGAGTCCCACACTACCCCCTCCAGACGTCATCTGAGGAGGGGGTGTGCGTAAGTGACATCCCCCACCGCCCTCAAAAAGCCAACGTTAGGAATTCTATCGTCAGTGGAGTTTACTGTACCTCTTCCGTTCCGACGAGAGTGTAAGGTCGCCCCGAGGGGGTCGAAAGTCCGGAAAGAAAACTAGAAAGAGCGACAGTGTTGTCGAAAGCAAATCGGCGAAATGCAAAGGCGTTTCCGGGCCGCTCAAGAAGGAGACAGATAAAGAGGGGGAGAGAAAGTGAGAAAAGAAGAAAGGGGCGAGCCCGTCGGAGGTTAGAGCGCGTTAACAAACTGTAGATGTTAGTATCTAGATCCGCAGACAGTACTAGGAAGCGTCGTGTGTTCTGTTGGAGATAGAGAGAAAGAAAGATAGAGGAAGAGAGATAGAGAAAGGGGTGTCGATCGAGTGCAACGATGAAGAATAGTGTCGCTGACGGAGTGAACACTGTCCGGGGGTGATAGCGATCGAGACAATGACGTGAGTGATTCGGAGAGTGAGAGGGGGAGGGCTAGTCGAGAAGCAAGATGCGTGGTGAGATCGGCATAGAGCATCGAGAAGCGTGTGAGATATATAGAGATCGTTCCAAAAGTGTTTCTCGGTCGTGAACGGGGGTGTAGATCTTTACAGAGGAGGAGACAAAAGAAATCCAAGTCATGCTTCGACTCTAACAAAAAAAAAAAAACAGTCAGACTCACCCGGTTTCCGCCCACCGACTCGCTCTTCGGCCTCGTTTCGAGCGGAAGCAGCGAGATCTTAGTCTCGTCTTTTTTTTAAACACAAAATCACAGCAAACCTTTTATTCGCCGTTGCTAAAAGATCGCAAGCTTTCCCGCCTTCGTCGGTGAAAAACCGCGGGAACACCGATCCACGTGACGTCTCTAGCACTCTGATATTATCATAGTTTGTTTATTAATTTATTCGTTATCGACGCTTGTCAATAATACCACGTTTGTCAATTTCCTACTCTCTCCCTCAAGCCGAGAGGACAGGCTTCGCGAATCGCCCTTAAGATTCCCCTAAAACTTGAGTCGTCCTGAACAGGAATTTGTTCCTGTGACTCCTTAGAGAGTCGTCCTATTTTTGCTTCAGTATTAATGCACGTCCTATGCTAGGACGTCGATTTTTCTAGGGAGACGAACCTTCAAACCGTCTGTCATTTCGAAAGACCCAGGATCGGTTCAAAGGTCGATGGACTCGCCATTGAGCGATAGCGATGCAAGTTCGACTGGCTGGCGTAGGCAGAAGTGACAAAAGAAAGATCGGAGCTCGGTGGACCACTCTGCGCAGACGAGAAGTCGAGGAACGGGGCTCTGAGGGAACGCCCAGCTCCGCTGGCCACGCCCCCGCTACCAATTAGGGCGTTCCGCTCGCGGTAGCCCCGCCTCCCGGCAACTCCGCGCCCAGGCGTGGGCGGAGATTCGCCGCATCATTCGAGGTAATCGTTCCGCAGACTCGGATCGTTGGTTTTCCGCAACGATCGCTAACTGTTTTATGGTGAAATTGTGGACCGATAAATTTTGAGAGTCGCCTGGTCGTCTCCGCAAAGTGGTCCCGATGGGCGTGGTTCGCCCCCGACTGGTTCTGGACATAACCTGGAGTGGTTTGATTACCGAATCACCGAATTACCTTGCGCTCCCTGTAGGAGTACCGCGGCTAATCCAAGGGGGTTCCCCTGAACCTGGTTCTGGGGTTGCTTGTTGGTCTGGCTAGCTGCGCCGACCACCCTGGCGAACGCGGACACGGCGGCGGGGCTGTTCGGGGGTGTGCCCTGCGAGCCGGGGCCTTTGCCGAGGATTTCGAATAGTCACCGATTAGAAGAGTCAGCGAAGGGGAACGTGTCCATAGAACGGGGCTCCCAAACGCAACAGAGAGTCCACAGAGAACACCCTCACTGACGAACTAGACCGAGTCGTAAGTTGGGCCCATCTCGAGATTAATGCTGCCGTTTTGTTAACGAGAGGCAAACGAGGGGCGATCGTGTTAGAGAGCTTGTTAGAACGTCTTCGACACGCTGCTGCCAGTTTGAAACGGTTCTGAACAATGTCCTCAGATAGTCTTTCCAACTATCAACTGTAATCTAAAAGAAGGACTCTGTCAGTTCGTTCCCAGAACCGTTTCAAGCCCTGGCTAGAGCCTTCCTCAGGGTGTTTAAGACGACTCACTCTAGACCCCGTGTCCTGATCAGGTCTATCCTGGTTAGTTTCCATCGTTAGAAGACAACACTGAAATACTCTCAGGAGCAGATTGGAGGATGCAGATCCAACCGGGATTCAACGGTTAGACTCGAAGGGAGTTAGAGGGGCGAAGACAAAATCCTGAAGCTCGACTCGTGTGGCACTCTCGGACAGATCATGCGCGGTAGACAGCCTCTAGCATGATCGTCGACTGAGTCTTGATCGATCCACGAAAGCTTAGGGGGGTACCTCGATCCAGAACCTCGGGCTGTCGATCGGCGAACGGCATCTCGGATCGAAAGCTTCACAGACCACTGTCCATCCTCTTTCCACCGGGGCTCGGGCCTCGGACCATCGGTCTCTTTTAACCGAACGTTCTCACTTTGCAAGCATCGGAACAACACTGTTTCAGTTCACCCTGGACACAATTAACCTCTTGCCGCGTACGAGATACAGGACAGTTTCGTTGTAAAACTCTTCGAGAGGGACTAGAGAAGATCAAGGACGCTCCCAACCACGCTGATGCACTCGAATCAGCTTTCGTTGGAGGAGCAACGAGAGACTCGAAGGAGAGAACGAGGTTTGTTCGTGAAAATTGGGGATCAACGCGCGCGTCTTGTACTTTTAATTAAAGCCGTCACACTTCCCGAGACGTTCACAATGGAGACACTTGTCGATACACACCGGTGATTAACACGTTCGCCGGGTGTGTTCACACGCGATGAGGAGGACCAGTGTTCTCGTCGAGCCGATCTGTCGGAGTGGCGCACGAGCCAAGCTGTAAACTTGAGTCGCGCGCGCGTGCGAGCACTCGCTCACTCTGTCCGCCTCGAGGACAGAAGCGGAAACGCTGCGCTCGCGTTGGCCGACCTCTCCTACGTCGAACGAGAATAGTTGTCCGCGATAGATTCCCACTGTGCCCGCCGACATAGACACGATTACGCTACGGAAATAGATCGCTATTCGCTGGCCCGCGATCCTGACGCGCGGCGCGCGACCGCTCGATCGAAATCCGTGAGGAAATTCAAGTCGAGAGGAAATCAACCCTCAACTACCATGACGAATCATTGGAAATCTCATCGCATTAGACGTTTGACCTAGCGTTCGGGTTGGTTTAATCGGGGTATGAACCTGCTGTGGTGCTCGGTTGAGTGACACGTCTCGAACATTGTTGAGGAGTGTGTTATTGATCAGAGGAGGATTTGGATGGGTCCAGAAATGTGTCACGCAATCATGATGTTGAAGAAGAAGAGTACGAGACGGGGATGCGCAAGCAGAGAATATGTTTGGAGATCATTTGTTCTAGACCTATGTAGCAAGCTCTAAGACTAAGCGATCTACTTCAAGCCTCTTCCCACGCCTTGAACATTGTTGAGGCAGGTTTCATTGATCACGCCTTCTTGCCCTGGTCTGGAGCATGGCCCACGGGTCGCCTCCACGAGCGGGGCAAGGTGGCACCGGGAGCTGCGGGTGGGCCGAGCTGGGGCTCGGGAAGCCCGATTCGAAGGCTCCAGGGACGGGGACACCGAGCGGGTCCCTCCGCTCGGGGTCCAGTTAGAGTAGTCATGGGGGGAGCTAACCCCTCCCCTTGGGATGCTACTAAAGCTAGGGGGTGACCCGTTGAATTCTCGCGAGATCCGGGCACCTCCTAATTAGCTCAGGCGGGCGTGTGTTTTAGTGGGTACTCTGAGGGAGGGGATCGCGAAGCGTTGTCAGCTTGGCGACTCCGTCCCCGAGGGAGCCCCACATAACCCCGGCTTCCCCCCAGGGGGTCGGGGTATGCGTAATGCATTTCACACGGAAAAAAAAGAAAAAAAAGGTTTCATTGATCAGACTAGGATTGAGGTAGGTCCAGAAATGTGTCACGCAATTATCATGATGTTGAAGAAGAAGAGGAAGAGTATGTGAGCAGAGGTGTACAAGCAGAGCACGTTTCAAGATGATTCTGCAAGGAACTAGACCATCTACTTCAAAGTTATTCGACGATGGTGTCCTCTTACTTGGAGAACTCGAAACTCGGAAGACCGCTTCAGCATTGAAGCAAGATCATGAAAAATTTTCTGTAAACTTCGCACGCTTCGGATTACTACGATATCAGCAGTTGAGGGTTGACGTGCTCTCGCATCGATCGAGCTAATCCGCCTAAGACGATTAGGCGCGATACTGGGGCCAGAGGAGCGAGAATGAGAACCCCGAGAGCTGGACTCCGTCTCGTTTTTCTAGAGCAAAGTTCCGCGAATTTAGGCGAGCAGTCCGGAATATTAACGAAGATATTCCTGGCCGGGATACGCGACCGGCGAAACTTTTGGTTAATTTTCGTCGGTGCCGAGGTAATCGGTGCCAAGCACACGCGGAAAGACTATAATCGGATGAACCGAATGAATTCGTAACGTTAGGACGGTCAGCTGGCCGGCTCTCCATTCACCGGACGGACGCCGTGAGCTGGGTTACAAACATAAATCGTCGAGTGATTCATGGCCGCTTGCGCGCGCGGCCGTGTTTAAACTGGCAGGAGCAAGATAAACAATGTTTCGCGTTACCCGAGAGTTCTTCCGCTTTTTCGCGCGTTGACGGGGTCATTGGGAGCCCCGAGGCTACGCCCACTCGGGGAAAAGGCAAAGAGAGGAGGCAATCGTCAGCGGAAGCTCGATTTTTGGGAACCGAGATCAAATGCGAGTTGGCTGTGGTCTAGAGACTGCTCTCTGGGGCACTGCTCAGGTCCCGGAGCAATTAGACCACGCCCACTCGGGGCCAAAAGAAAAGAGAGAAAGCAATCGTCATCGGAAGCTCGATTTTTGGGGGATCCAGATGAAATGCGAGATGGCTATGGCCTGGAGACTGCTCTCTGGGCCACTGCTCAGGTCCCGGAGCAAGTATACCACGCCCACTCGGGGCCAAAACAAAAGAGAGAAAGCAATCGTCATCGGAAGCTCGATTTTTGGGGGATCCAGATGAAATGCGAGATGGCTATGGCCTGGAGACTGCTCTCTGGGCCACTGCTCAGGTCCCGGAGCAATCAGACCACGCCCCCTCGGGGCGAAATACAAAGAGGAAGCAAGCTAAGCAATTTCCTCCATTTCGAATTAAGCAATGAAATCACAGAAAGAGAACACAAGCTACGTGGATCTCCCTCTCGAATTAGCGAAGTCGAGAGCTACCGACTCGAATTTGTTCCGGCGCGTCCCAGGGGCGAATCGCTCACGGTGGCAGAAAGCAAAGATCCCCCGAGTTCGGATGCACGGAGGTGTGTAAACGGACAGCTCTCGTGATTTTCACTCCTCGGTGATCGTTTTCCCGAGCCGAGAGGCTCGGCTCGCAGTGGAATTCGAAGCGCAAAGACGCTCACCGTAATTGTCAGGCTGCTTCGAGGAGCCGGGCAGACTGGCGGTGGCCGACATTCCGAGGACTATGACCACGGCTATCCCTCCGAACCGCGCGTGTTATCACTACCGAGCCCGCTCACTCGTTCCCTTCGCCGACGGGAATGAAAGCAGAAGGAAGTCGGACGGGAAGAGGGTATAGAAAACCGGGCTGAAGAAAGGACTTCCGCGTCGCTCCGCCGAGAGCAATGGGTTCCGCCCCCTTTGCTTCACCCCCGTCGCGCGTCGGTCGCAAGAGAAAGAAACCGAGAAAGAAAAATCGAAGATCGAGCGAGAGTCTCGGCCGTTTGTCGACCGATGTCTGGTCGCGAACTGCTGCCAATCTATTTCCAAAGCGGTGCCAAGCGGCCAGGTATTTCCGTTGACAGCGAGCGGACTCCGCAAGCGCCGCCATCGAGAGATCAGGCTGCCAACTTGCTCACCTGATCGTCGCTGCCTTCCTACGGACGACGAGATCGTCTATTCTCATAAACGCGGCACGACGCGGAAAACGTCATCGCGACGAGACGAGCGCGCGACGTAAATAGCTAACTATGGCGCGTTTTCCTTCTCCGGATCGATTTTTACCGGGGATTCTGGATCGGATCCACTGGTGCACGGTCGCTCGCAGACCGAGATTCGGGAGAAACGCTCGGCGCACTTTCGCAACCGTTGCACGACATTCTGTTGGGCGCGCGGATCGAGAGGAGACTGGAGAGAGACGGTAAATCCTAGGTACGAGTTAGCGGAAGCTGAAACAGACAGGGTGCAAAAGCTCGGCTCGAAGCTCGTCACTGAGCCCCCCTCGACAATCGACTTCTCCCATTTCCGGTCTCGAGAAAGATATAGAATGGCACCCGCGTATGGTACCTGTAACGTCTTTGATCTCTTCGGGGACGATTTTATACAGGGTGTCAACTTTTGTTTAAAATATTTTTTTGTCAGATTATCGCAAGTAGGGTAACTGCACCAGTAAATGAACGCTATTGTATATGTCAACAAATTTGAAGCCCGAGACTAAAAATGTAGTGTTCATTAACTGGTATTTTTTATATTTTTTATTTAACGTTTAATAAAGAAAAATAATAATAATTTTATTTTATTTGTGTTCATTTATTTTTGACAAATGAAGTATAGGGAGCCATTTGGCATGTATGAGATTCCTTTAATTCACATATTTTTGAAAAAATTAAATATCTTCCTGAACAATTTCTTAAATGTTCATTCACTGGTGCAGTTACCCTACTTGAAAAATCGTGAAAAGTGTTGTATGGGACACCCTGTATATTTTCATATACATATGATTAAACTGCGGATCTTTATGCAAATTGACGAAAAATTTTTTCTAATTACGTTAAAGCTCTCTTGGAACCGTGCGAAAGCTGATAAAAACATTTTCGATCGGACTGCTAATAAGGGTTCACCCGGTATATCACTTTATATTAATTATACTCCTATACAATATATAATATACATCATAAATTAATATATCTATTATATTCACCGTGATCTTTAATTTCTTCGCGATTAAGCCCGGATAAATTAATCGTGCACCTTAGCGAAGAAACTGACAGAGTCCGGATGAATTTAAAACGCGAAAATGAAGGCAGTAGATGGAGGATCGACGCGAAAACCGGAGGACTTCCGGTCACGTGTCGCGCGCAATGGGAGAAGCCTGACCGGAGGACGTTTACACGTGACACACATGTAAGTACGCATGGAGTATACATGTATAGAGACGGGGATACAGATATACACAGGTGGTTACAAATGTATCACACATGGATCAGGAGGCGTGCGAAACGCTCTCGGCGTTTCTACACCTCCGATTTCTGCTAGTTTACCTTCGGGTTCTTTGGCAATGACCGTGCTGCTCCGGTCGACGCCGCCCTTCTTATCCTCTGTACAACATACACACATACACATCACGTATACGGATATGCGACAGTGTTCGTTTTTTTAATTTTATTCTAGTTTAGTTCGATTCTCTGCCTCGCGTACGCACGCGTTGCTGCGAACACCGAGTGTCCATGGAATCACGACTCTGCCAATTTTTCTATGAAATACAAACTGCCACCTTAGAAATGTAAAATTGCCAGAAAATTGTAGTGATTTGATAAAAGCAAACATGGAAGGTTCAAATGCATATAGTGATCTATTAACGAAATTTTTCTGTATGCACAGTTAAGAGCAAAACTGATAACACACATTTTCTAGCTGGGCCAATAACGAAAATTTGATACATGTGTTTGGTCAACTTGTATAAATTATATACGCTCTGAAAATTTCATTGAAATTGGTTAATTGGTTTACGAGTTATGAACGATCAAAAGTGGTAAAATTGCAATTTTTCAAGATTTTCGGATTTTTACCAATTTTGATCGTTTGTAACTCGTAAACCAATTAACCAATTTCAATGAAATTTTCTGGGCGTATATAATTTTTCAAATATTTTCATTACGGACACAAATAAAAAAATTTTAGAAAATGCCTTTTTTATTTTTGCATGTAACCTTGTAAATTATAATTCTTGGAAAATCTTTTTTGCATATCATTTCGTAAACCAATGCTTCTAATTGATTATAAAAAATCAGGTCGTTTGGTACAATTATAAAAAAGTTATTAGTTTTTAGAAGGTACGAATACTTTGTACACTCACTGTATACTTGGACACTTTAAGTGGGCAAATAATGATGCTCATACTCGGATGTAGATATCAGCAATCAAGGTGATAATTAGTCTTTCAGCTTCCATGAAATTCATGGATTTATTTTTCAGCGTCGAAGTGTAATTGTTGGAATAATTTAAATGGATAATTGTGGAGTGCTCGGAGAAGCAGCAATCTGTACGTACACGTTGCTTTCGGCGATCGGAAATCGTTCGATCACTATGATAAGTTAGAGGGAGTTATCGCGTTTGTTCCTCGCGGTCGAATCTTCGCGGGTACGTTCGAAGATCGCGCGGAATTTCAATGTAAAATAGCTGGACTCCGGATGTTTTTGTTAACCCCTTGCTAAAATCTATGGATGCAAACCGACGATCGAAATCGAAGATGAAATTGTGATAACAATAGGATATGCACCGTTCCAGCTATCGAGAAAGCTATCTGGTCTTCGACTGAACTTCAGCTTATGAGACAAGAAATTTTAGACTTTCAAAAATAGAATTCTGTAGATTTGGATGAGGGAATTCCGAAAATCCAAGTTGTAACGTTAGGAATTCACTGGTTCACAAGTTATACGTGTTTAAAGTGCATAAAGTTCCTTGTTTCTCAAGAATCCTTAAAATCGTTCAACTTTAAACACGCATAACTTTCGAACCAGTGCATCCCTAAAGTTAAAACTTGGATTTATGTCACTGTCTGATAAAAATTTACAGGATTACATTTTAAAAAATCCAAAATTTGTGGTCCCGTTTTCAAAAAATCGATTTTTCGAGTACATGTGCAAATATGTCTTATCTAGATAATGACTTTCTCTTCTCTTCCGAAGACAGAGAACGGCAAAGAAATTTCGATTGCGAAGCAAGGGGTTAAAAAGCGAGCACCGAAGGGACAATCACAATCGACAGAGTAGACTATCTCCGAAGATAAATTCCCAATGGATCAACAGTAAATCTCGCGAGGACACCGGTTAACACTGAAGCCGAAACACTGAAAGCACGAGAACATCGACTAATATAATATATATTGTAGGTCCAAGTGAATATTCCGGTCAATGCGATCCTCTCGTCTCGAGATCGCCAACGGAGTTCCAGCTAATCCACAGAGACGACACTCTGGCTGCGTCGACGTTAAACCGTGCTATACTTATTAATCTCTAACATAAACTTAACACGCCAGAACATATACAGCGGCTCCGAAAACTATCGCACCGCCGAGTTCTCCAAAACTCTTCGACGTTTAAACAATCCCAACTTGATAGAAAAAAAATCGCATTTAATTCTCATAAATCAGCAGAAGCATTGCAACATTTTTTACGGGAAAATATCGTACACGGATTTGAAGATTGAAGCTTCCCCTTTGCAATGATGCCTTGGAAATTGAAGTACGATTTTTTTCGGCCGTTTTACAGTGGTCTGGAAGGTGCACCGTCAACTTTGAACGAGAATTTTTCACAAGCGAATAATTTGTTGGTTGTTTCTTCGTTTACAAAATGGTTCAAAAATCGTACATCAAGTTTTAGGGGGTGGTTGCAAAGGGAATGCTTCGATCTTCGAATCCGTGCAAGATTCAGTCACGAAAAAAATTTGTTCTACAAACCGCTATACTGGGTGTCCCAAAAATGTTGTTCCTCTTTGAATGGGGTGATTCCTGAGGTGATTTGAAGTATATTTTCCCTTTGCGAGAATGTTCTCCGCGGCTTCGTTAACGAGTTATCAGCGAAAAACACCGACTGTTTTTAACTGTTTTAGCCGCGCTGTAATAGGCCAGTGTTTTTCGTAAATAACTCCTGAACGAAGCCGCGGAGAATATTTCCGCAAAGGAAAAAGTTGTTAAAAATAATCTGAGGAATCATCTGGTCATGCGACCATCTCTCGAACACCAAGAATTTTTCGAGAATCGGTAATTCGGTGTGCGATACTTGTCGGGGCACTAGTATATACATTTATATCTATGTAGAGAGATAAAGAAAGAAAAATAGAGAGAAAGAGAGAGAGTTAGAGAGGAAGATAGAGAGATAATATAGAGAGAGCAAGCATTCTTCGTAGCCCAGTCTCTCGACGTATCTGAAATTAAAGTTCTCAAGTGGTCCGTCGATTTTCTTCTCCGGAGAAGAAGAATTAATAAAGGAAAATAAGAGAGAGATAGATAGATAGAGGTAGAAAGACAGAGAGAAAGAGAAAGGGGTTAGTCGGGACATAGATCGTTCGGGAAACAAGAAAAGAAAGATGCCGAACAAGTTAAACAATAAAGATTGGAGTTAGGGTGGTGGGATGTCTCGAGTTCCAGTTACCGCGGGATCGATACCGCTCGCGGAAAGTCGCGGTGAAAATCCGCGGGAACGATTGTCGAAACACGAATTAATATATCGAGTGTATCCGTTGCGCTTTCACGGATTCGATCTTCTCGCCGAGATTCATCTCGCGGACTCGTTTCCCTCGGTGAGAGGGAGGTTTCGCGGATCCTCCGGCAGCGACTTCCCTCTCGCAATTATTTCGGCTTGTTTTGCGCAACAAAGGCGATATTATTGCTGGACGGCGGTATCGATCGGCGAGTTCCCGCAGAGCCGAGGCTCGATAATCACTCTGATATCACCGGATCCCAATTAAAAAAGGGGGAAACGGGGACAGCGGGGACGGTGACAGAAAGAAAGAAAGAAAGGGATGAAAGGGGTAACAGGCCAAGGCACCGAGTGCTGGAGGGTGCAGTTTCAACGGTGGACACGTTCGATCGGGCGCTTTGCCAGCGTCTTCGGTGGCTGCATCCAAGTTTCCCGGACAAATTAGGACTGTGGGGGATGGGTCTCGGGTTTATGGACCCCTTCGGTAACGTCGAGGGACGCGCGTGCAATTTCAATCGCAGATCGCCGGACTGATTTTTCACACTATCGGTTGTTCCATCGAATTCATCGACTTTCTTTGCAGGTGGCTCGTCGAGTTCAGAGATCTCATAAGAAAGCTTCGTGTGAGTTCATCGAGCTTTAGGGGCCCTAATACCGAGCTTTGGAAAGCTTTACGTAGGTCCATCAAGATTTAGCGACCCTTATACCAAGGTTTCCAGAGCTTTATGTGGGCCCACCAAGCCTCAGGGGCCCTTATACCAAGGTTTCCAGAGCTTTTTGTGGGTCCACCAAGCTTTAGAGGCCCTTATAGCAAGCTTTGAAAAAATTGATGTGGGTCCACCAAGCTTTGGAAAGCTTTATGTGAGTCCACTATGTCTGAGGGGCCCTAATACCAAGCTTTGGAAAGCTTTACGTAGGTCCACTAAGATTTAGAGGCCCTAAGACCAAGCTTTTGAAAGCTTGTACGTCCACCAAGATTTAGTGACCCTTATACTAAGGTTTCCAGAGCTTTATGTGGGTCCACCAAGCTTTAGAGGCCCTTATAGCAAGCTTTGAAAAAATTGATGTGGGTCCACCAAGCTTTGGAAAGCTTTACGTACGTCCACCAAGATTTAGTGACCCTTATACCAAGGTTTCCGGAGCTTTATGTGGGTCCACCAAGCCTCAGGGGCCCTTATACCAAGGTTTCCAGAGCTTTTTGTGGGTCCACCAAGCTTTAGAGGCCCTTATAGCAAGCTCTGAAAAATTGATGTGGGTCCACCAAGCTTTAGAAAGCTTTATGTGAGTCCACTATGTCTGAGGGGCCCTAATACCAAGCTTTGGAAAGCTTTACGTAGGTCCACTAAGATTTAGAGGCCCTAAGACCAAGCTTTTGGAAGCTTGTACGTCCACCAAGATTTAGTGACCCTTATACTAAGGTTTCCAGAGCTTTATGTGGGTCAACCAAGCAGTAGAGGCCCTTATACCAAGGTTTCCAAAGCTTAATGTGGGTCCACCAAGCTTTAGAGACCTTATACCAAGATTTCCAAAGCCTTATGTAAGTCCATGAAGCTTTGGAAAGCTTTATGTGGATCCACCAAGCTTTAGAGGTCCTGGCTACAGGTCTGCCAAAGTTTTGAGACCTTTGAGGTCTTAGAGGACTGGGAAACCGTGAGTCTTTAAAGTTCCAGAAATGGAAAGAGTGTGAGAAAAATCTGTGACGACACCGATAGCGTGAATAATGGCCCCGCGACGTAGTTCGCCTCTTTCGTCGTAATCCGGGGGACTCGTCAATGCACCAGCATGCACAAGCGATTGTACCGATGCAGCATGCGACTCTAGGCTGCAAGCAGGACGTTTTCAAGGGTTCTAGCTGCTGCAAGCTTTCCAGATACAGACAGAGACAGAGATAGAGAAATAGACAGTCGGAGAGAGTGAAAGAGTGAGATATATAGAGTGAAATGAAGAAATGGAGGGTGGTGTTCATAAATCCATAACACCGATGTGACGGTAAATCGTGTCGACGTGGTTCGTGCCGGTGAAAGAGAGACTCCTACGATCGTGTGTGTGTCTCTCTCTCTCTTGTGCGAGTGTATGCGTGTATGTGCGCGGGTGTACAGACCTGAGGAATTGACAAGAGGATGGTGGATTCGTTCCCGTGTGGGCTAGACAGTATTTGTCGATGCACAAATGGGAACAGACTATGACAGAGATAAAGAAAGCGAGAAAGGGAGAGAGAGAGAGAGAGTGTGTGCGAGAGAAAGAAAGAGAGACATACAAGGATAGAAATTTTTGGCTAATATTTCCAAGGCACGAGCAGCGTGCTGGGGAGACATATCTTCTGCGACGAGTGTCTGGTCCACTGTGCACCAGACAGTCAATGAACATAAAGAAACGAGAGAAAAAGGTTCGAAGAAATAATCGTGGAGAAAGAAAGAACAGAGCTTTCTGCTCGCCGATGACGATGATCGCTTGTAAGCTGATCTAAACACGCTCCAGCTCGCTAGTCGCTACCGATGAGGATGAGAACGCGAGTCTGAGAAGCGCGGGGAAGGTACGGAGATCCTTTTGTTCAAAGATTTGCTGGACCCGGATAAAAACCGGAGAAAATTGTTAGAGACTGTGTGATCGAGCTTTCTTCGGGACACAAGGATCTCCGAGCGATGAAAGCTCCCTGTCACCTGCCAACCGGGTGTATTTATGGTAAACGGTATTAACACTAGATCTACGGAACGCTAACAGTGATCGTATGATTCTAGGTTACTTTACCACAGGCCTGGGCAACTTGCTGCTCGCGACTCCTATCCCCACTCCTGGGTCCTCTCTATCAAACTCCTTGGAGGGGAGATTAGAAGGCCGTATCCTCGCAGTCACGCGGGGCGAAGCACGGTGAGTGGGGGAATCGGTACACTGGTAGTGAGGGGACCGATACACTGGGAGTGGGGAATAGTGGAGGGGCCCGCACACTGGTAGTGGGGGAACTAGTATAGTAATAGTGGTGGAACTTGTATACTAGTAGTGGGAGAACTGATACTCTGGGAGTAGGGGGATTGGTACACTGGCAGTAGGGGATATCGGTACACTGCTAGTGGGGAAACTAGTATAGTAATAGTGGGAGAACTGGTACACGAGTAGTGGGGGAAATGCTATACTATTTAGTAGTGAGGGGACCGATACACTGGGAGTGGAGAATAGTAGAGGGGTCCGCACACTGGGGAAACTGGTACATTAATATTGGGAGAACTGGTATTCTGGCAGTGGGGGAGAGATATCGGTACACTAGTAGTGGGGGGATACCGGTACACTGCTAGTGGGGGAACTAGTATAGTAATAGTGGGAGAACTGGTACACTGGCAGTGGGAGGATATCGATAAACTGGTAGAAGGGGAACCGCTAGACTGGTAGAGGGGGAACCGCTACACTGGTAGTGGGGGAACCGCTACACCGATAGAGGGAGTCACAAGGCGATAGCGGGGAAGAAGTTGCCCGGGCCTGCTTCACCACACGAACCTTTTTCCAAACATACCAGCACAATGAATTCGTCCGGACTGTAGGACCTCCAGCCAAAATAGACGTTCTCTCTAAATCGGTCGCGAGGAACGGAAGTTACATCAACAATTAATCGATGCAACGAAACAATTTGGTAGTTCTAGTGTCAAACGCAAGCAGACAACGAAAGCAGCGAACCAGCTCGCCCGGTTAGCAGACTAGAAACTAAGCGCGAAGAGAAAGGAAGAAACGTCAGCGACGATCGCGCTCTGAAAGAAAAAAGCGAAAGCTGTGCGCTAGATCGATCGATCTATTCATCGCGCGCGATCTCTCCTCGACCAAAGCACATCTATTCGCAGTTTGCCGCGTGAACTTTGCGAAGTTCCTCGGAAAATCTGTACAGATACCCTACCGAGAAACAAGTTGTACCTTCGAAGTTCCATCGATCGTCTCGATCTCGATTACTCGCGGTTACCCTCTGCGATTACTGTACCGCGCATCTTCGTGCAAATTAAGGTGTTTATCGGATAGCAGAAGGTTCTTTTCGCTGCTGAGAATTTCAGCATCTGAAATGTTCTTTCTCCGATGCCTCCTGTTTTGTTTTCCATCTAGTCGGTTCTCCTGCGGGAACGCACAAGATCCACAGTATAGTAATCGCTCTCCTGCGGTTCGTTGAACGTCATCAACCTCTTCAGGGTTCTTCAGCGTTCTTCGAAACGATTCAAAACAGAACTAATCGTACGCGTCAATCACGACAAACACTTCTTTCGGCTTCCTCGTTCCCTGAAGAAGTTCAGGGAATCCGATGACCCTGCAGCGCTTTCTGATAAAGAAGATCCTCATCCGATACGAATCTCGCGAATTCTCCGGAAAAAGTTCGTGCCACGATTATCGAACGAAGGTGGTGATAGAACTATATTTATACAGGCTGTCCCAAAATTCCTTCAACAGCCGGAAATGAGATATTCCTGAGATCATTTGAAGCAACATTTTCCTTTGCAAAAATGTTATCCGCGGCTTCGTTTAGGAGTTATTAACGAAAAACACGGACCAATCAGAGCGCGACCTAGACGCGAGTTGACACAGTCGGCCAATAGACAATTGGTGCGCCGGGCCAGCTGTGCCAACTCGCGTCTAGGTCGCGCTCTGATTGGTCCGTGTTTTTCGTTAATAACTCCTAAACGAAGCCGCGGATAACATTTTTGCAAAGGAAAATGTTGCTTCAAATGATCTCAGGAATCTCTCATTTCCGGCTGTTGAAGGAATTTTGGGACACCCTGTATATAGAGAGAGAGACGGTGGTGGTCGCCGCGATTCTGGCCCTCGAATTGGCGAACGACGATTCTACCGCGTGTCTGACCAATTCGAGCTCGTACTACTTGCTCCCACGTTTCGTCCACGTGGAGACTGCTCCGCTTCACGCCTCCCACGGCTGCTAGCTTGTCCGCGAGTAAATAATAATCGCAGAGACAAAAACCGCGCGATCCTAATCGCTCTCGATCCTAAGTGCCGGAGGGGGAGAGGTCGGGGTGGAAGAATGATTGTGTGAGACGTACCCTCACTGTTCAGGTCTGTGAAATATCTCGAGATGCAATATCAGATCGGCCGGAAAGTCTGTCGATGTTTATTTCACTGCGGAATGCCAACGTAACCACAGTAATACTAATTGTAAGTCACTTTTAAAAGGACCATAACTTTTTTTAATATCAGATCACACGACTCGAATTTGTTTGAGCAGTTGGAACAATTAATTCACTGCGTGACGTCAAAATGAAATTTGGAAACATTGCGATTGGTCGGGATTATAAAGGAGATTATTAGACTGCGGATATTTATGCAAAATAAAAATGTTTCCTGTTGATTGCAGGACCCAGGGATAACGTAGAAATTGATTTCGTCCCTTAACGACTTTGTCATATTAAAAACAAGAATTTAAAATTGTTGCATTTTTTAAATCTTTTACTGTATTATTTCACCTAACCAGTTTTTTCATAAATGCATCAAGATCCGCAGTGTAGAAATGATTAAAGGTGTTGTTCACAACTTTTTTCTGCGAGCCAATGTTGAAAATTTAAAAAATTTGTCAAGTTTCAAAAAATGCAAAAATTCTTAGATTTATTTCAGTTCTGGTTCGTGTTCGTTTTAATTTAGCGGAGACTTTCTGGCCAGCCTGCATCGAGTTAGACGCCTAATTTCGACCAGCACCTGGACCACCGATATTTATAGTCTACAGTCAGTATAAAAATTATTCCCATATCCTGTAATTATTAATAATTTTTTTCAGTGTGGATCAAACGGCTTGAATTTTTTTGAGACGTTAGACGAATTAGTTTATTAGCTGACGTGTGTATAATTTTTAAAATAAATTGTTGCGGGTCGCAATTGCGAAGGAAAAAGCAAAGATCACGATTTTGAAATTTTTTTATCTGTGCCTATGATGAAAATTGAAAACATGCATTTTATATTTTATAACAACATTGATCGATTTCGATGAACATGGATCTACCAAACGCATTTCTTAAATTTTCAATACAGACACAAATAAAACATTTAAAAATTGTGATCTTTACTATTTTCTTTGCAATTGGGACCAACAGCAATTTTTAAAAAATTTATTGTCGCATATTAAGTAGTAAATTAATCATCTTAACATCTCAAAAAAAACTCAAGCTGTTTGGTCTACTTTTAAAAAAGTTATTCAATTTGAAAAAGTGTACAAATACTTTTTACACTGACTGTAGTGAAAGAAAAATCCTCGCATAATAAATAATGGCTACTAACAGACTAGATCAAGCTCCGAGCCTACCTCAACTATCTAAAAATCCTGCCAGCGTCAACAATTGCACTAACAGACACTACAATTTGAAAATCTAGGTGCTGCTCGAAATTCGACTGGTCTTCGAAATGAATTTTCATTTATGTTTCGACTCTCCCGAAACTTACTATCTGACAGCGTGCGTTCCTAGAAGACTGCTACGTGTTATGGATTTGTGAGCATCGTTGTTTTGCTTTAAACACGGAAATTGCTTTTGTTGCTCGTTGGTTGCGCAGCTGTTCTATCGACTTTGTATTGTACAGGGGTGTTGCGCGTGTTTGCGTGTTGTCTGTCTCTGTGTCTGTCGCGAATGGCGGGGAAACACGTTTCCCATACGGTGGAACAGGCCTGGGCAACTCGCGGCTCGCGGACGACCCCACTCCCCACTCCTGGGTCCTCTCCCCACCAAACTCCTCTGGAGTGAAGGAGGAGGTCGCAGTAACGCGAGGAAAAACACGGTGGGGGCAGCATGAAATAGTTGATGGTGGGGGCACGCTGGTAATGGGAGTCGTGAAGCGACAGCGGGGTAGAAGTTGCCCAGGCCTGCAGTAGAACCTCGTTTATACGAACCAATCAATGTCAAACTTCAATTGACTTATTAGCCTACGAATTTTTATGCCAAAATATCAAATTCACCAAACGTGAATTCAAAAAGAGAATTAAATTCTAAAATAATTAAATCTGCAATTAATAAATTAAATTAGACAGTGAAATGTTGTATTTCTCGCAGTTTCGAGCATAAAAATCCGCAGACTGATTATGTTACTTTGCAGAAGCAATTTTTAACGCTAACAATCGGAGACCCGTTGAATGATGGATTTCCGATTCTTAATCGTAAAATTGTTGTAATGATACTTTTGTTGTTCTAGTGTAAACAACGTGCCCATTTGGTCTGGTACGGTGCCCATCGCTGGTCCCCGAAGTATAATTCGATTCACCGATGGTGGTTATCCGTTTAGGCAGAGATAGAGATAGAGAGACAGAGTGGAGAAAGAGAAAGAGAGAGAGAGAGAGATCGAAAGTACACCATCCAACGACTACAAAGGTCCGCGGGAGTTCTCGTAGCGAAATTCAGTGAGCAAAGCTCTACATTGCAGACTTAGACGGAGACTCTATGGCGATTATGTTCGCGGAGGTTCGTTCGATCGGAAACTATATTGGTGCTGACTATCGGCTACCGGAAACAGTTCGGTGCAATTTTATTAACCCCTTGGAGGACCAGACTCATCATTAGACTGTGGATTTTATGCATACCTGACAAAAATTGGGTAAACTTTACTTTACCTGATTCAAAATTTCTGCCTTTCTTCTATATGATAAATTATGATGTATTTGATATGTAATCGAAGTTTCGATCCTGTAGGATAAATGGTTCAGGAGTTATGCTTGTTTAAAGTTGTGCATTTTTCAGTGTTTTTGGCAGGTAAGGGCGCCGCCATATTGGTTCGTAGTGACTTTATTATAGTCCTTGTTGCCCCCTACGACCTAATCACCAACCAACTCGGTAAGCGGCGCGCGACCGTCACTACAAACCAATATGGCGACGCCCTCACTTTTCAAAAACACTGAAGATTGCTCAACTTTAAGCAAGCATAACTCCGGAACCATTGATCCTACACGATCGAAACTTCGATCTGCGGGTTCTCCGGGTACAAATCTACTGGATTACATACCAAATACATCAATTTATAGGAGAAAGGCACAAATTTTGAGTCCGGTAAGAAACAAATAGATATCCTACGATGCAGACAATTTTTATTTTGCATAAATATCCGCAATCTAGTCATCATATGGCAACGTACTAAACTCTGCGAGCTGCACGCGAACAATTCAATTGTCTGGGACACGTGATGTCTCGGAATACGAACTGTTTCCGCAATACTGAACACCGCGATCGCGAGTGATCGTCGAAATCGCGGGGGGACCGCGATCAGCAAGATGCCGTGCGGTAATTCGATCAGAGAGGGTCTCTCCGGGTAAAAAGGGAAAAATAGAAAAAGGAAAGACCGTGGTGTCCGCCTGACAGACCTCACAAAGCGACAGAATTACCGCGTCACAATGGCTGGATGTTTATGTCGGTATCGATTGGTCCTCGTATCACCAGTTCGTTTCATCGCACCTGTCCGCCGTAAAAAACGAGCGGACTCGGCGGTTCTTGTATTTTTAGCTGCGCGGACAAACGTTGATGGGAAAACGCGAAACACCGTCGAACCTCCGGTCACCAAACGCGAACAACGGGGCTGGTCCTTCGTTCCCAACTTCTCCGGGGTTCTCGCCTTGAATCCCGAACTGCAAAGCTTCGCCGAAAACGATCGTGAAGCAAGAAGCGACTTCACACAACTAATCAAAAAGTGATCTAGCAGGATGAGCATTAGGTTGAAACTCTAACCCTTTATTTAAGGGTAACATGAGGGGGTAAACACCCTTAACTTTAACTTTTTTCTCGGTTGATAATTAAGGTATCCATTTTTTTCACAATTGTGAGCAAATTATAAAGGGTAGAAAAATATATTATTTTTTAGGGGTGGGGGTTGCAAGCAACCCGTCGAGTGACACCTACCAAAAAATTCAAGAACAATGTTCTGCTACTTATTTAATATATCTGAAAGTTTCGAGTTTGTCGGATTGGTGGAACATTGTTAAATAATTTAGAAACAAATGAAATAACGCCAATATAATATTAGTAAAATAGAAGGTTATTAAAATAGCAGATGAAGTCTCCTATCTTTCTATCCTTCATAATTTGCTCACAATGATATATTTCATCCTCATATCTTTATTAACAACCGAGAAAAAAGATAAAGCTTAGGGTGTTCACCCTCGTATTACCTTAAAATGATTGGTCAGCGACTTAAAACTTTGGGGGGTCATCTTGCAACCTAAAAACATTCTTTTGCACACGAAATCAATAAAAATTGTCTTGGTGGTCGCTGGACCATGTTTATCCTTTTTTTCTTTTTCTTTTCTTTTTTTTCTGTTTCTTTTCTTCTTTTTCTGTTTCTTTTCTTCTTTTTTGTTTAAGGACTGTGGGGAAATGCTTTTACCCCCACAATGACACCTGGGGGAGGGTAGTGAGTGGACCATGTTTATCCTGTTAGATCCTTTTGGTTACTTCGTTACAATTTTAATCGATCCCTTCGATACGAGTTCAAGATACAATTTAGGGGATCTAGGCCAGAGAATAAAGAGAAACCGTAGATCCCTTGAGCCAAGGACCAGCCTGGACTGTTCAGGCAGCTCCCTCGAACCTGTTCCAGCTGTCCATGACAAACTTCGAGGGAGCAACCTGCGTAAAGGGGTTGGCGGACGAGAATGGGACTCGGTAACGGGGTCAGGGGTCACAGGACAGGGGCAAGTAGAAGGCGAGACAGGTTCTAGTGGAGGGGGCAAGGCAAGAGGCAAAGCGACGAGGTAGATACTTAGCTGCTCGAGCTATTGTCCAACGATCGATTTGCACGTGAGCCGGGTGTACTATCTCTCTAATAATAGGCCGATATGCGCGCGCAATGTCGCTGCGTCTACAGTCTAAGGGGACCGAAAACAAGAGTTCACCTAACCCCGCAGTTAGGCTGAAACAGGGGGAGTAGGGCACAAGCACGCGAGAACCTGCTGGTCTCGCTGATCACGTTATGTACAGAGATAATGGGCTCCTTCTTCTATTAACTCTTCCAACTCCATCTTCTTTCGAACAGCTTTTCGAAAGAACGTATCGCCGAGACACTGTTCACAGTTCTTAAATGATAGTCTTGGCAATGGGCGCCATAGACCGTTTAGATTCCCGTTATTTATTATTGGATAATTGTATTTTCAGTGCGTTCGAGTGTAAAGAAGTAATAGCTTTCCACTCGGCACTCTTCTGCTGCAAGTCTGAAGCAGAAAGAGTGAATTGGAACAACTATTGCTTGACTTTCTAGTGTCCTCTTTCGGGAAACAGTGGACTGCGGATTTTCATAACTGAAGGGTTGCTTCATCGTTGACCAGAGTTGGGCAAAAATTTTATTTTTGCGTCCTTGCATTTCATTTTTAACTCTCATCCGTCCCTCGTGTCAATTTGACACAGTTTTCCCGAAATAAGTTACACTGTTCTGTTATTTGTAGGTAAATTCGTTCGAAACTTGGTGACTTTTATTTTTTTAATGCGAAACATATAACTGCAGAAACCTAAAATGTAAATGTTAACTCATCAATTTCAAGGAAAAAAACATCGAAAAGTAACTGTTTGACTTGTTATTTTATCGGTTTTTTGTATCACTGTGTCAATTTGACACCGAGGGACAGATTCAGTTCGTGAAATGAGCGACGGATGAGGGTTAAGTAAAAATTTCGAATAAACTGGGATTTTCCAAGTGGGTTTTAAACTCACTTTATTCGACATTTTTATTTCAATAAAATTTTTGTGTGCCCAAATCTGTCGTTAAACTCTGTCGTTAACCCTTCGACTGCGAAAAGGAAGGACAGCCGATTTTATGCATTTACGACAAAAATGAGTAGATATAATTTAAAACAGTACAAACATTAGAAGAATTTTAAAATGCTGTTTTACAGTATGTTCAATCTATTTTTTAAACATATTAAGAAAGAAAATAAATTTCAATTTCGCTCCAGATAGACAGTTTCCACGAGACAGTGGATTCGATGCATTTACGACAAAAATGACTAGAAGTAATTTGAAACAGTACTAACTAGAAACATTACAAAAATTTTAAAATACTGTTACATCATGTTCAACCTATTAAACATATTAAGAAAGAAAATAAATTTCAATGTCACTCCAGATAGACAATTTCCACAAGACTGATTTTATGCATTTACGACAAAAATGAGTAGATGTAATTTGAAACAGTACAAACATTAGAAGAATTTAAAAATGCTGATACATCATGTTCAACCTATTAAACATATTACGAAAGAAAATAAATTTCAATTTCACTCCAGATAGACAATTTCCACAAGACTGATTTTATGCATTTACGACAAAAATGAGTAGATGTAATTTGAGACAGTACAAACATTAGAAGAATTTTAAAATGCTGTTTTACGGTATGTTCAATCTATTTTTTAAACTTATTAAGAAAATAAATTCCAATTCCACAGCTTCAAACTACCCAACAGTCGAAAGGTCAACAATTGTCCAGAGAAAATGAAGAAGAAACCAGAAAGACCAGAGAAACAAGAAAATCAGAATTCCAACCAAAGCCCTCGGATCACCGATCAAGATCCGAGAACCTCGGGTCCATGAAAATCCGCAGATCTACATTCCGACGAAATAAATTATAGTCACACCGATCTCTCCGGATCGAGATCACCGCGATCATGACGAAGGCAGCTCTCCCGGTGCAGCCAGAGCCTAAAGTTCGTGATTCTTGGGTGTTTCGATGGCCGCGATTTACCTCGAGTTCAAAAAAATAAAGAAAAATCGCGCAGATCCCGGCGGATCCAGGGATCGTGTTCCCCTAAGGGGATACAACGCGGGGATGCTAGAATGATCTAAGAGAGACAGATAGAGGTAGATAGAGGTAGAGAAAGAGACAGATAAATAATGACAGAAATAGAGAAAGAGAGAGAGAGAGAGAGTGAGGAGGTTTTGGGTGTCCTACCTTTAACGTCATCGTCCTCGATCGTTGTGCTGCTGTCGGTCGATTCCTTCACCTGAGAGCCGTCGCCCTTCTTCGTGCTCCGACCTGGAGTACGCAGAGCGTTTTTTCAGTGAGATCGGCAGACAATTATGGTTGGCAAAATTGTGTAATTCTCAGACAGACAAACGGAGAGAGAGAGAGAACGTAGTTGGGGGCAAGAGGTTAGGATTTTTCATCTCGAAAGAGAGAAGAACACTTGGGATTCGGGTAGTTCGGTTAGTAGAGAGGGAGAGCTTTTTCCACGCGACATAGTTTTTCACAGCTAGATTAGAGCACACAGAGGCGGCGATCCGATTAAGAGGATATGTCTAGGATCGGAGGACGTCGAGACAGAGTGAGAAGTAGAGAGAGAGAGAAAGAGAGAAAAATAGTCCGGAGAATCGATAGAGGGTGGTCGATCGAGATCGATCGTCTCCGGGGATCAGCGCGATCGAGATGCGTTCCAGAAGCCGCTGCACGGGATCCCCGGGGGATCTTAGTCCCGATCTTCAGGCTGAAAAGGCTCCAGAGAGAGAATCTAGTTCGAGGTTTCATCGACGGGGATTTGGGACGAGATTCGAGGTTCGAGATTGTTCTGGAGCGGCACAGGGAGAAAACAAGCGCGAAGAAGAAGAAGAGAGGAGAAATCGCACATCCCGAGGACTCCGGGGAGCTGTCACGCATCTCGATCCGCAAATCGAACTGCGATATTCGCGAGAGTCTGCCCAATCACGTTCGCACCCGGTTAAATGGTTTTGCGCCGTTGAGGATAGGCCTGGGCATCTTGCGGCTCGCGAGCCACTACTCCTTTCCCCACTACGGCGTCCTCCCCACTAAATTCCCGCGGAGTGTACGGGGAGGTCGAGTCACGCGAGGCAAAGAATGGTGGGGCAATAGGAGATGGTTGAGAGTGGGGGAAGCGGTAGGTGGCCGTAGAAGAAGTTGCCCAGGCCTGCTTTAGACTCTCGAGACGCGTCTTTGCTAAACAAATGGATTCTTAACATCATACCTACCGGGTGTTAAGAGTATTTGGTACGTTTTGCCATTTAAAAATATTTTGCGACACTAAAATTGAGTTCGTCCGTAATTTTCAATACAATAAATGCTTTGACAAGAAAAATTATTCCACTGTTTTCCAGGGAAACGAATTTTTATTATTTCAATAATTGGAATATATGGAAGATTGTCGGTAATTTTCAATATAATAAATTCTTGGACAAAAAAAATTATTCCACCATTTTCCATAAACGAATTTTTATAATATCAATAATTGGAAATTATGAAAGATTGTCCGTAATTTTCAATATAATAAATGCTTTGACAAGGAGAATCATTTCACTGTTTTCCAGAAACGAATTTTTATTATTTCAATAACTAGAAAATATGAAACATTGTCTGTAATTTTCAATATAATAAATGCTTGGACAAAAAAAATTATTCCACCATTTTCCATAAACGAATTTTTATAATTTCAATAATTGGAAATTATGAAATATTGTCTGTAATTTTCAATACAATAAACGCTTGAACAAGGAGAATCATTCCACCATTTTCCATAAACGAATATTTATAATTTCAATAACTAGAAAATATGAAAGATTGTCCGTAATTTTCAATATAATAAATGCTTGAACAAAGAAAATTATTCCACTGTTTTCCAGAAACGAATTTTGATAATTTCAATAAATGGAATATATGAAACCAGCACTTTGACCGAGGTAGATTTAATGTTAATTACTGCAACATCTTTTTGGATATATTATTGTCGTAGGCGGATTTGTTGAAAAGTCAGTTTCCTAGATCCGGTGCGAACGTGTTGGAGCCTCGATCGGCGAGGCAGGATCTCTCAGAGGTGCATTAACGATCTCAAACCAACTACAATCTGGCTACATTCGTTGCAAGTGAACTGATGCTACTCGGTTCTACGTTGGCTAGACTGCGGATTTTAGGCACAAGTTTTGCGAACGCATCAACGTGTGCGAGATAAAGCAAATTTTTATTGAAGCATTTTCACTGGAAAATCGAATTAAATAAAATTGATTGAATATAGAGATTTTATTTGAAAAATCCGCAGGCTAGTTGTGAATTAGATGCATCTTTTCTATAAAAATCTGAGAATCGCTATCTAGAAGAGCAGACTAGACTATGTTGAGAACTGCCTCGCTGATCGAGGATCAACCCTTCACACTCAAACGAAAGAATCTCAAAATAGAGTTCTGCAAACTTAAATTTTACCGAGTACAAATTTTATAAAATCGTTTTATGTGGCAATTAGCAGTCATTTCAGAATTGTCGAGTGCGAAGGGTTCGAATAGAATGTACAATCGTGGTGGGGGTTGCCAGAGACCTTGAGCTTCGAGTCGCCAGAGATCCCAACTATAGATCGACCGGGATCGACGCAACCAGTTTCCGAAAACGTCGAGTGAAAGTCGGAGACGTAACCAATCGCTGTGTCAGGCAGTAGAACTGTGACGCGATGATTAAACGAGCACGAGGTTTGTTCCAATTAGGCGACACGCCTGTTTAATCACCGGACTGCGGATTTTATGCAACGAAATTCGAAACTCGAAATAGTTGGAAGTCTGTGTCCGACGGTGGGTGAAATTAAAAAGATTCTTCCATTGGAAATGCGTTTTTTTGAAAAGAAGAATTGCACATAATTTCGAATAGCCATTTTTATGTACAGTGGCGGCCATAAGTTTAAGTTCGCTCTAAAAAAGACGATAATTATTTGAATATTGTACTATTACGATTTGAACTTTTTTGGGATATTAGTTTACTGCAGGATGTGAAAAGAAACTTTTTAAAAAATTGCAATTGATCCGAATTGTTGAAAAAATACTAAAAGTTGCATTTTCAACTTTTTCATGTGGGCCTATATTGAAAATTTGAAAAATAGGTTACCTATGCACGTTAACAATGTTACGTTATCTCTGACTTATTTTAATTATTAAAAAAAGTGTTCATTTCATTTGTTCAAAAAAATTCTGTTTTAGCGCAATCAAAATCTTTATTTCGTATATAGTCCAGTCAATGAATGCTCATAAGGGGGGTGTAGAGGAAAATGGAAGGAACACAATTTTTAACTTTGGGACTTTGGACTAGTTAGGAGGTGAAGGTCCCCTTTTTCGGTTTTCCGCTTATTACTCGGAAACTATGCGTTCTGGTGATAAGACCACTCTATACAAAATTGAAGCTGACAAAATGTGCCATAAGATTGATTCCATTCAGCTTTTCGCTATCTCGCATAGTTTCCGAGATACCAGCGCTCAAAGTTCACTAATTGTGCTGAAGAGTTAGCTAGTCAACGTAAAAGAACGTGAGGCAAAAATTCCTTTTCCACAATTAGTGAACTTTGAGCGGTGATATTTCGGAAACTATGCGAGATAGCGGAAAACTGCACGGAATCAATCTTATGGCACATTTTGTCAGCATCAATTTTGTATAGAGTGGTCTTATCGCTGGGACGCATAGTTTCCAAGATATAAGCGGAAAATCGAAAAAGGAGACTCCTAACTACATAGTCCAAACAAAGTCCCAAAGTTAAAAATTGTGTTCCTTCCATTTCCCTCTACAACTTTTCATTGACTGGACTAATAGAGATCCACAATCTGACAACTACACCGCGGGTTTTATACATTTAACCCTCATCCGTCCCTCATTTCACGAACTGAATCTGTCCCTCGGTGTCAAATTGACACAGTGATACAAAAAATCGATAAAATAACAAGTCAAACAGTTACTTTTCGATGTTTTTTTCCTTGAAATTGAGGAGTTAACATTTACATTTTAGGTGTTCGCAGTTATATGTTTCGCATTAAAAAAATAAAAGTCACCAAGTTTCGAACGAATTTACCTACAAATAACAGAACAGTGTAACTTATTTCGGGAAAACTGTGTGAAATTGACACGAGGGACGGATGGGGGTTAAGAAGAAAATGGTTGAAACACAAAACAGTGAAAGTTTCGAACAATTTAAGAATATTGTTACGACGTTTTATGTAAAAAATCTACTAAGGGATCAAGTGAATTTTTATTAATTTATTCCGCGCAAAGATCCGCTAACCGCGAACAAATTGCGTCGATCCTGTCGGACATCGTGCTGCTAACTAAAGTCTTCTAGAAGAGCCTGTGAAAGATCTACGAAATCTAGACGCCTTCCCACAGGAAGAGAGAGAGAGAGAGATTGAAGACCAAGACAAGGTGGTAGATCGAGGAGGGGCGCGAGGACACGTCGTGACGTGTAACAAAATCAGTAAGAAAGACAGATAGAGAGACAGAAAGATAGAGAGAAAGGAACGTAAACAGTAGAGAGAAGAGAGAAGGCAGAGAACGGATTGGGGACCGGGGGATTTCCGTTGGAACGAAGGCGGGGAGCACTCTAGTGCATGTGTTGAGCATGCGAGACAATCGTGATTAATCAGTCAGTCAATCAACCAGTGAAGAAAACCGGCGAGCGTGTTCGGCCGATGCTCTCAAGACGAGATCGTACGTCGGTGCCAGGAGAAAAAAGGTCCTCGGTGTGTTTACCTTTCTGATGGCTCCTTCTCGAGAGCTCGGCTCGGCGTGTATCCGTGCCAGAAGCGTCGTGAACGGTTCGCAAAAGAGAAACACTGTTAAACGGCATGCTTGAGCTGCGTGCGATGCGTGTGCGAAGTGTGCGTATGCGTATCAACTATACTCGTATACACAGGGTATTTCACCTAACTTGACCACCTTGAATATATCTTTGTTGTTTTTGAAGACACGTCGAACGTCTGAAGGACAAAGTTGAATGGTAAAATGGGGCTCATACGATACCAAAATAATTTTTGTTTTTATGCAATTTTTTTTAGAGATACAGTCAATTCTCTATAATCGCAAATGCCTCGGGGGGATTTGTTTGCATTTATCGATCTTGGTCCTACTTTTTTCGAGCTTCAAAGGCCGATCCGAACGTAGAGAAGGAACCAAAGGCCGAGCCGAACGTAGAGAAGGACAGCGCGTGTAAAGAGACATCACGGCAACCGTCGATGCGACGGCACCTGTTTGCATTTATAGATCTTGGGCCTACTTTTTTCGAGCTTCAAAGGCCGAGCCGAACGTAGAGAAGGACAGCGCGTGTAACGCGAGACCACGCGCAGGTTTTTTAACTGTGCCGGCGACTGCGACTCTCCGCGTCTCTTTCTTTCATATACGCTGTCCTTCCTTGCGTTCGAAACTCTCATCGTCAATTAAACCACTAAATTCAGTTCATATTATATCGTGTTTGGTATCATTTTGCATTAGAAAAATGCCAGGAATATGTTGGTGAAAGTCCCATGAAAAAATAATGGAAAATAAAGAAGATAGAATTTTGGTATAACGTTATGATGACTCACGGGTGTTTGAACTGTGCCGACGACTGCGACTCTCCGCGTCGCGTTAGTAGTGGTTCCCACCGATATACCGAGCCGAGATCAGTTTATTGAGTTGGAGGGGATATTTCATTGGCGTTTATCGTACATGTCCAGTTTGCGATTATAGAGAATTTACTGTATGAAAAGGTCACCTTGATTTAAAAAAATCTTTTTTAAATTATCCAAAGAAGAAAGAAAATTGTTTCGATAATATCTCGTTATAACTACAGTAGTCGCGTGATAACTGTCGTTCGAAACTTGTCGAGCGCCTACCCATTCCACTGCTGGCCAACACCGCGCCGAGACGCACGGCGGCGATGATTGATCTCGGCTCGGGTATATCGGTGTGAACACCACACATTGACTCGAGTGAATCGAATTTTCAAACTTCTTAATTTTCATTATTTTTTTTATGGGACTTTCAGTAACTTATTTCTGGCATTTCGCAGATTAAAATGACACCAAACGCGATATAAATTTCAACTTTATTTAGTGGTTTAATCGATGGCCAAAGTTTCGGAGGCAACGAACAACAGCAACAAGATGGGCCTTTAAACTGTGCCGGCGACGGCGACACGCTTCGGTCACCCGATCCGTATCTCATTCTGTCCTTCTCTATGTTCGGCTCTCTATTGAAGTCTCGCTCGGCGCGGTTGGCGTAGTAAACGCAGTAAAAAGATATACCACTACTCGATACCTGTCGCTCCAGCCCCCGGCTGTTCGACAGTTAACGCGCGATTACTGTATTATGTTTAGGACAAATTCTTTTATGCTCAGAATTTGATACTCCAGCGATCTATGGTATAAAAAATAGGACATTCCATTTAGAAAAATGAAGGTGACCTTCATTCTCTAAAAAAAATTACATAAACACATTTTACCATTCAACTTTGTCCTTCAGACATTGACGTATCTTCGAAAACAATATTTAAGGTGGTCAAGATAGGTGAGATACCCGGTATATGTTGGTGTCACCGATCGGTTAAGAAAGAAACCGGTGACTCGTGTGTGTCTGTGTGCGATCGTAGTTTCGTGCGCTCTCGTGTTCTCCAGGAATCTCGTTTCCGAGACATCGTGGGCATTCGCAGGATGGAAACGGGACAAGGAGACAGAATCGCGACAGAATCGCGACGTTTTAGGCCAGGCTGCTCTCTGTATACATATAATATAAGTTTGCGTATGTTGGTTTCTGCTGTTTCTTTTATTCTTTTCTGTCTCGTGGAAAACACACACACGTTCAGACGAAGAAGAAGCGTTTGTCAATTTGGTCAAGCTGTCTCGCGCGCTCCGGGAATTCTCGCACGTTCCGCGGAACACGCGAACAATGGCCATTCTCGCAGCACATGCTGTGTATACCTCGAGTCTCTGCGGCTCGTTTGTGTGTCTGTGGCTCTCTCTGTGAGTGTGTGTGTGTTTGCATTCCCAGTGTGCCGGCCGGTCGCCTGATCGAGAAATACCGGCGACAAGGATAGCAAGGATCGGAGGAAGAAGCGAGGCGGAAAAGCGAACGCATGCCAACTGTCCGGGAACACGGACTCCCTCGTTCCGCGGTGGTTTCACCTGACGATAGCTCGAATTCGTCGGTGTGGAGCATCAGAGGTTCCGCGTAGGGGTCGAGTCGCCCTCCGTTTCGATTTTAAAGAGGTCTAAGGAGGTCTTATTCTTCGGTTAATTACTGAGAAAATGGGATCGAGGCTTTCATCTAGCCAAGAAGCGATGGTGCTGGGATCACCAGAGACCTCTAGGATCACCAGAGACCTCTAGGATCACCAGAGACCACTGGGAGAAGGATCCTTTAAGTGGAACATCTAGAAGGATCCTCTAAGTGGGTCCTCTAGGATCACCAGAGACCTTTGAGGTAAGAATCCTCCAAGTGGGACATCTAGGGGAAGGATCCTCTAAGTGAGACCTCTAGGAGAAGGATCTTCTAAGAGAGACCTTTAGGAGAAGGATCCTCTAGGAGAGACATCTAGGAGATGATCCTCTAAGAGAGACATCTAGGAGAAGGATCCTCTAGAAGAGACCTCTAGGAGAAGGATCCTCTAAGAAAGACTTCTAGGAGATGGATCCTCTAAGAAAGAACTCTAGAAGAAGGATCCTCTAAGAGAGACCTCTAGGATCCTCAGAAACCTTTGAGGGAAGAATCCTCTAAGTGGGACATCTAGGAAAAGGATCCTCTAAGTGGGACCTCTAGGAGAAGGATCCTGTAAGACAGACCTCTAGGAGAAGGATCCTCTAAGAAAGACCTCTAGGAGAAGGATCCTCTAAGAAAGACCTCTAGAAGAAGGATCCTCTAAGAGAGACCTCTAGGATCATCAGAGACCTTTGAGGGAAGAATCCTCTAAGTGGGACATCTAGGAAAAGGATCCTCTAAGTGGGACCTCTAGGATAAGGATCCTGTAAGACAGACCTCTAGGAGAAGGATCCTCTAAGAAAGACCTCTAGGAGAAGGATCCTCTAAGAAAGACATCTAGAAGAAGGATCCTCTAAGAGAGACTTCTAGGATCATCAGAGACCTTTGAGGGAAGAATCCTCTAAGTGGGACATCTAGGAAAAGGATCCTCTAAGTGGGACCTCTAGGAGAAGGATCCTGTAAGACAGACCTCTAGGAGAAGGATCCTCTAAGAAAGACCTCTAGGAGAAGGATCCTCTAAGAAAGACCTCTAGAAGAAGGATCCTCTAAGAAAGAACTCTAGAAGAAGGATCCTCTAAGAGAGACCTCTAGGATCATCAGAGACCTTTGAGGGAAGAATCCTCTAAGTGGGACATCTAGGAAAAGGATCCTCTAAGTGGGACCTCTAGGATAAGGATCCTGTAAGACAGACCTCTAGGAGAAGGATCCTCTAAGAAAGACCTCTAGGAGAAGGATCCTCTAAGAAAGACCTCTAGAAGAAGGATCCTCTAAGAGAGACCTCTAGGATCATCAGAGACCTTTGAGGGAGGAATCCTCTAAGTGGGACATCAAGGAAAAGAATCCTCTAAGTGGGACCTCTAGGACCTCCTCTAGGACCTCCTCTAGGACCTCCTCTAGGACCTCCACTAGGACCACCTCTAAGGGAAACCTGTGGACCACTGTCCACATTTCGGTGTCCCGTCTTCCCGATACCCATGAACTCTTCCCAAGTGGTTCTGCAATCGAAATGCAATCTCCGCAACCAGCTACCATCGCGAGTTACCAGGAAACCGCCGCGGAACGAGCGATCCGTGATAATAGAAAACAGTCTGGGAGAGCGTGTGGCTAGTCGGTTTTCGGTTATCATGTGCGTCGTCGTCGTTGTGGTTTATCGTATATCCGTCAGATGGATCCTCTATATCGTATCGGGATCATCGAGAGATTTCGGAGATGTTATGGAGGGTGTTTTCGTTGCACCTCCGACCCACTTCGCGTACAAGTTTGCGTACCTTCGTCAAAAGCAATCATCAGTCATTCAGAGTTTCCTCGGATGTGTAGTTTTCTTTTTTTCATTTCGTGTGCGTGTGTTCGTGTGTATGAGAGATAGAGAAGAGAGATAGAGAGAAAGAGAGTAGAGAGTGAAAGAGAGAGATAGTACAGACAGATAGAGAGAACGATTGATCGTTGGCTCGCGTTCTCTCGGACCGGAAAAACCGAATCCGTTCTTCGGAATTCACGGGGATCTGGTTCATGAATTCTTTTCTTGATCCAACGAACCCCCCCACCCTCTTTCCACAATTTATGGACACGATCGAGTCGTTCCTGTTTATCCGTATACACACACGTCTGTAAGATCCAGGCTCGAGAATAAATTTCGGAACGCGTTCAACGCGTCGACCGCAGCCACAGATTTATGGGGCCCGGTTGTTTGCTCCTGGAACGATCGAGGGAGCTCGATATCTACGGTCCTGGATCGTGCCTCCCCGCTGTTCGGTCACCAAGATCTCGCTGGAATGGTTCCAGCATCCTGCGCCCGATACTAGAAAGTCCGACTTTGACTCGAGAACAACGGAACAACAATTATTAAATTGTTCAGTGGACAGTCTTGATCGTTGAATTAACCTTTGCGAGGCGAGAGAACACGAGCAACGAGCAGGCTCGCGAATGATCGACACTAGATCGTGGATCGCCGATGATCGTGAAGATTGAAAGAGAGAGTTCGAAGAGATTTTCTGAGAGAATCGGTGAGAGAGAGAGAGAGAGAGACTGAGTCGGTGATAAGCAACGATCCTTGCTATAATGAAGAGCAGATTAGTCGACGATATGGTCGCGCTGAAGATGAGCCTGGATCAGAGCGGGATAATTGGTACAATTAACATAGATGACCGGTGGAACGATCCGATAAGTGATTTTGATAAGCGGTAGGACGTGCGAGAAGCTCGAGAGCGAATTATGAATCGGCTCTGTCGAATAGGCCGCGTAAGAAGTGGCGAGAGCGATAATTCATTATTATTCGGGTCGGACTGGTGTCTGTGTCTATGTCTGTGTCTACGTAGATAAGTTGAGCATTCCCTTTTTGAGCAGCGTGGAGAGCAGACTAGCACAGTCTGCATCCACTAGCGAGTAATTCTTCGAACGGAGACGCAGCTTAAATAATATGGAGTTGTCCCTCTTGCAATAAACGTCTTAAGCTGCGTCTTCACGCGAGAGACATTGTAGAGCAGGCCTGGGCAACTTGGGCAGACTTCTTTTCCCATTCCTGGTCCCCACTCCTGGGTCCTCCCCACCGAACTCCTGGTGGTGGGGGACAGGTACTCCGGTAGTGGGAGTCATGAAACGATGACGAGGAGTTGCCCAGGCCTTTTGTAGAGCAAGTATCCTAAGCTCTAAATCTTCTTTTCTAGACTATTGTAGAAGGCAACGTTCTCTTGGACGGTAAAGAAAAGAGAATGACGTCATAATATTCGGACGTTCTTCCCGAGGGAAATTTTGTTTCGATAATGACAGTGAGCCGCAGTCAGAGTTGAGCTAAAATTTTATTTAAATGGAAGTTTCGAATCAGGTGGGTTTTAAACCCACTTTTAGTTGAATACAATTGTTGCCCAACTCCTCTGCCACAGTAATATTTAAAAACTTTTAAAAGGGCGATAACTTTTTTAATATCAGGCTATACCATTCGAATTTGTTCGAGAAGCTTGAAGAATTGTTTGAAAAAATCGATAATTACAGTGAGCTACAGTCAGAGTTGGGCTAACATTTTATTCAAATAAAAATTTCGAATAAACTGGGTTTTTTCCAAGTGGGTTTTAAACTCATTTTATACGAAATTTTTATTTGAATAAAATTTTTGCCAACTCTGGCCACAGTAATATTCAAACACTTTTAAAAGGTCGATAACCTTTTGAATATCAAATCGTACCACTTGAATTTGTTTGAGAAGCTGGAAAAATTGTTTGAAAAATTGCAACTGGTCGAAATTACAAAGAAAATAATGAAAGTTGTTCTTTACAACTTTTTTATGCGGGCCAATGTAGAAAATTTTAAAAATACGTTTTGTAGATCAGTGTCGATTATACATATTCTGAAAATTTAGATTAAAAAAACTGCAATTTTCAGCATCTTCAAATGATTGTGGCTTATCGCAACGTGGACCGATTCCGATGAAGTTTTCAGAGTATGTAGAATGGACACAGATCTACAAAATGTATTTTTAAAAATTTCAATATTGGCCCCCATAAAAAAAGTTGTAAATAACAATTTCTAGTATATCAATTTAGGAAAGACCTTCTGGGCAGCCTGCGTCGACTCAAGTCGCATGATCAGATATTAAAAAAGTTATCGTCCTTTTAAAAATATCCGGATATTACCAGTATTTAGCAAACTTTTATCTTCCAACAGTTCAACTCGGTTTACTCGGTCCGATCCGGGAGAATATTCAAATTTAAAGAGCGTCCGAGCGGTTCGTATCGCTCCCATGAAAACGGCGGCTGCACAAACATTCGCGGATCGATGAGATCGAGATTTCGCACGATCGACGCCGGAAACATTCTCGAGCGGCCTCGCGACGTCGAGCGACCATCGGGGGTAGTAGAAAAGTGTGGAGACGTAGGATCGATGGGTGTTTCCGAGCGCGTAAGTGAAACAAATTGCCGACGAAAGGCCGGTCTCGTGTTTGCACGGCGGATTTCTCACGGAAATTGTTACACGGCAACGAAACTATTTGATGGGGCTGCGCGATAGCGCACGCGAACATCGCCGGCTTGTATTTCCACCAGGAAATTACGTTTCTTCTCTAACTTGCGCGAGAAGTATTCAGAATCGCGGAAAAGAGTGGACTTTGCAGATAAAAAATTGCTGTCTCCTTCCGAAGAAGCACGGGCTCGCGATCTCAAGGGGCCGAGAATGTTTCTGCATAGAGATCGATTCACGCGGTGAGCAGGGGCGGATCGAGCTGCGTGGGGCCCCGTCTAGGGTCCCTTTAAGGGTCTTGAAATATCTTAACTCAAAGATTTTGGAAATGACCGAAAAGGTTCAAAAAACTCTCCATAAAATAATCGAACAAATCGAAAAACAAATTGTTAAATTTATGTCCCCCAAGTTGTACTTTATGGAATTTTTGTTTATAATTTAATGAGAGTTTTCTTGAAACTTTTTTGGAGGTGGGGCCGAAATTTTGACCGCTCGGGGCGCTCACTTGTCTCGATCCGCTCCTGGCGGTGAGCAGGGACGGATTGAGCTGCGTGGGGCCCCCGATAGCAAAGGGCTCCGAGGTCTTAAAATATCTTAAAAGATTTTAGAAATGACCGAAAAGGTTCAAAAAACTCTCCATAAAATAATCGAATAAATCGAAAAACAAATTGTTGAATTTATGGCCCCCAAATTGCACTTTATGGAATTCTTGTTTACTTTTCATTTTTGTTTATAATTTAATGAGAGTTTTCTTGAAACATTTTGGGGGTGGGGCCGAAATTTTGACCGCTCGGGGCGCCCACTTGTCTCGATCCGCTCCTGGCAGTGAGCAGGGACGGATTGAGCTGCGTGGGGCCCTCGATAGCAAAGGGCTCCGAGGTCTTAAAATATCTTAACTTAAAGATTTTAGAAATGACCGGAAAGGTTCAAAAAACTCTCCATAAAATAATCGAACAAATCTAAAAACAAATTGTTAAATTGATGGCCCCCAAGTTGCACTTTATGGAATTCTTGTTTACTTCTCATTTTTGTTTATAATTTAATGAGAGTTTTCTTGAAACTTTTTGGGGGTGGGGCCGAAATTTGGACCGCTCAGGGCGCCCACTTGTCTCGATCCGCTCCTGGCAGTGAGCAGGGACGGATTGAGCTGCGTGGGGCCCCCGATAGCAAAGGGCTCCGAGGTCTAAAATATCTTAACTTAAAGATTTTAGAAATGACCGGAAGGGTTAAAAAAACTCTCCATAAAATAATCGAACAAATCTAAAAACAAATTGTTAAATTGATGGCCCCCAAGTTGCACTTTATGAAATTCTTGTTTCCTTTTCATTTTTGTTTATAATTTAATGAGAGTTTTCTTGAAACTTTTTGGGGGTGGGGTCGAAATTTTGACCGCTCGGGGCGCCCACTTGTCTCGATCCGCTCCTGGCGGTGAGAACGTTGCCCTCCGGAGTTTCGCGGAGTTAGGTTAGCAAAATCGATTGATCCCGAGAGGGCACACGCTCGAAGTTTCGATCGAGGTATCGATAAGCTCGAGTAAGTCGCGTGCCCTTTCATCGATAGATATTCGGTGGTTTCTCTAGAAAGTCGTTCGGGACCTATTCTACTTCTACCGAACGTGTTGTCGGCTCGATGACGAATATACTCGTCGACACTCCGACGACGCCTACCTGATCGTGCTTCGAGCATCGAGTGTTTTCTCGACGTGTCTCGTCTCGTTTAGAATAGGCACGAGGGCACCTTGATTGATCGCTTCAGAGACAATTGCAAAAATTCTAGAGATACATACATAGTTACGAGCGATTAATCGAGGCCTCCTCGTAAACATAACTGGCGAACTAATATAAAATCTATTGTACACATAGACTAATCGCAGTCAAGTCGCGCTGAAACAACGTCGCGTCGGGTTGACAGTGTGAGCTTGCCTTTGTGTACCGGAAGTATGCTGTCTATCACGCGGAGTCAGGCCTGTTCCCTTTCGAGCGAATCTTCGTGAAAATTCCACGGAAAAATTGAACTATTAAAGAGACTAGTTTTAATTACAGTGAAGCCTCGATCTAAGGAAAAATGCTGTTCCTTAGATCCCGCAGTTAATTGGAAAAATGTCAAATATGTTGATCAAAGGCACGTAAAAATAATGAGAAAATAAAGAACTTTGTAATTTGACCTCGTATCGGGTTACGAAACATGTTTACAATTTACGCTGCTCCTTATCTTCTTAACTGACTAAGATCGTACAGCTCCGTCCATGCCCTCGGTGGAGGGGATATCGTGTTACTTAGATCCTACAGTGAACTTTCTCTTAGATCAAGGCCTTACTGTGAATTGGAGAAATAACTTCCATTTTGTTTCTTCGTGCCTGGACACTTTCATCCAGATTTTACAATCTTTAACCAGGGACCAAAAATAACAGTTATTCTAAGATTTTCTACGATAGAAATCACTAATAAAATGTTGATTATTATTGAAATTTAAGATAATGTACAGAAAATATAATATAAAGAAAAAGATTCGAAGAACTAAATGTTTAAAAAATATCGATTTTTATATACTTTTTGGTTACAAATGACAGTTATTAGTGTCCGAAAAATTGGATCCTCCTCGATAACTGTTATCGATGAAGAAAAACTGTTTCGACTGCTCAAAGCAGTCATCGATGGGAGATGTTCATTTCGATTCCTCATAACAGTTATCGACGAGAGAAATTTATTTCCATCGCTCATAACAGTTATCGACGAGAGAAATTTATTTCCATCGCTCATAACAGTTATCGACGAGAGAAATTTATTTCCATCGCTCATAACAGTTATCGAAGAGAGAAATTTATTTCCATCGCTCATAACAGTTATCGACGAGAGAAATTTATTTCCATCGCTCATAACAGTTATCGACGAGAGAAATTTATTTCCATCGCTCATAACAGTTATCGACGAGAGAAATTTATTTCCATCGCTCATAACAGTTATCGAAGAGAGAAATTTATTTCCATAGCTCATAACAGTTATCGATGATCGAATTTCTTTTCACTTGTTCATAATAACTATTGATAAGAAAATTCATTTTGGTTGCTTATTTAATTATTAAGTTGTCTACTTCTCTCATCGATAACTGTTACAAGTGAACAAAATGAACTTCTCTCAACGCTAACATTTACCAACAGAATAAAAATTTTCGGTTACTCGTAATCCTTATTTGTAACCAATTCGATTTTAGTCTATGAAATACTTGTTATTCTCTAACCTTTTTTCTTTTTGATTATAACAGTTATGGTCCCTGTTTTCAACAACCCAATCTATTTCCAAAAAGCGGTCTACGGGAAGTTCCTTCGCGAAAACGTCTAGCCCGAGAAGCGACTTGGAAACAGAGCCCAACTCCGGTCTACGGATGCAGGATGCGTCTCTACTCGACTAAACGTACGGGTCTAGAGCGTTCTATGGGGTTTTGACGGTTTCGTGCTGCTCGTACACTCCTGGTGGAGGGTGTAATCAGGTACACGCTGGTGCACGAGGTGCTCGAGCACACGTCAGGTACATACGAATATACACAGAATAATACATTATAATACTGTTCGTTCGAGCATATGTCTGGTACTGGGGACGGACGAGCGAACGCTGTGTGTATGGGTGTGTGGAAAACTAACAACTGGGCTTGCGTGTACGTATGCAGATATATACAAATTACAGTTTCCGTGTATCTGCGTGTGCGTGTGGCTCCGTGTGTATCTATACACAAACGTACATAACACAGACGTGTGGGCTGGTCGTCAATATTCATATCCGATCTGTCGGAACGTTTGCTATTCCCCGACGAAATTAAGATACTCAAAATCGTCTGAAACATTCTATTGTTTTCGTTAATAATTCCGGAAAATCAGGGTAAAGAGACCAGTGCTATCGAGAACGTCGTGAACTTGGAAAATAATATCCAAGAAAATTATTCGACGGCCAATTTATATTTTGCATGATTCATTAATAATACAGGGTGTCCCAAAATTCCTTCAACAGCCGGAAATGGGAGGTTCCTAACGTCATTTGAAGCGACATTTTCCTTTGCAAAAATGTTATCCGCGGCTTTGTTTAGGAGTTATTAACGAAAAACACGGACCAATCAGAGCGCGACCTAGACGCGAGCTGGCACAGTCGGCCCGGCGCGCCACCTGTCTATTGGCCGACTGTGCCAGCTCGCGTCAAGGTCGCGCTCTGATTGGTCCGTGTTTTTCGTTAATAACTCCTAAACAAAGCCGCGGATAACATTTTTGCAAAGGAAAATGTCGCTTCAAATGACGTTAGGAACCTCCCATTTCCGGCTGTTGAAGGAATTTTGGGACACCCTGTATACACGGATGTTTGTCTTTTGATTGGCTATGAAAAATCACGAGAATCAATTTTTACCTAAATATTAGGGGTGTGCGAGAACCCTAAAATGTGTCGGGAATGTATCGGGTCTCAAAAATATCGAGATTCCCAAAATATGCAAAAACTTTGGAGAAAGGGATCATCGGCTTCGCAAACGTTCCTCTAGGTCGCGGACACGAATACCACGGAAGAAGTCTGGGACATGCGTCTCGAATTTCGCCGACAGTCACGGACTGGTTGGCGATACAATACGCACACGGTTGATAAAAAAACGGATTGCCGGTTCTTGGGCAATTCTCGCTAGTGGACCGAAACAGTTGCCGAAGCGGTTCGGTGCTCAAGACAAGATACCTCTGTTCCTTTTGGTTTCAAATCGCGATCCACAGAATCGCCAGATTAAGTCCCGACTCTACCTTCCCCCTCTACGACGCTATTCCCCCCACTTCCGCCGCGGTCACGTGAGCGTTCCGTAACTGTCGCGCGTGTGTCACGCGACTATTCCAGTACTGTGAGGGAATTTCTCTGTTCGGATTTGAGTAAATTCCCCTCATCTGGCGACTCCGTTGATAAATCCCCGATAGTCCGTCCCCATCTCTACAGATCAACGATCCGGATAGAACGTAGGATCGATCCATGGATCGCGCGCGACGCGAGTCGTCGAAACGCACGAACGAGCAAGCAAGCGAATCGATCCCACCGTGAGAAATGAGCATGTTACCCCTGCGTTTTTTGATCTCGATCTTTCCTTTCGTGATCGCGCGGTATGCTTGAAAGCGACGAAGCATGATAAAAATATAGTAAACACACACAACGACCGATGATCGTGATATGAGGATATCTAGAACTGCTTGAGTCCACTGCGACGACGATTCGCGTTACCCAGAATTCAGTACAGGTGTTCTAATACACGTGATCTATGCATGTCCACGCAGCAGGCGCATTCAACGGAGGATCCAAAGAAATCCAAAAGAATCGTTCGGAGGATCCAGAGGGAATCGAACGGAGAATAATCGTTCGGAGGATCCGAAAAAGAAATCCAAGAGAATAAACATTCGGGGGAACGGAAACAGAGAGAAGACAAACTGAGAATAAGTTTTTTTTTCTGGGTAACGTAGCACAGTCCTTGCAGGATATGAGGTGTGCGAGAGCCAAGTGCATCCACTATGAAGTACACCGGGTATATGTATATGTATACATGTATGTATGTATGTTTGTATAATATGCATGTGTGAACGGCTAGAATGACGCTCGGAGTCAGCGAGGCTGAAATTCGGAGCGACTAGCCATGAGAATCGAGAGAATTTTTTTTTTATTGAATTTCAGGTGGATATTTCACCTCGCTGCTCCGCGATCGAATGGATCTATGGGATCTAGGGGGCTCCAGATCTTCGGGGCACGAGCGGGAATGATCTCGGTGCTTCGTCGCGTGGCCACGGTCGCTGATTATAATTAGTGTGCTCATTTGTTTCACTGTACGATTTTTTAACCAAATCATATAATTTCCATATCCAAATATCCAGATATCCAAATTTATTTTCTATATTTTAGTATTTCTGTATTCATTTTCTATATTTTAATATTTCTATATTTTTTCTATATTTTGATATTTCTATATTTATTTTTTATAATTTTTCTATATTTTAACATTTTTATATTTTCTATATTTTAATTTCTCTATATTTATTATATACATTTTAATATTTCTATATTCATTTTCTATATTTTAATATTTCTAAATATACTTGTTTTCTATATTTTAATATTTCTATATTTTTTCTATATTTTGATATTTCTATATTTATTTTTTATAATTTTTCTATATTTTAACATTTTTATATTTTCTATATTTTAATGTCTCTATATTTATTATATACATTTTAATATTTCTATATTCATTTTCTATATTTTAATATTTCTAAATATACTTGTTTTCTATATTTTGATATTTCTATATTCATTTGCTATATTTTCTATATTTTAATGACTCTATATTTACTTTCTATATTTTAATATTTCTATATTAATTTTCTATAATTTAATATTTCTATATTAATTTTCTATAATTTAATATTTCTATATTTTTTCTATATTTTGATGTTGCTATATTCTCTATATTTCCTATTCTGCAAGATGTCCACCCCCTGGTTGGCACACTCTTCTAAGACACCCAGTACATTCGACTATCGCGCAGAATTTTCAACAAATTGAAAAGCACGGTTACCGCCCCTCACTTAGCTTTACTTCCGTTCTAAGCACCAGAACCTAAGTGCATTCGTCGTTTCATTCATTTTTTGTCGAACCGTCGCGATTTTTGAGCCATCAGAATTTTTTCCGGGAAAGAAGACGGGGTTAGAAAACGAATTTTCCGCGGAAGGCGCCCCGGAGGCGTCCCGTTAACCGGCTCCTCTCGGGAAACTCGGAGGGAAATTCGTTTACTCGGTCGGCGAACGCGCTATCCTCGTTCTACTTAATCCTCCCGCTGCGTGGGAGTGTGGGAAACCGTGTGCGGGGGTGGATGCACGCGAGCAACCCTCTCCTCTCTCGCTGGAGGACGCTAACGTCTTAATAAGGGTAGTAAAGCTGCGTGCGCGGCCACGTCTTGAAGCACCTCTTCAAAACAACGAAAGGGCTGATGAACAACTATCCTCTCTTGTATATATGTATCTACTTATGTTCATACCCATGTACACGTACATATATATATATATATATATACACAGAGAGATCGAGAAAGAGAAAGAAAATGATAGAGATAGAAAGAGAATAAAGGACAGGTTTTCTGCGAGTGTTCGTGTGTCTGTGCAAGACGAATAACGTGGTTGGTTTATGGGTTATGAATTCAGGAATGTGTACAGAGAAAAAGAGAAAGAAAGAAAGAAAGAGAGAGAGGTATAGATAGAGATAAACGATGGAGGAAGACAGAAGATACAGAAATAGAAAGACAGGGTGGGTGACAGGGGGCGTAAAATTTAATGGGAGATATATGATAAAAGTACTGTCTGTCGTGGTCCATGAAGCGCTGAAGAGGGCCGGAGGTACTTACCCTGTGCATCATACTTACTGGAAAAGTTCCTCGTCGCCAACATGGTCGTCAGAATAGCGACCTGCGGACAAACAACGGAAAACAGGATATATATATATATATATTATGTAGGTGTGTACACAACGTGGTTCCATTCGTCTTCGTTATCTATTAAACCGTGGACAATCTCATTCGTATCAATCTACACGGTGTTTCGTTTACCTCGATACACGCGGTGGCTACCACGGGAAAGTTCATTGATATTAATGTGTACCGATGGTTGTAGCTATGTTGGAAGGAACACCCCTCGGCGACAGTCGTCCGACGTCTGTTTCATTCGTCTGACTTAGGAGAAGACGGAAGAAATCGTTTTTAAGCTGTGCGAACTTGTCTATTAGGGTCCTCCCTCGGGTTTCAATGAACTTCGGATTGTTGTCAAGGTCATCTTTCTGAACGACATTTCCCTTTAGAGTTTTTAGTTGTCGACTTTGATTTGCGAGATGTTTGCGAACAAATTTGTAAATCTATTTGTCGATGAGCTACCCCCCTCCCTCTCCGATTTCAGTGACCCTGACACGTGTTGTCAAGGTCACCATTCTGAACAACATCTCCCTTTGAAGTTTCTGGCAGTCGATTTAGTTTACGAGATATTTGCAAGAGAACTTGTAAATCCATTTGTCAATGGGCTGTCCACTCTCAGATTTCAATGACGTTCAAATTTATTGTCAAGGTCGTCATTTGGAACAACATTTCCCTTTGTTTTTGTAGGTCGGCTTGGTCTATGTCTTTACAAGTAAAGTTTTTTGCAATTTGTAAACTAAAATCGACCGGCAAACAATAAAGGGAAATGTTGTTCAGAATAGTGCCCTTGACAACATATTTCAATGTCATTGAAATCTGAGGGAAGGACCCTAATCGCAAGTTCACCGCAAGGTGTACTAGGTGTTTCATTTCGGATAGAACGTGTGTGTATAATTAAGTCGTGCAATATATCGAAATAATTAGCAATTTGACCGTGCAAATTGTTCTTTTTGATCGAATATTGAGAATTAGGTACATCACTTTTGTACTACATACTTGAATTTGTCAAAATTTGAAACGTCCTGTAGAAATAGGAACAGCGTTCAATCTCAAATCCCCGGAATATGTAATAATTGCTGGGTGATTCTAACAAACTATAGAATGCTTAAAAAAAAATCGTTGGTGTTTCAAGGATCTAACAGTTGAGTGTATCGATTTTGAAACGTCCTGTAGAAATAGGAACAGCGTTCAATCTCAAATCTCTGGAATATGTAATAATTGCTGGGTGATTCTAACAAACTATAGAATGCTTAAAAAAAAATCGTTGGTGTTTCAAGGATCTAACAGTTGAGTGTATCGATTTTGAAACGTCCTGTAGAAATAGGAACAGCGTTCAATCTCAAATCTCTGGAATATGTAATAATTGCTGGGTGATTCTAACAAGCTATAGAACGCTTTAAAAAAATCGTTGGTGTTTCAAGGATCTAACAGTTGAGTGTATCGATTTTGAAGCGTCCTGTAGCTATCGAGAATCAGTGAAATCACTGAAGGATTCTAATAAGCAATCGAATGTCCTTGAAACAATCTTTAACATTGTACTTCCAAGGAATTCAAATATGAATCAATCAACTTTGGAGCGACCTGTAGAAATCGAGCGAGCAGGAACCCCGCAGCGGGCCGCAATGCATCAAAAGCGCCGGGAACAAGAAGCAGCCTGCGTTCAGAAACCCGAGCGGAGGCCGTAAATATCAATCAAGAAACACGAGACGCGGCGCGGCGGTCGAGCGACGAGAAGAGCACAGAATGAAAAAAGAAAACTAGAAAAATAACGGCGAACGGTTTCGCGAAAACCGAACGGGCGAGCGAGAGTGAGAGAGACAACGACACAGAGCGAGCGAGAGGAAGAGAAAGAAATGGGGTAACTCGAGCTTTGTTATTCATTCCAGTCGGCGAATGGTGCAATAACGCCGCGTAACAGGTTAAGTATCGCGGCTCTAATTAACTCAACTTTCGATCGCGGCTGATGAAAACGCCGGCAGAAACCCCTGGCAGAGAGACGAGAAAGAAGAGAGGGGGTGGAAACTATCAAACTCGTTTAACAGGAATTTTATTTAGCCGGTGCACGTTCCGGGACGTTTAATTTCCCGACGCCCCAAACGATTTTCTCCAAGACCTCCATTTTTCGCGAGCCCCTCGCCGAAATCTTTACGAACGCTGTCAATTGATCAACACAACGTCGCCTGAGGAGGGGAGGGAGCGCGAACTCGGAGGAAAAAGGTATACCCCCTCCAGTACCGCACAAATGCTCCGCGAAACGCGTCACGTGACCGTAGAGTGGGGACACGTGTCAAATCTGTCGTATTTTAAATAAGCAGGTAATCTTGCTTGTAAATCAAAAACACATGTTGCTAGCGAGTCAATGGGAAACAGAAATTGACAGGTTATGTGAAAGATAGTAAGAAGTTGTTACAGTCGTTACAGATCATGGAAATTATATCATTGAATAATATTAAACATATATTTTTATAAATTGATTCAAATGTTTTCTTTACAATACGAAAGAACTTTCCCCTCCAATCTAATATTTCGAGGGGACTCGCTTGAGAACCAACATGGCGGCGCTCCTTCAAAACGCTTAAAATCAAAACTTGAATTTTTGGAATTTTCTCGTCAGAATCTATGTAATTATTAGACTGCGGATCTTAATGTATTTCTAGCAAAATTGAGTAGATGAAATTGAAAATTGTAGGAAAATTTTGAAAACGAAGATGTCAATATATGATTTCTCATCTATTAAAATGATTGAGGATAGAAATAACGGGTAAACTTTACTTTACCGGGCTCAAAATTAGTACCTTTCTCCTACGGATTATGATGTATTTGGTATGTGATCCAGTAGATTTGTACTCGACGCGAATGCAGATCGAAGTTTCGATCCTGTAAGATCAATGGTTCAGGAGTTATGGTCGCTTAAAGTCGAGCATTTTTGACAGGTAAGGGCGCCGCTGAAAAATGCCCAACTTTAAGCAAGCATAACTCCTGAACCATTGATCCTACAGGATCGAAAATTCGATCTGCATGTTCTTCGGGTACAAATCTACTGGATTACATACAAAATACATAATAATTTATAGGAGAAAGGCACAAATTTTTAGTCCAGTAAAGTAAAGAACAGCCGAACTAACATTCTGTTTGGTATTTATTCCTTGCATTCGATACTGACAATTCCGCAGTCTAGTAATTACATTCAAGAAAGTCTAAAATTTTTGGTCCCTTTATCCTTTGCAAAATTCAACCCGTACTTTAAAAAAATAATTAGAACGTTTTTAAATAAATTGTTTTGTTGTTGATAGAAACAGTGACACTATGTTGATAAAAGAACGATATTCAGGTAAGGACGAAACCGTGTTTACCCAGCTTGAATGAGAGAATCCTCGCGAAACAGGGGACAAAGAGGCGGAAACACTTTCGATTTTTTCCTCGGATAAGGGCTCGGATGAATAAAACATCCTGTTTCTTTCGTCTTTGAAACTGCGGGATGCAAAGGAAGCGGTTCGGCACGCAATACCGTCTATCGCTTCAATCTCGATAAAAGACGCTCGCGATGCAAATTAACCGAGTTGATCTATCGATCTCTGCACGATGGACACGGCCATTCTAGAGACGCTGGACGATCTATGGATTTCCGGAGGCGGAATAATTCTGAAATCGAGAACAATTCTCAAATCGATGGATGCCAGTAGCGGAGCAAGAGAATTTTCGAATCAGTGACGTTTCCCTACGGTTTCCGCTCTATTTATTTATTTATTTTTGTTAATGGCCGCGTGCTCGGACAACGAGCACGCGGGGAATTGCTCAATGACTCGTTGATTATTAATGGGACGCGATCAAACTGCAAATACCTCGGGAATGGTCGGTTGTTCCTCGTGTTGCCTGCGCAACGAGAATCTGCTCTTCAACCCCTTCATGTTTTGATGCTGCTCCCTGAAGTTCTCACTTGCTCACACTTTTCACTTTTCACCAGTGTTCCGCGAATAGTCTCTCACTGTATCACTAAATCGTCGGAAATCGTAATGACGGCTGCTCTTTACTTTATCGGACTCAAAATTTCTGCCTTTCTCCTACGAATTATGACGTATTTGGTATGTAATCCAGTAGATTTGTACCCGGAGAACCTGTAGATCGAAGTTTCGATCCTGTAGGATCAATTATTCAGGAGTTATGCTTGCTTAAAGTTGGGCATTTTTCAGCGGCGCTCTTACCTGTCAAAAATGCTCAATTTTAAGCGACCATAACTCCTGAACCATTGATCCTAGAGGATCGAAACTTCGATCTACAGATTCTCCGGGAACAAATCTACTGGATTACATACCCAATACATTATAAATCGTTGGACAAAGGTACCATTTTTGAGTTGTAAAGTGTACCCGTAATGACTACTAGCAACAGACGCCACAGCTTTTACTTTTTTAAACAATCGCGTTGGAAATATTTCGAAACTAGATCCTCCAAGTCTATAAATATCGCCAAAGACGCAATCCAATTCCCAGTGCAAATTAATCGAAAGGAAACGCGGAAACGAGCGCATCGGGCCACAATCATCCCCTGTATCAACCCCTGCGTCAGGAAGCCACCATTAGCCGCAAATACTAATCACATTCGTTGCTAATGGAACGATCGCGTGATTGGAAGCTCTGCCTCCGTTCGACTGACTCCGGACGGAGCATTGATCCGACCGAAAACGCGAAAAACTATGTTTACAAGACGAACAGAGAGCGAGAGGGTTGTTATTTATGCGAATGCCTATTACGTCACTCGCTTAATCACTGCCAGGTAGAAGACGGACGACCCCGATGATCCCGCAGGTAATAGTGTCGTCTTATCGGTCGGATAGATCCCTTTCATCCCCTAAATCACCGTCGTCTATTGTCAGCTATATTATTAATGGGAAAAGTCCCTGTAAATAATACCGTTCCGCGCGACCTACACGTTGTTTTTATTTCACCGAGGGCAATCGAATGTTTTTCCGATATTTGAAATTTCGCTTTTGTAAATTGCCTCGCGCAATATTGACGAATCGCACGTCCACGAAAAAAAGGTGGAAACTTGATCGGTAAAGGAAAGTACGCGGCTTGGGTTGCCAACTGAAACTCTATTATGATCATTTTTTACCACGCTTATTATTAACTTCCCACGTTGTTGTTGTCGTATGCGCCAAATCTAGTAATCGATTTTTAAACGTCCACCCATAGTCTAATTTTGCTGAAATTTTGTATACACACTTGCTTCCGATGACAATAAAAGAAAATAAAATACGTAAAAGAAAGTTTTTGAAAACCACGCTTATATTAAAATGCACTAGAAAGGAGAAAATAATTTTTTCTGGTTCTCTATAAAATATCGAATCCAGTTAAATGATTGATAATGTTTTTCCCCGAAATTTTAAGCAATTAGTTGAAAGTTTCTTCTGTTATAAAATTAGTATAGGAATAGATAGAAGAATTTAATATAAATTTAAGTAAAATCATGACGTTAGTGACTTTATTTAAATTTATATTAAATTTTTCTATCCATTCCGACACTAATTTTATAACCGAAGAAATTTTGAACTAATTGATAAAATTTCGGAGAAAAGTATTATTATTAATTTAATTGGATTCGGTATTTTATGGAGAACCAGGAAAAAAATTATTTTCTCCTTTTTAGTACATTTTAATGTAATCGTGTTTTTAAAAGTTCTTTTTAAATAAAAATTTTGCCCTGATATGTGAAATTTTATACAGCGAGTCACAGTAATGTTCGGACATTTTTAAAAGGACCATACCTTTTTAAATATATCAGAATAAAAGTTATTGTTGACAACCTTCTTAGGTGGGCCAATATTGAAAATTTAAAAAATACGTTTTGTAAACCTGAGTCGATTGTACATATTCTGAGAATTTCATAAAAATGCGGAAAAAAACTAGATTTATTTCAGTTATTAGTTGAGAATCTTGAAAACTGCAATTTTCAGCATCTTCAAAAGTTTGTAGCTTATAAATTTTGAGAAATAATTATTGACACAGATCTACAAAATATATTTTTTAAAATTTCAATATTGGCCCCTATAAAATAGTTATAGACGAACAACTTCTAGTACTTTCTCTGCAATTTTTGTAATAAACTTGTAGTCTAATCTTGTAGTAAACTATTTGCTCTAAATTCTCAAAAAATATCCAAGTCCAAAGATATTTAAAAAGCCATTACTTTTAAAAGTATCCGAATACGACTGTGGTTCACGGTACATATCCTGAAAATTTAATCGTTCTTCATGGGCAATCTGTCCGGGAATGGCAACCCCAGTCGCGCCGCATCATCGCTGTGTATCGACTCTGTGTAAATGCTTTGTTATTCTACGTTTAACAGTAATTTATTTGGCAGGAATCGCGCGACGAATCGCACTCGAAAATTTGGTATTCCATTACTGTGACTCCGGGGTGTTCGAATTTCCCCGGTGTTCCCGCTTGGAAATGAAACCCATTTCCAAAACGAACCAAAGCGTATCGCGGCGACTATAATCCTTTGCCCCGCGACTTAAGCTGAGCGACACTCGAGAAACGAATAGTTGCAGCCCCGTTGTTCGTTTAAAAGCCAATGAATCGTATTACTGTGCTCTGGTATGTACTTTGAGGCACTGGGAAGTCCGTATACATTGCTCCTCGTCGTCGACAAAAATCTCTCGAGCGAAAATAGAAACTGCTCGGTGCATGGAACACCGTTGGGCGAAGTTTCCGATTACGTCAATGCTCAGAATTCGATGAAATTTTGGAAATAGGTTCTTTTTTGACTAACATGATGATTGTCAGAAGGATTTTTGGCGCCTCGAAAAAAAATTTTTTACCATTTTAATGTCACTCTGTACCTCACCGACACTACTCCAGGATTTTCGTTCGCGTGGACGGCCCCCCACCACATAACCCAAACTCATGCTGATCGCATAATCTTCTTATTGTAGATATTCAATTAATTGGTTTAACAATTGGAATTTTGGAAACATTTCATATTAATCTCCAGAGTATACATATTTGATATCTTCAACTAATTGCAACAATGGATCATTACCAGCTTTGTTGACCTAATTGCGCACCATATCTATCTCATCACAGATGACAATCGCACCTACGACTTTGTCAGTAAGGTAGAGAGTGACATTAAAATATTTAAAAAATGTTGTCGGTAAGATAGGGACTGACATTGAAATGGTAAAATATTTTTTTTCGAGTCGCCAAAAATTCTTCTGACAATCATCATTTTAGTCAAAAAGGAACCCATTTCCAAAATTTCATGCAATTCTGTGCATGGACGTAATCGGAAATACAGCCCACCGTTGATACTGTATGTCGTCTGGAAATTGCAGATTTATTAGAATATGTTGATTCGGTTATCCCTGTTACATTATTAACCCTTTGCATTCCTTTGTCTTTGTGTAATAATAAATTTTTGTATTTGTGTAATTTTTTGTAGAGATATGAAGGTCACCTTTATTTTTTTTAATGGAATGAGGTATTTTTTAATACATCAATCGATGCAATTCTCTGTAATTCTTGTAATAAACTTGTAGTCTAATCTTGTAGTGAACTAATTGCTCTGACGTCTCAAAAAATATCCAAGTCGTATGACCTGATATCAAAAAAGCCATTGTATTTAGATTTTCCATTATCCATTTGATCGTCTTAATTTTTAGTTAAATACGATCCTCAGGGTAAAAATTCATCCATTTACTATTCTCACATACTGTAAAATCAGGGATCCCTTTATGTCTATGTTGTGAGATGTATTTCTTGCAAAAGTGACGTTACAAATGGAACATAATTTGTTGATTTCACGTGTAGAGCAGACATGGGTGAATTATTATCCTAGTCTCTTCTATGCAACTATTCTTGAGGAGGGTATGAGGGTTGAAAACAAATATAAGTTCCACAAATATAAATTACAACGAAGTTCCAGAGCTATATTTAATGTAATTAGTCAAGGAACTTAGAAATTTCAAATAAAATTAAAGTAAATTTCAAAATGTTTGATTACATTGATCGTATATTGTTGTTAAGAACTAAATTTTAAATGCTTTCGGCGCACTGGTTCGATCAAGTATTCTACATAAACACTATTTGCAAATTTTCACAAAATCTTTATTTCAACGTTTCGATCTTTTTCTAGATCATTCTGAAGAAATTTTCAAGAAATGCGTCTGTAAAATAATGAAATTTGCAAATATTGTTTATGTAGAATACTTGATCGAACCAGTTCGCCGAAAGCATTTAAAATTTAGTTCTTTTCAAATTTATTAAATTTCAAATTTCAAATTTAGTAAATTTCAAATAAAACACTGAAAATGGTGCGGGAATTCGTAGCAACAAAACTGAAAAATAATTCGGAGTGCAAATTAACATTAACATTATTTAACCGAATTTCTTTTTAATTTCTCGCAATTCTTAGAACAATACGTGCTTGAATGAAGAGATTTATTGAACAATTTCTATGGAATCATTCTTGTAACTTGAATAATTATAAAATGAAAAATGTTGATGAACGAGCAAATGGTTTACGAACTTGTTCGACGTTCCTACTAGATTGCAAAACGCATTTTTAATGAACGTCTACGACGATTTTCTTTTCGAAGCACTCGCAGGGCGACCGGAGGGTCGTGTTCACCGCAAAGACGATCAATTGTCTTCCAACACTCTGCCTTCGGAGACAAGCACCTACACACAGTCGACACAGAAGAAGAACTCGCGGCGACTCGTTCCGTCGACGTGCTCACTCGATCGAGTGTCGGGCGATTCCGTCGGCAATTCAAGCGACTCTACTAGTCTACACAATTGCAACAGGCGTCGAGGAGATCGAGGAGAGCGGGGGTACCACGAATTCCGGATCAAAGAGTCTCGAACGCTGACTCTGCCACGGAGAAAGTGGACTCTGAGGTCTCTCGCGATCACGAGTCGCCTTGATCGACGACATTTCCATTCATCGAGTCCCTTTAAATCTTAACCCTGTGGAGACACTGTTGCCCTCCGACAATTCTTTCATCTAAGATCAGCAGAACGACCATAATTATGGTAACAGTAGATGCATCTGTTTCGAAACATGCTCCATAAGGAAAATACATATGTAACTCTATATTTACTTGAAGGGGATTAACACTTGAAGAGTATGTACACACTTCAAGTACCTATGAATGAGTGTGCAAAATCCTGAGGCGAAAAGTTCAATGGTTCTTCTGGAAACCATTTTTAATTTTTTTAAGAATTTTTCTGGAAGCAATTTTGATAATATTTACTTGAAGAAAACAGTGTGTGCGCACACTTCAAGTACCCGTGAATGAGTATGCAAAGTCCTGAGGTAGAAAGTTCAGTAGTTCTGCTGAAAAAAATGTCTGAAGACTCCCTTGATGCGACTACATTCGAATCAGCTGTAGCCAAATAGTAATGGTGCAATTTTGATAATATGTACTTGAAGAAAACAGTGCCTGTACACTCTTCAAGAACCCACGAATGAGTATGCAAAGTCCTGAGGCGAAAAGTTCAATGGTTCTTCTGGAAAACATTTTGAATCTTCTGAAGAATTTTTCTGGAAACAATTTTGATAATATTAACTTGAAGAAAACAGTGTATGTACACACTTCAGGTACCCGTGAATGAGTATGCAAAGTCCTGAGGTAGAAAGTTCAGTAGTTCTGTTGAAAAAAATGTCTGAAGACTCCCTTGATGCGACCACATTCAAATCAGCTGTAGCCAAATAGTAATGGTGCAATTTTGATAATATGTACTTGAAGAAAGCAGTGTGTGCACACTCTTCAAGAACCCACGAATGAGTATGCAAAATCCTGAGGCAAAAAGTTCAATGGTTCTTCTGGAAAACATTTTGAATCTTCTGTAGAATTTTTCTGGAAGCAATTTTGATAATATTTACTTGAAGAAAACAGTGTGTGCACACACTTCAAGTACCCGTGAATGAGTATGCAAAGTCCTGAGGTAGAAAGTCCAATAGTTCTGCTGAAAAAAATGCCTGAGGACTCCCTTGATGCGACCACATTCAAATCAGCTGTAGCCAAATAGTAATGGTGCAATTTTGATAATATGTACTTGAAGAAAACAGTGTCTGTACACTCTTCAAGAACCCACGAATGAGTGTGCAAAATCCTGTGGCAAAAAGTTCAATAATTCTTCTGGAAAACATTTCTGAAGACTCCCTTGATGCGACCACATTCGAATCAGCTGTAACCAAATAGTAATGGTGCAATTTTGATAATATAATATGTACTTGAAGGAAACAGTGTATGCACACTCTTCAAGAACCCGTGAATGAGTATGCAAAATCCTGTGGCAAAAAGTTCAATAATTCTTCTGGAAAACATTTCTGAAGACTCGCTGGATGCGTGAACGAATAAATAAATAGAAACAAGATTCCCTCGTACGCGACACCCAAAGATCTAAGAATTCATTCTCCCTGGAGACGAAGAGATCGGATCGATCGTGAGAAAGCGGGCCAGACACGGCCCCCCGCGAGAGCCCTGTTTCGAAACTGGGAATCGAGTTCCCTTTGTCGTTGTCGGCCATTTTGTCGGATCGATCGACGTCCCAGCGGCGCCGGAAATTTCATTTAACTCTTCCGGGTGTAATCGAGTCACTGTCGGGACATTTTGCGCACTGTAAACGCGCCGAGTTTCTAGAGTTTGTCGATCCGAAACGAGCACGGGAACAACGGGGGACGCGAAACGCCGAGCCGTTTCAATCGATCCCGTTTATTCTACGGTTAATCAGTCCATCTGCTGGAGGCTCTTCCTGGTTTCGTTATTGCTGCGGACGAGCCGCCCCACCCCTTGTGTTTTGCAATTGATTAACAAGGCCAAACATCATCGAAGCGATACGCAAACGAACCAATAGCCGCCGCCGTCGGTCAATGTCACCGACGACGGGAGAACGCGGGTCAATTCGCCGAAAAACGCGTGCCGTGTTCATATCTTTGTCGATTGCTCGTTGTTACAGGAATTTCCTGGTTAGTGAAATCCGATTCTGACGTCGCTTCTTTCATTTTGATCGGAAAGCAGCCTCGTCGATAGCGTTGCCATCTGCATATTATAATAGAAATACTTTTTTCATAATTCTTCCACCGTTCAATTTTTACACCATCAGATTAGAATTTTAGTTGCTATCAGTTGTACGGGATTGTATTTATTTATTTTATTTATTAGGTTGTTGCGTATGAAATGTCCGATTTTTTGTAATTGCATTAAATCAATTAAAGTAGTAATTAAGTGAATTACAAGTTTCTCGATTGTATTACGGTGAAAATAAGATATTATGGTCGTTCACGTTTTTCATTTACAAGAAGAAGTAAGTTAATTAATCACCAGGTTTTCACCAGAAATCGAATAAAAGTTATTTTTCCAGACATACGAAAGGAAAACACGACAGTCGCTTTTGGTTGACGTTGAAATAAACCTGATTTAAAAGTAAAATTATATATCTGAATTAAAATTGCAGATAGGATATTAATTGCCTTATAAAAACGACACAAATTAATTTATTTAGACTTTGCGCGGTTCTTATTATAATACATGCTCTAATAAAGATATTTATTAAATAATTTCTTATGAAAGCATCTTTACATTTTCATTAATTGTGAAATAAAAAAATCTAGAACCGGTCGTGGTTTGACTGATCGTTTTATATAATAAACCTATAGACTGTAACAGAATTTCTTGATCGAAACGTTTCGTAAGAGTCGCATTCTAAAATCGGACATTTCATATGCAACAACGTAATATTTTATCGAAGGACCGTAAAGGACCAAGTTCAACGACCACTAGTAAGTATCGTAAAGGACTTCTTCCACGCTTCTTCAAACGCGTCCCGAACGAGAATGGAAGTTCAGGAAAATTCAGAACTCGAGTTACATTGAGGGAACACTTTCCCGTTAATTCCAGCCATTTGATAGAATTGGGCCACCGTGCGTCTCGAGTATCGAAACTCGCGTGTAACCGTGATATTATAGTTGTATAGTTGTCGCCCGGGAGTTTATGCAGAACCGTGGAACCGTGGAACCGTGACACAAGGGTTGTTCCCCGTGAATTCCATTAATCGAGAAACCCGCGGCCCCGTGACCGTCCTCTAATTACGATCCTTGTCCGGCCGATCGGAAGATCGTTTAATTAGACCGGCTTTCGGAGGAACCACTCACCTTTAATTTGCGCCTTGCGTTGAATTTCTTCAAACATTCCACAGTCTCTTGCCTGTGGACGACAGAGGCGACACGCTCCCGTTGCTGCAACATGCGAAAATGATCTGGAGTTAGTCGGAGTTCGATAGGAATCGGTTAGAGTTGCAAAAATCAAATCAATCGAAGTAGAGCGCTAGTCGAAGATAAACCATGCTTGAGAGTTGAACGATGTCAGAGAAATATCAAGTTCAAGTCTGAACGAGTGATTTTACAGATTGCACCCTCAGTCAAGGTCAAAATATGGTCGAGTCTCTTGATCAAAGTTAAAGAAATGTTAAGTCAACGTCTGAATGAGAGATTTTACAGATTGCACCCTTAGTCAAGGTCAAAATATGGTCGAGTCTCTTGATCAAAGTTAAAGAAATGTTAAGTCAACGTCTGAATGAGAGATTTTACAGATTGCACCCTTAGTCAAGGTCAAAACATGGTCGACTCCTGATCAAAGACAAAGAAATGTCAAGTCCAGGTCCAAATGAGTGATTTTACAGATGCATCCCTAGTCAAGGGCAAGGAGAAGTCCAAGTCAAAATGGCTGGTTCTGATCGAAGTCCAAGTCTAAATCAGTGATTTTACAGATTGCACCCATAGTCAATGTTTGGGAAAAGTCAAAATTACTGGTTTTGCTTCAAATCATGGTCGAGTAATGATCAAAGTAAAAGAGATATCAAGTTCAAGTCTAAACGAGTGATTTTACAGATTGCACCTCCAGTCAAGGGCAAAGAAGAGTCCAAGTCGAAATGACTTGAATTATGATTTAAGTCAAAGAAATATGAAGTCCAAGTCTAAATAAGTGATTTTACAGATTGCACCCCTAAGTTCAGGAAAAGTCCAGGTCAATTTACTGGTTTGCGTCTTGGATTTGAAATCCCAGAAAAGTCCAAAGAAAATCAAGTCCAAGTCTAAATCAGTGATTTTACAGATTGCACCCCTGGTCACAGTCAAGGAAAAGTCCAAGTCAAAATTACTCGTTTAAATCCTGGCTTTCAAGTCCTAGTGAAAGTCCAAAGAAGGTCAAGTCCGAGTGTAAATGAGTGATTCTATAGGTAGCACCCCTAGTCAAAATCAGAGAAAAGTCCAAGTCAAAATTACTGGTCTGAATCCTGGCTTTCGAGTCCTAGTTAAAGTCCAAAGAAGGTCAAGTCAAAATTGCTGGTTTAAATCCTCGCTTTCGAGTCCTAGTTAAAGTCCAAAGAAGATCAAGTCAGAGTATAGGTAAATGAGTGATGCTACAGATAGCACCTCCAGCAAAAGTCAGAGGAAAGTCCAAGTCAAAATTACTGGTTTAAATCCTGGCTTTTGAGTCCTAGTTAAAGTCCAAAGAAGATCAAGTCAGAGTTTAGATAAGTGATTCTGCAGATAGCACCCCTAGTCAATGTCAGGGAAAAGTCCAAGTCAATTTACTGGTTTAAATCCTGGCTTTCGAGTCCTAGTTAAAGTCCAAAGAAGGTCAAGTCAAAATTGCTGGTTTAAATCCTCGCTTTCGAGTCCTAGTTAAAGTCCAAAGAAGATCAAGTCAGAGTTTAAATAAGTGATTCTGCAGATAGCACCCCTAGCGAAAGTGAAGGAAAAGTCCAAGTTACAATAACTGGTTTGAATCCTGGCTTTCGAGTCCTAGTTAAAGTCCAAAGAAGATCAAGTCCGAGTGTAAATGAGTGATACCACAGATAGGCACCCCTAGCAAAAGTCAGAGAATAGTCTAAGCCAAAATTACTCGTTTAAATCCTAGCTTTCGAATCCTAGTTAAAGTCCAAAGAAGGTCAAGTCAATAGCTGGTTTAAATTCTCGCTTTTGAGTCCTAGTTAAAGTCCAAAGAAAATCAAGTCAAAATTGCTGGTTTAAATCCTCGCTTTCGAAACCTAGTTAAAGTCCTGTGACTGTCAAGTCAGAGTGCAAAAACAACGAAAGGATCTCGAACAAATGGAGGAGTGGTTCGAGTACTTACGCAGATCCATGGGTGCTTGAGTGCCTCGCTGGCGGTGATCCTTTTGCTGGGGTTCACCGTCAGCATCTGATTGATCAGGTTCTTCGCTTCAGGCGTTACGGTGTCCCACTCCGGACTGGGGTACTGGCAATGTCAACAGAGGAGGCACGATATCAGAGACAGAGTTTCACCTCGTACACGTGAAATTTGTGAAATATAAAAAGAAGCAATCCAAAGTAGTTTGGCCTGTGTTTGGTGGGTTTTTCTTACGTCGTAGGATCCAGCTCTGATCTGCGCGTACAACCGGTGCTGATCCTCGTCCCAAAATGGAGGATAACCGACCAGGAGGATGTAGAGGATGACGCCGCACGCCCAGATGTCCACCGGTTTGCCGTACGGCTCTTTCTTGAGCACCTCCGGACTGAGGTAACCGGGTGTCCCGGCGAAACCTTTCGTCATAGATCATTTCACACATTCATTCTTTTATGCGTTTCGTCCGGCGACGAAGAAATTCTTTCTTTCCCATTGAAATTGCCCTCAACCCCGTTGTCTTCGAGTGTCTCGAATAAAAACAGTGCAACGAAGCATCAAAAAATCACGAAGCATCGACGAAATCAAAAACAAAATTTAGAGAAACTGCTCTTGACCCCTTAACCCTGTTATCTTTGAATGTCTCCAATAAAAACAGTGGAATAAAAATCAAAAATGGAGGAACCATCAACCAAATCAAAAACAAAATTTATAACAATTGCTACTAACCCCTTAACCCCGTTATCTTCAAATGTCTCCAATAAAAACAGTGCAATAAAAATCAAAAACTGAGGAACCATCAACCAAATCAAAAACAAAATTTATAAAAATTGTTCCTAACCCCTTAACCCCGTCATCTTCGAATCTCTCCAATAAAAACAGTGGAATCAAAATCAAAAATTGAGGAAGCATCAACCAAATCAAAAACAAAATTTATAAAAGTTTCTCTTAACCCCTCAACCCCGTCATCTTCGAATCTCTCCAATAAAAACAGTGGAATCAAAATCAAAAATTGAGGAACCATCAACCAAATCAAAAACAGAATTTATAAAAATTGTTACTAACCCCTTAACCCCGTTATCTTCGAATGTCTCCAATAAAAACAGTGGAATAAAAATCAAAAACTGAGGAACCATCAACCAAATCAAAAACAAAATTTATAAAAATTGTTCCTAACCCCTTAACCCCATTATCTTCGAATCTCTCCAATAAAAACAGTGGAATAAAAATCAAAAATTGAGGAACCATCAACCAAATCAAAAACAAAATTTATAAAAATTGTTCCTAACCCCTTATCCCCATTATCTTCGAATGTCTCCAATAAAAACAGTGGAATAAAAATCAAAAATTGAGGAACCATCAACCAAATCAAAAACAAAATTTATAAAAATTGTTCCTAACCCCTTAACCCCATTATCTTCAAATGTCTCCAATAAAAACAGTGGAGTAAAAATCAAAAATTGAGGAAGCATCAACCAAATCAGAAACAAAATTTATAAAAATTGTTCCTAACCCCTTAACCCCGTTATCTTCGAATCTCTCCAATAAAAACAGTGGAATCAAAATCAAAAATTGAGGAAGCATCAACCAAATCAAAAACAAAATTTATAAAAATTGTTCCTAACCCCTTAACCCCGTTATCTTCGAATGTCTCCAATAAAAACAGTGGAGTTACAATAAAAAATTGAGGAAGCATCAACCAAATCAAAAACAAAATTTATAAAAATTGTTCCTAACCCCTTAACCCCATTATCTTCGAATCTCTCCAATAAAAACAGTGGAATAAAAATCAAAAATTGAGGAACCATCAACCAAATCAAAAACAAAATTTATAAAAATTGTTCCTAACCCCTTAACCCCGTTATCTTCGAATGTCTCCAATAGAAACAGTGGAATAAAAATCAAAAACTGAGGAACCATCAACCAAATCAAAAACAAAATTTATAAAAGTTTCTCTTAACCCCTCAACCCCGTCATCTTCGAATCTCTCCGATAAAAACAGTGGAACGAAAATAAAAAATTCAGCGAGCACCGGCAGAAATAATATTTCTCGTAAAAACAAAATCTCTCGAAGACGATCAAACAGAGGATCTGCAAAATTTCTGTAAGGTTTTCCGGAGCCTGTCCGCGAGAGTCGTCGAGCGCGAAGGACTGTTGAGAAACACGGGAACAAATCCGTTCGGGAAAGGAGAGACAGTTATTCCGGAGTTTTCCGCGACGGTACGGGGGGCGAGGCAGCGGGAACGACGCGACGCATTAAACGGGTCGGAAAAACTGCGCGAGGGTGGACAACGGGGGCGAATGAAAATTTGTCGTCGGTCAAATTGAAATCGCGACAGCGTGGAAACGTCGGACGAGCAGATTACGGCGAGGTAAAACGAGAAAAGAATTCGTGAACCCGTCGCATCGCGTCGGGTCGTCCCCGCTTTCTTTTCCTTTCCGCTTCGAACGGAAATTTCCAACGAGCGCTAAACAAACCGTGCACCGTTCATTTGTCGCGCAAATTTGTCGTGCAAATTTGCCGAGCCGCCGGCGGGCTCTCTCTTGTCCCTTTGCGCGTCCATTGCGAATTTTCTCTGGCTGTGCCGGAAATAAAGAATCCCGTGAACGCATCCATTTCCCGGCTAAGATACCGCGCCACAATTTCTTTCTGCATCGGATTGGATCCGTCGGTTTATGGGCTGTGTTTCCGTTTACGCCCGTCCCCAGAATTCGATGAAATTTTGGGAATAGGTTCTTTTTTGGCTAAAATGATGATTGTCAGAAGGATATTTGGCGACTCGAAAAAAATTTTTTTACTATTTCAATGTCACTTTCTACCTTACCGACTTACCGACTCTGTTATCTTATAAGGACAGCTCGTAAACTGTTTCTATAAAAGCAACCGAACTATTATTTTATTTTATTTCATTTTATGACATTGAAATGGTAACAAATTTTTTTTCGAGTCGCCAAAAATCCTTCTGACAATCATCATTTTAGTTGAAAAAGAACCTATTCCCAAAATTTCATCCAATTCTGAGGAAGGACGTGAACGGAAACTTCGCCGGTTTATGTAAAGAAGTTTTAGCATGTTGGAATATCCACGCATCGTCGACTTACCGAACCATGCCTGTGCGTCGCCCTGCACCTCGATCGCCAGTCCGAAATCCGCTAATTTCACAACCGCGCCTTTCGCCTTACTCGCGAGCAGCAGATTTTCGGGCTGCAACAGGAAACAGACTCGTCGACGATGAACTCTGCGGCTTCTGATAGTGAAGATACATGCAGAGTTGCCAGATGAGGGGAAAAAGTTACCCCTCTCTGTCTGTATTGGTCACGTGACAGCGTGACGCGTGCACGACACGTGACCGGATCAGGAAGGCGGAGTGGGGACACGAGTCTCAATCTGGCGACTCCGATCACTAGGCTGCGGATTTTATGCATTTATAACGAAAATGGGTACGTACAATTGAAACAGTGGAGGTATTAAAAAGACTTAAGGCCACCAGTGTATTAGTTTCACCTATAAGATAATTAAAAGAAGAATGAATTTGTTATTTGGCTCCTGTGTCTTGCAATCAATGCAAACATTTTTTATTTTGCACAAAGATCTGCAGTAGAGTTATTTATCAATAAACCTACCACAATTAATTTTATAATGATCGAAACGATGACGTTGCTTACATGGACATTGATTTGATAAAAATGTATTGACCTCGATATGTCCTAAACCTAATAGTTAACGAGAAATTATCCAAAAAAGAAAGAAAATTGTTTCAATAATATCTCGTAAACTATTAGATTTAGGACATATGGAGGTCAATACATTTTTACTCAGAATTCGATAGTCTATCGATTCGTGACACAGAAACTAGGTGTTTCCATTTAAAAATATCAAGGTGACCTTGAAATCTCCTCTATGCCTCCACCCACAAAGAAAATATTTTGGTCATGATATGCCCCCCTCTATACCGTGTAAGTTTTGTATATAACATTTTTTCATATTATTACAAATAACGGCAATATTCAAAGTGGACATAATTATTGCCCCACCCTGTATATGGTTTCTGCGTCTTGTGTTTGCCGAAGAAAATTTTTATTTTCCATAAAGATCCGCAGTCTACTGATCGCATTTCATTGGGAAAAGTGATAAGACCGTTCAATTCGAGAAAACATGTTGCTCGCTCGCTGGAAGGGGCGTCGTCGATTATAATCGGAGAATGGCCGGGAAAAGAATTTTTTTCCCCGTGCAAAATGCGGGAGCGCAGGATGCCACGCAATTTCCCAGCAGATATCGACGCTGGAAACTGTAAGCCACAATATCTCGAAGCGGAAAATACGTGGCAACCTGCCTTACATCCACGGATTTACGCGACCCCGCTGCGGATCAATCCGGCTGGAATTGTATACAGGGCGGTTCAAACGCGTCGTATCTTCTCCGAGGAAAACGGAGATTCTTGTTGCGGAGATCCGAAACTCTATCGCGTTAACGATTTCGCCGCTGCGAGTCGCGTTCGATGGAAACAGACTTTTGGACCACCCTGTACACACGCGGGACGAGTCTTTCAGACCAGCCTGTACACGCGGGATGCTTGACACACATCGTTGGTCCAACAGCGCGACTTTTTCAGTTTTTCATGAAACGCCACTTTTCCTACCCCCTTTTCTCTTCCCACCCACCCTCACCCCTCTCTCTCTCTCTCTTACTTTCTCGTTTTTACTTCGTCTTTGGACGGATTAATTTTCCCCTCGTTTCGACTCCCGTCCACGTTTTCTTGACGACGTGGCCTCTCCACTGAATTTCCAGCAATTTAAATCCGTCGGAACGAGTACCGGACGTTCCAAAGTTACGGGTCAGGAGACTGGTGTTCGAAGAGCACTGTGGGTGCCCATTAGGGCTACTTAGAATAATCGGCTTTTCGAGGAAAAGATAGTTGAAATTTAATTCTTACACTTTTTGGGAATAAAATATTAACCCGTGGAAACTACAAATGGGTAACTCTTGGATTTAGCAGTCCTGTAGACAATATTGCTCATCGCCGAAAATTCACTGAGTGCGAATTTTATACTTTTACAGAAAAAATAAATTTTATGCATTTATATGGCAAATGTAAATAGTTGAAGAATAACGATATATTAAAAACATTTTATTATTTAATATTAAAAACATTTTACTGTTATTTAATATTAAAAACATTTTATTGTTGTTTAATATTAAAACCATTTTACTGTTATTTAATATTAAAACCTTTTTATTGTTATTTAATATTAAAATATTAAATATTGAAATATTAAAAATATTTTATTAGTATAGTATAAAAACATATTATTTATTTAATAACATTTGCATAAAGATCGTAAATTCCAAAGAAGGGGTTGCTTCGTGAGCCACCCGCGGGAGCCGAGGGCCATTAGACCACGCCCACTGGCAGCAACCTCTGCAGAGGGCGTGGGAGAAAAAGAGAGAGAGATGGAGGTGTGTATCTTTTCTGTATCGAAATGCAAACTGTTCTCGTCTGTCTACGTACTTTCAGGTCTCTGTGCACGACTCCGTTATGGTGGCAGTGTTGTACGCTCTCCAGGATTTGTTGAATACAGTGCGAGGCGTCCGCTTCGCTGTAGAACTCTCGCGCGACGATATCCTCGAACAATTCTCCGCCGGTAACTCTGCAAACACGGACCGGAAAACGTTCCTCTGTACACGTTGGTTAGACTTCGAAACGGAATCCCAAAACATGGAAAAGGTGCGCTCGATTTGCTTCGAATCTAAGTGGAACGAGCCGCGAGCGGTCGGACATACATGAGAGGAGGAGGGAAGTTGATACAGGGCCAGTTAGACACAATGCAATTATCTGTACACTATGTATATGTAACACGGGGTTAAACTTTATAAGAGACCATAAATTTTGGACACTTTTTTATATGTGATCCTGTAGATTTTGACGAGAACATGCTAAAAATCCAAGTTTTAACGATAGGAATTTACTGGTTCAGAAGTTATGTGTGTTTAAAGTTCAGCGATTTCAGCATTTCGGACAGGCAACGGCGCCACCGTAATTGGTGTAGGAAGCATATTGAAAATCTACTTTATCGACATCACCGCGTGACTGAAGTGCTACCTATAGCCTCCGCACTGAGTATATACCAATATGGCGGCGCCCTTACTATCCGAAATGCTTAAAATTGCTGAACTTTAAGCACGCATAACTTCTGAACCAGTGAATTCTTAACGTTACAACTTGGATTTTTGGCATCTTCTAGTCAAAATCTACGGGATTACATATAAAAGAAGTCCAAAATGTCCCGTAAAATGGATAGGTGCAATTCGAAAGAGTACGATGATTGACAGAATGTAAGAGTACCATTGTTTCTAGCCTTTTGAAATTTCTGCGTGCTTCTTCGCAACTGAGGTAGACAATTTTATATTAACAAATTAGAGGATCGCTGGGCTTTTGGATTTTTGGGAATTTGTCAAGCGAACTGTTGCTCAGAAAATCGCGAAAATTGGCAATGCGAGTGGCAAGTAGATCTCCGGGGAGCGGACAAAAGGGAGATCGAAGGGCTTCGAGATTTCCTCGTGGATGGCTCGGGCTTTTGGCAAACCTGTGTCGCCCGGGGCTTCGATCATTCGAGCCAACGCGAATTTTAACCGGCCACCGGAGAATCGAATCGCATCGGATCGAATCGAGTCGGAGCAGACTGGAGGATGAGGGGTAGGAAGGGATGTGCAACTCCGATAGAAATTAGATTAAAGTTGCCCTCGACCGCTACTGACTCCGCGGATGATTCGTATCGGGCCTGCGGGGGTGGAAACTCTCTCGGTCGACTCGATTAGAAACTTTCGATCAGATCGATGATTAATGTTACGCGTCGACTCTACTTACAGGTCAAACACGAGGTAATGGCAGTTCTCCTCTTGAATGCTGTCGTGTAATCTCACTGCAACAGAAACCGGGAACAAGAAACTGTTAGTCGAACCGTCCGATCGATCGATCTTAACTTTGCTAATTAGTAATTAACCATTCGCAAAAATGACCAAAAGTGATTCCCCTACAACGAGGGTCGCACCGTCTCGAAACTCGTCGATCAATCGATACAACACCAAACACAGAACTTCTTCGTTTCGTTCATGCTGTCGTATAGTCATTTTTACGAATGGAGGATAGAAAAGATGGGTTTCGAACCCATCGAGTTTGAAAATTGGTGACGCATGTACAGGGTGTCCAAAAAATGGTGCACCTCCTCGGAAGGAGTAATTCCTGAGACCAATTGAAATTTGTTAACAAATGATAATATCCTCACTGATCCATTTACATACAGATGGAAAATATGAAAAATAAATGAGTACATTTTATTACAATAAAAATATCTATCACAATGAATGTATCCTTTTTGCCAGCTGGTATACAGAGGGGTCCAAAAATGTTGTACTTCCTTGAAGAGCATGTTTCCTCATGTGATCTGAAATAACTTCCTCATTTACGAAAATGTTGTCCTCGGTTTTGTTAATACAGTAAATCCTCTATCGACGCAAAAGCCTTGGGGAGGTTCGTTTGCATCGATCGTAGAGTGACACTATTTATCAGAACTGGATGACAAAGCAATATTTTAAAAAAAATTCTTCTTAATAAATTTTTTAAAAATACCACGTTTTTAAAACGGATTTTAAAAAGTATAAAATAATTTAAATAGAAATAAATTTAAAAAAACGGACTAAAAAGTATAAAATAATTTTTCCTAGCCCCATACAGGTTCCTAACCCTGGATATTCTTTTTGCGTCCATCGTGTAGCATTGCGTCGATAGAATATTTACTGTAACTCCTTAACGAAGCCGCGTAGAACACTTTCGTAAAGGAAAAAGTTGTTTGAAATGACCTTAGCTACCACCTCGTTTAAGGACGTACACTTTTGAGTCACCCAGTACGTACCAGCGTCCGTTGTAGGTAGAAACAGCGGGTCATATCAAGAGTCCTCGAACCCGAAAAGTCTTTGAACCCGATTTTCCCGGAAACGGAGCCTCGGACGAGAAAGTTCCGTCTCACCGTTCCGCTTTATCTTTGCATAAACAATCGACCGCCTGATGTCGCCACATTATATTTTTATCGTTCCCGCGGCACAGAGCGTTTCGACGACCGTCCTAACGACCCCGGGCTCTCCGCGTTTTTCATTCGTGAAAAACCCGGCCCGTAGAAGTAGCGAAGTGGCACACACCAGGCAGAACGGTAGAACGCGAAGACGGTGATGGAAAATTGTCGCGGTATCCTGCAAACGATCTCCACGGTCGTTGAACAAATTGCGCGGTGCCGTGCCCCGGCGCGGCGCATACGAACGACGCCATTAGGGACGCGGATTTTTGTCCGAACGCTCGGGGATCGGTGGACCAATTACCCTTCCGAAGGGCCGCTCCTTTGTTAGTCTCGCCCTGCTCTTTTCATTTTTTCATTAACCAACATACGCGGAGGTAACACCTCCGGTGGGAGCGAAAGGAACATGGCGGATCCCGCGGACAACGTTCTCCGAGGAATTTTCGGCACAGGGAATTTTCGATTCGAGCACGGGAAAGAAAGTAGCTGAAAATATGAGACATTATTGAATGAGTGTCTGGAAGAAGGACCTATGGCAGGTTTTGTAAATTTTATAAGAAACTTATTATACTACAACTAGAAAATAATAGAAAGAGAAATGTTCTGCATCGATTGTGGAAAGCAGGAGTAAAATTAAAATTTGATTTCATCCCTTAAGGGGTTACCCTGCCAGGACCACCCTAAGACTTTCAAAAAATCGATTTTTTGTGTTTGTAATTTTAATTTAGAGTTCAGGGAATAATTTAAGCCATGGTAGATGCAACAGCTCCCAAAAATACCGAAGTTACAGTGCTTAGAAGTTCGTGTAGGTGGCGTTTCCAAGTCGAAACTGCATTTTTACAACTGGTGTAACAAAAATCTCGGAAACTATACGTCCGATTTACTTCAAATTTGGTACACATAATTTTAATAACATTATCTATCGTGTAGCACAGGATTTTTTTTATACGATATCCCAATTGTTTATAACAATCGTTTAAATATTAATTTTTTGGGTAAAAATTCAATGTTCATTTCCATTTTCCTCGCATTTCCACAAAACCGGTTTTTTCTTAAAATTCCTACGCTACACGATAGATAATTTGTGTTTCAGTTTTTTCCCAATGGAAAAAGGGCCTATGTCATTTTCAGCAGGTTTCCATTATTGCGATTCGCGTTTATATTCCAAATTGCGCTCCTATAAAATTTTAAAAACCAGACGTAAGTCCTTCTTCCAGGCACCCATTCAATTGTTGTTAACATTCGAGAAAATCACCTTTGAAAATTGATCAGTAGACTGCGGATTTTTATGCAGAATAAAAATGGTTTCCATTGATTACAATGAACCGGAGGCAAACAAAAATTTCTTTGTGCCTTTAATAATTGTTAATAAATTAAATTCTTTTAATCAGTCTCTCGTTTTAAATTGCACCTACTTATTTTCCACATAAATGCATCAAATCCGCAGTCTATTGATCGGGTTCTCGTGAGTTTATCCGAAGTAGAATAGGCAGAGCAGTGGCCAGACAGCCTCGTCGAATTCGATTTTCCCGAGAACAGAATCTCCGGCAGCAAAATTATGTTGCACTCGTGTTTACATGTATATTTATTGTTGATTCTGTTCCGTCGATAGATCAGGAACCACGGATGCCAGGAGAAAAAGATCGTCGAAGATCGTGCGGAGAATATTCGACGCAGTGTTGCGGAGGAACGTTTCGCGATCGGCGACAGTCCTCCGGATCGTTCATTAAGGTCAACGAAGAGACATCTAGCGCGATACGATTCAACGATCCCGCCTTAATTAATGTCAAGTGGGGCCGCATCTACGCGAAAATCGCCGCGCGTCGTCCAATCGTTCTAGCTGTTCTCTTCGGAGGACAGAGAACTGTCACTTTACGGATTGAAGCAATCCTTATCTAAGACCCCTAGCAGCTTTTATGGTTGGCCCAACGGTGGCCAACGACTCGGAGTTGGTTGAGATACGGTTGAAGTTTTTGTCTACAAATCGCCACGTAGGGCCTGCGACGAAAATTTATGACTAGACTGCGGACCTTCATGCATTTATAGCTTATAAAAATTGTAAAAAAGTGCTGGAGTATTAAATTCAACAGAATCTAGTACGATTTTTATTAATTTTGGATCTCCGAATGCTATTACCAATGGAAATAGAGTTTCAATATGGTACCACTTTCTTAAAATTTGTTTACAAAAATTGGAAATTGCATACACATCCGCAGCCTATTTGTGACAATTATTATAGTCGGTTAATTAATAAGAAATTTACGTATGATAATACCACATTGACTCAACCGAAGTTTACTAAATTTAAAGATTGTATTTCTTGCAGGCGTTAGAAACGTTGCTACAACAAAAAACTTGTTAATTATTATTAGACTGCGGATCTTTATGCATTTATAGCTTATAAAAATTGTCAAAAAATGCTAGAGTATTAAATTCAACAGAATCTAGTACGATTTTTATTAATTTTGGATCTCCGAATGCTATTACCAATGGATATAGAATTTCAATATGGTACCACTTTCTTAAAATTTGTTTACAAAAATTGGAAATTGCATAAACATCCGCAGCCTATTTATGACAATTATTATAGTCGGTTAATTAATAAGAAATTTACGTATGATAATACCACATTGGCTCAACCGAAGTTTACTAAATTTAAAGATTGTATGTCTTTGGCGTTAGAAACGCTGCTACAACTAAAAACTTGTTAATTATTATTAGACTGCGGATCTTTATGCATTTATAGCTTATAAAAATTGTCAAAAAATGCTGGAGTATTAAATTCAACAGGATTTAGTACGATTTTTATTAATTTTGGATCTACAAATGCTATTACCAATGGATATAGAATTTCAATATGGTACCACTTTCTTAAAATTTGTTTACAAAAATTGGAAATTGCATAAACATCCGCAGCCTATTTATGCCAATTATTATAGTCGGTTAATTAATAAGAAATTTACGTATGATAATACCACATTGACTCAACCGAAATTTACTAAATTTAAAGATTGTATGTCTTTGGCGTTAGAAACGCTGCTACAACTAAAAACTTGTTAATTATTATTAGACTGTGGATCTTCATGCATTTGTAGAAAAATCAAGTAGATGAAATTCAAAATTGTTCGAGAATTTGAAAAATTGAAAGTGTCAATGTATGATTTCTCCTCTATTAAAATCATTAAGGGAGGAAATAACATTCAGTTTGGTTTCTATTTCTTGCAATCGATGCAGGCGATTTTTATTTCGCATAAAGAGATCCGCATTCTAATTATTATATTCCAAACTGATTTTTCGTTTTCCTATTTATAGTTGGCCCACTAAAGTTTTGTTGTGGGAAAACTTGGAACTTATTTATTTAATTTCTCTGAAATTTCTCTGAATTTCGATAAATCAAAACTTCAAATCATTTTTAAAGAGTTTACCCAACTTCGATTTCACCAATCCAAATCCTCAATTACCCGAACCGAAGCCGGTGAATGCAGGTAGGTTCGAAACTGCGTTGTATCTCGAATCTAATCTTTAAATAAAAATTAAAATCAAGCGACTCGCGGTTCTGAAGATCCGTCTTTCGCAATTTCAAGACTCAAGGAGCGAAATCGTAGCGAGGGTTGCGCAAGGATCCAGGATAATTCGTGTGCGAGGAGTTTGACGGTGTGTTTTCTGCAGGAAAGCGAATCATGGGAGCGGATTGTCGGCGCGGGGCCCGTCAAAGAGAACCCAAGCCGCGAGGAACACGGCTGTGAACGTAATCGTGGAAACGCGTAACTCCGGGGTCGCGCTGCGTCGAGGTGTGGCTTCCAGGATCGATACTTACGCCGGTTACTCTCGCCTCTCTCTCTCTCGCTCTCTCACCCCCTCTCGGCAGCCAACACCACCGAGTCACGCTTATCAAACCCCACAATTATCGAACACCGTCGATCCCATTTGCAAAGTTCGAATCGACCGACCACAGCTTTCGCAGTCGAACAACTCTCTCGAGAAACACCATGAGAATCCTGTTCCGGAGGGACTCTCTTTTTCGACTGATTTCCGAGGTCGATCGCACGGGAATATTGCGAACAGTTGGTGCGGTTTCGTTTTCTAATTCGATCGACTCGAACATTATCAAGCCACCCGATTTCGCGATCGAGATAACGGAAGCTTGCGGCAAGTTAGGTATGATACCGGAGTCGTCAGATAAGACCATTGATTGATTGATCTCGGCTCGGGTGAAACTTCTTTATTTTCCATTATTTTTTTATTGGACTTTCACCAACTTATTTCTGGCGTTTTAGTCTAGTCAACGAAAACTTTTTCCGCTTATATCTCGGAAACTATGCGTCCTAGCGATAAGACCATCCTATACAAAATGAAAGCTGACAAAATATGCCACAAGATTGATTTGATTCAGTTTTTCGCTATCTCGCATAGTCTCCGAGATATCAGCGCTCAAAGTTCGCTAATTGTGCTGAAGAGTTAGCTAGTAAAATAAGGCAAACATTTTCACAATTAGCGAACTTTGAACGCTGATATCTCGGAAACTATGCGAGATAGCGAAAAACTGAATGAAATCGATCTTGTGGCATATATTGTCAGCTTTCATTTTGTATAGAATGGTCTTATCGCTGGGACGCATAGTTTCCGAGATATAAGCGGAACACCGAAAAAGGGGACCTGCACCCCGCTCACCACCTAGGAGTAGGGACTTTTAGTATGTTTCAGTGGCGGATCTAACGGTAAGCGGACTAAGCGGCCGCGTGGGGCCCCGGGATACCATAGGGCCCCGAATTTTAAATAAATTTATTTAATGTGTAATGTGTTTTCATTACTTTTCTTTTTTGTTAATAAGTTTATAAGAGTTTTCTTGCAACTTGTATTTCTAACTCGAGCTTGAGGGCCCCAAAATTTTTACCGCTTGGGGCCTCCACTTGACTTGAGCCGCCACTGGTATGTTTACCTCCTAAAACTAGTCCAAACAAAGTCCCAAAGTTAAAAATTGTGCTCCTTCCATTCCCCTGTACAACTTTTCGTTGACTGGACTAAACCTCCAGAAATAAGTTGGTGAAAGTCCCAAAAAGTCCCATAAGATAAAAAATAATGAAAAATAAAGAAGTTTCACCCTACCCGAGATCAATCATCGCCGGCAGTGGACTGGGTAGGCGCCTGACAGCTATCGCGTACGCGGTCGTTGACAAATATCGCGACTTCACTGTAGAATAAAGAAGTGGGAGAACGAGCCACGAGTTGGAATACCCGGTATAGAATATTTTCCGGAACCAAGTTCGTAACTCCATGGACAAACCATGTTACCATTACCATAAGTCCGCCGATTTTTACTCTCGCTCCTGTCGGGCCGTCGCTTTCGATTAGCTTTCGTAATAAACTCCCCGGTCTGAATCCGGGGACCCTGTGTGTTACCAGGACAAGCTGAGAATTGGAACTTAAGCGAGCTGTACGGCGTGGAAGTTCCGGGGCGACGGAACGGAATAATATAATTGTTCGGCGAGATCCTTGGCAGGTTTCTCGAGGAAATCTTCGAAGGACAAAAGGGAAGTATAAATGGAAGGGCTCGGAGGGGGAAAGGTTGACGGAGAGAAGAAGTTGACGAGGCCGTGGTGCGGGGGTTACCGTTGAGAAATGGTCGGAAGGATCGATAGGTATCACTTGTTGACTGGTACGGACGTAAGCCGGTGCACGCCATGATGGGAAACGGGTCATGGGAAGAGGACACCCTTAGGGTATCTCATCGGTCACGTCCAGCCAATGCCGACCCGATGGAACTCTGCGATGAATAAAAGAAACCTCCCCTTCTTATGAATTATGGAGTCGGCGGCTGGGACGGTTTAACAAACCGGTCGACTTTTGTCGTCACGCCATCGGTTCTTAATTCTGTCATCCGAACGCTGACTTGGAGCCTGCGGAGCCCGCTCGCCTAATCGATCTCACACTTCCCAATCGAAAATTGCGAAACGTCCGTTCACGTCGGGATTAAAACAAATTTTAAGCTCTTCAGATAGAAAACGATTTGATGTAAGTTTGTTTACGATTATAAAACTTTATTATTATTATTATTATTATTATGTACGGACCGAGGTCCTTTTATTGACGATTTTGTTGTACTATTGAGTAATATCCGGTTCCCTTTCTGGTATCATTACGTAATGATTCGTTAGACGCAAAGGTTTGTGATCACAGTGCGAAAGGAATTAGGCCCAGATTTGCACAGATTTAATCAGATTTGTAAGGATTTAAGGATTCCTTAAAATATACAGGGTGTCCCAAAATTACCTTAGTTTAATGAAATGGGAGGTTCCCGAGATCATTTGAAGCGACATTTTCCTTTGCAAAAATGTTATCCGCGGCTTTGTTTAGGAGTTATTAACGAAAAACACGGACCAATGAGAGCGCGACCTAGACGCGAGTTGGCACAGTCGGCCAATAAACAGTTGGCGCGCCGGGCCGACTGTGCCAACTCGCGTCTAGGTCGCGCTCTCATTGGTCCGTGTTTTTCGTTAATAACTCCTAAACAAAGCCGCGGATAACATTTTTGCAAAGGAAAATGTCGCTTGAAATGATCTCGGGAACCTCCCATTTCATTAAACTAAGGTAATTTTGGGACACCCTGTATATAAAAGTTTCGTGGTCCACATACTTAGTACTGAAATAATAAATTTAAATATGTTTCCAACAAAAGACCGAGGTCCTTTTATTGACGATTTTATTGTACTATTGAGTAATATCCGGTTCCCTTTCTGGTATCATGACGTAATGATTCGTTAGACACAAAGGTTTGTGATCATAGTGCGAAAGGAATTAGGCCCAGATTTGCACAGATTTGATAAGATTTGTAAGGATTTAAGGATTTCCTAAAATATATATATAAAAGTTTCGTGGTCCACATACTTAGTATTAAAATAATAAATTTAGATATGTTTCCAACAAAAGAGTTGGACAGTACTTAAGCATCTACAAACTTCTATATAAAATTTTGACACAAAATAAGGATCATTTTGATAGGCTTTTTGGTAGTCTTTTCAAATAGGCTTTTCAAAAATTGTGCTGTACAAGAAGCAAGCTTAAAAATCTTCTTTTACGTTATTAAAGTGAATTTTGTTAGTTCACCATAATGATAGCTGTGGTTCGGAACCCACCGTATAAAAACTGTAGGTCCCGTCGCGTAATAACCACAGCGCAGTTAAAAAATAAAATAAAATAAAAAAAAAAGAAATTTAAAAAATAAAAAAATTTTTGTTTGCATAAAGTTCAATCGCATAATTCAACGACCTATTATATCATGACCTTGAGTCCATAAACAACGCTAAAACAATTTTTTCCGACTACATATATGGTCCAAACGCGGTTAGGGGATCCGACGTTCAGGGACGAAGAAAAGTCGAGGGTTCGCGGGGTCAGTAGGTTCGAAGGTTCGTCGAACCCTCCGTCATCCGTCAATCGATTGGCCGCAGGGTCTGGTGGCGTCGGGAACAGATGATTCTCGAGGAAGAAAGCGAAACGATCGACATCGATCAATCTCCCCGCAAGTTTGCGAGTCCGGGGAACAAGAAGAGGGATGAAGTCTGCGCGTGCATCGATCCTCGTTGTATTTTGACAAGGGGAGAGAGAAAAGAGAGAGGGAGGAAGGCTGATCCGTCACGGAATGAAAATACGAGCCGCGAAAGGGATCCTGGGGCACAGATACGACGGAGGAACGCGGAAAGTGGATGCCCGAGTATTGATCTACCGTCTTTCCTGCACGCCGTGCTCTCGACCCTCGCCAGATTCCAAGATGCTAGACGAGATGACGACGATTGCTGGCAAGAGGAACGCGCCGCGATAAAACGACGGACGAAAGATCGACGACGGTGCTTCTTCTCTATTCCCAGAGCCTTCGCTCGAACATCTCGAGCGTGCACCACGCCTCGCGATCCATCCGCGCTAGATCGACGAGCGAAGTGGTTCGAACAAACGACGATCGAGTTTGATTCTTACGTACTGTTTCTACCAACGACGACACAATCTACTGCAATCGATAATGCGCTTGTCCATCGAATGTAAAAATTTTAGGTTAAGAAAATTTCTTTTTTTTCTCTTTTTTTTTCTATGTTCTTTCTGTATACAGTAAATTCTCTATAATCGCGAATGCCTCGGGGGGATTTGTTTGCATTTATCGATCTTGGTCCTACTCTTTTCGAGCTTCAAAGGCCGAGCCGAACGTAGAGAAGGAACCAAAGGCCGAGCCGAACGTAGAGAAGGACAGCGCGTGTAACGCGAGACCACGCGCGGGCCTTCGAGCTGTGCCGGCGACTGCGACTCTCCGGGTCTCTTTCTTTCATATACGCTGTCCTTCCTTGCGTTCGAAACTCTCATCGTCAATTAAACCACTAAATTCAGTTCATATTACAGTAAAAGCTCCTTCGTTGTCCAAAGGCCGGGGGGCTGAGCGGACAACGAGCGTGCCCGGACACTATTTTTGATTTATGACTGCGTCTAGATATCGCGCCGACCGCGCCGAGCGACTTCAATAGGAAGCCGAACATAGAGAAGGACAGAATGAGATACGGATCGGGTGACCGAAGCGTGTCGCCGTCGCCGGCACAGTTTAAAGGCCCACATTGTTGCTGTTGCTCGTTGCCTTCGAAACTTTGACCGTCGATTAAACCACTAAATACAGTTGAAACTATATCGTGTTTGGTGTCATTTTAATCAGAGAAATGTCAGAAATAAGTTAGTGAAAGTCCCATAAAGAAATAATGAAAATTAAGACGTTTGAAAATTCGGTTTACTCGAGTCAATGTGTGGTGTTCACACCGATATACCCGAGCCGACATCAATCGACGCCGCCTACGGAGCGACTCGGCGTTGACAGGCAGTGGAATGGGTAGGCACTGGACAACGATCGTGCCCTTGATTTTGGACAACGAAGGAGCGATTACTGTATATCGTGTTTGGTATCATTTTGCATTAGAAAAATGCCAGGAATATGTTGGTGAAAGTCCCATGAAAAAATAATGGAAAATAAAGAAGATATAATTTTGGTATAACGTTATGATGACTCACGGGCGTTTGAACTGTGCCGACGACTGCGACTCTCCGCGTCGCGTTAGTAGTGGTTCACACCGATATACCGAGCCGAGATCAGTGTATTGAGTTGGAGGGGATATTTCATTGGCGTTTATCATACATGCCCAGTTTGCGATTATAGAGAATTTACTGTATATATACAATGCCCCTAATTAGAATAAAACGTAAGGAATTCAAAATCTAGTACTTTTTTTTCAAATCTAGTACCTTTTCTTGTATATTCTAGTACGAAATATTTTTTCTCGGTGGAGACGCTGCCGACGCGTGCCAAAGTGTAAACCGAAGGCACCGGGATGTGGGGGAGTAGCATTTGTCATCGGACAAAGAGGAATTGCAAATTGAAGCTGGGCGATTACCTCCAGGAGACTGGCCGGCCGTTTCTACGGAACAAAAGTCACCGAGGAGCCAAATGAATGGCCTCTAAATAGGAAGAGAGGGAGAGAGAATGTTGGGCAGCGTGACAGTTTCGATTGGCTCGGTCCTATCCGCGAGAAAGGATTCGTGACAGGTCGCCGGTTCAATGAAATTCGTTTACAAACGAATAAAAGACCGGCCTGGACGGCAGATACTCGGCCGACCGTGTCCTTTCACGGACGCGTTCCGCCGAATGCTCGTCCGCCGATTTCCGTTCCATTCAATCGATTAATAAAAACATTAATTGCCGTGCCGCGCGGAGTCTCCCTCTTCCTCCCGGGCTCGCGAAATTTCATTCCCTCCGCGCTCCGCGCACCGGAACGCTTTCATCCCGAGGCGAGCGCGACGATTGAAAATGTTTTTAACACTCCGGGCGGTCGAGTTTCGATGGAAAAAGGCTCCACCACTTTCGATCTCTTCCAATCGAAACGCCGTCGACGCCGCTTTTCGCTGTTCCATGTCCGATCTTGCTCGAGATTCGAGCAGAGATTTGCGGGGAACGATGTCCTAGAAAGCTCGAAAAGGAGTTGAATGGCTCCAGAAATTAAGGAGATCGTACTGCGGGTGTACGTTTTACTACGCCACTTTCTCCCGATGAGATTTAAATACGTAAAAATAAATATATTGCCCTGAATCAATTTGTAGCATTCAATGAGGACGTATTCTCGCTGGAGAGGCAAACAGAATTGTCAATCATCCTCGTGTTTTTATAATCTGAGGCGGTGGTTTTGAACCTTTCTGAAGTTAGTTAATTAAAATTAATGATCCAAAAGACAAACAAAAACATGCCGCGTAGAAATAAATATATTTCAGAAAATATATTATTAAATATATTTAATATATTTCGCGGAAAACTTGGAGAAGTAAAAAAAAAATCAGATCATTTTTCTGCTGTCTTGATCACCAAAGGACTGTTGTTCACATGATTGTACATTCTTCATAATGCTTTAAATTGCACAGGGGAATGTTTTATCATTATTTAGATACCACATAGATACAATAAAAATGTAAAAACAAACTTTCCTTGGCTTTTTAATCAAACAAGTTCAGCCCTCAGTATTACGTACATTAAAGTGAAGTAGGAGCTCATTACTGCGGCATAAAAATCACTAGAAATGTCCCTAATACTGCGGTGTGAATTGCAACTATGTACGAAGAGAAACGAGCTTCATTTCAGCCTAACGTTTTGGACTAAGTACCTATTCGATACACTTAAGTATGTAGGCTAAGATTCTAGATAAAGATTATTATAAATAAAACAAGAAGATATGGCAGAAATTATTATAAATTATTATAAATCGAAAAGTAAGAAGATATCTATGCATTTATGATTTCTGAAATTCTTAAAAAATATTAGAATATAAAATTCGTCAGAATTTGGAACAATTTTTACTTATTTCAGATCTAAAAAGACCACTGCCACTGAAAGTAAGATTTTATTTTATTACACTGTCTTAAAACACTTTACCTACCGGAAGCCTATTAATAGGATTTTCAATAATTGTGCTGTACCAAAAGAAAGCATAGAAATTTTCTTCTACATTGCAATCTTAAATGAAACTATTAGATTACGTTATGGAGGGTGACTTGTTAGTTCACAATAAAAATTGCTATTGCTATTGAAGGCTCCATTAAAAAGTGTTTAGCCACGTACCACAGATTTTTCAAAATTATATAATAATCACCGATCGGTTAAAACGTGTTAAAATTCGCCTAGAAAAATTGGAAACTGCGTAAGCATCCGCAGTCTGACCCCGACATTCATTTCCTTGCAACCTAATACGAAACCTAAACAAATCCGCGGAATGATTGCAGCAATTAAATATCGCTCTCCAAGCGAACGCGTTCGGATTGGTTCGCGCGACGACTCTTATCGAGTGGATCCGAGGCTCGCGAGACCGGTTCGGAAAGGTTTGCGAATCTGAAGTCTCTTGAAACTCTATCTCAACGGTGATCGATTCTATTTCGAACACGAGCGATGGCACCTGTTATCTCTCCGCGAATCAATGCACGATCGACGTTTCTCTCCTCGGAGATTCGCGAATTCGGCGAAAAAACAAAATAGAAAAGAGCTCGAGAAAGCCGAGAGAAAAGAGAAAAATCCTGTCTAGCCTTACTTGGCACGGCCGAGAAATTTCTCTAGCCCTGGCGACGACGATTGGCTCGGGTCCAGCGCAGGTTTCGGCGCAGTATCGCCTCGCGGTGAACACCGGTTCAAGGTTGTCGTTCCGCTAATCAATGCGCACGTGCGGTTCCGCCAAATTTCGCTTGTTCCGCGTACCTACGCTCCTCGCGAAAACGCCACACCGAACCGGAACCGGGAACGAATCCGTTTGACGAAGCGCTCGCGACTTTCTCGTAACTCTGCGTGTTCCTCGCGAACACCGTACATAATTCAAACTGACATACATAATTGCTACACGGTGGTCTCGATGGAGTTCCGTCGAGTTTCGCTCGTTCCACGTAGCCCTTTTGCGAAAACTATTTTACCATAAAGTTATACTGTCTTGGAATTTTTTGTATGCAGAAGTAGTTGATGTATGAAGTTGCAACTTTGTGAGATCCTTTGGCTATCATTGAGGAGCATCCACAAATTTTTGTTAGCTGATATAGTGATTTCTATGGGAGTTATAGTTTTTCATTGAATGAAGGGACGTTCATCTTGTCTGTCCAGGAGCGACTTCGAAATTTTTCTAAACGGAAGTAATTGATGTATGAAGTTGCAACTTTGAGAGTTCGTTTGGCAATCACTGAGGAGCATTCACAAATTTTTGCTAGCTGGTATAGTGATTTTTATGGCAGTTATAGTTTTTCATTGAGTGAGGGGACGTTCATCTTCTCTGTCGAGGAGCGACTTCGGAATTTTTATAAACAGAAGTAATTAATGTATCAAATTGAAACTTTGTGAGATCCTTTGACAATCATTGAGGAGCATCCACAAATTTTTGTTAGCTGTTATAGTGATTTTTATGGCAGCTATAGTTTTTTTCATTTAATGAGGGGACCCATTCTTGTCTGTCCAGGAGCGACTTCGAAATTTTTCTAAACAGAAGTAATTGATGTATGAAATTGTAACTTCGCGAGTTCGTTTGGGAATCATTGAGGAGCATCCACAAATTTTTGCTAGCTGGTATAGTGATTTCTATGGCAGTTATAGTTCTTCATTGAATGAGGTGTCGAAAACAACGATTTTCTTAAATTCGAGTGGTTTCGATCAAGGAATGTAATCATACGATAGATTTCAGAAAAAATCACAAAATTTCATCGTCACTCGGGGAAGGAGCGACGTTAGCGGTCGGCCGACAATATTACCGTCGTGTTTGCTAATTTCTCAAAGGCGCACCGCGGCCACTTAAGCAGTCCGGCAGTCGTGAGAAACCTATTAAATCACCGTTCGGATGATTCCAATTAATCCGAGCCTGGAAGGGAGCAGAGAATTTCTCCCTGGGGATCGGTCGATCCGGGATCTACGGAACGATCGTTGCCGAGGGTGGATCGCGTGCGCAACGGTACCACTAGTGAATTAGCTCCACACGCGAGCAATCTTCCTCGTCCGGAAAACACGTAAATAGACCAGCAAATCCTCGACGGGACATATATTCCTCGATTCCTCGAAACCGTTTAATAATTACCGTTGATCCCGGATTGCTTTATTTACAGCGCTCGAGAGAGCGTAAGCCACAAGAGGACACCCTTGCAATTTATTCACAGACATTCGTTCCTCGTCTCGACTTCATATTCCTGCTGATTTTTTAAACACTGTCGGATCGACCCATGAACGATTGCTTCCTTCAATGATTGCTAAAGGATCTCGCAAAGTTGCAACTTCATACATCAATTACTTCTGTTTAGAAAAATTTCGAAGTCATTCCTGGACAGACAAGATGAACGTCCCCTCATTAAATGAAAAACTATAACTGCCATAAAAATCACTATACCAGCTAACAAAAATTTGTGGATAATCCTCAATGATTGCCAAACGAACTCGCAAAGTTGCAATTTGATACATCAATTACTTCCGTTTAGAAAAATTTCGAAGTCATTCCTGGACAGACAAGATGAACGTCCCTTCATTCAATGGAAAACTATAACTGCCATAGAAATCACTATACCAGCTAACAAAAATTTGTGGATGCTCCTCAATGATAGCCAAAGGATCTCCCAAAGTTGCAACTTCATACATCAATTACTTCCGTTTAGAAAAATTTCGAAGCCGCTCCTGGACAGACGAGATGAACGTCCCCTCATTCAATGAAAAACTATAACTACCATAGAAATCACTATAGCCCGGATCTTTATGCATTTATAACAAAATTGAATAAACGAAATTCAATATTGTTGGAAAATTTCAAAAATTCAAGATGACAATATATGATTTCTCTTCTATTAATAAATAAACAACATTTTGAATATTTCTTGAATATTCAAGTACGTTGAAAAATGTTCCAGCAGTTTTTAGTGGCGTTTCAGAATCACTCGAGTAGCGAAACGGTTATCGCGCGTTTCACCTAAGTACATATATGGTAAGCGAAGCACGGAGCAACTAAACTCTCCGTCGCGGATGTGTATTATAATTTACAGAGCTCGCTCGATTTTTTAAAGCAACATTCCACTTTGATGGGCCTGGTAGTACCGTGGCAGGAGCATTTCTTTGTGCACGCAGGCCGGGAACGTTCCGCCGCGTTCCTATCCAACAATAAGGACAATACGCGAGCACCGCGTCGTATTTTTCAGGCAGCCCAGCGGCAGAAGGTTTCAAGAGGCTTGCAAAAATATCGTTGGCAAGCGGGAAAGGCGGTGGCGTGCATATGTCAGATTTATAGTAGTCGTAAACGAGGCTGGGCCGACGCGACGTGTGTCGCGCAGAAACTTTCGCGTTCGCGAAACGAACTTCCCAGCCGGCAGCTGGCTATAGTTTCCGCGACGCGGCGTGAACAAGTAAACCGAGAATATACGGCGTTCCGAGCTATGCTAATTTCCCGTTGGGTCACTTCGAACCGAGGAAAAATTGTAAAAGCCTCTTCGAAATTACCGCTCCCATCTTACAGTTAGTTTCACCCTTTCCTTTTATTTTTTCATTAACCAAAACCCAGGTAACACCTCCGAAACATGGCGAACCTCGCGGACTCCGTTCTGATCTACAATTTGGGGAGAATAAGGTAGCTGAAAATATAACAGACAATTGAATGGGTGTGTGGCAGAAGAACTTATATCAGATTTTTTATAATTTTATAAGAACGCAATTGGGAACTCATTATGCTACTTATAACTAGACAGTGGATCTTTAGGCAAAGGTGAAATGTTCTGTATTGATTGTGGAAAGGAGTAAAATGGAAATTGATTTCATCCCTTAATGACTTCAAATTTTATAGCAGCGCAAATTGGGAACTAATTATGCTATTTATAACTAGACAGTGGATCTTCAGGCGAAATAGAAATGTTCTGCATTGATTGTGGAAAGCAGGGGTGAAATAAAAATTGATTTCATCCCTTAATGACTTCAAATTTTATGACAGCGCATTGGGAACTTATTATGATATAACTAGACAGCGGATTTTTATGCAAAATAGAAATGTTCTGCATTGATTGTGGAAAGCAGGGTGAAATAGAAATTGATTTCATCCCTTAATGACTTCAAATTTTATAAGAGCGCAATTGGGAACTTATTACGACATAACGAGACAGCGGATTTTTATGCGAAATAGAAATGTTCTGCATTGATTGTGGAAAGCAGGGGTGAAATAAAAATTGATTTCATCCCTTAATGACTTCAAATTTTATAGCAGCGCGAATTGGGAACTCATTATGCTATTTATAACTAGACAGTGGATCTTCAGGCGAAATAGAAATGTTCTGCATTGATTGTGGAAAGCAGGGTGAAATAAAAATTGATTTCATCCCTTAATGACTTCAAATTTTATAAGAGCGCAATTGGGAACTTATTACGATATAACGAGACAGCGGATTTTTATGCAAAATAGAAATGTCCTGCATTGATTGTGGAAAGCAGGGTGAAATAGAAATTGATTTCATCCCTTAATGACTTCAAATTTTATAACAGCGCAATTGGGAACTCAGTATACTCTTTATAACTAGACAGTGGATTTTCAAGCAAACTAGAAATGTTCTGCATTGATTGTGGAAAGCAGGGGTGAAATAAAAATTGATTTCATCCCTTAATGACTTCAAATTTTATGACAGCGCATTGGGAACTTATTATGATATAACTAGACAGCGGATCTTTATCCGAAATAGAAATGTTCTGCATTGATTGTGGAAAGGAGTAAAATGGAAATTGATTTCATCCCTTAATGACTTCAAATTTTATAGCAGCGCAAATTGGGAACTAATTATGCTATTTATAACTAGACAGTGGATCTTTAGGCAAAGGTGAAATGTTCTGTATTGATTGTGGAAAGGAGTAAAATGGAAATTGATTTCATCCCTTAATGACTTCAAATTTTATAGCAGCGCGAATTGGGAACTCATTATGCTATTTATAACTAGACAGTGGATCTTCAGGCAAACTAGAAATGTCCTGCATTGATTGTGGAAAGCAGGGTGAAATAAAAATTGATTTCATCCCTTAATGACTTCAAATTTTATAACAGCGTGAATTGGGAACTCATTATGCTATTTATAACTAGACAGTGGATCTTCAGGCAAACTAGAAATGTTCTGCATTGATTGTGGAAAGCAGGGGTGAAATAAAAATTGATTTCATCCCTTAATGACTTCAAATTTTATAGCAGCGCGAATTGGGAACTCATTATGCTATTTATAACTAGACAGTGGATCTTCAGGCAAACTAGAAATGTTCTGCAATGATTGTGGAAAGCAGGGGTGAAATAAAAATTGATTTCATCCCTTAATGACTTCAAATTTTATGACAGCGCAATTGGGAACTTATTATGATATAACTTGACAGCGGATCTTTATGCGAAATAGAAATGTTCTGCATTGATTGTGGAAAAATCAGGGGTGAAATAAAAATTGATTTCATCCCTTAATGACTTTGTTATATAATACTAAAAACCAGAATACAATATTTTTAAACGTTTCTAATCTTTTACTGTTCCATGTTTCACCCAACCGATTCCTTTATAAACACATAAAGATCCGCAGTCTAGCTGGAACATTTACTAAAACAAACCGCAAAACAAGTCTTCCAGTTTCAAACTGGATTTTATTATTACAATTCACGTCTCAGATCAAAATTACCCTGCTACAAAATTTCAAAAACCTGACATAAGTCCTACTTCCAGACACCCATTCAATTATTATTAACTTTCAAGAAAATAGTCTTTAAAAATTCATCAGATTCTCGAGAGTTTATCCGAAGTAGAATATGTAGTACAGTGGCCAGACAGCCTCCGCGAATTCTATTTTCCCGAGAACAAAACTTCCGGCAGCAAGATTGGTGATTCTCTTGCGTCGATAGATTACGAAACCGTAGATGCCAGAAAGAGAAGATCGTTGAATTTTCTGCTTTTTTCGGAAATTACGATCATCAAAAAACTGCCGATCACTGAAACCGTAAAATAAATCGCAGGGCAAGGTCGACGAAGAGACATCTGGTGGACAAATAAACCGACAACACAGGGCGTTCCGCGGTAATTTCCCGTTGGGTCACCTCAACCGGAGGAAAACTCGGGAAAACCGGAAAAAAAATAGAAAAGCATCGTGGGAAGTGAGAAGATCGTTCTCGCAGTATTTCGACTGGTCTTCTCGCACGGTCCGCTCTCGGAAAGATCGAGAATCGTGGAGGTACGGTCGGTTCCTGCGCGTTTAGTGGAGCCCTTGTTCCCTTGGCCGACTATGAAATTGCCTTTCACCGATGCATGTAGTTAAAAGGGCGCTTTTGTGGGTTGCGGGTCGTGGAAATATATTCCGCGAAGCGTGGCAAAGGGCACGTGGAAGCTGTTTATCGATCCGACGTCGCCGCTCCGCGCCGCGCCGAGCTAACGATGGAAATTATAAGCGAGGAAATAACCAGTGGGCGATATTGGAATCCAATAAACCAAGGAAAGTGAATAAACGCGCGAATGGAAATAGGCTGGCGGCCGTGGCCGGCGAATTCGCTTTTACACTTGTCCAGCTTCGAGCTCCCTGCTCCGTCTTCTCCCTTGCCCTTACCCTTCCGCCTTCGATTCCTATTTCCCTCTATTACCTTCTGTGTTCGTCTATTTGTCTCCATTTTGTCGCGAATCGGAAGACCGATCGCCATTCCATCGCGCAGAGATGACGACGCCGGTTTAACTAGTGTAACTGGTGCGTCGAATAAATTCTCATAGCAGCGGAGATTAGGCTATCGCCGTTAAAAAGTTCCCGAACACGGTCGACTCGAAAATTCATGATGCAGAGTTAATTGAAATTGACCCCTTGCACTCGAATGGCGAGTCTGTGGCGCCACTAAAAATTGCCATACCACTATTCAAAACAGTTTTAACATTATAAAATTTGCCCGTATTCTATAAATTGTACACAGCCCAACTGTTATGCAGGGTGTCCCAAAATTCCTTCAACAGCCGGAAATGGGAGGTTCCTGACGTTGTTTGAAGCAACATTTTCCTTTGCAAAAATGTTATCCGCAGCTTTGTTTAGGAGTTATTAACAAAAAATACGGACCGGCGCGCCAACTGCCGATTGTGCCAACTCGCGTCTAGGTCGCGCTCTGATTGGTCTGTAGCTTTCGTTAATAACTCCTAAACAAAGCCGCGGATAACATTTTTGCAAAGGAAAACGTTGCTTCAAATGATCTTAGGAACCTCCCATTTCCGGCTGTTGAAGGAATTTTGGGACACCCTGTATAACAAAATTACGCGAGATTATTCGCTAATATCGTACCTGTATTTGTGGAGTTCCGCGCTTGTCCCATCGAATGTAAAAATCTTAGGTTAAGAAAATTTTCTTTTTTTTTCTCTCTTCTTTTTGTTTTTTTTTTCTATGTTCTTTTTGTATATTTTTGTTATTTTCTATTTGTTTTCATCAGTTATACAAAACGTCTGTAAACCCATGTATAAAAGGACTTCGGTCCGTATGTAATAATAATAATAATATTATTATTAGACTGCGGATGTTTAGAGGTGGGCATTATTTGGCGGAAAAAATGTTTGAAATATTGGGTTAGCGAATAAGTTCGTTCGGTTTTTTACAGTGGAATGAATTCGAGAAAATAAAATATTAAATAGTATTGGGTTGGCAAATAAGTTCGTTCGGTTTTTTACCGTGGAATAAATCAGACACTTACTGTTTAAAATACTATTTTCCCCTGCTCTGCGGATGTTTATTGGCATGTCCCAAAATTCCTTCAACAGCCGGATATGGGAGGTTCCTGACGTTGTTTGAAGCAACATTTTCCTCTGCAAAAATGTTATCCGCAGCTTTGTTTAGGAGTTATTAACGAAAAACACGGACCAATCAGCGCGCGACCTAGACGCGAGCTGGCCCAGTCGGCCCAGCGGGCCAACTGTCTATTGGCCGGCAGTGCCAGCTCGTGTCTAGGTCGCGCTCTGATTGGTCCGCGTTTTTCGTTAATAATTCCCAAACAAAGCCGCGGATAACATTTTTGCAAAGGAAAATGTTGCTTCAAATGACGCCAGGATCCTCCCATTTCCGGCTGTGGAAGGAATTTTGGGACACCCTGTATAAGAAAACAGGTTCAATTTGATGTGCACAATGTCAAAGAAATTACATAGAAAAAACACTATCTGGGTTGAAACAAATATCTTGATTTTGGAATCCAAATTGCTCCCAGTGCAAAGGGTGAAAATTTTAATCAAGATTGATTGATGTGTAAAAGTAAATGCATCCATTGCAATTTCATCTACTCAATTTTGCTATAAATGCGTAAACATCCGCAGTATGTTTAAAAGTATTAAAAGTAAAATATTTTATTTCTCGTTTCCGATTGTTAAAATAGAAATATTTTATTTTGAGGGTGAAACTGTCGAAACAGAAATATTTTGCTTTGAATTCTACATTGAAAAAGACCTTGTATAACATACATTTTATAGATTTCCAATGTTGGTATTGTTGTGCTCGATTTAATAAATAAAAATTTGGTTGCACCGTAATCATGTAGAAAGTTTCCAAACCTTTGGCGCACCCTGTAACATTCGGCTACCCGATTTCGACTTGGGGTACCCGAGTATCACGAGTTTTCGAGTCCCCGGACCCGAAATTTTCGGGTAACAGCCACCCCTACGATCGACACACGCCGGAACAAATTCAAAACTTGTTGAAAAAGGTTGCCCGGTCCGTTCTGGATAAAAATCGCGGAGCGAGGCGTCGCACAGTGGGACCTTTCGTCGATTTTGGAGACAAAATCAAAGAACTTCCGATAGAAATGAGATAGAGAGCTGAAATTTTTTTTATTTACAGCTGAAACATGACAGAATATGGGAAAAATAGGGAGATTATGGTACGAACGTTTTTCCACCTTGAAAAAATTCGTCAAACTTGCACAATTTCAAGAAAATTGCGGTTTTTTCAATGCCACGTACGGGAAAAATTTTTTTTTAACATGCTACACATCATTTCCTGTAGATTTTTTCACGCTGATTTCAAATCTGGTCTCAAAATTTGTCTACGATTTTTTTTTTCAAAAATCGATTTTGTGACAAAAAACTAATGAAATCATTTCTTCGTTGAAATGATTTGATAACTCACTAGTTTGAAGGAATATTGTATTCTCACATATAAAACATATTAAAAATATGTCATAATGAAGTATTTGGACGTTTACTAACGTATATCACTTGACGAACGATCACTTGACGTATCGCTACGATTGTCGCTGGCGTGATATACGTTAAGTCAACGTCCAAATACTTCATTATGATTATTTTTAATGTGTTTTATATATGAGAATACAATGTTCCTTCAAACTAGTGGGTTACCAAATCATTTCAACGAAAAAATGATTACATTAGTTTTGTTCACAAAAATCGGAAATCACCAGAAATTAGAAATTTCGTTGAGGAGAATACGTAAGTTAAAAAGATTAAATACTTACCTTACTCCCTCTGTAAATGAAATTATAATTATGGACAATAAATATCTAATTTATAATACATTACACACAGCGGCACAGAGTCTGTAGAAAGTGCCAGTAGCAATGACAGCGCTACGTCAAGTGATGACGAGAAGTGAAGTGCTTGATGCTTCGTAAGTAACTCAAATCGTTTAAATACTTCATCATCCATATATGAGAATACGATACACGTTCAAACTAGTGAGTTATCAAATCATTTCAACGAAGAAATGATTTCATTAGTTTTTTGTCACAAAATCGATTTTTTGAAAAAAAAATCGTAGACAAATTTTGAGACCAGATTTGAAATCAGCGTGAAAAAATCTACAGGAAATGATGTGTAGCATGTTAAAAAAAAATTTTTCCCGTACGTGGCATTGAAAAAACCGCAATTTTCTTGAAATTGTGCAAGTTTGACGAATTTTTTCAAGATGAAAAAACGTTCGTACCATAATCTCCCTATTTTTCCCATATTCTATCATGTTTCAGCTGTAAATAAAAAAAATTTCAGCTCTCTATCTCATTTCTATCGGAAGTTCTTTGATTTTGTCTCCAAAATCGACGAAAGGTCCCACTGTGCGTCGCGATCCGCGCGCGCCTGCGTGTCCGACCAAAATCGACCGTATCTACTGGCTTAGGGACTCGCCCGGTGCAACACGTGTGCCATTTGTTCGCTTCTGGTGGAACGCATCGACACAGGACTGTTAACGTCGTTTGCACTGGTTAATCCGGCGAACACTCACCGATATTTGTGTGCTGCAACTTCCTGCATATCCGCGCCTCACGTTCGAGTTTCTGAAAGTCTGCAACAAAAAGAGAGCACGGCGTCAGTAATAGTTACATGTTGGATCGTTGAAATCGGCTTCCCGACTGAATCAGAATGGTCGGGAATGCCGGTACACGAGCAGAAACATTCGGAGTAATTGCTCGAAAAGAGGCGAGAACAATTAGATATCGATCAAGGCTCGTCGAATATTTATAGAGTGTTTTCCATACTCTGCGCGGAGAGTGCGTCCCTTTTAATAGCTACTTGCGCGGCGACCGATCCGCCTCGTTATAAAACTTACAAAACTTTTTCCGACGATGTTTCTCTTCTGGCCTTCTTGCTCTATTTCCAACACGCCGTTCGTCGCGGTGTCTCGTCCTTGCAGCGATTCGGCTAATTAGATCCGCGGGTTTCCATGGGGATTCGCTGCTTTTAGAAATAAGAGCCCGGACAGCGTGTCGAGAATTTTTCAATCGATCGACCAGCTTTTTCCAGCGGCACGCGGTGCCCTTTAAAATTTCGCCCGAATGCGGTGACCCACCCTGTATATTTGACTCAATGAGCAGTGAGCGTTGATATAAAAATTAATGCGTGAGGATTCGTGACTGTGAATGACGACTGTGTGGTCGGAAACCTGGCAGAAACTCGAAATATGGAAGTTCAAGAGTTCATAAGAGTTAGTAAATTATAGTTAAGAATATCGTCTTGTAGAATCGGTAAAAATTACGATGTTGAAAGGCTAAGTTGAAATTGCCATTGAGTCTAGTTATGGAGTGAAAAATAGATGTTCTAATAAGTATCAGATGATTCCATAAGTAAAAGAAAAGAAATGTAAAAGAAAAAGTTATATATAGATGTAGATTTTTACGACCTTTTTAGCTGGGCTAAGAGCGAAAATTTAAAGCGTTTGTTTGGTCAATTTGTATAAATTATATACGCTCAGAAAATTTCATTGAAATTGGTTAAGTGGTTTACGAGTTATGAACGATCGAAAGTGGTAAAAATTGCAATTTTTCAAGATTTTCGGCCTTTTGATTTTACCACGTTTATAACTCGTAAACCAATTAACCAATTTCAATGAAATTTTCGGAGCGTGTATAATTTATACAAGTTGACGAAACACGTCTTTTAAATTTTCGTTATTGGTCCATCTGAAAAAGTTGTGAAAATCAATTTTTACTATTGTTTTTCACAATTCCGATCAAATGCATTTTTTCAAGAAATTTTTCAGACGTCATTTACTAAACTAATTCATCTAGCCTTACAGAGAAATTCAAGTCGTTTGGTTCATTCATAAAAAAGTTATTCTGATTTGAAATGTATGTGATCGGTTTTGCTCCCAACTGTGTAATTGATTAATAAAGCTGTACTCTTTAAAATTTAACCATTGAATTTTATTTTCAAATCGAACACGAACTTATGCAATCATCTAATATATTTTTATGAGTAGGCGACAAAATTTACCCGACAAATTATAACATTTACAGAATATAAGAAATAAAATAATAAATTACATTATTTCAACATGATTTATATGCAAAAATAACTTTCTCCCGCTTTTCTTTTAAAAAAATGTTTCCAACAAAAGTTGAACAGTATTTAAGCACCTACGAGCTTCTACATATAAAATTTCGAAAAAATATGTTTTTCGAAAGAAAATAAAGATCATTTTGATATTTTAGATATTAAAATGGATTTTTTAAAGCAACGACCTATCTACTATCTATATAGCTTGCGGATCTGTATGCAAAATAAAAATATTCTGCATTGACTGTGGGAAGCAGGGATGATAAAATAAAAATTGATTTCATCCCTTAATGTCTTTGTTACGTTACACCATTACAATACTCTTGAATTTTTCTAATCAATTACTATTTTATATTTCACCCCACCAATTTCTCCATAAATGCATAAAAATCCGCAGTCTAATTATGATCTCGAACCGTTAAATAAAATAGTTTTTCCCGATTTTTCCGGGCCAAACGCCACACCGTGGAACGGTGGAAAAAGTTAGCTCGTCGGCTGAATCGGAAATCCGTAGCGATCGCAATCGATCCGGTATCTTTCAATCTCTATGGATCGTTGCGGGGCTCGTGGATCCTCGCGCGCGAGCTTTATCGCGAAAGTTCCGCGGCAGCAACGACAGCCAATGCCGGGTATAATCATTACCGCGAAATCGAATTTTCCAACGAGCTACCCCGACCAGTTTCCCCGTGGGTAATCCACCAAGGACCGCGATAAAATTGGATTCGCCGATGGCCGAGTCATTTCGAGGACGATTTCCTGTTTCCTTTCTGTACACAAGCCACGGAACACGCCGATACTCCTTCGAGAATCGCAGGGATCGATAATCTGTCCCCGGTCCCGGCGGGGACCGCCCCCTAACGATCATTCATCCCGTGGAAAATGGCTCCCCCGTCGACCAATCTCGTACCGACAATCTTCATCGCGATCCTTCCGATTCTTCCGTAAAATCGAAACTTGTTGCGCGCGTGTCGCGAGAAACGGCAGCCGTCCCTCTGTGCTATTTTCGCTCCGACGTCATTTGTTGTTCGTCCTCCTCCAATTTGAATGTATCGCAAACAATGCATCTCGTCTGAGTCCCCTCGCTGTTTAAAATTCCACGTACTGCGACTAACGAGAACCCACTTGTAGTCTAATCGATCGAATGTAACTGCAAGGTTTGTTAAAAAACGAATATCGAATACGGTGAAAGTTAATTGCATTGGCAAATGTCGAAAGACCTTGAAGCGGGTGGTTCCTGAGGTGATTTGAAGCATCTTTTTCCTTTGCGGAAATCTTCTCCGCTGCTTCGTTCAGGAGTTATCAGCGAAAAACACTCACCACTTTACCGCTTCACCACTGTATGGTATTGTGAAACACTGTACATTGTTTTTCGTTAATAACTCCTTAACGAAGGCTCGCAGAGCATTTGCGTAAAGGAAAAAGTTACTTCGAATCACCTCAGGAATTACTTGAATCCTCTTTCAAGGTTCTCCGACGTTTCGACGTCATTTGTTGTTCGTCCTCCTCCAATTTAAATGTATCGCAAACAATGCATCTCGTCTGAATCCCCTCGCTGTTTAAAATTCCACGTGCCCCATCTTGTCGCAGGCGCATCGAATCCGCGGTCCAGTTATAACTGATCGCGAATGTGCATAACTGCGACTAACGAGAACCCACTTGTAGTCTAATCGATCGAATGTAACTGCAGGGTTTGTTAAAAAACGAATATCGAATACGGTGGAAGTTAATTGCATTGGCAAATGTCGAAAGACCTTGAATCGAATGGTTCCTGAGGTGATTTGAAGCATCTTTTTCCTTTGCGGAAATCTTCTCCGCTGCTTCGTTCAGGAGTTATCAGCGAAAAACACTCACCACTTTACCGCTTCACCACTGTATGGTATTGTGAAACACTGTACAGTGTTTTTCGTTAATAACTCCTTAACGAAGGCTCGGAGAGCATTTGCGTAAAGGAAAAAGTTACTTCGAATCACCTCAGGAATTACTTGAATCTTCTTTCAATGTTCTCCGACGTTTTTTAAGATAATGGCAGGATCTGAAGGAGCAAGGAGCGTGATAACGAGACGCTAAGGGGGATGATCGATTAGAATTCAGTCGGAACGAGTATCCAATAAGCAAAAATTACGGAACAGAGTTCTCTCGGCGCGAGATCCGACGTGTTCCCGAGCGATTTTTCACCGATAATTTCGCTCGGTTGCGATTCGAATCGACCGTCTCGTCTCGTCCCGTCGGGTAACCCAGTTTCCTCTCCCTCTTTCCCGGCCGTCTTTCTTTTTCCTTTTCCTTTTCGAGTGGCCCCGTCCTCCAATTTGCTTCTCCTCGTCGGGTTCCAGTGTTCTTCGCGGACCCTCGTCTCGTCGTAGGTGCTCGTTAATTCTGGTTGTTTAATGCGGCGGACGGGCGGGGCCAAGATCGTCGAGATACAACGAGATTTAATTATTATATACGCGGCGACGGTCCGCGACTCGGAAAATTCTACGCTCTCCGTTCCGCGCTCGGCAATTTATTAAAACCGCCCCGTCAAACCCTTCCTGATCCCTTGACATTCGAAGCACGTGATCGAAGTAACCAGACCCAATTTTTGATCCTATGAATTAGAAGAATTCATGATTTAGTGGGTTGGATAGAAAGTTCGTAGCGTTTTCAAATGAACGCCAGACCTACCTAACTCTAAAAGCGATTAAAATCTTTCAGCTTATAAAAATAATAAGGCTATATTTATTTAGATCTTGTGCAATTTTTATTACAATATGTGCTTGCGTGAAAAAATTTGTCGAATCAATTTCCGTAACTTCATCATTTCAATAACGATGAAATGAAAAATACAAAACCTTTTTTTATATTACAAAACGTTCAATTTTAATTTACAAACGCTACGAACCTTTATTCCATTCTGATATTAGCAGACTGCAGAATAAAAATTGTCTGCATTTCTTGTAACTAGATCTTTATGGATTTATGGCTTCCCAAGATTTTAAAATTCCACGGAATTTCATAACATTTTTCTTTGTTTCAGACCTGCGAAGGCAACTATCGCTGGAAATACTATTAAAATAAGATTTGTTAATTGTGGATCTTTATGCAAAATAAAAATTATTTGCGTTTGTTGTAACCAGACTGCGGATCTTTATGCATTTATGGCTTCTGAAGGTTTTCAAAACATGCTGGGATATCAAATTCCACGGAATATATTAAATTAATATAAATAAATAAATATAAATAAAATATAAATAAATTATTTTATTCTCAAAAATGACTGCCTCAAATGAATTATTTTATTTTCAAAAATTACTGCCTCAAATGAATTATTTTATTTTCAAAAATTACTGCCTCAAATGAATTATTTCATTTTCAAAAATTACTGCCTCAAATGAATTATTTCATTTTCAAAAATTACTGCATCAAACAAAATATTTGATTTTCAAAGTTGTACGCATACTTTAAAATAAGTAGGATTAAATAGGATCCCCAGCTCTGGCAAAGGGTCTATCGAAACTCTTGCAGGCCACTGTACACCCACTCGACTCGGATTTTCTCGCCACGTGGACTCGAGTCAAGAGAGAGGGAGGGCGAGAAGGGGAAGGAGAGGAGAAGAAGAGGATCGTCCCCTCCGGCCGATAGCATCGGAAAACGCAGGGTGCACGAGAGTCCGCGACATTCTTATCACGCCCGAGAGATCAAGGGCTGCAGATCGAACGGCCTTCGTGTTGTCCCATCGTTCTCAACCCTCTCCGTCGCGTTTACATCCCCCGTGTAACGCCGCCCAGGGATGAAGAACAGCCAAGAGAGAGTGTGAAAGAGATCGAAGAAGAATATTCGCCGACTTTCGTGACATTCGTGCTCCGTCGGACGCAAAGTAACCGGCCATGTAAACGCAAAAGGACCGATCCCTCGGCTCACAAAGCCGGCGACGTCCGGCAATGATGCACACGCGTGCGAACAAGGAAGATCGTATTTTTATCCGGCCACGGGAGACCGTCAAGGACGAGAACGGAGACTTCCACCTGCGATCGGTGATCATCGATCCACCTGCCAGACGAGCTCTCGGTTGCAACCCCGTAGACGCTCTTCGCAAATGTATTCGACGTGCCTGTTTTTTTAAACGTGCTGCTCAAAGTACTGTTTTCAGACCTATCCCAATATACTGGACGCTCTGGCGAAGTCTCTAGGTGGTTCTTGAACCACTACCTAATTTATAATATCGTTAATTGAACCGAGTAATCGACGCACAAGTAGGGCTCTCTAGGAAAGCCCCATAGGGAAGCCTGAAGTCTAAGCTAGGGTTACTTATTCGACATCGAATTTACAACACGGTGAAATTTCTAACTGCTTCTTGAACCAGTACCTAATTTATAACAGCGTTAATTGCCCCGTGATTCGGATGATAGTCACGCAAATAGGGCTTCCTGTTCTCGTTGGCTAAGCAAGTCACTAGCGAATGCCTCAGGTGGGAGTGAAGGTTACTTATTCGCCATCGAATTTTTTTACAGCACGTTGAAGACTCTGGCTGATTCTTGAACAACTACCGAATTTAGAACACCGTTAATTGTCCCGAGTAATCGACACACAAGTAGGGCTCTCTAGGAAAGCCTCATAGGAAAGCCTGAGGTCTGAGTTAGGGATACTTATTCGCCATCGAATTTACAACACGATAAAGTCTCTAGCTTCTTCTTAAACCACTACCTAATTTATAACAACGTTAATTACCCCGAGATTCGAATAATCGACACACGAATAGGGCTTTCGCTGTTCTCGTTGGCTAACCAAGTCACTAGCGAAAGCCTCAGGTGGGAGTGAAGGTTAATTATTCGCCATTGAGTTTACAACACGGTGAAATTTCTAGCTGCTTGTTAAACAACCACCTAATTTACTACATCCTTAATTGTGCCGAGTAATCGACCCACAAGTAGGGCTCTCTAGAAAAGCCCCATAGGAAAGCCTGAGGTCTGGGCGAAGGTTATTCATTCGCCATCGAAGTTACAACACGATAAAGTCTCTATCTGCTTCTTGAACAACTATCTAAGTTACTACACTGTTAATAGTCCCGAGTAATCAACACACAAGTAGGGCTCTCTAGAAAAGCCCCATAGGAAAGCCTGAGGTCTGGGCGAAGGTTATTTATTCGCCATCGAAGTTACAACACGATAAAGTCTCTAGCTGCTCCTTGAACAACCATCTAATTTACTACACCTTCAATAGTCCCGAATAATCGACACACAAGTAGGGCTCTCTAGAAAAGCCCCATAGGAAAGCCTGAGGTCTGGGCGAAGGTTATTCATTCGTCATCGAAGTTACAACACGATAAAGTCTCTAGCTGCTTCTTGAACAACTATCTAAGTTACTACACTGTTAATAGTCCCGAGTAATCGACACACAAGTAGGGCTCTCTAGAAAAGCCCCATAGGAAAGCCTGTAGTCTGAGTTAGGGATACTTATTCGCCATCGAATTTACAACACGGCGAAGGCTCTAGCTGCTTCATGAACAACCATAAAATTTACTACACCGTTAATAGCTGCTTCTTGAACAAGTACCGAAGTTAATTATCTCTAATAATCGACACACAAATAGGGCTCTCCAGAAAAGCCCCATAGGAAAGCCTGTGGTCTCAGTTAGGGTTACTTATTCGCCATCGAATTTGCAACACGGTGAAGTCTCTAGCTGCTTCATGAACAACCATAAAATTTACTACACCGTTAATAGTCCCGAATAATCGACACACTTTGGTCTTTCTAGCCCCATAGGAAAGCCTGAGGTCTGAGCGAAGGTTATCCATTCGCCATCGAATTCACAACACGGCGAACTGTTTCGTGACTCGAATAGCAACCACAAAGATAGGGTATTCGCCATTCTGGTGTAATGAGTGTCCTGGACCATCGCCGAAGGTCCTGAAGAACGTGCCAACCAACCAACCGACGCGGAACATCCTGGAATTCGAGTTTCGCGAGCAAACTGGACTTCTTCGGCGTCGGACGCGCGGCTTCAGCTCGTTAAAGAAGTTTCATCGGGTCGAAGCGAAATAATTAAGGTGGCCATAAAGTTCCGGTAGGGGAAGGAATTCGGTCAGCAGGGCTCGGGGTTGCTCCGCGCTGAAAGATTCAGCGACGCCGAAAGGATTGTTTCTCCGTTAAGGGAATTAATCCGCGACGCGACGCGGTGGTGGAACTGCTTCTATCTTTGGCACCAGTTTCTCTGCAGAGGCGGAAGGTAGCGACGGTTGGAGAGGAAGAGAAAAAAATGTAGTTGCAGTAGGCAGGAAAGATGAGCGTTCTCTATCTGTCTATCTCTGTCTCTCTGCGTTTCGCGGGGCGTGGGATGCCACGGCTGCACCCTCTTCCACCGGCTGCGACCTTGCTCCAGTAACCTCTTGACCTACCAACCTGGGCGCCGTTCGAATGCACGCTTCTGCAGCGAATAGAGCGCAGGGAAGAGCCGGTCGGGGCATCGGGCTCACCTTGAATCAGCCGAATCGGGACGCGCAGGTGGAACGTCCCGATACGCAACGGGGCGACACAATTCCCGGCTTAACGCGGTCACGGGCTGTGTTAATCCTAGGGGACATTTGGATCTCGAAATTTAGGGATCGAAGCCACGCCTACTCGAGGAAAAGAGTGCATAGTGGGATGTTCATTTTATCCGTTTCTGTAACGACGTTTCCCGCAAGGTATTGCTTCAATGAGCCATTTGGATTTCATATATTGAGAGATCGAAGCCACGCCTACTCGAAGAAAAGAGTGCATAGTGGGATGTTCATTTTATCCGTTTCTGTAACGACGTTTCCCGCAAGGTATTGCTTCAATGAGCCATTTGGATTTCATATATTGAGAGATCGAAGCCACGCCAACGCGAGGAAAAGAGTGCATAGTGAGATGTTCATTTTATCCGTTTTTGTAACAACGTTTCCCGCAAGGTATTGCTTCAATGAGTCATTTGGATTTCATATATTGAGAGATCGAAGCCACGCCTACTCGAGGAAAAGAGTGCATAGTGGGTTGTTCATTTTATCCGTTTTTGTAACGACGTTTCCCGGAAGGTATTGCTTCAATGAGCCATTTGGATTTCATATATTGAGAGATCGAAGCCACGCCTACTCGAGGAAAAGAGTGCATAGTGGGATGTTCATTTTATCCGTTTCTGTAACGACGTTTCCCGGAAGGTATTGCTTCAATGAGCCATTTGGATTTCATATATTGAGAGATCGAAGCCACGCCTACCCGAGGAAAAGAGTGCATAGTGGGATGTTCATTTTATCCGTTTTTGTAACAACGTTTCCCGGAAGGTATTGCTTCGATGAGCCATTTGGTTTTCATATGTTGAGAGATCGAAGCCACGCCTACTACAGGAAAAGAGTGCATAGTGGGATGATCATTTTATCCGTTTCTGTAACAACGTTTCCCGCAAGGCATTGCTTCAATGAGCCATTTGGATTTCATATATTGAGAGATCGAAGCCACGCCTACTCAAGGAAAAGAGTGCATAGTGGGATGTTCATTTTATCCGTTTCTTTAACGACGTTTCCCGGAAGGCATTGCTTCGATGAGCCGTTTGGATTTCATATATTGAGAGATCGAAGCCACGCCTACTCGAGGAAAAGAGTGCAAAGTTAGAAGTCCATTCTATCCGTTTCTGTAACAATGTTTGGCGGAGGCGTTTGCTTCGAGGGCCATTTGGAGTTCAAATTTTGAGAGATCGAAGCCACGCCTACTTTAGGAAAAGAGTGCATAGTGAGAAGTCCATTGAACAAAGTCCATGTAACAATGTTTGTGTTGCTTCAAGGGGCCATTTAGAGTTCTGTTTATAGACTAAGAAGCCACGCCTACTCTGCAAAAGAGTGCACAGTGGGAAGTCCATTCTATCCGTTTCTGTAACAATATTTCGTGCGAGGCGTTGTTTCAAGGGCCATGTGGAGTTCTGATTATGGAGCAGGAACCCACGCCTACTTTATGAAAAGGTGTACAGAATAAGCAGCCACTCTGCTCTGTAATGTAAGGTGCTCCAAAGCGTCGCTCCAAGGGGTAATTTAAAGTTCCAGTTTCCGAAATCGAAGCCACGCCTACTGTGCAAAAGGGAGTACAGAATAGACAGCCTACTCAACCTGTCTGAGAGGTTGCTGCCCTCAGGACGTTGCGCCAAGGGGTAATTTGGAGTTAGGGTTTGAATGAAATCAAGACAATCAGCCTTCCTCGTTATTCATTGAAAGCCATTGCCCCAGAGGGCATTTCAGAGTGCCCTCGGAGTAAAATGCATTGGTTCCCATCGGCGTAAATATTTCGAGTGGAGTCATCCGAAATCCGAGCCGATCGTCGAGCAGGGAGCGGATGTAGCCTGGCCAGGTGTGTGTATAGTCATCGATAGGGGTAGAAAAGCAGAGGTATCGTTCGCCAGACGGTTTCCAGCGTCAACAGGCTGAAACATCGGGGCGGAAAGCTGCTTACCTCGACTGTCGTGTTCGATCGGGATCGAGAGCCGGGGAATTCGAGCGTCGAGAGGAATTTTCGAGGGTCGCGCGCAGAATGCGGGGGCAAGAATCCACTGGGAGGCAGGGCGGGCGAAAAAGAAAGGGTGGCGATCGTTTCTCTTCTTGCCGAGCGAGAGTGTATCCGCGCCGTTTTCTCTTCTAATCGGAACGATCAACAACGGGCGGCTCACTCGGTTTCCTTGGGGGAGATCAGTTTCGCATTCGCGATCGAGTGCCGCGTGCACGAATCAACCCTTGACGCTGTTGCCCCCTATCTTTTTCTTTCGAAGTGCCAGCGATTGTTGCAACAATTTTCGCCGACCGGCAGGCTCGAGCAGAGGAGGACACGGTTCGACGAGCCGGAAGTCCGCAAGAAAGGTGCACCGGTCTCGGCGACTTCCGGCCCGGAATAATTAATCGAGCACTCTGCCCGGGGTTCCCTCGGCCATTTGTAATTCTGATTCGCGGCAGAAATCAAACGAGCCGAGGGGGAGTGGCCCATCGATCCTTCACCCTCCGTTTGTCGGCGTCTTCGACCAATTTCCCGCGACACACTCCGAATTTAGGCGGCATCACGGCTCATTTTCGCGACCATGTAAAATTGCTGCTCGATCGCTCGATTATTCTTTCGGCTACTAGACGGACGATTAATCGAATCGAACGATCGCGAATTGTTGTACACGACACAACCGGATTGACGGCCGGCGAATTATTACCGACCACGATCCCCCTGTCATTCGCACGACTAACAATCAGCTTTCCCGACCGCCGCGCCGGCTCCATAGGTCAAAGTTTCCCTCTCGCCGCGAGATGCATTCTGTGACATTTCACCGGATCCACGATGATCCTGTTTCCCCCGTGGGCAGAATAACCCGTCGGAGTTGATCGTTGCCTTGTGTTCGGGATGCTGGCAATTTCCACTGACGCTGGGCGAACCGTGATCCTGTCACTCGACGAAGAAATTCGATCTTCCGCGAACTGTAGGTGTGGCTTGTCCCGTGTGGGCGTGGCTACGACGCTCTCGACTGTTAACAGAGCTAGAACACTGTCCTGTGTGACGATCTTCAAGATCGATCTGAATATACTCTGATATAGATCCGAAAAATCTGACTGCAATGAAAATTGCCACGAGTGGGCGTGGTTCTGGCGCTGTGGGCGTGGTTTATGGCGCTCTGGGCGGAGCTAGTACAATACTTCGTGAGGTAAGAACTTCTCAAAGGCAACCTAGGCATCTCATACAACAAATTTGCGAAGATTCTTCCAGCTTTTCCGAGGAATGCTCCAAATAGGCGTGGGTTTCAGGCTGTAGGCGGAGCAAGGTCTACTTAAACTCGATCTGGAGGGCCTATGAAATTCTGATTCTATACATTCATGATCCTACGATGATTCTTCTAAATGGGCGTGGTTTGGTGCTGTGGGTGGAGCCAGGGCAACACCCACTTAAAGTTAACCTGGAGACCCTACGAAGATCTATTTCCAAGGATTCTTGCTCTCACGAAAGCTGCTCTAAACGGGCGTGGTTTTGGTGCTCCGCACGGAGCCAGGACCGTGCCCCAGAGGGCAATCCTTGCTCCCCACCCCGTCCACGCTCAACCGTCTTAATATTCCAGCTGAATCAGACCGGTTGTATAGAGTTGGCGATCCCTGCAGCATCCGAGAGACTCGGATGAGTCACGGCGAGGCATTAGGACCGACGCCAACGAATCGATTGATAGCGATAATAAAACTTGTGGTACAGCTGCTCGGGTGACGGACCCGCGGCCGAAACTAAATTTATCGATCACTGGCACATCCGCATCCGAAGCCGTACAGGCAAATATCAGATCACGGAGTCGAAAAGAAAATTCTACCGAAGAAAAACGTTGTTATCGATAAAACTCGTAATTATTACAGCTTCGCGAATTGGACGTGGACTTGGGGTTGATTCGAGAGAATCGTCATCGACGCGATCGTTGACGGTCATGAAACTCATGCTCCACTCGGAGCTACGTCGAGTTTCGAAGGAACCAAGTAAAATCTGCGATACGAGGAATCGATAATAAACGAGAAACCACCGAGAGCGACGCGACGGTCCTGCCCCGCGCGCACTGGCAACTGTTTGGTCGGGATGGAATGTTGGCATGCTGACAACGGCGTCGCTCGTTGTTTTTAGACGCTAAGTCGCCGGTGTGTGCGTGCGACGGAGGCCCGGCTCTTTCTCCGATTCCGCGTCCAATCGCGGGAAACTGAACAATGCCTCAGGACAGAAATAATTAGGAAGTGCTCGCGACCACGGAAAATCGAAATCTCTTGGATCCTCTCTTGGGCCGGGTTGAAGACGAGTTGGGTGAACGGTGCGCGTTGATCGAACCGTGCGCCGAGAACAATATTCAAACTTTAGTGTAAACTCAGCTCGATCGAGAAGAAATCCTCCCTTTTCCTCGGTGAGTTGATCAGAATTCAGGGAACGCAACGAGCGCCTTCGGAGATAATTAATTCTCTTTCGAGTGTAGCCGGCGATCGTGTTACACCGGCGAATTCGCCGAGAAGAGATTCGAGGGCTGATTAGTGTAATTAGTCAATTAAGAACGATTAAAGCAGCCCGCGAATCGAGGAGTCGGGAGAGAAGGATCGATCCCGGCGCTCGTTAAGCGCGACTCCGCAGTCAAAAAGAAATGATAACACGGCCGCGTTACACGACTTTGCTCGTTCCCGTCGGCGCCTGTTAATGAAATATGCAGCGGATGCTGCAGTTGCATCCAGCTCGCGTAAAGTCGTTTCGAACGACGATGCCCCGGAACATTTCGAATACTAATGCCCCGCGTTAACCCGCGTTCTCGATTCCCGACTATTTTAGGAGGAAAATGTCGAAAGTGCTTACCTCTGGCCGTGAGCTTTTTCGTGTTTATGATTTTCGCCGCGAACTCGTGCCCGGTGCTCTTTTGAACACATCGTCGCACCACTGAGAAGGCACCTCTGGAACAATCAGAAAGCACGTGGTTAGTACAATGTATTGGTTGACAGTCGATCGAATCAGTCCACGCTGAGCAGAGTTGGGCAGAAATTTTATTTAAATCATTTCGAATAAAGTGGGTTTAAAACCCACCTGGAAAAAACCCAGTTTATTCGAAATTTTTATTTCAGTAAATTTTTTGCCCCACTCTGACACTGAGAATCGTTTAAAACCCACTTGGAGAAACCCCAATTTATTCGAAATTTTTATTTAAATAATTCTCTCCTCCGTGTGTAATATTAACCGTTTAGAAAGGTGTAATTGGATCCCGTACACTTTTGTAGCAAACTGTCTAGAGTTTGTTTGCATGAGTATTTGTGAAATTATACAACCCGTTATAAGTTTAGAAAATCTTTGGAAATTTTTCCCTTCGTCAACTTTTTATTTCCATTTTTATCAGCCTGGGGTGCATTTCCACCCCATACACAGGGAGATGGTTAAATATTGCGTTCACGATTGTGTAAACAAAGCTGGAAGCTTTGGACTGCCTCCAATACCGAAAAGAAATAAATGCTACAAAGCTGAGTTGAGCAAAAATCTTATTTAAATAAACATTTCGAATATAGTGGGTTTTCTCCAAGTGGGTTTCAAACCCACTTTATTCGAAATTTTTATTTAAATAAATTTTTTGCCCAACTCTGACACTGAGTATCGTTTTATTTAACCTTCTCTGTGTGTAATATTAACCGTATACAGGGGTGTAATTGAAGCCGTACATTTTTGGAGCAAACTGTATAGAGAAAATTTGTTTGCACGAGTATTTGCGGAATTATATTGATAAATATAGAAACCAATATAAGTTTAGAAAATCTTTGGAAATTTTCCCGTTGTCAACTTTTTATTTCCATTTTTATCAGCCTGGGGTGCATTTGAACCCCATACAAAGGGAGAATGTTAAATACTGCGTTTACGATTGTGTAAACAAAGCTGGAAGCTTTGGACTGCCTTCAATACCGAAAAGAAATAAATGCTACAAAGCACAGGGGTGTATTTGGTCCGAAAAGTCGGAACAGTCGCAAGGTCGTAATACAGAGTGGACCACGAAGCGTGATCAGTAGACTGCGGATTTTATGCATTTATGGGCAACAAAAAGGGTGGACGTAATTTAAAACAGTAAACACATAATACAATTTAAGAACATCCATATGTTATTCTCAAGTTATTAATATTTTTAAAGATAGAGAGAAATTTTTATATAGTTTCTGTGTCTTTTAATTGACAAAGAAAATTTTTATTTTGTGTAGTGAGCAGTTTACATTATTCTGATGCTAGCGGTTCGGCCGGAAATTTTTCTAGTTAAAATAACATGTTTCAAGGAAAGCTTGAAGATGATAATTCCAAAAGTTCTGTCAACCCTTTCTTCCCAGAGTTATCAAGGTCGCCCCCATCTTTTATAGGGACACCTTCAATTTTTAACATCCATCTTTTAGGGGACACTGAGACGAATTCGGCAAGCATCATCTATATAAATAAAAATTAAATGCTGTTCGTTGTGGTAAGCGCATCACTTGAGAACGGCTGGACCGATTCGGTTTTCAAATAATAATAGTTTAATTAATAATAAGGTTTCCAGGGAAAGAAAAATTGGGAAAGTAGCCCTTAATTTAAATGGAAAACTCGGGAAAAAATGAAAATGCTATTTCTATGGGATTTTTGTATGAACTCAAGACCATAACTCACGATTCCAACGATGGATAAGCGTAATACTTCTTTTGTGCCAGTGCAACCCGCCCGGAGGGCCTAGCTAGTGACAAATATTTTTTTCTGGATTTAAAAAGATCAAAAAGACTACCTCCGAAACCCAAAAGCGAATTGACGTTGAACCCCACTGTGCCACGGCAGCTATGACTGTCTCTGCTGTTCGATCAGGATCGCATCGCTGGGGGGTAAGAATGATTCGGGGGTCCGCTTCTCGGACGCGAACACTAGAAAGTTTGTTTTCTCGGGTCGGAGCATCGAAACGGACGATAAACGGCGTCCACCGGATTAATCGAGGCTGCGCGGCTCGGAGGTGGCTGCAGCTTGGCCAGGCTCCCTCGGAACTTCGCGATACTATATATTTGGTCTCTTAAACGGTGCCGCGACTCGAGGGCTATTCGAGGGGCAAACTTTCTCGATTACCAGCGCGCCAAGCCGGTTGCATATCCACCTGCACGTCGGCGAGCCGTGGTGACATCGAAAGTTCGTCAACGGAGCGTCGATCATGCGATTGCATCGTCGGGTTCCGGATTGGCTGGCGGGAGTTTAGGTTCAAGTGGGTCACAGGACACGCCATTGGACATCTCGGGACTTGCTGACCGGCTGACCGGCCTGAGAGGACGAAGATTATGCGAACAAGTTGGACACAGAAGCTTGTATTCAGCTGAGTTCAAAGCCTTTTGTTTGATTGTTTTACGTCGCTTCTTCAACTGTTATGGTTATTAAGGGACGGGGCCTACAGGTTAAGGTGGGTTCCGAACTAACTTGATGGGTTACGAACAAGCTTGATGGGTTCCGAACCACCTTGATGGGTTCCGATCCACCTTGATGGGTTCCGGACCTCCTTGGTGGGTTCCGGACCTCCTTGATGGGTTCCGGACCTCCTTGATGGGTTCCGAACCACCTTGATGGGTTCCGAACCACCTTGATGGGTTCCGAACCACCTTGATGGGTTTCGGACCTACTTGATGGGTTCCGAACCACCTTGATGGGTTCCGGACCTCGTTGATGGATTCCGAACCACCTTGATGGGTTCCGACCCACCTTGATGGGTTCCGAACCACCTTGATGGGTTCCGGATCTCCTTGATGGGTTCCGAACCACCTTGATGGGTTCCGTTCCGAACCACCTTGATGGGTTCCGAACCACCTTGATGGGTTCCGGACCTCCTTGATGGGTTCCGAACCACCTTGATGGGTTCCGGACCTCCTTGATGGGTTCCGAACCACCTTGATGGGTTCCGAACCACCTTGATGGGTTCCGGACCTCCTTGATGGGTTCCGAACCACCTTGATGGGTTCCGAACCACCTTGATGGGTTCCGGACCTCCTTGATGGGTTCCGAACCACCTTGAGTTCAAAGCCTAGCTACGAAAAAATGCCTGGGACTGCCACTTTCGTGTGTGCTTTAATTGTTATTCGACTCCGGCCGCAGGAAGTTGCTTCAATTAAAAGACAAGTGACAAGGTGAACCAGCAGAAGTGGTAATCAGGTTCCAGATTGGCAGTCGCGGGTTTGGGTTCAAGTGGGTCACAGGACACGCCACTGGACATCTCGATACTAGCTGACCGGCCGCAGGAGCCTAGTACAGAAGCTTCTATATCGCTGGATTCACAAGACCAGCCACAAACAAGTGCCCGAGACGAGAAGAAACATCGTTCGAAATCAGGTACGTCGTCTCGTCTATCTGGAGCGGGTAGTCCGCCGAAATTTGTATTCCCGGAGTGGCTCTTGAACCGCGAACTCCGGGCGAACACCATCCATCATGCGTCGTCGGGAAAAAGGTGGAAAACGCTGGAGGAAACGGTAGGACGAAAGGTCAAGCCTCGGAGACGGCGTGTTGCGGAGGCTCGCCGCTTGTATCCTTCCCTAAACTAGTTCAAGGCAGGCCGCATCGCAATGGCGCAAACGCAGCTTTAATGTTTCATCCTGCGGGCGTCGTTGCAGCCCCTGCATTCCCCTGCATTCTCCTACGCCTGTTCTCGCGACTGTCTTCGCCTGACTGCGAGGCAAAGGGGCGAGGCGACCGCCGCTTATCAGTCTCCATGGAGACCAATCATTACCGGAGATTGCACGGGCGACCTGACCCACGATCCACGGGAACACCCTGATCACGTGCTTCCCTTCAGGTTGCTCTATATTCTATCATTGACCAGGGATCGTCGTTTCTGTGGATCCCAGTCACGTGCTTCTTCCGAGGCGCTCCCTCGTTAATCGTTCGATCACCCTCCCTCGTTGAATCGCGAAGTTCCGAGCGGGACGATCATACGTTTAGATCAGATTCGAGTGAAGGACTGTGTGAGCTTCTTTCGAGACTACGGTACTCCCCCGTTAATCGTTCAATCACCATCCCACGGACTCCAGGCGAGCTGGCCGTATATATTTCAGTTTAAACAAGACGAACTACCTCCAATGGGAATTTAAGAGCTCCCAGGACCACCCTAATCGTTCGACTACCATCCGATCCTAAGCTTCCAGGAGTCCGACCATAGATTTCACATTAAACGAGATGGATTTTTTTACAATTAGAGGAAGTATTCCGGATCACCTGCTACTATTCCCTCGTTAGTTGTTCGCCACCCTCTTTCCAGAGACCACCCTCTCGAAAGAGACCTCAAACAGGCTGATGAGGATCAGGCACTGTTTCTGAGACTACGGTAATGCTTCACGATGCTTGTCCATCCTTCCTTATGGAAATATGAATGCATCATGAGGTCCAATTGTCCTTCAGACTACACAGAAGCAATGTCGTGCTCGTTCCGAGACTGCGGTACAGCCTCGATAGTTGTCCATCCTTCCTTATGGAAAGACGAATACATCATGAGGTCCAATTGTCCTTCGCACTACACAGAAGCAATGTCGTGCTCGTTCCGAGACTGCGGTACAGCCTCGTTGGTTGTCGCCCGCTGATCACGGGCGGTGTTCGCTGGAGTGATCGCGAGAAGTAATCCAGAATAAGCTCTGGGAGGTTGCGGTTGAGGGTTCAGCCGAATCCTGGTGATCCATGGGAAAGAGAGAGGCGGTGCATCGAGCCCCGAATGAATTGGACTATTTTTGCCGAGGTTCTAAGGGGGATGCGATGCGATACGACGCGATGCGGTGCGGTGCGGCTCGGCTCGTCGAGGCGAGGCCAACCACGGACAATTCAAGGGGATCTATAACGAAGATATAAAAAGAGAAGTGGAACGAGAAGGGGCTGGCGGGGTGGTTGGAAAGCTGCGGAGGAGCCCACCGACGCAGAAACGGTGGTCGAGCGACAGCGGCGGCCTTGAATCGAGCCACTCGCTCGACGACGCGCAACTAGGGCGTGCAAGAGAGCGACGCGGGATGCGCCGCCTTCTTCAAAGAGCAGAGGCGAGCAGAGCTGAGCTGAGCAGTGCCGAGCAGAGCACGGCAGAGCAGAGCAGAGGCAACGCGTGCGTCTCTCTCTCCTGGCAGCCTAGGGGCGACGACAACGACGACGTTGCGTCTTTTGCAGCCGCGACAAGCGCGCAACGTCGATAACTTTAAATACACGGGGCCGGCTTCGGTGCACGTTCCCATGCACGGATCCTGCGACCGTGTGCCGTAAGTGCACCAGCTCTCTCTCTCTCTCTCTCTCTCTCTTCGGCTATAAACGTGTCCCGGTACGACCCGTTTTATCGCTGATCGATTCCCCTCGCGGCTCGCCGGGGCGAACTGGAATGGCGAGCGAGAGCTGGCTGACTGGCTGGCTGGCTGGCTAGCTACCTAGCCTAGCGCGCCACGCCGGTATATTTCTGTTTTATGAACCCGGAGATCCTTGAATTCACGGAGCCGGCTGAATATACGACGGAAGCCGGCAAGCCAACCTCGCGAGAGACCCCGTTTATTTACAAAGTTGACGGTTCTCTGTTAGATCTCAATTTGTTTGCTTCCATCGCGGCGGACCCGCTCCCCCGATCCCCGCAAACGCCCCACCCGCCGGCCTACCGGAACACCCAGCAAGTTTACGACGCTCGTACGCGTGGACAGAGCAGGAACTTCCTCGTGGGATCATCCGCGCCGATGCTATTTCGCGAGATTACCACTCTCCGATCAGCGAAACGTGCGGGGCTGATGGGGGCACGATGCGCCCCGAGGGACGTCGTACCGGCTCCTCCAGGCCGACGAAGCCACGCCTACTAAGGCTTCCCGAGCGAAAAACATGGGGAAACGGCGATCGAAGGTGAACGTTTGGAAGATACGGGATCCAGGCTCGACGTTTACAAGAATTACCCCGTGGGGCAGCGCTCGTGGTCCGTCGAGAGCCACGAAACCACGCCTGCTTGGATCTTCCCAAGCAGAAATAGGGAAGAAGTAGGAACAGTTATCTAAGTGGAACTTGTCGAGGGTACTGGAGCCAGGTTAGTCGTTCCAGGAGATCGCCCTGTGCGACAAGGTCCCAGCTCCTCTAGTTGCAACGAAACCACGCCCACCAGGGACGCCTAAGCCACGCCTACTTGGATCTTCCCAAGCAGAAAGACGGAAGAAGTAGGAACAGTTATCGAAGTGGAACTTGCCGAGGGTACAGGAGCCAGGGTAATCGTTCCAGGAGATCACCCTGTGCGACAAGGTCTCAGGTCCTCCAAGGGGAACGGAACCACGCCTACGAGGGACGCTTAAACCACGCCTATCGTCGGAGTAGACAAGACGGATGGATTCCTTTCGGGACTCTGTACGAACTCTGTACAGAGTGTATCAACTCCCTGATGGTGCCCAGGAGGTTACGAACTTGTGGCTCTCTATCCACCGATTATCCAGGGGTTTTCGGGCTGTCACCTCGGACCGGGGCGAGCCACACAGAAATCCTTGGGAGCCGAAACAAACTGGGGAGCTAACGGTTCGGGTCTCCGAGGGTTTACAGCGGGTCGGATCAGCGTGTCACGTGACGCATCGTAAAACGTGTTTCCTGCACTTTGCATAGTTACCCACTCGGCCTACTTCCACGGCGTGGCGTGGCAGCTACCGATCGCGAAACGTGCCGTGTCGTGTCGTGTTGCACGACACGGTTCTCGAGTGAGCCACCCTTGCCGGGGTCCCATTGTTCCGGGGAACCCACGGGTGGAAAACGGGACGCCAATCAACGCCCCCCGAATAATCGCTGACCCTCCCCCCGACTCGCTCCGATCTCTCGCGAATTATCCGCGACCATTATCGGGACCAATTAACGGGATTGCACTCCGATACACCTTCGAGATGCTCCGAGGAAGACGGACGGACTAGAACGACTGCCATAGTTGGTGCCATAGCTTCCAGACGGGTTCATTCTACTCGCAAGACCTGGACGCAGTTCTGCTGCGCGGCAAGAGGGGGTCCTGCCTGCTCACAATTTAATTCCTACATTCCTCGACGCTGAATAATAAATCGGGCACCGAAACTAATTTCCCCCAACTAATTTAGGCAAGGAATCGTCGCCGAGATCAGAGTTTACGAGGTCCCAGTGTGATTCTACAAGCGATAAAACGATTATCCGCTAACGACATCTTGATTGATCGATTTTCCAAATCTCAGGGGTGGCAAAGACGAGTCTGGGAGAGGGGTTTACGATCACGGGGCTCCTCGCGCGGTGACCCCAAGGCATTTCCAGCCGGCCGTTCTTAGGGACGAAGCTGTCGGCGTCCCCTCGGCCCCCTGGCTTCTTTTCCCGTCGCTTGAAAGCTTCCTTTTTCTGTTTCGCCTTTTTCTGTTGACAGCGAACAGCCTCTCTCTCTCTCTATCTCTCTGTTTCTCTCGGTCGCGTGTATCGTTGTGTCGCGCTATTCCGTGTCAACTGTCTGCCGGCGCAGTATGTAGAACAATGGAGCGGCGAGCCGAGACTGGCTGCAATAGTTCTGCCGACGTTTCGCATTCATCCGCGGCCGCGATGCAAAAAGGAGAGCTGCCGCGTGGCGCAACAACAAAAAAATACACAGTCGCCGAGGAGAGCGGCGGGGGGGGGGGACACACAGACGGAGAGGACAGAAGGCGGGGTTAAAAAATAAAAAGGGGGAGAGGAGGAATGAATCGTTGCTACGCGGGCTTTGACGGGCCGAGACGCGGCTCGCGCATCGCTGCATTAACGATTCCGTTCGCCGTGTCGACGACCCACATCCTCCACTGAACCGGTGCCGTCTATTGGGTTGCCGGGAAAGTCACGCGGTACTTTTCGTGTTTGTCTCTTGCGAAAATGCGTCGTCACTTTTCCGGCAACCCAATGGATCCGCTCGATTTTTTACGGAACGATGTGCTGCACCAGTTCCAGTGTTAGGGTCGATTCATACACGTGCGGTCCTAAGTTAGGAGCGGCATGCTACCGCTCTCATGCTAGCACTCGGTCGCGCCAGCGGTAGTGGTAAGAGTGGGGATAGCGGAGGCAGCATCTAGGCGAGGGTCGGAAGGGTAAGGGGCCGGAGAGGATAAAATATGGCAACCCTGGGACTCCTAACATCCGGGAAAATATTCTAACCCAGGTTTAAGTGACACCGACCGCAACCGAGAATGTCTGAGCGCCTTCGTTCCGATACTTTTCCTCGAGACTGAGAGCATAGGCATCTCCCGAGGTGTAGAGGGGAGTAAAAGGTTCTCGGAACCCCTGGAGTTAGGGTAGCAAATGACACGATCCTCGGCGCTTGGCCTTTGTTCCAGCGTCTCGACCCTCCTCAAGTCGCCTAAAACTTCGGATCGCACGGGTATGAACGCCGAAAAACAGCGTCCGATATCTGAGACGCGTGTATGAATCGACCTTTAACCGCTGGACAGCTCAGCGGACGCGGCATGTCTCCCGAACGGCCTCTGGCACCGTGACCCGGCCGACTCTGAAAAAGGGTAACTGGCGCACGGACTGGCGGTTCTAACGATCGGGCCGGGGCAGGTTGTTGCGTCTTTGTTCGGAATTACCCGGCCTGGTAGGGATAAGAAGGCGGGTCGCGGGTAACCGCGGCCCTCCTAGGCAGCTCGCAACATGATTTCCCTAGGGCCGGCTGGTTCCGGTGTTCCCCGACAGACCGTTACGCCGTGCGATACCGCGTTCTCGTTTAGGCTCGCCCGGATATTCGGCTAATGTCGATGGGCGCTTAGGTGCGCCGCTTTTAGTGGGCGGACACACGATTCGCCCGAGTTTTTCTTTCACCCCTGAATTCTCCGCCCCTATGCTGTGTTACGCTCCGATATTATTTGTGGTCGGCGTCTTGGTGGGCCTTGGTTGCAATATTCGTTGTGGAACCGTTAGAAACTTCGGAAAGCTGTCTGGCTATTGTACTACCTATTCTACTTTGGATAAACCGACGAGAACCTGGTGAATTTCCAAAGGCGATTTTTTTGATAGTTAACAACAATTGAGTGGGTATTTGGAAGAAGGAGTTATGTCAGGTTTTTTTAATATTAGAGGAGCGCAGTTTTGAACTCGAACGTGAATTGGAATGATAGAAACCAGCTGGAAATGGCATAGGCCCTTCTTCCCCGAATTCTCCACCCCTATGACGTGTTCGAATACTTCACTGTTTCCAATCTTATACCCCCAAACTCTGAACTCCTTCCAGCCCCGAAATTCTTCACACCCTTTCAGTCCTACACCCCCGAATTCTCTACCCCTTTGCCGTGTTCGAATACTTCACTTTTTCCAGACTTAAACCCCCAAACTCTGAACCCCTTTCAGTCCCACAGACCCGAAATTCTGCACACCCTTGCAAAGGCTGCACTCCTGAATTCTTCACCCCCAAAGTCTGAATTTGAAACGACGACAAATTGAAACGTACCGATAGGAGGGAGAGAGAGGAGTGGAAGAGGACGTTCGAGAGGTCAATCTGAAAGTTATAATGGTTCAAGATCCCCGCGACGCCGTCGAAGACGTCGGCAAGTTATCGTACACGAGAAGTTGCTGTTGCGTGGGCGGGAGAACAGCGGCTGCGGAAATATGGCGAACAATTTACGAAACAACATCGCTTCTGCACAGAGAAGCCGTGCCGCGATCAAAGACGATCATGTCGTACGACTTGTCGCGCGATGGTTCTACACGCGTCACGATTATTGGCGATCGCTTCGGCCGCAGAACGGTACAGGGAGATTCAAAAAGCAGGATCAATGGACCCACCATTACTTCATCATCTTCTTCATCTACCGAACAGAAGTCCTTGGCAGCAAGAATTTCTCAAATGGGAGCAATGAACCCAAGAACATCGTTATACTTCATCTCCTTCTTCAGCTGCCCAACAACAGCAAGAATTTTTCAAATGCGAGCAAGGAACCCAAGAACGCTGCATTCCACTTCATCTCCTTCCTTATTATCCGAACAACAGCAAGAATTTCTCAAATCAGAGCAATGGACCCAAGAAAACCAATCTACTTCATCTTCCAACAACGGCAAGAATTTCTGGAATGCGAGGATTGGACCCAATAACAATATTCTACTTCATCTCCTTCCTCATCATCCGAACAACAGCAAGCTTTTCTCAAATGAGAGCAATGGGCCTAGGATCACCATTCTACTTTCTCTCCTTCCTCATCATCCGAACAACAGCAAGCTTTTCTCAAATGGGAGCAATGGGCCCAAGAACACCTCTACTTCATCTCCTTCCTCATCTCCCGAACAAGAATTTCTGGAATGCGAGGATTGGACCCAATAACAATATTCTACTTCATCTCCTTCCTCATCATCCGAACAACAGCAAGCTTTTCTCAAATGGGAGCAATGGGCCCAAGAACACCTCTACTTCATCTACTTCATCTCCTTCCTCATCATCCGAACAACAGCAAGCTTTTCTCAAATGGGAGCAATGGGCCCAAGAACACCTCTACTTCATCTCCTTCCTCATCTCCCGAACAAGAATTTCTGGAATGCGAGGATTGGACCCAATAACAATATTCTACTTCATCTCCTTCCTCATCATCCGAACAACAGCAAGCTTTTCTCAAATGGGAGCAATGGGCCCAAGAACACCTCTACTTCATCTACTTCATCTCCTTCCTCATCATCCGAACAACAGCAAGCTTTTCTCAAATGGGAGCAATGGGCCCAAGAACACCTCTACTTCATCTCCTTCCTCATCTCCCGAACAAGAATTTCTGGAATGCGAGGATTGGACCCAATAACAATATTCTACTTCATCTCCTTCCTCATCATCCGAACAACAGCAAGCTTTTTTCAAATGGGAGCAATGGGCCCAAGAACACCTCTACTTCATCTACTTCATCTCCTTCCTCATCATTCGAACAACAGCAAGCTTTTCTCAAATAGGAGCAATGGGCCCAAGAACACCATTCTACTTCTTCTCATTCTTCACCATCCGAACAGCAGTAAGAATCTATCAAACGCGATCAATGAACCCAAGAATACTTCATGAACAACCCATTCATCTCTCCAACAACAACCCCTTCATCTCCCCAACAACAATAATTTCTAGTACTCAGACTGAACCTACTAGCAGTGGTCCTCGAAGCATCATCGAAGAAGAAATATCGCCGCGTCGAAGACACAGTTCCGAGGATCCGTGAGGTTCGGCCTAATGACTCGGAAAGTCCCATGATCGAGGCGCGCGTCGGGACACCCCAGTTTTCCCTCGGGATCCCGATTCGGTTCGGTGATCGGTTCCCCGAGAGCAAACGCGGAGGATTCGCTGCCCCCTGCGATTCAGTTCAGTTCGGTTTCGGTTCTATCGGCCATAAAACGGTAGGTCGTGGAGCGACGGTGGGAAAGCAGGACGAGGGAATGCGGGGGAGGACGATGATGGAGACGGAGAATACGGGAAAGGCGAGTAGGCCGGGGTGGGAGGGTGTCAGGCCGAGGGTTGGCCGGTTTGGCCGGGCGGGGATGGCTTTAGCCGGGTCGATACTTTGGTTCTCTGCGTTCCTCGCGGCTCGCAACCCCTCCTGCGGGGGTGGAAACCGGTCTCCTCGCACTACGCTATCATTGCTCGCTTGGACATCAGCCTGCTCGACTATGTGGCTATAAGATTTTACCCCTTCCAGAAGGGAAGGACCCCAAGTGTTCGATTTTGATAATTTTTTGTGAGACGATGGTTTATGGACCCCTAATGCTGTCTGCAAAATATTAGGTGTAGATACTCAATAGTTTTGAAGATATGAACATTTAAAGTTTCATTAGCCGTGGAAGCAGGTTGCGTGATTTACAGGTATGAAACTTTAATCGTTTATATCTTTGAAAATATCGAGTATCTACGCCTAATATTTTACATACATAATTAGGGGCCCATACACCATCGTCTCACAAAAAATTATCAAAATCGAAGTCGGACACTTGGGATCCTTCCCTTCACCCCATTGCAGTCTCGCGTCCGAAATTCTTCGCTAAAGGCGAGCAAATGAGTCCTAACACGGTCATCAAGCGCAGGATTATCCAAATTGATTCGAGACCGCGATTAGCCTAGTAAAATAAAACTACTCCAGACTTGTTTCCACGGAGATCCGTTTCTCCGGTCGCGTTTAAAGAGTCCGAGGTAAACAAGAATTTCATTATCCGCGCCGATACGAGCGGGGCTCCGTCAATATTTGCGTGATACCGTTCCGTCGAATCAACATCCTTCGCGATTTTATTATACAACAGAACCGAGTCGAATTATTACCGGTAACCTCCGAGGAAAATACTTCGTTCCTCGACGCCGACGGCGCTCTGGAATCTCGCGGAGAAATTCGTTCCCGGCGAGAGAGGTGCGCGACGTTCCTCGGAGACGTTTTTTCGTGGGAGTTTGTTTGGGAGCGCGACACGGGAACGAGAGATTCTATCCGCGGGCGACGATCCGGTGAACATTATTTTGCAGACATCGCGGAGAGGTTGCCCTTCGGTTCTATGGATTTTTTAAATCAACCGGTATCGACGCGTCCCGACGCGAGGCGTCGCCTAGCGAGATTGGAAACGCTCGGAAGCGTTGACTTTCCCCGATCGATTCGCCGAGAGCCGGCTGTGAACTTTAATCCTTCCGAGTGCTCTCGGATGAAACATCTCGTGACGTTTAATTATGGCACGTCGATGCTATTCGCTTCCGGACGGTGACTCTCTACCTTCTTCCTCACTCTCTCTCTCGTTCTGTCTCTCGCTCTCTCTCTCTCTGTCTCTAGGGCTCGTCAAATCGCGACGAACCGTCAAGGAACGCGGGACACACCTGCCAACTCGTGCTACCGAGAAACTGGAGTTTCCTGATGTGTGGAAGTTCATCTGCAGACTTCGTTATTCGCGAACCCTTTCTCTAGCTCAGTGGCTATTTCCAGGATATCTTTATAATGACTTGAGGAACAACATAGGAGATACAACAGTTAACAGTTTTCCCTTGTTACGATCATATTTTTAAAGTTCCACAAATGAAAAGTTTGTTTTATAATTGGTACATTTTTCTGAGTTTGATTTGATTAAAGTTATATTTGCAGACAGCTCGTTTATATTATTGTTCTTTCGAAACGATGTTAACCTTTCATTAACCTTACCGTAACTATATTAATATAATTAAAAAACGAAGCTTTAACCAACATTTTGGTAAAGGAAAAAGTTCTTCTGATTCACCTCAGCGATTATTATATCGTATTGTACAATATATTATATCCTAATATATTAGAATATATTGTATCGTAGCTTCGTTATTGATATCATAACTTTTTATTTAAACACCTTTTAATAATTATTAAATATAATATATTATATCGTATTGTACAATATATTATATCCTAATATATTAGAATATATTGTATCGTAGCTTCGTTATTGATATCATAATTTTTTATTTAAACACCTTTTAATAATTATTAAATATAATATATTATATCGTATTGTACAATATATTATATCCTAATATATTAGAATATATTGTATCGTAGCTTCGTTATTGATATCATAATTTTTTATTTAAACACCTTCGTTTAATAATTATTAAATATAACGAATTATACTGTATATAATTACTACACTATATATTTTATATTATTACGTGTATTATATTATATTTTATATTAAAGAAAAAAATAAAATAAAAAATATTTCAATTATAGTCGGTTTTCCAAAAAAAGATTTATTTTCATTTTGTTTCTAGTTTGTTAATAAATTTTTATTACTACGATTAAGCAAAATTTCCTCTCTATTAACCATATATTAGATTAAAGAAATAAATTCCACGTCTATCGCGCGGGATTAAAAATGGCGCGGGATTACAAACCCTACCAAAGAGCCGCAGTTGGCCGACCACTGCTCTAGCTCAACGCGGTTGCGTACGTTTCTCGGTTGCAATCATAAATTGTTTAGTGAAAAATAAACGGTTATTCGGTTGACAAGCGAGGAAACATAAGTTCTGCTAAGGAGCTTTTACGTAAGGGTTATGCGGTAACCGAACACAACCGAGAGAGAGAGAGAGAGAGAGAGAGAGAGAGAGGGGGAGGAGAGGAGAGACGAGCACAAAGGTTCGGATAGAGCTCGTCGAGAAATTTCATTCAAGATTAATTGATTCAATTTGCCCGGCCGTTTCGTGTGCCCGCTGAAATATTCAAGGGTCAAGACTGCATCTCGTGCCGCGATCACAGGGGAAAACAATTCCTTTTATCGGCGAGACGCCACGCGTCGCGACGCCCGGGGTGAACGTTCCAGAAAATGGCATCCGTCTTTGCATTCCTCCGAGATTATGCGGCTGCGAGGCGAACGTAGACTTTACATAGTAACGTCAGTTCGATTCTGTAGTACAGATTATAATACAGGAATACGAATTCACATACAGGGTATTTCACCTAACTTGACCACCTTGAATATCTTTGTTGTTTATAAAGATACGTCAAATGTCTGAAGGACAAAGTTGAATGGTAAAGTGGGGCTCATACGATACTAAAAGAAATTTTGTTTTTATGCCATTTTTTTTAGAGATGTGAAGGTCACCTTCATTTTTTTAATGGAATGTCCTATTTTTCATACCATAGATGGATAGAGTATCAAATTTCGAGTATAAAAGTGTTGACCTTCATATGTCCCAAACCTAATAGTTAACAAGATATTATTCAAAGAAGAAAGAAAATTGTTTCGACAATATCTCGTTAACTATTAGATTTAGGACATACGAAGGTCAACACTTTTATACTCAGAATTTGATACTCCATCGATCTATGATATAAAAAATAGGACATTCCATTTTAAAAAATGAAGGTGACCTTCATATCTCTAAAAAAAATTACATAAAAACAAAATTTCTTTTAGTATCGTATGAGCCCCATTTTACCATTCAACTTTATCCTTCAGATATTTGACGTATCTTTAAAAACAACAAAGATATTCAAGGTGGTCAAGTAAGGTGAAATACCCTGTATATTTCAGCAAGATAATACTTTCCGAGATATTCTTCGGAGAAAGTTGACAGAAAACGGAAGTCTTCGGTGCGCGCTCGGTCAAATTAAACGACAGCTATTTCGCTTTAAATTAATTTCTCATTGAACTTTCACCAGCACGACTTTCATTCACGACTCTGATAAAAATGACAAACGTTATTTCGAAGAGGAAGAGGAGAGGATCGGCCCAGATACCTTCGAAAGGACAAACGGACTCGGTGGATCCTGGGTTACGGCTAGGTCGAGGCGTGCAGACGTTGGTCCCATCGTCCCCGTGCTTAAATAGCCGAGCCAAGGCATAATTTAGACACTGTGTACAGTAATACCGCGCCGGTTTGGCCACCGTTACCCAGTTACCTCCTATTATTGGGAAATCCGAGTTATATCTAACCGACGTCGACCCCTGCAGCCGAGCAGCCGAATCGATGAGGAGGAACCAAACCCGAACCCGAACTCGAGCACGGGTTGGTTACACCTGGCCCGGCACGCGATCCCCCCGTAAACCGTATTAACTCAAACGGAAGGCTCTGTCGTTGGGTTCTAGCTTACAACCTTATTTGAGGATTCGAGATCACGACACCTGCCCTCTGTGGCCGTCAAAATCCACCAACAATCCGTAACCCGGGGTAATTCGCTGCTGAAGCCTGGATAGAACCGTTAGGTGGTGTCAAGGCTACGGTTGAGACCTTGCTGTGATCTCTTTAAACCCTTGCATTATTTGCTTCGTGGCTGCAATGTTTGTAGAAGTTCTTTTTGTGTAACCCCTTGCGCTATAGCAGTTCCAAGCAGTGTTCCGATTGAAGCCGAAATTTTTCATACGATGGATGACCGCTAGAGGCGCTGCGCGGAAAAACAGTAACGTATCTACTATTGGGTAGCAGAGCGACCAGAGCCCTGAGGCAGTTATATTGGCGGGAGTGTACCGAAATAATCTTACCGGACAAAAAGACTCCAGGACGTGTCCTACGAGTTACAAAATATACACGAATACACTTGTCATACATTCATTTTTCAGAATCAAATCATATAAATTTTTTAAAATTCTGCGGGGTGCTCAAGGAACCCCATTTCATCTACCCAATAGTAGATACGTTACTGTTTTTCCGCGCAGCGCCTCTAGCGGCCATCCATCGTATGAAAAATTTCGGCTTCAATCGGAACACTGGTTCCAAGAGCCACGTTTGGCCCGAACCCCCAGTTTTGCGTTCCGCTAAGGTGGGCGGTAACGTTCCCCCACTATTTGACAGGGTCGACGTAAAGCAGGGATGGGCATTTATGCCTCAATTGAGGCAAAGCCGTCCCCACCAGGGATGCCAGATGCGAGTCTCGCGGCTGCGAGTCTCGCCAGGCCCCTTACGTCGCCGTCCCTCGCCAAGATGGTGCCTCCGCTATCCCCAATCCCCACTCTTACCACTACCGCTGGCGCGACCGAGTCGGTAGCATGCTACCGCTCTCATTCTAGCACTCGGTCGCGCCAGCGGTAGCGGTAAGAGTGGGGATAGCGGAGGCATGCATCTAGGCGAGGGACGGAGACGTAAGGGGCCTGCGAGCCGCTTGAGCCGCACCGTCTGGCTATACTGGTCCCCACCATAGCGCCTACTGTCCCCCACCAGCTTCCGTCGTTACTATGAAAGAAAGACGCGCTTCGTCCGTCGCAAGCAGTGCGCAGGCCTCGTGCATCGGAGCCGCGAGGAGCGCCACGGAAAGGAAGCTTGGTGGGGAAAGCAGGCGTTTGAGGGGCCCCACCCGTGCCCATCCCTGACGTAAAGTAAAAGCTCCTACCCCCTCCACTGTCACGCTGTCCTTCTCTATGTTCGGCTCTCTATTGAAGTGTCAGCGCGGTAGACGCAGTCATTAAAAAATAGTGTCCCTATACGATTTCTGTCCGTGCAAAACACGGCTGTTGGACAGTTAAGGAGCTTTTACTGTACCACCGGAAGTGCATAAGTGGGGGAACGGTGTGATTGATGGTGGGGATCGTGTGGCTCGCGACGAAGAAGAAGTTGGACAAGCCAAGCTTGCCAAAATCGCTGGTTATGAGTAGTGTTCCTGCTCGAGAATTCTTTCTCGAGAATTTCTCGAGAAATTTTATAATTGGTTATTTCTCATTTCTCGAGAAATTACACTATTTTGTGTATAACGTATTCTCGGAAATGAACAAATACGTATGTCCTACCATCAATCAAAAATCGAAACATGCTACATTTTAATGTAGGTATTTAAATATCTCTGTTACTTGTGAATCTTGTGATTATACGGAAACATGTCAGAGGAAAAATTTTCACTGTTCAATTAGGTAAATATAATGTCAAAATAAAAAATTTGTTGGAAACCATATTTCGAAATTTCTAGGTCATCGTTATTTTTACTTAAAGGAGGTCATATAATTATTCTATATTCCTATTCAGAAAAAAAAAGACAAATTCAACGATGTGCCACGATCCACAGTTAAGGTGAATTTCACAGTTTTCAAAATTTTGAATTTAAGTGCGCCACGTCATCCTTTTATCCGATCGATCTGAAACTTTGCACAAATTTTTTTTCTCACCTAAAGGAACAATACTGGATAGTTGCCTGCATTGTATCTCAATAAAAATTTTTCTCCAAGTATAGCTTAGGTCCACCCTAATGCACATATTGGACAGAAATAAACATTGAGTTAATGTTTTTTGGGTTTTCGATGAATATTATCAACGATATTCCAAATATCATAAGTTTTCCAATATTTGTTTATTTTCTTAAAAATTCTCGAGAAATATAGCCTTATTTCTCATTTCTCGAGAAATGAAAAATGTTGAGAAATCAGGAACACTAGTTATGAGCCACATTGGGCCCGTCCCCCCACTTCATCGTTCCGCTGAGTTGGGCGGTGACGTTCCCCCACTATTTGATATGGTCGAGCAAATGCTAGGGGCCCCGTGCCATGGGCGCTTCATCGAAGAGGCGCGAAACATGAGCGCCTGTCTATGCCAGGGGGCACAGATACCGGGGTCCTCGAAGGGGGGTGTACGCTTTATTTTCTCCACACGTCCTTAAACTAAAAAGAGGGCATAAAGAAGCTGTATCGCTCGGAGGACATTTGAATAAAGGATTGCCGGTGATCTAGCGGAGTATTCGAGTAAGTAAAGAATCGCGTATACGAATGGAATCCTGGAATAACGAGCGCTTAAGTGGAGACTCCCATTGAACAGCACTCGCGGAGTGTTCCGCTAAATAAAGAATCGTTGGCATACGAATAGAATCCTCGAATGACGGGCACTCGAGTGGAGATACAATTGTCCGTGAATAGTGCTCGAGGGGTGTTTGAGTAGACAACGAATCGCACATGCTCGGTATCCTCAAAAGACGAGCGTTCCAGCGGAGGGACAATTGCGCACGAATGCTTCTTGAAGCTTGTTCGAATAAATAGAGAAGCTTGAAGAGGCCATGAAGAATTCGGCCACATTCAAACGAGTTAGAGAAGAGACGGCAACGGAACAGAAACGAAAAGAAAAGAAAAGGGAGAAGTGGCGTCGACAAGCATGTAGTTCACCGAGGAGGAAACAGAGGGAATGCCCTTTCGACCCGTGTCGGCGGCGAGGGTGGATTACAAACGGCCTGCGGAAGACAAAGAGGAGGGGGTGGGTCTCTGCGGAGGGTTTCGTTCGTTCCGTTGCCCTTTCTCGCCCTCGAGTTCTTCGGGGTTGTTCGGTCTGCGCTTTTTTCACGGCTCTGACGTGTCCCATCTACAGCGAACGGTAGCATAATGCCAGCCGCTAATTAGTCACGTGTGTCGCCCAACACGGCGCGCGGTTGGTTCGCGAGGCAGGGCGAGGCGGGGCGAGGCGGGGCGAGGCGGGGCGAGGCGGGGCGAGACGAGGCGGGAAGAGTACGCGAACCTTGACAACGGGGAACAGCTACTCAACGCGTGACACGGTTAGTTATGGCTCCTTGGCACGACGACGAGATAAGTCATGCTCGCGTTTCTCGTCAACGCGGACGAGATCGAAGGTTAATTACGGCCTGGCCTACCAGGGATTCAACGTGTCACCGGAAGACAAACTTTCAATTTTCTTGGTCCCACGCCGCTTCACTTTCTTGTTAACTATTTTCCTCGGGTAAACATGTAGCACAGAAGTTGGGGGACTAGTCTCCGATGATCTCCTTCAGGCAGCTCACAAGGATAACCCCCGCTCTGTCCCTCACGGATTTAGTTCAGACTTTACAGAGTTATAGATCTCGTTCCCCTGATTACGAAAATACCGCATTATAGGCGCAGACGCTCAATAGTTTTCGAGATATTTGCAATTAAAGTTTCATTTTAACAGATTTTTAAAAAACAAAAAATATTTTTTACGCTGGGAGAATTATATCAAGAACGGGGGTACAATTTATGACAAGTACAATGCCATTAATCAGTGGACATATGATAGATTCAAAGAGGCTCGTGCAAACTTTCAACAAGTAACCACACGGGATTTGCAACAGTGGGCTCTAGCAGCAGCCAGTCAATACAAAACAGACAGTAGTAATAGATCTAGTGTTTCTTCTATAAAATAATAAGTATCATTTTCAATTAGTCTTTTAGCGAATAAAAATATTTCATTTAAAATTTATTTAACATTGAAAATGCATTTTCCATGAAAAAAAACAATAAAAAATAATTTACCACGAAGGGATTCGAACCCGGGCTTGCGGGTTCCACACCACTGCTTGGTAAAAATCTGAACTAAACTGATATTTTACAGTTATGAAACTTTAATTGCAAATATTTATATAAGCGAAAAACGCTCAGAACTTTTTACTTCACCTAATATCTCGAAAACTATTGAGCGTCTGCGTCTATAATGGGGTATTTTCGTAATCAGGGGAACGAGATCTATAACTCTGTAAAGTCTGAACTAAATCCGTGAGGGACAGAGCGGGGGTTCTCCTTGTCAGTCTACTAGATTGTTGATATTGTTTGGTGAGCATTATTTGGCGAAGCAAATATTTCAAATACTATTTAATATTTTAGATTTTGTTTTGCTTAAAGGAAATAGTATTTTAAATAAAATATTTCTATTTTAACAATCCGAACCTCAAAATCAAATGTTTCTGGTAACTGCACCAGTGAATAAACGGGCACCAGTAAATGAACGCTATTGTATATGTCAACAAATTTGAAGCCTAAGACTGAAAATGCAGTGTTCATTAACTGGTATTTTTTATATTTTTTATTTAACGTTTAATAAAGAAAAATAATAATAATTTTGTTTTATTTGTGTTCATTTATTTTTGACAAATGAAGTATAGTTTAATTCACATATTTTTGAAAAAATTAAATATCTTCCTGAACAATTTCTTAAATGTTCATTCACTGGTGCAGTTACCCTAGTATTTCAACGATTTGATCCACAAAATAAAATATTTCTATTTTAACAATCACAAGCATGAAACAAAATATTTTACTTTTTGCATCGTTATAATACCCTGAGAAACCGCATAAACATACAGTCTATCATAAGATAGACTTATCTCAGCGATAACGCTAAGAAACAATTTACATTCTTAAATGTATCGAATTCGAACCATTAATTCCAGCAATAATATTTAAAATTGAAATTGAAAATAACGACAAAATATAAATAGTTTCAATACTCTTCAAATAAAATACTATTTCCAACAAAATTACTTTTTGCATCGTTATAATACCCTGAGAAACCGCATAAACATACAGTCTATCATAAGATAGAGTTATCTGAGCGATAACGCTAAGAAACGATTTACACTCATAAATGTATCGAATTCGAACCATTAATTCCAGCAATAATATTTAAAATTGATATTGAAAATAACGACAAAATATAAATAGTTTCAATACTCTTCAAATAAAGTACTATTTCCAACAAAATTACTGCCTCAAATAAATTATTTCATTTTCAAAAATTACTGCATCAAATAAAATATTTCATTTTCAAAGTTTACTTTAAACTACATACTTTAAAATAAATGGGATGTTTACTGTTTACTATTTCAAATACTATTTTCCCCAGCTCTGATTGCGACACACTCCTACAGAATATCTACAGAATCCTGCTCCTCATTACGATGATCGTTCCCTGCTGTACAGAGTAGAATAAAAAATATTTATAAATAAAAAAGACATTATCAAGAAAAAAGACACATGTCTACGTAGCTTCGCCGATGTCTTCTGCGAGAAATGAACGAGAAACGAACACGTTACACGACAAGATGTACTATCGCAAGTGACCAGAGGGGGTGAGGGGATGGTTGACAGACGCGGAGGAAATTCTCGCGGCAAAAACCGGTGGCGGTCGCTCGGAGAGTCGTTTCCGGTTTCTTTGACGACACCCAGAAGAGCCCGTGTCTTGAATTAAAGTGGGCCGACCTTCTCGGCCGGGGGGATGCAGCGTGTTCCAGCTCTCGATCGATTTAACTCAATTATTCACTAATAACCTAATTATGCCGCACAAGGGGCCGCTGATCCGAGAGCTTCCGACCGAGGCCTTTATCCGGCAGCTTTCCGCGAGATTAGACGGGAATCGTGCCGGAAATCCATGCGGATGCGACGCCGCGCCGGTATTCCCGCGATCGATCGTGAATCGCGCGTTTCGGAACGTGTGTGTGCCGAAGTCACGTATTCCGGCGCGAGAGACGCGGCGAGAGAAACACCGGCCGAAGGTCTCTTGTTATCGGCGATCGAAGGATGAACCCGTATCGATTTCTCCTGGGGACAGGCTCGAAACACGTTCGAGTCACGTTCGGCCGCGAGAAAGCATTGAAAATTTGCAACGCTTGTGCCGGAAACCGAGAGGAAGCAGTTTCCGCGGAGACCGTTCCTCGATGAACGTCGGTAGTGCACCAGTCTTCAAATTTCCGCGACTTTAATTAAGGCGGTAGGACCCTCAGATTGTAACTAGAAAGGAACTAGAATCTTACTAGATTTTGTGTCGAAACAAGGGTTTGCGGGGATGCATTTGTTTTCCTTATTTGAGCATATTTTGGGCTGGGTGAGGGCTCAATCTAAAGAGGAAGGTCCATCACAGCTCGCTCTGGTCATGACGCTAACGGGATTATGCTTATACAGGGTGTTCCAAAATTACCTCAGTTTAATGAAATGGGATGTTCCCGAGATCATTTCAAGCGACATTTTCCTTTGCAAAAATGTTATCCGCGGCTTTGTTTAGGAGTTATTTACGAAAAACACGGACCAATCAGAGCGCGACCTAGACGCGAGCTGGCACTGCCGGCCAATAGACAGTTGGCGCGCTGGGCCGACTGGGCCAGCTCGCGTCTAGGTCGCGCTCTGATTGGTCCGTGTTTTTCGTTAATAACTCCTAAACAAAGCCGCGGATAATGTTTTTGCAAAGGAAAATGTTGCTTCGAATGATCTCAGGAACCTCGCATTGCCGGCTGTTGAAGGAATTTTGGGACACCCTGTATATTAACAATCTTGTTGCATTGTTATTAGGACCTTGAATAAGTTCTCGCTGTTTCTTGTACAAAATTTAAATTATAAGGATCAAAAACATTGTAATGTTTTTCCAAGTTCTGCTGGCGTCTGACATCGGTCTCGATCGAGTAATTCCTCCAACTTTTCGTCTTCAAATTTTTTTCGGTGCGCTAGAACGTTGTTCTTTATCCTCAAGTTCAAAATCATTATTTGTGAAGCGTCGAAACCAGTCTCTGCATGTCGTATCCGACAAAGCATTGGCACCATAAGTCTCAATTCTATGTGCTTCAGCTGCAGATTTCTTTCGAATAAAGTAGTGCAATAAAATTCCCCGCAGATACACTTTATTTGGCACAAAAGTAGACATTTTCAGAACTAAGAAAAAATTACTTTGTTTACACTAAAGTGAACTACCATACATTGAAATTTGAGGTTAGATACACTACTGCCTTGCATGTGTGTTACCATTCGAAATTCCACGAACGGGGTACTGCTACTACCATTTTTGAAGATAAAGCGAGGACTTATTCAAGGTCCTAATATAATACTCTGAGAAACCGCACAGACATACAGTCTATCTTATCGTTAAGAAAGGATTTACACCCATAAATGTATTGAATTCGAACCATTATTTTCAGCAATAATATTTAAAATTGATATCGAATATAAAGACAAAATACAAGTATTTTCAATATTCCTCAAATAAAATACTATTCCCAACAAAATTACTGCCTCAAATAAATTATTTCATTTCCAAAACAAACACTGCCTCAAATAAATTATTTTATTTTCAAAGATTACTTCAAAATAAATAGGATTATTTACTATTTACTATTTAAAATACTATTTCCCCCAGCTCTGGCCAGAAACGACTTCGACATATGCCTAGAGCTTTTAGGAGTGCGAGGGTTAATATGTCAGCCATTTTCCACTTAGTCTCTGCGAATAATCTCTCCGCCATCATCCTCCGGTGAGTTTCTCGGTGTCCCAATAGAAAACTCGATATTCTCACCGATTAACCGGACAAATCTTTGTTATATTCTCATGCAAACAATAATTACAAATTTTTCAGCACGGTCATTGCTTTATACAATATATTTTGGACGTCATAGGATTGCCGCAGACGTCGACACGAATTCAACAGTGTATTACACTATGGCCTCAAACTCTAAAATGAAATGTATAACTAAATTAGACAGAAAGAGAAAAGGAAACACTTCTAAAGAAAAGAGAAACAAAGCAAGAAAGACTTCAAACTTAAAATTGAAAGTAAAAAGAACAGAAATAAAAGAAACATTTAAACAAGTAACCTCTACCACCCCCGCTACCACAGTTGTTTAATAATTAAGACAATGAAGTACGTCAATGAATATTCTCGATATCATCAAATTAAATATTAATCAATCCCGATAAATAACGAGTACCGTCAAAAACGCTCGGACACGGGTCACCTTATATTTGCTCTAGATTCACCAGGAAAACTTGAATTCCGACCTCATCTTGTTAGGTCTACTTATCGCGAGCGCGGCGGCGCTCACCTGGTAGAAAAAATGAACGCGTTACGCGCGAAGTGCAACGTTCCGGCGCAATAATAAATAAATGGTCAAGTTTGACGCCTTCTCGTTGAGGCCTGGGCAAACTTGCGAGGCGAATGATTATCTTATAGCGATTTGAACGACGCGGAAACTTTGCCCCGTTGCGCCGCGCATTAATGATGCAGGTGTTCTGTCAACAGCGTAGCATACTTTGAGCAACTGTCTAACTTGCGCGTGTCGAGGCCTGTAACTCGGCAATCGCGGGATCGTTACCGGGACGGGGCGAGAGAAAGAGGGAAAAGAAAAACGCCCCGGCCACCCTTCAATCATCCATCTCGATTAGGCCAACCCCGCGGAATTACACCGTCACTTTACCCTTATCTAATCGCGGTTCCTCCCCTCGTGATTCACGCCGTTGCGTGCCGGATCCGTCGGCTACCAAGAAAACCAGGTTCCTCGCACGTTCTCCGATCCGCTACAACAATAAAAACGCCGTCGCTGCGGTTGCGTTCGTTCCCGTAATCTCCCACAGTAACGACAAATTGTACGGTCGGAGATGATGAAGCAGTGTTTGCCGGGAAGGAACGGTGAAATTAAAAGGGTCAGAAGAGCGAGAATTACTAGTCCACGTTCGCACCGTCCAAGTATCGAGCCCTCCATCTGTAATAGCGTGATAACGGGATAGAATTAGGGTGAAGAAGAAAGTAATGGAATATTCTCGATGGAATATGTATATCGCAAAATTGCAGACGATCTCTATGAATTTAGCGTTGCCATTTGTATAAAACAATATTTACCAGATACTTGGAACAGTTGCAATTTTTCAAGATCAAGATATTCAAAAAATTTTTTTTGTAATAGAGTAAGAACCCTTCAAAGCTTCCAAATCCAAATTATTATTCATTTCAGATTATTCTGTGCTGAGATATAACGTTTTGAAGACACACTCCTTAAACTCGGATTAAATAAAACGTTTAAAATAGTCCTCATAGACTATCAAAATACAAGTTTAAATGATATTTTCATACGTGTCAGCAGGTGTATTTTAGGTGTGTAATACAGTTGTTAGCATCTTATCATCCATAAACAAGTAGTGACAAGTTTAAACAATTTAAACTTTGAGAAAGGTTTGAAAAAAACGGCCCAACTCGGGCAGCATAGAACCTTTTGCATAAGAAACTGTGGACATTTCTGAATATAGTTTAAAAAGTTTCAACTGCCCTCGTCTGCCCGTTTTAATTGTACAACGATTTTAATAAATAGTCACCGGGAGTTTCAAGCGTTCCGAACGCATTCGCTTGCACAAACTTGGCAGGCGCGTATATGCGAACACGGAGATATTGAAGATTTTTACGGAATATTTTCTATATTACAACATTTAGATGATATAGAGTTAGAGTCAGTTGAAGTGTAACAATTATGTTTTTCTTTATTTTACCGTGTTTTTATTAGCTCGCTATCTTGTCTGTCTATCTGATGTTTGTTGTTTGTTTGTTTGTTTGTTTGCTTGTTTCTTTCGGGTTAGTATTGTTACTAATTCTATTCCTGCGGCAGAATAGTACTGCCAAAAAAATTTTTACAACAAAAGTTGATCAGTATTTACACATCTATAAATTCCAATATACAAAAATTTAAGAAACAATTTTTTTTTATAAAAATGGGAATCACGTCAATTTTTTAAATGTTACTATATATTTCTGACTTTATAATATTATCGCTGGTGTCGAAACGAATTCAACGACCTAGCATACTATAACCTTTAACGTTCAAATAACGCTACAATACTTTTGGCCACAAAAAGCGGGTTTCCAGACCATAGTGGCTTGGTAGGTTCAGTGTTAAAATTCGCGTGTCTTGGAACAGTGGCGAACGCCGGTAACGCATCGCAGGGGTGCATCCTCGCAGAAGCGATTCCCTCCCTCGGGAGTTAATCGATTTGGCAAGGGAACGGCTCGATTATCTGCGACGAGCCGGCACAGGAAAGAGGGAAAAAAGAGATGGAAATAATAGGCGGTGTTGCGACAAAGCCCCGGCGTTGTCGTCGAGCGAGTTCTCCGGTCGACGAACAACAACTGGAACGCGGGGACAATTAAGTCGGGCGAACGGCGTGGCGCGGCGAATCAGGCCGACTTATCGACGTCTCGCGGCGTTTGCGAAACTCTCGAACCCGCTCGCAAGATCGACGTGTACAACACGCCGATGAATAAGGCACGTCGAACGGGGAACGAGAACGAAAGAGGGCACAGGGAGGCAGTTCTCTGCTCCTGCTTGCTTGCCTGCCAGGAGGAAACTTTCCCGTCCCAGTTTCCAAGAATATCACCGGCGTTCCGGCCTTTCCGACAATGCCTTCCGAACCCTGTCAGAGAGGAAGCTTGAAATGAAACGCTGCCGAAATTCACTTTGTCCCTTAAGGGGCTAGGACCCTCAGAAATCTGACTAGAAAGGAACTAGAATCTTACTAGATTAAGGGTGGAAATAAGGGTTTGCGGGAATCCGTTTGTTGTTCTTATTTGAGCAAATTTTGGGCTGGGTGAGGGCTCAATCTAAAGCGGAAGGTTCGGCGCATGGTGCTCTGGTTATTACAGCAGTCAAAAAAGTCTTTGGTGGCAGAAAAATACATTGGAATCTGCGGGTATTTTTTGCTCGATTTTTCTCCTACCTTGGACACTCAAATTATTATACAGAGTGTCCCAAAATTCCTTCAACAGCCGGAAATGGGAGGTTCCTGAGATCATTTGAAGCAACATTTTCCTTTGCAAAAATCTTATCTGCGGCTTTGTTTAGGAGTTATTAACGAAAAACACGGACCAATCAGAGCGCGACCTAGACGCGAGTTGGCACAGCCGGCCCGGCGCGCCAACTGTCTATTGGCCGACTGTGTCAACTCGCGTCTAGATCGCGCTCTGATTGGTCCGTGTTTTTCGTTAATAACTCCTAAACAAAGCCGCAGATAAGATTTTTGCAAAGGAAAATGTTGCTTCAAATGATCTCAGGAACCTCCCATTTCCGGCTGTTGAAGGAATTTTGGGACACCCTGTATATAAGCATAATCTCGTTAGCCTCATGACCAGAGCACCATGCACTGAACCTTCCTCTTTAGATTGAGCCCTCACCCAGCCCAAAATTTGCTCAAAGAAGAACAACAAACGGATTCCCGCAAACCCTTATTTCCACCCTTAATCTAGTAATATTCTAGTTCCTTTATAGTTCGATTTCTGAGGGTCCTACCGCCTTAATCACTGTACCGGAGGGCAATGGATTTTTACGGAGGTCGCCATCTGAACAGAGTTAACGCGACCCTTGTGTCCTGGGAAATCGATCCGGGGAAACAGAGGGCTAAGTACGGTGATCGTTCGAACACGCGTAGACCAGTGGAATTAATGACAGAGAGTCGTAGGGCCACCCTCGAAGGGTCCCTCGACGTCTGGGAATAGGATCCGAAGGGTGGCAGTATGAATAGCATTCGAGGAATGGTTTTTACGGTCAGTAGAGAAAATTGTGTACGGATCGCATCCTTGAAGGGTGTGTTTCAGGAAAGTGGAGAAAGTTGCATATGAAAGGCGTTCTTCAAGGATGTTGAACGCAAAGACAATTGTCTCGGAATAGATGCAGAGATGCACAAACTGTATCAATGTAGAACATGTTCCGATAAACGAGAGGTTCCACCGTCTCGGAAATGTTGTACTTGAAAGGGATGATTCCTGAGGCGATTTCAAGTTATTCTTTCCTTTGCGAAGATGTTCTCCATGGCTTTGTTGAAGAGTTATTAACGAAAAGCCAATCGCAGAAGAATATCCATTTCTTGTTCGCTAATATATTAATTTACAGTCTTAAAATATATTAATATATTAAGTACGAAAGGTTTTTAAGAATCTATACATTTTGGTTGGCTACATAAGAGAAGACAGCGGATTTTATGCATCCACGGTAAAAATGAGAAGGTGCAATTTAAAGCAGTGAAAGCATTAGAAGAATTTAAAAATACTGAAGAGAGGAAATATGCCATATTATGGCGGCGCCCTTTCCTGTCAAAAACACTGAAAACTGCGCAACTTTGATCAAGCATAACTCCTGAACCATTGATCCCACAGGATCGAGACTTCGATCTGCAGGTTCTCCGGGTACAAATCTACTGGATTACATACCAAATATTGGGTTGGCAAATAAGTTCGTTCGATTTTTCCGATTTATTCCACTGTAAAAAACCGAACGAACTTATTTGCCAACCCAATTCCGCAAAAGAATATCCATTTTTTGTTCGCTAATATATTAATTTACAGTCTTAAAATAAGAGTTTGTATTGAATCCGATTGGTCGGGAGCGATCGCGAAGAACGGGAACTTGCGTGAAGTATTGCAAGGACAGTCGTCGGGAAACTGGATGAAAATCATACTTAATGGAGTGAAGAGGGGACGTGGATTTCGAAGCAGCTGACGAGACGGTATCGTCGGTGGGCGTCGAAAGCCGCGATAACGACGAAAAGCATGGCTCCACGGGCGAGAAGAGATACTCTTCGAGTTTGATCAGAGAGAGAGAGAGAGGTTCCCCAGTGATCGATTACGTGGAATCAAAGGTAACAGGTTTCCTCCTCGTCCCGGGAATTAATTAAAATTTCAGACCTCGAGCGAGCCCTGTTTCAATTAATTCAAGACTCCCTCTCTCTCACTCTTCTTTCTGTTTCTGCCCTGGCAAAGGCTCGATCGACTATTTCCCATCGCGAGATTGGCCCGACTTAGGATTAGAGCCCGGGATTATTCCACGATTTTGTTGATTAGCGTCGATAGAATGTCTGCGTTCTGATCCGGTCGAAAACGAAACCGATTTCTCTCGGAGTCTCGTTTCCTTTTAATCGAGTTACGTATGGAGAACAGATTCCATTCTCGTGGGAATCTCTTCGAGAATCCTGACTCAAGATCGTTTCTTGCAGCAAGCGTCCTTGATAACCCTTTGTATCGAGGTTGGCCCTTTTAACGAAGCCCGAGCTGTGGCCCGATTTAATTGCAAGTGACAAAGAACGAGAACGTGGCCCTACGCGACTTTAGATTATGAACAGACCATCCCCTTCGTTTCAGGGGATATGTAAACCCTTGCATTTTCACTCTCTTCGGTTGGCTGCTCTTTCTCCTACGAATTATGGTGTATCGGGTTGGCAAATAAGTTCGTTCGGTTTTTTACAGTGGAATAAATCAGAAAAATCGAACGAACTTATTTGCCAACCCAATATTTGGTATGTAATCCAGTAGATTTGTACCCGGAGAACCTGCAGATCGATGTCTCGATCCTGTAGGATCAATGGTTCAGGAGTTATGCTTGCTTAAAGTTGCGCATTTTTCAGTATTTTTAAATTCTTCTAATGCTTTCACTGCTTTAAATTGCACCTTATCATTTTTACCGTGGATGCATAAAATCCGCTGTCTTCTCTTATGTAGCCAACCAAAATGTATAGATTCTTAAAAACCTTTCGTACTTAATATATTAATATACTTTGAGACTATAAATTAAATATTAGCGAACAACAAATGGATATTCTTTTGCGATTGGCATTCTTCGTTAATAACTCTTTAACAAAGCCCCGGAGAACATCTTCGTAAAGGAAAGAATAACTTCAAATCGCCTCAGGAATCATCCCTTTCAAGTACACCATTTCCGAGACAGTGGAACCTCTCGTTTATCGGAACCTGTTCTACATTGATACAGTCCATTCTTGGTAAGAAGACACATAACTCTCTTAGATACTCTTAAGGAGCGTGATACATTCGTATCCTACTCGTACATTTTCAATTTCATTGAAACACAAGCTCTTAAATATCTCAATTTATACTTAAATGAACTTACAAGGAGAACCCCCGCTCTGTCCCTCACGGATTTTGTTCAGACTTTACAGACTTATAGATCTCGTTCCCCTGATTACGAAAATACCCCATTATAGGCGCAGACGCTCAATAGTTTTCGAGATATTTGCAATTAAAGTTTCATAACAGTAAAATATCATCAGTTTAGTTCAGATTTTTACCAAGCAGCGGTTTGGCGTAACAGCAGCGAGCTGAACTGTTACGCCGCAGGCCTGGGTTCGAATCCCGTCGTGGTGAATTATTTTTTGTTGTTTTTTTTAATGGAAAACGGATTTGCAACGTTAAATAAATAAATTTTAAATATAATGTTTTTATTCGCTAAAGGACTAATTGAAAATGATACTTATTATTTTATAGAAGAAACACTAGATCTATTACTACATATACAAAAGATAATAATTATAAAATAATAATACATAACAAACAACAAATAACAAATTTATTCTATTTTGTATTTGTATTTATATTTATATTTGTTGTTGTTTTATAATCTTTTGTATATGTAGTAATAGATCTAGTGTTTCTTCTATAAAATAATAAGTATCATTTTCAATTAGTCCTTTAGCGAATAAAAATATTTAATTTAAAATTTATTTAACATTGAAAATCCATTTTCCATGAAAAAAAACAATAAAAAATAATTCACCACGAAGGGATTCGAACCCGGGCCTGCGGCGTAACAGTTCAGCTCGCTGCTGTTACGCCAAACCGCTGCTTGGTAAAAATCTGAACTAAACTGATATTTTATGGTTATGAAACTTTAATTGCAAATATCTCGAAAACTATTGAGCGTCTGCGCCTATAATGGGGTATTTTCGTAATCAGGGGAACGAGATCTATAAGTCTGTAAAGTCTGAACAAAATCCGTGAGGGACAGAGCGGGGGTTCTCCTTGTTAGACCACTTTCAAAATGAACGGCTCATGTCTGTGTCATTTGGTAATATCGTTCGATACAATAAACCCTTAATTATCGTCCGATATCCTGGTCTAGTAATTGAACGCCCCCACGCGATACAATCTTACCGCTCGGATTGTATCAATTAAACTATACTAGTTACGAGGCCCATTAACAATCCTAGCGACTCCCCGATTTCGCATCAGGTTCGACCGCGTATATTCCTAAAGTAACAACACTTTGCCGGCCACTCGTGCTGCTCGCGATTCTGGCTCGTAACAATCGCGTTTCGAAGAAATGAATTTTTGTTAGTACGGTTCGCAGAACCGTAGCTCTAGGATATTTCGGTCCCGCAAAACGCACGAGCATCGCGGAATTCCCGTCCGCAGACGCGGCGAAGACCTTGTCCCGTGATCGATCTGACCTGCTGACACAATGGAACACACCGTGCTAAATACTAGAGGTTTGCGAGAACCCGAAAATGTCGGGCAGGGTCGGGCCGAGAATTTTTTCGCGTCCCGAATGCCGGGTCTCGAAGATATCGAGATTCCCGAAGACTTCTCATGTTCAGCTTGAAAAATAACACATCTGAAGCTATAGTCATATAACAAACCTAATTATTAGACTGCCGGATCTTCATGTAAAATAAAAATTGTCTGCGTCGATTGCAAGAAATGGAAACCAAACTGTATGTCATTTCTTCCCTGAATAATTTTAATAGAAGAGAAATCGACATCTTGAATTTTTTATATTTTCCAACAATTTTTATTTTCATCTTCTCCACTTTGCACTCGAATAGCGAGTCCGAGGCACCACTAAAAATTGCCATTACTATTCAAAACAGTTTTAACATTATTAAAGTCCGTATTCTATAAATTGTAAACCGCCCAACTGTTATATGTATAAGAAAACAGGTTCAATTCGATGTGCACGATGTAAAAAAGATTACACGGAACAAAAATGATCTAGGTTGAAACAAATATCTTGATTCTGGAATTCGAATTGCTTCGAGTGCAAAAGATTAAAATTTTAATCAAGATTGTTTAATCTTGAATAATTTTTAGGTTAAGAAAATTTCTTTTTTTCTCTTTTTTTCTTTCTATGTTCTTTCTGTATATTTTTGTTATTTTCTATTTCTTTTATAAGTTATACAAAACGTCTGTAAACCCATGTATAAAAGGACCTCGGTCCGTACATAATAATAATAATAATAATAATAATAATAATAAATAATAATAATTGTAATCACTGAAAAATCGACGATTGATTCAATCGATCGATGAAGTTAATCATCAATCATTGATTAAAAAAAGAAATCATCGAAAAATCGTAGACTGATTTAATCTTAGAAATTTTTGATAAAATCGTTAATTTCGATTAACGATTGAAGTAGTAATTTATTCGTCAATCGTTGATTAAATTTCGGCCCAACTCCGGCCCGATCCGATAAATACTTATACACAAAGCATTATACTAGCTCCAGCCTCTGTATTTGCCTCTGTGTGTGTCCGCAGTTAACTTTCCGCGTGTTGCCGAAGTGCAGCGAAATCTCGTTACCCCCGGAATAATTAAACCGGGGAACGGCTCAGGGTTCCGCGACGGACCGGGCTCTCGCGGATTAAGCAGGTTTTATTGTCCGCGTAAAAACGTCTTCGAGGATCGCCGTTCCTGTTATATCGCCTAACGCAATCAGCGGCTGAAAGACGACCGAACGGATTACGGCCGCCACCGAGTTGAAACAAAGGGTGGCGAGTGCTGCCGGCGACCGTTAACCGCGGCCGGAACCTTATCGACGACGTCCTCGTCAGCAACTATGGCAACTCTGGCTAACGATGGAATCGCAACTGGTAATCCGCTTGCAAAATTCATCGCCGAGGAAATCTACAGGGTGTCCCAAAATTCCTTCAACAGCCGGAAATGGGAGGTTCCTGAGATCATTTGAAGCAACATTTTCCTTTGCAAAAATGTTATCCGCGGCTTTGTTTAGGAGTTATTAACGAAAAACACGGACCAATCAGAGCGCGACCTAGACGTGAATTAGCACAGTCAGCCAATAGACTGTTCGCGCGCCGACTAGACTGTGCTAATTCACGTCTAGGTCACGCTCTGATTGGTCCGTGTTTTTCGTTAATAACTCCTAAACAAAGCCGCGGATAACATTTTTGCAAAGGAAAATGTTGCTTCAAATGATCTCAGGAACCTCCCATTTCCGGCTGTTGAAGGAATTTTGGGACACCCTGTATAGGACGAAGCGGTTCGCCTTCGAGACTACAACACCCTTCAGAATTTCGATTCTTCATTTCGCAACTGGCGAGGAGAGGTCACGGAGAGGTGGGGGTAGTACCGTTCTTGTAGCTTGTTGAAAATTGCGAGAGTGCTCGAACAGATTCGCAGAATTTGATTTTCGAGCTGCCGAAAAATCGATGACCGACTGTCCCCCATTGTTTCGCGATCCGTCCACGTTTCGAGCTGGCTAGATGGTACTGTTTACAAAATGAATCTCCACCATACTGTTTACATACGACAGCGGAGGGAGAGAGGGGGAGAGATTTGGCCGAGGCAGCGTTTGACTAATTCGACCGCGGACAGATCGAGCGAAACGGCAACCTCGGAGCTTCCCGAGGAGCGGGAAGATCGCACGAAAATAATCCCGATGGCCAGTTCGATTTTCTAGCTTCTGGTGTCGGCGCTAGCCAGCTAGCTAGCTAGCTCGCTCTTGTATAGGGACAGTTTCTAATTCAACAGCCCGGCCCGCGTATGTTTAGACGGGCTATAAATAATCGACGGCGCCAGAATTTCGCTACACCGCGGAGAAATGTCACACGAGCACGAGCCGCGCGGTTCCGATATCGTCTGCTGTCTTTCGTGGGTCTCTTCCGACATCTGCGATCGCGCAAGACCACTTGCTGGTCTCTAGGTGCTCCTGGGTGCTTGCAAATCCTTGTGTTCATCTCGGAGGACCTGTAAGTCCTGTGTGATCCAAGCCTCAAAGTCCTAGTTTCATAGAAGATCCACATAGTGCTTGTTTCCCAAGGATCAAGCTAGAGAATCGTTCAAGGATACTCTTAGCTCCTTTTAAATAATTGTGTTCAACTTAAAGGATCTACAAAGTCCTAAATGGTCGAGGTCCCAAAGTCCTAGTTTAATAGAAGAGCACGTTGATACTTTAAAGGACGCACGTTAGCATCCAGGATCGCCATAGTGCTTGTTTCCCCAAGAATCAACCTAGAGAATCGTTCAAGGATACTCCTAGGTCCTTCCAAATCCTTGTGTTCAACTTAAAGGACCTATAAAGTCCTAAATGGTCGAGGTACCAAAGTCCTAGTTTAATAGAAGAGCACGTTGATACCTTAAAGGACGTACGTTAGCATCCAGGATCGCCATAGTGCTTGTTTCCCCAAGAATCAACCTAGGCAATCGTTCAAAGATCCTCCTGGGTCCTTCCAGATCCTTGTGTTCAACTTAAAGGACCTATAAAGTCCTGAATGGTCGAGCTCCCAAAGTCCTAGTTGCATAGAAGAGCACGTTGATACCTTAAAGGACGCACGTTAGCATCGAAGATTCGCCATAGTGCTTGTTTCCTCAAGGATCAACCTAGAGAATCGTTCAAGGATCCTCCTAGCTCCTTCCAGATCCTTGTGTTCAACTTAAAGGACCTACGAAGTCCTGAATGATGTCAGACTCAAGGTCCTAGTTTCATAGAAGAGCATGGTGATACCTTAAAGGACGCACGTTAGCATCCAGGATCGCCATAGTGCTTGTTTCCCCAAGAATCAACCTAGGCAATCGTTCAAAGATCCTCCTAGCCCCTTCCAAATCCTTGTGTTCAACTTAAAGGACCTACGAAGTCCTGAATGATCTAAGCCTCAAGGTCCTAGTTTCATAGAAGAGCATATTGACACCTTAGAGGATACACATTAGCATCCATCGAAGATTCCCATAGTGTTTGTTTCCTCAAGAATCAACCTAGACGATCGTTCAAGGATCCTCCTAGCCCCTTCCAAATCCTTGTGTTCATCTTAAAGGACCTACAAAGTCCTGAATGATCTAAGCCTCAAAGTCCTAGTTTCATAGAAGAGCACGTTGATGCCTTAGAACAGACCTGGGCGACGCTGGCTCAAAAAACAGATGTTGCCGCTACTCCTTTGTCGGAGTGGACATGGTGGGGACTGTCTGACCAAGCAAGAGAAGGAGAGAAGCAGCAACATGTGTTTTTCGAGCCAGCGTCGCCCAGGTCTGCCTTAGAGGACGCACGTTAACATCGAAGATTCGCTACAGTGCTCGTTTCCTCAAGGATCAACGTAGACAATCGTTCAAGGATCACGATGGAAAAGACATCATGGACACTTCACAGTTCCTAGTGTGAGATTGGTTCGACTTGCTACTTGCTAGAGTCAGGATTATTCGACGATCAACGTCGAATATCTCCGCGTGCATTCTGATCCGCGAGAAAACGGAACGAGACGGAATCGGCGACCCGCGGAGGCTCACGGATATTATTTTTGGGCGTTCGGATCGAAGGCAGACTTATTTTGAGCCGCGGCCCGCATTTATATCGAAGCCGCTTCTTTTAATCGCCCGATCGAGAACGTTTACGACCGACCAAGCTATATTAGGGCCGTCTCAGGGCTAAGCATCGGCGTTGTGCACTTGTCAACGCGATCACACAGGAACCTTTATTCGTAACAACGTCATATACCATTTCTATCATCCAGTATTAGCCGTCCGGAATCATTCGTGACCCGCAGCGATGGGGACAGGTCGTGCAAGAGTCGTGTACAATTTTACTCCGATATAAGAGGACGATTTTTATTTCGAAATAGGAATATTACTACCCCTTGTTCTCCTTTCTTCTCTCCATTTCGTCCGAGAACTACAATGATAACCATGCACGTTGATAACAAACTTAACTGTTCTGTAATTTGTTCATTCTTTTCGTATGTGCGATATATAATGAAATTTAATAGATGTGTAACACAGAAGTTCTTTCTGTTCACCTATTATAAATTTATAAATAATAAATTCCTTCTGTTTGAAACATACACATGGATTTTTCAACCTCATCTTACCTATTACTTTATCATTCTTTAGTTTTAATTTAATTACATCGTAATTCGTAATTAATGTAATTCGATTACAATGTATTTTATAATTGTACTCGATTGCAATTACGAGTTACATTGTAATTTAATTGAATGGAGATCTGAATTATAAATTGCAATATAACTGAAATACAAGGTAATTCAATTACAATGTATTTTATAATTGTACTCGATTGCAATTACGAGTTACATTGTAATTTAATTGAATGAAGATCTGAATCATAAATTACAATATAACTGAATTACAAGGTAATACAATCACAATGTATTTTATAATTGTACTCCATTGTAATTACGAGTTACATTGTAATTTAATTGAATGAAGATCTGAATTATAAATTACAATATAACTGAAATACAAGATAATTCAATTACAATGTATTTTATATAATTGTACTCGATTGCAATTACGAGTTACATTGTAATTTAATTGAATGGAGATCTGAATTATAAATTACAATACAATTGAATCACAATGTAAGTCAATTACTTTGTAATTATAATTCCTGGAGTAATTCAATTGTAATTCTGCACAACTCTGACTGGTACCTTAATTCTTTCGAGGAGTGTAGTTTGCCGCTGCATTCGAAACACGACGAAAGGCGGTCCCGAGCGATTATCTTATATCGGAACAAATCTGTATTAGCGAAATATCAGTGCGAGTCAGTAATTACTCCGGCATAGGCGCAGAACTCGCGGGAGCGTTAACTATGCACGTCATTACGGGCACCGTTTCCCTCGAACTTCCATTCAATTCCTATGAAACAACCATTCGTTTCGCATTTCACGGAAAGTCGCGAGTGTCTCGAAACTTTCGGCGGGTGCGGTGGCGTGCAGGTTCGCCGTTCGAGAACGATTTCTCGCAGGAATTTCTCGGCGAAAGAGGTTGAAAAGGCGGCGCCGATTCCTCGGAGCGATCCGGCAACCTAATTCTCGATTTCACGTGCAATTGTACCGAGTTGTCCCGTTCAATTATTCAAGTCGGCCGCCTCCCCCCGCGGGACGTATGTATCATGCGCATGCAATTTTAATTCCGGCCCCCGAGAAATTGCGGCGGACTATCGATTAAACTTCAACCCCCGTTTCCGCGGCCCACCCCGCCTCGGCGGAAGAGAGACCGCTGTGTGTGCGTGCGTATCTGTGTGTACCCTCTTCCCCCGGAGCCAGCTGAGACCAGTTAGGATTAGAAGACTTCCAGGACGCTTCCTCGGAGGCGGAGACTGGCGAACGGTGGAGCAGGGAACTTTTAAGGCCTCGGGATTTACCGGGAGAAGACATTCGGAATTCTCGGGGCCTCCCCCGCAACGCCCACCCTCGATCGCCAGCGATAATCGCTTCGGATACGAGTTATGCCATCGGGAATCTCTGATAAATAAATGTGGGCGAATGGGAACCGAGAACCAGACATTGAGACTGTGTTTAGGGGATGGAAACTGTGCGGAGAAACGGAAGTGTAGAAGCGGAAGAGCACAATCTATCAAATTAGGTATATTTCCATTAAATAATGGAAGAAATTTTAGAATAAATATCAATTAAATTTCCCTAATTCCCTTACTCACAATTATAAAAATGATTCCAATATTAATTTCTATTTATTTCATCAAATTTAATTCTTATATTATTAACTTTTTTATAATAAAAGATATCAATTTTATATTTCCCTAATTCCCTTACTCACTATTATAAAAATGATTCCAATATTAATTTCTATTTATTTCATCAAATTTAATTCTTATATTATTAACTTTTTTATAATAAAAGATATCTATTATATTTCCCTAATTCCCTTACTCACTATTATAAAAATGATTCCAATATTATTTTCTATTTATTTCATCAAATTTAATTCTTATATTATTAACTTTTTTATAATAAAAGATATCAATTATATTTCCCTAATTCCCTTACTCACTATTATAAAAATGATTCCAATATTAATTTCTATTTATTTCATCAAATTTAATTCTTATATTATTAACTTTTTTATAATAAAAGATATCAATTTTATATTTCCCTAATTCCCTTACTCACTATTATAAAAATGATTCCAATATTAATTTCTATTTATTTCATCAAATTTAATTCTTATATTATTAACTTTTTTATAATAAAAGATATCAATTATATTTCCCTAATTCCCTTACTCGCAATTATAAAAATGATTCCAATATTAATTTCTATTTATTTCATCAAATTTAATTCTTATATTATTAACTTTTTTATAATAAAAGATATCTATTATATTTCCCTAATTCCCTTACTCACAATTATAAAAATGATTCCAATATTAATTTCTATTTATTTCATCAAATTTAATTTTTATATTATTAACTTATTAATCATTTTAACACTACCCCCAATTATTCTTAGATTTAACACTTCTCCTTACCCTATATTATTAAATTCTTCCTCAATATATAATATACCTTCAATTTTAACATTTAGATATTTCAATTTAAATCCAATTACAACCAATTTAACTATATATATAATAATCACTGAATTAGTATATAAGAAGAGTGTTTTCGAGTGCGATCTATTCAAAATCGAAGATCGACTTCCGGACGATTCGCGTATAGAGTTGCCATCTATAAATTCGAGAGAACTGTTAATTACTTTTTAGGTTAGATATGATAGCATAAAGAAAAGCTTCAGATAATTATCAGTAGGCAGGAATCATTTTTTAATGAGTTATAGTGCAAATTTATTTTTAAATATAGTTAGAAATATAGTGCAACTTCGTCAATTTTATAATGTCCACTTTTTACCACGTTTTTATTAGCTCGCTTTCTTGTTTGTCTGACCGTCTGTTTGTCTGTTTGTTCGGTATTTAAAAAACTTTGCAATTGATTTTGAACTAACTTCCCGATGAGCTAGAGACTTGAAATTTTTTAAAAACAGATCCGTAGAAGTGTGAAATTCTTAGAAAGTTCCCTGCTACGAAAACATTGCTTGTTGCAAAAGACCTTTGATGTTGCTTCAACATCAAATAAATTAATTTTTAAAAAAACTGCTTCTGTTTAAAATAATTGCAAAATAAATGGTGAAAAAAACATTTTCTTCGAATAACAACATATCTATTAGGTACTTTTGTGTTTTCACTATAAGCACCTAAAATCTCATTCTCATCGGGGTTTCCAAGTTCTTGTCTAACAATTGAATGAAAAAGACACTTTTTTCTCCGCGTATCTGTAAAATAACCAATTCTTAAGATATCGAGAAATCCTTTAAGAATCGTTCATAGATCAGTAAAGATCACAGCATATCCTTCGAACAAAACCCGGACCCTTAAAGAAAATCCCTTGACACGTCCCCGGACGTACTAAAAATTCGAACAAATTCGGGGAAAACGAACGTATGACGACCCTTCTCGCGTGGAAACCAGAACCTTCCGGTCCGCGATCTCGATTTCGGAAACGGCGAGAAACGGAGCGACGCAGCGCGGCGAGCTGGCGCGTTTTCCCGCGCGATAAGCGCCGCCGTCTCATTAGGAAGAGGGAAACGGCCGTGCGAGGTCAGCAGACGATGAAATTCCTGAACCGCGTGTTGCATAGTTCTGCAGGCCTATTTTCGTCCTGTGCCGCTTGCTATTATTAGGAGCTGCCGCGAGAAGGGCGGAAGAGCCAGGCAGAAGAAAGAGCCGGACAGAGAAAACCGGCGAAGATAAGAGAAAGAGAGAGGGAGAGGAAGAGAGGAAAGGAGAGATCGGGATAGATCGCCGGTAAATAGACGCGTTGGCTCACGCAACACCCCCGCCCCGCCTTCCTCTGGCCACCATTAAAACGTGAGCAAGAGCACGTGGCCGCCGAAATTGTCCAACGATCGCCAAGAGATCGAGCGATCGAGGATCCTTCACCTCGAAGCACCTTCGGATCGAATGTCATTATTAGACTGCGCATCTTTGTGCAAAATAAAAACTGTCTACCTGCATTGCAACAAGCTGGGGTGAAATAAATATTTACATTTTTGCTGAATATGTTCGATAGGTTAAACAGAATGTACTACAGTAATCGCTCGTTCGTTGTCCTGAATCGTGGGCACGATCGTTGTCCAGTGCCTACCCACTCCATTGCCTGTCAACGAGAGGATTGGGCCTGCGTAGATCTGGTCGCCAGATGTGTCCCAGGACTGTCTAGACCCGCGTAGAACGGAGAACAATAGGAAAGGAATATGGCAAGGGAATAAGGAGTTTTTTAAAGCCAGACAGTTGACTGCTCTTGTCTGGGAATGCTTTTCTTTGTCATTTAACTAGCAGTTTCACTAAAGACGCAGTCATAAATCAAAAATAGTGTCCGGGCACGGTCGTTGTCCGCTCAAACCCCCGGCCTTTGGACAACGAAGGAGCTTTTACTGTAGTACATTTGAATTCTTCAAATGTTTTCGTTGTCAGAAATTAGATATACTCATTGTTATCATAAATGCATAATATCCGCAGTCTAGTCGTTATTAACCCTCATCCGACCCTCGTGTCAATTTGACACAGTTTTCCCGAAATAAGTTACACTGTTCTGTTATTTGTAAGTAAATTCGTTCGAAACCTGGTGACTTTTATTTTTTTAATGCGAAACATATAACTGCAAAAACCTGAAATGTAAGTATTAACTCATCAAGTTCAAGGAAAAAAACGTTGAAAAGTAACTGTTTGACTTGTTATTTTATCGATTTTTTGTATCACTGTGTCGATTTGACACCGAGGGACAGATTCAGTTCGTGAAATGAGGGACGGATGAGGGTTAATGGATGCATTTTTTGACTCATTCCGTAAAGCAAAAGCTGTGCGCTTAGAAAGAAAAGAAGTGAAAACAATTAATTATTTCCGACGTATTTCACGCGTATTAACAACCCCTTGCCCTACAATATCGAGTCGGTCACGTGATGAAGATTCTGAAAAGAGTCTAATGAATATGTATGATTTTTATTAATTTTCTTTAAATCGAAATAAAGTTCTATTTCGGTTTTGTTAATGTAAAGCAATAGATATAGATTTTCTTCTTTCTTCTAAGAAATTACGAACTACGAACAAGATTCAATTACTGAAACCGTGAAACAAATCGTAGTGCAAGAGATAATGTGTCTGTACCTAAATGATTAATTACCAGACTGCGGATGTTTATGCAATTTTCAATTTTTGTAGACAAGTTTTGAGAAAGTGGTACCAAATTGGATCCTATTTTCATTGGTAACAACATTTGTAGGTCGAGAATAAATAAAAATCGTACTAAGTTCTGTTGAATTCGATACGCCAGCATTTTTCGAAAATTTTTAAAGCCATAAATGCATAGAAATCCGATGATTGGACAGCGGATCTTCGTGAAAAATAAAAAGTTCCCACCTGAATTGCAACGAACTGAACTGAAATAGAAATGAATTTTCTTTGTTAATATGTTTAACAGATTTAAGTTCTGTTGAATTCGATACTCCAGCATTTTTAGAAAATTGTTGAAGCCATAAATGCATAGAAATCCGATGATTAGACAGCGGATCTTCATGAAAAATAAAGATTTCCCACCTGAATTGCAACGAACTGAAGTGAAATAGAAATGTATCTTCTTTGTTAATATGTTTAACAGATTTAAGTACTGTTGAATTCGATACTCCAGCATTTTTCGAAAATTCTTAGGAACCATAAATGCATAGAAATCCGATGATTAGGCAGCGAATCTTCATGAAAAATAAAAATTTCCCACCTGAATTGCAACGAACTGAAGTGAAATAGAAATGTATTTTCTTTGTTAATATGTTTAACAGATTCAAGTTCTGTTGAATTCGATACTCCAGCATTTCTCGAAAATTCTTAGAAACCATAAATGCATAGAAATCCGATGATTAGACAGCGGATCTTCATGAAAAACAAAAATTTCCCACCTGAATTGTTTTGTTTGTTAATATGTTTAATAGATTGAAAATAATATAACAGTGCTTTTAAATTCTTGTAATATGTTTAGTTTTTACTGTTTTCAATTACACCTACTCATTTTTGCCATAAATGCGTAAAATCCGCCGTCTATTAACGATCAACGTGCACTAGATCTTGTTTAGGTACGGAATCTAGTTCTTCGTAGTCCTCCGCTGGTTTCCTTAAAGGTACATACACATTGCCTTCACAAACAAGTGAAAGCAATGAATTATTTCCTCTGTATTCCACGCGACGTGACAGCAATGTGTCTGTGCGTTAATGATGAACGTGCACAGTTCGAAGATCGCTAAAAGGACCTCCCCAACGGCATCGCTTACGGGAACTCTGGGAGACCGAAGTTCCCAGCCCGATGATTATTTAAGGAAACGCTGCGCGAGTGGCGGAACCCGCGGAAGAAAGTTATCCGCACTACGGCCGGACGCTTTATCGACCCGTGCGAAAGTATAATAAACTAGGCTCTACGCATATTTAGCGTGGCTAGAACAACGAGTCGTTTAATAAACATGCAAACCGTTATCGCGTACCCGAGGGAGTTGCGTGCACCTCCCTGAAAATCCCATTATCAGGATTGATTTATCGCGGATCGAGCCGAACGCGGCCTTTCCGAGACTGTACACGTACGAGACTGTAAATCGACGACGGTAAATAATCCTCGGGGTCGGTGGAAACCGAGGGGAAGGAAATTTCAAGGGAGAAGAGAGAGAGAGAAAGGAGGGATAGGCGTACAGGGTGTCACATAAATGTGCTTCCTCGAAAGGGGAGATGACTAAGTTCAATAGAAGTAAGTTTTTCCTTTGCAAAAATGTTCTCCGCAGTAGTTCAGGAGTAGACTGCGGATCGATAAAAATTGATTTCATCCCTTAACGACTTTGTTACATTAAAAGCAATATTACAACATTCTTGAATTGTTTTATTCTCTTACTGTTTTATATTTCAATCAATCAATTTCTTCATAAGTGCATAAAGATCCGCAGTCTATTTATTAATAGTTATCAATAGACTGCGGATCTTTATGCAAAATAAAAATGTTCTGCATTTATTGTGAGAAGCAGGAATCAGATAACAATTGAATCGACGACGGTAAATAATCCTCGGGGTCGGTGGAAACCGAGGGGAAGGAAATTTCAAGGGAGAAGAGAGAGAGAGAAAGGAGGGGTAGGCATACAGGGTGTCACATAAATGTGCTTCCTCGAAAGGGGAGATGACTAAGTTCAATAGAAGTAAGTTTTTCCTTTGCAAAAATGTTCTCCGCAGTAGTTCAGGAGTAGACTGCGGATCGATAAAAATTGATTTCATCCCTTAACGACTTTGTTACATTAAAAGCAATATTACAACATTCTTGAATTGTTTTATTCTCTTACTGTTTTATATTTCACTCAATCAATTTCTTCACAAGTGCATAAAGATCCGCAGTCTATTTATTAATAGTTATCAATAGACTGCGGATCTTTATGCAAAATAAAAATGTTCTGCATTTATCGTGAGAAGCAGGAATCAGATAAAAATTGATTTCACCCCTTAATGACTTCGTTACATTAGAAACAACATTACAGTATTCTGAAATTCTTTAGTTAAATTTTTTAATTAAAGCAATTTTTTGCTAGTTTGATTAAACTTTCTACGTTTCGATCCTAATATGGATCCTTTTCAAGAAAGAAGAAAAAACTGCGTCTGTGAATTTTAATAGAGATTTCAGTATTAATGTACTGGAACGGAATTAAATATTTAATATATTTAATATATTAATACTGAAATCTCTATTAAAATTTACAGACGTAGTTTTTTCTTCTTTCTTGAAAAGGATCCATATAAACGGAATTAAATATTTAATATACACTCCTCAAAAAAGTTAAGGTATCACTTGTGCGAACCCGAAAAGTTGCTACAACTTTACATACTCATAACTCCGGCCAAAATTGCTGTATCGATATCGCTAAACAATGGTTTGAAAGCCTGAAACCTCTAGTTTCTGATTCTCTGTTTCAAACTTTTGTGTATTTAATAAATATATTAATACTGAAATCTCTATTAAAATTAACAGACGCAGTTTTTCCTTCTTTCTTGAAAAGGATCCATATAAACGGAATTAAATATTTAATATATTTAATAGAGATCTCCGTATACATTAATACTGAAATCTCTATTAAAATTTACAGACGCAGTTTTTCCTTCTTTCTTGGAAAAAATCCATATTAGGACCGAAACGTAGAAGGTTTAATCAAACTAGCAAAAAATTGCTTTAATTTGTATCTCCGATCGAACCTTTGCGCCGAGATCATCAATGCATCTTGTTATTGTTCTCGAGAATCTTTCAAGGAAGTACACTCCTGGGACACCTTGTATGAAAATGATTCCACCGATGTCGAGAGCGTATTGTTCGAGAACGTGTTGCATATTCCGCAACTGTTTGGTGATTCGAAGCGCAACCATATTACTCGTTTCAGATAATTACATGGTCGGATTTAATGGGATGATTGATAGACGGAAGGACGTGATTGAAAACGATGCATGATCCATCAATTAACCCTTCGAGGAGGATCGACGACGTAACGCCGATATCATACGTCGAATTCCCGAAGCTGCAAACATGCAATTCCATTCTTATCGAGTCGAGTGAAATTGCGAGTACGTATAGCGTGGGCGAAACCGTAAAAATATACCGCGCGAACAGGAAAGGAGCTCGTTCCGCGTAGCAGAAATGATTTCTAGTTCCGTGGCCTCCCTCGCGCAGGGGTTGATTCTGCATCTTTCGCGGTGGCCGGTTCGATCAAACAATTTTTCGCCGGCGCATGCGAGCTACCACCGTGGAATTGTCGCGTGTCGCGTTGGATATATTGTCATTAAAACGTCGTCGGGGCAAGATAAGCCACCCCCGATTCGCATTCCACGCGTACGCGTTCCAGTTCCACGTGCTGTTCTCGGCGATATCGATCCTCGGCGTTTCCTTTCCGTTCGAACAGCGATATACGATATAGAACATGTATGTATATATACAGGGTGTCTCGGAAATGCTGGAAAATCTCGAGGTGGTTATAGTTTTCCAGATCCTTGACCGAACAGAATCGTTCCAGATTGATTTATCTCGCGAAAATGTTCTCCGCGGTTTCGTTAAGAAGTTATGGAATGAAAACGAGGATCAATCTGATTGGTCCGTGTTTTTATTTAATAACAACCCCGGAATGAGGCTGTGGAAGACATTGTTGCAAAGGAAAAGGGAGTCACCCCTTTCAAGGCAGCCTGTAGAAAAATATCTTTGGAGTCTACGATCTCTGTTTCCATACTTCTAGCGGAAGTCTGAACATTTCGAGGAGAAAGGCTGGTGAAGTCGACTCGGTCAATATGCACAGTAATAGTCGGACACTTTTAAAAGGACGATAACTTTTTTAATATCAATTTTTTGAGAATTTGGAACAATTAATCCTTAGCACTCGAGTGGTGACTCTGAGACACCACCAAAGATTGCTGCACCATTATTCATAATATTGTTTACATTATTACACATGTCGGTATACAATTAATTATTAAACATTTAAGTATTGTATGAAGTATTCCATCAATTTCATATCCAGCAGATGAACAAAATCGTTTGCAATAGAATTAATCTAGGTCGAAAGAAATGTTTTATTTTCAAGTTAAAATAGCTCCGACTACAACGAGTTAATTTACTACAAGATATGAAAGAGAAATGAGTTGCGAATGATCCAGAAGAGCGACGAGAATTATTCGAAATAGGGGATGAAAATATCAGTTCGAAAGAAATGCTTAATTTTCAAGTTAAAATAGCTCCGACTGCAACGAGGTAATTTACTACAAGATATGCAAGAGAGATGAGTTTCGAATGATCCAGAAGAGCGACGAGGATTATTCGAAATAGGGGATGAAAATATCAGTACGAAAGAAATGCTTAATTTTCAAGTTAAAATAGCTCCGATTGCAACGAGTTAATTTACTACAAGATATGAAAGAGAGATGAGTTTCGAATGATCCAGAAGAGCGACGAGGATTATTCGAAATAGGGGATGAAAATTTCAGTTCGAAAGAAATGCTTAATTTTCAAGTTAAAATAGCTCCGGCTGCAAAGAAAATTTACTTCAAGATATGAAAGAGAGATGAGTTTCGAATGATGCAGAAGAGCGGTGAGGGTTATTCGAAATAGGGGATGAAAATATCAGTTCGAAAGAAATGTTTAATTTTCAAGTTAAAATAGGTCCGACTGGAAAGAAAATTTACTACAAGATATGAAAGAGAGATGAGTTTCGAATGATCCAGAAGAGCGACGAGGATTATTCGAAATAGGGGATGACACTATCAGTTCGAAAGAAATGTTTAATTTTCAAGTTAAAATAGCTCAGACTTTAAAGGCATAATTTACTACAAAATGCGAAAGAGAGGTCAGTTTCGAATGATCCAGAGGAGCGGTGAGGGTTATTCGAAATAAGGGATGAAACTATCAGTTCGAAAGAAATGTTTAATTTTCAAGTTAAAATAGCTCAGACTTTAAAGGCATAATTTACTACAAAATGCGAAAGAGAGGTCAGTTTCGAATGATCCAGAAGAGCGGTGAGGGTTATTCGAAATAGGGGATGAAAATATCAGTACGAAAGAAATGCTTAATTTTCAAGTTAAAATAGCTCCGACTGCAACGAGTTAATTTACTACAAGATATGAAAGAGAAATGAGTTTCGAATGATCCAGAAGAGCGGCGAGGATTATTCGAAATAGGGGATGAAAATTTCAGTTCGAAAGAAATGCTTAATTTTCAAGTTAAAATAGCTCCGGCTGCAAAGAAAATTTACTTCAAGATATGAAAGAGAGATGAGTTTCGAATGATCCAGAAGAGCGGTGAGGGTTATTCGAAATAGGGGATGAAAATTTCAGTTCGAACGAAATCCTCAGGCTCGATTCCGCAGGTCCGCTGGCAAAGAGCGGGTCTGAAAGTCTGTATCGTCGCTGGGACAGTTTCTAGGATTGGCAGCGTGCGTACCCGCAATAAGGGAGAGAGAAGAGAAAGAAAGAGAGAGAGAGAGGGAGAGAGAGAGAGAGAGAGAGGCGAGAGAGCGTGCCGGCTTATCGATCGGCAGCCGCCTCGGGAATATCTCCAGGGAGGAACCCGCAGGACATGTGAGTTACCCTCTTAAGACCGAATGGATCCGAGCCGAGCCGAACCCTAGACCAGCCACATTAGCCCTATGGATCCGCTAACAGAAATTTCTGTAACGAGAGCCGAGCACCGGCTCCCCGAGGAGTTGTCCTGCACGCTTCCTGTCCTACCCTCTGTCGCGCCTTTCCGCCCAGCACGCTGAAGCCACCCTCCGTGAGAATAAAAAGCAGAAAGGACTCCGGGACGACACAAATACAGATACGATATTAGCGAATAATCTCGCGTAATTTTGTAATATATTGTACCATTGTAGATTGTACCATTATTTTCTGTGCACGTCCCTTCTTTGTTATTCTTTGTTATTATGCGTGTAGCCCCTTATCCTTTTCTATTGTAAACATTTATGTAAAAGGACCTCGGTCCGTCTATAATAAATAATAATAATAATAATTTTAAAAGCTTAAAAATCCTATGTCATTCTTTGATCATGATTATTCCGCAATATTAAACACAATGAACCTAGAAACATTGTCCGCTCGAAGAAGAGTATCCGACCAGAGCTTTATATTTAACTTAATTAATAATCATATTGATTGTTCCTCTCTGCTTGCGCAAATCAATTTCTATGTACCGGAACGTGTATTGAGAACTAGGGCAGGATTTCAAACACTTAAAGCCAGATCTACTTATGGATTAATTAATCCAATAAATCGCATCATAGCAGACTCTAGTACTCTCTATAATCGTATTGATTTCTTTACTGAGTCTTTGCACAATTTTAAAAAACAATTACGCAGGATTATAGGATAATACCATATCGTTTGTACCATTATTTTCTGTGCACGTCCCTTCTTTGTTATTCTTTGTTATTATGCGTGTAGTCCCTTATCCTTTTCTATTGTAAACATTTATGTAAAAGGACCTCGGTCCGTCTATAATAAATAATAATAATAATAATAATAATAATATATAAGAAAGTAGGAAGATTGACTGTAAATTATTATTCGTCGAGCCATTTGCCATTCTCACGGAACAAGAAACTCCTCGAACGGTCAAAGATAATAACCGAACGTTCTTCGGGATCGACGATCCTCCTCATCCTCTCTTTCGCCCTCTGTGGAATTCATAAAAGCTATTTTTCGGTCGAGCGTGTACGCGAGTTTCGACTTACCCTCGCGCAAGGGAGCAGAACGTGGAATTCCGATGGGAACAATGAGATCGCGACAAAGGGCTGTAAAAAGGGTCTGTTCAAAGACGGAAAACGAGCGGAAAGACCGGCGAAATCGAAAATCGCCGGCACGCCGATGGAATCTTATCAGCGCGGGCTCGATAAGCCGGCTGATAAGCAGATACAGAATCGATCGGAGCGAATGCGATTCCGCTTGGCCTTCGAGTGGTCGAATATTAGGATGTTTCGAGCTGGGGGGGAAAATTGATGCTGTATTCGTTCGCAATATCCGAATGAGGGAATTGTCGGGGGTGGTTACGGGCCGGCGGAGAAGGCTCTCCATTCGATTCGATTCGATTCGCGACCGGTCGCGTGATCGTTTAATGAGATTTCACAGGGTGGTCGTTGACCGTGCCGCGCCGTTCGCACAATTAATTAACGCGCTCTCGTTAATGCCTCCTAATTATTATGCGCCGCGGCGGATACTTACTCCCCGTTTCGGTCGATCCGATTACGATTCGACGCCGGCCCTTGGCGAAGACATAACTCAAACAACAACAGAAACCATCGAGTTTCTATCAGGTCGTTCGGATAATCATTTCGATTTTTTTTTCAAGGGAAAATGAAAGGCGATTTTGTACCATTTGGAATGAGTTTTGTAACATTTTGGTCTATGATCTTTTGCGTTTTTCCAGGCAACTTAAAGATCCCATGTGTTGGTTTTGGGAAGCAAGGTATTTATTTAGAAAGAATAAAAGAACAGATATTGATTTAGAACGATATTTGATCGATGTTTCCTCTACTAAGGCTAGGCTTAGACTGACTGACTTCGGCAGCTCGTCGATACGTTTGAAAACGAAAAACATCTGAATGGGACACGTCGGCGGACCAAAAGAAGCGTGGCTCTGTCTTTGATTCGATACCTAAAGGTACCGCGAGATACATATACAATAGTTCCTGAAACCGTATTATATATATATAATTTCTGTACATATATTCTATATTTAATTTCTGCTTTTTATTAGCAAAAAATTGAGTGACTTTTTACGACTTTATTTGAAATGAAACTTGCACGAAATGTTCGGAAAGAAAACGAGAAAAAATGGAAATCCGATGGTAGATCCTCGACTTACACAGCAGACAATTTTTTCTTTCACACACTGTATTTTTAGTTCTTGCGATAATGATAAAGCAAAAGGTGTGAGGGAAATGCGTACTTCGATTTTACATATTTGATGTGGTGACAAGAAAATGCTTGAAAGGCTAGAAAGGCAGGAAATAAATGTACGAAATGATAGCTGTCAAGATATAACACGATTTTACGATTTAAATTAATAGACTGCGGATGTTTATGCAAAATAAAAATTGTCTGCATCAATTGCAAGAAAGTGAAACTAAATTGAATTGTTATTTCTTCCCTTAATGATTCGAATAGAGAGGAAATCATATGTACAATTAATTTTCCATCAATTTTGAATTTCATTTACTCAATTTTTACTACAAATGCATAAAGATCCGCAGTCTAGTAATAAGACGAAATTATTTTCCGAACGACCTAATATGTACAATCGAGCCGTTCATTTTGAGAGTGGCCCAAGTTCATTTGTCAATTGTTTTTTGTTCACTGTGGTCATGTGTACAACTGAAAGTTAGCTGTTGTAAACAATATTTGGTGGAGAGTTGGAATCGTTTGAAATTGTAATCAAGATTGATTGATTGATGTGTACGATCAAAAAAGGTAATCATAGAAAAATCGACGATTGATTCAATCGATTGATGAAGTTAATCGTCAATCGTTGATCAAAAAAGGTAATCATTGAAAAATCGGCGATTGATTCAATCGATTGACGAAGTTAATCGTTAATCGTTGATTAAAAAAGGTAACCATTGAAAAATCGACGATTGATTCAATCGATTGATGAAGTTAATTGTCAATCGTTGATAAAAAAAGGTAATCATTGAAAAATCGGCGATTGATTCAATCGATTGATGAAGTTAATCGTCAATCGTTGATCAAAAAAGGTAATCATTGAAAAATCGGCGATTGATTCAATCGATTGATGAAGTTAATCGTCAATCGTTGATCAAAAAAGGTAATCATTGAAAAATCGGCGATTGATTCAATCGATTGATGAAGTTAATCGTCAATCGTTGATCAAAAAAGGTAATCATTGAAAAATCGGCGATTGATTCAATCGATTGATGAAGTTAATCGTCAATCGTTGATAAAAAAAGGTAATCATTGAAAAATGGACGATTGATTCAATCGATCAATGAAGTTAATCGTCAATCGTTTATCAAAAAAGGTAATCATTGAAAAATCGGCGATTGATTCAATCGATTGATGAAGTTAATCATCAATCGTTGATCAAAAAAGGTAATCATTGAAAAATCGACGATTGATTCAATCGATCAATGAAGTTAATCGTCAATCGTTGATAAAAAAAGGTAATCATTGAAAAATCGGCGATTGATTCAATCGATCAATGAAGTTAATCATCAATCGTTGATCAAAAAAGGTAATCATTGAAAAATCGACGATTGATTCAATCGATCAATGAAGTTAATCGTCAATCGTTGATAAAAAAAGGTAATCATTGAAAAATCGGCGATTGATTCAGTCGAATGACGAATTTAATCGTCAATCGTTGATTAAAAAAAGAACTCGTCGAAAAATCGAAGACTGATTCAATCGATCGACGAAGTTAATCCGTAGTAAAATTCGTAGCGTTTTTAAATTAAAACTCAAAGACGAGAAATTAGGATATTTATACACAGTGTTCAATAATCTTTTTCCCATGTTTTAGCTGACTTATCACGCCACTCAATAAACCTAGAATTTTCCACAATCGATTTCAAGAAGGCTCTTTGTCTACCGATCGATCTTCCCCGTGCAACTCAACGGACATGCTCGTAGAAAGGCGATTTTTACTTTCGCTCCCGCGTAGGGGCTGTCGCTTTCGATTAGGTTTCGTAATAAACTCCCCGGGGAATCGTCTCGGATCGTCACGGAATTATTGGGAAAATGTTCCGACAACTTGGGACACTGGCTCTGCGATGAATCGGCCTGTAATCCGCAAACATTGACTCTGGCACCGCAAATATCGCCGTATCTTGACGAATCACGTCGGACGCCTCGGAGATCGCTGCTTGGGGGCTCTTAACATTGACACGAGTGGAAACCACCTTAACCCTATGTCGCGCCGGAGTCATTCGTCACGCGAAGGTACCTTCGTCCGAAATACTTGTCTTGTTACTCGTCTATCGGAATAAATGTATCGGTAGCATCTTTCTTTGATGAAATTATTGACCAAGAAACGTTCTAATTTTAATCATCGAGACTCCGATCAATTTTCTTCGCTGTGAATGGTGGACGATTAAATGTAGAAACAGAGCAGTAGAAACACTCGAACAATTTAACAACATTGCTTCCAACTTATTAACCTTCTGTGTACTATTATTCTAACCGTGTACAATGGTGTCATTGCACCCCGTACATTTTTTATGCGAATTGTTAATAAAGAATTTGGTTTTTCACCCCTTGCTCTACGACGTATTTTACGGTTTCAGAGATTAGAACTGTTTTTTGCAGTTCGTAATTTCCTAAAAAAGGAGAAAATTTATATTTACAGGGTGAAGAATTTACCCTGAGAATTCCAGAGGAAAAAATATTTCAAATAAAAAGTTCAAGTCAAGGAAGGGCTGATGCAGCAGTCGTGTCCATTTTAAATTTTCACCATGTTTTCAATGTCATTCCAAGGTCAACTTTATTTTTTTTATTTATGGAAGAAAACCAAAAATAGAATTTAATCTCGGTTCTGAGGAAATTAATATAACATACATATTTATTAGACTCTGTTCTGAATCAAGGGGTTAATCATCACTCTACGTACAGGGGCGTAAACGTACCCCAAACTAATAAAAATGTACATGAAATTAGGAATACTGTCTGACACATATTCCACACGTGATTAAAAAAATGGAAATAATTAAATTCATTATTTTTATTCACAGAGAATTTTGATACGTTCAATATATTTCTATATCCAGTACAGGGTTAACAATAGAATACATGTACGCAGAGTTTAAAAAATTGAAACATATCGCAGACAGCATTCCCAGAATATTTTCGGACATTTTCAACGTTCTATGCCCGTTTTCACCAGCCTGGTTGACCTTACCCAGAGGGAATAAATTGTTAATAAGAGAAACACAAGTCTGCGTGGTTCGTGTATCTTGAATTCCGCGATCAACCAATCCCAGCGAAGGGAACCGTTCCCGGAACGAGGTATGACTATCTCCGATCGAAGAAGGTTGAAGCAAGATCGACTCCCACCGAACTGAAAGGGAGATTATCCGAAATTCTGCGAAGCCAATGTTTCGCAGGCTTGTAAATTCGTCGCGGAAACTCGCCGGAGGGTTGTAACCGGGGTTACCACTTCGGGAAAGCCAGGATCGATCGAGTACGAGAGAGAGAAATGGAGGAATAAAGGAAAAGACGCGAGGAGAGATAGAAAGAGAGGCAGCTACGTATCCCGGTGCGCGCGTTTTATCTCGGAAGTTCGAGATACGGCACCGGCAATAAAAACACCGTAAACTCCGACTCGATAACTCCTCCTTGATATCGATTTATCCGCGGAGCGCGTCGCAACGGTCCCCAATCGCGCGTGCAACGACAGAGAACAGAGGCCAAGGAAGATTGAGCCCGCGCCGATCCATGAATACTAATTTAGTTGCTTATTTATTGGTCGGGGAGTCGTTCATGCCGGAAGATGGATGCGGTACGCGACGGAAATTAAAAAAGATATTCCCGGGCGCGCCTCCAGTACTCGTCTCCCTCTGTATCGTCGCGCGCCGCCGCACGGTGCGTTGTCGTGGGACGAAAATCAGAAAATAAACCTCCGTGTTGTTATACAAATGTTGTCACTGGAGGGTTTTTAGAATTGTACAAAAATTGATTCCTGATAATTAAGAAACAACTTTTTTCAGATCCTGAGCGATCTATTACTAATAAATCTATCTTCGAGATTTATAGTCTTGACACGAGGAGACAGTAACTTATTAAAAACAGTAAATTATTTTTCTTTAATGACATTTCTACGATGACAAAATCTCTGTCATTTGGGAAAAACGAACCTCCTGATACTAAGAATTTTTCTGGTCTATCAAACAATTGACAAATGGACTCGGGCCACTTTCAGAATAAAAATTTGTATCATTCTTTAACCAGCTAATTTCCTTTTTACAAAATAATTGTGATTTTAAATATATTAGTTACGATTTCCTTCAGAATGAGAAGATAACGTAGAAATGTAAATATTAAAATTGCTAGCTTGATTTTTCTCGAAAATGGACTTAGGCCACTTTCAAAATAGAAATTTGTATCATTCTTTAACCAGCTAATTTCCTTTTTACAAAATAATTGTGATTTTAAATATATTAGTTACGATTTCCTTCAGAATGAAAAGATAACGTAGAAATGTAAATATTAAAATTGCTAGCTTGATTTTCCTCGAAAATGGACTTGGGCCACTTTCAGAATAAAAATTTGTATCATTCTATTAACCAGCTAATTTCATTTTTACAAAATAATTGTGAGTTTAAATATATTAGTTACGATTTCCTTCAGAATGAACAGATAACGTAGAAATGTAAATATTAAAATTGCTAGCTTGATTTTCCTCGAAAATGGACTTGGGCCACTTTCAAAATAAACGGCTCATATAATATTCTATTTATAAAGCTGCGTTTACAAGTGGTGATGTCCCGACTGAAATTAATGGAAATTGAGAGTACATATCAAGAAATGAAAGTACTCTTACATTATATTTAATTTTGAGGTTCAGATTGTTAAAACAGAGACATTTCATTTTCGAAATTGTATATCTCATGTAAAATACTATTTTCTTTCAGCAAAATAAAATCTGAAATATTAAATACTATTTGAAATATTTGTTTCGTCAAATAATGCCCACCTCTGCACCGTCTCAAATGGTGTCTGCTATGTATCTTTCATATTGAATCGCGTGCAAGAAATAATTCGTTCGTATACGACGCACTGAAGTTCAAGGTCGCATGGAATAAATCGTACAATTTCGATAATTCCGCCTTGAGAAAAATCACGCGTGTACAGCAAATACAAACGAGTATGCGTGCAAAATCACAATGCAACAGCTCCAATAGTTTTTCCGAAAAAATTGAAAATCCCCGCTTAAGGGGGTAGGATACCTACGAATCTAACTAGAAAGGAACTAGAATCTTACTAGATTTTGGGTCGAAAACTAGTAAGATTTTAGTTCCTTTTTTGTTACAATCTAGATTACTAGATTTTGGGTCGAAAAAATGGGTTTGCGACCCACGGCTTTTGTCCTTATTTGAGCAGATTTTGGGCTGGGTGTGGTCTCATTCCAAAGAGGAAAGTTCAATGCGGCGCGCCCAGCTTATTGCAGCAGTCAAAAAAGTCTTTGGTGGCAGGAAAATACATTGAAATCTGCGGGTATTTTTTCTCGATTTTTCCTTTACTTTGGACACTAATAATATTAAATATAAACATAATCTCGTTCCATAATAAGCTGGGCGCGCTGCATTTAACCTTCCTCTTTAGAATGAGCCCACACCCAGCCCAAAATCTGCTGAAATAAGGACAAAAAGCCGTGGATAAGAAACCCATTTTTTCGACCCAAAATCTAGTAAGATTCTAGTTCCTTCTTGTTAGATTCGTAGGTATCCTACCCACTTTAAAGAAAAAGAAGGATCAATCGTTTCCAATGAAACCTCAAACAAAAGACAAATCGGTTTCCAATGAACATGGTTCCGAAGAAGCTATCGGATAGTAGACCCAAGGACGGTTCCCTAACTAACAACTGAAAACGTCTGGAGTAGCTGTGAAATGGACGAGAGCAGCTCTATCGAGCGCAACTATCCGGAGAAACTGTCGATGGAACACGCGCCTCTCAGTCTCCTCGGTTTCTTTGGGCGAGGCGTAGTTTGAAATTGAATTTTACGCGGAGAAGAAGATTCCCCGCTGAAACCGGGGCCCATTCGTTCGAGTTTACGCGAGAGAGCCCCGCGAAACAATTCGAATCTCGAGGCGACGCGGCCGCAATTTCGCAAGAATTCGGGCCGATTGCTAGGGCCAAGCACAGAGCTCGACTTTTCCCCGTGGAAGCGAAGATAATCCGGTCCCGCCTTGACGGCGACCCACCCACGATCCTCCGGGGGACGGTCGCGGGAATTACGAGGCGCCCTTAGTTTTTACGGTCTTTAAAGACGACATTTTTACCAGCCGTTACCGCTCGCCGGGCTTCCTGCTTTACGAGGCAATTTCGCCGCTTTCCACAGACGGAACGGAACGACAAGGAACGGCGCAGAACCGACCCGCACGTAATTCCGCGGATAAGGAACAAGGGGGATTCATAACGCGACGCTGATATCCGCCCGACGACGCCGCTCCGTCGTCAACGAGCCACAGCGGGCCGGTACATGCTTTATAAATGTTTAGCAATGCCGAAAATGTCGATATCAATGAAGTTTAATCAAAGTTATAATTAGAACGAGTATTTAAAAATGAGTATTTCGTGGATATGATTTTTTGAATGTCCATCAGCTTCAGAAACGATTGATTAATAAAAATTATTAAATTAAAAAGTCGTAAAAATCAATTTTGCTATTGTTTTTCACAATTCCGATCAAATGCATTTTTTCAACAAATTTTTTTATACGTCTTTTACTAAACTAATTCACCTAGCTTTACAGAGAAATTGAAGTCGTTTGGTCCATTCATAAAAAAGCTATTCTGATTTAAAGTGCGTGTGATCAGTTTTGCTCCTAAGTGTATATCATATTTAATTATATTATTTATACAGCGAATTTATATTGTGACGTTGCAACTTTTGACGACGTCACTTCTCCGTTAACGTTCGAAACGTAACCGAAATTAACGGAGAAGTGACGTCGTCAAAAGTTGCAACGTCACAATATATATATATATCTTTGCTTACACAAATAAAAATACCAACAGTGAAATACAGGGTGTCCCAAAATACCTTCAACAGCCGGAAATGGGAGGTTCCCGAGATCATTTGAAGCAACTTTTTCCTTTAAAAAAATGTTATCCGCGGCTTTGTTTAGGAGTTATTAACGAAAAGCACGGACCAATCAAAGCGCGACCTAGACGCGAGTGGGCACAGTCTAGTTGGCACGCCCGCTGTCTATTGGCCGACTGTGCCGACTCGCGTCTAGGTCGCGCTATGATTGGTCCGTGCTTTTCGTTAATAACTCCTAAACAAAGCCGCGGAGAACATTTTTTTAAAGGAAAAAGTTGCTTCAAATGATCTCGGGAACCTCCCATTTCCAGCTATTGAAGGAATTTTGGGACACCCTGTATTTCACTGTTGGTATTTTTATTTGTGTAAGCAAAGAGATATATATAAATTCGCTGTATAAATAATATAATTAAATATGGTATACACTTGTACAGTCGGCCCGGCACGCCCGCTGTCTATTGGCCGACTGTGCCGATTCGCATCTAGGTCGCGCTCTGATTGGTCCGTGTTTTTCGTTAATAACTCCTAAACAAAGCCGCGGATAACATTTTTGCAAAGGAAAATGTTGCTTCAAATGATCTCGGGAACCTCCCATTTCCGGCTGTTGAAGGAATTTTGGGACTTCCTGTATACCAGAATGTTCGCTATAACTCTAAGATCGTCGGTTGAAATCGGTTAAGGAGTTGAACTACCAAGCGGTAGACCGGGGTTTGCATCCCGTCGGGGTTAAAAGGTAAGGATTTTTCTCCGTTCAAATGATCTCGGGAACCTCCCATTTCCGGCTGTTGAAGGAATTTTGGGACACCCTGCATAAAAAATTATAGCGGTCTCGTTTATTACTGCCTGCTTTAAATGTGGCCTTTAATGGTAAAAAGGTTCCCCACCTCCGACCTAGATTGTTATACCATACCCTTAAACTTACAAATATTGCTAAAACGAACTTTTACATACAGGGTGTCCCAAAATTACCTTAGTTTAATGAAATGGGAGGTTCCCGAGATCATTTCAAGCGACATTTTCCTTTAAAAAAATGTTATCCGCGGCTTTGTTTAGGAGTTATTAACGAAAAGCACGGACCAATCAGAGCGCGACCTAGACGCGAGTCGGCCCGGCACGCCCGCTGTCTATTGGCCGGCTGTGCCGATTCGCGTCTAGGTCGCGCTCTGATTGGTCCGTGCTTTCCGTTAATAACTCCTAAACAAAGCCGCGGAGAACATTTTTTCAAAGGAAAAAGTTGCTTTAAATGATCTCGGGAACCTCCCATTTCCGGCTGTTGAAGGAATTTTGGGACACCCTGTATACCAGAATGTTCGCTATAATTCTAAGATCGTCGGTTGAAATCGGTTAAGGAGTTGAACTACCAAGCGGTAGACCGGGGTTTGCATCCCGTCGGGGTTAAAAGGTAAAAATTTGTCTCCGTTCAAGTGATCTCGGGAACCTCCCATTTCCGGCTGTTGAAGGAATTTTGGGACACCCTGCATAAAAAATTATAGCGGTCTCGTTTATTACTGCCTGCTTTAAATGTGGCCTTTAATGGTAAAAAGGTTCCCCACCTCCGACCTAGATTGTTATACCTATTGAAATATGTCAAAATTAATCTAATGTTCGATTATAATCGATTCGATATGATTTAATATTGGTATGTTTCAGTTTGTTTAAAAAACAGTTGTTTATTTGTTCGACGCATCGTTCTATTTTCTAGCCTGTAATCCTCACTTGACGTGTGACGTTTAAACCAGAAAGACATGTTTTCTTTGTGCCCAGTAATTCGTTTACTTGTGTTAATAAAGTTCAGTTCAGTTAATTTCGTTTATTAAATTACATAATCTAACAATACCATACCCTTAAACTTACAAATATTGCTTGAACGAACTTTTACATAGATCGACCGCCCGAACAACTGTGAGACCGATCGGAAAAATCGCCGAACATATCGATCTCGCATAGAACGCACGCGTCTCCGGAACAATTGCGATCTGCTCGACAATAAAACGGTGCAACAAGGCTTCCGAAAAGTGGAGCACCGGTCGAGAACGAATAGAATTATCCGGAGCTGTTCGCGTTCCAGGACGCACGGTCGATCGCGGACGCATCATAATCACGACGAGAGGAGGACGTCGCGCGTAATTTTTGCCTCGTTGAGCCGCAACGTGTTCACGCCTCGTAAAATTCCGCTCAGTCCTCGCGTAATTAACGACACGGGCTATCGGGCCGCTCGTCGCAGCGTCGCGGCGCCTTCACGCTTCTCCGAACCGCGCCGATTTCCAATCTTCATCGATGCCTCTCCTCTCGACGCGACAACCGAATTTTCAAGGAAAATGCGATTATTCGCGAGGCAGAAGCACACAGATCCGAGATTTCAAGGCTGTTGTAGCGTTAAAACGCGACTTGTTCAACCCCCGCGTGCCCCACCCGCCCCTCGCGACAACGCGAACCTGTTGAACGGTAAATTACTGGATTTACAAGGATTATTGCCGTCGCGGTCCGTGTTAACGGCGCTCGAAGCTGGGATTTTCATTCTTAGCGGCGCGTTGTTCCGGTTGTTTCCTAATTTCCTGTACGCCGGGGTTCCTCCCCTTTTTTCCAATCGGATCCACTAAACTGTTCCCCACAGTTCTTCGCGCTCGGAACCAGCCCCTAACCGGCTCGATGTCGACCAAAGACTTAGCCCAAAGCCTCCCATCCGTATAATCTCGATCGAACGCGAACTGCCCCCCTGTCTGGCGCAATTAACCTCGACTTAAGGGACCACCAACAACTAAATCCTCGAAACGTGACTCGCTCGTCGGTCCCGATACGTTTCGGATCGTTTCTTTGCGATACTCGGGGACCAAAAATAACAGTTATTCTAAAATTTTCTGCGATAAAGATCATTAATAAGAAGTTGATTAATATTGAAACTTCAGATAATCTACACAAAAATTATTTAAATAAAAATAAATTTTTAAAAAATACCACGTTTTTAAAACGGACTAAAAAGTGTAAAATAATTTTTCCTAGCCCCATACAGGTTCCTAACCCCGTACAGATTGTGAATTTTGAATAGCTATGAAAATACTTGTAAGATTTAAAACGAAAAACGTGGGGCGCAAGATAATAGTAAGGACTGTAGAGAGTAGCACTATTCATGCATCAATTATCTATGGCATGCGCCCCACGTTTTTCGTTTTAAATCTTACAAGTACAGTAAATTCTCTATAATCGCAAATGCCTCGGGGGGATTTGTTTGCATTTATCGATCTTGGTCCTACTTTTTTCGAGCTTCAAAGGCCGAGCCGAACGTAGAGAAGGAACCAAAGGCCGAGCCGAACGTGGAGAAGGACAGCGCGTGTAAACAGACATCACGGCAACCGTCGATGCGACGGCACCTGTTTGCATTTATAGATCTTGGGCCTACTTTTTTCGAGCTTCAAAGGCCGAGCCGAACGTAGAGAAGGACAGCGCGTGTAACGCGAGACTACGCGCGGACCTTCGAGCTGTGCCGGCGACTGCGACTCTCCGCGTCTCTTTCTTTCATATACGCTGTCCTTCCTTGCGTTCGAAACTCTCATCGTCAATTAAACCACTAAATTCAGTTCATATTATATCGTGTTTGGTATCATTTTGCATTAGAAAAATGCCAGGAATATGTTGGTGAAAGTCCCATGAAAAAATAATGGAAAATAAAGAAGATAGAATTTTGGTATAACGTTATGATGACTCACGGGCGTTTGAACTGTGCCGACGACTGCGACTCTCCGCGTCGCGTTAGTAGTGGTTCACACCGATATACCAAGCCGAGATCAGTGTATTGAGTTGGAGGGGATATTTCATTGGCGTTTATCGTACATGCCCTGTTTGCGATTATAGAGAATTTACTGTATTTTCATAGCTACTCAAAATTCACAATCTGTATGGGGTTAGGAACCTGTATGGGGCTAGGAAAAATTATTTCGCACTTTTTAGTCCGTTTTAAAAACGTGGTATTTTTTAAAAATTTATTTTTATTTAAAAAATGATTAAAAAATATCGATTTTTATCCTCTTCGATAACTGTTATCGATGAAGAAAAATTTATTTCAATCGCTAATAGCAGTTATAATCGATAAAATAACCGCCAAATGTCGATTGGCTCGTATGTCGATCGATGATCTGATTCGTCCGTTTCATGAATTCCACGTTTGTCGTCCCAAAGTAGTTAAAATAATTTCATTAAGCAAGTGAGTAACAAAGTACACAATCAGATATTCAATGTTTAATTTACTGTTGGTGATAGTCGATACTATTTATTTTGTTTGCAGTCATTAACTTTCTTGAAAATGATTTAAGCATAGATCGGAACGTCGAAATTTTAATTTAAATTGCAAAATTGCTTTGAAGTAAAAATATATCGAACCAGTGCGCCGATAGCATTAATACATCTTGTATCAACAATTATACGATCGATGGAAAGGAATATTTAAACGAAAGTTCTGTTCTTCTCCGACGCAATACGAACAATGTAATTTTTTCTTTCATAATCCAAGGAAAATTCCAAAACACAACTATAATTTATTGAACATACGGTCCGGCTCTCTCATTCTCCCGAAGATGCATGGAATCGCGGGAGAAAATAAATTGGAACCGCGTGTAGGAACTCGTTTCGAGAAAAACGATTTTGGAGATGTGTCGAATACGCTACTTCGTACCGGGAATTGGCATTTCCCTCGTGGCTTCCGATAGAGCGAATATTTACCTACGGTCTTAATGTCAGCGCATATCGTTGCCAAAACTAACACATGAATCGGCGAGGCCGTAAGCACCGGCACCGCCGTGAATCGCCGATCGAATTGGATCCAGACGGATATAGATCAGCCGCCTCTTTCGCCGATCGACGACCAACTCGGGGCGATTTTCCCCTGGAAAAATGGGCTGCCTTTGTTGCGAGAAGTGAGAGCTAGTTCGTTCTAGGCTTCCTAAGTGGAGACAGTCGTTCGTGACCAGACGTGTCACGATTATTATTAACCCTTTGCACTCGGAGCTATTTTAACTGGAAAATTAAACATTTCTACCGATCTAGAATATTTCCCTATGGTTTTTGAAATTTTATGGATATGATATTGGTGTAATGCCTCATGCAGTACCTAAATGTTTAGTAATTGATTAGACAGCAATATATTTAATAATGTAAACGATATTTTGAGTAATGGTACAGGAATTTTCAGTGGTGACTCTGACAAGGGAAGGACCACAATTGTCCGACTTCGATTTTGATCATCTTTTGTGAGACGATGGTATATGGATCCCTAATTATGTATGCAAAATATTAGGTCCAGTTACTGAATAGTTTTGAAGATATGAACATTTAAAGTTTCATTAGCCGTGGAAGCAGGTTGCGTGATTTACAGGTATGAAACTTTAATTGTTTATATCTTTGGAAATATTGAGTATCTACACCTAGTATTTTATATACATAATTAGGGATCCATATACTAACATCTCACAAAAGATTATCAAAATCGAAGTCGGACAGTTGGGGTCCCTCCCTTGTGAGTCACCTTCCGACTGCTACGGGTCAATTTTGATTTTAAATTGATGACACATTTAATAATGTAAATAATATTTTGAATAATGGTACAGCATGCAATGCGTGCAATGTTGCAATGATTTGAAGCGGGTCACAATTCGTGTCACTGTTAATTATACATTATTTGCGGATCTTCATTTATGATAAAACTGAGTAGGTGTAATTTAAAACAGTAGCAACATTAAAAGAATCTCAAAAAATACTGTTGCATTATATTCGACCAATTAAACATATTAAGAGAGAAAATAAATTTCCATTTCAGTTGGTTATATAATTCCGGTACAAAATTTTTATTCTGCATAAAAATCCACGGTGTAATCGTTAATTACTAGACTGCAGATCCTTATGCAAAATAAAAACTTGCTACCTGAATTGCAACAAGCTGGGATGAAATAAATATTTATGGACTATGTTTAAATTCTTCAAATCTTTTTCTGGCATAAATTAAACCTACCCATTTTTAACATAAATGCATAAAATCTGCAGTCTAGTAATTACGAACTGAACAGATTCAGGGGTTTTGTAAGTTCGTTTATAAATCGTGTAATTTCCCTTAGGAATACGGTTAGGAGCAAAACTGATCACACACGCTTTAAATCAGATTAACATTTTTATGAATCGACCAAACGACTTCAATTTCTCTGCAAGGCTAGATGAATTAGTTTAGTAAATAACATCTAAAAAATGCATTTCGTCGGAATTGTGAAAAACAGTAGTAAAAATTGATTTTTACTACTTTTCTAGCTGGGCCAATAACGAAAATTTAACAAATGTGTTTGGTCAACTTGTATAAATTATACATATACGCTCCGAAAATCTCATTGAAATTGGTGAATTAGTTTACGAGTTATGAACGAAAGAAAGTGGTAAAAATGGCAATTTTTCAAAATTTTCGGCCTTTACCACTTTTGATCGATTATAACTCGTAAACCAATGAACCAATTTCAATGAAATTTTCGGAGCGTGTATAATTTATACTATTTAATCAATTTGTACTATTATTTTTCATAATTCCGACCAAATGCATTTCTTCAACATATTTTTCAGACGTCATTTGCTAAACTAATTCATCTAGCCTCACAGAGAAGTATAAAGTCGTTTGGTCCATTCATAAAAAAGTTATTCTGCTTTAAAGTATGTGTGATCATGAACACTTGGACACTTTATTTCTTTAACGAATAAGATTACATACAAGTGCATGTCCTTCTCAGTCTGTCCCGACCAATTATTGACCTGCGAAAAGACCGAGTTTCAACGTGTTTCGCGATGCTCTTGACTGAATCCCACCTATTTTACACACGGAGACTCTGTGCGTCGAGGGAAACGAGTTCTCCCAACCCCGCGGAACAATGATTTCCAGTAGAAAGGGCGACGATAGTCAAACACGGGGATAGAATAGTGGATCAGCGAAACAACCCCGGTGAAAAGGGAAAAAAATCGCGAGTAAGAGCAGAATCCTGGCCGACACCGCAATTATCCGCGCTCACCATCGGAACATATTCCATATTCCCGGTGCTCGAGGGATGACCCGATTGTCTGTGTCTGGTTTTCCCATCGTTGGCCCGAATAAACCGCGTTTCGCCTGTTCTCCCTTGCCACCCCCGCGGGCTGGTTATTTAAAACGGAGGCGCGGAGGAGAACGAGGGTGCAGGGTGCACGGTGCAACGAGTGATTGATGAATTCCCCGAGAGTGATGCGGATTGAAAGGCTCAGCGACTCGCCGCGCGTGTGTCCCCGGGCTTGCGAGCACGTCGAAATAAACGCAGGGCGTTCGATCGTTCGCTGTAATCAGCCGGGGCAGCGCGCTGATTATCGACAGGCAGATCTTCGCGCGGGGTCGACATTTTTGCGAAGTCTGTCGCAAGAAACTGGAGGAGGAACTGAAGAAAATGTCGGGTAAAATGCTCGTCCTTAAAAAATATATACCGGGTGATTCACGACAAACAGGCCACCTAAATAACTCCGTTAGGATTAGAGATAGAAGAAAATGTTAGAGAGAAAAGTTGTACTATTAAAGGGGGCTCATACGATACCAAAAAAATTTTTCTTTTTATGTAATTTTTTTTAGAGATATGAAGGTCACCTTCATTTTTTTCAAGGTCATTTTTTCAAGTTTTAAAGATCACGGATGTTTTTTCTATCAACAACTGATTGTGCTATATATGGATTCTTGCAGAGAAAAAAAAGACAAATTCAACGATATATTCTAACGTATATTTATGTCAAGATTGAAAAAAAAATTTTGAAATTCGTTGAGCGCCGGTTTCCCATGATCCAATCGGCCCCAAATTTTTTCCAGATCATTTTCTCAACAGGTGTCACAATTCTGGAGGGTGCCCGGGAAAAAATTTTGCAAAATAATTTTCATCAAGTATAGCTAAGGTCCACCCTATTGTACACCCACTGTATGTTCATGGAAAATGTACCGCTCGTAAATAGGTGAATGCCTGTGAACAAGCAAACACTTATCTCCGCTTTTGTCACGAAAGCACCGACAAAGCTGCCGGTCTGGCAGAAATCACGGACCCCGCGGTGAAACCTCGTTAAAAGAGAAACCGAAATAAGATTCGCCGTAAATCGAGAATGGGTTCGACATCGATCGGGGTGTCGGTCCACGATCTATCCGGGTTCCCGAGGGATCTCTCTAGCCTAATCGCGCGCTCAATCCCGGAAAAGCCTCGGCGAGTGTCGAAACGCGGACGGGTCTCTGTTGACGGCTCGGTTTTCTTCGTCGTATCTTCACGGTCGGCGCGAGAAATCGATAGCAAAGGAAAGGCTTCCGTTCGGCTGACCCGGTTGAATTATTCAACGCGGGGGCGGCGAGCTGTTTTGATTACGGCAGCACGCGTGCGGAGATCCACGCGGTGGGAATTATTCGAGCGCGGCCGAACGACTCGCGGAAACACCGTCGGGTTTCCGGTTTTTCTTCGATCCCTCAGCTTCTTTCTCTGTTCCTCGCTTCGGCTCGATCGTCGTCGAATTCGCCCGGCGACGCGAGTTGTTCGGCATCCAACGCGGCGGAACGTTCTCCCGGCCCGCGAAAACAAACGAGAACCGCTCCCGGCCGGTGTTTACCAACACGGACAATATTCTAAATCAACCGAACCTAATTGCAAGTCCGTGGCTTGAATTAGATTCCGCTGGGAGAGCGAGACAGAGGCGGTCAGCCTCGCTTTGTCGACATTGATCGCACAGCTTCCGGGGATCAACCGTGGAAACACAGTGGACGTTGTAGATGTAGGATCTATCAATCGATCGAGAAGAGATTTGCAATTTGCAATTTAAAGCGCGCAAAGATTGGATCGATGTATCAACTTCAGCTTATCGAATCCTTAGCCACCTAGGGTTAATAGGCGCGAGCGTGTCTGTCCATGAATTACCGTTTCTACTTAGGTCGCAGCACGAACTACCGACAGTAGAGGAAGAAACGAAGGAAATCGATGTACCACTTCACCGGACTTATCGAAGTTACTGAAGAAAGACATTCTTACGTGGTTTCTGCTTCTTGCAGTCGATGTGGAACACATTTCTGGTCACCTGGGGTTAATAGACACGAGGCTTTGTGAAAACACCTTTATGAGGACATCTTTATGAAAAATAGAAATTGTCTGAATCACTCTGAATTGTCTGAATCGATCTGAATTGTCTGAATCAATCTGAATTGCCTGAATCAATCTGAATTGCCAGAATCAATCTGTATTGTATGGATCAATCTAAATTGTCTGAATCAATCTGAATTGTCTGAATCAATCTGAATTGTCTGAATCAATCTGAATTGTCTGACTCAATCTGAATTGCCTGAATCAATCTGGATTATCTGAATCAATCTGAATTTTCTGAATCAATCTGAATTTTCTGAATTAATCTGAATTGTCTGAATGAATCTGAATTTTCTGAATTGTCTGAATGAATCTGAATTGTCTGAATTGTATGGATCAATCTGAATTGCCTGAATCAATCTGAATTGCCTGAATCAATATGAATTGTCTGAATCAATCTGAATTGTCTGACTCAATCTGAATTTTCTGAATCAATCTGAATTTTCTGAATCAATCTGAATTGTCTGAATTAATCTGAATTTTCTGAATTAATCTGAATTTTCTGAATTAATCTGAATTGTCTGAATGAATCTGAATTGTCTGAATTGTATGGATCAATCTGAATTGCCTGAATCAATATGAATTGTCTGAATCAGTCTGAATTGCCAGAATCAATCTGAATTGTCTGAATCAATCTGAATTGTATGGATCAATCTGAATTGTCTGAATCAATATGAATTGTCTGAATCAATATGAATTGTCTGAATCAATCTGAATTGCCAGAATCAATCTGAATTGTATGGATCAATCTGAATTGTCTGTATCAATCTGAATTGTCTGAATCAATATGAATTGTCTGAATCAATCTGAATTGTCTGAATCAGAAAATTCTTTCTTTAATCATCTCAATCGATTGAAAATGATATATTTGCATCCTTGAATTCATTCGATCTTCCCACTATTTTAAATTTCAACCACTCGATTTTGGTACAAATCCATACAATTTACACTCTGGTTATGGGCTACCCGAAAGAGTCGAAGAAAATCGCGAGTTTCGAACACAATCAGAGAGAACTGAATCCTGGTCTGATCGAGTAAAAATGACAACCATAAATGCTACTAGTTTATTGGAATCCTTGAATTCATTCAATTTTCCCACTATTTCTTTTTTTAATCAAAGATTGACGATTAACTTCATCAATCGATTGAATCAATCGTCCATTTTTCAACGATTACCTTTTTCAATCGTACATATTAATCAATCAATCTTTAATTAAAATTTTAATTGATTGATGCCCAACTATGTTATGGACAACCCGAAAGAGTCGAAGAAAATCGCGAGTTTCGAACACGATCAGAGAGAACTCGGTACCTGGTCTTATCAGCTAATTGAAAAGGCGACGAGTCACCGTGTAGACAGGTGACACCGCGTTATAACAAAATAGCAACCATAAATGCCGCTAGGGTATTAGCATCCTCGAAAATTCATTCAATTTTCGCACTATTTCTTTTTTTAATCAAAGATTGACGATTAACTTCATCAATCGATTGAATCAATCGTCCATTTTTCAACGATTACCTTTTTCAATCGTACATATTAATCAATCAATCTTTAATTAAAATTTTAATTGATTGATGCCCAACTGTGTTATGGACAACCCGAAAGAGTCGAAGAAAATCGCGAGTTTCGAACACGATCAGAGAGAACTCGGTACCTGGTCTGCTCGGCTAATTGAAAAGGCGAAGAGTCATTGTGTGGACAGGTGGCACAGCGTTGTAACGCGTGTGCCGTGGCCACGGCTCGGTGTTTATCGACCGTGGCGGAAACTCGGCCAAAAAGACGCGGGGGTGTGGTCAGAAATGTTCCTTCTTCGCCGACGTGTTAGTGGACGGCCTAACAACTTGGCCGGTTCCGGAGTCGAGGTCACTCGGGGTCACGGGTGACACGAGACCGATACCTATGCCACGCTGAGGTCCACGGAACCTCGAAACCCAAATAGGAAACCGCCGCATGTCCCGGCGACCTACTCGTGTCCATCGGGCCGACTCCATGGCAATAACATTCGCCGACAACCGGCTCCGCAGAAACTGACATGTCGCTTGAACGTTTATTAACTTCCCGATTTCATAGGGAAGTTACTGTAATTACCCCGAAAATCGAAAATCGAGTTTTTAGCAGATCTTCACGTTTCATGGTCATTGCAGTCATTTTAGACTATTTTCAGCAAAATGTTCGTATGTGTGTGTGTGCGTATGTATGTTTGTATGTTATCAAATTTTTCGTTAACGTTTTCTGAAAAAGTAACAACGCGATCAGAATGATCAATGTTGCAATCGATGTGCCCCGCCGTAACTTAGAGGTGATTAGATTTTGGTCCATATTGGTCAAGTAGTTTTTTAGATTTTTAGTTTTTTTCGAAAGGAGTTGATTCTACAATGCAATTTATAAGGGAGGACGGAAATTTCCCACCGAAGAAACAAACGCAATAACAAAAAATTTTTTTAAGGATTTTTTTTTTAATTTAAAAAAAATTTTTTTTTTAAACTGATGCTAATGTTACCGCTTGTTATACAGGGTGTCCCAAAATTACCTTAGTTTAATGAAATGGGAGGTTCCCGAGATCATTTCAAGCGACATTTTCCTTTGCAAAAATGTTATCCGCGGCTTTGTTTAGGAGTTATTAACGAAAAACACGGACCAATCAGAGCGCGACCTAGACGCGAGTTGGCACAGTCGGCCAATAAACAGTTGGCGCGCCGGGCCGGCTGTGCCAACTAGCGTCTAGATCGTGCTCTGATTGGTCCGTGTTTTTCGTTAATAACTCCTAAACAAAGCCGCGGATAACATTTTTGCAAAGGAAAATGTCGCTTCAAATGATCTCGGGAACCTCCCATTTCATTAAACTAAGGTAATTTTGGGACACCCTGTAGAATTCAATGCACTTTGCGCGACAGTGTCCAGTGTAACACGTTAATTTTAATAAACTTTGTACATGATATAGATTGTTCAGCCTGTCGTTATCCATATTTAGGAATAAAGCCCAGGGATATCCTTACAGTTTGCTATTCAAATAAGAGGAGTAAGTGTAGGAAGCCATCATTTGTATATTGCAAAAGAAACTTTCAACTTGCCCATCAATATTAAATACATAATATAGATTGTTGAAAAATAATCGGTTCGTATTTCTTAGCTGCTGATATTCATGTTAAGGGGGTGAAAATTCTCTTCGCTATGTGGTCGGAAAATGTTATACGATATTTAATAATTATTGCTAAATGACAAACCAAATTGCAAATCCAGGTATCCACTATTTTGGTCCATAGAATAAGTACACAATGTTACATAAATATCGATAAACAATTAATAAAAACGTTGCGAAAAACAGACTCTACAGGTGTTTACCGTTGACATCTAGTGAGAGAAATACGGAAAAATCATATCCGACTTCGTCCGAATTTTCCCGGAAATCATGTTTGAACATGTGGTTTCTGGGGTCAAAGTCCCGCAAAACGCAGCTCTTATCGTTCGGTATCAGTTCTCAGCTTTCCGTATCCACGTACAGCGAACAGTTTTTGAAACTGTTGGAGTTGTGGAATCTCATTGCATGCATACGAACGAATAAAGATTTGTAAATTATAAAAAAAGGGTATTTATTCCCCCCATATTTCTACGACTTGTTACAAGCTTCACATACAATTGTAGTGTTCTGTGTAGAGTGCTTAGCAACAAAGATAACGAAACAATATACAGGGAGGGGCAATATAAACAGATCACCTGAACAACTCGCGTGCTTTTGAAGATAGAAGAAAATGCATCAGACCGAATTGACTTGATATCGAGGCGCTCGTAATCTGATGTCATTAATTTTTTTATAGGCGGATACGTCAAGGAGATATGAAGGTGAACTTCATTTTTTTCAATGGATTGAGGTATTTTTTAATACATCAATCGACGCAGCTGGACATTCCAGCCTCTCCTGTGCTATTATCTTCGGGAGAGTGAATAGAACCCTGTGTGCAAGAAAAAAGATCATTTTGCACAATTCACAATATTTACGTTTATGTGAACATTCCTTAAATTAGTAATTTTCTTTATTCCAATTATGAGAACTTCTAGATTAAAAATAAAGTGGGTATTCCCACCCCTCTACTATTACACTCAACAGAGTCTATAAAACCCTGTGAGCAAGGAAAAGAATTGAGGAACTCTATCTGGCATTGAACATCATTGTGCACAATCCACAATATTTACGTTCATGTAGCGCATTCCTTAAATTCCAAATTATGATTATTCCATTTACGAGAGCTTCTAAATCAAAAAATAAACTAAGTATTCCCACACACCCTCCCTATTATTATATTCAAGAGAGTGTATAGAACCCTGTGTGCAAGGAAAAGAATTGAGGAACTCTATCTGGCATTGAACATCATTGTGCACACTCCGCAATATTTACCTTCATGTAGCACATTCTTTAAATTCCAAATTTTGATTATTCCATTTACGAGAACTTCTAGATCAAAAAATAAACTGAGTATTCTCACACACCCTCCCTATTATTATATTCAGGAGAGTCTATAGAACCCTGTGTGCAAGAAAAAGAATGGAGGAACTCTATCTGGCATTGAGCATCATTGTGCACAACCCACAATATTTACGTTCATGTAGCACATTCTTTAAATTCCAAATTTCGATTATTCCATTTACGAGAGCTTCTAAATCAAAAAATAAACTAAGTATTCCCACACACCCTCCCTATTATTATATTCAAGAGAGTGTATAGAACCCTGTGTGCAAGAAAAAGAATGGAGGGACGCTATTTGTCATAGAAGATCATTGTGCACACTCCGCAATATTTACCTTCATGTAGCACATTCCTTAAATTCCAAATTTTGATTATTCCATTTACGAGAACTTTTGGATCAAAAAATAAACTGAGTATTCCCACACACCCTCCCTACTATTATATTCAGGAGAGTCTATAGAACCCTGTGTGCAAGGAAAAGAATGGAGGAACTCCATCTGGCATTGAACATCATTGTGCACACTCCGCAATATTTACCTTCATGTAGCACATTCCTTAAATTCCAAATTTCGATTATTCCATTTACGAGAACTTCTAGATCAAAAAATAAACTGAGTATTCTCACACACCCTCCCTATTATTATATTCAGGAGAGTCTATAGAACCCTGTGTGCAAGGAAAAGAATGGAGGAACTCCATCTGGCATTGAACATCATCGTGCACACTCAGCAATATTTACCTTCACGTAGCACATTCCTTAAATCCCAAATTTTCTTTATTCCATTTACGAGAACTTCTAGACCAAAAACTAAACAGAGTATTCCCACCCTACTATTACACTCAACAGAGTCTATAAAACCCTGTGTGCCAGCAACCGAAGATCAGCCTCGGGGGATCTAGCTTAACTAGTGCCTTTCCAAGACCGGGTGGTCCGTCGACCACCTGCCACAGAGAGAGAGCTTGCCCTCTGTGTCTCGGATTCCTGCGAGAAGAGTCCACCGAGAGGACATCCGCCAGTGGACGCAGCGGAAACACCATGGCGAGGAAACGGTCGAAAGAGACCGAGAAGGGGTAGACAGTAAGGTGTCGGGTGCGGGGGGGCGGGGAGGGGAGGAGTAGGAGGAGGAAGAGGAGAAGGCGGGAGGAAGGTAAAAAGCGGCGCGACGACATCGTATTGATTCGGTGACAGATCCGCGCGTACGATGCGGATGCCTCCGGGTTTTCGACGGGCGAGAAACGCGCGCGGCCTACGGAGACCAGCTACCGTCAGGCCCTGACGCTTTATATATAGAGGCTGAGCGACGAGCAGACAGGCCGTGCCGCTTAAATATAGACGAAATGCAACGGGGTGTCTCCCGTGCGAGAGCCGAGGAGGGACGACGGCGCGGCCTCGTGCGAGGGTGCGCTCCGCCGGGTTAAATAGCGTGGCGGGTGGGTAGGTAGCGGGTTGCCGGGTGAGCAGGTTGAACAGGTACATCGTAGACGAGGGTGTGTGCGTGTGTGTGGAAAACCGGCGCGGGGATCCTCAATGTCATAGAAGCGAACGGGTCAAGAATTCCGGGGACCCTCCGCGGTTCCCCCAGTGGCGTACACGCTCTAACCTAAATCCGCTCATGGCCGACAGACCCGATTTTCCACCAGACACTCTCCACCCTCCGCCGCGCGGAACAACCCGGCGGCTTTTCTATCAACAGAACCGTCGGCCCGCTCGCTAGACTTCTCGCTAGGCCCCAGGCTGTAGGAACTTGGCGAGGGACTTCCCCTTCGCCTGGAGCAACGACCTAGCCGAGGACCGCTCGGAGAATTGGGCCGGAAGTGCTGCCTCGAATTTTTCCCCAGCAGGACTCGCGGGGGAGATCGTGGCCGGCGAATTTCGCAAGATCGCGGATGAAAAGAGGCCGATAAGCGGTGGGAGTGGGGCAGAGGGTCCCCGTGTGTCTACGCAGGGAATAATCATGGCCGACGCGACACACCGCGTCGTCTGCTAGCCATCGAACGGTCGTCGTGGACCGTCAGGACGACGAGAGGGAAGAATACGTGGACCGTGTACGACGAGCGAGAAGCTTCGTCGTGACATTGCGGGCTCTGGACGGGCGAGCCCGAGCCGTGACACGAGCCTCGCTAGATAAAAACAACACGGGACGAATAGGACAGCCGCGCGCGAGAGACACCGTTGAGAGGGACGGACAGAGAGGGGCAGAGGGAGACGGGAGTAGCGGTGCTGGTACGCGTAAATACGCCGGAGCCAAAAGAAACTTGAACAGAGGCGGACACACGTCGCGACACACGCGCGCGTGTAACGTTAAACGGACACACCGTCGTGTCCTCTATCTTTCTGTGTCGTCTCTCTCTCTCTCTCTCTCTCTCTCTGTCTCTATTCGGCACCGTTCTCCCTGTGGTTTCGCGGACGTCGTGTATAAACATGCACGGGTAGAAAGAACGTTGATTGCACTTACTTGCCCAGCTCCTCCTTCAGGTCGTAGTTGTCACTGAACCGCGTGCAAGCGGTCGGAGTAGCCATGCCGAGGTATCGCGATTATTTACCGCACCAACCGAGGAACGTAAGCGCGAGAGCCACTGCCGGCCGCCACTACCGCACACGCTAGGGGAAACTTCGCTGGTCGAATTCGATCAATAGAGGGGAACCGCCGCGGCGCTGCTAGAACAGCGGGTAACGCTCGGTCCGTGGTGAGGAGGGATGGGGAGGGTGTTCGTTCGTTCGTTCGTCGGATCGGGCCGGGCCGGACACAGGCAAGAGGGGAGGCGACGTCGGATTTTCTGTCCAAGGGAGACGTGCGTTCAACGTTGGCCACCGACGACGGTCGGGCGAAATCGCGGCCGTGCCAGCAAATATTTGCGGGCAACCGACGACAAACCGTCTCTCTCTTTCTCTTTCGTTCTCTCCCTCACTCTTTCTCTCTATCCCCTTTCTCTCTCTCTCTCTCTCTTTTTCTCTCTATCCGCGCGTCGTATGTGTCTTCTCTTTTCCACGACGCGTCCGCACTGCTCGCCGGCAGACCGTCGACTGACTCGCGTAGTGCCGCCCCCCGCTGGCTATGGCTCCGCTCTCTGCCTCCCGAGCAATGGCGCAGACCGCGGTGCGTGCTCTCCGCTGTTTCTCCGGTTCCGTTCTCCTCTCTGTTCTCCTTGGTTCTCCTCCACTGTACTACACCGCCGGCAATGGCGACACAACCACTAACCACGTACCTGCACAGATCAGCCGTATAGAGGAGGGCCGTCGCGACGACCACGACGCGCCGCGGTTTTTCGCGGTTCCTTTACCGACCGCGATCGCGTCGGTTAGGAAGAATCCGTTTCAAGGTGCCGGGACGAGGAAGCCGCGCGTGACCGTCGAAACGCTCCGACATTTATTTATTGCACCGAGGTGACAAGATTCAGGGAGAATTACGACGCGCGATTTCCGCTCGGGATTTTATTCGTACTCGGCACAGGTCTGTGTACTCGGTTTGCGAACGTACTGGGGATCGGTTTTAGAATTGAGAGCAACGATGTCCGCGCCGCAGAGGGCCTGCCGGGACCATCGATTTTTGGACGGGATCGGTACGACACGACGGATATCCGGCTCCTCTATACGGCCCCGTGGTACCTGGTTACGCGACGGTTAACAGTGCTACCACCCTCGGCCGTGTCGGCCTGGCCAACCTGCACGAAACAACCCGAGGGGATGCAGCTACCATTTAAATTTCCATGAATTCCCGATGATTTTCCAAAACCACGCGTTTTCCACCGGTCCTCATTCGGCAGTCGTTTCCTCCCGGCTTTTTTTACCGGTTCCCAACGTCGACGTTGATGGTTTGCTGTCTCTCTATCTTCTTTCTCTTTCGAAGGGCGTGTTTTCGCTGATCTCTCCCGCAGACACCGATAAATTGTTGCTCCGAACGCAATAGCGGAGAGAGAAGAACCCGAGGATACGATCCAACCCCGCGCGGTCACGTTCTCACGGTTACGATCACTGAAAGGAGTTGCGTACCGTCCCTGGTCAGACGGGATAACGCGCACCGACTCGATTCCGCATGTCCGACATAAACACGAGATTTACTACTGGCGCATACGCCAACCGAACCCGACGGAGAGCCCCGGTGTCTGTATCGCTTCGATCGGCTTTTTGGCGCACGTCCAATTAGAACGATTCAACGAGCATAGATCTTGAGAAATTATTAGACGAACCCGGCATCCTAGGAATATCAATTTTCCCGCGCGTTTATTGGCTGCTCGCCGCGACCGAATTATTTTCGAAACGACCGTTCGAATTCTGTTGACGTTGACACTGAACCGACCACGGTCGAATTCACCGGTTCTCTATAACGTAGTTATTGAAATTGCGAGAACGTTTTTTGCAGGAGGCGACTGAATTGACTTCTTTATTTAGCACTGAACCTACAAAAATGAGGAAATTGCATTTACTTGGACTGTGTACAATTTTTGTTATAGTATATGCTGGAATAAAGGAATTTATTGAAACATTTCCTATGGAATTTTTCAAATTTGCATGCAAACGATTTTTTGTTGTCAGAGGAACTATATTGTATGAAATAAAAATAGAAGAATAACAAAACAGAAGAACATGTAAATCAAATCTGACCAAAATATCCTATATTTTCTAAATTTTTATTATTATTCTTATATTTTCGAATTGTTAAAGTGTAAGTGGGGTAATTGTTTTCCAATTTGGCTTCTAGAGCTGTCTACAACCACCTACAATTTCTCAATCTCTTTGTTCCAAGATTTATTCAAATAGTATATGCATATATTTAATTTTGCATTCAAATATTATGGTAGAATAGCTGCATCTAATCAAAGATAAAACAATAAAATCAAGCTGGAACGAGAGTGTATGAAAACCGTACAAAGTTTAAGTAAATTCAATATTCTCACTTGTGTATTAAATAGACTCGTCCACACGAAAAGATATAGAGACAGCTAACGTGATTTAACACGAAATAGACAAGAAACTGTTTACCTTCGGCGTGGCGTTTCGAATGGCGATGGATAGGGGGTTAGGTCGCAGATTTCGAAAACCCGTGATGTAGGTAAAGTTTCTGTTTATATGACCTTAAGCTAGAACACGATTACACTTCCGTCAGTAACAATGCGTACCTCGTAGCACGATTAAAGGGAACGTATCAAATTTCACTGGTTCCTCTTAAATACTGTACAAAATACGACTATATTCTAAAGAACTGGATGCGCGCCACTCTCCCCCACGGACAATGGCGGACATCCGTATCAGTAATCGATGATCCTCGCCTCACAAATCCATTCGATTTTCTTGACGAGATTATGACACTCACATCTTCTCGCGCACACCTCGCATGCACACAAGTCTCTCTAATAAGATACACGAGGCGGAACGATTATCCTGATCGCGATACACGGCGACAGTCCTCGTCGTAGTCTCGTTGGAATAATCACATTGAACTGAAACTGCATTGTCCCCGTCGACCTGATATGAATATGAACAACCCTAAATGCACTGTAACCCGCTTCGGAGAAACAACTCTCTTCCACCTCCGTCGCTAATGATTCGATGTAAAATCTGGTCCAAACGAACTAATCCTAAGAGCCGCATGAATGCTTTCGCGCGAGCATAAGAAATATCTGCACCTGCTAGATCGTAATCCTAACACGATCGTTAAGTACATAGAGTATGGATCGATCTTTAATTCCATTATACATGTATATACAGGACGCCCCAGGTTTAACGTACCAAACTTTGTCAATGTATTCTTTGGATTGAAATAAAAAGATAAATGTTATCCAAGCATAGGTTGTTGAACGGTCTATGAATGTTGCGTAGAGAAAGCGAGTAATGGAATATATTGACAAAGGTTGCCACACTTCAAACTCGTGGCAACCTGGAAATATACTGTATTCTATCTTGAGATAAGATAGACGAAGATTGTCCCTATAATGGGTATTCGATCCTCGAATTCGATAGCGACAATTGGACATGGAATATTCCACATAGATGGTCCGAGGAGGTTTACTCGACCGTGACCGATTTCGCCAGATTCCTAGGACAGTCGACGTTGCAGCCGCGCAGAACCGCGATGTGGAAGGATAGCAATTGCATTGGAATCACTGTGAGAATTCCCTGCAGGCAGTCGACCGTCTTCGGGATCTCTAGGACTCTGTCCGCGAACGTTTTGGTCTCCTCGTCACCCTCCTCGCAAATAACAATCGGCTTACCGTCGCGGGCCGTCACCTGCTGCAGCGCGTTCATGCATTTCTGAAAGAAATCGATAGGTTCACCGACTATTTCAATACCTTGAATACCTTTTTCGTTTCGTTTTTTGAAATTCTACCGACCACGTAGACGGGGTCCCTCATCACGATCATGATGACTGGCATGGAATCGTCGACGAGAGCCAGGGGTCCGTGTTTCAGCTCACCCGCCATGATACCTTCGCTGTGCATGTACGTCAGCTCTTTCACTTTCTGTAAACACAATTTCATGATCTCGTTAACATACCAATTCAAGATGTTTACGCATTTTATAATTTTTCTAGACGAATTTTAAAGAAGTCCAGTAAAATAGAATCTTATTTCGAGTGGTAGTAGCCTTCGCAGAGCTGAACTAAATAAAAATTGTACCAGATTCTGTCGAATTTTATACCCTACCCTTTCATTTTGTTCGTCAATATGTTTAATACGTTGAAAATAATATAACAGTATTTTTAAAATCTTCTAATGTTAATATATAAATGCATAAAATGCATTTGTGAGGGCCTACCAGAGCGCCTTCCATGCAAGTGGCGAAGTTGTATCCCCTGCCCATAATCAACAGAGATTTGTGTTGATACAGAGACTTGGCCAGCTCCTTTACTTTGTCGTCCAGCTGCAGCACTTGGCGGATCTGCTTGTCAAGGTTCTTCAGTCCCTCGATAATCTACAGATACAAATTTGTCGATTAGAATCGTCGATAGATAAATCTCATCTAATCGAGATCGATCTATCAACACGTACTTCTTGACGTCTCGTGCCAAGGGAGATCCTGTCCTCGCTCATAACCAGAGCGAACATCACGAGAGAGATGAACTGAGAGGTGTAGGCCTTCGTACTGGCCACACCGATCTCTGGGCCAGCGTTTATGTGAACGCCGCAGTGGGACTCGCGACAGATGCTGCTGCCCACGGTGTTGGTGATCCCGACGATCAACGCTCCGCGTCCTTTGCAGTACCGCAACGCCATCAGGGTGTCTGCGGTTTCACCTGTGCCAGTAGGAAGCCGAAATTAAATACCAACTTATCTACTGAACCTAGTTTAATATCCAAGACCTTGCTTTCAGTGAATTTACCTGACTGAGAGATGAAGAAGCAAACATCGTCCCTGAACACAGGAGTGTTTCTGTCCAGGAAATCGGAAGCCAGCTCGACCATGACTGGCAACTCTGTCAGCTCCTCCAGCAGCTGCCTGGTAGCGATAGCGGAATGGTAGCTGGTTCCACAGCCGATCAGCATCAGTCGTCTGCACCTCTTGATCTCGGGAATGTACTCCTAGAAAGGTAGGAAATAGGTACAATAAGGCATCTATTAGAAGACTGCTATTAAGTAGAGGGCAGCGATCTAAGAGAGGAGGAAATAGTAGAGGGTAGATCAGGAGAGGGGGTGGTAAGTTGGCTGAGAATGATAGAAGCTAAGCGCAGAGGAGTCGGAAATGAGAAATAAACCAAAGGCGAACACATGGAGCAGAATACTCCTAGAAAGTATCTTCCTCTTTGCTAGTAGCGAATCAACTTGTATTTCGCCATACCTTGATGCCTCCCAGCGTGACCGAGTTGTCCCTGAAGTTCAGGCGACCTCTCATAGTGTTCACGACCGACTCAGGCTGCTCGAAGATCTCCTTCTGCATGAAGTACGCATAGTTGCCCTTCATGATCTGCTGGATCTCGATCTTCAGCGTGGTGATCTCTCTCGCATGAGGGTCGTCCATGCAACGACGTAGACGGTGGATGCTGAGCGCACCCTCTTTCACCGCGGCTACGTCATCGTCCTGGAGAAACGAATAGAAAATATTCAGCACGATGAAAAATCGTTTTCATTTTCTCGTTAAACAGATATTCCCCGAAGCTACAACTTCATCCCTCCCAAGGTCTGGCAACTGTCCCCCCGCCACGTAGAAACGCAACCAACTTCCCCGAGTTACTCGAAGGCTGTAAGTTATAGGGTAGCAAAGTTGCGGCCGGCCAAAAACTTTTCAATGGACTCGGTGGTCAAACTCCCGGAGCGTCTCAGGCCCGGCGGAAACTTTTCAATGGAACCCGCGGACGAACTCCGCGAGTGGAGGGAGTGGGCTGGAAACATTTGTCCACCGGTCTCTCATTGAAAAATTGATCGCCGCTCTTCGAGTGGGTCTTCTGGTTTGTTAGAGGCGATTTACCTCCAAGAATATCACACGGTTCGTGTGCTCGATCACGGAGCTGGCGTCGGACGCGAAGAAATATTCGACCTCTTTGTCCTCCAGCGGCTGGAACTCCGAGGTACTCTCGCTGCGGGGGATCACCGGAAGTTCCGGGTTGCGGCCGTGTGGACGGTGGTCTACCGAAAAAGAACACTTAACTGTCACCCTTTCATGGTTGCTCGCGTTTTCGTGGCATTCATTCAGAAATTCGCGAATCCAATATGTTATATACCCATTCTGTCCAATAATTGACTTTACTCGAAGTCCTCTAGCTTTCGCAAACACAACTGAAGTACACTACCGCTCAGAAGTAGCCAGGTCTGCCTCGAGCAGACATCGAGCACAGCCTGCAATCGTACGATGCCAGCAGATGACGAGCATTAAGCTGTCAGGACGCGCTCGAAGCTGAGGATGCTCGGCATCTGCTCCATTTCGCACAGCACACCCTGCCAGCATAAAGCGATACTTATTCGGACGCCGAGTATCGCTTTATGCTGGCCCGGTATAGGTTAGGTCCTTCGTTTAAGAGGGCAGCACGGTCGCACTAATATGGCGGGCGTCGATCATGTATATCCCTTGTGTAGTCAACCGAGTACCCACTAAAATATATTACAAAATTTCTCTGAATGTCCATTCTTTACTCGCTAATATATTAATTTATAGTCTTATAATGAGAATTTGTGCAAACATGTCAAATATAGAAAGGTTTTAAATAATCTGTACATTTAGGTTAACTACACAAGGGATATTATCCGACGTCCGCCACGTTAGTGCGACCGTGCTGCCCTCTTAAACGAAGGTCCGAGCTGCCTTCATTCTGCCTTCAGCTTGTACCACACCGTGCCAGCAGAAAGCGATACTCATTCGGACGCAGAGTATGTTGTTCTGCTGGCACAGCCTACTGTCCAAAATCGGGCATGTTTGCTTACTAGGCAGATACTTTTGAGCGGTAGTGTATACATGTTCTAGCCAGACAGAAGGAGACAGAACATAGAGGATTCCCGCAAGAGATGTTCGTCTTAAATGCGGATTAATATACAATAATATAGGCTCCTTGGACAGAGTACACCAAAACGGCACGACGCTGGTCAGCCAGAATGCAACGACGCAACGTGAAGTCTCTACGTCATCTCGCATCGTGCCATTTCCCTCGTTTCGCAAGCCCCACACCGAATTAGAAAAGTGACGGCGTATCGACGACGTCTCGATAACCCCGCTGACAGTGATACATAGTAACAAAGCGTCCGCAGGTGTTCGTTAATCTGTTAATCTATTCCCCCGCTATGTATATTCACCCTAACTCGATTGTTACACCGCAAAAGTCTTCTACGATTTTTAATTGTAATGGTAGTTAGACCAGTGGCGGGTTTAGCGGTAAGCGGACTACCATAGGGCCCCGTATTTCGCAGCATTCATTTGTTTACTTTTTTGTTAATAAAGTTTATGAGAGTTTCCTTGCAACTTCTACCTCTAACTTGAGGGCCCTAAAATTTTTACCGCTTGGGACGTCCACTTGACTTGAGCCGCCACTGAGTTAGACTGCAGATTATTGCGTTCTACCGGTTAACAGTTCAACGACCGTGATGCGACGTCGTTGACGCAGGCAATTCGTGGACCTTAAACGAAAGCGATCCCGCAGAGATATACACCTGTCGGAAAGCAAAGTGGTGGACAGAAGAAGCCGCGGCCTTCGCTGAAAGATAAACGGATTATACGTACGGGTATGGTCACCAACACCTCCTCAGGGTCCATCGAAGCAACCCGAAGATACGTGCAGAGGGAAAGACAGAGAAACAGAGAGACAGGCGGAAAGCGAGCGGAACCAAAGCAGACGGAAGCGTACATGAACGTTGTGTATTACCTTTTGTCTGCGCTTCGCCTTCTGCTCAAATATTCGATGCGGGGGAGGTGGGAGAGACGAAAAAGAAAACAAAATGATTAGCAAACAACAAGTAACGGAACGAGACACGCATACTCGGCGGCAGGGATGTATACGCTGTGCTCCCTGCCGCCGTTACAATTACAAAGCTACGAACGCTTAAAGCTCTTACCGAGGATACGATAGACGAGAATTTCGATGGATTTCTTTCGATAAATACGGTTCGATGTGTATCAATATACGTGTATGTGTGTACGTTTCGATAAACAAATACATAACAACATTCTGTCATGTTCCAAAGCGATCGCTTGCGACAATTGAACAAATTTGGACGAGAATCGGGTGGACGAAAAGAAGCCGATGGTTACTTTGTTACTTTGTTACACAAACACGCGAGAAAAGAGGGGAGAGAAACAGAGAGAAAGAGAGACAGACACAGTCGTTTCGGAAAGGCAAAAAAGGTGGGGGCTGTTGTTCGGAATGAATCTGTTTGTTTAAGAAACATAGCACATCTTTTAAACACACTTATCGGAAGAATCAAGCGAATTGGTTCTGCATGCATTCCTCGAACGCTGGACCTTCGGTGCTTGATTTGTCAATAGTTTCGTTGAAGAAACGACTTCGATTTCGAGTGGGTGAAATGTTTTCATGGGAGGAAGGTCGAACGCCCAGAGGAGAAACAAGTGTAGAGTAGTGTAGTGTATATACCTTTGTTTACGAGTGGTTGTTCATCTGTCGAGACGAAAAGTTGGAGGAGAACATAACCGGAAGGTGTTCATGCAAAAGAAACATCATATAGTATCGACTTGAGACTGATTCACCAAGAAAAAAAGTTCACATGCATCCAGAGAAACAGACAACGAATCGTAACTTAAGAGACTAACCCAGACGTTATACTTTATCTCACGCACGAGAGATGTACAGGTCACCCCCGTTCTAGCTGTGATTATGCCACAATAGAGTACATCGATCGTTCCAGTGAAACGTACAGATCTTCGGAAGTTACTCAGCGTGAACAAAATACTTCGTTAGCATTCGTTCATTAGTCGTCATTATTAACACACAGATCTCGGTTACGTAGTTATCACATCGCTCGACGACCAGCGGACACTCGACCCTAGAAAGACCAAGCTCTTCTCAGCCCCCGAACCCCGTCGTCTACATCGATGTTCTTAATACTTCGAAGACATTGATTTCTAATGCTTAGAGGAACATTAATCATAAGTAGACTGTGGATCTTTACGCAAAATAACAAATGTTTGCACAGGAACCAAATAAAAATTGTATTCTTCCTTTAATTATCCTATTAAGCTTAAACTAATACATTGATGCCTTTAAATGTTTTTATTTCAATAAAAATTGTATGATTTCTGTCATAAATGCATAAAATCCACAGTCTAATCGTAACATAAAATTGATTAAACGAGATAATACAGTGGAACCTCCTCCATCTGAACTAATTAATGCTAAACCTTACATATATGTACTCTTAACAGAAAGCTATTGTTCAAACAGCCTTGTACCCCGTCGTTTTCGGGCAAATGGTTCGGACAAAAGGTACTATATATCTCGGTCGAGCTGTGATCTTTCGAGAGCGGTCGTCGAGAGGTTACAAATGTATGGTAGCGATGGAATGATACCGTTTGGAGTCTCCTGGAAACATTCACAACCCCATACTCCACAAGTGAGAGCGCCGGTCGAGGTCTGAATCGAGACAGATGCGTGCTATTAATAACGGTCGATTAGTTCCTATGATAGGCACACACGAAAAAAGAAACCACGAATCTCCGGAGTGAATCACGGATTTCCACCGAGCTGCCATACCAACCTCCTTGCAAGGAGAGACAGAGAGCGTAGATAGGATGATAGTTACCGGGGGGCCTTTTTCTCGAGAACATATTTAGAAAAGCGTTTCTAATGGGATATTCGCAGCGGAACACTGGCCCGAGCGGCCAGAAATAGCCTTGCGTGATCTCTCCGAATGTTTGACTAATTTATACCTTTCTCCTCGGTATGCTAGCGAGCTCTATCGAAGGCCCGGATCGGACGACAGACGTGTTACGCGAACTTACCTTTCCCGTAAAGGATCGGCACGTGGTCGGTAGCCAGCCTCGTTTTCGTTTTGATGCCGACCAGCAACGGCGAGCCTCTTCTCGTCGCCACGCACTCGCCGGGGTAGTGCTTGCTCTTGAAGCAGAGAGCGAACGCGCCTTCCTGAAAGTGCGATCGCATCGTTACAATGTTACAATGTTAGCTTGCTGTCGAACTGCACTGTACCTAACTATAGTCAAACCAGTGTCCATCATTTCTGGAAGTATAGGCCATGGCTGAGGATTTTTTAATAGATTCAATCATGATCCAACAACCCTCAATAACGCAATCTAATCATTTCGTTTGGGATTATTGAGTGAAAGAATTCGATACAGCACAATTAATAAGGTTCCAGTAGATAATGTGTTAACACTTCTGCGAAGAGGTTTGAAAAAAGCTAAGTACACACAGTGCGGTTCGTGGGAAACAAAGTTCTGGTCGTTTAAAAGACTCTAACTCTAATAGCCGCCGGACATAATCTCTTACACGTTATCTACCGGGGGTTATTCCACCTTTTTTGAAAGTATAGGCCATGGCTGAGGATTTTTTAATAGACTCAATCGTAATCCAACAAACCTCAATAAATCTAATCATTTCGATACAAGACAATTAATAAGCTTCCAGTAGATAATGTGTTAACACTTCAGCGAAGAGGTTTGAAAAGAAGCTAGGCACACACACAGTGCAGTCCGTGGGAAACAAAGTTCTGGTCGTTTAAAAGACTCTAACAGCGACGATTATCGCAGACATCTGTCTTCCCGTGTCCCTATGTCTCATTATTATCCGCACTGACGCTCACCAATTGTTGTACAACTGCCTCGACGAGTTCGCGGAACGAGTAAGCCGGATGCTGTACCCAGAGATGGTGAATGAGTTTTGCAATGACTTCCGTGTCGGTTTCACTTTCGAAGACGTAGCCCCTCTGGCGCAGCAGCGTCTTCACTTCCTTGTAATTGGTCACGATACCTGAGTGAAATTACATTTGAGCTGTCGCGTGTCTCCGAGGTTCTATCGTAACGCGAGGACTAAGATGAAGGAAGAGAGCTGGACGAAGCTTTACCATTGTGAACCACGACGAAAGAATGCTCGCTGTCGGACCTCTGCGGATGCGAGTTGACTTCCGATGGGACGCCATGGGTCGCCCAACGTGTGTGCGCGATGCCCACGTGGCTCTGTGTCTTCGCATCGAAGTCGATGTTGCTGCCTGGAAAAGTCATAAATAATCGACCGGCCATAGGAGCGAGAAAGTTCAAGGTGCAACGGCGCGATACCCACGGCTAAAAATTTCCTCCTCGAGCGCATTGACTTTTCCTTGTTTCTTGATGATCGAGATGTCCTTGCCGTCGACGGTATCCAGAGCGACTCCTGCAACAGGACAAATGTTACCAATATTAGGGAATTTCACCGGTTCTATTCTGCTCCTCGCTGAGAGCTCTTACACTTGGAGGGAATTAAATAAAATTGACCTTTGTCTTGACTTGTGTAACTGCATTTCTTTCAACGATTTGTTAATGTTCGTCTAAAAATATTTGGAAATCTCTCTGAATGTCCATTCTTTGCTCGCTAATATATTAATTTATAATCTTAAAATGGGAATTTCTGCAAATGTGTTAAATACAAATGGTTTTAAATAATATATACATTTTTGTTGGCTACATAAGGGTTTAGGGGATTCTTATTTTCGAAATTCCAGCAATTTTTTCAGGAAAATTATCGAGCCTTCTACGTTGGGATTTTATACACGTGTTTACTGGTAGTCGAAGTACACGTGCGATTTTTTTCAAGTAGAAATAATCAAAATTACAAGTTATATATTTTTTTACAAAACAAAAAATTAAGTTGTTCATGCAATTATGGCTTTTACTACCACTTTCTTAATAAACATGAAAGAAATTAAAAATCTCGATTACTTATAAAATCACGGCATGTTGAAGCCGAATTACCGATTTTTTAAATACTTCTCGGCTTTCAGCGTGATCAAAAATATTTCCCTCGAGGGAGTAGATGTTTCTCTGCGATTCTCACCTGCCGAATCATAGCCTCGATATTCCAGCCTCTTCAGACCGCCGACCAGCAGCTCTAGGATCTCCCTCCTGCTCTTCGGGGTCAGGTAGTTCAGATACGCGAAGATTCCTGCGGAAAATCAGAACGAGAATTAGAACAGAAAATCACTCGTAACAATTCCTCGTTGAACACGCCATTTGTAAATCTATGTACGCGGTCTGCATTCTAATCTGGTTTATCTAGCAGGTAGTCGACGCTTTCGAGGATCTATTAATCTGCGCCGTTGACAGTGTCCAACGGGGTCGGATAACGCGTGGAAAGTAAAGGCTTAGTAAAAGTAGACCTTCGTATTACCTATGCGCTTTTCTCGGAGGCGTTCACCGCGCGAAGGTCGACGATGAAACGCGGAAGCTTTCGATTTATCGACACGACCGCTTTTGCTCACCCTGACACCGACACCCACTGTGCCACGCTGCGAAAGTCCACGGACACTCGCGATACTTAGCGAATCTACTATTATTAACTACCGCGACCCTTTATTGCAAGCATGTCAAACTCCAAGGGCCTCGGAAAGTGTTATAAATTAATTCGAGGGCCGCGATAGAAAAAAGCAGACTCGAAATAAAATGGAAACACACCTACGTACTTACCACTTGCAAAAGTTGTCTTTTTTTAAAAGTTTACTTTATTTCAATAGAACTATTTCATTTTTGTTTCGAAGAAACTTGGCAATGTTTGTCAGTAATCGAATTTTCAAAATTTGGATGAATTTGTTGAACTGTAATTATTTTTGATAATTGAAAGTCTAATTCAAGTTTGATAATTCAGAGTCGAATTCAAGTTTGACCATTCAGAGTCTAATTCAAGTTTGATCATTCAAAGTCTAATTCAAGTTTGATCATTCAGAGTCTAATTCCAGTTTGATAATTCAGAGTCTAATTCAAGTTTGATCATTCAGAGTCTAATTCAAGTTTGATCATTCAAAGTCTAATTCAAGTTTGATCATTCAAAGTCTAATTCAAGTTTGATAATTCAGAGTCTAATTCAAGTTTGATCATTCAAAGTCTAATTCAAGTTTGATCATTCAAAGTCTAATTCAAGTTTGATAATTCAGAGTCTAATTCAAGTTTGATCATTCAAAGTCTAATTCAACACATTCGACAAAATTTTTTTCGGCACCGTGTCAGCCCCATTGTACCATTTAACTTTGTCCTTACCATATTTCACTTATCTTTAGAAACAACAAAGATATTTGAGGTGCAAACGTTAGGTGACTCATCCTGTATATATTACATAATTAATGTATAATTTAATCGAAATAAATAAATAATTAATTTTAAACATTCTTAATGGGTGAAATTGATTTGCAAAAGGTTGAATTCGATTTGCAGAAAAGTTTCTGATCGGGCCGCAAACTACTTGTCGACGGGCCGCATGTTTGGCATGCCTGCTTTATTGCAACGAAGGCGACATACCTTTACAGTCTCATATACTAATACGCCATTTTAGAGGGTCCGCAGAAAATTTCCTTTATAAGCAGAATCCTTAATTCGATTCTTTCAAAAAGAAATTCCTCGAATGTGCAACCACGTGGATCGGCTCCGGGTCATCGAGACGCGAAATTGGTCTCGGTGCAATTCGCGATACATATAACGCGCGCAGGTGAAAGGGAAAGCGTGCCTGTGAATCGGACGAAACGGTGGTTAGAACGTGTGTATATCTGGTGTGCAAAAGTTGGCCCATTCTACGGTTCCCTGTTCTACGTCGGCCATTTTTCTCTCTGCCGTCCGTGGCCTATCGATAGCGTATCAATTTTCCGCGACACGGCGACCATAAGCGACTGGAACGTGTATCGTTACGTTATTATCCCGCCGGGACAGTCGATCGGATACTCGCGGATAGTATTTAGTAATCCAGCCGGCGGAATTCAAGAGGATCGTGTTCGAGACGACGTCCTCGGCTTACAATTAGAAAGACTGCGACATCAGAGTTCGCTCACACGGTTCCCTCTCGCGTGACCTTTTTTCTGCTTTGTTCTAGGAAGGGGTCACTATACTGCAAACTGTGCAAGCTCTTTAGACAACAGAAGTCATCCAGACTGCACCCCGTAATTGACCTCGATGGTTTTGAAGACGCCTGCTCAGCAGAAACCTTGATAAGCGCGGAGGATCATGATGAAATGATTTGAGAACGAGGTAGCAAGTATGGTATTCGTTAGAGATCTGTAGGAACAAGAAGATTTTCATTTAGAGGATTGAGAAGACAATAAGAGATTAGAGGAACTCTAAGTTCAAGGAACTCCAGGTTTAAGGGACTCTAAGAATACGAGGAAGAAAGTGAGATGCACGTTAGACAAACGAGTCTCGAAAAAGATTTTCATTCAGCGGATTGAGAAGACAAGAATCCCCAAAGAGGCTAGAGAAACTCCAGGTTTCAGGAACTCCAAGTGCAAGGACCTCTAAGAATATGAGGAAGGAAGTGAGACACACGTTAGAGACCTCTAGCAACCATAAATATGTGGAAGAAATATCCAAACGAGTCACGAAAAAGATTTTCATTCAGGGGATGGAGAAGACAGGAATACCCAAAGAGGCTAGAGGAGCTCCAGGGTCAAGAAACTTTAAAAACATGAAGAAGAAGGATAAGACACACGTTAGAGACCTCTAGCAACCAGGAAGATGTCGGACAAATGTCCAAATGAATCTCGAAGAGGATTTTCATTCAGAGGAGAAGGCAGGAATCCCCAAAGAGGCTAGAGGAACTCCAGGTTGAAGGAACTCCAAGTGCAAGGACCTGTAAGAATATGAGGAAGAAAGTGAGACACACGTTAGAGACCTCTAGCAACCATAAAGATGTGGAAGAAATATCCAAACGAGTCTCGAAAAAGATTTTCATTCAGGGGATGGAGAAGGCAGGAATCCCCAAAGAGGCTAGAGGAGCTCCATGTTCAAGGAACTTTAAGAACATGAGAAAGAAAGTAACACCACGTTAGAGATCTCTAGCAACCAGGAAGATGTCGGACAAATGTCCAAATGAATCTCGAAAAAGATTTTCATTCAGAGGATTGAGATTTTCATTCAGCGGATTGAGAAGACAAGAATCCCCAAAGAGGCTAGAGGAACTCCAGGTTGAAGGAACTCCAAGTGCAAGGACCTCTAAGAATATGAGGAAGGAAGTGAGACACACGTTAGAGACCTCTAGCAACCATAAAGATGTGGAAGAAATATCCAAACGAGTCTCGAAAAAGATTTTCATTCAGGGGATGGAGAAGGCAGGAATCCCCAAAGAGGCTAGAGGAGCTCCAGGTTCTAGAAACTTTAAAAACACGAAGAAGAAGGATAAGACACACGTTAGAGACCTCTAGCAACCAGGAAGATGTCAGACAAATGTCCAAACGACTCTAGAAAAAGATTTTCATTCAGAGGATGGAGAAGACAGGAATCCCCAAAGAGGCTAGAGGAGCCCCAGGTTCTAGAAACTTTAAAAACATGAGGACGAAAGTAAGACCACGTTAGAGATCTCTAGCAACCACGAAGATGTCGGACAAATGTCCAAATGAATCTCGAAGAGGATTTTCATTTAGAGGATTGAGAAGGCAGGAATCCCCAAAGAGGCTAGAGGAGCTCCAGGTTCTAGAAACTTTAAAAACATGAGGACGAAAGTAAGACACCCATTAGAGACCTCTAGCAACCAGGAAGATGTCGGACAAATGTCCAAATGAATCTCGAAGAGGATTTTCATTCAGAGGAGAAGGCAGGAATCCCCAAAGAGGCTAGAGGAGCTCCAGAGTCAAGAAACTTTAACAACATGAGGACGAAAGTAAGACACACATTAGAAAGATGTCGGACAAATGTCCAAACTAGTCTCGAAGAAGATTTTCATACAGAGGATGGAGAAGACAGGATCTCCAGGTCCAAGGAACTCTAACACCACGAGGAAGAAAGTAATACACACGTTGGAGACCTCTCAGAATGTAATGAAGCGAGTACGTTACGCGTTCGAAGAGCCTATGCAGATCCCTGGCAGGATCCTGATCTCCGGAGCTCTGGGATCGTCATCCGATATTCGGAGGAATGTTTGAATGCTTGAAGGTGGAACCTACCGCCCATCGCAGTGGAGCGAGCACAGATGATCGAAGACTCGTTGCAATAGCACCAGGTATCGATGAGCGAAGAAGAATCGCGACTACCATGCGTCTAGAATTCGATTCCGATCAAAGAGCCGTCGATAGACAAGACGGAATGATCGGATCGCCGATCGAGTAGATCATTTTCCGTTCGATGGGGGCGTCCCGGGATTCACGGAAATCGCGCAGCAGGTAGGGGGGATGAAATATCGTCCATTATTAACAACTTAATCAAAGAAAAGCGATCCCAGATAACAAGTTTATCCCGATAGCGGTGCAGGTCTATCGCAAGGTCTGCGCCAATCGCTCAACGAAGTCATAACTAGATTTACCTCGGTGTCGATCCGATTTTTGTCGGAGGCTGTCGCAATTTGTGTACGAAAAAACCACAATCACGGTTGTTTAACTTTATTCGTCCAATTAATTGATTATATCCAAGCAAACACTTCGCAGATAGGCGTTTGTTCCATAAAACGTGAATGAACATCGGCCGGAAGTTGTTCTAACTCGATCGATAAGGAAACACGATAATGATCTATTGCAGATAGCAAGGATTTTAAACGGCAAATCGCGGTTGCACAATCAATCCGTGTCCGAAGACTTTTATTCCTGACCGATTCCGCGTAATCAACGCGTTCTTATCGGACGATCTCGAGCGCGGCCGATCCGCGTCGACGCATCTATTTTTCTAGATCCCCGGAGAAGTGCAGGTGAAAGGGAGACCGAAAACTCGCGGAGGAAGATTCTCGGGGAACGGGTTGTCATATCGGTATTTCATGCGTCTACATTACTTTCTAAATGTCTATCGCTGCCGAAAATGTCGGTGTTAATGAGATTTAATAAAAATTGTAATCAGAACAAGCATTTGAAAATGAATATTTTGTGAACACGATTTTCGATCGCAGAAATTAGTAATTTTATACCTCATTTGGAATGACAAGGCTCTATTCATTTAGATTTTGTGCAATTTTTAACACAATATTCAGTCAGGAGCAAAACTGATTACATATCAAATCAATTTCCATGTGAGCAACTTCATAATTTCAATAATTGCAAAATGAAGAATATGAAACCGGTCACTCGACCGGCATTGGTAGATTTAGTGTTAAAAATCAACATTCTATGAATCCCATGATGGATTATCGTTTATTTGGAAACTGAACATGATTTTTCGGGCAAACATTTGTTAAACGAAAGTTCGTCAAGATTTAACTATTTAACTTAACTACTTTTGTTAAAAATGTCCATTTTATAAAAAAATCAAGGTCACCTGGATCAATATTTCAACAATATTTCTGACTCCATAATATCGTAATTGATATGAAAACGAATACAACGATCGACATTGTTATCAAATAGTATTAATGTTATCGGTGCACTGGTTCGATCATTGAAACTTAAAAGCAATTTTGCAAATTATCACATAAAAATTCTTGTTCACAAAGCAAGTGGGTAATAGTTTTCTTAATTGAATATTTAATTCAACATATTTCATCTGACATTATAACTTACAATATTTTACAGACACAATTATCTCTTGAAAATGATCTAAATTAAGATCGAAACTCCGAGTTTAATGTGATAATTTTCAAAATTGGGAACCAGTGCGCTGATGACAGTAATATTATTTGTTAACAACATTACGATCGATATGGATCGTAATAGGAAAGGAAATATATAATATATCTACATTGTTATGCCCTTAAACTTCCAAACGGTGCTAAAAACTTCATGAACAGCTAATTTAGCCGCCCGGTCCGTTCTGCGCCGTGGCCTTCGGCGCAGGAAATTCTTACGCGGATTGTCACCGCTGTACGAATTCCGGCGGAAACGGCCGCGACACGAGCAAAACGATCCTCTTGAAGAGGACGATCGCTGCGAGAGTGAAAGGAGGGTTCGGGAAGACTCGCGATATCGATTTCTTGAAACACCGTTGCGAAGAGCCTCGTTCCAATTACCGTCACCATCAACAAACACTCCCAACTGCTTCGATCCCCAAATCATTTACGAACCCTGTCCAGGGCCGGATTAAACCCCGTAGCAGAAGTAGCAAATGCTACGGGCCCCGCACACGGGAGCTTCATCGAAGAGGCGTCGAAACATGAACGATATTTTTCCTAAAAACAAAATCTCATCCATCGCGCCTGTTCAAAAAGGTGCGCTACATTCGCAGCACGCAAGCGGCCCTGATACAAAGCCTAGGGCCCCGTGATTACATTTGCTACGGCCCCGCACACGGGAACTTCATCGAAGAGGCGCCGAAACATGAACGATATTTTCCCTAAAAACAAAATCTCATCCATCGCGCCTGTTCAAAAAGGTGCGCTACATTCGCAGCACGCAAGCGGCCCTGATACAAAGCCTAGGGCCCCGTGATAACATTTGCTACGGCCCCGCACACGGGAGCTTCATCGAAGAGGCGCCGAAACATGAACGATATTTTTCCTAAAAACAAAATCTCATCCATCGCGCCTGTTCAAAAAGGTGCGCTACATTCGCAGCACGCAAGCGGCCCTGATACAAAGCCTAGGGCCCCGTGATAACGTTTGCTACGGCCCCGCACACGGGAGCTTCATCGAAGAGGCGCCGAAACGTGAACGATATTTTTCCTAAAAACAAAATCTCATCCATCGCGCCTGTTCAAAAAGGTGCGCTACATTCGCAGCACGCAAGCGGCCCTGATACAAAGCCTAGGGCCCCGTGATAACATTTGCTACGGCCCCGCGCTAACTTAATCCCGCGCTGACCCTACCGCAAAGGAACGAGCAATTTCCTCGAAGAAAAACCAGAGGAGCGGAATTTCGAAACGGCATACCGTCAAATTACGGGACCGTGCAACTCGGTGCATATTCTGTATACACGTGCACTGCATATACTCCGTGCTGTACAGCAAAACGCGGCGCGACTGCAACATGTTGCAAGCGGGTGACTCAGCCGGGCGCAGCAACCCGCGTTCACAAAGTTCACCGTTCTTTCTCCGTTTGTTTTTCCTGTCCCTCCGGTTTTCTAATCGACGCCCATGGTAACACCGGCGCATGGTAAATGGTACAATGGGGCCTAATCGGGCCGGAGGATCGAGAGACGCGACGCGTGTCGACAACGAGCCACGCCACGACCGCCGCCGCGCCGCCGACGAGTGAAAGTTCTCCTCGTGGCGAACCCGATAGGGTGCAGCCGCCCGGCTACCGGGACAGTTACACGTGACATTTAGACGTGCCGCCGCCCCTCCCCTTCCCTCCCCTCTTCCGACCAGTGCCCCCGTCAACGGTGTACACCGCACACCTACCGCACAGGTAGATACGCGCCGAGGCCCCCTTTCTTCTCCCCCTCGTGTTATCCTCGACGAGGACTCGCGGATCCTTTCCCCGGCGCGACACCAGTTCACCTTTACCTTACCCGCGAAATCGAGACGAGCACTGGCGGCTCTCACCGTTCGAGAAAATCCGAAAATCTCGGACAATCCGGACAGGGTTTCAACAACAGCGAACGATAACAATCGCCGACCGAATTGTTAGAGCCGCTGCTCGGCCGATTCGCTGTTTAACAATGATGTGAACAATGCCCCTTACGGTTCCGCTAAACGCGCATTTGCAACTTTATGCACGATAAAAAGGGTTACCCTTGGTTCGTCGACGACTGTTTTCATCGACGCGATTTGACCGACAGTAAAGCGGCACCTAGACGTTCGATAATATTGTCGATACGCCCATCAATAATATCGACGAGGCGCGTTGAGAGGAGATATTAGGTGAAGTAAAAAGTTCTGAGCGTTTTTCGCTTATATAAATAAAGTATAAATAAAATATTAACCGTTTAGAAGGGGAAGAATATCGAACGCATTGGTCATAGCGCATTGGAGCCTAATGATAAGGATTTGTCTAATCCCTTGCACCCTAACGGACTTATCTTTATCGTAAGGACAGCACTGGTTTGTCCAGAAATCAGGCTCGGCGCCGCACCGTGCAACCCGGTTATTTTTGTTTACGCGGATTCCGGAGCCCGTGACCATTCGCTCAGGAATTCTATGAGAGATTAGGGGGACGCGCAGGTGAAAGGATTGCTCGCATCATCTGACGAACTGCAGCGAAATTCTATTTTCGGAAACGTGTGGAATGTCGCGAGCAGCCGTGCCCCTCGATTTTTAAGAATCAATTCTGTGCCTTGCTTTGAATGTGGATCCCCTGAGCTCGACAACGTTAGAATAAGGGATGTAACACTAGCGATAGAAGACGGTCTATCCTCCTTGTGGCACCGAGTAGGCGTGGCTTCGGTGCTCCCGGAGCTGGAACAGTTCTAGATAGAGCTAACTGTAATTGTGTTCACCCTGGACTGTTGTATATCTCCCAAACATCTAGCCCAGAGACCCAGAGATCAAGCTATGTGCTTAGCAGTGTTTATAGAATGTCCTAAGAAGGCGTGGCTTTCTTGCCCCCCAATTATCAGGGAGCTAGAACTAATCTAGATAGAGGTACCTATAGTCGTGTTCACCCTGGACTGTATATCCCCCAAAAATCTAACCCAGAGACCCAGAGATCAAGCTATTTGGCTAGCAGTGTTTATAGAATGTCCTAAGAAGGCGTGGCTTTCTTGCCCCCCAATTATCAGGGAGCTAGAACTAATCTAGATAGAGGTACCTATAGTCGTGTTCAGCCTGGACTGTTGTATATCCCCCAAAAATCTAGCCCCGAGACCCAGAGATCAAGCTATTTGGCTAGCAGTGTTTATAGAATGTCCTAAGAAGGCGTGGCTTTCTTGCCCCCCGATTATCAGGGAGCTAGAACTAATCTAGATAGAGGTACCTGTAGTCGTGTTCACCCTGGACTGTATATCCCCCAAAAATCTAGCTCGGAGACCCAGAGATCAAGCTATTTGGCTAGCAGTGTTTATAGAATGTTCTAAGAAGGCGTGGCTTCTTTGCCCCCCAATTTTCAGGGAGCTAGAACTATTCTAGATAGAGGTATCTGTAGTCGTGTTCACGCTGGATTGTATATCCCCCAAAAATTCTAGCTCCAGAGATAAAAGATTCAAGACTATTTGCCTTGCGCTATTCATAGAATGTCCTAAGGAGGCGTGGCTTCATTGCCCCCGGTTTTCAAGCATGCAGAACAGCGCTCCGTGGAGCAAAGCCTATGATCTTGCCTGCGTAGACGGATCCTAGACCCAGTAGAGTGATTCTAATGTAAACGCTAGAGATGATAGCGCAAATATGCAATCGCAGAACGTAAACATGGAGGTCGTCGACCGGGGTAAAATGGAAATGGGTGTCCCCGGAAAACCACTTCCGAATAAAAACAGGAAGAGCGAACATTGAGGCAACAATTCGCAAACGAGTTTCGCCGACGATTATAGTTCAATTCGCGATAAGACACGATCGATTATACATACTGGCGTTTCTCGTTGACCTACAACCGAGCCGCGATAACGAGGATTAAATAATAATCAATTAATTATCATTATTGTCGATACGTAACTTCTTATAGAAATCGAGGTGCATCCAAGGATACCGAGGAGTAGCAATGAAAGTTATCGTAACAATGATTGCTCAGCTGTGCAGTTTATGACTTAAGAATCCACGACGGACCGATTGTAAATATTTATCTGTGAAATGGAAATCCTCTGATAACCGCGAGGTTGCTCTTTTTTATTGACACGGTGCTTTCATCTTCTAATGCCTAGCGTGTTGGCGTGTTTATTCGTGGAAGCATCGTCGAATCAATGTCGTCAGATGAAGGGGGGGAGCAAGAATCGAGGGGAAAATGTTACCCCTTCTCTAGGGTACCGGCACATGCACGAATAGCGTCGTAGAAGGGGAAGGTGGAGTGGGGGAAGAAGTCTTAAAGTATAAAGTCTTCTTGGAATCTTTTTGACTGTTCCTACCGTTTCGAATAAGACAATATTATTTCTGCATCTGAATTATGTTAAAATGATGTAATTTATTAGTTTAATGCTAAATATGTAGAGTAAGAAATGTTTAAGTTCTTACTATTAATTTTCGTTTCTAATTTCTACTTAAATTAGTTATAAATCTTCAATCTGTGCAAATCTGGGACTATTTCCTTTTGCACTATGATCGCAAACCTTTATCGAATGTAACGATAGCAAAAATAGCACCGGATATTACTCAATAGTAAACACAAACTTACAGAATCATTGATTATGTTCAGATATTAATAGCTATACTAATTTAGATGATAAGCTACTTGAAAAGCTTCTGTAATATAAGAATTTACACAATTTCCTTGAAACACTTGAATATCGCTGTTTCAGTACTTCACGGGTGTAAAAACAAAAAATAAACAATACTGAAGCCTTATGCTTCAGACCTTTAACTACGTCAAACAGCAAAAATTGTACAACTTACGCAAAATTTTGAAATCGACTTTTTTCCGACTTTTCGGGCCAAATACCCCACTGTGCGACTCTCGAGGGGGGAGGGGAGTGTTACGAGCACGTCGAATTCCCTTTCTTCGAATCGGACCGGCCGGGGAGACTAACTTTCGCCGGGGCCGATCAAAAACAACGTATTACACCGTGAACGAGTGACGCAAAATGCTTTCGTAATCACGGGACCGAAGTTGTCGTGTTTCTCTAGAATGTGGCCCATCGGAATTACTTTTCGATACGCCGCGTAAATTCCGGTGACGTCGATCGGCATCTCGTTAGCCTCCGCACCCCTTCCTAAACTACAATTATCTATGGCCGACCGTGCTTCGCTATTCTCGGCACACGTTTCCGCCGAATTGATTAATCGTAGATAATATTCAAAACGCGCGAGCGAATTGACGTTAACGGCGAGAGATTAAAGCGGCACTTTATCGGAAACTAGCATAGTTCCTTATCAGATGATAAACAGTCGAACATTCTATTTTCTTTAATGTGCTGTTTTATCGATGAGTAGCCCATGTAACCTCCTTCGACATTGATTGTTCCAACATTCAATAATTACTGCCGGCCGATTCTAATCTAATCGGAATTCGAAAGTGTTCAATCAGCTTGAAAATGGTTCTCACCTTTCGATCCATATTCCTGTACGAACGGACAGCAAACAATTTCAAATTGGAGCACTTTCGAACGAAATTAAAACCGTTACCGGAGTAGTCAACAACGGAAACTCACCGCCCCCTACGCAGTTTCGTTAGGATTTGAAAAAAAACGCGCGAAACATAGTTCGATTTGAATCGACTTTACCGTTCAGGCGGGAGAGGAAAGTGGATATCTTTCTTCAACTCGAGTAGCAATGCAGAATTTTAATAGAATAATTTAATACTGGGGTGAATAAAAATTCAATGAAAAAGGAAGCAATATAAAAGAGAACATTCTTAGAAAATAAGGCCCGCCACACACATCCGTTTTTCTGACGTTCGGCGACTGGAATTGCGGTCTGAAAAACTGGTGTGTGTAGCAGCCTAAATCAGAAAACATCGCAACAGATCGCAGATCGAACGACATAGCATATAACCGCTCGACACGGCCAATTGAGTCCGTTCAGTTCGAGCGTGATAACGAGTGTTAATTCGCAAGCGTCGTTAACGTCGCAGCGTTTTAAATGCGTGTCCAGCTGTCAACGATGTCGGCGATCATCGAAACGCAATCAGAGGATCGCGTGCCGGCTCTATCGCTGCATCGAGCTGTCAGAACGGAGATCCCAGGGGATCGAGCGCGCACGCTTTCTCCCTCGAAATTTCTCTAACGAGCAATCGATCGATCCGACCGACGAGATCTCGCGGATCGTTCGCAAGTGGATTCCTAAAAGGTTTCGTACTCACCGCACATGTTGTTCTCGATGGTTGAACAGCCGCCACGTAAGTAAGTTGGTAAGTAGGAGAGTACGTGAGGCGAAAGGCAGTCAGAATGTCACCGGTTCGGGTTCGTGGTGGTCTGGCCCACAGCGAAGCAGAATCTGAGCCGCAGAACACCGTGCTCGTGGTTCTTATGATAGTAGAATTTCACATGGGTGTGGGTACGATCACATCTACGAGGCGCTCGTGTGTATTGGTACGCGATGATCGAGCCGTAGCGCTATTGACAGTAGGCTCCATCAGGCTCCGTCGTCTGCACACGGAACGGTCCGATCCGTTGACAATGCGACGAAATTCGACGAGTCCTTTCGATCGGTGTACGCGGGACACACTGTACGATCGATGAAACACGTCCTCTCGAACGAACGCGCATTGGAAAACGTTAGCCGCGGAGAAATGTTGACACGTCGTGGGCTACGACTAGCGTAGTGTACCCGCTTGTCAAAACGTCATAACACAATTGTTACCGGTCGACCACACCGTTGTTCCTCCTGTCGTATTTCTTGTTGGTCGAACTCTATAAATCGTTGGGAATCCAGTAAACTATCGGATAGATCGAGTCGCACTGGAATTTTTGGCATTCACTCTCTTGTTGACTTTATTCTTTCACGCACTGCCTGCGGATGGAGCAGATGGCGCCACCTGCCGCGCCCGCTTCCCATCGATAATTTAGATATTGCGATGAACGTTTTATATATATACTTATTCTCCCATTTTTCGTTCGATAATACTGCGACAGAGAAATATTGTAAATAAATGCGACAGAAATATTGTAAATATGAAATACATGTATTATCGTAATTTACTTGCTCGGGGGAAGGGTGATCGATGACGTCGTTTGATTGGACATTTCTGTTCGCGCCAATTTCAACGGACTCAGAAGAGCACGCAATAATCGGTGTATTGTGCCAAATTATGCCTGCGCTAATAATTCCTTTTGGTAAACGTGCCTATATATTGGCGCAACGGCACGGTTTTCTTTCAAATAGTATTACACTGTATTAAAGTGCAGCCGATCGTTGTGAGATTAAACAATTGTTTTCCGATATATACGTATATATACGTTAAAGGTTCGGTGTTGCTTCGCAAAACAAAAAAAAAAAAGTAACACCCGGTAATTTTGCATGCGATTCAGGTATAAATAACATATCGAGAAATGTAAAAAGAGATAACTGTACGAATAAGTTACATAACGCGCGTCGAAATAGTTGACGTCGAGTCCCGCACGAAAATGTAACACTCCGGGATGGTCTAATGTTTCCGTGGTGGTCGTCGTTCAACATGTAACGAAACCCTGATTTAAACTGTACAAATTCTATTAATACACGATTTTCTACTAAAACACGTCGAGGAAGTTTGACAAACAGTTGACAAATAGTGACACTCGTCGTGGTCGTCGTCGTCGTCGTTCTGTCATAATCGTCGTTCGGTCCGATAGCTACGATGAACTCGCAAACATGTTTGCATTAGCGGTAACAATGGTGCTAGTGAAAATATTAGAGGGATTGAATTTATCGTGTATTATCTGTGCGTTCTAGTAATTGGTGCGTTCGTTCGTTTCGTAGCGTGAACGCGAACCCGCTGGCTAACGAGAGATCGTATCTCGATTTCAAGATAACTGTCAAAACCATGACCCTTTTAATATGAGAGTAACGCTACAAACGGAGAAAATCGGGCTTGATATCGGAGAAAGTGAGAATACGAACAATACGAATTTTCCTACTTTCAAAAGTATCATGTTCTATCGTCACGCGTGAACGCATTTCATACCAGTATTTTCCAGACGACCTTATAACCTTTGACACATCATGGCAAATGCAGCCGCCGACCCAGTTACTTGCGGAGGCTTTGTCTTTTACAATAACTTCGATTCAGCGAATTTAGATAGAGTCGAGCTGGCCAAAGTGCCAGAATCATCTGAAAAGGGTAATCTTATATTTTTTCCCTGACCTACATTTTTCATTATACGTATACATAGATGTATATATATATCTATGATATATACATGTATGTCAACATGCTATGAATGACAACTGTCACAGTATTTGCCATGCATTCTTCCAGATGGCAGCGAAGTTGAGAACAAATCGTGCAAAAGCTCGACGTCCGACGATTCCGTCGATTATGAATTTAACATATGGACGAAGCACGATTGCCACGGGACACAATTTCAAAACAGCAATAGAACATGGTTCTATTTTGGCTTTAAAGCTTGCACACCAGGAGCGTATGTTAGATTCAACATAATCAACTTGAATAAGCAAGTGAAAATGTTCAGCCAAGGAATGTGTCCTGTTTTTAAAGTTCTACCTGGTCATCTGCATTGGGAACGGATTCGTGAAAGACCCACCTACAGTGTAAATCACCATATAACTTAGCACCCATTGTTTCTCAGCGCGGAGATAACATAGAAACTTGAAATATTACAGGTGGATCAAAAAGGCAGCGATTTCACGCTGTCTTTTCTGTATTGTACGCCTGAGAACTCGAAAGCTATCACGTACGTGGCGTTCACTTATCCTTTCTCTTACATCGATCTTCAAAATTATTTGAGAAGGGTCGAAACCAGAATAGCGAAGAGGGCTGTAACGTGTGCGGACGACGTTTATTATCACAGGGAATGTGCAATAAAATCTCTGGAAGGAAGGAGACTAGATGTCCTTACGATTAGTTCGTTTCATTACATATCAACAGAGAGAGAAGATAGACTGACTAACATGTTTCCCGAGAAACACGAGGAGAGACCCTTCAAATTTTGGAATAAAAAGGTACAATGCTGTCTTGACCATTCAAAAGAAGATTCATTATTGGTCGGTTTTGTTTAAACGAGAACGCATTTCCTAGGTGATTTTTATTAGCGCGAGGGTCCATCCAGGAGAAACACCGTCTAGCTTCGTCTTCAATGGGTTTCTTAATTTTATTTTGAATCGCGATGACCAACTGGCGATCACTCTCCGCCGCCTGTATGTGTTCAAATTAATACCGATGCTCAATCCTGACGGAGTTGCTGCAGGTCATTATCGAATGGACACCAGAGGAGTCAATCTCAATAGGGTTTATCTGAATCCTTCTTTGAAAGAACACCCAACGATATTCGCTGCAAGAAATTTAATAAGGTAGCAGGGAACGCTCTGCTTTCCATAAAATTAGTTTTTATAAGAAATTTAAAGCAAAATACAAAATGTTTAAGGTATTACCATTACACGTACCAATTGCCAAAAGAGGACGACGTCTCGAGCGTAAGTTTTGAAAATGGAGAGAACATTATCGATTCCACTTGTGGAATCGCGAGCATAGTACGTGACACAACAACTAGATTACTACAGCAGGTAATTATAGTTATAATATAGGGTACTCTATCGCTATGCTCTACTAACATATACTAATTTGCACATGTTTCCAATATGGTGGGGAATAATCTACACTAACAATTAATCTTAATACTAGGTAACACTTATGACATTAGACGAAAAACATCGTAAAGACAAACCGGACATTTTTCAGGAACGCACATTGTCTAGAGCGCACAGCTTGGACGACATGCCCCAGGGTATGAATTTTGAAATAGTATTATTGAACCTGGTACCGAGATTGAGATTCTTTTACTTATATATGCAAAATTATGTGAAGGTGGGGGAGAAGGCCTGTGCAATAGTACAGAAGAGAGTGATAATTCTGTAGAAGTTAAATCAGATAAGACAACGTATTCCGCGGTTGGCGTAGGACAATTGCCAAAAGAGGATTCCGGATTGTATTTATACATTGATCTCCACGGTCATGCTTCGAAGAAAGGTGTATTTATGTATGGCAACTATTTCGACAATGCAGAAGACACGATATCGTGCATGCTTCTGCCAAAGTTGATGTCGATAAACAATCCAAACTTCCACTTCACCTCGTGTAATTTTACAGAGAGAAATATGTACATTATGTAAGTGTTGTTCGAAGCTTATGCAACTTGAATTTCCGATTTGTTTCTAACAGCGACAACGTTTCCTTTCTACAGAGACAAAAGGGATGGAATGTCGAGGGAAGGGTCTGGACGGGTAGCTGTATATAAATTAACTGGTCTCGTACGTAGCTATACTCTCGAGTGCAACTATAATTCTGGTCGTTTAGTGAATACGATACCTACAAGAATTCGTGATGGGATCAATAAAACTATGCCTCCCATTTTTGTTCCACCGAAATACACTCCAGCAGTTTTCGAAGCGGTGAAATACTTTATTCTATTAAAAAAAAAAAGAAACAAAAGATCACGTTTGAAGTAATGGAAAGTAATTATAAATAATGTACCCAATTGTGCTCGCAGGTCGGAGCAGCATTAGGTCCTTCGATTCTCGACCTTACAAGTAATAATTCCAATAGCCGACTGCCAAATAGTCAGTATCGTTCTTTAAGGGGCGTAAAATCTTATTTAAAATTAGCGTACGTGAACAATGTCTCGACGCCATTCGGCAAGTCTCTGCATAAGGTAAATTTCAATGTCAATAATGAGAGTGAAATTTCAGCTGTTGACATCAGACAGTGTGTACTCTCGTAACTTATAATACCACTAAATTGGTATGCTTCTGTACATTAATTATATCAAGACACATTAGTGCCTAAGTAGTCGCACCTTTATCTTTTTTTAATTAAAACATGTGGGAGAGAGATTTCGTATACATACAAATTGTATACTATTATTTTACTTCGACAGCATTGCATTAAAATTTAAACGATTATATATATTATTAATTTAGAACACTTGCAATCTCGTAAATGAAAAGCTTTCTTGTTAAATCCGATTTAACTTTTAAGGTATACAATATTCTTTTTAAATATACAACTATTGTGGATCTTGTAAAATTTTTAATACGTCGAGCTAATGGGTCTTCCATCTCTAATATACATGTATGCATGACAATAATATTTTATATATTTTTACATAAAGGTTTGTGAAAAAACTGTTTGTCTACTCGTTCTTTTGGTAGAGCTGTTAAATAATTTAATCGTACTTAGAAATTGTGTACAAAAACAAAAGAAACAAACGGCAGAGCTCAGCTATATTTATTATATATTAACAAAAATATATCGTGCATATGCAAATTTTTTTATTGCATAATTTCTCTTACAATGCAATATGTTATTATGTAATTACAAAGACTGTGAAATTTTGTATATTTTTGCACTAGAACTAATCGAGTATCGAATACTCTGTGCTAATGCTTATAATTTTAATGAGAAGTGTACACTTTGTTTTCATTTTTATTGATGGATTTCGATGCACTATAATTTCATTGACGATAAGTGCACTTAAATTCGTGTCGAATGCACAAATTATTTCGCGACTGCGAGTGACAATGAGAAATGCACACGTGTGTGATTAATGATGTCTATTTCTTTAGCGAAAGGCAAAAAATAGCGGTTTAGACGATTGAACCGTAAGTCTCTGGGTGATGGAGTGTTTTCACAAATGATGTGCAGATTTCCAAATCAGAGTTTCAATGAATTTTCTTTTTAACTCGTCATTAATCAAACGAATGACAATAATTGTGAATATTTCCTAGATCTTTCATACAAAATAACGAAACGGAATGTTTTATATGCATAATAGAGATATATATATATATAAAGATATATCTACTGACTGTTTAAGAGAAATATCATGTGTCTATTGCATACAAAGTACGAATGTGTGTTTCACCATTACATAGAATCATGATTAGAATAAGAGTAATGAATGCATAAATAATCCTTGGAGAGTCATAGCCACAGAGTAATAGAGTATTATCATGTTGTTCATTATATACATGTATATGTAAATGTTATTAATTGAAAGAAAAAAAAAACGATATTATGTACAAATTCATGTATAGAATCTTTGCAATGTATCCTGTTATAACATACACTTGTACGAGTGCACACATACACGTCCCGTTGTTTTAATAAATGTACAGTATTTTTAGCGATCATTTATTTCCCTTATTTTTATTTTACTCCCCCATTGATCCTTGTTGTCCCGCTGTTGTATTAAGTGTAATTTCTATGTTTCTAACAATATTAAACATATTTCCTCAAATAGCGTTGTACAGGGCAAATTACATTGGAGTTAAAGTCAATCTCTCTCTCACAAAGGTCTGGCTCTGGCCAGTCGCTGATGAATACACACGAAATTCCGCAGAGTTCATTGCATATTGTATCTGCCATTGATTCTGTTCTCGTTCTCGACGACTATGTTGTTATTGTTAATAAAAAATCCTAAAACCGAGTTTTATTCGCAGGACGATAACGGTATTATATCCCAAGATTCTTGCAATTTAAAGGGAATCGAGTGTCAGGCTAACGATTCTTCGGTAGATACAAAGAGTTCCATGAAGAGCGAACCGAACCTAGCGAAAAAGCCGAGTATCATTCGGCGCACTACATCTTTTTACAGTGCGGTGAAGCGAATTAAAAGCAACAAGAAATGCCGGCAAACCGTAGCTCGTAGACCGTTGAAAAATCAGTGCGTGAACAGCGTCGAGAACAACTCGAAAATCCCTGCGATTCGACCCGAGAGCGTGATGAAGCCATTTTTAAAGGGTCCCGAGAGTCGGTTGAAGAATTCGAATTTCGGACCGTTGAACGATACTTCGGGAAGAGAGTGCTCGAGCAAAAAGCTAACGGCGACGAACAAGCTGTCGAAAATGACCCTGTCTTCCGAGGAGACGGCGATGATCAAACACGGCGCGAAAAGATTGAAAGTCGTCTCGGCGAGAATGTGCAAAGCCCGACCGGAAGTCGGCGAGTCGTCCAGCAGCGCACCGGAAGCTATGAAACAGTCATCGAGATCGTTCTGTTTACGGGAGAAACAGAGCGCGAAGGAAACTTCGAAACCAACTAAAAAATACTGTCGCATCGCAGAACAAAAGAAACTGAAGTCTTCCAAATCGAACGATACAAGCAAAGGCAGCATAGTGATAGAGAACCTGATAACCAACGAGTGTCCAAACAAAATTCTAAACGAAGTGAACTCGTAAATATATACATATACCATACATACGTAGCGATTCTGATGATTTATTTTAGACGATTGCATCAAGTGAAACGATTTATAATTTACGCTATGCGTGAAAAATTGCCATTAATAATATACATATAGGAATAGCATGCCTGACACAAAGTATTGCGAAATCTAGTAACGTCGTTCAAAGAGCGAGATATATACAGGGTGCGCCATCTTTTATGGCGGTATGTGAATATTGAATAACTTTAAAAAAAAACAACCGATTTCCATATATGAGGTATTTTTACTTAATTTGGTCCTTTACAATTTATTTCGACTAGTTTTTGAATACGACATCAATCAAGTGGCCGCCTTTATTGGCCAAAGCAAAATGTGCCCTTTCTGCTGCGTTTTCCATCACTTTTTCTAATAACCCCACAAAAAGAAGTCCGGAGGGGTCAAACCTGGAGATCTGGGTGGCCAGTCAATGTCGCCATTTTTTACACGTCTACGATATTTTCGACGATATGCACGTTGAGTTAACACAACTGAACGACTATTTTCAATGTACAGCGTCACTATTTCGGCGCGTTGTTTCGGTGTGAAGCGATTCATGGTTAAAATTGTACTGAATTGACGTTTCAGAAACATGTTTACTCAAGTCAATCGGTTGATAAATGTTAAAGTTATTCAATCTTTACATACCGAGACAAAAAAGATGGCGCACCCTGTATAAATATATATTATATATTTTTTTCATTCGAAAAAGATTTGTCACAGCTTCTGTTACGCATCGAATTCATTTTTAATAACGAATTATTGCCCTCCATTGTATTCTCGTGTGCGTACGCGTATAATATATACGTACTGTATACGTGTTATGTACACAACCTATGTATAAACTTTCCAGATCTGCTATATTGTTTATGTAAGTCAAATGAAGGAGAATAAATGATAATATATACATATATACCAACAGACCTGCGGGAAACGTGGTTGTTTGAATTATCGGCGCGCATCGACTGTGGATCACTTTCGAACGCTTCGTGCGTTTCCGGTCGCGCTCGGGGGAACACGACCGCGACTCGTGCATTCCGAATCCCTTCTCCCGCGGTTAGTCGCATTCGCGTCGCCGTGACTCTCGCTTCTGTCGTAACTTTTGTCTAGGTTAACGTCGCGCAGTGTTGTGATCTCGTTTAGAACTTGTATACAAACGTGTCCCGTCCGTAATAAGATTTCATCGGTGGTCCACGGCGAGCAGAAATTTCCAAATGGCCGCTAAACGTGACATCACGAGCTTCCTTGTTTTCGCGGCATTCCTGCTGCTCATCCAAACAGGTAAGGTTAACGCACGTAACTAAACGACAGACGAACATCGCGGCGTCCCTTGGGCGGGGCATTTGTAATTCTGTTATTTCATTCTGTATTCGGACGCGTACCAAATTTCGATTGTTTAACGTCAATCTCTATATCGTTAAAGCAAAAACGAACATCCGGTGAAAACAGTCTCTGAATATTTCAACGTTTATATGTGTAAACGGAAATATCGTGTTTGCGGGAAATTTAAAAATTCAAATGTTTGAGAACGCGTTAGCACGATCGATTCGTTTAGATAAACAGCGACGACAGTTGTTTTCTAGGGTGATGAATCATTTTCTCATTTGCAATTACATCGGACGATATCGCGCCTGTTTTGACACGTGCACACATAATATTTCGAGTGATTTAGTGTCGGTGAGATTTCCATTGTTCCATTTCCACGGATAATTGCGCGAACGCTGGTTCGACCTTTAGCCTATGGCGATTTCGCAGTGACAAGTGTCATCGGAAGAAGATTGTAAATAGCTGACAAGGAGAGTCCACTGTAGACGGGAACCGGATTTTCCTGAAACTTGCAATATTTGAAGATGACGTATCCAAATGTAATTTAGTGAAGCAGTAGCGCGCACCTCTCAAGATTTTCCGAGAAAATTACATTTGAAAATCTCTGTATCCAGTCATAAAGAGTTTGCGTTATAAAGAGTTCGCGTTAACCTATGAATAAGAACCGCAGTGGCTGAGGGCGATGGGAGGAAGACTCGTAATCAGTAGGTCGCTAGTTCGAGTCTTGCTGTCAACAATTCTTTTTTTCTTTTTTTTTGCAATTTTAATTATTGTTTCCCTTTTACGATGAGTATCACTGTGGGTCGTGTCATACTAACACTTAATTTTTATTTATTAATAAAGAACCTGCAATGATAAAAAATATAACACTGTAATATTTTTATGTTCAATTTTTTTTCAGTACCCACAAATAATAAACATGCATTTTCTATTTAAAAAGTAATTGTTTATTGGCAGATTTCATAAATTTTAGGATTAAAATTTAAAAAAAAATTTCGACAACAAGACTCGAACCAGCGACCTACTGATTATAAATCTTTCTCCCAGCGCCCTCAGCCACTGCGGTTCTTGTTCATAGTTTAACGCGAACTCTTTATAACGCAAACTCTTTATGACTGGGTATAGAGATTTTCAAATGCAATTTTTTCCAAGAATCTTGAGAGGTGCGCGCCACTGCTTCGCTAAATTACATTTGGATACGTCATCTTCAAATAGTGCAAGTTTCAGGAAGATCCGGTTCCCGTCTACAGTGGACTCTCCTTGCGAGACACGATAATCGGGGAAAATGTTTTCGGGTCCTATGTTTTCACGCGTTGTTTTCGTCCAGGCGACAGTCTACGATGCTATCAGTGCATCAGTACGAACAACACGCACCCGTTCCAATGCAACGAATTTCTCTCGAGCGACATCGATATCGAACCACAGCCATGCGATGGTGTTTTCGGGGCGCAGTACTGTGTCAAACACACTGGCCGATTTGAGGGTAAAATAATATATCGGCAGATCAGATTACTTGAACACGCGCATGGGGGAACCCAACACTAACTGGCCATACATCGACGACTAACGCTAGATTGTACAATAGCTCTGATTCATACTTTCGCCGAAGCATGCTCGCGATAGATTATCTCAATTTAATTTAATTACTACATCTCTCTTTGAATCATGCCTGCGTAGCGAGCTACATTTACACTTCGCAATGGTGGTTTTGGCGGGAGAACTGGGAACTAATTGCAGGTTTAACATAAAACAGAACCCATACTGATACAGTAAATTTTCTATAGACGCGAAGGCCTTGGAGAGACTTCTTCGCATCTTTCGATCTTGTGTACTACTTTTTTCGAGCTTCAAAGTTCTAGCCGAACGTAGAGAAGGACAGCGCGTGTAAAGAGAGACCACGGCAACTGTCCGCGTCTCTTTCTTTGCGTTCGAAACTCTCATTGTCCATTAAACCACTAAATACAGTTGAAATTCCATAAAAAAATAATTAAAAATAAAGATTAAATATTGGTGTTATTTATGATGATGGACGGGCGTTTGAACTGTGCCGACGACTGCGACTCTCCGCGTCGCGTTAGTAGTGGTTCACACCGATATACCTGGATATACCGAGCCGAGATCAGTGTATTAGTTGTACTATTTAATATTAAATTATTATTTAATTTAAAATATCTATTAATTTTATTGTAAAATCATTATAATTTAATTTTCATAATAAATTATTATTAAATATAAAATCACCTCAATTTTAAATTTATATATACATATATATAATTACCCACATCAGTGTATTAGGGGATATTTTTTTCGCATCTATCGTGAACAAATTTTCGCATCTATAGAAAATTGACTGTACTGACAAAAGTGGTGTTATCCTCTCTGCTAACAATAAATGTTTCAATCTTCTTTACCAATCGGCTGAACGGTGCGACCGGCACAGATCCATTGACTCCTCTTTGTTGTTCCTATTCAATTTGTACTAATCTGCAGTAAATTTCTTTCCGAATCAATTAAGCGACAAGTCTGGATTGCTATCAATGCTCGCCGGCGGAGGAATTGATCTGCGGAGACGACAAATTGGTTTCTAGCAGTTTGCAACCAGCGAACTGCAGTCACGTTTACGGTGCTAGATATTGCATCAAGTCGATGGGACGATACGGAGGTTTTTATCGTGTGGTTTTTCGAACTTCTTGGTGTCCGCTTCTTTCTTTATTTTAGCCCGCATGTCGATTCGAAACGGAGAAAATTGAACAACTTTATTTGGCGATCGGTTCTGTCAGAATGAAATCTATCGTTTCACACTCCACGGCCATTGTAGAAAGCACGAAGATCATTGCATGTTATTTTCATCTCGCACGCCCTTCTATTAACTGTCGCTAATTTACGTACACATTGCTTGTTCGGACGACGAACAAATCACAATCGTTAGAAAATATTTTTCTTATTTCTGTGTATGTACGTTGCAATAGGTGGGATAGGTACGAAACGATTCTGTTCGGCCAAGGATCTGGGAAACTATTGCGATTACGTGAACCGAGAAGGGGACAAGTTGACGTATCGCACCTGCATTTTCACCTGCACCGGAGACGGGTGCAACCCGGCGACCTCTCTGAAACCAACTGCAGCGTGGGTGTTACCGATCGGACTGTTGGTAGCTTGCAGGCTGTTCTTCCAGAGGTAGACACCTGCGCCGAAAAAAAATGTTTATGGGACCAGTTGAACATTCCCGCGAAATTTCGATGGTAACGTTCAGTCATTCGACGTGACATTTCCGTATCGCGGTTCCATCCTCGACATAATTCGAAGAAACTATCGTGTCACCCTGTTGACTGAAGGTTAGCTTGAAATTCATTTTTAATCGAATTCGAATCCGTCCATGTCGTAGCAATACTGTAAACGAATAGTCTCTATAACACAAGAACCTGTCGCCATTGTGCCTTACTTTAAGAAAAGCTTTAGAAATTTATATTTTCAAAAGAAACGATGGATATTGTCGCGTAAGAGAACTTAAACGTTAAGTTTTAGCAAATGAACAGTGCTTAATTAATGTATAGCTTAAAACACGCGCGCGTGCGTTCTCTAAGCCGAATTACCATAAGTTACGTCAGAGAGGTAATTAGAATGCTTATGCCCGGGTTTTTGCCGCCATTTTTGTCAGTATAGATAGAGACAGAGCATACCCACTTTTAACATGCTAAATGTGGGTATAGGTTGTGTTCCATTGCTAAACATTTCTTAAATTATGATAAAGAAAAATTCTTATGCTCTATCTCTGTCTATACTGACAAAAGTGGTGGCAAAAAAGACCCGGGGCACAACACTCTAACTTCCTCTCTGGTTGCGTGTCATGTAGAGCTGTTAATTTTTGAGAACTTTTATAGATCTATTTTTTACTTTTATTTCTGTCCTACCTTTAATATTATATATTATATATATATATATACGACCAGAGATTTATATCGTTCATTTTTGTATAATTTTGTACAAAGTACGCATCACTGTACACGCTAGACAGATTATTATACACGGATTTAAGCACAGAGAGATGCGAGTGGTGTGTGTGTGTTGACTGAAACAAGAATTCAAGTGTACCGTTATATCGTGTGGACCATAAAATAACGATAAATCTGAATGAATGCATTGTTCTTTATTCACGAACAAGATCCCCGTTAGTCTTACTCGCCGGTTTCGTTTCTCTGCATATAAATATAATACGATAGTCGATCAACTGCTAGTAACAAATTATCCTTTTCACGACGAATTCGCAAGGTACTCGCACGACGACGTTCTTTGGTGTGTATTATATATATCGTACATATATTATACAACGAACATGGTATATAGGGCTAGCACTCTTTGACAAGACGTACACACATGTGTTGACAGAACAAAATAAATTCGTTTCGCTGAAGCGACGGCGGCCATGATGGAATTGAAGTTTGCTTTTAACCCTTATGTAGTCAACTAAAATGTTGCAGATTATTTAAAACCTTTCTACTTGAAATCTTTCTGAGAAATTTTCTAATATTTTTTTAGAAGAACGCTAAAAAATTGTTTAAAGAAATACAATAAATGAGTACCCGAGTACCCGATTGACTACGCAAGGGTGAAATTCGAACTTCTGAAGCACATTTCCATCGTGACGCAAGCGGTATTAGAATTCCGGGCTTTTACTATTGTTTGGCTGTACGGTACTCGAACTCCAGTACTCGAATACTCGATTTAGATCCGAGTACCCGGGTACCCACGCAGGTCTCGTTCGGATACTCGAGTACTGGGGTACCCACGCAGTTCTCGTTCGGATACCCGAGTACTCGAGTACCCACTCAGTTCTCGTTCGGGTACGCGAGTACTGGGGTACCCACGCAGTTCTCGTTCGGATACTCGGATACCCGCGCAGTTCTCGGTCGGATAACCGAGTATTCGAGTACCCACGCAGTTCTCGTTCGGATACTCGAATACCCACGCAGTTCTCGTTCGAATACTCGAATACTCACGCCGTTCCCGTTCGGATACTCGAGTACCCACGCAGTTCTCGTTCGGGTACGCGAGTACTGGGGTACCCACGCAGTTCTCGTTCGGATACTCGGATGCCCGCGCAGTTCTCGGTCGGATAACCGAGTATTCGAGTACCCACGCAGTTCTCGTTCGGATACTCGAATACCCACGCAGTTCTCGTTCGAATACTCACGCCGTTCCCGTTCGGATACTCGAGTACCCACGCAGTTCTCGTTCGGGTACGCGAGTACTGGGGTACCCACGCAGTTCTCGTTCGGATACTCGGATGCCCGCGCAGTTCTCGGTCGGATAACCGAGTATTCGAGTACCCACGCAGTTCTCGTTCGGATACGCGAGTACTGGGGTACCCACGCAGGTCTCGTTCGGATACCCGCGCAGTTCTCGGTCGGATAACCGAGTACTCGAGTACCCACGCAGTTCTCATTCGGATACCCGAGTACTCGTAGGCGAATTTGGATACTCAAGTTTTGGATACCGGAGTACGAGTACTCAATACAGTCGGGTACTTGTACTCTTTGAAAATCGGAGTACTCGTACTTATCTATTCGAAGTTCGCGTTACAACGAGTACACATTGACAAATTAGGTGAACGTATCGTTCCATTCTTTTCTTTTTCTATCCGAGAACGACTACCTCGAAGCACGCATATACATCCTACTAATTGGTGAGGAATTCTGCTCAAATTTTATATATATATTTTTATCGGTTGAAATTACAATTATATATGTCGTATGAAAAATACATATATATGTATATATATAAACAGTGTATAAACCATTACTTAATTTGATCACTATCAAGCGGTAATAGAATTTTCTTGTGACTAACAATCTTCCGTTTGTTGGTCCTAGACAAAGTTTAATTTGACACACACACGTTATCGGCGTTGCTTCGCGGTGAAGCGCTTTTAAACGAAGATTCGTGAACTTTTATATATACAAGATTCCGTGTTATGAATGTTAAAGAGACGAGACTCGATTTTTCGTCACGCTTCCTAACTACTTTTAGCGTTGAACGTGTTTGTCAACATAAAAATTCACGGGTCTTCCTCGAGCATGTTTGAACGAAACAGTAGAGACCAAGAAATGTTTCTCAGTTTTTCGAACGAAAAGAACCAATCGTCTTGCAGCTGGCGAAACGGCAAATGATATCTCGTTACTTTGTCATCGATCACAGTGCATACGGTTTCCACGTGTGCACGTATTGCACTCTCTCTACGCCACCGTACGAAATTAATTACAGCGTACACAATAAATACCGTCACTGCCATGCGTTCCCTAACAGAAAAGGACTAATCGTTATTGCCACTTGGATATCATGGCAGTGCGCGTGGCAGTGATAAACACGCTCGAACATCGGCACAAACGAAATTCTCTATCCCTCACGCGTGTAAGAAAGTACTAGTATTAAATTAGCTAACATATAAATTAGTGTACAGCCATTGGCGATACTAATGTGCGGTACAACCTCGGTGTTGGTCCACAAGACGACCGCAGTTCGCAATGTGTAATAAATAAAACACTGGTCGATCGTTCGCGACCAGCAAACTTAAAGCGACCGTTAGAAGAATCAATTAATATTACATATACATATTGCATAAATGCGTCGAGAGTTATTGCATCGAGAGGTTGCAGATAAGTTTGCGTGGGCATCTTACATTGTACGTTGCTGATCGTTAGACTGCGGATTTTTACGCGTTCACAAAGAAATTGATTGGGTAAAATACAAAACACTGAAAAATTAGAAAAATCCAAGAGTATCGTTACGATGTTTTAAATATAAAAAATCCATCAAGGGACGAAGTGAATTTTTATTAAACTTCTGCTGCTCAAAATCGTTGAAAAATATTTTCATTTCGCTTAGAGATCCACCGTCTACTGATCGTTATCATTAAGTCCATGTATCTTGTGCTTTCACATTTCTTCCCGAGTGATGTTTATTGCGTTTTCTTTTGTCTAAATAATCCTTCCCGCGATTTCTAGACGTTCCGCGTACTTAACTATCGCTCTACGTAAGGGAATGCTGTGCAGTGCCACGGAGAACGCAATCGCAAGTTGTGCAGCAGCGCCTGGTTGGATGCATCGATGGGACTGGTCAAAAGGTTTCATTTCGTCAAAGCATCGTCTCCCTTATCGCGATCCAATCGAGCAAAACAGTTTTGATGACGCTCCCTTTTTGTTCCAGGCACTCGTTAGACCAAGATTACAATTTTCACCTGCATCCTGGTTGCATCTGCAGCTTGCAGTTGCGTTCTCCGAAACTGCAACGGCACAGGTCAGACCTGCGTACGATAAACGCGCGTACGCACGAGACAGGTACAATTCTCCGTGTACTGAACAACTAATACTTCCCCGAGGTTTTGCGTCCATATATCAGATTGATCATTCTCTTCCGTGCACATTAACGCGCTGCACGGCGTATCGGTAAACGTGCATACAAGAAACTAGGCGGGAGAGCGTTCGAAGGTCTGGCGGAACAAGGAAAATGGTAACTAACTGTATCTGCACGTCGAGGAACGAGTAGAGGCGTGTGTGTACAATAGGATGTCTACGAGACAGATTAACAGAGAAGTATCAAGCTAACACACAGAGACAAAAAGCTCGTACGTCCTGTACAGCTCGTCTGAAGGCAATAGCGTTGAATCACATACTCAGCTCATCTGTGTTCCAGCATCTCGAACGCGTTCAGAGACGGAAATTGACTAAATTACTGTTGCTCGATCGCTACGCTCGCGGAAAGTGGTAGCAACACCGTACGGAGATAGGAAAGAGAGGCTGAGGACGAGAAGGTCAGCGGGAAACTGTCTAAACTCGAGCAACGTTCACAGAAATGTCTACTAGCAGTACCAATTCATTCGTGTGAAGCACACAGCACACTTTTTACGTGTTTTCGAAACTAAGAAAACGATACGTTCGCAAGCACAGATGATCCTAGACGATTTTCTTGTATCAGAATTCGCGGAGGAGGAGCTACGAATGAATTTGTACGGCTAACAGGCTTCTTCGTCACGCTGGGTCTACTCGTTCTACCGAAGTTATGCGAACGGATGCGCAAGCGACGGTGTTCGGAGAGCCAAAGCACGTTCTTCTCTCTGCCAAGGAGTCTCTCATGCGCCATAGTCCCTCCGTGAAAGCCCGGTATCGCTCATAAGTACCGTGTCTCTCGTGCAACTAGCAACAAAGCTTCTAGGGGAGATATTTTCGAAGCGAGGATCAAAGGATCCCAAAGACCATAGGTCGCCAGACTGCTTGCGGAAGCAGACGCTTAACCCCTTGAAGAAACCGCTGAGTACGTAGGTCATTGATTTCTGTTAAACTTTCTCTGTTCTCGGCATTTAACCATCCGTGAAAATATAGGAATGCGATGAGTATACAGATTCTCTTTTATCTTCTAGGACATTCTGAACGACAAAGAAGTTCCGATCGTTGTAGACGCGAAGAGAATCCCGGTGCGCAGGGGTTAATACTTATTTTCTCCGACTGGTGTTGGTCCACGGGATCCTTTAGGCACACGAGTGTCCGCTCGACCAGTGGGTTCTACTCCGGAGAGTCGAGCCTACGGAAGTCTACTTTCAAAAGTGAAAGTGAGAGGGTTCAGAGAGCGGGCACACGGCTAGGGGACTTGCGGGGGAAGTTTACTGGCGCTGAAGCTTGCGTATTTGCTCCTCCAGCTCCTTGACTCGCAGCTGGCTGTTGGCGAGCTGTCGTCGCACCAGTCTCAGCTCGTCAGTCTGACGAGCGAACGCCAGTCTCAGCTCGGCCTCGTTGTTCGGGATGTCCACGGTCTCCAGGACCTTGTTGTCCGGTGGAGGAGGAGTAATGATGTTGTTCTTCTGCGAAACGATGTCCCAGTCAGAGAGTTTACTCGAATTCTAAGCTTTTCAGGTGCGAACACGCTGGCAAGTAACTTGCGACAAATATACACGCTTCCGCATGTTGCTTGCTAGCGTATTCGCACCCTAAGCTTCAGCTAGGGATAACGATCTATTACCTGGAGCACCGCGTTGCCAAACTTCTGCTGGAGCTGCTGGAACTTGGTGCTCTGGTTGCTGGAGGTCTTCTGGCTCTTCTCGGAGATCTCGTGGAACTCTATCGGCCTGTAGTCCGGTACCGTCTCGGTCGATAGGAAAGCGAATTTCTTCTTGTTGTTCAGGTCCGTGGCAGCCGGCATTTGAGGCGGCTTGTAAACCCGCGGCTTGTGCGTGGTGATGCTACCACCTGTGCAACGTGTTCCACCGATTAGGTTGACATGTTAAAAAAAATTGTCAAACGCAAAAATTCACCGTACCGGTTTTCAGAGAGATCAGAATCGGCGGGTTGTTCATGCCGCTGATCCAGTCCCTGGCCGACAGAGCGGGACAGGTGCCCACGGTGTCCGGGTACAGGTCCTCTTGGAATTGGTCGCTCTGCCGGCGTCGAGTGAAAGTGAAAGTCGATCAGTCGAGCGGCCGGTCGAATTGAATCGCTAATCGATAGAAGTATCAACGGGGTGTATGTCTCACCTTGCGCGGGACTATCATCGAGATCGGCTCGCACAGGCCGCGGGTCGCGTGCAGCTTGTAGAACCTGAACACCTCGCAGATCGAGGTGCTTATCCCTCTCTTCGGCATCACGCCCAGCCCCCTCTGAGGGTTGCCGGAGATGAACTGGCTGAGGAAATGCATCCACGGAGCTTCGTTCACCACCTCGTAGTACCTGATGTTCCCGTCGCCCTGGAGCAGAGAGACGTAGATGGTGACACAAGGATTTCTCTAAAATTTCGTGGGAATACAGTAAGACTCGTATCTAGGCTACACCGACCTTTCCCGCCAGGTACACCATGTTAGTATCGTGGTCGTAGTACGGGAAGACCACTCCGCTGGATGAATCGATGGTCTCGCAGACCAACGGAACAGTCAGATCGTGCTGGCTCCAAATGGCGTACTGTCTATCCGAATGTCTGCTGAAGCCGGTAGTCAGAAGCCGCCCCGAACCACCGAGAAACACCACCTTGCTAGCTTTGGTCCCAGCGTGACAGACTCCTTCCTATCCGAGCGGTAACCAAGCGGTTCGATCAAACTTTCCGTGGTCTGCAACGTCGTCATACTAGACACGTACCGAGACTACGATGCCGGATCTCGGCTCGAACACCCTCAGCTTCTTATCCTTGCACGTGGTCGCCAGCAAGCTCCCGTCGCGGTTCAATGATATACTGTAGATGACGTCGGGGTGCCTGTCGATCACGCTAACCGCCTCACCCCGGTTTATATCCCAGACGATCACCAGGTGGTCGAAGCCGGCGCTGAACAGCACGTTCTCGGCGACCGGGTGCCATTCTATGTAAGCGACCCGGCGTTTGTGTCCTTGAAGCTCCACCAACCAATCCGTCAAGTTCCGGGACAGACCTCCGTCGGGTATGTGCCAGAGTTTGATCTAGAACCAGCAGAATCCGTCGGGAACGATTCTTGAATCGATCAGGAAAGGACAGACGATTCTCGTTCACAGTTGGACGCTGGTTTCCAGGGTTTCTACTTGAATTTTACAATCTCAGTACAGCAGTGACTCGCTCGAGTTTTTCTCAGATTTCTCTATAACCCTTCCACTATTGAATCGAAGCTCAAATTTTTTGAAATTGTGACATGTCGCGTATTTCCTTGCAACCACACAGTGGCGCGTTACCCTGTGGGCAACTTGGGCAAATGCCCGGGGCCCCAAGCAAAAGGGAGCCCCGAACACAAACCAAGATCCAAATTCTACGTTTTCCTCGTAAAGTTATTTAGTTGGGGCTAGGGACCCGTAATTCTACTCTGCCCAAGGCCCCAACTAGTTATAACTAGCGCTACTGCAACCACAGAGATAACAATATGAAGGAACAGATCGTGTAATTATTCGGAAATGCAGCGAACGAGGTGTTACTGTACAACATCGAGCGCTCGACCACCACCGAATCATCGGAAACCGTGTGACCAGGTCCAACTGTTCGGAACGGCCGTCGGAAGGTCGTCTCGTACGGTGCAGTCATCGGAGCAGGAAGCGATGATGTTATCGTTGAACGGGTTCCACTTGATGTCGAGGACTGGCCCTGTGTGTCCGGTGACCCTGCTGGCATTGAAGTCCAGCCTCCCGGTCTGAAAGATGGACGCATGCTAGAGAAACGACTGGTAAGAGTCGCTGAAAAGCCGCGGAGGTTGTAGCAGCATCGACGATAACGAGCTATTTGCGTCGATGCACTCGATACTCTGGGTGGTACGATAAACTTCGCGACGCTGATAAGAGCGGTTCGACGTTGTACACGCGTGTTCGCGGTGTATCGGCGAATCGGTTCGATCCGGCTAGATAACTCACACGATCCAACGGCAGCACCAAGAACGCTCCTCCGCCCGCGACTTCGGTCACCACGGCGAGGAACTTCGGATTCACGGCGCAGAACTGCGAGTCGTGGGCGTTCTTCGTGATCTTCACGTTGTCGTAGCATTTCTCCCGCTTCGCCGGCACGCCGTACACGTGCCGGAACTTGCTGCTGCGGACCCCGCGGAACCAGGACTAGAAAAATATGCGAACACTATTTTCTTTTTCCCCTTATTTCTCTTCGATTCTCATCGAACTCCCTTCCGGTCTTTTTCAGTCTCGACACGTTGTAACCCATCTCCGGAACAACCTCCTGTCTCGATAGTTGCAACCGCACGGTCCCCGTCTGGCGACAACTAACGAGGTAAGTCGAACTCACCGTCTCCGCTTCGTAAAACGATTAAATCGACCTACTTTCAGCGAATGATACCCGAACGCAGGCGATGACACTTGAGAAATTGGCACAGTGCAAGGAAACTACGGAATCCAGCTTCAGGGAGATTCGACGTCAGCTCGCGGAACAGTTTGGAAGCCACTGCTCCAGGCAATAATGTATCGGCCGTACTAATTAGCTGATTCGTTGGGTTCTAACGGCATTAGCCCGATCTAGCCGACCAAAAGCATGTTCATCGAACCGTTTCGCTTGTATTCAAATTGATTTCCCGTTTTGCAGGTAACAACGAATTTTTCCGCTCGATAAATTTGACAAAATCGGCTGTCGGCCGGCCAGATCGAGCGAATACATATCGCAGCGGTGCGGCGGGCCAACATCACGCGACCGTGAACTATTTATGCGTTTCTGGGACTCTCACCGGGGCTCAGAAACCGTGAAGAAGAAAGTTCTCCGGCGCGGAGGTGCCGAAAGCGCGCGATCACTCGATCCCGGCTCGTCGTTTATCAACGTTATTACCGATTCGCCATCGTTCGCGCTCAACTACGGGAATCCTGGTCGACGTTCTGCTCCGCGTTCTGCTCCGCGTTCTGCCAGGTGTTCTGCGAGGCCGTTGGCAGGGAACGCGCGCGCGGAAAACGAGCGGTAATCGCGTCTCGATGTGAAATCTTTGGAGTTGGTCGCGCGTGATGCATGGAGAAGCCGAGGCGAGGCGAGGCGAGGGTTCGAGCGCAGCGTAGCGCGGCGAGACAGATCAAATTATGCGACTTTTTCCTCGCGAAAAGTGTAGCCGTCTGGCGTGCACGACCTCGCGCGGCGCGGCGTTGATCGCGATCAAAAAACGAGCGTGATCGACGAGCTGCCCGGCCGCTTGTAATTTCGAAACGTAACACATAATCGCGCGCGGATCGTTGCCCGGGCAATTATCGAGTCGAACAAAATCGAAAGCGGGATCTATCGTGGGATCGCGAGCCCGTGCCGGATTAGATCGGTTCCAGCGCTTACATATGTACGTCCGTGTAACACCGATCCGATAAGCAGAGGCCCAGATTCGGTGATCCCGATTTCTTCGGATCTGTTACGATGCTCAAACGACTCTCGCGGGAGAGGATTCTTTCGATTCCGCGAGAGGAATCGGAATTCCAGATCGCGGTTTTCTGTTTCTGCAACATTCTCGTCGTTCTTCGAGGATCGTGTTCGCAGCCGATCAGACAATGCGAATCGATCGCGTTCCACGGGTAACCCGAGGGTAATAATCATCGCGTGCCACGCGAACTGCAATTAGGGTCACGGATGTCTCTCTGTATGTGGCTGTGTGGCATGGAACTTTCGGTTTAACGGTCTCTCGAAACGCTGTTTTAAAGTTCGCGACTCGTTTGCAGAAGTACCACCCTGCCTCGTTAGTTGTCGCGACACAGTCCTCCGGACGAGGAAATACCCGTGCAGTTTTTCTGTCCGACGAATCAGTCGTAGAATAAACGGCTATTTATCGTAATCATGCAGCTGCGAATATCAATCAAGATGCATCAAGCCACAGAATAAAACACAACGTGCTTCGTGCGCGCGAATTAGTCATTCAAATCGAATTTCTTGCCGGTGTTCTTCGGTGTTCTTCGAGTGTTCTTCCAAAGCGCCCCCGTCTCGCTCGGGCAGACGGAATCGTATCAATTTTCTATTGAATCGATCGAGCGAGTGTCCTCGACAGGTGGAATTCCAACGTTCCGCCAGCAACGTTAACAATTGCGGCTTTCTTATGATAACATGCTACTCGATCGTATCATTTGGAAACTTGACTCCAATGATTCGTCAGGCTCTGCCGGCGCGGTGATCTATAATAAGCCTGTTACAGGCAATTTGCTCCTTGCAAGGAGTGACCCGAGTCAATGCACTTGTGCAGGATGCCGGCGCGGACACACTTAACATTAGGTTTACGGGACGCGTTCCAATGTTTTTAACACTGCATCTACCAGCACTGATTAGTTGAAATGGTTGAATGAATTTGTTAACGCAACATCTAGATATAAATTTAATCCTGTCATCTTTCTAATATATTTCGTTAATTTACGATTGTTGAGGTTGTATCGTTGTAACGACTGCGGATCTTTATGCGTTTATGAAGAAATTGGTTGGGCGAAATATGAAATAGTAGAAAATTCAAGAATATTGTAATGTTCCTTTTAATGTGACAAAGTCGTTGAGGGATGAGATCAATTTTCATGTTATTCTCCCTTCTCACAATCAATGCAAAACGTTTTTATTTTGCGTGGAGATCCGCAGTCTATATCAGCGCTCGGATATTTACTTACTCGCAACGGCCGAGTTTCGAAGGCTACGCCCCCTCGACTCGGCCGCGCGTCTCGCTCCCCGTGGCGGCCCTAGTTCTCCTAGGCTCCACGAATAGCGAGTGTGGAACGCGCCTGAGGAGCTCCGAACTAATACCGCCACGGGGAGCGAGACGCGTGGCCGGGTGGAGGGGGCGTAGCCTTCGAAACTCGGCCGTCGCGAGTAAGTAAATCCGAGCGCTGGTCTATATATTAGTTAATAAGTGAAGCCGTCGTATTTTCCAAACGGCGTTGGGCACGAGAAAGGTGTACGAAAGTAAGAGTGAAGGAGAAGTAGTGGAAAGACTTTTTATAGCGGAAAGCGCCGATGCAAATTCCGCGGGAAAGGTCTCCGGCTATCTGGAAATACCAGTAGCTGGAAAAGTATATGCAACGAACTGTCGAGAACACTCGTTCGACTGGTCCAAAAGTCAGCTGTACACCGAAACCACTCACCTGTTTATCGTTGGTCATGTCTGATACCGATCGGACTCGGCCGGCCGGGTACACGTGCGCTGTGATACGTTGGTCGCCAGTGCAGAACAGGTACGTGGCGGTGTGTATGCGTGTGCGATTGTGCGGGTCGCAATTCGTACAAGCCAGGACCCATGCATGCGAACGATAGGAGAATTTGAGTCTAGCTCGGTTTCGCTTCCTTCTTTACTGGAAGAAATAAGAACAGAGGTGTCGAGCGAGACGATTAGGGACCGACCGCTCGTCGGATCGAGGACGAATTACAAGTGCATCGATCCGCCAGCACCGGTTACCTATCGGCTTGCTCCTCTTCCCTTCCCCTCCCTTCGCGTCCCTTCCCGTCGCGATCTTTGATCGACCCACGGGAAGCCTCGATTGGCCGCGAACATCGTTCCGATGCGTGACGACGACTTGCAATTTCGTTACCGCTACCGTTTTCTTGCTTTCGAACAACGACTCTAGCTAATCCGTTCGAGTCACGAGAACTAGGGCTGCCCCGAACAGCGCTTTTCAGGCGGCTTTTCAATGCAATTCTACTTTCTCAGCGAAGTAGCAAGTCCAATGGGGCCAACGGGAGAGCTAGGGCTGCCTGAAGTGGCACTGACCCATCGCTACGGATCGCTATCGAAAATAAAAAGTGTGTACCTGAATTGCGAACTGCTTAAGGGGTACTCATTTCTCGATAATATAAAGTTTTCAGGAGTCAAAAGTGCTAGATAAAAGATCAATCTACACCGCTGTCTCCCTCAAAAATAGGACGTTTGAGGGCGACTGCGGCCTAGATTGATCTTTCATCAGTTGCAATCCTGGAAACGAGACTACCCACTTAATTGGCTGAAATAATACAACAGCATTTTCCAATTCCTCTAGTGTCTTTACTGAAATTACACCTACTCATTTTTGTCATAAACACATAAAATTATCCACGAACAAACAGTAGTGAATACTATATACTAATGAATCTGATTCTCTCAGCAGGCGAATTCTTCGGCTGAGACCCAAGAACCCCCTGTCCCTAAGAGAAGATTCTACCCACGATCTTGCTACACAACTGCCTACAAGTGAATTAGAGCGAAGGAAGTTTGGATCAACGAAAAGGTAACGTGTCCTGTTAGATCTATCAGACTCTACCCACGATCTTGCTACACAACTGCCTTCAGGTGAGTTAGAGCGAGGGGAGTTTGGATCAAAGAGAAGGTAAAGGTCCTGTTAGTTCTTCCAGATTCTACCCACAACTACTACACAACTGTTTGGATCAACGAAAAGCTACACCACTGCCTTCAGGTGAGTTAGAGCGAGGGGAGTCTGGATCAACTTCTCGTTGATTTACCTTCTCGGTAAAGGTCCTGCTAGATCTATCAGACTCTACCCACGATCTTGCTACACAACTGCCTTCAGGTGAGTAAGAGCGAGGGGAGTTTGGATCAAAGAGAAGGTAAAGGTCCTGTTAGTTCTTCCAGATTCTACCCACAACTACTACACAACTGTTTGGATCAACGAAAAGCTACACCACTGCCTTCAGGTGAGTTAGAGCGAGGGGAGTCTGGATCAACTTCTCGTTGATTTACCTTCTCGGTAAAGGTCCTGCTAGATCTATCAGACTCTACCCACGATCTTGCTACACAACTGCCTTCAGGTGAGTTAGAGCGAGGGGAGTTTGGATCAAAGAGAAGGTAAAGGTCCTGTTAGTTCTTCCAGATTCTACCCACAACTACTACACAACTGTTTGGATCAACGAAAAGGGTAACGTGTCCGTTACATCTATCAGACTCTCCCCACGATCTTGCTACACAACTGCCTTCAGGTGAGTTAGAGCGAGGGGAGTTTGGATCAAAGAGAAGGTAAATGTCCTGTTAGTTTTCCCAGATTCCACCCACAACTACTACACAACTGTTTGGATCAACGAAAAGGGTAACGTGTCCGTTAGATCTATCAGATTCTCCCCACGATCTTGCTACACAACTGCCTTCAGGGGAGTTTGGATCAACGAGGAGGTAAAGGTCCTGTTAGTTTTCCCAGATTCCACCCACGACTACTACACAACTGTTTGGATCAACGAAAAGATGACGCGTCCTGTTCGATGTTTAGCGCAGCTGTGTCTCATCGTAGGATGAACCATCGTAGCTCGGCTGGGGGGAAAGATACTCCACCCAAGTGTCCGGAAATTCGTCGGTCGCACGAGTATGCAATCCTTATATTTTCTTTCTACGCCGAGTTACACGTGCGCTTACGTCACTCCTCGAAATCAATGTCGTCCGCGGTCCAGGAAGAGGCGAACGATGAGCTTTGGTATTCTCCGCGAGACCGGTGTACCGTTCACGGGAACCAGCGATCGTGAATCATTTTTCTATACTCGACTAACAATTCAATTCAACTGTTCTCGTGTTCTGCAACTTTGGCTAACGCTGCTTTGTATTTTAGCACGAACGCGCATGAGAAGCAAGGTGTGTTCCCAGCATTGTGCGCGATCAAGATCACTATCCGATAAACGGGATCGATGTTAGCTTTCGGTGAATCGCCCCCTCGTTATCTGGCGACTTCGAGTTTTCGTCGGGCGGCTTAACCGTTGATATAATCTCCAACGTCCAGGGCTCGGAAACTGTTATAAATATCGACCGCGATTTTTCGGACGGCTCCGAAGAACCGAACATTCCCACCATTTGTTATGGTTACAGCTACTATTTCAGACCCCATACCGGTTCCATAACCGTTGTTTTGTCGGCTCTTCGTAGCAGCTATTTTGCCTCGAACGACTGTCTTAAACAGTTTCCGGTAACGCCGTAGTTTCAAGCCCTGTCGACGCTCGCATACTTGCGTTAACCCTTTAACTGTGGAATTACTCTCTAGGCAGTTGCGATCGTTGACGAGGGGGGAATACTTTTTCGCGCGGTGTGGGTTTAGTCGGCGTAACCTATGCGAACAGAATTATGGTATGTGCTCGTCTCAAATATTGACGATTTTCGCGTGTGTCGAGTGTATACGATGGAAAGAGTGCGCGTCGTAACAGTCGAAGGGTTAATTTACCAAAGAAACTGCGGTCGGAGCGAGTATACAGTGGCCGGAAAAGGTCTGTCCGTGGTCTTGGTTTGTTCGCGCACGATTAGCCTCGTTAAGCCTTATTAATCGGGTGTTCGTTACGGGCCGGTCGGTTCGAAACTGGTGCACTTCTCCGACACACTGTATACGCGTACGAAAACAAAGTACCTGTTTGTCCATGGGACGGCGAACGGCGCCGTGGAACGTCTTCCACGTCCGTTGGGCTCGAAGGCGGAACCAGACGCGTGTTCGAGGAGTCTCGAGCGACTTCCGTGGGAAGCGCGAGACGGGTTCCCCTTGGCGCACAATAACGTTCCCCGGGCGAAACGCGTGTATACGTACTTGCGAGATAAAGCCGAGAACGCGAGAGAGAGCCGGGCAACAACGGAGCGCACTATGCGCGGCTGGCTTGCCTGCTATTCAGCGCCGCGCGGCGATTCAGCTCGAACGCGAAGGAAAACGTGGTCACGCGACGAGACGAGACCAAGCACGCCACGACGCTGGCCGATTCATTCAGACGCGAGAAGGGCCAGGCGAGAAGCAACAACCGCGCGCGCGCTCTTTACGATCGGCAAGTTTCGGACACGCGCGCGTTATATCGCGAAAGTCGTCGGGCAAGCACTGCCAGTTTGCCGCTACACCGCTCTATGTAGACGAGCCTGCATCACCGCCAGCCGCGTGTCACGTGGTGCACGCTCCTCGCTGCGTGTTTAATACGCGAGCGTGACGCTTTTATAGAAACGCGCGCGCTCGCCCGCTCGCTCGTCTTGTCGAATGACGCGCAATTCGCGCGCGAACCGTCTCTCTCTCTCTCCGCGAAACGATCCAAGCACGCGGTCGTGTGTCATCGTCTCCACGACACGGGAAGTCAGAGCCCACTGAACAATTATACCGTTTCTCTTCAGAGGGTAGACTCTCGTTTCCAGGATTGCAAGGCCCCGATCGCCCTCAAAAGTCCCATTTTCACCTTTAACGAGGCGTAATTTGCATTAATAAATCATGCAGCTGCGCGTGTAGTTGTTTTCATGAAGCTGCCACAGCTACATGCTGCCGAATAATGCAAATTGCGTCTCGTGAACGTAAAAATAGGACTTTCCTCGCTTTTGACTACTGAAAAACCCCATCTTTGTATTATTGAGAAATCAGAAGGCGCATCCCGCACGTTTGCAATCCTAGAAACAAGTCTACCCTCGGACCATTTCCATCTGGCGTTAGTCCGACTTAATTGTAGTACTTTTCTACGTTTAATTATTTAAATTAACGAATCCACTCTCCGTTCGAGAAGCAGTCTCGCTTTGAAAGAGTTCAATTTGCATCTCGAGTGTATTGAAATTTCCATGACCGCGCATTCCAAACGAGGGGGATGGGTAATTCCGTGAGTGGGCTCTCGAAGCACCGGTGCTCGGCTATGGGAGGACTTCCCGGTCCCCCGATTAATCGGTGATTAGAAACTCTAACGAATACTTCCTTGGAGAAACGGATAAAAAGAAAAAGTGGGACTGGCTCCCCTCCCCCATCGTGATTGCGGTCGTCAATCAATACCAATTTCCTTAAATCAAGGCGAACGCGCTCGCAAAGCGGCGGCGCTCTAAATACAGCCTGATTCGAAAACAAAAGCAGCCGGGTCGCACTATAACGGTGACGGATGACCGGCAATCGATCGGATCGATAATAAGTGCACACACAACAACAATGCATTCTCCGAGCGAGGAAAAAAATAATACAGTGGGAAAGAGACTACGAAAGGGGTACAGGAAACATCATCCCCTCGTCGGGGGCATCATCGAAGGCGGTACCGATCATGAAAACACAACAAGCGAATCAAGTGTTCATATCAAACCAAGGAACGAAAAAACAAACTGGCTAAATAAACGGGAAGAAGCGATCACACGAATAACCAGGCAGAGGCGAAAGGTGCACAAGAATCAGAAGATGAAATCTTACTTTTCCGCTGGGCTTGTAGCACGCTCTGACGTCTACCATATTGTTCAACAGGGAGTGAGTGTCATCCGCGGCGTCCAGGCCCAGTTTCTCCGCAAATTCCTCCCTCGAGCGTATCATTTCCCAGTTTGCGATATTATATCCCATAGGATATCTCTTTGTTACTTCGACGAATAATGTCCACGCGCGGGTTCGACCCACGTCACCAGCTCGGCCCAGAGAGAAAGAGAGAGCAAGAAAGAGCCTGTTGTGTGCTGTGTAGGTACTCGGCGTTCGTGTTTCAGTCGTTAAAAACCGAATAGCAGTTCAGTTTAGAGCCGGCAATCGTTGAACGTCGCGGTACCTGTTTGTCAGAGAGACAGAGATAGATAGATAGAGCGAGAGAGAGGAATTTCTTGCGGTTTCGAAAATCGTGGACAAAAGGGCCACGTGCGACCGTGCCACCGCTGTCCACTCGTCCGATTTCGTAATCCACTCACTGAACCCGGCACATGTACACGGCGCGGCGTGGCGCGGCGCCGCGTATCGATTGCCCGACGTGCGCGCAACACGTAAACACACGAAGAGCGCGTCGTCGCCCCCGAGAGCTAGTGTCGCGATATTCCGGTGTGCAACGGCGTCGTTCCAACGTAGCCGTCGCCTCGAATCGAATCGAACGAGCAATCCCGCGCTTCCGTTCCACGCAAAACCAAGCCGAAGCGCCTCGTGCCCCCCTGATACCCGCGAACCCGCTCGACGCCCGCGTTCAACCGCGACGCTAGCGCACTACGCCGGCACCCAGCCGCCGAGCAACAACAGCCGATTCCCTCGCTCGCCGTGAGCAGAAAGCGCGACATTTTCGTTCTCCAGCTGTGCGTCCCGCATCGCTCGTCCTCCTCCCCGGTTGCCAGAAGGGGGATGACCACCGCGCATACACCATACAGGGTGCTCCAAAACGTTGCGACGCGAAATCCCACTTGCCTCGCGCGGTACCGTCTCACTCATTGTCAGCGGGGTCGGCTCGGACCGCACGGTATTCAAATATTCCGAAGGGTCTTCCAATAAGAGCGGTAGAACTTCGAATTGAAACAAAACGAGAAATACGGGAGATAATGCTGTACTCGCTGCTTTATTTTAAAGTACATTCGTTGGCATTACACATGAAATGCAGCCTCGATTTCGTTTGGTGGAGTCAATGCGACAAACCCAATTTTCGATAATTCTGGCACATAAGTCACGAATTGTGTTTGCTTTAAGATCGTTAACAGTTTGTGGTTTATTGGAATAAACTAGAGACTTAACGTGGCCCCGCAAGAAGAAGTCTAACGGCGTCAGGTCGCAAAATCTTGGAGGTCAATTAATTTCTCAAATTTCAAATTGGATTTTTTCGTATTCACCCCACCAAACGCAATCGTGGTGGTCATTTATATGCTATTGTATTTCACGTATCATGCCATCTCGAATGTACTTGAGAATAAAGCAGTGAGTACTAGATCAGCACTAACAGCCTTCATTTTTTTGAGGAAAATCAGCCAGAAGTTTCGCTTCACGATCTCCGATACCGTGCGGCCTCCTTGCCAGATTGAACGCGTTCGAAAGGGATGTGTTTCAATGCAGGGTCCGGTCAAACCTATAGTACTTGTCTGATTATATTTGAGGAAATTGTTCATTGCAAATCGTCGACTTGAAAGATTTTTTGAATACCCACCGGTGGACTATCTTTTTTCCTAGATACGTCTAAGCATTAATTGTTACTCAAGCCGGCTATACTACAAAACACTCTTCCAGCGGTTTGTTTTTCTTCATTTTTACGTAACGCCTAGCGGAAGAGTTGGGTAGCGTCGACCCCGTTTGTATGCAAACAATAATGTTTACAAACAGCGTTGTAGTCCTTGCGGATCAATGAGTGCTGCGCTACGCGCGTTCAATGGCCGATGGTACGTAAGGTCGCAAAGGTTTGGTTGAATAGAATGAAAAGAGACTGTTGACTGTGTCTATAGACAATTGCGAACACCCTGTATATTGTGTGTACACCCTGGTGTACCCGCACCGTGTAATAACGCGCGACACGATCGTCGACCAGCGAATTTCCGAAGGATGTGTTCGCGGTTCCGCAGGGAGCGTCGCGAAAACGGCGAAAAATGTTCGAGAGCGACGTACGAGAGCGACGTGATCCTGTCATAACAACTCGATCGTTTTTAATCCGACGGGAACACTGTCTAGTCGACACTCACCGTATTTCGTCCGTGCAACACCGATTTACATATCGATTTGCAGACGAGGCGTTGACACGCCGTGATGGGAGGCGGTCTGCTCGAGAAACGGTACGCGAACGATGCTCACTGGACCGAGAGAAAGAATTTGACGAATCAATTCGATGGAAAATTGTTCGCGGAAAAAACGGTCCGATTCGCAGCGTTAAATCGTTCCCATCCGATCGTGGAATAATTTAATCGAACGTTGAACCTCGGAACGAATAAGCGAAATGTTCTCGTAAATAGAACCGCCGATCGAAGTACCCGTTGATTAAAGTTCCTTTTGGGGAAACCGAAACGGCTCTTCTCGAGATGATTGAAAAATACTCGGGAATCTACCTACTGCTGCTTTGCAACACGTTCTTACCGACGTTGCTTGCTGTCGGGTCGCAGGCTTGCACCGCGAGACGACGCGGTGATTTGATGTCGCTGCTGTATTGCGGGTTGCCTAGCGTTGTGCCATAAACGAGGTAGAACAGTAGACCAGAAAGTATATGCGGTTTCGAGTCTCGCGATCTGGAATACCGACATTTCTTACCCCTCCCACTACTTGGGGTGGGCGGGTACCCGCAAATTCGGGTTTGGGTTGAGTAATTTCGTGCAAAAATAAGTATGATGATAATATTCTTATATTCGTATGGATATTCTTAAAATATATTTTGTACAGTTATAACATTAGACTGTGGTTCTTTACGCAAAATAAAAATTGTCTGCATCGATTGCAAGGAATAGAAACTAAATTGAATGTTATTTCTTCGCTTAATAATTTTAACAGAGGAGAATTCATATATTGACATCTTCAATTTCAAAAGTTTTCCACCAATTTTGAATTTCATCCACTCGATTTCGCTATAAACGCATAAAAATCCGCATTCTAGTTATAATTTTATTATGTTTGCAAAATTAACGTAAACACTTCGAAGAGCAATGTTAATAAACAGTACATTCCAAATTAGAATAAATAGATTTTTGGACATCGACACGAAATAAGAATATTAAATTCAGCGGATTTAAACTTCCCGCTCGACGGTCAAACTAGCGACATCGAAGGTACCGCCGGAGTGTCGCCTCTTGTATCCCTACTCTTCGGTAGTGCTCCCGATTTAAATGAACTGAACAGGTTATGTTAGAAGTAGTGTGTATATAAATACAAATAAATATTATTTGGATTTATTAAAGTGACCTTGGTCGCGCGAGATTACATTGATTTTCAATGATGGGGTCTGACAATACACACAGGCGGTGGAGTAATTTGCGAAAAGTATTAGAGAGATCCGGTCCTTTTTGCAGACCGGATTTCGAACCGTCTTCGGAGACCTTGCAGTTTTTGTCAGAAAATTGCAAGATCCTGATTATCGGTGCTGGCGGCTTAGGATGCGAATTGCTCAAAGATCTAGCCCTGATGGGGTTCAGACATATTCACATAATAGACATGGACACGATTGAATTGTCTAACCTAAACCGGTACGACAAAACATTTAATCGGACACCGTTGGGAGATTTTTGAATGTTATAACTATGGCAATTGAATGAATTCAAATTGCAGACAGTTTCTGTTTCGTCACAAAGATATCGGCTCGTCGAAGGCGGACGTAGCCGCGCGATTTGTGAACACCCGAATACCGGGCAGCAATGTTGTACCGCACTGTTGCAAAATACAGGACAAAGACGAGGAGTTTTACAGGCAATTTCACATAATAGTTTGCGGCTTAGATTCGATTGTTGCGAGGAGATGGATCAACGGCATGCTCCTCTCCCTTTTGATCTACGAGAATGGAGAGTTAGATAAGTCTAGTATCATACCGATGATCGACGGTGGCACCGAGGGCTTTAAAGGAAACGTCAGGGTGATTTTGCCTGGTCTAACAGCGTGCGTCGAATGTACCTTAGATCTGTATCCACCTCAGGTAAACGATCTACTTGTATCTTTCTATAGATTGCATCTATATCTGTACAACTGTCTTTATACTAATTGCAATTACCTCCGTGTATAGGTCACATATCCGTTGTGCACAATAGCGAATACTCCACGTTTACCGGAGCATTGTATAGAGTATGTAAAAGTAATTCAGTGGCCAAAGGAAAATCCATTCAATTGTTCGATAGACGGAGACGATCCCCAGCATATAAACTGGATCTATGAAAAGTCCATCGAGAGGGCAACGCAATTCGGTATACAGGGTTTAACGTACAGGCTGGTGCAGGGTGTAGTTAAAAATATTATACCTGCTGTAGCATCAACGAATGCTGTGATCGCAGCAACTTGTGCTACAGAAGCGTTCAAGCTTGCTAGCAGTTGCAGTGCCTCGTTAAACAATTACATGGTAATTATATGACCGTAGTATCTACCAAGCGCAGGCTCTCTATTCTAGTTAAAAAGTAATTTTCTTCGAAAGGTACTGAACGATTTAGATGGAATCTATACGTACACTTACGAGGCAGAGAGAAAAGAAGATTGCGTAGCATGTAGCCAAATTCCAAAGGAAATCGAGATTCCCAACTCGAAATTTAAATTAAGGGACCTGATAGAACTTCTGTGCGAAAGATCCGACTTGCAAATGAAAAATCCGGGTCTGACCGCCAACATCGATGGGAAAAATAAAACTTTATATATGCAAACAGTCGCGAGCATCGAGGAGAAAACTCGTGAGAACTTGACGAAAATGTTAGTTGATCTTGGACTGAGAAACGGTAGCGAGATCAATGTTGCCGACATCACCACCCCTAACACAGTTGTGTTGAAATTAAAATTCGTATAATCTAAGTTAGATATCTTAAGCTCTAATCATAAAACTCCTTCGTTTGGTTCACGATTTTATGGCTACAATCGTCATCGTGTATTTACAGTATTTATATCAATCTTTTTCATCGGATTTAAAAACGTCAAGAAGACAAAACCTTGATCGGCAAAATCAGAACATCTTCGATGTAGCATCGTTTCCGACGGATCTATAAAATAAGTACGGTAACATAGTTTTAATATTAGTTCACTCGAAATTTCTGCAATAAACTGGTGTTGTTATTTTCATGTTTTTAGTAGTACTAATTCTCATTGCCTATCTCCTTAAACGTAACAGAAGCGAATATTAAAACTATGTTAGTTTACACGACGTAGCTGTTATAGATTAACAATAAAGACACGACTGCAAATACGTTTCTATATTTCTGATGTTGCGTTCTCACTTTCATCAGATTTCATACGGTCATAGAAAACTTCGTAAGTCATAATCCATAAAATTCTATCTTGTTCGACAGCAATTTGTAATCTATGAGTTTTTGCGTACCTTCGGAATTAGACAGTATCTTACAGATTATGCATCAGTATGCCACTATATCTCAAGAATCTCGAGAGAAAAAAAAAGCAAATATGCTCTTGTCAAAATCTATACTTATTAGCTTGTTATTAAGTTTCTTTCAATAACAATTTCATATCACCATATTTAAATTTTATATGTTCAGTATGAACTTTGTGCACAGTCCTCGTTTGCGTCGTTGACATTTCGATCTTTGACCTCCGTGCAAGAAAAGTGTCGAATAGAAGTTTCTCTCACAGGTATAATTGCAGGTGTTTCCTTAAATGACTTTTCGAATATTCGATAAATAATTAAATACATCTACGCTAAGTATCGTATTAAATCTAATGAAAAGAAGGTATTCGAATCTGGGCAAAGGAAGGACAGTGCACGATGGCCTAAGACATCCTTTTCTTTTACAAGCACACTCGGTAACATTCGACATATGCACAACTTGAGTAGAAAAAATATCTATAACAGATACATTATCTATCCTCCTCATACAAAACTATCATTACATTGTTATAATATTTTATAATTTCCGCCTTTTATCGTGACAAGACGATCGTATTCTCAATGAAGAATAGTTTCTGTTCTTCGAATCATGTTTTCATTTTACTTTTCTTTTCTTTTCGATCGAACGTGAATTAACACGAGGTGCACCTGTGATTATCAAGTTTGGAGAACTCTCGCTGAAAGAGCGGATTTCAACAGAATAGAATTAAAATATTTTCTGACGGTTGGGATATAGCTTTACAACTAAATAATCGGTGAGTCCATTGGCATTTTCATTGTTTATACGGAATTCGAATGCGAACATTTCCAATCAAATTGTACAATTCCAAACTTTTTTTTCTTCTTTTCTTTCTTTCATTAATGGTGATTCCCCCATTTACTAGAGATCGAAAAAATTAACTAGTGCAAAACCAGCAACGGTGTCAAAGTGAATCGTGACGAACGTTGGCAGTGCATTCAATAACGGTGGTTAGTAGTGACTCCGACCAAGTTATTCTTTTTTCTTATTATTTTCGTTCTAATGAAATTTCGAACGGACATATCGTTTAACATATAATATACTTTCGTTAGAATGCAAGAATATTTACGAAATAAAAGTCGTACTTTATTGTTGTTTATCCTAAGAAAGAAACGATATGAATGCACGTGCGATTCCACTTTCTGGCTCGGTTGATCTAGTTCGCACAAATACAGTCACAAAATCGACCATTATTCTGCGAAACAAGTTCCACATACTCGAAATGTAATACAGATCAGCTGTGTAATGTCTTATGAATAATCATCGTTCAGTATATATAATACCATGGTCCATTAAAAAGATATTCCGGTATAAAAACGTAAAGTGTCGGATAAGTGGCTGCATAATGTGTTCTTGTAAGGTCGAATTCTTACAGGGCAGAAAACTCGACACTTTTCTCAACTGATAAAAAAAAGGTATGCGTGTATTATACGAGTAACAATGATTTTTCTGGTGGTATTAGACAGGCAGAACGACGCGAAGGCTCATAGTTTCTATAGTCAAACGTTCCTATGACGGAACAGGTACAAATGGACAATGACGTTGAATAGTGTCCAGTTTCTGCTCTGAAGCTAATAAACGAAAAGTAACATAAAGTGCACGATGTCAAAACGTTATGATGAACGCTAAAATGGTTGTGTTAGGCCTTGGCGTCGACTTCCATTGCCACTTCACCTACAGACTTCTCAGCCTTCTTTTTCTTCTTCTTCGCTGATTTCGGGTTTGCCGAGGTGTACAACAAAGTCTGCAACAAAACCAAAATTAGTTAATAAGAAAGAAACGTTGGATTATCATCCAAGAAAATACACGATGTATACCTTCAATTCTTGATCTTCGACTACGCAATCGGACTGGTAAGTATCGAGGTCGAATGGAAGTCCGGTTATTTTATGTGGCCCGCTCGGCATTAATAGTACCGTGAATTTGAATTGCGCGGCGAATTCGTTTGGCTTTTCGTACAATACCTGGAACATTAAATATACGTTTACAATGTGTACGCTATGCGAATAGAACAAAGAGAAAAGGAAAATCTAGTTTCGTTAAAACGTACATGGAATGGTTCGATCAGCCTATGACTCACGCACTCTCCCACCGCCATTTTTGCTTTCTTCTCGTCTTCGAAAGTGCGTAAGTTGAACGGCATCAAACCGTGTTTATGAGTGACTTCACAGTAAAACATACGCGACGCTTTCAGTTTTAGCTGATATGTTTCCTCTGTTTTCTTAAATATTGTGACTCGGGTGTCTTGTTCTCTGCCCACACCTTCGCCGCTACTCACCACAACGTCCATAGCGTACACCTGTAAAAAGTGTTATGAGATATAGATGTTTCATTTGGTAGACTCTCGTTTCCAGGATTGCAAGGCTTCTCATTTCTCGATAATGCAAAGATGAGGTTTCGTAAACGTAAAAATAGGACTTTTGAAGGCGATTTATCTAGCGTTTTCGACTACTGAAAAACCCCATCTTTGCGTTATCGAGAAATGAGAATTGCAATCCTAGAAATGAGTCTATCAGGGGATAATTGAGTTTAATTAAGCACCTCGTGAGTTTCGAGAGTATACTTTTCGTGCTCCTTCTTCTGCGCATCATTGGGATTTTGAATTATAGTTTTCTCTCCATCGATTTTGAACTGTTTCAATTGATGGCTCAACATACCCTCTATAGGTTTACATTTGTATGCTTCGCAAATTTTTTCTACAGTGCCTGTTATCGTGTAAGTCTAAAAACGAAAAAAAAAGAAACAGTTACATAAATAATTGTTATAGCTGTTCGCATGGTATTCGTTTTATATCAGACTGGAGTCTTACCTCTGTACCTGGCTTCAGAAGCCTTAAGGCAGCTTGAGACGCGTAATGTGCAGCTAACACTACGTCTGCCCTTCTACCAGTAACTTTTTTTTCTGTCGATGAACCTATAACAATAGTGTGTGCAACAACTGCTATGAAGCCATCAATGTGCGCCCCAAGGTCTCTAAAATTACACAAACCTTTTTATAAAAACAATCATACACATTATAGTCTTGTAAAGTCGGCGCAAATACTTGAACAATAAACTTACACTTTCACCATGTCTTCGTCTTTGAGGAGGACATCTGGTTCGCTGGCGATCGGTGAGAAATGACAAATACAATTATTAACCGATATGCACGTAGGAAAAGCGATTCCCTTCTTCAGCTCTTTCTCTTTCTTAAAAACTCTGCTAGTCTCTTCTAGTAACAATTTGTCTCCGTACTCGCATATCTCTCTTACGGATGCTCCAACAACACATTTATCTAAAACTTCCTTTAGCACTCCTACAAAGAAAAACAATCATTTACTCGATACGATCGGCGTGAAATTCAATGAATGATCGTCTTCTACGCAATTAAAAATCAATTCGTAATGTTCGTAAATGTTGGTCAACATACTAACGATTGATCGGTAGTACTTCTACGATCAAAAATCGAAACTGGCGAAAAATAAATTCGGTAACGGGAAAGCAATTAATCGATTGTTGGATAACTCGTAGGGAAATTGTCCGAGACGGCAGTGGAACGAGCGAGTCGTGGTCCACAAGTGAAAACGTGAGAAAGACTATCAGATAAGAACTGATAATAAACGAGTTGTTGGATCGAGGAGAAAATCGTATGGAATTTTCTGTTCGATGGAGCATTAAAAAAAACGTGGGATACGTTAATTATCGACGAGTTATCGAAACGTGTAATAGTCAAGGCTGGTCTATCCCACATGGTAAGGGAGCCCGGCATTAGCGCGCCACATTCCATATGGCCAACCGGAAAATAGAACATTATGGGACTTGTAGTTTTATGGGAGTGAGCTACATTTGGATTCTGCGTTTCGTTAGAGAACGTTAAGTCGTTTTCTTACGGTTCACGATCACGCCGGCCATTTTATACTTGGTGACAACCAAGTCTTCGGCGATGGTCTTCTCATTCTCGTCTTTGTCCGCCATGTCTTCAGCACACTATGTTACAATCACGTGACTACGGGTCTCCTTTGCAGTTGCTTCTTGCTTCCTGTACAGAGCACAGACCGCGTTACAGTCGGCGCTACTGACCGTCTTGAACTGAATCGTGCGTTCAGAAACTTTCTATAGATGGTCACCATCAACGTCAAAACGGAAACTTGGACGAAAATTTTCAACGAAAAACGCCGCGTGTTTCAATTTTAAAGTTGATTGAGCTTTATAGCATAGGATTTACGTATTTACCAGAAAAAAAGTCGTGATAACAAATTCGAAAGGCTGAGAAAAATAATGCAATTCAACCGATGCCCTATGTCAATGCATTAGTGATCAAAACTTTATAGACCCGGCTTCAGATAACAACTCTTGTTCCAAGATTACATCGTCTACCAGATGACGGTTGTGGGCAAAGCGCTAAAGTGCTAAAGGGGAAAGGGAATATTTATGGAAACTGTAACTGTAAATAATATATATTTTATTTGATTACTTACTCGTTCATTTTTACTTCACTCTTATTATTAGACTGCGGATGTTTATGCAATTTGCAATTTTTGTAGACGAATTTTAAGAAAGTAGAATAAAATAGAATCTTATTTCCAATGGTAATAGCCTTTGCAAATTTGAATTTCAAATTTTGAAATAAATAAAAATTGTACAGAATTTTATTGAATTTTATATACAACCTACGCTTTTTTGAACATTTTCATAAGCCATGAATGCATAAAGATCCTTTGTCAATTATAATTTGAAAAAAGTTAAATTTTAATGTAGATGCTGATGATATATGAAAGCTATATTTATTTCCTCGCAACTTACTTTGTTTAAAACAAGAATAGTGAGAACAACATATGAATTAGTGGCTGGAACAACGTTGGATGATATAAACTGCAAATTCTACAGGAGAGCAGGATTTGATAGAACAACAATGAAAGCTAATAGATCTTGAGGAAATCTCACATCTAACGTTCCTCCAGCCACCAATTCATATATCGAATATAATACATATATTATGTATAACGTAACACATAATATACAACAATAATAATAACATGAAGAACAGTTATTTACAGATAATACATATGATACAATAAATACTCATTTCTAATTATTGGTTATAAAGTGTAGTCCTTATCCTAGTATGGCCTGCAATTAAAACATTACAACAAACAGAAGACTGCTTGAAAAATTTAATATCTTTATATATTAATACAATAGTTTGTTGTAACGTTTTAATGTGCTTGTTCTATTTTGCTAACATTCTGTCAATCATACATCCATGCTTCTCTTACGTAATTCATCCACTAACCCCTCTAACTCTTTCACTTTTCTAATCAGTCTTCTGTTTGTTTGTTGTAAGGTTTTAATTTGCCTATTCTTCTTTGTCAAAGTTCTTCCAATGATATGCGCATGCTTCTCTCGGTCAGTTATCATGTCGGAATTAAGAATATCACCTATGTAAGCTGTTCTCTTTTTTCTCCTAGGTACCTCGCAAAATGGAACATCGTCTTCATCAGTAACAGATTCAAAACTGCCATCGTCATCGGCAAATTCATTGTTCGAGCTGAAAACAAATTATATAGCATTCTGGACTAATGCAGACTAAGTGTAAGTTCAAGTATTTTTATAAAATGATTTATACCTTGCACTTTCAATTTCTGTTTTAATGCATGGGATGTTAACAATTTCTATCGGTTGCGTACGTGGTGCTTCGGGTGGTGCTGTGGGTGGTGCTGTGGGTGGTGCTGCAGATGGTGCTTTTAATAAACGAGGTAACGCATCATATTTTAAATTACGCTTGGTACTCCAGGTATTCCCGATAAAGGAATCTTTTTCAAAATGTTTGGAGCAAATTCTTGAGTGAACAGAGGGCTCAAAATCTTTCCGATTAATTGCTTTTATCCATTTCTCTCTTAATTCTGGATTTTTCGGAAATCTATAAACAAATTTGTTTACATTCACTACAAAGAATTTCGTCTGAGGCAACGGTTTCCAATCTGGGAGGCGACAGAATTATTTAATAAAAAATTAATTTGCAGTTTTCACTTTTTTGTAATAAACTTTATTATTTAAATAAAGGTTGGAGACCGCTGGTCTGAGGTATACATACATTGCATTCAACTCGTTATAGGTTATGCGATATTAAGTAAAAAATACTTACTTGTGGAAAGATATATCTTTATCACGATGTTGTCGTTCCTTACAATTTTTTATACAGCAAGTTTGCACCATTTTCACGAACGTTTACAAAATAATTCACAAATATGCTTGTATACACCGCTGTAATATACGTAAATATTGGTAAATATAGCTGCTTGTGTTTGCTTGTGTAACGTTTCTACTGGTTTCTACTGGTTTCTACCGTGTAACACGCGTTTCGTCTTATCCACTATCCACCATCTTGAATTATCTTATGACGTCAGTTGTGGGCACCAGATACTTGGTTATCTTGGAACACTGCACGTCCTGTGCAGGTCTATAAGCATATATGGTCTAAGGTAGCCTCCATCACCAATAAATAATAATCTTATCGATCATTTCATGCATCCCCCACAACGACCGAAATTTTAAAAAATTTTGATATCGCTGAGAGAATTCCAGTATCGTTTCACGATATTGCAATATCGTTTCACAATATAACATATGAGCGAAATGTTCGAAATTTTCGATCGATCGTTTCGCATATTCAACGTAACGGCAGAAATGAAAAGTTATTTTCATAATTGACAATTCCGAAAACCGTACAGATTTATTTATATATCATTCGTTCGTTTGGAAAATGCGTACAGATAAAAGTTCGAGAACCCGCATGTTTTACGGTGCCTCCGAAATTCCCGACGTCCAATATTGGCCGACATGCGTCCTTCTAAAACGTGTTTCATGCCTTATGGATCCTGAGGTTGGTCCAGTGCTCCATCGAAACGCGGATTTCATTTACATTCGGTTGGATTCGAGCAGCAATCATGCCCTCAGGTAAGTTTATCATAGAAAATACAGAACGACGCCGCGAGTTTTATTCGTCGATTCGCATTACGAACAACGGAATTGTTGGCGTTGATACGCTTTTATCATTTTATTGCGACATAACCAAACTTCTTGCTAGATGCAGCATGCTTTCAATATTGTAGTACTATGTATTAAAGATCTCGTTGGAAAATGCCGATTGACGCACGCGTTCGTTCGTTCCAGGCAAAAAAGCTAAGAAGAAGTGGCAAAAAACCCAAGATTTAGTGGACTTTTTGGATGTTAGGGGTACAACACCCACTGTGCCAATAAAACCATTGAGTTGGGCAGATGATGTAGAAGATGATCATCATGGTAAAACAAATTCATAAATATTTCGTCTATCGCCATTTCATTGAAATATATCTTCGCAATCATTTTCGATAATATTTATATTGAATAACAATAATCATAAAATACATCTTTATTCATATTCATATATATTCACATATATACATATTCATATAATACATAAAAATAATTTTAGAAAAGAGAAATTTCAGAATTAATAATCAAGCATAGAATAAAAGATGGAGTGTAGAAAATTTCTTTAATTAAGTGTGATGAATTTTAAAGCAGATCTTTATGCAAAATAAAAGTTGTCTACCTAAATTGCAACCAACTGGAGTGAACTAGAAAATTATTTTCTTTAAAATTGGAAAGGATATAACAGTATGCTTAAATTCTTCTAATGTTTTTGCTGTTTTAAATTACACTTGCTCATTTTTGTCATAAATGCATAAAATCCGCTGTGTATAATATGAAATAGAAAATTATTTTCTTTCTTAATATGTTTAGTTTCTTCTATAATTCTTCTAATGTTTTTACTGTTTTAAATTATACTTGCTCATTTTTATCATAAATGTATAAAATTGGCTTTCTAGTGATGAAAGTTTCAGTGCTTTCATATATACAATAAGATGAATGAATAATATGAAATAGAAAATTATTTTCTTTCTTAATACGTTGAATACATTGAATAGAACATAAAAGTATGTTTAAATTCTTCTAATGTTTTTGCTGTTTTAAACTATACTTGCTCATTTTTATCATAAATGCATAAAATTGGCTTTCTAGTGATGAAAGTGTCAGTGCTTTCATATATACAATAAAATGAATGAATAATATGAAATCGAAAATTATTTTCTTTCTTAATATGTTTAATAGATTGAATAGAACAAGCCTAGGCGACGCTGGCTCACGGAACAGATCTTGCTGTTACTCCTCTTCGGGAGGGAGAGAAGCAGCCACATCTGTTCCGCGAGCCAGCGTCGCCTAGGCCTGGAATAGAACATAACAGTATGTTTAAATTCTTGTAATGTTTTTACAGTTTTTAATTACACTTACTCATTTTTGTCATAAATGCATAAAATCCTAGTGATGAAAGTGTTAGAGCTTTCGTATATACCAGACCTGGGTGACGGTGGGTCGAGAAGTTATCAAAGCTAAAAGTTATAATGGAACATAACGTAAGTACTCCGGGATACTTGCCGAGAGACCGAAATCATTCTTATAACTTTTAGCTTCGATAACTTTTTAACGAATAAGTTTAGGGCATAAGTATGTGAGTACTTTTATGTAGAGCACAACAAACTGCATTGATTGGCGCTGTCAAAAATGTAGGTTTCCATTTTACAAAAAAGTGCAGTTGCATTTTTCTGATGCACCAATGCACAAAAGTGCATAAAATTAGTTGCGTAGTATGCATCTGATGCCATTCAACTTTTTCTTATAACATTTTCCTCTATTCCCAACTGGTTAGAAGGTACAAGCTGTTCCAGTTGCGTGGGACACTCTGTATACCATAAGATTCTCATGTTCTTTTGAATTGGCAGTTATTTAACCCTTTCCACTCGAATGGTGACTCTGAGAGAGGCTCCACTAAAAATTGCTGTACCATTATTCAAAATATTGTTGAAATTATAAAATGTGTCTGTATCTAATCAATTACTAAACATTTAGGTATTGTATGAGGTATTATACCAATTTCGTATCCATAAAATTTAAAAAATCATAGGGAATGGAAATATTCTAGGTTGGAAGAAATTTTCCAGTTAGAATATCTCCGAGTGCGAAGGGTTAATAATCATTTTAAAAAATCGAAGATAAATAATTCAGGAAGTTTTGAAAAGCTTAATAATAGTAGACGTCTAGCACTTCTAACTGTTAATTAACTGTAGGAACTTATACACCGAGGAGCAGCAAGGAGCCCGTGGTCTTGCCTACCGCCCCGAGGGCTGCAAGAGATCCACGTGGCATGGATGACGACGTCCCAACCAGTCCTCCTTTTGTAGCATCTCTTTCTAATCTTCCTTATGATGTTGATGAAGATTATCTGACAGACTTCTTTGCAGATATGAAGGTCTGATTATTTTCTTCATTGCTGTCAAGATTCTATTGTTAGAACACTTTACATTATTATTACTTTCTAGATCGTTAATATACGTCTACCAAAAGATTCAACCAAACTGAAGGGGTACGGATATATTGAATTCGAAGATCGTCAGAGTTTAATCGACGCTCTTAATTTACCGAATACCGTAAGTTTCCTGTTCGAAAATAGAAGCAACAGGAAGAACGTTATTGAATACGAATCAAGTGTGTATATGTCATCTCTCGTTCGCAGTCTATGAAAACAAGAAGAGTACGAATCGATGTGATGAACAGCTCGAACGATGATCGCCGCGGCGGACGTATGGGTAGAGATAATCGTAGAGACGGCTACGATGATCCGGAGCGTACGTCTGGAGATTGGAGAAGCGGTCCAAGAGACAGCCCTGCGGATGGGGATTCTTACCGAAGTCGGTACGATAACAGAGATCGTGATAGAAGAGATGATCGTGAAGGTACTATAATCAATCATTTTGAAATACAGTCGCCATTGTCACCATAAGTCTAGAACTATCAAACCGATGAAAATGAGTTTTTGGGAGCTTCTAGAGAAAACAGAGGAGTATCAACTCAAAATGTTAGTTGAAAAACTGTTTTTTTTTTTTCACCATTTATTTGGCAATTGTTTTAAATTTGAACAAAATCCGATATTTTACTCGAAGTGTCCGTTTTCGCGTGGAGTCACCCCATTATTAGTTACAGTAAAGATATTAGTAATGTTCTCGTTGCTTAGGCTCCGATTTCGATAGCAACAAGCCCGGTGGTTGGCGTGAGAATACCGACAGAGGAAGGCCAATGATGCGAGACAGAGGTGGTTTCCGAGACGATGATAAAGACAGAGAATGGTCTCGCTATGACAGGGGCAGCAGAGACAGAGACGGGGACCGAAGGAGCAACTTTGGACCCCGCCGTAATTACGGCGAGGCCGAGTACGATAGAGACGGTGCGCGAAAACAAACAAACTTACCACCGGCTATGGACAGTAAATGTAATCGATATTACTATTACTCGAAACATAGAAGTCATGGTGTTGTTAATTAAATATCTTCCAAAAGTTTGTCACTACTGAAGTGATTTTCATGTTTTAGCTGATTCAAGGAGTAGACCAAAACTGCAACTGCAGCCCCGTACGAAACCTGTGGAAGCTGGTGCTGAGCAACCTATCAAAGATGATCCTCCATCTGCTCCAGCTTCAGCTTCAGCTTCAGCTCCAGCTGCTGCTCCTGCTCCCGCTCCTGCTAGCACTCCCGCTCCTGCTCGTGCGTCTTCTCCTACACCTGCACCAGCACCAGCACCTGCACCTGCACCTACACCCGCTTCTGCTCATGCTCCTACTTCTGCTCATGCTCCTACTTCTGCTCATGCTCCTACTTCTGCTCATGCTCCTACTTCTGCTCCATCAACCAATATATTCGGTGCAGCAAGACCAGTAGACACTGCAGCCAGGGAGAGAGAGATCGAAGAACGTCTTGCTAAATTGAACTCTGAATCGAAGTTCAGAGATGAGAGAGATGGGTATGTTGAATACAGCTTTATTAATCAATTATATAGTCACCACATTCTTTTCCACAATTAAAAAACATCTATGAAACTCGGGCACAAACTTATGCAACCACCTAATGTTTTAACTGTAAAATGAGTTGCTAATCTTTTATATTTCAGTGATCCTGACAAACGTGGTAAAGAAGGCACTTGGGGCAGGCGTAATGGAGTACGTGTTCAACGCGTTTCACATTTTTCGACTTGCGTTCATCAATACTGCATACTTTACAAAATCTTTGTTTTAAACTCTTTTTAGGAAGGTCGCGACGACAAGGAAAAAGAGAGGGGTCGGCTAGCTTGGCGAACCGAAGACGACAGAGGACGACGAAACGAAAGACCGGCACCACAAAGTCAGCCCGCTCATTCTGGTAATTTAGATTTCGTTAACTCCAGAATGAATTAGCCCATACGATTTTTAAAATTAATTTATTTTGATTCAGACCAATATGCAGAGTCCAGAGGTCCACCATCGTTTCGCAGTGGACCTCCACTTCCAAAAGGACCCCAAAGATCGAATGAAACCCGTGGATCGGACAGGTAAACCTAACTTTCTTTTTTGAATTTTCAAATTTGTATTTAGAAAAATCGGTATCCAATTTTGATATGAATTTATAGAGATCGAAAAGACAGAGAAAAGGATGATGCCAGCAGAATGTCAAAGACAAAAGATGATCAAGCTCCGGTAAGTTGAAAAATATTAACGAATATTTGTGACGATGATGATGATGATGATGATGATGATGATAATGCTTATACTTCATTGCAGAACTTTGTCGCTTCCAACAAGTATTCCATGCTACCCGATGATGTGGATCCCGACAATATTGATGATTAGTTTTGATCATTAAATGTCATCAATGAAATTGTGCCACACGCATCATAAATTGGTCTATATATGCATATTATTAATTTGTTTTATCTCTATTAAAAGATACTTATCGAATTGATTCTTAAATCAAGCACTAAGCTCTTGGTATTACTTTACAGGAATTAATGTTGATTTGTATTTAATCTATTTTATTATTCGTAATATAATTATCTATCTACGTATGTATTTACTTTATAATTCGGCAACGAACATTCAATACCATTAAATCAATATGAGAAATCTGATGACATTAGAATAACGAAGTTATATCGATGTATTTTTTTTCTCTCTTTTTTTTCTCTTCTCTTCTAATATTCGATTCTAAAGATCAAATTGCATCTGTAAGACTTAGGAATTGGGACTTTATACGTCATACTTTTCTCTACTGTACAGTTATTTTACGATATATAACTGATTTACATGTAACATAACAATGCCAATTTAGGAGGGAACGATTAAAATGATAAGTGTACGGGAACTCGAGAGCGAGGTATTGTATTCCATTGCCTAAAATTCGATGTCGCAAAGATTTAATTAACAGAAATGTATAATTGCAATTGAACATCGAAATATCACATCACACGAACGCAATGAAATTATGGCATCTATGTGCTACGACGTGTCGCATAGAATTGCTATTTTAACAACCGTGACAATATCGTGGAGCTAAAACATTGACTGATCGATGAGAAGTCTTTTATAGCCATTTTATTGTAATAACAATAATTTTTCGACGAATTATGCTTGGGGACGTATATATTAAAAATTATGTATTTACAATTTCTCTTGAGGTATATATACACATTGACTTCGGTTTCGTTTACTGCTGAGTAGTCTGCGCCAATTGGCGTAGCTGTTTCAATACGGTTTCCAATAATTTCTTCTTATCCCTCTCGCTCTTCTTCAGTACGGCGAATACTGTTTTCTTATCGGATTCTTTTAATCTGGAAACATAAGTTTTCACGTGCAGATAGAATATCGGTGAAATGTTACTCCGAACGAAACAATGTACGGTACTACATACTTCTCTAACAACAGTACAGCCATGTTAGGAGTCACCAGATGATATTTACTCGATTCGTGGCCGTAGTCGTGGAAATAAGTAGGCCAGTCCCAGCTCATAAACAAATCTAATAATTGTCTTAATTGCGCGAAATTTTGGAGCAACGTTCCTTCAGGCAAACCGACCACAGGTTCCGAGGCGGCAAATTCTAAAAGTTTTCGTGTCGTTTTTAAGTTATGTGCAAAAATTATAGGCTCGGTACAACTACGAACATTCTGTAACCAGACATTGTACATCTTACTGGAGAAAATAAAGCAACCACGTACGTTCACACTGTATTGTATCTAAGTTGACTTGATGAAGAGCACCCATAGATATTTGTTTCACGTCCTCGCTAACTAGTATAGCTAGTATAGCCTTCGCTATGTGAGAACAAGCATCTTTGCAGGCAACTTGAGCAACTTCTTCCTGAAGACGAGATCAATATTTTATTTCTTATAATCCCTTAGAGTTTTATTGTTGTTATGCTAAACACTCACAGGTAGATTGGTGAAACACGTGAAAGTACTTTGCAAGAATGCTATGAGATCAGTGATAAAACCAGACGCATGTCCTTGAGGCTCTGCTAGGTTCCAGTCGTAATTTTCTAACTCCAAAAACTCGTCTAGCTTGTTCGTTAATTTGTCGCAGATCTGTCTCTCGGCGTCGTCTCTTGCTACTCGAAACATAGCTGACTCGACGCCCATGCAACTTAGTTGTCCCTCGTGGGGCGTTCTGTTTAGCATTATCTCGATGTCAATCAGTAATTCCATTGTACAAATATTATATCATTACTAGACTGCGGATGTTTATGCATTTTCCAATTTTTGTCGACAAATTTTAAGAAAGCGGAATGAAATAAAATCATATTTTTAATAGAAACAGCCTTTGTAGATCCGAAACAAATGGAAATTGTACAAAATTCTATTGAATTTTATATTCTAGCCTTTTCTGAACATTTTCGTAAGCCATACATGCATAAAGATCCGCAGTATAATTCTAATTCTTCTCACCCTGTGATATTAGTCACAAATTCCTCCAAATACTTGGTCGATTTTTCAAGGTACCCTGTGTTTATGATAATCTGAACTACTTGTAAGAGAGCCAACGATGGCTTCCGAAATAAGGACGATAGGCAACCGCTAAACGTTCTCGTTAACAACAAGTTCGTTGATTTGCAAATCATTTCGTCTATCTCGGTTTGCGTGAAATTCAGATCTTCTGAAAACTTGAGACAAGCATAGATGAACTCCTTGACTTGCTGGTAAACTTTCGGTACCATATCCGAGAATGGAAACTTCTTCGGGAACTCCGATTTTTCTAATTCTTCGTCGTGGTAAGGAAATAAATCCAGAATATCATCGTATTCCTTTTGCGTTGTGACCTATACATATTATAATACGCATTTAATACCAGAAATGTCAAAGATATATCGTACAACTGCATATTTACTTGAATCGGTAGGAAGCTATCTTCGTCTAAAATGTCTCTGAACACTTGAACCCAATGTTGCATCAATACTTCGTTGTAATGCACGCGAATTTCTTGCAACAAATCCCAAAGTTGTCCTACAGAATACCCATAATTCTGTATAGAAAGACAAAAAAAAATAGAAAATAAATATATGTACGAAGTACAATTAATTAATAATACAGCAGCTTATTGCTTACTCTCAAAGTTGTGTTGAACAACATTATTAGATTTTTTATTCTCAGAATTAATCTTGCGTCCGTACAATATGCCTGAAAGGATAACGTGTAGTTAATATTTGATTTAGTGATTCTTCTGATTTAGTCATGCTAATAGTTGCAATAATAATTATTTACAGAATGAGTACGGAGTGCATTGACTATTTGGGACAGTGCCATGGACCACAGTTCATCCAAGTAAGTCTTTGTTGCTAAGCTATTGCCTGTATTCAGAATATGATCTTCTACCACGAAGAATCCCACGATTCCTTGGAGGTAAGTCTGATAGCCAGCTATACTCTCGTGCTACAAATATGAAATAAAAATTGAATAAACTCCGCAACAAAGATACTGCTTCTGTGAGCGAAACAACGATATTCACCATATTAATGGGAGACTGTAAAACTAATCTAGCTTGTTGTTTCCTTTGCTGTCTGTAATACGCTTTGAACGTTTCTCCTTCGCGCAGTACCGTATAAATATGCATACAACGATATACTGGACTAAAATCCATTAAGTCCTGAGCACTCAATTCCTCTTCACCGTCGTTCGGCACAGATGTTCTGGTCTGTGATCTCTTCTTTTTACGACCGATGATCTCTGCTTCGATAGTTAATTGTTCTTGCGTCTGTTCGAAAGATCGACACACGATGCATCATACAAATTCATTCATAAACAAAGCAGTATACAAGCCACACTTACGTGTCTCATAGCAACCTCGCCGATTTTCGGCGAGTATTTCCTAATGTTTTCTAAAAAGTCTCTTAAATCAGACATGGAAGCATCCTTTATATTCTCACGTAGTCTAAAATCATTGCAATCTATCAGTCGCTTAATGTCACACACACATTTCTGTGTAAATTACTGGTTAGTTACATTCAGGCTGTAAAAACAAATGTTGCTTTATCTTGTGACATTACTCACTGTGGTATTTGCTGAGTAATTTGTGAGGAAAATCTATAATTTGTTACTTTTGGTAAGTCATGGTGCTCCAACTGCTCCAGTGTCTTTAGCGCTGGATAATAACGTTTGTCTTTCAGTTGTTTCTGCAACTTTGCGTAGGCAGCTAAAACAGGAAGACACATGGTAAGACTGTCTACCGCCGCAGCCATGTTACTCTCTACTTTGCGGGCTCTGACGAGCTCTTCCCCTTTCTCTATCACTTTGGTGGAAGTAGCGGTGATACGCTTGTCCAGCTCTAATATCTCTGCCTACAGAAAACAATTATAAAACATAGAGAGAGGTGGCGAGTATAGAAAAATCTTAGAATCTCTGCGAGGTAGACTAACGTTGAGTTGTTGTGCTTGAGAGCGAACTTGCAGAAGTTCCCTTATCGAGTCAATGAAACCTTGATAATGGTGGTTGCACATTCGTTCGATATCTTTGTCGTGGGCCTTGATGCGTTCGTCGAGCTTTTCCATAAATTTCTGATGCTCGTGGCCATCGTAAATAGCCCTATAAAAACAAACGAGAATTTACAGCAACAATAGGTAGTCTGTCTTTGTGATTTTTTTATCACTGTGGATAGCGGTACCTGAAAACAAGCCCTATACTATTAGTATCTGTAGATTCTATTTCATACAGCAGGTACTCGTGCTTGGGTACCATACTTGACAATAGATTGTCAACTTGGTTAGTTGACAACCTTGACATGTTACAACCCTAATTCAATTTGTCTTTATTTTACAACAGGGACAACCACCCCCGTTTTCCACCCTTCCAGTGCGCATATGCGCGGGGTGCGATCGCATCTGCGTGAAGGGGTTGTTCCGGGGGCGCGTCTTTTGACCAAAATACCGATAACGAATCTATCGTTTTATCGGTAGTTTTACGTACCGAAAAGTTGGGCCCAGATAGTCGTCTATGCCCTCGATCTCTTGAATAAGAATATCGTATCGCTGCATTTTGCCGATTAGATCCGACGAGAACTCGAGTCTCGAGTACGATAGAAAGAAAGAGGAGGCGTCAAAGAAAATTGTTAAAGTCGTTCGAACACCCTCAGATTCGCCAAGGTCAGGTAAATTCCATTTGTGTTGTGCAACTAATACATATCATGTCAACAAAAGAAACGAGGCCTACAGGTTCACCTAGAACGTTTCTGTCATCAGAGCAATTGTCCGAATGACAGTGTCAGTATCATTCGTTTGAACTGCCATTGACTGCCATCTTCCGCGAAACTGCATTGTCGACCACGTTGAAGCGTCGCTTATGTCGTGTGTCACTTTCCGGCGGTCAGTGAACTGTTCAATTTAACGGTATAAAGTGGTTTGTTAAACGACGGATTCCAGAGGGATTAAACAATTATTGTAATTACATGACTGAAATATATTTCATATGATATGGTACATTCATCGGCGTAACTTTCGACTGTCAGTCAGAAATGCGCGTTATTTTAAATATATTAGTCGCTATCAATAATATACGAACAATAGTAAGATAAAGTTTCCAAATCATTTTCAATCGAACAGATTACTCGAGAAGAATCGAATTTGTTTATCGTATACCGAAAGGTATATACAAATTTTTACACGTAATATGTATTAGCAATCTGTTCGTAAGTAGCGTATCGATTAGAGCCGGCGATCAAATTGACGGGATGCATAAATTTTGATCGTTTCCAGTTGTAGCGTTTATTCTAAAGAAAAAAATCTTCGAAATAACATGGTATTTTCTAACGATCCGACTGGCTCATCGCTCGGTTTATCAGATGTATATTGTTTTTGATAAATTCGACTTCCGAAGATAAACAAAACCGCAAATATAGTCTGCTCGGGTGAAGTGGATGTCTCGGTGGGAACGTTACGTCCGGCTAGAATGAAATAATTTCTCTTTGATTCTGCTTCGAAACAATCTTTATTATTTCTTTTTCATAGATCGCCGAATAATTAGTCGAACGACATTACAGATACGGTAAATTTGTCGCTGGTCATATTTTCGGAGCAGAAAAAACTTTTTCGGAGCAGACCGTACGAGCTATTGGCGTCTGGGTTGGAGACGCCAAGTCGTCGGATGTAGTTCTGTGCAGTGTGAACCCCGGTTGATCCTCACCTATCGATTCTATCGTACTGACGGTGCACTGGATATCCTTTTTCTTCGAAAATATCTCTGAAATAGTTGATCTAGACGCAGGATATTCGAACGAGACGTGAAACACGAGTAAGTAAACCGTTCTACAAGCGATAACCGTTTCCGAAATGATTGGCGCGCAAGTGCTTGGTTTTCCTGTGCGTTTCCAGGTCTCCCGTACAATTTGCCAGGCATAGCCAAAAAAAAAGAAAAAAAGGAGTTATTGTTTTATCGCGACCGTTGTTCTTCGTTTTCACGTGAAAATAATTGTAGTGGGACTGTCGCGTTGTACGTTCGTGCGTCGTCTTCGGTTTATTTGCGTCGTCGTCCCCCCTCCTCCTCCTCCTTCCTCCTCTTGTCCGATTTCTCTGGATGCGCATTCTTATTTGTATAATATTCGAGTGAAATTTTTGTAGGCAAGAAAAGAAAATGACACCGGAAGGATACACACGAGTGTATGTCGGCGGCCTGAATGAGAGCATCAAGAAGGAGGATCTACAAACAGAGTTTGAGAAATATGGCAAGCTGAACAAAGTTTGGGTCGCGTTCAACCCGCCAGGGTTTGCCTTCATCGAGTTTTTAAATATGAACGAAGCAGAACTCGCGTGTAGCAGTATGAATGGCACAGAAATTATGGGTGCCAAATTGAGAGTCGAAATCTCACGAGGTAGAGGTCGCGGTGGAAGCAGGGGTGGTATGGGAGGATTCAGAGGAAATCGAGGTGCCTCTAATAGGGGCTACGGTTCTGCGGTCTCCACTGCGCTCAGTTACAGAGGCAATAACACGTACGCAGATTATGGAAATTACTATGCAGGCAAGGGTGGTGGAAGTAGAGGTAGAGACTACTACGGCGAAGATTATATGACCAATCGTGCCAGTGGGTATGTCACACGAGAGGGATACGCGCAAGATGTCTATAATAGCGGAGAAACCAACGCTGATTATTATACCAACAAAGGCACTGGCACATCGAGGTATCGAAGTCGTTCTCCGGCTGGTCGTGGCAGGTACTAATGATACCAGTCCTTGTAAAATGATATTGTACGTTATATGATAATACTTACACGAGCCTAGTGAAACCGTTTCACTCGACGAACAAAGACCAAAACTGTATACACAAAAGCAATTTATTAATTTGCTTTTATTATCGATAACAGGCAACTGGTAATCCGTTTCTTTTGTTGACATTTAAAACCAGACAGAAATGTCTTTGAAAATCGTCTGAATATATTTTTCAAAAATGCAAAAGTTTTACAGCCTGGAATAGGTTACTTATTCCGTTGACATTGTTTGGCAGATAGATATTGTGAGCTGATGCAAACAAAACCAAAATTACATTAAGGAATTTCCTTAACAAGTAATTCAACATATTATTTTTTACATTCACTCTGACCTATGGTGATTAATGTGTGAGAAAATACAAACACAAAATTTAAAAAAAAAAGAATCATTTGTTGCATGACACTAGAGTCAGCGATTTATGCTGAACGAATTTATTGCATGTACAGATGTATTATGCAATTATAAATAGGCTCTCAATCAATGAGAGTTACCCGCCAGATAGAGGCGAAAGTAATGTGACATCCTGTTTTGCACTTCCATGTTCACAGTCATCGTCATCTTCGTGAATGCACATAAAAGATCTACACTGCATTGCCAATCTGAACCGCGGGCCAATCAGCTACCCGCCCTGATGACTACATTTCTATCCAATCTACGCAGCGACCTGTATATAGACAAGAACTACCATTGCAGAATTAAGTTGTGCAATACCATTTATATAGTATAATTTTAGTTCCACAGTTTGTAATCATTTTCAGAACATTACTCATTAATCATAGAGACGTGTTATTACGAACTTTATATACAATGAATGAAAGAAAGATGAAACAAATTATGAAAAAGGATTTGAATCAGCAAGCCATACGATCTTAGTCTAAACTTATTTTATAGTGTTTTTGCATTCTTTGAATTTGAAAAAAAAACAAAAAAAAAGGAATATTATATATTCTGTAATCTTTCATAAGTTTTTTTATATGTATTTTTTTATACTTCTTTTTGTGTTGTTCTCTCCTTTCTCTTTTTGTTTGGTTGAAGAAACAAAAAAGAAGAAAACATGCGACAAGTTTCTTCCGTAACTTTAGCGCTTTCTGTTTCTTCTTTTTTCTTTGGACTTTTCACATGCTTTGAAGGGGGTTCTAATATATGGTCGATACTTTTACATCATCTATCATAGATGTACTTAACGTTTAATAAGGTGAGGTAAAGCAAAGAGAATTTGCGCAATTTTAGCCAAATGCACACTACATGCTCGTATATAAAAATACTTAATTGTGCAGCTTTGCCTTAAAGGATTTTTATACGTCAAAACAGGATTAAAGAGCTGCAAAATTAATTCGCTGCATATATGATCTAAAGTATGGCCTTGAAATATATGTGCAGAGATAGTATTGCATTTGGAAATTTTGAGCATTTGTCACTGTGGATTCTCGAATGAAAAATAATTGAAATTATGGTAATAATGTTTACCATTGCTGTAAATGATGTGGAATTGGAAATCTATTAAATGATTTGCTCTCACTACTGCCCGCCACCCTGCCTGCCTGCCTGCTTGTCTACTTTCTTAAAGTTAATACTACTTTACTGGTTTCTTTCTTCGACGAATAGATAAAAGAGTTTTGAAGATCTTCGCAATAAGTACGAAACGTGAGTAATCGTTACGATGGTATTCAAAATTTTGTATGACTGGACAGTCGTCTCTAGATTTACAGACAATTTCCATACAATAATCTTTTAATCTCGCTATAAACGAACAATTATTTGGCAATCTTCGATAAAACACGGAGGAATTGCGCAACGTAAGTATCTACAATGTAAACTTGGTCGAATGAGTAATTGGTGCAAATGAATCGTAAGTAAAAGGGATTCGTAGTGTATTAACAATACAATATTATAAAACAACGATTACAGTTTGCTTAATAATAAATGCATAAGATTGATTTAGTTACATAGAACATAGATTACCTAATTATTACTTTATAGAAGCTAACAAATTAGATCGGCGTTCAGTATTTTGGAATAACGCTCTAATCAATTGTTTCACTTGAGAAGCCGTAAATTTATGCGCCAGCGGTCCTTTTCCGCCTCCCCATCTAACTTCAATTTCTTTCAGTGAAGCACCAAGCACTTTGATCAGTTCTAAAAACTTTTCCCATTTCCTTACGTGTTGATGAATCTCCTGAGGCTCCTGAAACACAGAAAATTACTTTTGTTAAAGATATCATTTAAACAAATAGGAATAATATTGTTCCAGTTTAATTTTACAGGAACAGCTGACGGAATTTGTTTCGAGGCCAAATTATTAATAATTACATCCTCACTGTAATTTTTAATAAAAAAACTTTTCGTGTATACTTGCTCATATACGTTTTTTTCTATAATATAGACACGCACCGGAAATATCATTGGTGCACGTTTAACTATCATATTGAATAATGTTCCCAAATCGGTCGCAACATCAGCAGGAATGTCTTCAACGGATACAATTCTAATTATAAGGTCTTCAACCATAGAATTCATGATGCATCCTGAAATGATAATTCATTTAAAAAGTAGCGTCGTAACATTTGCTCTAATTCCATTAAGAACAGAGAGAGACTGACCTACAGCTCTACAATATATATTTACAGGTAAAACGTCTAGCCAAACTGTCTTCAATAACTCTAGTTGTCGAATGCACTGTCTGAGTGCACGTTCCGTGTTAGGTTGCAGCTCCGGACTCTGCCCTAATGCTGACAAACCTATTCAAAAACATTTTTATTAGACCTCGTTACAGCAATTGGTAATTTACTATTCAATTTTGACTAACCCGATTCTTTGAGGATATCAAAGATAATATTTCGTTGGTACTTCATGTGTTCTAAGAAGTACGTCGATCCCACGTCCCTTAGTATTAATATTTGATCATTGAAAGCTAGATTGTAAGTTTTCAGAGACTCTGGTAGCTTGTCCCTGTATTCGTGTCCCAGTGTGAGAAGATGATGGGCGAGATACATACAATTATTATGGAATACGGCTGATTAAAAGATATATACATATGAATCATTAATTAAAGCTAACATCCGCCACATGTTAGTATGTAAGAAAGCCATCAAGTTCTCACCGACTTGCTGAGGTATCGTTTCCAATAACTTCCGGTGATGTTCCGGTACCAATCCCGAGTACATTTCGAAAACGTTTCTGCACGTGTAGAATAATTTTAGCGCGTAAGAATCTGAACTGCTACATGCTTCGTCTAGGATGCTTCTCGCAATATCCAATGTCTCCTTCGCGCTTTTACTGAAAGAAACATTTACTCGTTAATCTCGATATCAATCGAAACCGCGTCAGTTCTATTACCTTATCTGACATCTAGGAAGTTGAAACGTTTTATCGCTTAGTTTCGCGTCTGTTTTCATATCATGCTGATCATACACGTCTTCAGAAAATACTAGCGACTCCTGAAACATTGAGATTCGTTTCCAGGGTTGCAAGGGTGCGGGATGCGCCTTCTCGTTTCTCAATAATGCAAAGAGCGGGTTTTTCAGTAGTCAAAAGTGCTAGATGAAAGATCAATCTAGGCCGCGACCGCTCTCAAAAGTTCTATTTTTACATTTACAGGGCGTAATTTGCATTATTCGGCATCATGTAGCTGTCGCAGCATTATGCTTTCGAATAATGCAAGTTACGCTGCCGAATAATGGAAATTACACCTCGTAAACGTAAAAATGGGAGTTTTTAGGGCGACCGCGGCCTAGTTCGATCTAGTCTATCCCCTTAATCATTTGTAGAATTCGAATAATGGAATTTCATCGGGAAGAACTCAACCTGTGGCTCGTACGTGATACAATCGTGCAAATCTTTCTTCATAATGATCCGCGCCTTTGCCAACAGATCCTGACAGATTCTCTCGATGAAAAGTTTGTCGATATTGTTTGTGTACTCCGTCAAGAACAGCTCCTCCGACGTTATGAACCCTGCAATAATACAAACAATTACATGTCCGAAAACCGTTTAGCAGTAAACCGTAATATCACAAACGTACCAATTTTGACCAAGAAATACTGAAAATCGTAGATTGCCTGGACAATGGGGGTGAAGTTTTTCAAATCGGCGCTGGATGTGGGAACGATTCGCGAGATGCAGTTAGTCGTTAGGGATGCCGACAATCTGTCTAACAAATGCGGCTTTATCTCCTTCAGGAACGTTTCGTCGTCGTGCGTGATCACGTTAAAATGTTGATGAAGAAATTTGAACAACAATTCTAAATTGTACAGCACGCTCTTGTAGCCCGGGGATTTTTTCTTGTTTAGGATTTCAATGGTGAATACTTTCTCGTTGACCACGTAGACGGAACAATCGTCGTTGATGATGGGATTGATTATATGGTCCATGAGGGTGTTCGCGAATTTATGCTGGTAACTAGAGAGATTGTCGATGCAATGCAGTCCCTGAATCAGCTCTTGCATGTCGTCGAATTGGTCTTTCACGCTCAATGTGATCACATTCGTATCTTTGTCTTCGACGCCGGTCCAACAGATCCGTTCGCGCAATAACGAGGACGTGTTGGCCAGGAATGAAGTGTACAGGTTTAAATGCTCTTCCTCGATCGCTGTGAACATGTCTAGATCGCGCAGATCGCTTTGAGGATTGTACAATATCGTCTGCATTTCACACAGCGTGTAGGCTGCGTCGACATAGCGTTTCTCCTCTTCGGAATTCTTGACGGACTTCATGCATTTGTGTAATGTTAACAGCTGATTAGACAGCTGCAGCATCATGTTCGACTCTTTCAACGCCTGCGAGAGAGTCTTCAACTCTTTCGTGGAACCCGACAGCTCTATTTTCACCTTGAACAACAGAAATTAATAAAAACTCCCAGTATTTCGCGTTCAAGAATTTTTCGCATGGTACCTGATCGTCTATCCTTTTTTGTAATTCGTTCAATTCTTCGAAAATCTTCTCTCCTTTCGAAACTAAATGCTGATCCTTCGTAAGTTTCGATGTGAATTCGATGTAATTGTCATCCATGAAGTTTTGTACGTCGTACTTCAGTTTTGTTATTTCCTTTTGTATTTCGGCTATCTTCTCGTTCAAATTCATCGTCTCTAATTTACCTGCTCGACAAATTGAGAACGTTAGAAATCGGAGGAAATAGTACAGTATTGAAGAAACAATTTCGAGCGTTGTCTTCAAATATTTTCGCGGGAAATTTTGTATATTTCTGCAAGTTTGCATGCCTTACGTTACTTTCAAGTACGCACCTGCTGTGATCAGCACGTCAGTTAAGAACGATGTCATGTTGCTTTCAAAATAGAATGTTGTGTTATAATCTCGAGTATGATATGTTGTACTGTTGATATTTGAGCAACAGTACCTGTGGAGAACAATTATGAATGTCAAATAACCTGCAAGTTCGTTTCCATTCTACTTTGACACTTTGACACACTGTTTCTGACAGCATAGAATGCTCTGTTATTAGAGATGAGACGGTCATGATATTTTGTTCTGCATATCGTTATTTATAATTCGGAGAACTTATAACTTTTCTGTGATAATATATTTTTTCATATTTGACAAGAGGAGACACATTTAATTCATTTTAATTTCAAATTTCCCTCAATTTTAAATTTTATATGAAAATTAAATTATAAGAACTTCTAAAATTGAGAAAAAAAGTGAAAAATTAATAGAAATTCTTGTAATAATTTAATTTTCATGCTAAAACAAATATACCGTGTGTAAATGTGTTACAATAGGATTTCAAGGAGCGCATGCGGAGTATTGTGCACTGAAAATTGGTGAGGGAGTTTCCACTCCGCGAAGGTTCTATGGTTTAGTGCGGTGGCATCTCAATGGAGGGCGTTCGCGTGATCTTAACAAAACATTCTATCGAGTGGCCGTACCCTGTCACGAAACGTGGTGGTTAGCAGTGGTTGAGAAGATGGCAAGAAACGAACGAATCGCGTGCTAATGCAAACGAAGCTAATCGAGTATTATTCGCGACGGCCGTGCAGTTCTCGGTATTGTCGACGTCCTCGAGATCTCGGTGACGATATACTGTCTCGCATGGAGACGATGTGAGAAGCCGAGGCGAACCTCGAAGGGGGGTAAGAGTTCGGCGCACGGAACGGCCGAAAACTCTTGCAGCCGATGTCAAACATGCGGCGACCAATTTCGCGGAAAAGTCTACCGAATCGACGGCGTGTTTCGGTCGAGATTTATCAGTGAAACCAGTGCCAATGAGCGTGAATATATGGCGGCGCGAGTACTTTTACTGAGCATCTTGTTTACAGAAGTGCTAAAGCCCGCTTGTGTCGCAGGTGCGTCTCCCTCCTCTCCTCCTATCTAATCTGTTTATGTTCGCCAAACCAAACCGATACATGCTGGACCACGCGCTAACGTTTCTGTCGTTGCTAACTTTTCTCTTTCTACCCTTACGTTTAGGGATGGGATCAAGTTCAATATATACTCACGAATCCCGAGTCAATTTCAATAACCAACTTTCATTTCATGGGTTTCGATTACTACTTCAAAGCAATAATGTTTCAATGATTATATTTGAAAAGTATTTTCATTTTCTACAAACTGACATCGAACCTCGGAACAAGTACTTACAAGTTTCGAAAAGATACTTATAAGTACTTTGATGTTGAAAGGAATCTTTTACAAGTAGTACCCTCAGAACTGCATAGTAGGTTTTAAGCACTTTATTTGTTAAATTCATTTACAATATTCGGTTTTAGTCTGTCTTTTTTTATCCATGATATTTCCTGGTTTTGAAAACATTCTTTTTGAAGATACAGATGTGACCATTATACAAAGATATTCACATGCAATTTTTGATAAAGTGGGGTAATTCATTGAATTTTCACGGATATGTGTCCATATGAAAATCTGGTAGATTATGAAATTATAGTTGTACATGCTGAATTAAATTATCCGTTAAAGGACAGTACTTCCATTTACCAAAGTACTTGTATAAGGTTCGAAACTAGAGTACTATTTCTATTTTTCGAAGTACTTATACAGAGTTCGAATTCAATCAATCAAAGTTCAAACCTGTTTTCAAGGTACTTGATCACATCTCTACTTACGTTCTCTCGTCGATGGTTCATTTGGAAAATCCTAATCTGATTCCGAATGATTTTCTGTGGTTGTTCCTGCGCAACCATCTGCTTTTTATGGTTTCACTCGTGTTTCAAGTAGAGCTTCTTGTTTTGTCATGCGTCAGGCATCAGCCCGGTAACTTGCCAATCTGTGTACACATTTCAATTAAGAACACAGATTTTCGAATTGCTTATTAATGCATGCGCAAAATTTTCGATCCTCTAATTTCAGGTGTCAAAGAAATTGGAGCCGGTTTACACAACATAAACATTTCGAAACCAGAAAGCTTCAATACTAGTCCAACCAAAGGTTCTGGCGTAACATTAGAAATTCAACCGAGTGGTCATGTGATATTAGGGAAAAAAGGAATTATACTTAGTTGTATAGCTGGTTCAAATCAGAATGTATCTTGGTTACACAATGGGGTATCCGCACCGCCGTGTGGTATTGCACGTTGTACGCTTCTACGGAATGGCTCTCTTCACTTACACAAGGTATGTTCCTGCAAGTACTAATCAACAAGTATTAACGAATGCATTTTCATTGGTATTCTTGGCTCTATTCTTGTTGTAGATGGTGCAGAAATTTAAAGAAAAGAACAATACCACAGTTAATTTTAGGGATTACATTAAAGACGAATACCGTTGTGTAGCGCATACTAATTTAGGACTTCTACGATCGTCTCCTACATTTATACAAATAGCTGGTACAATCCCTGTTCATTATTTTATTAAGGGTTGTTCAGTAATGCCACTACGATTACAATTGTCTTTCTACTTTCCAGAACTTGCCCATATATTTAAAGAATCACCCGAAAACATAACTGTACACGAAGGTGAGGTAGCAAGACTATCTTGCTTGATAGATAGCGTTCCTTTTCCTCCTAATATCACATGGCAGCATAATGGAGAAAAATTGTTGCCCAACCGTAATAACTCGAAGTAAGAAACACTTATAATCAGTCAACAAACGAGCGCTATAATTTACTTCACACATTAACGTACTTGTTTTACAGTAGTAGGTATTTTATGGTACCACCTGGTGTTCTGTACATAAAAGCAACAAAGTTATCAGATGCTGGTTCATATAGGTATGCATATATTTCGTTGCACAGATTAATTTGCAAGTTAGAATCGATAATATGTAAAATGTACATTTCTATTTCCAGATGCATAGTAAATAATGAATTCCTAAAGAAAACCAAAAAGAGTAAAGAGGCAAAATTAACCGTTACCTCTCGGCCAGAGGGTAATGGATCGCATACGCCACCGTTGTTGTTTCCGCAAGTTTCGTATAATCATTGGTTGCTAAATGGAACAAGTCTTAGTTTAGCATGCGCTGCATCTGGATATCCATCTCCACTTATGACGTGGACATTTATTCCTCGCTATGCTGGTAACTTATTTGCATCCACGTTCTCCAAAATCTTCACGATTTCAAAAAATCGATTGTACAACATCTATTTCAGATACTCAAAATGTTGCACAACCTCGCATTTTGCCTAATTCTAGTATCGGAATCAATATATTGTCATTGGTAAACGTGAGCGTGTCCGATGCAGGAGTTTATCTATGTTCTACGAAAACCGTTGATACAAACAATTTGGAGATTCAGGTTCGTCGTGGAAGCTACATTCCTGCAGCTGCAATGACAATAACAATAATAACCGTTTTATATAATTGATTTTAGAATATTACGGTGGATATTTTGGTACCACCAACGTTCTTGAAAACGCCTAAGAGCCAAGTGTGTCCAAATGGAAGAACCGCGCGATTCGAGTGTCAAGCGCAGGGGTTGCCTGTGCCGAAGATATATTGGTTGAAAGACTCGCTAAATATTACGATGAACGGTATACCATGACTACACATATCAGATGATTGCATCAGTCCGTGCCCGATTTTCGTAGATGTCGCAAGACGACATCGTTTTGTAATTGTCGAATAGAATGGTGACTATATAATTGATTAACAAAGCTGTACTCTTTAAAATTTACCCATTGAATGTTATTTTCAAGTCGAACACGAACTTGTGCAATCATCTAATATACCATTGACTCGATACTTTTTCTAATCCAGCTACGATCTAATGTATAAACAACTTTCACAGGACGTAGGACTACATACATAAAAGATCATAATAAAAAGGAGTTAGCAATATCAGCAACGGTTCCTTCAGATTCGGGTATTTATCAATGCGTTGCTGTGAACTCGGCTGGCGAAATTTGGGCCGCAGGTCGGCTTCAAGTGAACACATCTCGTAACAGTCCTGCTGCACCTACCTCTCTGAAATGTCATGCTGTATCACCCGTTAAAATTTTTATTTCCTGGGATCCACCAAAGTCTCTACCGTACACCAGTATTACAGCTTATACCGTCCATTACAGTCCCGTAGGTGAGTGAAACAATTCAGAAAGAGTTGATCAAACGAATAATAATATTGAACGTACAATCAGATAACGTGTATAATTCCCACATATAATTCTATTTAATACAGAAGGAGGAAAGGAAGAAGTTTCACCGCCCGAACCCGGTAACTCTACATCGGTGGAAGTGACGAAGCTTCTCGAACCGTTTACTAATTACTCCTTCTACATACGAGTGTGGAACAATAATGGTCCCAGTGACCAATCAGCCACCATTTTGTGTTCTACAGCTCCAAGTGGTAAGTCGAGATTCCCCTTTGTTCTTTTATATTTATATTCGCGTGGAATAGAATATTAAAAGCGCTGTCTCTTTACGCAGTTCCTATAAGTGTACCAAAAGTAAAAGCGAATATAATTAGTAGTACAAAATTAAATGTATCATGGGAACCGCTCGCTAAGAAGGAAGCTCGTGGTATCGTCGTACAATACAAATTACAGTGCAGACGGCATGAACATCCATCTTCTCGTGTTCTTCCTTTACCTGCTAGCGTTGAATCTTATGTACTTTCTGGTATACACTCCACTTATTTCTCATTGTTCTGTAATGCAGACGCCGATTTACGAACCCGCGATTAAACCTGACTGAATTATTCATATTTAGATCTAATACCTGGTGCACAATACGATTTACGAGTATTAGCAAAAACAAATTTAGGCTGGCCTAATATGAGCGAGTCGCAGTTGGAGTGGACGACTGTGACTATGCCGACCGTGGAATCAATTGTTATCGAAAACGTTGTGGATATGCAAGTATCGCTTATAAATTCTTCGATCGTGAAGGTTCGTGTACGTTCTCCAAATTATCCGTTAATACAGTTCGTATAATATTCATTGTTGTCTATAAAATTTCTTTGTTTTGGTTCACAGGTGAAATGGAAAATGAATATTAAAGACAATGATAAAATTAAATCAGAATTTGATCTTTGGCAAATCTATTGTGAAAATCAAAATGGACAGAAATTCGCAAGTATTTTTTTACCACAAAATATTACCGAACACGTATTTACTAATCTCGGTAAGCATTGTTCCGCGCGGTGAAGTTTATTTTCTACTTTGTCGAGAGAGGATTAAATGATTTTATCGTTCTGTTCAGATGTAAATGTTTCGTATATGGTGGGCTTGTGTATGATAAGCTCTGGCAAAGCGACCAGTTGCCTGACAAAGCAGATCGAAACTGTTCCACTGGATGCAGGTAAGTTGAGAAATTCGATGGAGAAAGCGGTACAGTTGTTGCGTGCGCAATTAAAACACTTTCGTCTTTAATTTAGGTAATCTGCCAATGGCCTTGGAAGCTATTCCTGTTTCGTCTACTTCCATAAATGTAACATGGTCATCGAACGACGCGCATCAAGTAGATTCTTTCGAACTGTGCTACCAGGCGATTCATACCGCAAGTCTGGACGGTCCTAAATGTATCATATTGTACGTATAATTACTCTATGTTACTTCAATTGGAATCTGTCGTGTCTAAAACGATTGTCGTATTTTTAGAAACTCTACGAAGACGAGCGTCGATAAACTGAAACCATTTACATTATATCAATTTAAAGTAAAAGCTATTCGAAACGACACAAGCCAAAGCAGTTTCTACAGCGAAGCTATCGAATGTTATACGAACGAAGACAGTAAGTACTATGTTTCGCATGTATACAGGGTGAGTCTGATCACATGACGATCCCAAATAACTCGTAAGTTATTTGTTGTACGAAAAAAATGACTTACGAGTTGTATCGTCGTGTTATGAGACTCACCCTGTATTTAAAGTCTTGGAGAAATCAGTGAAGAAGATTGATAACCCGATACTTTCAGTTCCTGGAAAGGTGGAGGAGGTACAATGGTTTTTGGTGAACAATACAAAAGTTCGCATCGCGTGGAAAGAACCGAGCAATATAAATGGTGTAATACAAAATTATTTTGTCATATACACCATGGATTTGATCGATTCGAAGACCATGTGGAAAAACATGACGGTACCTGGCAACAAAACTTCGGCGATTTTACTGGAATTGACTCCGGGGAAACGATATTTCGTTATGGTCCGGGCTTCGACGAAAGCGGGTTACGGTAAACCTTCTGATCCTATCAATATTATCACCAGCGGTGGTCCGTCGAAAGTACCTAATCCGCCGGATGAACAAAAGCCGCCGCAAAACATAAAGCCAGATCAGAGCCTTGGTAAGCGACGGATTCGCTAAAGCAATCTATGGTGAACCTGCAGAACAGCTATCCACCTTTCGATTTCAAATAAAATCGTAAAAATCGCACAAACTATAAATAAATTTAGTCTTGTTATTTTCATAATACTATACACACCAGTTACTTTTGATGGTCGGTAGGTTTAGTGTTAATATGCAAAGGAAAAAGTTCTGCAGTTTCGCCGAATCTATTTATCGTTACCCCAGCATTGGCGATATCTATAATGCGAAACATGTTACGTTTAGGTGTGATTCTTGGCGCAAGCATAAGCATCGGATTTATCATGATCTGCCTGTGTAGCATGTATTGTCGAAGGAAGTGGGAAAATGCTCGTATCTTGAGAGACAATGCGCAGGCAATGAAAGGGGGACGTTCGTTGGTACGAAATGGAAACAGATGTTGCGTGGACGAGTCCTCTACGTCGGTGAGCCAACAAATGAACGCTAGAGTGACGCCCAACGAAATCGAACTTGCTGTTCTTTGCCCATCGTCTCCGGTGGCGACGAATCCACATTTGGATACAAAGGTACATCACGAAAGTCGATGCTATTTCTTTGTCTTGAGTACGAGAGTACAGACAACTAATTTGTTCGTTGCTACAGGGTGGGAAATCCAATGGGATTGTTGAATCCTGCGCGAAGGAGCCTTTGCTAACGTCATGGGACGTGAATGGCGAGCCTAAGGAGATTCAAGTAACAAAAAGTTCACAGGTACGAATATAGTTATAAGAAGAAATGTGTTCTGAATTAAATATATTGTAGGCCATGTGAAATTAAGAAGGACAAGCCTTAAAAGTTTGCAAATTTTACCCATTCTGGCGAAAACTGGCTTCACTTACGAATTTTTTATCTCGGGAACTGTTTGTCCGATTGAGCTATATTTTCAACCTCGATAATTAACTTCATAATGTCGAAAAAGGGTCGATGATGGGTCAGAGTGATATTCCTGGGAGTTTTCCTTTCAAATTGAGCCCTTGAAAAGGATGGAGAATTGAAAATTGGCGTCACAATGAGCTGGGAAAAGACGCGTTGTAATTTTTAAACAAATTCTAAACCGGCAAAATGACGACATAGACCCCCCCTAATTTTACATGGACTACAGCATATTTTATTCAGAACAAAATCGCCGGTGGTAACGTCAAAAAGTGATCGATGTGGCATGGAATGACCCATCGACAAGAGAATTGTTTCATTGATACCGAGACGTGTTTCTTTGGTGTGTTGCAGTACAAAACAAAGGACTTCGTTAAGCAGACGTCGGAGCACGAGCTGGAGCCAGATTTGGAGGGCACGCAGCTCACGATTGTCAATTGCACTTTAGGCAGTAGCAGTAGCAGTTTAAACAACAACTCGGGATGTCCGGATGGAGATACATCCTTGTCGAAGTCTATGTGTATATCTGTTCCAGCGCTGGGACCAAACGGATGAAAGCTGCCGCGGTCGATACGATTCAGTATTCACACTTTCTTCCTCTGTTACTGTGGCAACAGGTAGGATACAACCAATTTTCCCGTGGTTCGGCTCGGCCTCGAATCGAATCGACGTGTACATAATGCGTATACGAACACATGCACACACACGCATACACGCGTGTGTGTGTACGCGTGGGTTAAAAGTAACAAGAAATGAGATTCTCGAGGAAGTAGAAGCAATGCAAGTTACTACACTTTACGAATTGAGTACGGTACAGTTTGTAAATGAGAAAAAATACTGATACATTCTGGTAAGTAATGTAAATAATATAGGGTCGTACGGATAAGTACGGTCAAATCTGAAAACACATACACACACATAAACACAGGTTTTTGTAAATAATATTCTCGAGCAAGTTCTGTCTATTGAGAACACTGAGAGAAAGAAGTATTCCTGTATTAACGATTCGGCAAGAAATCTAGCGATCCTTAGATTTCATGTTGTGTTAGAAACGGCACTGTGCTACGGATAAATCATGCGAATGATACTTAATATTCATTAGCTAACTTGCTCTCATACACACACACAAACACACGCGCGCGAGGGAGAGAGTGAAAGAGAGAAAGTTGATACCCATGAAAGGGTGGACTATGAAATTAAGAATGAGATAGCGGGACGGGAAGAAGTTTCTCGATGCTTCTGTAAATAGGATTAACCATTAACCTGTGAATATGTTTATAAGATAGGGGTATCATGTTTTTCGAATGATAGCGAAAGATAAGTAAATAATGCATTCCTTTTACGCTAAGGAGGACAAAATTAATGATAATATTCAGGTACAGTTATGGCCTAAGTTATTTCACAATATGTATTGCTTTCGAAAAGAGCAATAGTATTGATCATTCCACACTCTTGCGTTTTCCATTAGCCAAATCGAGACGAACAAGAGAACGTTCTTTTTTAGTTAAGCGATTGAAATGGGAAAACTAAATCAGATCTTAATCTATTCGCGAGATAGAGCTAGAACTTTGATTTGCTTTTTTAAATGCCAGTGCTACCGACACACGAGTATATAGCATTCGAAACATTGACGAATATATTGATTCTATCAAAAAGAGTCTGAACGTTATCAAAACGCTTTTCAAAAGGAAAGGAAAGGATCGAGACGTTTGTATTAATTTAACAAAGTCTTGTTTACATTACGCGTCTAATCATTGTATTATAGACTACTGCAACATAATAGGGGGAGCAGGAAAAAATAAGTATTGGAGTTTTTAATGGGAGAAATTCTAAATTTTTTAGGCACCATGTACAAAACTTCGACGAGAAGACCGTATATAGTTTTAAAAAGATTATATCGAGACGCGGACAAAGAGTAATTGGAATACTATATCAGCAGTTACGTTCTAAATATTTTTTCCTGTTCTACGTCGTCGGTTTACGTATGACAAAGACAAATCTTACGTTGTACAAGACATTTAAAGTTAACTACACCATACAAAGGGAAGAACGAAACAAAACTACAAAACATATTCCAGACTGGTGCATGTTACCATGACAGAAATGAAACCCAACACAGTACCTGATAGAAATAAGCTATATCTTTTAGAGTGAGACGTAGATATGTCATGTTATTATTGTACCTCCATTAATTGTTATTTATTACATTTTACACGTTTCAGTAGTACCCGAAATGATCACATTACACTGAATCATGCAATAACGTAGTCACTACAAGCACAGTATGAAATCATGTAAAGATAGCGTTCCATCTCGAGGCGCGCCATTTCGACAACTGTTCGGAAAATGTCGAACTGTAAGTAGATGTTTCAAACATGTTCCACACTCTCTAAACAGTTGTCGAAATGTTCGGTCTCGAAATGGACTTGATAGAATTAAATCAATCTGCACATACTAGAGATTTTTACCATATTATATTTATTGTACAGATTTCTACAACTTTATACGAAATAATTTGTTAAATATTATAATTTGATATCAGTTCTACAAAAGAAAATAATTCTGCCTTACGTTAAAGACATGTTACTATTAATACAGATTTTTTATATAGAACACATACTCACACACAGAGACAGACACACACTGCAACTATGCTTTCTTAAGTATAAATTATGATTTACACTTATATGTATTTTATTCGGACTCAACATTAATAGGTTATAACAAGACTTCGAGAGTGAAATAGTTACAAGATCTGATTGATTTGAGAAAGAAAAGAAAAGAGAAGAAAACAGAAAGTAATTTTACTCGCACCTCGTGTATAAAATTTGTTATATATATAGTACGATCATGGTTTTTTTTTATTAGAATCTCATTTCTCATACAACGCGACAGCTATTTATTCTTGACATTAAAACACGACAAATTTGATTTGTTGCAAGCATACATATTTCACAGAGAGAATTTGCTTGTTCTGTGATTTTTTTTTATTTAAACGATTTGTTTTCCATTTGTTATCGTATTTAACATGAACCTGTTACATTTTACGTTACTGACATATAGTGGTATACTTTTATATTTGTTGAAAGTATTTGTTACTCTTCTCAGAGTTGAATGGGGGAAACGAGAATTGATAATATAATCGGTAGGCAACTATAATTAACATTGATCGCTCATGAATTTGTTTTCCTTTGGCATTGAACTCTCCTCAAATATTTCGAGATATCTTTCGCACTGTATGTATATGTTAATTATTAAGCTTGTACAATTTTATAATATTAACGGAATTTTAATAATTCTAAGAAGAAAGGTATTATTGTTTTTATGGATAAAAGAGAAAGGAAAAAAAAAGAAGAAGAAGAAAACGATAGTTCAAAAGCGTTGACGGATGATGGAGAAAAAGATAATTAATATAGCGACGAATACTTGCGGCGAATATATTATGCTCTATCTCTTTAAAGAAATTACAAGGCTTCTTTTTTTACTGTATACGAATCTTAACGATCGATTTTTATAGATTTTGTAAGGGAAGTGAATGAATATAGGTTTATGAACGCTTTCGATCATTTTATTCTTAGTAACATAACGATGTACTATATTTAAGTGCAGCGACGCTTCGACTGCCATTGATACTTTTTTACCGGGAACTTTTTCATTCGTTTTGTATTGTACTTTGTATAAAAAAAGAAAAAAAATAATCTTCCATTTTTTGATAAACCGTTTATCGAATTTATAAGAAACCAATAATGATTTTACATCAAATGAAACAGTTCGTGTACTGTAACGTTCGTTTTTTTTCAAAGTAACTGTGTGGATGTGATAAGTTGTAGAGACTTCGTAGAAAATGACGAGGAAAAACAAAAAGAAAAGGAAAAGCAGATAATAGAGTCGCCGTGCTAAGTGTTCGATTAACTTCTAAATGAACGGATTAATAATTGCAGTATTGAAGTACAAAGCAATAAACATCTTATCTGTAGACTGCAGATAGGCAGGAACGAGTATTGTAAATCTCACGTTTAGAGTAATAACGATTTGTATAAAAGAGAAATACTTGGAATTGAGGCTATTTCAACAATAGATTTTTCTTTTTTATATATATATGATGTATACATATAGAAAATATTGATTTGTCATATGAAGTCTTCATATACAGGGTGAGTCACCTAACGTTGCCACCTCAAAATATCTTTGTTGTCTTTAAAGATGCGTCAAATGTCTGAAGGACAAAGGTTGAATGGTAAAATGGGGCTCATATGATACTAAAAAATACTAACCTACATACATATGTATGTCGAAAAGTTAGTAGTTCAGGAAATACTTTAATTTAAATAATTCTAGAACGCCATTACTGTCGTACCAAGACGTTACACTAGTAAATAAACGCAAATGCCTTAGTACGACAGCCATGGTGTTTTAAAATTATTTAAATTAAAGTATTTCCTGAACTACTCACTTTTCGACATACATAGGTTAGTCCTTTTTTCTAACGAATGTCCAGCTGCATCGATTGATGTATTAAAAAATACCTCATTCCATTTAAAAAAATGAAGGTTCATATCTCTAAAGAAATTGCATAAAAACTAAAATTTTTTGGTATCGTATGAGCCCCATTTTACCATTCAACTTTGTCCATCAGACATTTAACGTAAGTATCTTCAAAAACAGCAAAGATATCTGAGGTGGCAACGTTAGGTGACTCACCCTGTATAAAAGAAACAAAGTATTTTATTAGTAGGTTCTCATGATGCATATCTACTTCTACATTCTATCACACTAAGCAATATTTCAATTAAGCGCGTTAGAAGTGTACCGTCTATAGCATTTGTTTCATTTGTGCAGGAAAAATTTCGGAATATTTTCATACGAATTCACTTGGTAGCATTCTTATCGGATAGCAAAGGGAGAGTGTAGTCATTTATTTAATTTCATTTGCAATAGCGTTTCAAGACGAAACGATCCAATAGTATTGGCCATACATGGACATATATAAAGTATTAATTATAGATCGTACGGCGACTCTAGTCAAGTAAACATACCTCCATAATCGCCACCACGCTCGTACGCGGTGGGAACCTTATATTACTTAATTTTAACTTAACCTCAGTACCTATTACACAACATTTATAATTTAGATTTACACGATTTACCTCAGAAAATATATTTGTCGCGTGACAGTGGATAGATATAGCCAAGACATTAATACTTTATTTTATACGACGAGATATATATGAAAAAGAAAGAAAGAAAGAAAACGAAGGAACACGGTAAAATTGATGTTTGTATTACTATCGTTAATTGTAATAGTAATTATTATACATTAAGGAAACTTTATTAATTTATTTTTCGCGAATCCTTACCATTTTTTTTCTATCCTCTTTTTTTTTACTGACACCTTCATAATTAGCGTATTGGCGACGATTATACTGTTTTCTAGGGTGCAGTTACTTTGTAAATATTTTTTACTCTCCGATTGTACATATATTATCCGCAGAAAATATTAAAAGTATATATTTTAATATATTATGTATAATGAACTACATCAAATTATAATCTTATTGTTTAAAGTATTCGAATTAAAACGATACACGAAATATTTAATGATATTGTTGACCCTTCTGAGCGCAGTATCTTGTTGTAACCAATGATTGAATAAAATTAAGATAGTGTATCGATGTTACTTGTCTTGCGAAAGAGAGAAGAAAAAAAAAAGAGAACGAAGACAAGAGATAAATATCCTATTCCTAATAATATATACACGCAAGTCTTGGGATTACATGAGAGGTACAATTGAAAACGCATGATTAAATTGCATAAATGAATAACTTTATTATCAAATGATTAATAACAATTGTTTCAAAAGAGTAATACTATTAATCTTAATTGGCAGTTAGTGCCGTTAGCCTATGCATTTATTTTGTTATACAATCTGATGCAAAATTAGGTTTACCTTTTTTTCGTGTAATAAACCTACTCAATTTTCGTGTTTTTTTGGCGTTTTAGAAATATTTTTCTAGCTTAAGTAATATTATTTGTACTTGATTTAATACATTATATCGTTCGAATGTATCTAATATTTCTAAACTTACGAAAAACCGTTATTTGCTTGGAATAAAAAGATTTCTGAAGTCACGAGACACAGCTCAATGGAAGATCTATATTGGAATGCAGTGAATGTAAAAACAAAAAAAGTCCCTCCCAACATTCTACACGAATCTCATTAGTTTCTCCCTCTTTTCTTTTCTTCTTTTTCAACAATTATAATTATTTTTCCAGTCTTGGAGAAATGCAATATAAAAAGCATTTGTTTTCACGATGTACGTAATTCTCTAAAATATTCATCCAAATAACGTCTACATGCTATAATACATTAAAGTTCCGGCATGTAAATATCTCTAGTCTCTTGTTTGCTCATCAGCATTTTTCCCCAACCTCCACATTACTCTTTATATTCATGTCAAAACTTGACTAGCAACCTTAACGTGCGAAAAATTCATAGCTCAAACTATGATAAAATTAAGTACATTAATTCCTAGTTTATCACATTTGCAGATAGGCTTATTATATGAAATCTTCGTATTCCATCTTGTATACTCTATATAAACTTGACTAACAGTATTCGTTAGCGGGTAAAATACGAGTAAAATGTATAACATACAATAAAGTACGTAACTTGCATAGATTGCTAGGCACAAGGTGAAACGCTCCAAAAAGTTCTTTATACAAGTTCATTGTAAGCTGTTTCAATAATTGATCTTGGCAGTCTGCATTGCTAAAATTTATAGGACCAACGAATGTGGAAATATTTTCATGTTCGCATAATCTTCGAGAACCTGGAAAAGAAAAATAAATTCATACAATCGATTCTCTTTACCAGCCGCTCTAGTAAAAGAACTCCTGTACCTCTTTCAGAGCGTTCTTCGTGAGCTTGGGATACATATAAGTAAACCCGGTGTTTAACAACTTTCCTGGCTGTAGATACAAATGTTTATTGTAAAGTAGTTCTTGATCTATATACGGGGACAGAGGACTATTTTCCACTCCGTCCTTATTGCAAGCTTCTGCCCAAGGTCCCATATGCTTGTCATTCACTTCCTCCACTACAGAACTCATATCTGTCTGTGGAGTACACAACGAAATAGAAACGAGATCGTTAATTCTATTAACATGAAAACCCGCTAACACGTTTAACGCTCTAAACGCATCCGTATATCATCCTTACTTTGGCCAACGTAGACAACGTATAACCCCAATAATCGTGATTGATGTTAAATAACTCGGAAACGATAGCGCTAATCGATCCCTGAGTAGAATCACCTTCGTCAACAACATTATACGTTTGACCCAACGTCTCTGGCCTGTTCGCTACATGCCAAATAGCTCTGGCTACGTCCCTTACGTGAACCGTGTTCATATGAAGATCTGGTCCCCAAAGTAGCTTCATCATCTCTCCCAAGTGTTTATAAACTGCTCCCACCACTAAACGGGGTGCTAAAAAGCAAAATGTTACCTTGAAATGTTATAATTCTAATACAAGACCTAGATCTTCTATTACCTAAACCAGTTTTGTCTCCGCAACCGTACACGATAGCTGGTCTAAGTACGGTGTACTGTAAATTCGGTATGTTCTTCAGATCGTTCTCCACTTGCAACTTGTATTTTGCAACGTACGTCCAAGGCTCTCCGATCTCATCTTCCTTATGAGGATTCTGAAAACAGAACTTTATCGTAGATCCCTACATTTCGACTATCGGAAATGAAACGAGAGGAGTCACATACTTTTTCAGAAGCATTAAAATTACTAGAGGATATCTCTATGTAACGATCCACACGTAGTTTGGCTGATTGTTGAGCACAGTTCATGCTAAGTTTATAAATCCCTTCTTTGTACACGGGATCCGTCTGACCGCTCTTTGTCTCTCCAGCGCAATTAATCACGTAATCGAACGGATCGTCGGATGCGAATGCGTTTTGACAAGACACTGTAAACAATAACGAGAAAGTAGTTACGAGCCTCGAGATAACGGGCGCCGGGTGCTTACGGAGTTGAATTAGAATACCGTAGCCGTGGCGAAACGATTGTCAATTCGGCGACACGGTTTCATTCCCTGTTACCTAAGTACCTGCGTTAATCAAGTTGGCGCTCTTGAACTCGAGCGACGGGTGCTCGAATACTTGTTGGTGTTTAGCATTCAGCCAGGCAGTCTGCGGCGGCACTTTGTCCACGACACGCACGAACGAAACGAGATCGTTATCCAACAGATACTCGACAAGATTACGCCCTATGAAACCGCATCCTGTTCCAACGATAATAACACGCTTTTTTTTCTGTCTCATTTCTGTTTATCGCTTCCGTCGCGCGCTATCGTGCGACGAACGAAACCATACTCACCTCCTAAAACTACGACTCTCGGCTTTCTATCGGACCCAGACGTTGCCATGACTGCTTGTCATTTAAAGGAACCGAATCTCGACGGTTGTTTGACAGGTACCTCCCCGCAATCGAAACGGACCGGCCGCAACAATGCTCGTATTCGAACACCACCGCTTTTCTCCTCCCGACTAACCTCAAAAGCTGGACGCGAGGAGGAACGTGTTACCACGGACGTTTCCCTTTCGGCAGAGTCATCGACGTCGTGGTCGATTTTTGGCGATAGGCTGCCGCGGTGTACCGTTCAGTCGTTCACCACACCACTCTCTCGGACGCGATTCAAATGCAGCCGGATCCCAGATCTCGCGATCACCATTAACTAACGAATTATGAAGAATCACCGCTGAACACGGAATTACAACTGATCGATCGGTTCGGCCTTAGACTATATATACTTATAGATCCGGCATAGGTGTATAGGCCTTAGATCATATAAACCCTATAGACAGGGCACAGATAATTTTCCTTGAAGAAAAGATGAACTGAATTTCTGACGTCACATTTTCCAAAGATGTATAAGATATCCTCTCTGGTATAAGCTATGCTCATCGACTCACGGACCATAACGGCACAGTACACGGAAAGAATGCATTTTATCGTGAAACAATCAATATATAAAGTATATTTAAGATACAAATGTTTATTCTATATATTTTATTAACCGTAGGTAACTAAACATTCGTTTAATAATTTGCCGACTCCCGCCACTTTTGTAAATTCGATTCGATATGTTTCCGTAGCGCACAAGTGAATTTCGAACGCTTTTCTACCTGTAACCAATCAATCATATACATATTTCTCAAGTTGTGCTACTTAGTTTGAAATAAATAAAGGAAATATATAAAAATATACGCGTTAATATAAAAAAATGATTTAATATTTAAAGCACTAATGGAAAGAAAGAATAAATTCAAGAGTGAAATTTCGTTCCGAACATACGAGTGTAAACGGGCCAGGCTGAGCATCAGAATCCACTTTCGTTTACTTCCGAAGTTCGAGGTCGATTCAAGGTGACCTTGTTAGGTCGTATTCAATTCAGAAGACAAAGTGAAAAACATTTTTTGATCTTGTCCCGTTCCGAAATCCTGATCGATTAATTGTATCGATGAATAAATTATGGAATATTTAATTTTTTCGAAACCGCGTATACCCATCATGATATGTAAAAGTAATGATTTTTCACATTTTTTATTTTTTAAATTATTGAAATTATAAAGAATGCTTCCATCAGAAATTATTCTATAAGTTTCTTTATTTAATCACGTGTTATTATAAAGATTGTGAAGAATCTTGATGTTCAGTCTTGTCATTTTTATAAAACAATGTGTATCCGACACATTTTGTAGCTGGCACGGTTAGTGTTAATTATATATGATTCGGAAGAGACGAATATGGTTCACAAGGCCATCGAAAGTGTAAGTGGTCAGCGAGCGATTCTTCCTGCTACCAGAGAGGAAATACTTTGAAGAAGTTGGAAGGTGGATCTTCGACGCTGGATGGACAGGAGTGGTGACCATCTCGAGTATAAAAGCCGCTTCTGCCGGCGGCGCGCTTTAGTTTCGCACCGTAGCGACCGATTCCGAAACGACACTCTCGACGTGAGTACCATTCGCACCCGTAGATCTCGCGATCATTAAATTGGCTTTCAGTTCTTAATTACAAAAACTGCGTCAAGTGTTGTGCACAGACATTAACGTAATTTCGCAAGTGGGTAGAAAATCAAAAATCAAAATCCAAAAATCATCCACATTTTACAGTTTAGAAGATATACATATTTGCATGAATGTGCGTGTATACATATCGTTTTAGTGAACAGTAGACAGCGGATTTTATGCATTTATGACAAAAATGAAAAGAATTAAAATATTTAAAGAATTTAAAAATACTGTTTTATTATTTTCGGATCGTTGAAATTATTGAAAAAATTCATAACTGTCTATATGTGGCTCCTGTATCTTGCAATTCAAACAGACAACTTTTATTTTGCATAGTCTAATTGCTAGAGTGCGGATGTTTATAAAACTGTAACATATTTAAATTTACTATATGGACAGAGCAATGAGTGCTGCAATAGGAAATATATTTGTTAATAAAATCTCCAAGTTAAAATCTCAGTTAAAATAGCTAGAAGAAGTTTACATTCTAATATGATTCTGTAGATATAGTAAACAGCATGCAAGTTACTTATTATAGCTATTATTAGACTGCGGATCTTTATGCATTTATAGCAAAATTGAGTAGATGAAATTCAAAATTGTTGTAAAATTTTAAAAATTGAAGAGAAAAAATCATTAAAGATTGAAGTTTATATTTCTTGCAATCGATGCAGATAATTTTTATTTTGCATAAAGATCCGCTGTCGACGCATTATAGTTCGTGATTCACTATACTTTTTGATTTTCTACCGCTATCGCACCTGTAACCGAGGATGAATCATTATACGTGTATCTTGCATTTTGTTGGACTGCGGATGTTTAAACAAATTGACGAAGACGGTAGCACTTTATATTATCTTTATAATTGTATTTTTTTTAGAGTAAAGAACATACATGAGAGAAGAGTATGCTCAAGATTTTTAAATGAATAGATTAGTTACCTAACAATTTTTTATGGATGCATAAGTTTCGCAATTCTCAATGTGCATATCACTGTTCCATTTTCTTTTTATCATGAATCGGTTATTGTGCAACTTCAAAGTCCGATTTTTTGTATTGTTGTAATTGTTTCGTTGAGGATATAGGCTCGATGGGAAGCAACGATCTATGACCGATCTCTTGATCTTGCAACGGTTTATTACTCTCGAGAGGCTGAGTGAAAGTCTAAGCGCGTCCCAAGAACAAAATTAACATGATCTCTACTGTAGGCTGCAGTTATTAACGAATTTATCACTCATATAATTATTGTTTAAGAGTCAATGCACGATACCAGTCATTATAATTATTCCATCATAACAGTATTATCAAAATTATTATTTACGCATTGTATAATGTACATCACAAGATTGAAGATTTTTCTGAAGTTAAATTCTCTTTTTATTCTTCACACACGCGTGTCGTGAGGTTGCATACAATCAGGCGCATTCTTTCCCGCTATTCAAACCAACGGAAATCGAATGAATTTCTAATTTCCGGTAATAATTAGGTATAAAAATTGATATCTCTAACGCAATTCTCCAGTAATATTTTCCTCGTTGCTTATTATTGTTTCACTTTCGTTGTTCGAATTAGTTTAAAATATGTAAATCATAGTGTGGCATTTACACCGTTGCCTGACCAAAAATGGAGTCTTCGTACATCGAAATCCAATCTCTCACCGATCAAGTGTTACACTTGTGTGTGTACCTAATTGCGTCAGAAATGCTGTAAAAACCGGATCGAGCATCCCTCTCACATTACGAGAAAATGCAGGATAAACGTTGATCTAGATTCCAACCTGTTCCTTGGCATAGAAAAAACGCGGGAACGTTCTCGGTCTGGGCGACAAACTTGGTTATTACTGAAAATCGATGTTCGACAGACGCGTAAAATCTACTAAATTCCTTTTCTTTATGTTAAACAATCGACGAGATCTATTATCATAACAAATAATGTACAATTAGAGTACACATGCTCCGGTAATTTTATGGATACTCTACTTTATTATAAAATAGAACGATCAAGTCGATTTCAAAATTATTTAGAGCTGCTACAACGTTGTATGTAGGCTTCAAAGAAAGTATGACAGGGGTTAAAATGGCTCGTCTTTGTTTTCCAGATGGCTATCCGCTTAACAGTGCTAGCGACGCTGCTTATGGCATGCGCATGCTTGGCATTCCCGCAAAAAGATGGTCAAATTTTTAGCAATGAGGCCATAAAGCAAGCCCAAAACACCTATCTCATTCCAAAAGACGCGACGATACAGAAAGTACAAGAGGGCATCGAATTAGCGGCGTACGAATCGATCCCCGGCGATCAGAAGATCAACCTTTTCGAGATCCTTGGAGAGCATGTGCCACCGGAAGTGGTGAACAATCTCCAGGCTCAGATTGATCAAATAGGACGGCCTTAGACGGGATTTTATACCCTGTTCGTTCGAAACACCCTTGTAAAGAATTCTTTAGCCCTAAGTTTTTGTACCGAATATTTATGATTCTTTTCTAACGATGTCCTTGGACTTTTCACTTTTCGTGAATAAACGATTGGAAACGTAACGTGCGTTCTCATTTTTTAGACGATAGATAGTACGTCGGTGACAGAAAGTCAAAGGCAACGTATTCTAAGAAGTAACTGTATTGTATAATTTATTCGAGATTTATTAGAGAGAAAGAGATGCGTCACTGGATATATTGTGAAATGGTGAACGAAATCGACGTCAGAATTAAGTATGTGGTCAACGATGTCGTGGAGAAAGCTGCGGAACCACAAACCGATGGTACACTTTCACTTCTCCTACCTACATCCACGTTGTTATCGAGATAGCTCTTTGCTGCATATTATATGTACCGTCTGCTAATTCGAACGTAACATCAAATTAGCAATTAACTTTGTTTCCGAGCTCGTTTGGTTACCGAACGCGTGAACAAATGAAACAAAGATAAGCCAAGGGTGTGAAATGTTTCGCAAAACTTACACTTTCGTCGCACTTTCACCGTCCTCGGGAATCGAACGTTGTTTCCTTCTTCTTCTTCTCTCGACATCAACAGGAAGGTCGTTACGTAACGTCTCACAGATGAATGAATTTTTAATTATGGCTTATAAAAACTTTTCTTATCGAGCGAACGGTTGGAATAGGTTTTTGTAATATCTTTCATCCTCAACGCGTACAATATTCAGTTGTTAAACAAGGGTTTTATTATAATGCAATATCCTTCATATAAAAATAAAAAGCTTTTGCGGACGCTCCGCGAGCGATGAATGACAATTATTTTGTACATTAATGATAAATAACTTAAAAAGTATTTATTTTGTTTACCAAGGTACAAATCTCAGAACAAGGCGAACGTAATAGTCAAAGGGTTCTTTTGATCCATTTCAGCTTTCTTAGCCACTTAATATCTATGTTCTGGATGTCTTGTGTACGAAGGTTGCATTGTCTTGCATTGATGTCGTGTACCATTGTACCTACAACAGGTTACTCCTCGCTACAATAGTCACGAGTCAACATATATATGCCCATTTTCGTTAGTGAACGTTAGTACAACAGACGAAACAATTTTCCTTTCAGACACTACCTGTACAATGAATATTGTTTGACTTTTCAATACAGTTTCACCAACGTAATATGTCATTACTAGACCGCCGATGTTCGCAGTGAATTGCTTACAATTTTACCAAAACCAAAACTTTCGTATACATATCTGACGACTGAATTTCTGTGCTTGCGATTCAGAATATCAAGAACGCGAGGTTCTGTAACGAAACATCTGCAGTCTAGTCATCGTACAATGGAATGAAATAGTTCGCTGTGTCAGCAGCTACGTTATCGAAGTCGAGCTTCCCATTCGAATGAAACGTTTATGTACAAATAAAAAAAGATCGAATGTAGACATTCGTATACTAAATGAGAAATCGATAGTGAACCAGTTCGCACGTATCAATCGCTATCACTGTGCTCCAAATAATAAATGCATTTGGAAGTTCGGCATCAAACATTCACGTAGTATCAACGAATCGTTCACCAACCATTAAAAAAAGTCAATGCAAGAAAATGTACTGTTCTTACAGCTTAATCGACGTACCACGAGTAAGAAAGCTTAAGATAGAATCAACTTGGTGTTTTTATTTTTGCGTGTGCTTTGTTTCCAGTGCGTGAGGCAGTGTTTTTCACTTTCTGTAAAACATAAAACACAGTTAGAATAACGTTAGAGTAATATGACGATAAATTTGCGATGAATACTGATAGAACGAGATGAAATAGGAAGATTGAAAATATAATGATTATCGCGTTGAACGTTCGGACAGAAGCGACACGAAAAACAAACCGAGGCACTATGCGCGAATATTTAGAAACAATTGTTCCCCCGCATCGAAGGGAGCTGATTGATAATTCCATCAAATACACGTCAAAGAATGATTTTTACATACCTAGACTTCTTCGACCCCCTGTCATTCCTTTCGGCACTGTCTTCGCGAGATCGTTTCTTATTGCTAGATGAAGAATGGCTTGATTTGTGTTTGTCGTGCCTGTCGCTCTTCTTGGGACTGCACAAACAGAGAAAAGAACGACCCGGATGAAACACAATACCGTTTACAGGAAAAACTTTCATATTAATCACCTGTGTTTGGACGATTTGGAAGGAGACACTTTCTTGTGTGATCCTCCACTCCGTGATCGATCCGATCTTCAATTATTGAAGCATAGACTTATTATACTTTTACGCAACAAGTCTTAGCGTTCGAAATTAAAGCTCTGAACACGTACAAACGTCACAAACAACGGTGCGATTTCTTACCTGTGCTTGTCCGACGAGGATTTCTTGTTGCTGGACGATCTACTTTTGTCTTTACTACTGGAAGAGCTCTTGTGTTTCGAGTTATGTCTGTAACGAATGTACAACAGAAACAAAGTGAGCTTCATTTGTATAGAAGTAGAAATCACTATAAATGGCTTGCAGAGGGAAGTTAATGATTACCTGTCTTTCGACGGTGAAGGCGAATGTTTTCGGTTAGATTTCTTCTTTTTGCTAGAGTTATAATCATCGCGGAATTGCTCGTCCCCTCTCTCTTTGTCCTCTTCAGCCGCCTCTCGCTCCAAATCGGACCAATCTTTACCCGATTCTTCAGAACTACCCAATTCTTCCTCTGCAAAACAAAAGGGTTTTGTAAACAAACACTGAAGTGTTTGCCTGTGACAAACAATTAAGAGCAATCAATTACCGTCACTGTCGCTGTCTTCAGACGCTTCAGAGTATTCAGAATCATCGTCAGATTCCTCTTCAGTGTCGAAGTCAGACGGCTAGACAAAGAGAATATTAGAATTAGTTTAATAGAATTTCTACAAATAGGTGCATACATAAATGATGAACCTGCAGAAACGTAGGTAGTTGTTCTGCAGGTTCTCCACATAAATATATTCCGAACCTCGTAAGCATCGTCTTCTTCTTCCTCTTCGTCTTCCACCTCATCGTTTTCCGCGTCGCTCTCTGGGTCCAAGAAGGTCCAGCCACCATTGTCAAAGAAACCGACCGGGTCGTCCGTGATTGTTTTCATGATTTTAGTCCAATTCAGAGACTGTACACCCTCCGTGTACCTAATGTCGCAGGAGTTCAACCATTCCTTTACGTGATCCAGCAAGTTCATAGGAATGGCGTTCAGCATCGCGACTTTTCTGTGATAGTCTTTGAAGACAAAGATCATATCGAAGTTCTTCAGGTGGAATTGTACTCTCTCGAAATGGACCAGCTCGACGTCCTCTAATGTGATAACGAAGGGAGGCCATTCTGTAAGGTTAACCAAGCATCCGCTGGTAGGTTGCAAAAGAACAGTACTTCTAAACGGGGCGCCTGGGAATCCCAGCTCCCGGAACGGCGTATCGAATTCGATTTCTTGCTTAGTCATACTCTCGACCTTCTCGCAGAAACTCTTGAAAGCAGTTTTCAACTTATGCCTAAGTTCCCGCTCGGATTGCTCAGCAGCGAGATCGTCGCGATCGTGCATGTGCTGATGCTTCCCCAAATCCGTCGTGATCTCGCCAACCTCCGTATAAAACTGTACATCCACGTGCTTCTTTTTCCCAAACATTATCGCGTGTTTCAAGTGGAAATGAAGCAATATGATCATTTCTCCGTCGCACGGTTGGAAAAAGGCGTTCTTAATATTATTGTAAAGAATATCAACTTTATCCCCTCTGACCGAAGTGTAACGGAACCCGTTGACATGCGCTTCCAAACCTCCGGTCATTCTTTTCGAGACTATATTTGGTCGAATGTACAAGTCCTTCAATTTAGGGTTACCCTTGTTCTGCGATAATATCAACGTATCTTGCTTCACAAGATCTTCCTTCTCTCTTTCCTCAGCCTCTCTATTCTTGAATTTCTTCTGGACTTCTTTGATCAATCTGAAGGCTGTGTTTAAATTGGACGACGGTGCTGAAATCTCGCCAGGCTCTTTGGTGTTTGTACTGCGATATGTTACTTCCTTGACGAACGTAGCATCCGGTTGCGGATAAGTTCCACCTTCGTTACGTCCCATCGTGGCGCCAGGATGGAAAAAGTTTATTCTCAAATACGTATAATCTCCCTCGACAGATTGAGAGATATTTTTGATGGTAGATATGTGGAAGGGCACGGGAATACCGAAAATCGGTAGAATCACTGTTTCATATTTTTTGTCGACGTATAACTTGAGCTCTTTCACTTCTGCCTCGCGAGGCATGTGACCCAGACTTTTATAAGATACCGTCGATTTTCGAATCTTTTCCTGCTCTTTTCCACCAGACTGTTGAGCTAACCGAGCTTTCGCTAGTTCGTTCAATTGTTGCGCCAGTTCCTTCTGATGTTGCTTTCTTTTCTCTTCCGAACTATGCTCCGTCCTCAACTTGGATTCTATGACCGCAGTCCTTTTACCACGGCCGAGAATCTCATGCTTAGGTTCATTCTCTTTCCCGCTTCCCTCTTCTTCATCATCCTCCTCATCTTTCACGAATATACCAATATTTTTCAACTTCTTCTTCGATGGTGTCAGGTTCGTAGCCGGTTGGCCGTCATTAACCATGACAGTGTCACCAATGAAGAGAGCATACATTTTTCCTTCTTTCTCGCTAGCTTCCGTATTGACGAGATTCGACAATCCGACGTTAACGTTAAACACCATGCCCTTCTTCACTACCGCATGGGTCTTCGGACCGATAAGCAAGGAGCTTTCTCGAAATTCAATACCCATGGCAAATCCAAAGTTTTTGGTTAAGTGGTCCAACATATTTGGCTTCTCCTCTTTCACGAATTTTACGCCCGCTTCGTATACTTCGCTTATCTTTACCCCTAACGCCAGCTTCTTCAGAATTTCCTCTTCCAATAGCAAAAGGAAATTATAATTCTCCTAAGATAAACACGCATGTTACCATCGTTTATGTACAGTTTAAAAATTACGACTATAGACGATTTACCTCGATCGTTTTCGTGGGATTCACCAACAGCGTTCTGACTATATTAGAACAATAAGATTTGTATCGTGCCCCAAGCGAACAAACAATAACACCAAAGTGCAAAGTGTTCTTATCGCTGACTACACTAAATTTCAGGGAATAGTTCCCACCGCTTTGTATTATCGCTGGATAACACATGTCCACTTGGGTTACATCGACGCCAGTTACATACTTCTTATTCGTTATAGCTGCGTCTACGCCTTCTGCAAGCTTCGAGTGTTTAACTTTCTGAAATTAAGGTAATAGTATGTTACTGTTAACGTTTCGTTACGATTTTACATAGCTCCAAGAAAAAATACGATTGTTTACTTTGTCAGAGTCTATAATTTCCATAATCTGATCTTTAAGGTACTTTGTGAAAACATCTGCGGACACTAGACATGCTTTCTTTATGGTGAGAATTTCAGCATCCTCTTTCGGACACATTACATACGCAGCTGCAGCACTCACGTCAATCTAAACAACAGAGTACTCAATATGAAATTAAAACAATTCAAGAGATAGATTGCTGGTATACGATTCTATACATAGTTATGTTTTACCGTATCAAATGACTCAGGCTTCAACGCAGCTCTCCATGCATCCATAAAGGCACCGGGATAATTTTCTTTTGAAAACACACCTAATGTTTTACCCTTCTTGCTCTGCTTTATAATCTCGATGAGCTTAGCAAAGTTGCCTTTGTCTTCATCGTTCTGTACAGAAAGTCGTATATACAGTTGAGAAATATATCGAGCGATGCGTTATAAATAGACAGCGGAAATGCATAAAATCTGCTGTCTAGTTATAAACTTACTCTTCTGTAAAAATAATGCATGTTGCATAGAATACATACTCTGTCTCTCACAAGCAGTTTAACGGGAGGTACCCCTGTGTCCTCTGTCTTCTGGTTTTCTAACTTCCTTAAAAATTCAATCTTCTTCTTACTAGCCAGAAAGTTGACAGAGTCTTCCGCCAGGATCATTATGGTGTCGGTAAGTTCGTAACTGAGTAGCCATGTCTGAAATAATCGATCACGTTTAAGGAAACACGAAAACCATCGAAGTATAATGGAATACTCGAGTCTCATAACAAAGAAAGAAATAACTATTTTACATTTAATGGCTCTTCGTTAGATACATAATAAACATCTAATTTACAACGCACAGGTACAGGCGCTGTTCCAAGCTGCCTCTACGACTGCGACAGGTATATATACAAAGTATTCGCATGAAATGCTAAACTCGAGGAATCCTACTTTATGAAATCACAAAAATTAGGTTATACAATAATGTTTAGCTACAAGAGAGTAGAAGTACGAACAGTAAAGTAGTACTGAAGTTAAAAAAAGAAAACGTTCAAACTTACTTGCAACGCCGTCGATTTGCTATAAACAATATCCTCGTCTGTGCCCACGGCGGAGACGAGACAATCCATTTTACTAAAACTGTCATCTGTACCAACTTCTCCATCCTGTCGAACCGTAAAAGAATTATTCAAATTATTTCAATTAAACGACGCAGCGTATTGCGAAAGGTTCCGTGATTACACAGAGAGCGGCGAGCGGTGAGCGGCAACATAAACACTTGCGGCGGCGACATTGAGCGACGTATGAACACACGAATGCGCGTTGGAATCATGCCGGTTTTTCTACTTCTTCCTGTATTTCGTCCGCGGTAGACTCGTTTTATAATCTGCACGATTATCTTGCCATAAAATCAGCCTACGCTGCATCTCAGTTATGAAAGACTCGTTATGGAAAACTTTCGTATTCATGGTTAACTACCTATTTGTTCGCCGCTTGGACACGTACTGAAATAACAAACATAATACCTAGACAGTGAAAGGAAGAGCGACAAAACGTGCTTGCGCTCATCGTGGCTGTTCAATTGCTGTATGGCCTATTTCATATATATTTAGTTTGATTTATTCGCTGCCGTTTTGTCGTCAATTATTTCACCGCTCTTGCCGCTTACCACTTGCCGTTCCCCGCTCTCTGTATAATCACGGTCTTACCTTCCACGCGGAGTAAAGACGCTTCATGCGTCGAAAGAACGTGTCTTTGTCAACAGATACGTTTGCCATCGCTTCTTGTTTTCAACAACACGTTTGGCATAGTTGCCGTTGCCAGATGCAGGGGAAAAATGACCGCTCACGGATGCTCGCGGACGGATAACGTGACGTAGACGGTAATGGGATATTGAAAGAGTTTTCACGCACATGCGCGTCGAATTTACCATCAGTGAAGTAAAAGTTTGGGTGAAGTTTGGGTAAAGTCGGGTACCATTGATCATCTCGCATAATTTCGCAAAGTTTCCTGTGATTTCATTTTGAGAAATTGAATGTACAACCAGTGTATGTCAATGATATATTAATAATAACTACTTTGCAAAAATTCGTGGCACGCTTGTATCGTCCTGGATTCTTCCGGTACTTTCCCGCCAATAAATTGTACCCCACTATTTTCTGCATAACGTTACTGTGCTCTGTGCTGAACTGCGCATGCGTTAAAAACCCGTCCAACATTTAGGTAGTAGGGATGAGTAGTAGAGAATGTTCTCAAATATATAAATTGTTATAATAATATTTCTCTTCATACTTGTTTGGAATAATTTAAGGATTCACAAATGCAATATTTAGAGCTCTCTGCCTTGAAAGTATATTTAGATCTGATTTTACAAAAGAAATTCGTTGATTAGAAACGATGAGCACACGAATGAATATTTACAATGTGTCCAAAACTATGACTGTTGTCGATAAAATGGGAAACTAATATACGCGTTTATAAAACATCTTGACAATATAGGAATCTACATTATCGAAAATCTACACTATCGAATAACATCGATAGTCGTCACTAATCGATAGCCTGTCGATAGGTGTGTTTTTGTTCTGCTTTCTCGAACAGACAAGTGGCGGGAATTTCAATTTAGTATGGAACTTTTACTCGGATTTGAAAAATCGAACAAGATTTGTAAAATCTTCCAGTACGAATCATACCACATTTTTACTAGATCCATTCAAAGGAGTTTTCATTTAATTTGTACGAACAGACATTAATGGACATTAACAAAAGTGAACTCGTGTTTTATACCAGCACCACGTGGAGCACAGTTGATGAACACTTCATTCTGTTTATATCGATTGTGTGCTACCGGTACGTGTGTTAATATTAATTTATAAAAGCATTTATAGAAAATGATGGAGCATTTATAAAGGTGGACTTTTTATATTTGGCATAATCTCTAATTAAATGTAAGTACAATGTTTATCTATCAATATAACCTCAAGAACGTTATGTACTTTACGAATTTTAACAATATTGTCATTGTCTATTACAGAAAAACAAAAGTTGAAGGAACATGACTGGAAAAGCACCGTTGACCTTCGAAATTTTTGATGAGTGCCCAACAACGAAAGCTAGAGTTGCGAGAATGACTCTTGTTCATCATCCTGTGGATACTCCAGTATTTATGCCAGTAGGAACCCAGGTGAGTTAAGCTGTGTACAGTGGTTTAATGAATGATTCATTTAAACTTGAATGTCTTAGGGCACCTTGAAAGGTATACTGCCGCAACAATTAGAGAAATTAGACTGTCAGATCATTCTGGGGAACACCTATCATCTTGGAACAAGACCTGTAAGTTAATAATATTGTGATAACTAGACTGCGTATGTTTATGCAATTTTTAATTTTTGTAGGCAACTTTTAAGAAAAAGGAATCAAATAAACTCTTATTTTCAGTAGCAGCCTATGTAGATCTGAAATAAATAAAAATAGTACTAGATTTTATTGAATTTTATACTTTAGCATTGTTTAAAAATCTTCAGACGCCATAAATGCATAAAGATCTGCAGTCTAGTGAGAACATATCGATCTTCTATGAATTTTGAAATATATTTCAACTATAGAAATTTTAATTCAGGGTCATTTTATTATGCAAAGTGCTGGTGGATTACATAAATTCATGAATTGGAAGAGAGCGTTACTAACAGACTCTGGCGGTTTCCAAATGGTCTCGTTATTAGAACTTGCAAAGATTACAGAAGAAGGTGTTCAGTTTAAATCGCCCTATAATGGTAGCTAATATTTCAGAACAGATAATCAATTGATATTTATTTAAATATATATATATATACTTGCGTAAAGTTCTTCAATAGTTTTTTAATGTTTCTTAGAATCCGATTGCATGCTGACACCCGAGCACTCTATAGAAATACAAAATATAATAGGTGCAGACATAATGATGCAACTCGACGACGTAGTTCAGACTACGTTAACAGGGCCAAGAGTAGAAGAAGCGATGCACAGGTGAATATCGTATTATCTGCGATCCAAGTATTTTATTAACTTCTACGTTGATTTTTAGAACTTACAGATGGTTAGACAGGTGTTTAAAAGCTCATCAGAGACCAAACGAACAAAGTATATTTCCAATTGTACAAGGTGGTCTCGATCCCGAACTTCGAACAGAATGCGCAAAGCAATTGATACAACGCAAGGTTAATGGTTTTGCTGTAGGTGGATTAAGGTAGAAATCATTGGATCGTTGAATTGGTAGGTGGACGTAAGAGAAATTATTGAAATTTTGATTTTATTGTCTCCTAGCGGAGGAGAAAGTAAAGATGAATTTTGGAGAATGGTACACCTTTCTACTAATCTACTTCCAAAAGATAAGCCACGTTATTTAATGGGAGTTGGATTCGCTGTCGATTTAGTCGTTTGTTGTGCATTGGGGATAGACATGTTCGATTGCGTGTTTCCTACAAGAACAGCGGTAATCAATTATGATTGTTCAATCTTTAAGAACGTACGTTTTATTCATTAGCGGTGTTTATTAATATTATTGTATATCCCTTTCAGAGATTTGGTTGCGCGCTAATACGTACAGGCCAATTAAACTTGAAACAAGTGCAATATCTTAAAGATATGAGACCTATAGATGAAAACTGCGACTGTAGCACGTGTAAAACGTACACGCGCGCCTACCTTCATCAAATCGTAACGATAGAAACAGCTGCATGCCATTTCTTATCCATACACAATGTTGCATTCCAATTGAGGCTAATGCGAGATATTCGAGAAAGCATCAAGGAACGAAGGTTTCCAAAATTTGTACAACAATTTATGTTGGACTTGTATCCGAACAAGGAATATCCAACATGGATAATAAATGCTTTAAATGCTGTTAATGTTACATTATTATGAGAGGAGCTACGATTGGCCACGTGTAGTTAATTGTACATATTTATTCGATAACAACCGACGGGCTAATGAAATTGATGCCAAAAAAACGTGGTAAAATAAGTGAGAATAAATACTGATCAGTCACAAAGAACGGATTACGATCACTAGTACTTAAGTACATAATTGTGCATCCAAATTTCACAAACTTTCCCTCGTGTGGAATCAAATGTATACCCTAAGGAAGTACAAACTATTTTATGGGTCTAATGTTTCGGATTTATTTTTAACGGCTTTACAAACAGGTGAATCGTTCATTAAACATTTTTACACGTTACAGAAATAAGCTTTTTCAAAAACTTCAATATATCTTACAATAGTTAACTGTAGCTATCGGTAATAACAGCGCGCGAATAATTTACACTTACGTTGTATTTACTACTATTTATAAATAAAATTGTCCGTCTTTCTATTGCCTAGTAATATCATTTTCATGCAGTGTCAACATTCAATTAATAATTCACACGTGATCTCTGTGTGAATCATGCATTTCCGTTGTCTCGAGAACTGTGCTAAGTCAGGCACCAAGTATTAAACAATGTATATAACGGTATCACATAAAATCATCCGAATCGTATCCAGTATTTTCGGTGTTCGATATCATGTTAGATGAGTTGAACAAGGAATTGTAGCTCCTAAAATTTCAATCATTTAGAAATTAGTTAGGGTGTTTACAGTTAGTTATTTAGTCATTATAATTACTTAGAATCTTGCCTGATTTCTGCCTCTTCTTTTTTCTTCTTCTCTTCTGCTTTCTCCCTTTCCTTCTGCTCTCTCATTAGCTTCTTTTTGTCTTCCCTTTCGTTTCTGTCTCGCTGTTCTCTTTCCGCTTGAAAGTTCACTTCCTCCGAACGTTTTGTTTTAATCAATCGATTGACAATAGTGTTTACTCGTTTGGAAACGTGAATTTTACGAACATCTTTGTCTTTATGGAAGCCAACTTGTCCTACTTCCATACCTTGAGTTTTCTTCAGATTCGACCACATTGTGTATACAACATCGACATCATTTATCTTGTTTCCTTCTATGCTGTTAGCTTTCACTAATTGTGCTGCATCTTCTAAAACCGTGCTTGGTATATCATCTATTGTTTGACCCTGTAAACAGGTGCATAAATACAACAAATTATTATTATTGAATTGATAGGGATGATAAAACAGTTCAAATTTGAAGTACTATTGATAAGACACAGGGGGAGCTTCTGTTTGGAATTTCGTTTCCTTGAATTTTTCCATTATTGCATAAACATTTCCATCAGAATTATAAATTCATAACACAATACCACCTTATTAACAAAGATATACTTACAAGTTGAAGACGAAGATACACGTGTGCAGAAGAATACTTATCTACATGAAACCAAACATCCTCTGGCCAACCCCATCTTATAAGGTCCTCGTCTAGAAAAAACAGACGAAATATAAATTAAAACGAGTGCTTGAAATATTAAGAAAGAACTTTAAGAATTCCCACGTACTCTCATGCTTGTCGATACCCATAAATAACGTCACCGGCGGCTGTACAACTGGAATTTAAAAGTAATTGTTACTCTAACCTTATTGTTTGTTATTTTCCGCATGTTCACGGTATAATAGTAACAAATTCGCATAAATACAATGAACGTGCAACACGGTAAATAATGATACCTTCGCTTGTGAAATAGTATACCATTGTTGCTTTGAATATTTCAAACCAAAACACGTGTTATGAATAGTATCTGTCAAATTTTCAGATGAGAGTATGTATGTACAGAGAGTATGTGTGTATATACAGAGAGGATACTCTCTGGTATATAGTAGTGGTGGAGACCTATCGATAAGTATCGCCTTCGAAAACTATCGATAGTGTCGGTAATCGATATTTTTCGAAAAAAGCTCTGTGGCGATTGATTTCAATTGTTCGACCTGAAGGAAAATTATTTTATTTATCTTGAGTTACATATATGTATAATAGCATTGATTTCATTTGTTCTATGTGGAGGAAAATTATTTTACTTATCTTGTGGATATCAGATACTCCGTTATCTTGAAACACTGCGTCCTATGCATATTCTATATTCTATACTTATGCCGGGTCTATAAGTATATGTATTCTAAGATTCAAACGAACGATTTACTAATTTATATTAGTAAATTATTTAAAATTTTCCCTCAATTTTTAATTTTATATCGGACTCTCGTATAGATTGCGCTGCGATCGGTGTTACGGAGTCTTGTCTGTATGGATACGTTTTGTTCTATGACTTAGCATGAGAACTCTCCTTTTCAAACGCAGTTTTCTTAAAACAGTTGTCGCTGCATTTTATAATCGCCTTATTAGTTTGTGCTTATTCGTTGAACGTACTTGACCTTCGAAAAACTTTGTGACAGCACATCATCAAATTAATTGAATATAGAACGGGTGATGCATTGGAAAATAGACAGCATCGTCGCTCTGTTATGACTTTCGTCGAGTGTGTAACAACTGTTAACAAAAAGACGACACGGGAAAGCGTCGTTTGCTGAAACGAATTCGTGTCCACTGTGCCTACTATGGTTTCATCAGTGAAAGAAATTCATTAGAGAACGTTCGTCTGTTCACGGATACTAAACGCAGAGAACATTAACGGGGCAGTCGAAGCTTACAGGGTTGCCTGCAGTATGCCCACAGTTTGCAATAGAGGAATATTATGGCTGCAGGAGAGGCCAGCACAACAAAGCCTCGTCAAGAAAAGCAATACGACTATCTCCTTAAATTCTTACTGGTGGGTGACAGCGACGTTGGAAAGCAAGAGATCTTGAGTGGACTCGAAGATGGTGCTGCCGAGTCTCCGTTTTGCAGCGGCAGTGGTATATTTTTTAATTTTTTCTCCTTTCTTTTGTTCCGTTTCTTTGTTTAACTTTCATATTTCTTTCATCCTTAGACGTTTGTCAGTACATTTACTTTATAAACAAGCTCGTCTAAGCTTTGGCATGCCTTGGTATACAGATGATGCTCTTGTTATACAATGTTCCCTTTTTCTATTCGAACAATGGAAAATACATTTGACAACGTGCGCTTAACCCTTTGACTGTGAAATGCCTGAACACAAAATGTGCCAATCGAATGTGCAGTGGATGCACCGTCCACCATGTTATACAGTATACGAGATGATATTATTTAACATATCGAGCAAGAAGCAACACGTATTGTCATGCTTTTATTACAAACTTTGATTTAAACAAGTACCTAGTTGCTTAGGTCTCTAGAGACGCTGCATACTCAGTGTCTATGTTCAATGTCTACCCTGAGCATACTCAGAACGGCAAGAATGAAGTCGCAGGCATTGTCGTTACTAACTGAAGCCGGTGACAGAGATCGACTACAGGTTACGTAGAGAGTGAGCAAAATAGTATGAGCATCGGACGAACCGCATATAGTGGTAATGTGTGCGAGTGTTTTGCCCACAGCTGTGCCCGCTGGCATCGACAAGCACCCTTTCCCGTTAATAGGCATGTTGAGCAGCTCTGCTGTAAGCAGTCAAAGGGTTAACAAAGGTGTCCTTCGTTAGAATATGCTATAGGACCTTGAAAAGCTTACCATTTGTACCGTCGAGAGCTGCAGCTGTATAAGCGACCTGTAGGAACGTTAAACACAAATAAATGTTTATGTTTTAGCATACAAAACCACCACCATTCTACTAGATGGGAAAAGAGTAAAGTTACAGTTGTGGGACACATCGGGTCAAGGTAGATTTTGTACAATAATCAGATCTTACTCTCGCGGTGCACAAGGTATAATTTTAGTCTACGACATTACCAATAAATGGTCTTTCGACGGTATCGACAGATGGCTGAAGGAAGTGGAAGAGGTACTTTCAAATTGAATATCTTTAATTTTATTGTATAAGCGTGCTAGGAATTTGATTCAAGTACTTCTGGAACTGCTTTTTATGTTAGACTGGATAAACAAAGAATTGGAGAGGGTTTTAGGCAATTTCTATAAAATCCTTACGATGGATGTAGTTCTAAAAAATTTCTTATTCAATTTCTCACAGTAACTGTAATTTCTAGCACACTATCAGAGGAAACTGGTTGCGACTACTCGTTTTTCTATAATATTACAGCATGCTCCAGGGGTACCAAAAGTACTCGTTGGAAATCGTCTTCATTTAGCGTTTAAGAGGCAAGTCGGAGAGCGCGACGCGGAGGCATATGCAGCTAAAAATCATATGGCGTTTTTCGAGGTTTCGCCCCTTTGTAACTTTAATATTCGTGAAAGTTTCTCAGAACTTTCGCGTATGGCGCTACATCGTAATGGCATGGAACGATTGTGGCGATCCAATAAAGGTAACTTCTTGTCTTCTGCTTTAGATTACACAGTTAGAGTATTATTACAGAAAGATATCTGATTGTGTCGGTTTCCAGTTCTCAGTCTTCAAGAGCTCGCTTGTCGTGCGATAGTAGCACGAACAACGGTGTACGGTATCGATCAGCTTCCGTTGCCGAAGTCTATTAAATCTCATCTGAAGTCTTACGCGATGACGACAACCTCCCAGTTACGTTACAACGGAAACAGATCGTTGAGCTCGAGTAAAAGCCTCGGTTCCCACCATCGAAAATTACGTTTCGTTGGGGTTGGTTACAACGGGCTGTCGACACCAGGTAGTTCGCCCATACCAGACTCCCGTACCAGTTGCGTTGGTCGTAATTCCTGCGCGATATCTTGAGGGTAATTGTCCAGTTGCAGTTAACTGAAATGAACATGCAACACGGTATCAACGTTCTTCCTTCCTGTTTTGATGTATAACGTTTTTGATAAAATGTGTGCCATCCGAAAAGTGGTAAAGAATTTTGTAATATTTCGTCTTAAATAATCTAACTATGTACAGTACGAATCGCTCACCACGTAAATGGAAAATGTGATTTGTCATTACAATCAAGAGGAAGTTTCGATATGACCACAGAACACAATTTTTATGCTCGATGTGTAACAGTAATTCTACGTTATAATATATAATAGTTTTCCACGTTATTATTCTTCCGAATTTCGAAAACGTAAACGTGCACTATATTAAATAACTCTAATGGTAATGAGCGTAAACCGAATTAATTCTCTGTGGATTGCTATGAGTGTGCTCCATTTATTTTACAAACTATACACACAATATATTATAGTATTTGGCATTTTGTATAAGCAAAAGATTGCTTAATATTTTTCGTGTCAGTTCTCGTATAATGTCCGTCATAAAGATTTTTAAAAATATCGCGAACGCTTGAAATTCGAATACAGTCGAGATGTTTTATCGAACACGGGTAACAGTAGCACCTCTGGCAAAAAGTTTTCGACCGCATTTAAAAATCGCATCATTTTCTTAACATTGAACCAAATTAGTTGAGACTTCTTGACGTGTTGGAAGACTCGGTGTTCTAAGTCTTCTAACATGTCAAGAAATCTCAAATCATTCGGTTGAATTTAAAAAAATTATGCGATTTTTAAATGCGGTCGACAATTGTTTGCCAGGGGTAGTACATTTTAGATTTATACTGTTTAGCACTATTTTACAATATATTTGTGAGCCGTTGGTCTTTTCAACTAATTAAAAGGCATCCAAGTATTTGATACATTTTTGGTGCGCGCAAGTGTTTTAAAACGGAGAAAGTAAGAAATGTTGAAGTGAAAAGTACAAGTTTGCTAAGTCTACAAGGGTTGTGGTGTAGACCAGGAATAATATAAGTTGAATAGTTTAGAGCAGCTAATTGGACATTAGCATGTAAGAATAAAGTTCCCAACATTAATATCTATAACTGTTTAAAAAGTACTCGATTTTTGTACACTAATTTTCAATTTTGAATAATATAGCGAATGGAGAAAGTAACTTTTGTTGTATGTATTACTTAAAGATTTGTATTTCAGTATCTGTGTTACAGTAAATGCAACGTTCGTCTCAAGTATTTAATTTTATTATCTCAAATAAATTTTTTACAATAACATTTAATATTATACTATTTAATTTTATATTATTTAAATTAAATAACGGTTTTGTTATGTATTATTTTATTTGTACAGTGTAGGCTTATAATAACTACGTTGTGTATCTCGTGTAAATATCAAAAGATATATATATATATATTAATATATTTCAACAAATTTCACTGATAAAGATTACTGTGTCCCCATAACATTGGTAATTTTTCTCCACTCGTTCGGCTACTTTTCAAGTTCTTTCCTTTCACATAACATCTATTCTTCTATTGAAAATAGCAAGTGTTAATGTGAAATTGTAGAAACTTGAATGAAATTTATTGAAATATAAGAACAATTTATATGAATCTTTTTTTTTTTTAATAGACTATATAGCATCGAGAAGACATGTAAAACGCATTTATAATATGTAAGATGCAAATTAAATTATATGTATATATATAATAGCGGCTATTATTAATTAATGCTGTTTTACATAATTACGGCAAAAATGATTTATTTGTCTATCACATGTATCATTAAATGTACAATAGACGTTATATGATATTTTCAAAACCGCTTTTTCATATTAGTGTTCCAATAACTTTTAATAGCTGCTTGTTGTTCTTTTTTATTACGGCCATCTACTGCCAACAGTGTGGTATTAATTGTTAATTAATGTCTTTCAAAATGCTAGATGGTATGTGTTGCTATCATGAACTTTTTTGCGCATAAATTAAATTAGGCGATGCGCCTAGTAACTACGCATCGAAGCCACGATGGTCAACGATGGTGGAGATGGTGTCTCGCGTAGTAGCCGCCAATCGGCGTAGCGCGCGGTGCGCAGGCGGCTTTGGAATACTTCGGATGTGATTAGTCGTCGACGTTACACTTTTTTATACTCCATGGATTCGTAGGTTGTTCAAGTGTTTCTAATTGTTACTAGTATATAGGTAACTTACAGTCATCAGAGTGTAGTGAATACAAATAATTATAATAAATATACCGAATAATCGTCTGTTGCGAACATAGGGCTGCTTAGGAATTCACTGGTTCAAAGATTATACGTGTGTAAATATAAGCGATTTGACAGGTACGGGCGCCGCCATGTTAGTATAAACTCGAACATCGTCCAATGAGCGAAGCCGCGAGAAGGTTGGTCAGAATTATATAATTCCTTACAATTCTTTGTGCAACAAGTTTGCATCATTTTTCCAAATGTTTACGAAGTAATGCATATATAAATATATTTGTATACCTTGCTTTTATATCGCTATCTATATACCATTTTGAATTATCTTGTGACGTGATTTGTGGACACCATGCCGGGTCTATAAGTATATATGGTCTAAGCTTAAATGGCGGCGCCCTTACCTGTCAACTACGCTTAATTAAACACGCATAACTTTTGAACCACTAATCTTCTGAGATTGAAACTTGGATTTTTGGCATTCTCTCGCCAAAATCAAGGGTTACACAAGAAAGTGGAAAAAATTTAACCGAACATTGTTGTCGGTGATAGTGGCGAATGCATCCATCGTACGAAGTACACAAGTGGAGCAATTTGGTTTTAATATTTATTACAATCGCTTGTAATCAGCGAACTTAACACAGTGAGTATTCTATTTCCATAAAATTAGACATGTAAACAAAGTTTAATACAAATATTGTGCAAACTGAACATCCTGCTATGCAATTACGATTGTACTTGCGTTTATATACGTTTCAAGGTTCAAAATGCAACGAGAAGAAAAACAATTAGATTCCGCGTTGGAGGCGATTATTTTAAGGATAAATGACCTGAAAACGTCCATAGCTTCCATGATATTCAAATTAGAGCACGAGTATGAAACACTGAATTGGCCTAACTTTCTCGATAATTTCGCACTTATTTCGGGACATGTAAGTAAAGTTACACAAAACAGTTTTTAGAATATACAGTAAATTTATATTTGTCTATCTAATTTGAAATTAATGTAACGATGCTCCAATCGTACTGACAGTGATTAACTCTATTGGAAATCAATTGTAGTTAACTAGTCTGTCAAAGATTCTGGGACACGATAAGGCACCGAACTTACGAAACCTAACAGTTTTACCTCTACGATTGTGTCCTGAGAAAGACGAGGAATTATATCGACTGACGGAAGGCAGAATTTCTACGTTTGCTCATGATTTGGTACCGGATTATCTGCGAACCAAAGTGGAACCTCAAGCTGAGCAAAAGATGATACAGCTCGAAGCAAAAGCTGCAAATTTAAATTATGAAACGTCACATGTAAGACATATGTTTATCATACATGTATACGTTCCCTATATATTAATAAAAATTAGTAGCAAAATACTTTTCACTGAAATTTCCTTATCTCTCATAATAACACAGTGAAACGTAAAGATTTAATGAAACATTCTTTAAATTCAAACTTTTTAATACTCTTGTTTGAACACTTTAAGAGACACAGATACTATTCTACATCTGTATTGTCTTATCGTAGAAGCTTAAGGATAACTTAAGATGTTCTATTTCTCTGTTAATGTGCTAACTATACAACAACTAGGACTGCAATGTAAGCTACTATCAGCTAGCTTTCAGCTTCTATTAGTTCCATTCGCTTTGGACTGAAACTAAGAAAAACATCGTTTTACATAATATTATAGTAGTATAAAATCATTTCGCTGCTTTTAAGGATGTTTTTAAAAATATGTTCTGTATCCTACAGTTCTACGTAACGTTCAATTTTCTCGTGGAATATAATTTTTTATCAATTAGAAACATTATCTTTCATGCTGTTCTTCTTGAAGTGACTTTATTTTTCATTAAATAGATAGAATGTACCAATTAATTTGACGCTATTAGAGGAAATGATTGTTAAACATTTTGTTTGTGTAAAAGAAGAAACTGAAAATATGTAGTGTATAGTTTCCTCTGGTAGTTTAGAGTAATGATTTTATAATCGGTCCATTTAGCGAGTGGAACACTTGAAATGTTTTGTATCGTTCATGCTATATTTCGAATTATATATATTTCAGAAACAAGTGGCACAATACACCAAAGTTATTAGCCATATATGGGATATAGCGAATAAAGCACGCGAAGAATGGGAAAGCGAAGCTGGGTCTAGAGCAACTCAAGCTCAGACTAGTAGCACAGCAGATACTCATGCTCTTGTAGCAGCAGTTGGTATGGGTAAAAGTTTGAAGGTAAAGCTTTATCGGTAGTACTTATTTACTTATTCATTTCACTGTGTAATCACATGTATTTGTTGTAACACTTGTTCTTATTTATTACAGTCTGATTCTGTCCAAATGGTTCAGTCTGGTGTTAATTCTGTTACTAGTGGGATGATGGTAGGTAGACCGGGAAGCCAACAGCAAGCTTCTGGACAAGGATCTCTGGGAAATGCACCTAGTAAGATATAAATGCACTCGCAATATTTAATGGATGATTTTTACATTTCTACTAATATCGTATACTTTTTCTATTTTCACAGTGGGACAAATGAACAAAGCTCCAAGTGCAATTAAAACTAACATTAAAGCAGCATCACAAATTCATCCATATAGGTAATGTACATATTCGAACAAAGTTATTCTTAAGATGGTTAAATATGGTTAAAATATTGCGAGTACTCGAAAAAACGTATTTTTAAAACAATAGTTACTGTTTGATCTCAATTTTTATCTGAAATTATACTTAAGGAGTACCGTCTTTATGTATAATATTTGTAATAACAGTATGTAATATGTTCGCGCACAAAGTATTTTATACATCTTACGGGAAAAAATAGCAAATCGTGTTTAGCAGCGAAACAAATTCGTATTTATTTCTTAGTTTTTCCAAGATACGATTGCATACGATCGTGGAGATAATTGTCTATTTGTGACCGGGCTAATCGTTGCTTCTAAACCATGTTCTCGCATCCAGCATAATCTGTCCTGAAGAAGCAGGGATTCTGCTGATGCTTGTAATATCAATTGTAGAGCAGTATAACTTTCTACCATCTTCAGTTTGTCGCGATGCATCTCCCATAGTTCTATCATATTTTTCTCGTGCAGTTCTGCACTAAAACGCGCATCTAAAGACAAAAAAATTGAATATTTTTTATATTCAATCTAGAATAGAATCTAGAATATTTCTAAAACTCGGGGAAGATATTAAAGTTACCTTGCTGCTCTTCGTTCGTTTCTTCTCGTGGTTGTAAAGTGTATCTGTTTAACGAATCCCTGATGTAAGTTTCAAAGTTCGAACACTGTGACTTTCTCGTTGCTTTTTGAGTACGTTTTTTAAGAGAAAAGTCGTCTGAAAGATGTATCGTTTCATGAATAATTGTTGATCGCATATTGCATTACAGAACTTAAGAGCAAATATGCCCATACGTACTTTGAGATGCATACAATTGAAGAAGAGCTCTTGCAAGCACATAGAAGGAATGTTTATTGTGACTCTCTGCGGACATGTTCGTCCATCTCTCTGCCGATTCTTGGCATGCTAATCGTAAGAATGGTTGCCTCAAGAAACAACCGATATCAAAATTATTCTCATCGATTACACCCTTGAAGCAAGCGGATAATGGGAAATTATTAAAATATTGTCTGTCATTCGATGCATTCGTATTGACGTCGTTTGCCAGTGAAAGTTTATGGTAGCAGCAGGATATCATAACGAAAATCCGAGCTGCATCCATGTTACGAAATATTTTTGATGCGCTTATACTAAGATCTCCGCAAGCATGCAGACCGATCAAGCATACGTCCGAATTCGTTCGAAATTCATTGTACAAAATTGTTTCGATCGTTTCAATCGAGTCGCATGTTAAATCGCAACAACTATATTTAACGTGTTCCAATGACTCGGGATACATTTTTGCTTGTCTACGTTTAGCATTATTTACGTTCTCCTGATTCTTTTCTAATCCCAGGACTTGGTAACCATACAGATAATGGAGAAGTTGACAAATGTATCCCTGAAATGTACATGTTATGCGGAAAATTAAAGACCAGAAATATTTCACACTTAATTCATTCCGGTATATACATATTCATCTTACCAGACCGGCACCGAGATCGACAATAATTTTGATTTTAAGCGGTGCGCATTGCATATGAACGAAATGTGCCATATACACTATCTCGTGTTGTTTTTTATCGTTAAGCCCTAATTGGAATTGTTTCGGTAATTTCGTAAATAATGCGGTACTCATGGTTGGCAATCGGTCAATATATTTGCACTTTTCGACGAAAACTTTCAATTCGTTCGGCCACTGAGACTAAAAAATGAAATACTGTGCATATCGATGAGCAGATTCATTTCCAATTTGATTGATTTATTTACCAACATTTGTCGTTTTTTTCACAACGAAGTCATTAAGCTCTTGATTCTCTAACGCCTCTAAATTATTCGACCACTCTCTCGGGAACGAATCAAGTAATCCCTTCGTTAATAAATCCGTGACTGGTGTATTGTAAAGCCATTGTGTCTCGAAAAACAAATTCAATGCGTTCAAGAAATATTTATGTTCTGTACATTTATCTACATGTACATGCGCCATCTAATATAAAAAAGAACAACAAATTTTTAATATTACCTTTTACGTGTCGACTACAGATGGAGTTTCTACGGTATTTACAGCGTCGAAACCTTTTTAAAAATAATTTATTGTATGCAAATTACATCGACCAAATAACGTCTCTTATCATTAGCCTACAACGTATGTAACAATAAATTAATGATAGCGAGTAACTTCAACGAAGTATGTGAATTCGCAGAATGCTCGTTAGATCGCTCTCGCTTGAGCGTCTTCGTCTTGATTTTGAATTGTCCAGTTTTCCGAATGCCTATTCAATAAATCCTGATTATCTGGTCCGATCAGTGCACGACCCACTTTAACATTCTTCTGGCCAGGCTCTAAGTATTTTTTCACAACCTGCATCAGCTGGTCTTTAGTTACAGCTTTCAATTGCTGTCTATATTTTTGGATCTCGTCGTCCGTGATGTTGTGCGTGAATTTAATCATGCCGCGATTACTCGGAGGAATTGGGACGTCTATACGTTGGAACACGCCTAATTTTGCTTCGTCGATGTCACTTTGAGAGATCGAATAATTTGATAAGAAGTCGTACGTTTTATCGAATAAGTCTAACGTACGAGTAGAATTCGGGTCTCTGTACGAGTAAAACATGAAGACTCCATCGGACGATAGTTTTGCACCACCCCCGTAAGCGCCACCCTTTTCACGAATTTCTGGATGTAAATAAACTGACGAGATTAGTTTCGTAAGCACTTGCAAAGGCGCGTAATCGGAGTCTGTGTACGGAATGGTCAAAATTGCTTTCGCCACATAATTCACAGTGTACGGTAATACATAATGGGTAGCATTCTCTTCCGTTTCAACATTCTGATCGTGTGTATAAACAAATGGGTCTTTAGGTGTACCCTTCAACGATTTGTAGAATTCCTCGATACTATTTAAGATGCTGTCCTTATTAGACTCGGATAGATTGATCGCCGATCGCAAGTGTTGTTTGTTCAAAATTTGTTCAGATATCTCCTGCATCTTCTGGAATATGAAGCTCAAGTCCTGCATTTGAGCAATCTTCTTCATCCTAGAGACATATTGTAGCCCAGCTATCGATTCCTTGAACTTGGTAACTGGTGAAACTAAACTAGCCGCGCAGCTCATCGCGTACATGTGCCCGGAATCCGCGATTCCGTTCACCAAATTCGCTGCGTTCGTTTTAATCAGCGTTTCGAACCTCCGAAGATCGGACAGTTTCACATTATTGAACACCTCCAACCATAGTTTCCACATATCGTTTACATTACGGTCCAGACAATACGACTCTATCATCACTCCTTCCTCGTATTGAGATAAATCGCTCTTATGTTCAACAACGTGACTCATAAAATGTAAACCTCCAGTTTTCAATCGTATCATCTCGTCGAAGTTTCTATAATCGTAATTTTCCGTGCCCATTTTTGTGATGATATTGTTGAAAATCGGTAATAGACCTTTTAATTCTGCGCTCAGCCCTTGCGTATTTAGAACTCCCCGATAGTAGCAAACATTGTTCGTTGGCTCGGTAGCTATCTGTAATGGAACATCTGCTATTATCGAATTCGTGAAGTTACATCGTTCCACGTCGGTTTTGATATCTTCAATCTTCAAAGTAGGAAGGACACTCAGATCTTCCTTTTTCTGTTGTTCTTTAAGCAATGTTTGTCCGTCAACATAAACTTGATCTAAATCTTCCTTGGAAAGCTGTTTCAATTTCGATTCTAACAACTCCTGTTCAGCTTTCGTTTGTTCGTGATCGTATTGTTCATTCGGAAGCATTGTTAAAGTAAATCTGTGATTGTTATCCATGAAGTATGCTTTCACGAATTCCTGAAGATAGTTGGGATTTCTTTCCATTTTCTCTCGGAAATCTTTGATCGCCTCGTTAATTCTCATCGATCTTATCAGATCTCCGTCATGATTCCATAACGGTGTTAAATTGAAAAGTAATTGTAATCCGAAATTCGAGGTTTGGTGTTTTATGTTAAGTTCAATACTGTGTAGAACGGCTTCGATCCGATTTTTCTCGAAACCCTTTTCAATAACCTTCTGCACAGTTTCGTTGAAGACGTGCTCTATCTTCTCAAAGTTTTCTTTCTGGACACCGAGCAAACTCAGAACGAACATTGTATCTTTGCAATAAGAATCGTAACCAGTCATCGGACCGAAAGCAACTCCCAAATTCGATTCGACCAGCGATTTATAAAATTCCGAGTTCGGACCGCTCAAAAGAAGCTGAGATAAAATGTGCATCTCGAAGGTCTTTTGTATGTCGATTATATCGTTGCACAAGTAACCGATAGCTATAGTGCCTTGTCGATCAGGATTCGCAGCCATCGGATCTGGTCTACACGAAATATTTTCTTTTCTCGGTTTATCCCAACGTTTCTCCGAAGGTACTACAGACATAGACGTGTCAATTTTACCTTCTAAAAATAAGTAACGATCGTTAATAAACTTTAAATGATCTTCTAAAGGAAAGTTACCGTACGAATAGAATCTACTATTCGACGGATGATAATAAGTTTCATGAAAATTGACCAGATCGATGTGTCTTAGATTAGGGATCACAAGAGGATCTCCTCCAGAAATCACCGCGTACGTATGACTAGGTAAGATGCTGTTCAATAATCTCTCGGCTAAAATAGCCTGATTTTCATTGAAAACGCCTTTCATCTCGTTAAAGACAACTCCTTTAAATATTATCGGTGAATTTTTATCGCTGACATCTGTATGCTCCAATCTCCAACCCTCTTGTCTGAAATCAAGCTCTCGCAGATTCGGTTTAAACACAGAGTCCAGATATACAGACTGCAAATTTCGGTAATCCTTCAAGTTTTGCGTCGAAAACGGATATATAGTGTAATCGGGTCCTGTCATAGCATTCATAAAGGTAGCTAGCGATCGCCTCAGCATTCTAAAGAATGGATCCCTGCATGGATATCTCTCGCTGCCGCAAAGAGTGATGTGCTCCAAAATATGAGGTAATCCTGTAGACTCCTTCGGAGTTGTACGAAATCCAACGGAGAAGACATTGTTACTGTCGTCTCTGGCTAAATGCATGTACTGAGCTCCACTCCCCAAATGAGTTAATCGCACTGCGGTCAACTGTATCTCGTCTACATTCGCGATCTCATCGACTATGAAACCATTAATAATCTGTCCTTTTTGGTATTTATTAGACTCCTGAAGAGCTGCATTTATTTTATAGTACGTGGGGCCAGTTGTTATACTTCTTGCAAAATTACTATTGCACGATTTCGAGAACAGTTTTAATCCCAATGGGTGGGAACTAAATTTTCGAGATATATTCGAGATCCTCAACATAGTTCTATAGTATATATTACCTGTAAAAAAGATAATGCGGTAAAAACATTTGTTAAATCCAATAGCATCGCAATTTTTAAAAATAATATATTCTATTATTATGAAGTAGAACTCACCAAAATAAATGTTAGATATATGGGTAACAATTTACGTTATACGCGTCCTGGAATGAATATTTGAGGATAATTATTTATTTTTTATAATATACTCAATATAAACAGTTATTTAGTATCACGAAATTTAGCCGCTATATAACCTCTATTCGAATTCACGAAACATTTTCTTTTATACAGTTTAAAGTCATAAATAAATATTTAGCTATTCTTAATGAACAATGAAAATTTTGAAAAATCACGTGTCTTTACGTCGATGGAAATTAAGAAATATTTGTGTATATAGTACAAACCTGTGATTCCTTTTTTTATACTTCGATCGGTCATGTTGTAAATAATTACATCGAAGACAAATATTATTTGACAAACGTTAACGTGAATATTAAGTACGAAGATTCGTTAGAATATTATACCAGTTAGTTAATTAATTATTGTAAATTCTAATCGTGATATTTATCAACTATAAAACTACATCAAATCAGAGTTAAATTTTCTCTGTATTTATATTACACGTGTACCCATATTGACAGTATCATAACATGAATTTATTATTACAAAATTCCCAAAAACATATTTATTATTCATTATACAAACCAATAATTATCCACATTTTATCGCATCTATGTATGACAAAATATTGCACGTCTTGAGGAAATCATACGGACGGAATCACAACGACAGTTAAACTTTTTAGAGATTCCATTACAAAAAATACATAATATAAATGTCACTAATGATAAAACTCGACTCTACCATCCAATTAAATTTACACAAATTTAACTTAACAAATTTAATCATAATATTGTACACGTATTATTTTTATACGTATCCACCTTATTCTCAGTAGTGTGCGCGCGCTGCTATTGGTCCACTGTAATTGTTAATAATTTAAAAACAACGTAAAATCCTGTCGCTATAGATCTGCAGATAATTGTCGTTTATGTTGTTCGATGATAATTTTAGGATACGTCAGGATTTTAGTGTGATTTTAGCATATATAATTTCGATTGTTCCGTGCCACGAAGTATTTGCACACAGATGAGAATGTGCAAGCGAGTGTGCACAGCGGCGCACGGTAGTTTCGATCCGGTTAAAATGCGCGGGGCGAACGTGACCAATGATCGTCGATTTTTTCCGTGATTGTCGATTTAATGGAAACGCGTCCACGACACGTCAGAGAAAGCGATATACGAACGAAGCGATGCATCCATGAGACGAGAGACGAGGCGCAAGATCTATGACGATCGAAGAACGCGCACTTCTCGGATTTTTGTGACTGGTAGACCGTCCAGAGACCGAACGATTTCAATTAATCATGAACAGCGCGTGAGTGGATTCCGATGAGATTCAGGACAGGTGAAGGGTCGCGCGGGAAATCGGTATGACGGATTCGCGGTTACCCGTCTATTGTACGCGCTTCGGCAACTCGTCGGTTCGCGCGAGTGGAAGGTCTCGAATGGCGCTCATGTATAATCGCCGGGAGTGCAATGCTAACAAGTAGTCCAGCTGACTCTGACAAAATGGTAGGGTACTCGCGTCCTACGGGAGGTAATACGTTTCTCTATACATAATTCGAACGCCTCCGGTGACGGAGTACAATGAGTACTGATAACCATGACCAAACGGAGCCCTGCGTCAGCAAACCATCCGCGAGAATCGAGTTTAACGCCGACGAGAAAGCGTTCGACGGCAGGCGAATCAAAAAGGAACGAAACGATGTTAGCGTCGAGAACGGTGACGGCACCGTTAACGTCTGCGTTGGCGATAATAACAAGCAACCACAGGCAAGCCAGCGCCCGGCTGCCGGTAGAGTTTCGAACGGCTTCCACGACGGTGACCCACTTCAAGACATCATCGCGGCCAAGTTCACGGCCCTGGCTAACCATGGCGCGACTGCCAAACACGAAAAAGTTCGTTTTATGCTCGAAGACAGTAGCAGGTAAGCTCACAATTATTTTTCGCTCTCGCTCTCTCTCGTCATCTTCTCCTCTCAAGTCCTCCCCCTCCTTCTCACGACTCTCGGACGCTCTTCTCTTCTCTCACTGCTATTCAAAAGCCAACTGCAACTTTCAACCTCTTCCCAGCCAGAATTATAAATGATTTTCTCCACTTCGTTCAGTTTCCATTCGTTACAAATACTTTCCTTTGATAATACAGTCGAATCTCGACAACCGCGAACTTTTACACCTGGGGAACCTCTCGCAGACAACAATTCTCTTCACCCCCCTCCGTCTCGCTGTAAAAACTAACATATATTCAAATAAAAACGTTCTTCACGTCGAGAATCGCTTGAACGAAAATTAAAGTTTACTTGCCGGAATTGAATCATTCACGACTTAGAAATGCTGATCGTCAATCGTTTATAGTCTGTGTATATTAACCTCTTGCCTTCCGATTTAATTTTCGATTTTTCGGAGCAAAATGTGCTATGTAACGCTCTAAAAACTTTATATATATATTTTTTAAAGTATACTGTATTTTCTTTCGTAGTTAATGTTCGTTGAAGGTTGTTGTAAAAGTTGTACTAATTTTAAGTTTATCGTACACCTCGAATATCCTGTATTTCTTCCAAGTACACGTATAGCGATTGGAAATACATGAAAACTAAACTGTAACAAATTTCCTTTGCACCAAACAATTGCGAGTTTAGTTTCAACGATACGTGGCTGTAACACATTTTATTTTACCTTTTGTATAGTTCCAGGGTTGTCTAGAATTATAATTATAACGAGCTCTTTTAAACTATAAGAGAGAACTGTGTCTTTCAGAACGATTTTCTTTAATTTGTGCTTTAAGAACATAGTTATACCTTAACATATCAAAGGTATGTGAAATATCAGTTTTCCTAATTGTACATTGGTTCTTGTACATAGTGAAGAATCGAAAACACGCATTCAGAATATCTTTTCACAAATTGAACAACTCAAAATAGAAGAAAAACTGTTACTGTACCTGAAACTTCCGCTGTCGCTGTCCAATAACGGGGGAACTATAGACCCGTTGAGACAACCGTTAAATCCATTGGGTAATCGTTATGAAATTCACCAAACCATCATGTGGATTAAGACACATTTGGAAGAAGATCCCGATGTCTCTTTACCAAAGCAAGAAGTTTACGACGAATATAAGTAAGTGTAACATATTTTCTGTTTACGCCTAAAGTAAGCTGTATTAGCTTCTACTTTGAAATTTCTTTGCAGCATGTACTGTATGCGTAATTCTATGAAGCCTTTATCGACCGCCGACTTTGGAAAAGTGATGAAGCAAGTGTATCCGAAAGTTCGACCCCGCAGACTCGGCACGAGGGGAAATTCGCGTTATTGTTATGCTGGAATGCGCAAGAGAGTTAAATTGGATTCTCCGACGTTACCCAACATAGCCGGAGCTCAAGCTGTAAGGCGCAAGACAACAGACAACCTAACAGATTTGCTACTCGCCTTGAAAATAAGCTCTTCAAAGGTTACAGAAGCGAGACATATTTCTAAGTAGATCCTTCAACTTTTAGGGTGATGAGGTAGACGAAAACATTACGGAAGAAATGTTGGGAGCTGCGTCTACATTGATAAAAGAATGGGCAGAGAACTTGTTGGGCTTAAAATTTCCAACTCTGAGTGCCTTAGCACGCCATCTTGTTGATAATCTTTACGTTGATACACGATCGTTTGCTGCTGTGTGCATATTGTGCGCTTCGGGAGAGTCCAATGCATCTACGAACAAAGGTGCGTTATCAAATGTACACTCTGTAGAAAGTGTGTGTCGCATTGAGCATAACTTAATAATGATATTATGCGTTTAGAGTCTGGTACGGATGTGCATGTGACTCCTTTGTCTACAAAATCTGGGAAACTTCGGGAAGCACAGTTACAGTTACAACGAAAGTTACAACAGCGGGAGCATATAAGGGATCAAAAACATCATCATTTCGATGCTGTTGTCCAGGTGAACTATCCGAGCTATGCGAGCTGTGTTTATGCAGGGTGAACCACAAATCGCGATCAGTCGAGATTACTCTGTTATTAGCAGTCCGATCGAAAATGTTTTTATCAGGTATAGCATGGTTTCAAGAGAGCTTTCACGTGATTATAGCAATTTTTTTAATGTTATAATTATACCGCGGATTTTATGCATTTATGACAAACATGGGTACGTACAATTTAAAACAGTGGAGGTATTAAAAAGATTTAAGGCCACCAGTGTATTACTTTCACCTTAACAAGATAATCAAAAGAAGAATGAGATTTTTATTTGGCTCCTGTGTCTTGCAATCAATGCAAACATTTTTTATTTTGCATAAAGGATTCGTGGTTCACCCTGTGCAATACAATATTTTTTTTCATAATACAATGATCCTAAGATTTGTACGAATTTTTGCAGAATCAGAACAAAGAGAAGACTGTCGATAACAAATCTGGCGCGAACAAGGGAAATAAGAAAGCCAAGTCCATTCAGTCGTCGCAAGGTACGAATGTATCGAGCGTACAGAATGCATCAGCGAAGTTCAATTCGTCTGCGGTGGTAACCGGCCGGCAGAGAAGGGTTCTTAAAACAAATAGTCAGCCATGCAACATCTCCCTGGAATCCAACTGTGATAATGTAGTGGTACAATCGATCGAAGACATACAGAATAATAGCAACTCTAGTGTAGTGATGACCAACTGCGTAAATACACAGCGAGATGTCAAGCCGAAAAATTCCAGAAAGCGTGCCAATCCAATTATATTGAACCAACAACAATCAGATACCAGCCCGGAGAAACAAACGAAACTCACAGAACACCAAACCCAAGAGAATGTCGAACATTCCAATATGTTGTTGCCTAAGCTTACACCTGTACAACATCATCATCCTGAGAAAGTGTCGTCGGTGGCACTATCCGGTAATCTGAAACCTAGCAAGTGTAATGTCGGCGAGGCTGTTAGTAACCAGCCCGCCAAAAACTGTGATATTGAACTGTCAGTATGTACGAAGAGTTGTGTTAAAGTGAACGGTTGTCCTAGCAGTTTCGAACGTAGATCGAACGCAGCCGAGGAGTCTACGATCTTGACGAAAGATCAGATTCGATTGTTGCAGGAAAATTCAAATCTCATAGGTAAAACGGAGAAACTCCGTTCGATTAATTCGGACACGTTGGACGATTACTTGAACGGCGGTAACAATTCCCAGGAGCAAGAGGAGGAATTACTACAGTATTTTCAACAGAGTAGCTCGTCAAGTTCGGACGTCGAAGCCAATACTATAACTACCGATGAACAAATATCAAGATCTGATAAAGTGTCGCAATTAAGACTAATATTACAACAGAACTTGAAATCCGGTACTCTGCACACGCCTTTAGATATACTACCATCCGCGATTATTCGGCAGAACGTTGAAAAACGCGAGATCACACAGAAACATAATTTAATACTACCAACGTTGCTGAACCATTCGAATCAAAGCAATACTAGGCGTAGGGTCAGCTTCGAGACGAACGTCGTCGAGCACGTACAAGATTCGAATGTTATCATGAACACGGTACCACAGAGTCCGAACACACGTCGTAGAATATTTAATTTCACACCGATATCGCCAGGTCCGCATTCACCCATCAACGGCCGTACTTCCAAATCGAATTCCGCGAACGCTAGTCCATTTGTCTCGCCGCGAAACACGCCTGTGCCACGCTCGAGAAGTAATTTGCAAACAGGCAGCTCCAGGGCTCGTGCTCACAAGTCGTTCTCGCGTTCTGTCTCTTGCAGCATGCCTTATACTAGTAAGAACGATACTTTTGTTGTTCCTACCAGTGGTCCAGAATTAGTTAGGCAAGCATCCACGCCGCAAGTACCAATGATCTCGACGAAATCGTCGGAAGTACAGGTTGGCAACGGTACAACGCAAATTTCTGTTACTACGAAAGTGGAAACGCAGGGATCGTCGTCGCAGTGCGCCGCGTTCTTGTCTTCTGATCTGGCGCCGCAAAAGCAACTGCTCATCAACTATCCCATTCAGGAGAATCTGCAAGAAATCAAGAACGTGTACCAAAAGAATCAGCCCGACCAAGAGATCAGCGAATTGTTCCACGGCAACAAGCAGTTCCCCAACGAACTGTATCGGTCGCAGTCGGTTCCATTACATAGGATGGTCAATCCCGCGTTGATGTCGCCGATCTCGACGCAGCATTGCTTGTCAACGTTTCAGAGTCAGAGCTTCAACCCATCGACGAACAGCTCTATAGCGCCTACACCAGTACCTAGCGAATTCAACGACTTCGGGTCGATCGGCCCGGCAGAGGGGACTTCGGCGTACTTGCTCGACGACGTGGATCCAAATTTTATGTCGGACGATCAGCATTTTTTGATGAGCGACAAGGAGATAACGTCCGAGAATATAACGAACATATTAAACATTTTGGACGAGGAGGGTGCGCAGAGCTTGCAAATTCTACCCGACCAATCCGCCGAGGAGAGCTTGATAGAGAACAACGCGATCGTGCTGGACACTTTACCAAATTCGAACTTGAACTTGTCGGAGGACGATGTGTTGGACCCGTCTAACGTACACGATATTCCAGTGGCCGGAGACTTGCAGAAAATAATACAATCACGGTCCTACCCGAACACACCATTGCCTGTGCCAGTATCCACGTACACGTCGTCCTACACGGAAGACAGCAACGGGTCAAGATCGTATCCTTCGACACCGTTGCACACAGTCCAATCGCAGGAGATTTATCAGGAGACCAATGAACCGATGCTTTCCAGTCCGACTTTGAACTCTTTGAACCTGCATAACGAAACAGTGAACGAATCCGCTTCCGGCAGTTTGTGTAGGAACGTCGTCGATCTTCTCGAAGCAAATTTTCTTGGGGAAACAGACACAGAAACGAACGATTTGGACCCGCTTGGTAATTTCGATGGATTGCAGGACGACGATTCGTTAACACCGTTGTTCAATGAAGTGACAGAGCCTAATCGTTGAAAGCATACACCACCACACTGACCCTGCCCCCCTCTCTCTCACCCCCACACACACCACACACATACAGAGAAGTAATTCATGGATCTTGAGAATTTACATAGTGATCTACCAAAGGTTGGAAACATAATTCTTAAGTTGTATGTTTGTAGGACTTTATTCAATGCTGAAATCATTCTTTGCATACAGTACTGCGGTACGGTATGCAAAGCGTTACGATGACAGTATACAGGTTGAACCGATATGTAATAACCTTCGCATCATCGACGATATATAGGAGTGATAGAGCATTTGTTTAATAAAAATTGTACCGTAAACAAGTTCTCTACTCTCTCTCTCTCTCTCTTTCTTTTCTTTTGTTCTTGTTTTCATAAGTTGATGTGACCGCAACTAATTTTGTGTTCAACAAATGTATCTACAATTTCTTTATATCGTCGAGGATATTCAAGGTGGTAATCGATATCGGTGCACTCTGTATAGCGTTCACAAATAAGTCTTACTTTCTTGTGCTTAAATCGAGTAATTAATATTACAGCGATCAAATAATCATATACATACCGATTTGACCCTATTTACAATAAATATTTATTTTATATTCGGTAGGAAGGAGTGTAATAGTGAAATTTGATAACAGCAGAACTTTCTTCCGTGCGTAGTTTCGATCATGATTTACGTGGCTTTGTACCTCGGAATATTAAATTTCATTGAAATATTCATCATTTTACTATACATATACTATACAGGCTGTTCCGTTTATCCTGCTCGCCTTTCCATCTCTGTCGCCTTCGACGAAAAGGAAGTTCGTCTGTGGATATTGTCCTCTTCCGTCGAAAGCAACCGAGACCCAAAAGCGCGTACGATAAACGAAACATTCTGTGTGTATACACATATATACCATATACATATGTATATAAAAGAAAATTGTCATCTGAAACTAATGTTATCAATTTATCTTAATTGCAGTACCATAAAAAAAATGAGAGCAGCTTATGATGGGGAAAAGAATCAGATACATACGAGAAAAAAAAGAAAGAATTACAAAGTTTGACCAGTAAATTAGAGATAATTTCAAAGCAGATATAAGTGTACAATTGAATTTAATCTATAAAGAGCAGAAAACAAAGTGAGTAACTGCCAATTTTATTCACTTAAGAGTTTGTGTCGCTAAGTTTTTTAAGTAAGTAACAAAGAAGAAAAAAAAAAAGAACACTGTGATGTAAATGTAAATCTCTGAAATATATTTCTTGAATTTGCCATTAGCAAAACTGATAAAAAAAAATGTGTAAATGTCTCCAGTGGAGCCTGTAAGCGTCTTCGGCGGAGCATTGAGTTCGCAAGTGTGAAAAAAATGACAAAGGATGTTGCTCAAGAAATGGAGCGGTCGTGTTTGCTATGAGAAGCATTTGAGATTCGAATAAGTGGAAGTTGATTTTATATAGAAATACTTTATATTCATCGTTTTGAAACGTTTGTTTCTAAGTCATTTGAGAACGCGTTATTGCGACTTTGTTATTCTAAGAAATACTTCGATCACCTGCTGGCCATGGGTGAAGAGCTTCTTTTTACATAACAAATTCGGCATTGAACCCAGTATATAATACTCCTCTGAACCTCGAGAAGTCAAACTGCGAGTATATGTGTATGCGTAAATATTTTATTTTACTTTACTTTGTATCTTTACAAATTGTGAAGCTTGTGTTTTTGTTTTAACGGAACGTTGCAAAGCAATTAAATCAGAAGTATTCAAACTGCAGAAATCCAGTGTTGCTTCGTCCGACTGTGAACTTTTTGTCGTATCTTCTCCAAAATTTTGACTTGGCTCTCTCGTAGAGCTGTAGAGATTTTTTAATCGTGCGGTGTAAAGTGCTTTCGAATATATATAAATATACATTGTTGTTTGCAGCCTGGTTTTTTAAAAATTGATTTGCATGTCGACAAGTATCCTTCGAATACAGAGCTTATCAGTATAATTGAGAGTTTGAGAACTTCTGTTTTAAATTAAACAAAATATACTCTTAAAGACGTAACGTCTTTATACTTCGATTTTGTACTGGATTCTACATCGATAATAGTGCTATATATAATTGTTATTATAGCGCGGTCTTTCTTTTCGTAGTACTCTTTGTTCGTTGATGAAATCCAAAATTATCTTAAGAACACCGCCAATTTATATTTTTCTATGACGCTCTTAATTGGGAACTTTACCAATTGGATAGTTGTTTAATTGACTTTTACTTATATGTATACATTATAATTAGCTAGCTCTCGAAGCTAGGAAAAGGTATAGACACTTTATAGGAGATATCTCTTCGTTTAAAATTATTTTTTTAGGTCGAAGTCTTAATGATGCGTTTCACATTGTAAAGTATTACATTTTTATAAAATATAGAGTAGTAAAGGTAATTTACTTGCAAACGATCGCAGAACAATGTAAATTGTTGCATAGTATGATTTTTGTGAAATCTTGATTTGTTTTTTAAACAGTTATTAGTGGCATACAAATGGCATGAACCGAATTCTTGTTCTCATATTGATGACGTATTATTGATTCGAAGATTCAACGAGCAATTATTATGACAATAAATACGAATTCCTTTGGTATTTGTATTCGTGCTAAATTTATTCTTATATTTATTTATATGCTTAACGTTACGCCTAGCATTACAAGGAACAGAGAAAAACGTTCTAAAGGCATTTGGTTCATGCTATTCCTAATACAATATAAAATATAAAGCATTACATTGTTAATAACACTTTTTTTATTGCCATTTTTCATACTGGTAACTAAATCAACAACTATTTGTGAGAATCCGATGAATTTCGAATCCCGTGAGTCTAGATAAAAATGCTAAGCATGTATAATGCTTTTCCATTTCATAGCATGTCCATATTAATCTTTTAATGGATACTGTGAATAGAGACATACTAATCCAAATCTTCGAAGGACATTCATTAAATTTAGCAAGAAATCTTTCTTTTTCGTTTCATAAACAGATAATAGCCCGGTATACCACGAAATTATAAAACGAACTGAATAACGACAGTTGCTCCTTAGGAAAGTTTTAAACATAATGAAAATGCCAAGAATAGTATGCGTGTGCGTGCGTGATTATTGTCAGCGAAACAAATATATTGGCTTTTTCTTGAAATCCGTGATAGCGTGTTAAAACTGCCAAAAATGCTTCCCGCTGGTAAAAGAATACATGTTAGTCCATCGCTTGCAGGATCGTCGATCTAGTGGGTTCGAACGTGGCCTCGTCAACAGCATAGAGCTTATTAAAAACTCCTGAATCCCGATTCAATTTTTACGAAAGTCATTGTATTTGTTGTGCCGACAGTATAGTGCATGCGTGTGTGTGCATCAGGGTGTCCAGTGTCTCTTCGAAATACGTTGAGATATTCACGGAAATGTTTACCGTAAGAATTTAAGGAGAACCGAGATTCTTTCGGGAAAGTAATATCCATTGAATATTTATTAAAAATGTTGCTCAAAGTTTGCATAAAATATGGATAGATCCCTGTAAAAAAAAAACAAACAAACAAACAAAAACCGTTGCTTTTTCTCTGTTTCTCATTTCGCAGATTGCCAAAATGCAGTATTCCTTTGTTGGCGTGACTCCCGAGTACACGCGGTGAGTTTATGCTGTCGAGTAGAAAATATTTTCGTCTACTAACAAGGGAGCACTGTATTAACGATTCACCTCTTGAAACATCCTCTGATTACGTCCTTCGTATACTTATATACATGTGTGTAGAACGTGATTAGACTAAAGTAACATTAGAAGCAATTATCCCGGAAAGTTTGAAGACATTTGATAAAATTTCTTACACGTTCGACGACGCCACTCCCACGCACAGAATATTTTTATGTATCGTACATGTATACAATATTTATACGTCTGGTATCGTATATATATATGTACATCTTTTGCAATAAGCTTCTGCCCGGAGACATTGACGACGACGGCAGATTATAAAACAGTGAGTAAAATAATGAAATCGGTAGCGTTCGACGATTACGTAGTTGCAATCACAACTGTATGGAAAATAAAAACATTTCATCGTTTCCATTTTATCCAAAGAAAGACAATTTCAATAGACTAGCAAGATCTTGTTAAACATAATACACCGTCGACCCTATATTTAATTTCTCATCAAATTGAAATTCACTTATATTAAATTTCTTTTTCTATAGAAGCAAGCTTTCTGTCTTGTTAAGTCTCTTCCCTTTCAATGGAATGGCGCAAGGAAACTTAATTTTTCGAATACAGTTGGTTTTAACCGTTTATTATGGTATTTAGCAACAATTCAGGGACGTTTTATACAGTCTTTTTGTCTTCGCGTTTCCATTATACCTATTAGCAGACCAACCGACAGTAAAGTAATAGTGGTTGCCAGCCAATAGGAGCAAAACCAAAATACATAATATATATTTATTATGAGTTCTTTAGAAACGTTCGTGCACGTTCTTGTCAATTCCTGTGAAACCGTTGTCATCAAAAATCATCAAGTTTCGTAATTAATTCAATCAGTCGATTAAACTGATAGCGATTTGTTTATAAACACCAGAGAGAAAACATTCTTGCAACTTCAATGATTAAAGTAGAAAATTTGATACCGGTCGCGTAATTGAGAAATTTTCATCGATCATTGCCCAATTTGTTGATTTCAACTTATTTTTACTAACAAATATCGAAATTATTTGTTTTTATCGACGTTCATAGATTGCCCACCGACGCCTTACGGGAGTTGGTGTCACCCGCATATTTCGGTGTTCTCTTACGCCCTCTTGGATGTATTCTGGCTGGAGTAAGAAACAGAAGGCCACCGACGTGATCTCGTCGGTGCAGAAGACCACTGAGGAGATTCTCGTCGGTGAGAAGGCAAGTCGTCACGGAACCATATATGTATAATAGTTGAATATGTATCAACCATGCAGATGTTGAAAAGACTTTACTGTAAAAGATTAGATATGGCAAGGTGGTCAAGGGATGAGTGCTCGTTAACATCATTAATTAGCAAAAGGAATTGTTAATAATCATTTGTTGTAAACTCTAGCTAATGGAAATGTAAAAGGAGTAGAAGAGAAAAGGTGTAACGAGTTATGGTTAACAATAGAAAAAATATTTCACGAGAAATCAACGATACAAAAGGAAAAATAACAAAATGAGAAAATGAACAATGAATGATCGAACGAAACGAGATTTGATGAGTGTCAGTATGACAAGAATAAGAGCGAGAGCGACAAGGCTCTTTTACACCCGCGTGGGTCATCGGTTTTGGACGGATTACGGAGTGGACACTTTGAAATTAAACGAGTAGGATCGGAGCAATGTTCGTTAGGGTAATGACCTAATAAACGGTGCTGCGGAGGAGACAAAGGAATAGGGTAACGGAATTGAAGTAAGGAAAACATGATGCGATGGCACACGAGACGATTTGACGGGTTCAACGAACTGTCGATCCGGCGAGGTTTATTGTACGAAATATACAGAAATTAAACGGCTCGGAATCGCCCTGCAATTTATAAGAAAACATTTATCTGTTAATACTGAAATAATACATTAATCTGTGAACTGTATTGAATAAATTAATGAGTGCGAATGTTCATAGTTTAAAAGTTATTCCGTATCTCGAATACTATTAGCCACTTTTACTAAAAAATTAGGTGGTCAGATAGCCAAGGGAGTGCTGGTGGACATCACTGTAAAATGGAATTGTTATAAACGTTAACCAGCTAGAAATAATAAATTTATCAATAATTGTCAACGGCGATCGACATCGATCGATATTCGGTGGGGTGGGGGGCGCCGCGCGAGCTCGGCGAGAGCCCGCCGTCAGTCAGACAGTCGGGGCAGGGGGGCCGGAGTGAGCGGTCGGGCGTCGCGCGTCGCGTCGGGCTCCGGGACCAGGAGGACCAGAAGGACCAGGGACTTACCAGAGGTGGACCAGAGGTCATCTACAGCTACCCTGGCATATCCTGGCTTGCCTTCAACGAAAACCGGTAAGTTTTATTACTATTAATATTTTTCAATACTTCCTTTGTCTACCCTTGGCACAAGTTCAACGAACCTGTTCTTCATTTGTTCGTTCAACGAATACCATCAATTATTACCTCTAATATGCTAATTGGAATTTCCATTACAATTTTCGGTATTGAGTCTTCCTCAAATTTATATTTCTTGATCGAAATTGGTATTCCTCCGATCGGAGGTCCCACAGGGGCTCACTCACGGATGGGGCCGTGAGTGAGTACGGGGTGTAGCGTCCCCGGGGCTACCCGAATCGCCTATAGGCCGGAATTATAATTCTCATGTGCAGAATTATAATTGCTCTTGTGAGCTGATTGTATTCGCACTCGTGTGCGGGGTTACAATCGCTCTCATGAGCTGGTTCTCTTCTTGTTTTCGCACGCATGTGCAGAATTGTAATTGCTCTTGTGAGCTGATTGTATTCGCACTCGTGTGCGGGGTTACAATCGCTCTCATGAGCTGGTTCTCTTCTTGTTTTCGCACTCATGGGCAGAATTGTAATTGCTCTTGTGAGCTGATTGTATTCGCACTCGTGTGCGGGGTTACAATTGCTCTCATGAGCTGGTTTTCTTGTCGTTTTCGCACTCATGTGCAGAATTGCAATTGCTCTTGTGAGCTGATTGTATTCGCACTCGTGTGCGGGGTTACAATTGCTCTTGTGAGCTGATTGTATTCGCACTCGTGTGCGGGTTACAATCGCTCTCATGAGCTCGTTCTCTTCTTGTTTTCGCACTCATGTGCAGAATTGCAATTGCTCCTTGTGAGCTGATTGTATTTGCACTGGTGTGCGGGTTTACAATTGCTCTCATGAGCTGGTTCTTTGGTTGTTTTCGCTTCTAAAAATTTTCTCATCTTGTTTGAAATTGGTATTCCTCCGACCGGAGTTCCCTCAGGGGCTCACTCACGGTTGGGGCCGTGAGTGAGTACGGGGAGTAGCGTCCCCGGGGCTACCCGAATCGCCTATAGGCCGCAATTATAATTCTCATATGTAAAATTGTAATTGCTCTCGTGAGTTGATTGTATTCGCACTCGTGTGCTGGGTTACAATCGCTCTCATGAGCTCGTTCTCTTCTTGTTTTCGCACTCATGTGCAGAATTGCAATTGCTCCTTGTGAGCTGATTGTATTCGCACTCGTGTGCGGGTTACAATTGTTCTCATGAGCCGGTTCTTTGGTTGTTTTCGCTTCTAAAAATTCTCTCATCTTGTTTGAAATTGGTATTCCTCCGATTGGAGGTCCCTCAGGGGCTCACTCACGGTTGGGGCCGTGAGCTGGTTAGATTCGCACTCGTGTGCGGGGTTATATGTATTGTTATGTCTTACTGTTATTAGTCTGTTTCAGCTAGAATACACCATGAAGAGGACACATCACGAAGTGGACACACCAAGAAGAGGACGCACCAAGAGGATTGCAGCGTATTCTTAAGTTAGTTTTATTTGCCGAGCAATTATTGTCTTAGCGTCACCCCCGAACCTGAGCCTTCCGCTCAAGTTCGTGTTTCTTCTTTGCGAATCAAAGCCTTCTGCTTTGATTCTTCCCTCTTTTGCGATTTAGTCTTTTGGTCCACAATAATTGCTCGGCTTGCGTGCGTTAGTTATTAAGATTGTGTATCGTCGTTGTAAATATGTCGAGTAATTATTGCCGTAACTTCACTTTGCTTGACTCGAATTTTTGACTCCGACACAGCCTTCTGCTGTGTCGGACCTTGCTTGTATGTACCAGACCGGTTGGAGCCGGTATTTGGCGTCGATCCATTGAGAGGGATGGTTCATTGAGACCTGTTCACTCGTGTAGCCATGCTACAGTGTCCTCTCTATTCGTCATTCTACCCGCGTTCACCTCAACTTTTGTTGTTTGGTGACAGGTAGTTGGTGGAGAAATGGGATATCGTTTGAACTCTTCTCATGGCCATTTCTCTTGGTGAGGACACGTCGGGTATCGGCTCTGGCTGGAGTTGGGCTGCAAGCATTGTACGCGCCGCGTCACCTTCGAACCAGAGCCTTCAGCTCTGGATCGCTCTTCTTGTTTCTCACTTTGAAAGAATCAGAGCCTTCTGCCTGATTCGCCTTTGGCCCCCCGTGGGTCGGAGACTTCTTCTCCGATTCACACCTTTTGCTCCGCGATAATTACTCGACATACTTGCGTAATTTAGTATAAGTCCGTCGTTGTAAGAAAGGGAGCCAGAAGGAATATTGCATTCGTTTTGACTCCCTTTCGGGTCTCTTGTGCGGCAACCTCCTCGTGGTGAGACCTGGGCAATCGGTATTATCCTCTATTTGTAAGAACTTCTAGTGTCTTATGAATAGAAGATAATATCGAGCTAATAGCTGCACATTTACTAAATATGTTGATTTTCACTAAATTCTATTCCTATACCTATTGTCTTCCATAACATTTTGCAATTTCACCTTCCTTCAGAACAAAATATATGTATTATTCAAGCTGGTTCACCCCGGGCGTGAACACTGTCATCATATATTCTCTGGTTCTATTTAGGTAAAGAGTGCGGAACCTCCGACACCGACGAGATAGTATCTCGTTGGTGATAGTATTATAAGTTAATTACGGAATGGGTAATGTGAGCATTCTGCTATACATATCATTCTTCTTCTACTTGACGAGTATCTCGTCGGTGGTTGAACTTTTAGCGTTGTGGTATTTCAGATCACTGTAAGTTCCAAGTTATCCCCGCGTCCAGTCGCGCCCGGTTAGCACAGGGGCTAGTACTGCTGGCAGTCTGTGGTCAGGTCTATTCATATATCTCGTCGGTGTCGGTGGCTATACGCTATACATTGTTTTATAAAAATCTTAACATTTATTTAAACTTGTAATTTTTATAACAATACGTGATTGAATGAAGAAAAATAATTTCTAATGGTATTATCCTTGCAACTTCAATGATTATAAAGTAGAAAATATGATACCGGTCGTAGTCCGGTTAGTGTTAATTTTTTCCAACCGTACGAATCTGCCGAACGCGTAAATGAGAAATTTTCATCGATCATTACCCAATTTGTTGATTTCAACTTATTTTTACTAACAAATATCGAAATTATTTATTTTTATCGACGCTCATAGATTGCCACAACGTTGGAGGAGGTACTTGTGTTTGGATACGTGAATTACTTGGCGCTGCGAAGCAATCGTAGAATATTACAGCATGATGGTGATCTACTTTCGACTCGTAACTCATAGGCAGTAAAACGGAGTTGATAATTTGATAACTATTTTGACAGTTGGGTGCGTGTGTGTGAAATTACATTTCGCACCATAGAATAGCATGGAGTAGATTGGAATACGATTATCTTAACAATTGTTATTGTGTTCGACAATCTTCTCGTTTTGTAACCGGTTTACATTGAAAGTCCTAATAGAATTAATCGAGAGAGCAATATATAATAATACAATTAGGTATTTGATAATAAAAGAAGTTTTATATTTGTCAGCCGTGAAACCATGTTGAAACCAAAAGCTCTTACACAAGTTCTTAGCCAAGCGAATACAGGCGGAGTAGAAAATACATTGTAAGTATAATATGTTATGAACACTGTCCTTATAGCTGTTGCGAATATTCTAAATGGTTCTCCCCTTTCACATATTGTGCAATAATCATTCAGAACAATTTCAGCTTGTTAAACAGAGACGGTGGTTTACTAGCTTATAGTGGATACGGAGATAAAGATGCGAGGGTAACTGCTGCGATCACGAGTAATATTTGGTCAGCTTACGAAAAGAACGGACGGAACGCATTTAAGGAAGATGAGTTGCAATTTGTGCTAATGGATTGTGTGGTAATTATGAAATATTTTTCTATGTATTCAATATGTAAATTAAACCTATTTCGAACGAGGCATGACGTGACATAAGAAAATCATATAATTATACAAATTCTGAAATGAAACTTTTACAGAATGTGAAAATAATTCTCTTGTCGAATAAATCTTTTGTAGGAGGGGAAAGTTGTAATCACTGAAGTAGCAAACTTGTTATTATGTCTATACGCAAAAGAAAATGTAGGATTTGGTTTACTAAGAGAAAAGGCGCAAGCCCTAGCAAGATATCTCGATCAACCGTTGAAAACAATAGCCAATATGCCTTGAATATTGTACCTATACGTAAGAACATTTTGCATCAACTGTGTCATAATATTATAACTGTATATTCTAACACTTATAATTTTTTGTAAGAATTTATGATTTGTACTACCCTTGAAATAATATATTTTTAATAAATCTTATGTCTGTTTATTGGTTGCAAAACCTAAATATTACGAACACTAAATTTATACGGCTGGTACAATGTCTGTGAACTGAATGCATAGTTAATGGTAGCAATTTCTATTATCTAAATTATTCTAAATCATGCAGGTACAATATACGTATACAATATATAATTTATAAGGCAAGTACAAAGTACAATGTCTAATAGGAACTGAATGCATAATTAATGGTAGCAATTTCTATTATCTAAATTAGAATGGAAATCTGACGTCATTTGAAGTGACGATTTCCTTTGCAAACATGTCAATGGCAGGTCCCACCGCGCGTAGCGTTGGTGTCACGCCGCGGTGAAACAGTGAACAAGGAAAGGGGTAGAAATTGATTTAATTATATGGAACTCATTCAACCGTGAACGGAAAAACCGAAAAAAGGTCTGTCCTTTTACCCAAAAGGTACAAATGTCAGGTATGGCGTTTATGAGTCTCTATTGTCCTATAGAAAATTACTCTAAAAGGACAGACTTTTTTTCGAACAATTACCCACCGACTCTGCGTACCAATCTACAAAAAAACTGAAACATGTGATTGCCATAAATTCCAATCTTGCAGCGGTCCCTCTTCTGTCCTGTTTTTTTTCTGACGATCCCACCGTTCGACAGGCATAATTCCCTCCCTAAACTCTTCAGAAAAAACTTTCGTAAAATCAGTATCGTTCGAACCGCGGTAGAGAAAACATCTTTAAAGTCGTGTCAATTCGGAGCTCTCAGTTGCTAATATATACTTTTTAATTCAGTAGATTTGGACGAGAAAGCGGCAAAAATCCAAGTTTCGATCCTAAGTAGAAGATCAGTGATCCAACGAACAGTGTTTTTAACAAGTAAGAATGTCGCTATGTTGGTATTTAAATAGTAACCGTCGCGCGACGCTTATTGTTTGAAATCCTTTAATTACTGTTCGATGACAGCTTGTCCCAGAAAAAAGTGTAGATCTCAAAGATAGCGGCGCGCAACGTTCACTATATATATACCAACATGGCGGCACTCTTACCTGCCGAAAACACTGTAATCGTTCAACTTTAAATACTCATAACTTTTGAACCGCTAATCTTCTAGGTTTGAAACTTGGATTTTTGGAATTTTCTCGCCCAAAGGAAAACAGCAAAAATGTCTGGTTACGCAAGGAAAAGTTTAACCTAAAAAATTTCCGGTTACGCGAGGAAATAGCAACCGGAAATAAATACTAGTAATGTGTTTAAAGTGAAAGTGAACCACCGTCTGTGCAGTTCGTCTCCCAATAGCCCAGTGACACACATTTCAAAGCAGCAACTGCTTTTACGGCTAAATAAGTGAGTTTTAATTAAATCAATTTCTGTACTCCTTGTCTTGTTCACTGCTTTACGTCGTGGTCGCGCTCTGATTGATCCGTGTGGGAGATTTTTGCAAAGGATATTTTACTTCAAATGACAGCCCCTTTCAAGGAACTCGAACATCTTTGGAACACCGTGATAAAATCTGGCCAATATCTCATCACTAGATTCGAGTCACATTTAGTAGTAGAAGGGGAAGCATTATGAGGGGAACACAAGTCCGTCGATGATGTCTCTACTTCGAGGGGGTTAATGACACGCTAATCAATGTAATCCTATTTATTTAAACTGAAAAAATGAGAAAGTAACAAGAAAAACGAGATATATAATTATTTCATTCACATTCAAACCCTACCTTGATACACAAAATTTACGTTCGCAGTACTTCACTGTACATATTTTATTATCACAAAACGAACTTTATTAATAAAACGTTGCAATAACGTGTAATGTGTCGTGTATCACGCATTATAAAATGTATACCATTAATAAAATTTCATACACAAACTTATGTAACAGCTGGATTACCATCGCATTATAAATATGCGATAATATACATACAATTAAGATTTGTGTATAGTATGTGCTCAAGTAAAAATTGTTTTGAATATCTTTCAAGCATATAGCTTTTATATTTACACACGTAGCCAGAAGTGCCTGAATTTATTCTAAAAATTACAAAAGTAGTGTATCGAAAATGAACAGGGTCGGGTATTGCATCATTAGAGAATCGAAACCGAAATTTCATTTCAATATTTTTACAAATTCTTTGCTCTTCATTACACTTAGTGGATTGATCAACAGGAAACCGAATTGCACTCCGAATTAATATATACGAACAATAATTTCGATCTCTCATTAATTTAGATTTCGAATTCGATTCCCTGGCTCGGACAATTATAATACAGTCTTGCAGAACAAATGCCTGTTAAAAGAGTACATAGAAAAAATATTTTCATAATGATAAATGTTTAAGTAAACATAATTCTATAGCAACACACGTCCATGTTTCTCGAAATAATCGTAAAATAAGCATACTTCTTATAGGTGGATTATTATCTTCTCCCGTTATTACGTATACCTACATTATACATACAATAATAACAAACATATACTGTCCATTTGATTTACAAATAAGACTAGATCTCGTCAAAACCACATGACCTTTGTAGGAATTGTAGGCCGTTTTTCCGAACGAAGACACCCGAAGTGCCGTCGTAGTTATAATAGCTGTCCATCCTACTCTTATTAGTACAAACTTGCAACATAGGGATAGAGTGGACAGCTATTACGACCGTGCGTGTGTATTTCGTGTGTTCTCTTTCGCGAAATGGACTACAATATATATATTTTTCTAAAAGATTAAAAGGACCCATTCATTTTGAATGCAACTCTAATCTTTTGAAAAGTTTGCGCGCGTCTTTTGATCTGTTTATTCAGGAATTGGGAATCTAATGAATAGACTGCGGATTTTATACATTTGTAACAGAAATTTAAACATACTATTATATTATTCTCAGCCTACTAAACATAATAGCAAAGAAAATAAATTTCTATGTCACTCCAGTTTGTTGCAATTCAGCTAAGAAATTTTTGTTTCGCATAAAGATCCGCAGTCTACTAATGAAACATTAAAATATACTCGAATGTAGACATTTGAAACAATTAGAGGAATGTCATGTTCAAGTTCAAGCTTATCACAAGCGAGTACGCTCCCATCCAACGTAAAATAGACCAATTAGAACGTGATCACGTGATAAATCTAGTCGCCATTGTTGTTTCAACGGGATCTGTTCTTACATATATACATATATGTACATATGCATATAGATATGTGTATATTAATATACAATATCTATATATTTATACGTATATATATGTATGCATACCTATATAATAAATTCACATTTATGTCATTTATATGTTACACTTTCTCCTGCCGTTTTCTCTTTTTTTTTATCTAACTTAAAATGTTATTCGTATTAAAATTTCTTTATGAATTTGTACAGAGAACTTGAAAAAGTTGGCTGAAACTTCATTTATGAGTCCGACGTATTAAAATAATTAATATTCTCCGTGTAAACGGAAATACATCGAGAAGCGCGTGACCTTAAAATTCAAGGCTTTCATTTAGAGTTCGGATGTTCAATAAATGAATACAATAAATCGGACTATAATGTAAGATATATGAATTTTTAATTCCAGTCGTTTAGTTTGTGCTCATATTCAATGTTTTGACCAACTTTCTTCATACATCTTGTATAATTTGAATTGTCCCTATTAACAATATATACGTGTTAATGAATTAATAAATTTAGAAATATTTATCTATGAAAGTACAAATTTTTTTCACGCACAGACAATTATTTATTACATTTCTATTCTTAATTATGACAATTTTCATCGGTAGTATATTAATTAGATTAATAATTCGAATTTACAATGCAAAACCATATCGTACTTCGATACTCGTGACTCTGTATATTGCAGGAAACAATTGATATTGATCTTAATTTTTATAGATTTTCTGTATAAAAACTGATGAGTACAAGCCAATTAACACACCGAACGTTTCTATTTGTACATATTATAATTCTAACGTTCCTATACCTGTGAGTTCTACTTGTTTAATATAATTTGATTTAAAAGTATACTATAATATAATTATGCTAATGTAAAAATCTAATTTCTTAATGTAATACCGTCAAAGTGTGTTTTGCGTTTTCTTTCTCGAAAAACAAAATTCTTTCCGCAAGATTATCATGCATACTTGTGCAGACAGTATGTAACATACACTATATACGACATATTTAATATATAATATTAATCGTATTATATCAAATATCGTAACATATTATATATTAAATATTATATAATTCTCACTGCATTTATGACAATTCAATGCCTCATATATTTTTCCTCTCATAAATAATCATTTTTAAATATGAATATATTGTCTACAACACTTCCTTAATAGGCCTTCAACAATTGACAACCTATGTTATAATCTATTATAATGTATTTTTACTTTTGAGTCGGCAAAAACGATATATTACAACTTGAACTCGTCTATTTAGGAGAACGAAATCTTATCTAAAAGTAACCGCATGTTCATCATGGGCATACATATTTAAGCAAATACATACAAATAAAGGTAAGGAAAGCAATACATCCTTGGATAGTTTCAAACTGCATTATTTCGATTGCATTTTCTTAACAAAATATAGTGCCATGAAAAATCAAATGCATTTAGAAAATTACTGTTAAATAGCTCGAAGTACTCGTTACTATAATATCGTTCGTACAATTCGAAACTTTTTTTGTAGAAGTTTCATATATTTGTGGTTCCTCATTTTTATACATTATCGTGTTATTTATTAAATGATGTGATCAATTGCTTTTGTAGAAAATGAATCTTATATGTTTCGTCCCAGATAATTAAATTATCATGCTAGCTATATATATATATATAAATATTATTTTATGTTTTATAGCGGCAGTGCGAAGGTAAGTAATTTAGTTTTTATATTATGATAAAAATCGGAATTAAAATAAAACATATTTTCTGTACAATTAGATACAAAATAATAAACTATTTATTACTAGAGATAGTATTTATATATTCAGTGTAGAAATTTGTATGAAAAAGATTGCCCTCATGAATTCTATTGTCTCTTAAACTATTCAAAGAAACTGAAACTCAACCTCTGTCATTTTAAATAACAATTTCTACAACAACAGTTAATGCTGAAAATTGTGTACAAGTCATTACTTTTGCGTAATACGTGTATTAACTTCTTTCGCAAGAGAATTCGAATCTTAATGGGATAAAAAATGTTACTTTAGCATTAAATTCTCCGCTATTATAAAGTGTATGATCCCATATTGAATTGCTACATGCTACTTGTGCCACTGCATTCCGTGTCTATTTCTGTTGAATGTTGATATAGAAAAAAAAAGAAAGAAGAAAGACAAAAAAGACGTATGCATTAGTATGTGGTACTTTCAGTTCTTAAAGCTTGATCGCATATTCTTACATTATAGCTACATATCTACAAAAGGTATCCATACCTTTGCGTATAATTTGTTGTCTGTATTACCATCATTTAGGAAAATGACGTAATGAAGATTTACACGAACTTAAATACGTAAATGTAGAAACAAAAGCAGTCTTCATCTTGTCGCTGCACAGTTGATTTAATTAAACGAAGTAAAGAAAGAAAAGGACGGATTTATAGATTACATGCGAGAACCCTTCTGCTGCAGAACCTAAAATACAATTTAATGATTGAAACTTAGAACAATATATTAAATATTTTCAGTTAAAGTTATATATGTTATCTAAGTTTTACGAAGCTAATCGGTATATTACTTTTTTTCTCTTTTTATCGTACAAGTTTTTAATTGTAGAATAAATGAACAAGTTTTAGCATTGTTCAGCCTCTGCATTTTGTTATATAGTTTTTCTTTCACTAGACGTTATAATGAAGTATATTTTCGCTATGTTCATTAAGAATAGTTTTCTACTAAGATTACTTGCAAATAATTCTGTATTACTTCATTCATAGTCCCCATTTTTTTTTATTAATACTTCCGATATTAATATTTCATTATGTTACAAAAGTATTTGAATATCTCTAGAACAAAGGGACGAAATATATGTAAAGTATTTCAAACATGCAATAACGAGTCATGCAGGACATAGGGTAGAAAGTAACCAAACCAATGAAAGAAACAAATTCTTTATTCGATGAACGGCATGCGATACAAAAATAACAGTATGATACATATAGCAAACATCAGAGGCGGAACATGCTCATGCGAATTGGCCCCTGAATCGACACGAACTAATATAAAATGCTTCGATAAATTAAAGTAAAATTGATTGTCGATAGTAGTACAGTGTCGTTTCAATTAAATATTACAAAAGAGTTATAAAAAATGAAAAACAAAAGTACTTTGTAAATGTCATCTAAACACTACAATGTAAAATTACTTAATAATAGTTGAGTGCGCATTTTGTATCTACTATAAGGCACTCTTTTAATATATATTTTCTTTTTTTTTTCAATTACAAAAACTATTCTTTGTAATGTGACTTAGTTTGTACAAATAAATCTTGCATATGGATATGTAAGGGAATATAGTGAACAAAGAAGCGTGACTTATAGAAGATCTCTAACACAATTTTAAGATCTATGTCTTTCACTGAACTGTGATCTTTGGTAATATTAATAATAAAATATTAACAATCCGTGATTTGATCTATTCTAATATTTAACATTTCATTCGATTCGTTGGTAATGTGACAAATTGTAATCTCATTAAAAATGAATCAATGACGTTAATAAAAATAAATATAATGGGTGAAATATGCTAATACTGATGCATACCAGAGGTTCTGTAATTTTAGGTTCGAATACTCCCATATTCCGAGTTAACGGTATATGTCTTACAATAAATATATTGTAAGATAAAGATTTTTTGCGTGTAACTATTGCAATTAGAACCTCTGATATAAGATAAATATGAATATTTGATTATTGACATTTCTAACATGAATTTACACTAAAAGACTACAATATAATTAAGAAACAAAACAGGGGTGGGTGGAGGAATAAACTCGGTACCATATAAGTATTTAGTCAAACCATAGAAAGCTTAATCATAATTGTTTGGGTTCAAATAGTGACGTGAATGACTTGAATGCGATAGTGATACCTTAACACGATCCGTTGATTCTTGTTCATTGCTATTTAGTTGACTGGCTCCATTTTCACGACTAACCACGCATAGAAACTCGGAATGAATTACGTTTCCATAATGGTAATGTGACCCTATGTTGATTAACTAAAACAGGTAAAATAGATTATTGCGACTTCTCTAACGAATAAGGATTCTCTCGTTAAAGAGAATATTAATGGACCGATTGGAACATCTATTACGACTAGACTGCGGATCTTTGTGCATTTATTAATTTATGCATAATTAATTTATTTATTTATTAAGATGGGATTTTTCAGTAGTCAAAAGCGCTAGATAAAAGATTAATCTAGAATCTAGACCGTGATCACCCTTGAAAGTCCTATTTTTACATTTTCGAGTTGTAATTTGCATTATTCCGGAGCATGTAGCTGTCGTAGCTTTATGAAAATAGCTACATGCGCAACTGTATGCTACGAATAATGCAAATTATGCCTTGTAAGCGAAAAAATAGAACTTTTTAGCATTAAGTTGGATTCTATTCCTTGCAATCGATGCAGAGAATTTTTATTTTGCATGTAGATCTGCAGTCTAGTTATGACTATACGCGAGTACGTAAAAGTATTAATATATTAAATTTATTAGTAAAAGATATAAATTTATATTTAGCTCCTGTGTTTTGCAATTGATGCTCAAACTTTTATTTTGCATAAAGATCTAGAGTCTAGTTATAACATATCCAAAGCAAAATTAAAGACAAATACGTAAGCAAATCGGTATAGACGTGTCGGTAGAAATTACAACGGTAATTATTTAGTTCTAGAAAATAGAAAAGTACCTGTTCAAATTTCCATCCGTCGGACAGTGTGGATACCATTTGAGTTAATTCATCCTCGTGGCATTGGAAGATTCTATAAACATGTTTCTTGGACTCTCGTAGCGGTTTGGTATCTCTTAATATAATTCTTTCCTTAACCAGCCGAATTAATTCCGTGATATTATAGAACTCTGCTTCTTCTAGTACACCTTCCTCCGTCAAATCTTTGTTAATCACTAATTTTCCATGACGCAAGTAGTTCAAAACTGGGCTAAAGTATGTAGGATCACGGTCTATTAAATATGCTCCAGTTCCATCCTGCATTAAATAAAACAGATGAAAAGCTTTTCCACGGGTTCTCGTATTTTTCTAAATATCGTTCCTTTCGATCTCGATCGAACTCGTAAATAGAAAATACATGTTCGAAAGAAAATAAGGTTGACATGCCGATAGTAAATGTTTTAAAGTTCGCGGTTATCTCGGAACATCAAACTAACCCTGTCCGATATAAGATCCGAATCTTCTTGACACAATCTGTAAAGGAACGAATTGGGATCTCTGGCTAGTGTAGTTTTCGCTGTCAAAAAGTACGTTCCACCAACGTTCAGTCGAACCCAGTGGTTATTACACCACTTTTGAACATGATTCTCTGTCATTTCGTGCGAATTCGTGTCCGTGAAATCCGCCATCTTTCTTTGAAACTCGACTCATACACATTACAGTGTGTATTTACAAGGTTCCGTAACGAATCAAATCAATATCTCAACGTTACAATCTCGGTCAAAACAATCATTTCACAACGTTCCCTTCGAGTCGAATTGAATTGATACGATCCAAGCATCGGTGCACTGCGATTCCGTTCGGAAAACGAACGGCACTGTTACAAATATGACGCGTACGGCGGGAAAGCAAACAAAATTACCAATTCGAGGATCGAAGTTCAAAACTTTCCCCTATTTCTTTTTCCTGATCGCGTTAGCATTTTAATTCGCACGTTACAAGTATCAGAGAATCAATCTCGACAAAGAAAGGAATAAAGCTAGATAAGAATCTGTAAAAGATTCGACGTGAGTAAATATTGAGATTTTTTGAAGTGACAGACGTCCGTGTATCCGGTAAAATGCACACAACGAAAGTCCGGCACGTCCATCGGCATCGACACACGTAAAGCGTGTAAAACGAAACAAATGAAAATATTGTTGATTATTCGACGAAGGGTCCTCGAATTTTTCTAAAAAACGATTTCGCTCGCGCGTACTTCTATATTACGAGACCAGACTTGCCGAGATTCGTTCGATGAATTGTTCGCGTGAAAATTAGGAGCGCGAGTGTGTCTGGATTCGAGGCTTCGTATAAATACATCTACATCCTGAAAATTACCGGCAGTCATTGCGAAGGTCTTGTGATGAGGAGTTTGTCGCCCAACGAGGGCAAAGTTTAAGAACATTTGCTCAAGCTGAGAATGCCGGTGAAAGTTGACGTTGTGCCCCCACCGCCCGCAAACTCGAAGCAGCCGGGTGTCACGAAATCTTTGCTTTACAACGGTTCGCGGTTCCAAGGCTCCCAAACCTCGAAAGGCAACAGTTACGACGTAGAAGTGGTTTTGCAGGTTAGCTCCTCGACATTCTGGAAATTGCGCCACAACTATTCCAAATCGCTGTTTTACTTATCGCATCCGTCTCTATCGTTTCACGATTGATCCCGTGTGTCACTTCTCGCCGAGCACATCGCAGTTTTATGTTACAATTGATCCATCGCGTTGTTCGCGCTCGCATTCGACGTCTCGTATAACCTGCAAACGCAGTTTCCAGAATGTTGCTCTCGGCACTTGAGCTCGAGCATTAAATTTCTTCCAGCACGATTTATCATCGAAATTATTACAATACCGATGCAATCGAGAAGAAAAAACACAAACACTCAACATCTCTGTTGATAATCTATTTAGGGTCTAGACTATTCGGCATTGCAATTTGTTGCAAACAATTTGTTTTGCATGTTGAGATTCTTTTTATTCAAAAGATTTTAACCTTCCGTCACTGGTGCTCATTTTATGTGTACTGTTATTGGCTGCGGACTGTGGCTCCGCGTACCATTCTTCGTACAAGTAGGAAAGCACAATATTGTATTTCTTGGTTAAATGAAATAATCAAGAAATAAATGTGTAGTCTCTTTCACAAGAACGTACTTGCTGTATCTGTGTCATCTTCGAAGAAACTCTTCGAGTGAGAGGATAAAATAAACATTCAAGGGGTCACCTAATACGCTTTTGAAGAAATCTGTTAGTATGTTAGTCTTCGAGAGTGAAACAGTTTATCGTTATGTAAAGAAAACTCTCTTTAATGTAGCAGCCACACAAACGCACGTACACACTAATTTGGTACTGATAATATTTACACCTCCATCGAATCGAGAACAAGCACATCCACGAGCACTCTGTGGATCGTGAGTCCATGTGCCAGTGATGGAACATTAAATAAAGCTTCGAAAGATCTACTCCAATTATGTTCATTAATTATGTGTAGACTAGAAAAGTTTCTAAAACAGGGTGGAATATAAAATTCGATTTAGTATAATTTTTATTTTTTCAAGATCTGCAAAGGCTACTACCGCTGGAAATAAAATTGTATTATATTCCACTTTCTTAAAATTCATCTACAAAATTACATAAACATGCGCAATCAATTATATGTCATTATTAGACTGTAAATCTTTATGCAAAATAAAAGATGTTTGTGTTGCTTGCATGACATAGGTGCCAACTAAAATTTTTTTAATCATTTAATTATATTAAACTGAAACTAATACACTGATGTCCTTAAATCTTTCTAATATGACCACTGCTTTAAATTGTGCATAACCATTTTTACGCACTCTAGTTGTTTATATTACAGCGTAAAACGTCTATTATTTTTGCAGCACGTCGACGAGGAGAACAGTTATCTGTGCGGCTATCTTAAAATAAAAAATCTCACAGAAGAGTATCCGTCGTTGACGACGTTCTTCGATGGTGAAATCATATCGAAGAAGTACCCCTTTCTGACTCGTAAATGGGATGCTGACGAGGATGTTGATAAAAAACATTGGGTTTGTAGTACCTTACGCGTTTTTCACTTTGTATTTCTATTGATTTTCCATTACCGTTATGTGTGATCTATTAATAATTTCAGAGCAAATTCGAATCGTTTTGTCAGTACGCCAAAACTTTTAATTCAGACACGTTTGATTACGAATCCGTGAAGGGAACCGATTTTGTTTTCATGAGATGGAAAGAACATTTCTTGGTTCCCGATCATACTGTTCAAGATATCAGTGGTGCCTCGTTTGCAGGATTTTATTATATTTGCTTCCAAAAATCTGCTGCTACAATTGATGGTTTTTATTATCATCGTAGTTCTGAATGGTAATATTCTTTTATATAATCGAGCGAAGAATAACGCTTTGTACATTGATAGATGCAACATTGTTACATTCTTTTTACAGTTTCATATATATACATATGTTTTTGTTGTCTCTCTATGTCTGCTCGTTTCAATTAAAATTTTACTGTATACAGACAATGTGTTCGTCGGATGTCTGCAGAAAATATTCAACAAAGTTTTCATTATTTCAGGTATCAGTCTCTGAATTTAAAACATGTTCCAGAGCATAGTATACAGATCTACGAGTTTAGGTGAAACCGATAGTCTTTGCCCGACTATTACTCCAAATTCATATTTTTTCTTCCTAGCACACAGATCTCATAAAAATTGTAATCTCAGAATTAGTTTGTCAATTTAAATATCTCTTTAAATTGATTACCTTAATTGAGATACTTGACAATAAAAGTATTTCACCTGTTCTTTTTACACTGGTACACGATATACAATGCATATTGCATACTGTATGCTGCTTATTTCCTATTATTACGTATTAGACATGCTCTGAAGAAAAACAAATTGCAATTAACAGGTTGAAGAGGATCACAGTGCCTCCGAAAGATACGCTTGATTATAAATTAGTTATTAATATTCATTGTAAGATGTTTTATCAAAATAAATTAATTGATGCCTTTTATCAATTAAAAATAACCTTGTTAATTATTTGGCATTCTTATATATTTGGTAAAATTTCAATTTAATGTCTCGTGTACGACAAGAAACATTTGTGTTTATTATGGTTCACATATAGTACCGTTTGGTATAAAATTACGAAAGTGTAAAAATGAAAGGAATCGATAACTTTCTCTTTATTGAATAATAGTCTTTAATTTTGGATTTGATATTACTTCTAGACTTTTTCTATGTGTACAAATTTAAGCGTAATAAGGTATACTTAGTGGGAATTCAATTTTTGTATTTATGAGATCTGTCTGCCTTGATAAATAGAAGGATGCCGAATGAAGTGGTATAATTGTATAAGAGAGGAAATCAAATGGAAACATAACAGGAACTTTTAATATTATTTCACGGCGATAGAAGTTCTACTTGACGCTTCTTTCCGATGTCGAGTGTAACGATCAAAGGAATCCTAAGCAAAGATAAATTGTTCTGCCTTAGAAGAGTGTCGTCTCTACTCTTAGTTTCATTCATTAATAAGTTCTTCATCGAGAAGTTCTTGGTCGCAACAATATGGTAAACTCAAACAGACTTTCCTTCGTACTATTGGGTTGGCAAATAAGTTCATTCGGTTTTTGTGATTTATTCCACTGTAAAAAACCGAACAATCTTATTTGCCAACCCAATACTTTTTTCGTGAAGTACAGAATTTTAAACGGGTTAACTGAACGAAAAACATTCTATAAATATTCGAGAGTTGACCATTCATAGAATTGTTGATACATTGTAACAGGAATGAAAAACAATCGAATCAGTAACTGACGTAGAACGTATTAATGATTCATTTTAAGAATGAGGCTAATCTAAACATGACATAGAAAGTTAGAGTGTAATTAACGTATAGATGTACTCTAAAAAGATTTTTATATCATAAGAGATTAACACATTATTTTTCTCTCGTGTAAGAGATTATCACGAATCTCCTATTGAAAACATAATACGTCATTATTTTAAAATTAAAAATCATTACAAGATATTTAATGTTACCAAACATAGTAAAACTTGTCCATTATTAGAAACTAGTTTTATCTATTGTATAATGTATAGAACAAGCATACATATTTATTCTAAAATATATAAACATTGTGTATAATGTATGTATTAAATAACTTTTGTACTAAGATGCTTTGAATCTCTTATAACATTGTCTGCTATATTTTAGTTTACCCAAGGAAATGCGATTACAGAGTATAGTCGTTGATTTCAATGAAACGTTTTGATTATGTATGCATTGTAGTTTACACGAGAGTGAGTCCTATAGTATCATTTTACTAAAGTATATTCGCTTATTTATAAATGATTAATTTCAAGGAAATTATTTGTTGATGTATGAAAACATTTAATACATAAATTTCAATGTATCGACCAATTTTTGTAGTATCCTCGTGCATAACACAGATTTTAGAAAAGGGTAATCGATACTTTTTGTATATTTCCTTCCATTCTAACATGTATAAGCGAGAAAGACATTTGAAAACTTTCATAATACTATTTCTATTACGTGTTATGTATATTGTAGTTATTTTAATACCAAAACGAAGTATGGGTTGATATAGTTATGAAAAGTAACAACAACTATTAGTATTATGTCGACTATTGTTGAGTTGTTGGTTGCTTATCAAATATCATATATGGAGTGTTGCGAAAATCGTTATACAATCAAAAAAAAAATATGATAATTCTACACGACTAACAAACACGTAGAATAACGTCTTTTCGTATGGAATGTTATTTTTAAAAAGAAATCAGCTCACCGTTTTACTTGCAGTAAACAGTGATAAGAAAAACGATATTGCCTGTATATTATCGAGTTCGCCGCTAACTTATTATGACGTAGATTATGTCTGGAAATTATTGTAACAAAAACGAATGATATATTTGTTAATGGAACATTATTTCGTGGTCAGTCATTGAATCGGAACGTGAACAATCATTTAACGAGTAAGTTGGTCAGAAAATAGAGATATCCATTGAAATATATATCCTATTTCATGTAACGACTTCATGATTTTATTGTGGACAACTGAATCAGACACAGTGGTATAGGTAGCATGATTCACTGTAAAAAATTGAGAACGAACATCTTTTCTACCCAACGAGGGAGATTATTTGGTTTTTCGAAAGTACTACATATATACATATAGTAGACGCCATAGTATGTGTAACAAATTGGTAAAATTCATTTTAAATCGACAGGAATATGGAAATTTAAAAAACCAAACATTTTGATCAGAATTACGATATATGTATTATGTAATAACGAAGCAATGTAAATATCAGTGTCACAGTGCCGATATTTTAATTTACAAACTTCGTTATACTATAGCGACTACTATACGTATTATTCAAGAAAATACAAAAATAACTTTAAGAAAGTAAAAGATGTATGAAATTATTGTATTTCCGTATGCATAAATTCTGTAGCGTATTAGCCAAAATGTAACGAGACTATGTTAAAAGAAAACGATGAATATTTATAGATAATTCGTTCTGCGAGGTTTTACCAGTAGAATCAAATATATTAATGGTACACAATATTAGAAAAAGCCTACATGCATTATGATATATGTATATCTTATTATTCACTCGAAAATGGTTTCAAACACTTTTGTCATTGTATAGAAATATGCGGCACGTCTTTATCGGTAGCTTGATATTTGTCGAGGAACTTGAATTTTAGAAAATATCACATTCGAATTACAGAAATGTGCGTGACCGTATATATGGTTTAAAAAAATGGAATCAAGTATGGTTCACTTCGAAATGCTTTAATTCAAAATGCTTTAATTCAAATTCTGAATGCTCAAAAGCTCGTAATACAAATGTAATAAATGACTAAAAACACTCGGTAAAAATTTGTATCTGCTCTAAACGATGACCGATCGATCGGACAATGATTTGATTTCCTTGTTCTTGGATAATAGTTTTGCAGATCTCGTTACACGTTCTGATTTTGCAACAATTTGATGCCTTTGAGCAATAGTCATGCTCTTCTTTCGTCTGCCATGTGAATTTTTCTGAATAGGAGATTGATTACATTATTTAATATTTAATAGATTGCACTGTTACAGTATTAATCGAAAGATCAATGCGATGTGAAATTGATTTACCAGAATTTTCGAACAATATCGACAGATGTAAGATGTGTTGGTCGACGTTGTTAGTGAAACAATCTTGTGCAATACAGCTTCAAACCCTAAGAATTTCGTATCGAAATTAACTTTAGCTTTAATTACATCGGCAAGTGAATTTTGAACCATTGATGTATTCTCGACAATATTATTCTTAGTTTTCCTTGTTCCACTTAAGTGTTGATTTCTCAATAAAGGAAAATACAATGACTCGATCTTAGAATCATTGAACTTATTGTTCCGATTCTCGACTGTATTGTTGGATTGAGTTTGTACATCGCAAGTTACTTTCTCGTCAAAAATCGATTCTTCATGTCGTAGAAGAGCTAGAAATACAAACGAATTTTTAATCATTTAACTTATTCGAAAGATTTTCATCATAAGTGTATTCGACGCTCGATTTATGTATACTTGCCAATGAAGTCCTTTATGTATTTTGTAAAAGTTTTATTACAAGAAAGTACATGCTGAAAAGCTTCATCAAATTTCTTCTCGGTGAAATATGTTCTTGCCAACAATGATTTGTCAGGTATATTACTACTATCTTCGATGGTATTCGAATTAAAAATTTTCCATTGTTTACGAGATACCTCGGCTTGCCATTCCAAAGCACAATCTTCCAATCTTCTATTGATCGAATTTAATAATTCATTTGCCTCGATCAACTGTTGAGGAACACAGACATTTTCTTCCCAGGAAAGGACATTGGCATTGCTTTTCATAATTGAACTTTCGTTAATCGTTGTCATTTTAAAATATACACATATAAGTTTTAATAAATAAACCCACGCAGGGATTGTGTACAAGAAAGTTAAAGAATCATAGGAAAACTTATATTTTTCAAATAAATTTACACCTCGCGCTAGTCTCTCATTAAACAATTGAACATTTGGTGATATATACTCTGTGTAGTAATATTTATATTTATTCGAATACGATACATATGGGATATATTATTTTAAAAAATTAAAAATATTAAAAAACAAGCTCAATTTTCTTCACAATTTTTCTGGAATATATAAAATAGTATCATATGATACTATTAAGTACAAGATTCTTGTACCTATTCTGAAAGATGCTGCAAAAAAACATTGAAAAACATTTATGCCACAAAATGTTTTGTAGTACGAATGCAGCGCCACGTATACATATACAACGTGTAATATTTTGTCAGTACTGTCAGTGTCAGTACATATATACATATATGACAATATATGTATACACGATTCGAATTCAGAAACCTGGCTATGAAATTCATTTCGATTCCATTCGATTCCGAGAAGTTTTTAAAGGAAGAAACTATAGATTTCGTGACTGTAAACAATAGTATTTTCAATTGCAATTCGTACTGAAAATGTGGGTGATCTATGTTCTGTGTGTACTTCCTTTAATCTTATTCGCGATGAGAAAGTTATACTTGAAGAAATACAAAGTACTGAAAAATGTCTGTGTTGTTGTTCTCGGAGATTTAGGAAGAAGTCCTAGAATGCAATATCATGTACTATCATTAATAAAAGAAGGCTTCACGGTGGATTTTGTAGGTTACTCTGGCGCAAGCCCATTGAAAGAAATACAAGAAAGTGCTCGTGTACGTATTTATTATCTTCCACCACCACCGGATATAGGCAACAGTATGTTATCAATTTTATGACAAATTATACTTAACAAATCACGTCTAAACAACTTATTTTTCACTTGAAAATTGTACTTGCACGGTACAATGATTATTTCATTGCAGAGCTATTAGAGTTGATTATCGATTGAAATTTTTAATTTGGTTCATTGATTAACGCGTACGATTTCAAACAATTAATCATAGAAGATATGTTTTATTTAATCGGCTGATTAGATAAGTCGTTAATTACTGATCAGGAATATTGTCTAATCGTTGATAATCGATAGCTAATTAAAAATATTAATTGTTAATCATTAATAGACTACGGATCTTTATGCAAAATGAAAATTGTCTGCATCAATTGCAAAAAATAGAAACTAAATGGAATATTGTTTCTTTCCTTGGCATTTTCAATCTTTTAAATTTTCCAACAATTTTGAATTTCACCTACTCAATTTTGCTATAAATGCATAAAGATCTGCAGTTTAATCGTTAAATTTTTACTTTCAATCGAAATTATTTTTAGTAAATTACGCACGTAAAAATGATTTTCTGCACATTATTCTTTGATTAAGTATTAATTTTAAATTTCAGATTTTCCTAGTCTTGTGCGATACGTAACAAAAACTTTGTGGCAAACTGTGACTCTCGTCTGGATTTTGTTTAATAAACCTGTATCCAGTCATGTATTGCTGCAAAATCCACCTGCGGTACCAACAATTCCAGTCTGTTGGTTCTATTGTGTTGCAGTTAATTCTCAGTTTATTATAGATTGGCATAATTATGCTTACACTATAATGGCACTGAATTTAAGGAATGACCATCTATTGGTAAAGCTTGCGAAAACGATCGAAATATTCTTCGGTTCTAGAGCGCAAAATAATTTTTGTGTTTCTAGAGCATTGAAAGAAGATTTGGAAGGAAAATGGGGAATCAAGTTAGTATTTACAATCGTACTTTGTTACTCTTACGTATCCTGTTTAATAACTTTTTTTTTATTTAGGGCCAAAGTATTGTACGATCGTCCGATAGATAAATTTCATCGTATATCACTAACAGAAAAACATAGATTTCTATTAAAATTAAGCGAAACATATGATGCGTTTAAAGGTCCAGACAAAAACTCTACTATATTTACAGAATGTATTTCGGATGAAGTACATTTGAAGTCTAAAAGGCTTGGCTTCATTGTGTCTAGTACAAGTTGGACAGAAGACGAAGACTTCTCTATATTACTGAATGCGTTACAAGGTACTTTGCGCATTACATTGCAGAACCAGACCAATAGCATTAAAACACTCGTATGTATATATTTTTCAGAGTACGAATACGCAGTAGGGGAAAAGATTTATAATCTTCCTGATTTAATTTGCGTAATAACTGGTAAAGGACATTTGAAGGAATTTTATATGGCCATTATAAAATTAAAGAAGTGGAAACACGTTACGATTCTGACTCCATGGCTCGAAAGCGAAGATTACCCGATAATTTTAGGTAATGAAATATATTACGAGTACTCGGATATTTATATTAGCCTTGTTTCTTGACAAGTCAATTGTTTGTTGCAGCTAGCGCAGATTTAGGCATCTCTCTTCATACGTCGTCCAGTGGCTTGGATTTACCAATGAAAGTTGTCGATATGTTTGGATGCGAACTTCCAGTTTGCGCATACAATTTTAATTGGTAAGTAACTGCAATGATCATTCTGAACATATTCTTAAAAGCATTCCTTTCATTTTCCAGTTTATCAGAGCTTGTTAAACACAATGAGAATGGAATGATCTTCTCGAATTACAAGGAATTAGCAGCACAATTAAAATCGTGGTTCGAAAACTTTCCAAACAACGACGTTCAACAGAAATTGGACGAGAAATTCAAATTAGAGCTTCACGAGTTTCAGAAAAATCGGTGGCACAATAATTGGCATTCCGTTGCGTTTCCTACGTTTTAATGAATAACGTAAAAGTCTATTAACAAGTTGTACATGTTCACGGTAAGTATATCTACGTTTCCCGAATGTTTATAGAAAAGTTTTGTAAATGCTTATATAATATTGTGCTATATAAATTTATAAAACTTGTGTAAAATGATTTTCAATCATTTGAACACTTCTTCTATATTCTAAGAATGAAAACGTAATGTTATCATTGTATATACATTATTCTACATAAAATATTTAGAAAGCAGCTGTTACCATTGATTGTACATTTCATTTATGTTTCGTATTTGGACTTTTATTCATCAATCTGTTACACAAGCTACGTGTAGCTTAGTTTATTAAAAGGACTTTTCGAAGTTTTCATCAGAAAATATAAACTATGATACATAAAAAATTTGATTTTAAAGGAAGTCCTTAAATCAGGTACAAGTAACTTAAACTAAAAGTCGTTCGATTTCTTGTTGTACTGCTTGAATCTGTGGTTTCAATTGTGAACCTTCGTTGACTGTTACAGAACAAGCAACAACAGGTCTAGATACTCCGCAAGCACGACCTAAAGCTTGTTTGCTTCTTACAAATACATATGGTACATTCTTGTCCTCGCAGAGTAAAGGCAAATGCAACAATATCTCCAAAGGTTCTGCATCCGCAGCCATTACAATGAATTCAGAGAGACCACGATTTAATGTTTTCGTGGCTTCGTTGGCCCCTTTCCTTAATTGTTTGTAATTCATCGCTTGTTGCACTAAATTAAGGATTTTCGCAGTCAACGTTGCATCTGCCAAAGGGTAAGCCCTTGGATTAACTTCATCAGCCTATACAAAGAAATATCAATTAATATTTAAATCGGTACAAGTATTAGAGATCTTGTTTATTACGGTGATGTTATTGTAGTTACACAAACAATAAACCACGTGTATAACATAACCTCGAAACCGTACGCATTCAAAAGAATGTTAATAACACAATACTCACCATTTTCGAGGAATAAAATGACGTTTAAAATATGGAAAAAATTATTGATTGACGGGAATGCGCAACCTCTCCGCGATTATTTAACAAAATCGCTTCACGGAGGAATATACAAAATGCCGGCGTCGTTACTTAGAGATGTTCCCATCAAAGTGCATCAAAGTAAATATTCGATACTATCTACTATCGTTTCGATACCGATTATTTTTAGTATCGATACTTTCGGATTCGATCTATTATACTCGGTATCGAATGGAGCGAGTATCGATATGGAAGCTAATTGTAAATTGTAAGACCCATTTTGTGATATAAACATGTGGAAGTACACATGTATTCGAGAAGGAGCAGGACTGAGCAGGACTAGCAGGAGCCAGGCAGTGATGCCAGAAGTGGGACGCAGTGATGCCAGAATCGTGGGACGTGGTATTTTTCCCCTTCGCTCGCTCAGCCGACTCGGCCCCCCACTCTGACGTACCATCGGCTCCTTACGTTGCTTCTACTGCGCACGCGCTACACACAAGCGTACCTCTAGTCTGTCCATGTGAGCTGTCTATTCGTATTGGTTCGCTTGTGTGTAGCGCGTGCGCAGTAGAAGCAACGTAAGGAGCCGATGGTACGTCAGAGTGGGGGGCCGAGTCGGCTGAGCGAGCGAAGGGGAAAAATACCACGTCCCACGATTCTGGCATCACTGGAGCCAGGAGCGTCTCGAGTCTCGAGCGTCTCCAACGCCTTTTGGAAGAGAGTGAAGCAATTTCAGAAGAGGAATTAGATGATAGATAGTTCGAAAGACGAAATTAATTTAGACGAATTATTAATTTTTGATTTTATATCTTGAATATTTTTTTATTTTACGATATACACAATATTTTAGGCAAGTTGACTTTAGTCAAATGTATGTAGTTTTTGTTCATTTTGAATTTCTGTTTTTAGTTGAAATTTTTGTGGAACAAGGCTGTATTTCATACTTTTTAATGAAAAATATATCATTATTTTTATATGAAAAACTTTTACATTCTTGCAGATGAAGATATTCGCACTTACAAAAGAAAAAACCTTAAATATTACGAGGTGTGATCCCACAGATCGCGCGCCTGATCCCATGTAACGTCCACTGGCGAGGTGGCGATGGTGGGGAGTTAACAGTCTTTCTCTCTGGGTGGCAAGTTAGCAGTCTCTCTGGGTGGCAAGTTAACAGTCTCTCTGGGTGGCAAGTTAACAGTCTCTCTGGGTGGCAAGTTAACAGTCTCTCTGGGTGGCAAGTTAACAGTCTCTCTGGGTCGCAAGTTAACAGTCTCTCTGGGTGGCATATACAAGGAGACTCGCCCGTGCATATTGCATGGTGTGTCTTGCATCCATTCCTGGGGAACTGCGATCCCCCATTGTTCGAGTGCATCGCGAACATCTGCTGTAATTGTTTTTTCGGGATTTGGTAGGTAGCAAGCCATTGGTGGTATAGGAACTGACGGCGCCTCAATATGTGTGTAATACAAGTAACCCATGACCAATCTAAATGAGGTGCTGCGAGGTGACATTGGGTTCAACAGATGTTGTCTTTGTCTTTCATATTCTTCGTTTCGAACACCTGCTCTAGCAATTTCGGTTACTGTGTAACCGGCAGGGAGGCTTTCACGATATAAGTCGAGCAGGAATTGCTTCGTTGTAGCTTTGCTTTTCTTTCGACAGAATTCATAGAGATTAGAGGCTAATTCATCAAGCTGACGCCGTGCCAGTGTACATGAATGTAGACTAGAATGAGCACCGGCGACTACTGTTCCTTTCATCATATGCCTCATGATGTAAGTACAGATATATGCAAGATCAGCATAGTTAATCATCTTAATAGTAGGTCTTACCAGAGAGCGAATGGGGTTCCTCAAAAAGTCACGTGCCTGTGTCAATATCTCAGTAAAGTTTGTGATCGGTACACCTCCGTCGATAAGCAATTCGACATCAAAGTAGTTCATTTTGTCTACTACACCAGCAATAGTGATTAAACGTGCAAGGTTAATGTCGTTTTTCATCTCTATTAACCAGGTCAAGGGGAGATCCTCAGGCACAAACCGTAGGGACTGCAAATCAGCACGTTCGTCCATTCTCGCGATGTAGACACAAATAGTATCTGATATATACGGGTCTAATGGTACGTCAGATATCATAGATTGAAATTGGGTTTTGCGTGGTTTTGCGCCTTTGTACTTTGTAGTGTAGCGTGACCCGTTGATCACGCGAACATAGCTACGATAACGTTACCACACTATAGGTTTGATTGATGGCGTTGAGAGGGAAATTTGAATATAAAACATAACGATTAGGTCAAAGCCGTGTATTTCATTTTACATATATTTTATTCGGGCACGATAGTTTAGTCTTAGAATATGTAGGGAAACAATAGGAGGTATTTCCACGGAGATCCTTGACGAAATTCCGAGGGGCGAGACTAATTGAGGAATTTGGGTAAAGTCACGTAATCTCTTGGAGGAGCTTCTCCGATTTCACATAAATAGACAGTCGAAGTCTGGAATCGGTCAAGGACGGGAAGTCGTAAATTCTATGTCAAGGACCCCTTGGAACTCCCTCGGACCTCTCTCTCGCTCGGTCCCACGACCCTTGTTTTGACGGGCCTTCACCCTCGCGCGTACCCCACTCTCGTGCGCGCGCTATTGGACACCTCCACCACCAATCACCATCGAGCTGCAGCCAAAGACGACCCACCCGACGAATCAACGTCCAGCTGGAAGATCTGAATTTTCCTATTGGCTAAGGAAAAGGAACCTGGAAGAAGATAAAACCTCGGGACGAGGCAAATACGAAAGAGATACATTTCTGAGATCTTAGAGTCAACAACGAGTACACTATTAAATAAAGTCTATTTTTCGTTACATTTTCTTGTTCTGATAAGTCTGCAGTCAGTATCAGTGTCTGACAGTCTGACAGTCTGACTGTGTCTGACTGTGTCTGACTAAGGTTTCTACATATAAAGAGGTCACGTCACAGGTCACAGTGGCCTGCTGGCCTGTAAATAGTCCTTATAATTGCTGAAGTAATTTTCACTATAACTTTAAGAATCCACAGATATCACTGGCTAAGAATTGTGATCTGATCCGAGTCAGGTACAGCAATACCAATGAAACAATGAAACTTCTATTTTCAACTTTTTTTTAACCTCACATTTTCCCGCTTTTCTTTACACATTAAGGTTCGTAGAAAACCACATATAATAAAAGGATCAATTCGTCTGAAGAGCGACTATTAGCATCGATAGTGTCAGGTATTTATAATATATATTTTATAATCAGACTGCGGATGTTTATGCAATTTTTAACTCAAGTAGATAAATTTTAAGAAAGTGGAATCAAATACAATCTTATTGTCAGTGGCAATGGTCGTGTAGATACAGAGTTAATAAAGATCGTACCAAATTCTATTGAATTTCGTGTTTTAATATTTTTTACAAATTTTCATAAGTTATGTAAATGCATAAACATCTGGAATCTATTTATAATTATTGTTACGAGCCGAGGGTCTACATAGGCAAACTATGCATGACCAAGGATTGGTTGGTTTTACACGTACACTAGCCGGTGTCTGTTTCACCACCGAGTCGCTGCGTGTGGAAAGGGTTTACATGGACTAGTTGATGTCTGTTTCACCACCGGGTCGCCGTGTCTGGAAGGGGGTTACGTGAACTAGCCAATGTCTATTTCACCACCAGGTCGGCACGTGTGGAAAAGGTTCGGTTGTTCTGCTGCCTTGTAGCTTATAGAATTAACTAGATACACCTCGAGTGGCAAAGGTGTATCGTCGCAGAATACCAACTACTGGGAATTCGAAAGAATTTGATGAATAAAGATAGACTCAAATATATTAACACTTTACTTACCGGAAGCCTATTAATATGATTTTCAATAATTGTGCTATATCAAAAGAAAGCATAGAAATCTCCTTTTACATTGCAATCTTAATTAAAACTATTAGATGACGTTATTAAGGGTGACTTATTAGTTCACGATGAAAATTGCTGTTGCCATTGAAGGTTGCATTGAAAAGTATTTAGCCGTGTACCAGTTTTTTAAAAATTATGCAATAATCTCCGGTCGGTAATGTGTTAATATACATAGAGTGATACAATCTGAATTAAACTGCAGGCATTACAAATGGTTTGTGTAACTTGTCGTGTACTGTTTGTCACTCTCAGCTTTAACGCTGCGAGAAATGCAGGGGTGATTACTGACGCTATAGGTACTGTGTGGTAAAACTGATGCCCGATTAATAGCACCAAATCTTAAAATCAAAACCAAGCCTTATATATAGACTGTGGATCTTTATGCAAAATAAAAATTTCTTTGTCAATTATAAGACGCAGAAGCCATATGAAAGTTTCTTTCTATTTTTAACAATTTTAATAAATCGAAAATAACATATGGACCTTCTTAAATTGTCTTAATGTTTATACCGTTCAAAATTTTTTCTCAAATGCATAAAATCCGCAGTCTACTTATATAGCACCAAAATCGGCCCAAACAATAGTGGAGGCCACATGCGCCTTTTGATTAAAATTGAGCTCTTGGAAATTATGCAGCTCGCTGCGTCAATCGAAAGAGCTCTAGTTCTATTCGATTTTGAGTAAGCCCTTTGTTTTTAAATAGGCCCTCTGTTTCTGCACATATCTCCAGAAGGATCGAGGACTCGCCAACGGAACCGTCTGCATTCGTAACATTATTATATTTACCCTGCTTAGTTAGCTTTATTGATTAACAAAAAATGGTAAATCCAAATCAAAGATCTCATTATAAAAAGTGCGTGTATTTAAATTGTGGTTTAACAAGCCGCAATTCAGCAGGCTATACTTCTTTTCATAGTTTTCCGGTTAGCGACACTGACAGGTGTATAACATGGCTGATTAATAGCGGTTTGGACGATTTGGTAGAATTAGATGATTCAGAATTGAAAAAAAAGTTTATATGTAGTCGGCATTTTGCAAGACATTGTTTTCACGCATCGGGTTTATTGCGCAGAGATGCCGTGCCTAAGTTGTTTGAAATCGAAGATGATAGTGATAACGAAAATTCAAGTATTACAACCAATTCATGTTCAAAAAAGTGCGATATACAGGAAATTCGGTTAATAGAACTGGAGAAACAATTAAACAAAGAGAGGAATAAGTGCAAGATGCTTCGCTTAAAATTACAAGCGAAGTGTAATACATTGAATAGACTCAAAGAAAAACTTTCCTCAGGTTGTATCGATGATGCGTGTTTAAAGAAGGCGATCGCGAAAAAAGTTTCTGGCTTTATTTGTATTTTTATTTTAATGTTATTATTTGAACCGTAAACCTGCAAACGACTAAGAAATTCCCGAAACTCATTAAGGGGTAACGCCACCCTAGGGGTCGGAAAAAAGATGATTTTCGGGAATTTTTAAAATTAAAACCATACAAGGTGTGGAATCAAGAACAAAAAAGCTTTATTTTATATATTTTCAGATAGGTTTGTGAAGTTTTTATAATATTTTCGATCCAAAATAGCGGCGTAGGTGCTGACAAGCAACAATTTTTTTTCAAAAAGGTTTTTCAATAACGGCTGGTCCTAGAAGAAAAAATCAAAGATTTTCTGATATTATATACCAAAATCTAGGGAACATCGTAGGGAAATTAAAAGATATTGATAATTGTTAATTGTAAATTTTTTTTCGATTGGTTGAAAACTTTTTGAGTTCTTCCCGGCCAGTTCAAAAAATGTGGTTTCGAGAGAAACGCATTTAAAGTTTGAGTTACAATAAACACACCTACAGCCCGCTGCGAGTGGTTGCACTCCACCTCGAAAAAAATCGTGTTCCCGACTTTTCCCCCACTTAAAACTTTTTTCCCATATTCTTCGCATAATGTAGATCGATTTTTTTCAAAATTCTGGAGTGGCGTTACCCCCTAAGGATCTGTATACCGGAGATACCGACGAGGTATAAGGATATCATCCAATGTATTGTTGCAGCCCACTTTTGTGGGGTCACGTAACCCCATTGCCATTCTCATTTCGCCTATTTGCATGCATATGAGGCGATCCACCATGCGAAACAACGATTCAGAACAGACCTATTCATTTTTTTTCTGCACGAAGATTCTGGCATAAACTCGTCTTATAAATCGCGTGAAATAAAAAATGGTGATGGGGTTACGTGGCCCCCGAAAAGTAGGACGCAAAAATACATTGGATGATAGGTCTATTACTGTGTAAGGACAGTATGTCCCATTCTAACAATAAGACTGGTGGAGGACACGGCTCTATGCACCTTCGCCTATCCTTTTCACTGGGGGGCATACCCCGCGAGGGGCCAAGAAGCTCGAGCTGCCTCGGTCGCATTACTGCATTCTCATTTGCTTCTATGGGAGCACAATTATAAGAATGATTTGAACTAGCGGGAACCGATATTGTGATGTGTATGTGCTGCGAGTTGTTATGTATTATATGTGAAAAGTATAAATGCGAGCGGCAACGATTAAATATAGTTAGTAGTTTATTTTTGGAAGCGTGAATGAACAGGTCGATGTACATATAACATGTATCAATACATTATTTCTTTACTTACTATTATTTCTACTTTCTGAACCCTACAATACACATGTATTGCATATTACTTTTTAATAAATATATTAAACACATAAGTGGTTGTTACATCCTGTGTTCCATATTAGATACTGATCTTTTGTGCTCAATCGTTCAGCATGTTCAAAGTTATCACGTTCGTACTTCACCGCATATCTGCCAGGGACCTTCTTTTCATCTTACCACGATTCACATTTTAACATTGTAATTTTTATGTCAACAATAAAGAAAATTAGTTACCACAGTTAAAAATGTGTCCTTTTTTTATCCCTTTACCTTTATCCCTTACCTCTAAGTTCTTTCAAAAAATTTTGGATAAAGCCAGATTATTGAAATCATTAAATTTTCGACTGGCTGACTTATCGTTGAGTTGTACTACTGAAATTCGTGCCACCTCCTTCGATATCATGTGCTCCTAATACAAAATTCAATTTTCGAGATTTTCGAAAATTTTCGGCCGCCTGACTTGTCGTTGACTTGTACTACTGAATTTCGTGCCACCTCCTGCGATATCATGTGCTCCTGATACTTTCTCAATTTTCGAAAATTTTCGGCCGTCTGACTTGTCGTTGACTTATACTACTGAAATTCGGATACCTCCTTAGACATCATGTTCTCCTGATACAAAGTTCAATTTTCGAGGTTTTCGAAAATTTTCGCCAATTTTCGACCGTCTGACTTGTCGTTGAGTTGTACTACTGAATTTTCGAAAATTTTCGAGCGTCTGACTTATGGTTGACTTATACTACTGAATTTAGTGCCACCTCCTTCGACATCATGTTCTCCTAATACAAAACACAATTTTCGAGGAAATTTTTCGAAAACCTCGAAAATTGTGTTTTGTATTAGGAGAACATGATGTCGAAGGAGATGGCACTAAATTCAGTAGTATAAGTCAACCATAAGTCAGACGCTCGAAAAATTTTCGAAAATTCAGTAGTACAACTCAACGACAAGTCAGACGGTCGAAAATTTTCGAAAATCTCGAAAATTGAACTTTGTATTAGGAGAACATGATGTCGAAGGAGGTGGCACTAAATTCAGTAGTATAAGTCAACCATAAGTCAGACGCTCGAAAATTTTCGAAAATTCAGTAGTACAACTCAACGACAAGTCAGACGGTCGAAAATTGGCGAAAATTTTTGAAAATCTCGAAAATTGAACTTTGTATTAGGAGAACATGATGTCGAAGGAGGTGGCACTAAATTCAGTAGTATAAGTCAACCATAAGTCAGACGCTCGAAAAATTTTCGAAAATTCAGTAGTACAACTCAACGACAAGTCAGACGGTCGAAAATTGGCGAAAATTTTCGAAAATCTCGAAAATTGAACTTTGTATTAGGAGAACATGATGTCGAAGGAGGTGGCACTAAATTCAGTAGTATAAGTCAACCATAAGTCAGACGCTCGAAAATTTTCGAAAATTCAGTAGTACAACTCAACGACAAGTCAGACGGTCGAAAATTGGCGAAAATTTTTGAAAATCTCGAAAATTGAACTTTGTATTAGGAGAACATGATGTCGAAGGAGGTGGCACTAAATTCAGTAGTATAAGTCAACCATAAGTCAGACGCTCGAAAATTCAGTAGTACAACTCAACGACAAGTCAGACGGTCGAAAATTGGCGAAAATTTTCGAAAATTTCGAAAATTGAACTTTGTATTAGGAGAACATAATATCGAAAGAGGTGGCACGAAATTCAGTAGTACAACTCAACGACAAGTCAGACGGTCGAAAATGTTTGTTTTCTAAAGTTTCGCTATATTAGTTATTCCAAATAAGTAGTATAACTCAATTACAAATGGAACTTCGGGAAAAATTGGTGGTTCAATAAATATATACGCAGATATGGTTTTTCATTATATTATGTTTATTTATTCATTGTAGATTTATACATAAAATGTTTGTATTTTACATGTACATAACACATACATTCTAAGATTCCAAGTATTTATAACAAGAATGGTACAGTGGCTTAGAACAAGGCTATTTAATATTGAAGAAATACATACATAGTAGGAATCAATTGAAACGATACTTTTATCGAACCCCTGCGAAACTGCGATATCCATGCTTGCCGCCGCGCCGCGCCGGAGAATAGGCGTACGGTAGAATCAGGTAGAATGAGCTGCTTGAGGTAATCGTGGAATTATGGAGTTGTAGAAGGGGGAAGATAGAGTGGGAGATGTCTTGATCTAGCGACACTGTAGAGAACTGCCATACCGATTCCCTGCCATCTGGCGCTACCGCCATCTAGCAGTTATATCTGTGTAAACTTTGTCTACGTGTTGAGGCTTTTCGCCACAGATGGTGCTGTAAGTATTAGATGATTGTGTGATTAGATGATGTTTGAAAAATTACAACTAAAGAATTGTACTTAGAAAAAAATGGTGACTATTAAAATTCAACCTCATTGAATTTTATTTTTAAATCTGAGAAACTATTTCAGAGAGTATGTATTTCAGGAGTTAAAAATGAACCACCTGAATATCAGCAATTTGAAAATTTCGGTTTGCTCTCTCATTTACATGACGGAGACAATAAAATACATTACAGCTTTACGATTCTAATTTGTGATACACTTCAGATTTGATAAAACTGCTATACCGATCCCCTGCCAGTTAAAGCTTCTCGCCACAGGTGGTACTGTAAGTATTTTCAACTATATAATTTACTTCGGGTGTCCCAAAAGAATCACCTTTCAAAATTTCGGTCCGCTCTCATTTATATAAAATAGAGACAATAAAATACATTACCATTACTTTGATTTTTGATACATTTCAGATTTACGATTCTGCACAATAGGAATCGAACGATCGGAGATGGTAAGGCTTACGCAGAGACGAGACGGCTCGAACCATAGCTGCGTCTATCTCCGTGTTCGTTAACGAGAGAGACAGGTTCCCCAGGTCGTACTCACCTGTTTCACAACCTGTGTGACGTATATCTGTCACGTGACGCGCCTTACCTTTCAGCGTTAGCAGGCATCGTACAGTGTACACTGTACAGTACAATAGCAGTGGCCGATGGTAGCCACGGTAGCGTGGACGAAGCGAGGGCAAAGCAAAAGACGACAGGGACGCGAGTCGAGCCAGTGAAACCGCGCCCAACGTGACGCCAGGTGGCCATCGGTGCTTCATCGAAGCTACCTCCAGCTTCAGCGAATCCGCGTGTTTGTTTTGTCCGTTGCGGATCAGGTTGACCGTTGTAGATCGTCGGAGGAACGGTCCGGCGACCATAGTGAACGTTCTCCGATTCTGGGACCTCGACCGAGTCTCTCGCGAACGTCTGAACAGACGCAACGATCTTGAATCTACTGGCGAAACGAATTCAACACGGTTACGCGTGAGAATGAACGGCGTCTTTCATTCGATTTTGGTTGCAAGAAGGACTTCCGACGGAAGCGCAACAACGACAATGGCAACGGGAGCAGCGCAGATTCAGCCCAAGTCAGCCTAGTCGCTGCAGTCGAGCTGCGATCTCTCGCGCGTGAAACAGCTACGCCGAGAGGAAAGGTTAACGCTCGAATTTAAAATACAGTGCACAACCGCGTCTGCGTGCGAGCACCGACCGTTCCGTAGAAAAATCGGACACCGTGATCGATGGATCGCCGACGTTCTCCCCGACATACAACCGAACCGTTGTCCTCGAACGATCGAACAACGTGGGCGAGACAAAATCTGACTTCTGCTCTCGAACCTTAACTAGAGGTAGACCTGGACGCTAGAGCTTTGGAGTTCTACGAGGAGCTCGTAGGGCAGATCGGCGATAGTCATCGCCGTTCAGTGAAAGTGTAAGGCTCGATCGCATCACCGGGTGACGCATTCCGACAGCGTATCACGAATGATCGTGTAGTATACATAGAGCGATCTGAAATCGCTCGATCCGATCTAGTTATCTCTGTACAAACACTGTTATCAGTCTCGAGAGAGGCTCTGCCCGCCGATCGAGTAACTTCATGTGATCGAAATAAATAATGTGATCGCGTACACGATAAAGTATTAGTTTACATCTTCCATTTTTTCCCAGCACTCACGACTTTGATACAAGATCTACTTCAATATATTGCTTAATATATCTCCAACGAATCTTCGTCCGCAGAGGATTAAATGTTGCAACAAGTGTCACTCGAGTGCGCGAAGCCTGGCAACGGCAACGAAGCGTCGGGAACGACGAGCCCGGGATCGTCGATTCATGATTCGCGCACGGTTGGTTCAGTGACCAAGTGACTCGCGACGAACAGGCGGGTTGGAACGAAAATGCTCGTTGCGTGGCTGTTTCTGACCGTCCTCGGGGTGGTCGGTGGACAGTTAGACGAAGGGTTCGACCAGTCGTCGATTTATTACACCGAGCCGACCTTCGTCGATCCAACCAACAACAATGCCAACGGCGGCCTCACGGAGCTACGAGGCGGTCACATTGTCAAGGGACAACGGCTGCTGGAAAGATCCAAGAGCCCTTACCTGGTCCGGGAGGACCTGTTCGTCGATCGCGAGGGCGAACTGCTGATCGAGCCGGGCGTTGAGGTCCGGTTCGGTCCTATGATCGGTATCACCGTTCGGGGCGTAATCACCGCGAAAGTAAGTACCCGCTGACGAGAAACACGCCGGACGGAATTCGTGACTCACACAAATTGCACATCGTTCTTGGAAGTTTCTTTTCCCCGAATGAACGTAAACAACGCTTGCGAAAAATCTACGAATGTCGAACGAATTATGACTGATCGTACCCTAACTGGATACAGGGCTAGCCTAATTGATGATCGGACTGTGGTATTATATTTTGGTTGCACTCGAATCGGTCTGACGGATTCATAGTTTTGTTTGTTCATATACAGGGTCCTTCTTTGTTGTTTTCAAAGATACGTCAAATGTCTGAAGGACAAAGTTGAATGGTAAAACGGGGCTCATACGATACCAAAACAATTTTTGTTTTTATGTAATTTCTTTTGAAGATATGAAGGTCACCTTCATTTTTTTTAATGGAATGAGATATTTTTTAATACATCAATCGATGCAGCTGGTCATTCGTTATAAAAAAGTACTAACCTATGTATGTCGAAAAGTTAGTAGTTCAGGAGATATTTCAATTTAAATAGCTCTAAAACACTATTACTGTGTTAAGTCTTGTTAGTACGAGAGTAATGGTGTTTTAGAGTTATTTAAATTGAAATATCTCCCGAACTACTAACTTTTCGACATACACAGGTTAGTACTTTTTTATAAAGAATGACCAGCTGCATCGATTGATGTATTAAAAAATACCTCATTCTATTTGAAAAAATGAAGGTGACCTTCATATCTCTAAAAAAAATTACATAAAAACAAATATTGTTTTGGTATCGTATGAGCTCCATTTTACCATTCAGCTTTGTACTTCAGACATTTGACGTATCTTTGAAAACAACAAAGATGTTTGAGGTGGCAAAATGAGGTGACCCACCCTGTGTATGTACAGGAATGATTCCAAGCGCCGAATTCCAAGACCAGGAACAATGTAACCGAAACCGAGTAGAAAGCAGTCATAAATCCCGAGCTAGCGAACAGCAGCGCAATTAGAGCGGAGAGAATAGGATGTCGTACAGACAAAGTACGGATTTCGTTCCCAAATGTCTCTTTTTTGCGCGTGACTATGATTAACTCACGCGACGCGAGCGTCTTCGGAAGTACTTACGCGTGTATGCTAACGTTCAATGAAATGACTCATCCAGACGTACGATCGTACACGTGTTGAATACTACGGGCATGCCAGAGCAGCGACGGTCGCAATTGAACTTCTCGGAATGTTTTACGATTCCCTTTCCGACGATACTTCGCCGGCAAGCCTGGTTTTTATGTCCTAATTGTCGTTACAGAATTTCGCAATCGTTTCCCTCGCGACTATACACCGCCTTGATTATCACGTAGAGTTAAAAGTTTCTCTGGAATCGATATCACCATGGTGCCGATAAAAGCGATAAGGCAGCATCTAGCCCACAGCCTGACGCATCTGATTTCTAAGACTCGAGTTAAGATAAACGAAGTAACACTAACCGGGTAGAAAATGTATCGGATATATTGTATTGTTTTATAAAGATTAGAAGCCTGAATTTATTTAGACCTTTCACAATTTTTATAATAATACGTGCTCGAATAAAGAAATTTATTGAATAATTTCTAATGAGAGCATCTTTATAATTTCGATAATTAAATAATAAACAATGTGAAAGCGGTCATTTGACCGGTCGCGGTACGATTAGGTTAGGTTACCTACCGAACGTTGCCTTATAAAAATAAGAAGATTAACCTTCAGTTACTCGCACACCACTTTCTGCATAACTGGTTGCATGGAACTTTACGACTCCAGCATAAATAACTACTATATAATAAATTCCTTATGATAAAATAACTACAGGGTGGCGCAAAATGATGTGTCTGGTTTGAATTCTTTATAACTTTTTCAATTTTTTTTTCAGAATTTTGTATACAAGGCTTCTAGAATTTAATATGGAAAATTACACAACCGAGCAACGAACAAAAATCATCGCGTTTTATTTTGAAAACCAACGATCAATTTGTACTTCGGGCAATAGTGACTTCAACTGGCCACTTTCTTTGGGCGTATTTGAAAGAGCGAGTGTACGTCAATAAGCCAGCGACCATTCCCCAACAGAAAACAAATATTCGCAATGAAATCCGTGCAATAACACCTGAAGTTTTGCGAAAAGTCATTGAAAATGTGTTAGAAAGAGCACGATGAATGTGTCAAGCAGAAAATGGCCGCCATTTGCGAGATGCAATCTTTCACGTCTAGTTCAATAAAATTCCTCTTCTGTACATTATATTTTTTTCCAACATTTATTTATCTCACTCTAAAATTAAAAAAGTTATAAACAATTCATACCAGACACATCATTTTGCGCCACCCTGTATTTGGTAGACGACACCTTTGTTTATGCTTGAAACACTAATTTTCAAGTTTTGAGGTTGTGAAAAGTGAAATTGGAATTTTGTGCGGTTCATAGTATAGCATCTGCTCTACGAAATGCATTTGTTTAATCATTTACCACGAAAGCATCTTCATAATCTCAATAATCGTGAAATAAACAATCAGAAACCGGTGATTTGACCAGTGCTGGCAGGTTTACTGTCAACAGAGCAGCCGAACACTTTGACCTCTGTCAAGGTCGTCCAAAGGAAAGAAAAATAAATTTTTACGCTCGAATTTTCGCGTTTCATTCTACGGGAGTCGAATTTGAAAGAAATAAATAATCCCCGAAGCGTGTTCGATTCCCGATTTCTACCGTGAAATATCATCTGGACGGAATAGGTAGCCGGGGTAATTCTATATTGCCTTTAAACCTGCGTTTCCGGTGGAATCGTAATCGCAGCGGTTCTCGAATACCCTTCAACTTTAACTCGTTCGGTCTCTCGTCGCGCGCTACTTAGTCCCTCGTCGAGACCCGACGGTACTTTGCAACGTGGTCGAATCGCGTCGGGCACGATGGAGAAAAAAAGAAAAGGTTGCACGATTTGCAAGATAATTAACACGGTACCGTTGTTCGTTCCGCGAGGCCGCGAATGAAAGTAAACACGCGGTGAGAACAGACTGTCTATTGACACTGCTGGTTTTCTTTCTTCCCGCTCGGTGAGACGGCGCGACGGTGGGGAGGGGGGCGGGAACGTAGGAAAAACGTTAAACGGCGACGCCGTGCAAGAGAACGCACAAAAGTGTACAAAAGTGCACAAAAGGGTTTCGAAGCGTGTCTCTGAAAGGACAGCGAATCGCCGGAAATTCCAGAAACACGCAACCCGGTCGTCGATGATTGTTGCTTTATTCGCGGCACGTTGCGGTAACGTACGATCGTGCTCTGTGTCCTGCCCTCCCCCCCGACCCCAACCCCCCGTGATGCGCGTGTACACACGCACCGATGCACACAGCGACAGGTGCCATTAACACCCCGATAGTTAAGCGCCGAAGTACGCCTTGAATTCAGATACAAGAGCTATTTCCAGAGGAGCGCAGAATGCGCGGAAAACGAAGGCGCAACGGCCCAGACAGTATAATCTGCCTACAGTAAATTATGAACAAATGTTTGCGAGCAGAACGCGGTCGTTTTGGGCCAGACTGTGTGAATCTGCCGACCAAACCTGTCGGATGTAGAGTGATTCAAATGAGAAATATAAATAGAGAGATTAAAATGATTAAATGAACCGCACGAAGTTCAAATAAATTATAATTTTAAAATATTGATGAATTTTGTATAATATTATCGCGAGGAAATAATATTATTGAAGAATCTATATAGGACTTACAATCTCGAAGCTTGAAAATTAGTATTTCATGAATGAACAAAGGTGTCGACTATAGCAAATATGTATTTTATTTTTATATTTAGATATCAAGCAAAATCTCGGTGTAAACCTTGCTGTAGAAGGGAAATAATTTCAATATCAATAACGATTTTGCCCGATATTTTCTCTGAAAGCAAGGTTAGGTTCGCTCCTAGCGCAACCGACCTGCCCTCTATAACGATAGATTTGGCGTGAATACCGGGGCCTATATTTCACTGTATTTGCTTGCAAAGTTTGGCACCAAGCTCATACGAAATAAAAAGCAAATTGCTTACTAGCCCTTTTCTAGACTCCACTGGGAAACGCTCGAACAGTTTGAAAACAGGGTCGAGTTCTGGGGTGCCCGATACGAGATCGCTGTCGCCACTTTGGAATCGAGTTACAGGGAGGAGAGGTTAGCTTTGTCAGGGGTTAGGTTGATTGGAAGTAATCCACTCGAACCGGGGGTAATTTTCTAATCGGTGGCTTGAACGAAAGCCCTCCGGCCAGGAGTCGGCTAATGGCTTGATTAAGAACGGGATGCGAAGAACGTGTGCAGTGTAAAAGCCGTGAACGAATGAATCAGCTCTGTGCTCGCCCGCCTCCGCTGCGCGGTGCGTTCGGGTCACGGATCAAACGACGGTTCTTGGCCCGAACTGTTAACCTCCGACCACGCTAATCCGCTTACACTCGAGACGAGACGAAAGCTTCTTCCTCGCGCGGGAGAATCAGGATGACCGTATCGTCGACCGGCTCGCGACTAATTCCGTTTGATGGTCACCACCGTGGGGCAAGGATGTTCAACTCGTGGCCCTTGAGGCTTGCAACTCGCAACGGTAGTGGCCCCTTGGAGATGCGCTCCGATACGCATGAATCGCATGGGCGGAGAAACGGTTCAGGGCGGGGCGGAGCGATACCGCGCGTCGACTTCGGCGTGCAACGGGTTGTCGGTCTCGCGGGGTCACGGTTCAATCTAATGTATTATAGCTGCAGCGCGCTGTCGCAATTTCAGGGGGAACCGGAAGCGCCGATCCTGCTGACAGCCTCCGAGGCGAACAACCAACTGCATCCCGTCGAACCACCGCCGACGATACGTCTCAGCGATGGACCGACCCCCTTCGAAGGCCGACTGGAGTTTTTCCATCGAGACGAGTGGCGAGCCGTTTGCACCAACTCGAGAAAGTACTGACTCGACGACTTTCCGAAATTCTAAGCCTAGTAGCATTTATGGTTGGCCAACGGTTGGGAGTTGGTTGGTGATTTTTTTTCACAAACCTCCAATGTAGGGCCCACGACGAAAATTTATGACAATTTGCCAACGAATATCCAACGTTGGGCCTACAATTATTATAGTTGGTTAATCAGCAAGAAATTTACGTATGACATTGTATAAATTACTCGTTCATTTTTACTTTACTCTTATTATTTTAAATAGTGCTAATTCATTTTGTTAATTGCAATTTGAAAAAAAGTTAAATTTCAATGTAGATGTTGATAATATGAAATCTGTATGTATTTCCTCACAACTTACTTAATTTAAAAAGAAAGAATAGTAAGAACAAAATAAAGGGTGCGCAGTGGCTCAGTGGGTAGAGCGCGCAACTGCAAACTCCGTGGTCTCGGGTTCGAATCCCGCCGCTGACACCTCTGAAAATATTCCATGTGCCATGTAAAACTTGTGGTGCCCGAGGTGGTTCCGGAACCCACCTTTATAAAACTGTAGGTCCCGCTGAAATTAGGCGATAGTGAGAGTGGAAGAGGGGGAGTGTGGTAAATGGATTTGAAACCCTGAGGAGGGACCCAATATCATTACGTTATAACATAGTAAGAACAAAATATATGTGATATTAAGTCCCACATAAAGTAAATACTTCTGAAAAGATATATTTGTATATTACGGTTTTGTCGGTCCTTGCATATCCTATACCTCTCTGCCGGGTCTATAAGACCCAACAAAATGCCAACCATAAATGCCACTAGGGAATTTACTTGCGAACAATGATTCTAATTCTCTGTCGTCCACTCAGCTGGACTCGAGCCGATCTGGAGACAGCGTGCAGGCAGCTCGGCTTCCAAGGAGGACGATGGTGGTCCTGGATGGACAGACAATGGCCGGCGAAACCGAGACTCCTTTACGAGCAACCTGGCTGCAGGGGCACCGAGAATTCCCTGATGAACTGCGAGAGGTGGTCCGACAGACAACTCGGCGGAGGCGTTTGCGGTAAAACTTTCACGCTTTACGACTCGCGGTCGGCTCGGACCGATTCTCGACTATCCCGGAAGATATTAGAGCCTCGCGTGTGTTCCTGTGATTGCAGATTACCATCCTGATCTCGGAATCGCGTGCGCGCCGCGCCACGACGGAGCCACAAAGGCGATCAAACATTGGAGAGGAATTCGCTTCGAGGATGCGCTCTACGATAATCCTCTGATCCTGGAGAACACTGTTTACGTGCGAAAATCTAAGTCGATACTGCGGAACGTGGTGATAGAGTGAGAACATTCTTCTCGAGTAATCGAGTACAGTCCTCGACTTACGGTGAATTCGTTCCAGCGCTTTTCGCCTAAGTCGAATAGTGCCTGAGCGCCACCTCTGAAAGGTTAATTAATATAAATTTGAAAGGAAAATTCAAATAAACCATGAAGAATTATGTTCAGGGAAAACTTATCACTAGACTCAGTGGCGGCTCAAGTCGAGTGGAGGCCCCAAGCGGTAAAAATTTTGGGGCCCTCAAACTCAAGTTAGAAATACAAGTTGCAAGACAACTCTTATTAACTTATTGACAAAAAAGAAAAGTAATGAAAACACAGAACACATTAAATAAATTTATTTAAAATTCGGGGCCCTATGGTATCCCGGGCCCCACGCGGCCGCTTAGTCCGCTTACCGTTAGATCCGCCACTGACTAGACTGCGAATCTTCGTGCAAAATAAAAATTATCTGCATCGATTGCAAGAAATAGAAACGAGAAATCATGTACACATTGACGTGTTCAATTTTTAAAATTTTTCAACAACTTGAATTTCATCTACTCAGTTTTGCTATAAATGCATAAAGGTCCGCAGTCTACTTATCACACTTATCAAACACTTATCTCCGTTCTGGCAATCAAAAAACGAAGATCACAGTTTGGAATTGGTTTTCTGATTCGCTTCTACGAATCCGCGTAAGTCGAGGACTCACTGTAACATGTCTGCGACGTTTGTCTCTAATGTTTTACTTGGTTGAAAGGCACGCGGGAACCGGCCGGGAGTATAATGTTACCGCCGCGATCGATGTGGAAGGTGTCCCGCCGCAGATGGAGTCGATTTCGGTGCTTCACGCAGCCTTCACCGGGATTAATATCACCACGCCGAACGCACCTGTCGTCATAAACAATTGTACCGTTCAGAATAATAGAGGTAACGATGATATAGACCCTCGCGTCCATACGCCATCGGACACTTATTAATTATCTTCAAGAATATGGTAATTAAAGAGTACCAGCTTCCAGCTTGATTTGATTGTTTCATTTTAATTAGATGTATTCGAATAAGTGTTGGAAAAAAGAGATTGAGAAATTGTGGGATGATTATAAACAGCTCTAGAAGTCAAATTGGGAAACAATTGCCCCACTTGAACTTAAAAGATTAGAAAATATAAGAATAACAATTAGAATAGTAAAATATAGGATATTTTGGTCAGATTTGATTTTCATGTTCTCTACACTAGAGAACCTTAGTAAGTACTAAAGTTAGTAAGTAAAAAATCGTCTGAATCCGACTTTGAATAAGTGTCCGGCGACTTATGGACGGGAGTGTATAGAGATAGCGATGCTCCGAAGATCAAAGGGCTACTAGACATCTTGGAAACCCTACTCGTACGGAAGAGCACCTTCTTCTAACACGTGTCCAATTTTGTTTCGATAGGATACGGAATTTACGTGAACAGCTCATCGGGAATGGCGCACATCAACGACTGCTCCGTGCTGGAGAACGGCGCCGACGGGATCAAGTACGTTCACTTCGACGAGAGGCCCGACGACAAATTGGATCGCACGGAGGTGTTCGATCTGTGCACGTTCCCGACGACGGCCAGTCAAACGTTTCCCGTTATAATATCCATGGAGCAGAGCAAATACACGCCCAATAAGAAAGTTTGCCCGCAAGTACGTGTCCTCTGTTTTCGCGACGTCCTGATCAAGTTCTTACGCTAACATGTACCTTCTACACGCGTTGCAGCACATGTTCACGCGACCGGGACACGTCCTGACGATGCACTTTCTGCAAATGAAGACCGACAAGAACGACAGCGCGACCGTCGAGGTTTACGACGGCAACAGCGGCGCGGAGAAATTGCTGGCCAGAGTGAGAGTGAAGAACGGCACGTTGCCGCAAAGCGTGTCGACGACTCGGCAAAATTTGTATGTCAAGTTCATCGCCGAGCCTCGCACCAACACGCTCGTCTTCGTGCGACTGATGTCGGGCTACCGTGAGTCTCCTCACAACGATTCGTTCGCTTTCCGAATGTAGTTCTCGCTTTTCAAGTGATCGATCCGCTGCTTTCAGAGAAAACGTACGATCTGAACGTAACCGGAAGCGTGATCGCCAGCAACAATGGAAGAGGAATCGCGGTGGAGAGATTGCGATCGGCTCTACACATCCACGAGACTTCTGTGTCGAGCAACAAACACGTGGCCGGTGTACACGTGTTGGGCGGTGCCGCGGACGTGAACATCACCGGCAGCCGCATATCCTTCAACGTCGGAGATGGCGTCAACATCACTCACACGGGTGGCAACCGTAACGTTTCCCGAACCAGCATCTCTTCCAATCAGGGCTACGGGTTCGCGGTGTGGTTGAACGACAGCTCTACCACCGAGTACATCCACTTCAATCAGACCACCGTCGTGGAATATTCGCAAATATTCAGGAACAAGGACATCGGCGTTCTTGTGAGTGTAATGGTCAGTGGCGCGTTACCCTATGGGCAACTTGGGCAAATGCCCGGGGCCCCAAGCAAAAGGGGGCCCCGAACACAAACCAAGATCCAAATTCTACGGTTTTCTCATAAAGTTATTTAGTTGGGTTTAGGGGCCCCGAAATTCTACTTTGCCCAAGGCCCCAACTAGTTACAACGCGCTACTGGACCCAAAAATTCGCGATACCCAAGTACCCCAAGTCGAATTCGATAGAATCGGATTTTACTTCTTCTTCAATCATTATTGTTTTCTTCTCTCGATATAGATTTTTACAATTTGATTTCATTTCCGGGGAAAATACCCGACCCCAAATTTCCCCAGCACTAATCCACCTGTCCCAAAACCAGCTTCGATGATAACGATACGAGACCATTGCAGGTTGGCAACGCGACTGGCAATACTTACGTGAACGTGACCGGTAATTGGTTCAACAGTAGCGCGGAGACGGCTCTGCAGGTGGAGTCCAGTTGGAGGCAGAACGAGGGGCTGCTGAGACTCCAAATCGGCCACAATTCGTTCGTGCAGAACGCCAAACTCGGCATTAAACTGAGTCCCGCGTTGAACTTGGTGGGGACCATCGAGTACAATCACTTCAGAGAGCAGGGGAGCGGCTGCATACTGATTAAGAATCCTCTGTACGAGGAGTTCAATGTTCTGCTCGCCTCAATCACGGTGAAACACAACGAATTTTACTCGAACCGTGGCTCCTTCGTAGCAAACATCGGTCTCTCGCCGTACAGCGACCGGCAGAGTTTATTGTTCACGAGAAATTTCTTGCGCGACAATCGTGTCCGCGAGCTGTACGCTAACGGGAACGTAGCTAGGTCGAGGTTGATACCGCGTTCCCGGGTGGCAGCGGTTGTCGTTGTCTCGTCCAGCAACGTCCACGTGTTCAGGAACATTCTGCACAATCCAGAGTCCACGTACGAGATCGGCTCTCACCTGGAAGACCAATCGAAAATCATCAATTGCACGTATAACTGGCTCGGATTCGCGGAAGAGAACAGCATATACGAGAGGCTATTTCACAGGTGAGTTTTCATTGTTCTCGCAGTTCTTCCCCGGAATGTCTGTCAATCAAAATGATCTACCTTGCAGGAAAGACCGGTACAACCTGGCGAAGATCGAGTACCTGCCGTACTTGTTGCACAGCAGCAATCCGGGCGCCAACACGATCGTCTCGAACCCGACGTTCGTTCCTCGGTTCGTCACATCTGGAACAACGTTGGTAGGCGGTGAAGTGGACGGTCAGGAGTTGTTGAACGCGGGAGAGTACATAGTCGAGCGTGACATCAACGTACGTCCGGGAGGAAAGTTGATTCTTCATCCGGGCGTGACGTTGCGGTTCCCTCCGGCTGTAGGAATGATGGTTGCCGGCAGACTGGATGCCCGTGGAAAACGACCGAGTGATATTTTGTTCACATTGAAAGAGGAGGTCTTCATGGATCCCGACAATGACACAATGACGAATGGGGTGGAGCCACCCGTGCGACTACTCGGGGGGAAGAGCAATCTAGAGGGCAGATTACAGGTGCCTGTTATTCAAGTCCCTTTTTCCTATTTTAATTTAATCAACCCTCATCCGCGTTCCTCATTTCACGAGCTGAATCTGTCCCTCGATGTCTAATTGACACAGTAATTCTATTTCTTTTAGATAGATGCAATAAAATTTACGAGCTAACATTTAGGTATAAAATTGATGAGCTAACATTTAGGGTATAGTCGGATAAGATGGTCGAAAGTGCCCTTGAGCCGAATTATAACTTATTTCGGAAAAACTGTATCAAATTGAGACGAGGGACGAATGAGGGTTAAACTCTAGGGCTGGGCGAGTATCCGAAAATTTCGGGTACCCGACCCTAACCTCAAATTCCACGTACCCTCCCACCCCTATTAAACTCGTCGATGCTAATCCAACCGTTCATTCGTCAAGGTGAAAATTGGAGACAGATGGGGCACCGTCTGCAACTACGGCTGGACGATCCGGGACGCAGCCTTGGTCTGCCATCAGCTCGGTCTGACTCTGGACCCGGGCAACTGGTTGCTGGAGCGTTCCCAGATCCCGAACGCGGGTATCAGCGAAGACATCGTTCTCAGCAACGTCAGGTGCATGGAGGACGACAACGATATCTCCAAGTGTCGCGCGGAGACTCGGCAGAATTTCGAGAATTCCTGCACCCATGACAACGACGTCGGGGTCCGATGCTCGGAAGCGGCGTGGGCCGGTCTGAGATTGGGTCCTTTGGCTCAGAGAAGCGACCTGCAATTCGTGACCATAGAGAAAGCAGGCTTGCTCGACTATGCCACCAATTCGTTCAAGCCGGCTCTGCAGATCGACTTCGCGAAGCACTCGTTGGACAACGTGAGAGTGTCCGACAATCTGCAGGACGGCTTGGGCGTCCTCTATTCGGACATATATTCCGCGGATGCTATCAACACCGTGAGGAACAGCGAGTTCTCGCAGAACGGCGGCAGCGGTATCAGCTTCAAACAGCTGGGCATGGAGATCGTCAACTCCAGAATGGAGAACAACAAGGTAGCCGGGATAAGACACAATCCGGCGCTCTCGGCTGTCCAACAAAGAGAATTTGCCGGTTGGTTCTTGCGTATGCCGGACACGGTCGAATCCTCGTACAATCCGATCGTGTTGCCGTACCAGGCGACGGCGTCCATAGAGTTGGCCAACGAGGAGACCAAGTACATGATCACGGTTGAAGTTAGCGGAGAGCGTGTCCGACGAAGCATCAACATCAGAGTAAGCGCGAATAACACTTTGCTATACGTATACATTGTGCTCGCAGAGAATGTCGTTACGCCAAGTTCTATGGTGTTCACAGTGCAGGCCGGGTTACGTGATCGGCATCCAGCTTCTGAATCCGATCGAGAATCGTAGCAGCGAACAAATCGTTCTGTACGACTCGCAGTACGTTGATTCTAGCAGAGAAGTCTGGGACCTGAGAAGGGACCTGGCTGTGTTCCCTGTAACGTCCAGCTCGTTCATGGTGATGCTAGAGTACGATAGCGGGACCGATGCTCTCGGCGGAGCGGTGATGGTCCTGACTGCTCTTCGGGCCCCGGTGCAGGTACTCGCGGAAGCTCCGAGCGTAGCGATTCTCCCTTAAGGGGATAGTCTCGTTTCCAGGATCTCAATAATGCATGCGATGGGGTTTATCAGTTGTGAAAAGCGCCAGATAGAAGATCGATCTAGACCTCTGTCTCCCTCAAAAGTCCTATATTTACGGTTACGAGGTGCAATTTTGCATTATTTGACCGCATGTACTGTGCTAAGATGACGATAAGATCCCCGAGGTAAGACCCAACTTCCCCCTCTACGACGCCATCCCCCACGCTTCCGCCGCGGCCCGCTCACGTGACGCGTTCCATCTCTTTCCCCCTCAATTCTTGAAACCTTCTTGTCATCTTACCGCAATAACTGTGTGCTTCCGAATAATGCAAATTACGCCTGGCAAACGTAAAAATAGGACTCGAGGGCTATTGCGGCCTAGATTGATCTTTTATCTAGCGCTTTGGACTTCTGAAAACCCCCATCTTTGCATTCTCGAGAAATGAGAAACGAGACTCTACCCCCTCAAATAAAACCCCTTGAAGATAAATAAGTGAATCTCGTCCGTTTGTTCGTAGGACATCAAGAGCAGAGTGGTGAGAGGACCGATTCCCACGCTTCTAGTCGCAAACTCCAAGATCAGGAACAACAAGAGAGGCATCCTCGCGTCGTACTACAACAGGTACCTGGACGAGATCGGCGACCACTTCCTGCGGAAGGCGAACGAGTCGATCAAACTGGTCGGTTGCGAGATCTCCCACAACCAGGAGGAGGCTATCTACGTGCACTCGCCGTATTGGAACATCTACCGAAGCAATCTATCCGAGATCTCCATCCACATCAACGACAGTCTGATCACCGACAACGGGAAAGGGATATATCAGTTCAGCCGGGACGCGAGGTACTCGAACAACCTGTTCCACTGGATCATGCAGGACAGCACCGTCGAGCGGAACGAACGGGGCGGGTTCGAGGTGCTGTTGCCGGACGTGTGGCAGTACAACGAGAACTTCACGCACAGCTTGTACTTCGGCAACAACACCTGGAGGAACAACGACCAGTTCGGGTTCGTGGTGGACGGGCATTACGCCACGTTCAACATGTCCCACAATCGATTCGAGAAGAACCGATGCAAAACCGGGCTGATCTCCGTTCGCGGCATGGAGAAGAAGATGAAGATCGACAACAATCGGATCGAGAGCAACACCGGAGTCTACATGGTGGAGTTCAGAGCGGTCAGTCAGTCGGAGATCTTAGGGGACGTGGACGCTCGGTTCTATTACAACGAGATCAAACGGAACAGCTACGATCTGGCTGTCATGGGGCCTCGTCGCACCGATGACAGTCCGAGTTATGTGGTCGGATTCCACGGCATTCAGAAGGTGCGGATCAACAGGAACTTGTTCGGTCAGAACTCGCTCGACTACGAGCTGCTGGCTGGCATCAGGACGGCCAAGATCAACAACGAAGTGGACGTCGCTGAGAACTGGTGGGGGACTCCCGATGACGTCGATATAAGGTAACAATTCAACTAGACCCAGTACCTTCGCCGGAGTATACGAGATACCCGGGTAGTCGGGTAGTTTTCGTTTACCCGAGTAGATGGACCTCAACACGGTCCTTCTTTGCAAGGAGAAAATGGTTCAACCACGCTGACAATTTTCAGGAAAAGAATATTCGACTTCGACGACTGGAACGACCACGCGGTTGCCAACTACAGGCCCTTCCTGACCAGCGACGCGTTCGACTCCTCCGTCTCCGCTTCCTGGCAGGTCGCCAGGGAAATGGACCTGGACAATTTGGGTGGTCGTATAGTGGAGAACCTGTCGATACACGCGAGGGACAGGCCGTACGTGGTGAGGTCGGACATCACGGTGATGCCGGAAGCCACGTTGCACATTTATCCAAACGTGGTCATGGAGTTCGCTCCGAACGTTGGGATCCTGGTCTTGGGCACTTTGAAGGCTGTAGGTGTGCCTGGCCACGAGATCGTCATGAAGCCGATGGAACGCAACGATACAGAGATTCCGAGGCCGACTACGATGTCCGGGAACGTTGTCTCCATGTCGGAGGAGACTATACGCCTGTGCAAAGATGGACGATGCTCTTCCTTGTACAACGAAGGTAAACGAAACGAGTTGTTCGCGCGTGTGCAGTCCACTAAATCTTTCTTCAAACTCTTTCGCAGGGTTCTTGGAGTTCTTCAACAAGACAACCTTGCAGTGGATACCCTTGTGCGACGCTAGGTTCACCGAGAGGAACGCGCAAGTCGTTTGTCGCCAATTGGGCCACGACACGCTCAATGTTTATGTGTCCTACGACCGCAGATACGAGCTGCACCCTGGCTCTCTGATTCGCGTTTGGTCCTGGCCCGAACCACTGCAGGTACACGCTAGAGATCGCGGTTTTGAACGTGTACTAAAATACACGTGTGCTACGTGAACCGAGTAGTACGAAAAGGGTGTGGATCTGGCATTGACCTTGCTCGAGCGAGCATGGCAAGGGTCCGGGAGTCCCCGAATCACGTCTCGCTAATGCAAAGTTGGGATTTCTCCGTAGTCACAATCACTAGATAAAACATCAATCTAGGCCGGGCATGGCCAGAAATAGCACGCGTGCTAGGGATTCTCAAGGAGTAGCCGTGGAATACCCCCACTTCTCCCGGCCGCGCGTCTCAATCCCCTTGGCGGCCGTAATTGCTCCGAGCACTATGGCCGCCACGGGGAGCGAGACGCGCGGCCGGGAGAAGTGGGGATATTCCTTGAGAATCCCTAGCACGCGTGCTATTTCTGACCATACCTGATCTAGGCGGGACGTATCGCAAGATGGCCTACTTTTGCGTTTTCGAGACGTAATTTGTATTATAGACGGACGCTCTCGCTCGAGCCGGGTCCACACTCCTTAGGGGCAGACTCGTTTCTAGGATTGCAAGGGTGCAAAGAAAATGCCTTTCAGGAAATTCTTGGATCCTAAAGCGCATTGTTTTCTGTAGTGCACCGGCAAGGAGGAGAAGCTCGAAGACTGTCAAATCAGGTTGAACGGGCAACTGTATGGCCACCGGCACGAATGTCCCTGGGACAGCCAGTTCGTGTTCATCAGTTGCGGGAAACGCAACCTGGACGATGCCCACGACTACTGGGGCGGGATTCGCGTAGCCAACAGCGAGTTCGAGCATCATTTGTACGAGCACCGTATCCACGACGTGGTCACCCACGAGACGCTCAGACGCGTCGAGTCCGTGTTGCAGCACGTCAACATCACGGGAGCCGGGATTCTGCATTACGAGAAAGCGGCCGCTCTGCAAACGATCATGAAGTCGCCGACGATCACGCACATCAACGTCACCCGCAGCGCTTATCACGGCATCAACGTGATATCGCCGACTCACACGGTTAGTCGTCGAGGTTTGCTGTCATTCCTCTATCAGCGTCGTATGATTAAGTCACGTGTCAATGTAATTCGATCACGCCCTGTTTCCAGGTGGAATTGCTGTTCAATACCGTGGACAACGTGCTCGGAAACGGCGTGAACGTGCTCTCGATCACGGGAGAGGGTCGCGAAGCGGACGAGAGCTCGTTCACGCCTATCAAGGACCTGAACATCCCCTACCACTTGTTCAGTATGATCGACATCTGCGACACCGCCAAGGAGATCACGCTGGAGGAACGGGTGATCGTGTATTACAAGTACGACAATCATCCGGTGAACTGCGTCAAGATCTTCCGCAGCGCCTACAGGGCCAAGCCGTTTGGTTTTAGGTTTGTTCGAAAGGGAACGCTTTTTCTTTCGTGAACTCTCCGTGCCTCACGAGTTTTCCCTCGAGACACTCACTTCGTTGTCACACGCTTCAGCCAATAATTCGGCTAGAACCGAAAGTACGAGTGGAATGACCCAATCGGACGGCTTGCTGCCGCATTCCTTTCGAATTCCTGCCAGGAGACAACTTGCGAGGCACGGAGAGTACCGTGCTCGGGAGTAGCAACCTCGCCAACAGTTGTGTCGCTTCCGCAGGCTTCTGCAGTTCAACCTTTTCAACTCCACCGGAAAGCCCGGTCGCGTGGACCGCATCACTTTGTACGACGGAGATATCTACAACGTCACTGCCACGAGCATAGGTCACCTGGAAGCTAACAGCCCGGACGAGAAGAAGCTGTTCAAAACGCAGGGACCCAGCCTCAGTATAAGACTATTTGCCAACGGTGCGAGCAGCGTGCACGGCTTCATCGCGGAAGTAGTCACCCTGCCCATCTCTGCCATTGGATTCAGTGAGTGGCCACAATGGCTGCCGGTTGATCGACGATCGTACGATTCTAATGTCCTTTGACTTTTGATACAGACCGCGACGTCCAGCACAACATATCTTACTCAACTATATCGCACTGCCGCGAGGGAGCGATCAAGTACGCCAGCGCCGGCGAAGTCAACGCGATAATGACTCTGGAGCGCAACCAGTTCACGAACAACTGCGAGAAACTCTACGGGAACTTCTCCACTTGCAAATCCGCCCTCTGGTTGGACGTGCAGAACACCCAGTCCTTGTTCTTCAGGGTCAGTTCGATCGAATGCTAAACAAATTTTGTAACTGTCTCTATCTAAAAATCAATTACCCTTTCAGAACAATCTGGTCCGGCAAAATCAAGGCGGCCTCTCGATCCGCGCCGATTCCAGAGGCTCGGCGACCTCACTGAAGGGGTGGATACACAACAATCTGTTCGCGGAGAACTTCAACAAACCTGCACTGTGCGTGGAGACGAGTAAAACCGCGAAACTCGCGTGTCGCGCGAATACTAACAGCCCACCTTTCGTTTCAGATACGTGGAAGGTCGTCAGAGCAGTCCGTACCAGGAGGTCACCATCTTCAGGAACTATTTCACGAAGAACAATGCCCCGTACGACAATAATATTGTTCTGAAGCAAGTGGTGAGCAACATGACGCTGAATTACCTACACGCGAATCTCGGTGCACATCTTCTAGAGATCTCAGGGTTCGAACGAGTCAGGCTACCCATCTACCAGAGCACGTCTCACAACGGATTCTACAAGTTGGTTCCTTTCGACGAGCCTTTCCCGTAGAATATTTCGAATTCTTTATCGAACGATGTTTCAGAAATTACGCGGTGGACCGCAACGGACGCAGCACCATAGTGGCCGGCACTCCCGGCCAGCAGTACGTCGACAACGTGTTCTTCAACCCGGACAACGACTACGAGATGCTCACCACGAACCGATCTCAGTTTGTAGCGTTCCATGCGTCGTGTTCCAGTTGCTCGAAGCAGCAATTAAACGTACCACGTTCGATTCCACAGGCAATTAGAGATGTGGAGGGCTCACGTGGACGCGAGACACAACTGGTGGGGCTATAACGAATCTCTACCGGTGGCTGGCAGGATCAGAGACCAAGGGGACTCCCCCGAGCTGCTCAAAGTCGATTACCAGCCTTTCCACATGAGCAACAAATCCGTTCTCAACGGCAAGTGTCCGCCAGCTTGGAACCTCGTAGGAGACACCTGTTACATCTACATCGGTGCTCCCATGGACTTCTTCAGCGCCCGAGATTTCTGCAGAGTGAGTTGAAACGATGAAAGATGTTGGAATTCTAAAGCTTCGTACAGGCCTGTCGAAGCTAAACGCTGACCTCGAACGTTATCGTATTCAGTCGGTGAACGCGTCGATGCCGTTCGTCATGGGCGACTATCTGGAGTTGTGGCAATTCCTGCGGAGGCAACAGGACCGCTACGATTTCTCGGATCGCGCTTGGGTGCAGCAACTGGACAGAGTGGATCAGTGCACGACGTTCACTTATCAGACCATCGAGATCGACCACTGTGCTCAGCCGAGTCCGTTCGTTTGCGAAATTGGTGGGTTATTCGGTCGAACATGCACAGAGAGACAGTTTTAATAACGCTATACCGTTGTAGATCCCAAGGTGAACATCGATCCTCTGTCTTGGAGGAAAGACATCGTGGCAGTGGCCGTGCTAGGAGCGGCCGGTGTTGCTCTAGCGTTGCTAACGGCAGCCATTGCTCTGTGGGTGTCCAAGTCGAAGAAGAGGAACATCGAGCGGCTGGAGAGGCGAAACTCCATCAGACAGTCGTTGCATTCTTTGAGATCGGTCGGCTCTACCTCTGGGTTCACCGAGCTCGCCTATCGTCGCAAACCTATTGCGGTACGCCCACGACGTTTCCCATGACAGTAAAGTTGCGATCTAAGCGCGACGGAAACTGCGGTCTCGCGCTTTTGACTACTGAAACCCCCCATCTTTGCATTATCGAGAAATGAGCCCTGGAGAAACGAGTCCACCCCTTTAGTTCGCGCGCTCCCCTCGCGTCGCTGCCCTGCGGGGCCGTCTACAACCTGCTTCGAGAAGCTCCGAGAAGCTCCGAGCAGCTTGTAGCTCCGCTATTTTGTTTTCTGTTTCCTACGCATGCTACAATATGCTATCCTTCCGTTTCCAGACCAAGCACTCTACGGACACCTTGAACTCCAAGTCCCTGGACTACAAGAGGATGCTGAACGGCGGAAGCATAGACTCGATGGACAAGTCCCAGTTGAACTCCTCGATGGAGGACAACCAGAGCTACGACGTGTACGAGACCCACAATCCGCGGTACTCGCCCAGCACCAGCGACTTCAAGAGCACCGCTCAGAAGTACGGAGTCCCTCCGAGCGGCAGCAACCCGGTGTTCGACCTGACCTACCGCAACGAAGGGTTCCGCAATCATTCCACCTTCACCTCGAGAAGCGCCAACGACTGGCCCGCCGAGTCCAACACCGAGACGACCACGGACGAAACCCCTGTCGCCGATGCCACCCACGAGAGCTCGTACTTGAACAACACGTCCACTCTGCCGCTGCACTCGAGTCTGGTTCTGACGGACTCGATCAGCGAATTGAAGCGAGACATCGAAGCGTCCGCTGCGTACGGGCCGATCGACTACGAAGTCGGCCGCAGCTACGACAACGCTCCGTTGACACCCAGCCAGGCGTCGGAACCCGTGCCCGAATACGCGGCGGATTTTAATCCGCCCATACCTCCTCATCCCTATCAGCATTACGACGAAGCCAGACCCAGAAGCGAAGCGCTGCTAGAGACCAATCTGGACAGCGGCGAAGAGAAACCGCTCAGGTCGAAGAGCGAGGTGCTGCTGGAGACCAATCTGGACTCGTTCCTCGTCAACGAACCCACGGAATTGACGCAACTGTCCGCCACCGCGAGGAGTAAGAGCCAACCCCTTGAAACAGCTATGTGAACTCTGCTTTAGAGGACGCCTACAAGACAGGCATGTAAATGTACCGCTGAGCCAACTCGGACCACGCACGAACATAACTTAAACAGACCCACCGAGTTCTACACTTAAGGCAGCGGACCATAACGAGGACAATCAGTGCAATAAATACATTGCCAAGACTCCGATGTTCATTATGGTTCTTCCTCGCGCGATTATAAGCGAGTTATTGTTCTTGGTAACTGGATCTCCTTGTTCGCCTGCCGTGTGCAATGCCAATGTGAGATTTTCTTGACTAGTATAATCGAGCATATCTGCAAGTTGTACCTAATTACGTAGGATATAGTGTACACCGCGAATGTATCGCGTAGACTAGGGAGACTTATTTCGTGTAACGTGTACAGCAAACCATATTGGAGAACGAGTGCTGCCTTAGACAGTGTCTTCTCGATAAATGTCCCAAATGTCTGGACTTTCATTGTCCCAGAAGGCCAATAACTAGACTGCGGATTTGATGAATTTATCAGGAAAATGGGTAGGTGCAATTTAAAACCAACTCGAAGGATCGAAGAATGTCAACATATTATTTTCAACATATTAAAATTGTTAATGAAGAAAATAAATGTTCACATAGCTCCTGTATCTTGCGATTGATGGAAAAATATTTGATTTTGCATAAAGACCCGCGGTCTGCCAATAACAAAGAAGTATAGTATCCCTGGGGGGCCCGTGTTTTGGACAAGTATCGAGGGAACACTGTAGAGCAATTCTGATGCGCACGAACGAGTAATTCGAATCGCATAATTTATATTCTTCAAAGTTCGCGTAGTCGTAGAGAAATATATTTGTCTTTTACTCCGGCCGAGGAGATTCGAGATGTTTGTCACAAATGTGTGGTGTTACCACTGCCAAACTAGCGAGGAGTACGCGTTTTGTGAGCTGCACTCGCGTCGTGATAGATGCAGGACTTCGTCTGGCCTGCGTAGATGACTCGTTAGAGTATTCAGGGCCGGATTAAACCCCGTAGCAGAAGTAGCAAATGCTACGGGCCCCGCGCTTTGGGGGGCCCGCTCCATGCAAAAAGGGACCCCGCACACGGGCGCTTCATCGAAGGGGCGCCGAAACATTAACAATATTTCTGCTAGAAAAAGGAAAGGTCATTCATACAAGCGGCCCTGGTACAAAGCCTAGGGCCTCGTGATAACATTTGCTACGGGCCCCGCGCTGGCTTAATCCGGCACTGAGAGTATAGCTTACGTATTTAGTCGATCAGGGAAAACTATATCTACGCGGATTAAGTTATTGCATAACGCGGTTGCGATAGATCTAGATTTCCTTGATGTAGGTGATCTCACCAAGCGCCTTGATTAGACACATTATACATATTGTAACAGATTATCCGTCCATAATTTGTAAGCTCACGATGCAATCGACAGTGCCTCCTCAGGCTCGCAATAACTTTGCCTGTCTACGACGCAATAACGCAATTTCGTATGATAACTTTTTATATATATCGTTGTTAGAGGTGAATTGTAAGAGTAGTTGGGCACGATTTTTATCAGGGAACAATAGGCTCAACGAACGCGTGTGTTCTACTGCGAATTTATTCTTCCAAAGAAGGACTGTTCGATCTGTGACGATTATTATTTTATTTTAATATACGAATTGCGAATATCTTTATACATATTGAAATATATTTATACGTTTTCACAAGTCGAAAGAAACTTCGAAATTGTCGTTTCTTTTTTTATTCTTAACACGTCCGTACTTTCAATTGTAAATTGTCCGCGACGAAGCTAATAAACGAATCGCATCAATTCGAAGAACTAATGTGTTCGTAATTACACTCTCGTCCATAATTATCTTCAAGAAAATGGTAATTAAAGAGTACAAGCTCCCAGCTTGATTTTATTGTTTTACTTTGATTGGATGCAGGCTGTTCTACGATAATATTTGAATGCAAAATTAAATATACAGGGTGGGGCACCTAAAACAGGTCACCTGAATAACTCGCTTGCTTTTGAAGATAGAAAAAAATGCATCAGACCAAACTTACTTGATATCGAGGCGCTCGTAATCTGATGTCATTAATTTTTTTATAGGTGGAGACGTCAAGGAGATATGAAGGTCAACTCTGTTTTTTTAAATGGAATGACGTATTTTGTAATACATCAATCGATGCAGCTGGACATTCGTTATAAAAAAGTACTAACCTATGTATGTCGAAAAGTTAGTAGTTCAGGAGATATTTCAATTTAAATAACTCTAAAACACCATTATTGTCGCACTAAGCGTTTATTTATTAGTGTAACGTCTTAGTACGACAGTAACGGTGTCTTAGAATTATTTAAATTGAAATATCTGCTGAACTACTAACTTTTCAACATACATAGGTTAGTATATTCTTTCGTGGTATAATTAAATCGCGTACAAAATACAATACACGGGTAAAACGAATGGGTTTCGCGAATAAATTGTGGTAGACTTATTTTAAAACAATATCGAATATATTAATATCGTTAATAACATTATTAAATATCGGGATCAGATTACTATTCGTCGCAGTCGTATCTCGTGGACTGCGAAAACGATTCGTCTATGTACACGTAGACGAAATTTACTGTGATTTATATATATATAATAAATATACATATATATGTCTATCTAAATATATATATATAAATTTTGAATTTTTTTGTTGTAAATAAAGCTCTCTGTGTGCTCGCGATGTGCCTCACGTACATCTAAAACGGCTCTGTCGCCGTTGTATAAATTTCTTTATCTAAATATGCTGAATCTTACAAAAAATAAGCCTGCGAATATGTATATATTTCTTATATACAACTTTGTGCGAAAAGAGTCACGCCGATTCCATTTCGTTCGATTGTGCGAGACGCATTTCAATATTCAATAGCTACGCGCAGAAATATTCAAATCCGTCCCGCCACCTAAGGCAGTTCAAATAATTCTCCTCGATACATCGATCGGAATCAATACGCGCCGCCGCGGGAAAATTTGAAACGGCATTCGGTCGCTCCGTCGCTCGCGAAAATTCTTACAGAATCAAATTGCCGTGCGAACCGAATTTTGTTGTAATTAACCGCACGACAACTGTTGTCCCTTCGACGCTCGTTCTTTCGATCTCTCATTGCACACGTTAAAACGAAAAGATCGGGAAGGTTATTGCACCAATCGTGCGATACAGCACACACGAGAAACAACGATTCGCGGTTCGTGTTTGCTCGCTCGCTCACAGCTTAAACTTTTATGCATACTCTTATCGTAGAAAAGAAAAATAGAGAAACTTGAACGAACTCGTCTACTTACTAGAGCGAAGACCTCCGTTCGGAACAGAGTCGCCAGATTGAGACTTGTGTACACACTTCCCCTTCCACCGTAGCTCGGTCACGTGGCGAGTTTCGCCTCTGTCACGTGACTAATCCGATACTGGCAGAGAGGGGGTAACTCTTTTTCCCCTCGTCTGGCGACTCCGGTTCGGAAGAATCTCAAAGAATCTGTTTCGTCGCATTCCGTTGCTCTTTGACAAGGTGCGTCGGTCGGACACGAAGAAACGCAACGAGCGTACGTTCAACGATATACAACTTCAGGTACGTTTGAATCGAGAGCCCGATGATCGCGACATGCTCGATGCTGTGTTCGAAAGTTCGCTATTCGAATCGGAACGTACGGTGACTCTGTTCTGATGTTTCTCTTCGAGTTTTGTTCGACTCGAAGCTCCCTTCGAGAACTAAAAGCTAATAACATTCTTGAGTAACGCGCGTATACGTCGCTGTATAACTGCGTCACATCTCTCTATATACGTATAATATGTTCGCAAGGATTGACCGGAAATTCATTCTTACTCTCTACGGATAGAACACGACCCTGGCTCTTCAGACGCCACGAATTACAGCTAAGATTGCACCTTTGTACACGATCGCCTTTTACAGGAACAGAAACAGCGGGACGAGGACAGATCTTCCGAGGGAAAAAATTGCCCAAGGAAAACGTCTCCTCGACTCGTTCTTTTAGCTGAAGTACACGTGTTGGACTCGATAACGCTTGTCCGTACCACACGTAATAATAACTAATGATAACTCGTCTCCACCTCCGTACCGATGCTCGAATTTCCTTTAGTTCCTTTTTATGTAGCTACTGCGTTGGTAGGAAAGCAATTTCTGTATTTTTAGGCGAAACTAAAGCCGATCTTTTTAGCCATGCAGCGAGCTTTAATCGATAAAATATTTCTAGACAGCGGATTTGATGCATTTATGACAAAAATGAGCAGGAGTAATTTAAAACGGTAAAAAGAAGAATTGAAAAATGCTGTTATATAATTTTCACAATATATTAAGAAGCTGAATAAATTTCTATTTCGCTCCAGTTTGTTGCAAATCAGGCAGAAAGTTTTTATTTTGTGTAAAGATCCCCTGTCTACTAATGATGATCTTCATCGAACAAAATGGAAAATATTTCACTGATTAAAGTTCATTGCTTGAATAAAAAAACTGGCTTTTATGTCACGTTAAAATACCGAAATTAGTTTCTCGCCAAGCCAATACAAGACTAGTCTCCGCTATTTAAATAATTGCTCCCGATCGAAGAATAACATCCGAAGACTACGAATCAACTACGACAAGTGTGTAGCGCGTGTGAGTATAGCACTAAGAGAGGGGGGCGAGAGAGTAAAGTAACTGACTGAAGACAAATGCGGCGGGAAACGCTCCGAGAAAAGAACTGTGTTTACATAAGTACTTACTAAGTAATTACGTGTTTGAGCGATCAGTTAATCTCTCTGGAATTCGCACTCGGCCTGACACAATTCACCAACCGTAAACGACACGCTGTCCTAGTAACTTGCGCAGGGTTTTCAACGATCCTCGACACCGGCATGTCGCGAATCGTCGAATGCCCTATTCATGTACTTTGTTCTTGAACTATGTATCGAGATACATAAACGATACGTGAACGTAAAATACCGATGTTTCGAATCACAATTTTCCCGAGATTATTCAATAAATTAATTGGTTCGTTTCCGTCGCAATCGACGGGCCAGTCGTTTCGTCGGCTGTGTTCGGTAGTTCCGGAGTTAAATCAGATTTGCCGGATGATGAAGTACCGCGATAAATGGAAGACGTTCGTAATGTTTGCTGTTAGGGGATTCGCAGTCTCCCGCAACGACTCCAGGGAAACCGTTCAACCGGAAAAGCTAACGGTCGGATATGACGGTTTACAGTCGAATGGATAACCTTATAGTTAAAATAAAAATTCTACGTAGAGCGAATAGACACGATAATAATCGTGTGTCCCGTTCGTATAACGATTCGGACGATAGGGTATATATTAAATTTCATATTAAAACTTTCTCAATTAAATTAAATTACGTAAAACTCTTAAAGGATAAAAGCGCTGTCTCGCGCGATAATTCGTCTATCAACAATGACGACGGCGACTGTTCGATTCGAAGGGCGACGCACAGTGTGGTATTTCGATCGTTTAGGGGAATCTAATTCCGAAATTGTAATCAATACCTCGGTAACCCAGAAACACTGTCGTTTCTAATTTTCCATCGCATTCAGATAAGAAAAGCAAGCCTCAAGTGAACTCTTCTGCCTATTCAGTGGTACTTCACCCGAATAAAACTGCGTGTATTTAAATTTTAATAGTTATTGTATCTCATACCCTTCCAAACAGTAATATGCAAGAGTTCAAATACGTAAAAGCAACATAGTGATGTTAAAGTAATCAGAAATCATCAATCTCGAGTAGTTTTAACAAAATACACGACGAACATCATTAAGAGAATTTAATTCCCCTAAATAATCGAAATATCACACTGTGCGACGGCTCGGCCCTCGGACCATTCCAAACTGTAACTTTGTACAAATTAAAAACTAAGTAGTCGTCACGTGTGTCAGATTAACTAATCGAGTACCGAGGACGAACCGTGTGCGCATCGCGTTAATCTAGAGGACCTACTTCTAACGATATTTAGAACTTACACCGAGCTCATTTGCTGCGTCCTGTGCTCGCGCGCCATTTGCACTTGGAGATGACGGCATAGCAGGGTCAACGAGACCGCAAAGGGGAGCCCTATCCGTGCGATGACGCAATCCAGGGCTCCTCTAAAACAGAGCCGAGCAACTGACGGCCCGGGGGCCGCACACCGCTTGTTTCCTCTCTTCTTAGTGCCTACCAGCGACTCCCACCATTCGGACTTATAAAAGAAACTGTGTGCGGCCCGGGCCGCCGCGCCGCGCCAGTTCTCCGGCTCTGAAGATAAAGTCAAGCTAAAAAAGTGAAGAGTGGGAGAACCGGCAAACCACGGTGGGGGTCGCTCAGCGACGGCGGGGAAGAAGTTGCCCGGATCTGCTCTAAAACAGCGATGGGCACACGGTAGGGGCCCTCAGTTGCCTGCTTCTCCCACCAACCTCTCTTATTGGCTGCAGCAGGCAAACGTGCCCATCGCTGCTCTAAAACGACAACGAATTTCTAACCTTTCTATCTTTCCTACTGTCATGATACACCCTTCTCGCGCGCTACACCGTCGTTCTCGAGGTTTGGAGGTCCACCTACGATCCAACGGGCCCAGCTAGCTTCTGCGAACGAATCAAATGAGCCGAGTGTCTCTATACGCGTTAGGCCGCGGTCACAGCGGCTTCGACACCGATCGACTCGTCGGATATCGGAGCCACTGTGACCACGGCCTTACCGACAAATCACCGTAACCGAGCGACAACGGCCGATCGGGTTTCCTTGATTTGCTTCTTGATGCTCCTCGATGCTCGGACGCGAAGTGACACAAATGGGACCGAGGAATGCAGACAGAGGGGCCACTGCGCGATAAAGGTCCAGAAACAACTACCACTGGTAGGGGTAGAAGGGAGGAGGGGCGTCATAGAGAAGAAAAGGAACGGCGCTGTTCTCGCGCTGTTCCCTTTCGAAACGCCCTGAAACAAACGGACGAGAAAGAAACAACGTCACTGCGCTACGCTACGACGACTTGCATCTGTCTCTAGACTAGAAAGAAACGTGCCACCCGGTGACACGGTGGATTTACAGGGGGGTAGGGGGTTGGGGGCAGCGTTCTTCGAAGACGAGAAAAGTATAATCATGTCGCGCCGACATATACCTTTCGAGACCTCGTGAATATGATTCCAGCGTACACTATTCGGTACAAAAAGAAGAACAAATAGAACAGAGAAGAACAAGAAGTAGTAGAAGACGAACGGGGAGGAAGCGGACGAAGACTCTCGCGCAAGGGGAGCAGAGAAAGACGCAACGTTGGGTTTCTGTCGTGCGAGGCAAAGGTTTACGCGCTTGATTCGACTCGGTCCGATGATCGGTCCCCGGTCGGTGATGATCCCAGTGGCCGATCACCAAACGAGTTCGAGACTGCGATCATCAGACCATGAATACTTCGACGAACGGACTGCAGTCCGCTTGCGGAGGCGCAGGAACAGGTATGCGTTTCTCCAACTCCATTCGTGGAAGGAACGCCTCGATACGAGCTTCCGGCGTGGGCGTAGTGGCTCCGGGGACCGTCGCCCCAGGCCCCAGCTGAAGACACTCCGCTGGAGTCAACTGAAAGTCGAAACGCAACGTTAGAACAATCGGAACAGTTGCAGCAAGAAATTTGCTCTTGATTTGGCATCGATTTCGTATTTGGCGACAAAGTTTGCTGCCGACATTCCGTGTCAAACGGAGGCCAAATCAAGGACAGGGCCTGCTATATTTTGCGGGGCCCTGAGCAAGCAGGTGTCGAACCCGAAATATCAACTCAAGTCTCCGAATGTGCGGGGCCAACCATTACGCCGGCCCTGGTCCTCATAGAGGGCAGGTCGGTCGCACTAAGAAAGAACCTAACCTTACTTTCAGAGTAAATATCGAGCAAAATCGTTATTGTCATTAGTTTAAGACTTGTAAATATCGAAATTATTGAAAATGCATGCAACTTGAACATCCTACAGCAAGGTTTACCACGATTCTCCTCGATATCAAGGTTAAAATTGAAATTTATTTGTTGCTTATTTAGTACTTTCCCAGATAATTTCAATCACCGATGTCTTTGGTCATAAATTTCTCTGTATTTCTTGGCATTTATTGTCCATATTGTGAATACTTCAAGAAATACAGAGAAAATAACCTTAAATTTTATTTCAAGACAATAAAATCCGAAACAGTACTCCAGTAAGTGTCCGATTTCGCGTGGAATGAGCGAAAAATAGTATTAAAAGGGACTTACCATCGCCGCTTGTTGTGGAATGGCCGCGATACCACCGACATTCGCCGGATTGTAATAATTAGTGGGGCTGACCGGCGGCGAAGGATATGGCCAATAGAAAATCGGTGGCGGATAGGGGGCTGCGAACTGCGGAGGTCCACGTGGTAGCATCGCAGCTGTAGGTGGAAATATCGCGACCGGTGGCGGTGGCAACATCGTGCCCCCTAAAGGGTGTAACAAACAAGACAATCAACCTTCCATCCAGTCGATCCGCTTCATGCGATTCTAGAATAGTATTCTCGAGAAACAACCATCCAAAAAGTTCACCTCGAACAGTAACCCCTTCGAGTTACTTGCAAAAATAAGTTTACAACCACGGCAATATAAAAACCCTTACAATCTTCGAACTAGAGATCCCTATTTCACGTGTATTTAAATACACATGCTCACACGTGTACTATTTCACGTACATTTAAACACACGTGCGTCGTCAACGTATTTGAATTCGTATTAATGTTTAGGATACAACTGCTAATTTTCCAAAGCAAAATATGGGTACGTAAAATAGACACAGAAATTAATTTGACAACCACTCCCGTTAGAAAAACGTGATCAACTCACCATCTAGTTTATTAGAGAAGAATCTGATATGTGTTTCAATGTTCTGACAATAAACGACTTCATTTGGGATAACAATATTCTTGGAGAACACCACCCCGTAAGCAAAAATCCCTGTTTCTGACCAGGGACTATCCGCGCGGCAGGGCTCGTAACTTGGACCACGGCCGAATTTTGGCCGAACCTGCCCTCGGCCGAATTTTGGCCGAATTTTGGCCGAACCGTCCCTCGGCCGATTTTTGGCCGATTTTTGGCCGAATTTTGGCTGAATTTTGACTGAACCACCGTGCTGCCATCTTACAGCGGCCCGAAATCGGCCAAAATTCGGCCAAAATTCGGCCGAGGGCCGGTTCGGCCAAAATTCGGCCGTGGTCCAAGTTACGAGCCCTCCCGCGCGGATAGTCCCTGGTCAGAACCTTGGCCCAGTGGGCTTAGAGCCGCTTCGAGGGACCTTCAACACAGTGCCCGTCTCGCTACCTGCCCTCGGCCCGCCGGGCTCGTGTTCAGCCAGAGACGGCCTGGTTGACTGGGCATATTCCGGAGCTGTTGCCGATATGTTTTTAAACATTTCCTTGCCGGTTCTACAATTTTCTCTGATGTTTAGCTTTCCCGAGTGATTTCGTTTGCAGTTGCACGATGTTTGAATTTATCGTTGTACCAACAACCGCGGAATTTGTGAAACCATAGTCTCGATACGTAAATGAATATCAAAATGTTCCAAAAATTATACGAATTAAAATGAGGACGCATCAATGCACGTGTATTTAACCACACGTAAAATGCAAATACACTGCACGACCTCTACTTCGAACCGACTCTAATTAGTAAACACGAGCCTGAGAATCATAACCAGCGTTGCCACATTTTTATCCTTCTATTCCTCCTAGCCCCTTACCCTTCCGCCTTTCGCCCAGTCTCACAGCGTAGTTCGTGGTTCGCGTTAGCGTCGCCACTGTCGCCAGCGTTGGTGGGAAGAGTGCAAAGACGAGCTACGCTGCGAAACTGGGCGCGAGGCGGAAGGGGGCCGCGAGGAATAAAAATATGGCGACGCTGATCATAACCAAGAATTCTCTTCACCTCGAGGCGCGTGGAACGAACAACATTTTCTCTTTCGTATTAACAGACTCCCGGTAACAAAAAAGAAAAAAAAGGTCTGATATGTGACACCCATAGATATTCTAATGTATGTACAAAACGTAAGAAAAGTGCCCAAACTATGGTAACCACACCACGATCCGTGGTCGATGACATCGTGCAGAGAATCGAGCAAGAAAAAAACATTCTTATCGTACTTCTTCTCCGTTCGACTATTTTCTCTGTTTCTCCTTTTCGTTTCTCGTTAGTGATTTCGGACGCCATGATCATTCCTTCGCGTGTTCCCGCAACCTGCACGATTTCACGATTAATACGACGGCGATCTACGGTCCGTGTGACACTCGAGCGAACCCGATTCGACGTTTGCACTCCGCGTTTCCGACGATCCATTTCGGACATCGTTAATAGAAATCGATTTAACCAATTGCACACACACGCGATCGATATTCGGTTCACTCGGAACGTAGAGCAGCCCGTCATCCAAAGGAATAATGATTTGGACTTGGCCTACCTGGAAGCACAGAAGTTAGTATTTGTAGATCCCGCTACCAAACAGCAATCGACACTGCACCATTGTAACACGATATATACGTATGTTTTATATATAATATATATAAATATGTAGCACCAACTTGCGATTTCGCCCCCTCTGCCAAATCACCAAAAAAAGTCACTCAAACTTTCCCCTCTCTCTCTCTCTTTCTTTCTTTCTTCCTCCCTCTTTCGTTCTCTCCTTCTCTCTGCCCTTTCTCTCACTCTTTCTTTCTCTCTCTCTCTCGTTCTCTCTCAGAAAATAAATCCGTGCGTCACCAGTACGAAATAATTGACAACTGAAACTAGTTTCGAAAGTTCTCAACGATTCGTTTGACTTCGCACGTGGATTCGCAGAATTAATAAGATTAAGTGTGGTGGGGATGTCCAAGCGAGGGAAATCAAGGAGAACCGGTCACGTTGAATTGCAACTGAAGTGATCGAAAAAAAAAAGTAAACTCGCGAAAAAGGTGCTCGTAAAATAATAAAACCGTAGGACGGTCGTAAATTAGATGACAATGTACTAATGTACAACCACAGTAATATTTATTTGGACACTTTCGAAAGGATGATACATTTTTGAATGTCAGGTTATACGACTTGGATATTTTTTGAGATGATAGAGTAATTAGTTTACTACAAGACGTGAAAAAAATTGCAGTTGGTCGGAATTACAGAGAAAATACTAGAAGTTGTTGATTAAAAACTTTTTGTGGGGGCCTGCATTGAAAATTTAAAATTTTGTAGATCTGTGTCGATTGTACACGTTCTGGAAATTTCATAAAAATCGGTCGATGTTGCAATGAACAAAATCTGAGGATGAATCGCCGATTTTTATGAAACTTTCAGAATATGTATCATGACACGGATTTATAAAATGTATTTTTTAAATTTTCAATATTGGTCCACATGAAAAAGTTGTAAACAAATACTTTCATAGTTTTCTTTCCGATTCCGTTCAATTGCAATTTTTTCAAAATTTCTTTTTCAAGTCATGTAATAAATTAATTGTTCTAACTTATCAAAAAAATCAAAGTCGCATGATCTGATATTAAAAAAGTGATTCTTTTAAAAGGGTCCGAATAATCCCCCCACCCCCCTTGTGGTTCACTGTAGATCTAATCGCAGGCTAGTCCGGCGTTTTGTTAATGTCACAGAGAAATTGTTAGGTTTTCGTGTCAAACTCGAGGAACTTTCTATACATAGAAATGAAATAGAGCGATGATTCATTTTTTAAAAATTAAACTCAAATATTGCAGAACGTTTTTAATTTTGAATTTTTGGAATCTGTGTTGAACTTGCAGTATTACAAAAAAATTTGTGATTTATCCAATACCATGGTTCGGTTAGATTTTTTTCAAATCCGGCCATAAAAAAATTTGTCCAGAGTTGGACAAAAAGATTTTAAACAAAGTCTAACAAATATGAATGTTACGCCTTTCTTTTTAAATGAAATGAAATTTGATTGAAATGAAAAGATTATAAATTTTCTCTCCTACGACATTTTCGTGATAAAGACGTCTTGATCACTGAAACTGTGAAAAAGATATAACAAAAGGTTAATTAAAAAAAAAAATTATCGTTCTGTTACAAGTTCTTCGATTTTCACACAAAATTCATCGCTTTGCCCCCACTGTGAGCCGTAATGGAGCCGTGACCTCTACATGACCTCTACGTGACCTCTACGTGACCGTTCCTTCGAACAGGGACGGGAAATGTAGGAAGAAGGATCGAGCCAACGATTGGACAGAGGTTCGACACAAAATGAGGCAGTAGGCTTGGAGAGACAGTTATAGCGACAAAATATGTGAGAGAGAGAGAGAGAAATAGAGAGAGAAAGAGCGACAGAGAACCTATATGTACGTGTGAGCAAATTAAGAACAGAGAGAGAGAGCGAGAGAGAAAGAAAGTGAAAAAGAGCGAGAGAGAGAGAGGGAGGCAAGAGTTACGACACAGAAATCTCCAACTTGATCTGTAGACACCAAAGATACCTGCGAGCCCAGTGAAAAAAAAATGTATAGAACGTAACAGGGATACGGTGGTCGTAATTTTCGGACGCCCCATGGGAACGGGAGATCATCCGACGATAGTTTCACCCGTCTCCCCCAAAAACTGGATCCGCTCGGACCAGACTTGCCAGATTAAGATTCGTGTCCCCACTCTGTCCTTCCCTCTCCACGACGCTAACCCCCACGCGCTCCGCCTCTGTCACGTGACTGATCAGTAGCCAGCGGATTTTATACATTTATAGCAAGAACGAATGGATGTAATTTAAAACAGTAAAAGCATTAGAAAAATTTAAAAGTACTGTTATATTAAACATATTGAGAAAGAAAATAAATTTTGTATTTCGGCTGGGAATTTTTTATTTTGCATGAAGATCTACGATGAAGATTCTACTGATCAGATTCACTGGCAGAGGGAGGGTAACCGTATTCCCCTCGATTAGAATTCCCCAGATCTGGCAACACTGGCTCGGACTACGAGCGAGAACAGTCTCGGTGGGGGAGAAGGGTTTGCTACAAGGGGATGCCTAAATATTTTCGAACAACGTTTCCCCATACTTTTGTTACAAAAAAAAATAAAACGCGACCGTCACGAAAATGACCACCACCACCAGAGGCGAGGATAATATAATCAGGGGGTAATAGTCCACCAACCCGGCAAGCAAAAAGATATGTATGTCCACAAGGCACATTTATTAAACATGATCACCATCGAATATAAATCGTCGATATACAGAAAAAAAAGTGTATACAAGGGGTAAAAAAAAATAGATCGGTAAAATATACTTCTGTACGTGTGTCCGTGTTTGCGCGTGTGTAATATATTGCGTCCGTGTAAGGTGTATCGTGTAATGCGCGTGTGTCGGTGGTGTGTTTTTTCTATCAATCCCAGTTGATGAAACGCAATCGAGGGACGGGGGTGGGGGCGGAGGAGAAAAAAGAACATTACCGTCTATGTAACTCTGAGGAGGAAAAAAAAAATAGAAAAAAAAATATAGGAAGATGAACGGGGGTGCGGTTAAGGGAGAAAGTGTCGCACAGAATCGAACTGGTCGCGAGGATCGGGGTTAATTAACTTTAACGATTCACTTTCGCCGGGACGATCGCGATCGTCCGTCGACTCTCGCGATTCTCTCAGCCCCTCCCCCGCGCCTCGCGGTCCCGCGATCATCGGCGAGATCCTTCGAGATCGGATCGAAATAGAGAGATCGACCCTTTCGGCGTCGATGTGTACCGGGCGCATTGGCGCCCTCCAATTCGGGGATCCTGCGAATCGAAGAGGACACCGAAAGGGCCTCACGAACTGGGACTTTCGAGCGGGGCAAGGGCCTGCTTTCTAGGGATGGGCGGGTACCAGAAATTTTCGGGTACTCGAGCTTCCGGTGAAAATCAGTGATACTCGGGTACCCGAAGCGAAAGTCGGATCGGGATACCAAGAATCTATAACATTTGGGTCCCCGAACAGTATAAATTTTCGGGCCCCGAATTTCCGGGTACCCGCCCATCCCCACTGCTTTCACCTTCCATGTGCAAGTATCCTGATTGGAAAGACCAAGTTAACCCCTTGCCCGAACAAATTTTCTGCTTTCGGCGCTAGGTTTACGGCACGGGGTCTATCAAAATTTTTCGCCATTTTCTAAACAATATATACCCGTAAAAAAATTAATTCCTCAAATAATTAATGCACAAAATGAATTTCCACGGATCCCGTAAACCTAGTGTTAATCGGAGAAGGAAGAAAGACAAAAAATTCGATTTCGTCCTGCAAGGGAGAAACAACGTTTGTCGGTTTAGTGGATTACACACGGCCAAGGGGTTAACGTGAAAGGATGCGCCGCCACTGTGTAGTCAGCCTCAGCTAGATAGCGACAACAATCACAGAACCGACGATAATACGAGTTAAATGTAAATTTGCGAAAGGGACGACACTGTCAGTCACCAGGTTAGCGGTTCACAATTAATTAAAGAGAATAAAATAAAAAAATAAAGAAACCAGACGACACACATCCCACGCAATAACGGGAGTTGGGGGTAGAGGGGGATAAAAAATGCCACGACCATTCATCGGATCAGCGAATAATTTGGAGTTAGTACGGAGAACGAGATATGTATGCGGTGTACTATCAAAATTGCTACTCTGATGTCACTCTCCTCCTTTCGACCCTCTAGCCACACACGCGCACACACTCTCCCATTTTCTCTCCCTTGATAGCCTGCGGGATACGTGTATAATACGGCTCGTGTGAGTGCCCAGCGAAAGCCAATGGCAGGTAGTACACAGCCGGGCAATTTTATGCGACGATGCGACAGTGCGATGTAGAACAAGGTTGTTTCTGGCACAGGCCGGAACGCGTCATGTGGCAACACCGCATACAGACAACGTCAGTCCGATCAGCTGATCCGATCGAGCCACTGCACATGCGCAGCAGAAGACAGAGACTGCAGCTCACTTCAGATCGGACTGAGACAGCGTTGCCAAATTTACCACGTTGCGGAACTGTACTAGAGACTGCCATGATCTTACCTTCTACTTGTGTTTGCCTGCCAGAAGTTTGGCCAATGTCGTTTCAAACGGTGCGACCCTTCTCGTCTCTGGCGCCAAACTTCCGGCTAGCAGCCACAACCGGTTGCAATTACTTCAAAACATTTAAAACAGAAGGTTTAACACCTTATCTACCGGACGCCTATCAACCCTTTGCACTCGTGGCAATTTGAACTACAAAGTCGAAACATTTCTTTCAAGCTAGAACATGCTCATGCTATGTAATCTTTTTTAAAATTCGAGGTTAGCAATTTATGGAACACAAATTTCATGATACAAAAACTGTTTTGGATAATGGTGTGGTTATTTTTGCTGACGCCTCGGAGTCGCCGCTCGAGTGTGAAGGGTTAATGGGATTTTCAATCGTTCTGATGTACCACAAGGAAGCTGAGGAATCTTTCGCAACTTTTAGGTTAACACTGAACCTACCACTGCCGGTCCAATGACCGGTTTTGTTTTTCATCTTACGTGGAAATTGATTCGATAAATTTCTTTGAAATTGCACAGAATCTAAATAAATGGAGCTTTGTTATTTGTATAAGCTAAAACATTTTAATCGCGTGTAGGTTTAGTGTTAATAACCTCAAACGGAACGATTAGACAACAAGTTACTGGAGTTGTTGGTTCACGATAGAAATTGCTGTTGGACCCAGAAATGGTCGCCGGTATATAATGTGTTAAATTCTGAAGGCGGCACGTGCATCGGCGCATAAGCCCGCCCGTTCAACGCGTTCTCGTCCATCGAGTAGGCGCATCTTACCGTACAGGCCGCAGTCGTCTAAAGTGCAGCGGAGCTCCGTCCGCCCGTGCCATAGTCATCGGCGAACGGAGCTCTACTGTGTTAAAAAAAAAATAGAAAAAAAGAAAAAAAAAAGAAATCAGCGCGAGATGGCCGAGGGCGTCGAGAGAGTCCGCGAATCGAGCTACCCAAACAACTACGGAATTTTGTCAGAATCGATCGTCGACGCTCCCGACCGATACATTTATTATCTCCGAAGACTCACCAAGATGCGCCCCAAGGAGGAGACGCGAAACGAAGGATCCGAGACCTCAATAAATTTGTCGACAGATCAACGAATGGATCCCGCGTTTCGCGTCGCCCCCGCAAATCTAGTTTCTAGGATGTCCATTAATGCTAGATGAAGCGTAACTTCGACTCAGGAAGCGTAATCCCGACACGTAAACGTATCGGCAGGCAATACCCGATTGTTCGAGTCACATCTGCAGGATGATCGTGGCGCGAGGCGCGCCGCCCCCACTTCCGGTTCGTTCCCGTCGTTTGAGCAAATTCGTTCCTGCACGCCGGAAGTCGCGGTCGCCTCGCTCCACCATTTTGTAACGACAAAACAGGACTAGCCGCGCTACCAACCATAAGTATTTGGCGTTTGAATGAAACAATTTCGAAACTCTGGATCGAGATACTATTATTTAGTTACAGCGCGCGACGAAATATCTATGGCTGGTAGCCGCGCACACCAAGATACTACTGCTCGACTCTACGCGATAATACGCTAATCCCGCATCCTGTCAAACAGAGAGTAGGCTCGTGCGAAATTGTACAGGATCACGCGTCAAACAAGTACGAGAAGACTGTTATAAATAGACTGCGGAGGTCTATGCAGAATGAGAAATGTTTTGAAAAGATTGTGGCAAGCAGTAAAATAAAAATTCAGTTTGTTGCGTTAACACCTAACCTACCAAGCCGGAACATATAAAAGTGGTACACCTTATAGAAGTGAGAGGATTGAATTTGATAAACTTTGTATAAACATATTATAATACGTGGTAAAATGAATGGGTGTCTGGAAATTTTATGGAAGCGCAATTTTGAACTGAAACCTGAATTGTAATAATAAAAACCTGCTGAAAATGACGCAGGCCCTTCCTCCATTGGAAAAGGACTGGAAACTGAAAGACTTCTTCTGCGGTTTGTTTCATTAAATGTTAGAGGAAAATAAGTTCCTCATTGTGCTCCAATAAAATTTTAAAAACCTGACGTAAGCTCTTCTTCCGTTGGAAAAGGACTGAAAACTGAAAGACTTCTTCTACGGTTTGTTTTATTAAATGTTAGAGGAAAATAAGGTCCTCATTGTGCGCCTACAAAATTTTAAAAACCTGACGTAAGCTCTTTTTGTGTTGGAAAAAAACTGAAAACTGAAAGACATCTTTTACGGTTTGTTTTATCAAATGTTAGAACGAAAGGAGTTCTTAATCGCACTCCTATAAAATTTAAAAAACCTGACGTAAGCTCTTCTTCCGTTGGAAGAAGACTGGAAACTAAAAAACTTCTTTTACAGTTTATTTTACTAAATAAGTTCCTAATTGTGCTCCTATGAAATTTAAAAATCTGACATATAGGCCCTTCTTCCAGACATCCATTCAAATAAAGAAGTGAACTCAGTCAGCTCCCATGAAAGCGTTGATATCAATTCAACCGTGGTAGCGTTAGAATCAACATTACAACATTCTTGACTTTCTCTGATCGTTTATTGTATTGTATTTCGCCCAATTTCTGCATGAATGCATAAAAGTCCGCAGTCTAGTTATACAGTATACGTTTCTCTGTGGGTGTGTGTCTGTGTATATATTGCAGGATGGAGGAGCCGCTGCGAGACATGGGAAACGGGAGGAGAATGTCTCTGGAGTCTGGGAGGCGAAGGATATGACGAAGACGGCGACAAACGTACCGAGTCGTTGCGCACTGAACATCAATCAAATAAGTCGTCTTGGAAAAGGAATAAGACAGTGTTCGTTCAAAATGGCGACGACGTTCGACGCGCATCGACCGGACACTCGCGCGCCGCAGGGGTTGCACTTGAAAAACAAAAAAGAAATCGAAAAAAACCGTCGCGCAATCGCCTGGTCACCGACGATAGGCAACGAATAAGAAAGATCATTACAGGTACTTGTATGCACGTCCCTCCACAAACCACGACATGCAAACCAGTCATCTCTATACCCGCGGACTTTGGACTCTCGAGGCAAATCGAAATAAGAGAACAGGAATGACGGAGGACAGGGGAAGGACAAAGGATACGCGTGGCAAGAAGAAACTCTAACATCCGAGCGCACGAAACTGCTTTCAGGAACTGCGATTTCTCAGAATCATGGAAGATAGGGGTTTCCGGGTCTGGGCCTCCGAAATGGTTCCCAACGTTTGCGTCAAAATCTGAATTAGGAAAATTGAGGTCCTTGCGGGATGGCAGTATCACCCAGTCAGCAAAATCTGCCCGGACAGATTATGATTTAAATGTTTGGAATCGAACTTTGCGAGCAGAAGGCGGTCATTTTGGTGTCCAACCACGCTTGGAGCAGAAAGGTTTCCTTGGAGATAGGAAAACCTGTCGGCAGAGCCTGCCCTTGTTCTAGAGGGCAGATCGGTTGCGCTAAGAGCAGACATAATCTTATTCTAGGAGTAATATCGAGAAAAATCGGAGTAAACCTTGCTGAAGGAGAGAACATCAAATTTTATTCGAATTTCCAAATGGTATAATTTTAAGTTCTATGCATTTTCAATAATCTTAATATTTACAAGTCTTAAAATAATGATAATAGCGATTTTGCCGGATATTTACTCCGAAAGCAAGGTTAGGTTCGCTCTTAGTGCGATCGACCTGCCCTCTACAAAGAGGGAATGCTAGCAGATACCGACCCTAATGCGGAAACAAATTCGGTGCCAAATTCATAGCAAATCAAGAGCAGATTGCTGGCTGGGGAGAAACTGACACGCTCGATATCGGCCTCCCGGTTCGCCTCTTCTCCAATTGCCCACCGATTATCACAAAATTTGAACCGTAGAAAAGCGTCGCAGGGGTAAATGCATCCCCAACACCGAATCGCCAACAAGGTCACGAAGGTTTAGCGAGAAACGCGTTCTCGGCGACTTAAGTACTTTTCGATGCTCTCTATCTCGACGGTGGAATTAAAACTTCATTGGATAAAAGAACTAAATGCTAGTTCGAGCCCTGAATATTCGCGAAGCCTTCGCAACTATCCGAATGACGACTACCGCTCGCCCTATAAAGCCTTCCGGCAATCTCTGGGAATGCGATGGGTGTTGAAATCTGTGTGCATTGATCCTGGAATTGGTCGATGTCCGAACGCTTCTACTACTGGCAACGCGGAATCGTACGCGTCCACACACTTTTCTTTCGTTTCCGTTCCCGTTCGTACGATTTACGTATTATAATATTCCAAAAGTAGATGCCGCGTGCTGACGGAGAAGCTACCCTCCGTCGGATCGGAGCTTAAAAACTCGTCAACATTGGATGGAATGTCCATTACTTAATCGCTAATAAAAATATGTCTAGCAAAATATATAAATCGTTCTTATGTATGTATATACACATATATACTATGTACATATGCAGGGTGGTCCGCCCAAATGTAGCCGCCTAAATATCTCCTTTACTTGTGACGACACAACAAAGATTTTTAATGCAATGTAAATAGTATCACAAGGTCATTATTTCCGGAGTTTTCAAGATCATCAACACGGTTTCGTCGTAATGTACATATTTTTTCCTTGCATACCCATTCAGAGATATTACTAGCATGACCTTGAAGTGACCTCTGATTTCTAAAATTTAAATTAGGTACGATTTCCATAAAATCTCTAAATATTTCTCCATGGCCATCATTCACTTCTCTCGGATTTCCAGGGAAAAAATGACCTTGAGAAAGAAATAACATTTGTCAAGCATTTGCAACACCATTTACCATCACGTTAAAAATATTGGTGACGTCATCACACATAAAAGAGACATTTGGATGGCTACGTTTAGCTGGACCAACCTGTACATGTATATAATATACATATGTGTACATACATATAAAATATGTATATGTTTTCCGCGTCCGCGCATATATACTTTGTATATTTGTATATATATATAAATGTATATGTATATATTTACATATCCATGGAAATCGCGATATCCTTCGAAAAAGAAATCAAGGCACTTTCTTGCGCATCGCGACGATGCACGAAAGAGCAAACCGGGCGCAGATGCGATCCCGGCGCTCGCGCGCAACCAAAATGAGACAAATTATTAATTACAATTAATTACGATTCTCCTATAAAAGCGCCCTATTCAGCGATCGTCGGAAAAACCTCTGGAAACTAAAAAAGAAAAGGAAGAAAATAACACGTAACACACTCTAAGTACTGTTGCTCGTCGGTAAGTATCAAAATGGAAAACGAGTATACGACAACCTAAGCCGGACCAGCGCGCGCGACTTTATCGCGTGAAACGTGCAGAGACGTCCACAGAACACAGTACGACCTGGATTATCCAAACCCATTTCATGTCTCTAGTACCCTAATCCAAAGTTAAATAGATCTATTTATTACAGAATCGAATGAAGAGGTCGAATCTAGCACTGTAACTAACTAACTGTTCCATTATCCGAACAATTATGTTCCTCTCTTAAATAATCGAGGTTCTACCATGGTTTGATACTTCGGCTGTTTGCGAATCAGAGACGTTTCACAGCGACGAAGTCGATCGACGGGCTCTCCGGTCGAAATAGGAGATGGTTCAACGACGGTATCGTGCGGAATGTCTTTAGATAACTATTACTCTATGAATAGAATGACGTGCCGCGCACGTTCGTGGAAAATCGTAACGATACGACGCGACGGTGTCTATCTGCGGCCGGCTGACGAAGCAACCGGCCGATCTAGTTGCCTGGACACACGGAACCGGGCGAGGTTCCATGAAGAACGTCTCGCTAGGAGAACCTCTACGGAAAACTGGTTGGGTCGGTTACAAACCGGCCTCCTAGTCGGCGTAGAAAAATACGTGTATAAAAGACGTAGCACGCGCGTTCGACGAGAAGGTTCACGGCGAGATCCTGTTCGATCAAAGCTGCGGATAAAATTGAGCGGGATAAGGCAAGCCCGGCGCGGTGGCTGGAGTTTGGGCGAACGCGGCCGCGGGTGTATGCCAAGTGGCCCGTTTCGCGACGGCGCTCGATGATTCCGGTGGGAACGCAGTCTCCCAGGTGCGTTTCAGCCCCATGATGGCGGCGTGATTGATGGGCGCAGCCTGGACGATGGGCGTCAGGAGACTGTGGGGCGTCGGGGCTCTCAGAATCGGAATTCTGGAGGGGACGTTGAACAAGAGGAACGGCGTATGCGCCTGTTGTTGAGCGTGAAGCGCGGCTGCGGCCGGCGGAGTCATCGCGTACGCGGGTATCTGGTGTTGCGGATTCGGCCCGGGCAGGGCGAGCGTTTTGGTCGTGACCGACGATGTCGGGGACGGGGTGGTGGATGTGGGCGGCGGGTTCGAGGCCAGGGCCATCAGCCAAAAGTCCTGATTGCGGATCGCCTGCGCCTGAGCCTGAGCCTGAGCTTGAGCTTGCGCCTGTGCTTGCGCATGAGCCTGTACTAACGCGTGTATTTCCCAGAGAGGAGGCTGCGCCGTCGCCACCGGCACCGGGACCGGCGTCGGCGGAGCCGAATGCGGGTGCGGGTGCGGATGTGGATGCGGATGCGGATGCGGATGTTGATGCGGATGTGGATGCGAATGCGGATGCGTCAATGTCGCGGGAGTTTGTGTGGTCAACGTACCCGGTGATAGCAGCCCCTTGGTCGACGGCGGCGTTACCGCGCCCGTCAATACCAGATTCATATCGTCCCCGCTGCATTGGAACACTTCGATGTACCGTTGCTTCTTCCCGTAAATCATGTACCGGTGATGCCGCTGCGACGCGCACGCGAACGCCGAGCTCTCGCTGTCCATTTGGATGAACGCCTCGCCGGACGGCTGACCCTGGAACGTCGAACACGTTACATCTCGCCGTACATTTCGTCTCGTTCCCCTTTGGGAGCTTAGAAGGAGCAGCGTTTCTCGACCCGCGGTAAGTCTGCTACACGCCGCGTCGAGCAACGCTGCTCGGGCGAACGCTTGCGCGGATGCACTCACTTGAGCATTGTAAACCATATGAACACCTTGGTAGACGATATTCTTCGAATGTTCGCCCATGAACTCTAGAATGTGCTCGACCAGAGCCTCGTACGGAAGACCGCGCAATCGCACGCAATCCTTGCGCGTGCCGGACGTGATGATGTGCTGAGGAAGTATCGTGGGAAGCTGCGGGATCGGCGGCGTCGGGAGCACCACCTGTTTCGGGTCGATCGCCCTGTTCAGGACCTGAAAGCCGCGACGCAATCGATATATGCAAATCAACCGGTATTTTCGCAGCTACGCGGGTCCTCTCTCGGACTTCTCTACCCGCATCGTTCGATCTGGCACACGCACCTGTTGAACCTCCGCGATTGTACTTCGGAACAGCTCGATATACCGGGTACCGATGCAATCTCTGTGCTTGCTCAGCGCCTTCACGGCGTCCTCCTCTTTCGCGAACAGAACGAAAGCGTCCCCGGTCGCTCTGCCGTCCGGTTTCTTCACGAACAGCACTCCGTCCTCTCCGTCCAACACGTGGCAGGGTTTCTGCCCCGACAAGAAGAAGTCGAGCTGCGGAGAGAAAACGCGAACGAATTAAAGAAAAATGGATCTTCTCGTTCACACGTTTGTTCCAATGCTCACCACTTGCTTGGCGACGCAGTCGTACGGCAAGCCTCTCATTCTAACGATAACCTGAGCTCCCCTGGACAAGAACGCGTGAGCTTCTCCGCTCGTGCCTCCCGCGACACCGACGAAATCCTCCCCGGAAGCCTTGTACACCTCGATGTACCGTCCTCCCATGTGGTGTTTGTGTCTCTTCAACGCCATGTCTCTGTGCTCTTTGTTAACGAATCGTATCAAAGCTTCTCCGTTCCGTCTTCCCATAGGACTCAAACACAACGCTACGCCACCCCTGAAACGCAACAGGCCGTTTTAATCGAGCGGGAACAGCACCGCGATCCTGGCCGCGGTTCTCGAACGCGGCGGATAACTCAGTCCAACAAAATCATACTTTTCTCGCGGTCAACGACTACTGTCGGGTGATTCGAGTAGAGTTTGTCGTTCTAGAACCAGATCCGACGCAACGTGACGAATAGACTGCGGATTTTATGCGTTTGCGACAAAAATGGGTACGTACAATTTAAAACAGTGGTGGTATTAAAAATATTCAAGGCCACCAGTGTACTAGTTTCACATTAATAAGACAATTAAAAGGAGAATGCTATTTTTATTTGGCTCCTGAGTCTTGCAATCAATGCAAACATCTAGTGATGAACATTTTCTTAACCTGCTCATACACTAGCCGAACCAGATACTTCTCGCGAATGCTTTCTTTGCCAGAAATGTCTGTAGAATTCAATGCTGTGTAGTAAATTCCTGCTGCATAAATGGTTTCTCACGGAAATACAAAAATGGAGCGTATAAAGTACCCGCGTCGGACACCGATCCGCTCTCGAGCGACAGTGGGATTGCAAGGCTCCGGTAAATGCCTAACCATTTCTCTATAATGCACATTTGGAACCCCTACGTAGTCACAATCGCTAGATAAAAGATCAATCCAGCGCGCATGGTGTCTAAGATGGCTTACCTTTGCGTTTTCGAGGCGTAATTTTCATTATTCGGCAGCATGTTGCGGAGCGGCGACAGTGGCGCGGCGTGGCAGCACTGTCGCGCCGCCCAATGCTTCTCGCCGCTCCGCTGCATGCTGCCCAATAATGAAAATTACGCCTCGAAAACGCAAAAGTAAGCAACCTTGGACACCATGCGCACTAGATTGATCTTTTATCTAGCGATTGTGACTACGTAGGGGTCCCAAATGTGCATTACACAGAAATGGTTAGGTATTTACCGAAGCCTTGCAATCCTCGTGTACGTATATGTTTCTAGCGGTGTGTAGTGTGCCACCACACTCTCGCTCGAGAGCGGATCGGCACTGAGAATTGTAACTAGAAAGGAACTAGAATCTTACTAGATTAAGGGTGGAAATAAGAGCTTGCCAAATTTCGTTGTTTGTCTTTATTCGACCAAATTTTGGGCTGGGTGAGGGCTCAATCTAAAGAGGAAGGGTCAGCGCATGGTGCGCTGGTCATCACAGCAGTCAAAAACGTCTTTAGTGGCAGAAAAATACATTGGAATCTGCGGGTATTTTTTCTCGACTTTTCTCCTACTTTGGACACTCATATTATTATATATATAAGCATAATCTCGTTAGCGTCATGACCAGAGCACCATGCAGAGAACCTTCCTCTTTAGATTGAGCCCTCAACCATCCCAAAATTTGCTCGAACAAAGACAAACAACGAAATTTGGCAAACCCTTATTTCCACCCTTAATCTAGTAAGATTCTAGTTCCTTTCTAGTTACAATTCTCAGTATCCTACCGCCTTAACAAGCGTTTACAACTATTAAAAAGTACTAGCTAATATAATTGACTATATGGATGTATAAAGAAGAGGCTCCTCTTATCTTTTGACTCAAACCTGACCTGTCATGTTTACAAAAATCAACGTCCCTCGAAAACGTTGCGTGATGGAGCAACTTCACTCTCGGATCTGGTTCTGGACTGACAAACTCTACACGAACCAGCCAACGGTAATTGCTGAAGAAATTCGGTGTTGTACAGAGTAATAAAAGACGACTTGCAGCCACGATGATCTTGGGAATAGTTGGCTAAATTATACGGCGAGATTCGTGACCCCCGATACCCCGTACCGTTGCATAACACACAAACAAGCGAATCTTTTTCGGAAGATTGTTTACTCTCTCGCCCGAGGTAAACACAAGCACGTAATTGAACTCGAGCGTCGTTCGCTCTCGTCGGAGTATATTTCGGCGACGTTGGCGAGGTGGGTGTCTATTTGCACGACAAATATGGATGTTTACCTTTTCGAAACGGATCCCAGTAGCTTGTACACAAATGCAATTGTTACGATTAATCTTCGATCGTGATAACACGCGTGGGCGCGAGAGTCTCTACTTACTTGGCAACATTTAGGCCACGAAAAAATTTTGCTATGTCCTGGTCGGACGACTGCCACGGTAGACCGCGTGCTCTCACTACGCAACCGTTATCCACCTCTTCATCTTTTGAGCTGCAACAATAACAATTGATTAAATCAGAGATCGAGTATCGAGGCGGTTCCGTGCGAAAATATAATTGATAACTCACCATATACCAGGTTCTAAAACGATGTTTACCACCTCGGGTGTTTGGAAGACGTGACCTACAACACGAAAATCACAACGTTAGCACGTAATGCGCGCGGTTACGCGTTTCGATGAAACGTAATCCGTCTTTTCGTACGGTTCTTCCCCCCCCCGTTCAAATCGATTCTCCCGCGGAAAGTAACGGTCGTTCCGGCGTATACCGACTGTGACGCTTACGCGTTTCCGGTGTAACCGTATAGCCGGTGGTTTGTCTCCAATTTCTCGCGTTCGGCCGAATTCGATTTGCCAACTCGGCGAAACGTGCTCACCTTCCGAGGAATCGTCGATCGTTCTCGTCGATCACCGAATGTAACGGGACGACATTTAAATCTCTCGCTCGCACGTTATCAGATATCTTTTATCGACGGATAAAAATAATCGATCCGCGGTGTCGTTCGAATTCGTAACGATCAAAAATAGTTGAGCACCGCTGTGATAAGAACCACGTTATGGCCATCGCTGCTTATAACGTTACACAGCTTGACCCGCGCGCTCATAAACCATAAACACGCAGAAGAGACCAATGCACGGGCACAGAGACACGGACCCGAGGCGTGCACCGTTCTCGCTCTTTCCGTTCTCTTCTGCTGACCTTTCCTTTTCCCGACGATCGCCGCCGGCTAGCCTTTCTTTACTCGCGTGCAACAACCAGCTAAGATTCGAATCGCGTCCTCCCGAAGAAAAATACTATCCTCCGAATAATAGGCGACGTTATCGACGCACGAGAACTCGCTCTCGATTGGCGCTCGTGAACCCTGCAGGTGGTGGCAGCACGTATTTACCGATTTAACGGTCGATCGGACCTGTTAGAATGCGTTCGAATTTCCAAAAATATTGTAACGGCTCGGTGAAGGTACCAGTTACCGTGTCCCACTCGGTTATCGCAGAGAAAATAACTTTTTAGGATTTATTAAGAATTATATGAAGAACCTAGTATTTTTTGGTTTATTTTTTGAAATAAAGTTGATGTTTCTCTTCGTATATGAATCAAATTATTACAATCATTTTTGGTTAAGATAGAGAAAACGTTAGTTGAAAGTGATACACCAGAGGATAATAAAACAAACAAACAGACAGACAAGAAAGCGAGCTAATAAAAACGTGGTAATGATGATTTTATTCAGCTACGACATAATAATTAATTTGTTACCACTAGACTGCGGATCTTTATGCAAAATAAAAATTGTTTGCATCGATTGCAAGAAATAGAAACAAAATTGAATGCTATTTCTTCCCTTGATGATTTTAATAGAGGAGAAATCGTATAATATTGACAACTTTGATTTTGAAAATGTTTTAACAATTTTGAAATTCATCTACTAAATTTTACTATGAATGCATAAAGATCTGCAATCTGGTTATAACAAATTTCTTGTGTCCGGTGAATAGGACTAAAACTTCGGATTAAAACTTCGTTGATATGTCTTTTAAACAAAATCGTCCAGAAAAATTTGACGATACAGGAAAAAGGTTGATGATCAAATGTTTATCACAAATAATGCAGAATAGATCACAGAAAATGCCTTCAAATTAATAGAAAATTTCCAAGTCGTCACTAAATATCTGGTACCTTTACCCTATGTGTTTACATCAACTGAAAAATGCAATATCAAATTGTGAATAAATCAATAGTAACAGTAAACCTACCACCATCCGTCAAATGATTGGTTCCACATATTTTATCTCATAAATATTGAATTTATAAAGGCGCTTTCGCGATAAATGATTAATTAAATAATTTTAATATGAACTGAAAAATGGAATACCAAATTGTGAATAAATCAATAATAACACTGAACCTATCACCACCGGTTCCAGATTTATTATCGCACAATTATGGAATTTATAAAAGCGCTTTCGCGATAAATGATTAAATAAATAATTTTAATTTGAACCGAAAAATGGAATATCAAATTGTGAATAAATCAATAATACCTCTGAACCCACCACCACCGGTTCCAGATTTATTATCGCCCAATTATGGAAACTATAAAGATGCTTTGGTAAATGATTAAATAAATAATTATGATACGAACCGCACAAAGTTCAAATAAACTTAATCTCGTTATTTTTATAAGGCAACACTTTGAAAGCTCGGTAGGTTCAGCGATAATAATACCAACAAATTAATAAAAAGAACGTTGTACCAGTCGCGTGGATCTGATCGAAAAATATTCGAATACCCTATATAGAGCGGACTGTAGCTTCCACGAAAAATGTTGCCTTGAGAGTCACGTGACCCGGCGCATTATGGCTGGAAAAGGACAGATTCATAGTCCAGCCACGTGCCGGTTCGAACGAAGCCTCGAACACGCGATTGCATTAAATCGTCGGATTCCGTAACCACGCGTTTTACACCGCGTTGACAATTTTTAAATACAAAAAGACCGATGGGCAGTGGCGGCTCTAGTCAAGTGGAGTTAACTCAAACTCAAGTTAGAAATAGAAATGACAAGAAAACTCTCATAAACTTATTAACAAAAATGAGAAGTAATGAAAAATGTCATATCATTAAATAATATTTAAAATTCGGGGCCCTGTGGTATCCCGGGGCCCCACGCGGCCGCTTAGTCCGCTTACCGTTAGATCCGCCACTGCCGATGGGAATCATTACATCGAGTACACTACCGATCGTGGCGTACAGGTGAAAGGTTACGATCGACAAGGTTACGTTGCACGCTGCTCTGTAAAAATAATCGAACCGTGGACCCTAATCTCTCCGAAACGGGGACCGTCATTTTCTTTTCGAGCACGCCAGACTTTTTTTTAATTACAGAAGACTCTCGCTATCGGTCGCACGCAGCAGATTAGATACCAATTCCTTTTCTTCCCCCTCTTTCCCCCTGTTTTCATTACACAGTGGCAATCACAAAACCGTGAATGTATCCCGCACCAGGAACGACCTACCGTCTTTGATCATTCTCTGTATCACGCTGATCATGTCCTGCATCTCCTTCACGTGGTAATCGTTCTCGGTGTCCGACGGCAAACCGAAATCTGATGGCTGTTGTCAAGGATAAACTAGTGTCTGTAATCGATCGTTGATAGCGTGACGAAATCGGCCGAAATCGGCCGGAGATTGTCATAATCGAAAAAAAGCCTTTTACATAAGCGCCGCAAGGTGTACCAGAGATATCGAACGAGGTCCAAACATTATCGTGTTATCGGCTAACAGCGGTGCGTATAAGCTCGGACGATTAAGTCCAAGAAACCGATGCCGAAATTCGAACCTAATTTACAGCTCCAGTCTGCAATTTTTTATCTAAGCGAACCGGTTCGAATCGAACGGGAGCTGATAAAAATAATCCCCCTGTTTAAATGCAAACGCACGACGAAGACCGCGAGGTACAGAAAAGCCTCGAGAAGAACGTCGGCTACGCGTCGAGGATGATTCGCTGGAATACCAAGAAATCGAACGAACTTTTGCCGTTGCGCGCGTAATTATTCGTATATCTCGCTCGGTCGTCAGACTGTTACCAATATCTCCACCAGGTTGACCTTTAAACCGTGTTCCGCGCGTGATAAGACTGCGTTGCTCACTCGGTCGGACTTTCTTAAGACACTCGACTGATATTCGAACTATGAACATTTTAATCCCGCCCAATTCCCATACATCTGCATCCCCATGCCCCTCCGATCAAAGAGGGTCTTCATTTTTGCTAATTTATGCTTTATTTCACGTTTCGGTTACGAAACAAAGCAGTGGTTCCAACTGACAACCACTGCTACGAGAACATGTTTGGGAAGAGACATCTAACCTACAGTGGATGCATAAAGTGGTCTTCATTTTTGCTCATTTCTGCTTTATTTCAAGTTTCGGTTATGAAACGAAGCAGTGGTTCCGACTGAGAACCACTGCTACAAGAACATGTTTGGGAAGAGACATCTAACATCTAACCTACAGTGGGTGCACAAAGTGGTCTTCATTTTTGCTCATTTCTGCTTTATTTCAGGTTTCGGTGACGAAACAAAGCAGTAGATCCAACTGACAACCACTGCTACAAGAACATGTTTGGGAAGAGACATCTAACCTACAGTGGGTGCACAAAGTGGTCTTCATTTTTGCTCATTTCTGCTTTATTTCAGGTTTCGGTGACGAAACAAAGCAGTAGATCCAACTGACAACCACTGCTACGAGAACATGTTTGGAAAGAGACATCTAACCTACAATGGGTGCACAAAGTGTTCGTACACCTTTTAAAAACGAATAACTTTTTCAAAACTAGAAGGATTAGTTTACTAACTAATGTGTGAATAATTTTTTTTAAACTTGTTGGTCGCAATTGCGAAGAAGAAAGTGAAGGTTCTACATTTTTATATTTTTCATCCGTGCCTCTAGTGAAAATTTAAAACACGTATTTTTTAAATCTAAGTAAGTTGTATACGCGTACAAAGTTTCATTGCAATCGGTTGACGCATGAAAAAGCTGTGTGCATTGTAAGATGTAAAAATCTTTTGCTGTTTTCAATGAATCATATCTCATAACAACCTCGATCGATTTCGATGAAACTTTGTACATATAAGTTATTCGTCCATTGTATTTATATCTATTATTCGCTGTTTGTTTACAAATGACCGAGAACATTACCCCTTTATTTATGCTAAATTCTGCTTCGTTTTAAGTTTCTGTTGCGAAACAAAGCCTGACCAATAGTTCCAGCTGAGAACCACTGTAAGAACATGTTTGGGAAAAGACATCTAACCTATATGTATTATTCGCGGTTTGTTTACAATGACCGAGGACATTAACCCTCAGTATGGCATAATTCCCGAGGCTTATGGTGATTTACTCGGGCCGTTGAAAAGAGTTAATCGATATTTTTATGTAACTAGTGCAGGATGGGTACAATCGACCGCAAGAGGTTAACGAGGGGGCGAAATGCATACGAAATGTAAGAGGTTATGGGGCCCCGTGACGGGGAAAATCGAGAACTCGAAACTCGACGCGGCACTGGCGTCGATCGATATTTAATGCGTATTGTATCACAGCAGCTACAGGTGGTTTCGTTTCGTTAACGGCAAATATGACACACACGTGCGTCGGGGCGACCGATAATCGAACGACGATTATAATACCATATCCTCGTTAGATCCACGTAGCCATTTGCATTCGTGTCGGAGAGCGCGTTTCCTCTTTGGGATTAAATCTCACCCACGGTTCCTACACGTTCCATGCTAATGCGAGGACTCGAAAGGCAACGAGGCTGGTCGTGGATACCAAACAAGCAGTTTTTTGCTTGCTGTATTTTCCAAAAAAAATTTCAATTAACAAGCAAACCTTGAATCTGCTTCCAATGTGACATTTAAGGGTAATTCCTCGAGTGAGTATATTATGCAACGAACAAGGAAATGTCCGCTTCGTCAATTAATTTCGAGATCCCCCAAGGCACTTGAAAAGGATCGGAGGAGGCCGCCCCTGAACCGATGACATTCGACACTCGGAGTGCCATTTGAACTCGATACGTTTTCACAAAGTCGCCAGATTTACTGCACCGAATGCGTGGACAATTCTTCCTTCAAGTTTTCTTAAAAATTAATCTGATGTTCGCAGAAAGTGACACTGGAACGACAGCGGTGCATTTGTCTTCGAGAAACGGAAATAAACAAAGCTCGATCGGAACAAGTTTCGTCGCGTGTTTCGGGGACTGACCGCCCACGAGTTCGGTCAGTTTATGTAAGCCATTTCACTGTGTAAATCATTCGAAATTTTTGCGCGGTAATGTATGCACGGACGAACGACTCTGCATAGATAACGCGTACGCAAAACGAGTGGAACACAAAGGATCGCGTCGTATCGGCCGCGAGGAAATATTTTCAAGTATGCATTCCAATTTCTCCGTCAATGGGGTCGATAACGACGAGAACATTTCCGAAGAAATTCACCGGATCGTAGGGTTCGATTTTCGAATAAAATGCAAAGGAATCGAGACCTGGTGAAAATACGAAAAACATACCTCCGTTGGGATGGCGGAACGGTGTTCGAGGTAACCCCGCGGTCCTAGGGTGGTTCTCGTGGGAGAATAGAACAAACTGATCACACAGGCTCACTCTGAATCCTCGATATCGTTCTGGAAAATGGGTTCGAAGGCCACGTGATGGGAAACGGGAGGACGTCGATGTACCCGACGTCGGGTGCCACACTGCTACTGCCGTGAGAGAGCGTAATTACACGATACGCACACCCTCGACTCGCCTGCAGACACTGACTACTGACTTTGGATTGTTTAATACGTCGGATTCGACTTCTGTCGCGCCGCCTAACGGCCGCACGCCTTGGAATTCTCGTTTCGAGCATAGTCGTCGGTCGTCGTGCAGGCGGCCGCCTGCTATCAAAAACCGAAGCTTCGGAGCTTTGATTCGTTGAAACGTGCGTGACGACGACGGTGACGATACCGAAAGACACGACGCGGCCATGTTGATGGTTTAATTAATTTTCGAATTTTAGGAATCAAACAGCGGTATCCACAGGGAGCCCCTTGCGCGCGTTTGTCCCTCTAGTACTTTATGCCGAGTGCAGAGGGCACGCGCACATGTGTTGTTTATGGGCATGGGGCGAGAGAGTGGGGGGACGTAAAAGGTTGCAGAAGAAGATATCCGTATTTCTACCATTTTTGCTTCCTCCGTACTTTCTCGGAGATGGGTTGTTCTGGTGCAGGCACGTCGAACACGCGACCAAGAACGTTGACAATTTACAACTGAAATTAATTGAAATAATTTCGTATTGAAACTTGAAACAGAAATACGTTGGGATTTCACATTTCTACAATTGTTTATGTGTCGAGCGATTTTCCAATTTGCTTTCTCCGTATTTTTTCAGTGATAAACGGTTCTATTTATTAGTGTTTATGGGCATGGGCTGAGAGAGTGGGGGGACGTAAAAGGTTGCAGAAGAAGATATCCGTATTTCTACCATTTTTGCTTCCTCCGTACTTTTTCGGAGATGGGTTGTTCTGGTGCAGGCACGTCGAACACGCGACCAAAAACGTTGACAATTTACAACTGTAATTAACCGAAATAGAGTGATTTCGGATTGAAACTTGAAACAGAAATACGTTGGGATTTCACATTTCTACAATTGTTTATGTGTCGAGCGATTTTCCAATTTTCTTTCTCCGTATTTTTTCAGTGATAAACGGTTCTATTTATTAGTGTTTATGGGCATGGGGCGAGAGTGCGGGCGACGCGACGTTCACAGTAAAAAGGTTGCAGAAGATCCGAATTTCTGGCATATTAGAAAGCGAATATTAGCTTGTGTAAATAAAGCGAAAAATCCTTAGAACTTTTTACTTCACCTAATATTTGCTTTCCCCGTAATTTTTCAGTGATAAACGGTTGTGTAGTGTCTATGAGCATAAGTAAAAGTGGAGAGACGTAGGACATAAATTGAAAGGTTGCAGAAGATCCGAATTTCTGGCATTTTCGCTTCCTCCATATTTTCTCAGTGATGGGTTCTTCTCTGTGTCAATTTCTCGCGGACACGAATAATTCGTTCATTAATGAGAAACGTGACACGAGTCAAAGAAAGTGAATTTTACAGTAGAGCCTTTTGAAAATTACCTAAAATTGCCAATTCTTTTTTATTGTATATCACCAACTTAGAAATGTAAAATAATTTGTTGTTATTTAGATACTGGATTGATTGTCATGTACTGGGTTGGCAAATCAGTTCGTTCGGTTTTTTACAGTGGAATAAATCACAAGAACCGAACGAACTTATTTGCCAACCCAATACATTACAAATTTATATATTTATTATTATACTTTTGTCAGAAATATATTTGGAGTGGTCACTTTTCTTATGAATGAACGAATTGTTGCTCCTCGGGCGATCAGTAAACCAAGCCACGATCAGTAAAAATCCGACCGTTATCAACGACAAGTTCGAATCGAAAATTCTTCGATTCTCTCGAGTTCGCGTTTGCAAAAGGATACATTCCAACATCTCCTGTATTCCAAAGGTCGAGAGCTCCCCGTGGGTGGAGTAGCAGGCGACGAATTCCTTGCGGAGATCGTGGAAGTGGTTGTAATGTTCCGGCAGCTCGATGTCTTTGTTGCAGGCTTCTGGGTGCAGGCATTGTCTCAAAGGTGCTTGTCCGTCTACGACGAAACGCGGCGAGGAACCGGACGTCACGCAGGACATCGACGACCACCATGCTTCGAACTTTCGTTAAAAATCGTCTTCTTTATACGTGGTTTCCTGTTCGATGTACGATCGATGTCGATCGCTCGTGAAACGTAAATACGCTCGGCGTAACAACATCGTTACCCCCTTGGAGGGGGCGATCATTCGAATTAGGGTTGGACGATTCTGAATCGATTTTAAATTTTTTGTATCGATTCTAATCATGAGTCATGAGTTTCTGAAAGACACATACATAACGCTCAGGCATAGAAAACCGTCGTGACTCAAAAATTTTCAGTGTTCGTTTTATAATTAATTTAATAATTTGATTTCATAAAAATGTGACTTACCATCGATTTTTTTACAATCTAACAGATATTCATACAACCTGACAGATATATACTAAGTATCAATTATATATTTGACGAAAAACGTCACAACTCTTTTAATTTTTTAAGTTATTTTATATATTTGTTAGGATTAATTTTTTATTTATACTTGCAGCCACAGAGTTATACTATCAAAGCACTTTGAACCGTTCTCCTGTAAAATTAGTATTTTTCTGAACGGTTTCATTTCGTAAATTGGTCCACAAGTGCCATAAGAATTACAGCATTGCATTTTAGGTCCCATTTACATGATCGGATTCCGCGATCGATTCTCTATTGAACCGATATTGCCAGAGGTTCGATTTTCTATTGAATCGATTTTTCAAGGTTCGATTTTATGATAAACCTATTTCTCGAGGTTCGATTTTCTATTGAATTGTTTTTTCAAGGTTCGATTTTATGTTGAATCTTCTAAATCTTAAGGTTCGATTTTCTATTGAATTGATTCTTCAAGGTTCGATTTTATGTTGAATCTTTATTTCTTAAGGTCCGATTTTCTATAGAATTGATTTTTCAAAGTTTGATTTTCTAATCAATCGATTCTTTAAAGTTTGATTTTCTAATGAACCGATTTTTCAAGGTTTAATTTTCTAGCGAATAGATTTTCTATTAAATCGTTATTTGTCGCTGCAATACAGAATCGATTTTTTTGCAAGAATCGCCCATTCCTAATTCGAATATGATATATCGGTAATTTCTACATCTACATCTACATCTATATTTATTTCGAGATTTATGCTCGAGACGTCACAGTTGTCGGTCGTCGACGAGCACGTCCCGTGAAAATTAAATTATGGTGATTACCTGCTCGATGGCCTGTTCCAAGGGGATCCCGTGCTCCCGAACCGTCTTTTCGGTTAATGCCGGTGCGTGGGACAGCGCTGCTTCACTGATGACACCGCTACTTCCGGCGACCGCCGGATTGTCGCTGCCAGTGCCAGGCGCGCAGCTCTCGTCCATTACCATTGGCCGCACAATATACTGTTGCCTTCCCAGCACCTGCAATTACAAACACAAAAAGTCAGAAACTCACGAATTCGAAATTATACGATTTTCGATCGTGGGACCTCCGTGACGTTCATTTCGGAGCGCCCGAGTGTCGGCGCCGCGTGACCCTGCAACCCCGCGAACACCGGAGTCCAAGTGGTTGCGTGCTCGCAGGGGCGAAGCGCGCAACGAATTTCCAATAGCGTAGTTACGAAATAAATTGCGGTGCAAGGGGTACAAATTCCATTCCGGCCGAACACATACGTGTACGAATACAGGAATCGGTGAAGCGTTGAAAACTGGCAATAACATTTTTACAATTTCCTGTACTTCGATAAATACGTGGACAGAATGTATACACATCTTTTGCCGTGTTTTTGTCGATAGTTGCGACATTACTTTTTTATCAGAGCGCCGTCAAACAAGTAGCATTAAACCTGTCCCAACAACAGTCAAAATGACCGGTTTCAAATTTTGTATTTTACAATTATTGAAATAATAAAAATGATTTTTATGCATTTATGAAGAAATTGGCTGGTTGAAATATAAAATAGTAGAAGATTAGAAGAATCTATGAATATTATTACGACGTTTCCAATGTAAAACATCTATTAAGAGACCATATGAATTTTCATTCAACTCCTTTTTCCCACAATCGTTGCAAAACATTCTTATTTTGCACGAAGTTCCGCAGTTTATTAATGAACCTGCCACCACCGATCAAAATGACCGGTCCTAAATTATTCTTTGTACACTTATTGGAATAATAAAAATGATATTTTTATGCACTTATGAAGAAATTGGCTGGATGAAATATAAAATAGTAGAAGATTAGAAGAATCTATGAATATTGTTACGACGTTTCCAATGTAAAACGTCTATTAAGAGTCCACATGAATTTTCATTCAACTTCTTTTTCCCACAATCGTTGCAAAACATTTTTATTTTGCTCGAAGATCAGCCACCACCGATCAAAATGACCGGTCCTAAATTATTCTTTGTACAATTATTGAAATAATACAAATGATTTTTATGCATTCATGAAGAAATTAGCTGGATGAAATATAAAATAGTAAAAGATTAGAAGAATCTATGAATATTATTACGATGTTTCCAATGTAAAAAATCTATTAGAGTCCACATGAATTTTCATTCAACTCCTTTTTCCCAGAATCGTTGCAAAACATTTTTATTTTGCTCGAAGATCAGCCATCACCGATCGAAATAACTGGTCCTAAATTATTCATTTTACAACTATGTTAATAATAAAAAAGATTTCATAAGAAATGGTTGTGTGGATATCTCTATTAGAGCACGTGTTACAATAAGCGCCGCACGAAGTCTGAATAAAATCAATCTTGTCATTTTTATAAAAGAACATGCAAGTACCAGTTACTTTTAAGGCTCGGTGTTAATTTGAAAATGCGAGGAGAGCTTGTTCGTCAAAGAGAGAGACGTTTCAAAAATGGCGGATCGCAATCATCCGATATGACCAGGATAAATGGCGATGTTTGCGCGACACATACAGACGGCTGCACGTGGATATGTCGGAGCTGGACAGTGTCGTGCAAGAAACGTTAATAAGCAGGTTCTTTGACGCGGGGTTAACGGATCAAGGTAGTTCAGTGCGGACGAGAGTGCCACCGTGCGACGGGCTTGAATTATCTTTGGCAACGTGTCGATAAAGTCTCGTGGCGTAACTCGCGACGCATACTAGCAACGGCCGCCGTTTCATTACGTAAATCTCGCCGATTGCTCGATAATTTAACCGTGATACTGTTTTGATAACATTCGCGCGGCCGGGATTTCGGTTAAACGATGCAATATCGTTCATCCATCCCAACAAAGCGATCTAGATATTTTTATTCTCCGTTCTTAACCCCTTGCGCTACAATATCAGAGTCTAATAAATGTGTACGTTTTAATTCATCATTTTGTTAATGTATACTTAACGGAGACCATGTAAATCTCCTTTTTTAGGAAATTACGAACTACAAAAAAAGTTCTAATCAATGAAACCGTAAAATAAATCGTAGGGCAAGGGGTTCAATCACGAACTAATTCTTCCGAACAATAATTAGTAGCTGATTTTTATGCATTTGTGAAGAAATTAGAATATTATTAGAGAATATTGCATATTATCATGATGTTTCCAATGTAAAAAATCGATTAAGGGATGAAATGCATTTTTATTTAACTCCTGCTGTCTAATAATAATAAAAGTCTGCTGTCTAATAATAATAAAATAATAATAATAAAATAAAGATCTGCAGTCTAATAATAGCCTAATAATAAAAACACAATATATTCAACATTAAATAAATTGGTTTTTAACAAACCTCATTTCTAAACTAGTTCAACGACAAAAGGGCGCAATCACACCGAACGGAAACAAAGAACAGAAGAACGTCGTTCGACGCGAAGTTTCTCTTTTACTTTCAATCGAACGAAGTCCCTAACAGGCAAACTGCGTTTCAGTTTCATGCTCGTAAGTGCCCCTGCAAAAAACGCGAATTTACATAACGATCGCCGGTTTAATGGCAACGGAAGCGGAACGTACAAGTTTATTATTATTGCTGTTGTTGTTATAATATCTGAAAACGACATTACGAGCGAAACGAAAGCACTAGCTTCGTACGGACCTGTGCGTTTCCTTTTGTCATGAACAAATCCTAAGGTTTCGGGAATAACGATAACCCTCGAACAAAAGATCTATTATTTTTACGTGTCGGGCAGCATTTACCGAGGCGATCCTACCGGGAAACGATTTACGATCCGGAAAATCAATACCGCTTCGTATCTCTGGTCAGGTAAACGCCGATATACCTGTCCGCAGGTCGCTCGAGGACTTTGTTCAGCCAGAAAGGTTGTTCGGAGGGTCGTAAAGATTTTCACTGATACCCTAAACTAAATCATGGGCCTGGGTATACCGGGTATTTCACCTAACTTGACCACCTTAAATATCTTTGTTGTTTTTAAAGATACGTCAAATGTCTGAAGGACAAAGTTGAATGGTAAAATGGGGCTTATACGATACCAAAACAATTTTTGTTTTTATGTAATTTTTTTTAGAGATATGAAGGTCACCTTCATTTTTTTCAATGGAATGTCCTATTTGTTATACCAGAGATCGATAGAGTATCAAATTCCGAGTATAAAAGTGTTGACCTTCATATGTCCTAAACCTAATAGTTAAAGAGATATTATTCAAAGAAGAAAGAAAATTGTTTCGATAATATCTCGTTAACTATTAGATTCAGGACATATGAAGGTCAACACTTTTATACTCGGATTTTGATGCTCTATCGATCTATGGTATACAAAATAGGACATTCCATTGAAAAAAATGAAGGTGACCTTCATATCTCTAAAAGAAATCACATAAAAACAAAAATTGTTTTGGTACCGTATGAGCCCCATTTTACCATTCAACTTTGTCCTTCAGACATTTGACCTATCTTTAAAAACAACAAAGATATTTAACGTGGTTAAGTTAGGTGAAATACCCTGCATAAAACCGACACAGTATACATTTCTAGAGTCTCTAGAAGTTTCACTTGATGGAAACATTGTTAAATAATATAATCTCTTTGCCCCGGAAATCCTTTTCCTTTCATTGAAATCTAATTTTGTGATTTAATCGCTCACGTTGCGGAGCTCTAATTAATATTGCATCGTTAAGTGAGTATACGATTGTTCTCCTTTTTTCCAGAGGATGATTCTAGATTATTACAATTTTTCAACTGAAAAAACAAGACCCTGATGCATTTTATAATATTAGTAAAAATCTCGGAACGACAAATAAGATTTTACTTAAACGTTCCTGTTAACTTCGAACATTTAAAATTTTCCTAAACAAAGGCAGTTTAATTGCCAACAATTTAATAAATTACTGTCTTATCCTGTTAGTTAGGAAAGCTGTGAAAGGTATATTCGACTTTTTTTAATATAAATAACAAAAAAGAAGAAATACTTCAATGGCGATTGCAGACTCGGCGCCCCCTAGATTACCCGAACACAGCGTTTCATCTCGCAGCGTGACGGATCAGACTTATTCACTGCTAGCAACTATGTTCGCGGTGCGCCTAAAGAAGTTTTCACTTCAAAAGATAAAATAAAAAGTCTCTTTTGCTTTCCACAAGTCAACGTCCTCGACGGCGAGAGCGTGGATCTACGGAGAGATCTATGGAGCGGCCGCACGAAGAGAACCGGTTGCCTGGCCGTTTTCGCAAAATCATTTCGATAATTGCTAGAATGACGGTTTTAAAAACAGACGAACGAACCGTAGAGTGGACTCTGACGTTCGAGGCTGATAGACTGCGGATCTTTATGCAATATAAAAATTCTCTTCGTTAATTACAACGCACTTTCTATCTTTAACAATTTTCACAAGTTGAAAATAACAGATAGATGTTCTTAAATTGTGTTAATGTTTTTACTGTTTAAATTACATCCACCCATTATTGTCATAAATGCATCAAATCAAATTGAAAATAACATATAGAAGTTCTTAAACTGTCTTAATGTTTTTACTGTTTAAATTACATCCACCCATTATTGTCATAAATGCATCAAATAAAATTGAAAATAACATATAGATGTTCTTAAATTGTCTTAACGTTTTTACTGTTTAAATTACATCCACCCATTATTGTCATAAATGCATCAAATAAAATTGAAAATAACATATAGATGTTTTTAAACTGTCTTAATGTCTTTACTGTTTAAATTACATCCACCCATTATTGTCATAAATGCATCAAATAAAATTGAAAATAACATATAGATGTTCTTCAATTGTCTTAATGTTTTTACTGTTTAAATTACATCCACCCATTATTGTCATAAATGCGTCAAATAAAATTGAAAATAACATATAGAAGTTCTTAAATTGTCTTAATGTTTTTACTGTTTAAATTACATCCACCCATTATTGTCATAAATGCATCAAATAAAATTGAAAATAACATATAGATGTTCTTAAATTGTCTTAATGTTTTTACTGTTTAAATTACATCCACCCATTATTGTCATAAATGCATCAAATAAAATTGAAAATAACATATAGATGTTCTTAAATTGTCTCAATGTTTTTACTGTTTTAAATTACAGTGGGTGTACAAAGTATTCGTACACTTCAAACACTAACGTATACAACTAGCATAGATCCACAAAATATATATATTAAATTTTCATTGAGGGCTCAAATAAAAAAGTTTTAAAAAATGCCATTTTTATTTTTGCATGTAACCTTGTAAATCATAATTTTCAGAAAATCTTTTTTTCATACCATTTCGTTAACCAATTCTTCTAATTGCTTACAAATAATCACACCGTTTGATACAATTACAAAAAAGTTATTAGCTTTATAAAAGTTGTACAAATACTTTGTACACCCACTGTACCTCCACCCATTTTTGTCATGAACGCATCAAATCCGCAGTCTACTGATAAAAGTATGTAGCAGGCGAGTAAACAAAATTAGAGTCGCGCACCGACACGAGGACGAGTCAGCTCGACTTCTTGCGAGCCGATCGAAGGAAAACTCCGATCGGAAGTTTATGCGTCCCGCAGGAAGCGGATAATTGCTCGAGGCACCCGATAAAAAGCTGGACAAACAAATTATGGATAAAATGCGACGGTGCAGCGCGAAAGACGAGTCGAATGTATTATAAAACACGGCGACGAGCTCATAAATTGCAAATCGAAGTCGGATCGCAAACACGGACGCAACCATTGACCAGGTGAACTATGGCGGACGAGGCGGATGGCGCATGGCGGGGAGCGCGAAAGGGGACAAAGGTCGCGAGTTACGTCTCGTATGTTACAGGAACTCGGTGTTGCCCCGGTCGAGAACAACGACGAACGGAAAACGCGGAGAATTCCTCAACCTGTTGCACCGTTACTGCCTTTCGTTGCCCTAAACGCGCGAACTTTGCTCGTGCTATGCCGCGAGCCATGTTTACAGTGCCGGATTCAGCCAGCGCGGGGCCCGTAGCAAATGTTATCACGAGGCCCTAGGCTTTGTATCAGGGCCGCTTGTATGAATGACCTTTTTTATTTTTAACAGAAATATCGTTAATGTTACAGCGACTCTCCGATAAAGCGTTCGTGTGCGGGGTCCCTTTTTGTATACAGGGTGTCCCAAAATTCCTTCAACAGCCGGAAATGGGAGGTTCCCGAGATCATTTGAAGCAACATTTTTCTTTACAAAAATGTGATCCGCGGCTTTGTTTAGGAGTTATTAACGAAAAATACGGTCCAATCAGAGCGCGACCTAGACGCGAGTTGGCACAGCCGGCCCGGCGCGTCAACTGTCTATTGGCTGACTGTGTACTCGCGTCTAGATCGCGTCTAGATCGCGCTATGATTGGTCCGTGTTTTTCGTTAATAACTCGTAAACAAAGCCGCAGATCACATTTTTTCAAAGGAAAATGTTGCTTCAAGTGATCTCAGGAACCTCCCATTGCCGGCTGTTGAAGGAATTTTGGGACACCCTGTAGAGCGGGGCCCGTAGCATTGGCTACTTCTGCTACGGGACTTAATCCGGCCCTGCATGTTTAGCGTCGTTTCTTATCGCGTTACGTGATACGCAAACGTTTATAACATGTAGATTTTCGTAGAAATTCTGCGGCTGAACCCTCCCATACTGATTCGAAGAATATTTTAAAGATTAGTTAGACTGTGGATTTTGTGAATGTCTGACAAAAATCGAAGGATGTAATTTGAAACAGTGAAAACATTAAGATAATTTATGGTAAGAACGTCGAAATGTTATTCTCGATTTATTAATAGTCTTATTTAGACTTCCGTGTGTTGCAATTGATGAAGACAATTTTTATTTTGCATAAAGATCAGCTGTCTAATCATTAGACTGCGGATGTTGACGCAATTTTCAATTTTTCTAGGCAAATTTGAAGAAAGTGGAATCACGTGAAATATTATTTTCAGTGTCGCACTCGAGGAAACGAAGAAAGAGTGCGGAATAGAAAAAAAACGGTGTAAAAAATGGTTACGTAAACAGCATTTATATTCTAACATGCACTGATTACAAGAACTACGTACCAATGAACCGGCAGATTTCAAGAATTATTTAAAAATGGACGGAGATGCTTCTCATTTCTTAATTTCTATAAAATTACAAAAAAACTACAAATACGAGAGAAACAATTAGCGGTGAAGGAAGATTGATTGGTAGTCTGAGATATTTGTCCACTGGAATATTCCTATGAAGATCTTAAATCCAGTATTCCATATTTTTCTTAATTTTCCATCATTCCATTTTTCTTAATTTCTATAAAATTACAAAACGGACTACAAATACGAGAGAAACAATTAGCGGTGAAGGAAGATTGATTGTTACTCTGAGATATTTGGCCACTGGAATATTCCTATGAAGATCTTAAATCCAGTATTCGACATCACCTCGATTTAGGTAAAATTGTCCCCAAAACTTGCTGGGTAATTTACGAAATATTAAAAAGAGAATATTTCAATATAAGCAACAACAAAATACTATTGGGTTGACAAGAAAGTGATTTCGGTATTTTAAGGTGAAATAGAGAGCCCAATTTTTTTATTCAAGCAATGAACTTTAATAAATAAGATATTTTCCCTTTTGTTCGATCTTTTGCCAAAAAGAATAAATAAGAAAATATTTTATTGATTAAAGTTCGTCACTTGAATAAAGAAATTCGGTTTTATTGCACCTTAAAATAACGAAATTACTTTCTTGCCAACCTAATATTAATACCTGTTAATAACTGTACCCACAAAATTAAAATGCCGCAGGATTCGACCGCGTCGATCTTCAAATTGTCCAACCGCATCACAAACGTTGCAACCGACTTTCAGACGAAACAACTTAATTTGCGATTTGTACTATTTTTTAAAGGCAGCGTCGAAAAAACGGCACGGCTTACGGGACGGTCTAATTATATTGTTTGTATCTTGAAAGTTCGTCGAGCCAGTCTCCGCAAGAACTTAGGCTACGTAAGCTGCGGGTTTGTTTTTGCGCAGGATTGCGTCCGGAGACTTTTCTCTCCGGTGGTAAACGTTTTCTGCGGTTTGTCGGAGTCCCGGTAACTTTTATCTGGAGTTTGTCCTATTGTCGATCGAAAACTAAGGGTTAACGTTTAATTAAATCAAAACGATTTCTACTTCTTATCGAAAAAATCATTTTTCGAAATTTTATAAATAGAACGTTGTAGATGTTTGAACACTGTTCAACTTTTATTGGAAACATTTACTCCCCAGATTATCGGAAACCCTTGAAAAATCGTGATAATGGAGTGCTTCCATAGAAAAGCTGGAAGAAACTATTTTTGCGCGTAAATTATGTTAAAATGATGTAATTTATTGTTTGGACACTTTTTAATAAACGTATATATTATATAAGAAATGTTTATTATATACTCTTACTATTAATTTTCATTAGGAAACCACTGTTGATGCCGATTTCTACTTGAATTAGTTATAAATCTCCAATCTGCGCAAATCTGCGACTAATTCCTTTCGCACTATGATCGCAAGCCTTTACCGAATGTAACGATACCAGAAAGAGCGCCGGATGTTACTCAACAGTATAACAAAATCGTCAATGAAGTTTTATAGTCGTAAAAAAACTTACAGAATTATCGATTACGTTCAAATATCAATAACTATACCACTTTTGATGATAACGAAATGAAATCTGCGCGAAACTGCTCTGTTTACCTCCTTGAAAAGCTTCGGAAATGTAAGAATTTACACAGTTTCCTTAAAACACTTGCCAATGAATGAACAATACAGGGTGTCCCAAAATTCCTTCAACAGCCGGAAATGGGAGGTTCCTGACGTCATTTGAAGCAACATTTTCCTTTGCAAAAATGTTATCCGCTGCTTTGTTTAGGAGTTATTAACGAAAAACACGGACCAATCAGAGCGCGACATAGACGCGAGTTGACACAGTCGGCCAATAGACAGTTGGCGCGCCGGGTCGACAGTACCAACACGCGTCTAGGTCGCGCTCTGATTGGTCCGTGTTTTTCGTTAATAACTCTTAAATAAAGCCGCAGATAACATTTTTACAAAGGAAAATGTTGCTTCAAATGATCTCAGGAACCTCCCATTTCCGGCTGTTGAAGGAATTTTGGGACACCCTGTATACTGAAACCTTATTCTTCAGACCTTTAACTACGTCGGACAGCAAAAATTCTGCTACTACCGACTACGCAAAATGAAATCGACACGTTTCCGACATCTCGGGCGACTTCCCCGCCGTGCGTCGCGTCGGCTAATTTCCAAAGGATCCGGAGGTCGCCAAAAAATTGAATAAAATATGAATTTTCGGGGCGAGCATCCGGCTCTTTGATTTTCGTCCCCGAATCTCGATTCAGCGCAGCGATCACAAAGACCGTTGTGCGGTGCGACGCGACGCGACGGCCTCCTGAAATCCTTTTCCCACAGAATACATTAAAATCCTAGCGGTATTCGAGCTGGTGCGAGAGAGTACGAGAACGAGCACAAAGGGGGGGAGCGGAGGGACGAGCAGCAGGAGTATAGGGGAGCAGAGGGAGGCACGACGAAAAAGAAAAGGCTCCGAATGGACGGCGGAGACCGGAATGGGGCGGCCGGACGCGAATAATAGACTGCACGCGTAATGTCTAAGGCCCCGAGGAAACCGAAGAAGAGAGAAGGAAGAGAGAACGTAAAAGAAGAAAAAAAAAAATAAAACGAGCCGAGTAATTGGACGGTGGTCGTCGTGTGTGCAACGTGTTTGCGGAACAAAGTGGACCTTCCTGCAAATATTGACTCGTCTCCAGACGAAATAACACGACGCGGCGCGGCGCACAGCGGTTTGAGAGCGGCAGAAAACGGCGAAAACCCTAGGAAATCTCTATTTCGGGGAAGATCTTGGTAAAAGGTGTTTGTAACCGTTCTTGGGCACGAAAAATAATGGACACATTAAAAAATAAGTAGTAGATTAATAATAAATAATAAATTTACACTTAAATTGTATACAGGCTGTCCCAAAATTCCTTCAACAGCCGGAAATGGGAGGTTCCTGAGATCATTTGAAGCAACATTTTCCTTAGCAAAAATGTTATCCGCGGCTTTGTTTAGGAGTTATTAACGAAAAACACGGACCAATCAGAGCGCGATCTAGACGCGAGTTGACACAGTCGGCCAATAGACAGTTGGCGCGCCGGGCCGGCTGTGCCAACTCGCGTCTAGGTCGCGCTCTGATTGGTCCGTGTTTTTCGTTAATAACTCCTAAATAAAGCCGCGGATAGCATTTTTGCAAAGGAAAATGTCGCTTCAAGTGACGTCAGGAACCTCCCATTTCCGGCTGTTGAAGGAATTTTGGGACACCCTGTATAAAAAAATAAATTTAAAATGAAATATAATTCAATTTAAATTAAAGACAATAAAAAATAATTCCTTTCTTAACACTTTACCTACCGGAAGCCTATTAATAGGATTCTCAATAATTGTGCTGTACCAAAAGAAAGCATAGAAATTTTCTTTTACATTGCGATCTTAAATGAAACTATTGGATGACGCTATTGAGGGTGACTTGTTAATTCACAATGTGAAAATTGCTATTAAAGGTTCTATTAAAAATGTAACATGATTTTTCAAAATTATGCAATAATCACCGGTCGGTAATCTGTTAACTTAATTTCAAAATAGTAATTTCATGTAATCTATAATAAAATAAAATGAAATAAAAAGTTTACTCTTATGTACAAGATTTAAGGGAAATTAAGTATACAGGGTGTCCCAAAATTCCTTCAACAGCCGGAAATGGGAGGTTCCTGACGTCATTCGAAGCAACATTTTCCTTTGCAAAAATGTTATCCGCGGCTTTGTTTAGGAGTTATTAATGAAAAACACGGACCAATCAGAGCGCGATCTAGGCGCGAGTTAATACAATCGGCTCGTCGCGCCAACTGTCTATTGGCCGACTATACCAACTCGCGCCTAGATCGCGCTCTGATTGGTCCGTGTTTTTCGTTAATAACTCCTAAACAAAGCCGCGGATAACATTTTTACAAAGGAAAATGTTGCTTTAAATGATCTCAGGAATCTCCCATTTCCGGCTGTTGAAGGAATTTTGGGACGCCCTGTATACAGGTAACGTTTATTTACAGTTTGGGCACGAAAAGTAATAAATAAGTTAAAAATAAGTAATAAATTTTATACTTAAATTGTATATGTATAAAAAATAAATTTAAAATGAAATATAATTCAATATAAAACTATAACGCACGACGGACCGTCAAATTTTCTAGAAAGCGGAGCGGCGCGGCGTTCTTTGACGCGTTCTCACCGACATTTCATTAGATAAAACCCAAAGCCGCAGGTTATCGCAGTTGAAGCTTGCAGTTATTGTTTACTATTATTTATCTACAAATGTTATTTTTCCATGGGCACATTGTCGCAGAGAGATATCGTCTTTGAAACTTCATCAACGTTGCTCTTTTCCACGTTCAATAGCATTATCTGTAAAACAGCTCGAAAAATTTAAAGATAATCATTTTCCGCGATTTATTCCGGGTCTTCGTACTTGAAGGAAGCCAGAGAAAAAAGCATTTTTTACATTACTATTTTTACAGGCGCATACTACAACAAAGTGAATTTGGATTTTGAACTGATTCACCCTTGAAACCTTTTGATTTCCTCTCGTACTAGTCAAAAATATAAAAAATTTCTTTTTTAAGACACTTGAAAATATGGGGTTTTTTTCTGCTCTCAGACCACTGTGCGGCGCGAACACCGCCGACGTCGCTGGACCAAATCGAGCTTCTATCTCGAATGATAATCTGCCGTGTTATTCTAAAGCTCTACATTTTTTAATTGCGTGGGAGCCGGACCGAGTCGAGCAGCTAGCTCTCGCGGCCATTTTCCTCGAGATCTCCGCCCGTAGGAGGCGTCCGAGAGCAAAGGGGCGTCGAAAAGCTCGCGTTTCGTACGATTGGATCGGGCAACAACGGCAGCATCCCGGGGTACGTTTCCACTCGCGGATTCCCGAGAATTAACCCTCGAGAATCAAGATCCTCGAACCACCTGAGCCGCGTGATCCGATTAAGAGGCGACGATGCAACAATTTGCTCCCGACAACGAGACACCCTTCCTGTATAGTTCAAACTCGAACCAACGAAAAATACCAGACTCTAGGGGGTCGTACGGTTCTCCGGACAATGGGTCAACACCCCTTAAAATTTTTGGGGAACCTACGCTGCTCGTAATTCTTCCTAACCCGTTCGCACCGCGATTTTCTTCTTTGCTTCTACAACTATTAGACGAGGCTGTTTCGACACTCTGAATCCCAGCGACCCCAAAAATCTCATGGGGGGAAGTAATTTCTTCGATGAAGTAGAAGGGGAAGCGTTAAGATGGAGGTACTGCATCATCGCTCTTCTACTATTTTGCAGATTCTAACCAAAGTAAACAATACATATTTCTACACTTATGTAATGCAAGCTACATGTGACAATATTGTACTTGCTAGATAAACTACTCGGTTTGATGTGTTAATAAACAGATAAATAATTCATTCTGTCTACCATTACTGGGAGACACGAATTTCAAAGTGTTTTAACTATTAGACGAGCCTGTTTTAATACTCTGAATCACAGCAACCCCAAAAATTCCATTGGGGGAAGTAATTTGTTCGATGAAATAGAAGGGGAAGCGTTAAGATGGAGGTACTGCATCATCGCTCTTCTACTATTTTGCAGATTCTAACCAAAGTAAACAATACATATTTCTACACCTATGTAATGTAAGCTATATGTGACAATATTATACTTGCTACATAAACCATTCGGTTTGAAGTGTTAATAAACAGATAAATAAATCATTCTGTCTACCATTACTGGGAGACACGGATTTCAAAGCGTTTTAACTATTAGACGAGCCTGTTTTAATACTCTGAATCCTAGCAACCGCAAAAATCCCATTGGGGGATGTAATTTGTTCGATGACATGAAAAGGGAATCGTTAAGATGTAAGTATCAGAGTTGGGCAAATATTTTATAGAAATAAAAATTTCGAATAAACTGGGTTTTACACCGATACGACTTGTCCTTATTGCTGTTGCATTATTTTCGACCTATTAAATGTATTAAGAAAGGAAATGAATTTCTATTTCACTCCAGTTTGTTGCAATCAGAGTTGGGCAAATATTTTATTTAAATAAAAATTTCGAATAAACTGGGTTTTACACCGATACGACTTGTCCTTATTGCTGTTGCATTATTTTCGACCTATTAAATGTATTAAGAAAGAAAATGAATTTCTATTTCACTCCAGTTTGTTAGAATTAGAGTTGGGCAAATATTTTATATAACTAAAAATTTTGAATAAACTGGGTTTTAAACCGATACGACTTGTCCTTATTGCTGTTGCATTATTTTCGACCTATTAAATGTATTAAGAAAGGAAATGAATTTCTATTTCACTCCAGTTTGTTGCAATCAGAGTTGGGCAAATATTTTATTTAAATAAAAATTTCGAATAAAATGGGCTTTTTCCAAGTGGGGTTTACACCCACTTTATTCGAAGTTTTTATTTAAATAACATTTTTTCCCAACTCACGTTTCTTCCCAAAACGGAACGGGTTTGTACTATTTCCAGAATTTCTTGCAAACAACTTTGGGAGCTGCAGCGACGTATACTACACAAAAAAATACAGAAAATGTTGGCAGTATATTGAGTGAATTAAAGTTTCAAAGTGAAATGTTCAGGTCTGTACGAAGCATTAAAGATTCAGACGCGAGATTAATCGACTTGAATTTTTGGAGATGTTATTGAACGGCGCGTATTTCGGCGTGCATTTCAGCGCGCATTCGTGCGCGCGGTGGATCCATCAGCTATGGGAACGACGACGCGCACGAATGCGCGCCGAAATGCAGTGGCGCCACTAGTCAAGTAAAGGCCCCAAGCGGTAAAAATTTTGGGGCCCTCAAACTCAAGTTAGAAATAGAAGTTGCAAGAAAACTCTCATAAACTTATTAACAAAAAAGAAAAGTAATGAAAAATGTCATATCGTTACACATTAAAAAATTAAAAAATGTTAAATTCGGGGCCCTACTGTATCCCGGGGCCCTACGCGGCCGCTTAGTCCGCTTACCGTTAGATCCGCCACTGCCGAAATGCGCCGTTCAATAACATCTCCAAAAATTCAAGTCATTTAATCTCGAATCTGAGACGAACCAAGGGTAACCCCAGCGACTCAAACCGCCGCGGGGCCACGGGGGGCACCTCAGAGGACCAAGTGGCGCCCCTGGAAAGAGGGCACGCGCGTCGCGACTGTCTCTCTTTCTCAAGATGATGGCAAAATCGTTTCGTATCCGGGATCCGTTCTCCGACGGTAATTCTCGGTCCTTGGAAATTACTGGCATTACTTGCTGGCGGCTTGTACGGCTCAGCTCGACGGCTTGGTCCCCCGTTTTTCAGCGGTTCGCGCGCTAGCAAAACCACACGCTCGCCGTTTCTCGCGACTCCGACCGCGCTCGCGCGGTCTCTTTTGCTTTCCACGAGTCAACGTCCTCCGTTTTCACACGGCGAGGAACGTGGATCTACGGAGAGATCTACGGAGCGGCCGCAGAAAGAAAACCGGTTGCAATTTGCCTGGCCATTTTCGCAAAATCATTTCGCCAATTGCTGCACTCTCGGCAAGGTCCGCTTGGAAAATGCTCGGAGATAACACGGACTTATAGACAGAATTGCGCTCCAACAAATTTTCCACTTCTGTAGAGTTTTCTCAACTTTCTTGCCCGGATTTGCAGTATCTTGTACGAAAAACGACGCTTTCGTCGCGGAGCAACGTTTATGCAACGCCCAGGTTTCGCCGGGAAACTTTCAACAAGTTAAACAGCAAATAGAAACTCATTTTCTTTACATGGAGCCGACGTACTTCGAACGGCGTTAACGTTGCAGTCGATATTTTATTCATTTGTCGCTACTGCGAATTAAAAGTGAAAGCGCTCGCTGTTTCCAGAGATCGGAGGAAACTCGAAGGGAAGCTTCCATGATTTTCCACTCGGTGGAACCTGCGTAACTTTCGTTTGTACTTCCATTTACCTTCCGCGAGGCGCGTCAACTTTTTCCATAAATTTTCATCGCGTTCGACACGATTTCTAGACCGCTTAAAAGGAGCATTGTGTTACGGTGAGCCACTGTAGTGTTCGGACAGTTCTAAAAGGATGATCACTTTTTTAATATCTTTTTTGAGAAGCTGGAACAATCTAACAGAAACATGCTATTGGATAAATCACAATTTTCTTGTAATACTGCAAGGTTAACGCAGGTTTTCAAAGTTGGAAAACGTTCCTGTCGTAATCTCTTAATTTTTCCCATGTTCTGTAATATTTCAGCTCTGATTTTTACAAAAATTAACGGTCTATCTTATTTCTATCGAAAGTTCTTCGATTTTGAAATAACATTGCATTACACAAACTGCGGCATTAACAAAACGACGAGCGATTAGATCTACAGTGAACCACTGTAGTGTTCGGACAGTTCTGAAAGGATGATCACTTTTTTAATATCTTTTTTGAGAAGCTGGAACAATCTAACCGAAACATGCTATTGGATAAATCACAATTTTCTTGTAATACTGCAAGGTTAACACAGGTTTTCAAAGTTGGAAAACGTTCCTGTCGTAATCTCTTAATTTTTCCCATGTTCTGTAATATTTCAGCTCTGATTTTCACAAAAATTAACGGTCTATCTTATTTCTATCTAAAGTTCTTCGATTTAACAAAATAACGGACGATTAGATCTACAGTGAACCACAGTAGCATCCGGATCACTTTTTTAATATCGAATCGTACGGCTTGGATTTGTTTTTACTATAATGACGTCAAAAACTGCATCTTTCGTTGCAAAATCGACCGATAACACTAAACCTACCGAGCAACAAAAGCGATTATAATGTTTTAGCTTTTAAAAACGACAACGCTCTATTTATTTCGATTTTGTGCAATTTTTATTCCAGTGTGTGCTCGGACGAAAAATGTATCTAATCAATTTCCATGTAAGCAACTTGATAATTTCAATAATTGTAAAATGAAAAATATAAAACCATATGTAAAGAAACTACAAAATGTATTTTTTAAATTTTCGATACAGACCTCCAAAAAAAAAAATGTTTTAAACAACAACATCTAGTATTGTCTCTGTAATAAAAATTGTAGTAAACTAATTGCTCCAACTTCTCAGAAGACATCCAACTCGTATGATCTGATATTAAAAAGTTGTCGTTCTTTTAAAAGTGCTCCAATTAAACTGTGCCTCACTGTATATCGTTTCGCGAATGTTTACTAGACTGCGGATGTTTATGCAAAATAAAAATCGCCTGCATCCATTGCAAGAAATGGAAACCTGTTATTTTTTGCCTTGGTGATTTTAATAGAGGAAGAGTTTATAAAATTTTCCAACAGTTTTTAATATCATCCACTCGATTTTCCTATAAATGCATAAAGATTCCGCAGTCTAAGACCGCTTACGGAATAAAGCGAAAAACGCTCAGAACTTTTTATTTCAGCTAATACTATTTTCGTCAAATAATGCCCACCTCTGGATTGGAGCACGCGGACGGCCTCTTTGAAATCGAGGAACGCGGGAGAAGGTCCTCCGAACGATGGCGAGAGAATACGGTATCGGTTGGACTTCTTGGAGGTCCTCGCGAGGCGAGAGGAGTTCACTCGATTCGACTCGGCTCGACTCAACTCGACTCGACTCGGCTCGACTCAACTCGACTCGACTCGGCGGCCATTGTCCCCGATCGAGCTCGATCAGAGATAGTCAGGTATGTGACTCGAGGGGAAAAAGGAAACGACCGTCCAGCTGGAACTCGGGCGCACTCGTGCAAGGCGATTCACAATAAAGAATAAAGAAACCTAGACTGTTGCACCTGTTGCCGCGCCGGATGCCACCCGATTTCGAGAAACACCGTCGCACGGTGACAAAATTCGTGGCTCATGCGTTCCCTTCTCTTTCGGACATAATCTTTCACAGAGTACTTCAGAAAAAACTTAATAGAAAGTTTTTAATGAAGAACTGAACATTTAAATACCCCGTTAGAAATGTATGAAACCATACAAAGAGGACTTTCTTCAACATTTCCAAATGTGGAGGTAATTTTAAGAATATTTCTAACAATTCCAGCGTCCAATGGCAGAACGTTCTTTCAATGTCCTTAAGAGAATTAATTAATTATCTATTGAAAGTGATGTAACGAACTAATTAATCATTTTGCGGCAAAAAAAACCCGAAAATTAAATATTCAAATAAACATTGCGATTTATAATGCTCTTTATGTATATCAAATATCAATATATGTGCAATTGTTCACCAAATATTTTGTATTTTTATGTAAAAGGTTTTCATCGATGAAGGAGAATTTATTTCACTTTTTATGCAACAATGAATATGTATGTAGATGTTTTTACAATTGTTTTATTTTTTCCGACGTGAAAGCAGAGCTGGGGAAATAGTATTTTAAATAGTAAATAATTCTATTTATTTTAACGTATGTGTACTACTTTGAAAATGAAATGCAGTAATTTGATGCAGTAACTTTTGAAAAAAAAATAATTTATTTGAGGCAGTAACTTTTGAAAATAAAATAATTTATTTGATGCAGTAATTTTTTTGAAAATAGTATTTTATTTGAAGAATATTGAAAATATTTGTATTTGGGGGTCAAATTGTTGAAATAGAAATATTTTATTTTGAGGTTCAGAGATTGTTAAAATAGAAATATTTCATTTTCGAAATTCTATATCTTATTTAAAATACTATTTTCTTTAAGCAAAATGAAATCTAAAATATCAAATAGTATTTGAAATATTTGTTTCGCCAAATAATGCCCACCTCTGCGTGCAAGTTATTTAGTTGGGGTTAGGGGCCCGAAATTCTACATTGCCCAAGGCCCCAACTAGTTATAACACGCCACTGATTCTCCGAATGGATCAATCGGAACTCCGATTTTATAGAAATTGCAACTGGTTCAAACTATTCGTTTACACGTACCAAAATCCATTGCGTTCCCAACGATTTATACAGAGTGTCTCAAAAATATACTTCTGGGCCCATCTGAAACAACTTTTTCCTTTACAAAAATCTTCTCCGCAGCTCTGTTCAAGAGTTATTAACGAAAAACACCGACAAATCAAAGCGCGGCTTTGGCAGGCGTGTTTCGGCTCGGCCAATGGCAACGTCGCAACCTGCCCGCTGCAGCTGCGCTCCGATTGGTCCACGTTTTTCGCTAATAACTCCGCAACGAAGCCCCGGAGAACATTTTCGTAAAGGAAAAATTCACTTCAAATGACCCCAGGAATCTTTTCAAGGACATTTTTTGGACCCTCTATAGAAGGAAAGGAAAAATCGAATTCTCTCTGCTTGTTGGAATTTTACCAAGATTTCCGGGTGAAGGTAACGTCCTTCTAGAAATGGTTTCCAGCGCGACTGCTCGCCGCTATTAGTTCGTACACCGTATGTAGATAATCTGGCCCCTGATAAGATTGTCTTCAAGGCTGAGAACCTTCTCCGAAGACACGGCGAAGTCCTTGGAGGATATTGCTGGGTAGCTTATAATTCCTGGTAGATTATACTTTCTGCTAATGACCGGTTGCGAGTCTAACGCGAATACTGCCGACCGCGTTCGTGTTCTTCGTCGACCGTGCGCACGAAAACTAACTGGACGATTCTAACAATGTACCCGAGGCGACTTTATTTACAGTAGGACTCCACGGGAGGGTGAATGTATCTCACTCGACGAAAAAGTTCATCAGATATGGATAGAGTGTTCGACAATGAACCAAAAAAAAATTATTTAAAGAGAAAAACTGTTCGATTTTAAACGGGTGCTCCGAAAAAATAAGAATACATTTAACTCTTGTGCCGATAACCGGATGTCGACTTCATCTAATATTATATCAAGTATAACAAGTTATATTATAAATATTATAATATAAATATTATATTATAAATATTATATTATAAATATTATATTATAAATATTATAATATAAATATTATATTATAAATATTATAATATAAATATTATATTATAAATATTATATTATAAATATTATATTATAAATATTATAAATATTATAAATATTATAATATAAACAGACAGCGGATTTGATGCATTTATCAGAAAACTGAGCCGGTGTAATTTAAAGCAGCAAAACATTAGAAGAATTTAAAAATATTGTTACATAATTTTCAGGCCAATAAACATATTTAGAGAGAAAATAAATTCCTAAAAGTAGAAAACTTTTATAAGATCCGCTGTGTAATTATAAATAATAACAATAATATTTAATCTCTAACGGGGTAGAAAAGAATAGGAATACGATTTGATACCGATTCTCTACATCGCCATTTTCTTCTTCTTGTTCTAGGGGAAACTAGCAAAGAGAATCGAACACTGAACCTACCACGACCGGTTTTAGATTTTTTATTTCACGATTATTGAAGCTATGAAGTTGCTTTCGTAAGGAATGATTTAATAAATATTTTTATTAGCCCGAATCAATTAAATCTTGTCACTTTTATAGGGCAACATGTGCCTGTTACCAGGGCCACCCTAACCGCAGGGCTAAATGGACTGTGGCCCTGGAGCGCGAGCGTTATGACGGCCCTGCCTGTGACTTTTTCATAATATGTTCAGTGTAAAATTTCATTGTACACATGCAGTACGATCTCGATTAACCGGCTTGATTGATGGATAACCGAGAAAATAATTAAAATGTACATTATACTCCAAAATAAATTTTTTATTTTCGAAAATTTTCCTGCGAAAATCATTATACTGCGGATCTTTATGTATTTATGAAGAAATTCGTTGTAAATGGACATAATTAATTACATAATTTTTACTACATATAACAAAAAAACTGGAGTTTCCAGTTGCGTTTTTTCAAAGTTTAAATAGGGTTTGAAGTGGAATTTTATGAATTCTCCATAAGAAAACACATGTTAAAATGCGCAAACTTTAAGTTGCTAGAATTCCTAAACGGTGCAGTGAATCGAACCCAAACTTTGGTAATTGCATTAATTTAGTAATAATTACATCATCTCAAATTTTCAAAAATGTTGCGTTTTTATATTACCTCCAGAACATCCTTAAGGGATGAAATCAATTTTTATGTTATTCCTGCTTCGCACAATCAATGCAAATAATTTTTATTTTCCATAGAGATTCGCAGTCTAATAATCATTTTAAAAATTTGTTTATAATCGGGATCCGGTTAATCGAGGTCCTACTGTGTATGTAAAATGACGTAGAAAGTTCAGGAAAGCCTATTTCCGCGGAAATACCTCGCAGCCCTGGCGAACGCGGAACGTCCGGGCGATTTACGTTGGGAATGACAGTAAATCGGGCATTTCGGGTTACAGGAGTCGTAAAATGGGAGAGGTAAGACGTCGTTATCGTTAACGAGGATTATGGGACGCGTTCGAGCAGGAAGCACGGAATCCCATCGTCGTGAATCAACGAGAGACGGCGTCCATGGCGCCGGATAATCTCGATGACAAAGCTGGAGGTAATGGACGACCTTTGGAGGGCGCGATGCTCCGCCCCCACCGGACAATTCGAGAAACAATGGCAGCCGGGGACACGCAGAGGCACAGGCACTGTGGCAGTAGCACCGCATGGCAGCGGGACGCGGCCTCGGATTGACAGCGCTACTCTATGTTCCGTTCAATCAAGTGTCGATCGTTTCGATCATTCGACGCCCAGAAACATAACAAACGGAACAATATCAGGGCTTCGGAGTCGGTAGACAAAATTCTTATCTCCAACTCCGACTCGAACTCCTCTTTTTTTTTACCTCCGACGCCGATTTCGACTCCGACTCTCCAAATTGAAAAAATATGTACTCAAAATAATTAAGAGTTGTAATAAAACTGAACAAATAGTTGGAATATTGTATTCAAGTCTGAGAATATGGAACAGATAACTCTGGATACAGTGGCGGATCTAACGGTAAGCGGACTAAGCGGCCGCGTGGGGCCCCGGGATACCATAGGGCCCCGAATTTTAAATAAATTTATTTAATGCCTAACGGTATGAAATTTTTCATTACTTTTCTTTTTTGTTAAAAAGTTTACGAGAGTTTTCTTGCAGCTTCCATTTCTAACTTGAGTTTAAGGGCCCCAAAATTTTTACCGCTTGGGGCCTCCACTTGACTTGAGCCGCCACTGCTCTGATACAACACAACACTTGTTTGTTACTTTCTCAGTTTCAGGACATAGTTAGAAAATACTACTGTCATAACTTTAACTGTTTCTCCTCTACATAGTGACGAGAGATATACATATACAATACGTCTATACTGTAGATCAAATATTAGCAATTTATTTATGTATACATAATTCTATTAATGATTTATAAACAAAAGAGCCATAGTTAAGGATGCCGATTATTTTCAAAAAGGTCGATTTTTCTGAATCGATTATAATCGAAGCTTCAAGAATCGATCCACTGAAAAATCGTTTCCAAAATACTCGATGTTTTGAATAATCGATTTTTTTTAGGAATGTGTGGCGACTGTAGCGACACTCACCAATCTGAAGTTGGCGTTATATTTATAATGTTTAAAAAGCGTTATTTTCTTGTCTTTGACAAAATACAATTTGTTTAATTAATAGTCTGCCATCGAAGAAGTAGGATTGAAAATATTGTGATCAAAGAATTTAATTCTATTAAAATTTTGTTAACGAACTTCAGCCTGATTTATTTATTGGAATCTCTAATATAAATTCCCTAGAGTTTTACCAAAAATGTCTAAAAATGATAAAAAAAAACGAAGATAAAAATTTTGTTGGACTCTTTTATTAAAGAAATAAAGTAATAATTATTATTAGACTGCGGATCTCTATGCATTTATAGCAAAATTGAGTATATGAAAATCGAAGAAGTTGAAAAATTTATTCGAGTACGATTAGGGAATTAGCCAATGAACGAGATCCGTTAGAATCATTATGCGCAGTAGAATTGTCGCGTTTTCGGAACATTTATATAGTTGCTTTTGATGCAACTATTTTAATGTTGGATCTCTTTATACAGTCTCCACAGTAAACACTCCACGGTCTCCACGTGCAGTCATACAATTTGCTGTAAAATTGTAAAAATCGATTATTTTTACAATTTTAGAAACGATTATTTGTAAAAATCTAATTTTGTAAAAATTATTTTATGAAAATAATCGATTAAAAATCGACATCCCTAGCCACTGTTGGAGTGGGAGTCGATACATAGCTTTTTCTAACTCCGACTCCAGTGATCAGCAATTACTCCCAAACTCCGACTCCGAAGCCCCGAACAATATGTCCCCGGTGAACAGCACCGTAATCGAACGAGCCTCGAGTCATGAACCGTGACTCGATCGACTACACCGGAAATATATACATAGAATGGATTTGCGAGCACTACCAAAATAAACAGTCTAGTCAAATCAAACGAGAACGAAGTACCTGTTCACCTTCGAACACACCGCCCCCGTGAGATTACAAAATTACTCCGAAACTACAGCCGCGATAATTCACTTATTTCCGCCGGACTGCGGTACAAAATTTCCGTTAGAATAATCCGCATGAATAATTTCGAGCACGCCGTCGCGTCGACACAATGTATCGTCGATAGAAAGCACGATTCACCGGCGTGAATCGAGACTTCTTTCCCACACTGTGTGTGAATCATTTCGCGTGGACGTTGCCCCGATCGCGCATCGGCGCGCATGCTATTCGTATCGGAAACGTAGGCGAACTTCGAATTTAATAAGCTCATTTTGTGCAGCGTTTCTCTCCGCGCACTTCTGCAACACGTATACGATTCAATTTAACGACGTGTTAGGGATTTTTACTCGGGTAAAAATTATCTTTTGAATTAATAACAATAAGCTATTTCATTTCTATCAAAAACACTAAACAATAAAAATTATTGAAATTCAATTCTAACCACGCTGTCAGAAACACGCGCGATTCCGCGTTCCTACGACACTGGACGGGTTACGAAAGAAACTAATTTTCGATCACTCGAGTCTTGTATCTTTATACATGGAGGGATTCGCTTCGCGACACTGTTCTTGATTTGTCTGTTTAAAGTCTTAGAAATAAAACGTTAAAACTTTCCTATCTAGACGCAACAGTCTAAACTAAATTGTTTGAAACAGTTCTCCGAATCTCGATCGACAATCGTTTAAACCACAATTAATGTTATCGGCGCACTGGTTCGATCAATTGGAAAATGAGCAAATTTGCAAAAATATCACATGAAATTTAACTCAACGTTTCGGTCTCAATTTACACCGTTTTCAAGAACACAAAATCTCAGTATTGCGTCTGTAAGAATTAATCAAAGACACTTTTAAATGATCATGCAAACGTGTTTTCACACAAGCAGAAACTAAAAAAAGGGGAGGGCGAGTTTGAACTCAAAAAGTGTGTAAAAACTTGCATGCTTATAAAAAAAAAGTATTAATTTAGATTCTTAAAGGTTATGGAACAACATGTTGGTTGCATGCCGGTGACACGCGGACCGAGTGAACCGTGAAGATTTGAACTGAAAACGAATCGAAGAAAATTGTTTGAACCGACTGTTGACCCTCGCGACCACCAACTGTTAACACTCGGTCGAATAAGGACAGTTTCAAGCGACTCACCTTGTTCTGAAGGACATCGATGAGCACGTAAACGAGGAGGGTGATCTCCTCCTCGTCGGATCCGAGAGCGTTACCCTGAAGACCGGCGGTGGCCACGTAAAGGGCGACCAGGTGGGTCGGCCCCCTCGCGCCCGTGGTCTGCATCTTGTCCGGCGGAGTTTCGGTGTCCGTCGTTCCTCCGTGTCAACACTGAATATTCCGCACTGTGGGTCCGCGGCAACGTGACACCAGAACCGAGAGCGTGAACGCTTCCCGATTTTCCAGACACTTTTCACGCGACGGGGAACGGGGGAACAGGGGACGGGGGGACGGGGGACGAAGACGCAACGTGTCCTGGAAAGGTGTGCGTACCACGGTGTGCTCGCACTCTTTTTAACAATCACTGACTCGCCTGATCCTGTGGTGGTCGGCGCGCGGCATGTCGGGTAAACCTGGTTATCCTGGCCACTCGGGTGTCGCGTGATTTTGGAGGTTACGGGCCGGTGATCCGATATACCGATGTTATCGGCGATACCGATGCAGGAACCGCGCGTCCAAGAAGAAGAAGCACTCTGCGCGCCACGTTTGCGCAGGTGTCGCACGACTAGTCCGCGAACGACCCAGCACCCGCGAGGCGAATCGTTTCTGCGCGGATCGGACTGTCCTCTGTAGACGGCGCGTCGTCGCTTCGGTTTCGTGCAACACTGGCCAACAACCGGCCGACCGTTGCGCGCACACGTCGTTCGTCGTTGCCGTTGCCTCACCTGGCCGGCGCAGCCAGATCGAGAAAATCGAGGGGAATACGGGTACCCCCTCTCCGATGACCGGAGCAGTTGCGCGACCGCGCGACCGGACTACGGCCTCGGTGGGGGACGTTGGAGTGTGCGCATTGCTGGAATAGCGTAGTGGAAGGGGAACGTAGGGGAGTACGGGAGCTCCGTTTCGAGATCAATCTGGCGACACTGCACCTGGCAACTGCGCATCGAACCCGGCCCCTCGTTGGTTAGAGCGACCCCTCTCCGCCAAGGTGTCGCTCCCACCACCACTCTCCTCTACCTGTATATCTCCTTCTCTCTTCTCTGTCCCGCTAACGTGAACTCGAGCTTACCGTCGCGTCGGCGCGACGGAGAACCACCGCGGCAGATTAGGAACAAGCGAGATCGGGATAGAGACAGAGATCCACGGGAGAAAAAAACGCGGAAACTCGACGATAACGGCACGGGACACGGGCACGGTTTTCAATTCGAGAAACTTCTCGCTGGTGACCGATACAACGGACACGACACCGATTGATGGCAATGTGTTGTCCTCTCGCGTTGTCGCTCTCCCTCGTCCTGTCGATTTCGGTGAAAATGTATCCCAGCTCGACCAAGGGAAAGGCAGAGCGGCGCAGAACGGAGCAACGACGCACTGGCCAGGTGCGCAGACATTCCACTCGCCTTGCTTCCTCGCTGCTTGCGGTACGCTCACCCCGCTACCCCACCATTATTTTCCACTCGGACCGCCACGTTTTACCTGCTCATGGCGGACCCTTCGAGCCTTCGATGTCGAACCTCCGGATCCCCGAAATCCTGAGAAAACGGGCACCGACGACGCACACTGCGGCTTTTAGTCTGGAAAGTCGGGAAATACTGTCTCAGCGTTATTTATGGGCTCGATGCCGCGATACAGTAGGTCGTTGGATTCGTGTTTACGTCAGCTATAATATTATGGAATGAGACATGCATTTTCATATTTGAGGGATTGAAGTGATGTTTATCTTCTGTCGAAGAACAGTTTCTTTCGAAGTTTTGTATATGTATAGAAGTTTGTAGAGGTTAAATACTGTTCAACTTTTGTTGGAAACATTTTCTCCTGAGATTATCTGAAATTCCTTTGGAAAATCGTGATAATGGAGTGCTTCCAACGGAAAGTCGTGATTCAGTAGGTCGTTGAATTCGTTTTAACGTCAGCTATAATATTGTGGAGTCAAACATGCATTTCCATATTTAAGAAATTTAATTTTTTCGAAGTTTTGTGTATACAAGTTTGTAGAGGTTAAATACTGTTCAACTTTTATTGGAAACATTTTTTTCTGAGATTATCTGAAATTCCTTTGGAAAATCGTGATAATGGAGTGCTTCCAACGGAAAGTCGTGATTCAGTAGGTCGTTGGATTCGTATTAACGTCAGCTATAATATTATTAAATCAAAAATGCATTTCCATGTTTGAGAGATTAAAGTGATGTTTATTTTCGGTCGAAAAACAGTTTCTTTCGAATTTTTGTATATGTATAGAAGTTTGTAGAGGTTAAATACTGTTCAATTTTTATTGGAAACATTTTCTCCTGAGATTATCTGAAATTCGTTTGGAAAATCGTGATAATGGAGTGCTTCCAACGGAAAGTCGTGATTCAGTAGGTCGTTGGATTCGTATTAACGTCAGCTATAATATTATTAAATCAAAAATGCATTTTCATATTTGAGAGATTAAATTTTGAAAAATTAAAATTTAATTTTTTCGAAGTTTTGTGTATAGAAGTTTGTAGAGGTTAAATACTGTTCAATTTTTATTAGAAACATTTTCATCTGAGATTATCGGAAATTCCTTTGGAAAATCGTGATAATGGAGTGCTGCCACCGAAAAGCAGGAGAAAATTATTTTCAGCATGTAAATTATGTTGAAATGATGTAATTTATTATGTCAATACTAAATATTAAGAAATTTTTAAACTCTTACTATCAATTTTCATCAGGAGACACACGCTGTGACTGCATAAAATTCATTTCTACGTAAAACAGTTATAAATAGATGTTCTGTGGATCTTTATGCAAAATAGAAATTTTCCACCTGAATTGCAACAAACCGGAGTGACATAGAAATTTATTTTCTCTCTTAATACGTTCAATAGGTTGAAAATAATATAAAAGTATTTTTAATTTTGTCTAATTTAACGTTTTAAATTACACCCACTCATTTTTGCCATAAATTCATAAAATACGCTGTCTAGTTATAAATCTTCAATCTGTGCAAATCTGGGACTAATTACTGTTGCGCTATGATCAAAAACCTTTGTCCAATGTAACTATACAAGGAAAAAAACACCGGATATTACTCAATACATAGTATAACAAAATCGTCGATGAAGTTTTATAATTAGACAATTAAAATGATGATTTTATTGAGCTACGGCGTAATAATTAATTTAATTTGTTAAGCAAAATAAAAATTTTCTACTTGGATTGCAAGAAACTGGAGTAAAATAGAAATTTATTTTCTTTCTTGATATGTTTAATAGATTGAAGATAATATAACAGTATTTTTAAATTCTTCTAATAGTTTTACTGTCTCAAATCTCACCTACTCATTTTTGTCATAAATGCATAAAACCCGCTGTCAATTTATAATCGTCTCAAAAAATCAAAACGATTTTTATTCTTTGTCAAAATTTTACTTATAGAAGTTTGTAGATGTTTAAATACAGTTAAACTTTTGTCCGAAACATTTTTTCCTCAGATTATCGGGAATCCTTGACAAACCGTGATAATAGCGCGCTCCCAGCGAAAAGCATGTAAAAATTATTTTTACAATGTAAATTATGTTGAAATAATGCAATTTATTATTGTAACACTAAATATGTAGATCACGAAACTTTATAACGCTAAAATTAGCACTGCTGGTCGTACTTTTAATTTTACAATTATTGGAATCATGAAACACTTTATGCAAGCACATATTGTTTATGCAATAAATATTGTCCCATATTCATATAAAAATATACTTGTTAGAACATCTATTTTTCACTCCATAACTAAACTCAATAGAACTTTTCTTTCAACATCGTTATTTTGTACTGATCCTACAAGAACATGTTCTTAACTATAATTCATTTACGAATAATCATGAATTCTCGAGCTTCCGCCAGGTTTTCGGGGCCGCGACCCTGCTGTGCGATGCCTGTTCCAATGACCCGATCCGTCTCGCATGGAACGTCCCGGGAACCGTTAGAAATCAGGTGCGTGCTTTTGTCTGGGAAATTCTCGGTCAAAGCAGCCATTGAACGCGGAACGAACGGAATGTCGCGGTTGGAAATCGCGGGAATGGTAGCACCTCGTATCGGAAACGATACGGAACTTCCCTTATCTGAATTATGTAATTAGGGGATAGAACGTTCACCTCACCGCCGATCACGAACGTCGAGATTCGCAACGAGAATGATCGATAACGATTCGTCGGCGCTCCATTACCGATCGCGGAACGCCTTTATTTTCACGTCGTTGACCATTCAACTTTGTTCTTTAGACATTTGACGTATCTTTGAAAACAACAAAGATATCCGAGGTGAAGAAAATAATTTTTTTAGACATTAGTGACTATAAATTAAAGCGTGGAGCGCCCACGAAGAGTACGCCAATGTAGTTTAGCGCTCCACGCTTTTATTTATAGTCACTGATGTCTAAAAAAATTATTTTCTTCGCCTCGGATATCTTTGTTGTTTTCAAAGATACGTCAAATGTCTGAAGAACAAAGTTTTAAAAGGCACGCTTATATTTTAAAAAGGAGAAAATAATTTTTTTAGACATCAGTGACTATAAATTAAAGCGTGGAGCGCCCACGAAGATTACGCCAATGTAGTTTAGCGCTCCACGCTTTTATTTATAGTCACTGATGTCTAAAAAAATTATTTTCTTCACCTCGGATATCTTTGTTGTTTTCAAAGATACGTCAAATGTCTGAAGAACAAAGTTCTAAAAGGCACGCTTATATTTTAAAAAGGAGAAAATAATTTTTTTAGACATCAGTGACTATAAATTAAAGTGTGGAGCGCCCACGAAGATTACGCTAATGTAGTTTAGCGCTCCATGCTTTTATTTATAGTCACTGATGTCTAAAAAAATTATTTTCTCCTTTTTTTTATTATTATTATGTACGGACCGAGGTCCTTTTATACATGGGTTTACAGACGTTTTGTATAACTTGTAAAAGAAATAGAAAATAACAAAAATATACAGAAAGAACATAGAAAAAAAAAAGACATTTTCTTAACCTAAAAATTTTACATTCGATGGACTAGCGCAGAACTAAACAAATACAGGCACGATATTAGCGATATTTTTAAAATATAAGCGTGCTTTTTAAAAAGTTTTTTTATATATTTCATTCCCCTCTCGCTCGTTTTGCACGTTCCGAACTACCAATCGCGCGAATGCTGCGCGCCTCAACGGAAAGATTCCCGTCGACGACGTTAGAACAAACTGTCAACCGTGTGCAAACACCGCTCAATACGATTGCAGAATGTAAACATCGATGGCTAGATAGCTCGCGACGATAAGAACGAAACGCTGTATTTCGTATTGGCAAGATTCGTCGCGCAGATTTCGAGTTCGCTTCCAGCTCGAGCGCAATGTCCACCTGTTAAGATAACGCTGATATAATTCGATCGCTACCCTCGTCGAAACCATTCCCGAACGGCCCGTTTCTGACGGCTGCTCAAGGAGCACTTCCGGTTTGGAGAAAGAATTTAAGCTTCTCAATCGATCCGTTTACATGATTACCGCCATTTTCTATCGATCGTCGGAGAAGCAGTCTGCACGAGACAGAGTTGGGCAAAAATTTAATCAACGATTGACGACTACATTTCTACTTCAATCGTTAATCGCAATTAACAATTAATCTCCTAGTTTAGTCGTCAATTTCGGTTAACGATTAAATACTTATTGTAAATTTTCCTTTATGTCGATTGTAGATAGTGCAAATAAACAATTTAATGATTTCGGCGCCACAGGTTCGATCAAATGTTGCAAAATTGCTTAGTAGTAACATTTGATCGAACCTGTGGCGCCGATATTATTAAATTGTTTAAATACTTATTAATTATTAATTGCGGTTAACGATTTTTCTAAGTTAGTCGTTAATTCCGATTAACGATTACATTCCTTTCAATTGTAATCGTCAATCGGATAATTGATTAATGATTAACTGCTGAAATTTCGAAATAAAATACGGAATCAAAACTATATGAATACTGATAAAAAATGTAAACTGAGTTTAGGTGTATTGTCATTTGGTTTATAATCTATAATACAAACTCTGTTTACGTGCTTTTAGGGTTTTTTTTCGATGATTTCTTATTTCTTTTTGATTGACGAGTAACTTCATCAATCGATTGAATCAGTCTCCGATTTTTTAACGATTTCTTCTTTTAATCAACGATTGACGATTAACTTCATCAATCGATTGAATCAGTCTCCGATTTTTCGACGATTTCTTCTTTTAATCAATGATTGACGATTAACTTCATCAATCGATTGAATCAATCATCGATTTGTCGATGATTTCTGTTTTTAATCGTACACATTAATCAATCATTCAATCATGATTAAAATTTTAATCGATTAATGCCCAACTCTGGCACAAGGGGCCACGGTTAGGTGGCTTGCTCGCGGCCGCAGGAAAGGAAAATGGCGACCACCTCTCGCGCGCTCCCTCCGAACACAAAGAGGCTCTCTAACAAGTTGTAAGAGATCACAGGTTGTTCTTACCGTCGCCTGTGCCCCCGTTTCGGTGCTCCCTCCATAACGCGATCACGGCCTTGATAGCGTGCGTGCACGAGCATGTCTTGTTTCACTGTTACGTTTCTTTTTTTCTCTCTCCCTCTCTCTCCATCTCTCCCCTCTTTCCGACTGATCAGCTTTTGGAAAATGCTTCCTGCTCTCGGACACGATCGGCAGGAGTCCGCTCCGATCGCGTTCTACAATTTTCTAGCGGAGCAGTTTAACAGTAGATCTACTTGCTCCTGATTTGCTCTTTTAGTAATATTCAAATGATACATATATTTTCATGAGAAATTCTTTTAGCGAACTTCTCTATCGGGGTACACATTTAAACAAGACCGGTACGGAATCTAAAAGAATGCAAGCTTGTCATTGTTATAAGTAGACTGCGGATCTTTAGGAATTTATAGCGAAATTGAGTAGATGAAATTGAAAATTGAAGGAAGATATTTAAAATTGCAGATGTCAATATATGATTTCTCATCTATTAAAATTATTGAGGGGAGAAATAACATTCTGTTTGGTTTCTATTCCTTGCTACTTGGTTTCTATTCCTTGATACAGACAATTTTTATTTTCCATAAAGATCCGCGGCCTATTAATTACTAAGAACACGAATGTTCTGTGTTGGTATAGCCCAACCTTTCGATAGAATTAGCTTTGGCACATAATCATTTCTACTGAAAGCATCATTATCGCTCCAATAATCGTCAAATAAAAAATCTGAAACCGATCATTTGGGCTTCCAAAGGATGCAAACAATTTTTATTTTGCAAGAAGAGCCGCAGTCTATCCATTACTAATAACAGGAAAGTTCTACGTTCGATGGACATGTAGGTACATACATGTAGCCCCAACTTTCGATAGAATCAGCTTGGGCACTTAATCATTTCTAGTGAAAGCATCATTATCGTTTCAATAATTGCTAAATAGAAAACCAGAAACCGGTCATTTGACGGGCGGTGATAGGTTTAGTGCCAATCGAACCGTGCCAGAAGTACTCCGATTCTCCAGTTTGTTTTTCATCCGACCGCAGGCTGTTGCGCGCGCGGTTGCATCCACCGCGGGGCGAAACGACTCGTCGAAGAAGCCAAGAGTTGTTGCCCTCGGATCACCTATTAGCGATTCGAGAATGACGGTTCCTCGACGAGTAAAAGCGATAGGCGACGAGTAAAAGCGTGTTTTGGCGGGGTACACGGATTTTCATAGCACCGAGAGGGAGGACGACGAAGAAGACCGTCAGAGGAGGATCAGAGGACAAGCAGGACTGTCTCTAGAAAGATTGTGGGATTCAGAAAAAGCTTGCGTTTCATGGTTTCCAGGTAGCTTAGGAAGGAGCGATAGTCTTTGTACACGAAGACCATCGTTCTAAAAAGACGCGTTTTGACAAGGAAATCGGATTTCCAGAGCATCAAGGCGGAGGACGAGCAAGACTGTCAGAAGACAAACAGGATCGTCTCTAGAAAAAGGTGGGTTTCAGAAAATTTTGAACTCTGTACAAAGATATATATATGATGGCGGTCCGGGCCTAGACTAGCTTGCGTTTCATGTTTTCCAGACGGCTTAGAAAGGAGAGCGGAGGAAAGCCGACGAGCAACGGTTCCTCGACGAGAAAAAGCGATAGTCTTTGTACATAAAAGGCACCGTTCGAAGAGGACGTGTTTCGGCGAGGAACATGGATTTTCAACAAGGATCAAGGAAGACGGTCAGAGAGGGTAAGAGGACAAGCAGGACTGTCACTAGAAAGACTGTGGGATTCAGAAAAATTAGCTTGCGTTTCATGATTTTCAGGCGACTTAGGAAAGAGCGATAATCTTTGTACGCGAAGACCATCGTTCTAAAAAGACGTGTTTCAGCGAAGAACACGGATTTCCAGAGCATCAAGAGGGAGGACGAGCAAGACGGTCAGAAGACAAACAGGATCGTCTCTAGGAAAATAATGGGTTTCAGAAAATTTTTAGGACAAGCAGGACTGTCTCTAGAAAGACTGTGGAATTCAGAAAATTTAGCTTGCGTTTCATGGTTTCCAGGTGGCTTAGGAAGGAGCGATAGTCTTTGTACACGACGACCATCGTTCTAAAAAGACGCGTTTTGACGAAGACATCGGATTTCCAGAGCATCAAGGCGGAGGACGAGCAAGACTGTCAGAAGACAAGAAGACAAACAGGATCGCCTCTAGAAAAAGGTGGGTTTCAGAGAATTTTGAACTCTGTACAAAGATATGTACATGATGGCGACCCGGGCCTAGGCTAGCTTGCGTTTCATGGTTTCCAGACGGCTTAGAAACGAGAGCGGAGGAAAGCCGACGAGCAACGGTTCCTCGACGAGAAAAAGCGATAGTCTTTGTACACAAAAGGCACCGTTCGAAGAGGACGTGTTTCGGCGAGGAACACAGATTTTGAGAGCATCGAAGGATCGGAGGACAAGCAGGGCTGTCTCTCGGAAGACGGTGGAAATCAAAAAATTTAGCTTGCGTTTCATAGTTTCCAGGCGGCTTAGGAAGGAGCGATAGTCTTTGTACACGAAGACCATCGTTCTAAAAAGGCGCGTTTTGACGAGGAAATCGGATTTCCAGAGCATCAAGGCGGAGGACGAGCAAGACTGTCAGAAGACAAACAGGATCGCCTCTAGAAAAAGGTGGGTTTCAGAGAATTTTGAACTCTGTACAAAGATATGTATATGATGGCGACCCGGGCCTAGACTAGCTTGCGTTTCATGTTTTCCAGACGGCTTAGAAAGGACTTGTACAGACAGCTTGTACAAACGGCTGGTACAGAAAAGCTACCGTTCGAAGAGGACGTGTTTCGGCGAGGAACATGGATTTTCAACAAGGAAGAAGGAAGACGGTCAGAGAAGGGTAAGAGGACAAGCAGGGCTGTCTCTCGGAAGACTGTGGGATTCAGAAAAAGCTTGCGTTTCATAGTTTCCAGGCGGCTTAGGAAGGAGCGATAGTCTTTGTACACGACGACCATCGTTCCAAAAAGACGTGTTTCGACGAGGAACACGGATTTCCATCGAGCTGGAGGACGAAGAAGACGGTCAGAGGAGGGTCAAACGATAAACAGGACCGTCTCTAGGAAGACGATGGGTTTCAGAAAATGTTGAAGTCTGTACAAAGATATGATGGCGGCCCGGACCGGGGCTAGCTTGCCTTTCACGATTTCCAGGCGGCTTAGGAAGGAGCGATAGTCTTTGTACACGACGACCATCGTTCTAAAACGACGTGTTTCGACGAGGAACACGGATTTCCATCGAGTTGGAGGACGAAGAAGACGGTCAGAGAAGGATCAAACGATAAACAGGACCGTCTCTAGGAAGACGATGGGTTTCAGAAAATGTTGAAGTCTGTACAAAGATATGATGGCGGCCCGGACCGGGGCTAGCTTGCGTTTCACGATTTCCAGGCGGCTTAGGAAGGAGCGATAGTCTTTGTACACGACGACCATCGTTCTAAAAAGACGTGTCTCGACGAGGAACACGGATTTCCATCGAGTTGGAGGACGAAGAAGACGGTCAGAGGAGGGTCAAACTATAAACAGGACCGTCTCTAGGAAGACGATGGGTTTCAGAAAATGTTGAAGTCTGTACAAAGATATGATGGCGGCCCGGACCGGGGCTAGCTTGCGTTTCACGATTTCCAGGCGGCTTAGGAAGGAGCGATAGTCTTTGTACACGAAGACCATCGTTCTAAAACGACGTGTTTCGACGAGGAACACGGATTTCCATCGAGCTGGAGGACGAAGAAGACGGTCAGAGGAGGGTCAAACGATAAACAGCACCGTCTCTAGGAAGACGATGGGTTTCAGAAAATGTTGAAGTCTGTACAAAGATATGATGGCGGCCCGGACCGGGGCTAGCTTGCGTTTCACGATTTCCAGGCGGCTTAGGAAGCAGCGATAGTCTTTGTACACGAAGACCATCGTTCCAAAAAGACGTGTTTCGACGAGGAACACGGATTTCCATCGAGTTGGAGGACGAAGAAGACGGTCAGAGGAGGGTCAAACTATAAACAGGACCGTCTCTAGGAAGACGATGGGTTTCAGAAAATTTTGGAGTCTGTATAAAGTCTGTACGAAGACATGTATACATATGATGGCGGCCCGGGCCGTGGCTAGGTTGCGTTTTACGATTTCCAGGCGGCTTAGGAAGGAGAGCGAAGGAAAGCCGACGAGCAACAGGTTGCCACGATCGTCGGTCTGGTGGGGGAGAACGAGGAGAGAACCTTCGAGCGGGACAGAGAGAGAGAGAGAGGCTGAAAACGGGCAACCAAGTGGGAAAGCGATCGGCGCGTCGGGATTTGGTTGGAATATCCGTGAAGCGAAATGCTTAGCGGTACGCAAGAGCCGACGACGCGACCGTGCGGTGTCGCGACGGGGAGACCGGATTGGTCGGTCACCTGTTGCCTGCCAGCCGTGATTGGTTGGCCTCGACGCCGCGTAACGACTGCCCGAGGAGGACAAGTGCATCATCCGCTGGTCTACGATGGACCAACGTCGGGAATGAGCGTCTCGAGGCTGCTGATTTCGTTTCTTCCACCGCAAAAACATTCCCGCGCACACGCAAAAATATTTGCTCGGGCGCGCGCCCGCTACGTTCGTCCTTCCAGTGTGGTCGGGTCAACCACGCAACGATTATGAAATACGTGTTTACCGTTTTTGCGAGCTGCCCATTCCGCGTTAAAATCGCCCGTACCCGGCTACGTAATTACGACTTTCGTGAGCCGAATATCGTACGGGAACGTTTTGCTTCGAGGCCTGCTTTGGGCATTCGACGGAAACGATTTTCGTTCAAGCATCCGGGCAGACGACCGGTTTCGAAGATTTTATTTCACGATTTATTGGAGTCGTAACGATGGCTTCGTGGCAATCGATTCAATAGATATTTTTTTTCCTTATTTTACGTCGCTTTTGGAACTCCTATTCAGGAGTTATTTCCCGACGGGACCTACAGTTTTTATAAGGTGGGTTCCGAACCACTTTGGGCACTACAGTTTAAATAGCACATGGAATTTCCAGAGATTCAATAGATTATCCAAGCATATGTTATTAATCAAAATCACACATAATGTAAATAAATGCTGGCCAATTGTAATGCTTGGTGGGTTTAGTGCTAAGAACGCGCACGCTTCCAGAAAAACGATAATCGAGATTATCGACGCGCGAGGAACGCTACTCTTACTTTCACATTCCTTCTGGAGGACCACGCGTGGGCTCGTCGCCGCTCCGATATTATTTTACTCGGTTTCCGGTCGCGCAACAGATCAAAACAGAAAGATGCACGCGAGCAGCAAATGATCGGAGAACGACGGGACCGTTCATAAAGACATCCATTTTACGCCTATTTCAAGTTTGAAAGTCTTACGTCCTAATCATATCCTAATCCTCATTGACTGGACTATAATACGATCGTTTTCGAGCAGTTAGCTTTGTTACACAATGAAAGAAGTTCAAACAGCACTTTCAGGCGACCATTATTCAGAACATTGTTTACATTATTAAATATATCGGTCGTTTACTGAACGTTTAAATATTGCACGAGGTATTGTACCAATATCATATCCATGAAATTTAAAAAATCATAGGGAATGGAAATATTTTAGGTCGGAAGAAATGATTAATTTTCCAGTTAAAACAGCTGCGAGCAGGGCCGGATTAGCAAATGCTACGGGCCCCGCGCTTCTGGGGGCCCCGCGCCATACACACAACGGCCTGTTTACACCAGGGGTGGCCAATCTTTTGCCTACCATGCGTAAAATTTGTTCACATACGAGTTCAGGTGCGCCATACAACTCGAGCACTTTTTCTACCTTCTTACGTTCGTTGTTGCGGTTGGAAAATAGGAATGGGGGTAGGATCTGCTTCGGTTAGGGGAGGAAAAGGGATAACTCAATCGCGCAACTACATTAATTAACTTGCGCCAGTTGAAAAGACACACGTTCATTGGAGCACTAATCTACAATAGTGAGAAATGATCTTTTGGACGAGAGGGCGATCCTATAATTGTAAACTGTCAAAAAATTGCGACGATTTGTTGAGTAAGAAGGCTGTATAAATTCAACTGAGAGCTCTCGGGCGTTGAAAATATGAAGATGGATTCAGTTATGGCGCCTACTTCAAAAGAATAAGTATAGGCGCAAGAATCTAGTGCGCCACTTGTAATCATCCAATGCGCCACGTTTGGCGCATGCGCCGCAGGTTGGCCACCCATGGTTTACACCAAAGATATATGACCGCCTGTCTATGCCAGGGGGCACAGATAGTTTTCCTAATAAAAAGCTCATTCAATTGTGGTTGTCGCAAAGGTGCGCTACATTTACACACGAGCGGCCCTGATGCAAAGCCTCGGGCCCCGCCATAACATTTGCTACGGGCCCCGCGCTTGCTTAATCCGGCACTGGCTGCGAGTGCAAAGGGTTAAAGGATGAAAGGCATTTACAATTATTCAGAGAATTTGTCTTAACTGGTATACTATTGGTGATTTTAGCTTGAATCGTGTGCGAGGCGAGCAACGTCTCAACGTGCAAAAAAGAATTCGAGAAGGGCAGGACTCGCGTCCGAAGCCTCGAGAACCGTACGATTCCGGGCCGTGAAAGCCTCGGATCTCTGATCCTGGAACAGGTGTAGCCGATCGGGAGAGCGGCGAGAACCACGCGAGAGCAAAGTCTTCGTCGGGAGAGCAAAGTCTGCATGATCGACGGTGTCCGGCGTAAGGAAAGCCGGTTTACGATGTCGGACTCTGAACCTTCCGTGTCATATTGATTCTATAGGAGCGAGAGTCGCTGTGGACACGAGCCTCGAGTACCGCGCGCGCGTACACGCATGCATAATGACTGGCTTTTTATGCCGATCCTCGTTTCCTTTTTTAATTCTCGCACAAACGAGGAATAATTTACCTACCGGAGACGCACAAGAGGAAATATCTCGCCGAGAACGCTCCGGATTTTCAGGCGGAACCAACATGGCGCCGCGAGTCGCGAAACTCGTACCGTTCCAACGAAACGTTATATGCTTTTATCGCGCAACCGATCTGGGAGTTAATAACAAGTAAAAGATACACGAGATAGGATGTTAATTTAACATTGTTGACTCTTTGCACTCGGAGCTGCTCTAACTCGAAAACCGAATTTTTCTTCCGGCCTGAAGTATTTCCATTTTATAGGATTTTATTAATTTTATCGGTATAAAATTGATATGATACATTATCGAATAATACCTTTAGGAGTTTATGGAAATATTAACACTAAATCTAGCGGTCAAATGACCGGTTTTATATTTTTCATCTCAGACAGTGACTCCCACAAATATTCGGACACTCTTAAAAAGGCGAGAACTTTTTAAATATTGGACTATATGATTCGAACCTTTTTGAGAAGCTAGAGCAATTAGTTTACTACAGGATGTGGAAAATAATTTTTCCAAATGTTACCTCCTCAATATTCGAATAATAATTCTTATACCATTATTCAAAATATTTGTTGCACTATTAAATTTGTATTCGATAAATCACTAAACGTATTTAACAGTAAACCTACCGAGCACTAAAAGCGATTAAAATGTTTTAGCTTACGAAAATGACAAGGCGCTATTTATTTAGATTTTGTGCAATTTTTATTACAATGTGTGCTTGGATAAAGAAACGTATGGAATAGATTTTCATGTTGGCAACTTCATAATTTCAATAATTACTTAATAATAATATATAAATTATTATTACGTAATTTTATATGCAATTTCTATCCAAGCACGTATTGTATTGTAATATGTAAAAATTACATAAAATAATTATATAATTATTGAAATTATGAAATTGCTTGCATGAAAATTTATTCTATAAAAATTGCACAAAATCTAAATAAATAGAGCCTTGTCATTTTCGTAAGCTAAAACATTTTAATCGCTTTTACTGCTCGGTAGGTTTACTGTTAAATACGTTTAGTGATTTATCGAATACAAATAGTGCAACAATTATTTTGAATAATGGTATAATAATTATTATTCGAGTGCAAAGAGTTAATATGGGTAATATTGAGGAGGGTATGCTTGATTCGATGTTTGTCTACGACGAAAGAGGAAGACCGCTACACGGATGGCCGAACGTTTCGAAATAGGTAGAGAACGTGTGCGATTTCTGAGTTCGCGGAGACCATCGTGCATAATCAACGTTCGGAATACCAAACAGCCGATTTGGCTGACGGTGCAAGGTCGCCTGCGAACATCGGCCACGAAACACACGAACGTTCTGCGAAACCGGACAGTTAACCCTTTGCCCTCGACTGAACTCTGAAAGGGCTTGTCAATCCAGTCGACAACTCGGACGTCCCTTTCGAGAGGACCCACGTTATTTCCACGATCTAGCTGGATAAAATTCAATTTTTATAGTGGAATGTCCATTTGCAAATTTCTTTCGTCCACACTATGTTCCATTAACCTTTTAGACCTCCATAATATTTAACATGTAATTTTATCTCTACAGTTAGGAGCAAAACTGATCACACACACTTTAAACCAGAATAACTTCTTTATGAATGGCCAAAACGACTTCAATTTCTCTGCAAGGCTAGATGAATTAATTTAGTAAATGACGTCTAAAAAATATGTTGAAAAAATGCATTTGGTCGGAATTGTGAAAAACAATAATAAAAATTGATTTTTACGATTTTTTTAGCTGGACCAATACCAAAGATTTAAAAGATGTATTTGGTCGACTTGTATAAATTATATACGCTCCGAAAATTTCATTGAAATTGGTTCATTGGTTTGCGAGTTATAATCGATCAAAAGTGGTAAAAAGGCCAAAAATCTTGAAAAATTGCAATTCTTATCACTTTTGATCGCTTATAACTCGTAAACCAATGAACCAATTTCAATGAAATTTTCAGAACGTATATAATTTAAAAGACTCGGATTCGTGAGTACATATTGAACTTGATCCCATCCCTACCAATGACCTACTTCACTATGGCTTTAAATAAAATAATACTGAAATAATTTAAACCCGCTAGATTGACATTTTCGCCCGCTGTGGGGCGAGAAAAGATCGCTGGCTGCTTCCAAAATGGAAACCCGTTCTCCAAATACCGTATAAATGTAGTACCGAATTGTTTCCCGTAAATAACGAATAAATCGATGCGTTCGACGCGGAGAGTTAATAGAGATCCTTGGAACTTTCACGAGTCTCGCGTTCCGTGTATCTCTCTATCGATCTAGCAGTTGCTCAAGACTTCCGGCGGCATGCGCCCTTCTGGACAATGGTTTCGATCTCTCGCTTCGTTCCTCGAGCCAGAGATGCCAGTGATCGACGAACGTTTTATTTTTTCGGGGGGACCGTACGTTTTCTCGAGGGCGAGGGCGGAATGGCCTAAAGGCGGGCACAAAAGGGAGAAGTTCCTTGAGGTGGAAACACCTGTCGGACACCTGGTTCTCGAGGCAGCCCGAAGCAGTCGCGAATCACGATCTACCACGGCGAACTATTGTTCTTGCTTGTTTCCGTATTGGGCATGCGATGATCATTCGAGACCTCGACATGCAAAAAATCCATTTGAAGAGAAGAGATATCGCGTACAATAAACGTAATAATATGGATGCATTAACGTCACGTTGCCGCATAACTTGACCCACTGGCGATCGTAAGCATGCAATTACAATATCTACCACAGGGGCGTATTAAATGCGTGTGCCTCCATCGACTCGCTTCATTTCTCTAAGAAACGGCCGTTGAAATTTTGTGGATCTTCGACGAATTTATTTGAACAAATATAGGTGTAGAAATAAGTTCTCTCCGTCGAATTTCAATCGTTTGTTATGATCATCTTTTGCAAGATAACCTTTCGCTACTTTAGCAATCTGCAATACCGACAGAGGAAGAAACAAAACATTGTCGCAATGCAACAAACTTCACATTATAACTTCCTTATTATCGTTAACAACGTCACCGACGAAGGAGCATATTCGGCATTGCACCTACAGAGTACATTGCCTCAAAGCCACCGAGTTTCTACCGCGAGGAAATTCGTAATTTACCCAAAAAGTGGCGAATTTTAATTTTGTGGCGACGATTAATTTTATATATCTCTTTCTAAATAAAACATTTATTTTACCAAAAAACCGGAAAGAACTTATTTCTACACCTAATATTTTCTTTTTCATTTTAGCTCGAGCAAGTCGAGCACCGTGCACGTAAATACTGTACGGAAACTAAACCGCTTAGATTCTCCGGACTCGTCTGGAAATATTTCGACGTATAACGCCGCTCGAGTTCGCGATGAACGATCCGTTTCGGATGCTCTTTCACGATAGAAGGAAGGGGAGCGGATTCACCGTTGCGCAGAACTTTCTCTCGAACGAGGATTATAGTCGCGGTGCCTTGCGCCTTTCGTGCTACGTAACTTTCAAACCGTCGCAAATCACGCTGGCTCCTTCCGCGAGCGACTTCCATTCGGTATTATTCGAATCGTCGAGCTCGGACGAAACTGTAAGTCGAAACGGACTGCGTCGACATGTACGTTTCCACTTGACCGCCGTTTACTCCGACGAGAAAATGCCGATAGTTTGTAGCGTTCGTTTTCCGACGCGGCGAATTTCCAGCGGTGCTTTTCCACCGGGGAACAAGTGCGAAACTTCGGTTTCGTTGATGCGAAAAAGAGCCGGCGTCGAAGGAAGAGCAGATAGAGGAAGAAACGCGGGAGAAGGAAGACGAGAGAGAAGACAGGCTGGTCGCTGACCCGCTCGGAACGTTGACTCCATGTAGTCAGTCCCCTCTTTATATTTCCTTCCATCCCGCTTGCACCATCTCCGCCGTGTACCTTCGATTACAGCCACCAGTTACCTTACCTTACTTTACCTCGCGTTACTTTACCACGTCCGCCTTTCTTTCGCCCGGCCGATCGCGCGACCATTATATTCCGGACTTTTAGCATCTCTCCGGGATCTGTCCGTTGCTTTCCCGTTCCTCTCGTCATCCGCATTCTCGTCGCGCGTTTTTCTTCCCGCGACCGACACGCGACGACACGTTGTCGATGAGATTCTGCGCGATTCTAGTTCGAGGAGAACCGGAAGCGGACTCGAGAAAAATCACCGGTTCACCTTTCGATTCTTCTATGCAGCGCTGGTGCTCAACGATCGCTGTTCTCATTGCCAGAGTAAGAGAAGGAATACCGCTGGCTGTACGTGTATGCAGAGTTGGAAAGAATCCGGAGACAGTAGGGAATCCTGGTAGGCGTGGTCTGCTTTGCTCCCGGCTTCCAAGGAGCCGCAACAAGGCCCCACGGGGCAATGCGTAATCTACAAGACAGACAAACAGTTTTCTTTTAATTACATAACCTCTGCAAAGAAAAATCACCGATTTACCTTTCGATCCTTCTCAACGCATCTCCTGCGTCTCAACGATCGCTGTTCTCATTGTCAGAGTAACAGAAGGAATACCGCTGGCTGTACGTGTATGCAGAGTTGGAAAGAATCCGGAGACAGTAGGGAATCCTGGTAGGCGTGGTCTGCTTTGCTCCCGGCTTCCAAGGAGCCGCAACAATGCCCCACGGGGCAATGCGCAATCTACAAGACAGACAAACAGTTTTCTTTTAATTACATAACCTCTGCAAAGAAAAATCACCGATTTACCTTTCGATCCTTCTCAACGCATCTCCTGCGTCTCAACGATCGCTGTTCTCATTGTCAGAGTAACAGAAGGAATACCGCTGGCTGTACGTGTATGCAGAGTTGGAAAGAATCCGGAGACAGTAGGGAATTCTGGTAGGCGTGGTCTGCTTTGCTCCCGGCTTCCAAGGAGCCGCAACAATGCCCCATAGAGCAATGCGTAATCTATAGACAGACAAACAGTTCTCTTTTAATTACATAACCTATGCGAAGAGATACTGCTGGGCTACAACAATGGGCAACGTTAATAACGACCGCGATTTGATAAATCGGCATTAAGCGGCGGAGTCGACCGGACATGTACCGTTAGAATCGCAATCGTTCTCACCAGCGTCTTCGAGATCCGAACCCTGGTAACGGTACGGGTTCGTTTCTCAGTGAATTTTCGCTTGGCGAAGACCGTTCCTCGGTCGATGTCTAATCATCGTTAGCGGAGCTTTCCGGCGAAAATCGAGAACAGCTTCGTGAAAGCTTCATGACGTTGTCGTATTGTACGATGGTTCTGGTACGTCGCGCTGCCATCATCGTGGTCGGCCACCACCTCCCGAACACGACTCCTCCACTCCACAAACTACCCGACGTGATCTCGGCTCCTCCCGCCGCCGTTGCTCAATTATTTCCGTCATTACGACCGCCCTCTTAAGCCACGTATCCACGGGAGGCACTCCCCTGCGACACTTATATCACGATTGCTTCTCCGATACCCTTCGACAAAACTGGAAAATCCACTTGTTCCTTTTCCCATTCGCGACCTGGAACGTTCCTACATTCAATCGACCTTTTACGGAACCTGATGATGCATACGCTTTCAGCGGACACGCAGCCTTAAACTTGATCAACACATATACAATTATACAATGTACACATACAGTGGAGTCACAATTATTCGCTCACTCTTAAAAAGACAAAAACTTTTTTAATATTGTACTATACGATTTGAACTTTTTTGGGAAGCTAGAGCAAGTAGTTTGCTACAGGATGTGAAAAAAATGCTCAAAAATTGCAATAGATCGGAATTGTAGAAAAAATACTAAAAGTTGCATTTTACAACTTTTTTATGTGGCCTATATCGAAAATTTAAAAAATATCTTTTGTCGATCTGTGTCAATTAAACATTTTCTGAAAATTTCGTCGAAATCGGTAGACGTTACAATGAGCTACAAACGTTTAAAGATGGTAAAAATTCTAGATTTTCACGATTTTCGGCCTATATTTGCGGTAAATCTAATAAGGATTCTTACATCTTTCAATGCCTGTCATTTTTTTCCGAATCAACCGAATTCGATGAAACATTCACAGTGCATACAATTGACACAGATCTACAAAATGTGTTTTTAAAATTTTCAATATAGGCCCCCATAAAAAAGTTGCAAAATGCAAGTTTTAGTATTTTTTCTACAATTCTGATCAATTGGAATTTTTGAAAAAATTTCTTTTCACATCCTGTAGCAAACTAATTGCTCTAGCTTCCCAAAAATGTTCAAATCGTATAGTACAATATTAGAAAAGTTATCGTCTTTTTAAGAGTGAGCAAATAATTTTGTGTCCTACTGTATATGTATTGTATATGTATAGGTACAAAAATATTGTTGATAAGGGCATTGCTTTTCATTCAGCGGGCACGCAGCCTTGGACACGTGTTTTACACTTTTTTAATATCTTTCATACTTTTCGAGATATTCGGCTGGAAAGTTTTCAAATGAACACCCTGTATATGACGAACAAGGTTTCATTTATTCTTTGGAATTTTTCTACTTAGATATATGTACAAAAATATTGTTGACAACGTAACCGTAAACGTACACAATTTATACATATACCTATAATATACAATATGTGTACGATGATCCATTTATTTTTTGGAATTTTTCTACTCTGATACATACAGTACCAAAATATTGACAGGTAATATTTTTCATTCTTTTTCTTCAAGAATAGTTGTATTATACATTTTACTTATTATTGTTTTGAAACGTTTATGATGTACGTAAACTTACTCGTCCGCTAAAGTATATAGTTATCCAAAACATGAATGGTCATTGTTTGTTTATCGGTTGTCCTTCAAACGTGCAGAGATAATGGCAGGAAGTTCGCATAAACATTTGACGATTTGACTTGCATCGCTTTCAGCGATGCCACTGTGATTCTGCTTTCGACTAAATCGGAGCAACTGATACGGAAGAGCTTAGATGGTAACATACCGATAAACGACAATCGTGACTGCAGCGAGAGAACGTTGAATATAAAAATAATGTTGCTTGTTGAATTTCGAATCCAAGTTTTATTTGCGTTTATATACATGAATGTATCTCCCGTACTTTGACTGAGGAAAATGCGAATAAAACACCTCGGACCTGAGCCGGTAATTCTCCAAGAATTGGCTTATTTTTGGAGTAACATTGTCGAACGTTACCACATGACTAGGGATCGTAGCATTTTGTTGCTCGTCGTAACGACTAAGCCATCGCGCCGGGTTCGCAAAATACGTGTCTGCCTCGTCAACGTAGTCGGTGGAACCGTGAAAATTAGGCTCACAAGTCAATATTTTGATGGGTACGTTTACATGCAAATGGCTGTACAATGGTGTAGCATGACAGGGTGTTAGAAACAGTATGTCAGTCTCGTTATTGCTATCAGCAATTTCTTCGTGGAGGATGTTCATTACATCCAACGATCCACGCTGGTGTATCGTAGAAAAATAAACACCAGGTGCAACGTTGGTAATTATTAGTAAAGCTATAAATACTTTTCTCGCTGTCCTAGCGAATTTAACATTTATAGGAAGTGTACAGGAAGTACATATGAATATTAGCATCGGTAGCAGAGGCAATAAGAATCTGAATTCTTTGTGGGACAGTAAAGAATACACGAGGATTGTCCAGCCAATGACAAACAGCATAACGGTCTGACGATGGAAATACGTCGGACGTTTTGCTATCTGCCAAACGCATAATAAAAATACAAAGTAATACAATCCTAAAAGTACCGGTAGACCGCAGAAAATGTACCACATTAAATGCTGGGTTCCGTAGAAGTCTCCAATTTTGTGTAGAACGTTTACGCGGAAGAACTGCCAAGGAGTAACGACCAAATTGCCGTAGCAGAGACTGTCCAGCAGAATTGAGCTTGCCCCGCAAGCGATACCTATCATGCAGTACCGACCTATCAATGTCAGCTTATTTTTCAAGCTGACGCATAAGTGATAAATGCACAGGGGCAGCCATAAGACAGCTGCGGTGGGTCTCATCATACATAGAAACCCTACGATCCATAGAAAGTTGGTGTTCCTAACGTGACTGTCACGCCACGGAAACATAGACAACGCTATCATAGTAAATGCAGTTTCTACGGTATTCATAAGCGTCCTCGTAGCGCAATAATACCAGTACCAATTCAGACACAAGCTGTACATTGTCCATTTGTTCTGTGTCCATTGGTAAAACTTGAACTCCCCGTAAGCACCGAGGATTGCTTGGATTATTCGAGGCACCGTTGTCAAGACTGTTACGTAATCTAACGAAGCTAGTGCCAATGCTCGATAGATGACAGATATCAAAAACGGATATATGTAATTGCGAATGCTTAGAGTCCACTCCCACGTGAGGTATCCGTATCCAAAAGCTAAGCGATGAGCCACCTCCAACGATTGCCAATATTCATCGGGCACGTGTGCAGTTTGTACGAGAAAAACCGAGCATATCCTCCAAAGCAGTAGCAACAATAACGTTTTATATCTCCTAGAGAAATACATTTCTTGTATTCCTCCTCGCTTGATAACAGTCTTTTGTTATTATATGAATTTTTATACAGACGACAGTCGGCTCGAAAATATTCTACGCCGTTGTTCTTTCCAACTTGAATTTCATCGATGAATTACCGACGAAAATAATTGTGTGCATTACGCTTCTTATTGTCTCCTATTTCTCGAATTTCATGAAACAGTTTCTTCTTGTTTATATATAAAATGTTTGTAGATACAGATATATGTGGACACGGCCTACTCTAGTACTGGCCGTGCTGAAGGTAAAAATGGCAACACCGCGAAAGTCCGGTTGTCATATATATATCAGTATATCTAACCTAACCCAACTTATCATAGTTATAATATTAATATATTGCTTATACATAATTAAGAAAGAATTGTGTATTTTAACATAATTTTCTATGAAAAAAAACCCAAACACAAGACTCCCATTATTGAAAATCGGAGTCCCGATTCCGGATCTCCATAGAAGCGGTGTTGTCACGTTGTTCAGCACGGCTAGTGCTAGAGTAGGCTGCGACAGCGGATTCGAGTAATCGATACAGATGGAGCCACGTCGAAACCGCGACCGCAACCATTTTGTGGGATCGATTAGTTGAGAGGTCTCCGTAACGATATTTCTTTGAACAAGAGAACCAAAGTCGATAGCATCGTAACGAGAGGTGGTCGATAACCGATCGTGCATCGTTCTTTTCGAAACGAGAAATTGAAGTTCGATATCTGTGAAATAATTCGTCAAACGCCGCTTTGAGATATCGGATTCTTCGCGGTAAATTCGTTATAGCTCCGCGGCTACGAACCGAGCGTGGGTATACGAAAACGCAAGCATGTATCGTTCGGAGGAGTTGCATTTGAAATTATGCAACGAAACTCCACCATTTTGATGAGAAACAAACGCTATGAGGTAGTAAACACATTCGAAATACCTAAATATCTGTATTTCAAGTATCGGAAAGATAAGAGACCCGCCGGCACGTATGTATTTTGATTGACAATCATGGAAAGTAAATCGACAACGTTATCGAACAACGGAAAATCTAGCGGGGCGGATGATTCTAAGAGCGAGATGCAAATGGTATTAGCTAAAATGATGGAAGAGAAGCATACTTATACTTACAAGAAATTAGTGGTGCCTATGTCGATGAGGAGTATTTATTGGAAATTCTTTGGGTTTCCAGCTACCGACGACGGAGATATCCTTACTAAAGTCAAAATTGTTTGCATATTATGCAAGACACAGATAGCGTACAATCGTAACACCAGCAATCTGCGTATGCACCTGCAAAACAAACACGCGCAAGAGCTGTTAGAGCTGGAAGCTACCAATCCACCAAGAAGGCAGGTACTTTCCCAAGAAACGAAAGATCGCAGGGCCCAAAAGAGACTATTAAAGGCAGGTTTAACTACAGCGCAGCATATTTACACTACTAATGCCGATGGTACTGTACAGATAGACGGAGATATTCAGTTTGTGACAGACCCGAATATCAGTTTATCCAACATCGAAGATGACATTACCCTTGGCCAGCCTTTACGCGTTATGATCAAAAGCAGTTCCAATATCGCCAACAACAGTCAAAATGTAGCCTTTCTTATGCCCGAAGAAAACTCTGTCAATCAGTCGAGTATCGATGGGAAAACCGTGTCGGACGCTATAGCTGAATTCATTATAATGGACTTACAATTACCGGAAGTGGTAGAAGGTCGAGGCTTTCAGAGGCTAGTCGCGACTTTAAGGTCGCCGTGCGAGATTCCAAGTAAAAATAAGCTAGAAGAAGAAATTATACCAAAAATTTACGACAACTTCCGCGAAACGGTGGCTACCACTCTATCTTGTACTACCAGCGAAGTGGGTTTGACCATGGAAGAGTGGAGATCGAATTCCGATGAACGTTTCGTCACCATCTCCGCTTACTATCAGAATTCTGGCGAACCAGTCTTGGAATGTAAAGTTTTGAGTACGATCCATGCCCCTTTGGATTGGGAAGAATCTCAATGGGGTGGTATGATAGATTCTTTGCTGCTCGATTGGGAATTGAAAATTGAGAGGATAACAGCAGTGGTGATAGCTACCTCCAGGGCAGAGCTGTTATCCGCGTTGACCAATCGAGGAATAACATTAGTTCCTTGTTTACTTCACACTTTGCAAGTCTGTGCTCAGGCTTGTTTCGAGAACCCAGACGTTGCTTCTATATTGGCTAAATGTAGAGCAGCTATCGGAACTATCATAAGTCATCCGGCTGCATCGGCGGCTCTGGCTATGCAAGAGCAGTTGCTGGAGGTAAATTTTAGAGATCGCAGTTTCAAACCATTCGGTTTGAACCAATCGTTTCGAATCAGATGGTGAAATATGTTTTTCTAATACATTGTTTCAGTTGGAAGAGAACACAATGGTCATGGATTATCCATCCGTTTGGACATCAACGTACAACATGCTGGAGCAAATGGTACTGCGTCGTAATATCGTAACATCGATCCTGGAAAGTATGGAAGGAGTTGACCAAGAGATGGTGGATCTCACAAACGAACAGTGGAAGATTGTAGAGGACCTTGTAAATGTTCTGGAGCCGTTCAAAGTTACTATTATGACACTCAGCGAGGAGAAAATGCCGTTAATATCTTTGCTAAAGCCATTGCTTTGGCAACTTGTATCTTCTCACTTGAAAGTGAAAGAAAGCGATAGCGACATAGCGAGAACTTTCAAAGAATCGTTGTCCGACATGCTCTGTGATAGATACGCGGATTATAATGTTACTCTTTTACTTCAAATCGCCACTACTCTGGATCCGAGGTTCTTATAAATTGATCTTTATCTACGTATCCCTTAGCGTATTTATAAAACTATAATTCAAACTTTTTCATTACTTTAGATTCAAGCAACTTCCGTATGCTACCGAAGAAGACAAGAACCTAGTCGCGAGTCCCATTAAAGAGATGCTGAAGAAACTAATACTAGAAGAATCTGGTGATGGTACAACTATCAAAATAGAAGAAGAGCCGCCGAATAAAAAGAGTCGGCTGTCTGGTATGTATAAGTCTCTGTCACTAGTCAAATGTTAGTCTTATCGTTAGTGACAATAACGATTTAATTCTATACAGGCATGGAACTTTTGCTTGGGGGCCTATGCTCAACGAAAAGTGGAATGCCTGCAGAAGAGAAGGCGGATCTCGAGCTTGTACAGTATCATTCGGAAGCTACCGCACCACTCGATTGTTGCCCTCTTCAATGGTGGGCGAAAATCTCTGCAAAATGTCCAAATTTAGGGAAATTGGCTTGCAGGTACAACTGTGTGCCTGCATGTTGTGCACCACCTATTCGAATTCCCGCGGAAGTGCAAGTTGTGTATGACACAAGGCGAGCTGCCATACCCTCTCACCTAATAGATAAATTACTCTTTCTTCACGGTAACCATGCCGTTTGAGAGTAGCATTCAATTTCGTTCGAACTTTTTTCAAACCACCACTTTGTGATATGTGAAGCAATCTTTAAGATGTTAGTTATTTTTACACGATTGAAATTTGAAACGAAACTCTGAACAGACTCCGAACACTTTTTCTTTTTTCAAGATTACATTGCGTTAAATTAATTTTATTTTGCATATAATCGATCGTAGTAGTGTATCGAGTTTTCGTTCTTCAGTGTCTTCGAAATAAGAACGCTGCATGGTATTCACGGTGCTAAGAAAACTAATTTGTTCCGACCAAAGTTTAAGATAGGATTTTGTCTCTAATTTTTTCTTATTAAGTTTCCGACTAATAGTTTCGGAGAAGTGTTAGATATTATAGAATTGTACAGACATTCGAACGGATTAAAAGGGGTATAATAAGATTTCATTAAATAACCGAAAACTCGATGTAAGTAGTCGCAAGAAGAATAGTTTTCTAATTTAGTATTGTATAATGTATCGAAACATCAAAGATGGGTCTCAACTGTCGTGCATTATCACGAAGCATTGAAAATGAAATTTCAGTGCACAGAGTATTTACCATGTTGAAATCATTAAAATTGTGATTTTCTATTCGATCTTCGTAATTCTTCACAAATACATATATATATATCTTCTTAACAGTAGTTCGTTTCAAATTACACTTTAAATATAATTGCACAAATAATTTGTAATAGACAGTATGGTAATCGTATATTTAGCAATACCTTTTGTTTAAGAATGATATAAAAGTGAGCATTGCAACAAATGAAACTGAAGAACATAGCAAATTACTTTTGCTTAGTATTCGTGCATTATTGCACTTTGAAAGTGTTACTAACGTATATTTAAAAATACTGATTAGTATACCTTATTAGTACAGTTCTATATAGTAATACTCATTTGACGAAGCAATTTCATATGCGTCTTGTTGAACTAATGTGACTTGTCGACATAAAGTCCCTCGCCAGAAGCTGGCAACGTTAAAACGTGCAGGACAGTTGCTATGCGTTTTTTTAAAACAAATACTAATTAGTACAAATGCAGCATTTTATATCATGAGTAACTGAAATTAAATCATGATCAAAATCTACACTGTAATGAATGAACTTACGTTTCAGTACTTGAATGTAATGTAACATAACATAATATAACGTAATCTATCATAATGTAATGTAATATTGTATATAATACGCGTTATGTATGCTTAATATTAATTTAAATATGATATCCATATTTATAAACACTGTACAAAGTTTTAGACTTTATTTTTGTAAAATGTCGACACGATTGTAAAAAGTACTTTATGGTGATAACTTTTATACTGTACATACATATATACACATATATATGTATGTATACGGATTATATTCTTACATTGCATTAAAAAATGAACATTGCATTTATCGAGTTGAATCGTTTTTGGATTATTTTCGACACAAAGATTCCACATTACCCGATAAAGAAATCGATTCGAAGAAAAATCGTTCAATATATATGTGCGTTTCAATGGTTTGTATTCTTATTACTTACAATACAGAGTTTAATTACAGAAGATGATTATGTAAGACTGAATTGGTTTTCCATCCATAGGAAAGTCTCGTAGAATCTTGGATCTGCTATTCTGAGAGATGCTCTCTTATAGAAATAGTAATACAAAACTGCAACTTTAACATATTCAATTAAATGGGAGAATGCTTTGAACCTGTTAGCGGAGCTGGCATATTGCGAACACTGTGTTTTAATCACTAAATTAATTACCTCCTCTGTGCAACGAATATAGAACGTGGAAATTTTTGGTCCAATGATACGAGAAGGATGACGACCAATGCATTTTAATATCCCACGTGTGAAGAGAAATGCTCAATATCATATATGTGATACACAATATCAACGTTACACGAAATTTCGTGTACAGCAACTGTATTAATCCTACCTGTACGAAACATTGTATTATTAATCATTTCTAGAGAGACACGTTGTATTATAAAAGATCGAACGTCTAATACTCGTTGCAACCTTTTATTAACAAATTACCTGGAAGATGTAAGTGGAAAAGAAATTGACCAACAGAATCGTCAGTGTCACAACGAGACAAAAGTCTTGAACGCTTAAAAAAAAGAAGCAAGAAGAACGTTAAAAATCTGATCGAAATTTATTAACAAGATAAGATGGACAACGAATACCTACACATAAAGAATTAGCAAAGTAATTGGATTCTGTCGAGAGAAGCCGGCGAACGAATTGACGGAAATGTCAAAAAACAATATCAAATACTGCACAACTACAGTCATCAAGTATTTTTTTGTATTTAATGTACTCATTTATCAAGAGACACAGACTTGAATTATGTGTTATGAATGTTACGATTCCGTTTCCGTTATGCATATCCTTGTTTGTAATGTTTACTGTAAACGTTGCTATGGCGACGAGAAGACATATTATGTGTGAGCACTCGACGGATACACATGTATACATATACAATATATATATATTCTGTAATTGTAATATCTTGATACCCATTCATTTTGACAGCTTCATGCTCTTATTGCTCTTTTCCCATTGACTAGCCACTTCTGTTTATATTTTCATTTGGAGCACAGTGACGTCACTATTGGCTATGGCGTCACTGTGATTGTGATACAAATGCTGCATTCGACAACACGTAATCAACAGCTGACAGGTTGTGTGCTATTCACGTGCGAAAATACGAGAAACCGCGTTACCGTATGTTAATTCGAATACGCGAGGATATTCTCGGAATCGTAGACGATCATGGAATAAATGTTCAACAGTATGAAAGTTTCAAGCAAACGTCGAGGTTATCAACGTGAACTTGACAAGTGGACGATGGAAGTGACCCGTATAAACATTAACTCTTGACGTTTAGTTTTCGTATACCTACAAGCGCTTAATTAAAAAAGAAAAATACCACAATGGATATTGGAAATAATAAACGTGTACATACGCAACAATTAATTGCTATGTTTCCTATATTGGAACTAGACGACGACAACGTAGATTTTCCTCTAAAAAATCCGAGGATAACTTGGTTGGATATCGTTTTTCTCGTGTCCTCGATTCTTATGCACATCGTGGATATGGGATTCGACATAAACCTAGTCGTGAGATACCTATTGGCTGGGAAAATGACGTATTTTATATGGACAACTACTTTTATCTTTGTACCTTCACTTATCAACGTAATAATCAGTAGAAGAATGCAATACCAAGATGACCAGGTATAGCATCATGCAGTATAATTCTTTGACTTTCCACGTCGATCGTGCTCAAATTATTATTGTTCTTTTTAGATGAATTCTGCCCCAAGCCAAACCGAATCGAAGTGCATACATTCCATGTTAACAAGAAAGCTTTACTGTATCATAGTTGTCGCGTTTCAATTAGCACCGGTGCTTCGTTACTACAGGATATTGATATACGCTCTGAAAGCGTATAAATTTCAGAAACAAGGGAACAGAAATGCTCAGAGGAGATATTATGTAAAAATGCTCAAAGAAGATCAGGATGTTGCTCTCCTGAGAGTATTCGAGTGCTTTCTGGAGGCGGCGCCTCAACAAGTTTTGCAAATCACTATATTATTGAAGGACTACCACAACAAAATCAACCTAGAATGTATATATTTTGGAAAGATCTACGTATAAAGCAGCGGTTTCCAACCTGGGAAGCACCAAAACCTTTTAATAATGAATTAATGTTCATACCATAATATCTACAAATAAATAAAATGTAACAGTCTTTGAAACATGTCTATATTATTATTATTAAAGGTTGGAAACCGCTGGTGTAAAGTATAGTTACAGTTTTCGGTGTGACCTGTGTGCAAAACTAAAATTTCTGTTTTTATACTTTACAGTCATTCACCAAGTAGCTACCATCCTTAGCTCGCTTGCAAGCATGGGCTGGGCCATGGCTAGTTATCACCGTAGCATTAGATTAGTCCAACAAGATAAGCTGAACATCGGAATCATGGGAACTGTTCTGCAATTTCTATGGCACTTTTGCACAACAGGTATTTGAATGACCATCATATAAGAAAATTTGAAAACTCTTATTGACAATGAAATGTTTCAGTTTCAAGGATATTGTCGCTAAGCGTTGTCGCGAGCATTTGGCCAATACACACAGCAGTTGCTAGCATTTTACATTGGATAAGTATGAGCTGTTGGATCATTGCAGACTCCCGTGGTATATTAGAGTTCTGTAGAAACTATAATCGCGCGCCGCATTGTCCTCCAAGCTTGATAGAGCGCGTCTACTCGATAATATTATCTCTTATAATTGGCGTTGTTCATGTGTTTATATATTTAAATGCGGTAGACGGCAGCACATTCATCAAGCATGTATTCTTTTATACGATCTGCTTTTTCGAAAATATATCAGCCACTGTTCTTTGGATATACGCTTCGTCGGATGAAGTTAAACAAGCCTGGTACTTCAACGTACTCATTGTTTTCTGTATTATACCGTTCTTAATCGGCATAACGGCCATGATAGTTTATTATTGCGTTTTTCATCCATCCCTTAAACGTCTAAATCCTGTAAATACGTCATCGTAATCCGATACCGATCCACTCGCTCGGTAGTACAGTCTCATTTTGTTGAGAAAGCGTGTAAAAAATATTTCGCTAATCTTCTGTTTCGATATTTTGTACAGAACTGCTTTCACTTCCAAAGAGCATCTCATATATTTACATCTCGTGATATTATGATCGAATTATGTTCTTGCCTATCGATTCGCGATTGATGTGCGACAAATCAAACATTATTTTTTTATGATGCGAGTCAGTAGAATATTATTCATTTTAGAATACTATATAGCGAAAAATCTATTGATCAATATTTATATGCCTAATGTATGTCTTTATTCGACGCGATGATCTTCTAAATACTGCCACGTTTAAAGAGTCTGCTGGAATTACCTGATTAGGGAGTATTATAGTTTTTATTACAGACCTGGGCCTGGGGGGACACTGTCCCTGCTACTTTTGTATAGTTTGTACTTTTCTACAGTTACCTCTGGAACACAGGAGACACAGCCTGTTATATGTAGACAGCAGATTTTATGCATTTATGGCAAAAATGAGTAGGTGTAATTTGAAACAGCTAAAACATTAGAAGAATTTAAAAGTACAGCTTGACAAATCTCGGCTGACCAAAACGTAGGCATGCGCAGACAAAAACAAAAGACCGCACATGATGAGAGAAGGATGCAACATATGAACAGTAAGGTACACACCTCGTCAAAAGTGCGTACTGTCCATTATTTCTTACAGCAGTAAACATATAAAACAACTGTTTATATGTTTGTGTGAATACACTTGTGTCACTTTACTTTTTAACTGAACTGTCGCCACGTGCATTGTTTGACAGGTGACGATCAGTTGCGAGGTCCTGCCTACCTACCATTGCGCAGCGGGGACATCTCCCATTGCGGGGGACATTCAGCCGCACAGCTAGATTTGTCAAGCTGTAGTTATATTATTTTCAACCTGTTAAACATATTGAGAAAGAAAATGAAGTTGTATGTCACTCCAGTTTGTTGCAATTCCAGTGGAAAATTGTTATTTTGCGTAAAGATCCGCTGTCTAGTTATATGTATAGAGAGGATATTATGAGAGTGCTCACGCCCGAGGTTTTCCTGCCTCCACTACTGTCAATATAGATAGAGATAGATCATACCCACTTTTAGCATGGAACGAAACCTATACGCATCTTCAGCACAAACTAATCTGTATGCTCTGATAGTGTATAGGTTCCTAGTTCCCTCTGCCCTTTCCCGACAGTCCACGGAAGCAAGGTGGGCAAGATCTCAGGTGAGAAGAGCCACCAGTTGCCCAGGCCTGATTTATAAGATTGTTACTGTGCTTTCTAAATATTATATTACTTATATTAGTGTACATGAAGATCACAGTTGTATAAGTATCGAGCAACGAACAAACAATTGTAACAATATTAACCCTTTGGACTCGATGCAATTCGAATTCCGAAATCAAGAGACATCTTTCAATCTAGAATATTTCTATTCTGTATAATCTTTTCTACACTATTTTTTTACACTGTTTTCTGATACATTTCGATTTTTAGCAATTTAATCATTTAAAAACTGTTTCAAATTTTGACTGGCACACCAGAGTCACCATTCGAGTGCAAAGGATTAACAAGATATTGTAAAGAACTTGATCGTCGAAATTTTGTATCCTTTTATATACTATTTAATAAACGATACTGTCTCCATTATGTTTGCGTGCACCGATTTAATTATGAATATACTCTTTGTCGTAGCTGTATGATAATTTGATAGAATTGACGGCTAAACATATCTTTTAAATAAATACGAGACTACGATAAATTTTCTTGTCATAAAAATTTATTGAGACAAGAAAACGAAGTATTAATCATATAATACACACAAACAAGATATACCGACTCTGTTAAATAAAGATTTAGTTAAATAACAATTACTTTCAATGAATGCACAGCAGATAGATAAATTTGATTATCGTGTAGCGTATATAAAGCACATTCTCGAAGGCCATTTCAGAAATAGAAATCAAGCGTTCTTTCGCTTGGATGGTAATGCAAACGAATTTAAACTAAAATGGAATGTGCTGTATAAAATAATTTATCAACATATAACAATGCACATATTTTGGTATCGATTAGCTCTTTTCGCGGATGTCAATCCACTGGATTTTGTATTACTATAAGTATAAACTCTTTATCTGGCGCGACCATAATTTCGTGTTTCTTACTACGAATACGTAGGAACGTTAGATCGTTCGTTGGATCTAGATCTCTTACTACGGATCGTGCTTTGTCCGATAGTTGACTTATCAAACCTGCGTACTGTACTGTTGTAGTATTATCCAATGTTGACTTGATTGGAATACCTGAATATTTTGCGAACATTTGACACATTAAATCCTGTCCGATAAGATAGTATCAATTGTTGACATGAGAGTGTACATACCTTCCGCGTTGACGACAATCGTTCCAACGACTCCTTTATGCGATTGAATACGTTTCATAGTTTCCTCCACTTCTTGTGCCTGAAAGAAACAATATATATTAGCACGATATAGTTTGAAAATGCGGTACACGGTATGTTGCTGACGTACCATTTTTCGAAGTTAATATTCTATATTCAGTACAACGTATTCATTAAATAAAACGTTCTTAATTAGAACTCCTTACGCGTTCACTAAGGACAAATCGATACTTGGGTTCTACCGCCTACTAAACATTCATTAATTCGTAATTCGTATTCCTATCCTATTGTGTTCATATAAATAACATCAATGGAATGAACAAATAGATACGGTTGTGAAGTTTTAAAGTGCCATCTAGATACGTAGAGATGACACTATGGCGGGAGAATTCAATTGCGTAATTCCTTCCTCCATTGAAATATTAATTGTAACACTGTATATTGTTCAACAATTACTGTTGGTGTTGGGTACTGATTCTTATAGAGTTTGTCATTCTAAAACCAAATCCAACGTTTTCGAAAAACATTGATTTTTGTAAAAATTCATGATTTTTATAAAAAATGAAGTGTTACGCGAAAACTAAACACGCGAGACGGTTCAGGTTTGACTGAAAAGATAGAGGGGATTTTCCTCTATATTCTATATATGATCCATATAGTCAATTATATTTTTTTATTTCCCTCGCAGTAATTACACCGTTCACGTGTGTCTAAATAAATATACAATTCAATCTAAATAAATAAACGATTCATTTTTAATCAGAAGGGTGAATTTGGAGTGCAAAACTTAAAAATGTTATTGCATAATTACACATATATAAATACGTATATGTGCGCGTATATGTGTAATAAAAAATATACATGTATTTAATATTACAAGAAATTCGTAAAAATATTGTTTACAACAGGATAAGATATTAGGTTGTAAGATTTATTTGATCAGAACTTATTGTTCGTGCAAGGGAACAATTAAATCGGTTCCTTGATAATGATATTTCCCTTGAAATGCTTGAGCACACATCTTCGGTGCTGTCAATGATACCAGCATTTCTGGTTTTATTCGACTGTTCGCAGGTGGTTCATTTTCAACATCCCAACCCAATGGTATATCTATACTGCAGATGGGAACGTTTGTATTTTCCAATGAACGAACAATTGGAGCAAACGATTCTCTTACAGGAGGTTTAAACTTAAATCCAAACAGAGCATCTTATTGTTCATGCAAGGGAACAATTAAATCGGTTCCTTGGTATTCTGGTAAATTAAGATTGTACTCTTTCTCCAAGTTCTTAGGCACAAACCGGCCACCTAGATAATGATATTTCCCTTGAAATGCTTGAGCACACATCTTCGGTGCTGTCAATGATACCAGCATTTCTGGTTTTATTCCACCACTCGCAGCAGGCGGTCCATTTTCAACGTCCCAACCCGATGGTATATCTATACTGCAGATGGGAACAGTCGTATTTTCCAATAAACGAACAATTGGAGCAAACGATTCTCTTACAGGAGGTTTGAAACTAAATCCAAACAGAGCATCTACTATAAGGCCAAATTGGGATAAACGTGTCCGTACAAAATCTTCCAAGTCGTTCTCCACCAAGGGAATATCATTTTTGATGCACTGATGCAACAAATTCTGGTACAACGAATTGTTTGTTCGTTTAGGATAATAAACCTCTGGATCATATCCGAATTGTTTCAAATGTCGAGCGCAAACAAGTCCATCCCCACCATTGTTTCCTGGACCACAACAGACCAGAACCTTTTGCTGAGAATTTTTCAATAATGGATAACTATGAGCAATAGCAAATGCACAACTCTGGCCGGCAAGCTCCATTAATTGATCTACGCTGAACTTATATTTCTCAAATAAATCCTTATCTATGTTGATGCTTTCCTGTTGGTTCAAATACTTAACCATGGTCGTGTAAAAAGTTCTCCCAAAATCGGACACAAACGAATTGCTGCATAAAATGGGCTTTATGTAACTCTTAATGCACGATGTCATTTATCAATTTTGATTAAATAGCAACGTACTGTTGGAAAACTAACATTATAACCTCTTACGATTCGTTGTCTTTTCGTTTTAATACAAGCAGACGCAAACGTTATCGGCCGATAAAAGTGTTTCTTATAATATAATGAATTTTGACAACTTTTACGACAATTATGCGTGGTTTAATCAATTTTCAATTTTCTCTAACAACGTCTTCCAGTTTGAACTTTGTACCCCTTTAGACCATGCAACTTCTGTATACAAAACTTTTTCGTGCAACGCATACTTTGTGCAAGTTGCGTGAACCACCCTGTATATATGTATGTACCACATTTCTTATAATAAATTTTGACAACTTTTACGAAAATTACGTGTGTTTTAATTAATTCTCAGTATTCTCAAAAAGATGATGAAACCATCAGTCACTGTATACATTATTTCTACTTTACTGTTTTATGTGAGAAACATGTTTTTACGTAACTGCAGTATATTATTTAGTATTGTATGTGTAATCAATTTCACGTAAAATTTTATTGAAAATATTATAATTTAATTGTAATCACTATTATAAAAATAATACTACGCACATTATATGTATATGTATCACATTTCTTAGGATTATAAAAAAAGAATATATGTAATGTTATTAATTAATTTTTACAAGAACGTGTAGTTAAATAATGAATACGAGTAATAGCGTATCTTATTCAATACAATAGTTAATTGTAGTAAACTATAAATGTGTTAACAAAAAGAACGAGGATATTATTTAAATGAAATCTTACGAACATATTTGGATAGACTTTTGTTTGAATTTATCAATGTGTGCATGAATGGATTTAAATATTTCTTCTATCATCTCCACTGGAACCCATGTAGGGGAATATTTAAAATTCTCTAAATTTTCTTGGTACGAATGTCGGTCAAAGGTCATATGGTATATCGATTTTAAAGTAATTGTAGGTTTAGTCAAAGGATAATTAGGTGATAGCCTCATATTCACCACACATAAGAAGTCTTTTTTATCGAATAAAAATGCTATATAATAATATTCTTTGCTATCGAATTCAAGAACAGATTTCAATTGTAACGCTTGTACCGTCATCATAAACAGTTTTCTTTGGTTCATACACTCAACCCACAATTTTATCTGAAATAAAAATTTCTATATTAGTAGAAATAAAAACATAAATAAAAAGTTATTATGTAAAGCCTGCATGCCTTTTCCTCTATGTTCTTTTTTATTTCCACTACATAATCGGTCAAAAGCTTATCAGATAGATAATGCGGTAACTGATAGCTTTTATTAAGAACATATTCCAAATATTTAGAAAAATAAATTTGTGTAGTTATCCTCTGCCAATTTGGCCCATAGAATGTTACGAGAAGCCTAGCCGTATCGTTTTCTGGTCTGTAAGTGTCATGTCCCAATTGGGAAACATTGATTGATAAACTTATTAGGAATCTAGCCTCTGCCGGTTTGGAATCAAACTGTAGTAATATCACTTCCACATCTTCTTGTGCTATTTCCGTTGAATTCATTAATACACTGTACTCCATTTCGAACCTCTCTTGTTTCTGAAGTAATTCTATCTAAAATAAAAGATAAGGTATTACATTGAGTATACAGTTTGTATATTCCATATTTAAGGGACTCGTTTTTCCAGGATTGGAAGATGATTTGAGATTGCAGATGCAGAATGCGCCTTCTTAGTTCTCGATAATGCATAGATGGGGTTTTTCAGTAGTCAAAAGCGCTAGATAAAAGATCAATCTAGCCAGTAAGCTTCCCAAAGTGGCCAACTTCGGCGTTTTAGAAACGTAATTTGCATTATTTGGCGGCATGTAGCTGTCGCAGCTTCATGAAAATAGCTACATGCGTAGCTGTATACTTCCGAATAATACAAATTACGGGAAGGCAAACTTTGGGAAGCTTGCGTGCTAGACTAATGTTTTATCTAATGCTTTGAACTACTGAAAAACCCCTTCATTGCATTATCGAGAAATGAGAAGGCGCATCCCTCACCCTTGCAATCCTGGAAACGAGTCTATCCCCTTAAGGATTGATTATAATATTATAACAAACCTGATGCTGTTTATAACATAATAAAAGTTCCATAAGGACGTTTAGTAACGCGTTTTCATTGTTAACATTCCATTTTGCAAGACTAGGAACTTTAGCGCTTAAATTATCAATATTCATGTCTATTAAGAAAGTATCATCATTAAATATAAAGTCAGGGCCCAGCTCGGGGCGCTGTGAATCGAAAAATACGTCCCATCTTACTGTATGTCTAGCGTATGGTATCAACAGCTTAAAACGATCTCCTTCGGCTTTATCGCAACTAGACGATGGAGATTCCACTTGGATTGGTCCACAACATATACCTTGCGAAGAAATTAGAGCACAATATTATTAAATTTGAAATGCGTACACACTACTAGGCTGTGAACATTTATGCAAATTTTTTAAATAATTGATTCAGAAATGCGTACTTTCAGAACTATTCGCAATCTGATGGCATACAATGTAATACACTTTCTGTTTCTATTGAATAATAGAGGTACAACATACGCATTACTAATTGATTAAGAAATGCATACTTTCATAACTAAAAATGTTCTTCCTATTTAGATTGCGACAAACTGGAATGAGATGTTTAATAGTTTGAAAATAATGTAATAGTATTTTGAAATTCTTCCAATGCTTTTACTGTTTCCAATTACACCTAATCATTTTTGTTATAAATGCATAAACATCCGCTGTCTATTTATAACTATTCACAATCTGATGGCATACATCGTAATACACTTTCTATTTCTATTGAATAATATGAACTTACCCAGTTTGTTAGCTTCTAAAACACGCTTCAAAAGCGGCTCGATGTACAAGTCTATACGTCTTAAATGTGGATATTGTTGGTTTAACATTTTAATTGTTCCGTCTTCTATTTATGTAGGTTCGTAAACAGTCGTAACAAACGCATTAACTTTACGTCGATGTCGAAAATAATTGTTTCCAACTGCCGATAGTCTTTTGTAAAAAATGACTGTACATATGTATTTATATCTTAGGTAGTAATCTTTTAAATTTCAATATCAATCAAATGCGAACTGTTGTGTGTTATATTAATAATATTTTCTATCGACACTAAGTAAGATTTTAATTATTTACACTGACATCCATACAAGGTAAATAATTTCTGTAACGAGGGCTCTTCTCCTTACACTATAATGTTCAATGACACAAACATTACGATGAAATATTTATTTTTTAATAATTTCATATTATCTATCGTTTAACCTAAATCGATACCGTGTTATTAATTAATTTTTCCTCTGCATTCGGAACGAAACTAAAGAAAATCATGACGGAAAACAGCACTACACCACCACCTAGCGGTGAAGTTGGTAATTCAAACGAATTATCATAGTGAGTAGATGAAATTCAAAATTGTTGAAAAATTGGAGATGTCAATATATGATTTCTCCTCTATTAATATCATTAAGGGAAGAAATAACATTTAATTTGGTTTCTACTTCTTGCAATCGATGCAGACAATTTTTATTTTGCATAAAGATCCGCGATCTTTACTGGAGTCAAATAGTCAACAGGTTGAAAATAATATAACAGTATTTTTAAATTGTTCTAATGGTTTTACTGTTTGAAATTACATCTACCTATTTTTCCCATAAATGCATAAAATCCGCTGTCTAATCATCATCATCGGATTCAAAGTTACTCGCGAAAATTTTCGATACGATCACACAGTTCGACATATGTATTATGTAGTGTATATGTACACCTAATTGGTATTTATTGCACATTTTAACAATACATACAGCATGTACATTTCTATTTTGTACTTGTAGGTAGTCCAGTTGTGCGTTTGTCGTCGTCTAAGTACATAAATTCAAATATATGTATACGTACATATCAATATGGCACGATAATTTAATATTAATACATACATAGCTTTTTTCTTTCGTATAAAAGTTCTCGATCTAAACGATTTTCGATTACTATACGTTTAGATTTTAAAAATTCATACTGTATTTATGGAACGTACATCAATTTCTTGAAGTAGGAATGTCTTAATATTAGATAGATATATATTTACGTTTACGTTGAGCTTTGGTCTAAACTTTGGTAACCAGATACCACCATGGCTTATATTCGAATAATTAAAAACGTATCGTTAAAAATGGTTAAACTATTAAAAACAATTATTTAACCGATAAATGCAGTAACAATAATTATGACTAATACTTCTTGTAACCATTCGGATTGTTTTGTTGCCACATCCACGCGTCTGCGCCTAAATAGTAAACCGTAAATTAAATTGATTAGGTGGATAATTAATTGTAACTAATTGTTTGTGCAGTAGCTTACACATGTCGTCGATATCCTTAGTGGCTCGCCATCCTAATTCCTTGTTAGCTATACTAGCATCCGCGTAACTGGCAGATATATCTCCTGCTCTGCGTTCAACGATTTTGTACGGTATCTTCTGACCCGATGCTTTCTCGAAGGCACGAATAACTTCGAGTACCGAATAACCTTTTCCCGTACCCAAATTGATCGCTTTGAATCCGGATGGATTGTTAGTTTTCTGATAGATCATTGCTTTCACGTGACCCGACGCCAAGTCCACAATGTGAATATAATCACGTACACCTGTAAATCCAATTACAATTGGACATGTACTACGAGTATTTATCGGATTGTTGCTGCTATGTTACAATCGGACCAACCCGTTCCATCAACGGTATCGTAATCGTCGCCGTAAACATGCAGCACTTCTCTTTTCCCAACAGATACTTGGGTAATGTATGGCATCAAATTATTTGGGATTCCATTAGGATCCTCTCCGATCTGACCAGAAGGATGAGCACCGACTGGATTGAAATATCTCAGAGATACGACAGACCATTCCTAAAACTATCTTCGTGAGAAGTGTTTCGTTGAATCGGAAACAAATGTCGTGGAGAAACAATTGTACCTCGTCGGACGCACACAAATCTTTTAAAATTTCCTCGACCATGTACTTCGTTTTCCCATAGGGATTCGTGCAATTACCGGTCGTCATCGTTTCATCTAGCGGAAGCTCCATGGGAACTCCGTAGACAGTGGCACTACTCGAATAGATTAAATGCTTTACATTAAACTCCCTCATAGTTTCTAACAAATTCAGAGTTCCACTGACATTGGTTTTATAATACTCCAGGGGTTTCTCGCATGATTCACCTACCGCTTTCAAAGCAGCAAAATGTATAACGCAATGATACTTATACTGAAAATGTAAAGATCGTTTGTAGTATTGGTCGACCGTTTCGATTCTGCGTAAATCTTAATTATACCTTCTTAAATACATCTCTTAACTCCTTGATGTTCGTTATATCGCAAGGAATGAACGTGATTTGCTTGTTTGTTAATTTTTCTACTCTTAATAAACATTCTGGCTTTACGTCGTTTTCGCCTGCGAACGAAATACAAAAATTATATTACAGCAATGCGAGTTGATAATTAACAACTCTTCTAACTACATGATCTTTTAAAACTTTTATTTTGCATAAAGGTCTGCTGTCTATGAGATGCACCTTCTAATTTCTCGATAATGCCAAAGTAGGCTTTTTCAGTAGTCAAAAGCGCTAAATGAAAGATCAATCTAGGATGCAATTGTCTTCAAAGGTCCTATTTTTACGTTTACATTATTCTCAGCAGCGTAATTTGTATTATTCGGCACCATGCAGCTATTTTCATAAAGCTGTGGCAGCTACATGCAGCCTAATAATGAAAATTATGCCTCGTAGATATATAAATAGGACTTTTGAGGGCAACTGCGGCCTAGATTTATCTTTTATCTAGCGCTTTTGACTACTGAAAAAGCTCATCTTTGCATTTGAAATGAGAAAGCGTATCCTGCATCCTTGCAATCCTAGAAACGGGTCTTCCCCCTTAACCCTTTGCACTCCCAATTATTTTTCAATTTTGTTGCCAAGAACTCCCTACTATTTGAAGTGTTTTGTTTGAAAATTCCTTGACTGCTACTTATTTTAAACAATTTTGTTTACTGATTATATTAAACTTAGCTTTGAAACTTTGTTGTAATTGATATTTGTGGAACTTCTATTTGTTTTAATTAAAAAATAAGACAAACACGTAAAACACATACAAGAGCCTGTTTTATATACATGTTTCTTTCTCTGATCGAGTCACCCTCGACAAAGGAGTGCAAAGGGGTAATGGAGGTTTTCTACAATTGGATTCATTACTTCTCACCTTTGCAAGCATTACTAAGGTTGTCAATAACCACCACCTGAAAATCTGCTGCTAATAGTTCCAATACAGTGTGAGAACCAATATAACCAGCACCTCCCGTCACCAGCACATTCCAAGATTCATTTCCCATTTTTCTTTTTTTGTGCTGATTGTTAATAAAACATTCGATGATTAACGTCGTTCTGACTAATAAAAATTCTCTGGCATTTTAGATACTTTGTGTTAAATTATGGCCTTCTCAGCTCGTGCAAAACAAATGTAAGAGTGTAATAATATTTAATTACGAGATCAATCACACAACATGTATAAATAATTAAATAAAACACAATATACAAAAGTTATAGATATTCACGAGAAAACGAAAAATGTTTTACCTTATTGTTCGACACGCGCAGGCACTTAACCAAACGTGATGACGGCAGAAGATCAACTATCTGTACCGTATCGTACGAGAGGATGAATAAACGGCATTATCGGTGAAAGTTACGTAATTCTGACACGTCAAGATGAATTTTCCATGAAATTACTACCTGGAATTTTGACTGATTCACCAAGGAACATAAAATTTGTTGAGGTTATATTTTTTCCGTGTTATTTTCTAGTAAAAATGCCAATCAATAATTTATCTACAGCCAATAGTACGTGGTTGAAATTTTGATAAGATTTACGGTGCCACATCATAGCGTAAACAATAACGAGCACCTATCTTTTGTTCTCTAATTCATTGTCAACATAACCAATACATATTTCCCAAACTGTTTGCCAAATATGTTACTGCCTGCTGCTGTCTGCAGACGACAGACACATGTAAACATGCGCGTGTAAGCGCAAGCGCCATTGACGATCGACGCGGCACCTATATTACGTAGACCAGAGAGTGTATTCGACATATATGGATATTGAAATCTGTATTTATTTGATATATTCATATCACGGTTCTATCGTTCCTTGGAATTCTTTATGCAACAAGTTTATATATAATAAATATATACTTGTATGCCCCGCTTTTATTTGGCCATCCACCATTTTGAATTATCTTGTGACGTGCTTGTGGGCACCAGATGCTCCGTTATCTTGGAACACTGCGTTCTATGCACATTCTATAAGTATTACATGATCTAAGGTGAATACAAATGCAAGTGGCCATTGTTGTTTTGATAATCTCGTGCAATCTCGTGCCTGTACTGTACTTGCTGCATGTTGCACGGCCGAGAGACGGCCGTGGCTGTTGTCATGTGTTACGTTAATAATTACGTAAATAAATTACGTTAATTGTAATTACAATTATATAAATATAAAATTGTATTATATTTGTGTTTACTATGGAACTCCCTTGATTATCAATTGAATGTTTTAAAAGTTCCACTTCAGGATTGAATTATTTTCAGAATTGCTGTGTACGCTATTATCGCACTACATGTATCTTGCGATATCATTAGCGAGTTTGGCCTTCTTGACTACTTAGTAACGAAGCTAGTTTAATACTTATCGTCCAAAGAAATGGCATCCGGTAAGAGTACCAAAGAAGTTTTGTTGTCACTCATAGATGACATCGAACTGATAGCAAAGTAAGAAACTACATGAATAAGTTATAGTTTGGTCTAACTCTTTGCCTTATGCCAGGCCTGGGCTACATTGGCTTGCTGAACAGCTGTAGCTGCTACTCCTGTTCGGCTGCTTGGCGAGTCAGTCCCTACCACGACCAATCCGACTCTTCCTTCAGCACGAGTTCCACGACGCTGCACCGGCAGGTTACTCACCACTATGTATACATGTATATACAACCCTTGCTTGAACTGACATCAACGACATTTACCAATTCCTTTAATTGTTATGATAGGGACGATTCAGGTACAGGTAAAGAATTCGCAAAGCCGAAAGAATGAATTGAAAGTGAGTAACCTGGCGGTGCAGCATCAAGGAGCTCAAGCTGAAGGCAGAGTAGGCGATGAGGAGAAGTAGTCATATCTGTTCCACGAGCCAGCATTGTCCAGGTCTGTTATAATCAATCCTTAAAAGGGTAGACTCGTTTCTAGGATTACAGGGGTGCGAGATGTGCCCTCTCATTTCTTAATAATGCAAAAATGGGGTTTTTCAGTAGTCAAAAGCACCAGATAAAAGATCGATCTAGGCCGTAATCGCCCTCAAAAGTACTATTTTTACGTTTACGAGGCACAATTTGCATTATTCAGTCACATGTAGCTGTCGCAGCCTTATGAAAATAGCTGTATGCTTCCGAATAATGCAAATTACGCCTAGTAAGCGCAGAAATAGGACTTCTACGGCCTAGATTGGTCTCTTATTTAGCGCTTTTGACTACTGAAAAACCCCATTTCTGCATTATCGAGAAATGAGAAGGCGCATCCCGCACCCTTGCAATCCTGGAAAAACAAGTCTACCCCCTTAAATATGGAAAACACGTCAGACTCGTGGTAAAAGTTCTATAAATAATTTGGTACATATAAATATTATTGATTTAGCGAATAGTAAATAGAGTATGATCAAGAAAAATATGATAAGGCAAAGAACAGTCTACTAATGAACATATCTAATGTAATTGAATGTACGCTAAACAACACGCTGTATCGTTTTAGAGAAATGATCGAGAACACGATAACTCAGAAACCTTTGAAGCTGTCGAGCGAAGAGCACGCACAATTAACCGAATTGTTAATTGCCAAGGACAACGAATTGAAGGCGACTTTAAATCGAGCAGATGAACAGGCAAAAATCAACCTGAAGATGGATGCTCTTAGAGCAGAGGTTGAAAGACAAGATCAAGATATTCGGCAGCTACAGCAACAATTGAAAGAAGCCGAACAAATTTTAGCCACGGCTATTTATCAGGCCAAACAAAAATTACAATCGATCGCTCGTGCCAATAAACGACCTGTCCCCTCGGAAGAATTGATCAAGTATGCGCATAGAATAAGCGCATCGAACGCGATTTGTGCCCCGTTAACATGGCAACAAGGAGATCCTAGAAGACCATATCCAACGGGTAATAATTTATTAAAGTTGTATCTCCATTTCGTGCAGTTTCGCTCAAGCGTCGAACAACTTTGAGCATACTTGTTGCAGATATTGAGATGAGATTAGGGTATCTCGGACGATTAAGTGATCTTCCATTGAATGGCCAAATGCTGGGTTCACATCCCGGAATATCATCGGATTTGCATAGAGCTGGACATCCTGTAGGAGGTGCGTGCAGCAAGATCAATTTCAATATAAACAATTCTAAATATTATAAAATAATACGATAGAATCAATTGCATCCGACTTATTATTCCAGAGCCGCCGGTGTCGCAAGCTAATCAATTTGCCTGGCATCCATCCGGTGAAATCCACTTGTCGGTAAGCGGACAAGGTAGCGTTGCCATGAATACTCATAAACAGGAATCCGAAGACGTCGAAGTGATGTCCACGGATTCTTCGAGCAGTTCGTCTAGTGATTCGCAGTAAACGTAAACAAAACTTTTGTATTATTATCATAGAAATAAATTTTTTACAGAATTCTTCAGTTGTTTGTACATACATTTCGTGTCGTTCGTACGCGTAATTTACCTGCGGCACAACACGACTCCTCTTCATGCAGAGTCAAGAAGAATACGGGGTAAAAACTCATGCAAAGTTTGCCGAGTATAATACATTTCGGAATTCTTCTAAAACACCAAACAGATTTTTGTTATAGAATACTGCTGATCAGGGTTACCATATTCCGCGCGGGCCAGGTCCCTTACTCCTGCGCCCCTCGCCCTGCCGCGCCACGAAGCCAGCTTTTGCTTCCCCAACTCTCCCCACTAACGCTGACGCGTACGACTCGTTAGCTTGTTCCACGTGGTACGCGTCAGAGTAGTGGGAAGAGTGGGGGAAGCAAAGGCGGGCTCCGTGGCGCGGCAGGGCGAGGGACGCAGGGGTAAGGGGTCTGGCCCGCGTGGAATATGGTAACCCTGCTGCCGATCGAGAAACAAAAATATCGCCTGCAGTATCTTTTTACCTACCGACTTTGTATCCTCTTTGAACGCGGACTTTTCAAACAGTACATTCTGATCGATAAATTTTTGACCGTGCAACTCGCAGTCCGTTCGAACTGTCTCTATGTCTTTGTACAATAGAAGCTGTTGCAATTTCATTCCTGGAAAGGCGAGCACTTTACTGTTATATCCCGAGCTCATGATTTTCAGTGTTGTTCTAAAAATTGTTTTGAAATTATCAAACGAACGTCTTAGATAAAAACAGAAATAAACTAAGTGTAGTTAATTGTATAATGCACCTTCTAATGTTCGACATGTTAAGCATAGCTGCGCATATCAGCAACGGAGGGAGTCGTGAAATTAAGTTGCATACGCGTGCATAATTCTTTAAATACCAAGCAAATGATATTTTCATTGATAATTGAACGTACGTGGCCTTCCTGTATAGAAACAAGTACAAGAACAATACTTGTTACTCGTAGAGATACGTGCCAATCTTGTCTCGGTCGTACCTGAGACAAAGCGGAAGCATCAATGCTCTGGTTAAAGCTTCTACGTTACCCATATTCAAAAGGATGTATAGCGCTTCCATTTGTTCACGGCTATTATCCAGTGTTAGTTTCGCCATAAAGATTTCAAGCTCCGAACTATGAATTGTTTGATCACGCTGGTCGTATAGAACTAACAGATGCGATACACATTCGAAAAGATGTCTGTTGTTGATCGCTGCATCGAACTCGGAAATATTTCGATCGCATAATCTGCAATTATTTTCTGACCATGTTCAAAATGTGATAGCTAGGACAGTGGTCGGCAAACTCATTAGTAGACTCCGGATTTTATGCATTTGTGACAGAAATTGGTGGGAGCAATTTAAAACTGTGCAAAGATTAGAACACTTTAGGTGTATTAATATATTATTTTCAAAATTACGAGTGAAAAATAGAAGTTTAGTGTTTTGCAATTGATGCGCATACTTTTTATTTTGCATAGGGATCCGGAATCTACTCATTAGTCGAAAGAGCCAAATTATCAGCGGTACAACGATTTGGATTTCTTTCGAGAGGCAAATTTCTTTACAAGAATCCTGAGAAGCGGAGTATGTGGTTATACCTTTGCACGGAATAGACCAGAAATCGAACAATATTTTCATAGATGGAAATACTGGGAGAAACGTCTATTCTTTGAATGGCAACATCCTGTCTTACCGCTCTCAAACGATCGAACAGAAAATCATATATTACTATCCAATCAACATCCGTTTTTGTAGCTATTCTGAAACAAGCACAATCGTACCGAAAAGTTAACGAGACAACGTGAGCTTATAAAATCAAACATACTTGGTAAACAAGTATCTAATGGTCGACAGTAATACTGCCGCAGGACGTAATTGACTCGGATCTGTCATAACCAACCCAGCAGCTGGACGACTATAGCATTTCACAGTTTTCATCGGATCAGCTTTTGGCTGTCGAGAGGTCTTCGTACTCTCGTCGATCTCGAATTTATGTAGTAAACCTTTCTTTTCTCTCCTTTAAACAGAAGCAGATCGATCAATTAATATTCATAATAATCATTAAACTCTAGAATTATAAACGTTAATGTTTATGTCATACCACAACGACTTACATCCAACGTTCTCTCTCTGGACACATCAATAAACATGTTCCTTGTATCGAATCAGTCATTTTTATGTATGCGATTATTATTCTACAAATATGTACATAGGTATATATATATTGGACTTTCGTGCGTTTCAATAGTTTCTCCAGCAATCTTCTACAAATTATCAATCCCAAACCATCAAAATAAATGCTGCCATGGACTTTATTGGGAGCGACGACATATTTGCTAATATAGTTGTGGCGAATGTGACCTTCCTTATCGACTGTCAAATTTTAAGCACCGACGAGACAGCTGGGTGTGGGGATAACGTGGAACTTGCAGTGATCTGAAATACCACATCGCTAGAAGTTCCACGCTTTCTAAATAAATCACCGACGAGAGTCGTCCGAGGAAGCCGAATTGTCAAACAGTAATAAAATACGATTGTTACATGTGTATATTTCGTCACAGCCTTTCATCGAGGACACATGCCTAGGTTTTAGGCGTCGATTCGCAATCTCCGCGACCATGACAACTAAAACCATGTCGATGTCGTCGCGAAATACGTGTATGTATATACAGGTACTACTTGGACGCGCTTCCGTGTAGGTACACCTGCCTCTGTAAGTACGAAATAGCATTGCGGCGTGAACGAAAAGATAACGTGCACTGACGCGCGTGTAAAATGGAAGGAGCGGAAAAGCAATTGAAAGTGGTCGAGGGGAACGTTCTTACGCGTCCTTGCGCGCACGGCTTGCACGATACCAAACGATGCGTTGTCATCTCTGTCGACACCGTTATTACACAAAGGTTAATGATCTTACGTAAACTTTAACTTACGTTCCTCCATTTCTTTTTTCTTCGCTCTGTTTGATTTTCATCTCCATCCGTATTCTATATTTCGGATGATATTCTCCCGAAAATTCTTTGTTCTTCTCGTTACAGGGAAAGAACGGCCTCGATACGTTCTACACGTTCCATTTTCTTCGACACACGTATCATATTTACATATACATATGTACATAGGATGATTCGACCGTATATCTTCATTTATGGATAATATCATTTAATTACGGTAAATTACTAGTTTCGCTAAATTGCTTTTACCGGTGTTGCACGACCTTCCACATTGTATTTACCTGTTCCGAGAAACGCAACTGCGCCAACCTGAACGCAAGGTACTTGACATCTTGGACTAAGTTGCAGTTATACTCGACCGATTACATATAATTTTCAATATGAATCAAGGACTGCGTACAATGTCTAATGTTAGCTGTGTCTTGAGACTTTATCGCGTATCTCTCGATCGCGACGTAAAATTATTAATTATGCATCGCGGAAATTGAGAAACCAGTATAACGATCGAGTCACGTGGAATCGTACCGGAAAAAACAGTGACGCGATCTAATCCTATTTACAGAACAATTCTTCCCAGAATCTCAGGCGGTTTAGGGATACACGTCGTAGGTACACGTGCACTAGGGTAGCTCTTGTTTTCAACTTTTGAATTTCTTTTACGCCATCCCCCACAATTGTTGCAAATAATTTAAAAAAATCTGTACAAAGTTTGAGCTCGATCGAAAAATATGAGCAATCTCCGGCAAAAAATCTGCAATTAACAAAACACAAGTACTGCCAGTTTGAAAAAAACATTTTTCGCTAATGTCTATTGATATAATGAAACCACACTTCAATTTTCAAATTTCAGACAAAATTTTTGGATTTTGGTCGGACGTTTTTTTCGATTTTTTCGAAAACCGTGTGTTTTACGAAAAAAAGTAACAGGACATAAAAGACGCAGCTTGTCCAGATCTACAGGTTTTGTTGAATATATTTTTCGACGCGGAAAACAGTTTAGAAGATATTCGAGAAAAACGATCTTATAAGCATCAAATTAATTATATTAATGTTCAACCATATACAATATATTTTTTCGAAAACCGTTTGTTTTACGAAAAAAAGTAATAGGACATAAAAGACGCAGCCTGTCCAGATCTACAAGTTTTGTTGAACATATTTTTCGACGGGGTAAACAGTTTAGAAGATATTCGAGAAAAACGATCTTATAAGCATCAAATTAATTATTTTCATGTTTAATCCCGTAAAAGAAATTTTAACAAAAATGTTGGACAAGAGTAAATAAGAGTCAGCCTAACGTGCACGTGCGTGTAAATTGTATTAAATTCTATTTATACTTTCATAATTGTCCGTAGGGTAGCAGACTTAGTAACATGGAAAAATTTGTTCGTTACGGTCACGCAACAAGCAACACGCAACACGCAACACATGATTGAAATACGGCAAGATTCGAAGAGAAAGGTCTACCGCAGTAATCGCGTGTATAATACACAAGAGGCGACCAAAGATGAACGATGAATGTGCATGTATACATATTTGCACCTAGGCACATGACAATCTATTGTAACGGATATGCAACACGTGCAAATATTATTTTTATATTCACGCTGTATACAGAGTAGGGTATTCATCTGCGGTAATAGACCAAGAAGCTAATACGATGCCAAAGGTAATTTCCCGACCGACGTGCACCAACCAAACACGGCTATGGGAATTCCCTTGGTGTGATGATGCACGGATGACGTTAAACGTGCCCAGTGACGTTATTTGCATCGTTGTTTGTACAAGCACGTTAATCAGGTAAAGTAAGAGGACCGGTGGCGATTCGTGGGGCACGCGTGACCTCCAGGGAATTCCTGTATAGAGAAACGGATGGCGCTGCATTGATTCAGTCTTTCTTAAAACATCGTTGATTTTTCATAGCCGCGCGCTGATACTGTACCCGAGGAAACGAGAAGACGAGAGGACGAGCGGCGGACGTCTATACACGCCTAACAGCGACCACAAAGAAAACTCGAAGGATTATACGTGCTCAGCCATTTCTGTTCTATTCAACTCGACTGGTTTTGATCGTTCGGCTATCTGGTGTTAGATCAAAACATCGCTGATTTTTCATAGCCGCGCGCTAATACTTTACCAAGGAAACGAGAGGACGAGCGGCGAACGTCTATACACGCCTAACAGCAACAACAAAGAAAACTCAAAGGATTGTACGTGCTCAACCATTTCTGTTCCGTTCAATTCGACTGGCTTTGATCGTTCGGCTATCTGAGATACTACTGCTCTAATATTTCGGTTTTAGTTTGAGACACATGAATAGATCCCGAATCATGCCTTCGGACATCTCACTCATTCATCAACCCTTAGTGACATTCAAGAATTACTTTTCCTAATACCAAGAGATCAGTGGGCCTGCCGAGTTTTTGTTAACGCTAACCGGACCGGGCACAAAATACGACTCTCAATTTATTTAAATTTCTTGCAATTTTTATAACAGTGCTTGAATGAAGAAATTCATTTAATAATTTCTAATGGAAGCGTCTTCATAATTTCGATAATTAAAAAATAAAAAAATGTAAAACCGGTCGTGGTACGGCTAAAAGCTAGCTAAGTTTGTACATAGAATCGTCAAGAGCTAATAGTTCTGGAAACTATCGTCTTCAAAAGTGCTCTTAAACGTACGTGTGCTAAGTTTCATCTTTCCTTACAACAAAGTTATTGTTTTATTATACAAAGTAGTAAAAATCGGCAACTGACACTGAAGCTGTCTGCTTCTTCTCGAGATCTATTCGCAGAGTCGCGCGCGCGTGTCGGCTCGTTTCGAAGGCATTTTTTCTAGGAAATAATTTATTGTCGAGGCTAGATGATCGCGATGGTAATGCGTACTAAACCGTTTAATTCTGCGATCTTATGCGCTCTACAGACGCGCCTACTATGCGATCTCCATAATCGCATACCGTGTACAGTGAATTACAGTAATATTCGGACACTTTTCAAAGGACGATAACTCTTTCAACATCGGATCTTACGATTTGAATTTTTTTCGAGGTTATAGCAATTAGTTCTTTGCAAGACGTAAAAAACATTTTCGCAGATCTGTGTAAATTATAGTGTTCCGAAAATTTTAACGGAATCGATTGATGTAAAAAACGACAGGCATTGAAAGATGCAAGAATCCTTAGATTTCTTTTAGTAGTAGACTGGAAATCGTGAGAAAAAACTGCAATTTTCAGCATCTTCGAAAGTTTGTGCATTGTTGCAACGTTGGCCGATTTTGACGAAATTTTCGGAACATGTTTAATCGATACAGATCTACGAAATGCATTTAAACAAATTTTTAAAAGCGCACATAAAAAAGTGGTAAAAAAATTTAAATAAAAGTGAAGCAAATTTTTATAGTAAACTAATTGCTCCAACGTCTAAAAAAGATCCCTTGAAAAGTGTCCGAATATTGCTATGATTTTCTGTATATGTTTACGATAAAAACGTTGCCTCGGCGAACAATTCGATTGTTCGTGCAAGCAAAAGTTCCACGGCCGTGGAAGAAGCAGATCTGATGACATGTGTGTACAGAGCCAAAGACGATTTCGGATACACCTTGAAACACGTTTCGACTCTTACTTGCTCATTTGCTAAACGTTCTTTTTTTCGCGACATCCAGATTAGATAAGCGCTTCTGTTTCCCACTTATTGGCACGCGTTGTCCCTCTTATTGGCCAACGCGTCGCTAGCACTCGATATTTGTATTGTAGCATTTCCTTCATCCGCGAGGAATTTCCATTGCAGTGACAGTAATCATCACCGTGTGCGCGTCTCTTTCTCGCCGATTACCAATTCGAATGAGCCAGTAGCCACGCTAAATTATCATTATTCAGAGCTTCGAACATTACTCAACTTTTCTAGGTAATTTTTCAGATAACAGGATGTCGAGTCGATCGAGATCAGCGCAGCTTTTCATTCAAATCGGTATTCTGCTGCACCGAGTCTGTACATCCGGTGAGTAGACGAAATCGATCGCGAAATACCTCAGCTCTCAAAAATACGGTAACTTTTTAAATATTGGTCGTGAAAAATTTTTGAGAAAATTGCAAGTTGTCGGAATTGTAGAGAGAATGCTAAAAGCTGTAATTTGCAACTCTTTTATGTTTGTGTGCATATATTAAAAATTTTTAAATATACGTTTTGTAGACCTGTGTCAATTGTATGCATTGTAAAAGTTTTGTCGAAATCGGTCGACGTTGCAATGAGCTACAAACATCCAAAGATGGTAAAATTGCAATTTTTCACGATTTTCGGACTCCAACTGCAATAAATCTAAGGATTCTTCCATCTTTCAATGACAGTCGGTTTTTCATAGATCTGCAAAACTATATTTTAAAAATTTCAATAAAGGCCCACATATAAATTTTAGTATTTTCTCTACAATTTCGACCAATTGCAATTTTTGAAAAAATTTCTTTTCACATCCTGTAGTGAACTAATTGCTCCAGCTTCCCAGAAAGGTTCAAATCGTATAGTCCAATGTCGAAAAAGTCTTTTTGAGAGTGTTCGAATATTAATGGGACAGTCACTGTACGTACATGGTGTAACAAAAAGCGTCATGGTTTTGGCAGACGGTTGTACACAGTAGCGCGTTACAACTAGTTGGGGCCTTGGGCAAAGTAGAATTTCGGGGCCCCTAACCCCAACTAAATAAATAACTTTATGAGAAAAACGTAGAATTTGGATCTTGGTTTGTGTTCGGGGCCCCCATTGCTTGGGACGCCGGGCATTTGCCCAAGCTTCCCATAGGATAACACGCCACTGGTTGTACACCTTCGGATCGGTGGAGATTTGTTGAAAGAAATTGCTGCAAAATTGACTTTGACTTTAGATTAGGTTACGTTACCTAACCTACGGTTCCTTTGACAAGTTTGGTCCCCATTGGTCCCCATGGTGAGTAGAATGCGATACAAACATAAGAAAATTTGACTCCACCGATCTGCCAAAACCATGACACTCAATTTTGCAACACCCTGTACAGCGTCTCATAAACTTTTTAAATATTGTACCATACGACTCGAACTTTTTTGAGTAGTTGGAACAATTGCTTTGCTACCCAATGTGAACAAAACTTTTTACGTGGGCTTATATTCACCACATCCTGTAGTGAACTAATCGCTCCGTTTTTTTGCTCGTCTTTTTGATAGCGTCCGAATATTAACGGGAGTCAGCGTATGCGTGCACGATAGCACAATCTCAGTCACGTGAATTGCTGATTTCAGAAATGATCGTTACGGTACCGAACGATTTCGAACTCGGCCGTGTCAACCCGGAAACGGCGGACGAGTTGGACTGGACGAAGCATCCTTGTCGGCGGAACTGTATAGACGGAGCTCCACCGATGGAATGTCGCTACATTTTTAAGCTGGAGGCTTATCAGACGATGAGCAAAGCGTGTTACGATTGCCCGTTCAACATTACCGATTGTTTCCGTATGCATTGCATCCCAGCCGACGGTATCGGAAGATCGATTCTGGTGGTGAATCGACAACTGCCAGGACCGCATATCGAGGTAATCCTTGTAGTCGGAATCTCTGATGTACCAACCCGTGCACGACGCGGTACGAAAAAGACAATATATATTCCGATGCGTCATGATTTGTCGGCGAACGTAATTACTCGCTGTTATTTTACAATGGATAACGGACTCGTGGCAAGGTCTCGTAACTGTTCGCAAACGGAGATATACCGTTCAAATGAAAATGGATGAATCGCTGGATCTTGTCCAAGCGGATCGTTGGTCCGGAGAATTAGAATGGTGTCGTCATAGCTAGGGATGGGATTAAGTTCAATATGTACTCACGAATCCGAGTCAAGTTCAATAGCCAAGTTTCATTTCATGGGTTTCGATTACTACTTAAAAAGCAATAAAAGTTTCAATGATTATACTTGATACTATGATTATACTATGAGGATATTCATAAAAATTTCGAAAGTTTCGAAACTGTTCGACTGAGATTCGAGTATATATACTGGCAAGTATTATTTACGTTTACTACAGCACTTGTAAAGGGTTCGAAACTGTCTGGAGAAGGTTCTCGAGTATACTTGGGAGTACTATTTTCTTTTTCGAAGTACTTGTAGAGAGTTCGAATTCCATCAATCAAGGTTAGAACCTGATTGCGAGCTACTTGATCCCATCCCTAGTCATAGCGAGGCACCTTGGCCGCGCATCTTGATGGTCGTGGGATTACTACTATTGACGCTAACGTAATGCTCGACACGTGTCGAAATATTTCTTGGTCCACAGGTGTGCCAAGGCGATAGGATCATAGTCGATGTAATAAACTTACTACATTCCGAGAGCACCACCATGCACTGGCACGGGCAACATCACGTCAAAACACCGTACATGGACGGTGTTCCGTACGTGTCTCAATGCCCGATTTCACCAGGATCGAGTTTCCGATACGACTATCTGGCTTCTGAGACTGGCACGCATTTCTGGCATTCGCACTTAGGTACGCTTGGGAACGCATACTCGATTCTACGTACACAGTACTTTCTATCGCTTTTCTCTCTCCGCTCTCCATCCCTTACACATACTTTCTTTTTTTAGGTTTTCAAAGAGGAGATGGCGTGTTTGGTCCATTGATCGTCCGCACGCCACCGAAGATGAACTGGCATCAAAATCTGTACGACGTCGACGAGCACGTTATCCAGATCTTGGACTGGACCCACGAATTAGGAATCGATAAATTTTTGCATCATCACTACTCGGGCGGAGACAACAAACCGCCGAGCATACTGATCAACGGGTTGGGGCGATTCGCGAATGCTCCGAGCGGAAACAACGCTTCTGCTGCGATGCCCGTGGCAACGTTCCTCGTGAATCAGGTGAAACAAGTTACAGTAAACATTTACCGTACAATGGAATTATTCTAACTCCATCCCTTAACTCCAGTTAAATTGTTTCGCGATCTCGTCTATCTCACGACTTACGACAGTTCGATTTTGCAGAATGTCAGATATAGATTCCGATTGATCAACGCCGAGTTCCTCAATTGTCCGGTCGAGTTGTCCATCGACAACCACACCATGACCGTCATAAGCTCGGACGGCCGCGACATCGAGCCGGTGCATGGTACGGAAGTATACACACGTTATAACAACACGTAAATACAATAGAAAACGAACACGAGCCAAGCTAACGCGCGTTGTGTTCTCTTCAGGGAAAACCCTGGTAAGCTACGCTGGCGAAAGATTCGATTTCGTCGTCGAAGCGAATCAGGCGATAGACAATTACTGGATTCGAGTTCGAGGTTTAATGGACTGCGACGAGAGATTTACGAAAGCTTTTCAAGTTGGCATATTGCGGTACGATGGCGCGATCGAGCAAGATCCTGAAGGTCAAGTCACGTACGAACGCGAATCGAACGATTTGTTGAACGAGGTATCACACTGCTGTCTGTGTTGGTTTGCGAGAATGCGGTTGAATTACTCTTGACAGATAACGCGACTCACGCGCTTCCCTGTTTCAGAGAATAAATGGTCTGAACGAGGGCACCGAAACGAACGGTAGCATCAGTGTGCCAATGCTGAGAGCGATGGACGAAAACGACCAGTCGAATACTCTCGAACCGGATTATCAATTCTACGTCTCTTACGATTTTTACAAGAAGGACAATCCGCATTTCCACCGTAGCCGCCTCTACGGCTTCCATCAAGGTACATGTAGATTTGTGGATACATGCAGCAAGCCCTCGACTTACGCGGATTCGTAGAAGTGAATCAGAAAACCAATTCCGAACTGAGAAGTCTGTTTTCTGATTGCCAGAAGAGAAGATGAAATCTCTTTGTTGTTTGACATTACACCCACCCTTTTTTGTCATAAATGCATAAAATCCGCAGTCTACTAATAACTTCTCAGTCGGCGTATGTCGAGGACTTACTGTACAGTAAATAACGTGGTTAGAAAAGCGGAATCGTCTTGCTGACGCCAGAAATTCGTATTTTTTCAGTGAACCAATCTAAACGAGTTCTCACTCCGCAATTGAATCACATCTCGATGAAACTCCCACCTGTTCCACTGCTGTCCCAGCGGGACACCGTGGATCAGGATCAGTTCTGTAACGAGAGTACTGTGCATGGATGCGAGCAGGACTATTGCGCTTGTACCCATGTTCTTAGAGTGAAACTCGGTAGCGTGGTGGAGGTGGTTTTGGTAGACGAAGGTTTCGCTTACGATGCAAACCACCCATTTCATCTGCACGGATATCAGTTTCGCGTGGTCGCGATGGAAAGGGTCGGCAGAAATGTCACCGCCGAGGTCGTCAAGCAATTGGATAGACAAGGTTCGATACGGAGAAACCTCGATCGAGCCCCTTTAAAAGATACCGTCACTGTACCGGACGGTGGTTACACTATTATAAGATTTTATGCGAATAATCCAGGTACGTGTGCTAGTTTTCCATTCTACTCGCGTATCTACAGTGGGTGTGCAAAGTATTCGTACACCTTTTAAAAACGAACGTTAAAATAGCAAAAACGATGATAAATGGCTATGATGCATAGAATACAATGCAATCAAAAAAATTGACCTTGAATCTCAAGGTCAAGGACAATTTTGCGGCAGCTTGTTTTTACCAATCTTTTAAAATTCACTACAAAAAATTAAAAAATCGTGACCTTCACTTTTCCCTTCGCAATTGCGACCAATAACAATTTAAAAAGAAAATTATTTACACATAAGCTCAGCGGTTTCCAACCAGGGAGGCGCCAAAATTTTTTTTTCGCCCGTATCTTTTGTAATGAAGTTATTATTATTTAGAACGTGTCTATATTATTATATCTATTAAAAGATAGGGAGGCGCGGAAAAAGAATTTTTTTTAGGGAGGCGTAGTAGCATAAAAGTTGGAAACCGCTGCATTAGCTAGTAAACTAATCCTTTTAACATCTCAAAAAAACTCAAGCTGTTGGGTCCAATTTTGAGAAAGTTATTCGTTTTTGGTGTAGGAATACTTTGTACACCCACTGTATGTATACAAATATGTATACCTATACCTACTGGTAACAATATTAGAAATGCATTATAACATACCGTTGATTTTGATCAGGTTACTGGCTGTTCCATTGCCACATTGAATTTCACGCCGAGGTCGGAATGTCGTTGGTCTTCAAAGTTGGGGAAGACAAAGATATGCTGCCGGTACCGTCCAACTTTCCGCGGTGCGGTAATTGGCGAATGGAGGAGAAGCATCGCCAGGTAGAACGAGATGATTCGAAGAATACCGTTTCTGCAAGTCCTATGAACAACCGAACGGAACAAACAACGAACGCGGTCGACGATATCGACGACAACAGTATACAACAAGTGGTGAAACTGATAGCTCAAGTTTTAAGAACGTTACGAATCTCTTCATCGGTGCGCACTTCGGTCGTTTCCTATTCTCTACTTTGTTTCTGCGTTTTCGTTGCCGCCATTCCGAAATTCGAATACTATATTGATGGTATTCAATTAGATAATCTATAATATTATATATGTATACATCCACGAAGGTCCGCGCATCCGTCGAATCCGACTTTTGGAGCTGACCTCACGTTCCCGCAGTATTATCCTTACACAATTACGAATGTACAGAATAAGCGAGTATCGGAGTCATGTAGGACCCACGTCGTAGGTCATACGAGTTTTAATCGCGTCTTTTTTTTTAATTTTAATTTACATGTAATTTTTACGCTGTGATATTATTATTACGTATACATACAAGGTGTTCCAACTAGAGCAGAAAATTTAGGTTTGGTGCCATTTCTGGGAAAACAAAAGTAGTAAAGATCTTTGCATTATCGAGAAATGAGAAGGTGCATCCCGCACCCTTGCAATCCTGGAAACGAGACTTTGGATTTCTTTCTCTGGGGTTTTCCAAAGTCAAAAGTTTATATGAACAAACCCTCGACCACCCAAACCTTGAAGGAGGAGATTAGACGCTGTGTCCCTGAGATCCAGCCACAATTATGCCAAAATGTGATTAAATCAAAATTTCGGTAGTAAATCAAGAAACCTGTATTTTGTTTGGAATTTAAATATTCCACTCTTGTTGGGACAGATACGCACTGGTCGAGATCTGCGCCGCGATCGCTTTTTCGTATTGCGTTTGATAAGGTATATCAAACGAATTATTTACACCGATTCTAACAATTCTGAAATTGTATTTTTTATACGTGTAAATAAATTCCTCTATCTTTACATTTATATATGTATATTTTATTCACAACGAATGAAACATATACAATTTTCCTTATTATTGATCTTTCACCTATTTGCCAAGCTTTATTAGTTATTTACACCGATTCCAAACAATTCAGAGATTGTGCTTTTCATATGTGCGAATAAATTCATCTATCTTTACACATTTGTATGTTTTTTACACATTTGTATATATAGTTCATTCACAACGAATGAAACATACAATTTTCCTTATTATTGATGTTTCACCTATTTGCCAAGCTTTATTAAAATAGACTGTTAGTACACGCTCGGTGTAATTCCTTTGTGCCATTAACAATAATTCGTGTCAACTATGTACATCAAGAGCAATGGTAATAGTAACAACAATAACAACAAGAGGAATAATAATAATGATAAACGTAATAATACTTCAATCGGTAAAGGCGATGTAGTTCCTCACGTTATAAATTATAAGCGGTGCAACGAGGATGGAACATTTCTGAATGTTCGTGATCTGTTCGTTGGACCGAACATTAGTTTGCGCTTTTGGAATCATTTGAGCGTACTATGAGACATTTGTATATATTTCTTGCATACTTGATGGAGAGTAAAGAGTATAACAAGTATCTTTTTGAGACGGACGTTGTAGAGGGTGCGCCAGTAATTTCGCCATATAATCGTGCAATTTCGCTGCGTTCTTTCCAACTTCAAATATGTACGAATAATTTTCTGTATCCAGCATCGCCATTTCAGCATAAATCTCTTCGCATAAATTGTCAGAGCTCGGAGGTTCATGCGCATACAATACATCTATAAAAAAGTACCAATTCTCTGTAAGATTATCAAAGTGCTTTTTACTGGTTAGAAACTTTGGTACATCGTTCGATCGAGAATAGATTAGAATGACTCTGGTAACGAACGTAGGAAGAGAGGTGCCGGTCTGTTTCTTCGGTGATAAAGGAACTTTCGACTGTATCTTTTCGAACAGCTGACCCAAATCGTACGAGTGTAAATCATCTTCGGGTATGTCCTCCTCGATGACGTCCAAGTGGTTCACTATAGTTTTGACGTTGCTGGTGAAATCGCATATCCACCGTGCACTCTCTGCATTTAAAGTCATTATTGCGTATTCATGACTCCGTTGGATAGACGACTTGATAGAAACAAAATTTTCGACTACTCTTTTCACCATATACAGTGGCATATACTTGGCTCCTGTAGACAGTTTGAACGGAGTGCAATTCTTCTCTCGAACGGTGTCGATCACGAATAATATTTTCTCGGGCAAATTGATTCCCGACAGATTACGCAGCAACGTGTTGTCTTCATCGGAGAAGGATGGTTTGTTATCCGGAAAGAAACACGAGACACCACCGATGTTGTTCATTCTCGATAATATTTTTCTCTCGATTCGAACTCGCACACGATCGTCGTGTATAGAGAGACAGACACTGGTAATACAATATGGAAAATATAGAAAAGAGAGACACAAACATATTTTATGTACTAAATATAATTTCTTACTCACCTCTGGGTTCGTGCTCTAACCTCAATCACGCTTAGAACGATTCATTTCATTTATAGAGACGGAGAACACTTCAACTGTGTGCAAAATGGTGCGACGACACCTTTAAAACGGGACAAAACGTATCGGCACAGTGTGTACGTGTACTATTGTATTTTAAATAGGCCCGCGAGCTTTGATAATTCAACAGTTTCTCCTACTAGTAAAGTAAATACTCCAAAAGTAATTGTTCTGTGGGGAACGTTCTCAAATAAACGGGCGTGTTTCTTCTTTGAAGGTTTATTCTAATCTGTTTTTACAATAGAAATTCGTTGGTAGGAATCCAAACGAATGAATTTCAACAAACCAATGCATATTAACAAATTAATCGAAACTATTTTACTTTACAAGTAATCGACATTTCAATAGAAATTTACATTACCGACGTCTATCTGCATTATCTCTTAGCACTGTTCCACCTAGTTCCACCTGTTCAAACTAAATACACGTAATGGAACAAGCCTTTACACTTTAAAAAACCGTGAGAAACTAATTAATTCGCCACATATTCTGTCCGGCAACGTACACTGTACACGCGTGTACGTGAGAGATCAAAGTAGTAAATAAATTAATTATTCAAAATTCAAAGCCTGTTCACGTCGACACTGTCGAGTCGAAACCAGCGCGTAGGTGGCGCCCCATCTACGGCGAAGGATTTCGGAACTAATTTCCCTATCCCTGCAATGAGTAAGACAAGGAGAGAGACAGTGTGCGAGAAGGATAGTAGAGACATCGCCGTGCCACCTCCTTTTCTGCTACACTTCGAATCCCTGTACCAGGGGAGTATTGGGAGAACATGGGAGCACAGTTGTTATCCGACTAGGACAGACTTATGCAATTTATGGAGAGAAAGAAGGACGAACGTAGACCACTAATGCCAGAATCGTGGTACTGTGGACTAAACTATACTCCACTATGACCTACTGTTGCCCCTACTTTCCTTTTCCAACGCGCTCGCCCGCTACACGACCAGCGTACCATGTCACATAAGTAGAGGTACGCTGGTGCGTGTAGCGCGCGGGCGCGTTGGAAAAGGAAAGTAGGGGCAACAGTAGGTCATAATAGGGGTATGGTTTAGTAAATACCACGGTACCACGATTCTGGCATCACTGACGTAGACCTTCTCACTCTCACTAGCTTGCGTAGTTCAAGAGATCATGACTCTTGCGCGTGAATGTGGTGCACACTCACGCACAGCTACATACATATACTGTATACACTGTACATATTTGATACAGTGCTGTCAGATCGAGGAAATCGAGGGGAATACAATACAGTTGCCCCTCTCTCTAATGACCAGATTAATTCGTGACCAGTCTTACAATTAGTGGAGGATGTTGGAGAACAGGGTTGCCATATTTTATCCCCTCCGGCCCCTTACCCTTCCGTCCCTCGCCTAGATGCTGCCTCCGCTATCCCCACTCTTACCACTACCGCTGGCGCGACCGAGTGCTAGAATGAGAGCGGTAGCATGCTACCGACTCGGTCGCGCCAGCGGTAGTGGTAAGAGTGGGGATAGCGGAGGCACCATCTAGGCGAGGGACGGAAGGGTAAGGGGCCGGAGGGGATAAAATATGGCAACCCTGTTGGAGAATGCTCATGTTGCTGGAATGGGATAGTGGAAGGGGAAAAGGAGGGAAAAATGGATCAGATATCAGTTGTAAGATTTATTTGATCAGATCTTACTGTTCGTGCAAGGGAACAATTAAATCGGTTTCTTGTATTCTGGAAAATGAAGATTTTACCCTTTTTCCAAGTTTTCTTTTTTTCTTTTCCAAGGACAATTGCATATAATTAATGTAGACATATATTCTATGAATACGTATGTGTGTGTAATAAAAAGTAGTAGGTACATAATGTAGTTTTACTTGTGAGTTGTGGTGGGGACTGGGGACAGCAAGACAATAAAACAGCAGTTCATATAAATATATTGATAGATGAGGACGTTTCCGATGTTGTCCTCGCCCAGATTTGACGAAGTCATTTTCGATGTACGATCTGGATCGTTGTAAAGAGGAGTTGGTCATGACGTCATGACGCATGTTGTACACTCCGGTAGGTTTTGTTCGGTTATCACTGTTATCAGGAAGCACAGGAGGAAGTCGCGTACTGTGTTACCTCTCGAAGAGAGATTACAGGGACGTCTAATGCCGACCGAGTGGGAAAGGGGTTAGTCGTACAAGCGGTAGGGGGCGGTAGAATCGCTGTGAAAAAGATCATGGCGCCGCGAGATGGCGGCGACGTGCGCCGATATTGACAGGTGCTAAGAGAGCATGGCGGCCAGTGTTTACGACAACTGATCGCGACCGATCGCAACCGCGGATGATCCGGGGTGTTTCTCGTGCTGTTTACGCGGCGCGGCGTTTGTTTTGGCACGGTGTCCGGTGGTTTCCGTTGCCCCGCGAGTCTTCCGCGGTTCAGTTTCGCGAGCGTATCGTAAGGAAACGGTAGGCGGTGCGCGATCGATCCCGGTCACTGGGATAAACGTAAACGTGTGTGCTCCTCGCGATCACGGGAGAGTCTTGGATCAGGTGGTGGGTTTGTCGGTGACACGGGAGAGTGTACGCGGAGAGGATCCCTGGGAAAGCACGCCGCTCTTGGTCCTAATCGTAAGTACCCTTCAGATCAACCTTCTAGAAAGCTAACAATAAGAGCGAAACGATCGATGGGCCCGAGACGAAGGGGGCGGTCTCCTTTATCAAAGAGAGAGAGAGAGAGAGAGAGCTTCTGCTGAGAATTTGATAAGCGGCTGGACAGCAGAGGCCATCTTTGAGCCTCCTTGTGTGCCCGCTGTTCACGCCGGCGAAACAGGATCACGATTACACGAGTCCGCGAGTCGTGTTACATAAAACACTCCTGTCCCATTCTGTTCTCCATCCTGTTCCATCCTGTTCCGTCCTGTCACATCGCGTCGCATCTTCTCGCGTCTCGTCGCAACCGATGACACACGCACGCTGCACGCCTTAGATAATCGTTACGCCAGAGAAAGGGCTTCATTCTTCCTGTCGCGTGTCGCTCGCTGCATACTTTTTACTTCGTCCTCAATATCCAGAGGCATTATGAAAAACGGTATTCCGATATCTTCGATGGCAGTTGCCAGCGAACGTCCGACCACTTCCGGTTATCCTTGGATCGTTCCGTTCCCCAGCCTATGTAGGTATATTATGTACACTACTGTGCAAAAGAAAGAACCACCCGGTCATATTTAATAGAAAAGCGTAAAAATTCAAATAAGAACACGGTAAGCTTTGAAAAAGGATTCCTCTGTTTAATTGAATAGTTCTAAGAATATATATGTGTTATTGCGGATTATCTAATACAGTAGGACCTCGATTAACCTCAAATAATTAAAAAGTACATTGTATTCCAAAATAAATTGTTTATTTTTCGAAAATTGATTTCCCTTTATAATATAATCATATTTAAACGCATATTTGTAGTTTAAAGGCAACAAATCAATCGTTGCACAATACAATTTCTACATAGAAATATTGTCTGTCATTATATCTTCTAATTATACTGGGTGCTTCTTTCTTTCGCACAGTAGTGTATGTATTCCGATGGTAATCGGTTTGATATTTCGCCCGTGTACCCTCGATCGATGACACCGGCGTTACGAACTGTTTATTTCGATCGTTCTGCACGCGTCGGTTTTTTTCTTTTCACGACGTTTCAATAGGACTTTCACTGACGGCGCGCGTTTGTCACCGTTAGCGGCTAGTCAGGTGTAAATTGATCCGATGATCTGACGGTGCAAATATTTGTGTCGGTCAGCGACGAGGATCGGTCGTTTCGAATGAAACGCGGCGATCGAGAGCCTCTCTCTGACGTTTCGAGAACAAAACAACTATTTACGTATTTTGATAGTACGTGCTTATCGAAAACGCGTCGCGTCGGTGCCACATGCCGGTCGACGTTTGTTGCCGCTTGCGATCGAGAATCGTCGCACAGTGGTAGCAGGGATGGGATCAAGTTGAATATACGAGAGGCGTGTATTCAAAAAATAACGAAAATTTTGTAATTTCGCGGGTTTTTTTGTTGTTGTGTTGGCAAACATGTCTGACAAGTGTCTTGGTTGTCGTATTCGATGTTTAGTCCAGGGTTTCCTAAACTCTTTCTCTGTAATGGAGCACTTCGAGGTCTTTGAATTTTGACGGAGCACACATCTTGTGTAATTTGAAGGGTAGGCAATGCCTTGACTGCGGATCTTTATGCATTTATGAAGGAATTGGTTGGGTGAAATATAAAGCAGTGGAAGATTTAAAAAATTCAAGAATGTTGTATTGTTGCTTTTAATATAACAAAACCGTTAAGGGATGAAATCAATTTTGATGTTATTCCTTCTGGCCACAACCAATGCAGAACATTTTTATTTTGCATAAAGATCCGCAGTCAGCAATGACACATAATTAGGAAAATTCTAATAATAATTCTAATAACTATTAGAATAACTATTCATAACTATTAGAATGATTAAATTATTAGAATTATATATTTATTATATATTTATATATATATTCTAATAATAATTCTATTATTAGAGAGGATAATAACTGTTATTAGAATTATTATTATAAAATTCTAATAATCTCAGGAAAATTGATACGTAAAATTATTATACTCAAAATGTGCAAACAAAGCTTTGTTAATGATATTCTCTCGCGGAGCACAGTTTGGGAAACCCTGGTTTAGTCAATTGTCGGCTTCCGAGAAAGTTGCATGCGTTTTGGTACAAAATTCGCCGTTGTCCCATCCAGAGTCGATTGACCCGAAACTTTTTTCCGTTTTTCGAAACGTACAGCGTCGCGTGCTGGATGCCGCTGGTCCGTTACGCAACCCGCCAAAATGTCAAGGGAAAATCGGCGAGGCGCGAATTAAATTAAAACGTCGCCTCGAACGAGTGCGATCGCGATAACCATGCCAATGAGAGCGAGACTTCGTCGTAATTAACCCTCGGACGACGATGAATCGTTCGCGCTGGACTGGATACGAACCCGTGTACACATATATAGTGTACAATGTAGGTAAATACCTGCGCAAATAGTTAACCCTTATACAACTGTGGGCTGCTCTTTACTTTACCACACTCAAAATTTGTGCCTTTCTCCTGCGAATTATGATGTATTTGGTATGTAAACCAGTAGATTTGTAATCGGTTCTGGCATCAATAGTTGAGGAGCTATGGTCCACTATGGTCAGTTAAAGTTGAGCATTTTTGACAGGTAAGGGCGCCGCCATATTGGTTGTAGTGACGGTCGCACGCCGCTTACTGAGTTATTACATAAAACGTTTTTATTAGCTCGCTTTCTTGTCTGTCTGTCTGTCTGTCTGTTTGTTTGTTCGGTAAAAATTTTGCAATTGATTTTAAATTTAGGATTAGGTCGAGGGGGGGCAAGGTAATCGGCTCGCAGTCGTCACTACAAACCAATATGGCGGCGCCCTTACCTGTCAAAAATGCTCAACTTTAAGCGACCATAGTGGACCATAGCTCCTCAACTATTGATGCCAGAACCGGGTACAAATCTACTGGATTACATACCAAATATGTACATCATAATTCGTAGGAGTATCAACTATGCTTCTTACATGATTTTCGTAGAATTTACCTTGTTGGAATATGGGTATACGAGGTGTGTTCGAAAAATAACAAGAATTTTGTAATTTCGCGGGCTGTATTAGTCCGCTTCGCGTCATTTTTTTTTGTTGGTTGGTAAACATGTCAGAAAAGTGTCTGTATATTGGTTGCCGTATTCATGTAGACGGATAACTAAAACTTCTCGTTATTTTTTTAACACCTCCACAGTGAAATAAATCGATCTTTCCTCGCAACGAATAATAGATTCAATTCTTCCTCTATTTATTAAATAAATTCCAACATTTGTTACTCGCGTCAAATTGAGAAAACTCTTTCGCCGAGAAACGAGCCAACGATCCGGTTCGAAAACGATCCAACGCTGTTTCCCCACCTGTTTACCTCATCTTTTTGTTATCTTATCATCATCTCTGGCGCGAGCCGCCGCGCCGATGGCAGTGTTCTCAGACGGATGCGTCGCGGCGGCCGGCATCCGATAATCTTCATAATTAAAACGCGAAGAAAAACGTTGAAATGAACGCTTTCTTAACATCGTCTCTGGAAAAGTGAATTTTCAAGGAGATTTTTCAAAGAGGTAATGTCGATTGCGAATCGGACACGGTGCCGTTTGTTTTCCATACAATTTTCTGTTTTTCCTGGTTTCTTTTTCCGCAACTGTCCTCGACGGTGCGCGCGTCACTCCGCCGGCAAAAAGTCCGATATCGCTCGGACAATTACACGATGGCGTCTGCAGATTAATCGAAGGAGCAAAGGTCGGAGCAATTGATTAATCAAAATCAGATCAATATCAAGCATCGAAGCGTCCGTGTTTGGTACGGTCACCCGGTATACGGCGTTCGGTGGCAGAGAATAGGTATTTCTCGTCGCGGTCCGGTAGTCGATCATGTAACGCAAATGGACGATGCATCGAATCGGTTGCGGCGCGGCACGGCGCGGACAACGCGTAATACTACAATTACGAGAGATTACGCGAGCGCGATGGAACGAGTCTCGTTCGTTCTGCTCGGCTACCGTGTCGAGAGGCGTACCGAGCACACTCGAAACATCTTTTCTGGTTTCGGGATCGGATCGAATCTGGATCTCGCGTCGATCGCAACACCCAGGATTTCAATTTCTCTTCCAATGGTTGCAGCTACAACTACTGCTATCTTATTATTATTATTATATACGGACCGAGGTCCTTTAATACACGAGCTTACAGACGTTTTGTATAACTGATAAAAACAAATAGAAAATAACAAAAATATACAATAAGAACGTAGGCAATTGAATATTAGTCTAAAAAAAAAATAAACTGGATTACTTGACTGCTGATTTTATGCATTTACGACGAAAATCAGTGGATGCAATTTAAAACAGTAAAAACATCGAGACAATTTAACAACGCCCATATGTTAATCTCGATATATTAAAATTATTGAAAATAGAAAGAAAGTTTCATATAGCTCTGTGTCTTGCAATTGATAAAGACAATTTTTATTTTGCACGAAGATCCGCATTCTAGTGATTACGAACGCGTAGAGGATTTTAAACTCTTTATTGAAGAGCTATCAAAACGTACCGTTGCCGAGTTCGGCTAACGACTATGTAACTGGCGTCTAGGACGCCTCGACCGGACACCTGCGGTCGCACACACACACATACAGACTCGTCGGCGGGATTTGTTTTCGCGAGAACGTAAACAATTCGTCCTCGTACTCGCCACCTGCGTTACCATATTTTTATTCCTCTATCCCTCTCGGCCCCTTACCCTCCCGCCTCTCGCCCAGTTTCGCAGCGTACGGGACGCGTCAGCGTTAGTCGGAAGAGTGGGGGAAGCACAGGCTGGCTACGCTGCGAAACTGGGCGAGAGGCGGAAGGGTAAGGGGCCGGGAGGGATAGAGGAATAAAAACATGGTAACGCTGCGCGCCACGCAGCGCTGTCCTCGGTCCGTGGTCTGTTTACATTTTTTATCTATAACGTTCGAAAACGGAGAAGACGCACAATTTAACAGGAATAGTTAACACTTTGCACTCGGAGCTATTCTAATTCGGAAACCGAATTTTTCTTCCGCCCTGAAATATTAGGTGAAGTAAAAAGTTCTGAGCGTTTTTCGCTTTATTTATATAAGCGAAAGAACTTTTTACTTCACCGAATATTTTCATTTTATACGATTTTCTTAATTCGATCGATATAAAACTGATTTAATACCTCGTACAATACTTTCAGCAGTTTCTTAAAATATTCAATACGTTTAGTAATTTACCGAATACAAATTTAGTACAGACCGCAACAAACATTTGAAATAATGGTATAAGAATTATTAGCGGCGCAAAGGATTAATTTTATATTTAATTTAACTAATAATCATATTGATTGTTCCTCTCTACTTGCGCAAATCAATTTCTATGTACCGGAACGTGTATTGGGAACTAGAGCAGGATTTCAAACACCAAAAGCCAGATCTACTTATGGATTAATTAATCCAATAAATCGCATTATAGCAGACTCTAGCACTCTCTATAATCGTATTGATTTCTTTACCGAGTCTTCGCACAATTTTAAAAAACAATTACGCAGGATTATAGGATAATACCATATCGTTTGTACCATTATTTTCTGCGCGCGTCCCTTCTTTGTTATTCTTTGTTATTATGCGTGTAGTCCCTTATCCTTTTCTATTGTAAACATTTATGTAAAAGGACCTCGGTCCGTCTATAATAATAAATAATAATAAATTCATCGATTGAGCCCACTGCGCGATCTCAAAAAGCAGACGAGCGCGCCATCGAATAGCCGGAAGTGGATTCGAAGTTCCCGGGGCGCGGATCTCTCGCACTCTATTCTCGAGGAAACCACCCTTGGGCGGAACGGGACTGTAGACGGCGAGACTCTGCTCCGATGGGTTCGACCCGATCCACCGAGAAATTGACTCGCGTTCGTGAGTACATATTGAACTTACTCCCATCTCCCCCTGGTCGCCGCTGTCACACCGCCACTGGGCAAACGTGGGTGGCTGGTTTACACGCGGTGAGTCAACGCTAGCGTTGCGTCGCCGGTATTGTGCCAGATCCTCGAGAAATCGGACCTCGTTCCCCGAGAAATTAAGAATACCCGAGCGGGATCTCGACAAACTTCCTGGCTGGATGGATCTTAACTCTTAGCACTCGAATGGCGACACTGAGGCGCCACTAAACATTGCTGTACCATTATTCAAAAAGGTATCTAATCAGTTACTAAACATTTAGGCATTGTACGAGGTATTATACCAATTTCAGATCCATAAAATTTCAAAAAGTGCAACATAAATTTCTTAGGTTTTGTGCATATAAGACAAACAATCCTATGTCAATCTTTGATCATGATTACTCTAAAATATTAAATATAATCAACCTGGAAACATTATCTGATCGAAGAATAGTATCCGACCAAAGCTTCATTTTTAATTTGTTAAATAATAATATAGATTGTTCCGCTCTCCTTAGGCAAATTAATCTTTATGTACCTGAGCGTGTTTTGAGAATGAGAGCAGGATTTCAAACAACGCAATCCAAATCCTCATATGGAGTAATTAATCCTATAAATCGGATTATTGCGAGATCAAACACACTTTACAATAACATTGATTTTTTTAATGGCACGTTACAGGCATTCAAAACAAAATTACGCGAGATTATTCGCTAATATCGTACCTGTATTTGTTTAGTTCTGCGCTTGTCCATCGAATGTAAAATTTTAGGTTAAGAAAATTTCTTTTTTTTTTCTTTTTTTTCTATGTTCTTTCTGTATATTTTTGTTATTTTCTATTTCTTTTATAAGTTATACAAAACGTCTGTAAACCCATGCATAAAAGGACCTCGGTCCGTACATAATAATAATAATAATAATAATAATAATAAAAAGAGAATGGAAATACTCCAGCTAGAAGGAAATGTTTAATTTTCTTAGTTAAAACAGCTCCGAGTGCAACCAAATTAATCTATTTTCAATCTTTCAAATTTTTCAAAAGTTCTCCACTATGAAAACATTGCATCTCTTTCAAATAATTGCAAAATAAATGGTGATAAAAACATTTTTAGTAGATACATTCGGCAGACATCAATATCATCCACTGAAGTATCCGCGACACTTTACACTTTAAACAATAGTAATTCCTGAAGAAAAACGAAGGTGGAAATGATTCTTGCGTCATCGCGTAAGGAAGAGTACACCGAAAACATTCCAATTTGAAAAAATGCGGAACTATGTGGCCCTCAAAAGATATTCCGCTTTCTCATTACATACAGTAATCGCTCCTTCGTTGTCCTGAATCGTGGGCACGGTCGTTGTCCAGTGCCTACCCACTCCACTGCCTGTCAACGAGAGGATTTAGGCCTGCGTGGATTTGGTCGCCAGATGTGTCCCAGGACTTTCTAGACCCGCGCAGAACGGAGAACAATAGGAAAGGAATATGGCAAGGAAATAAGGAGTTTTTTAAAGCCAAACAATTGACTGCTTTTGACTGCGAATGCTTTTTTTGTCATTTAACTAGCCGTTTCACTAAAGACGCAGTCATAAATCAAAAATAGTGTCCGGGCACGGTCGTTGTCCGCTCAAACCCCCGGCCTTTGGACAACGAAGGAGCTTTTACTGTAGTTCATTACTTATTTAATAAATCAAGAACTGTAATTCTAAAATGCATTTTGAAGGCAAAAGAATGCTCTTCACTTTATAAAAAGAATTCTTCCGATCGAAAATCATATTCACAAAATGTCCATTTCTAAATGCTTGTTCTAATTACAATCTTTATTAACTTTTATTGATATCAGCGTTTTTTCGGGTCCGCTGTGCGTCGAGCCGCAAAGAAAGCAAAACTGCCGCGCGAGGACGCGATGCGCGGTCCGCGAATTTTTCCGTGCGCGAACATTGCGCATCGATCCCTTTGTCGCGTGGTTTTCCGCGTTGTCGCGCCGACGCGTCTCCGGGAAAACTCGCGGTCACAGCGAATCGAATTTTTCCTCCCGATTCCTCCGCGCTTTTCGCTCCGACGACGCTGCTGCTACGAAAACGCGAATACAGCGAGGACAGCGGAGGCTAAACCCGTCGCTTCCTCGCGATCAACTCGCGTCGCGTTTCTCTTATCGGCGCGGCGCGTTGGACAGAATTACGAAGGAGCAAACTGGAAGCACGGGTCTACGCCCACGCGGAGAGCGGTTCTCATTCGCTTCCGGTCACGGAATCCTCGGCCCTAATTAATCGACGCGACGTCGGGACCCACGGAGGATCGTGTCTTAGTTTCCGTTGTTCTCATCGTTTCCGTCGTTTCTGATTTTCGAAACGACCACCGGATAAGATGCTCCTCGTTCTATTCCGATGAAACCGGAAGCCGTGTGATTGTGCGGCTGCAACTGTCGCGGGCCACTGTTTGTCCTGGTCCGATACTCGGTTATCTTATCCCGCTAGTCCTTTGCCTCCGAGCGAGATAACGAGCCGAAAGAAGGGTTGTTTGGAGTTCAAACAACCCGAGAATCCGAGGTACAAGTTCCTCGCGGGAGCTCGTTGCTCACGCATTTTCCGAGACCTGCTACCAGCAGTTTTATCGCTTTTATCATCGTACGGATTATCTTCGGCGAGATCTAACGACGATAAGAACTCGTCGCACGACTAGCGGCAAGCGTTCAAGTCTTTGCTCTGTGTAGGGAATGCGAATGTACCCCAAGCTGACAAAAACGGAAATACGAAGTCGACGAATGGAAAATTTCGAAAGACTTTCTAGACATGCTTCAAGTTTGGAAAAATTAATAACATCTCGCAAATACTCTTGCAGACAAATGTGTAGCAATTGATTGGATACCAACATATTTAATAATGTGAATAATGGTACAGTAATTTTTGGTGGTGACTCTCAGTCATCCCTCGACTGCTAAGGGTTCACCGAGGAGAAAAACGTGCATTAAATTTACGGACTTATATTTAATTTGAAATTTCCCCTCAATTTTACATTTTATATGAATAACAATAAAACTAATTTATATTTAATTTGAAATTTCCCCTCAATTTTAAATTTTATATGAATAACAGTAAATTTACTAATTTATATTTTTATTCGAAATGTTCCTTTAATTTTTAATTTTATTTGAATCATAATAAATTTACCATTTTATATTTAATTTGAAATTTCCCCTCAATTTTAAATTTTAATGAATGACAACACTAATTTATATTTTTACTTGGAATTTTCCTTAAATTTTTAATTTTATTTAAATCACTATGAATTTACTAATTTATATTTAATTTGAAATTTCCCCTCAATTTTACATTTTATATGAATAATAATAAAACTAATTTATATTTAATTTGAAATTTCCCCTCAATTTTAAATTTTATACGAATAACAGTAAATTTACTAATTTATATTTTTATTCGAAATGTTCCTTCAATTTTTAATTTTATTTGAATCATAATAAATTTACCATTTTATATTTAATTTGAAATTTCCCCTCAATTTTAGATTTTATATGAATGACAACACTAATTTATATTTTTACTTGGAATTTTCCTTCAATTTTTAATTTTATTTAAATCACTATAAATTTACTAATTTATATTTCATTTGAAATGTCCCCTCAATGTTATATGAATAATAATACATTTAATAATTTATATTTTTATTTGAAATTTTCCTTCAATTTTTTATTTCATATAAGATTGATTTCTCCTTCTCACAAAAAAATTAGAATACCTTCGAGACTTGAAGATTACTTTATTTAATAAATAAGCTACGTCAAGACGAATCCAACAACCTACTTCACTATGGATCCGAGTCTTGAAACAATGCAATTCAGTTGAAAGATATTTCAAGGTGAAGTAAAACCGAATTTCTTTATTCAAGCGATGAACTTCAATCAATGAAATATTTTCTCATTTATTCTCTTTGGCAAAAGATCATCGAACAAAAGGGAAAATATCTTCTTCGTTAATATCATTGCTTAAATAAAAAAAATTGAGCTCTATTCCACCTTAAAGCATCGAAATTACTTTCTTGCCAACCCAATAAAATCGTTGCGAACAGCTAATTCATTGGGCCCGATGTTTCACGTTAGAAACGATTTGAGCGATGAGAAAACGCGGGGCCGGTTCTGCCCGGTTTCGGCGTTGAGTCCCGCGCAGGAAGTCGATTAGAAATTCCCGCGTGCATTTATCGTATTAATTATACGTCGTGGGTTGGCTCGAAATGATCTATTGTGTTTGAATGGCCGCGTCACACGCTCTCCAGCGTTACGCGTAAGTCGAGGGAATCGACCCTCGGGCCGGATCTCGAATCCTTCTCCTCCGTCTCCTCCCGGGGTTTTTTTCCCTCGGGAAGGGGGTAATATGGAATTAAAAGGGTGGCAGGTCTTGCGTGTCACCTATTCTGCTCTGCTAAACGAACCCGAACCGCTCGGCTGGCTGTGCTCGCGCATTCAACTCGGTCACAACAGATAAATTTCTCGGTCAGAGCGGCGCATTGTGCGCCAATAAAATTCGTTTGTCTCTCGAAAGAAAGACGCGAACATCGGAACACGAATTTTCATCTCTCCGGTTGCTCTAGCAGGCAAGGCGTCGCTTCGTGCGGCCCATCTTAGCAGTTCGTGAATGTTTTCGCTTATGTTTTCACTATAAACTTCCAAAACCTCATTCTTATCGTTTTGTTAGTGTTCCAGTCTTATAATTTAATGAAAAGAGGGGGACACTGTTTTTACACGTTTGTAAAATCAACAATTATTAGAATAATTTTATGGAAAATTTATTATTATTGAGGAGTAATATTAAATTACTACGAAAGTAAACAATTTTATAGAAAATTCAATATTATTGAGGAGTAATATTGAATTATTACGAAGTTCAGTTAACACTACGCTTGTCCATCGAATGTAAAAATTTTAGGTTAAGAAAATTTTCTTTTCTTTTTTCTTTTTTTCTATGTTCTTTCTGTATATTTTTGTTATTTTCTATTTGTTTTTATAAGTTATACAAAACGTCTGTAAGCCCATGTATAAAAGGACCTCGGTCCTTACATAATAATAATAATAATAATAATAATAATAATAATAATAATAATAACACTAAATCTACCGACCTTTAAAAGTAACCGGTACACGTTGCGTTATAAAAATAAAACAAGATTAAATTTACTTGAGCTTTGTGCGGTTCGTATTGCAATGCCTGACCCATTAAATATATTTCAAATGCATAATTCTCAGAGAATCTGTGACTGTCTTCTGCCAAAACTGTTTCAATGATTCAAAATTGGGTACACGTTGCATCCAATAAAACTTTCGAACAAGGAAGTTAACCAACCAAACAAATGCTGCTAGCGAACGTGTTAATCGTTTACCACGAAAGCATCTTTATAAATTTCAACAATCAAACAATAAAAAAATCTGTAACCAGTTATCTGTCCGATGGCGATCGATTCACTGTTAAACGCCGGTATCGCGGGAGGCGTTCTCCCAAACGACTCTCGCGTGTTCCGCGTGCTCGGCAACACCTGTCGCGAGGTTCTTCTCCGCGCCGTGATCTCCACCCCCGCGATATTCGAGGTTAGGGTGGGGAGGCAGGGCCCTAGCTTCCTTCATTTCACGGCTGAGCAAACAATCGAGCGGCCGTAAGGTAAAATGGTAATACACTGGTAGGAAGCGCGCAGCCGGGAGTGGAAGAGGAACAAGAAGCCGGCGAGTAAGAGAGAGAAGAGGGCGGGACTCTTCGGAGAGCGAGAGAAGCGGAAGAAGAGCTTGAAGACAGGGTCTCCACCGAGCACAAATATTTCGTACTAGAATATACAAGAAAAAGGTACTAGATTTGAAAAAGAAGTACTAGATTTTGAATTCCTTACGTTTCATTTTAATTAGGGGCATTGTATACATACAGGGTGTCCCAAAATTCCTTCAACACCCCGAAATGGGAGGTTCCTGAGATCATTTGAAGCAACATTTTCCTTTAAAAAAATGTTATCCGCGGCTTTGTTCAGGAGTTATTAACGAAAAGCACGGACCAATCAGAGCGCGACCTAGACGCGAGATGGCACAGTTGGCCAATAGACAGCGGGCGTGCCGGGCCGACTGTGCCATCTCGCGTCTAGGTCGCGCTCTGATTGGTCCGTGCTTTTCGTTAATAACTCCTGAACAAAGCCGCGGATAACATTTTTTTAAAGGGGAAAATGTTGCTTCAAATGATCTCAGGAACCTCCCATTTCCGGCTGTTGAAGGAATTTTGGGACACCCTGTATACTAACGGTATCACTCGCGTATACACATACACTCTATCCTACATTTAAAAGAAAGTTTTTTATCTACCCCTTTCCTGTATTTTTCATTTTCTCTTCTTAGTTCTTGTAAACATCTACTTTAAGATCAAATTAGTACTTTAAGAGAAATTAGTACTATTTAATTTTAACGGACCGATTTCGCAATGCCCTGTTGCTCAAGAGAATACCAGGGTTCGTTATAGGTGAAGTGAAATAATGAGACGCGAAATCGGGTAGAACTGGAGTTTATTCTTAAATTTATTCTGTTTTTTTTAGTCTAATTATAATATTATTATTATTATTATTATTATGTACGGACCGAGGTCCTTTTATACATGGGTTTACAGACGTTTTGTATAACTTATAAAAGAAATAGAAAATAACAAAAATATACAAAAAGAACATAGAAAAGAAAAAGAAAAAAAACGAAATTTTCTTAACCTAAAAATTTGTACATTCGATGGACAAGCGCAGAACTAAACAAATAAAGGCACGATATTAGCGAATAATCTCGCGTAATTTTGTTTTGAATGCTTGTAACGTGCCATTAAAAAAATCAATGTTATTGTAAAGTGTGTTTGATCTCGAAATAATCCGATTTATAGGATTCATGATATACAATATTAAATGATAATTCTGTTTGCGAGACTCTCTGTATTATTCCGGGTATTTCAACACAAAGAGCATTTGGAAAAATTGTACTGAAAAAATTTTCTTCTATAAAAACGTGTACGCTATTATTGTTTATAAAGTTTCAAGAGACAAATTGCAAAAAAGGGCTTCGAGATGGGCGGCGAAATAACACGGAGAACATTTCAACGCAAAGAGCATCCAAAAATATTGCCTCTTCGCTTCAGGAAATTGGAAACCGTTCATCGAAAATTCAAACTGCTCTGTACTCTCTGTCTTTGTCTCTCCTGCGAAAAACATATCTGCTTCTCTGTCTTCGTAGTTTACCTCGATTGGCGCTGTTAATGTTACTATTTCCTGTCCCACGCAGCCTTAAGACCGCGCGGGACCGAACATATACCACCATCGGCGAACAGGTGAACTAAAAACTAAAAACAAAGACAGAGAGGGAGATATGTTTCTCGCAGGAGAGACACTGACAGAGAATACGAAATCTTGATTTTTCGATGAACTCTCTCCCATTTCCTGAAGCGAAGAAGCAATATTTTTGGATGCTCTTTGCGTTGAAATGTTCTTCGTGTTATTTCGGATCGTAGTAAAGAGCCCTTTTTTGGAAAAAGTGTACTGAAACATTTTCTTCTATAAAAACACGCTATTATTGTTTATAAAGTTTCAAGAGACAAATTGCAAAAAAGGGCTCTTTACTACGATCCGAAATAACACGGAGAATATTTCAACGCAAAGAGCATCCAAAAATATTGCTTCTTCGCTTCAGGAAATGGGAGAGAGTTCATCGAAAAATCAAGCTTTCGTATTCTCTGTCAGTGTCTCTCCTGCGAGAAACATATCTCCCTCTCTGTCTTTGTTTTTAGTTCACCTGTTCGCCGATGGTGGTATATGTTCGGTCCCACGCGTCCTTGAGTTATTATTATTCGGAAACACCACGAAAGTACTAGATCTGTTGGTGAACGTACTAGAACACTAAAAATTTATAAAAGGTACTAGATCTAGTACGAACGTACAAGCGGTGGAGACCTGCTTGAAGAGCGTCGAGGAGAGGCAAGCGGCAAACGACTGGTCCTCGTGGGGCTTCTCGTCGTGCGGGACAAGGAAGGAAGGAAGGGGTAGAGGATCGCTCGGGCGAGAAGTGCGTGCGCGAGAGACACACGGTATACACGGTAGTAGCTTGTAGGTTCTCATAGAGAAGAGACAGTCGTTGGCTCGCCGCAAAGCTGTTCGCGTCGCGGAGAACCGAAAGAAACCGGGTCCCACACCCTCTGTCCTAGTATTCGCTCCTCTCTCCCCCTCCTTCGCGTTAAATGCCACTTATCCTAACCGATTGGCAGTGACGCGTGTGCAGCTCGCGCGCAGATCGATTCGCAACGTTCGCGACACGCGATAATGACAATATTGATAATCGCACGAGAGAACGCGCAGATGGACGAGTGATCGGCTTTTGGTGGTGAAAAGTGCGTTCGCGCGACGAGAATCGAAAGGATAGAAGATCGTCGCGGATCTCGCCGGTTGGGAAGATCGGTGGGCGAGCTGGAAAATCGAAAGTTCGACGCGATAAGAGATCGGTGTCGGTCTCGGAAGAGCAGAGGTGAGCTGGAAGATGGAATCTCGCGAGAAGTTGGAGGAGCGAAGCGTGGCGGGACATGGGGGCCCATTGAATAGGAACGCCCAGCAGCGAGCCGGGGGTTCGCGACGAGTGCGGCGGGCTTCCACGAGTCGCTCCGAAAATAATCGTCGTATTTTTACGTCGTTTATGCCCACTTGGTCTCCGTGCTCGCCGGGGGCCGCGCAAAGTGGCGTTAATTCGCCGCGAGCCTGTCGCGACAATTGCCTCCGCAACTCCTCGGGAATCTCTCGCCTCCCACCCCGCGGCATCTCATCCGCGAGAATCTTCAGGGATATTCCGGAGACTAGGGGGTCGTCGTAAAGTAGTCTATTCAGTTTACAGGGAAACAGGAAACGTTCCGCTCGCTGTTTGCACGAGTTTCTTCGATGAAAGACCGGCACCCGACTGCCTCGCGTGCTCCAGACAGCCTGTCCCGGACTGCGCGTCGCCTATTTTCGATAACGCCGCTTCCTCGTCGCCTTATCGCCAAGCTCCAACCGCTCCGCGCTGCGAAATTTCGCGGACGTTCGCGCGATGCGACGCACAGTGGTCCGGTAGCTCGCTTTTTGTGGGCAAAACTGTTGTGGATTTGCACTTTGCTTTTTTGACTTAACAGTATTGTAGTTCGTACCAAGACGAATTCAACGACCTAGTATACCATGACCTTAGGGGGGCCTTGAAATACTATTTTTAAAAAATGGAGGTGGCCTTGGCAATAATTAAAAAGAAAATTTTCGAACTTTTTTTATTGCAATGTATAGCCAATCGAGGACTGATCAACTTTTGTTTAATATAATTTTTTGTCAGATTATCGCAAGTACTTGAAAAATCGTGAAAAGGCCACCTTCATTTTTTAAAATGGTACTTCAAGGTCCAGCCGAAGTCAAGGTATACTAGGTTGTTGAATACAAAGTACCATCTAAAAAAATTAAGGTGGCCTTGACAATAGTAAAAGAAAAGAAAATTTCGAACTTTTTTTATTGCAATCGAAGACACACCGATCAACTTTTGTTTAAAATATTTCAAGTATCGCAAGTACTTGAAAAATCGTGAAAAGGCCTCCTTCGTTTTTTAATTTGGTACTTCAAGGTCCAGCCAAAGTCAAGGTATACTAGGTCGTTGAATACAAAGTACCATTTAAAAAAATTAAGGTGGCCTTGGCAATACTAAAAGAAAAGAAAAATTTCGAACTTTTTTTATTGCAATCGAAGACACACTGATCAACTTTTGTTTAAAATATTTCAAGTATCGCAAGTACTTGAAAAATCGTGAAAAGGCCTCCTTCGTTTTTTAATTTGGTACTTCAAGGTCCAGCCGAAGTCAAGGTATACTAGGTTGTTGAATACAAAGTACCATCTAAAAAAATTAAGGTGGCCTTGACAATAGTAAAAGAAAAGAAAATTTCGAACTTTTTTTATTGCAATCGAAGACACACTGATCAACTTTTGTTTAAAATATTTCAAGTATCGCAAGTACTTGAAAAATCGTGAAAAGGCCTCCTTCGTTTTTTAATTTGGTACTTCAAGGTCCAGCCGAAGTCAAGGTATACTAGGTCGTTGAATACAAAGTACCATTTAAAAAAATTAAAGTGGCCTTGACAATAGTAAAAGAAAAGAAAATTTCGAACTTTTTTTATTGCAATCGAAGACTGATCAACTTTTGTTTAAAATATTTTTAGTCAGATTATCAAGTACTTGAAAAATCGTGAAAAGTGTTATGTGGGACACCCTGTATACTCGAGTCAAAAAATATATTCAATAAATTCCCATGAAAACGCCTTTACAATTTCAATAATTGTCGAATAAAAAATCTAAAATGTCTAACGTCTAACTTCTAACGTCTCAAAAAAAGCTCAAGCTGTTGGGTCCAATTTTGAGAAAGTTATTCATTTGTAAAAGGTGTACGAACATCTTGTATATCGACGACCACTGTATGTATATCGAAAGAAAACTGTAGCTCCTGCAGTTCTCGGTTCTGGGGCCAGGGTAGAGTGCCCCATGGGGCAATTTTGCTCAGAGCGAATCGACTCGAATCAAAGTGAAAGATGCGAACGATACGCGACGATGAAGCGTTGCGGTTCGCGTCGCATCGTCTCGCCACGCTCTCAAGCGTTTATTGCCGGGAAGAATATTTTCGACCGAGCTCTAGCTGCGCCTCTACCTGGAACCTTCCGTGAATCATCGTTCACGAAGCAGATGAGCCATCATGCGCGGCGGAGACCATTCAAATTGCACCACTTTCGAAATACCTCCGGGTTCGGACGTTCCTGTCCTCCGGTTAAAGCTCTGTCCGTTTCGAATAGATTTATTAATTTATTTATTTCCGTTTTAGAGTTATTTAAATTGAAATATCTCCAGAACTACTAACTTCTCGACATACATAGGTTAGTACTTTTTCATAACGAATGTCCAGCTGCATCGTCTGATGTATTAAAAAATGCCTAATTCCACTTAAAAAAATGAAGGTGACCTTCATATCTCTAAAAAAAATTACATAAAAACAAAAATTCTTTTTGCATCGTATGAGCCCCATTTTACCATTTAACTTTGTCTTTCAGGCATTTGACGTATCTTTAAAAACAACAAAGATATTTGAGGTGGCAACGTTAGGTGACTCAATCTGTATTATAAAGTAAAAATAGTATAAAGAACGTGTATTGAGAACTAGGGCAGGATTTCAAACACTTAAAGCCAGATCTACTTATGGATTAATTAATCCAATAAATCGCATCATAGCAGACTCTAGTACTCTCTATAATCGTATTGATTTCTTTACTGAGTCTTTGCACAATTTTAAAAAACAATTACGCAGGATTATAGGATAATACCATATCGTTTGTACCATTATTTTCTGTGCACGTCCCTTCTTTGTTATTCTTTGTTATTATGCGTATAGTCCCTTATCCTTTTCTATTGTAAACATTTATGTAAAAGGACCTCGGTCCGTCTATAATAATAAATAATAATAATAATAATAATAAAATATAAATAAATTTATATATAATCTTGTTATTTGAATAATACTATATACATCACTCACTTCTGATGGTCGGTAGGTTTAGTGTTAAACATTGTTGTTGGTCGAAGGGAAAAGTAAAGAAGATTTAAAACAAGTATCTTGTAAAACTAAGTCATATAAATGTACAAAGTTTCATTGTTACCATCTTCAAAAACAACGAACGAGACAAGTTTGTCCTGGGATAGCGACGGTATTCGGAAATTTGGATGCAGAGTCGATAAAACGTCGCGTGACACGTCACGATCAGCTGTAGACTTCGATATGCATGACGTGGAATCGCGCGGTCAGCTGGTAAAAGGTCATTCTTAAACAGAAAATCCTTGTTCGACTGGAAAATGATTCGGGTCTTCAAGAATCGATGGGCTAGAGTTTGGGGAACCGAAGAGACGATCCTGATTCCGCGAGGGCGGTCTCGAAAAGATGCGTCGCGGGCAGGTGAACGAATCCCTGCTCTTCTCACGATTCGCGTTCGCCTCTTTAGCCTGTCCATCGACCCTAACTAGCTATTTATATACACGAGTCTCTTGTCTCTGTGGTCGTGGCTTCTGCGTATCTACGTCGACGAGATACACGAGCTCTCTGTGCACCGTGTGGCGCGTATTCCGCTCGTATTCCGTGCGTCGACGAGTGTGCTCCGTTCGGGCTCGCCCAATTACGAGTCCGTCGGGCCACCGGTTCGCTGTTTTCCTCGGGGAATCACTCCTCGATCTTCCTTTAGACTTCGATGCCTCGATTGCGGTCGACGTCTAAATTAGGCTGCTGTTCTGTTCGATGATAGGGCTCTGTTACTTTTCCGAAGCTTCGACTCTTTGAAGGAACTTTGATGTTTTGGAGTTTCGAGATTTCGAGGTTTTGAAGTTTCGAAGTATCGAGCTTTCAAAGTTCTGAGCTTTCGAGGTTTCAAAGTTCCGAGGTTTCAAAGTTCCGAGGTTTCGGGGTTTCAAAATTTCGAGCTTTCAAAGTTCCGAGGTTTCGGGGTTTCAAAATTTCGAGCTTTCAAAGTTTCGAAGTTTTGAAGGTTTCGAAGTTCCGAGGTTTCGTAGTTTCGAGGTTTCAAAGTTCTGAGCTTTCTAGGTTTCAAAGTTCTGAGCTTTATAGGTTTCAAAGTTCTGAGCTTTCGAGGTTTCAAAGTTTTGAAGGTTCGAAGTTTCGAGGTTTCAAAGTTTCGAAGTTTTGAAGGTTCGAAGTTTCGAGGTTTCGAAGTTCTGAGGTTTTGAAGTATCGAGCTTCCGAGGTTTCGAAGTTTCGAAGTTCTGAGGTTTCGAGCTTCCGAAGTTTCGTAGTTTCGAGGTTTCGATGTTTCGATATTTCGTGGTTTTGAAGTTTTGATGTTTCGATATTTCGTGGTTTTGAAGTTTCGAAGTATCGAGCTTTCGAGGTTTCAAAGTTTCGAAGTTTTGAAGGTTCGAAGTTTCGAGGTTTCGAAGTTCTGAGGTTTTGAAGTATCGAGCTTCCGAGGTTTCGAAGTTCTGAGGTTTCGAGCTTTCGAAGTTTCGTAGTTTCGAGGTTTCGAGCTTTCGAAGTTTCGTAGTTTCGAGGTTTCGATGTTTCGATATTTCGTGGTTTTGAAGTTTTGATGTTTCGATATTTCGTGGTTTTGAAGTTTTGATGTTTCGATATTTCGTGGTTTTGAAGTTTCGAAGTATCGAGCTTCCGAGGTTTCGAAGTTCTGAGGTTTCGAGCTTCCGAAGTTTCGTAGTTTCGAAGTTTCCTAGTTTCGAGGTTTCGAAGTCTTCGAAACTTCGATTCCCATTACTAGACTGCAGATTTCATGCGTTTATGATAAAAAGGGGTACGCTACGTACCGCACATACAATTTAAAACAGTGGACATGTTAAAAAGATTTGAGCCCACCAGTGTATTAGTTTCACCTTAATAAGATAATTAAAAGAAGAAAGGCATTTTTACTTGACTCCTGCGTCCTGCAACGAATTCAAACATTTTTTATTTTGCATAAAGATCCGCAGTCTAAGATGGCCCGACAAAGGCTGGATGGTCCGATAAACCGATAAACGATTCCTCGAGCGAGTCCCCTTGGCGAAGAACGTCGGGAAAGGAAAGGGAGCAGGATGCGACGCGAGGCGGACCACCGTCGTCACTCGCCGAATATGCTCGCCGCATAATTAATTATCAGGGCTCGGCTGCGAGATGGCACGTACACCTGGTTCCAAAAGCACCGGTGTACACCGGGGCTACGCGTACCCGGGACCGGAAGTGCCGCGATACGGCGCGTCCGTCCTCGCACGGCTTTCCGTCGCGTACGGCGACGTCGGCGACCGATTACGTATCGACTAGAAATCGCGGTTTTCGACGTGTACTAAAATACACGTGTACACGTGGTACGTGAACCGTGTAGTATAAATTTAAGGGTCCGTGTACACGTGAAACGGGGATGTCTAGTATCGACGAGCGTCGCGCTCCGATCGATACGCTGGCAACGACGAATTCAGAGATTGGCGAACGGCAAAATCAAACGGGTCCGAAAAGAACGATACACCGCGCGGTCATTCGAAATTCTTCCTCGAAAATCTCGAATACTCACAAGGGAAGGATCCCAAGTGTCCGACTTTTCGATTTTGATAATTATTATTATTATTATTAATAATATTATTATGTACGGACCGAGGTCCTTTTATACATGGGTTTACAGACGTTTTGTATAACTTATAAAAGAAATAGAAAATAACAAAAATATACAAAAAGAACATAGAAAAGAAAAAGAAAAAAAAAGTAATTTTCTTAACCTAAAAATTTTTACATTCGATGGACAAGCGCAGAACTAAACAAGTAAAGGCACAATTAAAGGTAATTTTTTGTGAGATGATGGAATATGGACCCCTAATTATGTATGCAAAATATTAAGTGCAATTACTCAATAGTTTTAAAGATATAAACAATTAAAGTTTCATACCTTGTTGATGTACCATGATTTGAGCTGTAGTTTCAACAGGTTTGAAACTTTAATCGTTTATATCTTCAAAACTATTGAGTAACTGCGCCTAATATTTTGCATACATAATTAGGGATCCATATACCATCACCTCACAAAAAATTATCAAAATCGAAGTCGGACACTCGGGGTCCTTCCCAGTCAGCGTTACGACAGTTATAGAAGGGGTACACAGATATCGAAACTTTGGGAAACACTGGGATAGTGGGAAAGTCGACTAGTTTTGTTCGATTCTGACTCCGAACGAAGTCTATCGACTTCCGATCGATCTCGACGAGAGATCCGCTCGCAAGCCAGGAGCGTTCCGCGATCCTTGGATCGGGAAGCGACCGACAAGCATCCGCGGCACGTGACCCGTGTAAAGCGCGCGTGAAAGTGCACGCGCTAGCATGCGCGTGTCGTCGTTCATCGCGCATTCCCGATGAAGTGTCGCGCGCTTGTCTTCTGTCTTTTGTCTTCTCTTCTGTTGTCTGTTGCGCGTTGATCGCGTGTTCCGGCGCGGTCGCGCGCCTCGCCTGGTTCGATGAACTTGGAGATACTTTTGCCCGTGGATCGTTAGGCATGTTACGAGCGCGGATCCTCCGCCCGTTCTCGTTTTATTTACGCTGCATCGCGCGGCGCAGCGGTGCAGCGACGGAAACAACGGAACCGCCTTTGCTCTTACGCGATGCACGCGACGCAACCAGCTTTATCATCTGTGCTATCGCGGCGGACCAGTCCGAGGTCCCCGCAGCTGTACACGGTGTACCACGATAAATAGAAGAACATTTATGGAACGCTGCAACACCATAATCCAACGTTGTCCGACGTACCCCATATACGCCGATCATTTTTCTCGATTCGAGTTGCTTTTCTTTTTTCTTCTTCATTCGAATCGCTTCTCTTCTTTCTTCAGGATTGGAGTTGGTTTTCTTTTTTCTTCTTTATTCGAATCGCTTCTCTTTTTTCTTCAGGATTGGAGTTGGTTTTCTTTTTTCTTCTTTATTCGAATCGCTTCTCTTTTTTCTTCAGGATTGGAGTTGGTTTTCTTTTTCTTCTCGATTCGAATATCGCTTTTCTTTTTTCTTCTTGATTCGAATCGCTTTTCTTTTTTCTTCTTGATTCGAATCGCTTTTCTTTTTTCTTCACGTTTGGAGTTGGTTTTATTTTTTCTTCAGGATTGGAGTTGATTTTACTACGTTTTTATTAGCTCGCTTTCTTGTTTGTCTGTTTGTTTCTTTTTTTTCTCGATTCGAATATCGATTTTCTTTTATCTTCTAGATTCGAATATCGCTTTTCTTTTTTCTTCACGATTGGAGTTGGGTTTCTTTTTTCTCCTCCATTCGAATATGGATTTTCTTTTTTCTTCTAGATTCGAATACCGATTCTCTTTTTTCTTTTCGATTCGAATCGCTTCTCTTTTTTCTTCACGTTTGGAGTTGGTTTTCTTTTTTCTTTTCGATTCGAATCGCTTCTCTTTTTTCTTCACGTTTGGAGTTGGTTTTCTTTTTTCTTCTCGATTCGAATATCGATTTTCTTTTATCTTCTTGATTCGAATATCGCTTTTCTTTTTCTTCTTGATTCAAATCGATTTTCTTTTTTCTTCACGATTTGAGTCGGTTTTCTTTTTTCTTCTCGATACGAGTTGCTCGTGAATTTTCCCATGATTTCTTTCGCGATCGGGCTCATCGAAGCTGCGAATTATCACTAGAACTACCGGATGAGCCAAATAACTTGCTTCTGATTCGTTCTTTTAGAAATATGAAAATTATTCCTGATATTTATTCATGATATCCCGTTCCTGTTGCTTTGCTGTTTAGTCTCTCTCCATATCTCTCTCTCTGTGTGTGTGTGTGTGCGTGTGTTCTTCCTTCTTTATGGTTCGTTATCCCGTTCCCTCCCGCCGGCAGATAACTCGTGAACGGTAGTTCCGCGATGTTTGAAATGCAAACAGTGTCGAGGGCGAGTACGGCACAGGTGCATCCTACCGTGGTGCAACGCGTGCATCGACCATCAACGCCCGGCATGAACGATCGTTGATTTCGATTTTAACGGGTTCTCTTCCTCGGTGATCTGATTTTCCTTATCCGGTTCGTTAGCTGGCGAAAACGTCATTCCGCTTCGCGACTTTTCCGATCCGAGGCGTTCTAGATCGAGACCGCCGCTTTACAACGATAACAGATTAGGGCTGCTACTTTCCTTCGGAAGCTCGAAACTTCGGAACTCCGAAACTTCGGAACCCCGGAACTACGGACCCCGAAACTTCGGAGCTCTGCAACTTCGGAGCTCTGCAACTTCGGAGCTCTGCAACTTCGGAGCTCTGCAACTTCGGAGCTCTGCAACTTCGGAGCTCTGCAACTTCGGAGCTCTGCAACTTCGGAGCTCTGCAACTTCGGAGCTCTGCAACTTCGGAGCTCTGCAACTTCGGAGCCCTGTAACTTCGGAGCTCTGCAACTTCGGAGCTTTGCAACTTCGGAGCTTTGCAACTTCGGAACTCCGAAACTTCGAAACCTCGAAACTTCGAAACTCCGAAACTTCGAACCCCGAAACTTGGATTTGTTCGATTTCTTCGATTAGTTTCCAGTTACTATTATTATATTTATTATAAACGGACCGTGGTCCCTTTACATAAATGTTTACAATAGATTAACAAAAAGAATTAACGTAATTTACCTAAGGGGGGACATATACAAAACTGTTGGAATACAAGAATGGTATTCTCAAATAATCGTGCGTAATTTTCATTTAACGAACAAGAGGCGAGAAAAGTAGAATCTGCACGAATGAAGACGCTCATTTTCTAAAATGCTTTACAATGTTACAATCTAATCGTCGGCGATGCGAAAGTTTGGACGTGCTGTTCGCATCGCTAGGACGCCAAACTTAGCGAGACACGCTGTCAGGTCAAGGGAGCGTAGCTTTCGAAAACGGCGAGGTTCCCTTCGTTCCTCCGAATCCTTCGAAGCTTCGGAAAAATAACAGCCCTACACCAGATAAGTTGATACCAACACAACCGCATCTGATGTGTAGGATGTTTGATCAGCTAGACTCGCGTGGAAAAATATCTCCGCGGAATCTTCGAGGTCGAGGGGAGCTCTTTCAAAATCCGCAGACAATTATGGTCGTTCCCAGGGCTTCGTCTACAGAAGCGGCTCGTCCACGTTAATTAGCCCGCAGAATAATAATAAAACGAGCGAGGCAGGAAAGGCTGGCGCGCGATAAGGAACGCGTGGCACCGTGACAGTAGAAGCGGAGGATCGCTGGCTGCTCATTGCCGGTCGCGGACCGGATGCCGGCTGCGCAAGTCCGACCATGCGTGTTCCCGTGCACGTTGCACGTCGCGTCGGTTCGAAGTTCAAGGCCGCACTGTGCATCCGCTCGTGTAATTACCGGGGAAACTCTACCGTGGAAAAATCCCGGCGCGTTTCCCGTGGTCGAAACCCTTGGAACGTAACGACGATCGCTTCCCGAAGAACCCCCATGACCACGAAGCTGCGCGAAGGATTTCCTGTGACCACTATCTCTACCTAGTAGCATTTGTAGTTGCCATTTTGTTGGGGCTTCGTTGCAATATTGGTTGGGAAAGCGTTAGGAATGCCGTCGCTTTTATGCAGGTGGGCCGACGTCACTGGACGTCACAATGTGATGTCGCTGGACGTCGCAATGTGATGTCGCTGGACGTCGCAATGTGATGTCACTGGACGTCGAAATGTGGTGTCGCTGGACGTCGCAATGTGATGTCGCTGGACTTCGCAATGTGGTGTCACTGGACGTCGAAATGTGATGTCACTGGACGTCGCAATGTGGTGTCACTGGACGTCGAAATGTGGTGTCACTGGACGTCGAAATGTGATGTCACTGGACGTCGCAATGTGATGTTACTGGACGTTGCAATGTGATGTCGCTGGACGTCGAAATGTGGTGTCACTGGACGTTGCAATGTGATGTCGCTGGACGTCGAAATGTGGTGTCACTGGACGTCGAAATGTGATGTCACTGGACGTCGCAATGTGGTGTCACTGGACGCCGCAATGTGGTGTCACTGGACGTCGCAATGTGATGTCACTGGACGTCGCAATGTGGTGTCACTGGACGTCGCAATGTGATGTCACTGGACGTCGCAATGTGGTGTCACTGGACGTCGCAATGTGGTGTCACTGGACGTCGAAATGTGATGTCACTGGACGTCGCAATGTGGTGTCACTGGACGTCGCAATGTGATGTCACTGGACGTCGAAATGTGATGTTACTGGGCGTCGCAATGTGATGTCACTGGACGTCACAATGTGATGTCGCTGGACGTCGAAATGTGATGTCACTGGATGTCACTGGACGTCACAATGTGATGTTACTGAACGTCACAACGGCCAACTGACAAAACCCAGATTTCGTCAAAAATATTTAGCGATGCAAGACTTTCTAAATCACTCAAATTTTTCACTAGGGATGTGATCAAATACCTCGCAAACAGGTTCGAACTTTGATTGATTGAATTCGAACTCTCTACAAGTACTCGAAAAACAGAAATAGTACTCCTAAGGATTCTCGAACATCGTATTCTCTCCAAGATTACATCCTTACATCCTGGGTGCGCCACTGCTCGAGAAGTATTTATTTTTTGGAAAACTGTTTGAAACAAAAATAGCTGGGTTTCACAAAATCTGTTATTTTAACGATCGTACAAGCGTTACGAGATTATCGCGCGAACAGCGACCAGGTGTAATGAATCCCTTTCGCAGGCAATTTAATTATCCCTGGCGAGGGGGCTCGGCCGTCGGAGGAGCCGAGAAGATGCGCGGAGCATCGAATCGCGGCGGAAATCGAGTGGGACGCGGACGGTGCGAATCTGTTCCGCAAATACAATTTCCCGGCGAAAGGGAGCACGGTCGACGTAATCGGGACGATATTAAATTCTTCGGTGAATCGCCCCGATGATTTTTCCTCGCACGAGAAATCGGAATCCCGTCGACGGTTGTTCGTCGACGTCGTCGCCCCACCGTCGCGTCGTCGGCCGAACAACGTTTAACGTCGCCCCCCCTCACGAGGGCGGAACGGACCAGATATCGGCGGGTTCCATCGGGCGCAGACACTTAGGGGAAATGAAGAAGCCGCGGTCCACGGACGGCCACATCCCTGGCATCCACAATGGCCGAGAAACCAATTTTTCATGTTCGATATTTCGAAAATATTTGCTTGCTGCTAAAATTGTTCCAAGTCACTTGTACGAAATGGAAGCTGAATAACTATGTATTTCATCTTTCTTTAATACGATTTCTTATTCTCTATTTCTTTCTTAATTTCATCATCTTTTATTAATGTAGGGTAACTGCACCAGTGAATAAACGGGCAAATAAATGAACGCTATTGTATATTTCAACAAATTTTAAGCCTAAGACTAAGAATGTAGTGTTCATTAACTGGTATTCTTTGTATTTCTTACTTAGCGTTTAATAAAGAAAAATAATAATTATTTTATTTTATTTGTGTTCATTTATTTTTGGCAAATGAAGTATAGGGAGCCATTTGGCATATATGAGATTCCTTTAATTCACATATTTTAAAAAAAATTAAATATCTTCCTGAACAATTTCTTAAATGTTCATTCACCGGTGCAGTTAACCTAACAACATTTTTAAATTCATCTGACGCATTTATTATTTTGTTTGGGTGTACTTCCGAAAAGCCCATACCTCCGATTTCTTTTATACTCCGGATTCTTACGTATTTTGACGTGCTGATTACGAATATGATAGCGAAAATTGGCGGAAATGTTATTTTCATAGCGGATAAACGAAAAAAACTGATTTTTATGGTTTTCTCATGGTTTCCGCTATGAAAATAACATTTCCGCCAATTCTCGCTATCATATTCGTAATCAGCACGTCAAAATACGTAAGAAACCAGAGTATAAAAAAAATCGGAGGTGTGGGCTTTTCGGAAGTACACCCAAACAGAATAATAAATGCATTAGATGAATTTAAGAATGTTGTTACATTACTTTCGACTTGTTAAAATTATTTAAAGGTGAAACACATAGTTATCCAGCTTGCATTTCTTACAAGTAACTTGTAAAAATTTTATTTTGCATAAAAATCCGCAGTCCGGTAATGACCTTAAATCCATAAATAACGCTGCAATAGTTTTCTCCGACTTTCCGGGCAAAATTCCCCGCTGTGCGTCGGCGAGACGGAGGAATCCGCCGCACCGGACCGCGTCGACAGGGTCTCGGGGTTCGTTTCGAACGCGAATTCTTTTCTCTCGTCGCGTCGGTGTTCGCGGCAGCTGTCAGCGACGAGGCCTCCGACCAACCACGGATCGATAATTCAACGTTCTCACGAGCCCGATCCAAAGAGAAGGCAACGACGAATGGACCACAGGGCCGGGATGAGAGATGAAGAGAGAGAAGCTGCAAGCACTCGGCCTCCTCGCGGCGCGTACGCGTGGAAAAAGGGAGACGGAGATGCGTGGGGAAAAAAGCGTGCCCTCTCTCATGCTAATTTGCATCGGGAATACGTACACACCAGTAGAGAGGAGAGAGAGAAAGAGTGGATCCCTTTCCGCCGGAGCACGTATCAACAAGGGTATCTAACGGTGAACGAGGGTCGAAACGGCGAGGGTAACGATAATGCGTGGCTCTGAAGCCTGCCTCCAAACTCCACACCCATCGTTTAACTCGTATATTAAATATTAGGCCGTCCCACGGCCGCTGTGGTTTACTCGCACCCTCTAGACCGCAGCCGAAAGACGATTAGAGATTATTAGACGATTAGGCGAATATACTAGCGCTACGGTAAGACTGATTTCTGTTTCACTCTTTGGTTATCCTGGACGAGATATCTCGCGCCCGATTCTTCCCGATGAACGTTTTTGACGAGATATCTCGCGCCCGATTCTTCCCGATAAATGCTTCTGACGAAATATTTCGCGCCCGATTCTTCCCGATAAACGCTTTTGACGAGATATCTCGCGCCCGATTCTTCCCGATAAACGCTTTTGACGAGATATCTCGCGCCCGATTCTTCCCGATAAACGCTTTGGACGAGATATCTCGCCATCTAGCACCAATATTTTTTGACACTATAGACAAATATATTTTATACGTAACTATATTCTGATTTGTGAAAGGAAGAAATTAATGAAATCTTTATCTCGGGTGAAATGACCGAATAAAACAAAATATTTCGTCTAGAATGTGAAACCACTGGTGCTAGGTGGCGAGATATCTCGTCAAAAGCATTTCTCGGGAAGTATCGGTGCGCGAGATATCTCGTCTAGGGTAACCAAATGGTTAACCCTTTGAGATATCTCGCGCCGCGATATTTCCCGATAAACGCTTTCGACGAGATATCTCGCCACCCAGCACCAGTGGTTTGACATTCTAGACGAAATATTTTCTGTTTTATTCGGTTATTTTACTCGAGATAAAGATTTCATTAATTTCTTCCTTTTACAAATCAGAATATAGTTACGTATAAAATATATTTGTCTATAGTGTCAAAATATTGGTGCTGGGTGGCGAGATATCTCGTCGAAAGCGTTTATCGGGAAGTATCGGAGGGCGAGATATCTCGTCAAAAGCGTTTATCGGGAAGAATCGGGCGCGAGATATCTCGTCAAAAGCGTTTATCGGGAAGAATCGGGCGCGAAATATTTCGTCAGAAGCATTTATCGGGAAGAATCGGGCGCGAGATATCTCGTCAAAAGCGTTTATCCGGAAGTATCGGAGCGCGAGATATCTCGTCAAAGGCGTTTACCGGGAAGTATCGGGGCGCGAGATATCTCGTCCAGGGTAACCAAAGGGTTAAAGAAGTATAAGAGGTCTCCGATGGAAAATGTGTTAGTGTAGGAGTTATTAATTTTGTCGCGAAAAAAATATCCCGTGCGGCGCGGATCGATCGCGAATCGGCGTCGACGTAATTTTTCCCCCGCGTTCCGCGGCCATTATTCCGCATCGAACTCGCATCGTACAGGATGCTGGCGCGTCAAGATTACGTACGTGCCGGGAATTCTGGGATAAGCCTGGGGAACCGAAAAAATTCCTCTCGTCGTGTCGTCTGTCGTCCGTCGTTCGTCGATCCGGCTCCGGAAGGGAAACTTCAATTTCCTCGATCGTCGAACGTTACGAGGAAGAGCCCTAGTAGCATTTATGGTTGGCCAACAGTGGCCATCAATTAGGAGTTAACACTAAACCTACCACGCGGTCAAACGACCGGTTTTATTTATTTATTTTCTTTCTTTTTTCCCTTATTTTACGACGCTTTTGGAACTGCTATTCAGGAATTATTTCGCGACGGGACCTACTGTTTTTATAAGTTGGGTTCCGAACCACCTTGGGCACCACAGTTTAAAATGGCGCATGGAATATTTCCAGAGGTGCCGGGGTTTTATTTATTCTCCAATTATTATTATTATTATTATTATGTACGGACCGAGGTCCTTTTATACATGGGTTTACAGACGTTTTGTATAACTTATAAAAGAAATAGAAAATAACAAAAATATACAGAAAGAACATAGAAAAAAAAAGAAATTTGTGAAATTATGAAATTATCGAAATTATGAAAATCCATTTGTGGAAAATAATGGAATTAGTTTCCTTGCCCAAACGTCTATTATCTCTATGAATTTCGCGTTGCCATTTTTATAAGGCAATATTTACCAGATAATTTTACTGGTTGGTAGGTTTAATGTTAAACGACGTTCTCGAACAGTCTGAGAAAACAGTCGCAGAACGAGGCTTCGTCTAGCTCCGGGACGAGTCGATTCGTCCGAGTATTTTCACGATCAACGGAATAACAAAGAGGCTGGTCCATCAAAGTGGAGCGGACCTCGGCTCCCGGCTCCCACCCCTGACTTCGCTCAACGACCCTCGAGTGCTGCAACCCTCTATACATAAACCCTGACGGGCCGCTATGCTTCCTGTAAGCACGGAATATTCCGTGGCTGCGCCGCAACGGCTAGCGAACATCCTTCCCTATACGCATGTGCCTACCCCTATCCGCAACCCCTCGAAAATTTTCGGGCGCCCAGCTCCCGACAACGCATCGAGATCCGCCGACCACTCGATACGCATCGATCTCATCGGAAATCGTTAAGGACTTCTCCACGCGGTTCCGATTATCCGCTGGACCGGTTAGTTAGAAACATCCCCCGACATTCGACATTATCGCGGATCTATGACGTGGCGCGTCGATCGAATCAAAGGGAAACGAGATCGATCGGACGTCGAACTTCGGTTCTGTGCGATCTTCGTTTCAGCTTTCGTTTTTTTGTATTCATTACACACAGGGTAAGTCACCTAACTTGACCACCTTGAATATCTTTATTGTTTTTGAAGATACGTAAAATATGGCAAGGACAAAGTTGAATGGTACAATGGGGCCGACACGATGTTAAAAAAAATTTTGTTTTTATGTAATTTTTTTTAGAGATATCAAGGTCACCTTCACTTTTTTTAATGGAATGTCCGATTTTTTATACCATAGATCGATAGAGTATCGAATTCTGAGTATAATTGTGTTGACCTTCACATCTCCTAAACCTAATAGTTAACGAGATATTATCCAAAGAAGAAAGACAATTGTTTCAATATTATCTCGTTAACTATTAGGTTTAGGACATACGAAGGTCAACACTTTTATACTCTGAATTTGATGCTCTATCAATCTATTATACAAAAAATAGGACATTGCATTTAAAAAAGTCAAGGTGACCTTGATATCTCTAAAAAAAATACAAAAACAACATTTTTTTGCATCGTGTCAGCCCCATTGTACCATTCAACTTATCTTTATTTATCTTTAGAAACAACAAAGATATTTGACGTGCAAACGTTAGGTGACTCACCCTGTATAATAATTACAAGTGACAAAATGGTTCTATATATTTTTCCTACTAACTTATAAACTACGTTTTGGTAGAAATAACACTTTTACTCCTTCATCTACTGGCTTGAATTGCATCTACCCATTTTTGCAATAAATGGATAAAATCCGGAGTCTAGTGATGAGATAGCAATCCTACCGAGAATTTTCTCGCTCAAGGATCGTCTTTGCTGGTTTTGTACCGCAACCGAGAAATCGCGCACGGTTCGATCGATCCCGAATTTCATTAGTCGGCTATTCCGCGATCGTTAACGGTGCTCTAATTTCGACCCGATGCTTGCGAACATCTCTGCGACCGCGGAGGAGTCATCCGAGCGTAATACGAGTGCCGGAAAAATATTCCAGTAGCCAAGGAACTTCAAACGACAGGCTGGCCGGCACTCGACGCTCGACGCGGTGGCCGTAAGTACATTTGCAGCCTGGACCACCGAATGGCGGATCTCGTGCCATTTGCAAAATTAGTTTCCCAGTTGGCCAATCTATCGGAATCGATTCTCCCCAGGTCCAGACGACCTCGAAAACACGTTTCCGGTTAATCGTTGCGACGCACGGTGTTCGATGCAATACTAAAAATTCAAATTTTCTTGTTGCCTGCAACCCCCGTCACTAAAAATGTTTTTCTTTTTTAGCATTTTTTATTATTATTATTATTATTATTTATTACAGATGGACCGAGGTCCTTTTACATAAATATTTACAATAGAAAAGGATAAGGGACTACACGCATAATAACAAAGAATAACATATTTTTATTTATCTAACTCGAAAGTTAGATAAATTCTCGACATTTTGCAAAAAAAATTTCTGAAAATCTTGTCTTCATATGATGAAGAGTTAGAGAGAAAATACTAGCATACATTTGTTGTTTACAACAATTTTGAAAATTTAAAAAATACGTTTTGTACTAAAAATGTTTTTTCTACCCCTAATAATTTGCTGACAATTGTGGAAAAAATAGATTGGCTTGGCAAGAAAGCAATTTCGGTATTTTCGGATGAAATAAACCTCAATTTTTTTTAAAGCAATGTACTTTCACTGATGATGATGCCCCGAAGTCGCACTTGGATCATATTTTTGCCGATAAGGACCAGAAGTTCTATGAGCGCGGATTTGTGAACGAAAGATCATCGAACAAAAAAATTGGATTTTATTTCACCCTTAAAATACCGAAATTACTTTCTTGCCAACCCAATATATGAAATGCAGCAGTGAAGTTCGAGTATTTTCGTCTTTTCTTCGTCTCCATATTTTGATTAACAACGGAGAAAAGAATGACAACGTTAATAGTATAAGAAAATCGTCGATGACGTTTTATAATCGTGACAAAACTTCCGGAATGATTGATTATGTTCAAATATTAATAACGATACTAATTTCGATGATAGTTTAGAATGCGATATTTATCGACATTGGTTTCCGAAATATTTGCATGCATTTTACAAGATTGAAAAGTTAGAAAAGAAAAAATATAATCAAATAGATTACGTCAATGCTCAGAATCGGATGATATTTTGGAAATAGGTTCCTAAGGAGAAGGACTTTTTGCGATTCGAACAAAAAATTTTTTACCGTTTTAATGTCACTCACTACCTTACCGACACTACTCCAGGATTTTCGTATGCGTCCTTCTGACACTCATTCTTGGCGATCCTCCTCTAGGGAGGAATACTGTACCTCGGCTTACGCCATACCAGTTGCGCCGACCGGATGTTCGGGCCCATTCCTATTTTTTTGGACCTACTTTTTATTAAGGTGGATTCCGAACCACCTATATGTCAACAACACACGAAAAACAGCACATGGGCCACCCCCGGCTTTTTCACCGAGCGGTCACCCATCCTAGCTGTGCTCCGTGCGCCCGTCGTTTAACTTCGGTGATCGGACGAGAACCGGTGCTAGCAACGGGACCATGGTCGTTGACTGCGTCCTTCTGACAATCATCATTTCAGTAAAAAAAGAACCTAAATACTTCCAAAATTTCATCGAATTCTGAGCATGGACGCAATCGGAAACACACACTCGCACTTAAAAAATATATATAAATGACTTTGTTCAAAAAAATGTGGAGATGGCAAACTTAGTTTCCAACCTAATAATTAGAACTCACTTTCATGTATCCGCAAATGCAGTTGCTGCTTCGAAATGTGCGTTGCTGGACCATTGGGAGACGAACTGCACAGCTAGTGGTAGATCCGGACTTTCACTTTCACTTTAAACACACTATTAAAACTGCTCACTGTTGAAAACACAAATATTAGCAAGCGCGAGCTTCGAATTGACATTTGTCTTTAGAGAAATTCCCTCTATCGCGGTTCGGACGACACTGATTTTGCGCGATATTTTTCCGAAGAGTTTAGGGAGGGGATTATGCATGTCAACGCGGGAGGGACCGTTGTAAGAATTTATGGCAAAACATCGTCTGTCCTTTTAGAAGCTTTCTTAAGGACGGTGTAGGACAATAGAGACTCATAAACGCCACGCGTACATCTATTGTTCATAAAAGGACAGACCTTTTTTTTCGAACAGTTACCTATCGCCTCTGTGATTGCCATAAATTCTAGTCTTACAGCGGTCTCTCTCGTGTCATATTTTTTGTCTGACATGTACCATCCCCTCCCTAAACTCTTCGGAAAAATTTGGTGTAAATCAGTGTCGTTCGAACGACGGTAGAGAGAACATCTCTACAGATGTGTCAATTCGAAGATCACGCTTGCTAATATTTGCGTTTTCAATAGTCAGTAGTTTTAATAGTGTTTGAAGTGAAAGTGAAAGTCCGGATCTACCACCAACTGTGCAGTTCGTCTCCCAATGGTCCAGTAACGCACATTTCGAAGCAGCAACTGCGTTTGTGGATATACATGAAAGTGAGTTCTAATTAATTCAATTTCTGCTCTTTCTCTTGTTCATTGCTTCACCGCGGCGCAGCACCAACGCTACGCTCAGTGGAACCTGCCGCCGAGCCAGACGGGTGTTTTTCGTTAATAACTTCTTACCTAAGCCGCGGCGGACATTTCTGCGAATTAAAATGTCTCTCTTCAAGGAACTCGAACATTTTTGCGAGATAAAAGTGTGGAAAGATCAGTTTTCAAAGTATATAGCTTTCATTGTATATAAAAACAGTGCGGTAGGAGTGAAGGCTAGAGTTTACAAAATTTCATAACTTCGAGGAATCTTCTCGATTCTGCCGAAATTTCCAAATCATTTGTTTATGAAGTGATATCTATGATTAGACAGCAATTCTTTTTATGCAAAATACAAACTTTCTACCTGATTTACAACAAACTGGAGTGAAGTAGAAATTATTATTTTTTCCCGAATATGTTTAATAAGTTGAAAATAATAAAACAGTATTTCTAAATTCTTGTAATATTTTTACTGTTTGAAATTAAATCTGCTAATTTTTGTCATAAATGCAAAAAATTGATTAATATAATAGTAATAAATCATTGATTTATTTAATTAATAATTTATTATTATCTCATTGTTTGCACAGCGCCCTCAAAGATTTTTAGAATAAAATCGCAGCCCGATTCGTTTCAAACTCCGGAGTCTCGGGAACCGAAGATGTGGCAACCCTGGTTCTCGGAGACTCTAGACCGCCGCGACGTTTTTCCATTTGATCCCTTTCTGCGCGTGAAATACGCAACCCTAACGTGGAAGTTGGCACGAATCGCGGAAACGCCGCCCCATATTCGAGCACGCTCACGGAAGCGCATAAATAGAGCAGTCAGTCTCTCGGCAAAGTTTGTGTCAGGAAGTGCAACCCCTGGCGAAAAAGCGGCGCTTCTTGCGCGGAGGGCGAACTCGTCTACGAAGCCGGAGTAGTTGGTTTTTGGTCGCTGGTAATGAGTAGTCCGTTGTTTCAGGGATTATATTCTTTATAATAAACAATAATATCCAGTGGAATATCCGTATTCCTGTTTAACAAAATGTCTTTGTACTTTGAGTAGCAACGAAACTACGATTTTTGCGAACTGTCTACAACTGTCAAACCTCTATCTTTGTATACACTATGTCTTTAAACTATTCTAACGTCAGGTATAATATTAGAAACTCGAAAAAATGCATTTTAATATTTAAAATATTATTTTTATTTTCTGTTGAAAAAAATTGTCTTCGAAGTTTTATATACATATAGATGGTTGCTGATGGTTAAATACTGTTCAACTTTTGTTGGAAGCATTTTTTCCCTGAAATTATTGGAAAGAGTGCTTCCTCTGGAATGCTGAAAAAATTATTTTTGCATATAAATTATATTAAAATAATGTAATTTATTATTTTAATACTAAGTATGTGTATATGTAGATGGAGGTAGTATACCACATGTAAAAAATGGAATTTTTCAAAAAGTGCGAAGAAGTTGGAATTTTTTCTTTTTTAGCATTGGAGTTAGATAAATTCTCGACATTTTGCAGAAAAAATTTCTTCAAATCTTGTCTTCATATGATGAAGAGTTAGAGAGAAAATATTAGCATACATTTGTGTTGTTTACAACAATTTTGAAAATTTAAAAAATACGTTTTCCAGATTTATGTAAATTATTATTAGACTGCGGATGTTTATGCAATTTTCAATTTTTGCAGGCAAATTTTAAGAAAGTGGAATCACGTGAAATGTTATTTTCAGTGGTAGTAGTCTTTGTAGATCTGCAATAAATCAAAATCGTACTGAATTCTGTGGAATTTTATTTTCTAGCATTTTTTAAATATTTGTTGATTCCATAAATGCATAAAGATCCGCAGTCTAATTATGATATTATTTAAATCGTTAATAAAATCGAAACCAAAGGAGGTCCTCAAATTGATATCGTCAAGAGTTAGAGAGAAAATACTAGCAATTGTTTACAAAATTTTCAGTGGGTCTCTATTAAAAATTTAAAAAATACGTTTTGTAGATTCGTGTCAATTATTATATTATTTATTCGGTCGAATAAAATCGAAACCAAAGGAGGTCCTCAAATTTATAAGACAAAGAGTTAGAGAGAAAATACTAGCAGTTGTTTACAACAATTTTAGTTGGGTCTTTATTAAAAATTTAAAAAATACGTTTTGTAGATTCGTGTCAATTATTATATTATTTATTCGACCGAATAAAATCGAAACCAAAGGAGGTCCTCAAATTTATAAGACAAAGAGTTGGAGAGAAAATACTAGCAGTTGTTTACAAAATTTTTCAGTGGGTCTTTATTGAAAATGAATAAAATACGTTTTGTAGATTCGTGTCAATTATTATATTATTTATTCGGTCTAATAAAATCGAAACACAAGGAGGTCCTCAAATTGATATCGTCAAGAGTTAGAGAGAAAATACTAGCAGTTGTTTACAAAATTTTCAGTGGGTCTCTATTAAAAATTTTAAAAATACGTTTGTAGATTCGTGTCAATTATCATATTATTTATTCGGTCGAATAAAATCGAAACACAAGGAGGTCCTCAAATTGATATCGTCAAGAGTTAGAGAGAAAATACTAGCAGTTGTTTACAAAATTTTTCAGTGGGTCTTTATTAAAAATTTAAAAAATACGTTTGTAGATTCTTGTCAATTATTATATTATTTAAATCGTCAAATAAAATCGAAACCAAAGTAGGTCCTCAAATAGATATCATCAATAATTAGAAAGAAAACACAAGCAGTCATTTCCAACATTTTCCAGCGGCCCCGTCTCAAAAATAAAAAAAAAACCATAAATTCTCAACCAAGGAGTTCCGAAACCCACACGATCAAGAAATAGCTACGAGTTTCCATTTTAATTCTGGAAGAAGCTTTCCATTCGCTCGTGAAAAATGTATCGATCTTTCGAGAACCATTTCCTCGGTATCTGGGGTAGCTGGCAAATATTTTCGAGCAGCGCTATGAAACACTGCGAGGTCCGTGGACGGTGGTTACTCGGTTGACGGCGGCGCTCGCGGCCCATGTACACACACGCACACGCACGCACACAATCACACGACTAGGAACAGTAACGTCGGTGTTCATGGGGCGCTCGCGCGTTTGCTGGTGTACTTGCTCTCGCGCTAGCCGGGGCGCGCGGGGGCTGCTCCGCCGTGTCAGGAGGGTAGAGTCGGCCTCGGAAACGAGGGTGGACGCCGGCGGCCGAGGACGCAGGGGAAGGATAGGGTGATAGACAGACACGGCAGGGGAGAGAGCGAAAGGGAGAGAGGGAAACAGAGAGAAACCGGTTAGCGAGAGGAAGAGAACGAGCGCGAGGGACAGGGCTGTGGCGGGAGGGACGCCGGGCGTCGCGGCGCAGCCTGCCGCACCCAGCAAAGCGCCTGCTCCCCTTGAACCGGCAAAACGTATACCTGACGCAACCCCGAAGAGACGGACGCGCGTCGTTCTCGCGACACGCTGTTGCTAGGCGCGTCGTTTTCGATTTCCCGTCCGGGACTCTGTTCCGCGACGCCGCCGACTGTAGTTCGCGGTTCACGGTCGCCGGTTCGCTCGTCTGGCCCGAGTGCGACCGCAAGGTCACGGGGAAGCCGCGTTTCCGCGACGCTGAAGCTGTGCTCGCGCGACTCCTCGTGTGCTTCGACGGTGTCGTGTTCCAGGCTTCTCTTCCGGGCCTGCTCTCTCGCCGAGCGCGAACGTTGCTCCAGGACAAAGGTTCTCCGAGGGGTGAACAACCCCCGTGATTCGCGCTTTCCCGAAAGTTGCGAGAGAGTTCGAGACCGACGCCGAATCGCTGCGAAGGTGAAGTACGGAGCCCCGTGGGCGGGCGACGAGGAGTGGAGGAAGATTTCGAAGCGGCGTGTCAAGGTTGCACGACCTTGATGCGGTCGTCGACACCGCGACACTCGGGCTGCGTTTCGGAAAATCGTGCCGCGTGGGACCTCGCTCTTTGCATTCTCTTCGGCTTCTCGTGCTCGGCTCGGAACACTTGTTCTCACGAAAACCGCTCGACGAGTTCTAGGATAGCGGCCAGGGGTTGACAGCGTTGCCCGCGCGCCGCGTCGAATGGCGGTAAAGCGTCGGCGTCGCTGGCCATCGTCCACAAAAGATCTCTCTAAAATCGGCTAAGTAATTGATAGCGCGCGCCCTGCCGGTGCTCCAACCCCTCCGACGGCTTACAGCCCTAAGCTCCTCTCGAAAAATCACGCTCTCCGATCCCCTAATTCTGGATCCGATGCTCCAAGCGTTCTCGGAACATAGGTGTCTATCTAGCCGATCGATAGCGCCGATCGAACGATCCAGGACTTTGCTGTTGCGTTCGGGATTTTCTTCGCGTACCCCTGTCTCATTTCTGCTCGGTGTCGCCGAAGGTTAATTACCTCGGCGACGAGAGGCGGGAGCGACGCTGCGGTGGTCGGCCTTGCGGAGACTCCAGGCAGACGCGGGTGGTGTCCATCTTGAAATAGGCTGCATGCCTTACCGGGAGTCTCCGCGAAGTTCGGCGATGCGATTTCGCGCTGTATCGGTTCGGTGTAATGGATTTTTTGAAAAAATTCGATTTATTTTACCTCGCTTTCAACTGCCAGGCTTATTTCGCGACGGGACCTACAGTTTTTATAAGGCGGGCTCCGAACCACCTTGGGCACCACAGTTTAACCCTCATCCGTCCCTCGTGTCAATTTGACACAGTTTTCCCGAAATAAGTTACACTGTTCTGTTATTTGTAGGTAAATTCGTTCGAAACTTGGTGACTTTTATTTTTTTAATGCGAAACATATAACTGCAAAACCGTAAAATGTAAATGTTAATTCCTCAATTTCAAGGAAAAAAACATCGAAAAGTAACTGTTTAACTTGTTATTTTATCGATTTTTTGTATCACTGTATCAATTTGACACCGAGGGACAGATTCAATTCGCGAAATGAGGGACGGATGAGGGTTAACCCTTTGCACTCGAATGGCGAGTCTGAGGCGTCACTAAAAATTGCCATAACATTATTCAAGACAGTTTTAACAGGATCTAGGGCACTTCGTCGAAAGACATTTCGTCGAAAGACATTTCGTCGAATGGACATTTCGTCAAAGTGACATTTCGTCGAAGTGACATTTCGTCCAATTTCTTGACCCAAGTAAACCAAAACCAAAACCAAAACCAAAAACAAAACAAAAAATTAAAACAAAAACTTGGGTCAAGAAATTGGACGAAATGTATTTTCGACGAAATGTCCATTCGACCAAATGTCCATTCGACCAACTGTCCTTTCGACGAAATGTCCGAATTCGATTTTCGACGAAATGTCCTTCGACGAAATATCCGGGTCCCGTTTTAACATTATTAAATTTGTCTGTATTCTATAAATTGTAGAACGCTCAACTGTTTTGTAAGAAAACAGGTTCAATTTGATGCGCACAATGTAAAAAAGATTACACGGAACAAAAATGTTCTGGGTTGAAACAAATATCTTGACCTTGGAATTCGCATTGCTTCGAGTGCAAAGGGTTAAATGGCCCATGGAATATACAGGGTGTCCCAAAATTCCTTCAACAGCCGGAAATGGGAGGTTCCTGAGATCATTTGGAGCAACATTTTCCTTTGCGAAAATGTTATCTGTGGCTTTGTTTAGGAGTTATTAACGAAAAACACGGACCAATCAGAGCGCGACCTAGACGCGAGTTGGCACAGTCGGCCAATAGACAGTTGGCGCGCCGGGCCGACTGTGCCAACTCGCGTCTAGGTCGCGCTCTGATTGGTCCGTGTTTTTCGTTAATAACTCCTAAACAAAGCCACAGATAACATTTTCGCAAAGGAAAATGTTGCTTCAAATGACGTCAGGAACCTCCCATTTCCGGCTGTTGAAGGAATTTTGGGACACCCTGTATACAGAGGTGCCCGACGGATTTATACGTCGCGGGAAACGAAGTTTCATCGTTCTGCTTGCGGATTTCTGATGGATCCCACGGAGTTTTTGTTTGTTGGTTCATCGAATTAGCAAATTGGGTCCCGGGCAGGCTGTTTAATCGCGGAGGAGAGGTGGACTGGTCGGTTAGCCTTTGTTCGTTGCGAGACGGACGCATCGGAACGGTATCTCCGGGCCATTCACCGGTGCGGCGATCAACGCCGGGCCGGAAATGCTTCGTGTTTACGTTCCATCCGAGGGAATTTACGTGGCAGACAGGGGTTGACGGCCAGGCGAACCCACGGGGGTGGTGGACGGACGGGACGAGGGGGGGCGGACGCGTTGCACTGCGGCGCGGCGCAGTGGCTCGCAGGCGGCCGGTCTGCCGTGCCGCAGGGACTGCAGCCGCCTGCAACCGGCATGGCAGCCGGCTTTAGGCGGTGCCCCTGCGCTCCCAACGTTTGGGGTAGGTTAGGTCAGGCCCCCCGTTTAGCGGCACGTACGTAGAGACAACTGCACGCGAGATTCCTATCGCTGCTGGTTCACCGTGCAACGCGAACGCGCGAGAAGACGGAGAGAGAACCGGCCGATAAGGGACAGGGAATTCCCGTCACGCTTCGCGATACCCACCGGCGAACCCTATTCAAACTGCTCGGACTTTTAAACTTCAAACGCTCGGAAGTTCGTCGACCCCCTGCCTCGCAATGTTATCGTTGCAAGGGAGGCGGCAAGCCGCCCGCCATTCCTACGAAATATCGCGCACGGACACGTGCGAAAGAAGCCGCGCTTTCTTTGTCCGGGAAGGCTGTCTTCCGTATTTTTGGATCGCATTTTGAATCATTTTTAACCCTCATCCGTCCCTCGTGTCAATTTGACACAGTTTTCCCGAAATAAGTTACACTGTTCTGTTATTTGTAGGTAAATTCGTTCGAAACTTGGTGACTTTTATTTTTTTTAATGCGAAACATATAACTGCAAAACCGTAAAATGTAAATGTTAACTCCTCAATTTCAAGGAAAAAAACATCGAGAAGTAACTATTTAACTTGTTATTTTATCAAATTTTTGTATCACTGTGTCGATTTGACACCGAGGGACAGATTCTGTTCGTGAAATGAGGGACGGATCAGGGTTAAAAGGTTCGTGGGTGCACGGTTTTTAATGGATACTTCAACGGCAACAGCCATTTTAATTGCGAACTAACGAGTCACCCTCGATAACGTCATCTGATCATTTCATTTTAAGGTGTACAATGTAGTAGGAAATTTCTGTGCTTACTTTTGGTACAGCACGGTTATTGAAAATCCTATTAACTCTTTGCAGTCGGAGCTGTTTTCAAATTAATATCTTTTTCTAGCTAGAATAATTCCATTGTATATGATTTTTTCTACGTTTTATGGATACGAAATTGATACAATACCACATGCAATTATTTCGTTCGAAGGTATAGTGTAGAAAAAGATTTCTATGCTTCCTTTTGGTACAGCACGATTATTGAAAATCCTATTAATTTAACATTGAATTAAACATTTCTTGCCAGCTAGAATAATTCCATTGTATATGATTTTTTTCTTCATTTAGTGGATATGAAATTGGTATAATGCAATACTTGAATGCGTAGTATGTAGTATCTAATCGATTAGATACCAACATTATTCCATAGCGTAAACAATATTGTGATTAATAGTACAACAATGTTCACTATAATGAACGTGGTATCTTGTTTCCGCGAAGTCGAAGAAACACAATGCTATGCACGGAATATCTCGTGTACCTTTATTATTGATATGAAATGTTTTATTTGAAAATTTCACACACAAGTAGTTCAGACATGTCATCGTTCGTGGGAGGTGATAAATATAAAATACTCCATATTTCACACAATTAGAGTTCTTATTGTTTATTTCGTATGGAATGCAGAGGGATCATTGTAATCGATGTAGAAGATCTAATATATAAAAATGCAACTCGCAGAAAGAAATCTCATCCAACAATAGAATATGTAGTTTGCAAAACCGGGACCAAAAATAACAGTTATTATAAAATTTTGTACGATAAAAATCATGATGACGAGATATCTCGTCCATGGCATCGTACGTAAGACAGGCATGATGACGAAATATTTCGTCCATGGCATCGTTTCATCGCCATCGTGGAAGCGAGATATCTCGTCCATGGCATCGTACATAAGACAGTCATAATGACGAGATATCTCGTCCATGGCATCGTACATAAGACAGACGTGATAACGAGATATTTCGTCCATGCCATCGTTTCATCGCCATCGTGGAAGCGAGATATCTCGTCCATGGCATCGTACATAAGACAAGCATGATAACGAGATATTTCGTCCATGCCATCGTTTCATCGCCATCGTGGAAGCGAGATATCTCGTCCATGGCATCGTACATAAGACAGGCATAATGACGAGATATCTCGTCCATGGCATCATACATAAGACAGTCGTGATAACGAAATATTTCGTCCATGGCATCGTACATAAGACAGGCATGATGACGAGATATCTCGTCCATGGCATCGTACATGAGCCAGACGTGATAACGAAATATTTCGTCCATGGCATCGTACATAAGACAGGCATGATGACGAGATATCTCGTCCATGGCATCGTTCCATCGCCATCATGGAAGCGAGATATCTCGTCCACGGTACTGAAAGGATCAATAGGCTTCTAGTAGATAAACTGTTAACTGTCGACGATCGAATTTACAATCGCGAGGCAAAGGGTCGATGAAAAATTCCGAGATTTCGTCGCGGAAACACGAAGAACATCCCTCTCGAGGGTTGATCAACGCTAGCGGAGAGGCCGGACGATAGAGTCCTCTTTCCGCAGCGTCTGTCGCGCGTGTTTTCCGCGCTACGTATTGATTCGAAAGCGGCGATACACGCAGCGAATGCACCGGAAAAGGAAGAGCCGGCCGGCAGTGGTGCATCGAGTGCTATATCCATCGAAATCCCATTGAATTCGTAGCCTCGCGCGTCATCCAGCCAGCGAGCTCTTAAATCCTGCCAGCACCGGAAGAAAAAGGAAGAGCTATCCGCACCGTACTTTCGAAAAACACGTTTTCCACGTTCGGACCGCGGTGAATCTCTTGGACGAATCGTGAAGCTGCTCGATCCTGTTCGAGTTTCGCGGGAGGAACGGGATCTTGGAACAGTGTCGCGTCAAGTGCCGATGAGAACAGTGATCAGTGGTGGGTGATGATCAGTGAGCCCACCATTTCGAATGAAGTGGTTTTAGGATGATGGTGGAGCGTGTCGAGGACCATCTCTTCATGTATCGACGCCCCGTCTACCGGGTCTTCCAGTACCTCGAAACCACCGAGTAAGTAGCACAACTATTAGAACGAATGGAGTGTATGTACAATCCTTCGCGTTTAGCGAACGCTTAGGCTAGAAGCCTCCGGGTATCGAGGGAGGGAAGAAGGCGTTGCGGGAATCATTGTTTCCTCTCGGTTTCACTGGTACAATAGATGGGGAAGAAAGCTCACGGCGCGCTGCTTCAAAGAAACCACCGGGGCAGCTCCTCACCTATTAACCCTTTGCACTCGGAGCTGTTTTAACTCGAAAATTTAACATTTCTTTAAACAGGTCACCCGAATAACTCGCTTGCGTTTGAAGGTAGAAGAAAATGCATTTTTTATGGGTGGAGACGTCAAGGAGATATGAAGGTCAACTTCATTTTTTAAAATGGAATTAGGTATTTTTTAATACATCAATCGACGCAGACAGTGTTTATAAAAAAGTAGTAACCTATGTATGTCGAAAAGTTAGTAGATCAGGAGATATTTGAATTTAAATAATTCTAAAATTTAAATTGAAATATCCTGAACTACTAACTTGTTTTAATACATCAATCGACGCAGCTGGACATTCGTTATAAAAAAGTAGTAACCTATGTATGTCGAAAAGTTAGTAGATCAGGAGATATTTGAATTTAAATAATTCTAAAATTTAAATTGAAATATTCTGAACTACTAACTTTTTTTAATACATCAATCGACGCAGCTGGACATTCGTTATAAAAAAATACTAATCTATGTATGTCGAAAAGTTAGTAGATCAGGAGATATTTGAATTTAAATAATTCTAAAATTTAAATTGAAATATCTCCTGAACTACTAACTTTTCGACATACATAGGTTAGTACTTTTATGTAACGAATGTCCAGCTGCGTCGATTGATGTATTAAAAAATACCTCATTCCATTTAAAAAAATGAAGTTGACCTTCATATCTCCTTGTCGTCTCCACCTATAAAAAAATTAACGAATCAGATTCCGAGCGCCTCGATATCAAGTAAGTTTGGTCCGATGCATTTTCTTCTATCTTCAAAAGCAAGCGAGTTATTCAGGTGACCTGTTTAATACCTAAATACCTAAATGTGTAGCAACTGATTAGAACATTGCGGATGTTTATGCAATTCTCAATTTTTCTAGGCAAATTTTAAGGAAGTGGAATCATGTAAAATGTTATTTTCGGTGGTAGTAGTCTTTGTAGATCTGAAATAAATAAGAATCGTACTAAATTCTGTGGAATTTTATTTTCTAGCATTTTTTGAAAATTATTTGAAACCATAAATGCATAAAAATCCGCAGTCTATTGATGCCAACATATTTAAGAATTTACACCATGTTTTGAACAATTGAAGATTGATCAATTAAGGGTTGAAGAAAAATGTGAAATACAACAAATTACATATTCATTATTCCTCATTATTTAACTACTAAATCATTACAAAACAAATCTTCAAACACATAATTCGTTCATTTCCATTATAAAAAAATAATTTAATAACTGAGTTCACCGGTCACGAGCAAAATCGCGTTTCTCTCTCGCTTCGAATCAAATCGAATCAAATCGAATCTCGCCAAAGTTTGGGAAAGGGATGAAGTATCCAGCTGTGTCCTCCTCGCAGGCGATTAGGTTTAAACGGAGGAGGGTCGGCATCCTCGAGGTCGGCGATTCGCGCATAATGCCAGTGCCACAAAGAGAAGAACGTCTTCGTGCGTCATGCGAGCCCGTTGGAAAATCTGCGAATGGTAGAACGGGAGAACGGGAAAAAGCAAAGAGAACGCGGTTCCGCGCGAGAATAAGCTTCCACTTTTTCGCCTCTGTGTTACGTCGATGAGAGCTGCTCGAGGAGCGGGCGGGGGTGGGTAACCATGGCGAAATTGGCGTCATCGACCACGGAGCTTTCCTCGGTAACCGTTGCTAATTGGCGCCATTAACCGAGTCCCGATGCAATGCCGCGCCGCCGCGCCGCCTCCGTCCATCGCCTCGTTAGAGTTGCCAACTTTCGGATCCGTCGGTTTCTATGTCTCTGTGGCAATGTGGTCCGCGACGGAAAAATCTATTCTTCCACCCCCGTGATCCATCGCTGCCGATCGTGACCGATAACTGCAAACTTTGGAACCGAATTTCGAAGTACTCCTCAAAAGAATTAAATAGCTCCGATCATAACTCCGGCCAAAATTGCTGTATCGATATCGTTAAACAATGGTTTGAAAGCTTGAAACCTCTAGTTTCAGATGCTCTGTATCAAATTGTTGCTATGTTAGTTTTTCACAAAGTTATAGCGAGATGAAGACAACATTGACGTTTTAACAAAAATTTCGCGCAACTTTGGAACATCAGACGGGGAGCAACAAATTTTTTTTGATAAATCGCGTTAATATCATTTGGAAGGGCTATCTTTCCTGTGTGAAACGTCTGGTTGTTGATTATTGTGCGAATTTTTTTATTCGAGTTATTCAACATTGAAGTAAATATTGGCTTTTTAACGTAAACTGGCTCTAGATAGCGAAAAGATTATCGTAGAATCTTGTGCAAAAAAGCAATGGAAAGAGCGTTTCTTTCTCTTCAAGGCGCATCTTTTGTCTTTTTCAATTTCATTGACATTTTGATGTACCAGGTGTTTCTGAAGATATGCTTAAAAAATGCGCAATTTCCAGTTTTCCTTCAACTCGCTATATCTCGGCGAAGAATGATCGCAATACCATGATCCGAAAGTCAGATTGAAGCTGGGATTCTGCCGATTCGATTGAGTACTCCACGAATCCGCTGCGATAATTTTTTACCTGTGGCAGCTGTGTTTGAAGTTGGCGATTCGCATAAAATGAGGCTAATAGCGCGAGTTTGTCGCATATTCATATCCCCACTTTTCAGTTGTTTTGGTCGCTAAGTGGGGATACGAATACAAGCGCACGGGGCATCTTACAAGGGGAGTGCAAGCTCTTCACCTCTCAGATTTAGTTGAGACTTTACAGAGTTATACAAGGTGTCCCAAAATTCCTTCAACAGCCGGGAATGGAAGGTTCCTGACGTTACTTGAAGCAACATTTTCCTTTGTAAAAATGTTATCCACGGCTTTGTTTAGGAGTTATTAACGAAAAACACGGACCAATCAGAGCGCGACCTAGACGAGAGTTGGCACAGTCAGCCAATAGACAGTTGGCGCGCCGACTAGACTGTGCCATCTCGCGTCTAGATCGCGCTCTGATTTGTTCGTGTTTTTCGTTAATAACTCCTAAACAAAGCCGCGGATAACATTTTTGCAAAGGAAAATGTTGCTTCGAATGACCTCAGGAACCTCCCATTTCCGGCTGTTGAAGGAATTTTGGGACACCCTGTAGATCTCGTTCCCCTGATTACGAATATACCCCATTATAGGGGCAACTACCCAGTAATTTTCGAGATATTTGCAAATTAATGTTTTATGGATAGTTTTATTAAAGTTTAGTTCACTCTGTTACCAAGTAATGGTGTGGCGTAGCGGCAGCGAGCTGAACTGCTGGGCCCGGGTTCGAGTCCCGTCATAGTAACTATTTTTTATACTTTTTTTTACTTACAATTAGTAACAGAGTGAACTAAACTTCAATAAAACTGTCCATAAAACATTAATTTGCAAATATCTCGAAAATTATTGGGTAGTTGCCCTTATAATGGGGTATATTCGTAATCAGGGGAACGAGATCTATAACTCTGTGAAGTCTCAACTAAATCTGAGAGTTGAAGAGCTTGCACTCTCCTTGTTAGTCGAAAAATATTATTTTTCTTGGCTCAAGCACTGTCACGTTGGCCTACATACAAATTTTCAGATTTTTCATTAGATTTGATAAAAAATCTGTTCGATCGGCGCGTGTATTCTGCCGACCTCACTTTGCCAGCCAAATTAGTTTCCAACGTAGTATGGAAGATCGCGTCTGAAATCCTGGTAGGCCAGACGCGAGAGCGACGGTGGTCCTTCCAGCTTCTAAAATTACGACCAGCGCGCGGCTCGAAAAGCTCGTTGAACCACGACCGCCCACGAAAAGCCCGCGACCGACTGGTCCGACTTTCCAACCGACTCGCGACCCAAAGGGCAATGGGGCAACGTGCGCGATAAAAGCGGTTTCCGAGTCCACGTGGACTCTCGCTGCTGCTCTCGATTCCCATTAACCCCCTGCGCTAAAATATCCCGGAAATCATCAGTGTCTACGGTGTATTTGTAGTATTTCAGTATTATCATAAATAAATTTCTTGGTAATGAACCAACAATAATAATTGTAAGCCCAACGTTGGATATTCGCTGGTAAATTGTTGCGAATTTTCGTCGTAGGCCCTATGTTGAGGATTCGTAGACAAAACTACCAACTATACAGGGTGTCCCAAAATTCCTTCAACAGCCGGAAATGGGAGGTTCCTAAGATCATTCGAAGCAACATTTTCCTTTGCAAAAATGTTATCCGCGGCTTTGTTTAGGAGTTATTAACGAAAAACACGGACCAATCAGAGCGCGACCTAGACGCGAGCTGGCCCAGTCGGCCCAGCGCACCAACTGTCTATTGGCCGGCAGTGCCAACTCGCGTCTAGGTCGCGCTCTGATTGGTCCGTGTTTTTCGTTAATAACTCCTAAACAAAGCCGCGGATAACATTTTTGCAAAGGAAAATGTTGCTTCGAATGATCTCAGGAACCTCCCATTTCCGGCTGTTGAAGGAATTTTGGGACACCCTGTATACCAACCAACACCCAATTGTTAGGCACCAACCATGAATGCCACTAGGTAGGCCCACACCAATCAAAATGTTCCTCTTCTTCCTGGAATTTATCAGGATCGATGGCAACGCGTTTTGCTTTCCAGTCGCAGAGAGATCAACGAAACGAGTAGTTGATTGCTTGTACAGGGTGTCACGAAATTATATGTCACGGCCACCATAGCGTGATTCTACACCTACGATTTAGTGGGAATTGACATAAAAAAACTCCCCGCAAAATTGACCTAGACCTTGAAAATCAAGGTAAAAAACAAACAAATATTTTTTGATTTAATCGCGTTTTATTGGTCATAAGGACCAACTTTGTATAAGAAACCATGGGTCGCATCTCAACCGTTCTCTTAAAAAATGATGTTGCATTTCTTATAATTTTTGCAGCTTGTTTTTCGCAAAATTTTTACTTTCAGCAACGATATATTTGCAAAAGAAAATGTTGCTTCAAATGACGTCAGGATCCTCCCATTTCCGGCTGTTGAAGGAATTTTGGGACACCCTGTATATCGTTGCTGAAAGTAAAAATTTTGCAAGTAAAGAAGCTGCAAAAATTATAATAAATGCAACATCATTTTTTAAGAGAACGGTTGAGACGCGACCCATGCTTTCTTTCACAAAGTTAAATTACGACCAGTAGAACACGATTAAACAAAAAAATTTTTTATTCTTTCTACCTTGATTTCCAAGGTCAAGGTCAATTTTGCGGGGTGTTTTTTATGTCAATTTCCACGAAATCGTAGGTGTAGAATCTCGCTATGGCGGCCGTGACATATAATTTCGTGACACCCTGTACTTGCCTTCTGGATTGAAATTGAAATCGTTTGCGCCGAGGATCGCTTGTCCGTCTGGCTTCTCGGCATTCTAATTTTCCTCTCGAAAGCATCCGAACGACTAGACGGGACGTATCGCCGAGGGGCGATATCGGTGTTTAAATAGTTCTTGCGCCGGGAAAAGCGACTCGGGAGTCCCGAAAACGAGTGAAATCGAGGAAAATGGCACGGTGGTCGTCTTTCGAGAGTTCTCCCGGTGATTCGACCGGTCGCAGCCGCAATTCACCGAAAACTTTTCTCATTTGCAGCGCGCCTTCTTGCCCAGGCTATCTCCCAACCCGATTTCCCGCTGTAATTCGAGCCCCCGTGTTTCTTCTTCTTTTTACATGTCCGCGGGGAAAACGAACGAACGCGCTTCCAATCGGCGAGCGCAAAGGCGAACCAGTGAACGGGGATTTTGTATTAAAAATTTTCAAATACGAGTGCTCCGCATCGAAAATGCTCTAGTGAAACACCATTGTTACTTCGATGATCGAAAATAATAAATCTAAAACCGGTCTTTCGACTGGCGGTGATAGGTTTAGCGTTAAACAATTTATCCAATGAAAATGGTACCAAATATGATATTGAAAGTTTTCGATGCAAAGGACAGAAGGCAAAGAACTTCCCATACGCTGTTCCTTCTTGCGTTCGAAACTTTCATCGTCCATTACACAAGTGAATATCACCGGAATCGTATCATATTTAGTATTATTTTCATTAGAGAAATGCGACGAATATTTTGGCGAAAGTTCCATAAAAAAATAATGCAAAATAAAGAAGTTTTGTCATTGGATTAGTGTGGTCTCGCCGATATACCCGAGCCCGAGGCCTCTCGAGCTTCGCAGCCCCTCGAGGGGGTACGCCCCGCAGAAGTGGGGATAGTTTTGGGACATTTATCGATAAAATACTGTAATTTTGTGAGACTTGTTTTTCACGTTGGAGGTCAATTTCGCGGGGAGTTCCTTACGCAATTTTCTGCACAAGTTGGAGACTTTCGACAGAGTTTGACGGATGGTCGAAGCATCGCTTGAGCTATTGTCTGGTTGGTCGCCTAAATGTCAGCGTGGACGGCTCTCGATCGGCAACCTTTCACGCCGATCCGCGATCTCGCGGCGCGAACGCCGATCGCGCTTGCACAAACCGACGTTTCCGTACGCGTGTAAGAGTAGCACAGCAACGACAATAGCAACATCAACACCAGCAACAAGCGGTTCTGCTTGCGAAATAGCGATCGGTTGACCGGCGTCTCCAGGCAGTCTGTCCGCGCTCGATCGCCGACCTGGATCGGGGCCCCGTTCATTTGCGCCGTAGGAATTACGATATCTAGCAGCGGGATTTTTCGCGCGATCGTCCCACGCGTATCTGCGCGAGCCAGCCCGGCCGGAGAAGGACGGCGAGGCAAGAAAAGAATCGGAGAGAGCGAGCGAGAGAGAAGAAGAGAACGGCAGGTTGTCCGTTCGACGACGCATTGATCAGTTCCCATTGAACGGCGGAGCAGCCCGCGCGCGTTCGCGATCTACGGCGCAAGATCGACGAGATCGATCCGACGAGGATACTCTCGCGAGATATCGAACCAGACCCGGGAGACTCGTTTTCGTTCCCGGTGAATTTTCGGTGGAATTTCTCTCTCTCTCTCTTCTCTCCATCGCGTTCGAGCCGGAAAGCTAGAATAACGAGGCCGTTGAACGGGGACGTTGAACCGTCGCGTCGCGGCGGCGACGTAAAATTCAACCGATCCGCGTCGCGGCGACCGGGACCATCGACGGAGATGCGGCTCCGCGTTGCAAGCCAAGATCCGTGCGAACGTTCCGCCGGAGCGATCGACGGAGCCACGGATCGATAGCGGTCTCGCGTTTCGCGGAAGAGAGGGGAAGAGCGATATCCCGACGAGGAATTCCTGCGACCACGATGGGACGACTGGATCTTCGTGGATCCTCGGCCGCAGACGATCTTCCTCCGACTCCTGGAGGAGTCTCGAAGGAACGGAAGTTTCGACGTTGAAGACCCCCGATGGATCTATCCTCTGTGGATCTGCTCCCTCGCGTCTCCTCGCTGTCGTACGTAGTCCAGGCAATGAATGTTCTTAAGGGTAGTGTAGAGGGGAATGGAAGGAACACAATTTTTAACTTTGGGACTTTGTTTGGACTAGTAACGAGGTAAACATACTGAAAGTCCCCACTCCGGTCCCCTCTCTCGGTTTTCCGCTTATATCTCGGAAACTGTGCGTCCCAGCGATAAAACCATTCTATACAAAATTAAAGCTGACAAAATGTGCCGTAAGATTGACTCCATTCAGCTTTTCGCTATCTCGCATAGTTTCCGAGATATCAGCGCTCAAGAAACGTGAGGCGAAAATTTCGTTTTCACAATTAGTGAATATTTGAGCGCTGATATCTCGGAAACTATGCGAGATAGCGAAAAACTGAATGGAATCAATCTTGTGGCACATTTTATCAGCTTTAATTTTGTGTAGAATGGTCTTATCGCTGGGACGCATTGTTTCCGAGATACAAGCGGAAAACCGAAAAAAGAGTGGGAGTTTTAGTATGTTTACCTCGTAACTAGTCCAAACGAAGTCCCAAAGTTAAAAATTGTGTTCCTTCCATTTCCCTCTACGATTTTTCGTTGACTGGACTAACGGGTGATGGTTGGTCGAAAGTGATCGGAGGTAGCGATGCTGGAGCTACTGGAGCGCAAAGCGAACGGAATCTCCTGGCCGACCTGCCGCGGCCAGAATCTGGAGTCGTTCGCCAAGGACGCGAAAGGGGTGTTGCTGTTGAAGAGGGGCAAAGGCTACCCCAGGGAGAAACGATGGAGAAAGGAGAACGGGGGCTTGCTGTGTTCTCTGGGACAGCTGGGCTGCTCAGAGTCCTACAGCCCCGACACCCTCGGCACATGGAAGTTCCACAAGGTGTCCCGAGCTAGGTACGCTCGACCATCGCGAGACATCGTGCCGACGCGTTACTATTATGCAAAAGCGCAATAGAGAAAGTAATAGTGAAAGGTAAAGTGCGTGGGCGACGGTCGCAGGTGCGTGGTGGTTTTGCTCGCGACTACGGGTCATGGCCGAAGAGCGCGTAATCTCCCTCTGTTTATTCGTCTATCTATCTCGTTGTTCTCAGGACAGACTGATGTTCCGAACGGTTCCGGAAGCGGCGATCGTTTCGATCTTTTTACCTAGTCGCGGCACCTCGATTTGATCGGAATCCTAGTAGCATTTATCGTTTGGCATTTTATTGGGCTCTCGTTGTACTATTGATTGGCAAAGCGTTGGAATGTCGCATTTTTATACAGGTGGGCCAACGAAGGGCCAACGTCGCTATAATACGAACGGCCAACTGGATCCGCTAACATATTAATCTGCTCTTCTCTTTTGCGGTAATTTTCATAGTATATCATAAATATAATATGTATACGTATTAGCAATGTATTTCCACGGTAAAAATTGGAGAAAAAAGGAAAAAACTTAATAACTGAATTGCGGATTTTCAACCTATTAAACATTTTAAGAAAGAAATTATATTTCTATTCGGCTAGACAGTTTTTATTTTGCACACAAATCCGCAGTCTATTAATTACTCGTGTTGGGCTTTAATCCGGACTGTAGTAAGGGTTGAAGGGACTTATTTCCGCAAAAGTTTTGAAGTATTCCTTGAAGTTGCAACTTGAACTTGAATGTTTACTTAGAACTTGAGTAGATCACCAAAGTTTCATAACACTGTCTTAAATTATCACCTTAAATATTGTAAACTAGAAGAGTTTTAAAGGTTGTGGAAGGTTGAAGTCCCCTGTTGTAGGGCAAGAGGTTAGAAGGAGCCACTTCCGTGATGAGGTTACGCGCACAGAATTGGAACTCGATTGTAATTAGAACTTGATTGTAATTAGAACTTGATTCTAATTGGAACTTGATTGTAATTATAACTTGTTTGTAATTAGAACTGGATTGTAAGTAGAACTTGATTGTAAGTAGAACTTGATTGTAATTACAACTTGATTGTAATTACAACTTGATTTTAATCAGAATTTGATTTTAATCAGAACTCGATTGTAATCAGAACTTGATTGTAATTAGAACTTGATTTTAATCAGAACTTGGTTGTAATTAGAACCTGATTTTAATCAGAACTTGGTTGTAATTAGAACTTGATTTTAATCAGAACTTGGTTGTAATTAGAACCTGATTTTAATCAGAACTTGGTTGTAATTAGAACTTGATTATAATTAGAACTTGATTATAATTAGAACTTGATTTTAATTCGAACTTGATTTTAATTCGAACTTGATTTTAATTCGAACTTGATTTTAATTCGAACTTGATTTTAATTCGAACTTGATTATAATTAGAACTTGATTTTAATTCGAACTTGATTTTAATTCGAACTTGATTATAATTCGAACTTGATTTTAATTCGAACTTGATTTTAATTCGAACTTGATTTTAATTCGAACTTGAGTAGACCACCAAAATTTCAAAACATTCTCTTAAATTGTTACCTTCAATATTAGAAACCTAAAGGGTCTCAAAGGCTGTCGAAGATTGAAGACCCCTGTTGTAGGGCAAGAAGTTAAAAGGGGCTACTTCCGCGATGACGTTTCGCGCGCAGAAACGCGATATTGTCTCACAATCAGAGAATTCCGAACGGTGACGGATCGGTGTCGACGTTACACGTCCCGACGTGACGCGACGGTGTGCTGGAACAATTGGCGCGCGTCGTCGAGCAGCTTTAGAAATTCTTGAAACGCGACCGCTCCGAGCTCTCGATGCCTATACGCGTCCGCGTGGCTTTTCAAAGGGCTTGTTTCCGTTCTTCTCTGCATCTTTCCTCCTTCCTCGATTCTCTCTGTTTCACCTTCCTCGATAAACCTCGGCCTCGCGGTGTCGTTCAGACGCTTTCGAAGGCTTTCAACCGTGCCACGGCATCGGCGGCGACGAGGTATCACGCCAAGCCGTGCCAAACTGCGTATTTTCCCCGATTACCTCCTTCCCATTGCTCCGTCAGTGGAGCATTGGTGCGGACTTTTCGAACCGTCTCTGAAAAATTTTCACCATTTTTACTACGTTTTTATTAGCTCGCTTTCTTGTCGTCTGTTCGGTACGAAGCAATTGATTTTAAACTAACTTCCCGAGATGACGTAGTCCCCCCCGTTTTTCGTTTTAAATCTTACAAATATTTTCATAGCTATTAAAAATTCACAATCTGTATGGGGTCAGGAACCTGTATGGGGCTAGGAAAAATTATTTTATACTTTTTAATCCGTTTTCTAAACGTGATATTATTTTATAAAAATTTACTTTTACTTAAATTATTTTATACCTTTTAGTCCGTTTTAAAAACGTGGTATTTTCCAAAAATTCATTTCTATTTTCGTAGTGAATCTTCATAATTTCCATGCGTCGCTCGCTCGTGTAATTCTCCCTGACTAAACGTCAATACTTCCTGTTGCCAGTTGTCGAAACAGAGTTGTGAAACTACTCTATGTTCGCCACAAAAAAAAATGGCGGGCAATTTAAATTGTCGGGTGATTTTGAGACACCCTTTATTTCGAGTTTCTGCCAGGTTTTCGGGGCCGCGACCCTAGTGTGCGTCGGACGGGATCCAGTGCCGGATTAAGCCAGCGCGGGGCCCGTAGCAAATGTTATGGCGGGGCCCTAGGCTTTGCATCAGGGCCGCTCGTGTGCAAATGTAGCGCACCTTTGCGACAAACACAATGAATGACCATTTTTTTTTTTAGCAAAACTATCTATGCCTCCTGGCATAGACGGGCACTCATGTATCGGCCCCTGTTTGTATGGCGCGGGGCCCCCAGAAGCGCGGGGCCCGTAGCATTTGCTACTCCTGCTACGGGGCTTAAGGGGGTAGGATACCTACGAATCTAACTAGAAAGGAACTAGAATCTTACTAGATTTTGGGTCGAAAACTAGTAAGATTGTAGTTCCTTTTTTGTTACAATCTAAATTACTAGATTTTGGGTCGAAAAATGGGTTTCGTATCCACGGCTTTTTGTCCTTATTTGAGCAGATTTTGGGCTGGGTGTGGGCTCATTCCAAAGAGGAAAGTTCAATGCGGCGCGCCCAGCTTATTACAGCAGTCAAAAAAGTCTTTAGTGGCAGAAAAATACATTGGAATCTGCGGGTATTTTTTCTCGATTTTTCCTCTACTTTGGACACTCATAATATTAGATATAAACATAATCTCGTTCCATAATAAGCTGGGCGCGCTGCATTTAACCTTCCTCTTTAGAATGAGCCCACACCCAGCCCAAAATCTGCAGAAATAAGGGCAAAAAGCCGTGGATAGGAAACCCATTTTTCGACCCAGAATCTAGTAAGATTCTAGTTCCTTCTAGTTAGATTTCTAGGTATCCTACCCCCTTAATCCGGCCCTGGACGAATCTCGTGCCCTCTGCAGGTTGCGAACGCGCGAAAAGTAGTTCCGCAGTGTAGTAATAATAAATGCGCAACGCGGAACGAATGCGCTATTGTCGAGCAGCCCGCGCTTCCCGCGGCCCGTGGCAGCAGCCGTGCGAAGAGGACGCGGCTCATTCGTGGAAACGCGGTCATCTCGAACCGGGAGATCTCCGCTGTTCGACAACCCAGATCGATTTGAACCGCGTGTCTAACATGTCTAACATGTCTAGCGTGTCCAACGTGTCCAGCTCGCATTAATCGACCAACTTTTCGTAACTCTTGGCATAAATGTTCCGTCCCTGAACCGACGCGATACGACGGCATTCCGTGGTCGAGCGACGCTCGCAATGCGCATCCAGCGACAAGGAAGGCGGCTACCGGGTCAACGTCGACCCGTACCCCAATTTCGCGCACTCGGAAACCGCGGAGACGGTCGACGTTGAAATTGCACGGACCGGAAGACCACCGGCACGGCGATCCGGTAATTTTTCGCGATGCATACAAACGGCCGCAATCAAACGCTTCCGGACACGCAACAGGACCATTCACGGTCTCGAATAGGATCATTAAACCCGCGGCGATCGTTCTCCTTTTCTCGGCGCCTCGATTCCGAGTACGCTCCGGAATTGGTACGCTCCTAATCGCGTTAACCCCTTTTTTTTAACAAGATTTCCCATCGTTTATTGCCATAGGTAACCTCTTACTCTCCACCTTACAAAACTAAGTAAACAGAAAACCAAGAAATAATAAATTCGCAAAAAATCTAACTTATACTACGCTTAACCTAACACTTCGCGTTTTTAATTAACGCAAAGTGTTATCGAAAAAAATAAAAGGAATATAACACTTTTAACGTTCATTTCCCAGCTCGCACACACTCACATTATAAGATGGCGTTTTTGTTTTGCCCATCTTGGCCTCAGTCGGACTTTTCTCCCTAAATTTAACTATATAACATTAATATATCCTAAAATAAGCTGAGAAAACGTAACTAAAACCTGAAACAACAAAAAAATCAAATAAACTATTTCACAAACCTAGCCTAATCGACTTCGGACCACCAAAATCGGAATCAGTGGAAAGAGAATCCTTACTGATATTGACCCGCACGAGACTTATTGCCGCACTGCTTCCTAAAACCGTCGTTTTCCTTTCCGCGACGATCCGCGGCCTTTCCGAGGCGCTCTGTTGTGCGCGGGCCTTTAACCCCTTGCTGTATCATTTTTTTATAGTTACAGCGTTTAAGCTACCCTGGTTTTGTATCCACTATTTGATTTTTTTGGGAAACACTGGATACTATATGTATTATTACCGTGGTTTTGTATCCAATATTTTAGCTTTTTGGAAAAAAAATACTACATAGTATACAGGGAGGTCCGTTTAAATAAAGACACCTAAATGTCTCTTCAGGTTATTGTGATGAAAAAAATATTTGTTACGTAATGTGCATGGTGTCAATGGACCAAACATCTGGCACGAATATTTTTTTCCGAGGGTCATATTTTTCGGAGTTGTCAATGTCATCGATGTTTTTTGGTACATAACTACATTTTTTTTTTATTGAATCGTGTAACTGATAGAAAAATACATTCAGACATGTATAATAACATGACATTGACCTTGATCTGAAGGTGAAACTTTAATTTTCGAAGATCAAGGTCATCTGTCAAGGTGATTTAAAAAAAAACAAACAAACTGATCTTTAGTGTTTCGAGTGGCGAGTCAGATGGCACTACTAGGTTTTTAATACGTGAGCGTTTTCAAGGTTATTTCAAGATCATTTTGTCTCTTTTTATCATAAACCCATATTTGTTATTTCGGAATCACATTCACAAAAAGTTGTGCATCTTTTCACGCAGAATTTTAATTCCGAAATAAAAAATATGGGTTCATGATAAAAAAAGACAAAATGACCTTGAAATAACCTTGAAAACGCCCACGCACCGAAAAACCAGTAGCGCCATCCGACTCCCCACTCGAAACACTAAAGGACATGTGTCAGTTTGTATTTTTTAAATCACATGTCTCGAGATTTTTTACAATCTCAACTTAAATGGGACACCCTGTATAAAATGATTCGTCGTTCGAATCACAGCCGAGTCACCGACAGTTTTCACTGAAGGGCGCTTCGAGCTGAAACTAATCGCGCGATTTAAAGAATCTTGAAAGCTCCGTACACAATGGCGACCGGCGGCGACTGCACCGCGGGCTTGCACTCCTCGTAGCCTCGACTCCTCGAACGATCTCGAGAGGATACACCGAGGATTAATCCTCTCGATGGCCCTAAACGGATCCAATAAAACGCGAAAGTTTCGAGAACTTTTCCTGACCACCGAGCTTGCAATAAAAAATACCAGCACACGTACTGATCACATAAATATCGAATGAGGAAAGAGAAAAGCGTGAAGAGAATTCGGACAATTCGATCAGCAGATTACCTGATGAATCACTGATCCGCTGATAACGGGCGTAATCGGCGGCGCGCATCCTGACTGACCACAGTCGCATTTCGTCCGCCGAGAGCGTCGCATATTCCTGATCGTTGTCTCGCGCTCGCAGTGTTCAATTTCGAGAAAGTTCGCGACGTGTCATCGACCATTGAGGAACGATCATCGTAGGATGAAGGCGGTCATCGACGCCTGTACACGTCGTTTCTGCTCGTGGTGTAATAAGCTGTCGAATCATGTGAAAAAGAATTCGTTTCGCCGTGGAGGATGCTCAAACAGAACGGAAGATTGTCTGGAAAAGTGATAAACTCTGTCGCCGTAGCCGTTATTCTCATGCGTATCAGAATTGGCTTGCTCGACCGTAGCCCGCTCTACTAGAGATCCCTATTTCACGTGTATTGTGAATACATGTGGTTCGTAAACCGTGTACAGTAATCGCTCCTTCGTTGTCCAAAATCAAGGGCACGATCGTTGTCCAGTGCCTACCCATTCCACTGCTTGTCAACGCCGAGTCGCTCCGCAGGGCGGCGACGATTGATGTCGGCTCGGGTATATCGGTGTGAACAGCACAACATTGACTCGAGTAAACCGAATTTTCAAACGTCTTAATTTTCATTATTTCTTTATGGGACTTTCACTAACTTATTTCTGGCATTTCTCTGATTAAAATGACACCAAACACGATATAGTTTTAACTGTATTTAGTGGTTTAATCGACGGTCGAAGTTTCGAAGGCAACGAGCAACAGCAACAATGTGGGCCTTTAAACTGTGCCGGCGACGGCGACACGCTTCGGTCACCCGATCCGTATCTCATTCTGTCCTTCTCTATGTTCGGCTTCCTATTGAAGTCGCTCGGCGCGGTCGGCGCGATATCTTGACGCAGTCATAAATCAAAAATAGTGTCCGGGCACGCTCGTTGTCCGCTCAGCCCCCCGGCCTTTGGACAACGAAGGAGCTTTTACTGTAGTAAGAATTTAAGGATCCGTATTCGCAGATTCGTGTACACGGATCCCTACATTCGCACTAAGGCTGTTACTTTCCTTCGAAGGTCGAAAATTTCGAAGGTCAAAGGTCGATGACGTCGAAAATTTCGAAGGTCAAAGGTCGATGACGTCGAAAATTACGAAGGTCAAAGACTTCGAAGGTCGAAGACTTCGAAGGTCGATGATTTCGAAGGTCGATGATTTCGAAGGTCGAAGACTTCGAAGGTCGATGATTTCGAAGGTCGATGATTTCGAAGGTCGATGATTTCGAAGATCGATGATTTCGAAGGTCGATGATTTCGAAGGTCGATGATTTCGAAGGTCGATGATTTCGAAGGTCGATGATTTCGAAGGTCGAAGACTTCGAAGATCGAAGACTTCGAAGGTCGAAGACTTCGAAGGTCGATGATTTCGAAGGTCGATGATTTCGAAGGTCGAAGACTTCGAAGGTCGATGATTTCGAAGGTCGAAGACTTCGAAGGTCGATGATTTCGAAGGTCGATGATTTCGAAGGTCGATGACTTCGAAGGTCGATGATTTCGAAGGTCGATGATTTCGAAGGTCGAAGACTTCGAAGGTCGATGACTTCGAAGGTCGATGATTTCGAAGGTCGAAAATTTCGAAGGTCGATGATTTCGAAGGTCGATGATTTCGGAGGTCGAAGATTTCTAAGCTTCGAAGCTTCGATTTCAGAAACTTCGAAGGTGATGAGAATCGAAACTTCAAAGCTTCGAAGGTGATGAGAATCGAAACTACAAAGCTCTTCGATTTGTTCAATTCGTTCGATTCGTATCCAGTTAAAGGGTAAGAGGCGGAAAAGTTAAATCTGTGCGAATGAAGACACTAATTTTCTAAAATGCGTTACGATGTAAGCGTCGGCGATGCGAAAGTTTGGACGTAAAATTTGTCTACCACCTGAGGATTTCACAAAAACTCGATTTTTGTAAAAAAAACTTGATAACCCACTTGCAATTAGTATGGAACACAATAAAAATAATGACGAACGATGCTATACTACTAACATTACCATATTTCAGCTTTCTTTAAAAAAGAAATTACCGATCTATCTCATTTCTGTCGAATGTTCTATCACTTTGACACAAAATTCATCGGTTCGCCCCACTGTGCGGCGGTTAGGTCCGAGATACCGGCGCAAAGTAGAGGCTGGGTGCTTTCCGATGAATTCCTTTTCCTCTGTGTACCGGTGAATAATTAATCCTCTCGGCAAGCTTCCACGTTGAGTCGGGCCAATGCGGAGTCGAGGTTTTACCGGATAATGCATAATTGACGCGGTCGTTGGTGGCAAGGCAAAGCTGTGGGCGCTGCATCTCCCTTGTAAGCCGGTCTTTGTCGTCATACTTCTTATACTTGCTCTTTTTTTCTGTTCTCCATGTCAGCCATGAGGGGATGAGCACTGGCGTGGGAGATGGTGGTGGAGGCGGAGTTGGCGGCGTCCAGGGCTCCGGCGGCGGAAGAAACACGCCGCCCCATGGATCGCCCACCCCCATGAACAAGACCACGCTGAAAGTCCATCTGCCCAAAGGTGAGTTTCTCGTCCGACAATATTTTACACTTTACACCTATACCAATATATTGTATTACCAAGGAACCGGTGCAAAATTAAATTTTCCGACTTTCAAATCTCAACAAAAATCTTTCTCTCAAATGAGAACCCTTTTTCTAAACAAAATTTCCCATTATTTATTGGCACAGGTTTAAAATTTTTTTGCCCATCTTGGCCTCAGTCGGACTTTTTCCCTTTTAACTATACAAGGTGTCCCAAAATTCCTTCAACAGCCGGAAATAGGAGGTTCCTGAGAACATTTGAAGCAACATTTTCCTTTGCAAAAATGTAATCCGCGGCTTTGTTTAGGAGTTATTAACGAAAAACACGGACCAATCAGAGTGCGACCTAGACGCGAGTTGGCACAGCCTGACGGCGCGCCAACTGTCTATTGGCCGACTGTGTCAACTCGCGTCTAGGTCGCACTCTGATTGGTCCGTGTTTTTCGTTAATAACTCTTAAACAAAGACGCTGCGGCCATTTTTTCAAAGGAAAATGTCGCTTCAAATGACCTAAGGAACCTCCCATTTCCCGGACTTGAAGGAGTTTTGGGACACCCTGTATAACAAATCTCCTACGACCTATCGTTTCCGCTCTACACGCCTTTTTCTATTTTTCCTATTTCTTTTCTTCCACTTTACCGGGTGCCTCTACCCCCCACCTAACAAATAAGAACACTTTGAAACCTCGAAATTCAAAATATTAAGTCTTTCAGAGAATTTTCCGAGCAAAGTGTTGAAATGAGAATCTGTGGAAATACGTGAAATACAAAATGCTTCGAATAATCTCTACATTTTGGTTGATTACGTAAGCGTTAACACCGGATCGATTCTCAGGTGGCTTCAACGTGGTGAAGTTCGGCGACGCGATCGACGTCCGAGGGATCATCTCCCTGGTGACGAGTCGATTGGCGGTCGGCACGAGACACTACCGAAACCTCTACGCCATGAGGCTGCATCACCCAGGGTCCGGTGAGAGTTACTGGTTGCACCAAGACACCACCATGTATCAGGTTCAGGAGAAGTACGAGAAGAAGCACCCTCACTCCGAGTGGAGGTACGAGCTCAGGGTCAGATATCTGCCGCAGAATCTGAACGACCTGTACGAGAAGGACATCGTGACCTTCTCCTATTACTACGATCAGGTACTTGAACGTATCTGGGTGATGTTGGGAGAGGTGATCGCGCTGCGAACTTGAAACCCGAACCCCTTTCTCTCTTCAGGTTCGGAACGATTACTTGTGCGCGAACCACGCCGCTCTGGACCAGGACGTAGCGGTGCAGCTCTGTTGTCTGGAGATCCGCAACTTCTTCAAGGACATGCCCCAGATAGCCCTCGACAAGAAGATCAACCTGGAGTATCTGGAGAGAGAGGCAAGAATCGGAACCAATCCGAACACGGAGCTGAAGAAGGACTGACTGTTTTATTTCCGGTGGTGTTCTCGCTTTCAGGTCGGTCTGCACAAGTTTCTACCGCGGTCCGTGCTCAACGGAATGAAACCAAAGGCGCTGCGCAAGCTGATACAGCAGCATTTCAAGAAGGTTTCCGTACTGACGGAGCTGGAATGCAGGTACAAGTTCTTCGACCTGCTGAGGGCACACTACAGATTCGACCAGGAGAGGTTCTCGTGCGCACTCGGGGTGAGTAGAGCCATTCCTGTTAGCCTCTTCAGCTACCATCAACCTCACGACGATACGTCAAAACGATACGTCGCTTGCTCTGTTCGCAGTCGGGCTGGTCTATACCCGTGGAACTAGTCATCGGGCCAGATTTAGGCATTTCTTACATGGCTCACAGAGGTGGAACCGTGGTAGGTATCAAAAACGGGTCTAAAGTAGTGTACCATTCTAAATCCGCCGAAGGAGACCGCTCTATGTCACTTCGCCTACCCATTCCACTGGGGGGCATACCTAGAGCTGCCTCGGTCGCCGAGCAATTACAAAACTTCTTTATTTTTCAATATTTTTTTACGGGACTTTCGCCAACTTATTTCTGGCATTTTTCTGATTAAAATCGCACTAAACAGGATATAATATCAACCGTATTTAGTGGTTTAATTGATGGTATGGAGGAACTTTAGGACATAGAAAGGGATAGCGAATGAAAAACAAAGAGAACAAAACTCTTGTTGTATTGTTTAAAATACCAATGCGGTGCTAACTTCTTTATTTTCAACTTTCTTCGTGTAAATACAACCTTTCTCAAGATATTTGTCACATTTTTCTGATTAAAATGAGTAGTTTGAAGACGAGCTGTAGCTTCGTTGATTTGCAAAATTCTAGTCTAATTCTTTGAGAACATATTTCCGAGATGTTAAGTTGTTTATGTGAAAATATGCTTCACGTGTACAGTAAGTATGTGTCAAATTGCATCTCGTTTGGTGTCATTTTAATCAGAAAAATGTCGCAAACACATTGGTAAAAGTTTATTAAAAATAAATAAAAAATAAAGAAGTTTCCATATTGCGCTAGTGTTGTCTCACCGATACGCTATTTTTTACATGCTATCCTTTTCTACGTTCTGCGTGGTCGAAGCCACAAAAGAATACTGTCCAGTTCCGATCTATGTCACAAGAGAAAACCGAGAATTGACTTAGAATGGGACATTACTGTATTAGCATCTCATTAAGATATTATTCATAACTACACTGCGGATTTTGATGCATTTATAAAGCAATTAGCTAGGATGAAATACAAAACAGTGAAAAATTAGAAAAATCTAAAAATAGTGTTATGTTCTTTCCAGGTATAAAATTTTATTAGGGGATGAAATGAATTTGTATTTAACTCCTGCTGCTCACAATCGCTGCTGAACATTTTTATTTTGCATAAAGATTCGCAGTCTATTCATGACCCATATTGGAATCACATTTGAAGGAATCGATTCGAATAACCATTGTTCATGATCGCAGCCAACGAGGATGGCCGAGTTCTCCCAGATACAATCGATCCAAACGCTGGTGTCGGACTGCAAGGACCACGCGAAGGCGTGCATCAAGCTGAGGGTAGCCGGAGCTGCGGAGACTCTCAGCATAACTTGCTCGAGCCTGGACCAGGCGGAGAGTCTCGCGGACCTGATCGACGGGTATTGCAGGCTTGTCACGGGGAGCAACACCTCGCTGTGGAATAGAAAAGGTACTCCTGCTCGAGTTCCGAAACAACCCCGGGAACATTACTGTAACAGCATGCTCCGAGAAAGAAGCTAAATGCCCGACGAGACTCGAGTCATTTCTGCGCGATCCCTGTGTAGTAGCTTTTCAAAACCAACTGTCAGCAGATAGTAGATCTGCATAGGGCAAAGGTACCACCCAGTATGCAAACATGCTCGATTTTGGACAGCACAAGCTGAGGGCAGAATGAAGGCAGCTCGGTACTTAGTTTAAGAGGGCAGCACGGTCGCACTAATGTGGCGGACGTCGGATAATATCCCTTGTGTAGTTAACCTAAATTTACAGATTATTTAAAACCTTTCTATATTTAACATGGCTGCACAAATTCTCATTATAAGACTGTAAATTAATATATTAGCGAGTAAAACATTGACATTCAGAGAAATTTTGTAATATATTTTAGAGGAACATCAACAAATTGTTGGAAGAAATACAGTAAACGCGTACGTGGGTACCGGGTTGACTACACAAGGGATATACATGATCGACATCCGCCATATTAGTGCGACCGTGCTGCCCTCTTAAACGAAGGACCTAACCTACTTCTTGGTCCGAATAAGTATCGCTTTATGCTGGTAGGATTTGCTATCCAAAAACAATTAATTAATAATAATACCTGTGTCCAGTAAGTAGGACCAAAACTTCCTTAATATTTCTTTCGCTTTTCAACAAAATCGTTCAGAAAAATTTGAGGATACAGAGAAAGGGTTGATAATAATGCAAAGTAAATTACAGAATGCCTTGAAATTAATAAAAATATTTCCAAGTCGCTAAATATCCGGTAACTGGTACCTTTACCCTAGGTGTATCGTATACACACGGACTAATAAGACGTACCGACGAATCACCGAGTATCTCGCACGAACACCGTCCCCTTTTTTGCATCGACGAACGATAGGTACTACTCTAAGTTTCTAATCGTTTATACTTGCAAGCTGCATCGTGGAAAAACTATCCCTGTCCATGCAAAGGTTTGTAGTTTCCGTATGATCCTGTAGACTCGACGTGTCTGATCGTCTAGATCATAGACATGGTGCACGAGCCCCTCGCGCGGCTCGATCGACCGTTATTAACATCCATGCTCTCGGTTCAGATGCTCATCCGCCGAAGTACAGGCAAGACGGGTCCAACAGTCCGGAGAAGAACGTCAGCAAGACGGGGACCATTCTGTCGGAGGACTACGCGGAGATCGTCGACGAGGAGGGCGACTACTCGACGCCAGCCAGTGAGAATCGGAAATCGTTTTATGTTAGATCAGTGGTCGGCAAACTCGTTAGTGGACTGTGGATGTTTATAGATTTGTAGCAAAATTGAGTAGATGCAAATCAAAATGGTTGGAAAATTTTTAAAATTGAAGATGTCAATATGATATTTCTCCTTTCTTCAAATCAGGGAAGAAGAAATAACATTTAATTTAGTCTAATAGAATAGAAATTCCTTGCAATCGATGCAGGCAATTTTTATTTTGCACAAAGATCCGCAGTCTATTGATAAAAATAGAGTAGAAACTGCTCTTTACTTGAATTTAGATATAACACACTGACTGATCGAAAATTGTACTAAAATACTATTAAATTAAAATAAAATTCATTAATTTTAAACGTGTCATTCGTGGAAGAGCCACACTCAAGTAGTGAAAGAGCCGCAGTTGGCCGACCACTGTATAGATCTAGATATAAACAGATTCCTCGATCGACAAGCATCGACAATTCTCGTTTCAGCCCGAGACTACGAGATAGTCAGGAACCAAGTGGAACTGGGCGAGATCATAGGGAACGGTCAGTTCGGCAATGTACATAAGGGTTCGTACAAAGGGAGGGACAATCAGGTGATAGCCGTCGCGGTGAAGACATGCAAGGTGGACGCAGACCTCGCCACGTCCGAGAAGTTCCTCGAGGAAGCCTGTAAGAATATCTTTTTGCTACGTCCGACCAGGCAACTGTCGGTCCATCTTCCACCCGTCTAGCATTAAACCTACCGAGGTCTAAAAATGGCTGGCACGTGTTGCCTTATAAAAACGACATTGTAGAATTTACATATTAGATTAATCAGATGATTGCATGAGTTTGTGACCGATTTTCATAGATGTCAAACTGTACTGCACGGCGAGTATAAAAAAAAATTATGTAGTCACCATTCTAATTGTAGAAAAGAATGGTGACTTGATTAGTAAAGCTGTATTCTTTAAAATTGAACCATTGAATTTGATTTTTAAATCGGGCACGAACTTCTGCAATCGTCTGATAGCTTTTCTGTGATTTTTCTTATAATATGCGCTTGGATAGAAAAATGTGTATAATCATTTCCAGTGAAAGTATCATTATAACTTCTACGGATGGGCGGGTACTCAGAAATCTATGACAATCGGGTCTCCAAACAATATAAACTTTCTGATTCCCCACCCGAAGATTTCGGGTACTCGTTCACCTCTAACAATTTCAATAATTGTAAAATAAAAAACCAGAGATCCGTCACTTGACCGTCGGTTGTAGATTTAATGGTAATCGAAGAGTATCAATGGTGTGTGTGTGTGTTGCAGACATCATGCAACAGTTCGAGCATCCTCATATCATACGATTGATCGGGGTCTGTTCGGAGGCGCCGATCTGGCTGGTGATGGAGCTCGCCAGGCTAGGAGAGATGCGAGCTTATCTCCAATCGAACAAGCAGCGTCTGGACCTAGCCACGCTTCTGCTTTATACCTTTCAACTGAGCACTGCCTTATCGTACCTCGAGAGCAAGAAGTTTGTGCACAGGTACCGTCTTCCCAACCCCACCCCAATGATACTATTAATATGTAGATATGTACAGAACATTATTATTCGCGTTTTGCAGAGACATCGCCGCGAGAAATGTCCTAGTCTCGACGCACAATTGCGTGAAGCTGGCGGATTTCGGACTGAGCAGGTGGGTGGAGGACCAGAGCTACTACACCGCGAGCAGGTGTAAGCTGCCGATCAAATGGATGGCGCCGGAGAGCATCAATTTCCGAAGATTCACCACCTCCTCCGACGTCTGGATGTTCGGTCGGTTTCTTTGCTAATATTCACAGCTGGTTATACGGTCGTACCGTGGTGAGATGACAAGAAGGTTTCATTCACTACTACTACTATGAAGAACGATAGACCCATCTTGCCTCTGTCCAGGGGCTCATCTTGTCATCTCACCACGATAAGCTTTCTTGGATAACGGTGGCAGTCCTGTTGTTCCAGGCGTGTGCATGTGGGAGATCCTGATGCTCGGAGTGAAGCCGTTCCAGGGCGTGAAGAACCACGACGTGATTCATAAGCTGGAGAACGGGGAGAGACTAGCCTTGCCGAACCACTGCCCGCCGCGTTTATACTCTCTGATGTCGCAGTGCTGGAGCTACGAGCCCAGCAAGCGGCCAACGTTCAGGGAGATCAGAGAAACTTTACAGTAAGTGTTAACGAGGATCGCCCGGTTGGTACGCGTGGAACCTGAAATTCTCTCGCGTTTCAGCGAGATTCTGTTGGAAGAGAAACATCAGCAGCAGGAGACGATGAAGCGTGAGAACAGGAGGGTGCAAGCCATGTCTTGGGGTACGTAGAGGACGTGTAGCAAAAAGCCCGTAGACTGTAGAATATCGAGACATCCGGTACACGCGACGAAAGAGGCTCACGAGGTCACGTCGGTGATAATCTGTGTGGTGATTTAGGTGCAGACGACGTACCGCCGCCGAAACCATCGAGGCAACCGCAAAACACGTCGGATCAATCTCAGCTGACCGCCGCGGCCCCGGTCTCCACCTATATCGTGGCGCAAAGCCCCGAGGTTCTCGCGCAGCTGCTCAAGGATAATCAAGCCAGGGGGGTATGTCCCTCCGTGTACACAACGCCCGCTTCACCCTTCAACACCCTCGCGGTGCAGTTCCAAGACGAGGACCAAGTCCTGACCACCGCGGTGGTCTCGGACCTGCCGTTTTTCGATCCGGCCGTCTCGGAACCGTCCGCTTCCCACGACACCACCCAATCGGCCGACTCCACCCTCTCCGACACCACCAATCTCGACTCCCTGGAGTCCTCGGACGCCGCTCCCCTCATGTCCAGCCTGCAAATTTCAGAGACGTCACAAGCCCAATCACCCGCTGCTAACAGAAAGCAGCACCACCAGCAAAAGGTTAAAGAGATGCAAAATTTGTACGCGGTCAGCTCGAAAGTGGTCGGTAGCATCACCGGGGACCTCTATTCGCCCGTGCAAAAGTTCACCGCGTCGAACGCAGCGCCGCCGGTGACCACCACCGCGACGGCGGTGGCGGCTAGCTGCGGCGAGATATACGGCCCGGTAGCCAATTTCACCCAGAGCTCTGCCATAGTTGGCAATCTGTGCCAGAGTCCGAGCGTGGGCGGTAATTTCGGCGAGAATCCCGGTAACTTCGGGCCCGGTAGCTTGAACAGCGCGGTAGGGCCCGGCAATCCGACGCAATCCGCGAGTTTCGGTCAGTTCCCCGGTGCCGGCGGTGCGGCTCAACCCGCGAACATGTTCGTCGTAGCACAGAGCAATTCCGTGCAGAATCCATCGGTAGCGGTGGGCGCGTATCCTCGCGTGGCCGTTAGCTCTTCGTCCAACGACGCCATTCCCACGTCCACCGGCGAGTGTCTCTACGGACCGGTTCTCAAGTTCCGGGCGCAGAACGCGCAGAGTCAAACCGTGACCGAGTTGAAGCCGATGAACGCCTCGCTGGCCACCTGTGTCCAGACGGCGAGAACCAATTTGCCAGTGACGCCGTCATCCTCGTCGTCGTCGCAGTCGCAGAATCTGCAGTCTCAGCCGATGATGATGCAGTCGCAGAATCTGCAGTCTCAGCCGATGATGATGCACCCGCAAAATTACCAGCACCATCAGCAACAGCAAATTTATTCGAACATCGGCCAGCAAGCGATGATGGGAGCGCAGCCGGTCTACCTGTCGCAATCGCAACACGTGCAGAATCTTCAGAGACAGGGCAACCAACAACCGGTTTCTTATATCCCGACGCAACAGCAGACCGTTCAGCATAGCCAAGGGGGGCAAGGGGGCCAGGGAGGTGGAGCCAATCCGATTTACACGGCACACGCGACTTCCGTCACGGTCGTCCAAGCTCACAAGGTTCTCCAGGGAGCCGCGTCGTACCCGCAACAAATCCAGCAACCCGGCATGATACAATGTCACATGGCCAGCTCTCAAGCGTGCGCTCAAGAAGGCGTGACACAGCAATTGTCGTACGGCGCCGTTGCGCAGAGTCATCCGGTTCAGGGGCAGTTCGCGGTGGCAGGTGTCGCGACGGGTCAGCCTGCTGCCAGCCAACAAATCGTTCATCCGAGCACCTCGAGCTACGTCATCGGCCAACAATCCTCCGCCACGTCCCAGTGCAACGTTAGCAATCTAGTAACGAGCACAGCGAACCTGGCGTACTTGCCGCAACCGGTGCTCTGTCAGCCTACGATCGTTAAGACCGTCGGGCTCCAGCTAGCCACCGGAGTCGCAAAGATCACCACGTTCGTCGCGCAAAAGCCGGACGAACAGCTGACTAGCTCCACCGATGGTACACTCTCCGGATCTCTGATATCCTCCGCTGTCAGCGACAGCACCATGTCGTCGAGCAGCTCGATGACAGAGGAGGCACACCAAGACCAGGTTTGGCTAAGCCTCCTAGGAATGAACGATCGCATCCCCTATTCTGCAACAGCATATCGTTTATGCATATTTATAATAGCTCTTGACCGTGTACAACAGGCTAAGGCGGGACGGGTTGTCCTTCCCATCCTATCCTGTCATCACCTTTTTTCGCTTTTTAACCCTTTCGTTACAATGGACGGTTCTATGGACGAGATATCTCGTCCACGGTAGTGAAAGGGTTAACGCGAGGGAAATCTGCCTTATGGCTACCCTGCCTCCTCGCTGGGGAGGGGAAGGATTATGTTGGGCTCCACCTTAAGGGGGTAGACTCGTTTCTGGGATCGCAAGGGTAGTCAAAGCGCTAATGAAAGCATAAAGCCGCGCATTAAAATGCAAACTACTTCTTGTAAACGTGAAAATAAGACGTTTGAGGGCGACTACGGCCTGGATTGATCTTTTTGTTGAGGAACGGAATCCTGGAAAAACGCTGTCTACTCTCTTAAGGGGTGTACCAACTAAACCCTCGCGGCTCTCCCTAGACTTAACTGCGTGGTGGACCCAGGAACTCCAATCTTCCGTCTTCCGTCTTCCGACAAGGAACCACAGCGACGACAACAGTGTTTCCCCCCTCCCTGGGTCACTCGATCCTGCCGTGACCTGTGCGCACTCGAACTCGGTGTCTAGTACATCCGGTGGCGCAAGCCGTAGAACAATATCGGACAAAACTCTCGATGTGTCATCTTGTATTTCTCTCTCGCGTCGAATCTCCATCTTGTTCTACCGATTACGAGACACCCAGTATGTTTCTTCTTTTTTTTTTTTACTGCACAATCGTACACAAGTGTACATAGAACCCGGGCGCAAAACATGCTTTTTGGTTGATGCAGACGCGTTCACACTGTCGTTCCGAGCTCGCAGAACACTGTTTCACGATGGGCCACTCTACTTCCGTTCACGCAAAAGCCTAGACATAGGACGGTCCGATCGTCGTTGTTGTTGTTATGATTATTTTGATTGTTATCACGATTATTATACAGTTTTTCGTAGGCTAATCCTTGTTGTTCTATTTTTCATTTTGTTTGCATGACGAATGGATATGATAACGCAATATAACGTGGACGTTGTAACAATTTGAGCTGCATGCGCGACCAGTATGACTGCACTGCTCTCGTTCTGAGATGGTTTTTACCTTGCATCGAGAATTATGCATCTCTTTAATTTTACTGTGTACATATGTATGTTCATCGATACCTACGTAAGAACGAGCGAAACTCGTGCCGTCGACGATGGATCATTGTGACAGGATCGTTTTATTTTCAGAGAGCCGTACAGTCGCAGTTCTTCGACAACGTCGCGGAGTATTTCGGCAGCGGCGTCGACGACGAGCAAAAGTTGCTGGAGCAACGACTCTTGGAGCAGCAACGACAGTCGGAAGAGGATAGTCGCTGGTTGGCCAGAGAAGAGGTGAGCAGCTGCCTTCTCCGTAATGTGAAATGGAAAAAGTAAAGGAATAGGGCTTGTAATCCCGTGACATTTTCAATTCCGCGGAATAGATGTGCGAGTCATTCCAATCCAGCGGGACTAAGGACTTAGTTCTTCAATCTAATATACAGAGTGTCTCCCGAACTCTGTCCACTTGAATTGTATCTTGGTTATTTCAAACAATACGAGAAAATGTTACATAATATGGTATAAATGGTATTCTTGCAAGTGGAGGCGTACAGAAGATCTAGAGGTCACCTTTGTTTTTTTGTATATTGAGAATGCTAAATGCTTGGGATGTTTTATTATATATTTTGATAGTAAAATGGATATAACATTGCGTAATTTAGATTCAGGATTTTTATAACCCAAACCAAATTGATTTTTGGTCGGACCATTTGATGGGCTCCCGAAGAGAACCTTCTGACAAGTTCAAAGTTGGAATTAACCTCTATTTCTTCAGTTCTGCTGAACAAAAAATTACGAAAAAATTCATGAACATTCTACCTAGCAGCACGGGTGACAGTGAATTATTTTAGAATTTTTGCAAAATCGATTTTAAACAAAATTCGGAAGCATAAAATTGCCGATTTTATATTAAAGTTCTCGGAGTGCCACGTTTAAATTATTATGTTGGTGTCATCGTGATTATTAATTTTTTGCAATTTGAATTCTGTTTTAGAAACGATTATCCATCGCGACGAGCGGAGATGAAAGCGCCAGTCCTCCGGTTCCTCGTTCGGTCACTCAGTCGCCTAATCACGATCAACACAGCGCCAATACTGGTTCGCTCGGCTCCGATAAGGGTTCGGAGAAAGTAATCGTCCTAAAGGTAGTACATACCATTCTTTACCATTCTAATATATATTCTAATACCGTGTTGACCGTAGAAAATGGAACCTACGCCAACGGCGGACTTGGATCGAACCAACGACAAAGTGTACGATTGCACCACCAGCGTCGTTCGCGCCGTCATGTCTCTCTCTCAAGGTATACTCGCGAATCTCTCAACTTTGTCGATTGTTTAACCATTTCTAGAGGTTACGTTGAGTCGAATGTGATTGTAGGCGTGCAGCAAAGCAAGGCGGAACAGTATCTGGAATTGGTTTGCAAGGTCGGTACCGAATTGAGAGCACTCCTCTCGTCCGTGGACGCTTTGATGAACATATTACCGATTTCCACTCACCGAGAAGTGGAGATGGCGCACAAAGTACTCAGCAAGAACATGTCCGAGTTGGTGCTTGCTATGAGACGGGCTCAGCAGTACAGTGCCACCACTCTGGACGCGGACTCTAGAAAGTAAATAGCCGATTTCCGAGCGGGATACGATATGTCTGTGGCTGTAAAAACGCCGCATGTCACAGTTTCAACAAATTTCAGTTTATGCATTCATTGAGCTTCAAAGTATAGGATTTACCGGAAAGAAAGTCGTGAAAACGATCGAAAGGCTCAAAATAATAATGCAATTTAACATGTATCGTTTTATAAAAATTACAAGACTGAATTTATTTAGATTATTCGCAATTTTTACAATAATACGTGCTCGAATGAAGAAATGTATTGAATGATTTCTAATGGAAGCATCTGTATAATTTCAATAATTACAAAACAAAGAATGTGACAGCGGAATTTGACCGATCGTGGGTACGGTTAGTGTTAACTGACGTTCTATGTCAAAGAATTAGTGATCAAAACTTTAAACAGCAATATCTCGAAAGTGAATGTACGTGACATGCGGCGCACAGATATGATACGATAGGGTAGGGTGAGAACAAGATTAACGGAACCTCCGTCCATTTTAGAGACATGCTCTCGGCAGCTCATATCTTGGCGATGAACGCTAAGAACCTGCTGGACGTGATCGACTCGATACGCATACGGTACCCCTACGTGGACAACCAGATTTGCGACAAGCAAAACGATATCGGCGCTCCGCAGGAGCCTACGGCCGAGGTTCGTATCCGTTCGAGTCAGTCCGGGGAGCAATTTTTGAGGAGAAGCCAGTCGACCGAACGGCAAGGCACGACAACGTTCAGACAGAGCCAAAGCGGTGATCTCCTGCACAGGATGGGTCAGTCGGTAGACCGGTCTTTGCAGGTAAAGATAGTTGAATCCGGATCCAGGTGATCAATCGTGGAACCATCGTAATCGTTGATATTTTATCTGATTCAGGGTAGTCAGACCGATGTTAGTACCGGCTCGAGTTTAGAGAGAAGGCACCACATCGTCACCAACAGTCTTGAACGTAATTCGACGACCCGACGACAAATGGCGACGAATAGCTTAGAGAGGAAAAGACCATCGTTATCTTGTAATATCAGCCCTATGAATAATTCCGTGAATCTGCCGCCGATGGTACCGGTTACCTGTAATTTAGTCCAAACGGTAGGACCCGTGATTCATCCCAGTCAAACCATCTCGACAGGCATTAGTCAGCAATTTTCACCGAACAACAAAACGGTGAACGAGACCGCGACAAGTGATAGCTAACAACGAGGTGCCTTGCATTAAGGTAACACAAATGTATTGATTCGTCCACCCGGGGCCGGCGCTATATTTTGAGGGGTCCTGTGCAAAATATTGAAGCGGGACCTTCTCTCGTGTGAAAGATACCCAGTCAGCCAGACGCTCGGAATCTGGTCGATTCTGCTGGACACATCCTGCCAGCATAAAGCGCTATCTCTACTGACGCAGCTGCGTGGTATTCTCCTGGCAGCGTCTGCCCGGCAGAAGCTTCCGGGCAGATGGAAGGCAGCTCGGTCCTGGATTCTGCCTCGCCGTAAGAGGGCAGCACGGTCGCACTAGTGTGGCGAATGCCGTTGTACAGGGCAGGTCGCAGTAATAATAATGCCACCGACGAGAATACCTCGTCTGTGTTAGTGCGACGCAGGCAGAACCCAGGACAGAGCTCCTTCCATCTGCCAGCAGCAACCGTTGCCTCTGCTGACACAGCTGCCTGGCTAAAATCGAGCATTTGGCTTACTGGGTATGTACAGTAATGTCCCATTCTAAGTCCGGCGGAGGAGAACCGCTCTATTTCACTTCGCCTACCCATTCCACTGGGGGGCGTACCCCGCGAGGAGCCATGAAGCTCAAGCTGCAGTCGCCGAGAAATTACAAAACTAGAGAACCGAGAATTGACTTAGAACGAGACATTACTGTGCTTAGAAAAATTACTCGTCACGCCGACCCTGCGTCGACAAAGAGTTCTCCGCAATTCCTTCCTCTCTCCCGACTTATCGATGGTGTTCGTGTTTCAGGAGAACTTCGTGGAAATACATATTAGGTTCGTATGTACATACGTAAACGACATCGTACAAGTTACCCGTCTACATCTCGCGCATAACTCGGCAGCAGGAGATTTAGTATTTGTGCTTTACAGCCTCTTTTTAACATTTACCTAAACACAAACCTTTGTCTAAACGTACTTATAGATAGGACAGTATTCGTTAGACGTAGCAGTAGAGCAAGTATCATTAAAAGTAAGTCACAGCTAATAAGGAAATCACTCCAAAGCTTTAGAATTATTGTTAATTTGTTATTGTATAACAACCGAGTATATAGGGTGAAGCAAGAGGTACTCTCGAACCCATAGACCCCATCGACCATCGATCATCGTAAAATCCCATGCCAACGCGACAGACAATGCTTTCTCTCGGTCCACACAGATTAACAGAATAAATTATAGGAATGTTTACCGTTGAAACGTTATCGCGTATGTAACCCATCATCCCATAAGAGTGGCTTGTTGCATCACCCTGTAGGTAGTTGAATAATTCTATACGTATATATATATATTTTTTCTTTATTTATAAAAAATATATATATATATTTAAACAACTAGTTCAAACGGTAATAACTCGCGAAACAAATTTTAATTTTGTGTAAGACGGAAGATCTTACAAGCGTTGTTTTACAAATTCATAATTTAATAGTCTATTTCCTACTACGGGGAGTGATTATACATTGTAAAAAAAAAAAAGAAAAAGAATGGGACTGAGTGTTATTTCTATTAGGTAATTATTTAGCGATTCATACCGATTTGCGAAATTTATACAGAATGTTTTATAAAAGAAAAAAAGAAAAGCGAATCATTCTTCAACGGCAAGTCAGTTCCTACGAGATATTTATAGAAAATTTCATCCTCGCGTAAAAATCGTTTATCGACGGTTTATCAACGCGATGCGCCCACGTGTGCGATGCATTTACGAATCTATTCGATATTCCATAGATGTAAAGTATTCCATTTTTATAGAATTTCTTATTCCACTCGATCCTCGGACAAAAAGTTTACTTTCACTCGAAATGAGATTCTGCAACTATATACGTTTTTCTTTTTTTATCGATACTCTTTTTTGTACACACCGATCGTTAAAACTGCGCTTTCGTATGCTGCATCATCCTACGACAATGAAGATTCTAAATAGTAATGTGCCAAGGCGTGTGTGCTTGTGTACTAATATTTATTCATCATTTTATCGAGTATTTATACACTTGCGAAGTACGACGTTCGATGTTGTTACAGGATCGCAAGCACAGGACACTATTTTTTTTTCTTTTGAATCGTTTAATCATTTAATAGCGTTGTCTTTCTCGTTTCGACATGTTTTATTCTTCGTGCTATGTAATTACAACATTACAAAATGAAGTTCTGTTTGACGAAAACTGCGTTCACGCGTCCACGTAGATTTTCACACTCTACAGTACAATCTAACTCTGATTCGATTCTTTTCGATTACATGTAATTGTCGCAACTGTGTCGCGTCGCATATCGTGACACGCGACGATGTAAATTAACCAAATTTGCTGTTCGTGAAATTCACAATGATAACGAAATTGTTGCGATCAAATTCTGCATATCTTCGGTATATAAATTCAATTTACTCGTCCTATTATCGAATGATCGGTGATTCGAGTTTTCGTGGATTTATTCGACCTACTTGTACCAAATGAATCGACTCGACTATGGAAGACTATTAAAAGGCTTTTTCATTTTAGCTTCGCGGCTAAAGTTCTGCAATCATGTCACACGAGATACAAATTTTATAATCGACGACGACAAAACGATAAACGTACGAGCCATTTGTAATTGTTCATGCAGGTAGTTTGTTCTTTGAACTACAATCTCGCAATCCTTTGAGGGGGATGCGAATATTGGAGCGACGGCAGTCTCTATACGACGATCGATCATGCTACTGTTATCGGCCAGACGACGAATGATAAAAGTAAGCACAGTGCGTAATAATATTTCAAAGACATTTATAAAATTGTGTAAATGTAACTATGTATCATGATCACGAGCGAAATAAACAGCGCGAATGATTTCAGTATCATGAACAATTTTCAATCGACTATTTACCGTGCTTCGAGCTGTAATATTTCACGCCGTTTACCATCGAGCATCTAGCATACTTGGTCAGCAGAGCATTAGCGTTCATTTTATCCGTTGTGAAGATCCTGGAAAGCATAATGAACTTTTGCAACAAAAAAGAAAACTTCTTTAAGTTCTGCACTCCAAATTCGCCCAGTTGCAAGTCAAATTCAACCTTGTACAAATTCATTGTGGCCATATTTTCTGATTCATAGATTTAAAAAATGGAAATACATACATCATTTAATCTAAATAAATAAATAATTCATTTAAAATGTTCTTTATGGGTGAAATTGATTTGCAAAAGGGTGAACTTAGAGCGCAAAACCTATATTCTATCGTAGTCGATTTTTCTCTACTTACAACACGTAAGGTGCTATCTCCTGCATCGTCCATTTATCTTTCGCTTTAAAAAGTTCATTGAACCTTGCATTGATGTTCTTTGATAAATCTGCTTCTGGGAATGATACTACTTCTTTTGTCAATGTTGAACCGTTCCATGTAACTAGAGCTACACCGCTCAAGTATTCCTCTTTCGGTTCCATTTCTGCGTAAACGAGAAACGAAATGCAATAAGCCTACGCTGTGTCTACAATTTCGATCCTAACGAATCTTCGCTTACTTTCCGGAGTACCGATATGCCACGACTCCATAAACTGCTTGTGTTCTGTAACCGGTGAAGCAGCCAGAAGAACCTGCGCTAAACATTTACAGCATTTTTCTTCTATGTACCTGTAATATTGCATTTTGTAAGAACGCCAGAAATTAGGTGCGCGCTAACAATTGTTGTTCTAACGGAAAACTCGATACCTATGCAGAGGTGTTCCATCCTGCTTCGATTTACTACTCGCCGCTGCATACTTGGCGAATAAGATATCGAATACTGACTTTGGAATAAATTCCTTCAAAGTCTCGTATGTAACTTCTTTATCTACTTGGTCCAGTTCCCAACTATTCTCATCGAAGAGGTCCAACATTAAAGTTAAACTTCGTACTTCTGCTTCGAACGATATCAGGCGATAATAACCTTTGGATTGGAAAAGATATAGGGTCAGCCTTCTGATTGATTTTGGACGGATTTTGTTCTGAATGAAGTATGTTGTAGTCCATATGAAATTAGGGGAGGTTTAAGTCATCATTTCGCAGGTTAAGAACTTATTTAAAAATTACAGGCCTTCGCTTACGAATTTTTATCTTGGGAACTATTCGTCCGATTGAGCTATATTTTTGTTTGTTTTATTCAGAAACGATTGGGCCATTATAAAATAATTTTTTCAACCTCGATAATTAGCTCTGTAATGTAATAAAATATAAACAAATTCTTTTTTTGCATTTCTTTCGAACATATTTCATTCAGAACAAAATCGTTGATGGCGACGTCAAAAAGTAATACATTTAACATAGTTAAAACTTCAAACTAAAAAAACTTTGATATAGTTCCATACCATCAATGTTAGCTATGAGATAATCGTTCAACGCTCTATTCAATTCATCTTCACTGGCTTGTACGTCGCTTCTTAATTTCTCCCAATTGTACAGAAGTTCTTGAGACACTGCAGACTCATACTCCATTCCTTTGAAAGTGGTGGGCTCCAGTATGCTAAGCAATTTCTCCAATTTCGGTTTGCATTCCTTCACCTATATTGTTTTTCAAGCGTATAATCGATGAATCACAAACATTTATAATTGAATTAACGTCTTGTACTTCGTAGTATGTATGAAAAACTCCCGAGATGTTATAGTCCTTTGTTACTCTATCATTTGTTGCTGGTACATTGGTCTGTTTGAACAAGTTTAAATTCGGTACTAGCAAACAAGAATTAGAAGTTTCTGCTTCCTTGATGTCGTACGTTCTACATTTTGTGCATATTACCACGGAGTCTTCTTTATTCCCCTGAAACGTTAAACTAAAATGTTATATATAGTAAGAAGTTATTAAATATAAATTGCAGTATACCTGTCTCCCGCTTCGATAGTCTCCAGCAGGTGTTGATCCAGTTCCAACAACTTTGTGCGATTCTTTATATTACCATCGGTCGCAGAATATAATATTTGTGTCAGATTTTGCAAATCTGACTCTTTGATCACAGCCAGCTCCAGAGTTTCGCGTATCTCGTCCATCGTTCGACCTTGTCTAACAAAATAAATATGCAAAATTTCTAAAATTGACGATGTATATACAGAGTGAGACACCTAAGACTTACACCGAAGATATCTTCGTCGTTTTTAATAATACAAGAAAATGTTTCGGGCAGAAAATGTTTAGTTCAATGGGGCAATTATTTTGATGGAGAAGTTTTCTTTCTCTAGGGCACACTTCGCGATATTTCAAGGTGTACAATGATTACTTACCGATTATTTACTGTTAACGTTGACATCTTATAAATATACAGAACTTTCGATGTTGAACAGGTTAAAACGATTTTACCGATTATTATTCAGTTATACATAGAATAGAATCGAACGTGCTCGGACGAGTTTAAAAGCCACCCACCGAACAACTAAACCATCAAAGCTAAAACAATTCGGTTAAATAAATACGCATACTTATGTGTCTTGCGATTTTCAAGAAAACGAAACGACAGGCATTCGCGCGCCAATTTCAATCTACCAGCGAGTAGCGCTGCCGAAGATGGAAGAACGTGATTCGACTTATCGAAATCCGTCCGACATTCTTAGTAGCCATATTCTGCACTTGTTAGGAAACTTTAGTGTGATTCGAAAAGTCTGAATTTTATAAGAATCTCTCGCTTCACCGAGGTACGCACGGTTTGTTATTGTGTGAATCATACGCGACGAACAATTGCGCCGTTCCAAGTTCTTTCTTTTCCCATCGGTCGAAACGATTTCCGCGATTTCGCAAAATTTAGGCTATATAGATGCAACAATGTCCAGTTATTTTCCTGTCAACGTATGACTTCTTGCTCGTATTTCTTCCTCTGCCCAATATCCTTCGTAATACATTCGTAGTTGAAATTAACCTTTCCATCGGCACGAAACGGAGTGAAAGACCGAGCTTCTCGTGAACAAGAATATTATTGTATGTGGATAAAACTAAATGTTATTAAAAAACTATATGTCACAGCTTTTTATTCGATTGTTGAACTATATTTGATTAGGTTGACGTATACACGAATCGTCATATAGTATGTATTATACAGTCAGGGACAAACGTATTTAAGTGGATAGTTAGTACATAGAAATAGGTAAAAATATGAAATTTACTCGAATTAATATGACTGTTACAAACCTAAGTTTTATTTATTATATATCTTTATAGTGTACAGATGATTTAGTGAATGATAAACATGTTGGGAAGAAAGTTCTTGCGGTTTTTAACTATTAAATTCTCGACAACTTCTTGCGTGAGAAATGCTTCAAATCCCAGAGAGATGCTGAAACGGCATTCAACGAGTTTGTCGCCTCCAGGATTCCAGAATTTTATTCAACCGGAACAACAAAACTTGTTTCTTGTTGGCAAAAGTGCATTGATTGCAATGGTCTTTACTTTGATTAATAAAGTTTTGTTTGAGCTGAGATATGTGTGCCGCAAGAACTTTCTTCCCAACCTAGTAATATGTCCACTGCTTTAATTGTACGTACCCATTTTTATCATAAATGCATAAAATCCGCAGTCTAATAATAAATAAAACTGAAGTTTGTAACAGTCCCATTAATTCGAGTAAATTTCATTGTTACCTATTTTTACAAACTGTCCCCGACTGTACATATTAAAATGACGCGGCGATCGAATAAGTATTGACCAATAATTGACTTGTTACTTCTGCACAGATATACTGATCTTCTGATAAAACAATGTCAAACGGTATGAACACGCAAGCTGAGAAGGTATGTGTTCTGCTTAAAATCTAATGCATGTCTAACACTCGCATGACTATTGGGGTATGTTAAAATATATAATTTAAAAAGAAACGTACACAATCGGGCTGCTAATTGATTGATTCCTCTATCGGAAAGCAGGAAAGTCATGGTAAAAAGTTCATTGATTAATTAATGTTTATTTTTCTTTGGATCAAGCCCAATGCGGAAGAAACTGTCAATAACAGCGAAGAAGAAGAAGACAGTTCATCTAGTGACCTGCATGCGGTACCTATTTCTGCAAATTAAAGTTTTGCTGCTTAATCTTTTTATTTTATTTATTTATTTTTTTTTTTCTTCGATTATTTATCCTGTCTTCTGTTCATTAACGATAGATTCTGTTGTATGGTAGTTGGAATTAATGATACTATGTTTAGGTATATCTTGAAATCGACAAATAGTAAGTTGACACTTGAAATTTTAGGAAGGGAAACCGATTTACGGCGGCTATGAGGGGCCACACGCCATGTACGTTAAACTGGTTAGCAGCGACGGACACGAATTCTTTATAAGGCGGGAATACGCTTTAACCAGTGGAACGATAAAGGCCATGTTAAGCGGTCCTGGCCAGTTTGCTGAAAACGAAGCCAACGAGGTCAACTTCCGTGAAATCCCGTAAGTCCTGCGGATTCTTCTTGAAGAACAGCTTCCAGAATTGTCTACATTATGCATATCTTGCTTGCAGGTCTCACGTATTACAAAAAGTCTGCATGTATTTTACCTACAAAGTACGGTATACGCATAGCAGCACGGAAATACCAGAGTTCCCTATTGCACCGGAGATCGCGCTGGAGTTATTGATGGCTGGAAATTTCTTAGACTGTTAGGTCGAACGGTTCCAGCGATTAGACGGAATTTCTATCTGGATTCTAATGCAAAATTTTTTGTTACTATTTGTACTTCAAGATTTGCCAAATTACAATGACACTTTCTTGAAGAACGTACACACCTGGTGTTCTTCAATTTACAATTGTAACTCTTAGAACATTCGGTGCAGTATAATTTGTAATCTTATGACCAGATGATTAAAGTCGATCAAACGACGAGATCTGCGTGGCTGTGGCTGAAAACATTTGTCAACGCGCGTCGAGAGTACTTCAACGATGACACAACAATTGTAAATCTTAGAGAACGAGTTGCCGGTACCTTGCTGCTTTCACATAGACAAAGTACTATTGCACTTCAAGATTTGCCAAATTACTATGACGCCTTCTTGAAGAACGTACGCACCTACTGTTCTCCAATTTACGATGGTAACTTTAGAACATTCGGTGTAGTATAATCGCAAAATCCTTAGACCAGATGATTAAAGTCGATCAAACGGCGAGAGAAAAAATTGATCAACGCGCGTCGAGAGTACTTCAACAATGACACAACAATTGTAAATCTTAGGGAACGAGTTGCCGGTACCTTACTGCTTTCATATAGAGGAAGTACTGTCTGCTCGTGTAAAAGAAGGCAGCTAGCATGGATGGCACAGGGATAAGAGGCGAGAGGAGATCCTATCTATTTGATTGGTCGACTTATCATTACGACCAGTAGTATAATTAATTAAATATTTGGACCCGCATTCGTTCCGGTTGCCTTCTTTCCGGCAACGGGCAGTAGACTGTACTCGATCGGTTTTATCGCATATATCGGTGACACAATAAAAATATCGCATTCAGAGAAATCCGAGTCAGCAGCTACTATATGTATATGTACAGTGGCTCACGAAAGTATTCGAACGCCCTTTGAAACGGAATAACTTTTTTATAATTGTACCAAACGACCTGATTTTTTATAATCAGTTAAATCATGAAAAAGTTATTTTGTTTTAAAGGGCGTTCGAATACTTTCGTGAGCCACTGTATATACACACAGAACAAGGATACAGTTTTGTAGTGATAAGTTTCCATTACATTTAAGAACAATTATTTATTGGCTTACGCGCATAGTATAAATTACTTCCTGTACATTTATTGTTTCAACAACTTCTGTAACAAAACCTTATATATATTTTTCAAGTATATAGTAAAATTAATAAGTAGATTACAATACAACTAAAGTAATAATTACAGAATGAAAATAATAAAAGGAAATCTCATGTGATATATCGTAAGGCAGCATTGTAACGCGTTAATTTTTTACAGTATCATTATAATACGAAGATACGTTTGTTATAAATACAACAACCGATTGCTGTTATTTTCAACCTTGATTTAACACACTCGTATAAAAGGAACATGCGAGTTAGATTTTCTATGTATTAATTAAATGATGTTACGATAATACGTACGAATTGCATTTCACATGATTGCACACTTTTTACATAAACAGACAAACTTAACATATCTACACGATAAAGTATAGATTGATCGTACGATTAAGATCGTCTATCGTGTATGTATTTATTATATACATGTATTTTTATCTAATCGACGCGTTTGTTTACATGCACAGTACTCAACAAACGCATATATATATATATATGTACATATCACAAATTCTGGTTCACTTGTTCCTTGTGTCTTTTTCGATATCTTTGAACTTCGCCTCTAGCCGTTTCGAGTACGATGCTAATTTGTACGCAGCTTGTTCTAACTTCGTCACACTGTCATCGATCTCGTTGATATTGTCAAGAATAGGTTGTAACTTTTTATATTTCTCGTTCAACGAGTCCAACGACTGTGCTACGTTCGATGATATGGTTTTTAATTCGGTATACTTGGCGATCGTCTCTTTATTTAATCGTTCGAGTAGACGATAATCGGCGTGGGTGGCCGTCAATTCCTCTTGCAAATATTCGCCAGTTTTCTGGAACATCGTATTCGCTAAACGACTCAGATTTGGATCGTGTGGATCCAAAGCTTCGAAACTACTTGTGCTGGTTGACAGTGTAGTTCCACGTTTCGGTGAATCGCATCTCGAATTGCGATCAGCTGCACTGTCTCCACTGGGTGAAGGCTCTATTTGCGTGTCCTCTTTCAACGGGTCTTGAATCGACGTCATGTCTTTCGAATAGTTTTTATTTCGAAAGGAAATAATCAAAGTGAATTTGACTCCAGAGGCAAAACAGTGGAAATATTCTTCCCTGCGCCGCTGTCACTTTCGCTATCAACGTCGCCATTCGCTATCGCTATGGACTATAGACCATAGACTATTGTAGAGTCAGAAAGGATATGAGATAATGGTGGAGAACTATCGAAAACTATCGATAATTATCGGGAGCGAAATTTATGGGTTGGTATTTATACAGTTGTAATCGTTTTACTGTCGTTTCACTCGACAAATATTGCTAAAACTCGATAAAACTACTAAAAGATCAAAATATTTATTATCCTAGACTAACCAACAATATCAAAATTCATTAGATAAGCCTGGATAAGCCTCAATGGCTTTGTATCTATATCGATGACGAAAACATCGATATATCATTGTCATCTCGAATTCAAATTCAAACTTCATTGTAAATGTTTGAAATTCAAAACTTCAAATTGTTTTACATTGTAATACACTTATCAAATCGTATAAAATTAAAGAAGACAATATTAAATTTGCATTTTCTCAACAAAAACTCATGGTTAGTAGATTCTGATGTATAATATATATAAAATTGAAACAAATATATTTTTGTAAAATTACATTTGGCTCCAATAATTATCGATAACTATCGATAGTTGATAGTCCAACAAGATCCAACAAATTCTCATTAGAACACGATACACGTTTAATATTACTTTTCATATTAATTAATTCTTTTTTCTATTGTAAACATTTATGTAAGAGGGCTTCGGTCCGTTTATAATAAATAATAGTAATAATAATGTAATTTTCTTGATGAAAAATAAAGAATATTACCTACAACAGTTAGAGTTCTTTTTTCACCACTCTGTACATGACTATTCGATATTAAAATAAGTTTTACAACTTCGAAAATTTTGAAAACTTTCGGAAAATGTTTCAAATTAGATAAAAATTAAGTTTTGCATTAGGAGAATCTTCGTTCCCGAATTCCGAAATATTTTCGGCCGTCTGACTTGTCGTTGAGTTGTACTACTGAATTTCGTGCCACCTCCTGCGATATCATGTGCTCCTGATACTTTCTCAATTTTCGAGATTTTCGCCAATTTTCGGCCGTCTGACTTGTCGTTGAGTTGTACTACTGAATTTTCGAAAATTTTTCGAGCGTCTGACTTATGGTTGACTTATACTACTGAATTTAGTGCCACCTCCTTCGACATCATGTTCTCCTAATACAAAGTTCAATTTTCGAGGTTTTCGAAAATTTTCGCCAATTTTCGGCCGTCTGACTTGTCGTTGAGTTGTACTACTGAATTTTCGAAAATTTTTCGAGCGTCTGACTTATGGTTGACTTATACTACTGAATTTAGTGCCACCTCCTTCGACATCATGTTCTCCTAATACAAAGTTCAATTTTCGAGGTTTTCGAAAATTTTCGCCAATTTTCGGCCGTCTGACTTGTCGTTGAGTTGTACTACTGAATTTTCGAAAATTTTTCGAGCGTCTGACTTATGGTTGACTTATACTACTGAATTTAGTGCCACCTCCTTCGACATCATGTTCTCCTGATACAAAACTCAATTTTCGGGGTTTTCGAAAAATTTCCTCGAAAATTGAACTTTGTATTAGGAGCACATGATGTCGAAGGAGGTGGCACTAAATTCAGTAGTATAAGTCAACCATAAGTCAGACGCTCGAAAAATTTTCGAAAATTCAGTAGTACAACTCAGCGACAAGTCAGACGGTCGAAAATTGGCGAAAATTTTCGAAAACCTCGAAAATTGAACTTTGTATTAGGAGAACATGATGTCGAAGGAGGTGGCACTAAATTCAGTAGTATAAGTCAACCATAAGTCAGACGCTCGAAAAATTTTCGAAAATTCAGTAGTACAACTCAACGACAAGTCAGACGGCCGAAAATTGGCGAAAATTTTCGAAAATCTCGAAAATTGAGAAAGTATCAGGAGCACATGATATCGCAGGAGGTGGCACGAAATTCAGTAGTACAACTCAACGACAAATCAGACGGCCGAAAATTGGCGAAAATCTCGAAAATTGAGAAAGTATTAGGAGCACATGATATCGAAGGAGGTGGCCATAAATTCAGTAGAGCAACTCAACGACAAGTCGGAAGTTCGGGAAAAATTGATGGTTCAATAAATATATACGCAGATAGTCTGTTATTAAATTGTCTTTATTTATTCATTGCAGATTCATACATAAAATGTTTGTATTGCAAGTACGTGTATATAACTTATTTTCTAAACTCTAAACATTTATAACAAGAATGTTGACTAGCTTGGAGAGACTCGGTACACCGTCAGACTTCTTGTATAATACCGCAGTAGAGGAGGTCCAGATATAATTATATTAAATGATCATCAGTCCACTGCTATATGTACTGCTATACCTCGATGGTGCTGCGAAAGCCGATGGATAAATCTGAAAATTGGCCAAGAGAGAAAATTTTTAAATATAATAATTTAAAACGTTTCGATTATAATGAAATCCGTACAAATTAAGTTGAAGTAAATCCAATCTTCTCACTGTCCGGTGTTTCAATTTTATATGTTTTGGGCTTGGTAGGATTAGTGTTAAAAATGGCCGGGTGCTTCTGTATTTTGCACTGCAGTGTATATACAACAATATACAATATATTTTGCATATACACTTTGCCCACATCCGTTATCTGATAGACGACGTAATCTTGATCTAAGGCCTAAGGATACACCCGTGTTGGAATGTTGGAAATCGACTGTTAGGTTGCATGATTTTCCGTGAATGGCGCCACAGATACTTTGCTACTTTCTATTATGCGATATGCAACATAATCACCTATGTAATCTCAGTACTGTATGCAATAATGCAATGCAATGCAATGCAATGTCAGTTTGGTAATGTATCATAGCTGTGCGGCGTGCAACTATATCCACGAATACATATCCGATTAGGTGCATATTCGCGTGAAAACTCGATCTCAATTTCAAAAGATCACAACCGAAACAGTAAGTATTGTTCCCGTACTTTCTGGATTCGTACTGATTCGTACGCATAAGATTTCAATATGTACATAACTTCACATTATTCGAACAAGAAATTGAATCGTATTTCGCGGCATCTTCTGTGCCCGTTGTATTTACGTGCACACGCGCATATACATATATATGTAAATAGGTAAGTACGCATATGTATGTCATTGAAGATTAGAGCGAATGATAGAACTTTTGTATAAACCGGTGATTTTCACATTATAAGGATCAGGTGAGGTGAACAATATTGTACGATAAAATGTTAGTTACAGCGAATCGCTGTTATTGCTTCTAAAAATGCGACACATGCAGCATATTTATTTGCGCTGTGTAACTGGATGCCAATCAAATATGGCGATGCTAATAACAGCTATTTAAAATTGCTCGACGGACCAAATTGTTGGATTTATTATTTCTGCTTGGATCTTTTAGCGAGTTCAATTTATCGTTCGCGTGCTAATCTTTGTTTGTCGAACAATTTTTTGGTATGCGCATATCATGTATATACTAGTAGTAAATATTTAAATAGTCACAATGTTTTCGGTATGACTGTTGGAAGGTTATAAACTAGCGAAAATTTATATACATATTTCTTCGATGAAAATTTCACTTCGAATATGAGAACGCATCGCTTCCCTTTGGACTCGAAGCAATTTTAATTCCGATATCAAGATATATCTCTTAACCTAGAAGATTTTTATTCCGTGTAATCTTTTTTATGTTATGTATATGAATTTGAACTTGTTTTCTCATACGACATTCGAATTTTTAGCAATTATGGAATATAGAAGACTTTAACCCTTTGCACTCCGAATTATTTTTCAAAGTAATTTTAATTCCGCAATCAAGACATATCTCTCAACCTAGAAGATTTTTATTCTATGTAATCTTTTTCGCACTTTGCACATGACATTGAATCTTTCTTATGAGGAAGTGTCATATGTCATATGACATTTGAAATTTTAGCAATTTATGGAATACAGAAGACTAACCCTTTGCACTCCTATAATTATTTTTCAATTTTCTTGTGAACAACTCCCTACTATTTGAAATTTACTTCGAAGGACAGTTCCTTGACAACTACTCATTTTAAACAATTTTGTTTAATGATTATATTAAATTTAGCTCTCAGACTTTGTTGTAATTTATAGTTGTGGAACTTATATTTGTTTTTAACTAAAAAACAAGACAATTAAATAAGTAAAGGAAGAACCGGAAGAACCGAATTCATATAAAAACCTGTTTCATTTACAGTTTTCTTTCTCTGATGTCGAGTCACACTCAACAAAGGAGTGCAAAGGGTTAATAATTTAAAACAGCAATTTTGACTGGCACCTCATAGTCGCCGTTCGAGTGCACAGGGTTAATAGAGACTGTTTATGAGCAAAAGAGAATATCCGATAGCATGCTGTACACTTGTGTGAACATTTTTGTCATTCTTTTTTCATTTTAGGTAAGCAGATTTTGAGAAAATGCCAAAGTCAAAAGAATACCTGTCATCCGACGACGACAGCAGCGAAGAGGTACTTTTCTAAAATAACGCAACAAACAATTTCAATCTCGTATATCCGTTATGTGAATAATCAATGTGATGCATTGTTTCGATTTTAAGGAAGTAAGGCCAAAGAAGAAGCAGAAGAAGAGGGAATCCGAGGATAAAGAGGCGAAGGTATCAAAGAAACCGGAAAAAGAAGCGCAACAGAAAGAAGCGCAGCAAAGCGAAGACACAGCCTGGGATCTTGGAAGTAATCGTCAGATTAGCGTGCGAGACTTCAAAGGGAAATTATACGTCGATATTCGAGAAATGTACTTCGACAAGGATGCAAATATGAAACCTGGGAAGAAAGGTACACGACCGTGGTCTCTTGTCAATTCGATTAACAATTATCACGTAAAATTAATGTCAATCTTTTGTGTAGGTATTTGTTTGAATATGACGCAGTGGCGGAAATTACTATCGGTGGTAGAAGATGTCGATAAAGCTGTGAAATCTAAATGCTAAACGGTGTGCCATGTCGATTCTAGACAGAGACGAAACACGTTAATACAGTCTCCCACTTGCACAGCTATACGGTAAAGTGAACCCGTATCTGTTAAGGTTCAATATTTTTAATAAAAAAATTATAATTCCGTACATCTATCAATTCTGCAGCCTCTCTTATTTCCTATACATACATAAATTATTAGCTACATATTGCTGTAACAAGGTTCTTAACTTCTGCGATTAATCTAGAATAATTTGTCTCAATTTCAAGCGAGATTTTGTTAGATTCTTGGAAATGATATGCGCCCATAATTATGAAAGTGGTCGTATATTTCTTGTTTCGCGATATTTAAAGAAAAACGATATTAACACTAAATGAATTTCATATAATGTAAAATAAAATATAAATAACAAGCACTATCTAACGGCTCATTTTGTACAATATTGATTACATTGAATTCATTTAGTTTAAAATAGTGTGATGCGAAATAACTAGACAGCGGATTTTATGCATTTATTAAAAAAAAAAAAATAGACGAACTTAATATAATATATATATATTATAATAATATAATATAATAAAAAGTAGACGAAGGAATATATTGTTATATTACTTCCAAACATAAATTTCCATTTCACTCCAGTTTGTTGCAATTAAAAACATTTTTACTTCGCATAAAGATCCGCTGTCTAGAGAAATAACTGATACTCATTTCTTTTTTAAATTTTGACTTTCATAACTATGGGCACATATGGTATTCGAAAGAGCCAAGAAAAAGAAACTCAACTGCGTATCGCAAAAAGGATAAGCTAGAACTGGAGGAGCTGTGGAAGCTGGAGGTGGGAGGACGGAAGGAAAGAAGAAATTAGGATATAGTATCAAATGCCCACTGTGTACACGATTAGAATTATAGACTTTCGCAGACTATAAAGATTTGTCCTCGTCGGATTACGCTGGCCCATGCACAGATGTTAGAAATTTTTCCAAGTCAACGTTGCTCAACAATGTTTGCGGATCCGTTGTGTACTGTCGTTTATCGATCTAAAACAATAGTCTGTGTTACGAAGAAATATTATAAAAGAGAAATGCGTGATATAATATTGTTTCCTACCTGTTTGTTTTCTCTCGACTCCGGCAATTTTCTTCGGAGGATTTTCGCGGTAGAGTTGTCATCTGAAATCGGTAGGTTGATGATTATATTACAGTTGAGAGTAGCAATGTAAACGGTAAGTATCGTTTTACACACCAGATTCACGAGTTTTATCAAACTTCGTCTTTTTTCTGTTATTCGGTTGATCGGGAAGTCTGTCGTGATTTAGTTCGTTCGTCGCGTGAACCGTTTTTACAGAGAGCTTTTTCACCTTGGGCGTCGGCGTCTTGTCCAGAGGAGACGACGTGGCCAAAGGCTTGCCATGGGTGATGGCTATCGCCGTTAACGTAGTAGGTGGTTTGTCAAACAATTCGTGGACTAGAATCGGGCATGTTTCGGTTTTAATCGGTGACTTTCTATTTCCCGATCGTTTCCTCCATTTCGGGGGCAAATTGAATATTTCTTCGTATTGCGTAGCAGTCATCGCTTTCACACCTTGGTTGTTCATGTTGATTTGAACTTCCAATTCTTGACTGCTATACCTGCGCCTCCTCTTTTTCACTGGAGCATTGTCGTCGTAAAGGAAATGATACTCGACCGAATTAGGAACGAGCACGTCAAGGTCTGGGTCTTCGCGATTGTTTTTACATCTGAATTCGGACGACGCTGTTGACGGAGCGGTTGATTCGGTTGACGTAGCCGGTACAGCCGATACATTTTTACAGGTAGGAACCGTTTCCGCCGCAACATCTTGATCGGACTTCGACGCTGACGATTTCTCCGAGCTGATGAACGCCGAGATTTTCGAGGTCAGATTAGTCAGATGTTCAACACCTGCTTTCGAACTGCTGGGAGTTTCCGAGATGTCTGCTTCGTCTAATAGAAGTTCGTCTTTCGCAGGAGTTTCCTTCGTACTGGTCTGCAAGTCTTGGTCGCTCTTGAATATTGAGAATACTTTCGTCGGCGATGATTCGTTCTTCCTTAAGGCGACCGTCGCTTGTTTTGTATGACTCGTAGACGGCGCAGCTGTAATTTTGATCTTTAGTTTGGGCAAATCGTTTTCCGAGGTCAATATTACCGAGCCCTCCGGCTGTAGAGTTTGACTAGGTTTATTGCACTTTTTGCTGGTAGATAATTTATCCGGCGAGCTCGTGTCTTTCGACTGATTGGTGGTGAACGCTGGTGACAAGGATAACGTGGATGGTGATGACGAGGACGAAGAGGAGGAAGAAGAAGAGAAGGAGGAAGATGAAGACGACGACGAGGAACAGGAAGAACAAGATGCCACGGAGGCCGCGTCGTTTTCGTTGTCGTTATTGTCGTGCGAAACAACGTCTGCGTCTGCGACATTATCCTTGGCGCAGTCAGATTTGAACTTTGCATAACGAGTCGGCGAATCGGCACGAGATATTTTAAGCTCTTCCGCTGCTACCTCTTTCGGCGGATTTTCTTTGATCACTTCGAACTGCGTGATCTCCAATTTCGCTGACACACAGGTTTGAAAGGTGTTGGTCGACTTCTTGATGTCGTGTGGCGACGATACGGCTTGCATGGAAACCTGTGACACCAGCGTGGACGAGTTCTCCACGTTTTTACCTAGCTTGAGCATCCTCAACGGTTTGTCCGAGCATTTATCTTGCTCGGACGTAGGCTTATAGTACGGGGAACAGTTGTGGAATGCGTCTTTCTTCGCGTCGTCCGCGATGGCACCCTCGTTCGAGAGTTTTGGCGTTAATGTTATGCCAGGCGTTGTCGGAAACTCCGGCGTGCTTATGAAACAACGTATATTGCTGATTTCTTCGTTACCCTTCGGAAACGGGGTCGCGTTACTGCTGGGGCTGAGTAATCTAGGTGTCGGTGGCAACTCGGAGTTCTGAAATTTTATTGGCGTTTCCAGAGCAATCAAGTTCGGTATCTGCTGTTGCAGCATCTGTTGCGCGATGTCTACGGAAATCTTTGCCAGCTCCGAACATTGTTGCAACGCGTCCAAAGACGTTGTTGTCGCGTTGCTTCTGTTCGAGTTCTGTTTCTTCTTGTCGGCGTTACATTTCTTCACAGTTTTCTGTTCAACGGTTGCAGGTTTCGGAGGCTCTTCCGTTCGTTTGTGGACAGACTTGTCAGAACTGTTGTTGTGGTTCTGTTCCCGGTCGCTGCCGCCAGCCAACTTCAACGCACCGATCTCGCTTTTTGCGACAATGTTGCCACCGGTGTCGTTATTCTTTTCCATCAACGAGACAAGCACAGTCCCGCTGCTTTGACTTGTCTCCTTAAGAATCTGTACCGCGTTTTTCCTCTTTCGTCTATCTTTTTGCGACGTAACCGTTTTCTTCTTCGCGGACTCGATTCGTTTGGTCTTCGGCAGTCTCGGTATTTTCGAGGGTTTCTGCGTCTTCTGGCACTCCTCGTTCGCAGTGATTTGCAAAGCCTTCCGCAAATCTGCATCCCAACTCTCTTTCCTCCTGGGTTTTGACGTCTCGGGTTGTGGTTTGGTCTCGGTTCCGGAACACGCGATTGCGGTCGCGTTTTCTTTCGACGCGTCTTCCTTGCTTTCGATTATTACGCCCACCCCGTTACATTTGTCCCAATCGCCGCTGAGTTTCGACTCGGCACTTCTCGTCGCGGTGGGAGGCTTCGACGATGACCGACGATGTTTCAGCGGACTCTTCAATCTATGCGTGGTCCTCGTAACGTGACTGGAGAACGGCGGCGATCGGAACAGAGACGTTCTGCGCACAGGTTTAAGGTGTTTCGCCGCTCCGAGCCTAGAAGAGGGCCGAGCGTTCTCGTTTTCGTCCTGGTTCTGATTTTGCCCGATCAATTTGTTCGACGGGTTCACCATCTTCGACGGGGTATTGAAGTCCAGTGCTCTGACGTGGCTGCTTCTTCTCCTGGGCGTCGATAAGCTTAATCTGTGATTCTTCGATCTTCTTCTCAGCAAAGACCGCGGCGTTCGTTTATCGATGACATTGTGTTCGGCTGTTTTCGAAGGAGAAGCAGAAGTGGAGGCGGAAGGTTGCTGATCGTCTACGGCGACGATTTTATGCGTCGCGTCGACGATCTGCACGTTCTGGTCGACGGGAGTCAAGTCGATGTCCGACAAGCTTTGATTCTGTTGACTCTTGTTGCAACTGAACTTTATGTACGGGGACAACTCCGCACCCGACAGGCTGATGCCGTCTTCTACGTTTATCGTAGGCAAAGTCGAACTGTCTAATAACGTTTTCGCGCTGCGCTCACTCCCGTAAAGAGTAATCGATTCTTCACTGGGAAATTTATTAACTGCTATGTCGACGTTGTTGCTTGTGGTACTTGGTACATCGATACTTGCGATCGAACCTGCTGCGCTTTTCGGCATACAGTTCATTTTGATAAATCCTTTCGGACGCGTTTGTAAAGCCGCGTTCGCGCAAACAAGTAACTTTTTTGGCTCGTTCAAAGTCTTGGGGACCGGCGCTGGTACCTTCTGCGCCACGTTTACAGTCTTCAAATACAACGTCTCTACAAAATCTTTCCCATTTTTGGCTGTCGAATCGTTGGGCATGATGGGAATAAAGCGCGAATTGGGGACGGACGATATGCCGGCATTTGCGGCGAGTATATCGTTCGTCTCCTGTTTCGAGCACACGATCAACATCGGCATCGTCATTATATCCTGCTCAAGATTGTGCCCGTTCGTTCCATTGTTGAGTACGGTTTCGTTTTTTGGCTTTCCGACGCGCGGTCGTTTCACAGACGATTTCCTCATTTTCGACTCGACATCGTTACATTGAATGATTGCACCGTTGCCATTGCCTTTGCTATTGCCACTGTCGCAGTCTTTTTCGTTGTTGACGCTCGTCAATCTCACGTCGACCACCTTATCCTTGTTCGGAGACCGTTCGGAAACAGGAAACTTCTTCTCGCTTCCATTTTCCAAATGTACAACGTCTTTCACGCTATCCGAGATTCTCTTGTCGTTCGACGGTACGGTACCAGTAATGTTCGCGTTGATTATACTCATGATCGCCGCAGCGTTCTGATCCTCCAGAGCATTGTACTCTTTCTCTTGGTCGCGTTGCTCGTCCTCGACGCGAACGTTCTGTTGCCTCGATGAACTACGAAGTCTATGTTTCAAAGGTACTTCGACGACACCTTCCGTTTCGTTCGATGATTTCTCATCTATCGAAGTCGTCCCGTGTTCCACCGTGTTGGCTTCCGGTTGCTTTTCTCGGGAGTCGCTCGAAAGTTTCACTTTCGGTTTAATTTCCATATCTTCGTCTGGACTTGTATCTGTCTCCACGTGCGGCCCGATTATTTCATCGAGAAATTTCTCGAATATTGGGTCAGCTTCCGTTGCTTCCACTATGGATTTAATCGCGTTGGTCAACTCGATCATGATAGAGGAGTTCGCTTCGGTGTTCACCGAATCGTTCAGGGTGTCGTCTTTCGCAGATGTATCCGTTGGCAGTATAGCTTTATTAATATTCTCGGCGATACGTTCTTGCAACTCGGTACGATTTAAAAGCTCTTTGGTCAGTAACTGCGGACAGCAAAAAATTGTTCGGTTAACAATTATTTTCACAATCGATCGCAACGAGTTCAAATCGGTTGCATGCGTCTCGACACTGTACTTACGCTGAGATTTTCTATAGGCTCGTCATTGGTTTCTGACTCGGATTCAGGTGTATCGTACAGATTAGTCTGCACTTCTGCGCACGTATAACTCAACAGTTCTTCCGTGCTTGTGGCCGCGCTACATTTTTCGAATGGGCAAAAATTCCTTGTGTAGTCATCTTTGGATGTTGTATTGTCATCGACAACATCCGTTTCACCGATTCTGTCATCTTGATCGCCACCTATGAATGAAATAGTTGTGTTTACATAGTGGATGTTTTCTCATTGGTTATAACAAATTTCATAACAACACTAAAATTAGAATATGTCTCAGAAAAAACATACGATCCCATTTAAAAAAAATACTGATGACCTTCATATCTCTTCTATGCGTCCACCTACAAAAAAACTCACAACACCAAAGTATGCATCTCTCAAAACCATTCAATCTTATATAAACATTCTTCGCTACAAATATACTATCAGCCTGCGCAGTTTTAATCAATGGGAATGTTTGACTACCTCTGTGCTTTTGTTGGCACGTATTGTGGTCCTCCTCTTTCGCACAAGCATCGTAGTTGGATCGACACGACGTCTCCCCATGACCTGGTAAACTTTCCAATGGTGTTGCCTCTACGTCGTTGGGACCTGTCGCTATGATAGGATAGAGAGCAACAATCTTTGAATGAGTTCGCATGAGCAGTAACTTTCTAACTATGAAAATTAGTACAAACCTGTAGAAACTGGAAATTCCGATTGCGGGAACGAGTTGGATATTATTTTCAGACGCTTGCATCGTTCACGATCGCTGTTGCTGTGACGTCTTTTGCGAACGTTACTGGATATGATCGGAGATCCGTTATTTATCTGGGTATTAGCCTGTAAATAGTTTTACATTACACGTTTGAATCCATTGTACTGTAGGTATCGTTATCGCAAAGAACAATCAAAGTTTATCTACCTGAGAAGGAACATTAATATTGACAACAAATCGTTGACTACGGGTTTCTTCGACGAGAAACTTTAATTGCTCCACCGTATCCCCGCAATGTCTCAGCTGTTCACAATCTGCAATTTTGCTGAGACGTTCTTGAACTGCATAAATGTAAGAAGATTTTCAAACCGTGCGAATGCTGAGCAAACAAATATATGGTTGCTTTGGTAAATATCATGGTAGCACTGAAATCCGATCGACTTACTTGCTGAGGTGATTGCAACGAATTTTTCAATGACATCTATCAATGTCATTCCACCCACCCTAGTACTAAATCGTCTTCCCTTGGATACTACGGTACGACATTCTTGTAAATGCGGTGACGTCTCTAAAAATATTTTGCCAGCTTCGATGCATTTTTGATCTTCGAGGTACCCTGGAATCAACAGAATTTTTAAATACCACGAACGAAAAGAAATATTTAAAATTATCTGACACGTCGTTGATATCAGTGGATATTTTAAGTATCACACGCGAGTCACGATTGACACATTTGTTTGGTCGAGTTTTTTCATTGCGATGCACTCGGAAAATTATAATATTTACGTTTCCGCCGCGAAGCAGGTTATCGTAACAAAACCTTGTAAAACATTGTTGCATAAAGTTTTTACCAAGGACAAGTCGCGCTATTTCCGACGGCAATAATGTTTCCATGCTAGCTCACTTCAAAGCTCAGTATCGTTACTGAACAATTGAAAGAATTTTTAACCATTCAAACGGTGAAAATAGACGCTTTCAAAAATATTATCAAGTGTATCTTGAACGCTCTAGCGCACCTCCCGCTCCTACGAAGCAGTTTCACCAACATTGAAAATTCCCTACACGTATTACCCTATTCTCTGCTTTTCCTAGTGATTTTTCGTTCGTGACGTAAGCGTGTGGCATTACAATACCTGACAATACCAGAGAGGATTTCCCCTTCGACAATATATCCAAAGACAAAGCAAGTATGTACCATGAAGTAAGAGCAAGTAAGAGTAAGAGTTAGAGTACTCTTACTTCATGGTATGTACTTACAAAATGTAGAATTTAGAGGAAAAGAATCTCAATCTGCCAGTGCCGGATTAGTCACGTGACCGGGCTGTGGCGAATAGCATTGTAGAAAGAGAACGTAGAGTGGGGATCATTGGCCTAATGGCGGGTACACATGACGACTCATCTGGCATAGTTTATAGTTTCGCATCTATCGTGTTTATACAGTTTTAGTGCATGTTATTCCGGTTATTTTGATCTATCAATAATATTAAAAATCAGCATTTCCTTTGAATATAGAATTATTGATAAACTACCGATTACACGTGTATGTCCGTAGAATTGCGTTCGGTTAGTGTAAAGGTGTTTAGTTTCGGCTTAAAATTTTTCTACGCGACAAGTCTCTATCAATAGTATGTATTTTAAGATATATATGTATCTGTTTTGAATATAAAATGTAAACAATATATTCTCCATAGCCGATCACGATAAATAGGAGAACAGTCGATCTATGGACCTATTATTACATGATAGTATTCTGTTCACAGATTTGTAAACAATGGCAAACTGGCAAATGGAGGTTGGAAGAATGATATTATATATTTTATTTCCAGTCGGTATTTTCCATTATACCAATCGTATAGAGAATATGGACGAGTGGTTATATGTCCAAAAAGAAAAATGTTTACCCGGGGACGATAAAAAGCACAAAGAATTTTTGAAAATTATGGACGATTACAATAGTAAAATACGATTGCAACAGCTCGAGCAAATGGAACAACAATTCTCTGATATGAAACCGAAACACCTTGCCGAGGTCTAGAATAGTGTCCATAGCTTAATTAGTGTTCTGTAAATACAAGGATCGAATAAAATGTTTTACGCGAATGGATCTGTTGCAAAGATACCTTCTCTGGTAATGGTCTCATAATTTGGTTATAGATACATAAGATAAAAGAAGCTCTGTATATGTATCATTTTTTGTATATACTTGTTGATTACGATATAGACAGCTTCAATTATTCAAACCTAAAGCTTGACCACCGACGAGATATAGACCAACTATACATACATGTGCTTATGTATTTCATGAAATATTTATACTGGTATATGTATGTATACATAAATACTTACATATTAATAACTTTCTTGAAAGTTTATTTGAAAATTTTGTCAATAAAATGGAAAACTGATTGTATATACTTTTATAGAATAGGAACTCACATTATCGACATCTCGATAAAATGGGAACTCACATTATCGACATCTTGATAAAATAGAAACTCACGTTATCGACATTTTAATAAAATAAAAACTTGATAATATAGAAATCCACCTTATTGACACCGCCACAGAATCGCGTTTACGGAAATTGGTTACCGCGAAAAATCGCAGAGTTTCGCTTCTGGTATTACGCGCACATCGCATATGCGTATCGTGTATCTATTATACGTTTGTTCGGTGATCACAGAACAGTAATACATAATATATAGCTCTTCCGCAAGTTTATTCGCACCAGTCGCACCGCACAGTATTTATGTATCTTTCTGGCTCGGTGCCAATTACAGTATCAGTGAAAGAGCACATATCTAGTTAATTGTAAAACTCGAATAGACACTGCGCATAGTGCTGTGTATTTATGCAAAAATGCATGGATGCTGTATCGTTTCTTGTATTGCAAATTAAAATCTCTTTTAAATAGCGATATGACGCAAGTTCGGTATACACGTAATTTATTTTTACGCGGAATATGCAGTATATATCTGTTCGCATTCCTCAGCTTTTACATACAAATTCCAGGTAAGCATTTCTAAAATTTTTCTTCCGGTACTTTCGTTTGTTTTCATTTTTTTTGCTGTACTTGTATAACCCCAAGATTGAGCTTCAGTTTATTTTCCAAAATCTTTTTTGCTGAATGTAATACTTTAATTGATCAACACGATCGTGTTTATTAATGTTTCCATTTGTTTATTACCAATACAGGATTGTACGGCGACAATGGAATTCTACCGGCTAGAACACAAATGGATCTGAAAAATCGAGCTCCTCTACTACATAAATTAAAACAAAAACCGACGCTATTATGGTTCGCCCCATTTTTAGGGCTGAATCTAGAATACATGTTGGATGTAATATCGCTTTCCGGAGTTGTTCTATCGTTCTTAGGGTAAGCACGTTCGGTGTTTACATTTGTTAGATGGACGAGTAAAGTATAATAAGAATTCTATATTTATTACAGATTTATTTCGCAAAGAGTTTGCATCACATTGGTGTTCGCCCTACTTTGGATGCTCTATTACTCTTTATATCAAATTGGACAAACGTTCATGTGGTTCCAATGGCAAGTAATTAACATTCGTTATAATTAGACTGCGTATCTTTATGCATTTATGAAGAAATTGGTTGGGCAAAATATGAAACAGTAAAAGATTTTAAAAATTCAAGAATGTTACGCAACAAAGTAGTTAAGGGATAAAATCAATTTTTATGTTACTCCTGCTTCCCACGATCGATGCAAAACATTTTTATTTTGCGTAAAGATACGCAGTCTAGTCATACATACTTTTATGTACTCGTTAGGGATGTGCTACTGTTGGAAGCTGGATTCCTATGTATACTGGTAGCTCCGTTTTGGCATTCTCAGCGTGGGAAAGTGAATAAACCCAGCGACGCTGTGACCTTCTGGATTATACGCTGGTTACTTTTCCGTCTAATGTTCTCCAGCGGCGTAGTAAAACTTACTTCCGGTTGTCCAATATGGTGGAAATTGGATGGTACGTTTAATCGGTTGTGTATTAAATTCATGAAAATATAAACAGAGGATTTATCAAATGTTTACTTGCGTTCCAGCTCTGAGCGTACACTTTGAATCGCAGTGTATACCTACTCCGTTGGCATGGTACGCGCATCACTTGCCGACTTGGTTTTTACGCTTCACCACCGTTTACGTGAACGTCTCTGAACTCGTTATTCCATTTTTATTCTTCTTCCCAAATAGAAAAGTGAGGATAATAGCCTTTTATACGCAGGTAAATATAGTTGACGAATCGTACACCATAATAACGTCGATCTCCGATTTATCCGATAAGTTTTTCATTCCAGATGTTCCTTCAAATAAACATTATAGCGACAGGAAACTACAGCTTCTTCAACTTCCTGACTATCTGTTTATGTATCTCGTTGCTGGATGACCAGTTCTTTTACAAGAAAAAATCGAAAAACGATTCGTACAGTCTTGTCAAGTATCTCTCAACGGCATTGTGCATTCTAATTTACGCAGTCATATTATATGAAACGTACGTATACTATAATCTTGAGATTACGGATAATTGGACGATACAGAGCAACATCGGTACGTACACACCGATTACGTAACCGATTAATTGTTTCGTGCGACGGATGATCATCGTAATATTTTATTTGTCAGGGTTCACGCAAGAACACTTCGATCACATTCTCTTCCGCGCGATGCCAGTGTCTATATACATAGGTGAAGCCTCACTTGATATCACCGCAGTAAATGCGATAATCAATTCTTTGATAAGCGTGAAAGGCGTACGAAACAAAATAACCACGACTGTGATTACGGGTCTATACACGGTAGCAGTTTGTTCCATCTTCGCCTTGAGCATTGTAAGTGTGCAACCAAGGGTATTGAAACTAGAGATCCCTATTTCACGTGTATATAGAAATACACGTGGTACATGAACCATAGAGTAAGAATTTAAGGATCTATGAATACGGATCCGTTCGGCACATTCGAGTCCGACAACTGTTGCGTTATTGTTTCTCGATCGAACGTGCCGAACGGTTCCGTATACGTGTATTTTAGTACACGTTCAAAACCGCGATCTCTAATTGAAACCAGCTCAAGCATATCTGGTGGAAAGTGAAAACGTTGTTCGTTTATGTAGGTACCATATGCTACGTTGCACCAAACTCACAACGCGACGGTACCAACCCGGCTAAGGCAAATTCAAGGAAAAGTCGAGCACCTTCGTTTGGTGAACAGCTACGGACTATTCAGACGTATGACCGGAGCAGACGGTAGACCGGAAGTGATCATCGAAGGAAGCAACAGTGTCGAAGGACCGTGGAGAGAGTACGAATTTTTATACAAACCGGGGAACGTGAATAATTCGTTGCCTTTTGTCGGTGAGTCGATCACTACTGTTTATAAATGTACAACAATTTATTCGTATCTATATTTAGTAGAATATTAAAAATAATCTTGCAATAAATTAGCGTTAATTGAAATGTTGTAATATTCAGCTCCTCATCAACCGCGCCTCGATTGGCAAATGTGGTTTGCTGCATTGGGTACTTATCATCAAAATCCATGGCTAATGTCGTTGGCCTATCGTCTCCTGAGCGGTCAACCAGAAGTTTTGGCCTTGATGAATAATGTAGAGAATCCGTTTCGCGATAAACCGCCGAAATATATTAAAGCTAGTCTTTATCGTTATCATTACACGTCGTGGAGCCAACAGTGAGTATATTTATAGTCGCTACACATATATACATGCATTTACGCACGTATGCATGGAAACAGAAAACACAGAACACTTTGAGAAAGACTCTGATCTTCCAAATCAATTATTGTTTATCATTACGCTTTTGATTTTCGTTTTCGGCTAGGTGGAACAAACAAGCTTGGTGGACGAGAGAAAAGATAGAGGAATATTTTCCAATATTCAGTCACGACCATCCGCCTCTTATCGAGTATTTAACACGCATGAAAATCATTCAAGACAAGCCAGCTTTCAAGGCTACCAATGAACCACTGAAACTGCTTCTCGACAGTATCAGATCTATAATTTGTAAATTCGAGGCTAGTCTTCTTCTGTGGGGTGTTTATACCGCAGGTTGTGCAATCACTATGACTAGCTACAGTACCTCGACTCTGAAGAAAAAGTAACAAGAGTAGGATACGTTCGAGTAAGACTCGTAAAGCTGTTCCAAGCAACGCAGCAAGGTAACAATCAGTGACAACAAATTCTGTACAACCAATAGAACGCATAACTAACTAACCGGTGTACAGCGATCGTCGCGTACACCACATTTTTCGAAATTACTTATACTTAGTTTACCTGTCTTTATTTTTACGAATACACAATATTTTGTACTTTTGTTCTTGTATTTGTGGCAATTGATACTTGCATAAAAAAGAAGAAATACTCATGAGATTATTCAATACAATAATATATGAAAATACACCGAATCTCTTACGTGCATGTTATACTTTACTCGACTGTCAATAAAACGGATATGCCTGAATCGAAATCAAGGGACTGCGATATCTCTTTTGCCTATAGAATTTAAGCTGTTTACATTTTCGTGATTTTTATACGAATGGTAGAATTTGCGAGTACACCGTTTGCAAGTTTGAAATTATTCCTTACCGTATTCGTCGAGTAAGAAGAAATAATCCGTTTATCCTAAACTACTAATAGGATTATTCTTACGATTCTAAGTATTATATAAGGTAACTGTATTGAAATTCAATACAGACTCTCGATCAACAACAATCCACTTATACAATTTACTTATGCCGTGCACGACACGTTTAAAATGTCCAAATGTTTCTGTGACCTGTACAAGTTATTTCCCTGAGTAGTACATTTTCTCATCTACCTGAATATAGAGCTACAGAATTACAGAACCTCGGCTGTCGCACCAAACTACGCTACAATGTACAATAAGAATGATTCAATCGACATTATTCCTGTCTTGTATTGTTATCATTAGACTGCCGATTTTATTCATCTACTTTGTAGCAATCGTACAAAATTTTAAAAATTATGTTCTTTTAAGTTTTTTATCCGAGTTGAGAGAATTTATATATTTACTTATGCATTTATAACAAAAACGAGCAAGTGCAATTTAAAACAGTGAAAATATTAAAATTCTAAGAGTAAAATTATTAACGAAAAATATAAATTTATATTCAGCTCCTGCGTCTTGCACTTGATGCACAAACTTTTTATTTTGCATAAATATCCGGAGTCTAGTTATTACCATTTCTAGTCTTGTCGAATTTTTGAAGCTTTCTCGTTTTACGTGGTTTTGGTATTGTCGGTGGGTCGGACGCTTTCCTCTGCGATGTAATGTCGTCGTACGAGAAAGTATCTATGATATAAACTTCGGGTAACGAATTCCTCGACAGACCGATCGGGTATTTAAATAATTGTTCTAAACGCGTTTCCAATAAACTCAACGATCGTTGACAAGTCTTCGACATCGTGAGAGCTTTTGGTGGAATATTCTGTTCTTTGTTGAATCTCTGTTTCAAACCGAGGAGACGCTTAAAACTGAATAAAGTCGAGTGTGTCGATTCGATCGCGGGTATATACGGATCTTTCGGTATTTCCACGGTGGCTGGAAACTCGCGTGTCGTTTCGAACGCGTTGAACAATGTATTTAAATTACTTGTCGTATTTTCGCTTTGCGAACACGACGTTGAACGATTTATACGACCACGAACATTGGTTTGCACGAGCAAAACATTGCCGTCGTTTCTTGAATCTTTTGGATGAACGTTCGACATATTTCTCGTTGACACAACGTTACAGTTCAAGCTGCTTCTATTGTTGTTGTCCCTGCTGTTGGTAGCAGAGTGGTTCCGATCCAAAATACCTTTAGTGGTTCGCACTAATCGTCTATCTTCTGAACTACGACTCTGCACAAGCAAACAAACGAGCTTCTCAAATTCTAATTCCTGCTCGTTGCCACCGATGTGAGAAACCACAACGTCTGGAGTGTCGAAGTCTATCGCATTCTCGTCTAGAAGGGTACTCTGTGTATTTACACGACAGTCTATGTAGTTTGTTGTACTTGGAATTTCCGCAACGTAACTGCGATTTACACCAAACATAAGCGAGCTATACTCGTCTAACACCATGCGTTGTCTGTCCTTGTTGTCTTTCATATCCATATATTCCTTCAACGAGAATAGAAGCTGTCTCTGCCTGCCGTTTAACATCGGATTGTTAATTGCATCGTCGGGAATAGAAAGTTGAGCATTTAATTGTCGTAGAATATTATATAATTTGTTCACATCGCACACGAGTTCATCGGACATGTAAGGCTGATCTCTGTGACCAAACGATTTTTTGATCTTTTCTTCTACATGGAAATACTTTATCAATTCCTTATCAATGTCTTCGCTACAGTCCTTGTTCGCCATGCCCTTATTAACGCAATTGATTCCCGTCTCCTGTTGTACTTCGCTGTTCTTATCCGTGTGCAAATCGTTAATGGATACACCTTTGCTAATATACTTTTGTAAAGCAGCGTACCGGTGTCTCAACTTCGTTCTCGTTTTGCAGGTAAACATTTCAGCTATTCTAGACCAATTCGGACCGAAACGTTCATAAAGCTCCATTAGCTTTAAATCTTCTTCCAGCGACCAGACATTCCAATTTGCGAGTTGACTGTGAGTCAGTGTTTGATAGCGATCATGCAGCTGGACCGTCGACCTGTTGGGTATCAGTGCGGCTGATATTTTACGAAAATTTGTACCATATTTAGCTACTGCATCTTTCAAAATATTATCCTCGGATTTGCTAAATCTGCCTTTAATTAGATACGGCGCCAAACTATAAGTCCATCGGAAGTACATCTGTTGTTTGGTTCTATTCTCCATCCAACTGGCTACCTCGCCCCATGGAATAAAGTCGCCGATCTGAAAAATTTTGATCAATTTTAAAAGTTTCTCGTCCTCTTCAGGTTTCCATACAAGATTTTTCTGCAGTTTCCTTATCGTATTATATCTGATGAGACACTGGTAAGCGGAACGATTTGTATTCAACTCCTTCGCGATTCTGTCCCAGTTCTGATATTTGCACCTCTTCGCAATCTCTTTTAATTTCATGTCTTCCGACTTTGTCCAGGAGTTCTTGTTATTCCGAGGATGAAGGAAAACATTCCACATGACTCGACAATCCAGCGGGGAGTGTACATCCTCAAAATAAACAGACGATATATTAAACCAGTCAAAATCTTTGTCTTGCAACTGGACCACCTCATTGTCACGGTCATCGGTCGCTGTTCTCTTTCTGCGTTTCGTTCTTTTGTCGGGTTTTTGTGAAGACTCACACGTTGACTCGCACGTTGACTCGTCGAGCTCGTTAAAGTTACTCTTGATAGAAGCTGCGACGGTTTCTTCCTGTATCGCTTTAAGCAGCGTGTTCCTTTCTTTCACCGTCCAAGGTGCTACTTTGGGAAGATTCCTGAGTTGCAATTCCTTAGAATTCTCTTTCAACAGTTCGTCCTCGTTGTTAGGAGCAAAGAAATGATTCCTGTCCTTGAAATATGGCATACCAGCATTGCAAATTAAAGCTCTATTGTCTCCGGTCGCATGTTTCTCAAGGCCGGACTCTATAACTGACAATTTCGTTTCACATTTCTCGAGAGCGTAGGTTATGTGTTTCTTTAAATCGAGCAGAAAAGATATGATCTGCCTGTTGAAACTCAATAATTTGTCGCAATCCTCAATGTTACATTCCGAAATCATATTTTCCCTTTGATGTTCCGGTTTCTTTTGAAACGTTGACTGAGTTGACTCTTTCGGAAACATTTGCGACTTACCGACCGTCACTGGTTTTTCCACCGGAGAAATACACGGAAAATCGTGCTCGCTTTCCCGTCCGGGAGAATCGATTTCTAACGATAGGATTTTCTCCAAATCATCGTCATCCGTTGGCTCATCCATAATTGATCAAATTGATCAAATTGATCAAAGGCAGACTTCTTTTGAAAAACGAGACGCACTTTGGCATGGGCTTATTTATATACATATATACAGAAACGCGCGCGCATCCCCCCACCACACATATCTTATATGAAAAGCACTGTGGAATTAGCGTGGAAAATTAAAAATAAATTACGTGATTTGCAGGAACGGCTGAACGTTCGAGTCGATTGCAAGAAAGTCAAATAATTATACAAATCATTTCTACATCATTTTTCCACAAGATACCGTTGTACTGACAATCGTTTAATAAACGCAATAAATGATCACAAATTGACTATCTATCTACCTGTAATTACTAGACAGCGGATCTTTATGTGAAAATAAAAACTTTTTATCTAAATTACAACGAACTGGAGTGAAGTGGAAGTTTATTTTCTTTTTTAATATGTTTAATAGGTTGAAAATAATACAACAGTATTTTTAAATTTTTCTACTGGTTTTACTTTTTTAAATTACACCTATTCATTTTTGTTATAAATGCATAAAATCTGCTGTCTAGTAATTACGAAGCGTGGAATCTCTGTTTATATTTTATATACACAAACGCGCGCGCGCGCATTCCCCCACCCACATATCTCATGTCATGTCAGAACAGTCAGAACATAGAGATCGTAACAGCGAAGCAAAAATGAAAAGTTCGAGAGAACTGTGCAATTAGCGTGGAAAATTGGAAATAAATTACGTGACTCACAGGAGTGGCTGAACGTCCGAATCGAATGAGTAAAAAAATCATTTTGAAAGGAACTATATAAACACAGATACCGTTGCACTGTCAATCGGTTAATAAAGTGCCTGTAACGCAATAAACGATCACAAATTAACTATCTATTTACCTGTAATTACGAAGCGTGGAATCTCTGTTTCGCAGATCGGCACAACGGTGGATAGAGTGATACTGAAAAAAAAAACGAGACGGCAATGAGTGAATTTTGACATTTAAGCGGAAATTGTGCACATATGTTTCCGGCATAGCTTCTGCGGAGCGGTGCATGCGCAGTTTCTACGGCCTGAATATGTCGGCTGGCTAAAGTACGTTAAATGTTATCATGATCAGAAGTATTTCCTTTGGTTAAGTACATTGGCGTTAAGTTGTTACGAGATTCTCCGCAATTTCGAACGGTTCACGAACAAGGACACTATTTGTACAATTAACACGGAATTTTCAGTTTTGCCGTATCGTACGTTCGAACATCGAGTAGTAGAGAAAGCCTTATGTCAAGACGGTTCGGTATCGAGAGAACCGACGACGTATGCCAATATGAAGAAACTTTTTTCAAAAATAGAAAACACATCGAAAGAACCAAACAGTTATTTAGGAAAGGTCTTCGTGGTGGGACGTTACACGGTGACTGTCGAGGATGTTTTGGCGGAAGGTATGTACGCGTTCCGTTGTTTCAACCTTGAATCCTCGCCATTCATTCTTCATTACGCTCTTATTATATATTCAATCATTTTTTTTCATATCTCAACACGTGTCCTATGCTAATAGAATTGTTCGTATTATTAGAAAAACAACGGGATCACACCAAATATCGATACTCGTCTGTCGACTAGTTATGCCATTAAGTAAATCATGTAAATGACTTGTTTTTTTCCTATTTTTTTCATTCTTATAAATCATGTGTAACCATACTTACGTATGCGCGCACACACCCGCAGATACATACACACACACGCGTGCATGTACCACACGCCCACAGAGAGAGACAAACCAACACTTTGTTATTTTATGGAGTACTGCAATACATAAGAACAAACGATTAAAATACAAAGTTAATATCAATCGTATCAACTGTAGAAAAGAGTAGATGTAAATAAATTTTCACTATGGTTAATAGTACGACAATATTACATGTCTCGAACCGATGTTGGCATTCCTATCCTGTAAATATACTTCTTTGGTTTTAGGAGGATTCGCTATTGTGTTCCTGGTTAAATCTTCAAATGGACGTTACGCGCTTAAGCGTATGTACGTCAACAATGAACAGGATCTTAACGTTTGTAAGAGAGAGATACAGATTGCGGTGAGTTTTACAAGTACAGTGACTCCCACTATTATTCAGACACTCTTAAAAACAGTATAACTGTTTAGTCTAGATCTACGAAATGTGTTTTCTAAATTTTCCACGTAAGCTCACATAGGAAAGTTGCAAAATACAACTTCTAGTATTTCCTCTGCACTTCCAACGACTTGCAATTTCTTTTTTAACTTTTGGTCACATTGTGTAGCAGACCAATTGTTCTAACTTTTTAAAAAAGTTCAAATTGTATAGTCCGATATTAAAAAAGGTATCATCTTTAATTAATCTCTATTCAAATTCACGAGACTGATTTTCTTTGTACATCTTCCCCTAAACATTGCGAGATTGTTTTGTATTGTATTATATTGGCTATTGGAATATTCATGTAGGCTATTTGCTTTGCAGAGTAATTTGAACGGTCATAAGAATATCATAGGATACGTGGATAGCAGTATAACTCATATAGGTGGTGGTGTTCACGAACTATTGCTTCTAATGCCTTATTGCAAGTCTCAAGTTCTGCAGATGATGAACAACAGGTTAATAATGATTGTAATAAATTTCAAGTAACGTACGAAGACTACCACAGATTTAGAAATGTTTTGCTGTATCAAATTGTTTGCAGGTTACAAACTGGCTTCACCGAATCGGAAGTTTTACAAATATTTTGTGACGTTTGTGAAGCTGTTTCTAGATTACATCATTGTCAGACTCCAATAATACACAGGGATCTAAAGGTTTGCTTTCCCGTTATTCTAATTTTACAAACGAAAACCCGACGATGTGTTTTACTAGTTTATCCGGGATTATACTCGTTAGGTGGAAAATATATTGTATTCCGATGCTGGTCATTATGTTTTATGCGACTTTGGTTCGGCAACAGCAAAAGTTCTTAATCCCAGTGTACAGGGTACCGCTCTGGTCGAAGAAGAAATTAAGAAGTACACGACACTTAGTTATAGAGCACCAGAAATGATCGATATGTATTCCGGGAAACCAATCACAACAAAAGCCGATATATGGGTACGATGAAGTAGTACAAATATTTAAGGTGTTGGATCTGTTTGCAAAATCAATGAAACAAAACACATGGATGATTCCAGGCGCTGGGTTGTCTGTTATATAAATTATGTTTCTTCACATTGCCATTCGGAGAAAGTACGCTCGCTATTCAATCAGGAAATTTCACCGTACCAGATAGTTCTCGGTTTGTATTTACCACGTATTTACACATACGTGCGTATATACTTGTATATACGTGTTACTTATGTATACGTACACGTGTATACACGTTTATACGCATACGTATATTTGTATAATAGAATTTACTTTTAACACTTTACATGACAAAACTATTCGAAAAACACTCAACTTTATATAGATATAGTAGAAGCCTTCATTGTCTGATTCGTTATATGCTTGAGCCGGATCCTGATAGCCGCCCTGACATTTACCAAGTTTCTGTGATTGCTTTCCAAATCCAGGGCAAGGAGTGCCCTGTACGGAACTTGCATGTAAGTACTCGACACTTACGAATAGACAGCGGTTCTTTATGCGAAATAAAAATTGTCTGCATCGATTGCAAGAAATAGAAACCAAACTGAATGTTATTTCTTCTCTTAACGGAGGTAGAAATAACTATTTCACGAGAAATCATACATCTATTCATCTACTCAATTTTGCTATAAATGCATAAAGATCCGCTGTCTACTTCTGAATATTTCTCAGTTAGATTAATAACGTACGTTGTCCCCGATCGTCGTAGAAAGTACCAGCTTCAGTTTTGGAATCATTACCTTGTCCGTGTACGGAGTCTGAAAACATTAAAAGATCGTCACTGGTGAAAACACCAAAACCGTCTCCTGTAACTATCGTCGAAGGTACTTCGGTAACCCCACGACAACGACCGAAAGGGCAGGTTGTAAGCACTGGCCCGATAAGTTTAAGCGGGCAGATCGTCAGTCAAATTTCTGGCCAGGGAAATCAGTCGCAGTCGCAACCGCAGCCTCAATCGCAACCGCAGCCACAGTCACAGCCGCAGACGCAGCCGCAATCGTTACCGCAATTACCACCGCAGTCGCAGTTGCAAACACAACCGCAATCGCAAGCGCAGTCGCAACCGCAACCGCAGTCGCAGGACAGACAACAAAATGTTCAATCGCTGGCTGAGAACACGCAAGCGGCTCATCAAGTGGCGTCGCAGACACCTTTTGCACAGGCTTCTTCCGGTTCGCAAAGTTCTATGGTAGGACAGTCGCCGGTAACTGTCCCAGAGAAAAGTCAATATTACTTTGACTCGAAGACTGCGGGCAACGTGAACGAGGACAATTTGGAAGCGCTATTTCCGCCGTCGGGTGAGAAGTTGATTGAATATTGTGTCCGGTTGATCTTTATACGTTACGCCGACGCACAGTGCTGCGATCAATGCTAATTAGGTGGACTAATTCGGGGGAAAGCTGTTCGTGCATAAATACGTTATGCGAAGAAGCAGAAACATCTATAAAAATCTGCACACTTTGTATTAGTAATCTTAAAGAAGATTTTGTCCAGCCAGCACCTCGAATCGCAGCACTGCGCGACGCGACGATATTTCGACGATGATCGACACGCGATACCATGTTCATGGTTTTTTTTCAGGGTACCCGGATCCGTTCAAAGACGACACCGGAACTATGCCACCGCCTGCAAAAATACCGCCTCCGGTAGCTCCGAAACCAACGAAATCGCTCCCGAAAGCTTCCAGTATTTCTTCTACTTCTAGTTGTCCACCTCCGAAGTTTCCCCCAGTTACCCCGTTAGGAACGAAATTGAACATTCCAGTGGGATCCAGCATAGTGGCTCCTCCCACCGCACCGCTCACTTTACCGAAACCAGTGAACAAGGCGGAAAGCTTGAGCCAGAATATAAGTTTGAGCACTTCTCCGCCCGATAGTCCAACGGTATTGTCTTGCGTGCGTCACAGGAGAAACGTTAGCGATACAAGCGCTTTCAACAAGTAAGTGTTAACTTGGTCCTTCCTCTTTTCATTCTCATCATCTTCCTCCTCGTTCGTTCTCGGACGTCAATTTTTTTTTTATTTCTTTCCGTTCGTCCTGTCTTTGTAGAGCATTCGCAAGCGAGACGACGCAGTTTCTGGCGCCGTACGAAGCATCGGTGAAAGCTCGCTCGGAAGATGACACGTCCCCCGAAGTTGTAACCGACATAAGGCCTTGTTTAGGAACTAGCGCCTCGCATGTACGTATTGTAAGTACATAAAGTGCACGAATTTCTATTTTAATTTACCCGTTTGCAAGAGAAAGAAAAACTTGTCGATTGCACGAGAGGCGTGTCTTCATCATCGGTAATTTCACAGAGAGATCAGCAACCTAGCAAACGCTATCGTTTATTTATGGGATCAATTGTTACATAGATTTTTCATAGTTGTCTGTTGCTTTCTGCATGCTACGTGTCGCCATGTTATGTTGGTACCCCGACGACTAGCATGCTAACCGGATTACTTTGAATCAGGGTGAACTTTCGAGCATAATAGCCACGGAAGGAAGATCGTTGAGCGCCGACGTAGCTGCCTGGAACCCCTTCGAGGACGTACAGCCGTTCGATCAATTAACAGAAGATCATATCTTCGGCGCGGAATTCGATAAAATTCGACGGGGCAGTAATACGAGTATTAGCGGAGTAAAGAGTCGCGAAAGTCTAGTTATGACGTGTACAGAATTACCGGAGGATCCATTCGAATCCGCACCTTTCAGTTTGCCAAGTAAGTGGGTCGTTGTAGTTATATACGCTACCGCTCAAAAGTATCCTTCCTTCTTCTCTAAAAAACGTAGTTTAAGTTAGCGTTATTTACTTCGCAACCAAGATACTGCTAATGCCTCCACTTTGTTTTAGGAGGAAAGAAGAGTAAGATCGGATCGAAGACTGCGGCTCTTGCTGGAGGTAATGCATAGACTTGTTCGTATATTATTTCTTATTCTATCATATTTTCGACCCCTACTTTATCTACGTTCGAACGGAAAAGTCGACCGAGCGATCGATGCTTTGTCCTTTTCATTTTCGTTGACATCGTAATCGGTCGACAATAGTCGGAGCTATCGTCACACGAGATAGCGTCGCGTTCAATTTCAACTTACTTTTCATAGCGAGAACTTTTTGCCCGAAGTAACAAGCCTACCTTCGACTAACGAACCCGTTCCGTTCTACAATATTATACATATATACATATACATACATGATATACATATGTAATTTATAACGCGCTGTACACACAGTTCGCTTGATTCGCATTTCCCCTGTGCTTTAACGAAAACGCACGACCAGGTCGGGTTTATGGCCTTCTCTACTCCTCCCCTTTAACATAACATATGATCGCGTTCTATCCATTCTATCAAAGATCCTAATCTATCTAAGATTTCTTATTACATGTATATTCCTATCTTCCTGTGCGTTTATTCAGCGTCCACGATGTGCGCGAGTCCAGTATGATTTTGAAACGTCGAGTGCACCGATATCGATCGACATTATCGTTATAAAGTCAAGAACATTCGCCACGAAAACTCTTACCTCCGGATACATGAACATACACATGCGCGTATAGCGAGAATAGCGTGTAGAGTGGAGATTCTATTTTTTCTTCTTTCGCTGTACCCTTTCTATTTCTCAAACTTGACCTTTCATTTTATATCTATCAATTTTACAGGCATGCAATGCTATTGAGGAGGTAGACTCGCGCTTCCAGGATTCTAAGGGTGCGTCTTCTAATTTGTCGATTTCTAACCTCACAAAAAATTTCAAATAGTACGGTCCAATATTTAAAAAGTTGTCGTCTTTTTAAGAGTGTCCGAATATTAGTGGGAGTTACTGTAGCTGGTTCCATGAAGCTGCGACAGCTACATGCCGTCGAATAATGCAAATTACGCCTGGTAAACGTAAAAGTAGGACTTTTATCTAGCGCTTTTGACTACTGAAAAACATAAAAGAAGGCTCATCCCGCATCTTTGTAATCTTGGAAACGAGTCTACCCCCTTAACGGGATCAGCGGGAACCTTTTGTTATCTCTTTTGGCTAACAGATTTACGGTGAATAGGATTAGCCTTTAGTTGACGCAGGCAGTTCGTGTAATTCAATTATCCGTGGCTTGAGGGAGACACGCGGTACCGACGAAAGACATGCACATAGAGAAGAAAATAAAATAGGTTCCCATAGGATAGGACAAGATAGGACAGGCTAGAATCGAGTAAAACGAAAGTAGGCGTAGAATAGAGTATGGGAATTAAATAGAAGAACAATATAGGTCCCCATGGTGTCTTTGCTATTTCGTTCGTTAACCCTTTGCACTCCGAATTATTGTTCAATTTTGTTGGCAACAGCTCCCTATTATTTTGAGTGTTTCATTTGAAATTTACTTCAAAGGACAGTTCCTTGACTGCTACTTACACTAACGAGCATAACTGACTCAACACACTTTAAATCAGAATAACTTTTTTGTGAATGGACCAAACGACTTCAATTTCTCTGTAAGGCTGGAAGAATTAAATTAGTAAATGACGTCTATTAAAATATTTTTAAAAAACGCATTTGGTCGGAATTGCGAAAAAAATAGTAAAAATCAATTTTTACTTATCAATTCCGACCAATTGCATTTTTTAAAAATATTTTGTAGACGTCACTTACTAAACCAATTCTTCTAGCCTTACAGAGAAATTGAAGTCGTTAGGTCCATTCACAAAAACGTTATTCTAGTTAGTGTATTTGAAGCAATTTCGTTTACTAATCATATGGCAAACTTGCCTTCAAGTTGCCTGAAAAATCGTAAAAGATCGTAGAACAAAATGCCGTAGAACTTATTCCGAATGGTAAAAAATTTATACGTTTTTCTTTCTTTGATGTCGAGTCACACCCGACAGAGGAGTGCAAAGGTTTAATCATTGAACACGTGCAACTAGTTTGTTTGAGAATCTATTATACAACCGGTGAAAAGTACAAACACGTTGGAGGTGAGACGTTAAGCTTGTAACGATTTTATCGATCGATTCGTACGACTTCACGTTGAACAAAGCTAACTTCCTAACGCGAGTCTTTCATTGTTAGTTGGTCCGATCGATTGAATTGATGAGAAATACTCTACGAAATATGTTCCGATAAACGTATACATACACACACAGAACCCACGCACGCGCGTAAACTGTGTGTATATATACATATACATATATATACGCATATACAGGGTGTCCCGCATAAATGGGAACACCTAAATATCTTTCGTACTTACAGTCCTATTCACGCAGGTCTATTTCAGTCTATTGTTATTTAATTAATTAATTAATTATAACAATTACAGTCTAATTCAGTTTTTTTATTGTCTATCATGCTATCGTAAAAAAATATACTATTCCATTTAAAAAAACATCGGTGACCTTGAAATTTCATTAAAAAACACGACATAAATTTTTTTCTTTACCGTTATATTTGCCCCCTGCAATAGTGTCACTTTGTCCTCTGAAGTTTTCTGATAGGACTGTAAATACGAAAGATATTTAGGTGTTCCCATTTACGTGGGACACCCTGTATAAATATATATAAAATAGTATTGCCGGTACAAAATGCTATTGCACGATGAAAATAAGAAACCGAGGTATACATATATATATATATATATACACGGAGCGGAGTGTACGGTGTAATTGTAAAAAAAGTGAGCTTGAGAGAAAAGTTGAACGATATATACGATATTATACATATATTGTACGTATTTGTTTTTTAGCCGACGTGTTGCACATGTACCTATTGAATAATATTAACGTTAATCGTGTTTACGCGCGCGCTAGAGAGAGTGAGAATGAGAGAGAGAGAGAAACAGAGCATGTGTGTGGGTACATATATTCGCCGATGGAGAAAGAATTTTAGTTTAGAGACATTGATATCGATTCCATTAGAAACGCTTGCGAAAAGAACTTTCCCGGCTGTATATTACTAGAGAGATACCGCGGTAAAATTCCAGTGAATGACAAAAGAATAACATAGTTGCTACCGTTCTCAAAAATCTGATTAATCTGCGCACACGTGCATGTTCATGTATTTACGCCAGGGCCGGGTTAAGCCCCGTAGCAGAAGTAGCAAATGCTACGCGCCATACAAACTGGGGCCTCACACGGGCGCTTCATCGAAGAGGCGCCGATACATGAGCGCCTGTCTATGCCAAGGGGCACAAATATTTTTGCTAAAAAAAAAGAAGGTCATTAATTGTGTTTGCTGAAATGGTGCGCTGCACTTGCACACGAGAGGCCCTGATACAAACTCTATGGCAAGGATGGGCATTTTTGCCTCAATCGAGGCAAAGCCGTCCCCACCGTAGCGCCTACTGTCCCCCACCAGCTTCCGTCGTTACTATGAAAGAAAGACGCGCTTCGTCCGTCGCAAGCAGTGCGCAGGCCTCGTGCATCGGAGCCGCGAGGAGCGCCACGGAAAGGAAGCTTGGTGGGGGAAGCAGGCGTTTGAGGGGCCCCACCCGTGCCCATCCCTGCTCTAGGGCCCCGTCGTAACATTTGCTACGGGCCCCGCGCTGGCTCAATCCGGCACTGATTTACGCGTATCTTCGATACACGAGTAAATACTGTACACACACGTGTTGCTCTTTCCATTTGAAACGTACAATTGGTTAGATGTTCGCTCGAATCTCAACGAAGAAGCAGTAGTCAAATATGCGAACTGTAGTAGGTGGAATTAATTTCTCCAGCTAGAAATGATTTACCATTAGGTCTGAGATCACGTTCGTTGCAAAATTCGTGTAGGCTAAACGGTCCTGTCAGGAAAGATTGTTATATGCAAAAGAACTTAACCTAGTTGCTCTTTCAAGATTATTCTACGATGCAACGGATGACGATATTGGCTAATAGGTTTCCATCTTGTTTCTTACTTTAGTCGCTTTATATTTTTCTCCACTCTGGTGTTCTCTCCGTCCTTCTTTCTTCTTCCTTGTTTCGTTTATTCTTGTCTTCTCGTTCTCATGCTTGTTTCTTCCCCCGTTTCTCTTCTTCCCTATTTTTGTTTATGTGTTCTGTTACTTGTATCGCTTGCAACGCTAAACGGTATATCCCGTCCTTTGTCGCCTGTACAGTGCTTCACGCATTGGAAAGGGATTCGTAGCGCGTTGTCGCAAGTTGATCGAACATTGTCAACGACATGCTCGGTTGTGATCGATCGACAATTAATATTTTCATTACTCGCGAACACCGAACGATTTAATAACGTGACTGCCCAATGTTGTTTACTCTTGTATAGACTCAGATCACTTTAATGTTGTTGTACATTTAACTATAATACTTATTGTCTGGAACAACCTAATGAGTTTGGGAGGCGGAAGCAATTTTGTTTGTCCAACAGATTGTGTTTATTCGAGTATTTTGGTTCTGTTGCGTAAAAAAAAAGAAGACCTCGACACGGTCTCATTCTTGTTTGCCTCCTATTTGTGTCGTTGTCGTTACGTCGGTATCGTTGCCGATGCCGATATCTCAATGTCGCATTCAATTCACGAATGTACGAATAAAACACACTATAGGAGGCTGACCGTCATGGACATTATTGTTATCGCTGTTTTAAAATAATGTTTCAGCAATAAACGTGTACATTAGTATATAGCACATGGAGTGTTGTTTTTCTCTGCAACGGTATAAAACGCAGCAATTGTTTCTTTTCTGTTTATCTAGTCGATTATGCAGGGTGGAAATTGTGAAGCGTTACAGACGAATATCTCCAGAAATATTGATTATACGAAAGAATGTTTCAGATGAAAGCTGTCCAGTACCGAGGGAGACATCATGTGGTGGGACTTTTATTTTTCTCGATAGACACTCCAAGGTGAGGTGAAGGTCACCTTGATTTTTTTAAATGGAAAGACCTACTTCCTGTATCATGAATCGATTCACTATCGAATTCTGAGTAAAAATGTATTGACCTCTATATGTCCTAAATCTAGTAGTTAACGAGATATTATTGAAACAATTTTCTTTCTTCTTTGGATAGTATCTCGTTAACTATTAGGTTTAGGACATACGAAGGTCAACACTTTTATACTCAGAATTTGACACTCTATCGATCTACGGTATACAAAATAGGACGTTCCATTTAAAAAAAGAAAGTTGACCTTCACCTCACCTTGGAGTGTCCACCGGGAAAAAGAAAAGTCCCACCACATGATGTCCCCCTGGGTACATAACAATTTTCATCTGAAATATTTTTGCGAATAATCAATATTTTTGGAGATATTCGTCTGTAGCGCTTTATAATTTCCACCCTGTATAGATATATGTATACAGGGTGTTTCGTTTATCTGAAAACGGAAATATCTCGTGGCACGCTGAAGTTACGAAAAAAATTTGTTCATGAAAATTGTTCGGTATGAAGGGAACGATCATATGGTGTAATTTGATTTTCAGGACTCGAATGGTGGCGGGAGAAATTTCAGTCTAATTAATTTTTTTAAATGGAACCATACATTCTTTTGTCGACATATCACGTTATGTTATTTACTGTTACAAAACATTACAAATTATTAATAATCAGCTGCACGCTGTAAACAAAGATCGACCTTCTTGTCATTTGCTTTGAAGAGTCGGAAGAAATGTTAAGAAATGCCGAATTCGTCTCGGAAAATGCTATCGTGTTATGACAAAAAAAATGCATAGTTCCATCTAAAAAAATTAATTTGACTTTGAAATTTCTCCCCCCACCATTCGAATCCCGAAAAAATTACACCGCATGATTGTTCCCTTCATACCGAACAATTTTTGTAAACAAGTTCGTTTAAGTTTCCAGATAAACGAAACACCCTTATATATTGCGCATCTAAAACCGGCAATAGTATCACTGCGATACGAAGATGATTACTGCGTTTTCTCGCATAATATCCTTACCCCCCTGAATCTGATTAGGACTGTTCCAGACCCACTATGCCGATAAGACGATAGTAGCAATAGTCGTAGCAGTAGTTGGTATCACTAGTTTAGTGATAGCGATAGCGGTAGTAATAATAGTAGCTACGGGTAGCAGCGGTGGTGGTGGTGATGGTAGTGATATGGTGGTGTTGATGATGATGGATGTGGTGATGGGGACGGGGACGGGGACGGGGACGGGGACGGGGACGGGGACGGGGACGGTACCAATTACTATGAAAAAGCTAGAAATGCAACTCGATCGAAGCTAACAATAAGTCGATGACTTTCAAACACCCACGGACACGATTTGAAAAGTGTAACAGCATAGACCGTCTGTAGCAGACCTAATCAGACATTTTCTGTTTCTTTTAATTGTTTTTTTTATTCGTATTGCTATAAGAATATACAAGGCGGGGCGTTATAAACAAGTCAGCTGAACAACTCGCTTGCTTTTGAAGGTAGAAGAAAATGCATCGGCCCAAACTTACTTGGTATCGAGGCACTCATAGTCTGATCTTACTAATTTTTTTATAGGTGGAGACGCCAAGGACATATGAAGGTCAACTATGGCTTTTTCAATGGGACGGTATGGTTTTTTATTTATACATTCTGGTACAGTGTTTCTAAACGAAACAATTACCTATTATGGAGGTCATTCAATGTCACTGAAGATCAACCGCAATAGAATATAAATTTTTGTGTCCTCTCTGGTTGACGCAGAACATAAACAAACTATCAATCATTGCTGTTTTAAATTACACCTACTCATTTTTGCCATGAGTGCATAAAATCCGCTGTCTAGTTATTATATTCGTCTTGAGACACAATATCAGAAAGTAAATAAAAAACCATACCGCTCCATTAAAAAAAGATAGTTGACCTTCATATGTCCTACATAAAATCTATAGAAATAAAACCTGTAGAACCTACAGAAAAATTAGTAACATTAGATTATGAGGGGCTCGATACCAACTATCTTCAAAAGCTAGCGAGTTATTAGTGTGACCTGTTTACAGTGGCAGCCATAAGTTTAAATACGCTCTAAAAAAGAGGATAACTATTTTAATATTGTACTATACGATTTGAACTTTTTTGTGAAGCTAGAGCTAGTGAAGCTAGTTTACTACAGGATGTGAAAAAGAATATTTTCAAAAATTGCAATTGATCCGAATTGTTGAAAAAATACTAAAAGTTGCATTCTCAACTTTTCCACGTGGGCCTACATTGAAAATTTAAGAAATACGTTTTGTAGATTTGTGTCAATTAAACATATTCTGAAAATTTCGTGAAAATCGGTCGACGTTGCAATGAGCAACAAACGTTTAAAGATGGTCAAAATATCGAAAAATTCTTACATCTTTCAATGCCTGTCGTTTTCTCCTGCATCAACCGATTTCGATGAAACTTTCACAGTGCATGTAAATGACACAGATCGACAAATTCTGTTTTCTTAAATTTTCAATATAGGCCCACGTGAGAAAGTTGAAAATGCAACTTTTAGTATTTTTTCAACAAATCGGATCAATAGCAATTTTCGAAAAAATTTCTTTACACATCCTTTAGTAAACTAATAGCTCTAGCTTCCCAAAAAAGTTCAAGTCGTATGGTACAATATTAAAATAGTTATCGTCTTTTTTAGAGCGTACTTAAACCTATGGCCGCCACTGTATATCGGCCCACCCTGTATACTTTTACTCGGACGATTACTCGAGATCAGGAAGGAAAATTGACTTCTGTACGAGTTTTTGTGCAAAGGTGTACGACCTTGACGTTAGCCGATTTGACCGTACCGCGCGTGTTTTAGGTAAGTAGAAGGAATTTCAGTTGTACTATATGCGTGCGCGTTCACGTTTCAACGCGACCTGGTGAATCGTTAAATCGATAAATCGACGAGTATCGGGCTCGGTTCGATCTCGTTCCCTCGATTCGACCCAATCGACCAGCAGTTTCCGCTAAAGGAGAAACCGGCAACAATCTTACCAACGGTTATATTATATTTTTCAGACGTATCTGGAAACGGTAGATCGAGAATACCTTTGAATCAATGGAACGCGGGGATCGAGTGCGTCGAAGTCGACGAGAGTACGATCCTCTTGGGGGACAACGGTCCTGTATCTCCGCCGTTTGTTCAGGCCCCGATGGAAGACAGGTCCAAGTACGAGAAGCTGACGTTCAACGCCGGCGATGTATCCAGTGACAGTGATAAAGATGTGACCCGAGAACGAATCAAACAGAAGAGAAAAAAAGGGAAGAACATGCTGCGTAGAAATATGAAAAAGCTGCAGGACACCGACACTTCCGTGGAAAACAGAAATGATGCTAATACGAACGCGAATACGAATGGCGTTGGCAAAAGCCCATATGGGAAAGATGAGACTCGGAGAAGAGGTCGCATAACTCGGGAGGATGAGAACCGGAAAGGGGATCTAGATGATCACCAAGGGGATGATGCGTTGGCGGAAGATGACGGTGAGGAGGAGGGACAAGAGGAAGAAGAAGAAGAAGACGAAGAGCAGGAAGAAGAAGAAGATGAGGAGGACGAGCTAGAACACAAGAAGAGACGAGAAGAGGAACGCGAGGAGGACGACGATAATTGCGACGGCGACGATGACCAAAACTCTATCCAAAAAGAGAAACATATTAGAAGAAACGAGTACGTCCGTGATGGCACGCCGAAAGAGAAGCGTTACAAGGGGAGCGCGTTGAGAAAAGAACGTCATTTGTCGAGACCGAGCCACACGGACCCGATTGTCGGTCATCAGTACGGAGATAAGCCATTGTTATTGGACGACGAACTGGACACGGAGGAGCCACGACCGAAATCGAAATCGAAAGCGAAATCGAAACGACCGTACGGTGACCCGTTTGCCGAACAACAACGATACGATTCGGAATCGGCGTCGCCGGACGATGAAAGTTCGTTGGACGAGTGCGAAAGAGTACTAACGGAATTTCCAAAGGACGGAGCGATCAGAGTCAAGCAGGACGTCTTCTCGTTAGCTCCGTTCCGAAGATCTAGTAACGTCCGAAAAAACGATAGCGAAGAAGAGAGCGACTCTAAAAGCATCGACCGCGATAACTCGTCCGACAAGAGGACGGGACGTGTCGAGAACAGGCCGTTGGCCACGTACAATTTGTCTCGGCGCGTTGTCGCAGCGAGCAAGGGGACTTGCGAAGAGAAGAACTTTCCACCTGGAGAAACGCAACGATGCGTACCGGTAAAGTTAACACCGATCGGTCGTGAACCGGTTGGAGAGAACGAGGACGAAGTTTTGGGACGCAAGGAGGAGCAGCAGAGGAGAAAGCAACGCGATCCAGAACAGGAGAAAGCGGAAGAGGAAGAGGAAGAAAAAGACAATCAAGCAACGAAAGACAAAGACCTATTTGGCTCCTCGCCTTTCAGCTCGTACGGTTTCGCGAATCCCTTCGTGCACCGGACACTTTCGAATTACGTCCCGAAAGAAGAAACAGGTCTGCCGATCAGGGGATTCGAGATCGGGAAATCGTCGCACGATAATAACCGCGACAACGTTTCCTTTGGCCCGGATTCGTCGACGAGAAATTCGAATTTCTGCGGCATGACGGACGACCGTTCGAAAGATCTGTTTGGGTCCGTGCCGTTCGACGAGTTCGCAGCTCTTCGATCCGACGAGCAGCGCCTGCAACAGCTGCAACCGCAGCCGAGGCCGCAGCCGCGACCGCAACCGAGGCCGCAACCGCAACCGCAACCACAGAGGCCGTACTCTCGGCAGTTGCCTTCGCCGCAGACAAACTTCGTTGAGGGCACTCTGAACATGATACGATCCGACAAGGCGGTTGCTCGATCGACGTCTGCTTCGGTTGATTCGATATACGCGATTCAACCGATTCAACCGTTTCAACAAACCTCTCGGGCTGCCATCCACCACGCGAACAGCCTGCCGAGCTCCGATAGTGTACAGAACACCGTTTCGGCTATGTCACCGGAGCCACTGGTCGGTACCGAGGACATACCGAAACACAAAAGGGACAAATTCAAATCGGAGAAGTCAAAGTACCAATTGATCGACGAGAATCACGGCGACTCCGTTAACGTTCTACCTTCGAGCTTGCTGTCGTACAAGGGCAAGTCTACCTGTCACAAGAAAACCGCCAAGACGAAGAAGTGCTCGGTCGTCGTTACCGCTGGCTTCAGCAACTTGAGCTTCGAAGACTTTCCAAGCGACGAGAACGAGGAGAAGCGGATCAAGACGCCGCAGAGAATCACGCCTTTCGAGGTTGTCAGAGAGCCCGAGAAACGGTTCGGATCGTTGAAGAGACGGAGCAATCCATTCACTTGAGACGCGAGAACGCAGTTGTGGAAAAGTTGCCGCGAAGATATCTGTCAGACGAATGGCTATCGAAAAGTGATATAATTTCAACGCGTAGGAGCGCATAACCTAGAAAAGCTAGGCGAGGTTAGGCGAAACTAATCGAGACTAGGCGAGACTAGGTGAGACTAGGCGAGGCTAGGCGAGACGAGCCAAAGAATCCCAATTTCTGATATTCCCCGTCGCCACTTGTAATTTTATCAATTCGTCTATATTCTGCTACACCGTGCATATTGTTTCTTTGCAATATTCTATGACGTAGCCGTTCTGCTGGCAACGGGTGTGTGCACTGACGTACGTTGAGGGGAAAGCATATGAAAATATTACGAGTGGTTTGAGATTTGTCAGGCGATCGTGACTCGCCCTTTGGTACAGTTCATCCGTCTGCATTTTATAGGGAATGAGAAGTGATTTTTTCCTAAGACAACCAACTTTGGATGCTCTGTATGTGTAGAAATTGTCTCCACAGACGCGACATTTCCCAATTTTTGCACCTATTTGAAAGTCATAGAATAATGTAGAAGGTACGAAGTATAAGTCGCCTTCGACCAGAACATGGTATCCATCAGGGGCAAATATTAGAGGTGTTACACCGTTTAAGTATAAGTATGAAAGGTTGGTTGTAAGGCATGTTAATTTATCATAGTGGCAGTATTCATACATGTATTGTAGAATATTACCTTTGTTTTCGCCTTTAGATCAAGCTTGGCTTCTATCTCTTGATTGCCTGTAGCTGATGGCCATTAGCAGCTGGCGTTGCCCTCGGTTCACAGCCACCTTTTGCATTCACATTTTCGAATGTTGTTAGAATGTACGATCTTTATTAGCAACTTGTCTTAATTTGAAATCCCTTTTTAATAGACAAACCTCTGATCAACTAGCTCTGTTTACATGCTGCACCCTTTCCCGCTCCTAGAATCTCCGAGCATAATCGTACGTAGTATCTACTGATTTTCCACACCGTCGTGCTAAACAATACTAAATTATACTAAATGATTCGCATCATCATGGCGTCGTGAAATTTTACTAAGAGTTTTAATAAGAGACACTTCTGTTTTGTGGACCCTCGATTAGGGTCACATATCTGAGGGGGTAGTCTTGTTTCCAGGATTGCAAGGGTGTGGGAGGCGCCTTCTGATTTCTTAACTCTTTGCACTTTTTTTTATATGTATTTGGTTCTTCCTTTATGTATTTAACCCTTGTGTAGTTAACCGGGGGCACCCATTTACTGTATTTATGAATAATACAAAATATCTCCGAATATCCATTCTTTACTCGCTAATATATTAATTTATAGTCTTATAATTTGTGCAAACATGTTAAATACAAAAAGGTTTTAAATAATCTATACATTCTGGTTGACTATACAAGGGTTAATTTCTTATTTTTTAGTTAAAAACAAAGATAAGTTCCACAAATATAAATTGGAACAAAGTTTGAGAGCTATATTTAATATAATTAGACAGCGAATCTTTATGCAAAATAAAATTGTTTTGCCTAAATTGCAACAGACTGAAGTGAAACAGGAATTTATTTTCTTCCTTAATATGCTTAATGGCTTAAAATAATATAATAGTATTTTAAAATTCTTCTAATGTCTTTACTGTTTTAAATTACACCTACTCATTTTTGTTGTAAATACATCAAATCCGTTCTCTAATTATGAAGAGATCAGAAGGCGCATTCCGCACCCTTGCAATTCCGGAAACGAGACTACCCTCTTAAGAAACCCTAATCAAAACATGGAAAAATTATTTTGATATCTAGTATTGTATTTATAGCCGAGAGCTTTCACCGATTTGTACTAGAAACTTTGTACATTTTTACTGCTGCAGTTGATTCTTTGCTTAGATTTTCATGGTTACTGCTTGTAGTCACTCGTCGCTGCTGTCGCCGTTGCTACTGCTACCGCTACTGCTAATGCCGTCGCTGTTCCGCAGAGAATGATTTTCTACGAAAAGAAGACGATTTCAGTGACCTTTATAGTATTACACCGTGCTACTTACATTTGCCGAAATGTATGCCAAAGAAACAGTTTCATGGGAAAGAAATTGCGCGCTCTCGAAGGATTCGGAGGGCAGAGTACTTATACAATTGTAGAACGATGAAAACCAGCAGGACTACGGTTTCTTCTCACACGCAAGGACGAAGGGAACGGTAGAATACCTAGGCTCTCCACCTCTGTAAATTAAATTCGAAATTAATAAGTTACAGAGATTTGCAAAAAATTACCTCTTCACCGTCGATGCTTTCGGATGCAAAATTTTTCTTGCGATTCAGAAATGAGCATGGTCTGTCGAGATTCGCCTAGATTCACCTCGTACAATTCTACAACAGAGAAAAGAGTAGGGCAGATGAGAAAAAAGAACGATAAGACAATATGGTAAATGTTTCCGTTCATATAATTAATATATTACATTATATATTCTGAGCTAATCTCGTGTAAGTGTATAAAACTTGTACGTACGCGTGTGCGTGTGTGTGTGCATGCATGCATGCATCTTTGAATGACTGTATGTATGGATGGATGGATTCGTGTATGTATATGTACGAAGGTATTCGTGGCACGTGTATATTTACTTGTTCGACGTGTATATACTAATTAGCGTGTACGTATATACGTAATTAATTTTTGGATACCTTTTTCTTCGTTAAGTAGCATCTCAAGCTTGTGAACACCGTGCTATTGCATAGTACACGTACGAACATTAATTGCTCTCGCAAAACAGAATAAACAGAGTCAATTCTATCTTGCACTGGAGTTACTAAAGGAAAGATTCTGTTCGAATTTTAGTTCCTATATACGTAAATACGAAAGCCTTGTGAAGCAAGTGGATTACGGAGAAACGTGGAAGAACGACAGGTGAAACTAGTGCGACGCAAATGTGGAAACATTTTATAGTAATTAAGTCGGATGGAGGAATCTTCCTTTGGACGAAATCATCGAAAACATCTAATAACGATCCGGTCGGACCCATTGCCACGATAAGCGACGTCCAGCAACTGTATATTTATTGGCTCAGTATTGTTAGAATAAAAGCTTGGTGCTCCGGGTGGGTTCATTTCTACGTTACGGTATAGAAACTATAATACTCTTGCACTGTTTTTAAAACGAGGCCACAGCTTGCAGCAAGATGCTCGCGCTCGCGCGTGTATGCCTATGTGCATACAGTGGGTGCACGAAGTATTCATACATCTTTTAACCCTTTTAGTGGGTTATGTATAAAAACCAAACAAGAAACAATATTTACATGATTCAAAAAGCAGTATATTAAGGACGGAATAGAGAACAAAACAATGACACTAGTTTTTCTATATTCATTGAAAATTATATAAATAACAAGGGTAAAAAAGGTCGGATAACTTAGGCTTACCAAAAGGCAATTTCTAAATTATTATCACAGGCACAGACAAAACATTTAAAAATTGTGACTTACTTTCTCTAAAAAAATTTGTTCACATTAGCTAGTAATCTAAACGTTCTAACGTCTAAAAAAAAACTCAAGCTGTTGGCTCCAATTTTTAAAAAGTGATTCGTTTTTAAAAGGTGTACGAATAATTTGTACACCCACTGTATGTGTGCCAACATGCTGAAACAACAGCATAATAACAATTACACATTCCTTACTGTTTGCACGTCGACGAATGCTCGCATCTCCTCACTACCGTTCGCATCATACCGGTTGCACAGGGTGTATAAAGAGTAACGGTCCCAGGGGTGAATCTACGCCTCTGGATCGGCGGACATTTGTCGCGAAATTTGAAACTTGCCGCGAAATTGTTTATACCAAGGAAAACCGTTGTTAAAGTTTGTTATATCAACACCTTCCACTCATCCAGAATAGAAAAAGTTTGAAAGAAGCCATACGTCGCAAACAAACAGTTATTGAGATATAAGCTGTTAAAGTTTTTGCAAAATTTGATTGTGTGGAGTTATACGTATGAAAGCCTACTACAACAGGCCACCCGACCGTGTAGATGAGACAGAACACGCTCGTGTGCATAACATAACCACATAAGAATAATTATAAAATACTAATGTCAAGTATAAGGTACTTACGAATTTTTCAAATCTTCTGTTCCTTCTAATAACTGTGAAGCACAAAACTCCACACTTCTACACAATCACTGAACACTATGCAACACAATTTCCGAAATCGTGAGTCACGATTTATTGTAACAGCGACAGAGAAGAAGTTACTCCGACCACGATCAAAATAGTACTGCGCTTGTCACCTCTGTTTTTTGGGTGGATTTAGGTGGGGAAAAATAACGTTTGTTAATTGGACGAGGGTGTGTCGGAAGAACTTTAGATTGAGAAGTGGGGAAGCTGTCAAAGGAATTTCTTTTGTTATTGTATTCGGTCGTAAATGATGTGATTTATGAGGATATATCCGCTCGTCGCTTCAATGGGTCCGTCGCACGTGTTGGCTACCTGTTATGGGTGAAGGTGTCGGAGCGCGGTGGTTGTAAAACAATCGGCCGATTCGCACGTGTGTTTTTGTTTACTATACCGTCCTTTACAGGTATATCGCCTAATCCGTTGGAGAAAAGGTGAGGTACGGTAACATTTTATGATGCAGGATTACTATTCTTATAACAATGGATATAATGGTATTCTTTCATATTTTACAACTTTATGATCCGAATGGGCAGGGAGACGATGACGTCGCACGGGCCTATTTAGTGACGAATGTCCCTTTAAATTTCGTTTGGTTCCCCACCATTAGTCAAACCTCTCCCCACTACTATGTATAGCCGTAGTACGTTGCCATTCTACGGCAGCAATAAAGTCTAAGAGTGGGGGAAAATTACCTAAGCGGGGAACTCCCTCGTCTACACGTATAACTTTTTTTTTATTAAGCTATAAAACCCTTACACGTACTATAACTTCATGCAATCAAATTTTGCGCAAACTTCAACAGCTTATATCTCAATTTTTCTCTGCTCTATCAGCAGGTGTTGATGTAAAACAAGCTTTGACAACAATTTTCTTTGGTACAGGTAAACAATTTTGCGGCAAGTTTCTTTGACAAATGTCCACCTTTTTATACACCTTGTACAGCGTGTCAAGAAATTATGTGTAAGGTGTTCTACACCTTATTAGGATTGGCCACGATCTGTGAATGATTCTGAATCAAGTAAGTCCACGTGTTATTTGAACTTCAACGTCAATTCTCAAGAGAACGGTTCATTCTTTACCCATATTTCCTGCAAGAAGTTTGTTCCTCTCGACGAGTAGAACACGATACAATCATAAAGACAATTTGAATTTTGCACAGAACATTTTTACACATAATCTCTTGACACCCTCCACACGATTACGTTAAAAGCATTTTTGGTAATTTCGAAATCTCTTCGATCGCTGTTTCTTTCTCTTTCCCTTTATTTTTGCATTGATATTACGGAATGTAGCGAAATGGACGAACATATATATGCCTTCTCTTACTGGAAAGTAAAAATAAAATGATGAAGTAGAAGAATCAAAAACAGGAAAACGAGTGGAAAGAAACTGTTGAATCAGAGCACGGAAAGCAAAAGGAAAACTGTGGTTGGCATGTGCACGGTATGAAGAGCAACATGACCAATTATATATTGTTACATTATACATATTATAATATACATATAGAGATGCAATGTAATGTAATGTAATGAATCGTAACGTAAGCTAAGGGAGAACAGCGTATGTACGCACACGTGTCCCACTGGGTAGAACGCGTGTGATTCAACTATCCCCTATTACAAATACACGTGGGGGCGGGGAGTCAACGAAGGAGTTTGGCAGAGGGCGAAATATTTGCTATTAAAGTTACTAAATGAAAAGGTGATGTCTCTTAATTTTATTCCTAGTGTGATTCCTCCTGGATCGTAGAACCTGAACTATAGCTTCCAATTAAATAAATTATACCTTTTCCAACAAGTTGATGTTACTCTTCGCAGCAATAGGACGCACGCTGATACTTTACTGTCTCGTCTCGTTGGACAAGGTATAGGGTTAACAACAACACAGCCTCTTGCGCGCCATGATTACACTCACTAGACATATAAACGTCCAGACAGAAGAATTGAGCCACGTTGACACTATTGCTAATCGAAGAGCGAAACCAGTGTCGATTCGTTTATCTCGTCTCCAATGATTTTCTTCTGGCTGTAAATAGTCCATGAAGTCGAAGATCGATCCGCACGAAAGTCTGTCGTGTATCACCTGTGAAAACGAGGGAAAACGGAGTGGAGAACGTTGACGCTGAAGAGATGACGTTCAATCTTGGTTAGGTTCACTCTTAGTGCTACCGACCTGCCCTCTATAACGAATTTTGCAACCAAACTTTGCAAGCAAATAACCGACAAGTTTTGATCCGAAGATTCGGAGCAAAGACCAAATCCTGCTCCAAGCGTGTCTTGGCACCAAAATGACCGCGTTTTACTCGCAAAGTACGACTGCAGACATTTGGCCATAATCTGACACGATTCTAATTAAATTTCGTTGAATCCTGAAGTAGCTACTGCAATTAAAGTTATGATTAGACTACGGATCTTTATACAAAATAAAAATATTTTGCAACCATTCACTTCATCTCTTAACCCCTCGCCGTGTTTTAACGAGTCAGACTCGTGGTGAAGATTTTAACAAAGTCTAACAAGTATGAATGCTACGCCTTTCTTCGTAGATGAAATAAAATTTGATTCGTTTGTAATCATTCAAATAAATATAGCCATACAAAAGATATAAATTTTCTTTTCTCTTCTACATTTTAGGGGATAAAGACGTTTTAATCACTGTAAATCTAAAGAAAATTTTACGGCAAGGGATTAATAGATTTTTTACATTGAAAACAACAATATTCTTGGATCTTACGAATCTTTCACTGTTTATATTTCATCCAACCTTAACTGCATAAAAATCCGCAGTCTAGTTATGATATTTGGATATATCGACTTAAAAGAGCGGATCTTAATGCAAAATAGAAAGTGTTCGCATTGATTGCAAGGTACGGGAGCCAAATAAAAATTGTATATTCCTCTCCTATCAAGCTAAACCTAATACCTTGGTGTCCTTAAATATTTTTAACATGTGCACTGCTTTAAATCGTGTCCATTTTTGTCATAAATGCATAAAATCCGCAGTCTACTCATCACTTAAGTCGTCCAGGACTGGTTCGAAGGATAATGTTGTGAGTTGCGTTCTTCTAGGGGTGTGATATGTATAATTACCTCGGCTTCGCCACCGGTCGAACCCATTAAGTGAATAAGTCTTTTCCTATACTGGTCGCAGGTTTTGTAGTAGCCGTCGGTCATGACTATCGCGTGGGCCAATGATAAACAGCAGAAGAGAATTGCGAGGAACACAATGGGTATCCAATGCTTGTACGGGCTTCTAGTTTTAGGTCTGATCATCACCGTTCCTACTGGATCAGCGGCTTTCAAGTTCCTGTAGAATCGAAGGGAACCCGAATTTCTCGATTCATGATGTGGCTTGCAAATCATACTCGTTTCTAGGATTGCAAGGGTGCGGGATGCGCCTTCTCATTTCTCCATATTGCAAAGATGGGGTTTTTGAGTATTCAGTTTTATGAAAATAGCTACATGCGCAACTGTATCCTTCTGAATAATCTAAAGTACGCCTCGTAAACGTAAAAATAGGTCTTTTGAGAACGATCGTGGCCTAGATTGATCTTTTATCTAGCGCTTTTGATTGCCGAAGAACCCCGTCTTTGGGATTGTACCCTTGCAATCTTGGAAACGAGAGTCTACCCCCTTTTTCGTACCTGGCCGCGTCGTCACGGATCCGAGCAGGTTTGTCGAGGTTTCGATTGATGCAACATCTATATCCGTGGTATCCGCCGAGGCAGAGGCCGACCAGGATCGTTGGGATCAATCCGAAGACTCCAAACTGACAGAGTTTCACGTCACCGCCCATAAAAGTGCTGAAGGTGTTGATGCCGTAAAGTATGCAACCGCAGTCGATGCTGATACATACATCCAAGGTCCACGTCCAATGCTGCCAGACAGTGACCAAACTGACCAACGAGGTCACCGACAAAATTACGGATAACACGTAAAGTACACCCAACGCGCATTCCGCTCGTCTCTCCTCCATCGTTGTAATTTCCGTTTCGCAGCTGGAGATCCCACCTGGGAACCAAACACAAACATCCGACGCATAGTTTCGGATCACAGTCTACGTTTCTGCGAACGAATTGTTCGGAACTGCACAGTCTCCAGGACGCGCGAGATTTCTCGTAGCCGCGGCAGATGCAACGCAACAGATGCCTGATCTCGAGCAGATAAATATTTTCATAGTTAGCGCGCTTCCTCCAGGCACTATTTTTGTGGTAACGATTCGTTCGTGGACTTTGAATTCGCCGGCACAACGAATCTCTGAAACTCTTCGAAATGTAAGAAGAAAAACTGAAAGACATTGCACAGATTTATGAATTCGTTGAGGCATACTGTACGTATTTGCACAGTGTGTTGGTCTCTCGGATCACACTGGTACGCAGAATCCCGTGCATCCCGAGACTATCGTCTAAAATCGAACAATATAAGTCTAAAACTAAACGTACGGGCTCTAATCTTCTTCCTCGGATTACGAATGTTTGTTTGTATACTTAATTAATCGGTGTACATGTATCAAATTATACAGTGTATCTTACGACAAAGTATATTTATCCTGCTTGTTTGAACATCACTTACCGCCTCCGTTGATTGGCTCAACTATTTTCAGATAGTCAAAGAGAATCGTTTCGTCTCTCGAACCGCTCGCGGTTTCTCTTCTTCAAATAATCCGTAAAATCGTACGATGTGACGGTACACGTATACACACTTCTGCACGTATACACGGGTTTCCGAAAGGCTTGGAAAGAATCACCGTTCCGTGCGTTCAAACTTGTACATCCGTCAAATATTGCGATGCGCCCGTTCTTCTTGTTGATATCACCACGATTTCTCACCGAGATATCTACGAGATATCTACCATTATCTAGGAACGACAATGATCGTATGAATCAAAAGTTTTCGACGCTATCGCAGCGTTTGCCACACTCTCCGGCCACATGTCGATCTAATTAGTATTTTTAAAGAAAATTTCAATTAATCACACGGTCGAATTAGTCGTGTATACACCTATGCGTGTGACGCGCATCGAACGCATACTTTTCGATGACAAATTAAGCAGACACGCACAAGAGATACATTTTATATATATTTATACATATTTGGTACGGAAAACGTTAAAGAAAATAGTTCAGAAAGTGTTAAATAAACGGTTACGTACACTCGACGTCTTTTTTCTTCTATAAACCGGATGAAAGACTGTACGAAACCGAAACTGTCGATGTCAACTACAGAAACACCTAACAGCAGGAAGATAAACTCTGATAAGATTATCGTGCGTTACCGACACAATAGTAATCCAGGTGCCACAAACTGTGGATCCCGCAGTCGCAATCGCGATCGCGATATACAAGTACCCGTGAACATATTATTATATATACTTCTCTGAAGCTAGAATTCAAAATAAAATAATCGAATAGGTCACTTGCACAATTTTCTTTATTTTAATTACAGAGTGATTCTGTGTTTCAAGAAGTCCGAGTGGTTATCCTTTAGTATCGTTCGAGGTGATCCGTTCTATGTACAAGTTCGTTGTAAACTTTTAGCGATTTCAAATTATGTATAAAGCTCATTTTGACCTGAAAAGATGAAAAAAGGCGATAACACTGTAGGAACAGCTAATAAAAAACGTAAAAACATACTGGAGCACAAGTGTCCGCTTATATAACTGGACGCTCGAGTCGCGTTCGCGAGCGACTGCAGAGTCAAGTGTATTTCTTGAAAAGGAAGAATTTTCTACCTTATTTAAATGCTGTTCGAGTTAATCGTGTTTACGAAACCAAACGAATGCTAAGCCAATGAAATATTCCAAAATATTTTTCGTCGAATGCAGTAGACTATAGACAAACCCCCGATCCGGTGGTTTAGCCACCGATAATAATTAACAATCAAAAATATGTTGGTGGCTGGACCACCGGACGTGACAACATATTACGGACATTTAAAAGACTTAATATGAACCTTTGGAAAAGCATTTGCTCCCTTTTTCCTTTTCCTCTAATAAATATCTCTAACAAAAGTGTACTCTCCAAGACAAATGTATGCCGCTGTTTTCGTTCAAGTTGAACGACTCAAAAACAGTAACAATGTCTGTTAACATTGAATTTGTTCGAACTCCAAGAATCTACGTACAGATTGTAGGTAATGTTAAAACTGGAAACTCAGATTATTGAAGGACTCGGATCGTTCGAGACAACTATATTAACGATATTCGAGAAGCATATGGCGTACTGAAGGTTTTTCTGGTACACACAGTCTTACGCTGGATTAATGCTGCGAGGCCTCAGTTCGAGTAAAGTATCTCGATTGCTCCACAAGCAATATAGAGACGCTATTCCTAATCCGATGCAACCACCCAAAACACATTTCCTTGGTCCAGCTGAAAAGGTTTGAACAATGAATTCTGATGTTCTGTACTGTTACGCTATTGTGTACATGTGTACTATTGTGTACACCAGGGAGTTCCAACTTATTCCCCTCCGACAACCGCAAGGTCCCCACTATTCGAACCTCTTCTCTCTACTATGTACAGCCGTAGAGTTAATGAGTGGGGCAGGAGGGAACAGGGACGTCTAAGAAGAACCTAAGCGGGGAAGGTGTCGCGTATAACTCGCGAGCTACAAGTTGGAACTCCCTAGCATACACGATATACAGGGTGGTTCACCAGATATTACCAGCTCGATTTACGTCATTATTATTATTCCTAGCGAAGAATGTTTCTATAAGATTGAATGATTCGATTCAAGTTTCATCGATCGGTGCAGGAAAAAACATACGATCCATTTAAAAGAACACTGACGACCTCTTGAACCCATTCAACCTTATATAAACAAAATCGAGGTGGTAATTCTGGTGAACCACCAGTAGATATAAATAAAAATGTGGAAATACTCCCGATGGAACGTACTTGTCGATTTAAACAGCATACCCGTCGCCATTGCCGCCGTCAGGGTATTTATAGAATCGTCTGTACCTCTTGCCCACGATAGGAGTACACCGAAACCGCTGTACATCACGGATACTATACCAAATGTATTAGCCAACGAAGAACCGCTTTTCATTACATAATTAATTAATCTATCGACAAAGAATTACAAGTTTATAGTTGGTTACGATTCCATTAGATAGAAAAAATAATTAAAAGCATGTACTGAGTTCTCCTGAGTTTCCCACTTTGACCAGCTAACGACGTCGCTTTGACACCTCTGTAAAAACCTGTCGTGCCGCCGATACCAGCCCCTATTATACATGCCGCTCCAATTTGACTAAACGCTAGTTCGAAACGACCTCTTTGTTTCCCAGCACCTTCTGGGAATATATATTCTGGTTGACTCGGCGTCAAATACGAAGGATCAAAGTTCAAGTACGGACTGAGTTGCGTTAATCCTGGCTGAGATTTAACTGCGGTCACAAAAATATAAAATCTTCGTTATCATGCAGTTGGAAAATGGTTGATCGTATTACTATAAAAACGACTTCGAATAAATAAGGATCATATATGTTATTAGTAGACTGCGGATCTCTATGCATTTATAGCAAAATTGTTGAAGAATTTTAAAAATTAAAGATGTCAATGTATGATTTCTCCTCTATTAAAATCATTAAAGAAAGAAATAACATTCAATTTAGTTTCTACTTCTTGCGATCGATGCAGACAATTTTTATTTTGCATAAAGATGCGCAGTCTAGTTATTAGACAAATACCAAGAACAAATGCGTTTAACAGCAATACTCTATGGTATCGAATAGAATGAACAATTATTTTTCTTATAACAGGTAATTCACGTCTGTTCTCAGAATACACCGACCAACGATACGGTTTTTCAATGGATTATAGGTTACGTGACTATGATAGTTTACCTATTTTTCATTATGTACATAATTCACACGCATTACGATGCGCTGGATATTTACTTTAACACGTCGTTACATAATACCAATAGCCAAATTACATTCCCCGCGTTGAAAAACGACGAAAAGTAAAGTAATGTGCATAGTCTTCTCTTATGAACAATGTATACGTACATATATTGTCCGTTTACCTGGTATGTTTAGATCAGAATATTTTTTATTGCTGTCTGCATTTTTGTCGCTCTCGTTTCGCAAGTCTATCATTTTCTCTGTGTTTTTGTTGAAATTCAAACTTTCTCGATGATTTTTCCAACGAATAGTGGCGGCGAATGAACGATCACGTTGACTCCTTATAAAATGTGTATGGATTCGGATCAAGCACCCTGAACATATTAACGATCATTTGGATTCTATTTATGTAGTTTTGTTTCTCGCCACTTCAGACACTCACCTTTTAGAATCTGAATGAAGATAGTCCGTTGTCTGTATCTACTTACAAACAACAACACCTTATAAAATAATACTGTATACTGTATTGTATCGTATTATTTTTCCCCCGCGAAATAATCTACATGCGAAACACTCGTAATAATCTAGCGCGTCGCTACAGACATCACAGAAACTTACTCGATGATCATTTACAAATAACAATTTGTAAATGTTTGCAATTAGAGAATGCAGAATGAACCCACAGCAACTTTCACATATAGTTTTCCGTCGAATTCGAAAGTTTCGAATCGAAACCCTTGTTCTCGACTACACTAACCTCAAACATTTTGACAGGTGTCCCGCAAATAATTGATTTTGCAACTCCGCAGGCACAAACCACTATGAATCCTTAGCAACATTCTTATAACAAATTTAAACACTCCTGCCTTGTTAATTGATTATGAACCATTCTCATCCACTCAACTAAATCACCTCAGTCAGCGGTCGGCAAACTCAGTAGTCAAAAGTCAAAAGAGCCAAATATCAACAGTAGAACGATTTAGATTTCTTTCGAGAACTTTTCTTTACAAGAACTTATAGAACTGAATATTGTACATACTTTATAATTATCGTATTTATTGATAATGACTGCGGATTGTTATGCATTTATAGCAAAATTGAGTAGATGAAATTCAAAATTGTTGGAAAATTTTAAAAATTGGATATGTCAATATGTGATTCCTCCATGGTACCGAGTACTTATAAGGTTTTGTTCCATGCTAGAGCGTTGAAACGGTTGAAACGTTGAAACTGAAAAAGGTGGAGACACTGTAACCAAACTGTAACCGCGGGCGTGATCGTAATCGTGTGATCGTGTGCACTCTCATTTCCTCTCTGCTATAAGCATAAGCGTATCTTTGTGTACCGTGTACCTACTTACTGCTACATACTGACTACTACCTAGGTGAGTAGGTACTTATACGTGAATGTGCAAGGTATCCATAGATAACCTTATTTTGCAATTGTGACATGTCGAACACAAACAGCGGATAATAATTTTTTTACGCGTTTACAATTTCGTTCGACGAATCAAGTGACGACCACACGGAGCGTGCGGTGTAAAGTACGTTTAAGGAAGACGCCTAACTTTACTAATTTTCTAAACAAGTTTCCGTATTACAGATCAACGTACCGCTTGGAGGTTGTTCGCCCACGAGAAATGCCAATAATCGGTCTCGGTCGATGCCACGGCGAGCAACGCAAACTATGTGTCAAATATCACGGTTAAGGATCACGGTTCCTCCAAAAATCCTTGTCAGTCTCAATGATGTCCCGCCTATGTTTACAATGTAATGAAAGAAAAGGTTGCAAGAACATCAGCGAATAAGAGAGCGACGGTTAGTAAGGAGGGAAACTATTGTTTTGTATGTCAGGCGCGATACAACAACTATCATCCATGGAAAGGCTAAGCCACGAACGCAGGAACCAAGCATGAAAATCAAAACTACCAGCCTGTAAGCATGACTGGATCTGTTTCCAGTGTTCGTTCTAACACTTTGTTTCTTTTAGAAGGAACAAAGAATATATACTGTAACATGATACGTCCCTTCTCGGAAGAAGATGCCTGGTGTTACTGGGTTATATCTGTCGGAGCTCTATTATCCTTCCTTGGGTTCATCGTCGCGTGTATTTGTAGCTGTCGGCGTAGCGAGACAAAGTAATTATATCGTTGTGATTCTGTATCTATATCTCTAAATGCATGATATCGAAATGTGCACTTGAACAGAAACGAATTTCTCGGACTGGCTGGTATGGTAACGCTGAACAGCGCAGAGGATGAGAGTTTTGCTGCAATTCCAAACGATGTCTCCGCTCGCGCATCGGTCCAAGATGCTGCTGACGTTGGAAAAAGGTTTAACTTGTTTTCTTTGCTTCGAGACCGATCTCGTGTTCGGCGGAACACCGGTTCTAATCGGTTCTAATCGGTTGCACAGGTCGACTGGCGCGAACAGAAGTCTTCCGGACATACCAAAGGACAGGAGACATGACGACACAACCGAGTCGGTGTCTCAGGACATTTACGAGACTACGGAGACGATCGCCGACAACTCGGAGCTGTACGCCACGGTACAGGGTGCAGGTATCACGAATTTTGGATTTGAGGCCAGGGAAAAGAGGTTTTCGTTATTCGTCGGCGCAATGGGTTGCCGTTGCTAGCCGTTCATCGAATAGCTCTTCTTAAATCTAATTGCGGTTGTAACGAAGAGTACCGCGTTCTATCGTTGTGTTGTTGGATATAGGTCTCGCGGCAGAGGTGTCCGAGCAGGAGATGCAGCAACAAGTGGATCAACGAAATTCTTCGATCCGCAAGAACTCTGCTCGTCGGTATTCGAGATTCGCGGTCGTTGCTTCCGACAATGGCACGAACGAAGGTACGGACAAAGGTACGAATAGGCCAGATCCTGGCCGTGGATATCATGGTTCTACTTCTAATTGTAAGCGCCTGTTTTGTCGATTCCAGTCGAGCACCCGTACGCTCAACTTCAAGACGTTCAGAAGATCGAGGCTAATCAAGGGCTGAATAGGTAACGATCGAACGTTCGAAGACTTTCTTCCAAAACACTGTTGTTTACGCATTGTGTCGACGCGTCGCTGAAATGGTTGCGCACGATGGTTGCAGAGGCAACGTGCGGTCCGCGATCGAGACCAAAAAACCGTCCACGTCCGTGTCCACGTCCACGCCCACGTCCACGTCCACGAGTCAAGGCGGCGAAACGAATCCGGTCGCACCGCCGAGAACTCGTCGATCGTCATCGCACAATTCGCTGCTCTCCGACGACATCGGAACTCGCGGTGGCGAGATTCAAGCGGCGACTGCTATCTCGGGTGGGGTGCAAGCGAACCAAGAGTTACCGTACATGACGCCACCATTGTCGATGCTGTTGCCGTCGTCACAATCCCAATTGCAATCGGTGACGCCGTCGGCGACCCTGTCGCAGCCTCAGTCGCAGTCGCAGTCTCAGTCACAATCCGAATCGCTATCGCAATCGCAACCCCAATCCCAGTTGGAACCGCAACCGCAGTCACAGTCGCAGCCGTTGCGGTCTTGTCAGCCGCAATTGAACAGTCCGCAGCAACACTTTAGCGGGGATTCCCAAGACTCGAGTAAGTTATCATTCGCGGAGAGACGAAACGATTACGATGATGAAAATTAAGATTAAGATTAACGAGACGCTTAACGAATGTTCGGTTTTCATGGTCTTGTCGCAGAGGGATACACCAGTATAAGCGTGAGGGAACCTCTGGCCAATATAATTGCGCAGACGAAAACGATATGTCGTCAGAGCCAGTCCTCCGGACGACCGTTGGTGGATTCTCATTACGCGACCGTGTCGGATGACTCTGGTAAGCCCACGTTCACTGGTTCCGTACGTTGGTTCCACGTCAAGCGTGTTTCACGCGTTTTTCCTCGTAGACGAAATGTACGCGGCGATCGACGAACAAGACAAGGTGTACACCAGCGGCAGTGAAACGTACGCTCAAATTCAACCGACGACGGAGGCACAACGTCCCACGCAAACCACTGAACCGACGGCGTTCCCGCGAGCTCCATCCCGGTCGGACGAAGCGCAGCCTGCCGCTCCTCAACCTCCGAGCGTGGACAGTTTGCGTCACGTAGCGCACGCACACTCCAGACAGGGTGAGTCGTCGAAACACGCCTAGAACACCGTTCTCTGCCATACGTTTTCTATAAGCGTATGTATCATCAATGTTCTCTGTAACTATACTCCATACGCTATCGTTGGAGATACGATATTGACGGTGTCTATCATTGCTCGTAGCTTCCTCTTCGAGCGCGAACAGCTCCATCGCGAACCCTGGTTCACCGAAGCCGGAGAAACGCCAAGCCAACTCTCCGCTACCGCCACCGCCGGAAGGAACGATGGACATGTACGCGTCGATCGACAAGAGAACTAGCAAAACCGAGGAGCGATCGAAGTCGACTCTGTCGAACGGAAAATCCTTAGAAGACATGTACGCGAAAGTGATGAAGAAGAAAAAGGAAGCGGAGGAGCAAAGCGACGCGCACGCCAGTTTGTACAGCGGCAGCCTGCATCACGAGGTCGCAGCTGTTTCAGCGACGACTGCGGTTGCGGCAACAGCCGTCGCTGGTACGGCTGTGAGAAAAACGAGCCTGGTCGAGCCGAACCGAACTTCTTGGTCTAGCCACGATTCTGCCGAGACGCAGAGGAAGGAGCTCGATTCGGTCGGCTGCTCCTTCTCGTCGGTGAATCCGGACGCGTCTAAATTGTTGCAAGTCGGCGGTGTCGTTGGCGAGATCGCGATCGACTCGTACTCGTCGAAAGATCCGCGATGCAGCCACGATCATGGCCATGGCCACGACTACGGCTACGAAGCGGTCGCTTCCGATCCATCGAAGAAGCGCGCGACTCGCGATCCGAACTACGAGCTCCTTCGTCCGCAATCGAATTCCACCGTGGACACCGTCGTCGCTTCCGCCAATGCTTCCACCTCCGTCGGTGGTGTAGCTGCTACAGCTAATGCAGCCGCTACCGCCGTCGCCACAGCGACCGGCGGTTACTCTTCGTCCGTTCGAAACGCGACGGATTTGGCGGCAAGTTACAACGCGTTGAACTTGAAACACCGGCAGGCCAGCAACGCTAGCAGCGAGGATCCTGGCTACGAGAAGGTTAGGCTACGCAGAAGAATCGACGCGGATCACGACACCGATTCCGAGCCGAATTACGAGAGCATGCCGCACGATTCAGGCGAGCCGAACTACGCGTCCGTCTGTCGTCCCGGCGACAGCGACACCGATCCCAACTACGAATCGGTGAACCATGGCGATCCGAATTACGAGAGTGTCAAGTACATGAGCGTTAATCGCTCCGTCGCCGACGACCCGCCCTACGAACAAGTCCACGGCTTCAAAGCCGACCCCAATCCGGACGGATACGAACAGGTGAAGAAACATCGCGGTTTCTACAGCGCGGATTACGAGAGGATTCAACTGAATCGTTCCACGGAATCGATCGGGAACGGAGACACCGACGACGAACAATACGTCCAAGTCTAATCTTAGTCTAGACCGGATTCTTGAATCGCGCTCCGCGTTTCACGTTCCGTTCTTATTTTCTCTCTATGTACTTCTCAACCGACTGACTCCCGACTGACAACAACAGCTTAGGATAGTCATACTTAAACGATACGCATATTTACTTCGAGCATGCACCTATATGCCTCGTACGTTTTATCGAACTTCCCGGACCATGCATCCTACTCGCCGCATACTCGAAACGCGTTCTGGTATTATATTGCAGTATATGTGTACGTTTACGTGTAAATTCGCTCGCAAAGCGACACGAAGCAAGAATCGGCCGAGACGCACCAACAAGACCTTATTTATTTGATCCAAGGTGGTAGTCGTTGTTCGTTGGTATACTTTATCATCGTCTTCCTTTGTTCATTTTTTCTACTTTCTTTTCTATATGTGTAGGTGCTCTCTACCCTTGCTTCCTCATTTTCTTTGTCGCTTCCTTTCTTACCCATTCTCGAACAGCTCGTGTTTCGTTTGTATATACTACACAACTATATTATATGTATACTGTAATGTGTGCGTATGCGTATCCGTTGGATTTTTTGTACAGTTACCCGACGATCGACTGGATAAATAATGATCGATCAAAGGAGTACGCGCGATGCGGCGACAACGATGCGACCTTTATACCTATATGTATGTCTGTCGTCCGTAATACCTGCCTCGCGGGCGTCATACTTCTCGCGAGCAGGATCGACTTGGAAGGACGTGAAGAGAATTCTACAACGAAACGTGCTTACTAACCGCAACGATTTGTATTCTTTTATATCCCATTGTAAAATAAAACGTTTTGTATACACAGTAAAGAATATCGTTTGGAAAAAGCATCACCGAGTTCTCAAACACTCGTCGAGGAATAATCCGTGTTGTTCGTGATTTACACGAACGGCCTTTCTCTCCCTGAGCATGTCCTAGCTTCGACTTCGTTCGACTGAAGCGGGACACAAATTCGCGATACCTTCCGTGTATGTGTTCACATTCTCTCTCTCTCTCTCTCTCTCTCTCTCTCTCTCTCTCTCTCTCTCTCGTGTGTCGACTGTGTACAACTCCGTTGTCGCGATTCGATCGGTTCACCCGAAAATATGAAAATATCGTGTCGTGATCGTAGACACGGTGGTTCTGTTCTGGTCGTGATCGTGGTCGTTGTCGTAGAATACTGGTTGAAAATGCAGAATGAAAAATGGAGTCCGTCGCAAACAATTGCCTCTTTGTTTCTTCCGGCTCGGCTTTCTCCGTTCTCATGTTTCCGAACGAAATACGATTGCGTAACTGCCCAGTCAGCAAAATCTGCGCCGAAAAAATTATGATCAAATGTTTGCAATCGTACTTTGCCAGCAAAAGGCGGTCATTTTGGTGCCGAACCACGTTTGGAGCAGGACTTTGTCCTTATTTGCCCTGTATCTGCCGACCAAAAGCTGTCGGCGAGTTTCCTAATACAGAAATAGATGGGTCGGCATCAGTAGCGCGTTATAACCAGTTCCCTATAAACAAAAAATCCAATTTTGGACGTCCGCCTGCTGACGCATTTGTAGCGTTTTCTCTGGATCCTGAATCTGCCTTTGTTTAAGAGGGCAGCACAGTCGCACGATGTGGCGGTTGCCGTTTTCCAGGGCAGCAGTGTCGGTAAGGGTAGGTCGCACTAATGTGGCAGATGTCGGCGAAGTAAATTTTTATTGTACCAACTATAAGCACTCGTCCTTTTTACTAACAATTCGAAATACCGATTTGTGAATGCAGAATTCTATTTTGTGCACATGCAAGGAGAGAAAACGGCATCCGCCACATCAGTGCGACCGTGCTGCCCTCTTAAACAAAGGCAGATTCGGGATCCAGCGGACAGCAGAAAATGCTACAAATGCGCGCGCAGGAGGACGTCCAAAATTGAGCCAAGCCAGCCTTGAGCTGCTCGAGCATAGTTCGAACAATATTCTGCCCATTGTCAGCCCTAGGCTGGCTTGGGGCCTTGAGCAAAGTAGAATTTCGGGGACCCCTGGGGAAAACATAGAATTTCGATCTTGGATCTTGGTTTATCAGTCACTAGTCGGCATTTCCTTGCAAAGTTTGGTGTCAAATCCATACCAAATCAAACGCAGATTGCTTACTGGGTAATTGTGAGACTGCGACGATCGATCAACGAACGACCGAGTCAGATTTCAGATTCGCCAACGGACCTAATCGTCGTTCGACCGGCACGCGTAGCCCTCCGCTCCGTGCCACGATCACGATCCGCTGGGCTACACGAATACAGTTACACGGCGCTTCATTGCGCGAATATATACGACACGACACGACCCGTACACGCGATGATATCGGCACGCAATGATTCTGCAACGCGCGAGTTCGATATTCGGATCGTTATCAAGCGCGTCGAGATCGGATCGAAGCGTAGCGGCGCCAGGAAATTACGTGAGCAAATATCGGTCAGCGAATCGAATAGCTCGGTACGACGTAAAAATATATTTAGCGTTCTTTTCGAGGAACATCGTGTTCGCGAGACGTCCGTGACTAAATCGAGTTCGCGACGCTTTACCGGGTTCGTTGTTTCGACCAAGATCGTCGATGAGAACAGTGCCGTGGATTAACGAGTCCGTTTCGCACGGGGATCGGACGCGATTCGCGCGTCTTTGTCCAACAGACGGTGCTCGCAAGAAAGGACAATTCCTGGCATTTCCGGCCGCGGCAGGCCCGACGGTGTCACGCGCCATCGTCGTTTCGGCTGCGCCCCTCCTCGACACGCGCTCGCTCGGATTCGGAATCGGATGCGGACCCGGATCTAGATCCGGACTCGGATTCGAAATCGGAATCTGATCCGGATCCTGATTCCGATCCTGGCGCGGCTTCGAGCTCGCACTCGCACTCGCACTCGCACTCGTAACCGTCCTCGCTCGTCGGACTGACCGACGCGTCCAACCGACAACTCGAATCTTGAAAATCACTCTTCCGATCTTGTTGGTCTTGACGTCGATGACGATGACAGTGGCCGCGGCGATGATGACGATGACGACGACGACGACGTACGTCGGCATGTTGATCATAATCCTGATGGTCATGACTATGATTATGGTTATGACTATGGCTATGGCTATGACTATGGCTATGGCTATGGCCATGATTATGACTATGACTATGGCTATGGTTATGGTTGTGGTTATGGGCATGATTATTGTTGTGGCGAGGAGGTTGATGCTGGTGAAGATGCCGGTGAGCATGGCGATGGTGGTTATGATGACGATGACGAAGAAGACTCTCGCGGTGGTAACATCCGTGGCCGGTGTCTACGCGTTCACGCAGGTCGTCGAGATGAACCGTTTGAGCTCGCCTCTTTAGTTTTCGATGATAAAAGAGACATACGATCAGCGCGACCAGTATCACGCCTGCAGCGTATCCCGCGACAACGCCGTAATTATCCGTCCGTGCGACTTCCACGTCACCTGAAACGCAATCGGTCTCTGTCAAACGCGTTCTCCGATCTACCCTTTGGCCGTCCACACACGGGTCGATAGTAATCGCGAGGTTCGTACGCGTCTTTGATCGTCATGTACGATTCATGCGACGCGACGGACGCGATTGCCATCTGCACACGGGTCGATTGTCTCTCAGTCGATTTGCGTTTTTCAAACATCAGGAAACGCGTTTTCACTTTCAAAAAGAATCTTCTAAATAAAGATTAAACCGACTTCGAAAAAATGCACTAAAAAGTATGAAATAATTATGTGAATACACACGAACTTAAATGCAATACAATCTTTTCGGAGGCGGCGCAAAATTGAAAGTTTTACAATGACAGATGCCGATTATGATTTCATTAGAATATGGTGAACTTGGAAAGCTGTAGTAGTAGGTGGGAAGAGAATATACATTAATATGTGAAAGCATGTAGAAGAATTTCAGGAATTTAAGGAAAATTTTCAATTTTGCGCCGCCTCCGAAAAGATTGTATTGTATTTAAGTTCGTGTGTATTCACATTTATACTTATAATTATTTCATACTTTTTAGTGCGTTTTTCCGAGGTCGATTTAATTTTTATTTATAAAATTTTTTAATTTCACACTTTTTAGTGGAACGAGCAGAATTTGTAGAACACCGTAGGATGGTTTTTCAGTCTTATTGGTTATTTGCAATAAAAACAGCAAAGAATGGAAAATTTGTTTTCAAGGGACCAATCGAGAGACATACCCTACAAAATGCAGGTTTCGTCCTAATTGGTCCATCCATCTCGGCGTAATCAGTGACCATACATAGAAAAAAAAGCGAAAAAAGGCACATGCAGATGGAATTGAGTAACTTCCTTCTTTTTCGAAGTAATTGAAAGAACTAATTATAAAAATGTTATCCATTGAATTAATCAAATAGATTAAAGAATTAGTTAAAATCTAAATGATATTTTTATTCTCAATTTCTGACCATTCTAATAATAATGTCCCATCTTTAAATTGATTAGCAATATTTATCTCATTATTTTTATTTAACTTATCATCGCCGATCGACCCGTGTGTGGACAGCCTTACAGTCCCGATCCCGATCCCGATCCTATCCCACTCTCTCGACCATTATTCCCAGGATTCCCGCTTCCCTCTTCGCACCCTCTTTTCTGTCCTCGAATCGAAACACGAGTTACGATCGCGGCCTCGCACCGTTACGGAATATCTTCGCGTTCTTTCTGTTCTTCGAGACAACATGACTCTACCGTAATGATCGTCGACCCTCGATATTCGAGAATACAGAAATGAAAATTGGATATTGTCGTATGCAAGGGGCAGGTTACTATAGAACATAGTGTGAGCTAGGACGTTGCTGTAAGTCAGCTGAGAGGGGTATGGAGAGACTGAACGAGCGATCGATACAGAGAAAGAGAAACGTAGATACATACAGGGTGAGAGAGAGACAGAGAGAGAGACAGAGAGAAAAGAGAAGAGAAAAAGAGAGAGCGCAAAAAATGGGTCGTAGTGGGAGAGAATGTTGACATGCCATACCTTTCGTATACGAGTTATACTTGTAGGTATACGTTAGGGTGGCTATTATTTTCGACTTTTGAATTTCTTTCGCGCCACCACCCCAGGGTTGTTACAAATTGTTCAAACAAAATCTGTGCAAAGTTTGAGTGCCCACAGATAATTATTTATTAATTAATTCAATGCTTATAAAATCGCTCCCCTCGAATGTCCTCTAAACTGTTTTGCGTCTTTTATGTTCAAAAAATTGAGGAAAACGTCGAAAATAAATCCAGAAATATTTTCTGAAGAAATTGAAGTGTGGTTGCATTATCTTTTATCAATAAACGTTAGCGAAATGTGTGTTCTTCTTTTCTGAACTTGTCTATTGTCTTCTTCTCCTCTATTAATAAAAGACAATGAAACTCACTTCAACTTACAGAAAATATTTCTGGATTTTGGACCGACGTTTTTCTCAATTCTTTTGAAAACCGTTCGTTTTACGAGAAAAATCAATAGGACATAAAAGACGCAGCCGGTCCAGATCCGCAGATTTGGTCTAACATACTTTTCGACGCGGTAAATAGTTTACAAGATATTCGAGAAAAACGATTAAGCATTAAATTAATTATTTTAACGTTTAATCACCTTGTGGCAGGTTTTCCCGTTATCCGATCGAGCTCAAACTTCGCGCAGATTCTTAGAATTACTCGGAACAACTCCGGGGGGTGCGGTGAACGAAATCTCGACGAAAATTGTTGACAAAAGTGTAAATAAGAGCCACCCTAGCATAGATATACAATAGATAGAAGGTATCGGGATTGCATCCATGATTGGACCCATGCACGTATTTACGAAAATGGAAGTTTACATTGATAAAAAAGAGAAAAGTTGTAGGAACTTTCGATGCCGATGCCGATGCCGATGCCAATGTCGATGTCGATGCCGATGGTGATGCCGATGCCGATGCCGATGTCGATGCCGGTGCTGATGGTGATTCGATTCACGACTGCGATTTCGAAATGCGAAGCCGACAGCCGACGGTTGCAGCCGGTTGCGTCGTTAGTCGTTACCGGATCGATTAGGCGTGATTAACGGGTTTTCAGCGGTGTGAATGGAAGTTAGTCGCGGCGGTGAATCGAGAACGGATCATCGATTCGTGTGGATATGGCTCGTCGGAACTTAAGTACGATACTGTGTGCAATACTGTGAGTGAACTCACGTGATAGGGGAGATCATAGCATGCCGGATCGTCGGAAGCTTCGTGAAGGGCTCAGATGGCCACGAACGCAAAGCACAGAGAGAGAAGAAGCATGGCAGAGGCTCCAGCCGGTGCTGGGGACAACGGGGCTGATGCTGCACCTGCGACACCACACACCGTCGTTCATCCATTCGATCCTTTCATTCGTTCATCTCTATGAAACGTCTACATGTGCTACTTACCTAAAATATTAATAAAAATTCTGTGAACATTTTTACTCCTCGAGTATCTATTTAGTAACGACTTGGACTCGTTTATTTCTTTCTTTCTTTCATCGTTGCTCTGTCTCGTATGTCCGAATCGTCGAAATCGAATCTCGACTGTCGTTCGTCGCGCGGGTCGCGTGGATAAACGATATTCATCCGCATCATCGTGCAAACTAAAATTCGACGAACCGCGTTCGCTTCGGTTGCTCCCCGCTCGAATCTCTCCTTCCACGGATACTTTATATTATCGCGTCCTTCCGCTATTGCCACTATCACGATAGATCGACTCACTCGCCTATACGCGTACGTACACATGCATATACATACGTTAAGGGATCGGTAGTTCGAGGTGTCAACGTACGAAAAAAAGAATACGTTTGGAGAACTTTCGAACATGGCATCTATTCAACTATCCAAAGACATTACATATTCGTTAGATCCGAGTTGTATAGATTATGTACGCGTATATATATATACACACACATATATGTACGTATATATACGTATATACACATATACATATACATGTATATACATATAAATACGTACACTTACGTATCCTACGTCCTAGCACAGATAAATAAAATTTTTAATACAATAATGACAAAGGAAGGGGCCTGGAGAAGGGGAAAGTAAAGGAGAAATAGAAGAAGAAGAAGTAGTAGTAGAAGAAGAAGGTACAGCAGTAGTAATAGTAGTAATAGCAATAGTAATAGTACTAGTAGCAGTGATAGTAATATGTACAGTAAATCCTCTATCGACGCAATAAGGTGCTACACGATGGACGCAAAAGAAACATCCCCTCCACCGTAGTAATTTAATCCGATCTCGGCTCGGGTATATCGGTGTGAACCACTACTAATGCGACGCGGAGCTGTCCTTTGCACGAGCTGTCCTTCTCCACGTTCGGCTCGGCCTTCGAAGCTCAAGAAAATAGTGTCGCTCTACGATCGATGCAAACGAACCTCCCCGAGGCTTTTGCGTCGATAGAGGATTTACTGTATTAGTATTGGTAGCGGTAGCAATAGTAGTAGTATTTAGAAGGAGTGAAGGAGAAAAAGGAGAAGACGGAGAAGAAGAAAGCGACGATGACGACGACGACCATCACCACCACGAAAAACAAGTAGTATAGGGAGGAGAACAAGTAGAATAAAGAAAGAACCGCACGACCTACAAACAGGCGTGTTCGGTGTGTCTAACGTTTACGAAACTTACAGTTTTCTTCGTCGGAAGCGTCAGCCGGGCCACAATTCTGTATGTCGTTGCATCGCAGCGATTCCGCGATACAGTATTTACTTTTACTGCACAAGAATTGGTTCTGGCAGTCATTCGGTCTGGTACTCACTTCGGTCCACGTTGCTCTAAATCCCTGCTGTCCTACGGCTTTGTCGGCCAGTATGAAGCTGAAAGAAAGGCCAAAGAGAAACGCGGAACCGTTGTCAGTCTACCGTGCGACGATATGGTGGAATACGGAGCTGGACTAGGGAAGAGAGGTGTACGATAGAATGGTGGGAAATTGAAAACTGGGGACAAGTAACCAACCTAAGACGCATGTTGTTATCCTCCGACAGGTAGGTCCAGTTGGCGGTCGGCGCCTTGACGCCGCAAAGCTCGATGGGCGTCGTCGCCGCGTTATACCATATGCGCAGAACCGCGGCAGGACAGCCGCGAACTAGAGAAACACGAATTGGTCAGAGTATTCGTGATCAACAGTCGATTACGCGAGATAGTACCTGCTTGATCGCCCTCCACGGAGAACAGTTCAAAGTACAAGAGCACCCGCTGGTTCTGGCCAACTCTGATGAACCAGTTGCAAGTCTTGCTGGCATTATTTTTCGCTGGACCCTCGTACTTGTTCGGGAAGTTTGGACTGGCGATGATGCCGTAGTTCAAACTGCTTATGTTCGATCCGCAGTCTGCGAAACAAAACGAATTCATTTTATAGTCCTTTGACTAACTGGACAGCAGAGTTGTGCTAATTTAAATACATTGTAATTGAATTGCGTAACTTATTTACATAATTCGAACCTTTCACTTAATTTAATTGCTAAGTACGCGACTCACGAGTGCAATCGAAATACAATATAATTGAATACTTTGTAATTGTAATTCGACACAATACTGCTGGACAGGCTACCTCCAAATATCGGTTTGGCCACTTCGAAGGTGTAGCGAGCTTTGAACCCGCTGTAAACCAGCTCGGAATCCGAATGCAGAATAACCCTCAAACCGAGAGCGCCGAGATTCGATTCGACCGGACCCGGAGAGGTGCTGCCGCAGTATCTCCCGATCAGCTTCTCCGTACTGTCCCGGTACATGTTGTATATCTCTAGCCAGTCTTCCTGGCAAGCGTCGAACCTGCCAAACGGAATCCAACGATTATCATCAGAACTACCAACAGCGAACTAACCGAAACGATGCGATAAGGGTTAAATAAATTACGGTCGTTGGCTTACCCGTAATGCCCATTCGTCACGTTCGTGTTTGCCGTTCGCACTTTGAAATAATCGAATATCAAGGTGACCTGTTCGTTCGGCGTTGCCAAGAAGTAATACGTGCAATTCGTGTCGCTCGGATAGTTGCTGGGATGTCGCGGCGAATTGAAATCCCCTTTCTTCCGCGACGAGCTGCGATACGTGAAGGTGCAGCTGCCGTCTGGCGCCGCTGTGCCCGGTATCTTGTATTCCGTCTCGAAATTGTACCTACGAAGCGTCGATCGATTAGCTTTGTCATACTGAAGAGATCTCTGCTAGCTGCGAGTCTCATTGTTACTTTGCTTTGAAGCCGTGGCCCTGCGACTCGCCGCTGCTGAACACCATAACCAGTCGTGGACCGTCGCTGACCACTTCGGTCGGATTGCTATTGAGGCCGCATAGTTCGTAATCGAATTTGTCGTAAGAGTCCGTGGCCTCCTGTCCTTTCAAGTACAGCTTCAGATATCCGTCCGTGCACGACGAACTGCAAGAGACGACGCAGAACGGCGGAAAGGGGGTTAGACGCGGAACTAATCGCTGTTTCAGCTGAATTCGATTCGATCCGAATCACAATTACCGTACGTACATTTATACAGGGTGTTCGAGTAAGGTGGAAGAAAATGTATCAACAATTACAAATCCGGAACATCGCTCAACGCTTAATTTGTGAATCCTTAAAGCATTTTCACACCGCTGGGGGCGCAAAGGAGACCCAAGGTAAGCATGTATGTTGGTCGGGTTGCCGCATTCTAGGCGGATTTTGAAGAATTTTTCTCCCACCTTAGTCGAACACCCTGTATAAAAAAGATCGGTAACTTCCACTTACTCTCCGGTTGTCTTGTTCTTCGGTATCTTGAAAGTGGCGAATTCCAGCCGAACGCGTTCCAGATGCTGCGCGTCTTGCATACCATAAATAAAATACCGGCACACGACTTTCGGTATGTACGGGTATGGATAGTTTGGACTGACCACGAATCCGGAAGACTCCTTCTTGCTCAAGATCTTCTGATCGCATTCCGACCCTCTGATGTGCTCACCAGTGGTTATGAAGTCTGTGTAGGCAAAGACGATATTATTGTATAGACTTATGAACATTGAGAACTCCATCTTCTATACGTGCATGCATGTTACCGATACCGCTGTAAGGTAAAAGCACCAATGCACCTCTGCGTGAATAATAGTAAATGCCTCTTATCCTTCCTTTATTAAATAGAGAGACTCTATGCGCGAAAATACTGTTTGCAGTAGCGCGTTATAACTAGTTGGGGCCCTGGGCAACGTAGAATTTCGGGTCCCCGGGGAAAAACCTAGAATTTGAATCTTGGTTTGTGTTCGGGCCCCCTTCTGCTTTGGGGCCCTGGGCATTTGCCCAAGTTGCCCATAGGGTAACGCGCCACTGGCTGTTTGAACGTTTTCCTAAAAAATGGTTAACCACTGATACGAGGTCAATTACACTGGTGCTTCCACCTCAACTGGTGAATAAAATGTTTTCAAATCATTGTTTCTGGATCCTCATCGCGCAGGATCTTCCAAATAACAATACCGGAAATGGCAACGATTCGTCGAGCGTCGTCGAGACTTCCAGCGGACTCACCCAATTTGACGAAGCTTTCGGAGAACTCGAAGATCCCCTTGAAGCCTCGATTCTGCGTGTTCGCGGTCCGTTGAAGCGTAACGAACAACACGAACAAACTAGACTCGGACGAGTACAGGACCAAGTTCCTCTGCTGGCCGCAATACGTCCCAATGACGCCGGACGTGTCGTTCAAACCGTCGTACACTTTAACGTAGTCCAAGGGACAGCTACGGACATGGGGGATAGGCAGGGGTACATATTACAAGATACAGCGGAGAGACAGACAGTGATAGATACGTACTGCGGGCCTCCGAAGTACAAATCGAAATCCCGAAACTCGAGACGGACTCGTTGGCCCCGGTTTCCGATGAATTTATAAGTGCACACCATGTCCTTCGGGTAGCTGCCTGGATACGTCGGCGATATTATGTTACCGCCCCGCTTGTTCTCCGAGTTGACCGTGAACGTACACGGCCTACTCGGAGCTGCCGTCCCAACTTCGTATTCGGCTGAAGAAGACAAACAATTATCATTTCTTCTTTCTGTTCTTCCAACAGTGGGAAAATGATACAGCCAAACTTACAGGCATTGATGAACGTGTAAATGCCGCCGAAGAGGCTGGGCAGCGTGATGTTCTTGTCGGTGTAGAAGCTGAGGGCGATCCCTTGGTAAAGAGAAATACGCCTTCGGGGCGGAATCGGGCCGCAGTAACGTCCTCCAAATGGTGTCTCGATCAGCTTCGTCGTGTTCTCCGAGCGTATTTCCGTGTACAGGTCTATGTACTCGTGCATGCACCTGGAAACAGTAGCAGTTAGTACTACAGCAATTACCAAGGCCCAACAAAATGTCGACCATAAATGCTACTAGGGAGGGGGATCGCGTGGAAGAACTCCCACAGGGGTGGGAGAGATTCAAAGCTATGTGAGCACTGGAGCAATGCGAATAGCGGGTCGCAGTCAGTCGCAGTGCTCACCATTCTTTGATCCAATAGGAGGTGGATCAAGTCTCAATTTTGAGGCCTGTATTGTTAGGATTAAATTAGGTTAGGTTAGGTAATGCGAATAACGGGTCGCAGTGCTCACCAGTGCTCACCAATCTTTGGTCCAGTAGGAGGTGAATCAGGTCTCAATTTTGAGTCCTGGACTGTTAGGATTAGGTTAGGTTAGGTAATGCGAATAACGGGTCGCAGTGCTCACCAGTGCTCACCAATCTTTGGTCCAGTAGGAGGTGGATCAGGTCTCAATTTTGAGTCCTGTATATTGTTAGGATTAGATTAGGTTAGGTTAGGTAATGCGAATAACAGGTCGCAGTGCTCACCAATCTTTGGTCCAGTAGGAGGTGAATCAGGTCTCAATTTTGAGTCCTGTATTGTTAGGATTAGATTAGGTTAGGTTAGGTAATGCGAATAACGGGCCGCAGTGCTCACCAATCTTTGGTCCAGTAGGAGGTGAATCAGGTCTCAATTTTGAGTCCCGGACTGTTAGGATTAGGTTAGGTAATATGAATATTGGGTCGCAGTGCTCACCATTATCATTCTTTGGTTCAGTAGGAAGTGGATAAGGTCTCAATTTTGAGTCCTGGACTGTTAGGATGAGGTTAGGTTCTTTTTTAGTTGGTATGGGCCCGGTACATTCGAGAGTACTGTCTTTAGAGGGGATGTTAGTGCGTAAATGCATTTTTCAACACTCCTTAAACTTTATAAAAAAAAGGGAAGGGGATCGCGAGAGAATACTTACGCGGGCAGTTCTCCGACGGCGGCTCCACTGGAGGCGAGCATGATCCAACATCACCGATGAGGCGCGTCAAGGGCAGCGGAGACGCAATTCGGATCGAATTAGAACAGGGAAATTCATAAATCCAAAACAAAGATTATACGTCTAGATACTCACGCGGGCGGTGCTCCTCGAAGTCCGAACGAGGTGAACACCAATTCGACTCGCTGCCGAGGTCCGCCGAAGAACGTGTACACGCACTGCCGAGACTCCTCCTCGGGGTTGAGCAGGAGCGGCGCGTGAAATGTCCCATTCAGCGGTCCATCCGGTGTGCTTATAAACTTCGTGTCGCACTCTGCGGAAATGCAAAACAATGGACGTCGGTCGAGAACTAACAATAATTTCAAGCGTCGCACGGTGGGGTATTTGGCCCGAAAAGTCGGAAGAAACAATTTCAGCATTGTTTATGGGCTCAAAGTCACAATATAGTAGATCGGTGAACTCAAAAATGCATTTTAACATTTAGAAATTTTATATATAGAAGTTTGTAGATGTTTAAATACTGTTCAACTCTTTTGTTCGGAACATTTTTTCCTCAGATTATCAGAAACCCTTAGAAAATCTTGATAATAGAGTATTTCCACCGAAAAGCTATTAAAAATTATTTTTGCAAGTAAACTATCTTGTAATGATGTAATTTATTATTTCAATACTAGATATGTAGATCACAAAACTTTTTAATAAGTAAATATGTGTTTTAAGAGATTTTAAAATTCTTACTATTAATTTTCATCAGAAATAATTAAATTTAAATACAGCTTTATTAATCAATTATATTATATCAATATAATATATCAATTATAACTATATAATATTTTTTTTACACCCCGCCATGCAATACAGTTTGCAACAACTATGAAAATCCCGCACGAATTTATGCATCATCTGACACAACGGAATTATTCTAGGTCAGAAGAAATGTTTAATCTCCAATTAAAAATATTTCCGACAGCAAAGGGTTACATCAAAAATCGTACGACTTACGCAAAACATTGAAATCGACTTTCCTCCGACGTTTCGGACCAAATGCCCCACTGTGCGTGTTCTCACTGACCTGTACTACTGCGAGGACAGAGCAGCAGCAACAGGACAAAGGCAGGCGAGACGACGAAACTGATCCCAGAGGCGTGCCAAAGTACCGAAGCCATACTGTATCCTAACACATGGACGCGCGTATAGTTCCATTACTAACAATAACGCTCCACAAGCAATAATATATTACGAAGAGTAAGTCGAGTTCCAGCACATTACCATATCGTTAATTCCTGATCCACGCGCAGTAAGAATACAAGAAATCGATCCCGGTCGTAGAGGTCATCTGTAATCAGAGGCGTCACACTCATTACAAACTTCCGATCGCTATAAACATTCCACCCCGTCGCTGTCGAGAGCGCTAAATCCTTTCGTCGAATGGACGATCGAGGGTATCGTTTGTCCTTTCGCCCTTTCGTCCTTGTGACCTTTCGCCCCGCCAACGTCAACGTCGGAACAGCGTTTCAAGCGACGATTCGAAGCTACGTTTCTCTCGAACTCGAGAATACGTAAATGTACATAACGAATATACACATTCCAGGGAAAACAGTTCTATTCTATCGCAAATCCTTCCGTCGCGTGTTGTCGGCCGCAGTTTGCCACGCCCTCGACCCTCCATGCGATCTTTCTTCCACCGCGATAGAGTCACCTCGGATCCAGTAACGTCGCTCTCCCCGATGATACTTCGATCGTTATCGGGCGCACCGATAATTCCGGCAACGACGTTGATTGACGACGCGTTAGCGCCCCGCGGGGGTAGCAACTAACAAGTTTGAAAGCGGATTCGCCTCGTTCGAACGGGAACAAACCGATGGTCGACGCGCAGCGCCGCCGCTCTCGACAAACTGTTCGCGTACCAACAAACGACCAGCTAAGGGACTAACCTCCTTTCCATTTGGGGTGCACGTTCGATCTTGATTCGAATACCGAGTCCTCTTCTCGTCCTTGTCTACCTTACTCCGGGAACGGCAAGCGTGGCGGTCGACCTTTGCTCCTCTTCCCTTCGCGCGGCACGAGTACACTCCTCCTGTGCTCGATCGCAACTTTCGCGCAACCCTCGCGAATTTAATCGGACGTTGCGGTGGAACCAGGTGGAACACCACCACCGACCGACCCGTTCGCACGAAATTCGCGGATCTCTCTACCACTCCCACTCCCACTCCTTCCGAAAACACGGGAGAAAACGACGTTGGCACCGCGCGACTAGGTCACCACCCTCCCGCGTTACGTTGCGCGGACTAGCGGTGGCTACCCACCCAGCTGCGACTCGTCTCGACCCGTTCCATCTCATCCCATCCCATCCCCTATCGTATCGTAGACGTTCTCTTCTCCCGACAGACTTATTTATATATGTGTACGGGGGTACACGCGAATAGAACCCGCGTCATGCACGTGTACCACGCGGAAACAGAAATCAATGTCTCGTAGTCGATTCAAGCTCGCGTTCGATCGGTCAAAGTGGTTCTGGAAATCTGTGGAGCCGCAGCGGGTCGATACCGCCTCTGGAAACGACGCGATCTTCGAACTTGAAGGATGAAATTGAAGGATTGATTCACCCTTGGCATTCGGGTGGTGATGGGGCGCCACTAAAAATTGATGGACCATTATTTAGAATATTGTTTACGTTATTAGATGTGTCGGTGTCGAATCAATAGACTGCGGATCTTTATGGAAAATAAAACATGTTTGCATCGATTGCAGGACGCAGAAGACAAATAAAAATTGTATTTTTCTTTTAATTATTTTATTAAGCTGAAACTAATACGTTGATGTCCTTAAATATTTTTGGAATGTCCACTACTTTAAATTACAAATACCCATTTTTGTCGTAAATGCATAAAATCCGCAGTCTACTAATCAATTATTAAACATTTAGGTATTGTATGAGGTGTTCTACCGATTTCGTGTTCGTAAGGTTTGAAAAATCATAGGGGATGGAAATATTCGAGGTCGGGAGAAATGTTTTCAACACTTAGCCAATAAAAATTGATGTATGCCATTATTGAAAATATTGTTTACATTATTAGATATGTCGGTGTCTAATCAATAGACTGCGGATCTTTATGCAAAATAAAAAATGGCTGCATCGATTGCAAGGAATAGAAATTAAATTCATTGTTAATTCTCCCCTTAATGATTTTAATAGAGGAGAAATTATATATTGACGTCTTGAATTTAAAAAATTTTCCAACAATTTTGAATTTCATCTACTCAATTTTGCTATAAATGCATAAAGACCCGCTGTCTACTAATCAATTACTAAATGTTTAAGTATTGTACAAGGTATTAATAATAATAAATCACGGAGAATGCAAATATCGAAAGAAATATTTCATTTTCGAGTTAAAATAGCTCCGAGTGCAAAGGGTTCACTTTTAATTACTCGCACATAGTATTTACGATCTTAGAACATTCAATTTAGTGTTCGAAGCATAAACAAAGATATGGACTACACTAGCAAATATTTATTTTGCATTAAAGCAATTATTTTATTGCGTAAAAATTTGCTGAATAAAGTGGAAGGGCGAGTAACTGGAAGATAAGTGATGAAGTGAAAATATTTTTATCTTGCATAAATGATCCGCAGACTAATCATTACTTTTAAATTTAATTAAAATTTTGTGTTTGCTCTCTCCTGAAAGCTTGTGACATCATTCCTCTGGGGGTGGTTAGAACAAGGTCATCGTTTCAAAAATTCAATTCGAAGCACCGCAGCCGCGCACCGCTAGAGAGGGTCGCGATAGACTGAAAAATGATAAGGAAATTCGATGAAACACACGAAGTAGATATCGACTGGAGATTACTAGACTGCGGATTTTATGCATTTATAACAAAAACTGATGCATAGAATTTAATCCAGTGGACATATTTAAAAAATTTAAAAACATCATCGTATTAGAGTTTCAGCTTAATAAAATAATTAAAACAAGAAGGACATTATTATTTAGCTTCTGTGTCTTGGAATCGACGCGAAAATTTTTTATTTTGCATAAAGATCCGCAGTCTAGAGATTACAGACCTTCGACTTCCGGTACCGGATACTCGCGACTCGGTCCGCGAGCGAGAATGATAAGGGAAACCTTGAGTAGACGCATCGGGTAAAAGTAAACGTACACAACCGTTTAAGAAAGGTAATTCACATACAACTGTTTATTGAGACATGTAGAATACATCTGGTCATACACAAAAATCTTTGACACTTTAAATCAAGCTCCTAGCCCGAAAAAGGAACCATTTCAACATCGTTTTAAATTCATCGATAATCAATTACTTTCAACTACGTCACACTAAAATTAGGGGCAACGTTTAAAAATTGCAGGAATTAAAAAAAAAAAGCAAAGCAATTGGAGGGTGAATAATAAGAAAAGTAATTTGAAAACGCAATCGTCAACGATAAGAGAATGATCTGGTTGTAAGGAATTTTTATCGTTCGTTTTCAGTTAGCCGTGGAGCTGACACGTGGCAATGTGGCGCGAGAAACGTAAACCGTATTTTGTTTGCGTGAAATAGTGTTATTACAATATTGTATCGTTTTTTTTTCCCATTTTTTTTCTTTCTGTCGTTTTCTTCCGTACGTCGTTACTTTTTTTTGTAATTTGTTTTCCTCGTTAGTGCTAAATAACATCACGTCACAAAAATGCATATTCGCAGGAATATAATATATAATATATTTATATATAATTAAAAAAAAACACGTGTTTAGGTCGTTATTAACATAAATTGACCGACCCAAGAAATCACACAACATCCGCTTGACACGGGCCAACCAAGAAGAGTCAAGTTCCCCAGGATGTGATGTGCCGCGAATTAGGGCAATGACCGGGTAAAAGGGCACGCTTGCTTGCTCTCGCGGCAACAGCATCGTCAGCCACAGTAGCGCATTATTCTAAATGCGACTGAGAGAACCCCTCCCCAGGCACCCCAGCTGCCACACCGGTCAAAGTATAAAATAGCGAAGGGGGTAAGTGATAGAATTATCGTGGGGCACCTCGAAACTGGGGCTGGGCCAATATTCGCAATGCTAGTACCTAGATCAGTCTAAAGTCTCGTCACCGTGAACTGCCTTCGCTTTTGCCAGTAATGCTTCCTTGCCCCCGCAAGCTCGACTTTACTCTCCTTTTCTTCCTCTCTCCCTTTACTGCCTTTTACTTCCGTTTACTTCCATTTATATTACGATTACTTCCTTCCATTCCTCATTCCACATATCTTTCCTTTCTTTTAATTCCGTCGATTACTCTTGATCGCTTGCTTGACCTGCCTTCCTGCCTGCCTGCCTTTAATATTGTATAATCTTTCTTTATTACAGTTTTAAAGAAAAACCAGAATTTTATAGTGAAACGTTATCGTGTCGCAAAAACCCACTCAATATGATTAGCAATATCAACCTTATCGTATCATTAATATTAATTATTTTATTATTATTATTAATATTATTATTATCATTATTATTATTATTATTATATCCTTGATATTATGATTTTATAAATAGCGTGTGTAGGTAAGTAGAGTAGGTAGGTATAAAATACGGTAAGTGAATAATGAGTTACGGGAAAGGGGACTAAAGGAATGAAAGATAATAGTATTGACCGGTACAGATAAGATTCATTACTTTCTTCGACTGTGGCTTCTCTCTTACTCTTACTCTCTCTCACTCTCTCTCACCCTCCCACCTTCTCTCTCTCTCTCTCTCTCTCTCTCTCTCTCTTTCATCCTTTCCATTCTAAAAAGCTCAATGTCGCCATTCTTTTTTTTTCGTGTTTTAAACAATGATCGCGGTACTGGGGACAGGAAGTAAAATTGGGGGGTTTTCCATCCGTTACGCTACTAGTTATAGTTATAATCATCGATACCGATATGTACCTGTACCTGTATCGATACCGGTATCGGTATCGGTAAGGGTATCGGTAACGGTATGGGCAACAGTATCGGCATCGATGAGAAGAAAGAATTATACTTAAGTAAAATGCGAATAAAATGTAACAAAATGTCTATAAATAACGAAAGTCTGCGACCGATCGATCGAATCGGAGACACCCTGCTCGAGAAAATCGATCGACTCGCGCGCGCTTTCATCGTTCGGGGGATCGTGTTTCCTTTTTTGCTTGGGTATGATTATAATTTAAAGAAATTCGTCTCGTCGGCGTCGGCCGTTTCGTTCTGTCGGGTTTCGCGCGCGTTCGTCGTATCGCGCCCTACCAAATCCGATGTATCCGTTTTGCCGTTGCCGTTGCTCTCTACATGGTTTAGAAGTCTATTATAGTCTATGGGCTATGCGGTTCTAATATGATCTCGTCAGACAAAACATGAAAATTCCCACGGATTTTGAAATTTCTCGAAATTGGTCGAAATCGGCTACGCGGCGACAAGAATGTAAACGGTGATGGGATGTGCGGTCGCTCGATCTTTAAACTCGACAGCTAACTCGATTACACGTACGTTCTTGTTTGATGTATCTATCTTTTCTTTCTTTATTTGTTTCGTTTCGTTTCTCTTTTTTTTTCGTTCTTTCTTTCTTGGGCTTTCTCTAGTTACTAGTTTCTCTTAATTCATTGATTCTTGATTCTCCGTTTCTCTGTACCTTGATTCGATCTCTTTCGATCGTTATTTATCCGATTCTCACCGATGTAATCGTCGTAAACCAGGGGGGTGCGTGTAAAACTACCGGATTTCTTTTGTTAGCTTGCGCGTCTCTCTCTCGTTTCCGAATATTTTCCAGAACAGGGGGGTGTCTGGGCTCCAGGGACAGGGACCAACTACAGCCCGCACTTACAACTCTTACTAATTAACTAACAGACTAACAATAACAACGAGTCAACACTCAAAATGTTTGCCGTATGTGTTCATGCATTTGTAAACGTCGCGTACACGTTACGCATCTCGAAATCAATCCGTAACTATCATTATCAAACCGGGTGGTCAGTCAAGTTTCGGTCAAACGAAAGATTTGTTCGTCCCCGCGCGTACGTTCCAACTGATTCCCGCGCGATTCTACGATTATCGTAACCGTGAACAGTTAATCGTTATCGTTCCGTGATCCGTCTCACCGGGGCAAAATTTCAGCGAAAAAGAATAAAACAAATTTTTTTCAACACCTACACGAATAAAACATTATTTTTCCCTAATCATCGCGAACTATGTTCCGCTACTCGATTTTTTTTTTTCGTCGTCGACTCCTTTTCCCGTCGTCCGACCCAATAAAAACAAAACAAAAAAGACAAAGACAGCCATAAATAATAAATATACTAATAATTTAGACCCTAATAATCCTTCCGCTACATTTCGATACCCTACATACGACTGGGGGGCTCCTCTTTTTTTTCCTCAATAATCAATAATTTTGTCGATAGAAAATGTTTTCCGTCCTCCACAACTCCGTGTTTGATAAAGACGACAAACTCTTTTCTCGCCAGCGTCAAAACGTAAATGTCCGGCGTCAACGTCGACATTTACCGTCAACGTCGTCGGCGTGTTTCCGGTCCTCGTCGCAGTCGCGGTCGCGGTCGTATTATTTCTTTTTTTTTTTCCACGTCTCTGTGTAAATCTCGTCCAACCCTTAATAATAATAATAATAGTTTCATTGACTGTACACATTTATAGACCAACAATAGAAGGTCTAGCGGCGCTAGGCGCGCTCCACGCATACACACATGCACACACACGACGAACACGAACACCGATACGTACGAATGCGTACGAATGCGTAGGCGCGCGCAGCAGAGACACGCGGACGCACTCGTACAATCATAAACGTGCATTGCACACCTGTTGCCGACTGGTTGGTCGCTATCGATCGGGCAACTCTTTTTGATCGAAACTAGGCGGTGTGATATGAACGTTCACGACACGGAATACCATTCGCGCCCTTAAAAAATTTTGTCGCGATCCATTCTCTCGATCTCGATCTCGGTCTCGGTCTCGCACTCGCTACACAATTCCCAGTTTCGATAACACATTCTAAATATTCTCCTTTCGTCGCTTCGTCGCTTGGTCGCTTGGTCGCGATTCGCAACGCGATTCCCATATCCCACGACCTATTCCGAAAGCGCACGGCGCCGCGTTTCTTTCGCGGCGAATCAAAAAATCGAGCCGGCTCGCGATAAAACCCGCGGGGCTATCGCTTTCGCTTTCGCTTTCGTTTACGCTTTCGCTTTCGCCGGGGCTCTCGCCTCGGCGAAGGTATCTCTTAACTAATACGATCCATCGTCATCACAATCCCAATGTCAACATCGCCGATCTTCGTATCACTTGGCAGTAAACAATGTGACAATGCAGTAGCGGTACTTAGATTAGTATTATCGTATTATATATATCTATATGTATATATAATATATATAATAGTAATAATAGTACGGGGTGGGTTGTTGGGTGGTCACTCCGATGTAATAATTAGTTCCAGTGGCACATCACTGTATATGTAATCACAACAACAGCGAGCGATGGTGGTGGCACTGAGCACGTCGCATCGCGCGCTTTTACTTTTCACCTTTTTGCCATTCTTTTGCGTTCGTTCTCTCTCTCTCTCTCTTTAACTCTCTCTCTCCTTTCCTTCTCATTTCGTTCCGATTCGTTTCTACGTTTGTACCCGAAAGTGCGTACGAAAGCATTTTACGTGTACCAGAACGGTAAAGCGAACAACAACGCGTCCTCTCCTCCCAGTCGTTCTCCATTCTAGAATCTACGCGATTCCTCCCCGAGGTAAACGATTCGCGACGACTCGCTCTCCGATTACCTTTCCCTCTCGTCTTCGTCTCCGTTCCCATCGCCGTTTCGCTCGATGTTCTTCGGCTGTCCCGTCCGTCCCGCTTGTTTCAGCTTTGCCTCCGGTCCCGGTTCTAGTTCCAGTTCTAGTTCCAGTTCCGGTCCCGGTACCAACGATCCGTCCTGCCCGCAGCAATCCTTCCCTCGGGCGTTACCGTTCTTCTCTCTTCGCTTGTCGTTCCCCTTTCCCTTCGCCGCTCTCCGCTGGTCCGACGTACACGCGTTCCGATCGCTCGAATCCGTTCCGTCGACTGGTTGGTTCTTCCGTTTGCTGGTGCGTGCGTGCGTTCGTGCTTGTGTTGTACGTGCGTATTCACACTCGCAGACTCGCAGAAGTTAGCTCCACGATTGGTAAGAGTCTTGGTACCACTCGTGATCGTCGTTGGAAACACCGGCGAGCGCGGCTTGTCTGCCGCCGAATCCGATGTCACCGCCACCACCACCGCCACTACCACCGTTCACACTCGCCAATCCGTACGCATTGCCCAATGGTTGTTGGGCGAGGGGTTGGTTTCCCCAGTTGCTCTGGAAGCGACGCTTTGATTCCCCCTGGTTCTGGTGACCCCCGTCAAATTTTCGTTTACCTGCTGCACAAACAAACAAACAAACCGATCTTGAGCACCTCGCCTCGAGGGGAACGCGTGCCGACGCGGTGTTCGTAACGCACCGATACGGCCGCGCGCACACACCGACCCTCGCTCGGTTCGTTTCGACTGTCCCGTCTGTCCTCGGTCGCGTCTCGTCGGTCGGCGGACTGGCGGACTCGTCTGTGGTTCTGTCCGCGTTTGCGTCGCTTTCGCTGCGCGCGTTTACCGCGTTATGTCAGAATGGAAAACGAACGAACGCTCGGAATAGCAAGTAACTAACGAAAATGACGATTGAAAGATCGTTTGCCTGTAAAGAAGGAAACGATACAACGATCGGAGCGATGACGGGGAGCATGGATCGTCGGAGGTTGTTCAAGGAGATGGATCGAGAACGGAACAACGGTGGGTGGAGGAGGAGGAAGAGGAATCGCCTACTAGGTAGCTTCGTCGAGGAACAACGGGGAGTTTGGAACTCTAGCTGATTGGAGGATTGATCGGGAATCGGATCGCGAACGCGAACAACGAGCGTTGTGCAAAGAAAAACGTGTACAGTCGGTGGAAAGGAATTGTGTCTTGCGTCGGGATCCGGTCGAATGCGTTAAGAGTCGTAAAAGATGATTGATTTATCGTGGAGATACAGACCATCCTCACCTGGTAAACTTCCCTTGGCGCGGACCCCCCCACGAGCGGACAGCCGCTGGAGCCCACGGGCCCCTGAAGTTGCGGGGTTGCGTCCCCCCCTGACTGGGCCACGGACTTGCGGGCCACCGACTCGGCCACGCGGCGCTACTCCACGACCACGTCCAGCCTGACCAAATAACACACACCCAATTGTTACCCCATCTGATTATTATTGTTGTGTTCCTATAGAATAAAACTCTCCCTCTCTCTCTCTCAATCGCCCCCTCTCTCACTCACTCCCCTCTCTCTCTCTCTATATATATATATATGTATCTTCCGCTCTGTCTCTCGCTCTTATCTCTCTCCTATGGCAACACGCACCACCTATCGTCTCATCGTTTCATTTCCTATTTTAATACCCTATATTATATTCTACTTTAATTAATCCGACATCGCGGTCCAAGATTTTTCACTGGCGCCTCTTCCCTCGTTCCTATCTATATATACATATATATACCATATGTACACGTGTGCATACATATATACACACACAGAAGCGCGGCCACGCACACACTTTCTATCATCGTTATCTGTACATCGTCCGTTGGCAAGCTTGTCCGAAACCAGGCAGTTCCAACGAGTTGCACCGGTTCTTTTCGAGGTATCTTCACGGTGTTGTTAAGGGCCCCTAGATGGTCAATAATATTGTCAATGTAGGTTGACTATAATCAGTGTTGAGCAATAAATAAAGTTATTTATTATTTGAGCAGGTCTAAGTGAATTATTTAAAATAATAAAGTTAACTGTTGTTTACAAATATAATTTCAATTATTATTTGTGTCGACAAGTAGTAAATTAAATTGTATTTTTTTATAGGCAGCTGGGCCCTCCGGACGGGCCCGACCACTGCCGGTATATGTATGTACCTCAAATCGAAACATTTACCACCGTGCGACGTCCGAGTCGAGACTGACGAAATATTGACAACTAACGTCAATGCGCTTCAATCAAAATTTCTATCAATATTGACAATGCGTTGAACCCCTTCTAATCGGTCGATATGCCCTTTCAATGCGCCTCGTCAATATTATTCATGGGCGTATTGACAATATTATTGATCGGGGCCGCTTTACAACACTGCACCTTCCCCCACTCTTAGACTTCATCGTTATAATGTATAGTAGTGGGAAGCTCCCGCCACGAGAGCCGTGTGCCGCGGACGCAATTAAAATTACTTGAAATTGCAGAAATAAAATTACAATTACATGTAATTGTAATTGGTAATTGCAATTGCTCTGACTCAATCAGTAATTGGTAATTGCAATTGCTTTGGCTCAATCAGTAATTGGTAAGTGCAATTGCTTTGGCTCAATCAGTAATTGGTAATTGCAATTGCTTTGGCTCAATCAGTAATTGGTAATTGCAATTGCTTTGGCTCAATCAGTAATTGGTAATTGCAATTGCTTTGGCTCAATCAGTAATTGGTAATTGCAATTGCTTTGGCTCAATCAGTAATTGGTAAGTGCAATTGCTTTGGCTCAATCAGTAATTGGTAATTGCAATTGCTTTGGCTCAATCAGTAATTGTAATTGCGGACCACAATTACAATTACAGTAATTGTGAAAGGAGTAATTGCAATTACAGTAATTGTGAAAGGAGTAATTGCAATTACAGTAATTGTGAAAGGAGTAATTGCAATTACAGTAATTGTGAAAGGAGTAATTGCAATTACTTAACACGATTACGGTAATTGTAATTCAGTCTAACAATTACTTCGGTGTAATTGTTCTTCTAAACCACGAATTTTTATGTTTCGGACCATTTAACCGTGTCCTTATTGTAATTATAGTCCACTTTTACACATGTAATTGAAGATGTAATTAAATACTCGTGTAATTAATTACTGCCCAACTCTGTCCGAGGGGAATAGGTTGGAACTTGGAACTGCCTGTCCTAAACGATACAAATGAGTGACTCGCGTATGCGAATTAGCATCCCGGCGGAGGCCAATCGGCTATCAACTTGTGTGTGCATGTTCTACACCGTCCACTATATACAAAACCTGAAATACCTTGTACAGAATTCTATGTACCTCCATGTTGTATATGTACAAACGCGTATAAGTACAAACGAATCAGCTGTACCATGGTTGTAGTATAACTCTGTGCGCGAAACCGCGGGTTTATATACACACATACGAACATCGCACATTATATATACACATCTATGTAACAAGTATTTTACACGTATCCTACCGCTGCTATGTATACATACATACATATATCTATACATCTATTTATATACACATGTGGTACCAAGTTATTGCACAGAGAAAAAATATAGGCATAGAGAATAAACGTTGCGTAGAAATAAGAAGATAGGGGGTGTACGAAGAAAGAAGGGACGTCAAGGTCAACGGCTTCCGAGATCGGTTGCTCGTGTGTGCGGCATGCAACGCTGAACACGCGGCGCAACCACGTGACCTTGTGTTTATATCGCCTCAGAAGTTGGGACAGTCTGTGGCAGAGTCGCCAGATTGACCCTTGCGTAGCCAACCCATTTACTGTATTTCTTTCAACAATTTGTTAATGTTCCTGTAAAAATATGTCCATTCTTTACTCGCTGATATATTAATCTATAGTTTTATAATGAGAATCTGTGCAAATACAGAAAGGTTTTAAATAATATTTTGGTTGACTACATAAGGGTTAAGTTGTGTCCCCACTCTACCTTCCCCCTCTACGACTAGTCATGTGACAGTGTCACGTGATTAATCTGGTAGTGGCAGAGTGGGGGTAACGTTGTCTCCTTCATACGCTCCTCGGGTGAAAATTGACCCATTTTACAACGTTTTTATTAGCTCGCTTTCTTGTTTGTCTGTTTGGTACAAATTTTGCAATTGATTTTAAACTAACTTCCCGATGAGCTGGAGATTTGAAATTTTAAACATAGCTCATTCCGTTTCCAGATACTGTATTACGTTTGATTTCTTTCTAAATGTGTTATAACTTGGCGTATCTGTCTAAAATATCATATTACATGGAAAACAAAAAAAATAAAGGTGACCTTGATATCTCTAAAACAGTCACATAGAAACAAACATACTTTTATCTTTAAAAACAACAAAGATATTTGAGGTGGCAACGTTAGGTGACTCACCCTGTATATAGTAACTGCGAGATATAATAAAGAAATTCACGAATTTAAATTAACTTTTAATGAACTGTGTTATAATTAGACTGCGGATCTTTATGCATTTATAAAGAAATTGATTGAGTGAAATATAAAACAGTAAGAAATTAGAAAAATTCAAGAATGTTGTAATGTTGCTTTTAACGTAACAAAGTCGTGAAGGGATGAAATCAATCTTTATGCTATTCCTGCTTCCCACAATCCACGCAAAACATTTTTATTTTGCATAAAGATCCGCAGTGTATAATAGATTCCCAATAACATTAATTAAAGCGTAGAGCGAAAATGGGTGAAATATCACCCGAGGATCTTTTGTGTAACCATTTCCGAGGAGCGTACGAGAATTAATTCGTGCCAGCACCCCCTCCGGCGACTCCGTCTCGAAGCAAAGAAATTTAAATCGGTAACGCCACGTTCAGCGGTGCACCCTCCGCACACACCGTATTATACCACTCACGAACATCGCGTATACGTGTACAAATACGAATACGAACACGGATACGAATACGGATACATGGATAGGCGCTGATGCTACGGCAACAAGAAAAGAAAGCGATAGAAGAAGGGTGAATCACCCGAAAGCAAATGTCGACTAACCACACTTTTTTTTCGGAAAAGACAGCGGCGACAGTATTAGCAAGGTTATACTCGATCCAGATAAAGATAGGTAAAAGCGATAAGCGGGTTGGTGGTTCTCGATACTGTGGTTGGTCGGGAAAGTTTGAAGCGAGTCTCAAACCTACTGCACTGTCAGCAACAACAAAACTCAGCGAGTCAACTTTTAACGATTACATTGTAGAAGCGAGTGGTCGTTGCAGCGAGCTAATCGAAGCGTAAATATCAATTGTACAAGGCGAAGCAAGCATCAAACGTCAACTATATTATCGATGCTACCGATTACTGACGCGGCACGCGACCCAGATACATGTCGATCGAGATTCCTCGTGGAACGGAATTTCGGTTTGGGGTGTACGTTATCTAATACGCTCTCTAATTCGTCATCTCGGCATTCTTTTGTTCTGCGACGCGGCGCCACGCACGTTCCATTATACAGGTGTGCTGATTTCCCTCAGAAAACTGCGATAGTGGGTAGTAGAGGTGTGCGAGATCCCGTCGGGACGGGAATTTCTCGAGAAAATTTCGAGATTCCCGGATATTTTCGAGATTTCGTCCCGATCTCGCGAGAAATTCCCGTCCCGACGAGATCTCGCACAAACCCTAAAGGTGCGTTTATACTGAGGTCCGGCACGGACTTTTGCCATAAATTCGAGCGGGTCGACGGGCGAGCTGTGCGTGACACAAAAAAAAGGTCTCTATGGGCTCCACGGCTTCACGGTTCGTTTAGGTAAACAATAGCTTCCCTCTAAGGCGGTAAGATACCGTCGACACGCTCGAAATTTATGAAAAAAGTCCGCGGACCTCGGTATAAACGCACCTTAATGGGTAGTAATTCTCTGATGGCCGATGGAGTTCGCTAGTGTCCCAGGTACGACCCATGCGCCGTCTGGCGGCGGCCAGAGAAGTACTAGCCATCTATCACAAAACGTCAACGTTAGGCGTGCCCTACACGGTCAATCTGAATGTCAATCTTCGACGTGACTGTCATTCTGATTAAACACTGACGGTCTGATGAAGTGGACTGACGGATTTCCAGATAATTTCATTGTCTGTGAAAATTACATTTAATTTTTTAATTTAATTTTCAGTGGTTCTTTCGCGATTGGAGCGGATTGAAGTCAGGAATGACAGTCTGACTGTTCAATCAGACTGTCATTCTGATTGAATACTGACGGACTGATGAAGTGGACTGACGGATTTCCAGATAATTTCATTGGCTGTGAAAATTACATTTAATTTTTTAATTTAATTTTCACTGGTTCTTTCGCGATTGGAGCGGATTGAAGTCAGGAATGACAGTCTGACTGTTCAATCAGACTGTCATTCTGATTGAATACTGACGGACTGATGAAGTGGACTGACGGATTTCCATATAGTTTTCATTGTCTGTGAAAATTACATTTAATTTTCATTAGTTCTTTCGCGATTGGAGCGGATTGAAGTCGGGAATGACAGTCTGACTGTCATGATTGACCGTGTAGGGTACGCCTAACAGAGATGCCAAGTCGGCACACCTGTATAATGCACCGTGGCAGTGATCGGATATTCGCCGAGTTTGCTCGCGCATAAGCGGCGATTTTAGCAGCAACAATTTAAAATTGTTACGATCTGATTTATCTCTTTTTCTTCTTGATGCGTCACTGTTTCGGGCGCGCATTTGCGAGGACACTCGGCGAACATCTCGCCACTGTGATTTGTGGAAGGTTGCGCGGGTTCTTCGAACGAGATCGTCTTCCGGTCGATTTCGGAACGGATCGAATCGAATCCAACGGACAATTGAATGAACGCTTCCGTAGGGAAGAAAAGTGGAGGGGTTGAAGGCGATTCGATCGAACGAATCGGATCGAACCGAACGGAGAGTCGAATGAACGCCTCCGTGTGGAAGAAAAAGTGGGGAGGAATCGAGTACTTCACGGGGAATCGGAAGTATCGAACGTAAAGAAGCGGACCAACCGAAAAGAATCCCTCCAGCAACGTACGACGAACTGAAACGAAAATGGGAAGAAAACGAGGGTGGGTGGTCGTCGTTGCGTCTACGATCAATCCACGTGTGCAACGCCGGGACGATCAAACAATTTACTTCCCGGGTAAACATCGGAAACGAACGAAGCCATGCGACTCCGGTCCATGGCGCTATCGTACACTCGAAGAGGTCCGTGAAGACCACGGTGTCTTATAGAGGAGTTACGACCAAGCACCTCTGCAAGGTTAACGTTTTCTGATAGATAGCGGTTAGTTACACGTACACGAAAGCTGGATGCTGGATGACCAGAGAACTAACCTCTATCTATCACACTTTTCTGAGGGAAGTCCGAACGCCTCTATGATACACCGTGGTGAAGACGAATCGACATCGAAACAGAAACTATGCCATCCGTAATCGTGTACACACACGCTCTCCAGGAATAATATACACCGAAACGATCGAATCGTCCGAGCTACCTTCGAGATGCTTTCGTCCCCTATTCGTCTACCTATCTAGTCGTCGATCTATCGATGTACCGATTCATCGAAGCATCGATTTATCGATCCGTAGATCATTCGGACGAACACCAGTCTATTCGTCGAGTCGGTCGAATTACAGGTCCATCGTGGTGCAATATTACAACAACGATTGCACGTTGCCCAATACTCTCTTACGGTCTATTAAAATCTCTGTAACTTGACATACAAATACATGTATGTATATGTATGTATACGTGCGTATATACCTATGAATGCGCGCGCGTCCGCGTGTTTCTGTGTTTCACATATGCACATGTATAAGCACAGACGCATGAACGCGCGCGAAACACGCGTAGATATATGTATGCGTGTACATACCTATACAGATTATCGATCTATGCGTATATCATATCCGAGCCACGAGACGCACGCCATCGCTTTCCCCGGAACGAGACAACGGTTGACGCGATCGAGTCTCGCGAACTCGCACGTTTTCGCGAAACCAACACAAGCAGAGACGACCGGAAAACTGTTTCGCTATTTGCTGAAATTCGATCGCTCGTCGACTGCGTGGACCAACGCAGCGTGCAGCGGCCAACCTTCAGAGAAAAAAACCTACGATACGCGCCAAACGATCCCAGCGACTTCGTTCGCCTCCCTCCTCCTCCCTCGATCCGAACTCGAACCAGTGAAGCCAGACTAGGGGAGTCGCGCAGAAATGTGTGCCCCCTCTCTGATGACCAGAACAGTTGCGCGACCAGTCTACGGTCTTAGTGGGGGGACGTTGGAGTGCGCGCATTGCTGGAATAGGGCAGTGGAAGGGGAAAGTAGGGGAGTACGGGAGCTCCGTTTCGAACTCGAACTCGATCTGGCGACACTGACTCGAACCGCGGTTCCAACCAGAGTCGCCAGATCAAGATTCGTGTTCCCACTCCGCCTTCCCCTTCTACGACGCTACCCCCCACGCCTCCTCCGCCGCGACCGGTCACGTTAACTAGCAGAGAGGGGGTAACTCTTTCCCCTTAATTCGTGGAGCCCCTCCCCTCGTCCAGCGACTCTGGTTCGAACTCGAGGCGGACGAAAGAAACGAGAGAAAAGACCGTTTCCTTCAGTCTTTGTCTTCGTCGCCGTCACTATGTCTGTCTCTGTCTCTCTCTAACCCTATCTCTGATCCGTCTTTGCATCTCTCTTTTTCGCTCTGCTCGGTTCGAAAACGTTGTTTCCATCGTTCGCTTTTTGAATTTCGTGTGTTCGTTTTTTTTTTGTTTTCCGACTTCCCTCTCTTACTTTTCTTTTTTTAGTGGAACTTTTCCCGGCTGAGTTTTCGTTGAATAATTTAGAATGGGTCTACTATGGCTCAGATATGATTGGCAAGCAATTTGAAAGTGGCAGTGTGTTCGGACGAACGGGGCTACGTTAGTCGAAGCAATGGAGTTATTAGTTAGATGCACAACGCAAATTGAGGATTGATCGATCGGTTGCTCGCTTGCTCTCTCGCTCGCTCCTTCTTTTTGTCTTCGAGATTTTGTTTCCCTTGGCCGCTTGATCTTGTCTCTCTCTCTCTCTTTCGCTTCACATCCCACCCCTCCCTTCTGTCCCTCTTTCCCTGTCCAACACCATCATCTTTCTTCTCGTGAGACTCTGTTCTCTTCATCTCTCTTTCTCTTTGTTCGGTTCTTCTGCTGTCCGCAACCAACTGCTACCGCTGCTGTTAATACCACTACTACTACCACTACTACTACCACTACTATTATTACTACTACTAGTAACTACTAATTATTATTGTTATCTTTAGTGTTACTGGAATTAGCACCGGATGTCCCCCGGTTGTTAGGTACTCGATGGCTATCCGATCGTTGATTTGTCGATCGTGATCGAGGAAGCAGAGACTCGCGTAACTGGAACTTGCGGAGGACAGGGCAAGAAGAGACTCTCTGTCTGCGCGCGTTTCCTCGCGTTATCGTTTCCACGGTATCGAAGACAGGAGGCTACGTCAAGCATACGTACACGCATAGTGCAGCGAAGCGAACCGTTTCGAATATTCTCCGATACTCGGGGAAGATCGCGTTCTTCGATTACGCGAGCAACGACAACGCTCTCCGTTCCCGATCGGGAGCGATCGAGCGAGCAAGCAAGCGATCGAACGAGCGAGCGGGTGTTTATCGTCGGAAGGCGTAAAATGGATCGTGTGTGATCATGTTGTTGGGATCGTCCGCGAACACTGTGCCACAGTCAAACTACCGTCGATGTGTGTATATATGTATATATGTACATATATGTACGTACGCGTACAGATAGAGGAGGGACGAGGAAGAGAAAGAGGACCGGGAGCGGGGCAATTCGGTTGGATGGAGGGAGGAATAAGAGATAGATAGAGAGAAAGTGGGGGGAAGGGGAGGAAGTAGAGAGAAACATATATATATACATATATATATACACATATACAGAGACACACACATAGATATACGAATCATATTAAAAGTAAGAAATGATTCGAGAACGGAAACGACTTTAGAACGACTTTAGATTAAAAAAGGCGACCCACCGGTTGAGGCTGCCTGCCTCTCCCTCTGGCAGGTGGCGGATGCGGCGCGTAATCGAAATAGTAATCTTCGTATCGATAATAGTCATCGTAATATGGATCACTGTAGCCACCTCGATAATCCCCATAACCGTAATAGTCGTAATCATAATCTATAAAAACACACATTACAAATAGACCCAAATTTAGCCACGATAATATGTAAAATCCAATCGACAACTTATTCAAAAAAAACTAATACTCGTGTTTCGTAGTAAGAAAAAGCATGCCGGGAAAAGATGGTTCTTAAAACTCCAATGAGAGAAAAAAAAGAAAAGAAAAATTCGTGTAACCGAACAACCGCGTGATCACAGTCCGCGTAATACTCGTTTTACTCGTGTAAATAAACCATGAAACGATTCAACGAAATCATCATAATCATCATCATCATCCTGGAAACAAAATAACAGTTTGCCTTTGCATCGCAACATTACAAAGAAAAAAAAAACTTCGCAACAATTACCCTACCACCATCACGTGTCCTGACGAATGCCACGCTCCGCGCGGATCATGGAAAATCTTTCAATCTGAAACTTCTGTCCGCCGTTACACGGTTTCAACGATTCCAACGTGATCTCTTTCGCTCGCTCTGGCCGCCTTTCGGGAGCACCGATTTTCGATGATCCGCGAGCGCACGATACTTTCACCCATTTGACTTGAGCAGAATTGAAAAACGGAAAAAAATACACAAGTCTACAAGATAAAATACTCTACCACGTTCCACTCATTGTCGCGATATCACGATATCTCTTACCTATTTCCACGAGAGCTGTAAACAAATTTTTGAATTTATGATGCATACAAAACCAACGAAATGCACACGCTTACGTAAAACGTAATCAAACTAACGAGACGTAGGTAAAGCAAAGTAAAAAGTAAAAAAGTAAAAAAAATTAAAAACAACAACAAAAAGAGAAAACAAAGTAAAGTACGGTCGATACGGTTTGGAGTTTTGCATCCAAAGGGCGTTCGTTGCACATCCAATAAAAATAAAAAAAAAATTATATAAGAATTCCGAGTCGACGAGTCGACCAAGAATCAATTCGGCGCATACATCCGTACGCGCGATATCTACTCGTACATCTATCGTATGTATATACACACACAAAAGAAAAACAGGTGTGACAGGAAGTGGTAGTGGTAAGGCAACAAGATGCTCTTATTAAATCGTTAAGCAACACTCGGTGTACATACGTAGAGACGTATATACAGTCGGCGTAACAAGTGTGTTTGCACACTCTTAAAAAGACGATCACTTTTTTACTAGTACAGAACTGGTCTCTGTGAGCAATTAGAAGCATTAGTTTGCTGAATGACGTGCAAAGGAAAATAGAAACGGCAATTTTAAAACTTTTTTTTGAGCCTATAACGAAAATGTAAAGTATGCAATGTGTATAACTAACACAGATGCATATTTTAAATTTTCTTTACGGGCCTAAATAAAATTTTTTAAAAGTGCCTTTTTTATTTTATCACGTGATTTATACCAATTATAATATTTCTAAATTTTTTTGCACGTCGTTCAATGAACCAATGCTTCTAATTTCTCGCAAAAATCGTTTGGTACAATTGCAAAACAGTCATCGTCTTTTTAAGAGTGTCTAGACACACTTTTTACGCTGACTGACGTGAAACACATGAAAGGAGGAAATCACTTGGTTGAGACATTTAGTTATTCAGGCGGTAATTATCGTGTATCGTGACTCGGTGATTCGACTTGCTCGCGAACTCGAGAAAACGCGCGTGTGTGTGTGGTAATCGTAAAAGAAAAGCGAATCCGTACGTAACAATGTAAGTGAGTAACTAAGTGAGCAAGTAAGTGAACAAATCAGAAGTAAATATGTAAGTAAGTAAGTAAGTGAGTAAGTATGTAAGTAAGTAAGTAAGTAAGTAAGTGAGTAAGTATGTAAGTAAGTAAGTGAGTAAGGATGTAAGTAACTAAGTAAGTAGGTATGTAAGTAACTAAGTAAGTAGGTATGTAATTATGTAAGTATGTAAGTAAGTAAGTAAGTATGTAAGTAAGTATGTAAGTAAGTAAGTAAGTAAGTAAGTATGTAAGTAAGTATGTAAGTAAGTATGTAAGTAAGTAATTAAGAAAGTACAGTAAGTAAGTATGTAAAGTAAGTAAGTTTTTAAGTAAGTACAGTATTAATGTACTTAAGTACAGTAAGCAAGTAAGTAAGTAGGTAAGTAGGTAAGTAAGTAAAGTAAGTTTTTAAGTAAGTAAGTACGTAATTAAATAATTACTTAAGTACAATAAGTAAGTAATTAAGTACGTACAATAAGTAAGTAAATAAGTAAGTTTTTCAGTATGTAAGTAAGTTTTTGAGTAAGTTTTTAAGTAAGTAAGTAAGTAAACAAACAAGTAAACAAGTAAGAAAGTAAGTAAACAAGTAAGTTAGCGAGTAACATTCGCGGCAGACACTCGGACCAGACTCGTGGAACGCGCGGTCAATTGAACTTGCTCGATACTAGTATGAAAGACGAAACGCGAAACGCGATACGCGGACCTAGCGAGGCGTGACACGGTCCGAGCAACAGAAATAAACAACGCGGGTACATACGTATAGCGGAGGTGTTGGTTGTAAGCGCGGTGATAAAGTGTGCCGAATAAACATAATGCATATGTGTTTGCAGTTATCGTGGAACAACGAAACAACGAAACAACGGAACGGAACAACGGGAGAAAGGAACAACGGAAAACAGTACAACAGGACAGAATCGCGAGGAAGGAGAAAGTTGTACTAGTACGGAAGTACTTACCGTAATCGCCTCGTCCCATTTGTCCTCGCATACCTGCACCTGTGCCGCGAGGACCCTGACCGGGCCCACGAACCTGCATTGGACCTCCCATCATGCTCGGGTGCGACGGAGAACCTCTGAACAACGCAAACGAATCCCTTTCAATTTACCAACTCTGCTACTCCTGCGCTCCAGCGCCTTCGCGCTTCGTCGGTTCGCTCTCGAACGATGGAACACGACGAAACACTCACCCGCTTCGAACTTGCAACATTTGCATCATTCTTCGTTCTCTGGCGCGGAGCATTTCCTCTTTCTTTTTCTTATCGGACGGCGGCTTCGCTAGAGACACCTCTATATGGGATCCACCGATTTCCTTGCCGTTCAGCTCGTTCATCGCCTGAAACGATCAGCCACCAACGTAAACATCGGAATCTCGCCTCGAATTGTCGCGCATCGAGTCTTCTCTCCTACCTTGATCGCGTTCTCCCGTTCCTCGAAGTGCACGAAAGCATAGTCCTTGATCTTTTTCACTCGTTCGATGTTGCCGTACTGTTCGAAACACTCTTTCAGTTTCTCCTCGGAGCAATCCTGCGTCAAATTCTTTACGTACAACACGCGCACCTGAAACATGAGTTGCTTGTTATAACGTGTGTCGGGATAGCAAAGTATCTGCTGGTGAAAAAACTATGGTAGATACAGCCAGTGTCAGTGGAGACAGAGACAGATTATACAGTAAATCCTCTGTAAACGCAAAAGCCTCGGGGGCATTCGTTTGCATTCATCGTAGACGGGACACTATACTTTTTTAGTTTCAAAGGCCGAGCCGAACGTAAAGAAGGACAGCGCGTGTGAAGAGAGACTCCGCGTCTCTTTCTTTCCCATACGCTGTCCTTCCTCCCCTCCGTGTCGCATTAGTAGTGGTTCACACCGATCAGATTGCGTACTACAGTGGAGGGGATATTTTTTAAGCGTTTATCGTGTACGGCCTTTTATAGAAGATTTACTGTACCTACTTTCAGCATGCTAAAGACGGGTATAGGTTCTGTTCCAGAGTTGGGCAGTATTTAAATACTTCTGTACCACTGGAAATACATTGACGGGCTTGAATTGAGCGAATACATCCGCTTCGAATACAATTTGTAACTATTATTCATCGAATAGATTCTCGGCGAATACAAAATTATTTAAATAAAAGATACTTTTGTATTCGAACCTTCGAATAACGAATACAAATTTTGTGTCTTTTCTTCGTTATTCGAAATTTGTATTCGAATACAATTTAAAGACAATGTATTTAAATACAATTTTTGCCCAACTCTGTTCTGTTCCTATGCTCTGTCTCTGTCTATACCGACTCTCTTATTTCCTCTCCGATACAGCAAAGGTAAGGGACACCCGGAACTCGGTGTTCTCCATTGTTTTTCCTCACCTTTGACATCGTTTGCTCGTCGGGTTCTTCTTGAGGATCCGCCCAATCGACTATAATGTCGCATCCCCAAACCTTGATGCGACCCGTGCTCAGCCTTCGTTTTGCTAAGGAAGCAGCTTTGTGAGATTCATATTCTAAGAAGCAAAATCCCCTATTTTTCTTCTTGTCGTCCGGAGAACTGTAGATAATCACTTCGGTCAGCCCAGCTGTGCGATGAAAAATTATACAAAATGGATCAATCGATTATGTCGGGACGTCGACCGCGTTACGAGTATGTACATCTACGGTTAAAGTAACAATAAAAAAAAAAAGTAAAAAAAAAACAACAAAATGTAGAGGAAGAACGAAATTAAAAAATAAAACGAAAAACAATTGAAAAAAAAAAATAGAAAAAAAGAAAGGAAAAACAAACACTGCCGAAAACGTAAAGAATAATTTAAAAAAAATGGAAGCGATCTCGCGCGCGTTGCACGGGTCTCTCGAATCACGCGAGGCGAATGAGTTGCGCGCGTACAGGAAAACACCGTGCTCGGCCCGGATCGATCGATTTACGTCGATTCGGATTGCTTTTCCGTCGATACGATGTGTAAGCAAAGGAGTCTGTAAAATGCGATCGACTGCACGCTGTGTTTACTCACGGCGTGACACCGGCTACTCGTATTCTCGATGATCAACCACAAACGTCAACAAGAAAAAGAAAAGAAGAGAACAAACAGAAAAGAAGAGAAGTGAGAGAGAGAGAGAGAGAGAAAAAAGGAAGAGAGAAGAGAAAAGAAGAGAAGATAGAACAAAGAAATGAACGAACGCGAGAGATAGAGAACGAGAGAAACTTTGGTGACAAGGAGAATAGACTCGGAAAGATGACAGTGTCGAAAATGAAAGTAAGCAACGGAGCCTGTGTGTTCGTGTGCATGTACATGTACGAGCGAGTGAATGTGTGAGTCTATCCGAGTGAATGCGAGTCTGTGAGAGAATGAGAGACAGAAAAAGAGAGAAAGAAGAAAAAGAAAGAAAAAGAAAAAGAGAGATAAGAATACGAATATGTAAATTTGACATCTAACTCGATAATACACCGACGCGCGTTGTTACGCCAGCATTTCAGAGATTGCAACGAGAAGGCAAGTTGTTTCCGCGTTGAAAAATACTTATCTTCGCCTAGGAGTACTTGGATGATTGTTACAATGCTATACTACCGCAGTATGTACCTGATCGCATTACATATAGGAAATTGGTAACATGTCCGCAAAGATGTTCGGGCTTTGTCGCTTTGTTACCGAACGGGTCTCCGATTTGAAAGTATCGTCGAGACGCCGAAGTGAAACAGGAGACGGTAAGGTAACGCAGAGCCACGAACGGTCAACCTCATTCGCACGATTTTTCCACGCCATCCTGGAGAACTCGTTCTAAAGGAACTACACGCTGTCACACTGTCACGCTGAACGGCTGTTCGACAAGTCTGCAGCGATCGAATACGCACGCACGTACAGAGCCAAACAAAATAGTAGAAAACAAACCGAAACCAAACAAAACAAAACAAACCAAAACAATCCACACTCTCGCCGTACTAGCATACATACGCGCGTGCACAACCTTGCTCGCGTCCGCGAGCTCAAGTCAACGTCCACCGTCCAAGTCCGCGCCCGCACTCATGGACACACATATATATCATTCATTCCGGCTTTGCCGTACACAAAAATCTGACGTGACGAATGTTTTTATTCTAAAAAAACAGGAATGCATTACCACGGAGGTGCTAAGTTCGACCACACGACACAGTTGTTTGCTCCGAATGTGTAAAACTCACAAAAAAACAATTTTCAAAGGGCGAAATCTGTACAGTGAAAATAAACAGAAAAATGGTATGCGGAAAGGTAAAGAAACGAATAGGAAAGAAACAGAATTAGAGAAACGAAGAAGAAGAGAAGAAAGATGATAACGCTCGGAATACGTGTGTTTTTCGGTCGAAAGATAATAAACGGACGCGCGTGTTGTTCGGCTATTTTCGAGACGCCTGGCGAGCAAACTTTTTGCAAATCTGTACGAAAGTAGACGGTTCAAACCCGATAGAGGTGCTGATGTAATGGGAAACTATGAGTTGGAATAGAATTTTTGTCACCGGAAGATCAAATGTTACGTTCCGTTTGACCGGTGCTCAGTCGTGACTCGCGCGAGCAGACGCTACTCTATAGTGTGTGTAATGTAAAATTATTATTGTAATGTATTGTAACGTAATGTATTGTAATGTAATGTAACGTAATGTATTGTAATGTAATTTAACGTAATGTAATGTTATATAATGTAACGTAATGTAACGTAATGTAATGTAACGTAATGTAATGTAATGTATTTTAACTTAATGTATTGTAATGTAATGTAATGTAACGTAATGTATTGTAATGTAATTTAACGTAATGTAATGTAATATAATGTAACGTAATGTAATGTAACGTAATGTAATGTAATGTATTTTAACGTAATGTATTGTAATGTAATTTAACGTAATGTAATGTAATATAATGTAACGTAATGTATTGTAATGTAATGTAACGTAATCTATTTTAACGTAATGTATTGTAATGTTTTGTTATGTAAGGTAACGTATAATGTATTGTAATGTAACATAATTTAACGTAATGTAACGTAATGTAATGTAACGTAATCTATTTTAACGTAATGTATTGTAATGTTTTGTTATGTAAGGTAACGTATAATGTATTGTAATGTAACATAATTTAACGTAATGTAACGTAATGTAGTTTAATGTAACGCATAGTATAGTATAGTATAGTGTTATAGAACAGTATAATATAGTATATGGAACGGTTCAGTATAGTATAGTAGAGTATAGTATAGTATAGCACAGTATAGTATAGTATAATATAGAACGGTACAGTAAAGTATAGTATAGCAGAGTATAGTATAGTATAGTATAGTATAGTATAGTATAGTATAGTATAGTATAGTATAGTATAGTATAGTATAGCACAGTATAGTATAGAATAGTATAGTATAGTGTAGTATAGTATAGCATAGTAGTATAATAAAATGTAATGAATGTAATGTAATAGAGATAGATAACAAAGAAGATTCGTTAAGTAGAAAAGATGGCATGCTATTATAATGTCCATGCAGTGCAGCGATCGAGTCACGAATACGCGATAGCGACGCTACAAAACTGTAAATTCATTCAAACTCCCCTTGCGACTGGAGCAAGGTAATGGCAGTACTGATATTGATACCGACACTGACACTGACAACAACGATGTGTCATACACAACCGGTGACATCGGTGACTGTTGTTAGCCTCGCGTTTCAGTCGATCTATCCTTACATGGATATTTCCCGCTAACGCAGCTATCGTTCAAAGTTTCGTAGAACCGGAAGCGAACGAGGCTCTTTCTCTCTCTCTCTCTCTCTCTCTCTTCCGCGCGTTATTCTTCGTCAAGTACAGACGTTACACTAATCGTTACACCCATCGATTCGCCCCTCGTTTCCACAAAACGTAGTTCTCCTCTCCTTCCTCTCAGTTTAAAAGCCGAGTACGTCTATCGTCTATCCGTTCATCGTCCATATCTACAAGCAAGCGTCAACGCGCGCCAACGACAAGGCATCCGATGCTGAAATTACTTCCAAAACAAGGGACTCGATGATTCTCCTATCGGTACGATCTCGAATACACGCGACGCGCGTTCCACGATCATCGTTAACGCCATTCGGATGTCCTGCCGTCGCTACCCTTCTCCCTAATTTCATCGATCGCACTTTCAGATTTCGACCGTCTTGTGCCTCGAAAAAAAAAAAAAAAAACAAAACTAACGTATTCTACGCTTTGCGTTCTGTGCTCATCCACTTGGTTAAACCTTTCCTGTATACTGTATCTCATCTCCTTTCCTCTCTGTGTCCAGACTTTGATATTACATGCAGAAATGCGATACGAACCGACACGAATGAACGTACGAACGAAACAGACAACCGAACAAGCACACAGGCTCTCTCTCTCTCTCTCTCGCTCGCAACCATTCGTCAACCACATCTGTTCATCGCTTCGATCGCACTTACGAGTCGGTGACGACAAGCATCAATCTAAATGTTTCGCGAGAAACTCTCCGTCGGGACAATGCTGCTAATTTCACCGCGATCAATCCGTAATTAGTCGATATCGATACTTGCGCGCGTACACATTTCTCGAATTGAATCGACGCTGTTTTCTGGAGCTTCTACACCGTGTTTACATCGCATTCGTACAGTGGACGTTCCCCCACTTTCTTCCCATCGACCCCCTCCCGTCCCGCCCCCATCACACCGGACCCAATTATATCCTCCTCATATTTCCGGTACTTTTTCCACGCGATTTTCCGAATTCGCAACGTCCCAAAATCAAAGATCGACTCCACGTTATGATAATTCCGAGTGAATTATATTTGATCGTGGGACGCGTCGAATCGGACAGGATCCGTCGCTTCTACACCTCGAGCCCGAACAGAAATGCTAGTTCCGTTAAAAACTAAAGAAACAATTCGAACCAATGAAAGAACGTGGTCGTTGAAATAGAAAATAAACTAGTGAAAAGTAAAATTTTGCGGGGGTACAAGACTCGTCGTACTATATATATGTATTATCACAAAAAAAAAACTGTTACACCGGGTACGTATTGTATGTATTGTACATATACATATAGCGCGCTGATTCGCTGGACGAGGCGAGGCAAATCAGAGGTGATCAAGTCGAGTCGAATTTTAATAATCGAGTCCAATCGAGTCGCCGGGTTGAATCGACAAGAATCGACGAGAATCATTCGGCGAATTGATAAAGTTCTGCAAAGGGGGGTTACCGCGATTAGTCAACCCACCTGACACACACCTCCGATCTTTCAACGAATCGAGTGAATAGATTAGCCGATCGGTTTTCTTTTTCTTTTGTTTTTTTTGTTCTAAAGACAACACAGATATTTCTGATTCCCGCCATCTGTCCCCCAGAACTTCCTTTTGGTTACTGGCTGTTGCTGATTTAAGGACAATTTGTCAACTTACGTGCGTGCTTTGTAAATTCTTCGAACAAGTCATCTCGGTCTCGATTCTTTGGAATATTTCCCACAAACAAGCGGTGATTGTTATAAGATACGGTAACACCAATCTTTTTCCCTTTCCGAATCTCATAATCATTCAGCTGTAAGAATAATGTGGAAGGAGAGTGCCAATTAAGCCTTGCCTTTTACAATTTCACCTGCTTATTGGCTGTCTGAACGTGGGGGATTTTTTTTCGTGAAGCGACCTTCGGGTAGGTTTCTTTCATTTTTTTTTTTTTGTTTGTTTGTTTGTTTTTTAAACATGTCGTACGTTTTTTTCGGGTCGGGGCAAGCGAAGTTTTTGCCGAGGGGATCGTGATTCATATCGTGGAAAGTGAATCGCGGAGGCAACACCAGGAGAACTAACTGCATACGGTTGTTGTAGTTGTTGTTGGTTATTATTGGTTATTTGGTTATTTGGTTATTGATTATAAAAGTTGGTTTGGTTGGTTCGTTGACAGAGATCAAACTCGGGAAGACTGGACCCGGACCTGGAGATGATCGGAGGTGGTCGGAGAGTGATCAAGGCCACGTGGTGGCTTAGGACCAAGGTGGTGTGGTGGGGGGGGCTTATCGGATAATCAGATGGGCTAGAATATGCTTGGATCGGTGGATAGGTGGATGGGAGTGCCTGTCCGTTTGTTAGCGAGCCAAACGCCCCAGCGGTCCACGCAGATCTCCCATACCCCCATGCTCGAGGCCCAGTCATGAATCGCCGCGTTAGTGTGTCGCCACGCAGAGAACACGATCGAACACGGGAGGAAAACACGAGCAACAACCACGCGGTTATCTTTGCATACACCGAATCGCAATCTAGCAACGTTCCGGTCAAACTGAGACTCGTATACTCTATTTGCTTCCACACATTTTCTCTCTTTCAGTTTCTCCGTCTCTTTTCCGCATTGTTCGTGACTGGAAGAAACGAGAAAAACCAAAAAGAAGGAAAAAATATACAACAAAATGTAGATAACAGAAAAGAGAGAGGGTGCGATCGACGCGTCGAGTCGAGTCGAGTCGAGTCGAGTCGAAACGATTCCAGTGAAAGTGTTAGAAATTGTATGAACGGCTGAGAAAAGAAACGGGTCCAGTATGCAGGAATATATATATATATATATATATGTATGTATGTATACGAAAAACCAAAGGAAAAGCGGACACGGAAATGAGTAGGTAGAGACGAAAATGGGTAGGCGATGTAGAAAGAAATCGGATAATCGGAAAATCAGAGAATCCGAGAATCCGAGATGGGGAAACGGAGGAATGTGACGTGTGATTGCTGTGACTGGCGAGAAGCGAATAACTCATAACTCAACCTAAATATGCGAGGAAAAGAAGACTTGGACCAGAGAGGTGTTACTGTTCACTAATAAACCGAGAGGCAAGGAGACTGACCAGAACTGAAGGTGCCACAGGTAAATATATCGTAGATCGTAGATCGCGCGATCTCACACGCGCACGTGCGCGCGATCACCGCGTTTTTGTTTTGTTGGATGCTCCAGAATTCCATACCATCTACAACCACTACTTAAAAGCTACCACTCTTAAGTTACAATACAGGTAGACAGGTAGGTATAGGTAGATAGGTAGGTACACACGCCTCGAATTCACTTTACCTGTTAATTTACCAAATTCCTCCAAGATCTCCTCTTTGCCTTTTGACTTTGGTATGTTTCCCACGAAAAGTCGTAGATTAGGAACACTAATCTTTACTTTCAGATTGTCGCCGGGTTTTATTTCGTGATTATCGAGCTGTGGGATGAAGAAAACAGACACATGCCTAATATTGTTCCAATTAGATAATTTGTGTTTTATGTAATTGCGAAAGAACAGGAAAAAATTTAGGCAAAAATTTTTCAAAAATTGTGCAATTTCGTGATAAATAATTAACATGGCGTGGTTCCATGAAAGCGAGAAAGTGGCATGCGCTTTGTCGCTCGAGTCTTCACAATATAGGAAACCGGCGTACACGGATCACGTGTTCCTGGAAACAAATTTTAGGCCTACCAATTTTTTCCAAAATTTCTTACAAAAATTTTTCGCTATCCCATTAGAGCCGACCGAATTTGATGCACGTACCCCTAACCCCAATTTAACCACGCGAGATATATTCATTTTCTGTTCTATTCTATCCTATTTCTATTCTATTCTTCTCTCTACGTCTTCTTTAAAAGTAATCATTGTTAACATGTTATTATTATATCAAACAATTCTATCGTTACCGTTTATCACAATTACCAGCATTGCTGCTGCCTTTTCTGTTATTATTGATTGCTTCATATTTTTGCTGTTATCACTATTGCATTATTATTCTTATTATTATTATCATCAGCATCGTCATTATTACACCTACCAACTGCTATTGCTATTGCTATTACTATTACTATCACTATTATTATTATTCGTATTATCATGATCATCATTATCGTTATTATTATCGTTATCGTTATCATTATTTCATCATCAATATTCTGGAAGGTTCTCCACTCCCAATTTTGCCCACTGAGCAAAGAGGAGAGCTGGAAAAAGAAACTCATCCATAGGATATCATATTAATGTCTGTATGTATCTATGTATGCGTGTGATCTTTTCGTTCTTGTACGTATACATATATACGTGTACGTATACGTATACCTATACGAACGCGCACACGCATACGTATAGATATACGTATAGACGAATATGCGTATGCATGTGCCTGTTCGTGTCCGTGTCTGCATAAAACGATGCCTGTGTGCGTGTAAATGTACGTGTGTATATGCGTGTACGTGTGTTCGGTGGTTAGCCATGTAGCGAAACCGTGAATCCAACAATGTGGCCATTGTAAACGTTGAAATAAATTGATTTAACACATTTTCTAAATATTCAATGATTTTTAACCACGTCATCGTGTCAAACGACGCTTCCTTCGTTTGTTTCCCCTATTGTTGTCCTTGCTGGATTTCTTGTCTTTCTACATGGGTCAACACGTTGTTATTGTTCTGTATTAGGAATTGTCAATGTGTCCGTGTACAAGGATGTGTTGCGGGTGTGTCTGTATATTTGTATGGGCGTGTGTTTGGTTTTGTGAGTGTGTACGTCTTCGTTTGTTCAGGCGTATGCATGTTCCGTGTTCGTGTGTGTACGCGCGCGCGTCTATACGTATGTACATACGTACATATGTACTTGGATCTTTCTTTTTTCAGTATTGCAATCTTGGTAAATTTAGAGGGACGTGTTGGATGTAATTATATACTTAAAACACGATTCCATGGTCAGGGACATATACGCTAACGAAACAAATATGTGGATTGTTCTCAACTAAAATAATCCAATCGAGAAGTCTTCTATATAATACTTTGATCATTAGCGAAACAATAATATGATATCGCAGTTCAAACTACTGGAAACGAAGCGTGAAAACGTAACGTAGAACAAGCCACATAGGATATATGAAAAACTTCGTTCGAAATGTTTAATTCAGAAAAGAAATAGAACAAAAAAACGGGAAGAATTTCGGACAACAAGTTCGATTCGATGTATAATTGAAATCGGTTAAAATATAAATATCCAAACAACTCGGGACAATGATGCACGGTCGGCATATAGAACCCGAGGTTTCTTAGCCTTCTACTTACCGGTTGCACGGTTACACGGTTACACGGTTATACGGGTTACACGGGTTACACGGGTACACGGTTACACGGTTAAATGAGCAACGACAACGTCAATATTGAATAAAAATGATACCGATGCAAGCAAATACGGATAAAGAGTAGACGAAAAATATAGATTTGCGATACAAAAACAACGGTTAAATATTAATATCTACAACAGTTTATATTTATATGTATTTAAACATTTCGAAAGACCGAATATTTTGATAGCAATAACAATTTTGTAACGTGTGTTTACATGTTGTATAAACAAAAATGAAGGGAGCCGATCTGCCCATAGCAAGATGTTCTTAAAGAGGGTATCAGAATTTGTACGCTTCACAAACATGTACCTATGCCGTGACAAGATTAAAGAATGTCTACGTACCTCACTGACTGCTTGCTGAGCTGCTTCTCTGTCGGTAAAAGTGATAAATGCGTATCCTCTGTTGCAACCTGCCATCGGATCCATCATTAGTCTTAAATCCCAAATTTTTCCACATTTTTCGAATAAGGGAATCAACTCGTCTTCGTACATATCTTTTGGGATTTTTCCACAGAATACCTGAAACGGAAAAACGATCTCGTTACCAGCCGAATTTTATGCCAAATCTTTCTATCTCCTCTCCCTCTTTGTCTATAAACTCTAATCTCTTGTTAAGAGATGCAGTTTACCTCGCAACCAGTTCCTGGAGTCGCACCTTCCCAATTCGGAGGAGGCCCACCATATTTTCTTTGTCCCGTTGTTACATCTAAAGGATACCCGGTTCGTTCGAGGATCATCTGTGGAATGGTGCAATTCGTTTTAGTAATTATTCACTACAAGTGTAAATCCACAAAAAAGAAACAAAACTGTATCATTGATAACGAGCTTACCTTTATTTTATCCTCGTCCGGTGCTTTAGGTGTTGTACTGGTACCGGTGCCGGTACCTTGACCTGCACGACTTTTTTGCCTATAGGTTTTCATTACGCCGCACAGGTATGCTGACTTGTTCGAGACATGCTCCAAATTCGACTCGAGAAACTGTGTGAGTACTTTCAGCGCGCCGTCGACGGGAAATTCCTTGAGAGCGTCCAACGCCCTCTCGTCCAGATCCACATGGGCCAATTTACCAGTTTTGTAAATTTCATCCAATTTTGCGGCTACTTTTTCATCCAAACCATATTGGATTAATTTCGAAAAATCTTCTGTTCGTTCGACGTACTCCATTTCCTCTTTAGATTGTTTTTCCTCCATTTTTATTTCCCCATTCCCTTCCGCCATAGCTAGAAAATAACAGACCTAATTAATTGTCTGGCCATACATTGCAACATACGCAGACAAGACAAGAATATTAAGGCTAGATCCTAACACATTCCATGATACAAATTAAAATTGTTTTTTAATCGTAATAACGTAGAAACACATTAGCATTTCTTTAGTTCTTTTCTCAAATTACACCGTACATTCTTGTCTTCTCTGATTACAATTTGTATCTTTTGGTGAATGAGATTCCAACGGATACGTATCAGCAACGAATGAGAATTACAACAAGACGAATAGCACAAGCAATGAATTTTCAAAATCTTTCCGATCACGAATGGAGCATGCATAAGAAACATGAATGGAGCACATGGAGATCACAAATGGAGCACACACTACGCAGTGATGTACAGCTAATCGCAAAATTGAGCATACAAAATGGAAATCCCCTAGAATTTTTATTATAGATAGAAATTTACTATGCAACGTAGCACGACATATTGTTTCAATTTTCATTTGTTCTATCAGCTACAGCAATGGCTGCGAAAAGAAAGGACAGATCTTTCTCTGTGTTAAATTATTGTTGCTAGAGCAGTTAATAAGTTCAAACATGAAGGCATGCTAAAAACTAATAGGGATCAAGAGAGAAAAAAAATTCTTTCAAAATATGATGAGAGATATTAAACCTAACGCTAGTGTGCCAAAATTAACAGTAGATGTTTCCTCAAGACTTGGTAAACCTGTATCGAAGGATACCAGAGTATTCCTATACTTCTAAAATAAATAGAATAAAACAGAAGAACCAATTGTCCAGAAAGACTTTGGGGAGACGTCGCGTCTTCCAATGAAACTAAAATCAACTTTTTTGGAGCAGATGGCAAAAAAATCATATGGAGGAAGGCCTGACACAGAGTTCCACAGAAATTCATGCGAGCAACTATTAAATACAGCAGGGGATCGATGGAGTTGTATGGCAGCACATGAAACAGGGAATATAATAGGAATAACGGACAAAACCTTGAATATTTTTGAACAATATCTCCAAGTTTCGGTTGAAAAATTAGAAATGCCACCAACGTATCACTTCCAACAGGATATTGACCACGAACACACTCCACGTGTTGTTAATATTATAAATATTACACATTTGAAAAGTTTTGTTTTTAATGTATCTTCAATGGAGAAGGAAAATACATCAGCCACATAAAAAAAGAAAAAATTATGTAACAAATAATTATGTTATTAGTTTGTTGTTTGAATAAACATTCTTCTAATATGCGTGTACACTGGATTTTGCGACTAAATAGCTGTAGGTATAATTTCCCGCGTTCAAGAATAAACGGATGTCGCAGCTCCGAAACGTCGTGTGTCCTTATCCTCGGATATACGAATGAAATTTACGGAACGGCAAAACTTTCGTCGACGAGATATTAATGTTCGTATATGTATTACTAGCCTTGGTCTTGGATAACGTACCCCTCCAAAGAATAAAGAAAAAAGAGCGAGGGAGAGAGAGAGACAGACAGAGAGAGACAGAGAGAAAGAGTGAGTGAGAGAGAGAGAAACGAAAAAGAAAATATCGTATCGAAAATAATACTCCAGAATACAATAGTTTCGCATTTTCTAATCACTAGAAAAAAATTGGAAATAATTGATCGGCACGATCGTAAAGCGATTGGAGTCCCGTGAGGAACAGCATCGAAATGAATTTTTTACGAATCATTTGCCGGCCGGCAATGAAACTGTATCCATATTTCTCGAAGAATACGTTGATGCACTTTTGCACTCACAATAACATCAACACATGCCCTTCTAACCGACGAATTAGCACTCGCTTTGAAAAACGCACCGTTAGAAAAGTACACCGAGAAGAAACTTTTCAAATCTTGAAGATAAGAAAATTGTATATACCTTAGAAAGTAAATGAACAGAATCCTCCTGCGAGGAAATGGCGATAGACGTCAACGTGATTGCAGACTACGGGGTTCACAAAACGACGCGCAAAGATACGCTCGAACCCAGCGACACGAGTTAGCCATTTTCTTTTGAGGCGCATTCGCAAATTCTGATTGGCTCGTGCAAAAACTGAGAAGAAAAAGTTGATCGCGTGCAATGTGCAATATGCACTTGTATGAAATAACGAATCACGGACCTAAATGGCACGCACAAGAGGCGTCGTCTATTGTCCTCCGATCTACATAATTTCGATCGTTTGAATGAATCGACTTCCCGAAATAAATCATTTTCTCACACTTTTTTTTTGCAATAATGATTCAACTACGAAATGTTTCCTCGACGTATTAGCATCATGCACACTGTAGATACACCTATATACGTGCAAGGCACCCCTACGTATATACGTATGTGTATTTATGTCTACACAGATAACATACGCTCGTTAGTATTTTTTTCTTTTGAATTTCAACGAATCTACGGAATTTCTGTACGCGCCAACTTTCTTCGCAGACCGAATGCAACGATTTGTTGAGTGACAGAAAAAATTCAGTTTCCCTGTTCCTAAATTTATCATGAAATAAATAAATGACTAACAAACATTCACAAAGAGAATGTTTACAGTAGCGGAACGGAGAAATAATCGAATTTACGTAGGCATATATGCAGCTACGAAGTTCTAATACAGTCTACTTCGTATCGGTAATAATTGATCATTACGGTAAATTTTGCGCCGCAGAGTATTTATCCAATATATATTCAAATTTCTCAATGTTCGGATCGAACGACCGGCAAACAAATACGACGATAAAACCGCGAGAACGATGGCAAAAGGTTATCTGTATTTAGGAGCAACAATTGTGTCAGCGCGACATACCATAACCTCTCTCGAACACAATGACACCGTGCTAATGGAAAATAAATAAACGCGACTGAGAGCGTACAACTGTACGCGACGCAATAAATACAACAGGAGCGAATAAATATATCCGTCGGCGAAACAACCGAAGAAATAGCAAAACGATACGCATAAAAATGATGTACCTGCACAAGATTCGATGACTTTCCAATATAAATTTTGAGGAAACTGTATAACGGAGCACTAGATACGTCACAAAACGGTCACAATCGTTCAACTGGTATAAAATTCATATTACGAAATTCACCAATAATTTCGCGATCTCGAACGTGCTGCGTGTGTATCTCGCTTCACTTCCGCGTTTTATTTTACACCACTTTCTTCCGAAAAAATATAAACCACTGTGTTGTATAACCAAAGCCGATGTACTGCGGTGAATTTGATCTTGTAGGCACTTGCAAAGTTCTGATAATATTGCAACGAATGATGACGGTAAGTGAAGTAAGCCCGGGCGCAGCGTTTCGATATCGTGTAGTCCCTACATAGCCGCAATGCATAAATTGGACTGTCTCGCTGAAAGAGCGGTGCAGTGGTGCAAGCCCCACAAAACCAAACCAGTTTCCACGTCCGCTTACTTGCTAGTTGCGCCCCAATCCAATCCGATTTAACCGCTTACCTCTCTTCGCGCGGTATATGCGAGCCCCGCCTTAGTCAGACTCGTCGCAACTCGTCCCTGGTCCCCTACCGCTCGCCTTCTTGTTCTTTTCTCGCTTCTCGCCTCTCACCCTGCCAGCCAGCGAACCTGCGAACCTGCGAGCTTGCGAGTCTGCCAGTCGTCAGGACAATTATTCCTACGGCTCCTTTACTTTCCCCTTTCACGAAATTTCAAGTGCCTACGCGGTAGACCGAAATTATTTTATAATCTTAATGTTGCATTATTCTTTCGAGTGCATCTTTATGCGTTCTTCTGCCAAATCTAACTACGCTAAACCGTGATTACATCTAAACACATACAACATATGTATACGTGCATACGCGAAGTAGATGTAACATGTAACGCACGTTTTACGTATAGATATATGTCGTATGCTTAGTTCCGATCGAACAATCTACATAAGTACACATGTCGGATCACATGAATACATTCTACAATCATTTTACACACAACTGTAGAGATTGATGTCCGTTGTCTTTTCATTTTCCTAGCATTCGTGCTACTAGGTAGCATTACAAAAATATTCGCGAAACGTCTCGCTTGATCTTGCAATTTTATAGAATTTCTCGCAGAAATTTCTTAACGGAAACTCAGCGTCGTGAATGAAATAAATATATATATATATATATATATATTTACGTAAGTACGCGCTTGTACGTATGTAAGTATACATGCAAGTGTAATGCTCGTTGTCACTTACTCGACACATAAGAGAGATGTAAGGATGAAAGTATATATTTGTTTCGATTTCCGAGCCTTGCAGAAATAGTTTCTCTACATGTGGAAAGTAATCTCATATCGATGATCGGTCAATTCTGTGGATAATATTCAAATTACTTAAAGAGCAGGTTACAGAAACCGAGATACGGTCCTGATTTCAACCGTAAACCGCCTGTCTGGTTGAACGCGCACCCGCGTCCCTCGAACGAGAACGAGCGACAGAGAGAGAGCTAATGCTTGCACATTCGATGGCAGAAACCTGTTCCTTCGAAACTTTTTACTTTTTTTAACCATTAGGTATTCTTATTACTCGAAACATGTATTCTATGAAAAATTAATTATCGATAGATATACTATTCGAGTTTATCGACCACCGGACATTGGTCAATTAAATTTTATTTAATCGTTTCCCTCTTGAGTTCCCTTTTTTCCCTTTTTGCCTTTCTTTCTCTCACTTCTTTCTTCCTTTTCTACCATCTTCTTTCTTTCATGTTATTCGCTCTCCTATACTCCTATCTACCTCTTCTCATTCTCATTTCGTCTCGCTTTATCAACTCTTTTTCTATTCGCTTAAGATCTCTTTCTCTCTATCGCCGCCTCTCTCTATCTCTAGGCCTCCCTCCTTTCTGCACACTAGCCTGCTCCCCACACCCCCCTCACCAATCCCACTTTTTCTATCTCTCATTACTTAGTTGTCAGCACTCTCCACAGACAATACACTTTTTACTCAACTCTGGAGCCATTGTCGTGGGAGATCGGAATTTCAACGGAGAAAAACACCCATGTATAGGTCAACTTATTTAATTAAATAAACATATATATGTATATATGAGACAACTTATTTTGATCAACACGACGAAGTGTTTATTTTTCAATCGTCTTATCCTCTCCCGCGTGTTGCTCTCTGTTGTTTTGTACGTATAAACTTGTATATATTCTAATTGTAAGCCAAAAAATCGTCACTTTGAGAAATATACAATATTATAACGCTACAACGAGTCGATCGATGAATATTTTACTAAATGGTCGATAAACGATAACGAAACAGAATTCGTTGCTTGCAAAAACGATTTACATATACAACTTTTTCCCACGAAGAATACAAAATTAGTAATTGTTATTATTAAAAAAAAGTTGTTCGTGTGCGAACACGATATGATATTGTTACGTAAGAGGATGTGCCGACGATAAGTTATGTATGTAAAGATTCTTCCGAAGAATATTTCCCACGTTAACGTTACGAGTTTCGAACCCAGACCATGCACGATGCATTACAGAAATTTTCTCAGGATGTAAAGATGCATGAACAGCCGCATTAAAGTACGAGGAGACCCCCAGCAAGCTGTCTCCTCGAAATACTTGTTTAGGTATGAGAGATTCTCTTTTTTTTCGCAGATAAATAAGGGTGAAGACCTGTATTGGGACAATAATGCCACAGCCAGCGGAATACTCATACGTACACTTGGGAGAGTCAAGTCTGGGGGAATGGGGGTCGATGGACCAAGGCGCTATGAGAATTATCATAATAAAGGATATTTAAATGTTATTTCATATTAAGCTATACTTTAATTCTTTCTCTTTTTTTCTGTCGAGGCTGCGGCTGCTGCTGCTACTGCTGTAGCTGGCATACCTTTCATCGCAAAATTTCTATATTTTTTATGTAATTTCATGATTACGATAAAATAAACAAAAATTCTATGCCCGACTCAATATTTCAAGACGCAAACACACATCCTTTTTCTCTCATAGAAACTTCTCCGAATTAATTACCAAAGTACACAACGAATGATTCATCTGAATAAAGCCGAACCGTTCTTTTCCGTTGTTTTTCCTTCAGCGAATTTTTAGGGTTGTATAACCTAAAATAGAGGAGTAATACTTGCGCGTCGATTCGAACGACTAATACTGTTGATTACATATGCACGCACTTTTGTTTCTTCTTTTCTTATTATCAATTGATAAGTTACATTCAAGTGGACAATGCAGAATCAATGACGTCAGAACCGATGCACTATGTATACATGAATGTATGTAGGTGTAGGTAGTAGGTAGTAGTTAGTAGGAATAGAACATACGACAAACGAAAGCGACACGGGCTCAAGTGTAAAGTGCAGAAAACGTTTCCGGTGTATTCGATGAGTTTATAACATTTTTTAATGTGGCTAGTGTGGTGTGGAACGTAAACGAACGTCCGTTCGCTTTTGAAACGCTTTTCATGTCTCGAAGCAGCTAACAACAATTCTTTCCAAACATGGAACACGTCAATTCGAAAATTTATGTGATAGTGCTCGCGAGCCTCTGTTTGGGCGTTGTCGGTCAATATGAATGGCAAGCCAGAGATGCCTTCGACGAAATTCGTTTCAAAATGGACAAAATCAACGAAGACAATTGTCCTATACAGCACCTCGGAGATCTTTACCTGCCGGAAGACTCGGTCTCTCATTTACCCGATATCAAAGATATTAATATTAATCCCGTGTTCCCTAATAGGACAGCTCTGTTGCATCTGCATAACATGGCACTCAGTAGATCCTTTTTCTGGAGTTACATTCTACAATCGCGATTCATACGTCCAGCGATCAACGACACGTATGATCCAGGCATGATGTACTACTTTTTATCGACGGTCGCCGACGTTTCTACAAATCCACATATAAACGCCTCTGCTATTTATTTCTCCCCAAACATGTCCTACTCTCCGTCCTACAGAGGATTTTTCAATAAAACTATGCCCAGGTTCGCACCAAGAACTTTCAGGGCCGACGATTTCAACGACCCGATACATTTAGAGAGAATATCTACAAGAAACACATTTACCGTGCAAGATCTCGGTGCTTTCTCAAGCAGTAGTCTAAGCGAAGATTACACGACCGACTATTATCGTATAAACGAATGGTAAGTGGAAGCAAGCTTTGTTAACAGAGCGTCGAACAAATCAGTTTTATTGTATACATGATTTCATATCGCTCTCTATCTATACGTAGGTACAAAAAATGGTTGCCAGACAATGTCAAGCAGAGACACGACACCAAAACTACGTACCAAGTTTCAATTCGATATGCCAATGGCACCAACGACACATTTACATTCCATGGTCCACGAGGTGCTGACGAATATCCTGGACCTGTAAAATGGACCAGACCGTACTTTGATTGCGGCAGATCGAATCGTTGGCTAGTTGCAGCGGTTGTACCAATCGCGGACATTTATCCGAGGCATACAGGGTTCAGACACGTAGAGTATCCAACGTATGTACAGAATTATAACCAGTAGTTATATCCATTTAATTGTTAGTCTCAAAACTAACTAACACAGTTAATTTCAGATACACAGCCATATCCGTGATAGAGATGGATTTTGAGAGGATAGATATAAATCAATGCCCTAAAGGGAAAGGAAACATCGGACCTAATAAATTTGCGAACACAGCGAGATGCAAACCAGAAACTACAGAGGTATTAGATGCAAAAGAGAGGAATTAACTATTTTATACTGCACCGAGTAGCATAATTTATGTATCGATTTGAACTTTCGTCGTACTCGCAGTGTGAACCGATACACGGATGGGGTTTTCGTCGCGGCGGATATCAGTGCAGATGCAAGCCAGGTTTTAGGCTGCCAAATGTAGTTAGACGCCCTTATCTGGGAGAAATTGTAGAGAGAGCGACTCAAGAACAATACTATAACGGATACGATTGCACTAAGATAGGATGTAAGGTTTCTGTTCCAATCTCGTTTATATCTTTTTGTTCTTTTATTACATTACGCGTTTACTAATCACGATGTTTGACACTTCAGGGATTCATAAAATGCCGGTGCAATGGGAGAAGGCGAAGCCGTACGTTCGAGAAAAATACCTCGAGCAATATTACCACTATAGAAATTACTCATCCGGGGCAGCATCTCTGAGAGCCGAGAAAATGAATATTGATCAAACTCTCAAGTTTATCTTGAGCGTGAATTCACGGACGTGCAAGAGGTGTGTTCAAACTATAATTATAACGATAGAATATGAACATCGTAAATCATAATGTATGCAATTACAGTTACACGCAGCAAGAATTAACATTGCGCGGAGATATAGGTTTCGGCGTCAAAGAATTCTTTGAGAACGAAGCAAAAATGGCGACCAGATTAGCGAATTTTATTAGCGCGTTTTTACAAATCAACGATCCGCACGAAGTTTATTCTGGTAAAAGAGTAGCCGACAGACCTCTGACAGAGGATCAAATGATCGGAGAGACTCTAGCTCTGGTTCTTGGGGATACCAAAATCTGGTCTGCAGGAACATTCTGGGATCGCAACAAGTTCACGAATCGAACGCTCTTTGCTCCATACGCTTACAAAACTCAGCTGAATACACGAAAATTCAAAGTCGAGGATTTAGCAAGGTTGAACGATACAGGTAAAGGTTTGCGAGAGAGCGGCGTCGCTCGATCAAAAATGTCGACATTTAACCATACGAGGAACATGTTTTCAGACGAGGTCTACACGAAGAAAAATTATTTCCAAATACTGAAACAAAGATGGGCGACAAACTTTGACGAGTTGGAGAAGTATTACATGAAAATTAAAATTAGGTACAACGAAACCGGAGAGTATTTGAAAAAATACGAACATTATCCAGATTCCTACAGGTAAGAACGAATGTGTTATATGAAATCAATGGGGGAAACAAGATTTTTCTGTAGTCGTTGCAAATCGCAAATTCTGTCGCATCAGACAATGAATTTTATCAGGAACAATGCGTATGCAACGCGTGATCAAAGGCTAAAGAGATTTGGTGCATGGGATTGGGGAGCAGGAGGAAATTTATCTCTCAAATAGGATTTATTTTAATGTGTGGGAACACGCAACGTCTGTACAGGGCAGCAAACTTGAACCACGGCCATTGGACAACTCCGTATTTCGACTGTAACGGTAAAGTGAAGAAATGGGTAATTACCTATGCATCCCCATTTTTCGGTTGGGACAGTTTGAAAGAGAAACTGGAATTCAAGTAAGTATTTTTGTCCACATGGACGACTGAACGGGGTTGTAGTATGTGCATGCGGGATCGAATCCGAGGTACTCGACCATAGGGATACGAAACCAGTTTCGCCGCGAAGAAAGAGAAAGAGAAGAACCGAGATCGCGTTTTATATTAAAATCTTTACAGAGGCGTCATAGCTGTTACTATGGACCTACTTCAGCTCGATATTAATCAATGCGATGACGTGTTCTATGCGCCGAATGCATTTAAGGGTAGCCACAAATGTGATAAGAAAACCTCGTATGTAAGTTACCGGATATCAAACTCTTTTCCCGTTGCTGATTACATAAGTATCTATATTTGTTCGCGATAAGAACGATTAGAACATTTCATTCGTTTTCGTTCTTGCCTGCACAGTGCGTGCCCATCCTTGGTAGAGGTTTCGAAACGGGTGGCTACAAATGCGAGTGCAAGCAAGGTTTCGAATATCCGTTCGAAGATCTGATCACGTATTACGATGGCCAGTTGGTGGAAGCTGAATTTAATAATCTAATCAACGATGCAGAAACCAGGTTGGTGAAGTCGTTCCTCATTCCTGAATTATTTACACGACCATCTATCTGGTTAATTATTACTGTTTTATAGGTACGACATGTTCAAATGCCGGCTGGCTGGTGCTGCATCCATTCAAACTAGCTGGATACTGTTAATCGCCTCGACAATAGCGTATTATCTTTCAAGACGCTAGCTATATCAAATAGTAATAGTCATTTAATAGGTATTTTTGTAACGCGATTCCGTCCGTGGAGATTTTTAGTTGATATACACATTTATAATATACTAGAAACGCTATACATATAATCCGTCCAATTTAGATGAATATACCACTGATTACGAGACTAATTGAATTTTAAAGATTTTATGTAGTTTGTATGTTCTATAGTGAAACTACTCGAGAAGCGTATATATTATTAATCGGTTTATGCTAGGTTCAAGCGACATTCATGAAAGGAATAAAACACAAAGAGCTTGTAAACGAGTGGCATCGGCTTTATATGCCTAACGTCGCAACATTGCCATTACAAGTTGTTACTTAAGCACATTTTTGTACTTCTTATATTTTTGATAATACATAATACTTATAATATTATTGTACAAACTAATTTTCTATTACCTTTTCCGTTCGAACGTCGACATTTCTTACGTTATTCGATCGGACATAGAAACTATAGAAGTATTTAGTTTAGTGGTAACTGAACGTTTATATTTAAATTGTACATAGTATCGTGTATTTTAAGAATTACTTATCAACTTTGGTAGAATGCAACGATATATACGCTACAAAATGGCAATTTGAAGAAAGGATTTGAACAAGAGCTTTGTACTTTCAAGAATATAGAAATAATTATTCAAAGCTGTTACTCCTTCTTGCTTGTAAAATGATGTTTAATAAATCTAGCACCCTGCGTCAATTGTGCACCTTCGTTAACAAAGTGGCACGAAAACAGGAGCAAATTTCGTGGCTGCACCTTCAGAGCGAATCGCATAAACATTGCAGAATATAAGCACAAAGCTGAAACAAATTAGTACATGTGTATTCATTTGTCAAGTTCGATGTGTATGGTTAGATCAATTTCGTAATTCATTTGTTATAATTAAACCGCGAATCTTCATGCGAAATCGAAATGTTCTGCATCATTTCACCCTTCATTTCATCCCTTAATGGCGTCATTGAAAACGACGTTTTACCATAATTAGGTTTGTCTAATATCTATTGTTTGATATTTCACCGAGCTAATGTCTCCATAAAAGCATAAAAATCCGCAGTCTAGTTATAATAAATAATATATTTGGGATTTCTCTGATTCGAGATCGTTCGACCAAAGCAACAGAAGACTAAAACAATCGCGAACTCGACAAATGTTTTGGATGATTTTTATACAAGTTTCTACGTCCTACATGTCCTTATGCACTAAATCTACAGAATGAATTCTGAAAAAAATCATTTTACTTGTAGCGGAAGATGTAATAAATTTTCCAAACTAACCAAGCGTCATTTTTCCACTAATAAATTCAGGATCTCTTCGTATATCGGCGATCGCAGCAATCGGAATGCCCCAGTTAGCTATTGGTCCCCAAAAATGTGTACTGAAACAAAATAGCGATTTTTCTATGTCAAAAATGTTTGCAATAAAACGAATTTTAGTATGACGCGAGATTGATTACGAGATCGGAATATGAACAAGCGCATGCACGAGTGTACGAAGTTTGTGTAGCTTGCCTCATAAAATACTCTCGTGTCTCTTTGCTCGACAGAAGCTTCCTAACACGATTCATCTTTTCTCCGGTATTTCTTCCTTTCCTTCACAACGAATTGATTTCCTTCGGAAGGAAGTAAACCTGTAAGAGGCAAATGCAATATATACAAGTGACTTTGAGGAAGCGACTAGTATCAGTCGACAGTTATATAAACGGTCAATAGTACGAACATTTCTCCACCAAGCAAAAACCGTTCTATAAAAAATTTCATTTCGAGTATCGAAGTATATGTATTCGAAGGAAGATCACTTTTATACAAAGAATATGCCATTTTTCTTCGTGCAGCTGTATTTAACAAGTGTTTTTCTACTGTAATGAAATTAAACGGTACACTATAGTACGTATACCTATATATGTATATAGAGAACGGTAACATCGTCGATAGTACGTTGCGGTGGAACGCGGGACAATTTAAAAATGGTTGGGTCAGAATTCATACTAACTTGATTTACCTATACTTGTTACACTTGTACTTTGTAATTGTCTCAATTAGAAATTGAGAAGTTGACGGTTGAAACTGTATATATATATAGGCGTAAAAAATGTTTATTTATTATAATTGCGATCCATTTATTATGTTTGCGAACACTGAGTCTTTCCCTATAGTTTCTCGAGGGAACGCTACTAATATTTCACGATACAAAATTCATTTCTATCCACTCGATCATTTTTATGAAATATATATATGTATACTATATATATAAAACAACTTTATACAACTAAGCATTGAATGTATACTTTTAATTTAAAGTAGTTATTGAAAATATATACAAAAATTTGATATATTAAAATATCATACAGTACAATACGTATACGCCTCTCTGTTTTGCTTCCATATCGTAATTACAAAAGCAGAAAAGATAATACAAAATGTACAACCGCATACATGATTCAAAATCACTTTTCCTTTCGCGCGTAAGTTAACAGATCTTTATATCATATTGTAGAATTGCGTTAAATACAATTTATAAGATAATGAAACAAAGCACTGTAACGGCGTTACAATTAGTCGTTCTAGCCTAGTCGAATCGAGTCGAGTCGAATATAAGTCGAATATGCAATGTTTCGCCGAATCCAATCGAAGCGAGATCGGGACGAATTTGGACGAGACAAGACAAGACAAGACGAGACGAGACGAGACGAGACGAGACGAGGCAAGGCGATGTGTGGCGAGGCGAGGCGAGACAAGACGAGCCGAGTCGAAGCGAGTCGAGTCGAGCCGAATCCAGCCGAACTTCACTCGGCGCAAAGTTTAAACAAATACATAGTACGTTATATTTTTACGTTTACGCAAGTAATATTTAAAACTAATTGTAAGTGTTTATGTACATGTATATATCATGGTATAAAAATATTTTATTTTCTGTACGTAGTGAGTGATTTCGACAAATCGATCAACAAATCGTCGAATTGAACACGTTGTCCGCCTATCATTTTACAAAGATACGATACGACTTTCTGTTCCTTTCAAGTTTGAAAAATATGATTTATTCAGGACGTACTACTTTATGTAACAAATATATAGTTATATTATTTCTCTAGGCAACTTTCAGTCTCACTGTATGAAAGATTTCGAATTTTCGAAAATTCTTCCGGAACTTATTATCCAGAAGAATCGTTTTCAAGGCATACAACGTGTTAACACAGTTGAGGGACACTTATATATTCGTATCGCTGTGTAGATTATTGTAAACTCGTTTACACGTACAAATTAATTGTTCTAGAATGCGACGGATCATCGGTGCGATGGTCGGATGGAATCTTTCGACGAAAAGCATTTGAAACGATTTTTGAACGATCGATAAGTGGATAAAATATGTATGGTGTGGAGCAACGATTCGTGTGTTTCGTGACGTATCATTACGTTTCACGTTATTTGTCGTTTCGTATAGTTTCACGATCGATTGTTTGCAATACCTGTTCGAAATGACCAGAATAGCTTTCATAACTGAACATTTGTTATTAGTCATTAATCCTTCAATTCTTGTGCCATTCTCACGTACATCATCTATCGACTAAACTTACGAAAATAAACTTTTACGATACAACGAGCAAGAGAGAGTCCCTTTGGTATTTATTATTTTCCTCGCTTCATTTTCTTTTTTTTCCAGTAATTTATTTCGTGCTATACAAAATGAATACATCGAAGTGTTCCAGAAAAAAATGTTGATCGTTGCTCTCTACTGTAACGTTCAAGCAACAAATAAATTTGATCAAATACCAAATTCTGATCGGACGACAACGAAAAAGACGAAACGGCAATCACAATCACAATCACGTTTACAGTCACAGTCAGTAACAATTACAATTACAATCACAATCAGAAGCACGTAACAACTGAAACAAATCCATGTGGCAGTGTAGATTATGATGAATAAAAAGATCAGAATTACGTAGAAACGTTGAACGTTCATTTTCCTTCGTATCGTTCGGGACTCGAGAATAATTTCGAAATAGTAAATGAAAGAAGAACACGAGAGCGAGGAACAAAGTGTTTTGTAATGAAAATATTATGCAAACCATACGATTGTACATGTCGTATTACCGGTCCGTTCTCGGCAGGAAATTTTTGTTTCACTGAAATTGAAATAGTCGTATTAAAAAATATTACAATGAACAGATTCGATCAGTTTCATCGGTACATTCATATCTAAGAAAACTTATTGGTTAGGAAGTAGTTTACGAATGATAAAAACTCTCTTAAAGAAAAGTATGAATAAAGCGATTTCTCGTAACATTAGTCATTCGCGTTTTTACATGAATTATATTAACAATCTTTCTGTGCAACCAATCTCTCTAACCGCCAGTCTTTCACTCTTTTCGGAAAAGTTTCTTACACACAATTATCTGCAGTTATTCCGAAAAGACGGAAGAGACACACGAAACGTAAACTGTATGCAACGCTATAGCAAATTAACAACACTTTCTTTTTAAAAACTAAAACAAGTAGAGATAGGAATAGAAAGAAACGATAGCGAACCGTAAAAGAGACAGAGAGGAGGGTGAAGGGGTGGGGTGGAGAGATAGAAACAAAGATTCGACGATTAAAAGCAGCATAAAATGTACAATGAACACATTACATCCATTCAAACATCTGTACAGTACTAATGAATATTTAGGAATAATTATTTGTAATAGCATTCAATGTAAAAAAAAGAATGAAGTTAAATAAGGTCGATACATTTAAAAGCCACATTATTCTAATTACCTGCAATATCACAGTACTTGCTGAAACATACAAAGTTGTGTTTCCGATAGGCACGGAAGCCAATTCAAATGAGAATGGCAAGCACAATATCATTCCGTTCACAAACATATATATATATATATGCACATACATGTGTATGCATAACACATATATACATAGATATACACCAGCCATCGATCATTTACTTTCTTTCCTCTCAATTAACCGCCATGTTCGTATTAGTATTCGAAATTGTTAAAATATATATATATGTATACGTACACGTTTCAACGTAAACGAATTGGGAACCGTTTCGAAAAAATCATAAACTTTTATGAAGAGCCACAAATCTATAAAAACTATCTTACTTCAAGCTATGCTGCATCACATTCTAATAATAAAATTCTAGAGATTCTATTATAAACTCATAATAAATGCCCATAAATTTGGATTTTGCGACCACGCATAATTCTGTCCTGCCATCGTTGTGATTTTAGATTGATTCAGCCCAAAATTTTGGATACACTGTGAAATATGTACCCAGCGTATCTCCTACTATGAAATAAATGATAAAGAATTCAATGGAGTTGGGGAAGTAGCCACCATAGGCCTTTCTAAAATAGCAGAGAAAGAGTTTAATAAAGTGTGGTACTGTAAACTAAATAAAAGCAGAAGAAGAGCGAAGGAAAGTAGAAGAAAGCAGAGTCAAGTCGAGTCGGAAGGGAGAGAGTAGAGTAGAGTAGAGTAGGGTAGGATAGGAGAGGGTAGGGTAGGGTAAGGTAAGGTAAAATAAGGTAAAATAAAGAAAAATACAATAAAGTAAAGAGAAATGAAGTAAAGTAAAGTAAAGTAACGTAAAATAAAGTAAAGAAAATAAAAGTAGAGTAAAGTAAATAAAGTAAGATAATGTAATGTAAAGAAAAGAGAAGAGAAGAGTAGAGTAAAGTAAATGAAGTAAGATAATGTAATGTACAGTAAAGAAAAGGAAAGTAGAGTAAAGTAAATAAAGTAAGATAATGTAAAATAAAGTAAAGTAAGGTAAAGTATAGTAAAGTAAATTAAAGTAGAGTAAAGTAAAGTAAAGTAAAGTAAAGTAAAGTAGAGTAAAGTAAAGTAGAGTAAAGTAAATAAAGTAAGATAATGTAATGTAATGTAAAGTAATGTAAAGTTGGAATAGGCATAACGAAACGCACGGACGTACACAACATCAGAACTAAGGAACAAGCGTGAGAGTTTTGTTTTCGTTTTCATAAGCTTATAGTACGGTATACGGCGTTCCATTGAATCGACAGCAACAATTTCACATACCAATTCTAATGTCGTTCGAACCGAAATTCTTTCGAACAATATTTACAAAAATCTGACAATCGAGCGTGAGACATTGCGAATCATTATTTTGCATCTCGGGGACGAACGAAACTTGCTTGTGAATCTTAGCAACCTATTGTCAAACGTAGACAGGACCTTGGTTGTCGTTATCGTCTAAACTTATCCGACTAGGGTACGCAGGACCACCACCGTCGTCAAAGAATCGTCTAAACGTGAATTCGAAAAAACCATGGAACGGTTTTCCATTGTCCAACAACTCATCCGATTTATTGGAATCGGATGATCCGGAATTTCGTAATTTCTCGGGATCAACCGGATCAAAGTTGCTTGTATCGGTAGGATATTGTATTCGAGGTATATGAGGTGCCACTTGTCGGCGCAGGCCCTTTTCAAAATCGATACTCGCGAAAAACGGATGATTCTTTACTTCGTCCGCATTCTTACCTAGTCGACGATCGGCACCAACGCAAAGCTTCAATATCAAATCCATACCTTCTGCGGAAAGATTCGCCTGCTTCGGAATATGTAGAGACGTCTCCCAATTAATCACCTGTAACTCAACATTTATTTTTACATGGATATTATGTGTCTCCTTTACCACTGCTTCCTATAGCTCTACAAAATCTATTGCAGTTTCCCGCGGAATGTTGCAGACTAAGTAGAACTGAATAGAACAAAAATCAATTACTATTTACCTTGTATTGTGTTTCGGCGGCTGAATTGGCAAGGAACGGTGGGGAGCCGACCAACATTTCGTACAATATTACACCGACGCTCCACCAGTCACATAACTGAGTATAGCCTGTCCTTTGTAGTACTTCCGGCGCAATATAGTTCGGGGTCCCAACCAATGAGTGTGCCAAACATCTTTGATGTTCTCTATGCCTCCTACGTTCCAAGGGCTTTAACTGAATGCAACGGCACTCGTTGTTCCAGTCGTCAGCAGGGTCCATAGAATCTTGTTTCCCATGACCTGTTTTCATAACAACGAACATTTGTTCACGTTCCATATCTACCATAGTTTTATTAGATTAGATTAGGTTCTACACCAAAGCTTCTAAACAACGATTCTAAACCAAGATTAATTTGTTGTCGACGACACTCGTCTTACCATTCTGCTGGTAGTACTTGGAGTTGTGAGTCCAACGAAAACCCGTACACAGTCCGAAGTCTGTCAACTTTATGTGGCCATCTCGGTCGATCAAGATGTTATCCGGTTTAATGTCTCTATGGATAAATCCCATCTTGTGTACACTTTCTACGGCGCACGTAAGCTCGGCGATATAAAATCGTGCCAGTGGTTCCTTGAAAATGCTGAATTTGATCAGCAACGACATCAAATCCCCACCGGGTATATAATCCATGACAAAGTACAAGTTGTCTTTATCTTGAAAGGAATAATAGAGCTTCACTACCCATTCGTTGTCGGCTTCTGCCAATATATCTCTTTCAGCTTTAACATGGGCGACTTGATTACGGTTTAATACGTCCGCTTTTCTTAATGTTTTCATAGCATAATATTGATTCGTATCGAGTTTCCTCACCAGAGTCACTTCTCCGAACGCGCCGACTCCGATCGGTTTAATTTTCGTGAACATCGACTTGTCCATCTTTGCTCGCTTCAACCTGATATAATTCGATTCCTTTTGCGATAACATTTTCCTCATTTGACACTGCGCCTCCGCGCTCAGACCTATTTTAGCCATCTCCGTTTCAAGCTGAAGGCGACGATACAGCCTTTGTTTATGAGACTTCAACACGTTTTCAACGTGCTGTTCCATAAAGAATTTAAACGCTTGCGGAGAATAATTACGGACCTTGCAATCCCTGCGCTCTTCCTCCTTTTCTTTGCTCATGTGTTTACGCTCGGGTATTGGAGATTGATGCTTGATCTTGTAAGGCGAAGGTGTATTACCTCCACCCCCTTTCGCTCCATTGTTATCTGTTGTATGACTATTGTTGTTGTTATTGTTATTATTATTGTTGCTGTTGGCGTTACTATTACCGTTACCATTGCCGTTACTGTTTCCGTTACTGGTGTGGTTGCTGGCGATGCAAGCAGCCACAACGATATTGGTAGTGGTTGTGGTAGTGGTGGTAGTAACGGTGGTACTGCTGGTGCAGGCGGTGGTAGTAATCGCAGTGGCGCAATTGTTGTTAACGCTGCTATTGTTGCCGGTAGCGTTGTTGCTGCTGCTGTTATTGTTACTGTTAGTTCTACTATTGAGACAGCTCGACGCTACCGGGGGTAAGGACGGTGTTTCCATTGGATGCTGACAACTGTCCGCGGGTGAATATTTTCTTTGCAACGGAGGATGATGCGCAGCCACCGGTGACGACCTCAGGCTCGCATTATTCTCTATCGTTGCGATACCACTAGGCTCGTCGGTGGTCGATGTCCCATAAGGCGGAGGAGGAAGCGGATGGTGCATACCTCGTTGCGCTGCCAACGCTTGCATCGTTGTCGCGTAACTTGGCGGTTCCGTGGTCGGTACACCAACCGAAACGCTCACGTTCACATTGCTATTGTTCGTTGTTCCAATGTTATTCACTTGCGCGTACGCGGGGGGTGGTGGTTGTTGCGAGGTTTGTTGCTGTTGTTGTTGCTGCTGATGTTGTTGTGGTTGTTGTTGTTGCGAGTGTTGCTGCTGCTGTTGAGACTGTTGTTGCTGCTGCTGTTGTACTACTGGATGTTGATGTTGGTGTTGATGTTGGTGTTGGTGTTGCTGCGGCTGTTGTTGCTGTTTTTGTTGAATGGACGAAGCGTAGGACGGTGGAGGTGTCGGTGTGTTGCTAGTGGTAGAGATTGGTTGCGGAGAGGTCGGCGCGATGGCAGTTTGCAAGACGGGTTTCTGTACCTGAGTACTCTTGACCGATTGCATGATTATCGGCGGCTGTGTCTTGGCCTGCCGCGCGCCCCATGCTTGCAACGGAGTTGGTCTGGCCATAGAAGCTTGCGTGCTCGGAGATATAGCTGTGACCGTAATGGGACTCGGCGAACCAGCAGAAGTCGGACCCGAGTAGATTCCGGACGACGGACTTTTCCGGTAGTCTTGCTGAGACTGCGTAGGACTCTGCCTGTTTTGTATGGAGACACTGTAAGACGGTGGTTGCACCGGCCCGGCCGATGAAGAAGACACTATAGGATACGGCGGTGGTGGTTCGACTTGAGTATTAGCGTTGTTATTACCGGTTTGATATATACTGAGAGCCTGTATTTGCTGGGAGAGCTGCTGTTGAACCTGAGGTCCGTTTTGAACGATCATAGGTTGACGACTATTCGAATTGTTGTTCGAACTTGCCACCGGACTTGTACCCCTTTGCGGTAAATTCACCGACGTCGAAATAGGTCCGGTATTGCCAGGTGTGGTGGGCGGTGGTCGTGTAGGAACCACCGGAGCAGGAGACATACGTTTCAGCATTTGCTGCATATTAGTCGGCACGTTCGGCTGATTGTACGGGGCGTGAGGCGGTGGCGGTGGAGGCGGTGTAGAACTGCATCTAGGCGGCGGAGGAGGCGGTGGTTCTCGCTCTACGAAATTACTCGGAGAATATTGACGACTTAATTGCGTGTGTGGACTGAGCTCTGTCAATCGAGGACTATCGGATCGCGAGCTTCCCGCTCCGCTATCCAACACGGGGCTGCCGCGTTGTAAATTCAATTCTCTTTCCAAACTTGGTTTCCTTATAAGTTTGGTGTTTAATTTACCTAGTCCATTCAACGATTCTACTTGTGCTTGTTTCAAAAATTCTATAGCTGCATCCAAACGCCAACTGCCCAGCTTCAAAGCTCGTAACGCAATTTCCTGTGTATTTAAAGATTTCCATCGTGTTATGTTACATTATGATGCTCCATTTCAAAAATGTTTAGACTTTAAACTGACTTACCTCGGAGTAACCCATTGCTAATAGTTGTGCTAGTAATTGTCGTTGATCCGATTTATCGATGGTAGAACCAGAAGCACCGGAGAGACCGCTGAGACCAGAGGCAGAACTAATACCACTGGTCGTGGATAATGTAGATATAGTACTCGCAGCACTGGAACCTACTTCGCTGGCTCCTCCAATATTTGCGAAGGGCAGCAACGAATTACGAATTTCAGCCAAGGCCTTCTGATGGTATCCGGAGCCACGTGTGCTCGATTTATTAACCGCGGGTGGATTCATAGTGACCCATGCTAGGTCCCTTAAGACCTAGCTTTAATCCGGCTGTGATATATATATGTATATATGTATATATATATACACACACAAGCACGCATACATACATCTAAAACATAATATTACCGCATATTCTTAGAGCGTTATAATACTTCTACAGTACATTTTTGTTGTGTTCCATACAACATCGTTCACAGCCATTACTTTTCCCATTAAGATTTCATGCATTAACCATATAAATAAATAATTCGATCTTACTAGACAATTATATAAGTTATCGTAAGCCTGGCGTTATTTCTATACTAACGGAATTGCCATAGGTATTAAACGAGTCCCTGCAGAAAAAAAAGAAGACAACAGAATAGAAAAACAGAATGCTTACTGGATCAGTTTGACGTTAACAAGTCCTTGTGTAATATCTTTTCAACGATCGTACAATACAAAGTGCACACAAAACCCATTGATTTCTGTACCTAATGCCAGCAGACATTGCTAATTATAATACTATTTCCTATCAAAGTACTAGCGATTGTACACGCTATGAAAGTTACATTGATCTCAATGCGTCGACAGGCCCCGAAATATGTAATTAATTATCTTATAAGTTTCTGGCATAGCGCAAAATTCTTTTAAATCATCCATAATTGTATGTACATATACACACATGCATATGTATACATACACGTGCATACGCATACATATATACATACATACACGAACACGAATTCAATATATTTATATGTACTACATCCGCATTGACCCGCGCGCGGGTGCGCATACACACATGTACACGTGTGTATGTATGTATACGTAGAGGTACGGGTATATGTATATATAATTTGGAACCATCTATTATCGAATAAAATACACTCGTATGTAATCTCACAAACGTTTCTCCGTATCTCTGTGCATGATGTCGAGATCGATCTGTAATCTAACCTATTCGTTAAATATCTAACCGATCATTTTCGAGAGTCTTTTACATACAAAATGAGCTACAGTAACACACTTTTCTCGAAAACAGCCAAACATTGGCGAACAAATGTCTTGAAATAAAGTTCGACCGATGCAACAATCGGGAGAGAACGACTTCAAAGCATATTCTATTCTCACGTTTCCACAGAATCCATGTGACGAGAGTAACGTGTACGTAGAACTTTTGCTTCACTATTTCTCTTTAAGATCAATTCTACGATATTTCGATACACAGTCTTAATTAAATCAGCAACAACAAAGAAAGATACAGCCGTAAATTACCAAAGTAACTGGCAGCCATTTTGAAGTGCCACATTCCTACACCGACTTGACACTCTTTTTCGTAATTTGCGGTGTACACAGAGCTTGTGCGCGAAAAAATAAATTCATCTCTGTAATTGATCTTGTAATATTTTTAACATACAATATTTCGTATTTGCCAACGTACGCGGTAGGTGACCTTTCAAAACGTATATTCGAAAGAATAATCGTCCAAGCATATTTCTTCGATAATATACAACTGCAGTTGGCTCTGCGTACCAAATAGTAGATATCGAGATTATACTAATCGTTTCTATTCTTCTGTGTATTAACCGAATCATTTTCTATGTACGATTTATTCGTACACAAGACATTTAAATCTATGTACATAAATAAATAGTCTAATTTTCTTTTAAGGTTATGCTTTCCTGGTAACAATTTTCTCTTCAACTTTACTTATTACTTCATGATTATCGAAACTATCGGATGTTATTTTTCAGAACTGTACAGAACGAAAGGAATAAAGTGAAAATAAAATATGTAGAAACGTAGAAATAATTCACGCGGAAGACCGTTTCCGTCTTTTTCTTATTTTTTTTGCCATTACAATAAGTTACATACAACAACACGACAAATCGAGTGATTTTTCTGTCGCGTCAGACGACGTATTTTATAAGTCCAGTCGTAAACAGAAAACCAACAAAATTAAGTTAAATTCGAAGAGGTAAAATGAACAAGACTAACTGTTTTATATGTATTTAGATACATACATGTACGTATTATGTATATACATATTATGCTTTCATAATGTACATTATTGGAATTTGTTTACTGAAGTTTTCATTTTACGAATAAGATACTTACATATAAATACATACAATATACTTTAATTTTTACATCCATAACAGTAATTATAATTACATACTTTAAATATATATATATATACATGTATAATTGTAGTTTTACTGCGAATTTTTCAGCGTTTCGATTAGATGACGAAAAGATACCAAATCATAACACGAGAAATTATAAAGAAATTTACTAAATAATTCTATCATCCACCATTCTGACAATGAATGTTTCTTTCACTATTTATATATTTACCTATTATATGTGTATATGTATCCACCCTATGTGTACATATATGTATATTAAAAAATAACAAACCGAGAGGAAGCAAGATCACCTGTGAAATTCAAGTTTTGGTTAGAAATTCGTATTTCATCCCATTTCGGCGGATAACAAATCGAATGATACCATTTTCGAAATAATTGTATATAGATATACAATTCATCAAAACAAAGAGTTCCTTTTCGAATTGAAATAAATTGCTATTATATCCGTAGCGTAATCAAATCGGATCCAAAATGCCGATTCGGAGGTTGGAATGAATTGAAAGTAAATGATTTTTATTTCAATGTAAAATGTGTGAGAAGTGCTACAATTTATTCAGTAGTTTAGATTTTAATTTCGTACACTTGTTATCAGGTATCGAGTTCGCATATAAAGGAGAATCGCTGCTAACATCATGGTAGCTCATGTTATGTGTTTAACATCCTCTGGAGGAATTCCATTGTTCTCTCGACAAAAAGGAGAAGGAGATCCGGTGAATAGATAGGAAAGTTTATAGAAGAATTGTTTGGAAATTTATTTTGATGTTTTACAGATGACATTTTCGAAAATCGCATCGCTGAATGGTATTCACATGTTTCTTAAATCACAAGACATTAAACTTATGTATACTGACTTACCAGACACCACTGTTATGTGGAAAGAATTCAATGAAAGCATTACTTTGATAGTTATCGCGAATGGAACTACAAAGTATGTTTTAACTGAATTTCTCGATGCTGTTTTTGGAGCAATGGTTTTATTTGTTGGCATAGACGAACTAAAGAGCGCAAAAAATATAGAGAAACTTAAGAAGGACATGCGTTCCTGTAGCCCGCTTGTTGATAATTTATTACAATGTCTCGACGCAGGAGATGGAATTTCATTAAAAATCGACATCATTAATATGACAGAATGCATTATGTGCCTTGAAAATAACATACTTCAGGTAATCGAAATTTCATATAACTCGCTGACTTTCTTAGATATTCAATAACAATATATTAAAGACTTGTTTAGAAGGCTACATGGAATGTTTAGATTCCATGTACGGATGTATTTTAATACACGGCTGCTTAGCTGTTGCTACGGAAGGATGGTGGAGTTTGAATCCTATCGAAAGGAAATTGTTAATAACGGTTGTAGCTATCGAAAGCGTTTGTACAACACGCGACATTCCAGTATTTTTACCTTATAAAAGTCCGAATGTAAGTACTCTTACGAACAATTCTACAGACATAACTATGTTGAAGCAGTAAATTACAAATATAATGCAAGAGGCAACGTAGGTGGCTTTCCGATTAGTATCTGTTACATTGATCAATCACATAGAAGTGTTAGCATTATGCGGACCAAATCCAGAATTATTGGAGGTTGAGAGATTGGCTGTACAATGCTGGAAGAATTCCATTGATACTTTAAATAACGTTGAACTGTACTATCCAAGGAATTTACCTATATCGATGAACTTGGATTCAGAAGCGCTCGGGTAATATTTCGGATCGCTTTGTATATATCTATCACTCGTAGGACATTTTTAGGATGCTTCTACTCTCTGTTTTGTTTCTAGATTTCTCCTAGTGAATTATAAAGTGCAAAAATTTGTACTTTGTAAAAACGATCGATATGCTAAAACTAGAATCAGCGTATCTCACAGACTAGACATATTGAGAACTTTTTATCATCAAGCTGTTGAAACTTTTATATTATCTTCGGTATCCGAAGATGATAGTAACGAAGACAATGGGAATTTTAGCAGTGTTAAAGAAATATATTTATGTTCGGAATATCATAAGTGTCATGCAGTTAAACACAGCGATCACATACTTTGCATTCTATATGCCTCCGTAGTTCCCACGAACACAATGAGATTAATTTGTCAGAAAATATTGAAAATGTTGCTTACGGATAAGCAAAATTGTTGGTAAACGGAAGTATATACATTCATTTTACACTTTTGTATTGTACTACTATCGACGAAGCCAGCATAATTCTTCCCGCTTCTTTTGATATTAAATTTTTATACTTTTTTTCAATAAATGAATAATGATAATAACGATGAGAAGTATACCATCTTCATTTTTTCGTGTAATTCCCACCAAGTGCAATTTTCTCGACATTTTTCTTGCGCGCCATTCAGTAAACCAATACTTCTAATTGCTCACCGAAAGTCAGGTCGTTTGGTAAAATTGGAAAAAGGTTATCGTCTTTTTAAAAGGATCCAAACACTTTACACTGACGGTATACACTGGTATACACAATACACTTACACACATACATATCTGCATACCGGTGGGGCGAGCACATGCGACATGCGAGTCGTTGATAAAAAAATAGACATTGCATATATGTAAATATATAAAAAAGAGTGAATAATCAGAGGGGGAACAAAAAAATATTTATATCTAAATACATATGTACACGTTACAATTTACAATTTACAATTGAAATGTGTATATTAGTAAGAGAAATATCGATAAGAGAATTCGATATGATGTATATGTTAGAACAGTATTTCATTTAAATAGGTACGATGTGTTACGGTTGTTATCTCGGACACATTGATTATATTCTAATTTTTCTTCCTAGTGAGTATTAAAAGATGAGTAGTAGTTTAACAGAAATTATGGTGGAATCAAAATCATACAACGCGAAAGACTTTTATATTGGGCTAGGACTCGCGATTGGTTCGAGTGGTTTTATAGGTTAGTGCCTTAGAATTATATTAAGTGTTTTCCACACAAGTTACTTACTTTTTCTAATTCTCCTATACTATGATGATCAATTAGGAGCTAGTTTTATTATAAAAAAGAAAGCATTGATTCGTCTTCAAAGATGCGGCGGGTTACGAGCATCGTCTGGAGGGTTTGGTTACTTGAAAGAATGGATATGGTGGGCTGGTCTCCTTTCAAGTAAGTAGTTGTATATAATTTCTTAGCATAACTACGGCTATGTCTTCTAAAACTGTATTTTCGCATTCAAGTGGCGATAGGAGAAGCAGCTAATTTTGCTGCTTATGCTTTTGCACCAGCTTCCTTAGTTACTCCATTGGGAGCACTCAGCGTTCTAATATCTGCGATATTAGCATCAAAGTATTTAAATGAGAAACTCAACTTATTTGGAAAGGTAAAAGCTAATATTTTACAATATACATATGTACATCTAACATGGATATAAGTAAATATGTTTCTTTCAGATCGGTTGCCTATTATGCGTATTAGGTTCTACGATGATTGTACTCCATTCTCCCAAAGATGAAGAAGTTAGTACGTTAAACGAGTTAGTAGATAAAGTAAAAGATCCAGGTTATATTATTTACATATTAATAGTAATGTTATACAGTCTGTTAACAATTTTTTATTTCGGTCCTGCTTATGGAAACCAAAATATTATGGTATATATCTGCCTATGCTCGTTCATTGGATCGTTAACTGTTATGAGCTGTAAGGGACTAGGGCTAGCTTTGAAAGAAACCATTAGTGGATCTAACAACGGGTTTACAAACTGGTTAACGTGGGTTCTTTTATTTACCGTAATACTATGTATCAGCGTACAAATGAATTATTTGAACAGGTCGTTAGATTTGTTCGAAACTACGATAGTTACACCTATTTATTACGTTATTTTTACGTCGTTAGTGATAATCGCATCCGCGATATTATTTAGAGAATGGGAGAACATGGGAACCGAAGACATTCTAGGATGCTTTTGCGGTTTTCTCACGGTGATCATCGCAATATTTTTATTAAACGGATTTAAAGAATTAGACATACACTATGGTAATATCAAGCATATGTTAAGACCCAAAAGGGAATTGCATCTAAGCAATAGTACCCAATGGAACAATGCTGACGAACAAAGATTAATAACAAGATTAGACACAGAACTAGAGCATTCGTATGGCGCCTAAGGATTAGTCGAACAAATTGTGACAAGCACTATGTAAGAATTCAGATCTATGTATATATTGTACAATATTGTAAAGGTATTAATTTATTAATAGAATATCGTGTTCACAGAAAGACTTTTATTTGGTACAGTAAATATCTGTACATTGCAAGTGCAATCTATCGATCTATTCTATAATATTTACATCATATTTTTCATTTTTACTATTGTTCGATTTTTACTACGCACCGTTTTCATTTATTTAAAGTCATACGTTACCATGTCTGAATGTAATATTCTGTTTTTGTGTACACGGTTCTTATCCATTTAAATAAATTACTACAAACCAAATGCGTAACAAAGTAAAAAGAAAATGTTAAAAGATTTGTGTACCACGCAATAGGTACACATTGTATAATAAAATAAATAAATAAATAAGATAAGTATCGTCCAGTATCGTCTTATTATGTCTTTTCAACATAATAAAAAGAGAGAGTGTGTGTGTGTTTGTATATGGATTTGAATAAGTATACACAATTTATTATTGTGTATACGATCGGAATGATTACAAGGTTAACAGAGGAAAAGGACACAAGGACATACATAAAATGACACGATAAATTATACACGTATTATTATACGGGATCAAAGTGTCGATTTCGTGTATCAACCAGTATCAACGGATGACTTGGTATTGCGTTATGCATGGTCATAATGGCGTTCAGTTTAGCCGCCTTTTCATATATTGTGGCATTAATCGTGGATGCTTTTTTAATATTTTTTGCAATATTTCACGTACGTATACAATTCGTAAATGATAATGACGTATTTTCGTACGTAACGTTAGATGGAGACGCGGGCGAACAAACGATAACAATTATTTCTAACCTAAACTACTTTACACGTACTATTTATTTAAATAGATCTCTGCTAAATTGGTTATATATATATATTTACGTTTCAGGTCATTACATTCGATGAATTAAAAACTGGCTATAAAAATCCAATCGAGCAATGTAACAGTTTAAATCCGGTGAGACTGAATAATTTATTTGTTAATTGTCAAATACTTTCAATGTTTGACAATGACATACACATTCTGAAGGTTCGCAGGTTTAATTTTACTATGTATTTACATTTCAGCTAGTTATTCCGGAGTACGGTTTACATATTCTTATCAATTTCTTGTTTCTAATAAGTGCACAATGGTTCTCGTTACTCCTAAATATGCCATTGATAGTTTATCATTTGTGGAGATATTATCACAGACCAGTGATGTCAAAGCCAGGTCTATACGATCCCACCAGTATACTAAATGCTCAAGTTCTTACAGCACACCAAAGAGAAGGATGGATTAAACTTGCATTTTATCTTCTATCATTTTTCTATTATTTGTATGGGTAAGTTTCGCTGTCGTTTTTTAAACGAATCACCAAGTTTTGATAAAATTGTCTTTTATTTCTTTTCTTCCAGCATGATTAGTTCGTTGATTCAATGAGGAAACTCTTTTCTACTGTAATTTCAATTATAACAAGACATCTTTGGTATAATACGCTTCGTAAATGTAAATTGTTTGTATAAATAAACTTGAATGACAGAACAAAGTACATCAAGTCACGTTGCAATTTTATATACTACTTGACTACTATGTACTACGATTTTTTCATTGTATTTACTTATAATCATTATTATTATTAGTAATATATTTACAATGAATTTACCATTGTTACTGTACTATACTTGCATACTGTATACATTACGTATAGTAAGTTTATGTATTGTTGTAGGTGTAGAAGACCTACTGCGCAGTCAACTCTGCGCAGGCTATCCGATAAGAGAAAGTGAGATGAGAGTGAGAGAGATCTCTGCACTAATCTCATTGTCAGTGTCAGTGAGTCGCTGTTTTGCTGTTTGTCCATCGCTACCAGGACAGCGCTGTGATAGCACAGCATAGCACAGCGAATCGTCAGCCAATTAGGGCCATTAGGGCACAGCAATTTTAGAACGTACTTACGTAGGCACCGATGTAGTTCACCTATCTCGTGTATTAAGAATTTCGTGCCCTGAAATATTAGCGGCGTGAGAGTTTCAGCGAATATAATCCTAACCTCAATTCGTGTCGACCACCTAATCAATTTTTCTAAATTAATCATCGGAAGTGTTATATCCGGAAACAATTAATAGATTTGTTTACAAAGTAATCATTTCGTATACGAGTTCAGTGTGTTATACCATTGCGAGGAGTACTGTGCGTAATAAAACGAAATGCCGACGATCAATGTCAAACGTGACTTATTATTTAAGGCACTTGGCAAAACATATTGTGAGTACTATCTTAGTATATTTTTTACCATATTAAATGGTACCATTTATTATTTACATCAATTTAAAGTACAATACCAATCGATACTGTTTTACATTTAGCCGATGAAGAGTTTCAAGAATTATGCTTCAAATTTGGTTTGGAGTTGGATGAAGTGGTACGTATACTTTCAGCTTCGTGACTTTTTATATAAATGATCTTAATGAACTTTGAACCTTAAGACAACGGAGAAACAAATGATAATGAAAGAGAAAGGCGTAACTGCGACTAAAGAAGCATCCGAGGAAGTTATATATAAAATCGATATACCGGCGAACAGATACGATTTATTATGTCTGGAAGGTTTAGCTCTAGGCCTCTTGGTATTTTTAAACAAGTAAGTATAATTGCACATGTTATGTGCTCGTATGCGCACACGTGTATACATATGGAATAGTATTATTATATTTGCGGGTTGGTTAGCAATTATGAATGTTTTGATATAGAATCAATATACCACAGTACACAGTGACGTTTCCAAGTACAGTGCAAAGAATGTTCGTGACAGACAAGGTACATTCGAAGAAATCTTTGTTTTGCTAGTAAAACATGTAACTGTAATATAGACTTTCTTATCGTTTCATATTTTAGTGTTCAAAGGTCAGAGAACACATTGTTGCAGCTATTTTGCGCAATGTCGTGTTTACAAGCGATTCTTACAATAGTTTTATCGATCTTCAAGACAAGTTGCATCAAAATATAGGAAGAAAACGATCCTTGGTATCGATCGGTACTCACGATCTGGACACTGTTAAAGGTCCATTTTGTTACGATGCCAAACCACCGAAGGATATACGTTTTAAACCACTTAATCAAGACAGGGAGTATACAGGGGAAGAAATAATGGATTTGTACGCCGTGAGCATTCCAGAATTTTAATGTGGATATTATTGAATTTCGTTTAGAAATGAAAGAAAATGATTAATAGAAGTATATTTTCTTAGAATCATGCGCAGTTAAAGCAATATCTACACATTATAAAAGACAGTCCAGTTTTCCCTGTGGTGCGAGATATCAATGGGGTCATATTATCACTTCCACCCATAATTAACGGAGATCATTCAAAAATCACGCTCGATACTAAAAATGTATTGATAGAATGCACAGCGACAGACCTTACAAAGGTAATTGTAAAAATAACGTTCTTTCGACGTGCAGCAGAAAAAACATTCCTTATGCATATTTGCAGGCGAGAATAGTATTAGACACTATAGTTTGTGCCTTTAGTCAATACTGCGAGGCGAAAGACACGATAGAAGGAGTAGAGGTTGTATATCATAATGATGCAGTATTTTATTATCCTGACTTGAAATATCGAATAGAGGAAATTGATTGCGAGACAGCAATAAATTACATTGGTGTGCAGCAAACTCCAGACAAAGTGGCCAAGCTGCTTTCAAAAATGTCGTTGAAAAGCTCGGTTGGAAATGGTAAAACGTTACACGTAGAAGTGCCTCCCACAAGGCACGACGTGATACACGCTTGCGATATTTACGAAGACATCGCTATAGCGTACGGATACAATAACATTAAAAAAACTATACCATACTTTTCAACAGTTGCCGAAGAGGTTCGAACAAATACCATTAACTGTCTTGTTTATCGAAGGACAAAGAAAACCAAAGTATAACTTGTTTCCATTTGAAATTTAGTTTCCACTTAATAAACTATCCGATCAATTACGCATGGAGTTGGCTTGCACTGGATTCACGGAGACACTGACCTTCTCATTGGTACAAAACATATTTACTAAAATATGCACAACCATGTATCAATTGAATCCGTTTAAGCTGTATTCTTTGCCATAGTGTTCCCGTGAAGATATATCCGATAAATTGGGTCGTAAATTGGAAAGTATACCAGCGGTCCACATATCGAATCCGAAGACATTGGAATTTCAGGTATGACGGTCTCATTCGTAATGATAAACTTTGTTTCGTGTTTTATGGTATACACAGATGTTATAGGTAGCCCGAACAACTTTGCTACCAGGATTATTGAAAACGCTAGCTGCTAATAAGAATATGCCTCTTCCTCTGAAGTTATTTGAAGTCTCCGATGTTATATTGAAAGATAACAAGACGGAAACTGGTGCACGCAATGTTCGACATTTGTGCGCCGTTTATTGCAACACGTCGGACGGTTTTGAGATCATTCATGGTTTACTAGACAGAGTGTTGCAAGTATTGGAAATACCACGGAGCATTGATGGAAACGACAAGGGATACCGTCTTCGTACGGCCGACGGTAATTCTATCTAATGACACATCATGCTTACGACACATCATTTCAACAACGATACGAAGAATACAGTATCTATCTCGTGTAACTTGCGTTTCCTTCAATATTGTTTTCTTTTCCAGATCCCACGTATCTTCCTCAACGGTGCGCAGATATTTTATCTTACGGAAAAGTAATCGGCAAAATGGGCGTCCTACATCCGGACGTAATCACAAAGTTCGATTTGAATATGCCTTGTTCTGCATTAGAGATCGATATCGAGTCTTTTCTATGAAAATGAAAACGAAAACTGGTCTATTTTGTAAACTACTGTTAAATAACCGAATAAACTGCTTTTTACTTGAACCGAAATCTTTGAAAGAATTGAAGTGTACTCTAGGGAAAAAACTGTAGATTAGAAACCAAATAAACGTAACACGAGTACGCCTCTAAATTTACTTTGTTCGAACCTGTAGTACACGGGCGTGATGATATCACGGTGCATCGGAGGCGTACATCAAACTGCGTCGGCTTACGTTCGTCGATACGTGAAACGATTTAGAGAGAACTGAAATTGCTAAGATAGACAGTAATGAAGAATTATATAAAGAGAGGAGAGAGTATATACGCGAAAAATAATAGATAAAGCGGATATGCGTGACTCAGGGGGCAAAATCCATGATCGTTTTGTAACGTGGAAGTTGCGGTTTAAAATTGCCCGCCATGGAGAAGCAAAGATGGCTCGCCGAATCGTATGGAATGATATAGATGGTCGAGGAGGCATCTGGGGGTCTCGGAGTCGGCCATAGTAGAAATGGCGGGTGTTAGCTTACGTGAATGACGGCGATCGTGCTCGAGATTATTATTGAAAAGCAAGTGTTCTGTGTGTGTTTTGCGACACGGAAACGATACCTTAGTATCATATGATTCATCTGGAAGGTAAAGATGCAGAATGTAGCACAAGGAACGACCTCGGATAGTCAGAAGCACGAAAAATCATCAAGCGTTCACCACGACATTGGAAAGACGTCGTCGACTCCCCAGTCTTCGAACTCCAGTCCTACGAAGTCAGAGACCGAGACCTTCTCCGAGTTGCAGCCACGCTTTATGGCAGACTCGTCAGACAGCGAGGAGGACAGTGTTTCAGAGGTAAATCGAGTTAAAAAAGCATGCCACGTCGTGGATAAGATATTGCTGCGACGAGAGGTTGAACGTACGCATGCACGCACCTACACGCACTACACACGTACACATGAACGCGCGCGCGCTCGCTCGCTCGGGAGTACTCACACATACATACATACATACACACACACACCTACAAATTCGTTGGTAGCTTCTGTCGTCCGTCTCGTCCAGTCACCACCACCTCCCCTCTGCCGTTTGCCCTGCTACTCCATTCGTTCGTTCCGTTCTTCTTCTTCTTCTTCTTCTTCTTCCTTCTTATATGCACACTTGTATTCCTGATTTTGCTCTCTCTCTCTCTCTCTCTCTCTCTCTCTCTCTCTCTCTCTCTCTCTCTCTCTCTCTCTCACTCACTCTCATTCTATCTGTACGTGGTGTGTGTGTGTGTCGCGCGCGAGAGCTCATTGTGCGAGTGGTGCGCGCGTGCGTATATACATATTTAGAAGGTGTGCGTGTATATAGACGTGTACGTGGAGGGGCACATTCGCACCAGCTTTCGATGAAATTTACTCGACTTGATGTTGATCTTTTCCTCAATATTTTCTTACTCCTTCGCAATCTCTTTCTCGCCGCTGCATCGCAGAAAATTCATTCGACAACATGTGCAACGGAAAAGACTCGGACACGACACGACGGTGTGCCTAGAGTCCGAAAAGTTGTCAATTAGTATGTTATTATTTTTTCAAGCCGACTCGCCTGGATTTTCGTGTGTACGAAAGTGCGATCGCGATAGGAACGTTTGCGGGACAGGTAAAGTTATTGTTCGTCGGGAGCAATCTAGAAAAATGATCGCGATGCGTAACGTATGCCGAAACGCGTGAAATTATGTCATATCGTTTATTGCCATTACACGCGTGTACTCGTACATTCTGCCAAACGAGCTGTCCGTTAGGAATGAAATCGAGAATTCAACGATATCGGAGGAACGAAATTTCTCCGTACTAAAAGTACGATGTAGAAATTTGACATCGATCACGCAGGATCGGTGACATAACCATAAAACGGTAACTGGCAGTTCGTCTCGGGACAAATTGTAGTTCGATGTCTTAATTAAGGGTAAAGTAAAGACTAAAAAGGAATTCATGTAGGTTATATAATAGGGATGTATGCGTTAATAGTTAATCGTGAGTGAGTGTCACATTAACTTGCGTGCACGATGCAATTATGAAAACTAATGACCTGCTGCTTCGCATATATATATATATATGTATATATATACATATTTGAAACTTTTTTTTGGTCGACTCTCGCTTTTACGTGTTCTGAAATTTTGATGAAAATCTCGGTCGTCTCGTCGATACCATAACATCTATAGGAGGAAACGGAACGAAACGAAACGAAAGGAAAGGAAAGGAAACGAGACGAGACGAGACCAGACGAAACGAGACGAAACGAGACGAAACGAAACGAGACGAAACGAAACGAGATGAAACGAGATGAAACGAGACGAGACTCCTTCATTGAAACTACACGATACGGAATCGACGATGTGTGTAGGATTATTTTCGCGTATCGTAGTTTTGCATGTCCTATGATTGAACACGTACGTACTCGGGACATGTATGTATAAGCATTGGGTAAAGAACTCTGGTTAGCTGCACTGCATAACGAAGCGTGTGCGCACGCACGTGTACGCCTGTATACATATACGTATATGTATATGCTTATAGAAGTGGTCACTTATTACACCTATAGAGACAAGTGCGCGCGTATAGAGGCATGTACGTACGTTTTGCGCGTGCGTGCGTGTCACACGTTACAGTGCGTTAGTAATTTCGTCCGCGACGTAAACTCGGCGATGTAGGTAGACATATTTCTCGCGGGTGCGCGTATCTCGCCATAATGCCTCTATTTCGTTTACCTGCTCGCGCGCGCACTTGCATGTGCATGCGTGGCCTGCGTGTCTGCGTGTAGAAGCGCGCGCGAGCGCGTGCGCGTGCGAGTGTATTTTACGTCCGTTTGCACTACGTTGTGCGCCACCCAGCGGAGTTCTCCTCGGCTGCGTTTCTCGCGTATTCGTGCGAGTTCGTGAGCCTGCTTGTCTGCTCGGTCGCCTTTACTTACCTTCCTTAGACGTTGATAGGTGTATTTCTACCTTGATCCTAACAACTAGTTCTTTCTGTAGCACTGTCAACGAGCTGTTTCAGCTCTATTCTTGCCATCGTCTTTACCGGTTGCTCGGCTCTCCTGTGTCGCTCGTGTTCGTGGGGTGGAAATTGTGGAGAGCAGAGCCACCATATTATTTGATATTCTACCAGCAGCGGTTATATAGCAATCGTAGTTTTTCCTCGGGATTTCTTTTTCCGGTGCGATCGTATCGTATTCATTTGATAAGTGTTTGAACGAGCGAACGGTACACGACCATTTCTTTTTTACTTTGGATTGAACAAACAAACGAAACGCGTACGTACACACGCAGAGTGTAGCAAGGAAGTGTCAGTTTCGTCCTTCTTGGAATGGCTGCACATTGTTCTTATGTCTCTGTAGTAACTGGCAAGCGGTTTTAGTCGTTTCAAGAAGATAGGATACTTTCACCTCTCTTCTGATTTGCTTTTATGTCTCATCGGTTTCCATTCGTCGCGCGAGAGGATATGACCTCTACGCGAGATGTACGTACGATGATTAAGATTATGTGAAGTTTTTACCTTACTCTTAGAAATTACTGTACAGATTTACTCGTCAGTCGAACGTACACCACGGTCCTTTTATTCTCACACTTATTTTTTCAACGAATCACGTATCGTGTAACATTCTTTTGTAGTGGTCAACTCTTTGTTCCATTCGCGATTTTTTTCGATTAAACTGCGATGTTTAATGTATACCTTTCGAACTGCAGTATAGTTCCCATCGACACTGTCTCTTGTATTTTCGCGACATTGTGTCGTACAAAGTAACCTCAATTTCCGAAAAATGCTTTCCTGAAAACATTCTTTTCCATTATCAGAATGTTTCTTCTGCTTGTTGCAAGGAAACATTGAAACTGTAATGACTCAGCAATTCATTCGGTTAATTTGTATATTGTCCTTCTGTCTTTCGTACTAAATGTGTACAGAGATACACGATTGGATCTTACGCAGCTAGTATTCTCAGCCTTTGGCGATAGAATATTCTACTTTCATTAAAAATTCTAATAGCTTTACGCGAACATAAAGTCAGCTTATTTTTGTTGAAAGAACACTACAAAGTTTGCTCGAGATTTGCCAAACTTTACGAGAGATCATAAAATATTTCATTCTTGTCTTCGCGATATCGTGTTCTCCCTTAATTAAAAGCATACATCATTTTTGTGTCTATTTTCTCTTGTGTGTTTATCTAAGTAGTGTCCGCGATGACATTCGTTTCTAAGAAAACCGTTGTTTTGTAACTTACAGGTGGAGTGTTTTGCAATTGATCAGGTTGAATTAGACGAAGGTCATCATTTAGAATCATCCAAGTTTTTATTGCCTCCGGAAGATCCAGAGAGATCTGTGGACCCTGAAACTCAGGCACGGTTAGAAGCCTTATTGGAAGCAGCTGGTATTGGCAAGTTGTCGTCGTCAGGCGATGGAAAGCACTTGGCTGACCACGAAGTGCTCCGTCGCTTAACATCAAGTGTTTCTTGTGCATTAGATGAAGCAGCAGCTGCATTAACTCGAATGCGCAGCGATAATCCACGCACACAAAACGAAAAACGCTCTCTAGTAGAGGCTTGCACAGACGGAGACGTCGGTACTGTCAGGAAGTTATTAACGGAAGGACGCAGTGTTCACGAGACTACGGAGGAGGGAGAGAGTTTGCTCTCTCTCGCCTGCTCAGCTGGTTACTACGAACTTGCTCAGGTTGGAATGTTACTTGAGCATTCATTTTGTTCTTAGTACTCGCAGAAAATTTTATTCGAAAGCACACGATAAAAGTATTTGATGAACATGGAATCGAGGTAGTGCGGTATTTAAAGAATATACACCGTGTAAATAGATCTATTATCTGCCAAAAACTGGATAGTTACTTCGCATAATGTATCTTGTACTCTCTTTCGATCGTGTACAAAAAAACAGTTTTAACCTTTTAACTTTCTGCGGACGAGAACTTTCTTAAGTGTTATACGAACAAAAAGATATGTTTCATGAAAATATATGCGGTATTACTCGAAAAGAAGAATTTTTCGTGTCCGCAAAGAGTTAATTACTGAGCTAAAAAGATTTTGGATAACCAGAGCATTCCTCTTCAACAGAGGAACGTATTTGTATCGATGAAAATATTTATGAAAATTTTCGGCTATTTATCTCTATTTTGTATCGCTTGTGTACTTGTTTTTGTCGCGAAGAGATTAATTCGATATTCGATTGCTTTCTTTGATCGATTCGAGTATGTTATCATATATAAATGTTGTAATATATATTTTATTGGTAAACAGGTACTATTGGCAATGAATGCAAACGTAGAGGACCGTGGTATAAAGGGGGATTGTACCCCTTTAATGGAAGCTGCCAGTGCAGGGCATGTGGATGTTGTAAGCTTGCTTATCGCTCACGGAGCTGATGTTAATTCTCAATCTACTTCAGGTATAAAATTTGACAGAAATAATATGGCATTGTTAAAAAAATGTAATATCATGGATTGTTTTTAATATCGAAAAAACTGACCATCCCGTCCACTTGCAGAAATAAAAAGTTAAACGATTGTACTTATCTGTAGGTAATACTGCCCTTATGTATGGCTGTGCGGGTGGCCATGAAGAGGTAGTGCGAGTATTGTTAGACGCGGGTGCCAATGTAGAGGATCACAATGAGAATGGTCATACACCGTTAATGGAAGCAGCCAGTGCTGGACACGTTCCAGTAGCTAAGATCTTACTACAACACGGCGCCGGAATTAATACTCATTCCAATGAATTTAAAGAATCGGCGCTGACACTGGCCTGCTATAAAGGACATTTAGAAATGGTTCGCTTTTTGTTAGAAGCTGGTGCAGACCAGGTATCCTTCGATGCTACTTGTCTTACCTACAGCCTAACTATGTTTCGTACGTGCGAGATTACAAACATCTCCATTTCTAGGAGCACAAAACCGATGAAATGCACACTGCCCTTATGGAAGCATCGATGGATGGTCATGTAGAAGTAGCTCGGTTACTCTTAGATTCGGGCGCGCAAGTCAATATGCCGACAGACAGTTTTGAATCTCCGTTAACATTGGCTGCTTGCGGAGGTCACGTTGATCTTGCAATGCTTTTGATCGAGAGGGGAGCAAATATCGAAGAAGTAAACGACGAAGGTTATACTCCGTTGATGGAAGCAGCGCGTGAAGGTCACGAAGAAATGGTTGCTTTACTTCTAAGTCAAGGTACTGTACAGGGGTTGTTGATCTACAATGTTCTTGATCTATGATTCACACAGAGTAGGAGTATATCATATAATATAATTATAATTTTAATGTAATACAGTAATATAGTACAGTATAATATAATGAAATCTTTATTTTCCATGATCTACACACAGGAGCGAATATCAATGCTCAAACGGAAGAAACTCAAGAAACAGCGCTTACTTTAGCTTGCTGTGGTGGTTTTTTAGAAGTCGCAGACTTTCTAATTAAAGCAGGAGCTGACATCGAATTGGGTGCTTCTACTCCTCTAATGGAAGCTGCGCAAGAGGGTCACCTGGAACTTGTTCGTTATTTACTCGAATCCGCGGCAGATGTTCATGCTCAAACACAAACGGGAGATACAGCGTTAACGTATGCATGTGAAAACGGGCATACCGATGTTGCGGATCTCCTACTTCAGTTCGGTGCTGATTTAGTATGTTTCCGATCGTTCTATAATCGTTCGAATCGTTGTATTAAAGAAACTTCTAAAATCTTTTATCTATGATCCCCCCCAATAGTTTCTTAATTCTCACGTCTTAATGCGTAGGAGCATGAATCCGAAGGAGGCAGGACGCCGTTAATGAAGGCATGCAGAGCTGGCCATCTTTGTACAGTTCAGTTTCTTACATCGAAACGTGCAGATGTTAATAGACAAACTACAAACAACGATCATACTCCTCTCTCCTTGGCCTGTGCTGGTGGTCACCTCGCAGTTGTAGAACTTTTACTTGCACAATCTGCAAACCCGTTTCATAAGCTAAAGGTATTGTTTTACGATCAGTTTAACGATTTAGTGGCGGCGATGTTTAATGTTTCGTGCGAATGCAATAGGACCGTAAACTTGTTGTAGGATAATTCTACGATGTTGATCGAAGCTGCAAAAGGTGGACATACCAGCGTTGTACAACTTTTGTTAGATTATCCTCACAGTATTATGATGAGTGCACCGCATAATGCTGCACCTGCGCCAATGTTACTTCCTCAACAACAACAGCAACAACAACAACAGCAGCAGCCGCAACAACAGCAGCCCCAGCAGCAGCAGCAACAACAACAACAACAGCAGCAGCAGCAACCACAGCAGCAACAGCACATAGCACACCAACAATGCATGCCTCATCAACAGCAAGCATCCACGACGCAATCGCAACACCAGCAGCAACACCAACATAGTGCAGAGCAATCGCAAGCGCAAAATCTCCAACCTAAACATAATACACAGAAGTCATTGTTAAGAAAAAATCGATCAGTAACCACGATGCCTGATATGAGTCTTACTTCGGCCGAGGCGCAACAAGTTCGTTCTCAACCCGCAGGCGAAGCGATTGTAGCAACTAAAGACGATACTAACATTTTGGATAAAGGCAGTGGAGGATTTACCAACCTTTCAGAACCGAATATTAGCCTTAGTCCGGCTCCCGCGCCGACACCAGGTTTAAATGTTTCCGAAAGTCGAAAGAATACTCGACAAGAACAAATCTTACATAAACGGCAAATACTTGAAGAGTTACAGGTACGTCTATATTTCTCATGAATTTCTATGCATGTCGTTTTTTCGAGCATGATAATTGATTGTGAACGATGAATATTTCAGAGGGTAGAAAGGGAACTTCAAATAAAGGGCCCAGGCCATTGGTTCTCCGGTTCAGGGAATTCCGTCTCGACTCAACAACAGCCTCAATCGGAAGAGTCCAGTGAATCAGACATGTTATCACCAGGTATGTAAATCCTTCGCCCATCGGAATGTTGTCCGCGGCAATAATAATTGCGTTGCATAAAATATTCTTAATAGTAATATTTCCGATCAAGGTACCAGTCAGGCAATTTCGCGGTATTACGATGCTTTTCTCCAAGGAACGCAAATCGGGCAGGAAATGGCACGTATGTCTTTAACTCCCGAGATTTTTCCTACAACAAATGCACTCTCTCTTGCAACGATACCTGTCACGTCGTCCGTTCCGTTGGTTACCTCTAATACATCTTCTACGACTACGCCGAGTCCTCCAAGCATATCTACGCCTCCTACCGTCATGACTGTATCTCAACCTATTACCGCGAGTAGCGACGTTAGCCAAAACACAGCCATAAGCGATCGCCCAAAGGCGAAGCCTGTCTCGAAAAAGGAGGGGAAAAATATCCGCAAAGCTACCTCCAGTGTAGTAGGTGGAAAATTACAACAGCAACAACAACAACAGCAGCAGCAGCAGCAGCAACAACAACAACAACAACAACAACAGCAGCAACAACAACAACAACAGCAGCAGCAGCAACAACAACAGCAGCAGCAACAGGCAACGTTAATGGCTGGGCTTCAACAGCAATACCAACAAAAACAACGACAACATACCTATCAAGTACAACAGGTGCATCAACTGCAGCAACTTAATCAGCAGCTTCAATTACAGCTTGATCAAGTCCAGGTTCGTCTTTTTGTACATTTGTTATTATTATACATATACTGGAAATGGAAGCATTATGTAAAATACAAACAGGTACAACAACAACAGCAGCAGCAGCAGCAACCACCTCAGCAATCACAAATTCAACAACAATCGTTACAGCCACACCAACAACAGCATTCGCAGACCCAACAGGAATCTGGTCCGGTGACTGCTAACGGAAGCAACATACTCATGCCTACCCAATTAATGTCTCATCTTCATTCTGCGCATACGCATCATCTTCACGATCAGGTAATTTTGAACGATCCGTCGGATTTGTAGCGTTTACGTTTCTCAATTAATACAAATCGCATTTTGCAGCAGGCGACTCAGCAGAATCTTGCAGAGCAGACCGATCCCGAATTGGCAAGACTCCATCGGGATGGTGCCTGTCCTTTTGTCGCTGCTGCTCAGAAAGCAAAGGCGCTATGTACCAGCGAAAGTGTGATCAAGTTGGAAGATGGCACGCATATTCCCTTGGACGACGCTTTCGAAATTTTTCGCTCCATCAGTTTCGACGACACCGTTGACGGTAATTATTTCGACGTCTTTGATTGTCGTTGAGATTTATTGCGGAAATGTTTTGCATTTCAGTAGCGACGGAAGATCAAGAGAAGCTTGAACTGAAAAGGTTAGAAGTTTCAAATAGTAAAGATTCGCAACACCCGCAACAACAGCCGCAGCAACAACAACAACAGCAGCCGCCGCAACAACAGCAACTGCAGCAGCAACAGCAGCAGCCGTCGCAGCAACAGCAGCAATTGCAAAGTGCGCAAATAGTTCAGCAGACGAGCAGTCCTTATACATCTCAAGAATATTTTACGAATCCTGTACTATCAGTACCTTCTGTTTCGTTACCAACCTTGCCTTCGCTTCAAGTCACCAGTGCTGGTGTTCAGATACAAGCAGACATATCGACCGGTCTACAATTAACCAGTACGCAGTCTTTACAAAACCAACCATTCAAGGATTTGAAAGATCTGAAACACTTGAAAGACTTCCAAGAAGGATATCTCGAAGGTTTACGGTGCCGCTTCCAACCACAATTACTGCTTCAATCGTCGCAAATTAGTAAGTTCGAATGTTTTTGTTTGAATGTTAAGTATAGTATAGTCGGCGCCACATACGAAAACGCTCATTTCTGCATTCAGCATTTCCTATGCAAGCTCTACCGAATGTAACCGAAGCAAGTGGAATAATAGACACCATACCCCATCAAACGAACGATTACACACAATCGACAGCCTGCAACACTAATCAAGTTCAAGTGGCTACTCAAACGCAAGCTCCGGTCACAACAACCGCTGCCACTATCGTTGCTTCGGACAAAAAGCAGGTTTATACCGCGCCAGCGACTGGTAAAGGAAAAAAAGGGAGATATCCCCTGTTACCTCAACAACAATCATGCCAACAACAACAAACTGCCAATACCCAACAACAAACTCCTAATTTTCCCACTCAAAATTATCAATTAGATCCGACTACAGGTAAGAAGAAGATCGATAACAACCGACCCGGGGATGATAGCAGTTTTTATAATTGGTTTGCGATTTTAGTTGCCGGTCAGTACACAACGGGCGTTCCAACGGTTGGGGGTTACACGACTAATCAAGTACCGCCAGCTCCATTTTCCTGTATGGACGTGGACTCTGAGACAGACAGTAATCACGATACTGCTTTAACTTTGGCATGCGCCGGTGGTCATGTGGAGCTCGCCGAACTTTTGTTGAGTCGTGGCGCAGATATAGGTAAACATCTTCAAGAAGCAACAGGCGATTTCGTTGATTTTCGTTCGTTCGATTCGATCCAATCCGATGTTATTGAACTTTTTCAGAACATAGAGACAAAAAGGGATTCACTCCGCTTATACTAGCTGCGACAGCTGGTCACCATAAAGTCGTAGAGATCCTTTTAAATCACGGGGCTGATATAGAGGCTCAGTCCGAACGTACCAAGGATACACCTTTATCTCTTGCTTGTAGCGGCGGTAGATACGAAGTGGTAGAGCTTTTACTTAATCGCGCTGCCAATAAGGAACACCGTAACGTTTCTGATTACACACCTTTAAGCCTGGCAGCATCCGGCGGTTACGTGAATATAATAAAGCTTCTTCTCAGTCATGGTGCTGAAATTAATTCCAGGACTGGCTCAAAATTAGGTATATCCCCGCTCATGCTCGCTGCTATGAACGGTCATGTTGGTACGTCTTTACATATATACATATCTGTGTGTGTATATACATTTATTTATTCTAAAATGTTTCGTTGTTACATCGATCGTTAATATGATTTTTGTCCGACGAAAAAATTGTGTCGCGAGAACGGCAACCTAATAATCATTGACGACACAACTTGTAGCTGCGGTGAAGCTGTTGCTCGACATGGGCAGTGACATAAACGCTCAAATCGAGACGAATCGTAATACAGCGTTAACGTTGGCGTGTTTTCAAGGAAGACACGAGGTAGTCAGTCTTCTTCTCGATCGTAAAGCCAACGTCGAACATCGTGCTAAGGTAAATACGATCGGAGAATGTTTCCCCGATGAATTGTTGATCGATTCGTTGACGGAACTAGAAGATAAAAGCGTTAAACATATAACGTTGCTTCGAACGTGTGCATATTGTTCGCAGACTGGTCTAACACCGTTAATGGAAGCTGCGAGTGGAGGTTACGTAGAAGTCGGACGCGTTTTACTTACCAAAGGAGCAGACGTGAACGCAACTCCTGTTCCATCGTCTCGCGACACTGCTCTGACCATCGCCGCCGACAAAGGACACTGCCGTTTCGTAGAATTACTATTAGCGAGGTAGATTTTCACTTGACCTACGTTTCTGATATTTCTTTGGCGGTCCAACGACGAGCCCGAATACAGAAACATAATGTTTCTTTGTTGCTTGGCCATGTTGCAGAGGGACGCAAGTGGAGGTGAAGAATAAGAAGGGAAATAGTCCGTTGTGGTTAGCGGCAAATGGTGGACATTTGAACGTCGTTGATCTGTTGTACCATGCTGGCGCGGATATCGACTCGCAAGATAATCGTAAAGTACGTATTATCCTGATATGTTCTCCGAAAAAATGAATCAGCTGTTCCAAGTCCGTAATCTTATTTTTTAGTAAACTTATTTGTCGGTTAGTCGTTAGTCGGTTCGCTGTTATTTTATTATACTACGTTAGGATGCATTGATAAGTTGGTTGTGTCCTGATAAAATTTAGGTGTCCTGTTTAATGGCTGCCTTCCGCAAGGGACACATCAAGGTAGTGAAATGGATGGTGAATCACGTAACTCAATTCCCGAGTGACCAAGAAATGACTAGGTACATAGCCACCATAAGCGACAAAGAACTACTCGAAAAGTGTCAAGAATGCGTGAAAGTAATTCGAGCAGCGAAAGAAACCCAAGCAGCGAAAGCGAACAAGAACGCGACAATACTGTTGGAAGAATTGGATATGGAGAAAACGAGGGAAGAATCGAAGAAAGCAGCGGCTGCTCGCAGACGGGAACGAAAGAAAAAAAAGAAGCTCGAGAAAAAGGAGGAGAAGAGAAAATTGCACGAGGAGTACAAGAAGAACGAGGGAACGTACGAAGACAAGGAGGAAAACGGTAAGAAGTCCGGAGACGAGGAATGCGACAGAGCCGACGACAGCGAACACGAAACCGCCGACGGTTCCGAGAGGATGGACAGTATGCCGTCGCCGGTTAATAGAAGTCCGGAGGATCCCGACAGAGAAGAAGGCGACAGCGGAATCGATGCAAACAGCCAGGGCAGCTGTAGCAGCAACGACGTCAAAGCTCGAGAGAAAAAGAAAGAGAAGAAGAAAAAGAAGACGAACAGCCCTGCCAACAACGAGAAGGACACGTCTCCCCAGAGATCACCGAAAACTGTGATCGCTCAGAGCAACGCGTTGACTCAAAATTCCATCACGCCGACCAAGTCTCAGAATAACAGTACCTCCGAGAAGTAAGTCGAATACTATCGCATTTTTATTAGATTTAATTACATTTCATTACGCTACCCGCTATATTTAGTAGTCTAGAACTGTTTAACTATATTCTGTCCCTGTGGTCGGCAAACTGCGGCTCCTTGGCTACTTAAAACAAAGTGTTGAGCGCAGCACTTCCACGAATGACGTGTTTAAAATAAATTGATTTTATTTGAATTTAACAGTATTTTAATACAATCTTCAATTAGTCGGCGTGTCACATCTAAATTCAAATAAAGAGCAATTTCTACTCTACTTTAATCAATAAATAAGATACCTCGTTTTAAAATTTGTCTCTTCTGACTAATGAGTTTGCTGACCACTGTTCCGTACTATGTAGAAAATACAGACGCGCCACATTGGTCGTTTAAATCGATCTGAATTTTTAGAAGGATCATGACCAACGTCACCAACGGAGCATCCGTGTCCACGATATCCGTTACGACGAGTGCCAGATCCACGACCATCAATTGCAGCGAACGTAAACTAAAAGGTCAGTTGGTTTTCGAGTCGTCGAGACACCCTGCTGATAGGGAAGATTTCGAGGCAACCGGCAACGAAACCTACATACCCGGTAAAGGGAAAAAGTCTTACAACAATCAATACGATGGAGACTCGTTGAACGCTACCGCGAAGACCAACGCTTCCACGACAAGTCCAAAACAAGGGGGCAAACGCGAGGAAGGCTGGAAAGAAGTCGTGCGAAAGTAAGGAAACCGATACAAACAACTCCGTAATTCTACCGTCCGAATTTCTCTTCCAATTTCCTAACTGGAATCAATCAAGACGATGTAAAACGTAAACACTTTCGAAACAGGGGGCAGTCCGATGATTCGGGAAGATTCATGAATTCACCGTTTCGTTCGAAGAAGGTCTCCGTTCCACCTAATGCTATCAGCCGGGTGATAGGAAGAGGCGGTAGCAACATCAACGCTATCAGGGGTGCTACGGGAGCTCATATCGAAGTAGACAAACAAAGCAAATGTCAAGGCGAACGAATCATTACTATCAAGTACGATTTTTAAGCTCGTTCTAACCATATACGAGTTGCGGTTTGGCCATTCTTTCTTTTTATAATGAAATTATCCGGACAATTTTAGGGGATCGTCGGATGCGACAAAACAGGCTCACGCATTAATAGCTGCGCTGATCAAAGATCCTGACGTCGATATATTGCAGATGCTTCCAAAATCGAAACTCGCCGTTGTCACGACATCATCTTGGGATAAAACTGTCTCCACGATAGCCGTAAGATCGAACGTTACGATTACATCAATGATACTGTATTGTACCGCAGCTCTCTGTCCAGTCGTGCCATTTTCAAATGCAATGTTCTTTCTCTCTCAAATTTCAGTCGAGTAAACCAAAATTGGGCCCTGTAAGTAAACCGCTCAGTCTAACGTCGAATTCCAATAGCACGCAAATTAACAAATCCAGTTACACGTCGGGAGTCTCCACCGTGAATCAGCTAATTCCGATTCGATCGTCGTCCACTATTAAACTCAGCGGAGCATTTCCAACGCCTCTGCCGCGAGCAACGGCGCCCCGACTTGTCGCCGCAGGTAACGTATACGTCCTTATAGTAGTATAGTAGTAGTAGTATTTATTAATTTCGGCCTCGCGGCCAAGAAGTTGGACTAGGCTTACAGTTTTCTAAGTCATTCATCCCTCCATTCATCCATTCCTCCACCCATCCATCCATATTTCATGCCACATCGTATGCCTTATTGTTTATAGTCTATGTTTATAGTCTATGCCCCACACTTGCCCTAATACCATATTTGCTAGTTTCGCTCTTTCTTTGACATGCCCCGCTATGTCTCCATTCCTCTGCAATTTTACCCCCAAGTACTTACATTCTTGCACTTCCTCAATTTCTTCTTCTCCCCACTTCCACTCCCTCTTCTTCTTGCTCCTCCTACCTTTACCAAACACCGTATACGTCTTTATAATAGTCGCCATAGTAGCAATACAGTAATGTCCGACTGTAAGTCTTTCTGAAAGCTTGACTGTATGTGCCCACGTTGCCCATTCCACTGGGGGGCATACCCCGCGAGGGACCGTGAAGCAGCCTTAATTACAGAACTTCTTTATTTTTCATTACTTTTTGATGGAACTTTAGTTTTTTATTCTATTAGTATTCGTATCAAAAAATTCTCTGAATTCCCAAAGTCCCATCAGAAAATAATGAGAAATAAAGAAGTTTTGTTATTGGATTAGTTATGTTGAGCTTCGCTGTTCTTTTCTACGTTCGGTGCGGTCATTGAAGCCACAGAAAAATAGTGTCCCGCTCATATCCAGGTCACAACACAGAACCGAGAAATGACTAGCAGTCGGACATTGCTGTAGCAGCAGAATCACTTTCATGTCCTTTTGCTTTGAATAAGTTGAAAAGTAGTAACGCGAGAACAAAGTCTTGTTACATGCGCGTAACTAATTAGATATGGTTTAGAACGCCGTGTAACGAGACGAGAACTACCGTGCGACACCACCTCAACGTAGAACGGTTGAAACAATCTGTTATTGCATCGATAGAAAAATATCGTCGTAGTATCATAGTTATCGAAGTTCGAGTTACACAGTAATATGAATTGTTTTACGACTTTTTGCGTGTGTAGCCGAGAAACGTGCCCAGGCTGTGGCTGCTCAAATGGCTTCGTCGTCGAACACGAAGACGACAATGTCGTACACGAGCGCGATCATGACGGCCGGACGAGCAACAAAAATCGTGACGACAAGCACCACGCAAACATTTGCAGCAAAGTTATCCGAGATCACTGCCTCTACGCATACATCCACCACCGTGATGCAGTCCACACACACCACAGTAAATAAGCAGAAATCGTTGCAAGCGAATGCCGTCACCGTGATGTCAGCAACAGCTACAGCAATGGCTCAAGCTTCGTCTCAGCAGCCTGTAGTCAGTACATCTCCAAAACACTGCCGACCACTGCCTACTTTGTCTGCCCCGCCAACCATGGTTACCCATTACTCCGGAAAGTCTACTTACTCCCCTGGCTCGAACGCCGCGATGTCGCCGGCGACGAGCACAGTGGTTGCTTATTGTCCGGACAATTCTATCGCTACAACTTGTACGAATTCGGTTCGGGTTACTCCGTCTCCGCCTATCGTGTCGTCTCAGAGTCAACAGCTGCAGCAGCAACAGCAGCAGCAGCAACAACAACAGCAACCGCAACCGCAACATCAAATACGGAGCTCGACACCAATCATCGCGTCTGCGATTCAAGAACAGCAGCAGCAACAACAACAACAGCAACAACAACAGCAGCAGCATCAGCAACAACAGCAGCAACAACAACAACAGCAGCAGCAGCATCACCATCAACAGCAACAACAAGCGGCGAACAACGCGCCGCTTGAATACTCGTTGTTCAACGATACCTTTACCAAAGTGACGCAACAATCGATGTGGGGTGGCCGAGAAAACGAATCTCAGAAGGGTATGAATTTCGCGACCGTAGCTGGTGGTGGTGTTTCAGTGAATACATCCGGTTCGTCGTCGTCGAAGTTCATAGACAGCGTACCTCCGCAGGTTAGTATCAATAAACTAGAATATATGTACAGTCAGCGGCAATATCAAGTGGAGACCCTTAAAAATCGCATAATTTTTTAAAAATTGGTCCAAAGGACTTGAATTTTTTAAAGATGTTAGACCGACTAGTTCCCTAGAGAATAAGTAAACAAACATTTATTAAGATTGCAATTGGTAGGAATCATACTAAATTTTAAAAATTATGTTTTGTCAACTTTTTTATCTGGGCCTGTAACGATAATTTACAATACCTGGTATTATACTATGTAACAAATACACGTACCACGTTCGGTGAGTTTCTTGGCGATCGAATGTCGGCTATAATTGATTGTTTCGGAACAGGTGGATGCCTCGAAAGCTCCTGGTTACCGCGGGGCGACCATGTGTTCACCCGTGTCGAGTAAGTCGAACACCGCGAGCAATGCGAGCGCAACTAGCATAGGAAGCGGCGCATCATCAAACCCGGGACACAGTCCGATTCAGCCGCCTCAGTACCAATCGACGAGCGGAAATTTCAACGAGCACTCGCTCTCGAACAAACCGCCTGGAAACTTGGCGGTAGCGCGATCGGTGATCCCTCAACAAACCATGGAAATGAGCGCAGCGATGGGTGCGCAGTTCAGCAGGCCAGTATTTCAAGGTGAATTAACGTCGCGGAATACCACGACGCACCAACCGCACATCATACCTTCGACGTCGCAGCCAACGTTGGACGTAGGATTGTTCAAAGCGAACAACGTCGGTTACGAACACCCTAACGTGAACTCGAACCTGCTGAAGATGGTACCGAACGAAGGCCAGCAGAATCATCCTCTGCTGCCGTTTCACCCTCACATGCAGAATTTCACGCAAACGATAGCAGCGCCATCCGCTTCTGTAAATACTACCGTCAGCATGTCGAGGTTGAACCCCAGAGCGCCCGACTTCTCCAGCTCTTTACATCTGAACAGTAAACCTCAAGTGACGATGTTCAATCCGGGAGCGGCGGCTGCCGCGGCCGCAGCGGCTGCGGGAATACACGCGAACATGTTCGCCCCTGTGCCACCGCCTCCGCCCTCCGCGATCCAATCGAATAATCTCGCGATGCTTGGAAACTTTCCCCTGGGAAAGTATCAGGGGCCATCGCGAGCCACTCCGAACTCCGGCATCTCGAGCAATGGGCAGACTCGCTGGTCGTTCGCTCCGCCGCACAACAATTACCCGACGCATCAGGACCAGATGATCGGCCAGATCGGCTTCTCGAATCATCTGACGAACATGAGCGCCGCGCAACCTGGAAACATCGACTTGATCACCACTCTGGAGAACGGCGGTTCACCGGCGATATCGCCTTCTTCGCCGGCCCAAGTGGCCCAGGAAATGAATCAACTGAAGCTCGAAGATCGCAAGGTCCCGCGGCCGATCGGCACCGAAAGGGCTTGGAAGAACTACACGACGTCCGGCATGGGACCCGGCGGTGACGCCGATTCGATCAACTGGATGCTCAACAACGAGAAACTCGTCGGATCTTGGGCTGGTCTAGCCCCTGGCATAGACAGACACCAAATGTTTCGTTCCAATGCCACCTACAACCGTATATCCAACGTCGACGCCGAACTCCATCAGATGATGGAATCTTCGTTTCAGGTAACAATTATGGTTGCTGTCTGTCTCGTTGTCTTACTTGCTGTCTGTCTAATCTTTATTCCACGGTGCTTCTCTCGGTTCTCTATAATGAACACGATTTCTGGATTGATTCAGGGCCACGTAGACGCGCAACAACAACCGTTCCCGAACGGAAGCGCAGCAGCGTTATCGCTAATGCCAGCATTGACGCTATTACCGGGCCAATTCGGAGCACCCGCTTTAACAGAAATACCCCCGAACGAACCAAACAAAATGGACCCACCCGCCTGGGGAATACCAGATGCCGTTCAAGATAAACAACATCCGGTACGTTGCTCTCGATTCGGGAGAATACGTTTCAGTTCGTTCCCGTTCTACGATTGAACACGTTTCACCTGCGATCGGGTGATTCACTTGACCCAGTGGAATCGATTGCTCTGTTCCGTTGGAAACTCCTTTCATTCTTCTTCTTTTCCTTCCTTTTTTTTCCTTCTCTGATTTTGTTCGTTTCTAGACGCACGTATATTAACACTTTGTTTTCAGGCGTGGAATAAATGGACTCATTGAACGGGGGTATAAGAATTTCGCTTTCCGACCTGGACGACCCGAAACACACAGAACTTGCAAGTCGAAGTAGTGCATAGATGGAACTGAGAATACGAAGCGTTGTTTCTAGGCACTTAAATTGCATCGCTATTCATAATTATATCCATTCAAACTGAAATCCGAGATTATTTGTCATGCTACTAGGTAATAAGGCGGTCAATTCTTACTACAAACTTCTCGTATTCCTCTTAACACGATTATTCGATACAAATAATTCCCAGATACGGCATTGAAAGAATCCCATCGCAAGGATTTGCGAGATCAAAACGATACAAAGAAATTCTGTTGTTGACTGTAATGTTCATCTTCGATCTTTTAACGGTTACGTTACACATACACACAACCAAACGCGACAGAGAGATGGAGGGACGCATGTACACGCGCGCGCATACGTATACGTCACACGTGACTAAGAATTGTTATTAATTGGAGTGTCCCTTTCGAAGAAACGATTCATCACTGCACAGTTTGTTTATTTTGGAGAAGAATTCACAGTAATGATAATAAACGACGACGACGGACGACGACGACAATTATAGATACGATGCAGAAGAAAAATAAGATCTCAATAAAAAGTTTATATCGAAACGGAACGGTTTTGTTGCTCGCTGATAGATGGATTTAGTTGGGTCATCTATAGGTGATCGTCGACGTAATCCATCGGCCATCCAACGAATCCGTAACGTCGCAAACAGTTTCTACGACCATTTATCAAATATACGGACACGCACGCGTGTATAGGTGCGCGGAAAAAAACAAACACCGACGAAAACACAGATACACATGTAGGATTCGATCAGAGGTCGCTGATTCTCGCTTCCGGCATTCGTTTAGCTTCTGATCCATTCTGCATTGTTGTCTTTTGTGTACATGACAAACATATCGGTCGGCCGGTCTGGTCAATGTGTTGTTGTAAATGAGGTCTCGAATCGAAAGAACGCGATAAACGGCGGCACTTGTGTTGGGAGGCGTAACGAAACAAGTCTGCGAGATGTCGTAGCAGATTCTACTCGATCAAAAAAAAAGTCTACTCGGACGAAACAGTGCAACTAGCAACTCGTCGACATCGTCGACGTACACACGTATATATGAATTATGAATTTTTGAATCTTGGTTCTTGAATCTTGAACGAAACGATAGCGTCGAAACGGAAACGGAGAAATGAGTGGAAGATACAAGATGGCACGAATTAATACGCGCTGTACTAATAATACATTAAACATTATGTATACCGAATCCTATTCGAATCAATGAATATCGTTCATTGTTAAACAGGTAGTGGGCCGCCGACACGTAAATATAACTCCGTGCGTCCCTAGAAACAGTGCTATTATAATACTATTATTGCTGTGGTGGTAATAATGTTTATTATTATATTATGGTTATTATTACACAAGACGTAATTATAGGAAATGAAAGGTAAAAAGTAAATAGAAAATGTCACCTGCTGTTCGGCTGGACTAGTACGATATATTAAATATTCTAGATAAACACTCGATATACATACATAAGAAGAATGTTCATTTCGATTGGACATTTGAAAATCTTTCTTGGTGGGGATTTCGACAAGTGTTCAATACATAGCGACGATACTATAATTGAAACGATCCCCTACGCGTAAGTTTCGATGAAGCTCGTGAAAATTATATGAGAGCTTTTGATCTATTATTCCAGGGAACGCTTCAATTATTCTCTAAGATACATTGTTATAATTTAAAGCCTATTTTCAAATTTGATTTATGATAATTGCGATATACAACACAAAACTATTATATGACATACAACAATAAAGCAAATAAATGAATAAATAAATAAATAAATAAAATACGCCCGCTCTCGATACGTACGTCATTCCCTGATTGTTTCGGCTACGTTTCATCTTCATCCGAGACCTCCATCTTTAGAGATGATATATTGGTCAGTCCATGCCAAATAGATCACTTTTTCCAGGCACCAATCGTCGATTTGTTTCCGGTTGTCCGTTGCTTTCAATAATAATGGTTCAATAAAAACACGTTCGTATTATAGAAAACGTTTAATGTAGGAGATAAGCTTACACATTAATAATACAAAAAGAAAAAGGAAAACAAAACTTATAACGTTTAAAATAGAGAACATTTTTATAACATTCTTTACATTAAATAACAAATTATAAAAAAACTCAGAGCTTCTGGGTCGCTATTATATTCTTTCGTATCGGCTGAACCGTGAACAGTTTCTCTGTTCTATTTTTCTTTTTGAGAAATTAGAAACCGCTGTATCAACACAATGGGGGATATATAAAAACAGATTGTTCGCAAGGGTGGGTGCAGAAGAGAGGCGAGCAGAATTGGAAAGAACGGGAACTGTTCAGCCGATACGATAGAAACTCGCGAATCATATTATACAGTAAAAATAATAAATATTTACAAGTGATACATATTTATACAGAAAATCAGTATCGCAGAGAAAGGAAAGGAAGTCGGTATGATTGTCAAACGTTTGCAAGTTAGTGCATCTCTCCGAGTCAACTGTGCGCGATATGTATATAATTAACATACTCGTCGATCAGTTGATTATAATTACATACTTCAACAACGATGCTGTCGGAAATCTTTACGACACATTTTCTACATGTTCAATCGTGTCTTTCATCGTTAGCCAGCCGCGTAAGAAGTGATCGCATTCTCGGGAACTCGTATCGTACAATCATAATTCCTATCAACGCATCCAGTCGAATGACAGAGAGACAGAGGAGGGGATGTAGGGGGAAAGAGAGAATGAGAAAGGGGAAGGCAGGGGGTGCGCGTGGGCGCGTCAGCAACAGCGATCAAGTTTCAAAATGGAAAATTTGTATAACGTCGATTAAAATCAACATTTCATACATTTTCGAATGTATACGTACACCCATATATATACTATTTGTGCACGTGCAATATTCCTGCACATATTCATATCCATATATGCGTGTAATATACGACAGTTACTCGTTCGTACGAATTTTCTTCGCATTAATTCGTATGGTTTTCTTTTCCCGTCTTGTCTCTATCTATATTTATGCCTGCCTATCTAACTATCTATCGATCGATCTATCTATCTTTCTATCTATCTACCTATCTGTCTATTTATCTATCTATCAATCATCTGTTTGTCTACCAGTGTATGTAGTTACTTAATTGTATAGAACCTCAAATAAATAAAAAGACACGGAGGTTTCAACACATAATACATATCCGAACAAGTTACGATACGATTTACCGGACAACGATAAATAAAGCCGTTTGTACATAGCAAAATAGAAACTGTTCAAATCTGATCAAGTATACATAGAAGCTTGGTTCGTTATTCGCGGACAACCAAACGATTTTCTTTTCTCTGGGAACGTTAAACGCAGACCTTGCTTTCTCTATCGAATCGAGTGTTTCTTTTACTCTCGGGGCCAGCGTTACCATATCTTTCTCTCGCCAGGCCCCTTACCCTTCCGCCTCGCGCCCAGCTTCGCAGCGTACCCCACTCTTCCCACTAACGCTGGCGTACGGTACGCGTCAGCGTTAGTGGGAGGAGTGCAAAGGCGAGAGGCGGAAGGGTAAGGGGCCTGGCGAGAGAAAAATATGGTAACGCTGCTCGGGGGAAGGCAAGCTGATTCGAAAACAAACAATTCGCCCCTCGACACGTGGTAGAAACATACACATGTCCGTGCGCATACGTGCATACATACATAACGTTCGGTTGCTCTGCGTGCGATTTGGTAATCGGAACGATTTCTCGCGTTATTGTCGGTGCATGTACGTATACACACGCGCACTGATTTGTCTGATATACGTTTCCTCCACAGTTTCGCACAAGTCGACAGAACCTCGTGTTACATTTAAATTACAATACATGTTTGATATAATCGGCATGTTCCATAGAAATATCTGCGATGATTAGCATCGAGACGAAATCGCTTCTGCCGTATAGACGGGGCGGGCTGTTTACTATAGCCTTTCTCATCCGCGTAAAGCGATTTCTCGAAGATCGTCGCGTTCTTCTTTTCTCTTCCCTTCTTCTCGTTTCTCTCGTTTAATCCTGTACGCTCGCTATTCTACCATCTCTCTCTCTCTCTCTCGTTCATATAAAAATAACATGCAATGCCAAGCTATCCAACATTGCTTTGTACATTCGCCCGTGCTCCAATAAAAACAAATCGAATCCTAACGAATCTAGAAAACATTCAGTGGAAATTTAACGTGACTAATTCTTCTGCGTCTGGTATTTCAAACCTACCGCTAAAACTTAACTTAGTACTATATATATATATATATACCTAAACGGTTTCGTGGTCTAGGTCCTTGTCTTCTCGTACTCGTCTCAGCGATCGAATATAATATATATGTATATGTAGTACATGTAGTATGTATACATTCACTTTTTCATAAGAATACTCGTACAATAGTATTATCGTAGATCGAACACTCCAGTACACTCTCCGGGAGATGCAATACGTAGTTTCGACGCATCTCTTCGTTTGCTCTATTTCCGTACTGCCCCGAACGCGTTGATCGACTTTACAAACTTTGTGACGGAATTAATACTTGTTGCTCGTGCCTCGCTGCGTCAACGAAACTTTCTAAAAAAAAGGAGGGAAAAAAAAGAAAGAAAAAAGAAATAGAAACTTCGCAAGTAGTTAAAACTATTTTGCAGCTTCGAATGTATACAGCGTAATGTACAAAACATAAATAATTATTATTAATAAGTGATTTTGCAACAGCAGATGCGGCAGCGAAAAGACCGATTCCGTAATTAGTAAAGCAACGTTCACGTAGTTACAATTAGAACAACAATGCCAGTGAAAATAGCATCAGTATTATCGTTACAATACTAATTCGTTTTCTAATCCTTTCTCCATTTTTCTAATACGTCCCCTCTCTCCTACGAAAACGACGTGTGTATATCTTGTTACTTCCCTTTGGAACGATCCTTTCGAACAATATCTTTTGTCTACTCGTTAGACAAGCATAATACGGTACTATGTACAATGGTGCTGGCTTATGTTAGCTTCAGTGGTCGCTGTTTTTGTCCGGTCGACGAGCCAGGTTGCATACTATCGAAGCAACGATTTTATTTGACTGTTGCCGATCTCTTATCGGCGGTTAGCGAGAAATTGAATGAAAAAAAGAAACAAAAATAAGAAAAACTGAATACCCTCCTCTTGGTACAAAGCAATTCCTGGAAACTCTGCGTCCCGGACCCGCGACCAATGAACGGGCCACGCCACCACTCTATATAGTATACATTTAGTATAGAGGCATCTGCGTTATTGCGAATATAGAGTGTTCGTTCGTCGTTCCACGCTCTGTAACCAATTGACAGATTCAAAACGGAATCTCTGCATATTACTATTCACTAGGGGTGCGCGAGATCCCGCTCGGGACGGGAATTTTTCTCGGGACCGAAAATATCTGTGATTTCCATAATGAAGTTTCTATATCCCGTACATTGTCGGGAATCCCGGATATTTCACGGGAATCTCGCACACCCCTACTATTTACGCCTATCTAGAGGTTCGCAAAAGGAAAATGGCTATCGGTAAGTTCACTTTCGTTTCGTGTCCCGTTATTCGCGGACCCAATATATCTACCATTTCTTTGACAAAGGAAACCGAACACGTCTGAAAATTCATTGGTTTCCCTACGATTGCACGAGATATATCGTCGAACAATTAATCTACAAGTTTCGCTAGAATATTTACAATTTATATGGTAAAATTAACTTTATTTCCTAACGTAATTACTTTCTTACGAACGAACCCGCTAGGAGGGCACCGTCCTATCGTATCGTGTACACGTCCGTTCGTAAGACAACGCTAATTTCGTCTATCTTTTTTGTCAACTGTGAACCGAACCGAATCGAATCGAACCGATGTGACGCAATACAACGAATGTAAATCGAAGTCATGGATAGCTTTCAATCGTATTCAATATATTGCAAGCATGTCGAATCGAACGTGATCTTCTCTTCACGCGGGAGATCTATATTGTAATCTTTACTCGTGCTTTATCAAATACCAAGACACGTATACTGCTTCGAATAAAAAATATTCACAACAGCGTGTGTAATCACAATCGCAGTTCGTTCAATCTCTATCGGTTTATGCGCAGAACGCCGCGTTCGACAACGAAAGATGAGTTCTCTGGGAAAATAAACGGTCGTACCTTCGCGCGTATTTATAGACACATACACTGTACAACTGCCAAGGATTGCACTCTTTTTTTTTTCTCTCCAACAACAAGCTCCTCCCTTGTTTCTGTTGGGCCTAAAAGTTCGACAAAGGTAACACGAACCAAGATTCACTGCCCTTCGCATGCACTTTCCGATCAATTTGTCGTCCACATTATCTCCTCGTTAATGGCGTCAACGTCGGCTCTGGCGCTTTTGTTCTCCAAGGATACGTCATCCTTTCCTGTTGGCCGCAGATATCAGTGTTACAAGAGTAAAATCGGATTATCTTCGAACGTAAACCAACGAGAAAATTGCCATACCTTTTCTCCTGGGCTCGTGTTCTTCATTCGTTTCTTCTTTCAGCGAATCCATTTGCGTCTTTTCATCTTTTTCCTGCTCTTCCTTCGCTCCCTTCTCCAGGCCACTTTCCTCCACCTCTTCTTCACCGTCCTCCTCTTCCTCGTCCTCCTCCTCCTCCTCCTCTTCGTCTTCTTCTTCCGCGGACGATGACGCACTGTCGCTTTCGGAACTTTCAGAATTGATCGAGACAGTGCATTGATCGTAATCCTCGGGCTCCGAGTACACCTCCGCTCCGGGGAAGATGTACTTTCCGGGTGTTAGTTGGAAGTACGAGTTCTCTGTTGAGAAATAACCGATTACTATTTATATTATTCGGTAATATAAAGCTGCGACAGCTACATGCTGCCGAATAATGCAAATTACGCCTCGTAAACGTGAAAATACGACTTTTGAGGGCGACTGCGACCTAGATTGTTCTTTTATCTAACGCTTTTGACTACTGAAAACCCCCATCTTTGCAATCCTGGGAACGAGCCTACTCTCTTGACACACGTTCAAAACCCCGATCTCTAGTTTCCATACACAATTCCGCGAGAACATAATCAAACTATAGAAAAATCTGTGGGAAGATAGACACAGTAATGTACCTGGTAACCTCGTTGCAAGACTTTCTCGCAGTTTCGACTGCCAGTAGTGCCTTCCCAATCTCCCATTTTTAAACTCTTTCTGTCGATCTTCGTTTTTGTCTTCTCTGCTGTCGACGCTGTTACAGCTGTCGCCGAGTCCAGAGTCCAACGCGGAATCGATAGAAGCTTGCCTCGGCTTGAAGTTCATTTTATCGACTCCGGTGGCAGATGCTAGCGCGTTTTCGATGCAGCTGTTTGATTTCAACGCCGACTCTAATTCTGCATTTTCCGACGAGAACTCCACCAGTTTCGGACATACCTGGCACTCCTCTAGATTATAGACTTTCCCATGATCTTTCGAAATCGAGTCCACCGACACGACGCGAACCTTGTAATCGGTCGAACAGTTTGAATTCTCCGTTATCAACGTGGACGGGCGAGTATGTACGAACTCTAATGTGGAACGAGCACCAAAGTTTATTCTCTTCGGACTGCTCTCCTCGCTCGACTCGCCTAGCCGTCTCTTCGGACTGTCTTGCAAAAGGTCGAACCTCTCTTCCGTATTATTAGCGCGATCGCTTCGGAACAACGAAACGCAGACACTCGAGTTCTCCGCGGATTGCTGAATCGTATCCTGACTTTCAAGGGAATACGCGTGTTGAGTCTTGAAATCGTTCTCGACGCTGTCACGAGACAATACGGTGTTCGTCGTCGTGTCTTGACTCTGTTCCCACGAGTCTTCCGGCAAATAGCGTAACGGTAAAATTTGCGTTGCTTCTTTAAGAATCGCGTCGTTCCAACACACTTCCTTATAGCTGTCACCCATCCTGGAAAAAGATCGAATGGAATAGAATAGAATAAAGTCGAATGGCGCATAGATTCGTACAATTCAAGATCACAAGGAATCGCCACTTACAAGTGACACAATTGATTTATAATGATGTCGCCGTCGCCTAACAGCTCAACGTCGAATTTGAGATGCGGCAGCGACTCACGGTTAATAAGGATTTGCGGAACGTGAGACGGAATAGACGAAGGAATTAATGCTACTGGTCGAACTTTCAAAGACGATCCGATTACGATCAAGAGATCGCAGTCGTCTTTGTCTTTGGCCATTGCGTCGTGAAAAGCGTCCGGAAGTCCTTCGCCAAAGAAAACGATGTCTGGTTTCATGATCCCGTGCGTTACCAAATCTGTAAATTAGAAATTGTTTCGTGGTCGTTAGAGGATACATGTCACTTTACAGTTCAGCTGTCCGTAACCAGATTGCGCGCGGATTTCTTTTTTTCACTCGATAAAGAATGATAACGAACGATAACGCACGATAACGACGACAACGACCCGACGCACGGGTAACTAACATGACGCAACTTTACAGTTAAAAGTTTACCTTATGTGCGCTTATAAACAAGCCAAGGCTTTACTCGGAGTTACGATTGTTGTATCAACTTATGCGCAGATCAGAGTAAATGGCAACATCACATATAGCGAAGACGTATTCCGCAAAGAGCAGATAATGTTCTCTCATGGCCACGGACTCGCGACGCGCTACAGCAAAGACTAATGCCAAAAACTATCACTAGGTAGCTAATGCTTTGTACTAGAGAAATTGACAAGCGATTAACAAATTAACAACTTGAATAAGACCACACAGAATATCAGTATGTATAAGTACACATGACGCGAAACAGTTGTAATAATACGGTTCGAGTTACCTCTGTAGTTGTCGTTGGAATTGTACTCCGATATAGGTGGTAAAGCGTTTATTCTACACTTCGGACACAGAGGTATTCTCTGCGCAAATATGTCCTCTCTAATATCGTCGGCTCTCACTTGGTATTTACATCTTGTACAAGACGCCGTTGCGAACGAACCTTCAACGTAAAATATTCTATTTTAACAAATCACTTGGTCCTGATTCCCACTAATATTCGGGCGATCTTAAAAAGACGATAACTTCTTCAATATTGGACCGTACGACTCGAACTTTTCTGAGAAGTTAGAACAATTGCTTTGCTACAGAATGTGAACAAAATTTTTGACAAAAGTTTCAAGTTATCAGAATTGCTGAGAAAATACTAAGAGTTCTACTTCGCAACTTTTGAGCTTATATGGAAAATTTAGAAAACACGTTTCGTAGATCTGTGTCAATTAAATATATTCGTCTACCGATTTTGATGAAATTTTCAGAACATGTGTAATTGACACGGATCTACAAAACGTAATTTTATAATGTTCAACATAGGCCCACGTAAAAAAGTTGTGAACTGCAACTTTTAGTATTTTCTCTACAATTCCGACCAATAGCAATTTTTGAAAAAATTTCTCTTCGTATCCTGTGGTAAAGTAATCGCTCTAACTTCTAAAAAAATTTCAAATCGTATAGTCCAATATTTAAAAAGTTTTCGTTTTTACAAAGATTACGTATGTGAAATATTTGAAAAGGTGATTCTGCGTTCACCCCTTAAAATATTTGGTACGCATACTCGTCCATTGCTTATACATGGGCATGAGTATAAGTATACGTACCATGGCATTCGATTACATTTTCAATGCCTGCTACTTGCTCCAGCGTGTCAATATTTTGTGAATAATTTCTGAGCAGTTTTTTCTGTTTATCAAGCATTTGTATAAACCTGTGGCAAGGACTTGGTTTAAACTGTCCAGGATAGATCTCTCGTGCGAACTTGTAAAATGGTCTTGGATCTTGACCGAAATAATTAATATCGAACATTGCCTGCAACAACATGCACGATATACATACAGATCAAGAAAGAAAAGAAAAGAAAAAGACAAGTTTGAATGGAGAAGCTTCTATACCTGTGGATCCGGTAAATCTGGAAAATCTTGGGCAAGCCTGGAATAAATACCGTCTCTACTTCTGAAATCAGGAATGCCACAACTGACGCTTACGCCTGCTCCAGTTAACACTATAATTCTCTTACTATTACGTATTAGCCTGACCACGTCCGACAAAGTGTTTACGTGTCGCAACTTCTGTCGACGGGGTGGTTCGGACATAACATTTATTATAATCTGAAATATATTGATACAAATTGTATGATAGGAACGATTGCAAAACGTGTACTGCCTCACAAGAAGTCTCTCGCAGCAAATAATTTGGCTAGAACCGAAAGTGCCAGTGGAACGAGCTAATCGAATGGCTTGCTGCCGCATTCTATTCGAATTCCTGCCAGGAGACTTCTTGCAAGGCACGGAGAGCAGCTATAATAGAAAACGGATCGAATTGTCGCACCTTCCAGAGAGTCAGGTCGTCGACCTGCTCGGGTATCTGCGTGGAATCCATGAGAATGTGATGAAGAAGATCTCTAGGATCGGCACCTATCAACATTTGCTTCTGGACCCACGACGACGCGTTTCTCCATTGATGACTGATTTCTCCCTCCCCGGAGAAGTCAGACAACCCTGACAAGTCGGACAAATTTGAAACCGTCGACGACACTTCGTCTTTCTCGTCCGCCGTATCGATTCTGGAATGTCGGGAACGGTTGGACAATCATCCAAACGAAAGAGGAAGAGAAACAAGGAAAGTATAGTGAAAAATACTTACGGGCAGCCAGTATCGTCGCTGGTGGAATCGATTCTAGATAGAGATGTCGTCAAGTTCGTGGCATCTGGGGAAACAGAAGTGGATTTAGATAGGTTGGTTAACTCGTTGAATCTGCTACCACCACCTCCGTACGTCTCTGCAATAGCAATCGGTTAATTGGCTATTTAATAAAACCCTCGTCAAGCGCATAACAAGAATAACGCTAACAATTGTAATAATAATGAATAGTCAACTAATTATCAAGGATAAAACTCTTACTTTCTACGAAATGTTGTCCACCAGCACACCGCTACAACATCCGTAGTATTTTTTACTCCTATCGAACGTAAACATAATACGGATAAAAATGTTCGCACTGATAATCTGATAATTAAGGATAATCGAATCATCGTTTTCGAAATGTTGAAAAACGGCGGGATACAATTGACACGACTGAACAAAACTGCCTACCATCGGTATCGTGATCCGTACGCGCGGGATACCGTGCCATCTGTGAACGTTTATCAAACAAAGCGCATGACATCGAATCCCCCTTCTGTCACTAGTTCTCTTTCTCTTCTCACTATACTTTAGAGACTCTCTATTGTTAGAGCGTCGATTTTTCGCTAAATCGAAATTAACTGGAAAAATATCGGAAAAACGCGACGATTATTTGGTAATTCCGTTGGATCCGCGCGATTCTATTGATCTCGATCGTATACGAAATATGTAGTTGCGCTAGGAGACATTTCATCCATAGACACGTAAAAACTGTCATGGCGGTTTTGGTCTCGCATCAACTGCGAACAACCGCGATGCGATCGAGCTAGAGGAGTGGACGCCTTTTCGACCGCCATCTTGCAAACTCACAAATTTCATTAACGAATTCAGCATATTTTTCTCAAAATACCTTCTAAATCCTCGTTCGAAGCGTCGTGCGACGTCTCACAGTGTCGGAAATCAGGTTTCACGGTGCTGGTACCGGCGAAATCGTTGCCGTCAACTTTCCGTCGTTTCGCTGGGGACGAATATTCTGGCAGCTCCGAGCCCGACGCCATTTTCGACAGCAATGCAATGCATAGTTTGATGCGCTACCGTTGCCATACAGAGGTCGCCTTTGTCCCTTTGCTTTTTTTCCCCTCCACTTTTTCGGCTAGCAGGATAACATCGGCGCGATAGACAAGTTTTACTTAGAAATCGGCAAACTTCGATATTCGTATACGCATACAGTAAGGAGCATAACTGATCACACACACAATTAGAATAACTTTTTTATGGATGGTCCAAACGACTTCAATTTCTCGGTAAGTGCTAAAAGAATTGGTTAGTAAATGACGTCTAATAAATAGGTTGAAAAAATGCAAACCTACCCTTCAAATTACACAAGGAGCTCCGTCAAAATTCAAAGAGTTTGGGAAACCATAGACACAGGGCACAGGGTAAGGATCGACATGTGAAATCGGCATGATTTTCCCTGTTCGATCCAACTAAATTCGCTAATATCCTATTCACGCAAATGTAAACTGTAAACTTGTTTCGGGATAAGACTACTTTTACTACTCAACTTCTTGTTTATTTATTTTCTACCGGTTAAGCACCGGTTTCGCGCCGTCTTTCTTCGTATACTTCGCTGCAAGACTTTGCAAAATCCATTCGCATCGAATTGCGTAATTGAAATTCTTTCAAAACCATATTTATTATAGATGAAGTAGAAAATGAAGGCTCAAACACCAACAAAAATAATTATAAAGACATATACAACAAGAACGTGCAAATTAAAATTTGAATTGAACGGACAATTTTTAATCTGCACAATGTTATAACATTGTTGCTATCTTTACGGGAGACCAATTTAAATAATTGAATAACAGATTCTCGAAAGTGTCGCCCGATACGCCGAAGATTCCTGAATGTATCAGAATAATGAATAAGGGAAATAGCAAAACCCCGTTTCCGCCTTTCCCATTAAAATCAATTCAAATTGACCGCCGCAACGTCAGCGATATTGGCGCCATCTAACCACGAATCCTGTGGAGGAACCTAACGATGGTAACGTCGGACAGCAGGAAACAGGAAGCAGGATAAAATTAAATATCTCAGAAACTGGGCGCTCGAAATAAATGACATTAATCTTGAAATACTCGTAATGAGTCCACCCATCGAATCTGTACCACAGAACCCCATAATTATTGGAAGTCTTCTCAGAAATAGCTTACCGACACTGTATTTCGATAATGTAATCTTCCATTTTACCGACAACGTTTATATCGCCAGAGTGAGCGACAAGGATAGCAAAAGGCGCGTTCATGCTACCTACTTTTCTGCGCCACTTCGAATCTCCTGATAAGAATTGTATTGGGCGAACATGATGACGAAGTTGGTATCCGACAAGGACAGACTTATGGAATTTACGGAGAGAGAGAAGGACGGACGGAGACATTCTCACTCGCCTGCGTAGTTCAAGAGATTATTTCCATAAATATTATCAATTAGCAATTCGGGAATTTACATATATAGAACCCTCAGCAACCTTCACGAACAGTTTTTAGTCGAATTGTTGTCTTCAGTCGACCCTAGTTCGTGAATAACCTCGAATAGTTTGACAAGTAACGAAATAACATTTCCGTAATTAATTTACTAACATTAGAGACTTCATTGGTGAACTTTTAAGATTGAAGAATGTAAAACGGAGCCTTGGCTACAACAGTTTTGTGCAGGTTTGATGCTTAAATTGTTAGTTATTAACAAAGGGAAGAGTGGTATGTTTTGTATCTTACGCATTACGGGAACTTCCGAAACAATCAGCCTGCGCAACAATCGTTAATAACTAATTAACTAGAGTTAATTTGTGAACATTTGCAATTGGATAACACAGAACGAACCTTCAGCAACTTTCACAGTTAGTTTTTCATCGTATTTTGTTCCGGATGAAAGAGTTATAAACAATTATCCAAACCCTTGTTCTAAACTAACCTGGAAAATGTTGACAGGTATCAAGTAAATAATGAATTTTGCAACCTTACCGTCACAATTCGCGCACTTTTAAGATTAAGAAAACTACGCTGGACCTTTAGCAACAATTCTATAACAATTCTAAGCGGAGCTGCATTGTCGTCTGTTAGTTATAAACAATTTTTCGTGGCCATGTTCCCTTCTCGAATACTTCGAATGTGTAAGACAAGGAAAGACACAGTGTGGGACAAGGATAAATAGTAGTAGTCTCGTTTGTGCCCACCTCCTTTTCTGCTACATTTCGAATCCCCTTACCAGGGAAGTATTAGGCGAACATGAGAGCGAGTAGGTATCCGATAAGGACGGACTTATGCAAATTACGGAGAAAGAGAAGGATGGAAATAGACCTGTTCATTCCCACTCGCCTTCGTAGTTCAAGAGATGATTTCCCTTATTATTAATGACTCATAAATATTAGTAATTCAGATTTCTGCTCGACAATTAAACAAACGTATGTGGTTTGTTCTATACTGCATTATTTATAATGTCTCATTCTTTTGGTGGAAATATATGTATTATTTATTTAAATATTGCCTAACGTGTAGCACGGAATGTGTGAATGATTAATAAATAATCGCAATTGGGGAATATACATAGAACCCTCAGCAACTTTCACGAATAGTTTTTACATTCTACATTTATTCTGAGATAGTTCTTGAATAACCTCTGATAACCTCAAAAAGATTTACAAGCTTCTCGGCAATAGTGAATTGTAGTGAATTAACTAATTTTCCGGACTTCACCGCTAGATGGCGCCACCGTTCGGTTTTTTGTCGCTTCAGTCATTATTTTGTTCTTATTTCTTTATTAAACGATTCCAGCGGAATCTGTTTGTATGGTATCGATGCGTTGGATTTTTCTGAACACTCCTGTGCCCGTACTTTATTTTCTTTTATCTTTGTTTAACAAAATGCACAGATAAGTCTGTCCAAAAAGTCACGCCGTTGAAAAATTCTCGCAAGATGGCGCCTATATTCAGTGGAAGCAGCCAAACGATATTTGCTTTACCAGGGTGTACCTAACCTGTGATGTATTTTAAATGATGGCCAGTGGGCGAAATGCAGTTTTGAGTCTCTATCGAAATTTAATTCGAGAAAGCAAAAAATGGAACTTGTACAATTATAGGTAAGTGTGAGCAAAGCAAAGACTACAATGTAAGCGATCATTGTTCGTTCATCGATTCTAATGACACTTTACACATGTGTTTTTTATTTTTGGTGTAGGACGTATGCGTTGCGAAAAGTCCGGCATGAATTTCAAGAGAATAAATCACTTGTAGATCAAGCTGAGATCGCCAAACAATACAATAAAGGAATAGAAGCACTGGACATTATTAAGAGACAAGCGGCAATTGGAAACCTTTATTCAACTAGGCCGTTGATTATTGAAACTGTTAAGGATAAATCAAACGCTATTTAAAAGAGGAGAAGGATATTAAGGCAACATGTAGTTATAGCGATAAGGAAGGTTTAGAAAATAAATAATGAAAAGCAGACGTTTGTTAGCATGAATATATTCGTATAACCTCTTACATGAGGTAACTCTTACGTTTACACAGAGAGGATACCTCTCTGGAATCTCTTTATACTAATTTTAGTGATTCTACATGATTAAAATAATGCGGAGAACAAAATATTACTATTACATGTTATAATAAGTTAGTTATTCCGAGTAGTCGATCCGTATTTATCTTACTTTATTGATTTTGTTGACTCGAAGTGTACAAAAAATCCATACTCTGTGCTTGATAACTTTTTTCAATACAGTAGTACAGACAGAGACAGAGAGAGCATACCCAATGTTAGCATGCAAGAGAACCTTTATATGCTGAATCTTGGTATAGGTTCTCCATGCTAAACCTGGGTATGCTCTGTCTCTGTACTGACAAAAGTGGTGGCTTGAGCACTCTCATATCCTCTTTGTTTAGGGATGGAAAAGGACTACTTCAAAATCTATGTAATTCTCAAACATCGCTAACACTATCAACCTTAGACCACATATATTCATAGACCCAGCTTCAGATAACATGCCTTGCTCCAAAATTACATCGTCTACCAGATGACGGTATCTGACGAAAATCTGTATTTATTTCCTTACAACCTACTTTATTTTGTTAAAAAAGAGAATAGTAAGAGCAATATATATGCGATAATATTTTTGAAAAGATATATTTGTATCACAGTTCTCTCGTTCCTTACAATTGTTTATGCATAGCACGCTCTGTTCGATTGAAAATTGTATTAAAATAAAATTGATTGATTTTAAATGTGTCATTCGTGGAAGAGCCGCAGTTTGCCGACCACGAATCGCTATCACCATATTCATGCTAACCTGCTCATGCGCGCAGCTCTTGACAGATCGCCACAGTTCCGTAAAATGTTGAATCATTAGCGTCTTGAAAAGGAGAATGAAACGTACAATTTTTCAGTTTTGATTTCCATCTTGCGTCGTGAAGAATTGTCGTTTAAATTTTTCCTTCGGCTGTTACCGATACTGTAGCTTCGTATCATTATACCTGATTATACCCTATTTATCTCTACATACACGTACATATACGTGCATTGTATGCATAGGAATTAGGAAGCACAAATGTTGGTTGGTGACGCTCGAAGTCCTCGCAGAATTGGCTGGAGCTGGAGAATTATTCCGTCTGTTCGCGTATATAAGATACCGATAACATGACATAAATAGAGAATTATGTTTCGACAATGTACAGAACAGTGTAGACGGGTTCAGCGGTCGCCAGTGATATAAAAAAAGGAATAAATTTCGAATGCGACTTTGGTACAACTGAGAGAAGAGATCAGCTGTTTAGGTTACTCCACGATGACAGATGGAGAAGACTTGAAGAGGTAGCAATGGGTGATTCAGTGCTGTGAACGTTTCGATCAAGTGGCTTCGAAGAATTGGCAAAAATGGCGATCAGAAATTTAACGGAGCCGTACATTTTGATGCGGAATAATGCGTTACGGAGTAAACGCATATATCCCGAACAGGTATAGTGATTCTAACCTCGTAGTAACGGAAAAAATTCCGTGCCAATTTACAGTAAATCAATTTACGTGGTAGGAGAATTCGAATGAAATTGTGAATGGTTAACTGGTCGGTGTAAATCTTTTTCAGAATCTGTCCGATCGAACGGCACTGGTAGCTTCGGAGCCCGACAGTCTCGACAACGTGGAATTAAACAATATTATCTTGGAAAACAACGCACCACCTGTTTGGATAGACGCCTTGGTACAGACGCAAGAGATTCTAAGTAAATTACGTGACAAAGTAGACTGCCTGATAGAATTGCAAGGGAAACAGTTAACCAGGCCAACGTTGGATGACTCGTCGCAGGTTTGTTGATTAATTATACAAGACACGTCACACTTGTCTTGTCGCGTTAAAAGTTAATGGTAGTCGTTGTACAGTCTCTTTGACCTGTTTCGATTACGTAATTGTCAGAGAGAAAATCGTTAAAAAACATGTCTACAGGAGGAAAGGCAAATGGAACAGCAGACGCGAGACATTGGACGGTTATTTTCGAATGGTTACCGTCAAGTGCAAAGCATAAAAACTGCAGCTAGGCATGCCACTAAACCCGTAGAGCGGCAGTTAGCGACGAGCGCTGTATCTGCTCTCTCGGCTGCTCTGCAAGAACTCGCTCTTCGTTACAGGTCTGCTCAAAATCACTACTTGACGCGTACGTATCTCGTCGAGACACATCTGGACCAGTTCTATAGACTTCTGTGGACTTCTATAGACTTCTGTCAAACATCTGTAGACTTCTGTGGAATTCTGTGGATTTTCTATAGACTTCTACAAACCTCTGCAGGCGTCTACAGACTTGCGTGCATATTTCTATGGACTTCTATAAACTTCTGTAGACATCCAAAGATTTCTCTGGACTTCTATAGACTTGTGTGGATTTCTATGGACTTTTATGGACTTATATATACTTCTATAGACTTCCATAAACTTCGGTAGACGTCTACAGACTTTTGTGGACTTCTATGGACTTCTATAGAGCTCTAGTCGTCGGCAATTCCTTCCGAGTCTCGAGCGACCGCTCTTATCGTTCCAGAGATCAAATCGAGGGAGGAGAGAAGCAATCAGTTTTTTACCGAAGACCAATCGATATTTTCGAACAATGCCACGAACGATACGTGGTTGTTCGACACTGATCAAACGAACGTCGAAACGTGGTACGAAAACGAGCACGAACAACGTCAAGATTCTGTACTTTTACAGTTGGAGGATCCGAAAGATAGAATGAAATTTGCTATGGAAAGGGAAGAACAAATTGGCAGCATAGTACAGAGTATAGCGGATCTGAGACACATATTCGAGGTGATCTAGCATCTTTTATCTTGACGTTACAGTGGTGTAGGACGCTTCGAAATTTCATCAATGTTTTTCGTTCGTACAGGATTTGTCGAATATGGTACAGGATCAAGGCACTATATTGGATAGGATCGATTACAACATCGAACAAACGCAAGTACAAGTGCAGGAAGGTTATAAACAATTAAAGAAAGCGGACTCTTATCAAAGAGCCAATAAAAATTTGTACTGCATAGTTGTTCTCGCCGGGGCTATTATTCTGGTTAGTTTTCTTTTCGTTGTATTCAAAACATAAGGCAGAAACGTAAACGTTTACACGGATCGGACGAACACATCCCGTGCCGCTACACAGTCAAGTTGTTATTCCTCGATATTTCCCGGAAGGAAACACACTTGTTGTTGTAGTATGTGTTCTATGCGGAATAAAACGTTCGAGGGAAACCGGAAATACAGAAAATACAACGCGACCGGAAGGATGTGGTCGAGAGAAAGGGACGTCGCTTACGCAATTTATACAATTTACAATTTCACCGTTCGAATCGGACATGTTCAATGAATTGTCGAATGAAGGAATTTAGGTGTACTCGCAACTTTACGAGGCAACTTTAGGTGTACTAAACTTTTCGACGAATAAAAATAGAAACAGGAGAAGGCGATCGCGGTCGGACTCCGTGTTTCGCGAGGAAACGTCGTCCTCTCTGTTCGATTGAAGAGAAATATTTAAGTAAACGCATGTACGAACGTTACAATTCAATGCCATGTTAACCGCGTAAAATATCTTAATGGATCGATTGGATTCGAAGGTGTGTTAATAAATATCAAGATCGGTAAGGGAAACCTTTTTGATTCGAGTGGTCTGTAGTTCGAACAATGTCCATATCTAACATTACGAGATACCTTTCCCTCCAATATCACACCTGTTATTACCGACCGAGAGTATCGATGCGTTCATCCCCGTACGTTTCTCGTTTGGCCGAATTCGGCCAGTCAACCGAACGAACGCGTGATTCAACGGTCTAAGAGCTTCTACATAGATTGAGCGTTCAAAAAATACTACTCTGTAAAAAGTATAGTCGAATTCGCTACTTTTCTAGTTTCCGTACGCTGTTCGCGTATGTCTGTAGCGCGACGGTGGTGGATAGTCTACACGGTTATCTTGTACGCGCTCGGTCGTCGTCACGATCCTGTACGAAAAACACGAATACAAAAAGGTGGACTCGGTTGGCGTCTCAGGTGGCGGACGTCGCCAAGGTGTGCGCTAAAATTCCGAACGCTCCGCCGAGTATGTAACGCACGAAATTGTCACCGACCAAGGGACCCAGAGCGTAGAGACCGGCCACCGGCGACTTGATCGCCTCGTACGTGAAGTCGTCGACCTCTATCGGGTTCGATTTGCCGTCGACAGGCTCGTCGGCGAGTCTTCCGAGGCCGACGCCGCTGCCGCCTTCGAGGTACGACAAGTCCGGTTTGTAGCCTGCGAACGTAACAAGTTATACATATTATAAATATCGTGTACTAACTGTACAACAACGATATAAATACAGGGTGAAGCACCTAAGACTTCAACGTCATCAACATCAACGTCAACGTTGTTTTTTAAATGGAACGACGTATTTTGATGAATGTAACATTATGGTTAATGAAACGACAAATTCAACCATGCAACTCGACGAATTCAACCGAACACTCCATTTCATTATTCACATTTGTTTTTGGTTTACTTCGTACACGGGTGTGTAAGCATGAACATGGAGAATAACTCCTTCGAAGGTCAACGTGTTATACATGGTTGAACGTGTCCTGTACAATGTATAATACACATAATATAATATAATTATCGCATAACGAACACCTACCGATCAGTATCGCGACGGTCGAGACGCGGAACGAGCAGACTCGATCGTCCGGTGACGAGAGGGTTGCTGCTCGAATGGGCTCGTTGGTGATGCGGTCGTTTCCGGTTGCGGACACCTCCATCAGCGTGTATCCCGGCAACGCTCTGTACAGCGGGTAGTTGCTACCACCGTCCTCCATCATTTCGTAAACTTTGTGGTACTCCGGGTACATGGAACTGGGGAGACCCACTAGTTTCTCGTACTTGGTGTGGCGGGGTTTCTCGTCGTCCAGCTTCCTCCACTCGGTAGAGGTGTCTCTGAATGCGTGCAACACGGGAATGCCTCGAAAACGCGCGGCCATGACGGCGTCCGCCGCGCTCAACCCGGCTCCGACTACGAGAACAGGTGCGATCTGTTTGCAACGGTCGGGTTGCTCGTCGGAGACGGAATCCGTAGCTGGTCGACGTCTTCTGTGACCGCGGTCGCCGGCCCGGTGAAACGAGGACGCGTCGACGCGCGTTCGCCGATCGACCAGTCTATCTAACTTCGTCTCGAGATCGTTCAAATAGTGCGTGACCCATTCGGGCTGCGAATCCTCGCCGGGTATCCTCAATCGATTCGGCGAATCCGTGTTGCCCGTTGCGAGGACCACCTTTTTGCACCGATACCGGAACGGCTTCCCAGTGTCTATCTCGAATCCGTCCACTATCCAACCGTACCGCGTAGCTTCTTTGCACGTGTTCGAATCGCGAGCAGCCCTCACGGACGTGACCATGGTCCCGCTGCAACATTACAGTTATCATGTGTAATGTATACTGTTGTCGACCTATCGTGCGATAAGCGACACAAGATAAGAGATAAGCGAGTCGTGAATAGACCGATGAACAGACCAACCATCGAAAGTATTGCTCCAGTCCCTTTATCCGGATATAGTCGTCGTAATAGGCGGCCACCGTTCCGACAGAAATTCTGCTGGCCGTTTTATGCGCGTACGATTCACCACCCTCCACCGAGCTTGTCTTCCGGAGCTGCTCGGACTCTACCATCGTCTCCCACTCTCTGATGTCCAGATCGGGCAACGACATCCACCGGTTCAAGCTGATGGTCAGCACGTTCGGATCCATCGACTGGAACGATCGTAAACGTGGAAATAAACCATACAACAGCAAGTAACACATTACCGACCGGTGATTGTTGCATAATTTTGAAAAATCTGTGGTACATGGCTAAACGCTTTTCAATGGAATCTTCAATAGCAACAACAATTTTCATTGTGAACTAACGAGTCATCCTCAATAACGTCATATAATCGTTTCATTGAAGATTGCAATGTAAAAGAAAATTTATATACTTTCTTTTGGTACAGCACAATTATTGAAAATCCTATTAATAGTATTTAATAGGCTTCCGGTAGCTAAAGTGTTAAGGGAGTAGACTCGTTTTTCCAGGATTGCGAGGGTCCGGGATGTGCCTTCTCATTTCTCAGTAATGCAAAGATTCTTCAGTAGTCAAAAGTGCTCCATACTTATTGCTTCCCTCCCTATTCCCTAACTTTTGCATTTTTGGTTTGGTATTCTCTTTGGTTTATTTATGCTCTCTTTTCTCTTTTTTTTCTCAACTTCTCCAACCACTCTTCAACCTTTCTATCTTTTTCCCCGCTCACTATACCCTCGAGCCTGACCATTTCCCCCATTATCCTGCAATCCCTTGTCCCCACATAGCTCGCATCCTCTTGCCTCTTAATCCAGCCAGTATCTGTTCCAATTCTCTGAATTTCCGCATCTTACCCGCGCTATGAGCTGATGACTGTCCCATGTAGCTATTTTATTTTAAGAATAACGCAAATTACCCCTGCTAGACGTAAAAATAGGACTGTTGAGGGCGATCGCGGCCTCGATTGATCTTTTATCTAGCGGTTTTGAGAACTGAAAAGCCCCATCTTTGCATTATTGAGGAATGGGAAGGCGAATCACGCACCTTTGCAATTCTAGGGACCAGTCTACCCCCTTAACTGGATGATGAAAACACCGTGGGCGATCGGTTACCTGCCACGCGCCACCCGGTCGTCCCTTCCCGAGCACAACGTGGTCGATCAGCTTGTGCTCGGGATTTTGCTCCTTGGAGATCCAAGTGAGAAGGGACGGTAGGTCGAGGCCACTGTCCACGCAAGGGTGCTGCAGTTGGTCCATCAAAAGGGCTAGAGGTCGGCCACCAACCCTACCCTCCAACCCGGAAGAGAGACTCTTCAGTTTGCACCTGGTACTGCGAACCAAACACCGGTCTTGCGTTTTCCTCTCGCATCCTTCGAACCTGTTCTGCCGTCTGGTACCGGTTCCAGTCCCAGTACCGCTTCCGTTTCTCTCGGTCTCCGCCTCGCCGTTCACGGTGCTGGAATACAGCCTAGCGGTCAGCATCTCGTCTCCGGGATGCGGCTCGCCGGTGTAGTACGGCCAATTTCCGGCGAGCATGTAGGAAAGACAGATACCGCTCGGCCCATTTCCTGCGGAATCCGAAAAAAAAACAAGCGTCAGTCAACCGATTCGCCGACACGGTCTCGTTTGCATCGAACGTCGCCGCGTACCTATAATTACCATATCCTTGTAAACGACGCCGTTTTCTTCGTCATCGCAACACTGCATCGTTCTTCCGATTCCGCAAACTGTAACAAACGATCGGCACTCGTTAGAAACGTACTGAAGGCGTGGCTTGGGCGATGCGTATGGATTTACTAGAGATCGTGGTTTTACGCGTGCACGCGTTTAGCGCGATATTTGCATCCTCATTTTAATTTGTATACTTTTAGAATGTTAATTTATGTCGTCGATGTTATTTATGATTGTATTCTGTTTTACAAGCCTTGCGTGCTGCATCTCACATTTTTATATAGATGTATTATTATTTTGGAATAACGGTAATTTATACAATAATTATATATACAGGGTGAGTCACCTAACGTTGCCACCCATCTTTGTCGTTTTTAAAGATACGTCAAATGTCTGAAGGACAAAGTTGAGTGGTAAAATTTTATAAATAATTACAAACTAAATAATAATGGAATTGAACGGCCGAATCTTTGAGCAGACACTTGAGTTAAGTGAATTATTTGAAATATATTTGAGTTACTAGAAAGTTAAACGTCTGGGAATTGTAAAACCGGCGAGAAAATATTTAAATATATCAAAATCCAAGAATACAGTTATCCCAAAAGAAGCCGTTTATTGCCAGAACGTCAAAACTTCTTCTCTAGCAAACTAGAGGTTTAATTGATTACATTTTTTAAATAGGAGTAGTTCTCAAATTAATTTCCGCATCTATTTTATACAATTCTACTTCTATTCTACCAGCTAATGTTAAAGTAACCAGCACTGTCTAACAGTTCATTTTCGACAATAGCGTAAAAAGTACATTAAATTAATTCAGTTTAAAACAATGCGATGCGAAACAACTCTGATAAACTGACCTTTTTAAAAAATTTCTACTTAGACCACTTTCATAGTTACGGGCACAAACGAACGTGACCATGTACAAATTGAAAGGCAATAAAACGGTGTTCCCACCGTCGAGAGGCGATCGATATTTGCAGCGCGCAAAAACAGTTTTGCAAGTAATGAGCGTGAGTCGGCCGGCGATAAACTGCGTCGATCGCGTATCAGCGCGATCGATTCGTTGATCCTTGTTGAAGCGCGAGGAAGACGCGGCACGGCGCCGCGCCGGTTGACGAACGGTGCCGTACGCGCGAATTAATCCCGAATCGCGGAAAGTCATTTCTCAAGATACTACCGCTTTATTGCGCAAGAGACTGTAATTAGAAGTACAGGACAGCCCGATAAGTGCCGCGTGCCGAACGATTTTTTCCCGCAACACGTGTGACTTATCGTGACAAGTCCGAGTCTCGTCTTAGCCGTATCCATATCCACGATAATCCAGTAAATTACGTCGACTATGTATTATGTTTCAGCGTAAACGTGGGCGACTTCCAGTTGACTTCGAGCACGATGATTAACAATTAACGTGACCGCCGCCGGTCGTCAGCCGCCGTCGCGTTTAATTAAAAATTCAGCCGGAGCTATTCGCAATTACAGCGGCTGGGCTTCGATCAGCGGAGGATCTATAACGCAGCGTCTTGTGAACACGATAAGGCATGACGCGACAACTTTGGCATTGTTGCGATTCACGGAAATGATTGCGCGATTGGACAATCGCGGTGGAGTTCTCAGGATCGAAGAAGAAAACAAAAAAACGCGACCCTGAAGCGCTCGCGGTCGCACCGGTGGATGTAAAGCAATGTAAACACGCGACGGACGACGGTGACTTTGGCAGATCCTTCCGCAAGAAAAGCAACGCGGACGCAACACTGGTTGGACGTCGCGTCGTCCTATACTCTGATGAACACCGGCAGGCGTCACCCAAACCGCTGGGCCAAATATTTAGCAACCGGATGGAAATTCGTATGCGGATGAAGGCGGTTGTTCGGGCAACGCGGGCGTGTTTACCTCGTGGACGAGAAAGAGACGAAAGCCAAGTCCGAGTCCGAGTGGCGCCTCGCTCTGTGCAGAGTGTCGACTGTGGAGGATCCACGCGCGCGAACGGCCGGCGTCCTACTGTACGGCAAACGGAATGCGACGTAACGCGAACGCGTGCGTCACTGATCCGCGGGAGAACATTCGTACCATGGAAGGTCGCGAAACACACCGCGGCGACATACTTCTCTTTAGTTCCTGGGATCGCGAAGCATGTAATCCACGGCCTCCTCGCGGATCGAGTCTGCCGAAAAATCGGTACCGGTATCGATCACCGTTCGCCGGACGGCGCGTTACGCTACATCGCGTCGCGTCAGATCGATCTCGGGCTACGGACGTTACGGATTCCAAGAGTTCGCCCTCCTTTTCCTATTAACCCTAAAATCGATCGAGCAACCTACAAAATTGATGAACAACTAGTGTCGCGAGTCCCAAGTATACGCAACCGAAGGTCGGGTTTCGAGTCAGCCTGCCTTCTATCCTTTTGTTCTCTTTTGCGTAATCCGCCACCCGCTAAAAAACCGGTTGCGTGCCTTTCACCACTCGATTCCCCAACTCGACCCCGACGGCTACGGCCACGGATACGGACACACTCCGATCCGATGCGTCGGTATTTCCCTGGTGGGTCGTTGCGTACGTACGGTTCACGGAGAATGCCGGTCGCGGCTATAGTCTGGCTCGATTGTCTTGAAATCTTTTCCTCGAACGGCCGTTCTGCCTCGTAATCGTTGTTGCGGCTCGCGGTACACCGTTGCGCCACTCCACGTGCGTCTTCCTGCTCGCTTCTATGGTGCTATTATGCCCGTGTTCGTGTTGACTTCTTTACTTTCAATTCTCCGTCGACTTCGCGAAAGAATCATACCTCCCGACGAAGCCTAAACCGGCTAGAAACTAGCACGTGTCTTCCCCGATGATTTTCTCGCAGGTACATACGTACTTACATATGGCTAGCTATGTAGGTGTCTGTTCGATGTTGCTCGAGCCAGTGCGAAAACTCAACCGATCGCCACGCCGATCGATCCTCTTTGTCCTTTTTCACCGTTTCTTTTTCACTGTTACACCGTTTCACCGGCTCGCCTCTGCTCGCCTCGTCCAGTGTCGCGATAGCGTTCGTGCGCGAACTTATCGCGCGTATCCGCCGCTTTCTCGATCAGACGCGATTCCGAGTTTTCCACGATCCCCATGACTGGACAAATTTCCGATACTGACAGGAGATTACGCAACTCGGGTCAAGCGTCATCTTGGAAAGACGATGTCGCGCGCTAAAAATAAGATGCGCGCCTCCGCGGCTATGTCGAACCGCGTCCGACTGTATATTTACGTAAGACCAGCGATTCTTATCGCTATCGTTCCAGCTCCCGAACGAACCTGTCGCCAAGTTCATAGTTTTAAGTTCGGGAAGAAGCGATACAGCGTCGCGTGCGGTGGAGAACGTTTCCTCCAAGCATTATCTCCGTCGAGCCGAATGATTTCCGCTCGGCGGCGCCCGATTCCGACGCTCCTGGCCATCTCAGCCTGGTTCTCAGCCTGTTTCTATTCGATTGTCGTGCGACGATTCCTGGTTAGAACGCCTTCTCCTATATTTATCGATTCGACGCCGCCTTTGGCTTCGAATTCGATAGCTACTTCTCGCCGCGACGCACCCCGCTTCTTCTAGCCCGAACGTCTACGGCTCTGTACGGGATCGTTAGAAGTGGTTAGAACCGACCAGCGTGTGGAGATACACTTGCGACAGACGAAACGTTCGATTTTTCCGCACCGGCACAATTTGCGAACCCGTCGCGAGCTTGTCGTGGCAGAGGTTAGGTTTCCTACGTGCGCGACGCATGTCAGCAATCAGCACCCGGCTGTTTATGGCAACATCTCCCTCCTATTCGCTCCTATTCCTGAGGGAACGACGCTGTACCAGCCGGTTATGAGAAATGCTCGACACGACCTCCTTCTTCACGAATTTCCAAATAGGATAGTAATTTCATCGTTACGACCGTCCAACGAGCTTCGTCCGACTGGCTAATTGAATTTGTGACAGTTTATATACCTTCATTTTCGTTTCTAGTTTCTACGGTTACGCGCTCGTGTTCTCCGCTATCCATATTCGCAGAGATGCGCGCGTCGCCTGCCATTTAAATTACTCTTATGCCGTGTGCGGATGAATTATATCTTCCTCTTCCCTTATTGTTAACCGTTGCTCGCACAGCTTTCGTAGCTTGTTGCGTATCGAATGTGTCTTTATTATTTTGACGATTTCCGATATGATTCTAATTTCGGTAGCTTTCTCAGTATCGCGGACGGTTCAGCTAAACTTACCTGGGCCTGGCAGACCTGGACTAGTAGTGTAGCTCTATCTGTGACAAACTGCTTGGACTGGTACAAAATGTACGTAAATATGTATGTAGGTAAGTAGGTAGTGCACGTATGTACAGATGGTACAGAGAGGAAACGAGAGCGCAGACGAGGTATAAAAGCACAGACGAGATATAGAAATAGACCCTGCTTCAGATAACATTGGATAACATTATAACATGCCGTGTTCCTGGAATACTTCATCTACCAGATGACGGATGTGGGCAAAGTGCTATAGTCTGTTGAGAAGTTGAAGTACATACCACGAAGCTAAAGTCGGAGAGTATATCTCTGCTAAAGTGTAGGAATAGACCTTATACCGTATACAAAATACAAGGTGTTCGGTAACTGGTGATTCTACATGAAAAAAATAAGTCGAAAATATCGAATACAATTTTTTTATGTGACGCTTTGTTTTCGAGAAAATCGACTTTGAATTTTCGCCGGGTACGCGTGCACTTGATCATGTCTCGTTATACAGGGTGTCCCGAAACTCCTTCAAGTCCGGGAAATGGGAGGTTCCTTAGGTCATTTGAAGCGACATTTTCCTTTGCAAAAATGGCCGCAGCGGCTTTGTTTAGGAGTTATTAGCGAAAAACACAGACCAATCTCAGCAATCAGAGCGCGACCTAGACTGATGTACTATATACGTTACTGTCTTGAGCGCGCATGCGCGATAAATCTTGGCCGATATCTCACGGCTCACGGCGACACTGGCAAAGCAGTGATGCCAGAAATGCGCAACATTTCACGGCGCATGCGCGACAAACAGTAACGTATCTATGATGAGGTAGCAGCAGGTAGCAGAGCCCTGAGGCAGTTATATTGACGAGAATGTACCGAAACAATCTAACCGCACAAAGAGACTCCAGGGCGTGTCCTACGAGCACCTATGAGTTACAAAATACACTTGTTATACATTCATTTTTCAGAATCAAATCATACCAATTCTTTAAAATTCTGCGGGGTGCTCCAGGTACCCCATTTTATCGAGAATCTTACTGTACTGAGGCTGAAATCGCCACGCATGCGCGTGAAATGTTGCGCATTTCTGGATTTCTGGCATCACTGTGGCAAACTGGCATGAGCCATTAGCAGCCATTAGCGCCAATTAGCGCAATGGAAGTGAATGAGCGTCAGTGAACGTGAACGTGAAAATTCTTTCTGCTGCTAGATAGAAGTTGATAGAAGTATAAAAGTGGATATTATTATAGTATAGTATACATATAATATCTCGCCAGTGACATAGCCACGATGAGTGCCTTGCGATACAATTTCTCTAATTTGCCTTTGACAGTCGAAACCGCAATTGCGTTCGCTCGTGAACACGGGATATTGCGGTCCTCCAAAAAGTGTAGAATGCATCATGTGGATATGAAGTTTTTCTTGAGTCCTACTATGCACGAGAACGGCCGGTACCGTTGTCCTGTGGGTCGCGGAAAGTGCCGACAATACTCTGGAACGGTAGATTCGATGTTTGAAGAGATTCGTTTGCCTATGTACAAGGCCATACGGTATGTCTTATACTCATTGACACATTTATACGATTTAATAAATTGTTAATTTTTTTCAGGTTATTGTATTGCTTCTCACGGAATTTTTCGGATTCCGATACCGTGCACGAGTTGCATGATTTCACAAATGAAAATGATGCGAGTGTTCCGTTGACTACTGTTGCAGCGTGGCACCGTTTCTGCCGTGAGATAATTGTAGACGAGTTCACCCAGATCCAAGTAGATAAGCCGAAATTAGGGGGGGTTTCGGCATCTGGAGGTCCGATCGCAGTTCAGGTACAGAAAAAGACTTTGTCTTACTGTCTAGATATTAGTTCATATGACTAGCATCTATTTTTTACGGAATTACTGTGCAACCGAAGCCTCTTGAGATAGTTCTGGGATATTTATCAATAAAACACTGTATTAGGTTTCTTAAGTAATGTATACGATTAAGCAATTAAGAACTATAAGTCATATTTACAAATATTTTTTTATATTACTTTACAGATTGATGAAACCAGATTTGGGAAAAGGAATTATAATCGTGGCACCCAAGTTGAAGGCCAGTGGCTCTTGGGAATGGTCGATGTCGAGACAGGGGACTGTCGGATGGTGATAATGAAAAACCGAAAAGCCGAAACCTTAATTAGCGCAATTAAGGAGAATGTAGTCGTAGGCAGTGAGATCCATACGGATTGCTTTCGTAGTTACCCAGGTCTCACTGGCGCAGGCTACATTCATGTAACAGTGAATCATACCATAGAGTTCGTTGGTAAGTAATAACACTGCTAAACTTAAATTACTGTTGTATACTACAGCGATTTACTTCATTAATTTTTGCATTGGTTGGAGTTGATTTGATTTGAAATTGTTGGGGGATCGCTGAAGTAAATAACTGTTTAGCAAGTTATTCGATTATACTTTCATGTAAACATTAATTAAATTGAAATCCAATTACAGCAAGCGATGGGACAAACACACTAGGTATCGAGCCAATATGGCGTCCAGCAAAACAATGGATGCGGGAAGATGGTCACTTCAATAATGATGATTTTGCCTATCGGTTGTGTGAGAATTTGTGGAGGCGATTTTGCCGCCACAACAGTATCGATTTGATGGCGTCGCTCATGGAAGCGATTCGAATGCAATATGTTTTTAAGTGAAGTAAGTCAAAATTTGAAAATAGTAGACTGCGATCACATTTTAAATAAAATTATAGATATATTTAACACGTTTGTACAACTTTTACAGGCATCATCCAATCGGTGAAGTAATGCATTCTCCTCCCACAATGGAAAAATTCAGTTTTCAGCTAGGTAAGTGAAAATATGGTAATATCTGACTGCGTTATATGTGGGAAAGGCTTATTGTATTTTTATTTTAACATGTAGCGCATGAAGCTTGTGCTGATAAGAAGCTGATGGAGCCATAGGTGGTTGGTACCTATCAGTTACCGGAGGTGCTAGTGTAGGGAGGAGTTTTAGTGGGTAAACCGGTTGTATACACACCGTTCGGGAGTCCCACACTTTTCAGGGGTTGGAATGGCTCCTAAAAATTAGTGCATAAAGCATTCAACCTCCCTGCACTTTAAATACTAAAAATAAAAAATAAAAAAAAAATATAAATTCAAAATATACTACTTGAGGCATCTTACTAATTCAGGGTTGGATTTGGATTAGGTACATGCGGGGGCGGCCGGACTATGTATTCAGAAATCTATCTCCTTTTGTAAACATCTTCAATGGTTTCCTCATCATAACTTCCAGGGTGACATCAACTTTGCAGGATCTTTTAGAGGAGGTTTAAGATGTTAGAGCATGTAACTTTGTTCGTTGTCAAAGGTAAAAAACTGTGACGAGTTTCTTTAGTTCACCAAGTATTTTTCTAATAAATTGTGTACCATAATTTTTAGTTCCTCGCGCGTTCGCAACATGGATATATACTATGCATAAAAAAAATATTGGCTACATAATGTTCAGCAGGTTTTCCAGGGCATCATTACGAAAAGTTTGATCTTTGAACTTTATAGTAATTTATCATTTTAGAATGTAATAGACATTTAGAAAGCATTGTACATGCGTTAATAATCGATACGAGGCCTTTCATTTTTTAGCCCCTGAATTAATGCCATGATTGATTAAAAATGAAAGATGCAAGGTGGAAGACGAATAAATTTGTTCGTTTACTGAAAATATATTTTATTGATGCATACCTCGGTAAGAAATCTCTAATGTGGTGACATCGAGTACTCTGCGAGGGAAACTGATTCCATTTGAATTTGATCGATCGTTGCCACCGTTGAAAGCGACGCAGACAATTTTCTAAACGATTTCTAGAGCTGCGCGATCGCGCGTTAATCGTTTTGTAATTGAGTGGCACGATCGGTAAGGGGTACATAGGAAACGTGCATTAGTTTTTTCGTCGAGGTGGTGCCATCGGCATTCTTATCCACTTGCAGAAAATCTTGAAGCCTTTGGAATCCTTCTATGCTAACTACTGGACAGATTAGACGTCCTCCAGCAGCTAATTGGTCTATCAGCTGGAACAGACGAAACGCGTATTATTAGAAGCATATTCTTCGGGTAGATTCGGATTATATTTTGAGTGGAATTTGTCGAACCTGTTGCGGTAACGTATCCGCTGCTGCTCCAACGTGAATCGCGTTGTACGGGCCATCGGCGGTATGTCCCAATCTACCGTCTCCCACTAGGCGCATTTACAATGACCTGATGTTAAACTGCGGTCTATCTTTTTACATTACGCACGGCAAAGTCATAGAATTGTTGAACAGAGTCCCGGTTCATTCTTCCTGACAAGGTACACAACCTACTCCACGTGGGTGGTTACAGGTTATTTAGCATTTGAGCGTATCTGTTATTTTTAAACTCTTGAATGTGTCAGACGCGTGTAACGTCTAATCGTAAAAGAGAGATCGCGTCTTTCTATTTTACCCGAAATTATCTACCGGCCTATACATAGAACATTGCAACGCGTCTAGAATTCTTGGGTTCTTACCAACGAATTTCACGCGACCTTCTTTGATGAAGTGAGGGCAATCCTCCTGTACATTTTTCGTCGAAATTTCAATCAGTTCTGGGATGTGATCGACGCCGATTACACGACCACTGGATCCCACCATAAATCCCATGCACGCCGTCAAGTAACCAGATCCGGAGCCAATGTCCAGGGCTCTGGCTCCTTCGAACAATTGATCGGCAAGGATACACAATGCGTATGCATGCTGCGACAAACGATTAATGTTTTACAGACGTTTGTCAAGAGTGATGACTAGACTGTAGATCTTTGTTTAAATTTAAGAATATCGTAATGTTGTTTTTAATTTAACAAAGTCATTAAGCGATAAAATCAATGCAGAACATTTTCATTTTGCATAAAGATCCGCAGTCTAGCGATGACAGACAACTCTCCTCAGTTCACCTACCATGTGAGGAGCGCTAATGGTTACATTATATCCTATTCTCCTCGGTCGATCCAGATACGGGTCCGACTCGTGGTAATACCTTGCCCTGTCTACGGCTAACATAGCTGCTTCCGCTTTACCGATAGTCAGGATGCCTGCATCTGCAACAACGCTTTCTGTTTGTATCGGAGAAAGGTCTGAAAGCGATAGAAAGGATAATTGTTGACCTTACCCTTCAGTTTAGCAACCATTTCTTGATTGGTGGTTCCGCTGCAATGCCATGCCATGTTTTTCTGAGAGATTACGACGAAGCTGACAGCAGGACGAACGTGTCTGTTTGTTGATGCCCGAAAGATAAGCGATAAAAAAAGATACGTCGATTAATTCCAAGGTTGCAGGTACGTTTGCTAGAAACATAGCCTAAACGTCAAACTATTTCCAAGGCGTGTAAATATTGCTGTTAATGTTTTTCACATTACGCGCTGCGCTTCGATCAAACGGGCGGAAAGAGTAATTAAAAAATTTAGGTACGAACAGGATTTAATGACAGATATTTACCTCGATATGGAATTTTAGTTTGCGCTTATATATACGTTCACGGTCGTCGATATGCGATGCAACAATCGGATGGAAAATAATGGTTACCCTGAGTGCCAATGGTGAACGGTGAACGGTGAATGATGAATGATGAATGGTAAATGTCTAAATTATTTTCAACAAATTTGGAAGAACTTGGTTCACCCCGGGCGATCAACATTGATCAACATCGCCGAGATCGTGAGCCAACATGGCTGCCACAGGATGCGCCGAGGATAGTGTCGCACCATTTTGGACGGAGGGGAGGGAATCGAACGTCTTGACATAGATTCGTTTCAACGATTTGACAATATTCGCCGAGAAACGGTGTCAATCTCAAATCGCAAACGAAGCCTATCGGGTTCGAAGGACGTTTCTACAAGATCAAATACCTGGTCTGTTGGTATCTGCCAAGAGATAGGTCCCGCCACTGCCTCGCCACGACCTGTAGAGGGTGTATAAAAAGTAATGGTCGTCCGTTCTAGGGGTGAATCTACACGTCCGGATCGGTGGACATTTGTAAAAGAAACTTGCCGCAAAATTGTCTTTAACAAAGAAAATTGTTGTTAAAGTCTCTTTTACGTCAACATCCAGGGCTGTGCGGTAGATTTTCTCAGTACGGTGCAAGCCTTTGACATATGTTTCTTTAAAATAACCTTCGATCGTGATTTAAAAAAAGAACTGCACAAAACGTAAGAATATTATTTTTATTTTGTACATACAGCGACTCCCACAAACATTCGGACACTCTTAAAAAGGCGATAACTTTTTTAATATTGTACTATACAAAAATTGTAATTGATCGGAATTGTAGAAAAAATACTAAAAGTTGCATTTTACAACTTTTTTACGCGGGCATATATTGAAAATTTAAAAAATACGTTTTGTAGATCTTTGCGAATTAAACATATCCTAAAAATTTCGTCAAAATCGATCGACGTTGCAATGAGCTGCAAACGTTTAAAGATGGTAAAAATTGCAGATTTTCACGATTTTCGGCCTACACAACTGCAGATTCTTACATCTTTCAATGCCTGTCGCTTGTTTCCGCATCAGCCGATTTCGATGAAACTTTCACAGTGCATATAATTGACACAGATCTACAAAACGTATTTTTTAAATTTTCAATATAGGCCCACATGAAAAAGTTGTAAAATGCAACTTTTAGTACTTTGTATACAATTCCGACCAATTGCAATTAAAAAAAATTTCTTTTCACATCCTGTAGTAAACTAATTGCTCTAGCTTCCCAAAAAAGTTCAAATCGTATAGTACAATATTAAAAAAGTTATCGCCTTTTTAAGAGTGTCCGAATATTTGTGGGAGTCACTGTATATAAACTATTTTAATTTTAAATACTACAGTTCTAGTCTTTTAACTTTCACTGTAGCAAATTCGTTAACAATTTAATGTAGCTTGAATAGAAACTATAATGGTGGGCACCTTACGGCTCTCGGAAAGGAACAAGTTGTGTCTACTATACTACAGTCCACCCGAAACGAAATTTAAACCAAGGGTCCAAACGAAATTTAAAGGGACATTCGTCGCTGGCCTGTACGACGTCATAAATTTGAAATTGCAAAATGTGAAAGCCTTATATCTATTGTTAGAATTATAAAATGCTGCGTACCTCACCCTTCCTCAAGCGGATTACGCAATATACCTGTAAAGGACGTTATAAAAAAAGGATGCGAGTCGGCTCCGAACCGGCCGATTGTTTACAACCACCGCGCTCTGATACCTACCCCGACAGATGGTCAACACGTGCGACGGGCCCATTGAATCGACGAGCGGACTACCCTCATAAATCACGTCATTTACGACCGAATACAATAACAAAAGGAATTTCTTTGACAGTTTCCCCACTTCTCAACCTAGTCCTTCGACACACCCTCGTCCAAACAGACGCTATTTTTCCCCATGTAAATTCACCCCCAAAAAAACAGAGGTGACAACAGGTGACAACCGCAGTACTATTTTGATCGTGGTCGGAGTAACTTCTTCCCGTTCGCTGTCACAATTTCGGAAAGTGTGTTGCGTAGTGTCCAGGGATTGTGTGTAGTGTTTTCATATTCTTCTGTGTATTTAACAATGGATATAAGGTAATCTTTCACATTTTGCAACTTCAAATTTATTATTCGAACGTCCCTTTAAATTTCGTTTGTTTCGATGCACGCACACGAGCATATTCTGTCTCATCGACACTGTCGAGTGGACTGTATACTATAGTATATGTACAGTAGGCTTTTATACGTATAACTCCTTACAATCAAATTTTGCAAATTAACAGCGTATATCTCGATAACTATTTATATTGCGACGTATGGCTTCTTTCAAACCTCTTCTCTTCTAGATGAGTGGAAGCTGTTGACGTAAAAAAAAACTAACTATTTTCTTTGATATAAACAATTTTGCGGCGAGTTTAGTATACAGGGTGTTTCAAAATTCCCTCACCACCCGGAAACGGGACGTTCCTGAGATCATTTCAAGCGACATTTTCCTTTGGAAAAATGGCGTCTGGTCAGGTTAAGTTATTAACGAAAAACACGGACCAATCAGAACGCTGACGAAGAATGGCGTCGCTGATTGATCCGTGTTTTTGTTAATAACTCCTAAACAAAGCCACTGGCGACATTTCTGCAAAGGAAAAAGTTGTTCAAAATGTGTAGCTATATTTAAATTTTATCAAAATCGGAGAGGAGTAGGTCTTATTAAATAATTACAGTTTTTTTGCTAATATCTCGGTAACCGTTCATTTCCGCAAAACAATTCTTTCGGTTTCGTATTACCCTCCTCACCCCTCACCATACGCGCCAAACGCCCACCACCGCAGACGTTGTCACTATACTAAACCGCCGCCAGTTTCTCTTACAAATAGAACGGGTGACCATTACTTTTTATACACTCTGTACATGCGCACACATTGTACATCGCATATATGTATACGTACACAAATATACATAGTATACTTACAGATACAGATCAAGACCGCGACGATCGAATCTTTCCGATCGTTTTCTCCCGCAAAGCAATGGAACATTTTCGCACGAAATCTTTGGAAGCATCGATTACGAATGACGAATGCGAAGCGGCTTTTATCGGAGCAGGTTCCCCGTTGTAGGCACAGGATTAGCAGACGTTCTACCGTCGCGATATCTTCCGCGTGAGCTACGAAATTTGCTGCGTTTAAAATTCCTCCGCGCTTTTGCAAACGCCGCGTGCATAAATTAACCGATGACAACCGTTTGCTCGGGAACACCGGATCAATTCTCCCCGATAGGCCGTAAATTAGTCTTATCGGTGGGAAGCGATAAAATAGATCGATGGTAAATCAGAGGTAATCGTGCTTCTGTGTGCATAACTATTAGAGGTCATGGTTCTTAACGTGTAAGTGGAATACACTTGTACGCGTGACGATACGTCTCATTCCATGCACATGCACAGGGGAACGCGTGTATTATTTCACGTGTTTGCGCAGTCACGTGCGTTAATACATTCTTATTCACATCAACGTTTTAAAAATCATAGAAATAGACTGCGGATATTTTGTGGATTTTCCAGTTTTTGTAGACAAACTTTAAGAAAGTGGAATTAAATAAAATCTTTTTAATCGAAACTCTCTTTGTGTAGATCCAAAACAAATTAATCTTGTACAAAATTCTATCGAATTTCCTATTCTAGCCTTTTTTTGAACATTTTCAAAAGCCATAAATGCATAAAGATGCAGGGTGTTTTGTTTATTTGATAACGGAAATATCTTGTGACGCACTGAAGTTACGAAAACGCAATTTGTTTACAAAAATTGTTCGGTATGAACGGGACAATCATATAGTCTAATTTTTTTGAGGACTAGAATGGTGGAGAGAGGGGATTTCAAATCATCTTAAAAAGTCGGGAATGATCTCAAAACATCCTCAGATTCGTGTAATTGTGTGTTCAGTTTTGCATTTGACATAAGTAAATACATATTAATATTTCCCATAAATTAATGCATAATGTTCATGCATTTTCCAATTTTCGTCGACAAATTTTGAGAAAGGGGAATTAAATAAAATCCTATTTGTGTAACAGTAACAACCTTTGTAGATCGAAAACAAATGAAAATTGTACAAAATTATGTCGTATTTTACATTCCAGCCTTTTTTAAACATTTTCATAAGTCATAAATCCACAAAGATACGCAGTCTACTAACGACTATACACGTACACATAGTACGCGCGACGAAACGCGAAGGCGTTCGCTGGTATACAAACGAGATTCGACGAATTTCATGGTGCGTTATCACAAGTGAAAATAATACCTATTACCGCGAAAACGGTGAAAATCGCGAAAATGGTAAAAATAGAAGTAACAGATGACAATAAAGGCGCATCGAGATTTCGCGCGAAGATGCGCTGATAGGGAACGCAGTCGGTCGTGTTTGTTGAGCATACAATAGTACTCGTACAACATGTGTGATACATACTTATATCGGAAGATAAGAGAGATACATAGATTCGATTCGTTCGGGTTTGGTAGGCGCGCGGATACCGATCGGTATAAATTGAAGGCGGCATCGTCGATCGGTAACGGTCAAAGGAGAATCGATCGCGAGTAGAGGCGAGAGCGGGAACTCGTTGTTTCAAGGTCGATGAAAAGGGGTTGCACCTTTCGCGCACCGCTGTCACCGATTCGCATGTGAACATGGCGCAGGAGAATACCGATTTCGAGCCGGGGAAAGCGCGGCAGCTTTTCGTAGCGGTGATGGGTAAGTCGAGGAGCAGAGTTGTGCAGAATTACAATTGAATTACCCTAGGAATTATAATTACAAAGTAATCGAATTACATTGTAATTTATAAATTTAAGTAGAATATTTTTATTTTGCATAAAGATCCGCAGTCTATTCATTACACGAGTAAATATCATTGGAATTACATCATATTGGTACCATTTTCATTACAAAAGTGCCACGAATATATTGGTGTAAGTCCCACAGAAAAATAATGAAAAATAAAGAAGTTTTGTTATTGGATTAGTAGTGGTCTCACACCGATATACCCAGTGACCGAGGCCTCTCGAGCTTCAGTGCCTCTGACAGGGTATACCCCGCAGTAGTGGGGATAGTTCCGGGACAATTACAGGCCAGACACTTGGGTTGAAAGATAAAAACAGGCGTGATAGTGGGCCTTGAGTGACGAAGAACTAAGGAGCAATGCGAAAAGTGGAGGCCCTTAGTTCTTCATAAGCTCGGGCATCAACTGCCTAGTAAAGGGGTGGTCCATTGAACGTCCCGGGGGGTGGGTGTTTACGGGGGTTCGCCCTCGGTTTTAGCCTCCCCCTTTAAAAAAAGTCCAGACACTTGGGACCAGACTAGCCATACGGACCGTCCGCCAGGCCCTTTACCCTTCCGCCTCTCGCCATGCCACGCACCGTAGCTCGTCTTTGCACTCTTCCCACTAACGCCGGCGACAGTGGCGACACGCTAGCGTACGGTCGCGTCAGCGACTAGTGGGAAGAGTGGGAGGCTCACGCGACCGTACGCCAGCGTTAGTGGGAAGAGTGCAAAGACGAGCTACGGTTCGTGGCGCGGCGAGAAGCGGAAGGGTAAGGGGCCTGGCGGACGGTCCGTAATGCTAGCCTGCCTGGGACATTTATCGATAGAACACTGTACTACTAAGTATCAGAGTAACTGATGATTGAACATTGGATTTCAGTGAACGTCGCGACGCTGACGTACGGGATATCGGTCGGCTGGCAGTCTCCGATGATGCCGGTCCTGCAGAGCGAGCACCCGCCGGTGGGCAACGAGCCGATGACGGACGAAACCGCATCCTGGTTGACCGCGATCCTGTGTTTGGCGGCTGGGCTCACCACCCCGATGGTCGGCAGGATAACGGAGCGGTACGGGCGCAAAGCGACGGGCTGTCTGGCGATGGTACCCTGCCTGGTCGCCTGGCTGATCACCGTGTTCGCCACTGAACACTGGCATCTTCTACTGGCGCGGTTCTTCGCGGGCGTGAGCGGCGCGATGACCTTGTTCCTGGTGCCGCGCTACGTATCTGAGATCTGCTGCGTCGCGATACGCGGCATGCTGGGCAGCTTGTTGTCCTTGATCTTGAACAGCGGCATCCTCTTCACGTACATCTTCGGCGCGATGCTGTCGTTCCGCGTGTTCTCCATCGTCGGGTTCGCGGTGCCTCTTCTCTCGTTCGTCATCTTCCTCCTGGTGCCGGAATCGCCGGTGTATCTCGTGCGGCGTCATCGGCTCCTCGAAGCCGCGAGGTAACCTACGGATCCGTTTAGTTTATTCTCTGGAGCGGTGGTCTTCAAACTTATTATTTTCATCATTTTGATGAATATTTTATGTATGGTTGCATAAGTCCCTTTAGGACTTACGACATTTCGTGGAACCCCAGGGTTCTTTGGAACACAGTTTGGATAACACTGCTCTACATGTAAAATATCTAGTTCCTATAATAATTGTTGTCGCATCTTCCAGGTCTGCGAGGTGGTTCCGGGCGGGTCACGAGCCCACGGTGGAACGCGAGATGCTGCGTCTGCAGTTGGAAGCTAAAGAGATGAACGCCTCGGAGAAGCCCTTCAGAGTGTCGGACCTGTTCCGGGACAAAGCGACGATCAAGGGATGGGTGATCTCGGCGGGTTTGTTCGGAGGTCAACAACTCTGTGGAATATTTGCCATGGTAAAAGGATTGGAGGAGAAAAAGATTCTAGAATGATTCATAACTTACCATGGTGTATATCTTGTCTGTTTCCATTTGCAGATAAGCTATTCGGAAACGATATTCGCGATATCCGGGAGCTCGTTGTCGCCCAACACATCGGCGATAATCGTTGGCGCTATCCAAGTGTTTGGCTCGGTGTTGTCCACTTCGCTGATGGAGAGGCTAGGCAGGCGACTGCTGCTCCTGATATCGTGTGCGGGAATGTGCGTCTGCCATTACACGCTCGGACTGTTCTGCTACATGCAAATGCTCCAGTACAACGTCGACGCCTTCAACTGGATCCCGGTCGTAGCGTTGTCCATCTACGTGGTCGTGTACAATTTAGGGATGGGTCCGGGCCCGTACGTCGTCTCCGCGGAGATTCTTAGCCGAGACGTGTCCGGCCCGATCGTCACGATAGGCCTGATCACCGTCTGGAGCACCGCGTTCTTCGTGGTGAAATTCTTCCCGAACATGGTCGCGGTGCTCGGCATGTACGGATGCTTCTTTCTGCTAGGCACCATTTGCGTGTTTCTGTTCGCGTTCGTTTTCGCGCTGATCCCGGAAACGAAGGGACTGTCGCTCGAGGCGATTCTGGACAAGCTGAACGGGGGAATGCCGCGCGACGACGCGCGACACGTGTCGTCCAAAGAGGCTGTTCAGAAAAACATGCCGAAGCCCGAACAGGTGTGACGAACCGGTTCGTTTCGTCAAAGCCTCGCATGCGTCCCGTTCGACGATAAACCAAAGGAGACTTTCCGCGTTGTACATATTTCTAGAAACGCGTTGCGTATCTGCGTGCCCGATCGCGCTCCCGATTCGGTCGATCGTCGCCCTCGATACTCGACTCGCGGGGACACGATTCGACCTTCGACACTTTTTTTATTTGTACAGATGTAGATAATAATGTAAGATCAACGATGTAATGTGATATAAACTTGCGAATTACTATCGCGGCGATAAAAATTTTTCTGAGAACGTTAGATACCGCGTTGCGCAACATCGTGCGGCAGGGTCGCGATCGCGTTTCAAATGGAACGAACGTTACGGAAGTGGTCATCGACGAGGCGGATATATCAGTCATCGTTTAATCTCTTTCGTACATTTTTGTTTCCGATTTTCCGTTTCTTGAACGCGATCGGCTCGAAGTCTCCGTCGCTGTCGCCCGTGTCGATCCGCGTGATCGTCTTCTCCTTGAACGTCTTCTGCGGCGGCGGGAGTTCCGCCTTTTCGAAGAGTGACACCGGTGCGGCCACCTTTTGGGGCAGTCGAGGCAGCTGCAAGTCCACCGGCTTCGTTTCCCTGGAACACGCGAGCACGATTTATAGCGACACGCGACGCGAAGCGAACGAAACACGTGCCGATCGTCGGTATACTTAATACTTACACAGTCCTAACCCTTTGCCAGGGCCCGTAGGGATGGGACTTCTCGTGCGACTTGCTGTAGTCCCTTCTGTAAGGTCGCTGCTCTTGTTGCTCCGTTTTCTCTCGGACGTCCGCGGTTTTCTCCGATTCCTCAGTGTCCTCAGTTTCCGCCGCTTCGGCCGTGTCGTCGAGTCGATTGTGCTCCGACCTTGCTTTCCTCAGCTGCTTCAATCGCTCACGCTCGGCGTTCGCTCGTTTCTCCTCGATAATGTCCTTGTTCGCAATCGCCTCTTCCTCTTCCAGCTGCTCGAGCAGCTTCTCCTGAATAGCTTGCTCTTTCGCTTCCTCTTCTTGCTCGGCGAACGTCATGTAACCTTCCTCGGGCGGGTCCCATACGGATTCTGTGAATATGGAAATACTCGGATAACGAACGCGATCGCGAACGGATCTAGGAGAGTCGAAGAACGCACCGTTCGTTTCGATGTGCCAGTAGTACGTGTATCCTTCCGGACTGCGCGCCTCGTACCAGAGTCTGCGCACCGGTTTCGAGGAACGGTCCTCTTCTTGGGCCTTCTTTCCTTTGCCCTTCCCTTTGTTCGTTTTACTCTTACCCTGGCCCTTGTTCTCCGGTCTTGGGCCCGGTTGAACTCTTTGTTGCTGGTACTGTCTACTGCTTCGCGTCAGGGTCGGGTCGCACGGGTCGATCTCGTGAGGAAGCTGGACAGAAAACGTTCCGGCGTTAACGTTTCCGGTCGAAACGAGTAAACTATATGGTGATTATACAGAAAAGGGTACATACACCTCGCCGATTTGGATGTCCTTCAAGTATATTCTCAATGTCATCATTCTGAAGAACTTTTCCGTACATATGTTACCGCCTTGACAACCAGGGACCAAAAATAACAGTTATTCTAAAATTTTCTACGATAAAAATCATTAATAAAAAGTTGATTATTATTGAAAAAGATAATGTACACAAAATATAACTGTTATCGACGAAGAAAAACTAACATTTACCAACAAGAGAAAATATTTTCGGTTGCTTATAATCCTTATTTGTAACCAATTCGATTTTGGTCTATGAAATACTTGTTATTCTATGACTTTTCTTATTTTTGATTATAACAGTTATGGTCCCTGTTGACAACATATTTCAACTTTATCAAAATCAGCGAGGTGTACCGTTTTCTGTATAATTACCAGGCTGCGGATCTTTAGGGATTTATAAAAAAATTGAGTGGATGGAATTCAAAATTGTTGGAAAATTTAAAAAACTGAATATTGTCAATATGTGATTTCTCCTCTATTGAAATCATTAAGAATTTGTTTTCTATTTCTTACAGTCGATGCAGGCAATTTTTATTTTGCAAAAGATCCGCAGTCTGATAATAATTACCAACAACCTGTTCGATGATTACCTGGCGAGTTTTGCCCTTGAATCCGGGCGCCGAATCCCGGATCGTCGCGGACCGATTTCCACTCGATGTCTGAAACGATGATGTCCGTGTTACTATTTTGCTAACTAGTACATAGTCAGTAACTACCTACTCCGATTATTCCACTCACGTCTCTCGTGTCGCCTCTGGTCCTCTTCTCTTCGATGATCTTGTCCGCGGTCATGTCCCTAGTGTTGTTCTCGACGTCCTTCAGGTACGCGGCCATGGCTGCCTAAAAATTGAAAATGGATTCTCTCTCAGGATCAAAAGAAACCCGACCAAACAAACCGAAACAAATCAACTACACTCACGCTCTCCATTTTTCTGATATCATCTTCCATCTTCCGGTTTTGCTTCGCCTGCTTGGCGCTGTTCTTGTGTATCTCTTTGAGCCGCTTTCCGACATTGTCCTTGTGCTTCTTGCCGCCCTCGTGGAAATCGATGCTGGGCTTGTTGTCTGCGATCCAGCACTTGCAGAAATCGCAGAATTTTCTGCCCTGCGACTTCCAGTAGTCCGCCCTGGAACGAGAGAAGGGGAACGGATGATTATTCGGTTTTCGAGAAGAAAACTTTTGTGCGACGAATATCGTAACGAAGCTACGTCGTCCAGTGCCGAATTAAGCCAGCGCGGGGCCCGTAGCAAACGTAATCTCGAGGCCCTAGGCCAGGGATGGGCACGGGTGGGGCCCCTCAAACGCCTGCTTCCCCCACCAAGCTTCCTTTCTGTGGCGCACCTCGCGGCTCCGATGCGCGAGGCCTGCGCACTGCTTGCGACGGACGAAGCGCGTCTTTCTTTCATAGTAACGACGGAAGCTGGTGGGGGACGGCTTTGCCTCAATTGAGGCAAAAATGCCCATCCCTGCCCTAGGCTTTGTATCAGGGCCGCTTGCGTGCAAATGTAGCGCACCTTTTTAAACAGGCGTAATGAATGACCTTTCTTTCTTTTTTTAGCAAAAATATCAACCATGTTTCGGCGCCTCTTCGATGAAGCGCCCGTGTGCGGGGCCTCTTTTTGTATGGAGCGGGGCCCGCAGAAGCGCAAAAGCCAAGAACAGGTGGGGCGTTGAAATGCGAAGAGCTTGTCGCGCCCCCTCCGTTATCCGCAGACGATTTTGAGGGTCCAGGCCCGGGCTCAAGAGGCCTTGGGCGGTGGGGGTTTAGTGGGCATGGGTAGGGGTATAGTCCCTATGGTCCCGTTTCCCCCCGATTTCCATCTAGGGGGTGCCGAGTCCCACACTGCCCCCTCCAGACCTCATCTGAGAAGGAGGTGTGCGTAAGTGACATTCCCCCACCGCCCGCAAACAAAAAAAGGCCCCAGAAGCGCGGGGCCCGCAGGATTTGCTGCTTCTGCTACGAGGCTTAATCCGCCCCTGACGTCGTCGTGGATCGGTGTCGCTGTCGACGGATCCGTCGAAATAACGAGTAATTAGGCAGGGCTTTAGCGACCCTGAGGAGGCCTCGACCTCGAAGAGCAGCGGTCCGCTTCCCTTTCTTTCCGTTCTAGAATATACAGACTGGAATCTATTTTCCTGGCAACGACATCGCCAGGTTGGAGAGGAACCAACGACGATTGTTCGGCCGCTCTTCTCGCCGAGGTAAGGGTAACGTTCTGTAGCTGGTGTTATCTGCGCTATCTCTTCGTCGGATCTCCGATCGTGCCTGATCGATCGTTTATGTTTCAGATTCCAACGACTCGGCCGAAGAGAGACGGTGAACCGCCCATCGAGGAAATCACAACTGTCCCAACAACGCCGTAGTCTCTATTAATAATAGAGTCCGTATTAATAGCGACACGGTTCTATAGATAGGCGAGAGGGAGAGCTGCCTAGCTTGCAGGCCGATTAGAGGTGCATTCGCATCGTAAATACGCTTCGACCGTCCTCCTACTTGTATCGCGCGTACTTTACGTAAACAAGCCGGTCCGAGTGTGCTCGCTAAACGTGCGATCTCCTAACCGCCGTTCGCCGTAACTTCCTGCTGCACGTCCAGGATAGCGATGGCGTGCAAGATCACTAACCGTGATTTATCGCTAGACCGCGGATTTCTATGCATTTATAGCAAAATCGAGTAGACGAAGTTCAACATCGTTGGACAATTTTTTAAATTGCAGATTTCAATATACAGGGTCTGTACGGAATGCAGTGGCGCACCCTGGGGGAGCCAGGGGGCCGAGTCCCCCCCCAAGAAAAAAATGTTTAGCTTCCAAAATTAAAATTGCGGAATAGCCCTGGGCAGTGCCGGATTAAGCAAGTGCGGGGCCCGTAGCAAATGTTATGGCGGGGCCCAAGGCTTTGCATCAGGGCCGCTCGTGTGTGTAAATGTAGCGCACCTTTGCGGCAACCACAATGAATGAGCTTTCTTTTAGGAAAACTATCTGTGCCCCCTGGCATAGACAGGCGCTCATGTATCGGCCCTTGCTTGTATGGCGCGGGGCCCCCAGAAGCGCGGGGCCCGTAGCATTTGCTACTCCTGCTACGGGACTTAATCCGGCCCTGGCTCTGGGTTCCGTTGACAGATATTTTGGCTAAAAAATAGGTCATCGCGCAAAACCTAGAGCTGGGTTCAACTCGCCCCCCTCTCCAAGATTACATCCTGAGGGCGCCACTGACGGAAAGTAATGCGACCACATTTAAAAAAAAAAATCTATTGAACGTATGAGTACAATTCTTTAAAATTCTTCACAGTGGGACCCTTGGGCGTCGACACATTTTTTCCAGCGCGATTTCCATGCTTCGTGTGCTCTCTGGAAGGCGTTTCCTGGAACCTCTCGTAGTGCCCTACTTTGAAGAATTTTAAAGGTATGTACAGTAATCGCTCCTTCGTTGTCCTGAATCGTGGGCACGATCGTTGTCCAGTGCCTACCCACTCCACTGCCTGTCAACGAGAGGATTAGGCCTGCGTGGATCTGGTCGCCAGATGTGTCTCAGGACCAGGGCTACCATATTTTTCTCTCGCCAGGCCCCTTACCCTTCCACCTCTCGCCGTGCCGTTCACCGTACCTCGTCTTTGCACTCTTCCCACTAACGCTGGCGACACGCTTGCGTACGGTCGCGTCAGCAACTAGTGGGAAGAGTGGGAGGCTCCCGCCAGCGTTAGTGGGAAGAGTGCAAAGACGAGGTACGGTGCACGGCACGGCGAGAGGCGGAAGGGTAAGGGGCCTGGAGAGAGAAAAATATGGTAGCCCTGCTCAGGACTGTCTAGACCCGCGCAGAACGGAGAACAATAGGAAAGGAATATGGCAAGGAAATAAGGAGTTTTTTAAAGCCGACAGTTGACTGCTTTTGACTGCGAATGCTTTTCTTTGTCATTTAACTAGCCGTTTCACTAAAGACGCAGTCATAAATCAAAAATAGTGTCCGGGCACTGTCGTTGTCCGCTCAAACTCCCGGCCTTTGGACAACGAAGGAGCTTTTACTGTACTCGTATATTTAATAAATCTTTTTTTTTTTTAATGTGGTCGCATTACTTTCCGGACAGACCCTGTACGAGTTCTCCTCTTTTAGCCATTGGCGCGGCGAGGAATAGTATCGTCGGAAACGACTCAATGGTCTTTGGTTGCCCATCAACGTCGGCGGATATGTTTATGCTCGGTTTTTGGCACATGTACCTCGGATCGGGACACGCGCGTGCATCGAATACGATACGTATCTCCGCGGATGCCAGCGATCCGACGCTGATGAGCAGCTCTTCGTCGCTCTGTGGGCCAAAACGCTGTTCTCGCTAATGAAAAATCATTCGCGTCAGCTGCGTCAACTAATGTGGCGTCGTAAAGAGGAAGTTTCAATCTTCAGTAGCGCTTTGGATTGGGACAAAAATTTCGGAAAAATTCGTTGGATGTCACTTTTCAAAGTGTCGTCAGTATGTAGACAGCGGATTTGACGCATTTACGAGGACAACGAGTAGACGCCATTTTAAACAGTAGAAACATTGGGACAATTTAAAAATACCGATGTATTATTTTCACCCTATTAAACGCATTAACCCTTGTGCAGTCAGCCGGGTACCCTAGATCGCTCGTAATGAATTCAAATACCATTCCACACCTTGGAATAAAGTACTCCTGAACTCACAATGAACCAGGCAAAAAGATCCGCGATTTTTTCGATCTAGAACGTCCCACTGCGAAATGATTTCGACGGTTTCACCCCTATTTTTAAAGTTCGTTAAAATACTCGTGGACGTTCACAGCTAATTTTTACAAAGGAAAAATTTACAGAAACTCGTCTCAAATGACGGAATTTAACCCTCTGCACTCGGTTGTCCCCTCGGAGGCACCACTAAAAATTGCTGTACCATTATCCAAAATATTGTTTACATTATTAAATATATCGGTATCTATTCAATTACTAAAAATTTAGGTACACAGGGTGTCCCAAAATTCCTTCAACAGCCGGAAATGGGAGGTTCCTGAGATCATTTGAAGCAACATTTTCCTTTGCAAAAATGTTCTCCGCGGCTTTGTTTAGGAGTTATTAACAAAAAACACGGACCAATCAGTCAGTCAACCAATAGACAGTTGGCGCGCCGACTAGACTGTGCCAACTCGCGTCTAGGTCGCGCTCTGATTGGTTCGTGTTTTTCGTTAATAACTCCTAAACAAAGCCGCGGATAACATTTTTGCAAAGGAAAATGTTGCTTCAAATGACGTCAGGAACCTCCCATTTTCGGCTGTTGAAGGAATTTTGGGACACCCTGTATTGTATGAAGTATTACACCAATTTCACATCCATGAAGTTTCAAAAATCATAGGGAAATATCCTAGATCGGAAGAAATGTTTAATTTTCCCTTTGGCAAAGGGTTAAAAAATTGTTTACGAGTAAATTGCATTGAATTTCAATACGTATCCATAACCAGCTGTGAATTAAGTAACGAAATATTGTAAAAAATTGCTTTGTTGTTAGCTAGAATCCCGTTCTGGCCCATTGTGCGTCGCGTCGTAGTGGTAGTGTCCATAGATCCTTCTCGATCCTGCTCGTTCCCGCAGCCGCGCCGCTTTCGAAATCGGTGCTCGTCGCGTGTCGCAGAAACGTCCGCGGGGCGACCTTGGCGCGGCCGGCCAAACGTAATTGGCACCCGTGGAATAATCGCGATAATCGAGCACCGCCTTAATGTCGCGCAACAATTTATTTTTAGGTGACAAAGGAAACGGCTTCGATTCTTTGCGCGAACGCTTTCGTTTTCGCGGAGGAATAATAAATATCGTTGGCTGTTCGGGGCAAAGCTCTTGTTTGGCTGCGAATTACGGGTCGAGTCGACGGTTTTGTTTGACTTGGCGGGTGACTGACGTTTAATGGCGCGCGTCTTTAACTAGTTTGCTTGCTCGCGTAAATGTTTATCAGCGATTCTGTACGCTCGAGTTTCGTATCCGCCGTTATTTCCGATGATTTAGCGTCCAGCGAGCAGGAAATTGCTAAAAATTTTCGAGTTATTCCCCCGTGCTTCTCTTTCGCGCGCAGCCCGCGCCGCGCCGTCTCGTTTCGTCTCGCTCCTCTTCCGTTCGAAAATATCAATATGTACTTATACACGCGTGTATCGCGGTTCGAACAGCGATCGCTCCGTAAATCGTTTTATGTTTCCTCGGCCAGGCCGGAAAAAAGAAGAGCAAGTATGCGCGTTCTAATTTTACCATGGAGGGCTGTAAACACCTTTCGGCGTTTCAAACGCGCTTTATCGCCGCCGAAGCCGAAACTGAAGACAGAGAGGAGACAAGAGCCGGCGGAGAGACCCAGGCGATTTTCTCCGGCCGACTTGGATCGCGTATAGGGTTGCCATCAGTCCGGTTGCCCCCGATTTCCCCCACTTTTTGGAGAACTGTTTCGGATTTTGTTCGAATTTTAATATGTTGTAGTCTTTAGCGATCTATAGATAAGTGTCGCCCTTTTTTCATTAATATTATAAGACTAGAACTGACAAGCCGATGACAATGAGTTCTCAGGGGCTTATAGTGAAGTATCTACTAAAAATATTGTCTTTTGAAGAATATGTTTTCTTCACCATTTATTTTGAAATTATTTTACAGAAATTCAATGTTTCAAATCCAACAATTTTTTTCTGAAATTTGAAAATTGACGCGTGGTTTCATTATCTTTGGATATTTTTTGAATTATTTGGAACCAGGGACCATAACTGTTATAACCAAAAAGAAAATAAATTGTGGAATAACAAGTATTTCATCGATAAAACAGTTTTATCTTGTTGGTCAATGTTATTTTTGAGAGAAATTCATATCGATCACTTGTAACATAACAGTTATCGATGAGAGAAATTTATTTCGATCGCTCATGACAGTTATCGAAGATCGAATTTCTTTTCACTTGTTCATAATAATTATTGATGGGAAAATTCATTTTTGTTGCTTATTTAGTTACTGAGTTGTCCACTCTTTTCCGGATGGACCAAGCCTGCGGAATTCATTGAGAAGGTTTCGTACAACAAAAGTAAATAAGAGCCACCCTATAGGCCGCACACAGTGGGCTAGATTAAGAAATTTGGTGACGTTTCACTATAACTCTTGAACCACAAGACATATCGGTATGAAATATGCACTATAATTAATTAAAAAACGATTCCGATGTCCCGAATTTCTCGTCCGAAACTTTTCTGTACGGCATCACATCTAACTTAAGGCGGTAGGCTCCTGAGAATTGTAACTAGAAAGGAACTAGAATCTTACTAGATTAAGGGTGGAAATAAGGGTTTGCGGGAATGCGTTTGTTGTCCTTATTTGAGCATATTTTGGGCTGGGTGAGGGCTCAATCTAAAGAGGAAGGTTCAGCGCATGGTGCTCTGGTCATCAGGCTAACGAGATTATGCTTATATATAATAATTTGAGTGTCCAAAGTAGGAGAAAAATCGAGAAAAAATACCCACAGATTCCAATGTATTTTTCTGCCACCAAAGACTTTTTTGACTGCTGTAATAACCAGAGCGCCATGCGCTGAACCTTCCGCTTTAGATTGAGCCCTCACCCAGCCCAAAAATATGCTCAAATAAGGACAACAAACGGATTCCCGCAAACCCATTTTTTCCACCCTTAATCTAGTGAGATTCTAGTTCCTTTCTAGTTACAATTCTCAGTATCCTACCGCCTCAAAATGGTAGTTAAAAGCAGTGGCGCAGCCAGGATGTAATCTTGGAGGGGGCCGAGTTCAACCCAGCCCCTACATTTTGCGCGGTGCCCTTTTTTTAAAGGAAATTTTGGAAGCTAAACATTTTTTCTTGGTGGAGGGGGCTGGCCCCCTGGCTCCCCCCTGTTTAAAAGTGTCCTGATTTCAGACGGAAAACTCCTGTGTTCTCATACCGTTCGTCCTGGGTTCGCGATTGCATAGATGGCAACCCTAATCGCGTACAACGAGAAAACATCGCGAATTCCGATATCGAGTGTCGTTTACCGAGAAGACCCTCAACGTTGCTCGAAGCCAGAGCGAGTACAAGGACCGAAGTTTCTCGATCGCGAGGATGCATCGTTTTCAACGCGACTGTCTCGGCTTTACCGGAACAGATCCGACAAAATTTCGGACGCTTTTTCGCAGTGAACGCGCGGTTTGCGAGGCGATTTCGCGATTTGCGAGGCGGTTTCGCGATTTGCGAGGCGATTTGACGGGTAGCCGAAGGGATGGTGATAAGCGAAACAGCGATTCGCCCGGCTCCAGTGATTTCTAACGCGGGGGGCTAATAATAGAGCAACCCGTGTTGTCCTCTGAATCGATGAGCAGACGTTACACGACTGCATTGCGTTTCCACATAGGGGAAGGTCGGTAAACATCTGTGTGTCGCGTACTAATAATAAATTTCTATAGGACGGAAGCGGGTACGTTTCCCTTTTGTCGGCGATAAATGCAGGAAAACGCCGGGACTCGAGGTCTGCAATTTGTCCGGCTCGATCTCATCTCTTCTCTCACATAAACACGAACACGCGCGCACACTCACCCCATTGCACGAAGGGATTCAAGAAAATATGTTCATTTTATTAACGGTAATATTTTCTTACATGTGTGATGCATACGAACGAACACACAACCTCCTCCGCGGAGGGGATACGGCTTAAGGATACAGGTTCGGATTTGACCTTGGTCGATGCGAGAGTGTGGTGGCACACTCACACACCGCTAGATATACAAGGTGTCCCAAAATTCCTTCAACAGCCGGAAATGGGAGGTTCCTAAGATCATTTGAAGCAACATTTTCCTTTGCAAAAATGTTATCCGCGGCTTTGTTTAGGAGTTATTAACGAAAAACACGGACCAATCAGAGCGCGACCTAGACGCGAGTTGGCACAGTCGGCCAATAGACAGTTTAGGTCGCGCTCTGATTGGTCCGTGGTTTTCGTTAATAACTCCTAAACAAAGTCGCGGATAACATTTTTACAAAGGAAAATGTTGCTTCAAATGATCTTAGGAACCTCCCATTTCCGGCTGTTGAAGGAATTTTGGGACACCCTGTATATACGTACACGAGAATTGCAATTACTCAATTATATTAATATAATTCGAGAAGCATTATGGCGGCGCGACAGTGCTGCCGCCTGTCGTGGCTGTCGAGCGACAGTCACTTGCTGCCGAATAATGAAAAATACGTCTCGAAAACGGAAAAATAGGCTATCTCAGGGACCACGCGCGCTAGATTGATCTTTTATCTAGCGATTGTGACTACGTAGGGGCCCCAAATGTGCATTAACGAGACGTGATTTGTCATTTCCCGAACCCTTGCAATTCTCGTGTACGTATACAGTGCCTAACGGTGTGAGTGTACCGCCACACTCTTGCTGGACCGACACCCTTGAGGTACAGAATAGTGGACACGCGGTAGCACCGACTAGACTAGACTCGACTAAATTGGTCCTATATCGTTAGGATAAGCGTTTCGCTTTTCGTCAATACATCATCCCTCTCACACACGCATACACGCTCTCTCGAACTCTCTTCGCACATTTACTAGAATCTTAAGGTATCGATGTTTTCAGCGGCACGGCTTGGACCCTGGACTTTCATCTTAAATCTACACCAGTGCTGGGCACATTTGCCTGAATCGAGGCGAAACCCTCCCCACCATAGTGCCCACGTCCCCCTTCAGTCAGCGCCGTTGCGGTGGGGCAGCGAAGTCACGAGCAGTGTCGCCAGATGAGGGGAATCACGGTGAGATGATGTACCCCCTCTCTGATGACCAGACCAGTCTATGGCACGGGTACCGTGGTCCACGGTCTTAGTGGGGGACGTTGGAGTGTGCGCACGGTGCTGGAATGGGATAGTGGAAGGGGAAAAGGAGGAGAATGTGTGAGAGCCGTGTGGCTCTCATCTGGCGACACTGGTCACGAGACACGAGAAGGTGCATGCTGTGGTAGGGGAAGGAAGCAAGCGCCAACCATGCCCAGCACTGATCTACGCCAGTGGTTCTCAAACTGTGGTCCGCGGACCCGTGAGGGTCCCCTGAGGGGCCCGCGATACAATTTTGACATTAACATGCAGATATTTCTGCTAAAAAAAAAATAAAAAAAGGTTTCATTCAAATCATTTTCATGTGTCAAATTACGTCTCAAGAACTACGTAAATTGCCTAGGGTTGGGGTGGGGTCCGCAAAAAAATATGTTGTCCAAGAGGGGGGCCCCGGACTACATAAGTTTAAGAACCACTGATCTACACGATATCGGTCTTACTCGCTACATATCCAATAAGCAATCTGCTCTCGATTTGGTATGAATTTGGCACCAAACTTTGCAAGCAAATACCAGTCCATTTGTTTCCGCATTCGGCTCGGTATCTGTCTGTAAAGTTTGGTGTCCAAATTCCGTGCCGAATGGAAGGCAAAGCGGAGATAGACCCTGTTCTCGTTATAGAGGGCAGGCCGATCGCACCGAGAGCGAACCTAACCTTGCTTTCGGAGTAAATATCAGGAAAAATCGTTATAGTCATTATTTTAAGGTTCTTGAAGATTTAGATTACTGAAAATACGTGAAACTTGAAATTGTATTCCCTCCTGTAGCAAGGCTTGCTCCGATTTTGCTGGATATTTGCTTTTCAAACAAGGTTAGGTCCGCTCTTAGTGCGACCGACCTGCCCTCTATGCCGAATTTTGGCACCAAACTTCGCAAACAAGTACCGAACAGGTTTTGGTCTGCAGATCCAGAGGAAATGAGGATACCAAATCCTGTTTCAAGCGCGTCTTGGCACCAAAGTGACCGGTTTTGCTCGCAAAGTATGATTGCAGGCATTCTGGTCTCAATCTGCTCGAACAGATTCTGCAGACCGGGTGGAACAATCGGGAGGAGCGGACGCGGAACGTCGCACAGAGAATTTGTGGAAACCAGCTTAAACCGCGGAAGGATGTCCGCTCCTAGGAACTACGAAATCGACTAGAAAATTCTCCTAAGCTCACGACAGGCGAACACTCCCGGAATCTAGGGCCCGGCAACGACGACGGGTAGGTTGAAGCGAACGTGGAATCCAACGCGGTGAAACCAACGCCGTCCGCAGTTTACATAGCAATCGGATTATCGTCGTGCCGGTACGAATAATCGTAAACACGCAAATTGAATTAGGGGGGTTGATAATTGCAACGATCTGCGGCGTCCGTCTTTACATCGGATTTACAGACCGGTGGGGGGGAGCTTCGTACAGGTTTCGAACAAACTTCGCAGGCTGATTAACTCGTAACGTCGCCTGGAAAGATCTAGGGATTCTCGTTAATCTTCGTCGTTGCATGTTACACTTGACCGCGAGGTTTGTCGCGTTCAAGCCTATCCGTCCGACGACGGGACGAGACGGATAATCGACGCGATGTTGAAAAGATTAAGGACGCGACGCGGTGTAATCTATCGCGTCATGGATGGATTTCGTTGGCAGTCGCGACGATGTAATTCGGACGTGACGACTTTACAAGTGTTACTCGGTAGCGTACCACCGATGACGAACGCGCGTTACACGCAAACATTTCTAACCCGATGCATGCTATCGGTCTAAGATCAGGTACTTTCGATGCGTGCTACCGATTCGCGGTTCCTTTGGATAATACAACGACGGGGAAAGTTTCTGCTAGGTCGTAAGCGTCGACGGTCTACGATAGAAACGTAGAAAATGGCTAAGCTATGTCGATAAACGAAGTCGAACGATTCCACGCGCGGCTCTTCGAAGATAACGTAGGCTAGTGCTGGGCATATTTGCCTGAATCGAGGCAGGACCGTCCCCGCCAAAGCGCCCACCGTCCCGGATTTGGGTTTGACCATGCTCGAGCGAGAGCGTGGTACACGAGGATTTCAAGGGTCCGGGCACGGTGTATTGTAGAGGTCTTCAGACTTCAGACTTCCCTCAGAAAAATGTGATAGATAACCTCTAGATAAACGAACTAACCTCTATCTATCACAAAACGTTAACCTTACAGAGGTTCTTAGTCGTAACACCTCTATAATACACCGTGGGTCCGGGATTCCACTTCTGATTTCTCGATAATGCAAAGTTGGGGTTTCTCCGTAGTCATAATCGCTAGATAAAAGATCAATCTAGGGGGGAAGTACCCTAAGATAACCTAATTTTTCGTTTTCGAGGCGTAATTTGCATTATTCGGCAGCATGTGGCTGTCGTAGTTTCTTGAAAGTACTCGACAGCCACGATAGGTGGCAGCACGGTCGCGCCGCCATGATGCTTTTCGCAGCTCCGCTACGTGCGGCCGAATAATGCAAATTACGCCTCGAAAACGCAAAACTGGGTTATCTTAGGGTACGTCCCCCCTAGATTGATCTTTCATCTAACGATTGTGACTGCGGGGGGCCCCAACTTTGCATTATCGAGAAATCGGAAGTGGAATCCCGGACCCTTGCAATCCTCGTGTACCACGCTCTCGCTCGAGAGCATGGCAGTCCAGATCAGTTTGCGTCAAAATCAGAGAACTTTCGAGGTTATGACAGGAACATTTTTAACTTTGAAAATCGGTGTTTAACTGTGCTAATCCGTATTACAAGAAAATTGTGATTTATCCAATGCCACGTTTCGGTTAGATTTTTTCCTCGACACGCTACACGCCACTTCTCGTAGATTTTGTCACGCTGATTTCAAATCCGGCCGTAAAGTTGGTCTACTACCTCAGGATTTTGAAAAAAAATCGGTTTGTATGAACAAAAACTAATGAAATCATAATGTCTCCGTTGAAACGATTACATAATCTCCCAGTTTCCCATATTCAGCAATATTTCACCTTCAAAAAACAAATCATCACTCTTTCTCATTTCCGTTGAAAGTTCTTCGATCTCGACACAAACTTGTGCACCGTTACCACGAAGAAAAGACGGTGGGGCACGAACACGCGAGACACCGCCGCACGAAAAATAGACTGATGGGGGAAGCAAGCGTTCGAGGGGCCCCAATCATGCCCAGCACCGGCGCAGCCTAAACCTGGACGCCGCGAGGTAACGCTTTTAGACAAACGAGTATCGTTCTCTCCGTTCGTGGTTCGCGGTCGTCGCCGATGGACGACGGTCATCCGGACGGCATCCTCTTCTGCTTGGTCAACTCCAAAAGTATGGGGTAATGGAGGTCCGGACAATACTCGTGGCTGCGGTCCAACAATTCCAGATGTCTCGACCAAATCTTGGCGTCGTAACGATCGATCCGTCTGGCTGTGAATCCTCGTTTGGTGGCCGCTTCCGCGAACTTCTGAAAGGTCTCGCCCCGTTTGGGCGCGACGATCAGAGCCAGGCCGTCGTTCGCCAGCCAGCCGTAGATGGTCTCCACCAGATCGGAGCGGACCTCGTCGAAGAAGAGACAGTCCGCGCACAGGATCACGTCGTACGTTTTCTCCGGGGATATCGGCGGTTCGTCGTCTGCGTCCGCGGCGGTCCAGCTCTGCGTAAAAAGTCAATTGAGAAACACGAGAAGAAGATTGTCTTTCCGTTTTCCAATCGTCCGTGTTCGGTTTCCCGGGGTCCGCGGTTAGGCGACCGCGGTCTCGATCGCGACGGAACGAGTACGGAACGAGGGGACGGTGACGACAACAATAATAATAAGGAGAGGTAGAGAGAGAGTAAGGAGCAGGGTTGCCATATTTCATCCCCTCCGGCCCCTTACCCTTCCGTCCCTCGCCCAGATGCTGCCTCCGCTATCCCCACTCTTACCACTACCGCTGGCGCGACCGAGTGCTGGCATGAGAGCGGTAGCATGCCAGCGGTAGTGGTAAGAGTGGGGATAGCATCTAGGCGAGGAACGGAAGGGTAAGGGGCCGGAGGGGATAAAATATGGCAACTCCTTACTAAGGAGGGTGTTTGGTAACGGACTCGCGAAAAATCACCTTGATTCGAAGGCCGATGGGATTGCCGTAAGGGAACGATTTCGCCGATCTGGCTGACCTGATGCCTCGGGCCGCCCTGGACCATCGGACGACCCGGCACTCGACGAAATCGGCCATCTCGTTCCTGGCGACGATGCACCGGACGTTCTCCACGCTGTTCGCGTTCCCGTCGGTGAGCGAGACGCCGCTCGGCCCGCAGTACTTGGCCGCGATCACGCCCGCCAGGCAGCTCATACCGCCCCCGAGCTCGAGAACCCTTCTGTTCCGACAGATCTCGCGATTCTTCAGCAGATAGTACGCCAAGCACTCCTCCGAAGGCCACACGCAAACGTTCCCGGTGTTGTTGAAGCCGATCAGCTCGTTCGCCGTGAAACTCTTCTTCAGCCAGCGTATCTGCACGGTGAACTTCCGGTTCTCCACGTTGCCGGAGTACTCGTACCACCTGGCGCCGGACTCCTCGTTCCTCTCCGCGTTCTCCAGTCGAACGGTCTTCAGCAGGCCGAAGCTGGTGAACCGACGAACCGACACGTCGTTCTCCGCCTCCGTGAAGATCGCCTCGTCCCGCGGGCCGATCAGCGTCTTCGCTAAGATACGCCATCGCCGCTGCGCCGTGTTCCTCTTCCGGGGTTCCCCGGCCTCGAAACTTTCGTCCGTCATTGCTTGTTTTCTCTTTTCTCCTTTACAGGATCTTACTCGAGGATCGATCGCGACCACCGGTCTCCGAGATCCATCAGCGATCGCCGGGATTGCGACGGGACAACGATGCAACTGGGGATTCGGGGGTGTCGCCCATAAATCGCGCGCTCATCTCGCACCGCCGGGTGAACGCGCTTACTCCGAGGGAAAACTGCGAGATTCCCGAGCTCGACTTCGACTTCGATGATCGACGGCCCCCGGTGTGGGCAGAACGAGACCGTGCGAAGAAACGGGCCGACACTAAAAGACCGAGGCCGACTTCTAACTCGCGCCACGCGGATGTCGAGCGTTCACCGCGGCCGATCCGCGCCTGCGCTCGCTCCGCCGCCTATGCTCATATGTTCCTATGTCCTGTACGCATACAGTGTACAGCATGTCACCCGCACACCCACACCCCCGTCCCCTTGACCCTAACCCAGGCTCTTCCCTCGTTTCTTGCAGCCCCACCTCTCCCAGCTCTCCCCTTGTCGCGCGCTCGAAGGCAGATTTACCCTGCCCCGTGTACCGGAAACGGAAACAGATTTTTGGCCGGCGCGTAATCCCTTCGCTCGACGATAAACCCACCCGGTACTAAAAGCGAGCAACACGTCTCAGCTTGTGAAAATGACCGAGCTCTGTTTGCTTAGATTTGGTGCAGCTTTTATTCCAATTGTGGCGGATGAAAAAATGTATCCAATCAATTTAAAGAAGGTATTATACGAATACGAACTACGCCATGCTATTGTTAACCTAAGTCAGACTCGTGATGAAGATTTTAACAAAGTCCAACAACATGAATGCTATACCTTTCTTTTAAAGATGAATTCAAATCTGATTCGTTGGTAATCAATAGACTGCGGATCTTTATGCAAAATAAAAAATGTTGGCTTTGATTGCAAGACACGGGTGTGAAATAAAAATTTCTTTCTTCTTTTAATTAACTGGTTAAGCTAGAACCAATACGTTGATGTCTTTAAATATTATCATAAATACATAAAATCCGCAGTCTAGTAATCAATATTTAAGCATTGAAATAAATGTAGCCATGCGAAGAATATAAATTTTCTCTTCTCTTTTACATTTTTCGGGATGAAGATGTTTTAATCACTGTAGCTGTAAAGAAATGTTAAGGCAAGGGGTTGAAAGTTTCATAATATGATAATGAAGGGTAAAGGAAGTTTCGTTATTGACTTAACACCTTGCCGTACCATTTTCTTTGCAGTTACAGTGATGAAAACGTCTTCATCCCCAAAAATGTCGTAGAACGGAGAAGAAAATATACAGGGTGGTCCACGCAACTTGCACACCTATAATAACTTCCAAAGTATGCGTTGCACGACAAAGTTTTGTATACAGAAGTTTCATGGTCTGAAGGGGTACATTATGTAATATTAATTGTTTTCTCGTGGGTGGAGTGGTGAAGGAGATCTGAAGGTCAACTATCTTTTTTTTTAATAGAATGTCCTTTTTTTATACCATAGATCGATAGAGTATCAAATTCTGAGTATAAAAGTGTTGACCTCTGTATGTCCTAAGTCTAATAGTTAACGAGATATTATCGAAACAATTTTCTTTCTTATTTGGATAATATCTCGTTAACTATTAGGTTCAGGACATACGAAGGTCAACACTTTTATACTCAGAATTTGATACTCTATCGATCTATGTTGTAAAAAATAGGGCATTCCATTTGAAAAAAGAAAGTTGACCTTCAGATCTCCTCCACCACTACACCCACGAGAAAACAATTAATGTTACTTAATGTACCCCTTCAGACCTTGCAACTTCTGTATACAAAACTTTTTCGTGCAGCGCATACTTTGGAAGTTATTATAGGTGTGCAAGTTGCGTGGACCACCCTGTATATTGTTTGTACGACTTTTATTTTAATGCTTAAATATTAATTCCGAACGCATCGAATTTTACTTCAGTTAAAAAGAAAGGCATAAAATCCATATTTGTTCAAAATCTTCGTGACGAGTGTGGCTCGTTAAAATACCGCAAGGGTTTAATTAAACACAACTTCAATAATTGTTTAGTGTTAAAATAAAGACGATTTTCCTTTAAATCTGTCGACGGACAAGATCGTTCGGATAGCGGAGTGAACGAAAAAAAGAAAACTTGTCCGTGACAAGCTTTCGCAAGCTTCGCGTCGTCTCGAGAACGAAACTATTACGGGGCCGGAACCGAAAGCAACGATCAAGTATCGCGTAATAAGTACCGTGAATCGGTGCCAAAGTATTTCCCGCGGAAGAAGGACGCGTCGAATGCCAAATTGCCCGATACCAGGGATCGTAACGTTTGTAACGCGGTCGAGAGGGCTCCCAGTGTCTCCGGTGTCGGAGGAGAAACATTTTTAGGAAACTAAAAAATCGGTTGCTGCATAATACAGATTATCTGAAAAGAGGGTGTACGTCGCCCCGATGCGAATAGAATTCGGTGACGGCAATGCGCGCGATTTCGTTCGAGCGTGAAGTCGATAGGCTCCGGTTGCCAGAGCAAATATAGATATTTCCGTTTCCCGCGAGACGTGAACCATTTCGTGGGCCAGCGGCAAACGAAACAATCAATTTTTCGATAGACACCCCTGCTGTTTGTTATGTTCCCAATATTCTCGGAGAGAAATATTTACCTTTGCCTACCGAGCTCCGTTTAAACTATCCGGATTCTATGCCTCTCGAATCCAGATTGCTGGAATTTCCTCTGTTCCTACGGTTCGCCAAGTTTAAATTGGATCGCCGATGCCGAATCGTTCAACGAGAGGAAAGAATCACATACAAGCTACAGACGTTTCCGACTTGCTGGCTGCTAGGGAGGGTTGCAGCGCCAAGGCGCGCGTGGGTCTCGCTAGACGCGATCGGTAAGGCAGGTTTCTTTAACGTTTGTTACCTTAGACCGTATACAGGATGATTCAGGGAACTGGGACAAGTTACTGTTCTTTTTAAAGTAAAAATAGACGAAAATGATAGTCCTAACTTCCTATGACCTTATTTCTTATGCGGATGCACCGATGCACCCGCCCCAGGTGCAATTGCACTTTATTCTTTGTTAAACCAGTCGATGTCTTTTATTATTCTGCGCATAAAAGTACTAACCCGAGGTTATCGAAATGTCAATAGATCACGAGATATTTAATATTTTTTGCAAAATTATTAACCGTGATTTATCGCAGTGATCGCAGAATCATGATCACGATCTTGATTTCAATCAATTTCAATTTTTAATCCGGAGTGAATTCACTCACTGTCATTCTAATTCTTCATCTCGATTGAATTAGTCCTTTTCATAAATACATCAATTAGCTTGCATAAAAATATCTCCATATAACGTACTTCATTGAATAATAAAAATAAAAAATATTTTCTTTTCCGTGCCTTACTTCAGTATTTAAAACAGAAAAAAAATTAATTTCGAAATCGTAATATTTATTCAAATAGTATATGAAAGTGCAGACAATTTATTTTGTGTTTATGTACGTATTATGTATGAAGTTTTACAAACCATCAATGTATTATTTAACACTAACCGTACCACGACCGATCTAATGACCGGTTTCATATTTTTTATTTTATAATTATTGAAGTTACAAGGCTGACTCCATGAGAAATTCAAGCACGTAATTGTAAAAATTGCGAGATATTAAAAAAATTCGTTTTTATACTTTTATAAAACAATGTATACCAGTCGCATTTTGTGTTCGGTATGGTTAGTGCGCAAAAGATAGTTTGAGAAACGCCTTATAGAAATTAATTAAATTCGATAAAACTGCGATGTAACTCGCAAATAATGCATCTGTGACTTGCAGGAAGAACAGTCATGCTCTCCGCCAATCAGAATCGATCACGAAAATCACAAATCATTGTGAAAAATCACCGTGATTGGAAACAACCATCCCTATAAGTATACAGGTTCTGTTCCATGCTAAAAGTAGGTATAGGTTCTATTCCATGCTAAAAGTGCCTGTAGGTTCTGTTCTATGCTAAAAGGGAGACAGAGAAATCCCAGACGTATTTATATCTTCTCTGCTACGAGTACAGCATACAACAATGATCGAAACGACAAAGCTGTCAACTTTTGTCGACGATATCTGCCTCGATAATTCACAATCGCTTATTCCTGACATTACTCAATCTCAGAGAACATGTCAATAAAAAGATTCCACTTACATGTCGAAACGGTAATCGGGAAGTTTCTGTTGTTTTTGTTGACTGACAACGAGACCCTCTGCCGCTGCTTCGTTTCGGAGCTTAACCTCAACGGGTCAAAGTTGTCTTCGCCACAGATTCCGCGCTGCACCGCTTCATTTGCAACAACAATCACTAGTATATTCTTGCATAACTGCAGAATTTCTCGATACGAGCGATAAATTGCTCGCTTGTCGGAAATTACAATCACCAAAATCAAACAACGAATAAAGAAACAACGGAACAGCTGACTTTCGGACGACGGACCCCGCGTATACGATCGACTAGCGTGCCCTGGTGCGATTCAACGTAAACGCGTTCGACGGCGAATGGCCGCAAGCGTTTTCCGCACGATGGCGTTTCGGAATTATGAATCCGGGGGGGACGCGAGCGAACAGGAAGTCAGGAATGTCGATTTATCGTTAAGATGGTCACCCCCATGTTTTGATATCTTCGCCGAAACATGTTATTACTCGAAAGTTGCAGTGAATTTAATTCGTGCGACTGTTCGTTCGTCGATCTCGACGATGTCTCCGCGATCAAATGCTGTTGTCGATTTACGGTGACGGGCGAAACGGTCGGAGAAAAACCGACGCGTTCGGTACGCGTACCAATAAAACGTTTTATACTTTAGCCTATTAAGAGTAACAAACTTTGCTTCTTATGACGTAAATAAGTCCATCGAATATAACGCGATGAGCAAGGCAAGAGTGGGGTCAGAATATATTCCGCTAGTGGAAGAGGACATGTCGAAAGCACGAGTTGTATTGCCTTTTTCTAAGGTGACATGGTTTACCGTCTCTTTGCCGTTCCTAGCATTTACTTTCTGCGTCGTTTGGTCCGTTATGTACAATTTCGAGCACTCTACCTCGACGCACTGTAAGGTACGTTGCATATTCTCCTGTTATTTTCCAGTCGCTCCATTTACATAATCAGCGATCCGATAGCATGCGTGTACGTATCCATGCACATGTCTATTTCTATATCTATATGTATATGTAAACTACTGTTAAAAAGAAAGAAGCACCCAGTATAATTATAAGATATAATGACAAACAATATGTAGAAATTGTATCGTACAATTCTCGGAACTATTCAATTGAACAGCGGACTCCTTTTTCAAAGCTCACTGCGTTCTTCTTTGATTTTTTACATTGTTCTATTTAATAATATGGCTGGGTGCTTCTTTCTTCCGCACAGCAGTGTACATATCTATATTCTTTTACCAGGTATATAATTTTCTACCATCCGTATCCGCTGCGATTGGACATTACAGACCCCAAAGAGATGTATGGAAGCTAGCAATCGCCGTGCAAGCATCCATCAGGGTCTTAATATTAATAATGTACTACCGATATTACAAGGAACATATTTATAAATGGGCACAAAGCATATGTAACATCGCTATAGTTACAAATGCCGTTGAAAACATATCTCTCGTTACTTTAAGCTTTTGGACGTCCGATGAAAATTATGGTGCGTACGTATCTCTGTACACGTGTACATTTTAACAAGTTATTTATATACAATATATATATATATTATTTTTCTTTGTTGCAGCCTTCCACAAATTATCTTTTATAACGTTTTTGATAATGTCATTTATCCACATGATCGTCGCGTATTTTATCATGAAGAATTGTCGTAGCGTCACGAGGGAGATGTCGGAAACCACTTCTATGAAATGGAAATGGAGAGCAATGGTGTTGAATGTGTTTTGCATACTGTGCGCGTGTTATTTCTTTTATAGGCATAATAAATACTGTGAACCTCTAGGTGAGTCGAAAACGATAAAGACAACCACGTTGTAGGACCACATTAACGATACAATTATTCCGTTTCAGTCTATTCTATGTTCGCGTTAAGCGAATACGGGGTTGTCCTGTCGAATATGGGATTCCATTCAACCGCCGCTTGGGATTTCGCAAATTCGCGTCTCATGATATCGGGAGCAGGATTTAGGATAATTTAGTACGGTGTCGTGTACGTTGTTATAATTACATATCATGGAGAAACGATTGTATCGATACATTCTGCTCATATTCTTCGATTCTCGTTTTACTTTTTTTCTATCCGAAAGTGCGAAGAACTTTCACGTTTGTTTCGAATGTAGATTTGTACAGATCAAGAGGAAGACAGGAGCGAGAGAAATAGATGTATGAATAAACGCATACATCTGAATTATACACGTGCAATAAACCGACCTATGTTCGTATCAAAACTATATAGACGTAGAAAATTTCATATCAAACAGCAGTTTCTCATTGACGGCGATTCTTTCGAGCGATTAAAACTTGAATTGGTTTTCCAGTTTGTCAGCGATGTGCTTGGCGATCGCCATGCTACTGGTAGCTGCCGGAGAAGGTGCGTTTCGACAGTGCATCACTCTGCTACCGATAGAACCTTTCCCACTGTCGAAAACAAAGTCGTCCACCAATTTTCCATTATTGTCTAACGCTTGTGCTCGAACACCAGCCGGTCCCCTACGTGATAAAGAACGCGCGAAGAGAATTGGATAAAGATTGCCAAATTGAAGAGACTTTCCGCGTCGACATTTGCACACTCACCTTTTCACGTCTTTAACAGATACCTCGGGAATAAATTTCTTCAAATCACCGACCGCGAGTGGATAAAATATGGATTTGATCATTTCCTTGCAACCGGGTATAAAGAATTTAAAGCAGAGTTTGTACAATCCAGGAAATTTGGCCATCTCTATGCAATCCCTAATGTTTACGTCGCGCCATCTGAAAATGGAAAACGAACATGGTGGATTATAACGAAGTCGATGGGGAACTTAGCGATTGTCGAGCGATCGGAGTAGTATCGTGTAATACCGGTAACCCTCTCTGGCAAACGCCAAGACCGCGTTCGGTCCGAGCCATATATCGCCGTTCACCCTGGGTGTAAAATGGACGCCCAAGAAAGGGAATCTGGGATCCGGTACAGGATATATGTTGGTCGTGCACACATGTTTCTTCTTGTCGCTCAGCAAAAGGTACTCGCCGCGAAACGGAACGATTCGTGGACTGAGATCGCATCCGGTCATAACGGCCAGACGATCCGAGTGCAAGCCGGCGCAAGTTAACACGTATTTCGCTGGGATACACTGGAATCGAGATGGAGAAAGAAACGGTGTAACGAACGGAGAGCATCGATACGAAGAAACAAGCGGTCAAGATTTACCTTGCTCTTGGATTGTACCGAAATGGGAGCCAATTCTCCTTTACCGTGCGCCTCTGGCATTTCCGCGAACCCGGTCACTTCGTAATTTAGGAATATCTGACCGCCCATCTTTTGAAAATCTTGGGCAAAATGGTTACAGACAACCGCCCAATCGACTATACCCGTCCAGGGTGACCACAGTGCCTTCTCTCCCTGTGGCAATAGATGCATGTTTTATTGTGTGTTCGTGTGGAGGGAGTTTCGGTCCTCGCGAAGAGACAATAATTTAATTTTAGTGTTCAGTACTCGACATTTCGGCTCGTATTTCGATATGCAGTCTTTCTCGACCACTTCAAGATCCGGCACGTTGTTCTTGGTCCCTCGATCGAACAGGTCGTCTATTCTTTTGACCTGATCTTGGGTCTGCGCGACGATCAGTTTCCCAACCTTGTTGTGGGGTATGTTGTTCTTACAAAAATATTCGTAGGACAGTTTCAAACCTTCCACGCACAGTTTAGCCTGCAATCATTTCCTGTCGGATCAAGAAACTCTTAACGAAGCGTTGCTCTAACATCTGATTAACGGATCAGTCCTCCGGATTTCTGGATCAACGGATCAATCCGGAATGCTGAAAGCATTCGTAAAAAAAATAGAGAAATTTGTTCGTCTTTTTACTTTCATGCTGCCGGGTACGTAATAAATGCCGGCATGTACGACGCCGCTATTATGGCCCGTTTGATGTTTCGCCAATTGACTCTCCTTCTCGACGATCGCCATCTTTAGAGTAGGGTGTCGTATCATCATTTCTCGGGCAGTGGCGCACCCAACGATGCCACCCCCGACAATCACCAAGTCGAACGCGCCGCATGAGTCTGTGCTGAAAGTTGTACACATGCTTCGTGAAACTCGAGGGGTCCGATGCAAACGGTTTTGTCGACGGAACCGAGTCGTGGAAATCGATAGATTGTTCGCGTTTCCGAGGGACAAAGTATTTGGTAGGGTCAATGACCCGCTAACCTGGATTGCGATCCATAGCGGCGTGCGAGAGAATATTGTTGGAGCACGATCCTGCTCGTCAAGCGAATGGTCATGCTTGTTTTCATTTTGCAATGTGTGTTACGTGAAATTTAGAATCGACGAATTGCTAGAAAAGATACAAAGACATTCGCTGAAACATCAGACGAAGCGGTTGTACCGCTAGGCTAGCGTTCCACAACCTTAAACCGCGTACATACGAGCACGCGAGCGCACACATGTACGCAGGTAAGCGAGCGATGCAACGAGCGGACATTTAACTAATAACTAAATACGTTGGCATCGGTTCAACGTTGACACGTTTCGACTGGTTTCGACCACCGTCGTGCGCGCTTCATAGTTCATTTCGATGGACTTCGCCACGTGTTTCCATCTAATAATTCGAGAATGTCAACTTAAGCACCGCCCACAGGTATAAATCGCACGCGAGCGCGCGCGTGCGTTCGTGGCTCGAGTAGGTTTCTTCGAGAATCCTTAATCTTTTTGCATACATTGGCGTGAACTCTCTACAATCGCGCCCGCGAAAACATGTGTTTCCGTTACGTAACGCAGCATGAGAAACCTATAATGATTACGCGGATATGTTCTAGTAGAATATCTGGCAGCGATCAGACGTGGAACAACCGAACAAACAATGACGTAGACATGAAGGTTCCCTTACCTTTCGTTAGTCTAACCGGTGTTTTCGCATACGGTTCGCGACGGAAAATTTTAGCTTACCTCCACGGTCAACGAGCTGGAGAAGGATGACGAGATTTTCTGTCTTTGCGGAGCTGTCTGATAAAATCGTATCGCCTGGCATGTGGCGCCTCCACATCGAAAGGGACGTACATAATCGTAAACAATTTGCTAATGCTCCTCTAAAAATATTACAAAACTTCTCCGGACACCCATTCTTTGCTTGCCACTGTAATGTTCTGTAGTAAGTACGGAAGGTTTTGAATAATCTATACATTTTCGTTGGCTACATAAGGATTAAAGGGGCAGAGGGGAGAGGGAGAAGAGACACTGTTAGACAAAAAGTACTACATGCTACAGTTTTACGTTATTCACAGTTTCCCCTCGCAAAAAATGGACAAATATGTTAAATACAGAAAGTTTTAAATAATCTATACATTTTGGTTGGCTACATAAGGATTAAAGGGGCAGAGGAGAGAGGGAGAAGAGACACTGTTAGACAAAAAGTACTACATGCTACAGTTTTACGTTATTCACAGTTTCCCCTCGCAAAAAATGGACAAATATGTTAAATACAGAAAGTTTTATATAATCTATACATTTTGGTTGGCTACATAAGGATTAAAGGGGCAGAGGGGAGAGGGAGAAGAGACACTGTTAGACAAAAAGTACTACATGCTACAGTTTTACGTTATTCACAGTTTCCCCTCGCAAAAAATGGACAAATATGTTAAATACAGAAAGTTTTAAATATATTCTATACATTTTGGTTGGCTACATAAGGATTAAAGGGGCAGAGGGGAGAGGGAGAAGAGACACTGTTAGACAAAAAGTACTACATGCTACAGTTTTACGTTATTCACAGTTTCCCCTCGCAAAAAATGGACAAATATGTTAAATACAGAAAGTTTTAAATATATTCTATACATTTTGGTTGGCTACATAAGGATTAAAGGGGCAGAGGGGAGAGGGAGAAGAGACACGGTTAAGGGGCCCCTAGACGTTCAATAATATTGTCAATGTAGAATGACAATAATAATGTAGCTCCCGCCAATACGCTTCAATAATCTCGTCAATCTAGCTATCAATGCGGCGACTATGCACTGTGACGCTTTTGTGATCACTGTCTAGCGAGACTGACGAAATATTGACAATAAACCTCCTAAACGTCAATGGGCACATCAATATGGCTTCCGTCAACGCGCTTCAATCAAAATTTCTATCAATATGCTTCAATATATTGACCAATGCGTTTGAACCAGTGTGCCCAGATGAGGGGAGTCACGCAAAAATGTGTACCCCCTCTCTGATGACCAGAGCAGTTGCGCGACCAGTCTACGGTCTTAGTGGGGGACGTTGGAGTGTGCGCATTGCTGGAATAGGATAGTGGAAGGGGTAAGTAGGGGATCCGTTTGGATGCAATGTGGTCAGTCTGGTTTGAACCCCTTCTAAACGGTCAATATACCGTTTCAATGCGCCTCGACAATATTATTGACGGGCGTATTGGCAATATTATTGAACGTCTAGGGGTCGCCTTAGACAGAAAGTACTACAACAACACGTTATCCACAGTTTTCCTTCGCGTCGAAGACCGGACGATCTTTTCGCGAAAGAAATGGGCGCGCGTAAAATTCGAGCGCAAGACTCTGAAGGCCTGGAGGAGTCGTGTTCTTGTCCAGGGTCCGGGAGACAGCATCGTCGGCCCTGAACCGCGATGCGCGAGCGCGATGCGCAAGGGAGCACGGCGGCTAGTGTCAGTCAACCCGGTGACGGCTCGTTGCGTGCTTGGTTTTCGCGGACGCTCCTGCCGGCACAGTCGATATCCAGCTAATCGAGACGGAATCGTGAACATCCATAGTATCGGAGGACGTATCTTGACATCACTGGTGCGTGGATGTCGCAGCAACGTGTCCCGCGCGTCGTACCCGACCGAATCTCGGCGAGATACGTGGAGGCGCGTCGGCGTATCCTTTCGACGCGCGATCGTTAAAAAATGTAGATTCGGTTAATCCGGGAGTTCGGTGCGGGATGTCTACGGGATCGCGGCTGGTCTATCGAAGCGACGAATAGAATAGAGGTCGATCAAAAAGCCAGATAGAACTTGGAGGGGCTGCGAACGTCGCCGTTCGATCGAAGAGAATGCGTCGCGGCGTGATATCGTGACGAGCGAGAGTCGAACGGTTCCACGCGCCATCGAGAGACAGTTCCGGGTTCCGAGCGGATCGCATTCGGGTTCGACGGGTCTGGGAACGGAAGGAAGGAAGGAAGGGTGGAAGAGTTCGAGGATCGTTGCGAGGAAAGGATGGACGCGAGAGGAGAACTGTTTTCGTAGGTGGGAACCGCGTCGGGAGACGAAGCTAGCGCCTAGCGAAGAGGAACGCGAGGGAGATCGATCGCTGGTTGGTCGGTTCGGTCCGCGGACAATCCCCGTTCTTCGCGAATCGTTTTCGAATCGAAGACGGAGCAGAGGGAAGGAGATTCGGCGTCGCTTTGCGAGACGAATCGAATCGAGGAGTGGCTCTCGATCTCGGTGAGCGGCGTGGCGATCGGCGTGGCGGACGAGTCTCTCGAGAATGGAGGACGAATTGCGATGCCCCAGCTGCAAGGAACTGTTCATGGAGCCGGTCCTGCTGCCGTGCTGGCACGCGCTATGCTTGCCGTGCGCGGTCAACCTGCAGGCGGCTCCGGACTCGCCGCCGGAGTCCACAGATTCGTCCAACGCGCCCGGGTCCGACCAGGAAGCCGACAAACTGTCGATCCTCTCCGAAACCGACTCCGGCGTGGTCTGCGGCAGCACGTCCACCAGCTCCCGGCCCGGCAGCTACGTCGGCACGCCGGGCAACGGCGGATTTCCACCGTCGGGCGGCACCCTCTGCCTCTCCTGTCCCGTCTGTCAAAAGACTGTTTACTTCGATGAGGGCGGCGCACACAATCTGCCCAAGTACAGGGCGATGCAACGCATCGTCGAGAAGTACCTCGAGTCCAGGAACACGAGGATGCAGTGCCAGATGTGCGAGGGCGAACCCAGGGACGCGACCGTCGCCTGCGAGCAATGCGAGGTCGGTTCACCCTCCGGTGTCTCCGCACCCTTGCTTTTCCCACGTTTTTAGAATTGAAGAACGCTGTAAAATCCATGTTAAACCTGTAGCTAATCTTGTAGTCAACTCGGAACTTGCAACTGCAATTGCACTGGCGTGGAAATTAACATCCTTTCTTCTGGGAAATCGAATTTTTCAGAAAATGGCACTTACAGCCTTCTTTCATTCCAGTCGTCAATTCCTGACCGACATCTTCTCATTTGAATTCTTTTCGAATGCTTTTCGAATTCGGCTAAGGTTGGCTAAGGCTAAGGATGGGTTATATAGAATTTTTGAGAAAATGGCACTTACAGCCTTCTTTAATTCAATTCCAAGATAGGGTAGTCTAGTTTCTAGACAAGGTCCAAAATTCGGCTACTCTACCTTGAAAGAGAAGATGTCGGCCAGGTATTGAGGACTGGAATTACAAAAGGTGGTAGATGCCTACATGGAAATTCCGAGGAAAATCCATGTAAAACTTGTAACCAATCTTCGGGGAACTTTCAGCCCTACTTCATTGCATTGGCGAGGGTACTTACATCATTTCTCGCGGAAAATAGAATTTTTGAGAAAATGGGACTTACAGCCTTCTTTAATTCAATTCCAAGATAGAGTAGTCTAGTTTCTAGACAAGGTCCTAATTCGACTACTCTACTAGAAGATGTCGTTAAGGAATTGATGACTGGAATTAAAAAAGGGTGAAAATGTGAAATTGAAACTTCCAAGAAAAATCCACGTGAAACTTGCAAGATCGTCTTGTAACCAACTCAAAACTTGTAACCAATCGCCAGGGAACTTTCAGGCCTGTTAGTTACATCCCTTGTTGCGGAAAATACAATTTTTGAGAAAATGGCACTTACAGCCTTCTTTAAGTCCAGTCTTCACTGACATCTTCTCTTTCAAGGTAGGTTAGCCTAGTTCGCCTACCTTTTTATCTTGATTACCTTGCTACCTCAGTAGCGCGTTATAACTAGTTGGGGCCTTAGGCAAAGTAGAATTTCGGGGCCCCTAATCCCCACTAAATAACTTCATGAGAAGAACGTAGAATTTCGATCTTGATTTGTGTTCGGGGTCCCCTTTTGCTTGGGGCCCGGGGTATTTGCCCAAGTTGCCCACAGGGTAACGCGCCACTGTGCTACCTTGAAAGAAAACGAAAAGATGTCTTTTCTTGATGATCTGATACAAATGAAAATTCCGGGGGGAAAACCATGTAAAACTTGTAACCAACTCAAAATTCGTGCAACCAATAGTCAGGAATCTTCCAGCCTTATTTCATTGCATTGGAACTTACATCCTTTTCTGAGAATACAATCGTCAGAAAAAGGGCACTTACAGCCTCCTTTAAGAGTAGCCTAGTTCAGCTACCTTCCCACAGAACGGAGGTCCAAACTCGGCTATTCTTCCCCGAAGATTCAGAGAGATTTGCGTTCGAATTGAATTTCGATCGCGTTACATGCATATGTATATACATACAGGGGGCAGGGTGAGGGGATAAATGTCGGGGGGTAGTTGTAGAGGGTCCCAGCGGTCTATTTGTCCTTCCGGCTCGGCGAGATTTTGATGGACGTGATGTTTTCAGGTGCTGTACTGCGAAGGCTGCAGGGAATCCTGTCACCCGAAGAGGGGACCACTGGCGGCTCACAAGCTGGGCCCACCGCGAGGCAGCTGGCAGTCGAACGGCAGCAAGGGCTCGCGGGGTCCTAGCGCCGACCCGACTCCGGTCTGCAACGACCACAACGGCGAGCCGCTCACCCTCTACTGTGCTCTCTGCAAGATCGCGATATGCGCCCTGTGTCTTCGAGATCGACACGCGGCTCATTCCCACGACGTGCTACCCTTGGCCGCTGCCTGCAAGGCGCAAAAGGTACGTGCGCCGTCGATCTACCACGAGGTCTCTCGAATCGATCGGCGACCTTCACGGGAAACTGGTTTCACCGTTCACGGAACGCGATCGACGTTTCCATTTCCGCCCTCGAGCCCGCGGAGCGACGACCCTGCCAGTGTCGTGTCGGGTCGGGTCGAGAATAGACAACGAAGGGTCTCGATTGAACTTGGATCGACAGCTGTTTCCGATATCGCCGTGTCGCGTGCATCGCCGCGTGGGAGTGCTCGTCCAGCTTTCCTTGCGACAGCGGTTATTTAACAACAACCGGCACTCTCTCCGAGGATGGCCCGCCTTTGTTCGCGTCTCGATTCTCGCAGCCACACCTCGTTTTCCGTGTCACGGGCACGAAAGAGAGCGCCGGGCTCGGGAGAATAATGCGAGCTCGCGAGAGAAGACTGGGTGGGAGGATCGAACGTATAGGTACCCGAAACTCGATTTCTCTCTTGCCACGGAGGACGCAGCGACGCGTGCAAGAAAGACAGAAGACGAAGAAAACTGCGCCGCGGAATAACTGGAGATAGTGAACTTGTAAAAAACTTTATCGATGTCCGGGCGAAGGGCTTCTCTCGAGTCTACGCACTCGATAGCTCCCGCGAACGGCCACTACCTTCTTGTAGATAGGCACGCGTTCGATTGCGCGCGTTCACGGTCCCGGCGGAGAGCGGACAGTCTCCGCTGGTCTCCCCGGCGAGACTTTCTAGACAGGTTGTACCATTAGACTCCGTAAATGGAAACTTGCTGGAAAATACCGTCGGTCCAGGTACCGCGCGAATCGCCTAGCGAGACCGGAGCGTCTTCGACGATCCCTCCCACGACTTTTCCCGTGTAAAGCGTTATCCGTAACACGGCAAACCGCGTTCTTCTCATCGACGGTCCGCTTTTCTTCGGGCTTTTCGAGTGGAACGGCTCGAGCGTCGTGTGCTCTCGCGTAATTGGAACGCGCGCGGTCGCGGTTCGTTAACGCGGCTTCGAGAAAGTCTCGCGACGCGCGCTTCTTACCCTCCTCGCTCGGATTTCAATGAGGAAGACGAAGAAGAAGGCTGCGGCCATTTATCCGAGCTAAGTTCTTGCCGGACTACCCCTTTCACTGTCTCTCGCGCGATAAATTCGAGTGCCCCCGGCCGGAGGCAAATCGCCGCGCGAAACGGTAATCTCGCTTCGGTCGGTTGCCAGTCGCAGGGGCTCCCTTTCTCTTACTGCCCCACCCGTTCTCGTACCCGCGATCTCGCGGTTGATAACGCTGCGCGAACTTGGATCCACGAAGCTAGATAGTTACGGTGGAAAAATGGAGGGGAAGCGCTATGGGGACGCAGGAACCTGAAAACGAAAATAGCCTTGGAACGATGCCAGCCCCTGACGTTTCGTACTCGTGATCGTACTCCCGTACTCGCGCTGGTGCTGGTAAATAAACAAAAAACCGCGTGGGCGCACGAACGAGAGCGCCAGAGAGAGTTCACCGAGTTCTCGATCGTTTGCCATCGAGGAACGTCGAACACTCGTGCAATTCATCGAGGCTGCGTCGAGCGTGAACTCGATTCGCGAGGATCTCCGGGTCGAGACACTGGCGCATAGTGGTCCGCAGCTTTTTGTGGCAAAAATTCATTTTTTTTTACTTTCAAAGTTCCACAAAATTCTTTTTTCTCTGAAATAAGAAGAGTATTTTATTAAATACTTTTATTAAATAAGAACAACTTCTTGAACAGATATACATAGCGTTGGAAGTGCAAAACTATGAAATCAGAGTTACAATTGAATAGTTAAATTATTTCTTACACAAGGTTGAAAAGGCAAATTGGTGATATATTATCGTATTTGAGTTATTTAAAGGTGATATAACCATTTTTCAATCAATGCACGAAGAATGTAAAGTTAAGCAGAGTTTTAAAAAAGTGCTTAAAAATGCTTTCTTTACTTTACCGGACTCAAAATTTGTGCCTTTCTCCTACGAATTATGATGTATTTGGTATGTAATCCAGTAGATTTGTACCCGGCGCGGATGCAGATCAAAGTTTCGAATCTCTAGGATCAATAGTTGAGGAGTTATAGTCGCTTAAAGTTGAGCATATTTCTAGTTTCTTGACAGGTAAGGGCGCCGCCATATTGGTTTGTAGTGACGGTCGCACAACTGTCAAAAATGCTCAACTTTAAGCGACCATATCTCCTCAACTATTGATCCCAGAGGATCGAAACTTCGATCTGCATCCGCGCCGAGTACAAATCTACTGGATCAGATCTATTTTGAGTCCGGTAAAGTACAGTTTACCCCAATATTTTCTAAATATGTAATCCTTCGCTTACAACTAGACAAACAGCCATATGAATTTGGTTGGTAAACATTGTCGAGTACTTATAACAATATATTTATTAGAAACTTGATAGCAATGACCAAAAAATGTTGAACTTCAAACTATTTGAACGCAAATTCTTAACTATAATTTTCTGACGGATAATGATGAACTCTTGAATTTTCATATTTCGAGTTTCTGCCAGGTTTTCGGGGCCGCAACCCCGGTGTGCTAGTCGGGTCGGACCGGGACGGACCAGATACGCGCGTATCGATACGATATCTCGAATATTTATGAGGGCTGGCCGGTGTATTAAGAAGCGGTTTGCACGCAGTCGGCGTAGTCAGCGTAGTCAGCGCAGGGGTGGAAGAGAGTGCGTTACATAGTGCCGCCACGCACGATACATGTCGTGACGTTTTCGCTATCGGGTATACTCTTTTCTCCTGACGTGGTTGGGTCGTTCGTTCGTCGCCCCTCCGCTCCTTCTCTCCCCGCCCCTCGGCGTAATTTCGTTTCGAATTTAACAGCGGAAAATGGATCGCCCTCGGCTGGATAAGTCTACCCTCTTTTCTCTCGGTTGGTTCTCGCCGACGCACAGTGGTAAAATGGTAAAATTCTAGCTGGACAAAAATAATTTTTCTCGATTATTGAAAAACGTATTTAATTGAGAAAATTAAACATACCGAGCCAAATAATTCTAACAATTATATCTCATTTTTTATCCATTAACGACTAGTTGAATGTTCCGAAAGAATGAAGAATGAAGCAAAAAAAGGACGTTATCCCGAGGAAATTAAAATTACCGGGAGGTACCTTTACAAGCTTTAATCGGCCATACTGACATTTTCTTATATTCACAGACTTTACCTTCTATAAGTCAGAGATACAATTTAAATAACTCTAAAACACTCATTACTCATACTAAGACGGTTTTAGAGTTATTTAAATTGAAATATCTCCTGAACTAATAACTTCTCGACATACATGGGTTAGTACTTTTTCATAACGAATGCCCAGCTGCATCGATTGATGCATTAAAAAATACCTCATTCCATTGAAAAAAATGAAGGTGACCTTGATATCTCTAAAAAAAATTACATAAAAACAAAAATTGTTTTGGTATCGTATGAGTCCCATTATACCATTCAACTTCGTCCTTCAGACATTTGACGGATCTTTAAAAACAACAAAGATATCCAAGGTGGCCAAGTTAGGTGAAATACCCGGTGTAATAATTATAATAATCGAAGCATTCACCACTGTGCGACGCCGTCTGTCCGCCGTTAGTTGCGAGCTGCAAAGCTGTAAGCTGTCTCCGCGAGAACGGGGCACGACAAGCAACAAGCGACGCGTGGTCGGCCTGGTAAAATTCGATGCTCGATCGATGCTGGATTTCGTTCGGAAAGTAGAAACAGCCTCTACGCCAATGGCCGCCTTTGTGCAGGGTCGCCAAGCAGAAAGAAGGGTAGCCGAGAGCAATTTGTTCTCCCGTGCAGGCTTCGTGTTTCGCGGTAGACGCTCGGACCAGAACCTCGTCCCCATACAGGGTGTCCCAAAAATGCTGTACTTCCTGAAAAACCGATTCGAGATTCCTGACGTCGTTCGAAGCAACTTCTTCCCTTGCGAAAATGTTCTCTGCGGCGTCGTTTACCAAGGTGGGTTCCGATCATAGACATATAGAGATAGACTGCGCCGTTTTATGGGCGAGTTGAAGCCCACAATGGCGGCGCGCGATACAAAGAGTGAGAGAGAGAGCATTATTTTTATTTTTTTGCGCCGCCATTGTGGACTTCAGCGCTTCATACAGGCCACGCAGTCTATCTCTACAGGGTGTCCCAAAATTCCTTCAACAGCCGGAAATGGGAGGTTCCTGAGATCATTTGAAGCAACATTTTCCTTTGCAAAAATGTTACCCGCGGCTTTGTTTAGGAGTTATTAACGAAAAACACGGACCAATCAGAGCGCGACATAGACGCGAGCTGGCCCAGTCGGCCCAGCGCGCCAACTGTCTATTGGCCGGTAGTGCCAGCTCGCGTCTAGGTCGCGCTCTGATTGGTCCGTGTTTTTCGTTAATAACTCGTAAACAAAGCCGCGGATAACATTTTTGCAAAGGAAAATGTTGCTTCAAATGATCTCAGGAACCTCCCATTTCCGGCTATTGAAGGAATTTTGGGACACCCTGCATATGTCTATGGTTCCGATCCACCTATTGTGCCAACAACACGCGGAAAAGCACCCTGGGGGCCACCCCCGGCTTTTCGCCGAGCGGTCACCCATCTTAAAGCCGATCCGCGCTCCACGTTGTTTCACTTCGGTGATCGGACGAGAACCGGTCCTTGCCGGTTCTTGCAACGGGGCGACCCCGGACTGCAAATGAGGGTTTACTGTACATCACTTTTGCGAATCCCTGTATATTCGAAGCGATAGCATCATTTTGTAGCGAAGCGAGAAGAAGCCAGAGAGAAGCGTGGAATTTCCCGCAAACCGTTCGCCGACTCTTGCCGAAGGATTCGCATCCTTCTGTCCCGCGAGCGAGGAGCTGGTAGTCCGCGTGTCGCGAGTTCGTTTCCGTCTTTCCTTTCATCTTCTAAAAATATCGAGCGGGGCAGCACGCGAATCTTTCGCCTTCCACCGCGAAAATTTCGGAGGGTCGCGCGCCGCAGCTGCCGCGAGCAACGGTGCGCTTACGACACCCGTTCCTCTTGTTTCGTTCCGTTTTTCATTTTCCTTCGTCTTTTCTTTCGTTTCGAGAGCACCGAAATGGACCGGTGGCTTCTTCCCCGTACGATTAGTCTAGGCTGTTCGCGGACCGATTCCTGCAACCTCCAGAAACATCGTCGGTTGCTCCGATTCGAAGTACATATCGATCGGTCGATTATTTTTTCTCGTTTTTCCACCGCCATCGTTCTCCCATCGTTGAAACGAGTTACGCCGGCGGTCATCGGAAATCCGTGCACGAAAGCCGGACCGTGGAGCCGGCAACTCGTTCTCCGTCGACAGTCGGCCGGTCCTAATTAGATCTGTCGTAGTTGAAGCGTGCGTCAAGGGTCCCGACACTCCCGACTCGCGAATTGCGAACCACGAGAGCGGTGAGAGATAGAGATACAGTTGAACCTCGATTACTCGAATCTCAAGGGAAGCACTAGAATCTTCGAATTACACGCCCTTCTTACACCCCTAATCAATGTTTCGAATTTTAATTTAATTTTTATCTTTAATGTTTAATTTAATTTTTAATGTTTAATCAATATTTGATATATTCAGTATATTATTTAATGTACTTAATCATTTTAATAGTAATAGCTTCATTTGATCCCCTCGGGGTTACAAATTTATTTCTCGCCTTTTCTCCTTCCTCTTCTCTTACTCTAATAATAATCATTTTAATATAAAATTCATTAATTTAATATCTCCGGATGTTGAAGGAATTTTTCGACACCCTGTAGAGGTTTCGATTTATCGAAGTCTTCGAGTAAGGGAGGTTTACTAATTTATATTTCGATTTAAAATCTTCCTCTTAAAAATAATAAATCTGCTAATGTGTATTTTAATTTAAATTCTTTCTCTTAAATTTTATAATAAATTTACTAATTTGTATTTTAATTTATTTCCCCTCAATTTTAAATTTTACAACAAAAAACAAATTCAGTGTTGTCGTCTTTATAAAACGATGTATTTAAATTAAAATATAAATTAGTTTTCAAATGAAACACTAGAAATAGTAGGGAGTTGTCGGCAAGAAGATTGAAAAATAATTCGGAGTGCAAATGATTAAACTGCAGCGGAAGGGAATGATCAAAATTTTCGTCTTATAGAGGTTTTCGAGTTAAAGAGATTCGAGTTAAAGAGATTCGAGTTATCGAGGTTTGACTGTACATAGAGATGGGGGGAGAAGAAGAGTCCACGTTTTTTCCGTGGCAATGATCCTCGAGCGTTGCTCGGAGATCTACTCCCCGAGGAAAAAGAGTACAAAAATCTTGAATGAAACGTTGGGTGGGGAGAGGAGGGGGATCGATGACTCAGCGGACGATTTGGAAAGCGGGGAGCGAACGGTATCCCGAGTTCCACGTGGAGTTTTGGCGGAGTGCGTCGAGAGAGTCCCTCGTACCTAGATCCCTTTCTATATTTACACGGGAACCGTGAACCGTCGGTAGTGCTCCACCAGCTGCCAGAACGATCGCGAACCAGGGCAACGTCGCGCGCCGTGTCACTTTGGTAGGGACGAAGCTCCGCGATTTCGTAATCCGGTCGAAAATTGTGTTTGTCCGTTCGAGTTTGACGGTAGACGACGCGCTAACGGGGTTAACGGGAGCTCTGTTAATCGTCGGGGAAAGTCGGAGAGAGAGAGAAAGAGAGAAAAGCGGGAAGGGTGCGACGACGGTACGACAGAAAGGGATAATTTCCTCCGAATCGATCGCTCATGGTGTGCGTAACCGTGAAAACCATCGACGGTGGTAGTGGGCGATGGGGTTCGCCCCTCCTCCATCAACGCGGCACACAATGTACGAAATAGTACGGCGAACGACGGGCGTGTACCATATGTAATATCGTGTACGGGGTTTGACCACGGCCGGAACATGGTGCTTTTGGCAACGCTGTCTCAGTCCGGTGTGAAGTTAGTTGGAGTCCGCGTTATATCACGGTCTTATGCTACTGTGTGTGCAGAACAGTAAATCCTCTACAAACGCAAAAGCCTCGGGGATGTTCGTTTGCATTTTTCGTAGACGGACACTATTTGTTTGAGCTTACTTATAAAAATATGCTTATTAGAACATCTACTCTCCACTCCATAACTGAACTTGACAGCAACGACCAATTTTGAAGTTGACGACACCGAACTTAGCCTTTCAACATCGTTGCTTTTCAACAACGTTGCTTCTGAACAACGTTGCTTCTCAACAACGTTGCTTCTCAACAACGTTGCTTCTCAACAACGTTGCTTCTCAACAACGTTGCTTCTCAACATCGTTGCTTCTCAACATCGTTGCTTCTCAACATCGTTGCTTCTCAACATCGTTGCTTCTCAACATCGTTGCTTTTCAACATCGTTGCTTTTCAACATCGCGGCTTTTCAACATCGTTGCTTTTCAACATCGTTGCTTTTCAACATCGTGGCTTTTCAACATCGTTGCTTTGCAACATCGTTGCTTTGCAACATCGTTGCTTTTCAACATCGTTGCTTCTCAACATCGTTGCTTTTCAACATCGTTGCTTCTCACTGATTCAACAATGGCATATCCTTACCTATAATTTCCTGAGGGACCATCGCGAATTCTTGAATCTTCATACTTCAAGATTCTGCCGGGTTTTCGCGAGAGCCCACTGTGCGCCGCTGCAGGACACCGTGGATTGTTTTCGCAGAGCAACGAACGCGTTCGAGAACAACAGGCAGATGTTCGGCGCCGTTTTAAACGATTCGATTAAGCGACGCCGCAATCGAGGTCCATTAACTGGTAGATCGACGAGACTTACGAGAACGAATTAAACTTGTCACTAGGTACTTGTCGCCGGGCGTTTCTCGCCCGTATCAAACTCGGACGAAGAAACTCGCGTCGCGTCGGAGATACTGTACCGCGATTTTCCTCGTCGTTATCGATCTCTTTGTGGTCGGGCGAAGAGAGGAGACGACGAACAGAGAATATTGTAGTCTCGGCGTAATGAAAACGTCGGCGATCCGCGCGGGCCAGGAGAAGGAGGGGGGAAAAAACGACCGACTCGTTCGTGTTTTCGCATCGCGGCACTTTTCTATTGAAACGCGCGACGCGAAACCGTTCCGGCGACATTGAAAACGCGCGACGGATAAGCCGCGCGCGGTCGTTCCTCCTCGAAGCGACGCGACGTGGTAGCACGATCCCGACGAATCGAGAATCGTTTGGTCGATTTAGGTGTGCAAATAAGTTCCTTCCCCTTCTTTTTTCTACGATCATAACTTCTGACCGAATTCGAATTACTTCTCGATTGTGGTGCCACCCGAAACAGAGTTATTGTGTGGACATAGCTTAGGCACCCTCATGAACTATCCAATTAGTTTCAGCGGCCAACGCGAACTGGTTCTCGAGAAGATCGATTTTGAAATTGGAAAAAATTCGTACCACTCGAATATCCCAGGTTCGCGCCCCGTGCGGGACGTCGTTCTTCAGGGGTGGAATTTATAATTTACCCACCAGGTGGGAAGAGGTTATAGACAACGAGGGCGATTACCTTGAGACGTAATCTTGTGCCGTATTTATGTAATACAATCTTAAATTTGGACAAAAAGGGGAAAGAACTTATTTGCACACCTAATAGCAACCGTTGCCGGCGATATCGTGTTTACGCAGGATCCTGTTCGGTGCTCCATTGTTCTGCTAGGGCTGGCTACGGCGCGGCGGGGTGCTAACCGAGCGGGAGAGGAGATAGGGACCCGGGAAAAGGGTGCTTTCGCGACCCCGTCCCCCGCGCCTCGATTGTTCCAAGAATCGACACCGAACCGCGTGGGCTGTGAACTCGCGATAACGCCACGCGAAAGAAACGACTCGGCCGCCAAACAACTCCCCAGACAACCAGGCGAACCTTGAGCACAGCGAGCCCAGGGCACAAACGGGCACAATATTGTCCAAGCTACGCTCGGAGTTGCCCGATTGGCTCAATTTTGGACGACCTCGTGTCAGTGTCGCCAGAAGATGCCCTAAGACATCTCTTTCCTCTCCTCCTTTCCCCCTTCCACTATCCCATTCCAGCGCCATGCGCACACTCCAACGTCCCCCACTAAGGCCGTAGACTGGTCTGATCATCAGAGAGGGGATACCTGTATTCGCGCATATGCCGCGCCTGTGGCGGCCTCTGGACCCCGAATTTGCCTTTGTTTAAGAGGGCAGCACGGTCGCACTGATGTGGCGGATGCTGTTCCCATCGTTTTCTCTCCTTGCATGTGCACAAAATAAAGTTCTGCATTCATAAATCGGTATTGCAATTCTCAGTAAAAAGAACGAGTGCTGTATATTTGGTGCAATAAAAGTTTACTTCGCCGACATCTGCCACATTAGTGCGATCTACCCTCGCCGACGGTGCTGCCCTGGAAAACGACATTCGCCACATTAATGCGACCGTGCTGCCCTCTTAAACAAAGGCAGATTCGTGGTCCTACGGCCGGCACAGGCGCGGCATATGCGCGTACACGAGGTCGTCCAAATTTGGATTTTTGGTTGTCTGGGGATCGAGAACTTTTCGCGCGACGCGGAGTCGACTCCGAAACCGTCGGCGATTCGCTATCGATATCCCTTCCGATAACGAGCCCTTTGATGTTTGTTGCAGACGGAGCTCTCGCACAATTTGCAGCAGCTGTCGGAGAGGGCACGCTCGACGACGGAGTTCATTCAGAGGCTCAAAGGAATGACGGACAAAGTGCACGTGAGTATTCGCCTTTGGCGTCCTCTTTAAATTTCGCTTCTCGTCGGAGACGGGTCGGGCCGGAGCAGGAAGGACTGGTTCCATGAAATTACGGAAGGACGCCGCGTTAATTGCACCGGCTGTCGCGGCGTCCTTGCCATCTCCGTCTACGGTTCTCCCCACCCGTGATCTATCCGTTGCTACAGTCGTCTTCGTCCCGCGGCCGATATTATTACAGAGAATGCGAATTGCCGCGTCGGAGCTGGAACCGGAGTCGGGAAAACGAATTACTCTCGACGATCTAATAACGTCGTTCGTCGCGACGCCGGTTCCTACAGTTCCTTGGGTGTTGGGAAAAGCTTTGAGACTAACCAGGGGTGCTGGGGAAAGCTCTGAAACTAACCAAGGTGCTGGGAGAAGCTCTGAGACTAACCAAGGTGCTGCGGAAAGCTTCTAAACTAACAGTGGTGCTGGGAAAAGCTCTGAGTCTAACCAGAGTTGCTGGGAAAAGCTCCGAGACTAACCAGGGGTGCTTGGAAAAGCTCCGAGACTAACCAGGGGTGCTGGGGAAAGCTCTGAGACCAACCAAGGTGCTAGGAAAAGCTCCGAGACTAACCAGGGGTGATGGAAAAGCTCTGAGACTAGCCAGGGGTGCTTGAAAAAGCTCCGAGACTATCCAGAGGTGCTGGGAAAGGCTCCGAGACTAACCAGGGTCCTGGGAAAAGTTCTGAGACTAACCGGGGTGTTGGGAAAAGCTCCGAGACTAACCAGAGGTGCTGGGAAAAGTTCCGAGACTAACCAGGGGTGCTGGGGAAAGCTCTGAGACTAACCAGGAGTGCTGGGGAAAGCTCTGAGACCAACCAGGGTCCTGGGAAAAGCTCGGAGACTAACCAGGGTCCTGGGAAAAGTTCTGAGACTAACCGGGGTGCTGGGAAAAGCTCTGAGCCTAACCAGGGGTGCTTGAAAAAGCTCCGAGACTATCCAGAGGTGCTGGGAAAGGCTCCGAGACTAACCAGGGGTGCTTGGAAAAGCTCCGAGACTAACCAGGGGTGCTGGGAAAAGCTCCAAGACTAACCAGGGGTGCTCGCGGTTGCAGGAGGAGTGCGTGGCTCTGGAGGAGGAAGTGGAGGACAGAGTGGCGAATCTGGTGAGTCTTCTGCAGGCGAGGAAGTCGCGGCTGATCGAAGCCGCTCGGCAGACCAGAGAAGCTAGGGTACGATCCCTGAAGGACCAAGTGGCCAGATGCACGTCGCACATGCAAGCGACCACGGCTCTACTGACGTTCTGCATCGAGACCCTGAAGGAAACGGACAGCGCTGCGTTCCTGCAGATCGGTGGCATGCTCTCGGTCCGAGCCTCGAACGCCGCCGGATCGTGGGGCGGCGCCGAAGGCGTCCAAGAGATCGCCAGGCTACCGTTGCTCGATCTCACGCTCGACGACAAGCCGGTGCGACGCGCGATCGATCAGCTCACCTTTGTTCAGCTGAAACGTGAGTCTCTTCTCGAACGCGAAACCACTGTACGCTTTATCCCTCTCTCTCTCTCCTGTTCGCTTCCGTCCTCCGTTGTTCGGTGAACATTTCTCTGTCTGTCCCGTAAGAGCGCGTCGACGATATTTCTGTAAATATTCAGACATTTGTAAACAGCTTTGTGTGAGTCGAATCTGTACTTCAAATATTAACACAGTACCGACCGGTGATTTTTGCGTAATTTTTAAAAATCTATGCTAAACACTTTTTAATGGAACCTTCAATAGCAATTTTCATTGCGAACTAACAAGTCACGTAAATTAAACACACAAATTGTAACGTAAAAGAAAGTTTCTATGCTTTCTTTTGGTCCAGCGCAATTATTAAAAATCCTATTACATAATACGCTTTCGGTAGGTAAAGAGTTAATATGTTCTTACTTAGTAAAGGGTACAATCCCCTCCTTTCAACTAGACTGCGGATCTTTATGCATTTATGAAGAAATTGGTTGGGCGAAATATAAAACAGATTTATTGCGGAGCCGCAAGTTCGTGACGGCGCTGCGACAGTGCTGCCACTGGCAAGTGCCGTCACTGCCGACAGCGGCAGCACTGTCGCAGCGCCGCCACGAGCTTGCGGCTCCGCTACATGCTGCGGAATAATGCAAATTACGCCTCGAAAACGCAAAAGTAAGCCAACTCTTGCCGTATTTTAACGAGTCGCACTCGTGACGATGATTTTAAACGAAGTCTAACAAATACGAATGTCACGCCTTTCTTTTTAAACGAAATAAAATTTGATTCGTTCGTAATCAATATTTAAGCATTCAGATAAATGTAGCCATAGAAGAAATATAAATTATCTTTTCTCTTCTACCACATTTTTGGGGATGAAGACGTTTTGATCACTGTAGCTGTAGCGAAAATGAAACGGCAAGGGGCTAAAGACATCTGCGTTTATTCGAAGACATCGCCGACACGCTGTTGCGGGACAGACTGTACCTCTTGAATGCGCCTCGCGTCGTCGACTTTTTACGCTGTCGCGAGCCAGAACGGAATACGATCGTCGCTGTCGCTCTCCTCCGGAGGTCCGTTCCGGCGAGTCTGGTTCGTCGAACGCGCTAAACGGTCGAACGAAACGCCTCGTTTTGTCTCGTAATGCGTTTTTACCGTTTAATGCGTTGATCGAATACACGAAACGATTGCTCCATGTTGGACGCAGCATCCGAGGGAGAAGAACGATTTCCAACCGCAGGTAATTAACGAGGTATCAGTCGAGAGAATTGATTGGCCGCCCATCGGCCTCTCGACCAATCGCTGAACGTTGATCGCGTTAGTCGTGCGTAGTCGTGGTTCTAGCGAGGAACGCGCCCTGTTTCGCGATACAGAGTCGTCTAATATCGAATGGTTTTAGCACCGGGAGCGCCTCTGCTGATACCGGAGGAATGTAGCGCCGAGAACAACAGCGTGACCGTCGCTTGGCAGCCTCCACCCGGACACGGGATCGGCGGATGCAGCACCGGTCAGCGAGGCCCGGCCATCGAGGGCTACCTCTTGGAGCTGGACGACGGATGCGGCGGAGAATTCAGGGTGAGTGGAATCCTCTTGTTCAGCCAACAACGTTGGCTGTTGTTCCCGTTTTTCAATCGATCGAACATATCTCGTGATTTTCAGGAAGTGTACTGCGGCCGGGAAACGATCTGCACCGTGGACGGACTGCACTTCAACTCGCTCTACAACGCCAGGGTGAGAGCTTTCAACAGCGCCGGAGAGGGCGAATACTCGGAGCTGATCGGTCTCCAGACCGCCGAGGGTACGTTTATTTCGTCGATTTTTCTCTTCCCGTTTTCGATTTCGATTTCCATTTCCATTTTGATCTCGATTCGAGGAACGACTCGCGATGGCTCGTATCTGGGAAACGCACGAGCGAACAAACGTCGGGAGAAAAACGAGTCGCGGCATAGAATTGGTTATCGGTGTCGCGCAGCCGAGCCGCGATTTCGTTTTCCAATATTTGGAACGTTCGTCGCGCGTCGCCCCCGAACCCATCCACTCGATCCCCCCGTCGCTGGGGAACAATGCGATGGTTGGCTATCGATTCGGATTGGAATCCGATCCGGTCTGCTCCCCGACGGGACCGGTAGCCGCCATCCGTGGAGCATGAAATTTATCGCGACCGTTTGTTACCGGTGTGGGCGACAGTGGCGTGGTTTTCGTGGGCAACCGGAGCTTCGGGCATACCGCAGGAGGTGTCGATATCCGAGGATGCCATGAGCGCGTCCTGCGAGGGCTACGAACACAGGGTCGTCCTTTCGAGCGTCGGATTTTCGAGGGGCGTCCACTATTGGGAGCTGACTATCGACCGCTACCACAGCGACACGGATCCAGCGTTCGGTATCGCGAGGGCCGACGTGCTGCGGGATCAAATGCTCGGTGAGTACTCGCTCGCGGTTCCAACGAACCAAAACGAATTATGAAAGATCCGCCTAAAATGCTGCAACCCGACCGTCACTTGATACATGACTGTTGGGCGGGTTGCCGCATTTTAGGGGCATTTCGAATTATTCTTCTTATTTTCGTCTTATATTGTCATGGACAATTTTCTCCGACCTGTAGTCGAACACCCTGTATAATTTGTCCTCCGACATTCAATTTGCCAATAATTTCTTGCAATCGATGCATACAATTTTTATTTTGCATAAAGATCCGCAGTCTAATAATAATTGCAGACCCAACGTTGGATGTTCGTTGGCAAATTGTTATAAATTTTCGTCGTAGGCCCTATATCGGGGACTTGTAGACAAAACCACCAACGACCTCCCAACCGTTAATCAACCATAAGTGCTACTAGGGTTCTTCTGTCCCGAACGGTTTACGATTTCCGTGGGTGTCCGATGGTTTCAGGCAAAGACGACAAGGGTTGGAGCATGTACATAGATCGACAGCGTTCTTGGTTCATGCACGGCGGCGGACACGCGCAGAGGACCGAAGGCGGCGTGCAGCAGGGCTCGACGGTGGGTGTCCTCCTCGACCTCGACACCACGCACACACTTCGCTTCTTCGTGAACGACAAACCGCAAGGAGGTATCGCGTTTCGCGATCTCTACGGCGTGTTTTATCCGGCCGTCAGCCTGAACCGAGGAGTGACCGTCACTCTGCACACGGCGCTCGACGTTCCCCGTCATCTGTTGGCGCTTCACGAAGAGTACATCACCGACATCGTTCAGAGCTAGGGGTACCTAAACGTCCTGAAGAAGGGCTTGCTGCAGGAAGTCGAATCGCCCGGACCCGGGACCTTCGAGAGGCCGAGAGAATCCGACGGGCAACTCGAGAAAATAGTCGAGGAGAGTCTGGCCGAGACCAATTGACGGCAGTCTCGCGACTTCTGTCCTTCTTTTTTTATCTCAACGGATGCTCGTCCATGGATGTCCATGGACGTCCTCCTCGTCTAAACGTTCCCGATTCCAATGCCGATATCACGTACGAGTCGAGATCGAATCGATTGTTCTCCAGAGAAACAAGCTTGGCAACGATCGGCTTCCGTATAGCCGGACGACCTCGTGCGCCCGGGACAGATGCGAGAGAACGTCTCGGGAGAACGAGTAGAATCACTGCCAGTAAGAAGAATGGTGTCCCTGATCGAAGACTGCCGCTTCGGCCATGTCGAAAGTACACGAATCGAAGTGTTCTCCGTCTGACGATCGCGCGCGATCGTCTTCTTAATCATATCGACGCGTATAAGTGTACTCGCGTAGACGTAAGCTTTATCGATAAGTATTTAATAAAACGCATTTCGAAGGAAGGAAGCGAGCAAGAGCAAGGACAGAAGGAAAATAGAGGAGGAAGATGACGAAGATGAAGACGAAGAGAAGCAAACGAGCAAGCAAGCACGTACGCACGCACGCAATCTGGTCAGCTTTAGCGTAAAGTAACGAATCGAGTAAATGTTTTCTAGTCCCCTATTAGGGTTCTCCACCCTTTCTCCCCACGTTTTCCCCCGAGTTTCCTCTCGTTCGGCACAATTTTTCGCGTAACTCGCATGTATCCGCGCCATTCTCAATCGCATCATACTTTTTCCATCGTTTTATACTCGAAACTGTTCGCCAGCGAAGCGAATATCGCGGGAATCGAAATTCCAACCGGTTTCAAATACATGTTGCAGCGCACAACCCTCGCGAATCCGTCGCGACGCTCCTCCCAGCGACGAGGAGGATCAACGTTAGCGTTGTACATACTTGTACATAAACGTTTCGATTGTACCACCGATCAACTTGCCAATTGTATTTACGACTGTGTATTCGATCAATAAAACGCACCAAAAGCCACCGACACGTCTCCGCGTCTCCTCTCGTCTCTCCCGTCGCGTCGAAGCGCGCGAAGATACGCAATTCTGTTCGGTACGTGTCCAAACTAACGTTACTCTCCGTCGAAGGTCAAAGATTTTGAAGCTTCGATTTCTGAAACTTTGAAGATGATGAGAATCAGACTGGCTTACTGGGTAAACGCTGTTTATTCTATTCGAAAACTCTGACTTATTGCAATGTCTCTATTTTATTTTATTGTAGTATTGTCTGGTCCGAACAATCGATGAAAAGAACCAGTTTCCCATGTCTCGTCGTCGCCTATCGACTTCTCCTTCGCACGATGCAACCGCGTCTAAACTCGCCGCGGTTTGGATCGGTTTACGTCCAAGAGCTCGGAAAGACTTGCGGTATCGGAGGACGCGAACGCAGTCGAAGAACATATACATTCCCGTGCTGAATCCGGGTGGTCGCCGTTCGATCGTAAGAGGAGCACGGCAGGAATCGGACTCTACCGAGGCGGGTGCATCCGCCGCGACGCGGGAAAGTGTCCGAAGAATAGGCTGTCTAGCGAGAGGCCTCGAGTTACCTCCCGCCGAGCGAACTAGAAGCCAGGAAAGTGGTGCAACGGTAGATTCACCGCGGAGTTTCATCTTTCACCGCAAAACCGAGCCGGGAGGAAGCAAAGCCTGTCTTGTTCTGCTTTCGACTTTTCGAACTGGAAACGGTACCGCGACGTATCGCGCGGTGGTTCCGCGTGGAGACGTCCCAGAGGGTCATACGAAAACAAAACTAGCAATCTTTCTTTATTCGGTATTCGAAGAAATACGAGATACAGTAAATAAGTTGCGATCTAGCTCCCTGAGGATCTCCACGATCACTGTCCCTTCGCCTACTCTTTCCACTGGGGGCATCCAGGGGCATCCCCGCATTCCCCACGAGGGGCCAGGGCCAACTTGGCTAAGCTCGAGCTGTCACCAGCTGTCACGCAGTCCGTGTTTACAAGCTGTTATTAGAAAATAACTACGTTCGGCATCCTTTGTACTTTCAATCTTTGTCTCTGCTCGGAACAGGCGATGGAAGTATGGCAAAGTATGGAAGCAGATCGCAGCAACTTTACTGTAATATTATTAGGTTGGTAACTAAATTCGCGACATTTCGTTTCGTAATTCTTTTATTGTATCATTATAACCTCATTCAGTGACCATTCCTTTTGAACTGTATATCATTGGGAAGCTCTGAATTTTGCGATTAATTTGGTATAAAATATTCGTGCTTAGAAAATATATTGTTTGAGAATATGCGGAGGTCGCGAAAACTTAGTTGCCAACCTAATATATACAGATAAAACGCGGATGAAACCACTTCTGGGGTTAGCGGGATAAGGTGCCACAACAGGAGAACAGAGGCTCATACGGAAACAAAACTAGCAGTCGAACGAATCAATCTTTCTTTATTTACTAATCGAAGAAATACAGGATAATAGTATACAGAGATATTATGTACAGATAAAACGTGGAGAAAGGGTTTTCACGGGATTAGGAATTGTGAAGAATTTTGTTGAAAGCGTTGTACGAGGTTTCCAAGTCGAAGATCAGTTGTCTGACTTGCGTGTCGGATAGTTCGTCGGACGCGGACATGTTGTTCAGCGTCTGCAACCATTCCGCGACCTTTTCTTTCCCGTCGAAATCGCTCGGCAGTATGCTCAATCGGTTCATAGTGTCCATCAGATCTCTCAAGTCGGGATGCAGCTGATCCATGGCTTTGATTTCCAGCCGCAGTTTGTCCATCAGCGTTATGAACAAGGACACAATGTCCGCGATGCATTTCGACGTGTTGCCTTTGTCGTCTTTTATCGTGATGGGTCTGTCCTCTTTGATTCTTTCGAGAGCAGCTGGACAATCCAAACGGAATGCTCTGGCGAAGGCATCTATGGTGGGGAATTGGTCGCTCTGCACCTGGAACAATTTAGATAAATGTACTATTTACAGATTACACGTAGTATTTAGATATACTAAATCAAGGATAATGAAATTGCATGGGAGGCTTCGTTTTCAAGAAAATTAAATTTAAATGTCAGTCGAGTACACACGCCCTGAATAAATAACTGATGTTACGGATTTCACTGCAAGATGCTGTTGCGACCGTGTTTGTGCATGGTACACTGTCGGACCTTGTTCACTATTGGATGCATTTCCATTGCATGTACAAACACAGTCGCAACAGCATCTTTTGGGGTGCTAGGGAGACTTGTTTCCAGGATTGCAAGGCTGCAGGATCCACCTTCTGATTTCTCGATAATGCAACGATAGAGTTTTTCAGCTGCATGCTGCCGAATAATGCAAATTGTGCCTCGTAAACATAAAAATAGGACTTTTGAATGAGACAGCAGTCTAGAATGATATTTTTTCTAGCTGAGATCTTATCGAGAAATGAGAAGGCGCATCCCACACCCTTGCAATCCTGAAAATGAGTCTACCTCCTTAATGCAACAAAATTATTTTTAAAAAATTAGGATACCTGTTTGAAAGCGGCTCTGTATTGCACCAACAGTTTGCTGCAAGCTGCCGTGTATTCTTTTGGCGTGACGCAGTCTCTGATATAGGCCTTCTCCAAATGTTGCAATGTGTTTACAACGGCATACAAGTCCGCTTGATTATCATGCTTCTCTCGTTCTCTGGCATTCTTGTACAGCTTCACCTCTTCGTACAGCTCGGGTCGTTCCTGAGCTATCGACATTGTTGTTCGCTGCACCAATCGAACGTCTGAAGTCTAAAATAAGTACATCGTTAAACGTCAAAAACTTTAGGTTAGAATCACCAATCGCTCTGTCACCAATTACAATTGCAGGTATCGATGAACGGTACGGGAATTTTTCATAGCGTTTCATAGCGTTTCATAGCGTTATAGTATTTAATAGTTAATAGCGCAACTAATCGTGTGGCAATTAATCTTGCACGGAACTTACGCCGTTCTAATTGTTTAAAATGACTGTTCAACTTACGTGAAAGTGAAAGCAACAAATAGTCCTCGATTCGATTCAACTATGTAGTCATTTGGAATGCAACACTCGACGTAATTGATATTGTCATATCAACTCTAAATAAATATGAGCGAACATGAACGACATCTACAATCTTTGTACAACAACAATCAAGGATCAAGGCTAGCTGGTCTTCCACTTCCACTCTATTATGGTTCACAGTCGTGCGGAATATCAAGCGGTTTTAATAATTCGAATAAATAAAGAATAAATTAAAAAATTTGTACGTAATTTTTCACACTCTATATGTACACATTTAAAATTGTATTGTACACAGTAATAAATAAAGAATATTTTTACAAATTATTGTGCTCTTATTTCTGAACCCGTAGAAATCAAAAACTCCCGAAAATTATTTGGAAACCTTGAAAACACAATTTTTCGGAAGTCTCACTCGACATTGAGTTGTACTACTGAAATTCGTGCCACCTCCTTCGATATCATGTGCTCCTGATACATTCTCAATTTTCAAGATTTTCGAAAATTTTCGGCCGTCTGACTTGTCGTTGACTTATACTACTGAAATTCGGATACCTCCTTCGACATCATGTTAACCTGATACAAAGTTCAATTTTCGAGGTTTTCGAAAATTTTCGGCCGTCTGACTTGTCGTTGAGTTGTACTACTGAATTTTCGAAAATTTTTCGAGCGTCTGACTTATGGTTGACTTATACTACTGAATTTAGTGCCACCTCCTTCGACATCATGTGCTCCTAATACAAAGTTCAATTTTCGAGGAAATTTTTCGAAAACCCCGAAAATTGAGTTTTGTATCAGGAGAACATGATGTCGAAGGAGGTGGCACTAAATTCAGTAGTATAAGTCAACCATAAGTCAGACGCTCGAAAAATTTTCGAAAATTCAGTAGTACAACTCAACGACAAGTCAGACGGTCGAAAATTGGCGAAAATTTTCGAAAACCTCGAAAATTGAACTTTGTATCAGGAGAACATGATGTCGAAGGAGGTGGCACTAAATTCAGTAGTATAAGTCAACCATAAGTCAGACGCTCGAAAATTTTCGAAAATTCAGTAGTACAACTCAACGACAAGTCAGACGGCCGAAAATTGGCGAAAATTTTCGAAAACCTCGAAAATTGAACTTTGTATCAGGAGAACATGATGTCGAAGGAGGTATTCGAATTTCAGTAGTATAAGTCAACGACAAGTCAGACGGCCGAAAATTTTCGAAAATTGAGAAAGTATCAGGAGCACATGATATCGCAGGAGGTGGCACGAAATTCAGTAGTACAACTCAACCACAAGCCAGTCGCTTGAAAATTTTGGATTTTCAGAGTTTCTATTTTTGCATTTCCAAATCACTCGACAAGTTGGAAGTTCGGAAAAATGAGTGGTTCAATAAATATATACGCAGATACTCTTCGTTAAACATTGTCTTTATTTATTCATTGCAGATTCATACATAAAATGTTTGTATTGTATATATATGTACATAACTTATATTATTAATCAGTGTTACCTTGTTTTTATTTTAAACCATTGCATACAATTGTCATTTGTATACATCAAACGTACTGAGTTGGTGTACGGGAATACGGGAATATTCACTAACACTCGACCGTGGTACTTTGTACAGGGGCACTTGGGGATTGGGGACTGTTGGGGATAGCTAATAAGAGTTATAGTAAAATGTCACGATCTAGCCGATTATGTTCGGCTGTCCAAGGTCCAAGGCTGAATATCACGGTGCAATATTCACTTCAAATAATTTTAATTTCGACAAAATTTTTAAATGTCCATATTTTTAAAAAGAGGTCCGAAAAGGGGGCATTTGGGGCTCATGTAAAGTTACCACAGGAATTGTATCTGTGAAGTTGCCAAATTAATTATTAACTGGACATGTGTCAAAATTTTTGAAGTTATAGTTGAGAATAAGGATTTGAACGAATGGTAATAATCCAGGGCCAAATCCGATGAAAAATTAGCATATAAAGAAACAACAACTAATATGAGAAAACAAACAATGCTTTCATTTATCGTTAATAACCATATCTTAGTACAAACAATTTCTGTACAAAAGTGTTACCAGAATCATTATAGAGCATAGAGATTCACTCTATTTTCCTGAATGTCAACAGTACACAAATCTGGTTCCGTGTTGTTTCACGTTGATTCGGCGATGCTACAAAAATTGTTAGTAACTAACAGCGCTATTGAGGGTAATCAAGTAGAACGTATAAGTAGCAAAGACATTATTCTGATTTTTTATGTATGTTTACAGTCAATATTTTATAGTACAGAAAAGTTCATATGCTCTGCAACAAGTTTTAACACATTTCAACGCGCTCAATCGATGGTATACAATCGATGGATGAATTCCTTTTCCTACATTATATTCGAAAAGCTACAAAGTTTTCTGTGTAATTTTTCCATAATTATATTATATTATGTTGTATTATAGTAATAATCATCAGATTTGAAGTGTACGAATGTATGCACGCAAGTAGGTATCATAGATTTGTGGGCGCACCTCAATTTAAATGAACCAGCTGTAAACATGACAGAGTACCTTGTGTACTAAGTACCTAGGCAGTGTCACTTTTTTTGACTAGTATAACGTCAACGTCGTGCGGCTGAGTGAAGTACAATGCTATGTACGAGAGATGTAAAAATTTCATTCAGCGCATGAAACCTGGTATCACTCCACTGACAGATGCGCGTAGACAGTAAGAAAAACTTTGTTCAGTTTGACAATATGAATAAATTTTCGGCCGTGTATCCTTTATCTTATAAAATAGATTCCCGACCGGTGGTTCTCTCCTCTGCTGGGCCATTTTGTTTAACAACGTAAAGTATTTCCTTTGTATCGAGTTTCCTTCAATTGTTATTGTTTGTAGAATTTCGAGGCGGCCGAGTTAAAGGCCGTCTATCTTCATCCGATCCATAGGCAACTTCCTCGTCCGATCCATAAATCACATCCTCGTCGGAATCGTTGATCATAGAAAACGCTGGGTTATCTTTCATTATCAAAGAATCTAGAACCAACGGAGGCAATTAACTCGATGCAACAAATGTAGGTACATATTTATATGTATATGCAGGCTTCAAGTAGAAATAGAAACTGTGAAGAAAGTTTGAGACGACTCACGTTGGCCGTACACTTGTTGGTAGGCGGGCGCATACACGTACGCCATTGTGTACAGATAAAAATTCAAGAGACCGTACAAAGCCATAAATTGGGCAGAAGACCGGTAATAAGTGGTGAGTCGCGAGGCAAAACTGTCTTCAAAAATGCCAGCCCCAAACTGTTGCGCCGTCACGCATCCGCAAAGCGAGAAAACGACTCCTGCGAGCAACGTTAGGAAACGCAAACGGAGATCTGCGGAACGGCAATGGTAAGCAACCTTAACGGGGGATACTCAGTGTTACAACAGTTACAGAAGGGGTACACAGATGTCGAAACTTTGGGAAACACTGCTGTAGACTTTTGATTGGAAACGTACCAAAGTAAGGCATAGAGCGTAATTCGCTGTATGCTCTTAATATTAGGAGCAGCAGGTACGCAATGTAAAAGCCTCCTATCGTGAAGAAGAACACCTTGAAACCCTGAAACAAAGAGTTTCACATGTTTTAATGACGATATCATCTGCTGCTGTATCGTGTATCACACACGGTGTCGTACATATAGTACATACATAGACTTGGGAACGACAACTTACAAAATAATTCGACGTATCGAGAACGTAATTATACGTGGGATCTTCCAATTCAGTGCAGCGCAGCCACGTTGCCAGTATTAAAGCCAAACACCACAGTAGACCAACCACCAAAACTTTGGGTAAATAAAACGTGATAAGACGTCTCTCGTTCTGTTCAAATGTACAAGTTATACAATACAAAATTGTGTACGCACACACACGCGAATGCACACATACACGCGCAAATGCGCACGTACTATTATAAGTATTGCTATTAACATTACTGCTATAATACTTGATTTTAGTTTACGGATACTCAAGAACGCAACAAGTCTCGCACCTGTCTCAGACCGTGGTAAACGCATAACCAGAACATTAGAACAGCGCATAGGAAGGTGGTTTGCAGAATTGCATCCAGCATACCGGGCACCCAGGAATTCACCAAAAACGTCATAGGGAATAACGGATCTGTAAAAAGAGAGAGACTTAGATACTCTCTTCTGTTCAATTTTGAAGCGGCAACACTCGATACATCACGAAACCTTACTATTGTATAAGATCAGTAGCGGAAGGAGTATGGAAATCCATTTCTGTTCTATCGACCAGTCGTGCAACGGATACTTTCGGAGAGAATGGCCAAACCAACACTAAAAATCAATGAAATTTGCATTATGTATGTACCACTATCGCAATTTGTTCTACAGTGTTACGCAAACAGCCAGGTAAGTAGTATAGTATAATGCAAACGAATCAACCCTTTGCACTCCGAATTATTTTTCAATTTTGTTGCCAACAAATTTAACTTGAAATTTACTGCAACGGACCTTGACTCCTATTTATTTTAAACAATTTCGTTTACTAATGATATTAAATATAGCTCTCAAACTTTGTTGTCATTTATATTTGTTCTTAACTAATAAATACGACTTAGATAAATAAAGGAAGAACCAAATACATATAAAAACACGTTTCATTTACATTTTCCTTCCTCCGATGTCGAGTCACACTCGACAAAGGAATGCAAAGGGTTAAAAAGAAGAATACTTGTGCATTATTTACCATAATTCCGAACGCGGTTAGCAAGAACATTAGACGAAACCATATTTCAAACTCTGTAAAGTCTGGGTTGTAGTTCTTGAACTGCGAAAAGACAGAAACGTTATTCAATACACGATATGCGATCATTATTATGTCGCTTTCGAATCTATCACGATGCAATTTGTTCATTTCGTGTAGTGCTTACTGACGTAGAATGTGAGCTCGCGTATGTTATAACGCCGGTGGAAATTCTCAAGCCCGTAGAAACGAACGATAATTATATAGTAAGTGTAGTCGAGAAATCCAAGATGGGCAACCACCAGCTCGTCGCACGTTTGCCTTTCGCATTTCAAACGCCTGGTTCTGCAATTTTTAATATCAAACCAACGGATTAGCGACGTCTTCGTTATCGAACAAATGACCAGGGTGTGCGAGAACCCGAAATATCGGGTCGGGAGCACGGGTAATTTCGAGATTCTCAAATTTACCGGGGATTCCCGAAAAAGCAGGGATTCTCGAATTTATCGGGGATAGCCACTCAGAGTTTTTGCGTGACAGAACTATTTTATATAATAGAAAGAAAGAAAGAAAAGAAAGACAGTTTCATAAATATATTACATATTTAAGATAATATAACTGTTCAATTATTATACAAAAAATTCTTTATATTGAAAGAATGTGGTTCACGAATTCTTTTCAAGAGTGACCCAACTCGTCCCGACCACCGGGTTCTCGCACACCCCTAGCATTTACCTATTCTGTCCAGTTTCCGAAGATAGCACAGGCACAAGTTTACGATCCTCCGTTAGCCCGTTTATCAAGATGCTGATTTGAAAACTTTTGTCGTATCGTTCATCTGGAAAAGTTGAAAATTACAAATTATACAATTTATGTTTTACAGTGTCCACTTGGAATTAGAAATTCGTTTTCGAATCCAACGCATCTACCATACCATCATTGTTCGATGTCAGTAACTTTGCGATCACCCATAACTGTTGACTGTACGTCGACAGTGGAGGTGTTTTCATGATGAAAGGACCGGTGGCCATTTCACTGCTGTTCAAGTGAGCCTTCTGTTCGCTGGTCGACGTGATGGGAGGTCCTACAAGATGATAAAAGGATGAGAGAGCATTTTGAGAACCAATCTAGTGTGAAATACATAGGTTCACATACCTGCAAGTCCGATGAACACTTCTAATATAAAACAGGCGAAGAAGGCGATAAACACCATGACAAACTCCCTCTTGTGCATCGAATATAATCGCATTTGTACCGATCTATAAAACCAAACAAATGTGTATAAGTACATGTATCTGCGATGCATTTATATAGTTATAGGATTTTCTACGAACAATACCTTTCGCATCGGTCATGGTGATACGCTGGCGCGATATATTTGTTAAACTCACTGAAAAGATCACTAAACTGGGAAAGAACATTTCGAACTCTGAGATTCCAGCCTGCGGACGGAAGATGATACGAGTATCCTAACCCAGGTCTGTCCATTTTTACATTAACTCTAATATTTTTAGTAATATATATATATGTATATGTTTCTAATTAAACAGTATGCTCTCGGTCAAGCATCAACATTCTTGGTAATTATTGTTCGCGTCGTTGGTTCCAGCAATTCGACAAATCAAGGGATATGTGTGCATTTGTTTGCCCATTGAAAATATATCGTGATAACATTACTTTACCATTCGGCAACGTGTTTCGATCGACTCTCGCGTTCGGTCACTTTGACGTTTTCAGATCATCTGATTTCAGAAACCCTCGGAGGAAATACGTTATCGTTGTCGAGCACACATTTGTAGACAAATGAAAAACATCAACTTCGCGTTACGACGTATTTAGTGTATAGTACGAAACGACAGACCGTCGGACATAGTGACGTGACGCGGGGATACTATTGATTTTTCTGGCCGCCATACGATGTCGGGAACATCTAGCTTGCTACCCTTGAAACGTTCAACCTGGTTCAACCCTCCAATCGTTCAACATTCGCAGCGTAACGATCGCGATCGCGTGAGAAACTATAATGTCTCGTTTCTACTAGAGGCCCCTATTTCGCGTGTGACAAACGAATCCGGATCATAATCCGTGTAATATTAGACACACGGGTGCCCGTGTATTTTAATAACGGTGGCATACAACATCAACAGTCGACAAGAATCCGATCGAAAAATAAAAAACGCATCAGTTGCCGGGACTAGAACGTTCTGAACCGCCGAACGAATTCGAAAAATACACGGATAGACTGCGGATCTTTATGGATTTATGGTTTGTGAAAATTTACAAAAAATGCTAGAATATAAAATTCGATAGAATTTAGTAAGATTTTTGTTTGTTTTGGATCTACAAAGACTGCCACTTTCTTAAAATTTGTCTATAAAAATTGAAAATTGCATAAACATCCGCAGTCTACTAATACTTAATTCACGAATACACCGTTCACGGGTTCCGTGTAGGTACGCGTGTAAACGTCCAAAAATTGTAGCCTTAGACTTTAGACGTTCGCGCGTATTTCTGACGACGTGATTCGACTACGTGAAATGGACTAGACTATTGACCGTAATTATATGTATATAATAAAATACAAGTACACAATTTTATCGAAAAATACAATGGAATTTCTTTTTAATTGCTTAGTCCCAATACTTTATTTTTCCATCCCAGCCAGCCGTCGCGAGTCTCGACGGCTCGTGCGGATGCCACAATACGTCGATACATACACCGTCGTGCGCTTTCCATTTTTTGTACAACTTGGTCGTTTTCCAGTCCCAAATATAACATTTGCCGTCCGCGTCGCCCGATACCAGGTAACTGTCAAACATCAAACAAATCAGGTTTGACGTGTACACTCATTTCCTGAATACATGCAAAACTACGTACACTCCCGCGTCCATAAATCACCGAACACTTACTTATCTTGAACAAAATGGTAATTAAAGAGTACAAGCTTCCAGCTTGAATTTATTGTTTTATTTAATTAAAATCATAGTTAAAATCATAATTAATCATAAAATCATAATTAAAATAATAGCTACATCAATTAGATGTTATACGCTATTATACGATCGTATTTGAATGCAAAATTAAATGTACACATGTACTATTCGAATAAATGTTGGAAAAAACAGATTGAGAAATTGTGGGATGATTATGGTCAGCTCTAGAAGCCAAATCGGAAAACAATTACCAATTACGGAAAATAATTTATTTAATAATATAGGTCCTTCATAAATCAAATTTGAATAAGTGTCCGGTGACTTATGGACGGGAGTGTATATAGGTTTAGAATTATTGAAATAATGAAAAATCAGTTTTCTTTACCTCATATCGGGAGAAAAGTCTAAACCACAAGCGTAGCCAGCAACCATGTGACCCGTGAATGTCTTCTTGCGATTCATCTTAAATCTATTCAATGCGGAAAATATAACTATCTTGTTGTCCATGCTCTGACATGCGAGCCACTTTTGATTAGGCGATGGTGTCACCGCCGGCATCGAGTGCATCGAAGGATCTGCTATATATTTCATGTCGACCGGTATGTCCCTGTATAAAAAGTTTTACAGTTTTAGAGAAGGACAATCTTTTGAAGATTCGGCGAACAGCGTCATATCCAGTAAGTCGCATCTTACCATTCCCAAACTCTCAAGCTCTTGTCATCGGAAGTAGTTACGAAACGCCGATTTTCATCTACGAACGTTATCGTATTCACCGCTCCCAAATGCCTATCATATTCTTGCGTTATTTCGCCGGATCGAGCATCCCACTGCAATGTAATGCAACGTAATGTAATTACCCAGGTAAAAACCTAAGACAGCATGTTTTCCGTTCGTATTACTTACACAAATAATCTTCTTATCGCTGGTACCCGCCACAAATAAATGTTGTTTGTCCGGATCTGGATTAAATTTCACGCAGTATGGAATCTTCCTGTTTGTGAATCGGCTAACGCAAGCGCCAGTTTCAGTGTCCCAGAGTTTCACATAACGATCGTATCCAGCTGACAAAAATCTATTTCCGTCATTGTCGAAGCTTATGTCTCTAACGGCTTGGCGATGGCCGTAATACGTTCGGATGCATCTTCTTTCCTTGTACACTTCCCACAGCTATCAAAGTAATGCACACATGAAATTAATGCGAATAAATAAGTACTGTTCGTTCTACCATACTTGACTGTATGTCCCTACGCTGCCCATTCCACTGGGGGGCATACACCGCGAGGGGCCAAGAAACCCGAGCTGCCTCGAGCTGAATGTGTTCCTTCAATGTTGTTAAATAAACACAAACAATGCAATAATCTGTATGTTAATGCTTTAGTACTTCCTAACGTGAATTTGCATTATGTGCACGAATCGAAAACCAATTTTTGGTACAACCTAATATTTATTTAGCAATATTAAAGGAACACATTCCAAAAGAAACTTTTGGGACAGCCTAATATTATACATACCTTGACTCTGCAATCCATACCACAAGAGAGCAACAAGTGTGCCGTGCGAGGGAACCATCTGATCTGAGAGATACCCTTTGTATGGCCTTCCCAACTGTGAATTTGTGCTTTCGGTAAGAAACATCTATCGGGTGGCGACTCTGATTTCAAATTTACTCCAACATCTTGAGGAGCATGTAAAAATGATCTTCCTTGGTAATCCACGCTGTCCTTGACTGTAGAAGAATGTTATAATAAATAAATGTTGATTCAAGTTCAATAAAATAGTGAAGCAATTGTTCGACTATACGTACTATGCAACACTGTCTTTTCTTCCAAGGGTTTCTCCTCCATAGGTTTGCCTCTTCTATTTCTTTTAGCTAATATCTCCTCCAGCTCGGCAGCTTCTTCCTCCGTTGGTTTTATAACGCGTTTTTCGTCTACATATCCACCCCATGGACCCAAGAATCCTTCTACGTCCGCAGGATTGTCGTTCCTGTGACGTTTTCTTTTGTCTGCTGGTCTCAGAGTTGTACTTTCGAATACCGTTTTCCCACCTAATTCTTCCGCTGTTTCTTTCGCTCCGATAATTGTTCTGCCTTCTTCGGCACTTCCATCTACTGTTGGGTCCAATGCATAGCCTGCGAGAAATATTCATTTTATTCAGATGCAATCTGTACCAACGTGTGTATTAAATTATATAATACAGTAAGTGCCTAGTCTCGTTTTACGTGGATTCATGGATTCACGGATTCTTAAAAGAGGATCAGAAAATCAATTCCAAACTGTGACGTTCAGTTTTTGATTGCCAGAATGGGAGTTCTGTCTGCACATATGTGACAGAAGCAAAGATAGGTGTTCGCTTGTGTACAGCGTAGGCATTTAGCAATTTAGAACTGATAAATTTTCCTTTTAAATGAGTACATACATACAGTATGTACAAAGTAGATCGTACTAATAACCTTTCAGTGGTGGCACTCAGACACTATTCTACTAACGCAGTATTTCAACTTACGTGAGAAGCACTGGAACGAAGTAACTGCGTAAGTCGAAGACTTACTGTATCGTATTGTTTATTTCTAATCTGTATGTACACATATATGCACACGCATACATACCATAGCTGGCAAAAGTTCTTCTTTGATTTTCAAACTGAAATTCGCTTATATGAGCTTTCTCTACGTATCCAGATAGCATATTTTTTATAGCGCGTTGCTGTTGCGTTTTAAAAGGATTCTCAGGTCCCACATCTGGTGCAAACAGCTCCTCGTACTTGGGATTGTGCGTAACTTCGTCCACCGTCGAATTTACGTGCCTCACACATAATTCAGTTCCCTGTAATAGATTCGGTTCAATCGAACGTTAATGATCATAACGACACTGTGGTGGAAATGTTTCAGAATTATTCGCTAATAATTGAGTATGCATTACAGAAAATTTGGATAAACAATTATTACCGTTGGTACCACTTCTGGCGCAGCGCAGACTTGTATTTTCATCGACGACGCTAATTTCTCTATAGGTATCATTGTGGAATCGTGTTTGGTATCAAAGTTGACAGTTGCAGAGGAAAAATGGCCGTTCACGTACAACGTGCGCCGTGCGCCACCGACTGTGACCGACTGCAACCGACGACATCCGAATTCCGAATCGGTCCGATGCCGATGTAAATATGTAACATGTAAGTACCCAACGACCAACCACAAGTCGGAGGGAGAAGTAACGGTACACACATACAGAGAGGATATGGTACTTTGTATGTACATGATGTACATCAATATATATTTGTTTCTGTCTGTATTGTAAGGAAGATGTCGCTACTATCGCGGCGCTGCGATGGCTGGGCGGGCTGCGTATCTGCACTCTGCACGGACCTAAAGTGATCTAAACAGATCTAAAGCCTAAAGGACTAAAAGGACTGCTAAAGGATTAAAACCTAAAACTGTGCATGATTCTGAGGAGGTGACGCAAAAGACGGAAGGGGTATCAACTAGGGCTGTTACTTTCCTTCGAAGGTCGAAGATTTCGAAGCTCCGATTTCAGAAACTTCGAAGGTGATGAGAATCGAATTTTCGGAGCTTAGATTTTTGAAACTTTGAAGGTGATGAGTAGACACATCTGACATCTCAGCATTCTCCGCACTGCTTTGACATCTCAGCATTCTCAGCACTGCTTTGACATCTCAGCATTCTCAGCACTGCTTTGACATCTCAGCATTCTCAGCACTGCTTTGACATCTCAGCATTCTCAGCACTGCCTTGACATCTCAGCAACTCAGCACTGCCTGGATATTGCGGTCTCGCAGGGATCCGATAAAAGTATCGTTTGAATCGATTCCTACTATTTCTTCAATAATAAATAGGCTTATTAATTGTTTCAGGATTTCATGAATGCAGAAGGTCCATTCGAACGATTTCAACACCTATGCTCGTAACAACTTTATTTGTTCTTAAACAAGAGAATGTCGTGCTATTTTAGCATGTTCGGCTTCGGTGTTACTCCACTGGGAGAAGTGGAGTTAAATGCAAATTTGGCGGAACAAATATGTTTTCGCCGGTATTTACATTGTATCGTATGGCCAAAAAATATTGTTCACGCCTGTACATAACAAACGCGCGATTCTCATTTAGACTATAATGAAAAGAATAAAAAAAAACGTTCGCGTAAATCGTATGTTTTACAAAACGATGGTTTACAATAAGAACGATGGTACAATAAGTACGATAGAGTAATGTATACATATATGTACATATATTAATATAAGGCATAAGGGTTCGTCGAACGGTTGGAGCACCGATGATCGTCCGTGAGTAATGCTCGGCGACAAGCATACTGGACCCGACAGAAAATAGAAGTAGGTAAGTACATATTGGGTTGGCAAGAAAGTAATTTCGGTATTTTAAGGTGAAATAGAGAGCCCAATTTTTTTATTCAAGCAGTGAACTTTAATGAATAAGATCATTTTTAATGAATAAGAAAATATTTTATTGATTAAAGTTCATCGCTTGAATAAAGAAATTCGGTTTTATTTCACCTTCAGATACCGAAATTACTTTCTTGCCAACCCAATAGATACATAAATATACCTACCACGCGGGTGGACGTTAAATAAACAAGTCGGAGGCGATTGTGGTGTAAGTACGAGCGAGATCTGTTGGTAGAAACGCGCGCAAAGGATTATCCGGAGAAGAGTTACCTGTCGCATTTGGTATCTGTTGGACAGGCAACGTAGAGGGGCAACGCGGCGCCGCCGCCATCGCAATACCCGTAGAATTGCTGGGATTGAGGCTGCGCCATCGACTGTGGCTGTTGCTGCTGCTGTGCACCCGGGGTCAGTAGGGTGTGCATCAGATGCATCGGTTGCACGAACGGCATCATTTGAATGGGAGGAGTTGGCATCGAGGGATGCAGCGGCAGTACACCGTTACCGCGATCCAGCGTGGATCCGTTGTAAGATCCGACGTAGAGGTCGTGATTGATCTTGCCGGAGTAGGCGCTGCCAGGTCTGAGCATGGACGCATCTTGAATGCTAGCCGCGGCCATCCTCGCTTCGTCCATCCGACTGGACCATCTCAGTCGACAGATGCAGACCACGATCACGATGATGGCAATGAGCGCGACCACTCCGCCGACGATGCCGATGATCAGAGTGTCGTCCGTTCCTGAACCATTTCCCACGAGACCGGTCTCGAGCACGCGGTCTCGATCGTAGTGCTTGTTCCGATCGTTTCGAACGGTGGGTGCGACCGTCCAGATGATCTCTGGTTTGGTGATCGTCGAGGGAGTCCTCGACGCGAAATCGGAGGAGCCCGAGGAGGTGGTGTCGGCGCTCTGGCTGGTCCGTAGGTTGTCGGAGTCAGGATCGAGATCGGGATCTATACCAATCTCGGCGTCGGTTGCGATGACGGTGGTGGACACGTTCTCGTCGGATGACTCGCAGGAGAGACGGTGCTCGTCGAGGGCGGTGAGGATCGAGCCGGCTAGGCGTGGCGGAGTGACGCAGCGAACGCGAGACGCGAACCGTTGACGATGAAGATCGCGTTCGACTGAGCTTGCTCTCAACCACCTCCAGAGTTGCCTGGCGTCGCAGCTGCAGTTGATCGGATTGCTCTCGAGACCTTGGAGGGCAACGGTGCCGGCTCGTTCGTCGAGCGCGGCGAGGACCTGAGCGGAGAGCGTGGGGAACTTGCTGCCGGAAAGATCGAGCAGCAGCTCGGTGGATCGCGGTACCGGGAAGAACAGCGCGGCTGGAATTGACTCGACCGACGTGTTTTTAAGACCAACGGTCAGCTTGGGAACCCGGACGCCAACCAACGAGCTGGACAGCACGTTCCGCAGCCTCTCGCCCCGCAGAATCAATTGCCGTAGACGAGGGTGCTTGCTGATCGACAGCTGTTCGTTGCCCACCGAAGAATCTTTGATCTCGATGTCCAACGACTCCAGATTGCGCATTTCCTTGAGGATACCCTGGACGTCGAAGTAGCCCAACTTGGGATAACTGTGTGCGGACAGGGAGCGAAGCTTGGACAATGGTTTGAAAGCGTTCCTCTCGATTCTGGCACAGTTCGGCAAGCGGGACACGTCGAGGACACGGAGCGCGGTTAATCCGTCGAAGCTGGTCTCGTTGACGGTTCTTGCGTCGTTGCCCGACAGGTCGAGCCATCGAAGAGAGGGTAGCGCGCGGAACGTCGTCCCCGAGAAGTCGGTCAATCTGTTTCGCGAAAGGTCCAACGTCTCGAGCATGGTGGTCCGTTCGAGCGCAGCAACGTCCACCGTGGCTATGGCATTTCCGGAGAGATTCAGACGCCTGAGGAACGGTGTTTCGAGCCTGCCAAGTCTCTCGATACCGGTGCCGGCTAGATTCAAGCTGCGGAGGATCTTCGTCTCGCCCAGGATCCCCTTGATCGCGTTCTCGCTGAGTGGATTTTCCGATAGATCCAAGTCTTTGACGTTGGTGGCGATGTCGCGGCCGGACACCTCGACCATACGATTTCGCGCGACGTTCAACCGCGACAAGAACGCCGACTGCTTCTGCAGGGTAGCCGCCGGGATCTCCGCGAAACGATTGCCGGACAGATCGACGCTCTCCACTGCTCGAACTCTGCTCGGATCGAAGATCGTTTCCGGCAGAGACGTCAACCGATTCTCTGCGAGAGAAAGATGCTCGAGACGGAGCAACCCCTCCATCGTTCTTTCGCCGAGCGTTTCGATCTCGTTGCCGGATAGATCGAGCAACTGGAGCTGCGTTGAATTGTGGAAAGCCAGCTCGTCCACCGACTCGATCTCGTTCTCGGCGAGGCCGAGCACGCGTAGCCGCGGAATCCGAGAGAACGCGAACTCCGGGACGCGTTTCAACAAGTTTCGGGATAGATCGAACGTCTCCAGGAACTGCAGGGGTCTCGCGTACTCGCCGGGGAACTGGGCCAATCGATTCCCGGAGAGATCGAGACGCCTCAGTCTCGGATGGATCGCGAAAGCTGTCGGAGATAATTGATCGATTCGGTTGCCGGACAAGTCGAGGCTCGTCAAGCCGGTGCCGGTGTCGAAGTATTCTCCGGTGAACAGAGTCAATCTGTTCCCTCGTAAATTCAGCTCCCGCAGGCTCTTCGAACTGGCGAAAGCCGCCTCCTCGATATGCTCTATCCGATTCTCCGACAAATCGATGCTCGACAAGTTTCGATGTTGGCGGAAGGTTCCCCTCTCGATTCTCTCCAAACCGTTGCCGGCCATCGCGATCCTTTCGAGCGACGCCAGGTTCGACAACAGGATCGTCGGCAAGATTCTCAGATCGGTTCGCGACACGTCCAGGTCCGTCACCGACGGGGGAAACACCGGCGGAAAGCCTCCGTACAGAGGGTTCGAGCTCAAGTTTAGATACTCCAATCTGTGCAGTCGTTTGAACGTTTCCGGCGAAACTCGAGTCAGCTGGTTACCGGCCAGGTTCAGAGACACCAGATTCTCCAGAGGGAGTGGCCCGATCGACGTCAGTCTGTTGCGCGAGACGTCCAGCCTCTCCAACGTGTTCTCCAGCCCGGCGAACGTGCTCGACGAGATCGTCGACAGCAGATTTCCCGACAGTCGTATGTCGACCAGGTAGTCGAACTCGCGGAACGATTCAGCCGGTATCTCTCGCACCAAGTTTCGAGTCAGCGCGAGCGTCCTCAGACCGGCGGCTGTCGCTTTGATCAGCTCGGTCGAGAGCGCGGCGATGCGATTGTACTCTGCGTGGAGATGAACGAGAGACGGTAATCTGGTCAGAGCCGCGGCTGGCATCAGCAAAATGTTGTTGTCTTGCAGAGACAACCATTTCAATTTCACCAAGCCCTCGAACGATGATTCCTCGATCTGAAAATTAGCTAGGTGGAGTCGTGTGTCGTTTCAAGACTTGTGTTAGGTTGTTCCATATGAAATGTCCAATTGTACAATTTAAAACAGTAAGAAGGTTACAATGATTTAAAAGTGCTAATCTATGTATCTTTCTCAGCTTGTTAAAATTATTAAAGTAAGAATAAACTATTTATGTGGCTTCACGTACCGTGCGCAACGCGTTCAAGCTCAAATCGAGTCTGGTCAGGCTGATCAAGCCGGAAAATGCGTTCACGCCGAGACGTCCGATGTTATTGCGACTTAGATCCAGCACCTGCAGCTCCCTCAGCCCCGACAAATGAGCCCTGTCTATGCTCTGGACGTAACATGAATAGATATGTAGACACATACACATGTACTTACATATTTATGTATATTCGATACTTACGCCAATCAAATTGTTCGAAAGATTGAGGAATCTGAGATCCGCCAGGAGCCTGATCGCTTCGCTGGGAAATTCTTGAAGAAAATTTACCGAGAGATCCAACTGCAGTAGATTGTAAGCGCCTGGAAATGGAAACGAACAAATGGTCAAACTCTTGGTCTATCGCTCGTTGATATTGTAATATCTCATACCCTCGAACGCGTCGCTGTTGAAGCGGCCAAGATCGTTGCGCGAAAGATTGAGAAGGAGCAAACGTTCGAGTCCGAAGAAGGCACCGTCTTCTATGTGGGACAGCTCGTTGTCGCTGAGATCCAAGCGCAGCAACGATCCGCCGATCGACGAGAACGCGCCTCGTGGAAGCGATCCTATGGACAAGCATTTGCGGTTAAGAATCGTTCGCATTCATTCAACATTTATAATGCATACATGCAAATATCCTGCACACATATCAATTCTGTATTATACGTATCAATATTGCCCATACATAAATATCAACATTGGTTCTACATATCAATACTGTGTATATGTATAATATTATACGTACACTATTTATTACATAATCTATTTATCACACAATATTTATAATATTGTGCGTACAATACATGCAAGAAGTTCGATTACAGGTGGGCGAAAATGTGAAAGAGGTGGGAGAAAGGGATGGTTCTCCATGAAAATGAAGAATTATGAAAGATCCCCTAAAATGCCACAACCCGACCGACAGCGGTATACGTCACACGCGTACATCTCTGTCATTTGATACACGACTGTTGGTCGGATTGCCGCATTTTAGGGATATTTTGAATTATTATTAACTAAAAAACGCATCCGAACTCATAATTTTTTAATTCTCCACTTTCGCCTTATATTGTCATGGAGAACCACCCCTTAAATTTTCTTCCATCTGTAGTCGAACACCCTGTAGATCAGGGATGAGCAACCCGCGGCTTCAAAGATTTTACATTTTGACTTTTAAAAATTCCTACAGTGTCTCGCTGTTCTACAAAAGACATATATCTTTCGCCGTTTTTTAAATAGTATTTCTATTAATGAGTGTTTTCTAACGTCTGTAAAACGTACGATATTTAAATGTTGGTAAACTTTAAACATTGATTGGGCCAATGTAGTATTATCATACGTAAATTTCTTGTTAATTGACCAACTGTAATAATTGTAGACCCAACGTTGGACATTCGTTGGGAGTAAATTGTCATAAATTCTATCCCAACCAACTCCCAACCTTTGACCACTGTTGGTCAATCACAAATGCTACTAAGGTATTTACTGTACAGGCACAGTAGGCGTTTGCCGACGCGAGACACGCACCGACAACGTTACCGCTCAAGGAGAGCACTCGAATGGAATTCGGCCCCTTCAAGGACGCCGTCGGCACCGTGGCAATCTCGTTCCTGTCGAGGTAGAGTTGCTCGAGACTCTCGCATCCTTTGAACATTCCTTCCTCGACGCTTCTCAGTCCGTTCCCGCTGAGATCGAGCAGCTTCAACCGTCTCAATCCATGAAACTCGTTGCTCGAGAATATCGGGTTCAAGCTGTCTCCTAAGAGGTTGTCACCCAGCCTAAGTTCCTCCAGGAGAGGTTGCGCCTCGAGCAACCGATCCATCAGCTTGCGAATCGAGTTGCTGGACAGATCGAGCATCTTCAGCCGTAGACCCGACCCGATCAGATCCCCCGGCAGCGTTTGATATCCGGCGTTTCGCTGGCGGATCGACACGATCGGCTGGCCTCGCAAGCTTTCGACCGTGTCCCGCGTAAACACCGCCCCGTCGCAGTTCACCCCTATCGATGGACCGGCTCCGGCCGATTCCGTCAGAACCAAGCATTCGCAGGGGATCTGAAGATCCCGTTTCACCTCGACGCACGGCGCCCATCCTTCGAATTCGGCTTCGACGTGTTGCGCCGGCAGAGGAACGGCCGTGGCCGCGAGCACGACGACGATCCCGTACAATCTAAAAAGAAAGAAAACGGTGAAGGAACAACAAAAGATCTCCTCTCCTCCTCCCGCGTCACCGTTTTCGATCGTCGCGAATAAGAAAGAGGCGACGCGAGGATACGCGGCTCGATCTTGGAACCACGCGACCGTCTTCGTGTAACGGTGGTTTCGTTCGGTGCATCAACAACGGACACACACGGTGAAACCTGTTCCACGCAAATGCTTAAACGGCCGCGTTCCGTTCTTTTTCTCGGAGCGAACGGGATCCACCGAAGACGCGCGCCGCTCTCTACCGACCATCTACGCAATCTCTCCAGTTTTCCTCCATTTATTCAGAATTCCGTACCGTTTCGAGGCGACGGGACCGATCGAATTCGTCGTGGCCCCGATCGCATTCACTCGAGAGAAGGCTAGAAGACGCATTTTCGAATCGGAATTTCTCTCGCCTCGATAACTTACGCCTTGATCATTTTGCTTGGTCCACGCGAAGATTGTGTCCTATCCGTACTCGCATCCGGATTCGCATTCGCATCCGCATCCGCATCGGCATCCACATCCGTATCCGCATCTGTAGTCGTCGCGTTCGCACCGTTCTATCGGCTGTCACTCGTGATCCTGATCACATTACCAGACGATCGACCACGTTACCGATTCGGGCATTCATCCGAGAAGAATTCCAGCAGAGATGCTCTTCATGGTCCCGTTGCGACTCGTTACTCGCGGTCCAAGTCGACTCCTCTTCCCAGGAGAAACGTCCTGGTTGTGGGGGACGGCGACTTGCCTCGACTGGTAGCGCGCGCTTACGTACTCACTTGCCTCGCCTTCTTCTTTCCTTTCTCCTTTCTCTTATCTCCTATTTTATTTTTGCTCCGCAGCTACGAGAATAAACGACGACTCGCTCGCGCGGAGAACCACGGAGTCCGTTCGATGTTGATACCGATGTTGATACCGATGTCGATCTTGCTCGCGGACGGATCGCGACCGATACTCGCGAAGGGACACTGCGAAGGGAACGCGGCGCGCGTCTCGACATTCGGAAACTGAGAGAGTTCGAGCAGCCGTTACCTCGAGCAATGGAATATCGTAATGGATGGGAAAGGAGGGGACCTACGCGAGATCAACGTGTACCCCCTGCCCTTCTCCACGGATTTGCCAACTCGGACTCGAGCTTGGACATAACGGGGTTTCCGCGCGGCTCTACCCATACTCTCGAGGAGCAACCACCGTGTAAATACACCGCGTGAATCGCTCGTGGGAAGGGGAAAGCTCCTTCGCAGCTCGCAACAGCGAATATATACGCGTCCACGAATCTATTCTGTGCCTACCTGTGTACCTGTCCACGGCTCTACGGATGCATGAGCTCATTGTCTGATCACCGACGAGATACATCTCGTCGGATTGCAATAGTAGATTCAACGTCTCGCAGATTTTTCTTGACAGAAATGTGATCACTGCTTCGCCCACCGAAACATTCCAAACCGATACGAGAGTCCGCTTCCTTGACGACGACGGAAGAACGGGTCGCTTCCTTATCCACGCACAGGGGTTCAGAATTCAGTTTCAACTTCGTCAAGAACACTAAAAAATGAATGAAATTTATTAGCGTTCGTGCAAGAGTGTTGTGGCACACGCACACATCGCTGGATTCGCGTATACGTATATGAAATTAGAAGGTTTTTTTGAAGTGAAACCTTCTTTGCTGAGGGCTACGATTTTCTGATGTAGCGAAAGTCGATGTCACGGAAGGCGAGTGGCGCGAAAATTTAAACGGAGATTCGAACCCCGGTCTACCGCTTGGTAGTCCAATAAGTAACTGCACATTGTTACAGTTATTTAAAAATGTTACAATAGAATACGGCTGATAATGCAGATCGATATTACACTGTCCATCGATAATACAGCCTCTGTGCTATTCACCGACATCGCTAAAAATTCCGCTATCGACGAGAAGTATCAAATATCTCGTCGGTGACGCGGTCATGCGCACAAATTCCTATCCGACACCCTCGAAATCGTAAAACCTGTAAGAAGTGACAGATACGACGTACGTGAATCACGTTAAAAACTATGATCGTATACGTACGTCGATATCGTTGAAACTCGGCTGTCTTCACCTTTCGAAGATGCTGGCGATGCTAACTGCCGATTGGTTTCCTTTGGGACGAGACGTGTATTTTAGGTAAAGTTTCGGATAAGGTTATGCAACTGCGTATTGACAAAAAGTACAAACAAATAGCGTTTACACGTAGAGACGAATAGAGAGCATGATCCATTACTTTTCAGAAAATTCGAACTCTATCCGTTATCGTTCCAAAATGAAGTTTCGGACAGCAATCTGTTGGTGGCGGCTCCTTATGGAGGTTCGATTGCCGTCACCAGAAATCCCAAGAAGTTCGTCAAAGTTCAAGGATCGAGTAAACCGATGATATATTTGTACACGTCCGCAGGAAAATTAACGGCCAAACTGCAAGTAAATCTCGAGAATCGATGGTAAAACTTTAGGCATCGGGAACATTATACTTGCGCTCTTTTCAGTGGAGCGGCGGACAATTGGTTAGTTTAGGATGGTCTCAGCAAGAGGAACTGTTGTGCGTGCAAGAGGATGGTATGATTCAGATATACGATATGTTCGGAACATACCAGCACACGTTTACCATGGGAAACGTACGTTATTTCCTTTTCTATGGTTCCTTTACTACAAGAGCAGCGTTGTACGAGAAATTTTGATTAGAAGATGCGACTGACGTTCGTATATTCTTATGTTAGGAGGTGAAGGACACCAAGGTCGTGGAAGCGAAATTCTTTCAAACTTACAGCGGAACTGGCATTGCCGTTTTGACATCTACCAGCCGTGTATTTTTAGTAAACAATGTTACCGAGCCAAAAGTTAGACAAATATCAGACATTCCCAGTAAGTTTATTCGATGTCGATCGAACGTTTCTCCAGTGGATAAATCAGCCATCTCTGTAAATGAACTTTATTTTAGGGTTCAGAAGCCCGATAGATAGTTGGTGTCTGGTACATCGCGACAGAGAGACCAGAGTCATTTTGTCTCACAGGGACGGGCTGTCTGTAGTCCATCAAACACATCAAAACACGACACATGTAGTTTTCGTACGGTTCAAATTCAAATTACAATAAAAATTTGCAACACGCGACGTAAACGTTCAAGGGGTACGCATATGTTTTTTCAGGACACTCTTTTCACGAGGCAGACCAAAGTTTCCAGCATAGTTGCCATGGCTGTCTCTGGAAATAACCGTCACATAGCTCTTTACTCGGACACGGGTCGTTTGTACATAGGTTCGGTAGATTTTAAGGAGAAATATTGCGAGCACAATACAAACACCAAAGAAACGTTAACGAACTTGGCATGGTTGGTATGATTGGCTTGTGTTGTCGTCGAGCCGTGTGAACTCGTCAAGATGATAATCGTAGAGATGTTCACAGGTGCGGTACGAAAGCTGTGGTTTGCAGTTGGAACAGTACCGTAATAGTGGTGGGATTAACAGCCGAGACGATAGTGTACACTTACGATGGCCCGGTACATCTGGTCACCGAGATCGACGGTGTGCGCGTCTTGTCCGCGACATCCCATGAAATGATACAGAAAGTACCGGACGTGGTTCAGAAGATATTTCGAATTAATTCGACCGATCCCGCGTCTTATCTTTTGGAAGCTTCGAAACAATTTCAAAAGAAGAGTCACAAAGCTGACAGTTACATAGACCTCGTCAAGGAGAAATTGGACGTAACGGTATGGGCTTGCATCGATGGGGCCAGCCACGAATTCGACTTCAATACGCAAAAGCTCTTAATGAGGGCAGCGAAATTCGGCAAAGGATTTAGCAAGGCGGTGAATCCAGAATTGTGTCGACATTACGTTGACATGTGCCGAACACTGAGGGTATTGAACGCCGTGAGACACCCTGCGGTTGGAATTCCTATAACCTACATACAGTATCCTTAGTTTTCTGCCTTTGGCTTTGCCATTTTGACAACGTTTTCTAGGGGTGGGCCGGAAATTTTGGGTACCCGAAGTTGAAATCAGGTCGGTAACCCGAAATTTTCCCAGCCCTAACGGTTTCGTAACGAAAAGTACTTAACAGCGATTCAGATTTACCATCTTGACGAGTCAAGTGGTACTGGATAGACTCGTCGCGAGAAGACACTACTATCTGAGTATACAGATAGCACGACATCTCCAATTGCCAGAAGTCGAAGGAGAAAGCCGAATATTAGCACATTGGGCCTGTTACAAAGTAACGCGATTCGAACTTTCATTTTCTCTTATTTCATCTTATTTGTTGTGCTTATTCTCTATGCTGTTCTACTTCATGGCAGGTCAAGCAAACTCAATTGGACAAAGAACAGATAGCGGAAGAGATAGCCGACAAATTGGGATACGCACCCGGTGTTTCTTACAGCGAGATTGCCAAAAGAGCAGCCGACTGCGGTAGAAAGCAACTAGCTATTAAAGTAATCATCTCCCTCTGTATCCCTAGCTATCTAGCTCCGTCTCTACCTCTACTTCTACCCCTACCCCTGTTACTGATCTTGCCAATTGAACGCCCCTTTTGTTTGTTGCCAGCTAATCGACTATGAACCACGTGCGCACCAACAAGTACCGCTTTTGCTAACACTCGGCGAAAAGAGAGCAGCTCTGCGTAAAGCTGTCGAAAGCGGTAACACCGATCTAGTTTACACAGTGATCATTCATCTCAGAGAGAGCATGGCAATCGGTGACTTTCAGGTGAACCGTTTATTATCGAACAATCATCGATAACACGGACACTGTGTTTAATCAAAGCTTTTTATTGATTCCTCGTAGACGTCTATAATGCATTGTCCCTTGGCGATGGCGTTGTACATTAAATATTGCCAGAGTCACAATCGAGAGACCCTACGAAGCATTTATAATCAGAACGATGACTATCATTCTCAAGCCATATGGTTCATCACCGAAAGTTATCAACGAAAGGTTTGCTCCAAATTGATCGACGCGAATGTTCCTCGAACTACAATTAATGTTGTCGTTGTCGTCGATCTTACAGAACGTTACGACGAGGGAAGCATTGTTGCAATCCGCGCAAGAAAATTTCAAGTTGGCTCGTAACGACACGAATGCGGCTCTAACGGAAGAACAAGTCAAACTGTTGCGCTATCAAAAGTCTCTGGAAGATACGTTGCACAAATCGATTGTTGGGAAACCCCTCCATGATACTGTCAAGATACTATTGTTACAAAACGAATTGAAATTGGCAGATAAACTAAGGTCGGAGTACCGAATACCGGACCGAAGGTGCGACATGTCTGCACCCGTGCTTTGCATAGAACATACAATAGTTCTGTTATACATACCGCGATCTAAGCCGGGTCGGGTATATCGGTGTAAACTGCTACTAATCCAATTACAAGACTTCTTTATTTCTCATGGGAATTTCACCAGCTTATTTGTGGCATTTTTCTGATTAAAATGACACTAAACACGAATAATTTCAACTGTATTCAGTGGTTTAATTGACGATGTGGGGTAACTTTAGGACATAGAAGAGGATAGCGAGTAAAAAAGAAAGAGAAACAGCGACCGCGACGATAGGAAAAAATTAAAATTAAAACTGAGCTAACGTTTTTATTTTCAAGTTTCTTCTCATATGTATATAATAAATTATAAATTACGTTTTACACGTACAGCAAATATGGGCGAAATTGTATCTTTTTTGGTGTCATTTTAATCAGAGAAATGTTGTAAATATATCTGTAAAGTTTCGTTAAAAATACTACCACAATAAAATAGTATGGCTTCACGATCTCTGTCATACCACAGAACCGAGAACCGGCTTAGATCGCGGGACTACTGTATTTACATTCTTTCGAACATGCGAATGTATCGACTGATACAAATTCGAATGAATTTCCCTCAGATACTGGTGGTTGCGTATACAATGTCTAGCGGAGAACGACATGTGGGGTGAATTAGAGAAATTTTCCAAGAGCAAAAAGTCTCCGATCGGTTACGAGGTATTTATCGGTTTTCTCGCAACAACACAAGAAATTTCTTTAAACTGCATCGTTTCGCTTCGCTTGTTTCAGCCGTTCATAGATCAATGTTTAAAATACAACAAAGAGAGAGAAGCGAAAAAGTATTTACCGAAAGTAAGGGACGAACTGAAAGTGAAATATCTGGTCAAATTCAAGTAAGTATTGCAACACGAAAACACTAAATTCGTATCCTAACAAAATAATGGGTTGTAATCTTGCAGAATGTTGGAAGAAGCGGTTCAAACGGCGGTTGAACAGAAAGATGTATCCGCGTTAACTTTTATACAGGCGCAATGCAAACCGTCGGATAGAGTATTGATCGACAAGATCAATATGTACATGACGAATCTTAGAAAGTAATTCAATGTTTTTTATACATTTTTTATTTTCTTTTCCCCTCTTTTCGTTTTTTCTTCCGTATACATATACGTCACGAACAGATTAAAAAAGAATAACGAAAGAGAACCAAACCAATTTTATTATCCGATCGAACCTCGTAAAGATCGTAATAATAATCATAAGAGACGTAATAATAGTAATTGCAAATCATTCCATTGGATGTATTCATTTACTATCTCCCAGAACTCATTAGCTGCGTTGTTTAGCCGATTCTTTAAAACGTGCATGTCTTTCAACTAGATCATCGACTATCAGTCGTTCAATTTCATCACCATTACTCAATTGTTCGCTCGAGAGCGATATAGGATAATCGTTTTCCTGGGTAACGATCGTTACCTCCTGCTTTCGAGTGTGCAACATATTAGCTATGACCAGCTGCGGACGAAATGCTTCGAATTAATTAATACTCGTTAATTAACAAATTCTTGAAATGACTTACATTATGTTTGTAATTGTTCAGCGCTTTCCTCGCTTTAGAGATCAGGACACTTTCGTCGGTTTCCAATTTAAAAGAGACCACGTATGCTTCTGGAACCCAAAGGCATACTAAAGGAGCTAATAATTTTGGTACTAGCTGAAGCGCTATCGTCGGCGGTCTGTTCGAAGAAATTTTGTGCACCGACTAAAAATTATAATGATTAGTAACAAATTAACAATAGAAATTATAGGGGCGAGCGGGTACCAGGCAATTTGGGTCGGGTCGGGCCCACCTCCAACAAATTATGATAGATATCGTGTAAAATAGAATGGATGTACCAATTCGGTGGAAGGAATGTAAAAGTCTGAAACTGCAGCTGCGAGGTAGAAAATAGCTTTCTCCTTGAGACAAGCTAGAACTTGACAAGCAGATCGTAGCAGCCAAAGATACTCCGAAATAGTTGTAAATGTAAGGTACAACAACTTTTTCTGATCCAATGCGTCTTTATAGTTTTGTAATACGGTCGCCAACTTCTCTGCATACTGTGGCAATACTAACAAAGCATACAACACATTCACGATTAAACTGTATGTTATCGCTTAATTTACAGAAACACGTACCATGTAATTGTATATCATATAATATCCTAGTCTAACTAAACTGAATGCTTGTACCTGCAATGTTAGATTTTCCATCTCGTTGATCGATTTCTAGCATGTCTAAAAACTTTTGTCCCGTGAAGTGTCTTGAAAATGGTTCCATAGATTTAACCCTGTCGAGAAATTGACCAGATTAAATTAGCACAAGGCGGTACCTTCTATCGCTAATACAGAGCAAAAAAGAAATGATTACCTGTGCATAAAAATTACAGCATACCCCTTGTCTAAAAAATACTCAGCGGATACAGATCCTCTCGTCCCTGCGCTGAAGTTATCTACAAATCTTACAGTATTGTGTTCTAAGGGAGTTGTTGTACCTCCGCTCTGTAACAGTATATTCTAATCATGTAGCGTTACGTCGTCGACGTGGATACGTATTATATTTTGTAATATGAAACTCACCGTTATTAAAACCACTTCTCTATTATTTTCTATTTGAAAATCTACAAATTCCTTTAGCAACGTTACATTCTGAGGGAGATTCTGAGGCGGTGGATCTTTTTCATAGAAATCTTCCCACGATGAATTCATTCTTACCAATTCTTACTCTCGTGTGCCGTTCAAGTTCAAAGTGCAATTGGTAAACTAAATCAGGTAATCGACTGTTTTGCTAAAAAATTAATTCGTTGCACGTGACGGTGTCGACTCAAAAAATAATCACGGTTTTTGAACGAGCGATATTTCATTAAATAAAATCCAAAAAACAACACATAGAGTCTGGCAAAGATCCAATACCGTCGTCAATAGAATCGTATGATTTTCATGTCGACCATTTTTATCGCTCTTATCATAACATTTCGGATATCATCTGATATCATCGTACTTAACTATAGCGTAGCATATTTGTGGTTAGGTCTAAATTACACAAAACAGGTGATCCAAGCGCTCTCTCGTAACGCGATCAGAAATTGAATGCGATGCCCGTACTCGATAAAAATGTTCTGTTACCTTATCGAGGTACGTATTACGTGTATAACCTCTGACATACGTGTATACTTCATCATCCCGTTTTGAATAGTTCACGAGAAAATGATGCCTTGAAAAATACACCTTTCTCTAGCGTTTTGGAATGGCTCTGTAATGAAACCAGTAGCTGTAGGTTGAAAGGTTCATGTATTATCTACATACATTTATTTTATTTAACTTTGTACACAAGAATAGATGGAAACTGTCTTGCTCGTTGCTTATCAACGAGGTATGGTTGCAGCGTTTTGACAACGAGTTTCACAACAAAACGATCCGTTCCCGACTTAATTGGCTAGACATAATACTAGGATATAAAATGTACAAATTAGTACGACGGAGCTGGAGACTTTGGTTCCTGTCCGTAATGAGGAGAGCGGAACTAAAAATAAAAATATAGAATCGGTTAATTAAAAATAGCATCCGCATTCTTGACGATACGTTCAGTTTCTTGGTTTGAGCGTAACAGCGACGTACCTTGTACTGCTTATCTTTATAGTCGTTCCATGGATCGGGATTTTTCTTTGGGATCCACGAAACGTCGGGATTACGGAAGGCGAGACGTGCCAAATAAAACGAAGAGCCACATGCTCCCACAGCGATGCAGAAGAATAATGGGATCAGCTGATAAAAGACGGAAAAATCTATCTAGTGCCACTGTCATACATACATACAATCTCGAACCCTCATTTTGCTTACCATTGGATGCTTTTTTATCCCAGCGATGGTTAGACCCTCCATTTTAGCCATTTTGCCGACTTCGAGTGGAATTCGAATAAGTTTCTCCAACAGACGACTCAACTTCTGCTCGCCGCAGTGCTTCTACACACCGAACGGCCAAGTATTCTGTGCAATTCTGTGTCTGTGCGACCAACGTGAAATCGAATACGTACATATGCAAGTGTGTACGTTACACAATCCGTCGCAGCTCAATGCGGAACGATCCAAACTTTATATGTTGTTTTCATAAATTACTTGTGAAATCGATCGATATAGTTTTATCTTCTCGTTGCATTCATAGCGAAGAACAGTTCTGATTTTATTGGCGATATAAATATGTACTTGTGTACCAGATATTTATAAAAATCGCTTTCTGCGTCGCAAGTAGGGTAATAATACTGTGTTCCAAGATTACTTCATATTATACCAGATGACGGATGTGGGCAAAGTGCTATAGTCATGCTATAGTCTGTTGCAGTCTGTTGAGAAGTCGCAGTACCACGAAGCTAAAGTGTACCTAGAGGGGGAAATGTCGCCGTATCGTCGTAATATATATTTTATTTTTAAATAATTTGGAAAAAATAACATCTGTATTTATTTTTTTGTATTCATAAGAAAGCATTTGAAAAACAATACGAAGCATACCAATTTATAATAACCAATAATAACCTCATTTTTTTCTACAACCTGGGGATTGCCTGGGGATTTTTCCAAGAGAACCGGAGAGCTTGTAACCCTGGTCGCAAGCCTGATTCACAGGTACAATGGAATTACAAGTTGTTCATGAAAAGAATATAAATACGTGCATTTATTTATCCCAAATAAATAGCACATAACAAATGAAATGTTATCACGTTGGAACGACTCGAAATAACAAATTGTTGAACGTTTGTTGATCGTTTCGATCTAAACGTGAAAATCAATGGATATCAATGAGAATAATTAATCGAAGTATGCTTGTTTACAGGATAGATTTAACCGTCTATATATCGGTAATTGTTCCATGATGGCATTTTCCAAGTAAAAGTTAATTTTTATAATTTGAGGTCTGTATAAATATAAATGTTGATCTCAGCCACCTGAGCGAATGCGAAGATGCGCGAGAGACGAATCGAGTAATTGGTATGTAAATTTTTGGTTGAAATGCGGCGTATCCTAAAGTGGTTTGCCGAAATTTCGTCGACCGATTCATTATTAATGTCAGCGTAATCGAAAGGAGAAAGAATGAATTTTTGTTCTTGACATATTTGAAAAAGTCAGCGAAGACGGTGATATTCTATTCCGGACGGTAAGCGGGATGGGGTTTTCGACAAGTCTGCAAGGACAAGCGTTCCACGAGGCTTTGCTCGGTCGCCAGGATGCCGAGATCAAGCTTCTCGAGACGATGAAACGATGTTTGACGATGAAAGTCAAATCGGATCGCGAATACGCTTCGACGATTTCCTCTCTGGCGGTGCAAGGAAAGAAGATCGAGCGAAACGAAGATCTGATTGGTAGCCTCATAGCACAGGTAGGTACTTCCTCGAAAATTCACAATGATTAGAGAACGATCTCCGAGGTACGTGTGTTTTATACGTGACACGTTCCAGAGTTGGAGGGACATTATGGATTCCGTCGATCAAACGGCTAAATTAATCAAACAGCAAGCAGACCAGGTTGACAATGTAGTGGTCGAACACATTACGTTGCTGTGTTTGGAGAGGAGGAAAGCCAGGAAACTGTATCAAGAAGAACAGACATGGTTGAGTAATCAGTTCCAACAGGTAAGCGATTGAATCATAAGGGTGTACAGTATTCCTTCGGATGATGTAACAGCCTCAGGATATACATCGGATGTAATAGTCTCGTTGTATCTGGTATGACCAATGGTATTTCATTTCATCCTTTAGTTAACCGAAGATGTTGCCAGAAAGAAATTGGAATACCAGAAGAATCTGGAAGTGTACAAGTTAATGAGATCCCGCTTCGAAGAATATTATGTGAAATGTAAGTGTTTTTATTATCTGTTTGCGACTGCCAGCTATGTTTTATGATATTTTTAGCAGGCAGAGTCGGAAGAAAATTGGACGAAGTGAGGGAGAAATATCAGAAAGCCTGTAGAAAGCTTCATCTCACGCACAACGAATATGTGTTACTTTTGGGTGCCGTAACAGAATGCGAACACGACTTGAGAACATCTTATTTGCCGAGCCTGCTTCATCGGCAGCAGACCATCCACCAAGACCTGGTAACATCTTGGTAAGTAATCCTGCTATCATATTTGGAACAATTTATGATGTACTTCCCACTTTTGCATCGTAGATCGCTAATCTAATTTGTGTAAAATCTATATGCAAGCGCATAGTTACGTACAAGGTAAATGTCAATTATAATGATCGTTTTGGTAGTGGCATCGATCACAGTCAAACGTAATAATCATGTCCTTCTGTGATAGGAAAGCCATACTTCAGGACATAGTGAAGTACTCCGATTTTACCACGGATAAATTTCAAGAGATACATCTGCGAATGCAGAAAGCCGTTGACTTGGTGAAACCCATAGAAGAATGTAGGGACTTTATGGGAGAACATAGGTACTTGTACAGAACTTGCTTTCCTCGGTGCAATTAACATGAAACGACTACTATACATTTGTTAACAATCAATGCAGAACACGACCAGCATCGCCGATAAGATTCACGTTCGATGAGAACCTCGTGGACGATACTTCAGGGAAATTACTACCAAATAAATTGACGGTTGACAATCTAACCATAGATTGGTTACGAAATCGGTTAACCGAACTGGAGAATTCTTTGAAAGCGACCCAACAGAACCGTCAGAATCCTCAGCATCCATCCGAGAATAACAGCGACTCTAAGTAAACATTTTATCTTATGCGAACGAGCGTATTTGCGTCGAGACAAAATCTGATGAACCATTTAACTTAACGGTACTCCAGGACATCGATTCTCGATTACACCCGCGAGAGGGAAGAACTACGATTACGTTGCCAGGAAAAAAAGCTTCAACGACAAGTGGACGTTATTAGATCGGCTTTGAACGAATTAGGTTGCGAGGAATTACCATTGGGATACGATCTTTCCATGGAGAGTACCTTCGTCGAGTCGCCTACCATCAGTAAGGTAGTTGAAATTTTGTTTGTTACAGAGGGGGTTGGGAATCTTCTAGTGTTATATTAGACGATTGTATAAGTTCGTGCCCGATTTTCATAGATGTCACAAACTGTACTGCACAGCGGAGTGTAAACAAAATTCTTTTTTCTAATTGTAGAAAAGAATGGCGACTATATAATTGATTAATAGAGCTGTATTCTTTAAAACCATTGAATTTTATTTTCAAATCGGGCACGAACTTGTGCAATCATTTGATAAATACGACGTTTATCTCGTTCCCGTACAACCGCACTACTGACAGTACTAGTTGCTACTACTACTACTTGTTAGTACCACTACTCTTTCAGAAAGCCACAATGCCAGATAACGGTTTCTTCACGTTACGAAGAAATCAACGATTCATGACAATATTTAAGTCTCCTTTCAAATCTTTACCGGCGATAAATAATACAACAGATGGAACGATTAGATCAAGCAGCGAAAGTCCTGCTTCAAAAACGAATAGTACTTTACCAGTTGTATGTCCTTTCCGTATTTGTTAGACACGTAAATATGGTTTGCTACATATCTGCTTGAACGTTACCGCTTCTTTTGCATTCCATCTAATGTCGAACACATCTGCTGGAGAAGATGTACGACAGAAAGAAATGTGTCGATGCTGACAACAATCTACAAATTATTGTTTCTTTTTGTGTACCGCATTAATTAGTATTAATGCTAGCAATCTCATTAACATTTACATTTGGCATGTTCGGTTTGATACAACTTGATTGAGTTCGAATATTTTTGAGCTAACATGGATGTGATGATATCTATTGTATAATATTATAAATAGACTGCGGATGTTTACGCAATTTTCAATTTTTTTAGGCAAATTTTAAGATAATGGTACCAAATTCTGTGGAATTTCATTTTCTAGCATTTTTTGAAGCCATAAATGCATAAAGATCCGCCAGATGTCAATTTACGTATCATGTCGGTTTTATTTTCATTGTTACGATGAATTTTAACCCGATTCCGTGGATTAATTGGAAAACTCTTTAAGGCACCGGTACGTGGAATTTCGCAATTGACGGGCAATCAAAAAGGAAGTGGAAATGGCGATCTCATGGAGGAGGAATGGTTCCATGGTGTGTTGCCAAGGGAAGAAGTAGTGAGACTACTTGTGAACGAAGGGGACTTTTTAGTACGTGAAACGACGAGAAACGACGAGTGCCAAATAGTTTTATCTGTTTGTTGGGATGGGCATAAACATTTTATTGTACAGACAACCACCGAGGTAAGAACGTACATTGACCGTATATTTTTAGCGTTCATAACTCTATACATATGTATGTATAACACGGAATGGTATTTCATTCGCGTTTGTATCGATTCCAGGGACATTATAGATTCGAAGGTCCTACGTTTCCGTCGATTCAGGAGTTGATCAGGCATCAATGGCTATCCGGATTACCTGTAACTAGTCGATCCGGAGCTATCCTGAAAACGCCGATCTTGCGTGAACGTTGGGAACTCAATAACGACGATGTAAATCTTCTAGAAAAAATAGGACGGGTATATTGAAATTTAAAGAGAAGGAAGTCCCGAATGAAAATCTATAGAGCGATTTTCAATTCAACACATGAGAGCGAAAGAAAAATCGTTTTATAGACGTAAAAGGAGAATTAATCGTTTCGTAGACGCTTGCATGATATCGAATTAAGATCCGTTTCGTTTTCAGGGTAACTTTGGGGATGTATATAAAGCACAGCTTAAAACTTGTAAGACTGATGTAGCTGTAAAAACCTGCAAAGTCACGTTGCCCGATGAACAGAAACGTAAATTCTTGCAGGAAGGACGAATATTAAAGCAATACGATCATCCGAATGTAGTAAAACTTATTGGAATTTGTGTTCAAAAGCAACCCATCATGATCGTTATGGAACTGGTACCCGGTACGTAGACAAATTTAGAGTAAGGTCGTATTTTCATCGAAACGAAATCTGAATGAACGTTCGCCTGCGACAGGCGGTTCTTTGCTGACATATTTGAGAAAAAATGCCAGCAGCATCCCGCAACAAGAACAGTTTCGTATGTGTAAAGACGCAGCAGCAGGTATGCGCTACTTGGAATCGAAATACTGCATTCACAGAGACTTGGCAGCGCGAAATTGTCTCGTAGGTAAGTGAACATTGTACGAGAATACACAGTCGGGGACAATGTTAAAAATCGCGTAACTTCTTTAAAATTGGTCCAAAGGACTTGAATTTTATTTAAGACGTTAGAGAACGAGTAAACAAAAAGTTGTTTGAATGTTTTATCAACTTTTTAAACCTTTTCAGTCCTTCGGACGAATTTTAAATTAGTTGTGCGATTTTTAATAGTGTCCACTTAATACTGTCCCCAATTCTGTCCCAATTCTGATATGTATTATAACGAGAAAAGAAAGGAGAACGTATGACGATGTTGGATTTTAGGATACGAGTCCATAGTGAAAATTTCAGACTTCGGAATGTCACGAGAGGAGGAGGAATATATAGTTTCGGATGGTATGAAACAAATTCCGATCAAATGGACCGCGCCGGAGGCTTTAAATTTTGGTATTTCGTACACACCATACAATATATTTTATCGAAATGACGTGTTTGAATTTTTTTATTTTTAGATTTCGAGTATTATTTTGTAATCGTGATACTTGATATACAGGTAAATACACATCCCTGTGCGACGTTTGGAGTTACGGAGTCCTGATGTGGGAAATATTTTCGAAAGGTGGAAATCCATACAGTGGAATGTCTAATGCTCAAGCTCGCGAGAAAATAGATGCGGGTAACGTCTATACGATATATACAATATATATATACACACACACACACATGCATACAATAATATATGTATTAACGTACACACCTTGCCTGATATTTGAACACGAAATGAAATAAATTGACTGTACAAGTGCCTCTCCAGGTTACCGTATGCCAGCCCCGGATAATACGCCCGACGAAATATACCGTTTAATGTTACGATGCTGGGAATACGAGCCAGAAAAACGTCCACATTTCGACCACATTTATACGGTTGTCGAGACGTTGTCCCAGGCGTATTTGTAGGCGATAAGTTTATATTTGGTGCTAACTTTAATCGAGTATAACATTACTTTCACATTTTTTACGAATCGTAAATTAGCTGAGAAATTGAGGAGTTTCACGAAAGAATAGTGTAAAGCAACGTTTTCCATGTCGGTGAAGCCATGTATGTACAGTATGTTCAACGATTTACTGAAAACGTTTCAAGCTACTGTAGCTGCATGGCCACGGGCTTTCAATTTTTATATACTAATTCGTTTTTAATTAACAGTGAGAGCTTAATACGGTTTGAGAGATTCGATTATTACTCTCTTCAATTTGGCATGGTTGTTTTTTCTTCTATTGGGCAATAAGCACTGTTCTCTAGATTGTCGTCAATCGAACAGTTTGTTTTTAGATCATAAAACACCAGCAGTTTCAAAAGAATAATGAAATTATCGACAAATATCGACATAGTATTATATTACGTCGCGTATACTTATTTCTTAAGTATCTTGCACCTGTTTTTTATCTATAAATATTCTTCAGTTTGCTTTACTTTAGATATTTATCCGTCCACCAAAATCTTATAAAAGAAAGATGTATACATATAAATTTATAAAGTAACGATTATTCAGCTCGTAAATTTTAATTGTGCTGCCCGATATGTCGTTGGGCAAATTAATTGTTCACAGTAGATTGTATACCAAGAGACTATATACTTGTTAGACATTGCGAAGTATATTCGCGTATTACGTTATGTGCAATACAGATGAAATATTCACGAAGATCTACTTTTCACAAGGTATATGCAGTGCATAGAGCTTCTTCGTTTGCATTAGCGAAACTTGTAATTATAAAAAAAAGATTGTTTCATTTTTTCATTCTATTAATTACTGTTGTGAAATATGCGAGATATTTAACCGATAGAGTGCACATAATTTAGATTTATTGCAATCACGCAGGAAAGTAAAAATTGTACGTGCGTGTATAAACGATAGAAATTATGTATTAATGGAGAAATTGGTTTTCAATATGTTCAAATCGAAATTATGAAATTCGTATGCGCTATATAAATAGAACCGACGTTTCACTTTTTACGTGGTCAAATGCTCAGGATTGTCCTAAAACGTAACTGTGAAAACTTAATAGTCTTTCATAAAAATCTAATTTCTCTGTCGCTTATGTAAGTAAGTGTATATTATGTACAACAGTCTTTGAAAAAATTAAACTTATTTTACTCACTGTACACCTGCTTTACAAATATAATTTGATAAGTTCGTCGCTAACGGCCGAAGGAGTCAAAATTCCCAAATCGGTAAACAATAGACTAATATAATGGGGTGGCGTGTAATCAACTAATGGGTGTTCCTTTTGTAAATCTTTTTTCAATGTGCTTGCCGTATACTGTGGAGAAAGAAGAAAAGAACGAGATAGTTTGTAAAATCATAATACTAAAAGAAGCTGGTGTTTTACCTTGAACTCGTCTGGCAAATCAACTTGATTTAAGGGATAAATTCTTGAAAATTTGAAACTTTCTGTAAGTACGTAGAAAGGCTTCTTCACTTCTTTAGCGCACATGGCCATCGTGTAAGTGCCAACCTATATGGAAATTTGTATTAGCAAACAACTATATAGACGTTCGATCGTTTTATACCTTGTTGATAATACCGCCACTCTCTGCTACGCCTTCTGCCCCCACCATGACCATATCAACCTTCTCCATAACGTATCCCACTGCAGAATCTAATATAAGCGTACATGATACGCCCGCTCTCAGTAAATTCTGACACATTTTCCTTCTATAATTTTTGGAGGAAACAATGTAAAAAGAAGAATGTACCGCATAGCGTCTACATTTTAAAGGAGCAAGACGTACCCGCTATTGTCTGGAGCGGAACACGTTACGTAAACCTCAAATATTTTATTACTAGCAGCAGCATCTGTCAGCGCTTGTAATACAACTCTAGATTTTGAATGCGTAAGTATTTTCTAAAACATGTTGTACTGTTGCAAAGCTGCGGTTGGCAAAAGATCGTTGGAATACATTCGAGAAACAATGAAAACTTACGGACCCATCCATAATGAAATAAGAGGCTACTTTTGCTACCTTCCCTCTAGCTGCCACCAATTTTTCATGAAACATCTTCCCTCTACGGAGCATGATATCCTTGCATTCTGCAATCGACTAATTACAACCAAGAAAAGAACAAGTAAATAATGTGGGAGTAGTCGATGTAAAAAAAGTTACATTTGACATGCTTTGCAACCAGGAATTTACTAACAACTTTACCGAAGTATCTAACGTTGCTAAGGTTATGAAACGTAGAAAAAGTTCGCTGCCAGATGCGATGGCAGTGACAGGATTATCCGTGGATCTCATTGCGTCTATCGCATTTTGTAGACAATACCTAAGTTCCTGGACTGTCTCGGCTACGATCCGAGAAAATATGTCAATAAATCTGGTGCTCGTTTCGATTGATTAATCTGAACATGTTTTCGAAAATGCACTTACACTTCGAAAACTCCAGAACTTTCAGTAACGTTCGTATGGCAGCCACACCAGCGGAAACATCTTTCTCGTTTTTAATAATACCATTGAAGTATTCACATATCTCTGGAGCAATCGATAAAAATATAAATTATAAAAGATTCCTTTAGTTGACTCGACGAATCGTTCAACGATCAACAGCGGAAATTTCACCTTGTTTATCCATAATTATGGTCTCCTTTATTCAATTAGAAACACACCGTCTGTGTGTTACTGCAAAAATTAAAAAATATTGTTTGGATAAATTAAACTCAAACAGGTCACAAACACCGCTGACTGATCCTTGTAGGTTAGGTTCAATGATGACACCACGCGCACGCTTGCATCGTCGTCGACGGTCAACTATAGTCAGATAAGGATCTCTCTTATCTTCGTTCCTAGTTCACCTATACGTCGATAGAGGCATCAGTTTCGCTCCTAAAGGTGGTATTTTCAAGAGAATCCGTGTCGAGATGTTGGCTGCCATGGTGTTTCATAAATTGAACATCTTCTTGCACAGTAGCAATCTGTGTACCAGATTACACTGTGCCGCGACGTAAAATTGTGAATCTGTTTCGCACGGAGGTTACTCCGATTTTGACAGATTTCGATCATGCCGATTGATATATTTAGTTGACAACAATTTGAGAACTTATCCATAGTTAAGTTCGCATCGTGATCCACAGCTCACGTATGTACAGGCTACGGTTTTTATTGACACTGTAGTTTAGTTTCTCCTGTCACTGCATTTCGTTTTTTGCAAGTTTATATTCTTGTATAACACGTCGTCAAGATTCTCAAGTGTCATCATGAAGTTATACACAGACGTGTACGATAAATTGTATTTGTAAGTGTACTTCACAGATATTCTTTAAGAACATTGCAATCTGCTCATAGACAACCTTGTTCACTCGTCACTTTCATTCATAATATATTATCCTTTCCAGATACATTACACCCGAGAAGTTCTATGTAGAACCTGTCGGAACTAAAGTGCTGCTTGTAGTTGATAGAGTGAGTCAGCAAATTTATACTCAAGGTAATCAATGCTCTAACGTACAATTAACGTTCACGGAATGTTAATTTGATTCTATAAGTTTGATACTCTTGTTCTAGCCGGTACAGCCAGTCAAATTCCGTCGACTGCGAGTCGTAGGAAAATATGGGGTATAATAGGAACTATAAGGCTGCTGGCTTGTCGTTATCTTATAATCATTACAGAGGCTGTGGAAATTGGAACCATAGCAGGCCACCAAATTTATAAAATAGTTACGACAGAAGTTATACCGTATACGAAATCTTCGCTGCATCTCAGCGAGAAGCAAACGCAAAGCAATTCCACGTATTTGGAGATGATCAAATCTGTTTTAAACACGCCGCATTTCTATTTTAGTTATACGTATGACCTCAGTCATACAATGCAGAGACTTCATAATACACCGCCAGAGTTCTTAGAGGTTTTTATCCTTCCATCAGTTAATACTAGGTGTCTAGTCTCGTTTGGTAAACAGAAATGCATTTTTTTTATATTGTATAGATGCCACTTCACGATAGAGCAGACTTGAGGTTTGTATGGAACACTTATCTAATGCAAGATCTAACTTCAAGACCGGAGCAGTACAAGTTTTGCCTGCCGATTATACATGGATGTATCCTTAAACGCAAACGCTTCATTTGTTTTATAGTTTGACGACATCTGTACTATTCTTAACATTTGCACAGTTGTGTCATTGAACACTATCACCGTGACTGGTAGTACATCGTTCAATTTGGGCATTGTATCCAGACGAAATGTACACCGTGCGGGGACAAGATTATTTTCGCGTGGTATAGATTCCACGGGTAATGTTTCTAACTATGTGGAAACGGAACAATTGATCGAGTACAACGGACATCGCATATCTTTTGTACAAACGCGCGGTTCTATACCGTTGTTCTGGTATCAGGCACCAAATTTGAAATACAAACCTAAGCCACAATTGAGCCCCCATGAGGATCATCAAACTGCTTGTGCTCGGCATTTAGAAGCTCAAATATTCCACTATGGAAAGCAAATCTTGATCAATTTGGTAAGACATTTTATTTTTGTTTGCAAAACAATGCATTGTTTCAGTTATTGCTGACTACATTGTATCTTCTCCCGCAGATTGATCAGCACGGTCTAGAAGCTCCACTGGAGAAAGCGTATCAGAACGTAGTGCAACGAATTAACAATCAAAATGTTCACTACGAAGGTTTTGATTTTCATGCCGAATGCGGGCGACTCAGATGGAACCGATTGAATCTTTTACTCGACAGATTGACTCCTGAATTGGAACAGATGGGTTACTTCTTCCTCCTGTCGGATGGAACGTTGTTGACTGCACAGGACGGCGTTTTCCGCACAAACTGTATTGATTGTCTCGATAGAACCAATGTTGTTCAAAGCATGATAGCGAAAAGGATTCTCAATGATGCCCTGTCAAGATTAGAAATCCTTAGGAGGATCGAAGACCATCCTAGCGTTGAAGACCATTTCAAACGGGTAATGATATACTCCTCAGACAATTTCACTTAAGGGGCTAGACTCGTTTTAGTCTAAACAGAACCTATTTCCAAAATTTCATCCGGACGTTTTCTGAAGTACAGCCCATCACTGTTTATTAACTTTCCCTTAACCATAACCTATAATTTTAATATAATACTTCTAGATTTGGGCTGATAACGCGGATGTGGTAAGTATCCAGTACTCAGGTACCGGTGCATTGAAGACGGATTTCACGCGTACCGGTAAACGGACTAAATTGGGCGCCATGAAAGACGGCATAAACGCTTTAACAAGATATTACAAGAATAACTTTACCGATGGCTACAGACAGGTAAATAGTCACAGCGATTAGAGTAACTATTTTTAAACAAGAAGATTTTGATTCGATACATTTTATAGGATTCCTTGGATTTATTCTTGGGCCGTTATATTGTCCAAGATGGCGAGTGCACGTCGGTTCAGTGTCCTTTGGAGACTGAAAGAAACTGGCGTTATGTCACGTTCCCGCTGGTGCTTCTTGTGGCATCCTCGATGCTAGTTGCTCACATAATTCTCCCGTCAAGATACACCACCGAGATTTTATTATACATGCTATTCTGGGGTGCCATGGTGGGCGGTACGTTCGCGACCATCATTCACCATGGCAAGCAGTACGTCGACAAACCTAAACTGCTTTAAGCGTGTTAGGTTTTATAGTTATCGCGCAACGCTATTAATTTACATTAACACGGAGAAGTTTTGTTATATTGCCTCCTTTGGGATTTTTAATGATACTCGCCATAAGTATTAGGTGTTAGGGGTGATTTACTTTCACGAAATCCGGTCTTGCACAGCTGTGTCGCATTTTACGTTTTTGCAACTGTTAATCATTTAAGCGATAATAGAGGAAGTAAGTTTTTATTGATGTACATAGATTTAAAATCGTAGTTGAACTTTCCGATTGATTGTTGACACTCGCGCGCTCCCATGTAAGTAGAGTAATATATAATCTGCGAGGTTAGTTTATCAATTTCGAAGAATTCTTGTAAAATGTTGCGAAAGATCCAACCTTGTCCTGGGCAAACATTTATCTGACTAGAGGAACGTTCTATGCATGGTATTGGGTCGGAAAGAAAGTTTGTAGCGTTGTCAAATTAAGAATCGAAGATATTTTACGAATTTAGGTATTTATTCATATGTTTATTCAATACAACACGAGAACAGAATGACAAATATGTTATTGAATAAATCTATGAATAAATATCTGAATTTTAGCTTTCAATTTTAATTTACAAACGCTAAGAACTTTCGTTCCAACCCGATACTTACATTTCCGGGCGGCCTGCGGTTATCAATTGTTACACTTGAACGTTACGGGCGCCCGTTCGAACGGTAGGCAAATTCTATTTACAGTGTAAACAAAGTCTCACGAGGGTACTAGTAGCGAATACAGATCTGCTCGACTAAAGAGCAAGTTTTGCGAGAAAGTAATGCGATCCGGTGAAGGGAGACCTAGTCAGATTACTGAATTCTCTCTATATGGCAAAACGAGAAGGTGCGACCGTCGAACCAAAACGTGTGCTATCCTTAAAACTCTGTCTAAGCATGTAGCGGTCACGAATTTAAATTCCGATTAATCCGTCTAGGTGTAACGAAAGATCTAGGCGAACATTCTAGTGAAAAAATATTTTTTAATAATTAAGAAAGCAATCTTTCGTACTAAGAATAACTTGTTCAGTTGGTAATTGGTATACATCAATAAAATTCGTGTTTTCTCTCTTTCAAGCAAGTGTGTCTGTGTGTACTCCAAATGTTCTATACGATGTAGCCAGAGTAAGTAGATTGTAGATCAAAGTCTACGACTCGCTCGGATGATGCTATTCCCTGGGCGTTTAATTATTAATTAAAGGTGCCAACCGTTTGATTCCCCGTCCGTATCCATTAGACGTATTCGGGTGCAATTAGAGGATTGTTGTTTACGTTCGGCTACAGACGTGCTCTGTTTGCTTTGGAGTTCAATTTACGTCTTCTGGCGTGCTCGCGAAATACAGGGAAAACATAAGCCCTTTGGGCTCCGATATTGGGACGTGACGTAACACAATTAATTCATGGGAGAGCCTGGTGGTGGAAATACGATGGCTTTTTTTTAAGGAACTAAGAAATACGAAGTAATTCTTTTTGTCGGAAAAATCGATGGGTGGTAACTTGTTTCATTTTGATTATCTGATATTACAATAACGTAATCAGTTTTTTGGAATTGCTGTTTACAACTCCATCACTTCTATACAATATTGATGTTTCTTTAAGAAACAAATCTGTTTTCCATTTGTAATATGCAAGAAGGTGAAGTCATACGTAAGATCAGATAAAATGAAATATGTTACTATACCATTAAATTTACAAAGAAATTTATAAAAGTTATGATATAAATTTATAAGGTTATATACTAAAATACTTAGGGCTTTTTAAAATTTTTCTAATTTCTTTATTTGGGTGACGCACAACTGTTTCACAAGCTATCTTTTTGAAACTTTGGAGACATAATCTCTGTGTGTATTGCTATTGTCTAAAGTAGAGGAGTGTATTCTTCAAAATTGGAAAACCAGGCTCCCTCTTCGAGGTTCTATTTTTACTTGAAATAATCTAAAGATTAAAGTGCTAGAAGTATAAGAGCACGCTTGGAGACCGCCAGGGGTACCCTTCAAAAACTCATGGGGTTTGAATTGGAATTTGCGAACGAACCAAAAAGGGGGACCGATAAAGCGAGAGCTAGTGGTCGGCACCTGTTTTTTTGGTTATTTTCTTTGGACGTCGAACTAGAAGATCCCGATGGCAAGAGAAATGGTAATAAAATCGATGCCCTGAATCCGCAGCCGGTTTGTAATTGAATCAAATTAATCACCCTCATCGATCCCGAGTCTGGACTGGCGGCGTCGCTGTGGCAGCGCGCCGCTTACCATCTCCAATTAATAGCAGAAAGCTCCACGTTTCGTTGGAACTTTATAAAACGAATCCAATTACGGGCGACCGTTTGTCAAAGGCTCAAAGCCACGGCAAGTTTTACCTCGGTTCGGAAATGACGTCGCCCGGCTGTTTTCCTTTCCCCGTTCTGTCAATAGGAATAAACGAGGAGTCGACGGATGCGTGATTCTTATTAACGGCATTAAAAGTCAGCTGGGAGATCCGCAACTGCACGCAGCTTCTCCCGAGTTGAGTCTGGATACTCTGGACACGCATTTGTCAATCTGGAGGGAAACAAAGTTTTTTCTTTTGTTGGAGATTCGGAGATTTATTTATTTTGTGGGTGCAAACTTGCTATTGATACGTGGCTAATTAGTGAACTGATGAAAAATAAATATTGAACTAAACAACTTCACTAAAAATAAATTTCTTAAAAATAAGATTGAATCAGCATAATTGTCAGCCTATTTCTCACTTCGAATATGTAGCTTCAATTGCACAAAAAAATTTAGCAAAAGTATATTAATAACAATGATTAAGATGGCTGTCTACTGGAACAATTACTCCATTTCTTTCCTGAATAATTTTATAGAGGTGAAAATAATATAGCAGTACATATTTTGTGATTGTTTAAATGTTTTTACTGCCTTGCAATTGATTTACTAATTTTTGTCATAAATGCATAAAGCTTGCAGTGTACTAAATAGATTTTGAAGGTATTTCCAGGATCTTGGAGTTCTTTAATTAGGATAACTGTTCACTGGAGAAATATTAATAGATTTTTGTAATATTAGAATATTTATACTTAGTTTAACCGATTAGTATTCAAGTTTGTATGGTTTCAAAAATATTTCAACTAATTTCTACTACAACTATTTTTTAGTTTAGTTTATAGCTTGATTTACTTCAAGCTTTTAAATTTCTTTATTTTGAGGATTTTGGTAATTAACCATATAGTTTAAACATGTCTCGTTAACAATAATAATCTACAAGTTAGAATTGTATTATTATCGTGATTCTTGAGTAATATGTGCACACTGAATGATGGCACAAAAATTAATTGCCATAGTTCAGTTATGGCGAATTAAATGGAGTGTGATATTAAATCTAATTTGAGTCAACAATAACTCTTTAATTATTCATTTCCAAGGGTATACTTATATGACATTATTTACAGAGAATCACATTCTGAATCAAATCCCAAAATTTCCATTTTTTAGGATGAACTCACTCCTGTGAGGGTAGCTTTTTAAGGGTAGTTTACGGGTCTACCATTCAAAAAACCATAAAAATTGATGTGTTTGTAATTAATGGCGTACATTTAGAAGGTATAATGAATTTAGTCAACGTTTTCGGCCACTTCGAACCACTGTTTGCCGGTTTCTCGATCGAACTCGCGATCCCTGTTGAATTTAGGCGTGAATTGCGCTCGATTTTCGCGCGTGTACACGCGTACGTGTGTGATCGTGCACGTATGCGGTGTACGTACGTCGGTTACGTACCTACTTACGGCAGGTTCCGTGATACATGGAGGTCGCACCTAAATTTCCCTCGAGAGTCATACGTCTCACCGACCTCTCGGCAACCCTCTCCATTTTCCCATTCTCCCTTCTCCCTTTCTCTACCACCCTTCCGACTTTCTCTTCTTCCCTTCGTCTTTCCTCGGCCCCGTTGCTTCACTCTTTCTCTTTCGACCGTGCAATAACTTTTGTTGTCTTCGTGATAAAGATATGCAGTACACCAAATGTTTGGGTAAGGTGATTGGGGGGCGGGGAAATGCCGAACGAACCATAACTCAAAATTCGTACAATGTATCGAATGCTAGTAGGGGAGACCAATACATTTTTCAAAAATGCTTACTATCCCTTTATGAAATTATTGCAAATTGCAAATGCATAGTTGGGAACACGATCATGAAAATGAAATCGATTTTTTGTCCTGGGTTTGGAGTCTGGAGTCCCGTTAACATTTTAGATTATCAGCAACCACTTGGTGATATTGGTACCGTTAATAAACGATAGAAATATTGATCATTGTTGTATACGAATAAAAATGTTTATAAACGACATAAAATAAAGATTACATATAAATGAAACAAGTATTGATGGTGGTTATTGCAAATATAGCGCACCCCGGCAAGTATATAGTGACTAGTCACTAACTAAAAAAGACAGTATTCTGACAATAAGGATTTTAAGAAATTTCTGAGAGAGTGCGGACATCTTTTTATCTTTCAGAAAAATAATTTTGGAAGTAAACTCGATCAGGCTCTATAAAATGATATTATGCCTCCATCAACTCTAGAGTGTCACTGATCTTGCTACCACAAATATGAACTAGCTCAAAAAGAAAATTGAAAAGTCGGAAAGAAAACTGAAAGCTCGGAAAGAAAACTGAAAGCTCGAAAAGAAAACTGAAAAGCTCGAAAAGAAAACTGAAAAGCTCGAAAAGAAAACTGAAAAGCTCGAAAAGAAAACTGAAAAGCTCGAAAAGAAAACTGAAAAGCTCGAAAAGAAAACTGGAAGCTCGAAAAGAAAACTGAAAGCTCGAAAAGAAAACTGAAAGCTCGAAAAGAAAACTGAAAGCTCGAAAAGAAAACTGAAAGCTCGAAAAGAAAACTGGAAGCTCGAAAAGAAAACTGGAAGCTCGAAAAGAAAACTGGAAGCTTGAAAAGAAAACTGAAAACTCAAAAAGAAAGCCAACTTCAAAATCGTTAGTTTTTCATAAGCAATGTGATACAACCCAACCAATAAATAAAATAATATGGAGCAATAAAACAATACGAAGAACACGTAAAAATTGACTGAAAATATTTTGACGAACAAGGGTTAAAAAGCCCCAGTATCATCGCCGCTACCATAAGCCCGACGCCATTTGCGACGAAACAAGTCGTCGCAAGTCGCTTCATTACGGTAAATCCGTATGACTGGGAACAGCCCTCGATTCGAGTCATTATATATGAATATAATAACCGTGGCTTGGGTAATTATTTTGAGAATCTGCTGACGGTATATTGACATTTCCCCTCGGAAAGCCTCGCACAAACAACGGGATGGATTACGCGAGCGTCGAAGAATTAAAACCACCCTCCTCTGTTCAAGCAGCGGTCGCGAGAGGGGTGGCTCGAATATTTTCGCGAGCTGCGAACGACGCATCGCCGCTTCTTTTTTTCTCCTCTTTCGAAAGCCGAGAGAAAGAAAGAGAGAGACAGTCCTTTTCTCACTCGGCCCTTGTTCTCTCTCATAAAAGTTAATAAGCCGGCCGGGGGTAGGTTCGTCGATCCCGAGGAAATTGCGGGAGACCAACGCGCCTTCCTCGCGACGTTTTATGCTGCTGTTCCATTCGCCGTTATGACCGACCTTCTCCTGTTCCTCTGTTTTCCACTGTTTTCCACCCCCTTTTCACCCGTCTCTTCGCCGCCCCCGCGTTTCTTTTACTGCCCCTCCGTGCAAGTGTCTTCGCGAGCATCCCCCCTCAAGAAAGGGTGACACGCATAAAAGCGGACGAACTCGTTCCAGCTGGGAATCCACTCTTCGGCGAGCCACTTCGCGTTAATAACTTTCGGACGCAACGAAATCCCCTGCGTCTACACCCTCCTTTTCGCGGAATACTCGATACCCCAGCGACCGGCCCTCCCTCTGAAACCAATTAGCGGCGAAAAACGTGCGTTGCGGGTTGGTACACTGTGTGGCAAAATGATAGAACGCACGAAGAGCCGCTTGATTTTCGGGTAAACTTTCGATCCTGTAGGATCAATGGTTCAGGAGTTATGCTTCCTTAAAGTTGAGCAATCTGCAGTGTTTTTGACAGTTAAGGACGCCGCCATATTGGTTTGTAGCGACGACTGCGAGCCGCTTATCGAGCAGAAACGCCGATCCTTGCCTCCCCTGACCTAATCACCAATCAACTCGGTAAGCGGCGCGAGTCCGTCACTACAAACCAATATGGCGGCGTGCGTACCTGTCAAAAACACTGCAGATTGCTCAACTTTAAGCAAGCATAACTCCTGAACCATTGATCCTACAGGATCGAAACTTCGATCTGCAGTCTCAGAATCTTCATCACTTTTAACAAGTTTCACTTTTTTAAAACATTTTCATCTTGCTAGGGCTCCAGATGAGAACCAAGACAAGCATGTTTCCGTCACTTGATACGCGTCTGTCGCGCGCCACGTACACCTCTGTTGGCCGGGTTGCCGCATTTTAGGCGGATTTTAAATTGCTAACAACTCAAAAACGAAGGCGAAATCGTAATTTAATGAGATCAATCTTCACATTATGAGTTCAAAGAAAGAAAGACTCTTCAATGCATCAACTCTTACGATTTTTATGAAGCATTGAGAAAAGGTACTTCAGTGATCATTAAATTAATTTGTTACTGACAGTGTTGCCGGATAATTGCAGCTAATCAATGTATAAAGAGTAACATTAATATTCATATACTAGTAAAAGAATTTAAGGATGTCGACACATTCTTTGCAACTCGATAAAATGAATAAACAAAGAATGGACCGAAAATCTTTATTTTGCGTAAAGAACAGCAGTCTGTGCGAACCGGCCGTTTAATCGGATTAATTGCGCAAACGGTTTCCTAAATACCGCTTCATTTTGCAATGTATTACGTGGAAAAAATGCTGCGGTACTCTGGAAAATAATCCACTCGACGCTGGGCGACGACGGTTCCGCGTAGCCGGTTAATTTTGTCCGCCCGCGGTGTCTATTTATTTAGCAAAGTTTTTTCTTGTTCGTGCTCGCATCTCGCGGAAACTGCAAACTTTAATGTACTTTGAGGGATTCTTCGCCGTCCGGTGTCTTCCACCTTGGCCACCGTTGGAGATTCTCTCCGTGGAATTATTACGTGCGGCGATTGCCACGCGACGAAACGAATTTACCGCGTTTCCCATCCGCCCCTCGGAGCCTGGACCGCACACAACGGTCTCTTTCTCGGCCGCGCGAGAAGCCTGTCCATTCAAAAATTTAATCCGTGTCCACTTTGATCATGCCACGGAATCGATGCGTGCTGAATGCCAAACGATTCGGAACGACGAAGGATGTGGGATCCTTTAAATCATTCATGGAACTGCCGACCGCTTCCTCTTTTCTCCGCTTTTGAGTACTCGCGCGGAAACGTTCCTGGTCCAATTTCAAATGGATAGTTCCAACCTCGCCCGATGTTAACGCGTTCCCTGCCACGGCCATTCTTCGTGGTGTATTCTGCACCACAATCGCCAGGTTAGAGGTGGGAGTACGTATCGAGGGGAAACGGTTTCCCTCTCACTTATTATTCCTTCTATCGAGAGAGTTCTTTCAATGTTTCCATTATTTGCCTATAGTGTCCATGAATCTCAGTACTCAAGGTCACACGGAGGTCATAGTTTTATAGGTGATTTGGTACATTTTTACCTCAGCTGTCAAATCGCGATGGTGAATATACGTAGCTCTATTTTGAAGTACTCCGACGACCTTGAAATCTGGAGAGACATGACCTTGAGAAAAACTTTTATCCCATCCCAGTACTAACCCCTTCGAGCAAAATAATTTTTTCGTCAGATCAGGGGAATTGACTCGAATTGAGGGGAAAGTTACCCCCTCATTCATTAATCCTTCTATCGAGAGAGTTCTTTCAATATTTCCATCTAGTTGACACATTGGGTAAGCTTTACTTTACCGGACTCAAAATTTGTGCCTTTCTCCTATAAATTATGATGTATGTGGTATGTGATCCATTAGATTTGTACCCTGGAGGCTGCAGATCGATGTTTCGATCCTGTAGGATCAATGGTTCAGGAGTTATGCTCGCTTAAAGTTGAGCAATCTGCAGTGTTTTTGACAAGTAAAGGGCGCCGCCATATTGGTTCGTAGTGACGACACCGCGAGCCGCTTACCTCGCCACCCACCCCCAGCAGAATCACCAACCAAATACCATCTAGCGACTCTGCTCGGTAAGCGGCGCGCGACACTACAAACCAATATGGCGGCGCCCTTACCTGTCAAAAACATTGAAAAATGCACAACTTTAAGCAAGCATAACTCCTGAACCATTGGTCCTACAGGATCGAAACTACGATCTGCAGCCGCCTCTGGTACAAATCTACTGGAGTACATACCAAATACATCATAATTTATAGGAGAAAGGCACAAATTTTGAGTCCGGTAAAGTAAAGATCAGCCGACATATTTATTTTCACGAAAACTCACAATATTAATTGCTTTCACGTACGACACTTTTATTTAACAAATAAAACAGACATTTTTATTTAAAAAATTATTTCAAATAATTATCTGTCTTTGCAGACTTATCATAAAAATTTTAAAAAATGTTACAGTGTCAAATCCGACAGAATATACTCCAACTTTTATTTATTTTGGATCTACAGAAACTATGGACCCAAAAAAAATAAGATTCATTTGGTACCACTCTCTGAAAATGTGTAACAAAAATTGAAAATTACATGAACATCCGGTGTCTGCAGCTCCAGACCTAGTTCCTTCGCGGTAATCGCAATTAAAACCGTGCACAACGTCAATAACAGCGGTTAGGCTGATGGAACACGCCCGGGAAGAAGCGTCGCTTCTGGCACGGAGCGCTCGCGGTCCAATTTATTATTCCGGTTGAACGCGACGCACAGATGTGTCCCATCGACGCAAATTACGAGAGCCGCGACGTTATTTCTCCAAAAATTGCAACGCCAAACTATCCAACCCCCACCCCTCGCGAGCCACCCCCACGGTGTTCAGCGGAATCGCGGCGTTTTATTAGACATTACAAACAACGTATGCATGGGACGTCGCGTAATTTCAGTAAGACGCATTCCCGCAAAAATTGCGCGCAATCTTGGCACGCTCGCACCCCCGCGATATACGGGAATTCCGGGGTGAAACGCGGGTTTTTATTAAACGCGAAACAGCCGGGGCTGGACGTCCGGGGAGGGTCAGGGGATAGATAAACGTCGGCACGGCTTTATTATGCTTTTTAATATCATCTCGAGAACACGCGAACCGTGTAATTACGCCGATTCCGTCGGCGAACAGACGTTAACGCGCGATTATTTCGTTGGGATCGTTTCGCGGGAAGCTCGCGTAATCTTTTATGCGGATAGGAGCCATAAATAGTCAATGAGCCGAAAGCGAGAGGGTGAGGGAGAGAGAGTGCACTCTTTTATTTTGGTGCTTCAATAGGTTCTCCCGTTGGTATATTCTTGTTTCGAAGAGGAGGTCCAAATCCGTGGGTTATCCGACATGAACGTTAATAACAGTGGTGGGGAGGAGGATGGAGGTGGGGACTGCATATTGTATTGTAAATTCAAAGGGAATATCGGAACTGCAATGGTACTCCTTATTCGTCGCTTTTCCTCAGGTCTGACACTAGAGTCCTCACTCTATCTTCCCCTTCTACGGCGCTATTCCCCCACCCTTCCGCCACATCCCGGTCACGTGACGCGTTCCGTCTCTGTAATCGTTTCCCCTCAATTCAACATTATTACCACTCTTGTATCTTGTCTGTCAGTGTCTGTCTGTTTGTCTGTTCAGTACAAATTTTGAAACTGATTTTAAACTAACTTCCCGATGAGCTAGAGACTTGAAATTTTAAAGAAGCCTATGCGTTTAGGATATAAATTATTTTGATTGAATAGTCTATGACCAATTATTTAGTTCAAATTGTCACAACGCCACGGGAGTAACATTAAAAATGATCTTATTTTAATGAGCATTCGAAATGATGTCCAGCAACTTTAATACCTTTTTCTAAACGATTAATGAACGAGAGGTGTGACTTACAAGGGAAGGACCCCAAGTGTCCGACTTCGATTTTGATAATTTTTTGTGAGATGATGGTACATGGATCCCTAATTATGTATGCAAAATATTAGGTGTAGTTACTGAATAGTTTCGAAGATATAAACAATTAAAGTTTCATTAGCCGTGCAAGCAGGTTGCGCGATTCACAGGTATGAAACTTTAATTGTTCATATCTTCGAAACTATTCAGTAACTACACCTAATATTTTGCATACATAATTAGGGATCCATATACCATCACCTCACAAAAAATTATGAAAATCGAAGTCGGACACTTGAGGTCCTTCCCTCGTTAGACACAATTACTGGCACCGTGTGTGCTAAAGTTTCGTCGCGGAGTGTATCTATCCCAAGCGACCAGTGTTACGTTTGTGGAGCGGAGGTTCGTCGATACAACGGACTTCACAGAGGCACGCCGATTCCTCATCCCGTGGCCTCGCCTCTCCCGTAGTATTTTTTGTTTCCCCCGAGCACCGGGGGGGCCCCGGATGGTTCTCGTTATAGCGTGCTTTCGATTCCGACCGGCGTATCTCCAATTATATTAGGCACTCGGCCGAACGGTTCGGTTAGTGTTTGATAAACAGTAGTTAGCAACGAGTGCTGATCAAATCCGCTGGATCGTGTCTGGTCGATCGCATTTTTAAATTAAAAGTCAATAGAAAGCGCGGCATATATATCGGCTCAATCGGCGCGTGCATTATGAAGCGACAGGCGAGCGCGTTGCAACGGCAGGTCATGCGCGCCGAGAGGATTCGCGGGTTCATGCGTGCACCGCCGCGCCGGTTACGCGGATACGATCGTTTTGCGCGCGGCGAAACGCGAGCGTTCCACCGAGTGGAGCGAACACGGAAATACAGCGACTTCGGGAAACACCATGGTGCCCCGGAACGGAAGCGTTCCGCGGTCGTCAAAGGGTCACGGTGCACCAGCCGACCAAAATCGATCCTTTTTAACCACGCTGGCACCTGTTAGGCAGCGAGCAACAGGCCTAAAAAGTTGCATCGAGACAGATACTGTTAACGGGTTGATAGCGATGCGCGCTAGCCGATTTTTCGAAAAAGTATCACTTGAAAACTTCATTTGTTAACGTTCGTAGATAGATGTGTCGTTCTTGTCAAGTAATGAGCCGACACAGGCAGGGCCACCCCAGTGCCGGATTAAGCAAGCGCGGGGCCCGTAGCAAATGTTATGGCGGGGCCCAAGGCTTTGCATCAGGGCCGCTCGTGTGTAAATGTAGCGCACCTTTGCGGCAACCACAATGAATGAGCTTTTTTTTTAGGAAAACTATCTGTGCCCTCTGGCATAGACAGGCGCTCATGTATCGGCCCTTGCTTGTATGGCGCGAGGCCCCCCAAAAGCGCGGGGCCCGTAGCATTTGCTACTCCTGCTACGGGGCTTAATTCGGCCCTGGGCCACCCTAACCACAGGGCTAAATTGGCCCTGGGGCGACAATTTTTTATTTTTTGTATTTTTGTTTTATATATTTTCTTTTTGTTAAATCGTTGTTTGATAATAGGGTCCTCCTTCGTATATTTGTCTGACGATATGCTAGTCTTTTCTACTTGTTCAGCAAAGTCTCCCCCGGTTGCATTAATTTGGACATACAGGGTGGTCCGCGCAACTTGCACACCTATATGTGTATAACTTCCAAAGTATGCGTTGCACGAAACAGTTTTGTATACAGACGTTGCATGGTCCAGGGCCACCTTAACCACAGGGCTAAATGGGCTAAGCCCCGGGGCGCAAAGCCTTTTGGGGGCGGCAATTTTGTATAAATTTTATGTTCTTTTATAGTGTAATGGTAATAAATTGACTTTTTCTAGTTCTGACACTTTTGTATAACTTTGCTGGTCACCCCGCTCCCGCTAGCCATCTCGTGTATTTTCTTATGAAGAGGGGCGCATTATTTTTAGTAGCCCACGGGCGCCGAATATCTTAAGACGGCCCTGGCATGGTCTGAAGGGGTACATTATGTAGTGTATTTATTTTGTTTACAGGTGGAAGCGTTTCGGCGATTCGAAGGTCGACTTTGTTGTTTTAAGTGGAATACTATATTTTTTATACCAAGACATGGAAGAATGTCGAATTCCGAGTAAAAAGGTATTGACCTTCATTAGCCCTAAACCTAATAATTCAACGAGTAAAATGTTCAGGAAATAAAGTGAAATTACTCGTTTTGCACAATTTTGGGATCAATATTTTTCGATTTTTCGGGTCAAATACCCCACTCTGCGCGATGTAACTGAAAGAAAGTGAGACTCCTCGTGTTCTGATTAGCCCCGAAGGAAGATTTCACGGAGACCCGGGCTAAGAAGAAGAAGAAGACGGGAAAAAGTGGGAGACCTAGGCTCGATGGAGTTCAGCCAATTACCTAGGTCTCTCGGACTGCGCTCGTCCATTCGAGAGGCCGCCATTTTCTCCGTTCTTGGACCCTTGCAAATGACGACCGCCGGAGCAGGACGCGCTCGGTGGAGGGGCAAGAGGCGGGAAAGAGGTTTATCGCGTTTTGGACAGGGGGTAGAGGGGGGCAGGCATCAATTTCGAGGCGGAGGCCGATCCTAGACGGATATTCGCGAGCCCTGTATCGTTTATTTTGATTTGCTGGATTCGTTATCGGCGAACCCGGGATGGGTGCTCCGGATTAAGAGATTTCGACGGGGAATTTATGGCATGGGCTTCTTCGCTGCCAGGGACTTCATAAATACAGCCAGATCGAGCCTCGACCCTGTTTCGCAACCCCGAGGATCCACTTCTTCCACGTTGCTCGTTGTTACAGTTGTTTGTTGCGACGCTCTTGGCTCGTGTAAATTCGCCTGTCAAACGGGAAAGGGATTGGCGGAGGACTCCGACGGCGATACCCACTCCATCTTGTCCTTGAACGGCGCTACGGCTCCCACCATACCCATAAATTTCTGCTTCTCTTTCCCCCGGCAAAATATATTTGAGCGAAGTCGCGAATGCGATTGGCCAATCAATTGTTCGTAAGTGTTTCAACACGTTCACTGCTCCCCCCCCCCCTGAATCTCCAGTTGGGCTCCATCGGAGCTGTTAACAATTGTTATTAGTAGACTGCGGATTTTATGCATTTATGACAAAAATGGGTAAGCACCATCTAAAGCAGCGAACATATTAAAAATATTTAAAGACATGTATGTAATGGTTACAGCATAATCAAATAATTAAAAGAAGAAATGTTATTTCGGAATCACATTCTACGTAAAAAGATGTAACATTTTTTGTGAATGTGATTCCGAAATAAGAAATATGGCTTTATGATTAAAAAAAGACAAAATGACCTTGAAATAACCTTGAAAACGTCCACGCATTAAAAAACTAGTCGTGCCATCTGACTCGCCGCTCGAAACACTGAAGGACATGTGTCAGTTTGTTTTTTTTTAAATCACATGTCTTCGAGATTGTTTACAATCTCAACTTAAATAGGCCACCCTGTATATTGGGTGACCTCTGAGTGACTCCAAGGGTCAAAATTCTGTTTTTTCTTTCTACAGATCGGTGAAATTCTTCTTTCCCGTCGCCTTAATTAATCCTTCCGTCGCGGAAGTGAATTTGACGTTTCGGTGCTCGGATTTTTCATCGAATAATGAAAACAGGAAATTGCACAGTGCGAAAGACGTCAACGATACAGGGCATACACGCGGCGAGATGCAGCGCTCATAATTTCCGTTGTGCGGAACGGCCGAAATTACATCTCGCTAATGAATGCGTAAAACCGACTAACACTCCAGCCGAAAGCACTATGCGGGGTTGAACATCCTGCCAACTACAGGGGCTATCTAGTCCATAAGGAGTTGCAGCAGCGGACATTCACTAATTGTAAGCCGAGAGCCTATCACAAACAATGCCCCGGGGCTTCCTGAACGTACAATCTCTAAAGAAGATTTTTACACGGTCGTCGCGAGCTCGGACAGTAAATTTCTGGCAGGTGGTCATTTTAACGCGTTCGCCACGGTCATTTTGGTAACGGTCTTTATGGTTGCAACTGGACTGCGGATTTTTATGCAAATTTCAGTTTTTAATTTAAAAAAAAAATCCTGAGAAACCTCTAGCAGATTTCTTTGGCGTCATTCGTTTTTTTTTAAAAGTTATTAACAAAAATATATCGTTGCTACCACATTGCAATTAGTCTGTACATACATATGTGATCTTGACCTTGACATATGTTCTCAAGGACACTATCCTGAGGAACCTCCAGCAGATTTCAGCCGTCACTCGTTTTTTGTTGAAAAGTTATTAACACTAAACCTGCCGAACGTTTCTTCTTATAAAAACAACAAGGTTCTATTTATTTAAATTCAGTGCAATTTTTATTACAACGTGTGCGCTTGGACAAAGAAATTGATCGAATCAATTTCCGTTTGAGCAACTTCGTAATTTCAGTGATTGTAAAATGAAAAATATAAAATCTGTTTAGTGTTAACAAAAATATTAGGTTGTCCCAAAAGTTCGTTTCGTTCTCGATTAATGTGTCCAGTGTAAATTCAGAGTTGTTTTTAAGAAAACCAATGGCATATAGATGCTAATTAATATCTTGACGTTGAAGTGCCCTTGACAACATATGTCAAGGTCAAGGTCATTGGAGATGCCTCCCTGAAAGTAAATATTTACTGAAAATAGAACAAGTGGAAAATATTCTTCTAACATCGTTCCACGTGTTGCAGTTTTGAATAATAATATTCAAAAAATTCATTTTAATAATGACTGTGTTACGTCAGAGACAAAACCAAGGTCGTCAGTTACGTTTAATAATGGTACATGGACGTGTCAAAGATAAGTACTGTTTTTGCGGTCATAAATTACCAACGTACGTGATAAACAGACCGCGGATGTTTATGCAAGGTAAAAACAATATGTCCATCGATTGCGCAAAACAATAGACATACCAAAGCTTCTTTTTTCCTCGAGTAATCTTCGTGAATCAGTTGAATCGTTACACTTTTGAATTTGCAGTGAAAACGTGCTAAATACATTACTGTGAAAGGACTGTTTTTAGCAATATATTTGTTATTGAACAAATTAATTAAGAAGTTGAAAACGTGTTGCAAATATCGAAAAATGAATCCTCAAGTAGACGATGAACATGTTTCACAGGTTTCAATTATTTCATTCATCACTATTTTCAAATAGCGGATTTTATGCATTTATTATAAAAGTGGGTAAGTCCAATTTAAAGAAGATCAGGGGCGAAAAGAATTTAGAAACGCCAGTGCATTCATTTCAACTTACTAAAATTATTAAAGAAGGAAAGAACGTTTTCCTCGACATGTGTTTTTTAAAATTGATGCAGAAAATTTTTATTTTGCAGAAACGTCCGCAGTCTAGTTATTATATTCCACTCAATCAAATTGAGGAAAAAATTAACTCTTTAAATTAACGCGAACAGTTCTGTATTTTGTAAATATATTCGACGTTAAAATATTTTGTTGAATAATTCTACTACATTATTTAATAGGTTTAGTATTATTTTCAACTTATTAACATTGAGAAATTAAATGAAACTGTACACACATATAGTTCCTGTATCTTTAAAGTAACGCAGAAAATTTTGTATTTTGTAAATGAAAATGCTAACACTTCTTGTTTAATAATTCTAATATTGTTTTTTGCAAAAAATTCGCACTAATAAAAGTAAAGGAGCGGGTACTGAAGCATCGAGCGGCTACTTGTTGAGGGCACCGAAGAAAGTGACAGATCGGAGGCGAAATTCGAAACAAACTTAGTTCTGGCGAAAAACCAGTGTCAGTTGACAGACATTTTACTGTTATTTGACGCGTGTTTACCATTTAAGCCATTCCGTTCTGTAAAAACAATATTTATTCTAGTTTTTTTTCCGGTACACATCGGTGCGTTTGAGTTCGGCTGCAAATAAAATTGGCTCAAGCGAGAGCAGAAGTCACGATCCAGCGGTTTTTCAGGCCGTTCAGCGAGTCGTGAATTTACTACGTTCAGCGGACCGTGTTATGTATATCTAACGTGTTTACTTTGCGCCCGGCGTCTCCCACGGAGAAACAAAGCGAGCAGAAAAGTGGGAGAGATGGGGAATTAAAGATGGAGGATGGATATAAAGGGCGAGGTTTAGACACGAACCGAAGATACGTGTATTTGTTTTTCCTTTCGATGATTCTTCTTAGTGTTTGCTTGGCTTGGGACGGATTTTTTGGAGCGGAATTGCTGAAGAAAACAGATAATGGAATTATAGTTTGTTTTCTAGGGGTAGCTGGGGAGGGTTGATACATTTTACAGAAAGGGATCGTGAAGATAAAACTAAATAATATTATTTATCTTTTAATCTCTGCTTTCCCAGCGAGGAGATGAACTCTGCCCACATCTGTCTTATGGATCGACATCAATGTAACATTTATAAGTAGATAAAACCATTTATGAAACCTTAAATGGTCAAGAGAATACTTCATATGAGAAACTTTATAATTTAAACATCAAAATCTACGTTTAATGTATCCTCGTATTCCCTTCTTAATTAACACACTAATTTATTATTTTGTTGGTTGTTTATCCAGTTCATGTTAGCAACTGAACGAATTTATTACATTTTGTATTTTGAGGTTATATTACCTTCTTGAACAAAAGCAAATAGACTTTTCACATTTAAAGAAGAGTAGCCAAGAAGTATTGTATTTAAACTGTGGTACAGGCTTAAGGTTGTTGTATTTGTTAAGGTTGTTGCATTTTTATCTGGATTCATTAAAATTAGCAAACAAAAATTGTTTATTTTATAGGTACGAGGTTCACCGCAGGCAAAGCTTACAAAGACCATAAGTCTTTTATTATCGAACTATTTTGTGAGCTATGCAGGTCGTTCACACATAACAAAGCTGTCTGCCGCCTTTGCGAACACGGATTTAATTTATACACTATTGTTTGTTGTGTTATTTAATGCATACATAAAGATAGGACGATGCATCTTTCTCAGAAGGTTTATGGCTTGGTCATGTGCTCAATGGCCGACGAAAAGATAGGGTTGCTATAAACTATGCTCACTTTTACGAGCTAACGTCTTTCCTATAAACATTTCGGATTTATAAAAGTTATGGTATCCAACAAACTTTAGCCCCATTGATTTCAAAATCCCTCAGTTTTTGAGAAGTACACTTTTGAAACAGTACAATTCTGAAACAGCGCAATTCTGAAACAGCGCAATTCTGAAACAGCGCAATTCTGAAACAGCGCAATTCTGAAACAGCGCAATTCTGAAACAGCGCAATTCTGAAACAGTGCAATTCTGAAACAGTGCAATTCTGAAACAGTGCAATTCTGAAACAGTGCAATTCTGAAACAGTGCAATTCTGAAACAGTGCAATTCTGAAACAGTGCAATTCTGTAACAGTGCAATTCTGAAACAGTGCAATTCTGAAACAGTGCAATTCTGAAACAGTGCAATTTTAAACATTGGAAATTTTTGGTACTTCAAGCACTAAATAATTCTGCAAATAATTATTGCAGGAGACAATTGTATAAATTTTCTTAAATACAACTTATCGTTTAATAGTACTACAAGAATTAAAATGTGTTTAAATACGATATCAATTACGATCAATATCAATTGACAGGTTAATTGCAAATTATTATTAATATTAATAAATATTGATTATTAACACGAATAAATATTAATAATATTTTTAATATGCATACTATAATATTATGTACTACATATTTACAATATTATTATCAGTTATTTATTATGCAAATTATATTATACTAAATCATTTAAAAATATACTTTATACCTCTTAAGAGATTAATGCAATTAACGTAAATATTAATTTCTCAAATAATTAACCTCTTCTGGTATATGTATATGTATAATCATTTACGTACAGCGTAATTGCCACTTACACGATTATTACGTAAATGATTATTGTGGGATATCTGACACGTAGTGGATAACAACAGTAATTTGTTTTCTAGCATTCTAAGAGTGTTAACAAATTGTTTCCGTAGAAAGGCAATGTTTCAGAAGCAAATTTAGATAGCGCATTTAGGTCGCGGCTCGCAAACCGTTTTCCGTCGAGTTTGCAGCCGTAGAGTGACAAAGCTACTTATTACTAATTCACCAACTATTTTCATCAATAACTAGCCAACGACAACCACCTTTGTTGTTTCGTTATTCTGCCGGGAAACAGTTCTTTGTGTCACCGGCGAAGAAAACAAGGAACTTTGGCTGCCACTTTGCCGAACGCTTCTTGCACACGTGCTACCGCAAGTACCCCTCTGTATGGGGTTTAACGTCTGGTAAACACTGCTCTTTAACTAACCCCAGACGAGCAAATTTAATGGACCAAAGTCAAAGGAACGAGGTGGTTGTATAACGGAACTAGCTCGTCCAGTTTCTGATTAAGGTATGAAGTGCTCGGTTTCTGTGTCTTAATAAGCTCCCATTCCATTGTACTGACATTTTCGCCTAGCTTTTGGTCATACGTTTCACGTTCCCATATTGTTAGATAACCCAAATAACTCCAATTTCTGTACCGAAGGTCTTGGAAATCAAATACTTTCCCAGAAGACTAAGTCGAAAATTATTAATTAATTATCTAATTAGAATTTAGGTGCTTCAATATACTGGTTTCGGATTTAGAACCATTAACACTAACAAGAATGTGTCTGTCCAAATTTTCAATCATTTTTTAAATGATATATAATGCAACTTTATAGTCTTGATAATTATAAATTAAAAATATTAAAACCCACAAATCTAGTGTTAAAGTAAGAAAGAAATTTTTATTCGCCCCCTCCAGACTCGCCAGATTTTTGTCTCCACTCTACCTTCCCCTTCCACGACGCTATTTCCCCACGCTCCGCCCCGGTCCGGTCACGTGACGCGTTCCGCCTCTGTCGCGCATGCGTCACACAGTCACGTGACTAATCCAGTACCGACAGAGAGAGGGTAAAAAGGAAACAGCCCTCCCTCTTGTTCTCGTAGTAGTAAGAGCTATGTGTGACGATTGCAATATTCTTTGGACGATCTCCAATGAGGTCTCTATAAACGGTCTACGGCGATGAACTCAGCGTCAGTATAGATCACTAGATCGTGAAGTTACACTCCTGAACGAAAAGATAGTACCCGTGCTCTTGCAAACAGTTCTCAAGCTTACATTCAGAAATTCTTCAAAAGCCATAAGTGACATTTAAATATTGGAAACATACAATAATATAATTTACTTCCATGGGGGATACGTACTTGTAACACGTTGATTTAAATGGAATTTTTGTACGAATTTAAAGGGGATGAAAATAGCGCCCAAGGTTGGGGTTGAAAAATTTATTTTATTCAATATTTCCGAAAGTGTCAGGCCTAGTAAGAACTAGTAAGATTCTAGTTCCTTTCTTGTTACAATCTAGATTACTAGATGTTGGGTCGAAAAAATGGGTTTGCTTGCCACGGATTTTTGCTCTTATTTGTGCAGATTTTGGGCTGGGTGTGGGCTCATTTTGGGCTGGGTGTGGGCTCATTCTGAACAGGAAGGTTCAATGCGTAGCGTCTGGTCATCACAGCAGTCAAAAAAGTCTTTGGTGGCAGAAAAATACATTGGAATCTGCGGGTATTTTTTCTCGATTTTTCCTCTACTTCGGACACTCATATTATTAGATATAAACATAATCTCTTTAGCATCATGACCAGAGCGCCATGCATTGAACCTTCCTCTTTAGAATGAGCCCTCACCCATCCAAAAATCTGCTGAAATAAGGACAAAAAAGCCGTGGCAAGCAAACCCATTTTTTCGACCCAAAATCTAGTGAGATTCCAGTTCCTTTCTAGTTAGATTTCTAGGTATCCTACCCCCGTAAGGTGAAGCAATCCAAACGTCGACGAACTGAGTCACTTGAATAGCAATCGAACGAACGTTGTCGTTCTTCCCGGGTTTCCCCCAGTTTCCGTGTCACCGTTTCCATAGCGTCAGTCATCGCGGCGATGTTCACGTGTTGAGTAAATGCGCTGGTCTCGAATCAGTTCGGCTATCAGCTGTTTTGGCGCTTCCGATAATCTAATCTCTCTGCATTACTCAAGACTCTGGGACGTGTCAATCGATGCTGCTGAGTTTTTCATCACGGGAGTTTCGCGCGGAGAATCTATCCGGAGACGTTATGCCAGTTTCCGAGGCACGATGGAGTCTGCTGTGCTGCTTGTTGATGGTCGCGTGCTGTTCGGCGACCATCACCGGAGCCAATCCCGGGCAGAAGCTGCGGATCCTCGGCGTGTTTGGTCACTCTGGAAAAAGCCACTTCGACGTGTTCAAGCCGTTGCTGATGGAGCTGGCGCACCGGGGTCATAATCTGACAGTGATCTCCTACTTTCCAAGAACCAAGGAAGACGTGGCAGCGGAGCCGTTACCGAATTACAAGGACATCAGTCTGTTAACCGAAAGATCCAGCGTGCGGGTCAACGTGATCGACCTGCGAATTGTGGACCACTCGTTCCAGCGGCTGTTCAAAACAGTGTGCCGGATGAACATGTTGGGATCGGAATCTTGCGAAGCTGGCTTGAATAATCCCCGTGTGAAGGACTTCATCAAATCCCAAGAAGAGTTCGACCTGGTGATTACAGAGAGCTTCGACACCCATTGCTTCCTCGCTACGTTCCACTGGATCGACGCGCCTTTCATCGAGATGTCCACGCATCAGCTGATGCCTTGGGTCTACGAAGAGCTGGGCATCTCTCACGAAGCATCGTACAAGCCTGCCATGTTCTCCCACGTCTCAAGGCCAGTAGGCTTCCTAGGCAGAATGAAGAACGTGTTCACAGTATGGCTCCTGACCACGGCCGCCGACACGATGTATCGATGGCGCGATCAGAGAATTGTGGAGGAGGTCCTCGGTCCTGGTATCCCAGATTTGACGGAGAAAAGCAGAAACGCGGCGTTGATGCTGGTGAATACGCACTTCAGTCTACACGGCCCTCAACCGTACCCTCCGAACGTCGTGGAGATCGGTGGGATGCATATTCCGCAGAAAATCAATCCCCTGCCCAAGGATATCAAGAAGTTCCTCGATGAGGCTACCGAAGGTGTATTGTACTTCAATCTCGGCTCGATGGTCAAGACAGCTACCATGCCCGAGAATAGACTGACAGTGTTGGTGAACGTGCTTGCTTCTTTACCCAGGAAAGTGATCTGGAAGTGGGAGGCCGATGATCTGCCCGAGAAACTTGACAACGTCCTTGCGAAGAAGTGGCTCCCTCAATTCGACGTACTGAGTGAGTAGAGGTGTTTTCATGTTGGTACTGCTTTTGCGTGGGGATGTGGTCGTGAAATGAAGGAGATGGGTCGAGGTATCTAGGGTGGGCTAGGTCAGGTTACTGATGAGGGAAGGACCCCAGTGTCCGACTTCGATTTTGATAATCTTTTGTGAGACGATGGTATATGGATCCCTAATGATGTCTGCAAAATATTAGGTGTAGATACTCAATAGTTTTGAAGATATAAACAATTGAATTTCACGCAACTTGCTTGCACGGGCCGTCTGCGAGTCCCGCCAGGCCCTTACGCGTCAGCGATAGTGGGCAGAGTGGGGTAAGCAAAGGCGGGCTCCGTAGCACAGCTGGGCGAGGGGCGGAAGGGTAAGGGGCCTGCCGGGACTCGCAGGTTGCGTGAAAGTTTAATTGTTTATATCTTTGAAACTATTGAGTAATTACACTTAATATTTTGCAGACATCGTTAGGGATCCATATACCATCGTCTCACAAAAAATTATCAAAATCGGAGTCGGACACTTGGGGTCCTTTCCTTGTAAGAGGCTTCTGCGTTTTCATACTTTGACTGCCTTGGCGGACATTTAACTCCGTTCATAAGTCTTTGGACACCCACTTCGGTGGATGTGCGCGATGGGATAGAATGTTCTCTTGAAATCTGTTATATTAATACAGGGTGTCTCAAAATTCCTTCAACATCCGGAAATGGGAGGTTCCCGAGGTTATTTGCAGGAACATTTTCCTTTTCTTAGAAACGTTTGTGATCCACTTTCTTAGGGGTCAAGGTCTTAAGAAAAACAATTTTATGAGCTTTCAATTATTTTAATGTTTAATCCATTAATGGGGCATGTTTTCCCGTTATCACATCGTGCTCAAACTTTGCACAGATTTTTTTGAATTATTTGGAACAACGCTGGGGGTGCTGTAAAAAAGAAATTTTTAGAACATTTTTGACAAGAGTAATACTCTATTCTACATGCACACGTATCGTTCGCCTAATTTTTAGGATTGACATAACGACAAGGCGTTTGTACGGTGTTTGTACAGTGTTTAGTACTTACGATACGAATAGTTTTGAGAATGTGTTTTTGGCCGACCTCGACCGCTGGCTGTTACGAATGGTCTCTTTATAAATAGATCATGTCTGTATCTGTCGCGCTACTGAATAACACATGCTCGTCGATCTGAGATGCGAAGCGATTTCTGAATGATCGTAGATATGGAATTCTCGATCGTAGTTGATGGATGGCGCATGTTATCAATATGTTCAGTTTAACAATTGAACGTACACATATATGCACACTTATAAGTGTGCTTGTAATTCTTACAATTTTTGATACCACTAATTCTTTTTTTGACTGAAGATATATTATTTTAGACCTTTTTTGAAAGGAACTAAGAAACCTGTGTTTACGAAATTGTGCACGTTTACTTATATGCTTATATCTTATCTTCAGCGAATTTTTTGAAATTCCTATTATTCAAATAACAGTAATTATGAGTACAAAACCAAGATAGGTTTTCAAAGTTGTAATTACTACCAAAGTCATTTAAAACTTGAACTATTGTCCCAGATATGGGAGGTGAGTATAATTATTATTTGAAGGTGACCCCAATTCGAAAGATAAATATTTATTGCCTATATCTTCAACCTTCAAAATATTTCAAGAATATTCTGAATGAATGATAAATAATTTCTGTAGTACCAAAGATAACAAGGCACAGGAGTTTGTTACATAGTTGAAATGTATGTATGTAAATAAGTAGTCGCAGTTTGATAGCTGTATACATACTACGTATAATATATTCTTCGAAACACGCTGAGGAAGAAAACTGATAAGAGTTTTAGAATAAAATTAGTTGATTCTTCTTTTTACTTAACAATTTGAAAATTGAATAAACTATTGGGCCTGCCTGTGAAGAGCTTCACCTTACGCTATTAGTTCTTTAGTAATTCTCGGAGGGTCTTATAACTAGACTGCGGATCTTTATGCATTTATAACAAAATTGAGTAGATCAACTTCAAAACTGTTGAAAAATTTTTTTAAATCGAAGATGTCGATATATAACTTCTCAATTAAAATCATTAAGGGAAGAAATCTTGTGTACTCCAAGATTACATATCTTATTAGTCGGGAATGTTTATGTTAGTAACATTGTAGAAAGTAATTGCATAAGTATGTAAACATTATTGTAAGTAAATATATTATTCTAATATCCCGTACATTGTCGGGAATCCCGGATATTCTCGGGAATCCCGAACATTTTCGGGAATCTCGCACACCCCTAAGTAATTATTGTCAACCTATTGCACACATTAAGAGAGAAAACAAATTGTTATGTCAGTCCGATTTGTTGCAATTGCAACAATTGCCCAAGATGTTTCAGAACCCACCTTATAAAAAAAATGTAGGTCCCTTCGCGAAATAACTCTGGCAGTTAAGAAAGCGTCATAAAACAAATAAAAAAAAAAAAATTGCAACAATTGTTGCAGGTGGAAAATTTTGATTTTAAATACAGATCCGCAGTCTACTTATAACTTTCTCCGGCAATGTATTACCGCACGAGAAATGCCTAATACCGATCACGAAGAGAAAAGGATTCGATACGGTCAGAGTTCGGCTCGACGAACGCGAATCCGAGACGTGTTCTCGCTGTGGACTTCTCAATTTACGAGCCGGGAATAGCACAATTGGTACGATTGTCGTTTGTTGACTGCGGCCACCAGCCATTGCGTAATCTCAGGCTGCGCATTAGCCACGGTATCTACTGTCTCACCGATCAGTCAATCTCGATGCTATCGGTATCATCGTTCTTCTTTACGGTAGCTCTCGGACAGGGTTGCCATATGACGCCCCTTACGTTTCCGGCCCTCGCCTAGATGCTGCCTCCGCTATCCCCACTCTTACCACTACCGCTGCCGCGACCGAGTGCTAGCATGAGAGCGGTAGCGTGCTACCGACTCGGTCGCGGCAGCGGTAGTGGTAAGAGTGGGGATAGCGGAGGCACGCATCAAGCAGTGATGCCAGAATCGTGGCCTCGTGGGACGTGGTATTTTTCCCCTCCGTTCGCTCAGCCGACTCGGTCCCCCACTCTGATGTACCATCGGCTCCTTACTCCTTACGTTGCTTCTACGCGCTCGCGCTACACACAAGCGTACCAATACGAATAGGCAGCTCACACGGACAGACTAGAGGTACGCTTGTGTGTAGCGCGTGCGCAGTAGAAGCAACGTAAGGAGCCGATGGTACGTCAGAGTGGGGGGCCGAGTCGGCTGAGCGAGCGAAGGGGAAAAATACCACGTCCCACGATTCTGGCATCACTGGCATCAAGGCGAGGGACGGAGACGTAAGGGGCCTGGCGAGACTCGCATATGGCAAGCCTGCTCTCAGATAGTGATCCACGCGTACTCTGCTATCGCCCTACGCGTTCAAGACACTATCAACCGGCTGTAATAACGAAAACTTCGAGTGCCCCGTGATTAGAGGATCTTGAAACGCGTGTATCCTGTCGGCTCATCCACGCGTCACCGGTGTTGGCAGAACATTGTCATCGTCCGCGGGGTATGTTCGCAGCCCTCCCAATCTGCCCACTGATTCTATAATCGGAACTTAGTCGCACGTTGGTCTTCGTAGAGTCTGCAGTGTGTGCTCTGTCACGTATCGGAGCACGAATGAGTCAATTGGAACTCGGCTCTTGCATCACTGCCCGTCAGAGTTCCGGCTATCTCGCGTCGCGTTAGTTCCTCCGCGACCATCATGTCGGTGTCACGATTTCGATGGGTGCTGCTGAGCATCCTCGCGCTTCTCGCGTGCAGTTCGGCCAACGTGGACGAGCCCGAACGGAAGCTGAAGATCCTGGGAGTCTTCGCTCACCTAGGGAAGAGTCACTTCGACGTGTTCAAGCCTCTGCTGGAAGAGCTGGCGCGCCGCGGCCACGAGCTGACAGTGATCTCCTACTTCCCTAGACCCGAGAAAGCCAAGGCCGCGGAGCCTCTGCCGAACTACAAGGACGTCAACCTGGTCACGAAGGAGCTGAGTGCTTTTATAAACGTCGTCGACCTGCGCAACATCACCCACTCGAGCTACAGAGTCATCGTGGACATGCTCTCGCTGAGCTACATGGCGCAGCTGACTTGCAACGCGGGCTTGAACCATCCTCGCGTGAAGGAGTTCGTCGCAGCTGGGGAGAAGTTCGACCTGGTGATCACGGAGAATTTTAACACGCGTTGCTTCCACGCTCTGTTCTATCAGCAAGACGCGCCCTTCATCGAAGTGTCCACGCATCAGCTGATGCCCTGGGTGTACGCTGATCTAGGCTTCTCCTCCGAAGCCAGCTACCAGCCGTCTATGTTCTCCATATCGCCGAAGCCGATGAACTTCGGGCAGAGAATGTGGAATGTGTTCGCCGATGTGCTCGCGACGGTAATAGCTCAAACTATCTACCGCTGGCGCGATCAGGACGTGATGGAGAAGCACTTCGGTCCTGGCGCTCCTGATCTGAAGGAGGCGGGCGGCAAAGCTTCGCTGATGTTCGTCAACACGCATTTCACTCTTCATGGTGCACAACCGCATCCTCCGAACGTCGTGGAAGTCGGTGGGCTTCATATTTCGGGGAAAGTCAATCCCCTGCCTAAGGATATTCAGAAGTTCCTCGACGAGGCTCGCGAAGGTGTATTGTACTTCAATTTCGGCTCGATGGTCAAGGCGGCTACCATGCCCGAGGATAAATTGACCGTTCTGTTGAACGTGCTCGCTTCTTTACCCAGGAAAGTGATCTGGAAGTGGGAGACCGACGAGTTCGCCCAGAAACCTGACAATGTCCTCGTGAAGAAGTGGCTTCCTCAATTCGACATACTGAGTGAGTAATGGTGTCTTGTTGTTGGTTACGTTCTCGCGCGGAGATGTGCCCGTGAAATGAAAGAGACCGAGGATCTAGGTTAGGCTAGATCAGGTTACTAAGAGGCTTCTGCGTTTTCATTGTTTGACTGCCTTGGCGGACATTCAACTCCGTTCGTAAGTCATTGGACAGCCACGTCGGTGACTGTGGGATGGGATGGGATGGTCTCTTGGTTATATTATTATTATTATAAATTTTAATTTTTCTAAGCTCCAACGCTAGGAGGTATCTTTCTCTGTATCGATCCTAGACGACAGAGGTCCTAGCAGGGCCGAATTAAGCCCCGTAGCAGGAGTAGCAAATGCTACGGGCCCCGCGCTTCTGGGGGCCCCGCGCCATACTATGCCAGGGGCACAGACAGTTTTCCTAAAAAAAGCTCATTCATTGTGGTTGTTGCAAAGGTGCGCTACATTTACACACGAGCGGCCCTGATGCAAAATCTTGGGCTCCGCCATAACATTTGCTACGGGCCCCGCGCTTCTGGGGGCCCCGCGCCATACTATGCCAGGGGCACAGACAGTTTTCCTAAAAAAAGCTCATTCATTGTGGTTGTCGCAAAGGTGCGCTACATTTACACACGAGCGGCCCTGATGCAAAGCCTTGGGCCCCGCCATAACATTTGCTACGGGCCCCGCGCTTCTGGGGGCCCCGCGCTTCTGGGGGCCCCGCGCCATACTATGCTAGGGGCACAGACAGTTTTCCTAAAAAAAGCTCATTCATTGTGGTTGTCGCAAAGGTGCGCTACATTTACACACGAGCGGCCCTGATGCAAAGCCTTGGGCCCCGCCATAACATTTGCTACGGGCCCCGCGCTTGCTTAATCCGGCACTGGATCCTAGACATTAGCGTTTACTTACTAGTGTAACGTCTTGTTGTTAGTACGACAGTAATGGTGGTTTAGAATTATTTAAATTGAAATATTTCCTGAACTACTAACTTTTCGACATACCATACATAGGTTAGTACTTTTGTCGATTAGAACGAATGTCCAGCTGCATGGATTGATGTATTAAAAAATACCTCATTGCATTTAAAAAAAAATGAAGGTGACCTTCATATCGCTAAAACAGATTACATAAAAACAAACATTTTTTTTGGTATCGTATGAGCCCCGTTTTACCATTCAACTTTGTCCTTCAGACGTGTGACGTATCTTTAAAAACAACAAAGATATTTGAGGTGGCAACGTTAGGCGACTCAACCTGTATCATAGAATTTAGAGCGATTTTTATTTATTTCAGAAGTACGAAACTACTACCACTGAAAATAAGATTTCACATGACTCCACTCTATTGATATTCGTCTAGAAAAATTGCAAATTGCATAATCATCCGTAGTCTAGTTATAACATTATTATATTATGACGTAACATTATATTATATTATTATTATAACGTTTTTATGTTATGTGAATCTTCAGAAGGGGGCATTTTTCGTTACTCTACAGTTGGTGATACTTGAATTCACTTAGATCCTTATTAACGTTTTTTTATTGTACGTATGACGTACTCCGATGAGTGGATATAGAGATGTTTCATTATTTTAACCAATTTTTCTAGGATCATCTGTGAAATTATAGTTTCCATGATATTGCTTAGAAGCTTTTTGAGTTTTATAAAGCGCCTATATCGTTCGCCTAATTTTTGTGATTGTTGTAACGACGCTACATCGGCCAAAGTGGTTTCACAGTTTCTAGCATGATACGAATATGTGGTTTACAAAACAATGTGTTGAAGTCTGGCCTTAACCACTAACTGATACGAATGAACTGTTTGTAAATAGATAAGGTGTACAACAGTGGCGCAACTGAATGACGCACGCTCGTCCATAAGTGAAGTAAAATGTTTGTCAATGCTTGCAGATATATTCAATATTTTCAAATTAAAAAGTATGATTATGATGATTAGTAGGTTTGTGACAACGTTCTTTACTAACGCGTGTGCAAATAACAGTAAATTTGCAATACTTAGGATTTGTGGTCAGCTCGTACTTTTATGTTTATGCTGCAAATGTAAATTTAATTTATAATAATCCAAGGAAGTGCGATTTCTACGACGTGCCGTCGATTTACACGAAGAAAGTATACATGAAAAATCAAGTCGAAAATCAGAAAAAATAATGTTTTGGTTAATTGGTAAAAAAACGAAGTAGCTTGCAAACCTCGAATCCCTCCCAGACAGTATTATGTAAATAGTCCTCGCCATGCGTCGGTAGCAGGGTTGCCATATGACGCCCCTTACGTTTCCGTCCTTCGCCAAGATGCTGCCTCCGCTATCCCCACTCTTACCACTACCGCTGCCGCGACCGAGTGCTAGCATGAGAGCGGTAGCATGGGGATAGCGGAGGCATGCATCTAGGCGAGGGACGGGGACGTAAGGGGCCTGGCGAGGCGCCTATATGGCAAGCCTGGTCGGTAGTCGTGGATACCGTGACGTATTGAGGCGCGAACAAGTCAATTTATACCCGATTCTTGAACCGGTGTTCGTTAGAAGTTCGGTGACATCGGATCGAGCAGGATCCTCAACGATGACGGTGTCACGATCTCGATGGATCCTCCTGAGCACTCTCGTGCTTCTCGCGTGCTGTTCGGCCAATGTGAACGAGCCTGAACAGAAGCTGAAGATTCTGGCAGTCTTCCCTCACCCGGTGAAAAGTTACTTCAACGTGTTCAGGCCTTTTGTAGAGGAGCTAGGGCGTCGTGGTCATGAGCTGACAGTGATCTCCTATTTCCCTAGAACCAAAAAAGCCAAGGCCGCAGAGCCTCTGCCTAACTACAAGGACATTAGCCTGGTCTCTGACAAGCAGAGACTGTTCGTGAATATCATCGATCTGCATACAATCGTGAACCCGAGCTACAAATTCATCGGGGACATGTTCCTGCTGAACGATATGGCCAACCAGGCTTGCGAAGCATGAGAAAATGCATATCTTTCAAGACAATCTATTTTTGTTGGAGTTACTACAACAATTTTTCAAGCTATTAAGTTAGATAATGTTGTACGACTCCATTATCTTGCAATATTTTGTAATGAAAATGTATGAAAATAGCTGTAGAATGTTGCTTAATGTTCCACGGAAAAATCATTCTTTTACAGTTCTTATATGCGAAAAAAAATCGTAAATTCACTCGGAAAACACCATTTATGCCGTCACACAAGCGTATGTTGGAACGTGCACAAAACAAAGGGAATATTTCCAAACATTAAAAATATTTAAAAAAATATTTAACAAATATGTGCCACCACTTTGTGGCGCCGATATTTCACCATCCCAGTTATATATTTAAAAAATAAGACTTTCAATACAAAATAAAGCCTGTCGGTGTCAGAAATCGGAAGAAGAAACGTAATTTATCACTGAAAAACGTTCCGCTGCAGGCAAACTGTCGGACTGGCATACGTGTCGAATCCACAAGTCATCGCAACCGGCGTGACATTGTTGCGGTTAGAGGCGCATGTCTGGATCCCTCCCAAACAGTATTATGCAAATAGTCCTCGCCATGCGTCGGTAGTCGTGGATACCGCGACGTATTGTTGCGCGAACAAGTCAGTTTATACCTGGTTCTTGAATGGGTGTTCGTTAGAACTTCGGTGACATCGGATCCAGCAGGATCCTCAACGATGACGGTGTCACGATCTCGATGGATCCTCCTGAGCACTCACGTGCTTCTCGCGTGCTGTTCGGCCAATGTGAACGAGCCTGAACAGAAGCTGAAGATTCTGGGAGTCTTCCCTCACCTGGTGAAAAGTCACTCCAACGTGTTCAGGCCTCTTCTAGAGGAGCTAGGGCGTCGTGGTCATCAGCTGACAGTGATCTCCTATTTCCCTAGAACCGAGAAAGCCAAGGCCGCGGAGCCTCTGCCTAATTACAAGGACATTAGCCTGGTCTCTGACAAGCAGAGACTGTTCGTGGACATCATCGACCTGCATACAATCGTGAACCCGAGCTACAAATTCATCGGGGACATGTTCCTGCTGAACTATATGGCCAACCAGGCTTGCGAAGCTGGCTTGAACAATACTCGTATGAAGGAGTTCGTCGCAGCTCGAGAGAAGTACGACCTGGTGATCACGGAGAGCTTCAGCACGAATTGCTTCTACGCGGTGTTCCATCAGCAAGGTGTCCCTTTCATTGAAGTGTCCACGCTTTATCCCATGCCATGGGTGTTCCGCAACCACGGCTTCTCTTCTGAAGCCAGCTACAAGCCGTGCATCGTCTCGACTTGGCCGTGGCACATGAACTTCAGGCAGAGGATGTGGAATGTGTTCATTGATGGGTGTGCGACTGTGGTAGGTAACACTGTATACCGCTGGCGCGATCAGAGGTTGATGCGCAAGTACTATGGTCCTGATGTTCCTGATCTGAGCGAGATGGTCGGCAACGCGTCGCTGGTGCTGGTGAACACGCATTTCAGTCTTCATGGTCCTCAACCGTACCCTCCGAATGTTGTCGAGATCGGTGGTCTCCATATTCCACAGAAAATCAATCCTCTGCCTAAGGATATTCAGAAGTTCCTCGATGAGGCCACCGAAGGTGTATTGTACTTCAATTTCGGCTCGATTGTCAAGGCGGCTACGATGCCTAAGGATAAACTGACTATTATGTTGAACGTGCTAGCTTCTTTACCGAGGAAAGTAATCTGGAAGTGGGAGACCGACGAGTTGACCCAGAAACCTGACAATGTCCTCGTGAAGAAGTGGCTTCCTCAATTCGACATAATGAGTGAGTAAAGGTGTCTTGTTGGTAACGTTTTTGCGTGGAGATGTGCCCGTGAATTGTTGTATCGAACCTTCAATGCAGCCTACAATTTTTTAATAATTTTGGAACATGAGAAAATGCATATCTTTCAAGACAATCTATTTTTGCTGAAGTTACTACAACAATTTTTCAAGCTATTAAGTTAAATAATGTTATACGACTCCATTACAGTAAATTCTCTATAATCGCAAACGCCTCGGGGGGATTTGTTTGCATTTATCGATCTTGGTCCTACTTTTTTCGAGCTTCAAAGGCCGAGCCGAACGTAGGGAAGGAACCAAAGGCCGAGCCGAACGTAGAGAAGGACAGCGCGTGTAAAGAGACATCACGGCAACCGTCGATGCGACGGCAGCTGTTTGCATTTATAGATCTTGGTCCTACTTTTTTCGAGTTTCAAAGGCCGAGCCGAACGTAGAGAAGGAACCAAAGGCCGAGCCGAACGTAGAGAAGGACAGCGCGTGTAAAGAGACATCACGGCAACCGTCGATGCGACGGCAGCTGTTTGCATTTATAGATCTTGGTCCTACTTTTTTCGAGTTTCAAAGGCCGAGCCGAACGTAGAGAAGGAACCAAAGGCCGAGCCGAACGTAGAGAAGGACAGCGCGTGTAAAGAGACACCACGGCAATCGTCGATGCGACGGCACCTGTCCGCGTCTCTTTCATATACGCTGTCCTTCCTTGCGTTCGAAACTCTCATCGTCAATTAAACCACTAAATTCAGTTCATATTATATCGTGTTTGGTATCATTTTGCATTAGAAAAATGCCAGGAATATGTTGGTGAAAGTCCCATGAAAAAATAATGGAAAATAAAGAAGATAGAATTTTGGTATAACGTTATGATGACTCACGGGCGTTTGAACTGTGCCGACGACTGCGACTCTCCGCGTCGCGTTAGTAGTGGTTCACACCGATATACCGAGCCGAGATCAGTGTATTGAGTTGGAGAGAATATTACATTTGCGATTATCGTACATGCCCTGTTTGCGATTATAGAGAATTTACTGTATCTTGTAATATTTTGTAATGAAAAGGTATGAAAATAGATCTAGAATGTTGCTTAATGTTCCCTAGAAAAATCTTTCCTTTACAGTATCTTGTATGCGAAAGAAAATGTAGATTAGCTCCATTTTATTAGGTTTAAAGGGTTGCACACAATTTGACGTGGAAAACACTATTTATGCCGTTACCCAAGCTCATGTTGGACGTGCGCTAAACGAGGGTAATATACAAAATATTAAAAATATTTAACAAATATATGTGCCACCACTTTGTGGCACAGATACTTCATCATCCCAGTATATATCTAAAAAATAAGACTTCCAATGCAAAATAAAACCTGTCGGTGTAAGAAATCGGAAGAGGAAACTTAATTTGTAACTGAGGAACGTTCCACTGAGGTCAAGTTTTGGACTGGCCTACGCGTCAAAACCACAAGCCGCCGTGACATTGTTGTGATTGGAGGCGCATGCGTAGATCTCTCGCAAACAGTATTATGTAAGCACACGTCGTGGATTCTTGAATCGGTAATCTTTAGAACTCCGGTGACATCGGATCGAGCAGGTTCCTCAACGATGACGGCGTCACGATCTCAATGGATTCTGCTGTGCGCTCTGGCGCTTCTCGCGTGCTGTTCGGCCAACGTGAACGAGCCTAAACAGAAGCTGAAGATTCTGGGAGTATTCCCTCACCTGGCGAAAAGTCACTTCAACGTGTTCAGTCCTCTTCTAGAGGAGCTAGGGCGTCGTGGTCATGAGCTGACAGTGATCTCCTATTTCCCTAGAACCGAGAAAGCCAAGGCCGCGGAGCCTCTGCCGACCTACAAGGACATTAGCCTGGTCTCAGACAAGGAGAGACCGTTCGGAGATATCATCGACCTGCACACAATCGCGAACCCGAGCTACAAATTCATCGGGGACATGTTCCTGCTGAACGATATGGCCAACCTGGCTTGCGAAGCTTGTTTGAACAATACTCGTATCAAGGAGTTCGTCGCAGCTCGAGAGAAGTACGACCTGGTGATCACGGAGAGCTTCAACTCGAATTGCTTCTACGCGTTGTTCCATCGGCAAGGTGTCCCATTCATTGAAGTGTCCACGCATTATCTCATGCCATGGGTGTACCGCAACCATGGCTTCTCTCCTGAAGCCAGCTACAAGCCGTGCATCGTCTCGACTTGGCCGAGGCCGATGAACTTCAGACAGAGGATGTGGAATGTTTTCGTTGATGGGCTTCTGACTGTGGTAGATGCAACTGTGTACCGCTGGCGCGATCAGAGGTTGATGCGCAAGTACTATGGTCCTGATGTTCCTGATCTGAGCGAAATGGTCAGGAACGCGTCGCTGGTGCTGGTGAACACGCATTTCAGTCTTCATGGTCCTCAACCGTACCCTCCGAACGTTGTGGAGATCGGTGGTCTCCATATTTCACAGAAAGTCAGTCCCTTGCCTAATGATATTCAGAAGTTCCTCGATGAGGCCACCGAAGGTGTATTGTACTTCAATTTCGGCTCGATGGTCAAGGCGGCCACCTTGCCTACGGATAAACTGACTATTATGTTGAACGTGCTAGCTTCTTTACCCAGGAAAGTGATCTGGAAGTGGGAGACCGACGAGTTCGCCCAGAAACCTGACAATGTCCTCGTGAAGAAGTGGCTTCCTCAATTCGACATACTGAGTGAGTAAAGGTGTCTTGTTGGTAACGTTTTTGCGTGGAGATGAGCTCGTGAAATGAAAGAGACCGAGGATCTGGGCTAGGTTACATCAGGTTACTAAGATCCTTTTGCGTTTTCATAGTTCGACTGCCTTGGCGGACATTCAACTCCTTTCATAAGGCGGTTGACTCGTTTCGAAGATGCAAGGGTGCGGGATTCGCCTTGTCATTTCTCGATAATATAAACATGGGGTTTTTCAGTAGTCAAAAACGATGGATAAAAGATCGATCTAGGGCGCTATCTCCCTCGAAAGTCCTATTTTTTCGTTTACGACGAGTAATTTGCGCTATTCGGTTGCGTGTAGCTGTGATAATACATAACTTGAAAGACAAAAACATGCGTGGTAGTGGGCCTGGAGGAACAAAGAACTAAGGAGCAATGCGAAAAGTGGAGGTCCTTAGTCCTTCATAAGCTCGGGCATCAACTGGCATAGTAGAGGGGCGGTCCTTTGAACGTCCCTCCTACCACCATCCAGGGGTGGGTGTTTACGGGGGTTCGCCCTCGGTTTTAGCCTCCCCTTTAATATGCTTCGTATGTCTTGCAGAAGTCGTATGCGTATGCTTCCGAATAATGGATGTTTCATCACTTTAATTTTATTTTTCTATGATCATCTATGAAATTAAAGATTCCATGATATTACTTAGAAGTTAGAAGCTTTTGAGTTTTATGAAGTTTCTATATCGTTCGCCTAATTTTTATGATTGTCGTAACGACGCTACATCGGCCAGAGTGGTTTCACAGTTTCTAGAAAGATACGAACATGTAGTTTAAAAAAAGATATAGATAACGTGTATATCAGTGGCGCAACTGAATGACGTAAAACGTCTTTCAATGATTGCAGATATACAATATTTTCAGATTAAGAAGTATGATTATGATGACTAGTAGGTTTGTGACAAGGTTCTTTACTAACGCTTGTGCAGATAACAATGAATTTTCAATGCTCATAATTTGTGGTCAGCTCATACTTTTATGTTTATGCTGCAAATGTAAATATAATTTATAATAATCCAAGAAAGTGCAATTTATACGACGTGCCGTCGATGTAGACGAAGAAAGTATATATGAAAAATTAAGTCGAAAAAAAAAAGAATAATGTTTTGGTAAATTGGTAAAAAAACCTCGATAGCTTGCCAACTTCGAATGCCCCCCCCCCCAGACAGTATTATCTAAATTTGCATAATCCCCGCCATGCGGCGGTAGTCGTGGATACCGTGACGTATTGAGGCGCAAACAAGTCAACTTAAACCCGATTCTTGAACCGGCGATCGTTAGAACGTTCGGTGACATCGGATCGAGAAGGTTCCTCAACGATGACTGTGTCACGATCTCAATGGATCCTCCTGAGCACTCTCGTGCTTCTCGCGTGCTGTTCGGCCAACGTGAACGAACCCGAACGGAAGCTGAAGATCCTGGGAGTCTTCGGTCACCCGGCGAGAAGTCACTTCAACGTGCTCAGGCCGCTTCTAGAGGAGCTGGGGCGACGTGGTCATGAGCTGACAGTGATCTCCTATTTCCCTAGAACCGAGAAAGCCAAGGCCGCGGAGCCTCTGCCTAACTACAAGGACATTAGCCTGGTCTCCGACAAGCAGAGACCGTTTGTAAATATCATCGACCTGCACAAAGTCGTGAATCCGAGCTACAAATTCATCGGGGACGTGTTCCTGCTGAACGATATGGCCAACCAGGCTTGCGAAGCTGGCATGAACAATACTCGCGTGAAGGAGTTCGTCGCAGCTGGAGAGAAGTACGACCTGGTGATCGCGGCGAGCTTCAACTCGAACTGCTTCTACGCGTTGTTCCATCAGCAAGGTGTCCCTTTCATCGAAGTGTCCACGCATTATCTCTTCCCATGGGTGTTCCGCAACCAGGGCTTGTCTTCGGAAGTCAGCTACAAGCCGTGCGTTTTCTCCACTTGGCCGAAGCCCATGAACTTCAAACAGAGGATGTGGAATGTGTTCGTTGATGGGTTTACGACTTTGGTAGCTAACACTGTGTACCTCTGGCGCGATCAGAGGTTTATGCAGAAGTACTACGGTCCTGATGTTCCTGATCTGAACGAGATGGTCAGCAACGCGTCGCTGGTGCTGGTGAACACGCATTTCAGTCTTCATGGTCCTCAACCGTACCTTCCGAACGTTGTGGAGATCGGCGGGCTCCATATCTCGCAGAAAGTCAGTCCCTTGCCTAATGATATTCAGAAGTTCCTCGATGAGGCCACCGAAGGTGTATTGTACTTCAATTTCGGCTCGATGGTCAAGGCGGCTACCTTGCCTAAGGATAAACTGACTATTCTGTTGAACGTGCTAGCTTCTTTACCTAGGAAAGTGATCTGGAAGTGGGAGACCGATGAGTTGACCCAGAAACCTGACAATGTCCTCGTGAAGAAGTGGCTTCCTCAATTCGACATAATGAGTGAGTAAAGGCGTCTTGTTGGTAACGTTTTTGCGTGGAGATGTGCCCGTGAATTGTTGTATCGAACCTTCAATGCAGCCTAGAATTTTTTAATAATTTTGGAACATGAGAAAATGCATATCTTTCAAGACAATCTATTTTTGTTGAAGTTACTACAACAATTCTTCAACCTACTAAGTTAGATAATGTTATACAACTCCATCATTTTGTAATATTTTGTAATGAAAAAATTATGATATGAATGTTGCTTAATGTACCCTAGAAAAATCTTTCTTCTACAGTATCTTATATGCGAAAAAAAATGGTAAATTTGCTCCATTTTATTAGGCTTAAAGGGTCGCACACAATTTAACGTGGAAAACACTATTTGTGCCGTTACCCAAGCGTATGTTGGACGTGCACGAACCAAGGGTAATCCACAAAATATTAAAAATATTTTTAAAAATGTTCAACAAATATATGTGCCACCACTTTGTGGCACAGATATTTCATTATCCCAGTATATAATCAAAAAATAAGACATCCAACGCAAAATAAATCCTGTCGGTGTAAGGAATCGGAAGAAGAAACCTAATTTACCACCGAAAAACTTCGTTCTGTGGAAATTAGAACGAAAAGTAAATTAGATGTGCCATCTGTTTGACGCAGAGTGTATTAATCTGACATCCATAATATATTCAAACAGGCAGGATTCAAAACAAGCAGAGTCTGACAACAGACGAGCAGTGATGCCATATACCGATCGGTACCCAAATTCTCGGAAATACTCTCCTCCTTTTCCCCTTCCACTATTCGCCTTCCCTATTCCACCGACTCATTGCGTCGCGCTCTGGTCATCAGAGAGGGGGTACATCATATATCTATCACTTCCCCCCGTATGGCATCACTGCAGACGAGCCTCTCTAACGCGAGAGGTTAACATAAACGTAACATGGAGCACTTATCGCAGTGATTATATCATAACGTTTGAGAGAAGCGTCTGATTACGATCGCCGCGAGAACACGTTCCGCTGGAGTCAAGTTTCGGATTGGCCTACGCGTCGAATCCACAAGTCATCGCAACCGGCGTGACATTGTTGCGGTTAGAGGCGCATGTCTGGATCCCTCCCAAACAGTATTATGTAAATAGTCCTCGTCATGCGTCGGCAGTCGTGGATACAGTGACGTATTGAGGCGCGAACAAGTCAATTTCTACCGGGTTCTCGAATCGACGATCGTTAGAACTTCGGTGACATCGGATCGAGCAGGTTCCTCAACGATGACGTCGTCACGATCTCAATGGATCCTGCTCTGCACTCTGGTGCTTCTCGCGTGCTGTTCGGTCAACGCGAACGAGCCTGAACGGAAGCTGAAGATCCTGGGAGTCTTCGCTCACCCGGGGAAAAGTCACTTCGCTGTGTTCAGTCCTCTTCTAGAGGAGCTAGGGCGTCGTGGTCATCAGCTGACAGTGATCTCCTATTTCCCTAGAACCGAGAAAGCCAAGGCCGCGGAGCCTTTGCCGACCTACAAGGACATTAGCCTGGTCTCGGAACACCAGGGACTGTTCGTGGACATCATCGACCTGCACACAATCGTGAACCCGAGCTACAAATTCATCGGGGACGTGGTCATGCTGAACTATATGGCCAACCAGGCTTGCGAAGCTGGCTTGAACAATACTCGTATCAAGGAGTTCGTCGCAGCTCGAGAGAAGTACGACCTGGTGATCACGGAGAGCTTCAACTCGAATTGCTTCTACGCGCTGTTCCATCGGCAAGGTGTCCCATTCATTGAAGTGTCCACGCATTATCTCATGCCATGGGTGTTCCGCAACCAGGGCTTCTCTTCTGAAGCCAGCTACAAGCCGTGCATCTTCTCGACTTGGCCGAAACCCATGACCTTCAAACAGAGGATGTGGAATGTGTTCGTTGACGGGTTTACGACTGTGGTAGCTAAAACTGTGTACCGCTGGCGCGATCAGAGGGTGATGCAGAAGTACTATGGTACTGATGTTCCTGATCTGAGCGAGATGGTCAGCAACGCGTCGCTGGTGCTGGTGAACACGCATTTCAGTCTTCATGGTCCTCAACCGTACCCTCCGAACGTCGTGCAGGTCGGTGGGATTCATATTACACAGAAAGTCAGTCCTTTGCCTAAGGATATTCAAAAGTTCCTCGATGAGGCTACCGAAGGTGTATTGTACTTCAATTTCGGCTCGATGGTCAAGGCGGCCACCTTGCCTACGGATAAACTGACTATTATGTTGAACGTGCTAGCTTCTTTACCCAGGAAAGTGATCTGGAAGTGGGAGACCGACGAATTTGCCCAGAAACCTGACAATGTCCTCGTGAAGAAGTGGCTTCCTCAATTCGACATACTGAGTGAGTAAAGGTGTCTTGTTGGTAACGTTTTTGCGTGGAGATGAGCTCGTGAAATGAAAGAGACCGAGGATCTGGGCTAGGTTACATCAGGTTACTAAGATCCTTTTGCGTTTTCATAGTTCGACTGCCTTGGCGGACATTCAACTCCTTTCATAAGGCGGTTGACTCGTTTCGAAGATGCAAGGGTGCGGGATTCGCCTTGCCATTTCTCGATAATACAAACATGGGGTTTTTCAGTGGTCAAAAACGATGGATAAAAGATCGATCTAGGGCGCTATCTCCCTCGAAAGTCCTATTTTTTCGTTTACGACGAGTAATTTGCACTATTCGGTTGCGTGTAGCTGTGATAATACATAACGTGCTAGCTTCTTTACCGAGGAAAGTGATCTGGAAGTGGGAGACCGATGATCTGCCTAAGAAACTTAGCAATGTCCTTGTGAAGAAGTGGCTTCCTCAATTCGACATTCTGAGTGAGTAGAGACGCTTTGTTTTGGTATCGTTTCCGCGAGGAGAGGTGCCTCGGAATGAAACGGACGCACAGTGAGTCGGAAAGCTCGTTTCCCAAGTTAAAATTGTATGTCTTGGGATATTTTATAATTGCGATAGTATACAAGAATATGATTTTTTTTGTTTGATATTGTTGTGGGTTTGAGAGAAGCTTTGTGAATTCCATAGCTCAAAAGATATAACTGGTATTGGTATAGAAAAATGATTCCGACGAACATTGCAGGGTATAGAGAAGAATATGACTTTTAAATTTGCACACGGACATCTGAATTTTTGATTACGTATTCTAGTAGGTGACGTCAGATATTTGCGACAGGCTACAAACACATTAGTTTTGCTCAACCGTTATTGAGATGTATGAGGTCAAACTCGGCGTGCTGACCACAGCGGAATTGATTATATAATATTATTACGAGAGAGCAAAGTCAATATGTAGTAACATATATATTCATTTTCCTACGTTACATAATGATAAATGTAATTGTTTAGGTTAAAGTATTTTTTGAAACCATCTCTCAAGAATTTCTACATTTAATTTTTCTGGATGTCGTTCTAAAGAAAAAGAGATTAAAATTAGGGGGACAGCTTTTTAGATGTTTTCTTCCAAATTTGAAAAAAAGGCTTCTGAAAAGGCTTCTGACTTGTTGTTTTACGACTTTGGTACAAACGGTAGCATTTCATACAGTATGCCAAAGGCTTTAGCGTGGCTTCTGTAATCAGAAGAGTATACAGATTATGACATCTTATCGGTAATTAAAATTGAGATTTCTTCATATATTTCCCAAGAAAAAAATGTTTCTCCTTTCTTTTCTTGAGATTCCCCGAAAATTCTTAAGAAGATTATTAATATTAATTAAGATTTTGATTTGAGATTAAGATTTTGATTTGAGATTGAGATTTCTTCATATATTTCCCAAGAAAAAATGTTACTCTTTTCTTTTCTTGAGATTCCCCGAAAATTCTTAAGAAGATTATTAATATTAATTAAGTTTTTGATTTGAGATTAAGATTTTGATTTGAGATTAAGATTTTGATTTGAGATTGAGATTTCTTCATATATTTCCCAAGAAAAAATGTTACTTTTTTCTTTTCTTGGGATTCCCCGAAAATTCTTGGAGAATTATTAATATTATTATACTTAATAAATTCCAATTCTTATTAAGTGGTGGTCCGGTCGAAATTTTTCCAAATATCACAGCCAGACGCACAGAATAGTTTTAAAAAAGTGTGCTATATTTGGCTGACCTTGAACATTGGCTGTTACGTATAAATTCTTTGTGAATAGTTAGCGCGCTTGCTTCTAGCGGCAATTAATGACACTTGACAGTTGATGGGTGATGCAGGTCAGCAATATTTTTAGTTTAAAAATTGTATGCAGTAGTCATTCCTATTAATGACTAGTAGACTTATGACTTGGTTGATTACAAACGTATTTGACTATTATTACTACGCGGTTTCTAGTCACTTCCTCGAGCAAAATAAGCTGTTCAAGGTTATTATGTATTTACATGTTTTAGCGGGTCAGTAACAACAGTCAGTAAACAGTTAATCCCCTGTATCATCTTTTTTCAGAATATAGCTGCCTAAGAACTTCTTTTTCAACTGAATAAATTATTTTAAAATTCTTTTTGAAAGAAAATAAGAAATCTCTCTTTATGAACCTGTGCACATTTATTTATATACTTCTATCCTATGCTTAGAAATTTTTTCACAGCGCTATTATTTAAAATATTGAAACTGACAATTGATGAAAAACGAAAAGACTTAGTTAGTATGTCTGGAACTATTTTATGAGACATGGGTGGCGAATGTAATTATTATTTGAAGGCGACTCCTATTTGAAACGTAAATATGGATTATCTATATCTTGGACCTGTAAATTATTTTTAAAGTATTCTGAATTAACGATAAAGAATTTCTGCTTCCATGTAAATAAGTCGTCTACGTTTCACAGATGTAAGTTTCATGAATAATATTCTTCAAACACACTGAGGTAGAAAAATGGTTAAAGTTTTAGGTTAAAATTAGTTGATTCTTCTTTTTACTTAACAATTTCTAAATTGTTAACTTCAAAATTGAATAAATCGTTGAGGCTACGAGAGATTGAATGTCTCGAACTTATGTTCGACACAGAAGTGCGACAGACTTTAAATGACTTTTCTTCGAAACTGACTAGCTCGAACTTCCCCCACGGTTTTCTCGAATACTGGACTATCGATTGTTTTTCAACTCGTACTGCATGCTCGGAACATTCTCTTCTAACTTCTCTAATCTTGTCAAGTCAACATTTTAAAAACCTGTAATATTTACAGTGACAAGATAAAGACACAGATAAAGACATATTTCTGATATCAATTGATTGTCATTTTGTACAATCATTTTTGAAATTTGTAGTGACACGTTCAGATATTATTATACAAAACAATGGACACCATCTTGTAGCCCTGTAAAAGCCTAGATATAATACCATGACACTGACCTTGATCTGAATGTAAAACTTTAATTTTCGAAGATCAAGGTCATTTCAAGGTCATATTATTATAAATATCTGAATGTACTTTTCGATCAGTTACACGATGCAATAAAAAAAAAAATGTAGTTAAGTATCAAAAAACATCGATGACCTTGATAACTCCGAAAAGAATGACCTTTGAAAAAAAATATTCTTGCCAGATATTTGGTCCGTTGACACTACGTACATTACGTAACAAACATTGTTTGCATCACAATAACCTGAAGAGATGGACCACCCAAAGGAACGCCAATTTTCGAAGGTCAAGGTCATTTCAAGGTCATGTTTTTATAAACATCTGAACGTATTTTTCGATCAGTTACGCGATGCAATAAAAAAGCTGTAGTTATGTATCAAAAAACATCGATGACCTTGATTACTCCGAAAAAAATATTCTTGCCAGATATTTGGTCCATTGACACTACGTACATTACGTAACAAGTATCTTTTGCATCACAATAACCTGAAGAGATATTTAGGTGGCCTTCCTTAAACGGACCACCCTGTATAGCACCCTTATTTTACTTTTATTCATTTCTACTGATAATTTTCCCCATCATCGTGTTAGCACATCAGAAGTGCTTAATCGCGACCGCGAAGAAAGAAAGATCTAACGCAGTCAGGTTTCGGCTGAACTAACGCGAACAGGTTTGGGACGAGTCGGTGGACTTCTCGAGTTCCGCGCCGGGAATAGCAAACGGTTCGTTGATTACGGTTGGTAAACCACTGCGTAACGTCAGACGCACACGGTGTCCGCTCTCACTGATCCATCTTGCACGATGTTATCGGTATTATCTGTCTCCTTTATCTCAAGTACTCAATAGGCATCCACAAGTCCCTGATATCGCCAGGTTGCGTACTGCACACGTAATTGTTGACCGCCTCCTCCAATTGCGCAAGAATTCGCGTGTCCCGTGATTTACGGGCCACTCCCAAACCGTCATCATTAGGTGAATACAAATCGGCGGAATACAAATCGGCGCTGGTCAGAACTTCGGTTACCTTGCATCGAGCAGGTTCCTCAGCGATCATCATGTCGGCGTCGCTCCTCCTCCGGGTCCTGTGCACTCTCGTGCTTCTCGCGTGCTGTTCGGCTACTGTGAACCCGCCTCGACAGAAGATGAAGATCCTCGGAGTCTTCGCTCACCCGGGGAAAAGTCACTTCGCTGTGTTCCAGCCTCTGCTGGAAGAGTTAGCGCGCCGGGGTCACGACATGACAGTGATCTCCTATTTCCCTAGGACCGAGAAAGCCAAGGCCGAGGAGCCTCTGTCGAACTACAAGGACATCAGCCTGCTCACGGAGAAGCTAAAGGTGTTCATAAACGTCATCGACCTGCGCAACGTTAGCTACGCGAGCTATGGAGTGATCCATAACCTGCAAATGATAGACACCATGGCGAAGATGGCCTGCGAAGACGGGTTGACCAATCCTCGCGTGAAGGAGTTCGTCGCAGCTGGGGAGAAGTTCGACCTGGTGATCACGGAGAGCTTCAACACGCATTGCTTCTTCTCCCTGTTTCATAAGGAGGGTGTGCCTTTCATCGAAGTGTCCACGCATCAGCTGATGCCCTGGGTGTACGCTGATCTAGGCTTCTCTTCCGAAGCCAGCTACAAGCCGGCTATGTTCTCGCGATCGCCTAGGCCGATGAACTTTAGAGAGAGGATGTGGAATGTGTTCGTTGATGTGTTTATGATTGTAGCAGCTAAAACTGTGTGTCTCTGGCGTGATCAGAGCTTCATAGACGAGTACTACGGTCCTGGTGTGCGTAATCTGAAGGAGATGATCAGCAACGCGTCGTTGATGCTGGTCAACACGCATTTCAGTCTTCACGGTCCTCAACCGCACCCTCCGAACGTTGTGGAGGTCGGTGGCCTTCAAATTCCACAGAAAAACAATCCTCTGCCCAAGGACATTAAGAAGTTCCTCGATGAGGCTACCGAAGGTGTATTGTACTTCAATTTCGGCTCGGTGATCAAGGCGGCCACCATTCCCGAGGATAAATTGACTATTCTGTTGAACGTGTTCGCTTCTTTACCCAGGAAAGTGGTCTGGAAGTGGGAGACCGATGAGTTTGCCCAGAAACCTGACAATGTCCTCGTGAAGAAGTGGCTTCCTCAGTTCGACATACTGAGTGAGTACAGGAGACTTGTTGGTACCGTTCTTGCGTGGAGAGACGTCCGCGAAATGAAAGCGAACGTGTGGTCGAGGTAGCTAGGCTAGATCGAGTTGCTAAGAGGCTTCTGGGTTTCCATACTGCCTTGGCGGACATTCACCACCGTTCATAAGTCAGTGGACACTCACATCTGCGAGTATGGGTGGGACAGAATGATCTCTTGAAATTTGTTGTATTATTATTGTAAACTTTTATTTTCCTAAGCTCCTACGCTAAGAGGTATCTTCTAGGACTGTTGCTTTCCTTCGAATGTTTCGAATGCTCCGAATCCTTCGAATGCTTCGAATCCTTTGAATGCTTCGAATGTTTCGAATGCTTCGTATGCTTCGAATCCTTTGAATGCTTCGAATCCTTCGAATGCTTCGAATCCTTTGAATGCTTCGAATCCTTCGAATACTTCGAATACTTCGAATGCTTCGAATCCTTTGAATGCTTCGAATCCTTCGACTGCTTCGAATGCTTCGAATGCTTCGAATGCTTCGAATCCTTTGAATGCTTCGAATCCTTTGAATGCTTCGAATCCTTCGACTGCTTCGACTGCTTCGAATGCTTCGAATGCTTCGAATGCTTCGAATCCTTCGAATCCTTCGAATGCTTCGAATGCTTCGAATCCTTCGAATCCTTCGAATGCTTCGAATCCTTTGAATGCTTCGAATCCTTTGAATGCTTCGAATCCTTCGAATGCTTCGAATCCTTTGAATGCTTCGAATCCTTCGAATACTTCGAATACTTCGAATGCTTCGAATCCTTTGAATGCTTCGAATCCTTCGACTGCTTCGAATGCTTCGAATGCTTCGAATGCTTCCAATGCTTCGAATCCTTTGAATGCTTCGAATCCTTTGAATGCTTCGAATCCTTCGACTGCTTCGACTGCTTCGAATGCTTCGAATGCTTCGAATGCTTCGAATCCTTCGAATCCTTCGAATGCTTCGAATGCTTCGAATCCTTCGAATCCTTCGAATGCTTCGAATCCTTTGAATGCTTCGAATCCTTTGAATGCTTCGAATCCTAAGATGTTTCCGTATATGTAATTATTATCAATTGCAAGAAACAGAGGCCATTTAGAATGTTTTTTCTTCTTTAATTTCTGATACGTTCACTGCTTTAATTTGTATGTACTCATTTTTGTCATAAATGCATAAAATCCGCAGTTTCGTAATTATCATAGAATTCGAATTATTACATCATCAGTTTTGAATTACGATGTCGGTGACTAACTCGGTGACCTTTAGTCAAGAGTTTGATATCAGTATCACAATTTCTTGATCAGGAAAAGCAATCTTAGATTGTAATCTGTATTGATTTAAAACAGTACACAGTTTTATTACAGTCTAGTTACAAAAATAGTTAATTTCAAATAGTTAACTTCAAATAGTTAGATAAATCTTCGTTTTCCTATTTTTACTTTATTAGATAAACTGGTCGACGTGTTGACATGATTCTATCTAGTTCTAGCATACTTCTGACAAAAAATAATATTGCGTCATATGGTATGACAGATTTTGTGGTTTGTCTAGCATGATAAGTGGAGCATGTAAATTACAAGTCCACTATGGTTCAGTATATTTACAATTGATATTTGGTCTTTGAGATTGCTTATACGTAATTTGAAATGTTACTCGATTTTACTGGACTCGAAAGATCAAACATTAATTTTTGACTGCTCACTGGAGCTTTGATGTCCCCTGTTATTTATATAAATAAAGAATTGTTACTTCATCTTACACATTGAGATAAATGAAAAATAGAATGGATTCTGAGGAGATCTAATATTTCATATCATGAATAATATAATAAGTTTGTCATTCATTAAATTTCTAATCTCCGATTTTTTCTAAATTAGTAAATAAACATTCGTACATATTTTCAAAAATGTTGTACATATTTTTATAAGAGAAGGTGTTGATTGTTCATAGTTATTGTTAGAGTGCTCAGCAGATTATTCGGAAATCGCGTTAGCTCTCATAAAATGGGGAATTACAACGAGGAAAATAAACCTTCCAGGAATCCATTCTTACAAGAAAAAACTGTGGACATAAGATGACTCGGCAAAAGTGTTTAATCACTTGATAATAATTTTATTCACAATCATTAAATTGCATATTAATCCATTTTAAAATTATAATCGACTGAAGTGATTAATTTCTTCCAATTATGATGTCACGCACATGAGGATAACGGCGAATGGAAGTTTTATTCTCGAAACGGATATTCTTATCGTAAACCAATTTACGATAAAAGAAACCACAACACGTGTCGTCGACATATTCCTCAATATTAAATTATCAGGAAGATTGTAACAAATCTTTTATCAACTCTGTTTTCCCTTCCAAGGTCACCTACAGTTTCTTACAGACTCCCTTACAATTATTTAACAAACTATCTAATATCATTTTAAAGGTGTCTTTGATCCGTGCTACAACAGAGAAATTTTTAATTATCCCGCTAACAAAATGAAATGAAAGTCGATCACGTTCCGAGGTTCATTCTGTATATTATTAATGGGAACTTTATTACATATTGTGCGATTATTGATTTTCTCGCAGCGTATAACTCAAATAATTATACAACGATAATGAGAGTTCTCCCTATACCATCTTTTTCACGTCTATATACCCGCAGGAGAAACCTCCACCTTCACTTGGGTAATGGAAAACGTAAATGGAAAGAGATTTTTCGCCGAGTTGCATTTTAATGAGAATTCTTAATTCCTGTAATTCCTCTCTCAACGCGGCCGTAAGAAAATTAATTTTCGCTTTGGCACAAAAATAGATTGCGGCCTGTTTAATGTACTCGTTATCAGGCGGAGCTCGTCTATTGCGTAACCAGTCATTCTTGTTGACCGTACTAAACAGTGATTCGTCCGTGATCTGTGTTGAGAGAAAAGGTTGTATTTAATACGCCGCTCGAGCAGTCGTGATAAACTCGTTCATGCAAGCAAAGTACTTAAATTACTCCTTCCGTCAATAGAAATTGTATTTCCGTCTTGCTTTGTGGGTCACCCGTGTTGACATGCATATTAAAAAGATTTAGTCGTCAGCGAGAATGTTTGTAGAATGTGTTGACTCGTCTTCGGTTAGCATTGTTATTTATGTTATTTATTTATAATATTTTATTGGGCGAATCCATTGGAAAATACCAAATATGGCTTTTAGATTAATTTATTTACATTGTTTATTTGTACGTATATTTTATGAAACGTACATACTAATGATTCATGTTATTTTATAAAATTGTGACAAAGCTTGTTTGTTTTCAATTATTTCTTCGTGAAACCTAGAGCAGCATATTCGTGACGATTTTCTGATTGAATTGAGCCCAAACACGATAGAGTTTGCATCATATTTACTCGTGTAATTGACGTGTCTTCAGGGTAATCGTGATGTCTTCAGGGTAATCGTGATGTCTTCAGGGTAATCGTGAAGTCTTCAGGGTAATCGTGAAGTCTTCAGGGTAATCGTGAACTCTTCAGGGTAATCGTGAACTCTTCAGGGTAATCGTGAACTCTTCAGGGTAATCGTGAACTCTTCAGGGTAATCGTGAACTCTTCAGGGTAATCGTGAACTCTTCAGGGTAATCGTGAACTCTTCAGGGTAATCGTGAAGTCTTTCATCATGAAGTCTTCGGGGTAATCGCGAAGTCTTCGGGGTAATCGCGACGTCTTCGGGGTAATCGCGAAGTCTTCGGGGTAATCGCGAAGTCTTCGGGGTAATCGCGAAGTCTTCGGGGTAATCGCGAAGTCTTCGGGGTAATCGTGAAGTTTTCGGGGTAATCGTGAAGTCTTCAGGGTAATCGTGAAGTCTTCGGGGTAATCATGAAGTCCTCAACCATAAGGTCGACTCGAGGTCAAATAAGAAACCGCTTTTCTTATATTAATAGTTAAGAAACAATCGTTAAAAAAATTCTCGACGTTGTCAAACTTGATTTGGCAAGGATTCTTCGCTGGAAGAATTCGAGCATGCTGTGTCGAATAATGTTTCGTAACGAAACGTTTAATATCGTCATATTGGTATCGCTGGTCGGCGGAGATAAAAGGGCACAAAGAAGACCGGATCGCCGGGTACTCGAAATCGAAATTGAAATTCTACTATTGCGATTGAAATTGATCGAGGCCGGGGAACCGTCGAAAATCGTTGGGAAATATCGAAAGCGGATTCCGAGGCCGAAGCGGGTTTCGAATACGCCCCCGCCTGGTATTTGCTGTAGCGCGGCGGCGAGCGCGCGTCAAATAGTTTAGAAACATTCAAAGCGGCTTTGCATAGTCGAGGAGCTTTCGATGCTTCGAAATGATATATCGTGGTGGGTGTTGATATGGCAACATGTCCGGTTTCGATCATCGGATAGCACATTATTCTCGGATTGCAGAATCATCCGGAGAGGGTACAATTGCCACTTGACGTGCCCGTCGAATTCGAATTACCGGGTGGTCGATGATCTACTGTTTTCTAACTGATTTCCAAACGATCGAGTCGTGTAAAAAAATACACCCGGAGAGAGAGAAAATGGAGGGATGGGATGGTGGAAGAAGAATCTTTGTGTGAACTGTATAAATTCAGATAACAATGGCCACCAGTGGACCCTGTTGGAATAAATTCCTCCTCGTTATATTCGAGCGATCGATGTTACTTGTACAGTGAAATATGTTCGACATTATTATCAAATGAATGTTGTACTCGCTGATAGTACTCACAACATTACTTTACTATAAGTCGAACATCCTTATTTTCAGTGTTTTTAATAATATATCGGGGAACTTTATAGCGCAGTAAAGTGTTAGATCCCCGGGGCCGTGCTGTTTCTTAGATTCTGTAGTTCTACTATTTCTTTGTGACCTCGTCCATCGCGCCGGACGTAGTATGTAGATGCAGGTCTCGGAAACTTGCCCTACTCCTCTCCCTACTCCTGCCACTTCCCCCGCTCAAACTCCTGTGGAGTGTAGAAGGAGGTTGGAGAAATTAGTGGGGGAACCGGTGCAATGGTAGTGGGGGAACCGGCATAATGGTAGTGGGGGAACCGGTATAATGGTAGTGGGGGAACCGATATAATGGTAGTGGGGGTGATGCTATTGGGGAACGTATAGACATACGATATAGATATAAATGTTTTCCTTTTTAGGAAATTATGATCTACAAAAAGGTTCTAATTACTCAGGACCGTAAAATAAATCGTACGACAAGGGGTTAATATACGTAGATTTACTGTTTAATGCTCAAATAGTGATGGGTTCGAATACTTCCTACACCATTTCACTACGTTTGACAACTTCTGCAAAAATGATCCAATCCACTTCAAATTTCGTGTACATCTCATGTACACTGTACACGAAACGTTTACTGCTCCAGTAGTGATGGGTTCGACTACTTTCTACACCATTTCACTACGTTTGACAACTTCTCCAAAAATGATCCAATCCACTTCCAATTTCGTGTACACAATCTCAACACTCGTGTCTTACAGTACCCACAACATTATATTAATAGTTCAAGTTCACCCATATTTCTGACACTTATTAATAACTCCCGTTTCGACACTAGAGCCGCCTCGATTCGTCGAATCATTATAACCTCGATCATTATAACGGGCAGAGTTTCTCGTGTCTAGGGCGCATTAGAAAGCAACGGTCATCAAGTTGATTGACCGGGTCCTTAAGGAGATAATGATCGCTTCATTGTCGAAAGTAGGTTGAGGGGCGAGGTGGTTGTTCTTCGAGGCATGATTCACCGGCCATGTTCTGAATGCTCTACCAGCCTCGTTGCGACAAAGACGTTCTTTCGGCAAAGCTTTGAACTCTGTTGTTTGACTGTTTGGCCAAGGATAAGGCGACGGGGACCACGGGAATTCTCGGGCCAGGTAGTTTTGCAGCTTTCTGGCCTCCGCCGAGCGAAATGACTTTAATTAGGCAACTCGCTAACGACTCCGCTGGCAACATAAATCACCGTTAAACCTGCCCCGGGAAGAAGACTTCATCCTGCCGGTTGGCCCCTCGTAGACCTCGACCTTCTTTGGCGACAATTTGGGAGTCGGTAGCTTAGGTGGTCGGGTAGTCCGACTTGCGGAATCGATTGCAACGTGGCGGGACTACAAATTGCAGGAAAACGTCTCATAACTTCCAACAGTAATCTGCAACGCGATCTTATCTCCGAGTGATGATTATTATGCAATTGTTAAAGGGGAATGCCTGGGCATTCAGTTGCGAGTGACGTGCTTCTTCAAGAGTTAATGGACAATCGGATGCATAGAAATTTGTACAATTTTAAATATATCTAGATAGCGTTTTGAAGAACATGCACGAAAATTTTCAGCTTGGAAAATTTATTTCTTGAATTCATGTTAATTGCAAATTATGGTAGAGGCCAAAAGCCAATTTTATAATTACGTACATAAATTGTGTATTCGAGATCTTTTTGGAAATTACGTGAAAGTCATGTTATTAGAAATATTAATGGATATTATTTATCCACAACCACCTACTTTTTCAGGATTTTTAATGGACAATCGGATACATAGAAATTTGTAAAATTTTAAGATAGTGTATTGAAGAATATGCACGAAAATTTTCAGTTTGAAGTCTCGTCTGTTTTTTCATTGTAAGCTCTTCTTCGAGAATTACATGTACACGAAACGTTCAATGCTCCAGTAGTGATGGGTTCGACTACTTCCTACACCATTGCACCGAATGTTTGACAACTTCTGCAAAAATGATCCAATCCACTTTCATGTACATTTCATGTACACGAAACATTTAATGCTCCAGTAGTGATGGGTTCGACTACGTCTTGCACCATTGCACTAAATATTTCAGCTTGAATAATGAATTTTTTGAAAAAACGACTTCACAGCTTCTTTGAACCGTGGAATTGCAAATCGCTATTTTTTCTGGGCAATGTAAAAGTCATGTTAAAAAAGTATGTACCGTGAATTTTATCTGAACCAATATACTAACGGCTCTATCTTGTGTTCCATCTTGACGTGACACGTCTTGCATGTCGATACGATATCTCTCGTATTATCGGACAAGTGTGTTAATCGATTAGTGCTACGAATAATTAGTAAGTGTTTGTAGTAACACGTTCATACTGCGTGACGAGTAATGACATCGAATGACTGTTTGTATTGCGCAACTCAGGTTTTTTGCACTGGCTTAACGTATGCGTAATACAAGTGGACAATCATTCGCTACGAGACAACTTGTTACTCACTGTAAAAGATTCTTTTAATGCGCGGTTGCACACCTGTTAATTACTGCAAAAAATACTTCAATGCACTTTATTTACCAATATTGGATAACAGGGATCGATATGAAATATTAAATAACGCGTTTCATACTACGCTATTTTTTCCATGAAAATAATTTACAATTATATCAAGCGTTAAGGAATTTAATTACACCAGACCGCCGAATTTTAATAAAAATGCAATTAGAAACTGGAAATTTGTTGGGAAAAATGTGCAGAATCCAATGGTTGCTATTTTGATTAAAAATATATCATTACCAAAAATTGTTGCGTTCATTTCAAATTAATCTCAAAAATCGCATATTTCATATGTTGCAACCAAATAATTACGATGTAGATGCAAAATAAAAATTGTTCGGGGCATCTGCATAGAGAACAAATGTGTACTGTAGGGATTCACAAACAGTTTTCAGTCTTCTACTGTTTCAAATTACACAGTTCATATTCACAGTTCATAATATGTAGAATAAATGTCAAGAAATACGAAGAAATATATAAACAGAAACAAATAACTAACAAATAAACAGTTTCAAATACTATTTTGAGACAATAAAACTTAAACAGTTAGTTAAAAAATTATTACAAAAAATGTATATTTATTACGACAATGTTTTAAAATCGGGCACAAACTTATGCAATCATCTAATATCACTGTTTAACACAATAACAAATTAATTTCGAGAATCACTCCGAGTATTACACGTACGAAATAAATTTCTGTAAATACTTTCCGCTTAGCAATTGAAAGAAATTTTTTGTCAAAAATGAGTAGATGTAAATGCAAACAGTAAGACCCCTAAAAAAATCCAAAAATACTGTCGTGTCATGTTCAGCCAATTAAACATAATAAGAAAAAAAAAATAAATTTTTGTTTGGCTATATAGTTTGTCATAACTCCGGTAGAAAATGTTTATTTCGCACGAAGATCCACTCGGGAGATTATTTTTCGAAAAAAATTTGAATACTCCATTCGGCGGACTAGATCGAGTAAACGGGGGCCCCGGACAGGTTGATAAATCGACGCTGACTCTCCTTGATCACCGAGTCGCCATCGTTCCATTCACGACATGTTTGCAATCGATTCTGTCAATTCGCATACGATCCGCTAATGTAATTGATTTTAGAGGCAACGATATTGAGGATGGGGCAACGTGGGGGACGGTGGTGGTGGTTGAACAGGGGGGGGTTTGTACGTGAACGTGTTGACACGCAATGCCCTCGAGTATCGCGTTTAACGGCGGAAAGGCGGGGCACGGAAACGTGGGATCGCGTTACCCCTTCGGGTAAAAGCGGAATCATCCTACCCCGGGTCCACTTTATTCCTACCCCGGCGTCCATTAAGGAATAGGATATACTTCTTTGTTACTTTTACGGGTCTATTAGATCAGGCGGGTTCGGACCGGAGCCGGTAGCATGCTAACTCGATGCCATGCCGTCCGTCCAGTGATGCATCGGTGAAATTTCAAATGGGGATCGATCGCGATTCAATTTGCCCCGTGGATTTGCGGGATCGACATCAACGACCCGCGACGCTTCGAATTAACTCGAACATGATTGTCTACTTTACTGCCGGATAATGGGCTTACGCCGATATCTTAAGGGGGTTATCCCTAGTTAACTACCTGGAACCCTAAATGCCTGTGAGTCTACAGTCTAGGAGCATGCATGGTTGGCATTTTGTGGGGCCTTCGTTGTAATATTCGTTAGCAAACTGTGATAAATACCATCTTTTTATTTTTTATGCAGATGGGTCAACGTCACTCTAATACGAACGGCCAACTGGGCCCGCTAACATATTATTCTAATTTTCTCTTTTACGGTTGCTTTTGCAGTGTATCATAAATAATATAGCCTGCTCTTTACTTTACCCGACTCAAAAGTGCCTTTCTCCTATAAATTATGATCCTGAGAAGTTTCGATCCTGTAGGATCAAGGGTTCAGGATATATGCTTGTTTAAAGTTGAGCAATCTGCAGCGTTTTTGACAGGTAAGCAAGACATAACCAGCAACCATGTCAACTCCCAACCATAAATGCTACTAGGGTCGTTGAAGTCCTGCTACCTATCGTGAGGTAGAAATGTCAAGTCCGCGTGTCTCTATTGCCCTATATACTAATTCTATTCCCTTAGGTTATTGTAGCAAGTGCATCTACGGCCGATTAAGCTTTTCTTGTTCACTACTTCGCCACGGCGCGGCGCCATCACTACGCGCAGCGGAACCTGCCGCGCCGCGCTTAAATTGGTCCGTAGTTTCCGTTAAAAACTCCAGAAACCCCGGAAACCGCCTCTTTCAAAGAGATCTAATATTTTCGGGACACCCTGTACACAGCGTGTCCCTGTTCCCTGCCATTGTGTTCTCTGTTTGCAGAGTTACACGACTTTTACGACTTCAGCAAATAACGTTTTCGCTGATTATTCGAAATAATAGAAGTACTTGAAGTGGACAGAATTGATGATGCATTTCCTACGTTCATTCTTTGTTTTGAAGCCAACAAGCCAGTTCCATTGTTCCATCAAACAAGTGTTCAAATATTTTCGATCGGCTGCGCGCAGCCGTAAATTAAAGACAAATAAATACGATCCGTCGCCATTCATCTGGCAATGTATGCGAATGCAAAACGATTCAGATGCTGGAGTACAATTAATCGCGAGGGCATTTAGGTAAACGCAAAAACTTGTGGAAATGAACAATGCGAATAGCGATACAAATAACGAATTAATTCTACTACCTCTCTGAAGTATCTAGGTTCTCTCCCTACTCCAGGTTCTCTTCCTACTCCAGGTTCTCTCCCTACTCCTAGGTTTCCTCCCTACTCCTAGAACCCCTCCCTACTCCTAGGTTCTCTCCCTACTCCTGGCTCTTTTCCCTACTCCTGGGTTCTCCCTACCAAACCCCTGTGGAGTGTAGGAGGGGGATTAGGACTATGTAGAAGGCCGGAGGTAAGGGAACCGGAACACTGGTAGTGGGGGAACCGGAACGCTGGTAGTGGGGGAACCGGAACGCTGGTAGTGGGGGAACCAGAACGCTGGTAGTGGGAGTCGTGAAACGACAGCGGGGAAGAAATTACCAGGGCCTGCTTTAAAGTATAACCCGCCATGTTTACAAATTTTTCTGTTTGTGCCCTCCCTTATTGTTTTCCCCATATTTACTAAGATCGTATAAAATATGTGATACAACTATAAATCTGATCGTTACGAGTCACCGCAAAAATTCTGTATTACTCTCCAATGGTGATAGGTATCACTGATAACAGTATCAAAAATCTTACAAATGTTACACAGAGCAGCACTAAAAAGATGACTGCCGCTATAAAAGCAGAAATTTTAATTGTTTCTAATACACAATGACGAGAATCGCCAGAGTGTTGAATCGAAACTTGCATTATTATTTCGCGTTTTCCCACTCAAACATCTTCCTAATAATTCTGTCGAAGCTACATCCTCATAAATCGACTTCATTTCTTGACACCGTGTACATACGAGGTGCCCTGCACACGTAACGCCGTAGAACGCAACTTTCGACGAGCTTCACTCGAGGTTTCGCACTCGATACGTCTTCGTGGAACGCGCGCGTCAATACGTGACAGAGGATATCTATCGGCTGGCATGAATTTTTGCAACCGACGGCGGTTATGCACTCGCACCCTGCTCTACCCTCTCCTCTCTCTCTCTCTCTCTCTCTCGCGCGACGGAGGGAAAAATCGGTCGACGACACCGCGCCTCGACGATTTCCTCGAGATTCTATCTGCTATGCCGCAAACACTTTTACGCCGTCTGTAACGAAGAAATAACGCGTTGGTATTTCCCGGGGATGTTACCCCCGCCTAGTTTTACGACTAGCATGCTCGCCGCGGGGAATTGATATTTCGATCTTGCCCGACGGACGAGTCGCCATTCATGCTACTGATAACCGGGTCTTTATGCAGAATAGAAATTTCTGACACTGGTAGTACCGAGCACAAAATGTGCACGTTGCTGTAGAAATTATGAAATTGAATTTGGTTCGATTTCTCGCGATTTTTATTATAATGTGTGCTTGAACAAATCGATTTAACACGTTGAAAATCTGCTCCCAAAATTCCACAAAATCTTGTAATAAAAATTTTACATGTACAGTAATTTTAAAATGTCCGATTTTAGAATGCAAATCTTATAAAACGTTTCGTTCAAGAATTCTACTACAGGTTTATTGTATAAAACTTTGAGGTACTAATCCTTAACATCCTATACTCATTTATAATTCACGTGTCGAATTTTACTTTTAAATATAAAATTTATTTTAACGTCAATCAGCGCGACTGACGTGTGTTCCATGGTGCTTGTTTCGATCAATAAGTTCATTTATAGAAAAATTGCGTTTGTTTAATGTTCTGTTAAAAATCTGTTGTTCCATATTCAACAAACTAATATGTATCCCACTTGACTTTTATAAATTATGAACAAAATTAATTTCTAGAGATGCACGAGCAATTGTGTCGCCCATATTTGACCTATGATTATATTAGGTGAAATACAGGGTGTCCAAAAAATATTGAAAAAGTTGCTTTTAGAATGATCTCAGCAACCACCCCTTTCAAAAAAGTCCGACATAAAAGGTTAGCAAAGTCTCAGAATATTGGTATGCAGCTTCGAATGCATCAAAATTCTTAGGGGATGAAATTAATATTTGTTCTGCATACCACAATCGATACAGGATATTTCCATTCTGCATAAAGATCCAGTTATCACAGAATGGGTGCACGAGGTTATTTGAACGAACCTATCAAGATCGACCCGAGTATTTCCTTCCAATATTCACTAATTTCTTCAATTGGGCCTGCAATGTCAATATGCCACGAGGGACCTGATGATAACGTAGCTTCATCGACAAGCGATACTGCAGTCAATTACCTAGTTAGAACAACGCAGGGGTACAGGTGTCAGCGAGACTGGGTTACGAAGTCAAGAGGTAGCAACACGTGTTAGCGTTGATAGATGGAAACTACCGATTCTCTGACCGCAGTGTCATTTACCGATGGGGCTTCTCTATCGACAGGTCTCTTATGGCATTTCAACATTGTGATAGATTCCGCGTATCAAGTAGAACACAGTCTCCCAATATGTCGCAGTCCGTTTCTTTCTCCTGCATGTTCTCTTTAAACTGACCACCGTATGTAACAAATTATATTTGTAAAACAGTTACCAACTTGTTCGTGACACTTTTCTGATTAAAATGAGTCCGAACACGATATGATTTGGGTCATGTACAAGTTGACCTTGATAAGTCCTTGACGCGTTCGTCTATGAAAAAGCTAACAACACTAGAATGTGCATCTTTTAAAACCATTTAATCTTTATCCAAACATTTCTCGCTACGTTTAATAATAATAATTATGTAAATAAACGTCGTAATATCTGATGTACACTCTGTATACTTGTCTGTCTTATACCGTGACTCCTATTAATATTCGGAAACTGTTACAAAGACAATAACTTTTTTAATATTCGATCAGACGACTTGTTTTTTTTTCTAGAAGTTAGGTTTACTACATAACGTGAAAATACTGGAAATACTGAAAATACTGGAAATACTGGAAATACTGATTTACCCCTGTTTTATGTGGGCCTTAAATTAAAAAAATACTTTTTGTGAATTCTTTCTGTACATTCCATCTTTTCAGTACATATTTTAAATATCCATTAATTTATCTTGAAAATTTACATTTGTTTAGATAAATTCGTTAGTTAGTTTCGCCAATTAATCCAAATAAACAATACCACTGTAAAACGATGTATGGTCAAGAAATTTAATTTATGTCAATCACTAAATAAAAATTAAAAATCAAAAAGGTGTCCTTTCATTAAACAGACACATTTAGCAACCTGGAAATTATTTTAAATTATTTGTGGTGGCCAAGAGAATTTCTACGAAAATGTAAATCCAACAGCTCTGAAGAACCACCTCTGATGACTATACTTTCTCGACACCCTGTGCACGTTTCCGCGGGCGAAACGCGGCTGTCGGGGCTCGCCGAGGGTTGGCGTAATGGAATTTGACATTAGAATCGACGCCGGAGGTGCGGAATCGAGGCGCGATGCGATGACGTTCTCTCTCTCTCCTCTCTCTCTCTCCTCTCCCTCTCCTTCACTCTCTCGGTGAGAGACGTCGAGTTTCTCGCGATAAACGCTCGGCTGCAGGAATTTTTCAGGCGAGCATCCGTGACGCCGGGATTTCTTTTAAACGCGCCGCCGTAGCCGGAAGTCTTCCTTGGCCTCCCTTATTATACGGGCTGACGTGATCCTTCCGGCGAAGATAGCATTCACCAGCGACCGTAATAAGCTCGTATCGCCCAGGGAACCCCTCCCCCCAACCGCCGAAAATCTTTCATATTTGACGGCGCAACGAAATCTAACGTTGTATATTTATGAGGGAACTTGTTCCCGCCCTTTTGTCGTTTCGTGGAGAATTGAGCGGAAGTTTTATCGCGGCGGACACGGACTTGGAGATTTTCAAATTTTTTTTTAAACGTGCTTGCCTGCTCCGATAAACACACACGTTAGTAGCCATTATAAATGTAAATGTGGTCATCTGATAAACTTCGTAATCAGCGATTTCAAGTTTCCGGAATTTTTTAAAAATCGATTTTGCAGTAAAAAATTCGGAAAAAAATTCACAGTCGCGGGTAGAACGTTCGTGAATTTTTTTGTAATTTTTTGTCAAGGAGAACAGAGGAAATAGAGCATAGTTCATTAAACTGTGACCATCCCTATAACTACCCCTGATATGGGGGTATCGACTTGAAACTTGCCACAGAGCGATCTCTTTGGGAGCCTTGTCGAATGGTATGAAGATAGATCAATTTGGTTTGGGAGTATATTTGTGACCTCCTTGATGGGGGGGGGTATATTTGTAACCTCCTTGATGGGGGGGGGGTATATTTGTGACCTCCTTGATGGGGGGGTATATTTGTGACCTCCTTGATGAGGGATACATTTGTGACCTCCTTGATGGGGGGGGGTATATTTGTGACCTCATTGATGGGGGGGGGTATATTTGTGACCTCATTGATGGGGGGGGGTATATTTGTGACCTCCTTGATGGGGGTGTATTTGTGATCTCCTCGATGGGGGTACATTTGAACAACTAGATGGAGATTATAATATTTTTGAGAGCAGAATGTATTCTAATTGTTTGTAAAGAATACAATTATGAGAATAATAAGCTGCAATAACAAAAACATTTTTGTGTTCGTAGATCATCCAAACGTTAAGTGCTACTTTGGTCATGGTGGACTCCTGGGCTTGTCGGAGGGCGTTTACAGCGGAGTACCGATGGTCTTGATGCCATTTTATGGGGATCAACATCTGAATGCTATGGCGGCTAAAGCCAGGGGTGTCGCCGAAGTCGTAGAATTCACCGAACTGACCGAGCAGAACCTGAGGCACGCTTTGGACGAAGTTTTCAATAATACCAAGTACGTTCCTTCCGAAATTATTCTTATTATTTTGATATTACTTGAAAAAGTAACAACAAACTAAAGATGCCTCCATATCAATTCATTCAATAGATTAGGTTAGTCAAGTATGCAAAACTCGCACAAAATCTAAAGAAATTCAGTCTTGTTATTTTTATAAGACAATACATAGCCACTTTTAACACTCGGACTCCTGCGAGTTCCAGGCCTATGCCGGGGTCATTTCTGACCCACACCGATATCTCACTAATAAATATTGACGCCAGATTAAGACTCCCACTCTACCCTTCCCCTTCCACGACGCTATACCCCCACGCTTCCGCCACAGCCTGGTCACGTGACAGAGAGAAGGTAACCATGTTTTCCCCTCAATTTCCCCTACCGCGATAGGTCACGAATAACTCTGGCATAGCATACGGAGGGTTAACGCTGGTGGGAAGAAGATTAAATAAAAATTCACTGTACCAGCAATTGGACGTATCAAAGACGTTCTCGCAACCAGATATATCACTCCCCAAGCCGACCACCTGTCAAACCTACCGTGAACCGATAGAAAACCCCGCACATTCCGAGAGGTGCGACACCGTTGGCTCGTCACGGAGACCGGAAGTCGCGTGCTTCCCCTCCTCGGCTAAATGAATCATATCCGCCGGTCAGCGGCGATACACCGGCAAGCCATGCTCGAGAACGTATCGGCGATCCCCTAAAACTCGCTTGCATCGGGACACGTTGGTATAGATCGCGTCGGGAAGAGAAAACGAGAGCTGTGGGAGTGGGAGAAACGAAAAAAGCAAAAAAAAGGCCAGAAAGGGAGAGAAACGGATGGGGCAGGGGTGAACCGCGGCAAAAAAGGAAAATCGTATAATCTGGCCGGATATTCGGTCCGTTGAATATCTCACGAGCTGTCCGGACGCTCGGATACCCGGCAAGTGCATCGTCGTTGGATGCACAGGCGCGGGAGGGAGGGGAAGCGGGGGGGGGGGGGTGGGGGCCCGTTAATCCGTAACGCGGCTCACTGGTGTTTTTCCAGAGTCCTCTTTTCCCCCTCGTCCACCACCCCTCGTGACACTTTATGCGTTCTCCTTTCTCCGCGTCCCGGACGTCCCCATTTTTTCCCTGAGCCTTTTCGCCAGGTCGTTTGCCGGCGTGGGAGGGGGAGGGGGCAGAGGCGGCCGGTCCTAAATTCAGGGCACGAATCGCGGAAAGAGCGGACGTGTTCTCCGGATGGTCCTCGTCCATCGACAAATACGAGTTGCAGAACGGCGGTGCAGAGCGTCGCGACCCGATGCAACCCGCTGGAAACGGGGACGGGGATGCAACGACGGGGATGCAACGACGTCCTGCAGGAGCCCCCGTGTCCCGCACGTAGCCGAGCGCTCTCCGGTCGCATGGGAAATTTCACGGCCGCTAAATGTTTCACGGTACGAATCAACGCCGCGGACCGATGACGACCGTCGAGCCCGGCCCAGCCGAAATTAAATTCTACATTATTCAATGCGACCCTCGGATAACTTGTTAACCGCACGGCGGCCGCTCAGCGGAACCACGACACGACGATATCCACCCGCGTCAGCTTTCTGTTTACGCAACGCCCGAGCGGATCCGCTCTCTCGCGAGCCGCGATAATTGCTCGACGCGACCATGAATATTGCAGGCGTCCCCGCCAGACGATATTCTATGACGACCACACTTTTTTGCGAACGAGTTTCGAGCCTTCCAGAGCAACCGGCCGCGGGACCCGACGCACAGTCCGGTGTTTGATTCGAAAAATCGGAAAAATTTAGTTTAGATTTATCTACGGGCTTAAGGTCATAATTAGACGGCGGGTCTTTATGCGAAATCAAAATTGCCTGCATTGATTGCAAGAAATAGAAACCATATTGATTGTTAGTTCTTTCCTTAATGATTCCGATAGAGGAGAAATCGTATATTGGCACTTTCAATCTGTTCAATTGTCCAATAATATTTTTGATTTCATCTACTCAATTTTCCTATAAATGCATAAAGATCCGCAGTCTAGTTATTACATTTATGGATTATAAAAATGTACAAAAATGCCAGAATATTGTATTTGGTATGTAATACAGTAGATTTGTACCCGGCGCGGATGCTGATCGAAGTTTCGATCCTGTAGGATCAGTAGTTCAGGAGTTATGCTTGCTTAAAGTTGAGCAGTCTTTAGTATTTTTGACAGGTAAGGGCCCTTAAAAACACTGAAAAATGCTCAACTTTAAGCAAGCATAACTCCTGAACCATTGATCTTACAGGATCGAAACTTCGATCTGCATTCGCGCCGGGTACAAATCTACTGGATTACATACCAAATACATCATAATTTACCGGAAAAAGGTACTAATTTTGAGTCAGATAAAGTAAAGTTCCCAAATTGAATGTTATTTCTTCCCTAAATGATTAACCCTTGCGAAACCCGGGTCCTACTTTTACCCAGAGTACATATTATTTGATCGAACACTTGATTCTTGACGAGTAAATTAATTCGACCCAACGGAAAGACTAATAATTCTACGAAATGTGCCCCCGACAATACGTTCGAAAGAATTAATGAACGAAGTTGTGGTCGACAATTCTTTCAACGGTGACATTCGCGATGTCGATCGAGCATTCTCCGCAATATTTCCGGACATCGGGTCGCAAATAAAGTACATAAAAGTTCAGTTCAATGTTTTCCATTTAACAGTTAATGCGCGTTGTCCACAATTCTTTTTGACGTTCGCGATATCGATCGGACATGTTCCGTCGGGGGTTTTCTGATAGTGATTTAAATAAAGAGGAACTTTCGAGCACACTTTATTATCAGACGGGAGATTTATTCGGCGATCAGGCGACGGTTTCGAGTCACGGCCGATCGAACATGGTCCCGCGTGTGGAACGAATAGCTCGGCTAACGACACGATGAAATGCGAGACGGGAATCGGCGTAAAACCGTGCCGCGTCGGGTCGCGTGAGCCGTTGCAATTGTTAAACGCGGCGTCTCATGCACGGCTAATATAAAATTAACGAACGATTTGGGAACAGCGTCCACGGGGCCTCCGACACCGGTTGTGTCGTGACGCGCTCTACAAACCGCCCTGCACCTCGTAATCACCACTTCCCGTTGATTTATGGTTGCGAGTTCTTGCCCCCCCCCACCCCCATCCTCCCTCGGCCCGGCCCGTAGTAAGAAAGTCGTCGCGGATAAGCGCAATCAGGCGGTTGTTGGACGATGGTCACGATACCGAGACACTGGATACCCTGTGGACTCGCATTCATATTTCAACACCATTTAACCCTTGCTCAACCATGGTCGGATCATTTCGACCCGACGCACAGTGGTAAATGTTTCGATTTTAGAAGGACAAAATAATTTTTCTCAATTAGTGAAAAACATATTCAATTGAGAAAATATATTGTATTATTAGTAGGGGGTCGGGACGGAATCTCGAAAATATCCGGGAATCCCGAAATTTTCTCGAGAATTTTATCTCGGGCTCGTTTATCTCCCACTAGTTCTTCAGCTACTACGCTAATTGCAGAGAAAATTGTTGCCTCGACGCTGCGGTAGACTTTTTGTGTGAACGGCGGCACGACCGTAAAGTGCATTACGATTACAAGAGAAGAGTGGAGTCGCGGAATAACAATAAAATTCGACCAAGTTCCGAGCACGTTCATGCACAAGAGAGTAATTTATTCTTTCTTTCTTTTCGGTGGAAAAGGGAGATCGATTTTCTTGCAGAACCTCCGACTCTTTAAAAATGTCTATGTAAAATCTTGTAGTAACAATAAATTGTTGTTAAAATCATAATGATAATATTTATGTACAATATCATTGTACAATGCTGATGTACAATATCATTGTACAATGCTGATGTACAATATCATTGTACAATGCTGATGTACAATATCATTGTACAATGCTGATGCACAATGCTGATGTACAATATCATTGTACAATGCTGATGCACAATGCTGATGTACAATATCATTGTACAATGCTGATGTACAATATCATTGTACAATGCTGATGTACAATATCATTGTACAATGCTGATGTACAATATCATTGTACAATGCTGATGTACAATATCATTGTACAATGCTGATGTACAATATCATTGTACAATGCTGATGAACAATGCTGATGTACAATGCTGATGTACAATGCTGATGAACAATGCTGATGTACAATGCTGATGTACAATTCTGATGTACAATTCTGATGTACAATGCTGATGTACAATTCTGATGTACAATTCTGATGTACAATGCTGATGTACAATGCTGATATACAATATCATTGTACAATGCTGATATACAATATCATTGTACAATGCTGATATACAATATCATTGTACAATGCTGATATACAATATCATTGTACAATGCTGATATACAATATCATTGTACAATGCTGATATACAATATCATTGTACAATGCTGATATATAATATCATTGTACAATGCTGATATACAATATCATTGTACAATTCTGATATACAATATCATTGTACAATGCTGATATACAATATCATTGTACGATGCTGATATACAATATCATTGTACAATGCTGATATACAATATCATTGTACAATGCTGATATACAATATCATTGTACAATGCTGACATACAATATCATTATACAATGCTGATGTACAATGCTGATGTACAATGCTGATGTACAATGCTGATGTACAATGCTGATGAACAATGCTGATGAACAATGCTGATGTACAATGCTGATGTACAATGCTGATGAACAATGCTGATGTACAATGCCGATGTACAATGCTGATGTACAATGCTGATGTACAATGCTGCTGTACAATACTGATGCTATAATCACTGTATATCCATGCGAGTGCATAAAAATCATCAGCCTAATCACAAAACCGCCCACACCATCATACACGGGCGGCCAGACCTGCCAAAGAATAATAAGTTCTGAATGTTGTCCCCCGCTGGCTGAATGGTGAATCACGAACTATTTAAACTGTCCAATAATCAATGAGAGTCCGAAGTTCTTTGCGATCCCCGGCTCAAGAAACATCAATCAGAGACGAAGTTTCAGTGCTGGGCTCGCTCAGTCAATCGAACGTTCTCCCATTCATCAAAGCGGGACCGGGAACTCGGTAGTCTGGGCCGAGAGTTAGGCGAGCCGGGCGTCCAATTACTTTCTCGTACGGAGACGTTCCACGCGTCATTACGCAGCGTCTCCGGTCTTGTTCATTTCCAGCCGTCCCGGAACCTCGGTTCCCCTTCTTGTCCACCCTATTCAGGGTCCACCCTCGCCATTACGCACCCCTTACGAGCGAGCAGGTGCAGCGAAACGAACCATGTCCCCAAATCAGGATTTAGCATTCACTGTTTTATTGTTTTGTCACTCGAGATCAATCCCGGCGGAGCTAGCTCTACTAGATCAGCGGTTCAACCTTGGAAACTTTCAGCTTGATATCTCCGATTCTTTTTCAAAATTAAGTGGACACCCTTCAACAACTCTTTTCGAATTGGACCGAACGAATCGAGTTTCTTTGGTTAGAACAGGGGTGACCAACCTGTGGCGCTTCGGATGATTACAAGTGGCGCGTTGAATCTTTGCGGCTACTTATTCTTTTCAAGTAGACACCATAACTGAATCCATCTTCGTGATTTCAACACCTGAGTGCTCTCAGTTCAATCCATGCAGTTTACAATTGTTTACTCTCGTCCAAAAGATCATTTTTCATTATTGTGGATTGGTGCCCCAGTAAATGTACCATCCAGTGGTGACGTAAATTCGTGAATTTAGTTGCGTGATTGAGTTGTCCCTTTTCCTCACCTAAGGGAAACAGATCCTTCCCCCTATTGTTATACAGGGTGTCCCAAAATTCCTTCAACAGCCGGAAATGGGAGGTTCCTGAGGTCATTTGAAGCAACATTTTCCTTTGCAAAAATGTTAACCGTGGCTTTGTTTAGGAGTTATTAACGAAAAACACGGACCAATCAGAGCGCGACCTAGACGCGAGTTGACACAGCCGGCCCGGCGCACCAACTGTCTATTGGCCGACTGTGTCAACTCGCGTCTAGGTCGCGCTCTGATTGGTCCGTGTTTTTCGTTAATAACTCCTAAACAAAGCAGCGGATAACATTTTTGCAAAGGAAAATGTTGCGTCAAATGATCTCGGGAACCTCCCATCTCCGGCTGTTGAAGGAATTTTGGGACACCCTGTATACGGACCGAGGTCCTTTTATACATGGGTTTACAGACGTTTTGTATAACTGATAAAAACAAATAGGAAATAACAAAAATATACAAAAAGAACATAGGAAAAAAAAACAAAAAGAAGAGAAAAAAAAAGAAAATTTTCTTAACCTAAAATTTTTACATTCGATGGGACAAGCGCAGAACTCCACAAATACAGGTACGATATTAGCGAATAATCTCGCGTAATTTTGTTCTGAATGCCTGTAACGTGCCATTAAACGTGGTATGTAAAAGGTTGGCCACCCCTGTGTTAGAAGATCAGTTTACTTACGAGATGTGATCTGTAAGAACGCGTCACGTGACCGGGCAGAAACTTGGCGAATGCGGTCGTAGAAGGGGAAGGTAGAGTGAGGACACAAGTCTTGATCTGGCAACTCCGGCTCTGGTATATGTCGTTTAATCGCGGCTCGAATGGCTGTAAGTCGAAGTTGGCGTACAAGCGCAATCATGCGCAGAGATCTTGGTGGATTGAATGACCACTTCGCGTCGCCTCGCGGGACCCTGGATCAGATCCAGAGAATCGAACAGAATGTAGAGATACTATATCAGCGTCACGGCCTGCGATCCACGCCATCCCCTAATTCGAGGAGTCGTGAACCACAGGCAATAATATAACTTCGGTTATGGCGATTTTAAGATCGCGCCGATCAGCCAACTACCAGAGGTGAAAGCTTCATAGCCGGGACGACGGGACAGACGATCGACACTTTGACTCTGCCGACCCGGGAACTCGTGATCGCGACCAGTTTATTGCCTCGATGTGTCGTCGAGGGGATAAGTACTATCGAGTTTCGACACGCAATGACAACATAATAACTTATCAAGGGATTCGGATGCTTTCCAGTTGGCTTCTGTCGGGTGTGTGTCCAATGAATGAATGCCTCCCGATGAACATAATTCGTATTTAATTAGAAACGAAAAGATAACATTTATGAAGAAATGTTGGCTCTTCGTGTTGAAATGTATGCAATAATTGTATTGTTAATTCGCAGATGTCTCTTTGAAGAGATCTATTTTTTAAATAACCTACTTGCCACTACATTAATTTATTCAGCGGTGGTTCTAATGACAATCCATATATTCAAACCTAAATATAATATATAAATATATTCGATTTTCTAGAAAAGAATGTTTAACAATTAATATTCGACAATTTATCCAAAAGGCTTTTTCATAACTGTGCTGCGTTTAAGGGATGCTCAATAAATTAATTAACAAATAAAATGCTCAATAAATAAATTTATCAAAAGGCTTTTTCATAACTGTGCTGCGTTTAAGGGATGCTCAATAAATTAAGCAACAAATAAAATGCTCAATAAATAAATTTATCAAAAGGCTTTTTCATAACTGTGCTGCGTTTAAGGGATGCTCAATAAATTGTTTAGACAATTATTTTAGAAGAACTCGTTACATTGTATTATTCAGTATTATATAGCTAACAAGTTAATGTGGTATCGTTATCAAATAACTGCTAGAAAAGAAAATATTAAGTTCAATAATAAACGAGCTACGTTTGCAAAAAAGTGTTATTTGAGTTTCGAATACAGGAGGAAATATTGTGGTGATTAGATAAGGTACATTAAAATAATGTTTATACATATAAAGATATATGTTATCTTGAGTTATGGGCTATGTTTAATCTTGAGTTGAGTAATAGTTGATAACAGGATGAACTTGTATCGAGCGCCATGGCCTACTTATTATCAATTAACATGAACACGTATACATTAAGCCCCTGCATTTAAATAGATACATACGCAATTACTTCTTACGTAGTGATAAACACAATAAGGAAAAATGACTGAAAGTGAGATATACCATTTCGAATGTCTTAATACTTCCTAATAATATATTAACAAAACATAATAGAATGATAAGATCTTAACACAAATAATAATGGACAGAGATAATTTAACAATTTACTAATTAGTTACACAACGAGTGACGAAACAAGTGTTTTAGTATCAAATTACTAAAATTTATTACTCATCTTTATCACACAAATATTTCTGTGATTTTTGTAAAAAAGTTTAAGTAAAATCTACTCGGTAGAGAAATTATACAGTTGCTCAAAATTTTGGAAAGCGTTATATTATCTAGAAGGAAGAGTATTAAGCACATACCATAATTAATTGGTTATTCGAATTGTGTTTAATATCATTTTTAATTTATCATGACTGTAGCATGAGGTTTATTCAATTTACTTTTATTGGTCTTTTAATCACTGTTTATAATTGTCATTATTATCGTTATTATAATTATTTATAATGTATTATGTAAAACTTCTGTTGAGTGTAGGAGGTTAGGGAGATTAAGAGTGTATAGATTATACATAATATAAGGGGCCGTATCCTTGCCATCACGTGGGGCAAAACACGGTTTGGGACAAAGCACGGTGGGGGCAAAGCACAGTAGGGCAAAGCACCGTAGTAGGGGCAAAGCACGGTAGGGGCAAAGCACGGTAGGGGAAACGCACGGTAGTAGGGGCAAAGCACGGTAGTAGGGGCTAAGCACGGTAGGGGCAATATGAAATAGTTGATAGTGGGGGCACCGGTACACTGGTAGTGGGGGCACCGATAGATTGGTAGTGGGGGCATCGGTACCACTGGTAGTGGGGGCATCGGTACCACTGGTAGTGGGGGCATCAGTACACTGCTAGTGGAGGTATCGGTACAATGATAGTGGGGGCATCGGTACCACTGGCAGTGGGGGCATCGGTACCACTGGCAGTGGGGGCATCGGTACACTACTAGTGGAAGTGGCGAAGCACCAGCGGGGAAGAAGATGCCCGAGCCTAGCTTGCAATACGTAAAGAGGAAACTTCAAAGATTATTCTAGCGCATCTTATGTACAAAAATGGCAGAAATGAAAAACTGAAGAATCTATCACCAAGCTCCTATCATCCCCACTAATTCCCTAGCACCTAAATTCCCCAGAAATGCGCGACATCGGTTCACACAAAAGTAAATAAATAAACCGAGTCGCTCGAAGGCGTAACAAAACAGTAGTGCCCCGCCTCTCGTTACTTTCAGCTTATGATTTAAGGCCGATTTAATTACGAGCCACGCGAGTCACTGCTCGGAGCGATGAAAGCTGCTTAATAAATCAAAACGACGCGAAAGCGTTGGCAAGTTCGCGTTCGACGTGGCTCGGTTCCGGGTAATTACGACAGGCCAGGATTTACGAGTACGCCTTGGATCTTCGACAGTGTGGGGGCGCAGAGAGCAAGAGAGAGAGAGAGAGAAAGAGAGAGAGAGAAACGCTCCGCGATCCTCGCTGCGTGGCAGGTGTGATTGTATCCCCGTTACGTAACGCCTTGAATATTAATTAATAAATAGATTCGTGCCCGCGTAATTGGACGATCGCGATTTGCATCCCGTGGTTACGTGATCGAAATATAGGGCCGGGTAATCGGGCTCGAACCATCCTCCGCGACGACTGTCCGCTCCTCACCCACGCATAACACCCCCGAAGGGTCCCGCACACACGCACACGCGATTTGCATTCGCAGCCGCGCGCGAACTCTGCGAGTCGTTGGAGATTCGCGAACGTACGGTGTCTGACGGCTCATTCCCCATCAAATCGATCACCTTCCGCCGTCCTCCGTGTCCGGGATTTCGCGCGAAATGAAGTATCATGCGCCGCATGCGGAATTAGGGGGTGCTTAAGTCATCGTTTTGCCGGTGTCCGATTCGTTTATAAATTATTCGTCCTCGAAGTTCGCGGGATTTCGACCTCTTTCAGCGAAACCGGTTGCGTTCGTGAATTTTTATTTCGGAAACCGTTCCGGGAAATTTGATTCGTGCTCTCTTTTCGTTTTCGTCGGAATGCTTTTCGGTCTGCTGTGAGAATATCTCTTTTTATTCCGGGATTGATTTCGTTACGTCCTTAAACTTTCCGTAGACTAGGATGAACTTGTATTGACCGCCATGGCCTACTTATTGCCAATTAAAATTAACGCGTATACATTAAACCCTTGCATTAAAAAAAAATCAAGGTGACCTTGAAATCTCTGTCTCCACCCACGCAGAAAATGTTTGTGTCCCGCTCTGTATAGTGCAAATTATGTTCATAATATTTTTCCATATTATTACAAATAACTGAGATATTCAAGGTGGACATAGTTATTGCCCCACCCTGTATATTTGGTTAACACATTCGCGACGGGACGCGTACCACTGTATGGCTATTACCACTGAAGCGATACACGCCGGTCGCGAATGTGTTAATCTCATTTGACGATTTAGTGTTGTGTCAATTTGACCTTGAAGGGACACACGAAGCTGCGAATAACAAATCAGTTAAAATATTATTCAGCTTCGCGCGCAGAAAATCTTTCCTGTCGAGACCGTATCAAACCTCGCTGTGGCCGTCCTACGGCCATCTTATTATATCGTGGAGGACAGTAGGCGTTCCGCTTTGACGTGCGATGCGTTCGAAACCACAGCACCGGCAACAAAACCGAGGATTCCGTGGCGCGCGGGGGTTCGTCGGATAAGAATCCGGGAGACCGTTTCGCCTCTCTCGAATAAATCCGCTGGTGGAAAGGACCGGCTCCGGCGAACGAGCCACCGGGACGGATGGCGATGGTGGTCGGTTCCGCAAGCTGGAGCTCGTCGGGCGAAAAGGGTTACGCTCCGAGGAGAATAAGGACGGGAACAACAGGGCAATAAAGCGGACGAAGGCGAGGGTGAAGCACGAGAGGGCAGAGTAAACGGAGAAAGATAGATGAAGGGAGCGAACCGAGCGAAAAACCCGAGGACAAAGCGGGAGGTGGGTGGGATCGAGGGGTTTCGAAACGACTAGGGGGGAGGGATGAACAGGGTACGAAGGGTGAGTCGGGTGTCGGGCTAACTTGACGACGGAGCTGCACTATGTTATCCCTCAGCCGTAACCGAAGAAGAAGCGGAGGAGCAGAGGCGTGCCTCGTACCTCCTTACAAACTGCCGAAACTTTGACTACCACCACCCTTCCAACCTTCCGACTACTGGCTGCTAGCTGCTGGGCTTTACGTGGCAGCTTGCACGCCTCGCCGCACCACACACGCCCTTTCCTTTCACCGGCGAGTACGCGCACCGTCGGCGTCTACTTTCAAGAGCCTGCAGTAGGCCAACGCGGTTCTAGCTGGAAAAAATTCAATTTTTGACAATTTTTTGTTCCTTAACCCTCATCCATCCCTCGTGTCAATTTGACACAGTTTTCCCGAAATAAGTTACACTGTTCTGTTATTTGTAGGTAAATTCGTTCGAAACTTGGTGACTTTTATTTTTTTAATGCGAAACATATAACTGCAAAAACCTAAAATGTAAATGTTAACTCCTCAATTTCAAGGAAAATAGCATCGAAAAGTAATTGTTTAACTTGTTATTTTATCGATTTTTTGTATCACTGTGTCAATTTCACACCGAGGGACAGATTCAGTCCGTGAAATGAGGGACGGATAAGGGTTAATTCACAGTTGGTTCTTGCTCCTAGATCCTTACTAGATCCCACAATCTTTTAAATAACGTGATGTACAGGATGTCCCAGTCAAATTTTGTCAAAAAGATGAACCTGAATGTTGACAATCAGAAATATTGTCACTGCTCTTAATCAAGATCCAAGAGCATAGCCCACTTCTGGTAACATTAGTAAGATACAAGATTAGTTCATCCCTTATAAGATCTTTCTAAATCCTCATATAAAAATTGACTGTTTTCAAGAGCCACAGTAGGCCAACGCGGTTCTAGCTGGAAAAAATCAATTTTTGACAGTTTTTTGTTGCTTAATTCACAGTTGGTTCGTGCTCCCAGATCCCTACAGATCTTGAAGTGAAATGCCTTTTACTTGCAACGATTTTTTAAGTAACGTGGTGTACAGGGTGTCCCAGTCAAACTTTGTCAAAAAGTAGAACCTGAATGTTGACGATCAGAAATGTTGTCTTCAAGAATATAGCCCACTTCTGGTAACATTAGTAAGATACAAGATTAATTCATCCCTTTCTAAATCCTCATATAGAAATTGACTATTTTCAAGAGCCACAGTAGGCCAACGCGGTTCTAGTTGGAAAAAATTCAATTTTTGACAGTTTTTAGTTGCTTAATTCACAGTTGGTTCGTGCTCCCAGATCCCTACAGATCTTGAAATGAAATACCTTTTACTTGCAACGATTTTTTAAGTAAAAAAGGAGAATCTGATTGCTGACGATCAGAAATGTTGTCACTGCTCTTAATCAAGATTCAAGAGTCTAGTCCATTTCTGGTAACATTAGTAAGATACAAGATTAGTTCATCCCTTATAAGATCTTTCTAAATCCTCACATAAAAATTGGTGAACATCAGTGCTTGTTAAAATAGAATTTCATTAATTTTAACCCTTCCATCAGAATTCCTTCAATTGCCTAGTCTTTATGAACTTTTTATACTCAAGATCACGGCGAAGGTCATACTATTATACATGGTCTTCCTCAAACTAATTCCCTGCCATAAAAAATAAGATGCTCCAGTTAGGTGCTACACCCTGTACAAACATAAGCCGTTTAAAGCTCCATTAACCCTTATACATTAACCCTCAGGGTAAAAATTCACCCATTTACTATTTTCGCATACTGTAAAATCATTGATTCCTTTATGTCTGTGTTGTGAGATGTATTTCTTTAAAATGTGACATTACAAATGCAACACAATTTGTTGACTTCACGTGTAGAGCAAACATGGGTGAATTATTATCCTAGTCTCTTTTATGTGACTATTCTTGAGGAGTGTACGAGGGCTAAGAAGTTACGACAAAAATAGGAATTGTACAGAGAACAATAACTTGACCCCCCGACCTTACCTTAAATTAATTATTATCTCTATAAAATTGGCTACAACTTTCCTACATCGGAAATGTAGCTGACAACGATACCCTCTCAACGGTATAAAATTTCTGCGTAATTCTCATGCTATGCGATTTTATAGCTAAAAAGCAAAACGTGTTCGAACCTTTACGACGGTCCCTTGCATATTCAAGAAAAGTCCACGAAGGATTCGAGCGGTGTCGTCAGATCTCCAGAGGCCGGAGCATCCTAGGATTAATCCCATCGAACCCAGTCTCGAATATTCCGCGCGTAGAACGAGGAAGAGAATCGGTTCGGCAGCATGTCGGTGCGCTATAATTCGAACGATCTTCGTTCTCGCGGATGTTGCCCTCGAGGGAAGGATGTTCGGTTCGGATAGTGTCTCGTTCCTGGAGGATAGCTCCGGACCCGCGAATCCGAAAGTTCGCCGAGACTCGCAGGTATCGCTGCGCCGGCCGGTCTCGCGACGGATTAAAAAGTTGCTTATTTGCAAATGGAACTTTCGCGTCTTCGGGTATTGTGTTTACCGGGAATATATTCCGTTCCGGAGTTAAAGCGAGTCTGCGGAGGAGCAAAAAGCCGGCTTCCGCGGATCTGCTGAATTTCATTATTTAAGTTACGTGTACGGGCACCGGGCGCGGCCACGTGTACCGGGTACAAGTGTTTGAATAATGCATTCGGCGCGATGTACACGAAACCCGCATTTAGAAAACGCTTTAATACAGACGTTCGCGTCCGTCCGTCCGACGACTTCATCATCCCGACGCCTTCGAAACGATCGAATGTGCTCCGCGACGTTTTAACGTTGGGACTTTGTTTGGACCAGTTAGGACGTAAACATACTTCGGTTTTCCACTCTTATCTCGGAAACTATGCGTCCTAGTGATAACACCATTCTATACAAAATTAAAGCTGACAGAATGTGCCACAAGATTGATTTCATTCAGTTTTTCTCTATCTCGCATAGTTTCCGAGATATCAGCGCTCGAAGTTCACTAATTGTGAAAAAGAGATTTTTGCCTTATTTGACTCTTCAGCACAATTAGTGAACTTTGAGCGCTGATGTCTCGGAAACTATGCGAGATAGCGAAAAGCTGAATGGAATCAATCTTATGGTACATTTTATCAGCTTTAATTTTGTATAGAGTGGTCTTATCGCTAGGACGCATAGTTTCCGAGATATAAGCGGAATTGCTTATTGTTGAGCTCCCGTTTCTTACAATTGATACAGACAATTTTTATGTAACATAGAGATCCGCAGTATATCGACGACCCTCTACAACTTCTCCCAAGTCTGCAATTAAAAATCTTGGAATCCTCGTTCGGTGTTCGATGAACGCGTATTTCGGAGCACCCTGTGTGTAAAAGCGATCTCGTTCCCCAGAGGCTTCTCCTTCGTCGGGTGCTAGACGGTGGTCGGGAAAATCCAATCGCTTCCCGACGATATACGTCTTTGTAACTCGATAAGTCGCCCGGGTAATACGGCGGAGGGCCTTAGGAAGAAAATTTCGACGTCCGGCGAGTAGGATGGAGCCAGAAAGAGTAGGGGAACGGAGAACGAAGTTCGGAGGGAGAGGGGCGGGGGGCGGGGATGGGGCGATAGAACGAGATCAAAATCCGGAAATCTTATCCTTGCCTCGGATATTCGGATGCGGCTGTTCACGTGCTGGCGGAAGAACACGTGACGCGGCGATTCAAACGAAACTGCGACGTTGCGTACTGGTGCGACATCGTTGAAACCGCGGAATCGATGAGATTGAAGGTATCTTCGCTATGCAAGAGCCAAGTAAAGGGTTCTCTCTTTAATCATTTTATTACGTTGGAAATGACAATACGTTTGTCTGAAATTTGGCGAAATCAGCAGCTATATGGGCTGTGATCACCCCTTCAACGTGGATGCTGTCCGATTAAAAAATATGTTAAAGGTTTTTCCTGCTTCTCACATAAATTTTATTAAACAGAGGTTCGAATGAAAATGTAGAACTTACGCAAATTCGGGACGGGTTGTCCGATTGCTTCCAAATTTGGTACACGTCGTTTTCTCAAGGTTACAACTTACAAGGAGAACCCCCGCTCTGTCCCTCACGGATTTAGTTCAGACTTTACAGAGTTATAGATCTCGTTCTCCTGATTATGGAAATACTCCATTATAGGCGCAGACGGTCAATAGTTTTCGAGATATTAGGTGAAGTAAAATGTTCTGAGCAAAACCGTCCCCACCGTAGCGCCTACTGTCCCCCACCAGCTTCCATCGTTGCTATGAAAGAAAGACGCGCTTCGTCCGTCGCAAGCAGTGCGCAGGCCTCGTGCATCGGAGCCGCGAGGAGCGCCACGGTAAGGAAGCTTGGTGGGGGAAGCAGGCGTTTGAGGGGCCCCACCAGGGTTACCATATGCACGCCCCACCAGGCCCCTTACGTCTCCGTCCCTCGCCAAGGCGGTGCCACCGCTATCCCCACTCTTACCACTACCGCTGCCGCGACCGAGTGCTAGCATGAGAGCGGTAGCATGCTACCGACTCGGTCGCGCCTGCGATAGTGGTAAGAGTGGGGATAGCGGAGGCATGCATCTAGGCGAGGGACGGAGACGTAAGGGGCGTCATATGGCAACCCTGGGCCCCACCCGTGCCCATCCCTGCTCTAGAGTTACTTTCCCCTTCAATTCGTGCTCCCTCCCCTCATCCGACGACACGGTTCTAACTCCGTGCAGTAGCGTCACCGCTGTTTCGGAGCAGGATTGCGGCATGATCGATGGAGAACGGAAGAAAAGTGGGCCTCGGGATCGCGTAATTTTCGTGATATCGCGTCGGTGGCTTGTCGTTTAATTCTACCCGGTTCCAAAGCCACGTCTTTCCGGCGTTTCCCGCGGGATCGCAAATTTCCAGCGAACTCCATTCAGCGCGAACCATATCTCCACCTCGGATGGAGCGAGGCGGCAGCTCGAAGCTCGCCCGGAGAATTAAATTCGGCCGAGAAGTTTCGATTATTATAAGATCAAAGGCGTCTCTGCCGGGATTATCTGGGACACCGGGACTTAATAAGTCCGGTGAATGCGGGAACGCGGCAAATAAAACGGCACCCGTTGCGTTCGTTCGATCCCCGCGCGGGTCGAATGAGACTCTCTCGCTGCATAACGAGATCAAAATCTTATCTCTCGAGACAGGCTCCCGGCAGACGACGCGTTCGACGCGAGAGCTCCCGTCACGAGAAAAACCCCTCCTTAGCGAGAGATTTACTACGATTCGCCGTGATTCACTCGCGCCGTTCCGCTCGCCGTGCAAATTTCGAAATGATGGAGGTTAAAGGGCGCTTTTCTCGACTCGCAACCCTCTTCTCGAAGCCTTCTGAAATTCTCACGTGGACGGTCTGTTGTGGTGAAATGGCGACTACATTTCTCACACGATTTTTGTATACAGTGGTCCCGAAGAGTATTCGGAAGTACTCGTTAAAAAAAAAATAAAATAATACCAGTTTTTTCGAAAATTATTGTGATTAAAAAAACATGAGATAGTTACACGGTTTTTCGCAAGCAATGTAATGGCGTCTGTAATTTTTTAAATGGAATACTATGTATTTTTTTAAGTGTGTGCCAATACGAATTCATTCGTATACGACATAATGTCCTTCTAAATCATCCAATGTCACAAATGGAAGAAACATTTTGAGTGTTTCGTATGCACAATTTTTTTAACAGAGCTGAGACTCGGTTTATTATATTAATTATAAGAGAACAAAATGTGATATGTTCACTATAATTCGATAACAGACGCCTTAATCGAGAGACTGTTATTTTCTCGTGTAATTGAGACGTCAATTACCGTCAATCATTGTCGTCGATGATTTCCCTTCCTGCTGCGAGCATAATGTTATAGTACCATTGATTTGACGGTTGATTAACACGTGTCAGCGCGATATTTCAAACGGAGCAACACACAATTGTTCCAGACAAGTCGGAAGCATAAATATTATTGGGAATGGAGATACTACTAGGAAGTACGCAATTTCCGTTTACAGTAAATTCTCACCGCGAAAAATTGGACAATCTCGACCCGATCGGAATTAATATCATATACGTCCCACGGGGTCGTGATTAATTGACACAATGATAAAATTGGACTCGCCGGACACCAATTCTTGCGGCATCGGTGTTATTTATTGGCGCTACTATTTTATATCATTTCTCGCAGGACGATACTGTAATCCTTCACTAATTAATATTTCTGTTTATTTCATTAAATATAGTAACTCCTCTATCACAATCTTTGTTCAATGAAGTGTAATATCGATTATCGATCATGTACACCCTTATAAGCAATGATTCTTGGGACATCCTGTATAAATGATGATTTTTGGGACAGCCTGTATAAGCTATGATTTTTGGGACAGCCTGTATAAGCGGATTTTTGGGACAGCCTGTATAAGTTATGATTTTTGGGACATCCTGTATAAGCTATGATTTTTGGGACAGCCGGTATAAGCAATGATTTTTGGGACAGCCGGTATAAGCAATGATTTTTGGGACTGCCTGTGTAAGCTATGATTTTTGGGACAGCCTGTATAAGCTATTAATTTTGAGGCAGCCTGTATAAGCTATGATTTTTGGGACAGCCGGTATAAGCGATGATTTTAGGAACAGCCTGTATAAGCGATGATTTTTGGGACAGACGGTATAAGCGATAATTTTCGGACACCCTGTATAAGTGAGGACGTTTAGAACCATTCACAGCTTTGTTTATCAGAATATATTTTTGAAGGCACTTCTTGACTCACCTCAGGGATCACCCTTCTTTTCCTTGCATTCTTTCTGGGACACCCTGTTCTGTATTACCGTGTGGAATAAAGACGTATCGTCATCGACAGCAAACGATTTACGCTTCCCACCACGTGGCCGGTCCACGGTGACTACTGCCCAGAATCTGCCAAGTGGTTGGCGAACACTAAGGCGAAGAGATTACGAATACGGAGATGTCACGTGTCCGCCGCGCCGTCCCGGCCCGTGATAATTTAGAATCGGTGCCTCGGACAGTCTGAACTTTATGCATCCGCGCTGGCTGCCAAGGTTCCCGCCCACCCTTCGAACTCGAAATACTTATTTCGTAGGAGCAGCCACGCTGAACGTCTTCAGGAGAGACGTGTTCTATGTTAAAGACCGCCTTTGGCCACAGTCTATGCGATTCCGGCTATTTAAAGGGCGACCTCATTTCCTCTTGAAACCAAAACTCCTCCCACTGAAGAAATCACTGGAGAACGCAAGAGCTTTGGAATCTGCGTGGAGGGTCTTGCGGGAAAATTTGTCTGTGTAACAATTGTGGGCATAGACTGCTCCGTGGGGCTTTGACTTGTCGAAGTCGGGGCCATGAGACCACGCCTACGTGGGATAGCGCGTACAGAACAAGGATTTTCATAACTACATTTTTAGGAGATGCTTGATTTAGGCTTGATACGAGCAGGGATTTCCCTGTGGGGTATTGCACATAGCTATACATAGAAGTCGAGGGTAACGAAACCACGCCCATTCGGTGTGTTCTGCACTGAGAAACTTCAAAACTCTAAAGGGTCTTCGTACTTCAGATGTTTGTGAGCTATAGAGTTTAGAGGCTTAACATGGACATAATTGTCCTATGAGGTACTCTTAGCTCTGTAGGAGTGGGATGTAACGAAACCACGTCCACTCAGAGCATTTTATAGAGAGGAATTTCAACACTAGAATGTCTTTATAGGGTTCCCGAAATTAAAGTGGTGTGGTGTAAAGAGTTTAGGATTGAAGAGGCATGCCCAAATCACGCCCACTCGGGGGCACTTTACAAAGAAGAACTTTAGAGCAAGAACGTTTTCATAGAGTCTTCAGATTCTACATTTGAAATAGCTGTAGAGTAGCGCCAGAACTATGGGGCACATAGCTCCGACGAAGTCAAGAGCAATGAAGCCACGCCCACACCGATGATACCACGCCCATACCGATCATGCCACGCCCACACCGATCTTGCCACGCCCACAGAGATCATTGTTTGTAAAAACAGCATAGGTCTAATATTAAATATGTACTCTGAAAATTTGAAAATGTAAATTGTCCGCGGTTTAACATAATAGAAGTTGTTGCGGACGATCCCTGCGTTCACCGCAAGACGAAGTAAGTATGGAAGTGCAAAAGTTCCATGGGATTTTCAAGTATCGACGGCGGTTTGCTAACTCGTTAATCCGCCAGTGGCAGTAGGTCATCCGGTAGTCCGGTGTCAAAAGGCTGGTTACCCTGGGAACCAGTTAATCTTTTTCTCAGCCTGTAGGGACGCAAACCGGTACGTGACTCGCGGGACAGAACGGCGGGATGGGTAAACTTTTATTAAAAATCTAATTGGATCGGAGCTCGGGGCCCGAGGGCTATTTCACCTTCGTTCTTTCCTTTTTCACCGTTCCACCGGAGCTTCGATAAGCTCGCCGCGACTAAGCGAGGATGTGATCGTCTCGCCTTTATTCGGCCGCACACCGGCCTAATGTTGCTTTATCGATTTGCCTTCGAATTATTCCGCAACCGCCGCCGCCGACGACGCAACAATTTAATCATTTTTATCAGGTACTCGAATACATTGCAAAAATATGTTACAGTAATGCTCACAGTACATTATCAACTACAATTGTTCATAATCATATTCCAGGGGTAAATGTACCTATTACTGTGGATGTACGTTTTACTGCGGTATTTTTCCCAATGAGATTAAAATACGTAAGAATAAATATTTTATCTTGAATAAATTTTTACAATTCGATGAGAATGTATTCTCGGTGGCGAGACAAACAAAATTGTCAATCATTCTCAAATTTTCGTAATCTTAGGATTTGAAGAAAAATTCTTCACAAAAGGTAAAAATTATAGATAAAATTAGAAGATATGACAAAAATTAAATCGAAAAGTAATGGAAAAGAACAGTAACAAAAATAAGAAAGTAAAGTAAAGTGAAGTGCACGACAAGATCTCCGCAGTAATTGGTACATGGCTCTCCTTCGTCCGCAGTAATACGTACAAAATGTTATTTTGAGGGCCACCAATTTTTTTTGTATTCAGAACATATTCTTCCATAAAATGCTTACACATATTACTATTAAAATAAAGCATGATCGAAGCATGACATCGGTACAATTACCGCAGTAATCGGTACAATTACCCTAGTACAATGTTGTCTTGATGAGTTGGCATACGTCTAACAGCCAAGCGGGGAATCGAAAGGATTAATTAAAACGAAAAGATTCACGGTACAGTCGATGGAAAGAAAACATTCCGCGTAGTGTTCTCGGTGTCACTCGTTAGCTGAAAATTTGTAAAACTGGAGCGCGAAAGAGCTGAAAAGAAACGTAGTCACTGTGAATTCGTCACAGCTCCTTAAACCAACTGCTCCCCTTTTTCACTCCGCCTGGGATCTTCTGGGTGCTGCATTTCATTAATTCGAAGTAGTCGGTCACGGTTGACGATGACCGACCCTCCAGAACCCGTTGAACCTACCGGCAACTGATAATGATTCACCGAGATAGTTTTTTGTAACTTTCGATTTAACACTAGGTTCGCAGACCACTAAAAGTAATTTTCTTTTTTACATCACTTAATAAAAATAACATGAATGTATCTATCCGAAATTTTAACCATGTTTTAAATAGCATATACTCAGACATATATCTCTATCTCATATATCGATTACAAATGTTTGTAATTAGAAACGAGAGTAATCGTAAAGTGGAAATGAGAAGACGAATGAAGCAGTGTTCTCCACGCTTTTGATCATATGCAAATATGTATGTACCAGCTAATTCAAACAGAAATACACCTGTTTTTATATTATGCATCAATATCTTTTTTAATTATCCTTCAGCCAGAGGCAGCTGTTCAAATTGATACACGTTAAACGATTTCGTTATGCAATTTCAAGCGAAGCGTATTCAGCCGTGCATCTTTTTAATTATGTCTAGCTTTTTATATAACTAATCAAAAGTGAGTGGCAGTTCATTCGGAATATTTCAACGGTTTAACAATCTCCCACTATTAAAATAATTATCAGAATACTTAATAAAGTCGTGCTAAACAGGCACTTAAAAAAATAATGACTTTGGTTAAGGAAATACAGCTCGTAAAATTTCAAACATTAAAAAGAAAATAGTGATTTCAAATATTTAAACAAATTAGGAGGAAAACAATAACCATAACCAATAAGTACCCATAAGAATTGCTAGTACAAGACTCTTCGTATGGGACATTTTTAAACATCCAGTTTAAATAATCAACTATTTATATTAACTCAAAAAAGAGGATTAATGCACCATCTAAATTCTAATTTTCCAGCATCCAGTTTAAATTACGAGCTATTTCTACTACGTCTAATAAGAGGATTAATGTCCCATCTAAATTCTAATTTCCTAGCATCCAGTTTAAAATTATCGGCTACGGCAGAGCGTCAATTATCTGATTCTCGATTATCCCCTCACTTCTCGAAATCAATGCAATGGTGCCAATTGAAGCAGCATTAATTTTATATAAAGACAATGCATTGTACATATGTACAGGGTGAGGCATTTGAAACTAGTGGTGTGAAGGGTGGCCTAATCTCATGTTAACAGTCTCGTTAAAACTTTTTTATTTTTTATATTCCGTCACTTTTACAATGGTGCAAGCTACAAAGGTTTTGCTGCACATGGAAAGTTAACGTTACACAACTCCGCTATTTTTTAATATTATGTAACGAAAAAAATATGAAAACAAAGGGAGAATATTGCTTAATGATCCTCAACAAAATCATTTTTTTTACAGTATCTTTATACGCGGAAAAAAATGTTAGATTCCCTCACAGGGTTGTGTACTTTACGTGGCAATTATTTCGGGTATCAAGACTTCATTCCCGAAGGGTTGATAATACACTACTCGGGTGTTCATCGATGGCGTACTCGAACGCGGCTCTGCAAATCACGCGAAAATACTTACGTTCGCCACCGAACTGGGTAACAACCGAATCACGGACATTCGACGCGGCCGAAACAGGAGAAACCCCTTAACCAAAACAATTTAAGGGCCCCGGCATTTCCACGGAAACGTTTCGGATCGTGTGTAGCTCGTGTCGCTCGCGCATCCCCCTCCACCCCACCGGCGGGGGCGCGGGAACCGCGTTCGAAAATTAACGGGCACGTACGTCAAACGGATATCCTGTCCGCGTAACGGCCGAGCGACTGTAATTGAGGATTTAAACGTTGTTTGTGTCAGGTGCAAATGAAACATACCCGGTGTCGGACTTTTCTGCTTCTAGGCCAATTAGCTTGGGGTCGCGGACCGCGCCGGTCGTTTCGCCGGCTGTTTGTTAAGCGTTTCGCGGTCGCGTTACAGCTGTATCTCGTTTCCGACGCGGAATAACGCGTCGATAATATCCTGCCAACGTTAATGAATTTGCGGCGAGGAGGGAGCAGCTAATTGCAACCCTTAACGCGTGTTTTTCACTGGGTACGACGTCTCTTTCGACTGGGTCCACCGACGGAAATGAATTAGGCGAGATATCTGACAAAATTGTGGGACACCCTGTACATTTTTGGGTTTGACTTTTATTATTATTTGTTCTTAATTTTAAATGTTTAACCCACCCTTCCATTCTTCATACAATGAAAACGACGTGCTATGCGATTCTACTGTCTTCTAATTGTGTCAAGTATACACAGTTAGGAGCAAAACCGATCACACACATTTTAAATCAGAATAACTTGCTTATGAATGGACCAGACGACTTCAATTTCTCTGTAAGGCTAGATGAATTAGTTTAGTAAATATCGTCTAAAAAATTGGATGAAAAAATGCGTTTGGTCGGAATTGTGAAAAACAACAGTAAAAATTTATTTTTACGACATTTTTAGCTGGGCCAATAACGAAAATTTAAAAGACGTGTTTGGTCAGCTTGTATAATAGTCAGCGTATGTAAACTATATTCGCTCCGAAAATTTCATTGAAATTGGTTAATTGGTTTACGAGTTATGAACGATCAAAACTGGTAAAAATTGCAATTTTTCAAAATTCTCGGCCTTTTACCACTTTTGATCGATTATAACTCGTAAACCAATTAACCAATTTCAATGAAATTTTCGGAGCGTATATAATTTATACAAGTAGACCAAACACATCTTTTAAATTTCCGTTATTCGGTTTTGCTCCTAACTGTATACACAGTAATTAAATAAAATGTTGTAAAACAGAATGACATTTGTTCAAAGCAGAAATAGTTATTTATAGATGAAACGTTGTTGACTTTACTATTTTCAACACATGTTATATTTTTTCTTGAATTAATAACTAATGACCTCTGCTTACAGGCATGTAAGATCTCATGAAATAAACAAGATTCAGTATGCTATACGAACTATTCAAATGAACATGTTGACCATGACTTTGAAACAGAAACGACTTCATTATCTATGCATCATACCACGGTCTCGATCTAGAATTTAAATCTAAATCTCATTTATCTTAATTTCCTCGAAATCCAGGCGTCAAACGAAAAAATGTTATTCCTTTTTTTCACGTATTTTTACTAGAGGTGGGCCTGTATCCACTGGATCGGGACCTAAAAATTCGTGACACCCGGGTATCCG